>OU744794.1:27771545-30637378 GCA_916614155.1 Mesoligia furuncula
AAGTGAAGTAAGTGTGTGAAGTGTAAGTGAGTGAGTGTAAGGGACATTGAAACTTGACAATGGGAATATTGTAGGCTAAATGAATGATGCAGTCAGGCCTGTAATTAACCGATTCCCGATTTCGAGAGGGGGCGATTTTGAGCGGGATTGTCCGAAAGGGTTACCGCTGGCCCAGAACATAAAGGGCTAGGGAAGGAACACGGGTGGGTTTTAGTCAGCAAGAGTCTGACACTCCCTTCCGCTCCACCCAGAGCGGGAGGGGTCATTTGATGATTTCCCATCCGCAAAAAAAGGCCTGTAATTAACCGGTTGAATTCCGTAATTACAGAAACAATTAAAAAGCTATCGTGTCTCACGTGGATCCACGTTCGACATAAAGGGTTAAGGAACATTTTGCAATCGTAGTCAATCTTGTGAAAAGGTTTCTCCATAGGAAATACAACAACTAAATGCATTTTCACTTTTGCATTAGAGCAACATTGCTGTTTTTTTTTCGTTTGTTTGATTCGCCGTTTCTTTTGTTCCTTTTCATTTCATCTTTTGGCTATCATTCTTGGATCTTTGACAGTCGTTACGGGTCGTCAAAAGCCCGAAAGTCTGACAACCGGTCTTACCAAGGGGTATCGTATTACTCAGTAACTGGCTTGTGGAGGTCAGATAGGCAGTCGCTTCATATAAAAAACTAGTATTCATCTGCATCCCGAAAGACTGGAAGCCGATCCAAACACAGTTGAGAAAACACTAGGTAGATGATGATGACGCTTTGCCCCAGTTTCAAGCGTATACGAAACTAGACCACTGGATACGAAACTAGACCACTGGTACTTGTGGAAATATAGGCACATTAGACGAAAAAAACCGCAAAGTAAAGTCACCGAGTAAAGTCCACAAAAATATTCGATAAGTAACTGTGAGCCATTTACGAGCTCGCGGTACCAGGATGAATAAATTAAACGAGGGTAAGTATATCGAATAACTTCCATAATTTTATTACTCCTAAGAAGGGTTCTACTTTCAATACATTTTATACCTTTCTATGATATGACTTCGCTGTCAGCTAATGAAATGGAATCGTTAATTCTGTAAATAGGATATTGGAATTACCTCCAAACGTCTTATTATAACAAAAAAAAATAAGCTAGATGAGGTCGGTGTTTCCGATCTGACTACTCTGAAAAGAAAGGTCGAAACAAACTCAGATGTCAGTCTCTTTTAAAGTCTAGACATAATCTTGGTCAGCAGGGCTAGCATGGGCTGGGGATAAAACTTTTCTCCACCGGTTATTTCTACTGACAAGGGATAAAATTATTTTATCCACCTGCCAAAGCACGGCAACAGGGGGAAAGAGAATTATATCACTTTTTGACATTAGACGTGGATACTCACCCCCAGTCTATAGCATGGCGACTAGTGGAAGAGAAAAATTACAGATATTTTGACATAACAAAGGGAGAAATTTGTCCTCGTCTTTAGATGGTGGGTTTAAGTATATCTCTTGGAGAAAATATAATTAATTGTACTATAAAAATGTCTCGTGCTTACTGCCACCGTGAATAGTTTATCCACCCATGTCGGAGGGTGGACAAAATTGACAGAGGGGAATAGTATTTTCTCCTCTCCCCGTGGATAAAATGTCTCGGCCATGCTAGCCCTGCTGGGGGCCTAAAAAGGCCACTTTGGCAGAATCATAAAAGGATAACAGAATGGACAGTTAACTGTTAAGTTAATTGTATCAAATTCCATTAGTGAAGCATTTTTCAGTTATTTTTTTTTTGTCTGTGCTAAAATACCAATCAATCCAATCCTATCCAATCCCAATCTCCTTGATTGTACCTACGTAGTACAGCGAAAAAAGAAAAACACGGACTGTCTTCGCCATTTTATAATTCATAATGTTATCCTTTTATGATTCTCCAAAGTGGCCTTTTTAGGCCCCCAGATCATGTGAAAACCATTGTAGGTTCTGAAATGGTATTTTAAAGAAAGTACAAATTTGAGTGGGCCACTCCAGTCAGTGCAAGCATTTGTTAGTAATCGTGCAGCTCAACCCAGAATTGAATCTGACTCCTATCGTTTATCTGCTATTCTCTAAATAAATCAATGTTTGTCTCGTATTTTTGCCTTAAACTTTTAAGGGGCTTACATGACCTAAAGCGCGGTCACTGTCGTACTGCATAGAAAAGAAAGAGAAGCGCGGTGACACAACGCTGGTAATTAATTGCAAAATATGAAGAAATTATTTTATTACAAAAAATCTATTGTTTGGACTAAAAAATTAAAACAGTAGTGTTTTAGTATGTTGCCTGTAGAATAATCTGACAAACAATCAGAATGATTGTATGTATATCAGTATGGTTTTTATTGTAAATAGAAAGTTTTTAGAGGTATCTTCATGATTTTTTCTATCGTATCTAATTAGTTGTATTATGTTTTCAACACAGTATCTACCTAGCATATATCCTGAAGAATATCATATATTTTTCTGCTTTTGTTTACTGTAGTCGATCATATACTTTTATTGTTTCTAAAACTTGCGTTTTTTGCGTTTAGGACCTGTATGCTCCTTGACGGACTCACGGAGGTTACAGGTAAGCACCAAATAGGTATAACCTGTACAATATACCTAGAGATCACGCCCTTTTAGATAAAGAGAATGAAAGACAAGAGTAGTAGGCATAAATCTTTGGCCTCGAGTTGACACTGATTATATTTTATTTCACACAAAAAGTATGACTAAAAATTCAGGTGTTATCAAAGCTGCTGAGTTTTCTTTGTCTTTAGAGAGGGTAAGACCTTGAATCAGTGTAATATTTCGACTACCTTCTATTTCTTCTGATTAATTTGGATCCGCCCTCGGGTTTCAAAGGTCTAATGTCTCCCAAAGGACATTGGAGCTTTGATTTATTAGCGCCAATATCGTTATGGACCGGAGCTATTTCGGTATCTAACTACTATTATTTTCACAGGTTTTTAGGAGCATTTGATTTCGACCTACTAATTAGTGAGTCTTTATTAAAGAGTAGTCAGTGTCTTATTCAAAGATAGGTAGGTGTACCTACTACAATAACGCACCCACGATTTTATAATAGGTACCTACCTAACTTGATTTAATAGTGTCCATGGAGTTTCTTGCCGTTCTTCACCATAGAGACCTAAATTTTGAAACGGGCGACTCACTGACCTCTGTATTATAGAGGTCAGTGGGGGGACTAGATTCAACTTTCTGACTAACTGACCAGACTCCTTGACAAATCAAAGGTATAAAATAGTTTGACTAAAATAAATGCTTTAAGTTTGATTCTGAATTTCCAGAAAGCCTCCAAACCCGAGCAAACGAAGTGTCTTCCGACCTCTGTGATGAAAAGGGTAACATTCCCGCAGTACAGAAGTCTGCCTAATAAACCTATACATGTCCCACATTCAATTCGTTGAAAACAGCATTTTACTCTATTACTATTTACCGAGCACGATTCCAATTAGTGTCTACTAAGAATTGTAAAACAATTGCACGTAACAACGTACTCAACTAATCACAACCGTTGCATCACTGCAAACATTATTTCAACCATTCTTTAGTAAGGGGCTTACAGGACCTTAACAAAAATGCAAGTTTTAGAAACAATAAAAGTATATGATCGACTACAGTAAACAAAATCAGAAAAATATACTTATGACATTCTTCAGGATATATGCTAGGTAGATAGTGTGTTGAAAACATATTACAACTAATTTGGTACGATAGAAAAAAATCATGAAGATACCTCTAAAAACTTTCTTTTTACCATAAAAACCATACTAATATACATACAATCATTCTGATCAGATTTTGTCAGATACAAGCAACATACTAAAATACTAGTGTTTTATTTTTTTGTACAAACAACAGATAATTAAATAATTGCTTCATATTTTGCAATAAATTACCAGCGTTGTGTCATCGCGCTTCTCTTTCTTTTCTATGCAGTCCGACAGTGACCGCGCTTTAGGTCATGTAAGCCCCATATGGCAATGTTCTTCTTCTTTTCTTTCTTTATTTTCTTTGTATCATAGGATAACACAACATCTTGCCTGTATTCCCCGTAGGGTTAGACAGAGGTGTCCCTATGGGACACCTACATTTGGCCAGTTATGATTAAGTGCCATGTAATAAGGAGCGAGCTTATTACCATCATTCCCCGAAGGGTCAGGCAGAAGTGTATGTACCTATAGGACACACACACTTTAACCAAGTCTTATGTAATGGGGTGCGAGCTTATGAACATGAACCGGGAAAAAATCCAGATTAGGTACCTATTATGTTGTGTGTTAGTACCATCAACAAGTACGATGAACTCCTGTCTTTATAACTCCTTAAGGAAACCACTTTCAACAAAAAACGCAAACTACAAAATTTACACAGACCTCTTAGTACCTACGGCCCTAATCGAGTCCTAGGAATCGTTTTAAGCAGTTCATAAAAAGACAATTTAATCTCGGCAAGTCATCCCTTTTACGATCAAAATCGGTAATCGAATCGGTTGGGGGAAATCGCTTTTGTTTCGAATAATGTCGAGTCGAATAAGGTTTTCGTGTTAAATCGATTGATGTATCGATATGAATTTCAGGGGTAACGAATAGGTAAGGCTTGCGAGATAAATGAGGGGTGGGGAATGGCGAATGGAATTTTAAAATGAAAGGCTATGTCGGCATGGATATTGAACAGAAAAGTGTGGATTGTCATGTCCAGTCTAGTTTAGAAAGAGCAGTGGAACAAATCTATTAATGATTCAGATTCATAGTGTGTTACGCAATTAGAGTGCAGTTTTGTTAAAAATAAAGTAATTGAAATCGGTCAACGTGGTAAAGAATTATCACTGAACATAATTCGTACAAAAAATTCGACGAATTGAAAACTTCTTCTTTTTTTTTTGAAGTAAGTATGTGTACCTATATTAATAAGATAAGGTACCAATGACTGCAATGCCCTGTGCCAATATTAAAGAATTATTTTGTGGTCTTTACAAGTTGTAATCATGGGTCATAATACAAGCTAATAACGATCGATACTCAGGGAGTAAATAAGTGACGAAGTATGTGGGCTGGGCATCTAAATCAATCAATCAATTGATGACGTATCGCCTTATGTACCTAAACCCTAAAGCTGGCTGTGTCATAAAACTGATTAACGTCTGCTAACGAGTGCACATCTAACTATCCGACGACAGATTTTGGAACAAGAACCTTTATCAAAGACAAAAATATTCTAAAAAGATTAATTTGTGCATTAAGGTTTTGTCAAGTTTTTAGGAAGAATATTCCAGATTATTACAGGGCTTTGTAGCGATTAGTGGAGATTCGTGTTGTTCCGGACGTTCGTAAAAATCCCATGTGTAAAATCTAGTTTTCGGGGCATCACAATACCAGGAATATTGGCCAAGCTTCGGTGAACATAAGCCGAGACCGCAAACAGCAAGGACATTTTAAAAATTTGTTCATTCATACATCCAGTTTATTTTTTACTAATAAAAACTTTTGTAATCTGTCAGACTAGACAAAATAAGAAATATCTCCCAAAAATCGAATCTACCGTTTCAATGCGGACGACCACAAATCAACTAAGTACCTACCTACATTGTACAATTTTTAAAGTTCAATGGGTTAGAACGTCTGCAGTGCCTTAAAAAAAGGCAAGCTAAACTGCTAGGGTAAAAGTAATTATCCGAATCCGAAAACTAGTTGAAGGTGTAAAAAGTAAAACTTAAAATGCAATACTTTGGTGCAAGTAGGTATCATTAAATCCGAAGAAGTAACTAGAAACTAAATAAAGTAACCTTTACTTTTAAATTATTGAGATAGGTCTACAAATTTACGATCTGACATTGAATGCAACCCGGCGTGACAGCCAATCGATGCAGGTTAGCGCGCAGTACATCTCAATAGCTAATATCATAGCAAAACATCTGCTAGACATAAGTAAGTAGGCATATAACATCAATAATAAGGTAACAATTATGTAACCGCAGACCACTCACGATCAAACCGGTGTCTAGGTCATGTGTGGGCGAAGTGTGCACGGATCGCGGGCGCTATGCAGACGTGTGCGCGCGGCAGACGCTGCAGCGCAACTGGCAATTGAGAGCCGGGCGAGACTGGGTGGCGCCCCCCTCCTGCCACCCCTCGCGCCCCGCGTCGCCGCAAAGGTATGTTGGCGCACAAATGGGACCTCGGACACTGTTGCGGGTACCCAAATATTTGCATGTTTTCTTTGCTCTTTATGACGTGAGTTCACGATTAAGCTAGAGTCAGTAGAGTCGAAACGGTTTTATTTTTCGGCCAAAAACAAAAGTGAAATTAAGCGTGATATGTATTTCCGACGGTTTTTTTTTTGTTTTTCGATAGGTTTTTCTTCTGAAACAGTAAAACACCGACTGATCACCGACCCACCGATCGATCGGTGTCGATCTTTTAATCACTAAGTATATTTATCCGTTTAAACTCAAATCACGCGAAACTTTATAGTTTTTCCAAAAACATATTTTATTATCTAATATTCAAACAATCTGATGTTACATGCGACAAAAAGTATTTCTCTTCTCTGTATTAGTGCATTTTTAGCTCACCGTCCGATCAGGACCAGGCCCGTGCCGGACGGCGCGTACGTGTTCCACGCGCGCCTCAAAGAGATGTCAGCATCGAGGAGGGGCCCCTTTGGGGCGAAGCCTGCCGGGTCAGCGGGATTGTCCGAAAGGGTTACCGCTGGCCCGGAACATAAAGGGCTAAGGAAGGAACACGGGTGGGTTTTAGTCAGTAAGAGTCTGACACTCCCTTCCGCTCCACCCAGAGCGGGAGGAGTCATTTGATGATTTCCCATCCGCAAAAAAAAAAAAAGGGCATTTATAGTGCTTATAGTTATTGTAACTATTCTATTTTCTCTGAATAAATGGATTGAAGGTATTGTTTGCCGGCACTTGTTTTTTTTCAGCCATGGCCGTAAATAACATTTTTTTCGGCCGAAAATAGAAAACGGAAACTAATTCGGTCGGACTCCAGACTAAGGCGACATAATCATCATCTGCCTAGCCTTTTCCCAACTATGTTGGGGTCGGCTTCCAGTCTAACCGGATGCAGCTGAATACCAGTATTTTACAAGGAGCGACTGCCTATCTGACCTCCACAACCCAGTAAGATTGGTAAGAATAGTTGTCAGAAAAAAACTAATTAAAAGCATTTAATTTAATTTGTTTTTTTTTCCGTATGAGAAATAAATAATATGTTGACAAAGTATTCGTGAGGGAACTGTTTTTTAATTTCGCTTGACACCTAAAGGGTTGAAATGTTGCAGTCGAAAAGTTTATAAAACAGATGTGGTAAGTAATAGCACAAAATACAGATAGTACAGAAGGCAATCTACATACAAAGTGCGTTCGAGCAACGCACACATGGACACCGCTCACGGACACGTTATCTCGGACGGGTTGGGAGTAATGCGAGCGCGGATGCCATCCGCTTGAGACACGCGTCTGTGGAGTGCAAAAATGGAGCAACAAAACAATGGCTATCTAAGCTCAATTTATATAATAGTTACCTATTTTGAATCAGTATAAACGAAGTAACTTTTTTGTAAGGTAAATTCACGCCACCAACTATTACGTAAGTTGAAAACATGATTTTTTGTTTGTGTAGATAGTGTTGTGTTTAGTGTCATTTGTTAGGTTTATGTCTAAAACGGATAGGGCAAAATAAATTGTGTAATAGGGTAATCCGTTTTGAAGTTATTAGGGATTTTCGATAGTGAAAATTGACTAATGTAAAATTTTATATGTTTTGTTCTGTAAACTTTTTGTATTGTAATACTATGTTTATTGTCTTGTTTTAATATTGTAGAATAAGCTCAACAATAAATTAAACAATTAGATACGAGTGCAACTACCAGGACAGTTTGTTGTGCATAAGCCAAAGTTGACAACCCTAGCACGACCGCCGAGCGTAGGTATGAAAAGTGAAGTACATACATGTGATTGCCTTCTGTACTATTTGTATTTTGTGGTAATAGGTATGTACACAAACAAAAGAACGATCATTTTATAGCTAGGTACCTAATGGACGGAAAAAAAATTCGAAAGTCTTTTATTCGGGTAGACGTGGATTGTTGAATGCCAACATTTCGTAACCGTACCCTTCGGAAGTTATTGAATACCAATCGGGAATGTTCAGCAAATATGTTCTATTTTCGAATATAAGTAGATTCAATGGAAAAAAAACCGAAGAACAAAATGATAAATTGCCCTCATTTTTTCATCCCGGGTTATGAAAACAGAAATACAAATAACAAACAATATATCGCCTCGTAAATAATGCTTGGTTCGTAAGTATTATGAGGTTTATTTGAGGAGGAACACACGGGCAAATAAGCCTCGGCTGGGGAATAAGATCATATTATCATCTTTTACGAATGAATGACGCAAGAAACGGGTAAAAGATTGTATCGATTAGATAAGCAGCCACATTCGTCACACAAGTATGAGAAGTATATGCTGTAAACCTTTGATTATATTATATAATCAAAGGCTGTAAACCTTGTAAACATTTCAAATATGCTCAACTACATGGCGGAACGAGATTTTGTCCAAGACGCCATGTTCCATAGAAAAAAAGGGGAAGTACCGTATAACACTGCCTGACCCGGGAATCGAACCCAGGACCCCACGTGATTAGAATGAAAATGCAGGAAATAAGAATGTTACAAAGGATTACCTAAATAAAACTTAACAATGTAAAACTACCGTTTGTAATATAATAACGTATACTTTTACAGGGTTATTGGTAAAACATTATCAACCTCTGAAGAGGTCATTGTACTCATCATTATGAACAACTTTTACTATGGGACCAAACCTGAAAAAGCGAAAAAAATCAGCTGTTCCCTAAATTTTGACGAGTTAAATACGAACATAAATGTAGGGAACAGCAGATTTTTTTCGCGATTTCAGGTTTGGTCCCATAGTAAAAGTTGTTCATAATGATGAATACAATGACCTCTTAAAAGGTTGTTAATGTTTTACCAATAACCCTGTATATATATCTTGTGTAGCACAACGTAACATGCTTATTTTCTGCATTTTCATTCTAAAATAGAATAACCACAGATTATAAGTCTGTGGAAATAACCAAACAAACGATGAGGGCGCCAAAGCGGTCGGCCTGACCCTATTACTATGCCTATACAAGTTTTCTCAATAGCAGTCCGGAATCTTTAGTGATGCCACAGGCTGGTTGATGGCAATAGGCTCGCCCCCTATCACATGGGACTTAAACATAACTGGTGTTATTGAGTTTTTCCATTACGAATTTCTTAGTAACAGCTCGGAGTTTGGAAGTTGGCGGTGTGATATACCCGTGCCTCGGAAAGCACGATAACTAATTCAGATTTTTTTGTTGGAAGATCATTTTAGGAGGTTAGTTTACCATTTTCAAGAAAACTTTTCAAAAACGTGTTTTGGAAACAACTAAGTTTTAGGAAATATGTTCAAGATTAACATATATTTTTTCCGCCTTCACAAACTGTATAGATTTGGCTCTAGTCATCGCCGTTGGTCCTGCGCCTGATCTCTCTCCGGTCGTGTCGGATTGTCGTCCCGTCGGACTATGAGAGTGAGAGAAGAGGGAGTGCACCTGTGTCTGCGCGCACACTTCGTCGTTTCAGCCGATAGACGTCCACTGCTGGACATAGGCCTCCCCCAATTTTGGGATGGTTTGCCATAATCGCCACGCTTGGCAGGCGGGTTGGCGATCGCAGTATGGTATGATGGTGGAATACATAGAGAACGCTGCTGCCCATTCTCCGGTACGATCCTTAGTCGCCTTTTACGACACCCACGGGAAGTAAGGGGTGGTGGTATTCTTTAAGTCCAGCACCACACAGACAAGTCCGGCACCACACAGACAAGTCCGGCACCACACAGACAAGTCCGGCATCACACAGACAAGTCCGGCACCACACAGACAACGCGCACACTTGTGCACTATAATATCTCCCGCGCCGAAGGCTAAGTCTCTGTTGAGATTGGCCGCCGTGGCCGAAATACGGTCTAGAGGACTTTAACTGAGACGTTGCCTAGCTGCGCGCTGCGTGAGGGGTGATTGATGTCACAAGTTGACGAATCACTGAGCTCTCTCATCACGTCACCACACCCCTCCCGCACCGCGCTGCTACCTCAGGCAACGTCTCGGTTAAGCGGTCGGCCTATAGATATAGGTGTACCTACATAGTCCTCGCAGCATATCTAAAGTTTTCGTATTATAAGTAAATTTTTTTGTTGAAAATAGACGTAAGTACCTACTTAGAAGCTAAGAATTTATATAGTATTGTCAGAAATAAATTTGACAGCATTGAACTCTCCAACATGATATGCTATGCAGTTCCTAGGACAGTCCACAAGCGACAGGTGCGCGCTGGCAAATTATTTTCAGTGGGTACTTGCAAGTCCAACTCGGGCATGCGTTCGCCTGTTCGCAGAATGGTCGATTCCTACTAATAGGACTTTTGAACACAGACACATTTTTGCATGTGCTCCCTATAGGTTCAAAAGTCTTATACTTAAGGAGCTTGCTTGAAGTTTATTCTGTATTTTTCTTTTTGTGCCGTTTCTTGAGTTTTATATGTACTTAGTGCATAATATAATTAATATACATAATATATATTATTACATTATATATTCATTGCACTAAAACGCACTATGTAAACATAAAAGTTAATAATTAATAATAGATAATTAATTAATATTAGGTTTTTTTTTTTAAAGAAACGATGCTTTTAATGTTTTGCATTTAGTTATGTTATTTATACATAGATATATATTTAACTTAGTTTACTTGTGCAATATGTAGCTTACGAAATTACTTTTTATTGTTTTCTTTTTTGTCCATGTGGTGTTTACCTTTAAGTAATTGTTGCACTGTGTAGAGTTTAAGCGCATGTTTTATCTTTGTTTGTAAATTAGTGTAAACAATTGTTGGTAGACCTAATAAATAAATAAATAAATAAGTTAATTCAATAACTTAGTATAAAAAAAAATTGTAACCCTAGCGATTATTATTATTTATTTTTTCACTGTATTGTATCCTATCGTTAATCTGTGAACAGCGTTGTGGGCTTCAATATTGTCTATATTATTGTTATGTGTAATTTTGTTTCTATGTTTTATATTGTAGCTGTTTGTTGTTCCTCTTGAATAAAAAATAAATAAAAAAATAAAGTAAGTAACTTTACGTTGAACATACCTATACGTTACGAAGAACGATGGATTCAGTACATGATTCTGAATCCCGTACGTTGAGATTTTTCGCCAGTTATAAAGAAATATCTGTTCCATACATTTTTACCGCGTAGGTATCTGGGGGCACGGGAGTGCCCCCGCCAAGACGAGCCAAGCGAAGCGCAAGGGCACTACCTACCTTTTCTCGAAGCACTTCGCTGTATTTTTGAACCCTCTTAACTTTGGTTTGGATTATACCAGATAAACAAAATTTTCGGGATATGATGCCAGTGGTTGACTTGTTAAACCTATAAAGTTTCAATTGCATAGCTCTTATACTTTAGATTTTATTGATATCTAAAATACCCCGATTTCGTCACTGATTCACTGACTGATGATCATCAATATTCTTAAGGTTCTTCCTGAAGTCCTAGAAAGCTGAAATTTGGTATGTAAGCTAGTAATAGTACAAAAACAACAAAAAAATGTTAAAACTTGAAACTTTTACCCCCCCAACCCCTTAAACTGGGAGGTGAAAGTTTGTATGAGACTTCCGTAAATTTTGATGCTAGAGGTCTGAAAATGTATATAGGGGGTCCTTGTTATAAATAAACCCCAAAAAAAGAAAGAAAAAATGAATAACAGCAAAAATACTCGTATAAATATCATAAGCAACTTACAAAAAGAAATGAAATCCCACAAAAACATTTCATGTTAAATGTTGCCAAGACGAGACCATGTAGCTCGCACTGTCAAAAAGTAATCATATCTCATGTAGAGCCAAGCTTCTAACTCTACACGCCCTAACTCTATAAGGCCTAACTTCGCAAACTCTACACCTTAGTCAAAATATATGGCTTGGCCATTTCGCTACATTCACATGAGCGTAAGGTGAAAAACTCTATACTGTTAATGGTTCTTGTAGTAACGAAACGGCCAAGCCATATATTTTGACTAAGGTGTAGAGTTTGCGAAGTTAGGCCTTGTAGAGTTAGGGCGTGTAGAGTTAGAAGCTTGGCTCTACATGAGATCTGATTACTTTTTGACAGTGCGAGCTACATGGTCTCGTCTTGGCAACATTTAACATGAAATGTTTTTGTGGGATCGCACTTTTCTATAAAACAGCAGTTTTTCTTTCTAACAGACGAACCCTTTCTACGCTTGGGGGTATAGAATTATGTGCTGAATTAAGTTTACAGTAGCAATGCGCGTCGATGTCTCTAACACTAAACGACATTTAAATCATCTGCCTAGCCTTTTCCCAATTATGTTGGGGTGGGCTTCCAGTCTAACCGGATGCAGCTGAATACCAGTATTTTACATGGAGCGACTGCCTATCTAACCTCAACAACCCAGTTATTGGGTAATACGATACCCCTTGGTGCGACTGGTTATCAGACTTCCGGGCTTCTGACTACCCGTAACGACTGTCAAAGGTCCACGAATGACAGCCGGGACCAACAGCTTAACGTGCTTTCCGGGGCACAGAGGGGTCTTGGTATGTAAAGATGGTTACCCATCCACAGGCCAACTGCGGCAAGCGTAGCTTAACCCCAACAACTTAACGTGCTTCCGAGGCACGAAGCGGTCTCGGTATGTAAAGATGGTCACCCATCCACAGACCAACCGCGGCAAGCGTAGCTTAACCCCAACAACTTAACGTGCTTTCCGAGGCACGGCGGGGTCTCGGTATGTAAAGATGGTTACCCATCCACAGAGCTTAACCTAGATCGATCGACACCTAAATGTGTGCCTTAATAGTAGAAAATCCAACAGCACACTGTCGCAATCGGGCATAAGCTTAACAAAAACGAGGTGCACGCTGAGAATAATTTTGCAAACTTACCACAATTTCAATTCCAATCTGAATAATTTCGAAGGATATTGTGGATCCATTGCTTCGTATGTTTGAAAAAATTGTCTGCTCAACAACGCAAAAAACGCAATGAATGTTGTTGAACTGTCAAAATGAAAGCCAGTGCAACTGTTAGGCTCAATTTACACCGCCGCGGAACGGAATGGAAGCGAACTTTTTTTGCAAAGCATTATGAACTTTATATCAATAGTGTAACGTACAAACTAGATACACCCATACGCACAGGTCGCGCATCTTCTGGAGAATTATCGCACATTCTCGGGAATTCTCGCAGTAACAAGCTGTTATCTAGTTTGTAGGTAGGTATGTTAGACAATTGACATAAAATTCAATTTGCTATTACGAAAACTCGCTTCCATTCCATTCCGCGGCGGTGTATATTGAGTCTTAGAATGTTACGCAACTACCCCGCTTAGGTACTAGAAAACATGACGAATGTTCCTCGTACCATTTCAGATGATGTTACTTAGTGGTTATAAAATTTTACTACCTAGGATATGAAAGTCTTCACGTGTACCTAAGACATATTGCGTCGTAAATACAGTCGGTAAGTACATTCCCCTTTGCCGTCTGTCATGGCGTGAATAACCTCGACCTTTGATACGATCCTCTTGAGCATAGATTCTCAACCCTACTTGCCCCACCTTTGAATTTTTTTTTCTAGACCGTATTTTTATCATATGTCGCGAATCTGAAATTATTGCCACGATTGTATTGAAACGTGTAATATTATACAGGGTTATTGGTAAAACATTAACAACCTCTTAAGAGGTCATTGTACTCATCATTATGAACAACTTTTACTATGGGATCAAACCTGAAATCGCGAAAAAAAATAGTTCTACTGCCCCCCTAAAAGTCTCAAAAGCCCACTAGGGAGCGGTATCGCCCACGTTGGAAACCTATGCTCTAAGGGAGCACTAATTTACACTCGGAAGGCAACGTAATATGTGCACTTGGTTCACTTTGTACAGTAGATAGGTGTGACAACCCGCCAGTGTAATCACTCTGTCGTCTTTGACAACACGCTTTGATGCAAGATGTCAACTACGTGATTACAGGATGATACTGCATGTGGAGGCGTAGAGTGGATTGAGCGCATATCCACGTTACGTATTAGTACCTCTGAAGATGACATGTCTCTTATTACGTACCTATTCGGTTATTCGTAGCTACTACCTAAATCATCATCATCATTTCAGCCAAAGAACGTCCACTGCTGGACATAGGCCTCCCCTAGAAGGGGGGGGTTTGCCATAATCGCCACGTTTGGCAGGCGGGTTGGCGATCGCAGTATGGTATGGTGGTGGAATGCATAGAGAACGCTGCTGCCCATTCTCCGGTACGCCCCTTAGTCGCCTTTTACGACACCCACGGGAAGTATGGGGTGGTGGTATTCTTTAAGTCCGGCACCACACAGACAACTAACTACCTAAATAATTATCTTAAATTCAGTCGTCTTATCAGGCAACGCATAATGTAAATTTTATTTTTTTATTTAATTATTGTGAATGTGAGGACTATGTGGGTCATTTCTTTTTTCTGTTTTCCTTCTTAGTTAGTTTTAATCCTGATCTGGCAGTTTGAGTAATTTACGCGGCCTACTTAAATGCCCTTTTTTGGTATTGTTCGTGGAATCGTTGAGCTCCTGAAGTTCTGAGTTTAGCTGCACGATTTTTTACCAATGCGTGCACTGACTGGACAGGTCCGCTCAAACTGTGTGGTTCTTTCATCAAAAGACCATTTCAGACACCAATCTACATGGTCTTCACACGATCTGACCAAGGTTTTGTCTGGACTTTAAAAGAGACTATGACCTCTGAGTTTGTTTCGGCCTTTCTTCTTAGAATAGTCAGATAGGAAACGCCGTTGAAAAAAAAAATATGGTTGACGTGTAAAAGTATTTGTACAAACCTACTTACAGAAAATAAATCATTTATCATTAAACCGCTGGGTCTAGAAGCACGAAAATTTGCACACTCGTGCAAATTTTTTGCGAGAATGAACACTAACGGGTTAATAAGGGTTCAATAGGGAATGCAATTTCGTATGGAAGTTATTATCGTCATTCAAGGCTTGTCGGTCACCGTCGCCACGTCGGTTTCATAAAACAAACACAACAAAACGTGTCAAATACTTTGGTGAAGGCAATAAACTTGAAAAGCAAACTTTTTCTACGCACGTTATAAAAGTGCTCGAATTGGTAGGTAGGTGGGTAGGTGTATCTATATCTATCTCTAAAGTCTATACTTTATTAAACATCCAACACCAACATAATCTTGCACAAGGCATACGCCACACGCCTGCGTCTTTTCTAGGTCATGCTAAGACGGGCATCCCGGGAATCGGCCAGGTCAAGATTTACAAAGCCTGGATTAACACGATTTATGTATTATTCAAGCTAAATCTTCTGGGAGAAATAGCGGTCGACGTTTAACATTGACGGATAAAGTGGCAACTTGGCAAGATGTGAGTTGGGTAGATAACAGTGAAAGTTCATGGAATCATCGAGGTACCTACTTAATTTATGACTTCTGCGTATCACTTCTGTAATGTCTGTGCATTGTCTGTGTGGTGCCGGACTTAAAGAATTGCACCACCCCTTACTTCCCGTGGGTGTCGTAAAAGGCGACTAAGGGTCTTACCGGAGAATGGGCAGCAGCGTTCTCTATTTATTCCACCATCCTATCATACTGCGATCGCCAACCCGCCTGCCAAGCGTGGCGATTATGGCAAACCCCCCCCAAAATTGGGGGAGGCCTATGTCCAGCAGTGGACGTCTATCGGCTGAAACGACGACCTACTTAATTTATGACTTCTACGTATCACTTCTAGAAAATATCACTGGTAACTTTAGCCGGTGTATTCTGTAAAAACCTCATCTTGAAAACTTTGGTGAAGGGATCGTGAAGTGAACTGTCATCCTATCTAGGTATCTTATCGCTAGGGTAGGTATCCTATCGCTAGGGAATCTAGGGTTTGAGAGTTTTTCTTTTCTCACTATGAAACCTCAATCCACCTTATTAGTAAACTCGAAGAGATAACTTTTGAGGTTTAATTAACATAATTTTATCCCACATTTATTAATAAGTGTGTCATTTTGAGAGAGCTGGAAAGCGAGTAGGGTGGCCTTTGCCCAGAAGTGGGACATTAAAAGCTAATAAAAAATAGAAATAAAAACTAACGAATATTATAAAATAGTACATTTACTACTAAAATTAAATACAGGTCAAATATTGAGCTTAAAATAATATAAACTAAAATATTCTATCACAATTCATTTGCACTTTACACCAATAGCGTCAGGTACCATTTTCATAATACAACATAAAAAATAACAATAAATACATTTTTTCTGACTATATTATAATAATATAATTATTATTTATTAAAATTAAATCAATAAAATATGGCTCGATTTTTGGTTAAAGGATTTGTTTTTTGGTAAGTATTTTAAGGGATGATGATAATTGATGATGAATTTTTTTAACCATAATATTGACCTCTTAGTTTTATATCAATTACCGAGCCCCCAGCGCCCAGCTCACAAATCAACATAAATATCTACGACGAATAGGGTCGTGCAATGAAATAAAAAACAAAAAACGAACATAGGTTCTCAGTCATATAAATACGACTCGAGGCCCGGGCACACGGGCACGAAAACATTTGTCGTATCAAGGTCATCACCACAGATATAGATATACCTAGATAACGAAAGTATCACGAACTGTGTGAAAACCAAGCGTGCCATTTTTTGACTACCTACTATGACGTCACAAGCTCGCCCTCTCGCTCACACTTACCCAGCCAGCAGTACAAAGGACTGAGCGCGAAAGGGGGGCTTGCGATTTGTAATCATAAGTTGGTGCAATTATTGGCACGCGAAGTAGTTACTCTTGCGTTATCTAGGTATATCTATATCTGTGGTCATCACTCATTAAAACCGCACCGCTCCAGCGCAGTCAGTAACCGCTTGAAGGAAGAAGCGCGCGGCCGGCGTGACAGGAACTATTCTGTATTGCCTTCGTAAAATTTACTCTAAAGCACTTGATTTAAAATCCGAACTTGAATGACAAGTAATTGCCTTTGTCGGAGCGGTGCTGTTATAATGAATGATGACCTTTAATCCGACTGGGGCGGTCAATAGGTAAAGGGTACGCAGCATTCTTAAAAAACGCGATCGATATTCGGTTTGTAAAGTGTGATTCAGGCAGCGACAGTTTTTTTTCTTTACTGCAGCTGCCAATATTTACAATAATGCGTTTACCAATTTTAGCAGACACTGAGGAATGATTACGAAATACAAAATATACAACCAAACTATTGTTTAATTTCAAAAACTTGTTATTTTCTGCACATTGTTCTTGTGCATTGTCTAAAATCTATTAAGTGCTATTTGCATTGCATTTTGTGCAATTTGTCCATTTTGTGCTAAACTATGTGTTTGAAAACGTTCACTCTTTAACTAAGGCCGCTTTCACATTTAGGCGACTTTAGCAGCGCGACAGTCGCGCTGCTAAAGTCGCCTAAATGTGAAAGCGGCCTAAGGCTAAGCACGCTGTGGTAATACCTGAGCTTCCATACTGACCAGTAATAATACTCTAAAGGGACCACTGAGAACTGAAACAAAAAGAAATAAAATAAAATATAAGGAAAAAAAGCAATATTTTCTTTTGCTACAAAAAAGGTTTTAATAAAATTGTTTTGCTACAGAACGGGAGAGTCCCGCTCCGGCTCGTTCTTGGTGCAAAGGTTGGCCATTGCCATCCAACGTGGCAATGCAGCAAGCGTTAAGCCGGGAACAGTTAGGGGCGGTTTATTTGACTAGGTTGACGTGTTTTTCTTGTTGTGTTATTATTTTTTGTAATGAAATATTGTTTATAGTTTGTTAGTTAATTTAATATAAGAAGTTTATCCAGTGCATATATTTTTGCTACAAATAGTACAATACGATACGTGTAACTTAAGTAATCCGTTATTGCACGGCGTAAAATTAAAACGCCGTGTTTACCTACATAATAGACATACTTAAGTCACGAGTATCGTAATTCGTATACTATTTTATAGCTCGTGTGGCCTAAACCCGCACTTAAGTCACGCATGTCTGTGTAAAAAGGGACAACTTAAGTCACAGAAAAGCATGACATAAGTGCGAGTTTAAGTCACACAGTGCAATAAAAGTTTTTTACTAAGGGCTGATTTTTCAATCATCTAATAACTTTATTCGAGGAATAATTTTGAAATGTTGACAGTTATTTCATACAAAAACTGTCAAACATCAATTTTATTCCTCGAATAAAAGTTATCTCGCGATGGAAAAATCAGCCCTAAAGGAAATAAAATGATTAAGAACATAATCTGTAATCGATCATATTTTCCACCAAAACGGGCCGATAAATTCTTTTAAACTCAAGAATGATTATGGCATCCCATCAAGGAGGGATTAAAAAAGCCTCCATCTAGAACAGCCATTTATATATAACTAATTAAAGCACCAACAGCTCGATAGACACGGAAAAATAAGGGAATAAACCAGTAAAATTAAGACAGATAAAATTAGATATTTTCTGCAAAAAAAAACCCCTATCATACATACTTTTTTTTGCCCAATTACGGATTTTCGGCATAAAATACTGGGGCATTATATGCCGCAAATATGTAATTTATACGTCATCTATACGCAAGATTCATCCTTCCAAAGATTCGCATCCCCAGGATACCGAGATATGTCAAAGACATTTTAAATATAATAAAATCAACTATTATGTATTGCATGGACACCTACACGGTATTTCAGACTTCAAATAGACCGCGAGCCTTCAAAACAAAATCAAGGTCGCCTGGGCCTGTTTGCATGCGCTCCGCAATGTCAATACTTCACTTGAAAAGTCCGGTGTCGGACGCCTTTTTCCGGCAGTCGGAATGAAACCCGCGCTACAATTTAAATTGACTGCCACGATCATCGGGGCGGTGAATCAAAATGGCGTAATGGAAACCTGCCATATGTAGGAAAATTATCATTATTATGAAAGGAAGTTTTTTTTTCGTTTTTGATTAGTTCAGCAATTAATGGCTGAAAAGTGAAAAGAAACATATTTTCATAGAATTTATTTGAAGTTCACGGATACCATATATATTTTCGATGCGACAGGTCCTGATTCTAGAAGCCAGATCAAGTCTCTGGTCACATAATCTACTGTCAAGTCAGATAACAGCTGTCAAAAACAACCAATCATATAAAAAGTTTAAAGGTTAAATCGAATAACCTCTCTAAATCCGAGGGTAAATCCGGTTTGACCTAACGACATTTTAAAACGACATTTTAACATTGCCTAAGGGAGTACTCCAAATAAATTGGATTAGGCAAACTTGTACTTACCTACTTATTTCTTGGTAACATTTTTGTCAAACATGCTAAAACTCTTGGGACGCGTCGGAGGACCCTTAATATTCGTCGAAGTTAAATATTAACTTCATTTTTGTAATGACCTCAGGATTTTATATTATTAAACAAAAACACAGTCGGCCTTATTACAAAACAAGATTTATCTTTAGATCCAGGTTTAAACCATCCAGCCATTTTTAAATTTCGAACTATAATCCGACGAAGCTAAAGCTCTTATTACAATTAAAAAATAAAAAAACCCGACTGCGAAACTGAAAAGCTACAAACAAGCCCATTTTAAATTAAATAAAAGTTGGAAGCAGGCGGGACCCATTTGAATTTGAAGATATGATAAAAATGGTATGGGTCCCGCCTGCTTCCAACTTTTATTTAATTTAAAATGGGCTTGTTTGTAGCTTTTCAGTTTCGCAGTCGGGTTTTTTTATTTTTTAAATTAATTTTTTTATTTCCAGTTTTTTAGTTTACAAATGTGAAAGATTTCGCAAACGATTTAGTTCTTGGTAAGTACTTGTTTTTTACGTTTTGTCACTTCGAATTACTTTTAACCATATAAGTTATATATATTTTTGTAATCACCTTTTAAAACCCTTTATTTTGATACCCCACTCGATAGGTTTCGAGAATTTTTTTTTTTTTTTTGAAAACATATTGCGCCATAAATCGGCCATTTTATTTTTTTTTCAATTTTAATATACCCAGTAGCACTCTCACAATTAAGACGAATCTAACGGCACCTCTCAAGCTGAAATCGATCAAGCCGTTTAGGCTACAGAGCGTGCCAAAGAAATATACATACATACATACATACATACATACATACATACATACATACATACACTCGAAAAACATAACCCTCCTTCTGACGCAGTCGGGTAAAAACTGACGTTAAACCCGAGTCTAAGTTGTCAATTTTGCATTAAGAAATTTACGTTTGTCGGAATAAAGTTCAAAATAGAGTAACCGGCTCGAAGGTTTAGGCTAGGTCTAAAATTAGATCTCGTTTTGTAATAAGACGGAGTGAGTTTATAACTTTTGACGGTGTGTAGACGACACCCTAAAGTAATGGATTCTTACCTGCCTCTTATTCTAAAAGATGATGAGACAATTTGGACATCTACGGGACACACGGCGGCTCTCGACGGTTATAGGGTTAAGGACGCCTTTACGAAATGACGCGCTTCAATTTTAGGTATTGAGTCTTACTACTACACGTGCACGGCTCACACACACAGCGACATGCGCGAAGCGGTGAAATTATGAGTAAACTGACACGACTTGATACTTGAGCCTAATTTTATTTTATTTTTGCCATGTATTTTTTTTAAGTTTACGGTGATTTGTTTTCAAACAGTTTGTAGGTAATGTGAAGTGTTCATATAAGTAGAATGCTATTTACTTAATTTCACTGGACAGTGATTAATCAAGTACAAGTTGCCAAAGTACCTATGTATTAACAATTTGCGGACGAGCTTATTGAAAACAAATATAAAACAAGCTTGTTTTATTCGGTTTATTTCGTATTTTATATAATAAATTTGCTATGGTATCAAATGCAAGTAGGTTCTCGAAAACTGGAAAGAAAATACGTGTATTTGGCACACACCCTACAAGGCAAACAGTACAAATGCTACAATATTCATCACGCTAATATTATAAAGGCGAAAGTTTGTGAGTGTGTGGGTATGTTTATATGTTTGTTCTTCACGCTCAAACGGCTTCACCAATTTTGATAAAATTTTGTATAGAGGTAGCTGACACATATAGGCTACTTTTTATCCGATATTCCCACGGGATCGAAACTTATGTGGGTGAAACCGCGGGGCACAGCTAGTTGCTTCATAAATATTTAAAAAATTCGTAAAACAAAAACAACGCAATGGATATTGTTGAACTGTCAAATCGGAATGGATTGCCATTCCAAGTGTGTTACGCAATTAGGATAACGTACTAAGCAGTGTCGTGCATTGCATAAAGGCATATTAGCAGTGGCTACCTCGATAAATCACCATAAGCCTGTCAATTACATTTTTGGCCGTGCAAAGTGACGGATATTGAGATCGCCGATAGTGAGATAAAAATGAAAATCCAAGATGGCGGTTGTAGTTTTTTTTAATTTTTCATCATGGGTGTCGTTTTTATGGTTTTCAAGGGTGTTAAAACCGATAGTGATGTTCAAATGAAAATCCAAGATGGCGGCTTTAATTTTTTTATCATGGGTGGTCGTTTTTATGGTTTTCAAGGGCGCTAAAGCAGATAGTGAGGTCAAAATGAAAATCCAAGATGGCGGCTGTAATTTTTTTTATCATGGGTGTCGTTTTCATAGTTTTCGAGGGTGCTGGAGCCGAAAACAAAGTCAAAATGAAAATCCAAGATGCGGATGTGAAAAGTGTTACAATATTTTCATGATGGGTGTCAATTTCGTGGTTTTCGAGGGTGCTGAAACCGACGGTGGGGTCAAAATAAAACATTTGTCACATCCGCCATCTTGGATTTTTATTTTGACCCCACCGTCGGTTTCAGCACCCTCGAAAACCACGAAATTGACACCCATCATGAAAAATTATAACATTTTTCACATCAGCCATCTTGGATTTTTATTTTGACCCCACCATCGGTTTCAGCACCCTCAAAAACCACGAAATTGACACCCATCATGAAAAATTGTAACATTTATCTCATCCGCCATCTTGGATTTTCATTTTGACCCCACCGTCGGTTTTAGCACCCTCGAAAACCACGAAATTGACACCCATCATGAAAAATTATAACATTTTTCACATCAGCCATCTTGGATTTTTATTTTGACCCCACCATCGGTTTCAGCACCCTCGAAAACCACGAAATTGACACCCATCACGAAAAATTGTAACATTTTTCACATCGGCCATCTTGGATTTTTATTTTGACCCCACCATCGGTTTCAGCACCCTCGAAAACCACGAAATTGACACCCATCATGAAAAAATGTAACATTTTTCACATCCGCCATCTTGGATTTTTATTTTGACCCCACCATCGGTTTCAGCACCCTCAAAAACCACGAAATTGACACCCATCATGAAAAATTGTAACATTTATCACATCCGCC
Source organism: Mesoligia furuncula (assembly GCA_916614155.1). Classification (NCBI taxonomy): domain Eukaryota; kingdom Metazoa; phylum Arthropoda; class Insecta; order Lepidoptera; family Noctuidae; genus Mesoligia; species Mesoligia furuncula. The sequence goes on from OU744794.1 coordinate 27,794,153, forward strand.
ATCTTGGATTTTCATTTTGACCCCACCGTCGGTTTTAGCACCCTCGAAAACCACGAAATTGACACCCATCATGAAAAATTATAACATTTTTCACATCAGCCATCTTGGATTTTTATTTTGACCCCACCATCGGTTTCAGCACCCTCGAAAACCACGAAATTGACACCCATCATGAAAAATTATAAAAATTTTCACATCCGCCATCTAGGATTTTTATTTTGACCCAACCATCGGTTTCAGCACCCTCGAAAACCACGAAATTGACACCCATCATGAAAAATTGTAACATTTGTCACATCCGCCATCTTGGATTTTTATTTTGACCCCACCGTCGGTTTCAGCACCCTCGAAAACCACGAAATTGACACCCATCATGAAAAATTGTAACATTTTTCACATCCGCCATCTTGGATTCTCATTTGGACCTCACCATCGGTTTCAGCACCCTCGAAAACCACGAAATTGACACCCATCATGAAATATTGTAAGTCTTCAGGGAATCAGACGGGAATAACTCCTCAGCTCGGCTGTTAGTTCCAGTAGCAGTCTTCGAAGTACACCTGCTGTGCAGGTCACTCCAGCAAGTCCGGAACGAAATATGAATTTATAAACCCTACTTACTTCTAGAAAAATTATAAGACTGTGAATCAAATCTTTCCTTGGGTAATAGGTACATACAGAATGCGTGAAGTATCAAGTTTTGTGTGTCAAATATTTTGTATCCGTACAGCGATCTTCTTTTAGCACAAGCTGCTGCTTACAACCGACACAGAGTCCACTCACAACGGCGGCCGAGCGCAGACTAATATTTCATTACAAATTTTTGTGCAATAAACCGAGACAGTGACCAGTAAAATAACCCTTATTTCAATCCAATAAGATTCACGTATTACAGCTAAATATGTGAAAAAATAGACTCCGATTTTTATATTTTTCTGAGCTTATTTTTAACATTTTGATAGTTCTTTTGGCTACCTTTTTGAGTTGAACATGTCTGCTTACATAAAATATTTTAAAATAAATATGTTTATGTTATAAAATAGAAGAAAAATGATCCCAAAGACAGCACGATATCGTCGATTTTGTGTGAAGAGGCAACGGAAATTATTTTTTACTATATTATAAACCAACATTTTCGAATAAAAAATGGCTACCATTTGGAGATGAAAGAGTAATCTATCTGTGGTAATTATTAGTTACATTTGGTTTCGTCTCATTTTGCCGCAAAATGCACCGAAAAACGGCTTATTTTTGTCAGATACGTAAAGGCGTCCTTAAGAGTTATATAAAATAGAATAGGTTTTTAGTGAGTTAATAATATGTATGTGTTTTTTCGACTAACATATCCTGCGTTACCTGGGATGTAAGACCACACAACACATCGTTTACCTTAAGGTGGAACTAGTCGCGAGCTCGAACTCACTGGTGGTCATGGCGAAAAAGCACGCTGTCTCACCTGGCTTCGTGTCCGACAGAGATAGTATCAGTGATGAGCAGTTAGACGCTAGTCTACACGCATAACGTCTAGTTGTCAAGCACAGAAACACCGTTCCGAACAGAAAGGCGCGTAAAAAAAATCGAAAATTGCTTTGGAAAATCGAGTTTCATGAAAAAACCGCTGCATAAATCAATTACAAATAAAGTTTATTAAACTCTTTGATAACTGAGCTTTATCGGCACCGACTTTGTTTTGAAGATTTTACACTTCTTTTATTACTTATTTAGGTATACCCAAAGTTACGTTAAAAATCGCAAGAAAAACTAATCTTTGTTGACTTTTTAATAACTGTTTTGTTTCTATTCTGTTTCCGTACAGACAAAATTAATAGTAAGACAAAACGATATCATGTTTAACTTTGGATGGATAATGTCAAACAGTGGAGTGATACTCTCCCGAAATTTGTATGTAAAAAATATCAACTAGTGGCACCTTAAGAAACGAGCGTCTCTTGCGGTATGGTCGCGATTGGGATGCGACCGTTTGACGCAAAGCAGGTTACTGTCGCCACAAGCCAAACAACTGCTGCACGGTCCACTAAGAAGCAAGACCTAGAAACTCTCTCTAAGGAAACATAATACTGTGCAATATTCAAGTAACAAGAGTATTCCAAAAACCTTGATAACTTACCGTGTCTGGCTATTTCTACATAACTTGGACAAACGCCTAGTTTTTGGGCGACTTAAATCGATGCGACTTTTACGATCAAAAAATTCAGCGAAAATTGGCAATTGGTGATCTCATTTTTTCGATGTAAAACACAGGAGGAGATGTAAAACACAGGAGATGTAAAACACTCTGCCGTCCTTACGAAAAGTGCAATAACTCGAGTTTTGCCCCAAATTGAGATAAGTACATAATTGGAATCTGCAGAATGAGATCTAAATATTCTTTTTAGACACTTCTTACGTATCCATGACGTAGCCGCTTTTAATACTAAGCATAATATAGTGATGGAGATACAAACAAAACAAAATAAAAAATCTTTATCCGCGTTTTTCTAGAAATCAGGTTTAACCTAGTTATTGCTCTTTTCGTTAAGACGGCAGCACAGTATTTCAGATTACTTGCGTTCAATCATCGTAATATTATGTCCTAAGTCCTACATACCTTGGATGTGCCGACTTTCGATAAGGTCTGGCGTTCCGGTACACATGTCCTCCTTGAGAGACGAGCGTGCCTCGCGAGCTGGCCGCGCTGACGGCCGTGTGTAGAGACGCCGGCGAACCGGACGAACCGGACAGACGCCGGGTGTAACGCTCTTCTTGTTCCTCGTTTGTAGGGGTTTTGTCACCTAATGTAAACACAATCGACATCATAAAAATTACAACGGAAGCAACAATTATTTTAATATTACAAGAAAGCTCGAAATCTTTTATATACTTTGTCACCAATTTATTTTATTTTTTAAGTAACAGTACGTCATCGTCATCGGACGACCTAAAGAAGGCGGCTGGGGTAGACTGGATGCGGAAGGCGGAGAACAAGGTGCTGTGACGCATTCTGGGGGAGGCTATGTCCAGCAGTGGACCCCGACAGGTTGAGTTGATTGATTGACGTCATCCGAGCGAAGTCTTAAGTTAACCGTAAGAGTTAAATTAAGACTTCGCTCGGATGACGTAAGCTTGCGGTACTGAGGCGTCGATGGCGAGAGCGGTAACAGCGCGGAGGTTGGGAGGGGCCGGGAGGAGCTCAAGTCAACTCTTGTGGGATGTACAGACGGCAGCACATCAAGCTACTACAATTTGTCAAATTTCTTTAATAGATTTTCAACTTTATCGCTAAAGCATAAGGTTCAAAGTTGATTGGGAAAATTTGACAGTTTCGGGTATTTTAATGTGCTGGCGCCTGTACCTAACAAAAGACTTGTCCGAAACAAGAAATGGAAAAGAAAATTAATGAATTAAACGCAATTAAAATGACTTTTTCAAAAAAACACGTCATGTTCATTTTGAAATTGTAATTTATTTTAAAGAAATATTACAAAAGCATGATACATAATTATTACGACTTATGATACTATCTTTGACAGTCGTTACGGGTCGTCAGAAAATCGAAAGTCTGACAACCAGTCCAAGGGGTATCGTATTACTTAGTTACTGGGTAAACTGGATTGTGGAGGTCAGATAGGCAGTCGGTCTATGTAAAATACTCGTATCCAGGTGCAACCGGTTAGACTGGAAGCCGACCCCAACATAGTTGGATAAAGGCTCGGCAGATGATGATGATACTGCGGACCTATTTACGGGAAATGGATATTATTAAGTATAACATTTAGAGACTTACCATCCAAACTGCCTATAGGAGTTCGTCTGGTGAGGTCAGGACTGCTACCCCAAGGACTAAGAGCGCCCAGTGGACTTGAAAGACCAGCCGTCACCAACGTATCATCCTCATCTTCAGACTCTGTTTCAAACAAAACACCATCCTAATCAATGAATATCCTACTAATATTATAAACGCGAAAGTTTGTGAGGATGGATAGATGGATGTTTGTTAATTACTCTTTCACGCAAAAACAACTGAACGGATTTGGACGAAATTTGGCACACAGATAGTTTATAACCAGGATTAACACATAGAATACTTGTTTAATCGCAAAAAAAAATCAGCTGTTCCCTACATTTATGTTCGTATAACTCGTCAAAATGTAGGGAACAGCTGATTTTTTTTTCGCGATTTCAGGTTTGGTCCCATAGTAAAAGTTGTTCATAATAATGAGTACAATGACCTCTAACCCTGTATATATTGTATTAAGGAATAAAGAAGTCCAGGAACATACCATCAAAAACGTCAAAGAAATTCTCTTTGGAGTCGTTTAGTGTTGAAGACGACTTGGACTTTTTCTTTCTTTTACTCTGAAAGAAAAAAAAAATAAGTAACAAATTTTTTTCTGTCGCACTTTTGTAAAATAGATCGACACCATCATCATTTCAGACGAAACTGCTGGACATAGTCCTCCCATAAGCACCGCCACTTATCCATACATATAAATATTTATATTTTTTGTTATTCAAAATGACACTTTATTTCCATGAACACAAGGTTCAAAATCCATACCTTAGTAAGTTCCTCTGCAACTGACATCTCTAACGCATGATGTGTTCTTGCTAACGCAGCCAGTGCCTCTTCTAACACGCGGTTGCGTTCTATCTGTTAAAGATAACGTTGGTTAATTAAAGTTTCCTTAAAATTACGTGTTCTAGCTAGTTTTTTAAAAATTGTATGTTTCATACAAAGGAAAAGAAAAATTGCAATACACGTGAAAGGAATAAGACTTTTTGTATATATCATCCCTCGATTAACATTTAGCTTTTACTTTTAAAATATCGAAAAACATCTATAGGCCGACCGGTTAACTGAGATGTTGCCTGAGGTAGGTGCGCGGTGCGGGAGGGGTGATAGTTGTCACATAAAATATCGAAAAACATCTATTAACTGAGATGTTGCCTGAGGTAGGTGCGTGGTGCGGGAGGGGTGATAGTTGTCACATAAAATATCGAAAAACATCTATAGGCCGACCGCTTAACTGAGATGTAGCCTGAGGTAGCTGCGCGGTGCGGGAGGGGTGATAATTGTCACACGTTGACGAATCACTGAGCTCTCGCATCACGTCACCACACCCCTCCCGCACATCGCTGCTACCTCAGGCAACGTCTCGGTTAAGCGGTCGGCATATAGCTTTTACTTTTAAAATGAATCCAAAAAGTTACTTTTAAATAAATAAAATATATCATCACATCTACATTCCTCAAAGGGTTTGTCAGATGTGTACTGTGCCTATTTGGTGCTTACATGCAACCTCCGCGAGTCCGTTAAATGTTATTGGCAAGAAAGACGCGACAAACATTAATTTAGTTTAATATTATAGGCCGACCGCTTAATTAAGACGTGGCCTGAGGTAGCTGCGCGGTGCGGGAGGGGTGATAGTTGTCACAAGTTCGTCAACTTGTGACAACTATTACCCCTCCCGCACCATATATCACTGAGCTCTCACATCACGTTACCACACCCCTCCCGCACCGCGCTGCTACCTCAGGCAACGTCTCAGTTAAGCGGTCGGCATATAGAAGACAGCAGACCTCAAATTTGGCTGACAAGCCAAGGGACAAAGATATAAAAATGTTATTAGTTTAAAGATCATAATAATTACGCATTATACATGTAAATAGTCTTTTATTCATTAAATGGCTGACCCGGCGAACTTCGTACCGCCCCGCCAGCCACTCTGCCCCCGCTTTTTAAATCTCTGATATCTTCTAAGATATTCACTTATTGATATGCTGTAAAGGGCAATTTTGATCTCCATGAAATGCACAACGTTTTTAATGTATTTTATTGGATATGGAATAATACTGTAATAATACTGTTGTTTAAAATAGCTAGGTAAATAACCCATATTTATTTTTTGTAATATGTGAAAGATAAAAATGGTTACTGTGGGTTATCCTTAGGAGATAAACATATACCATCGCGGACTTTCATCATTTCAGCCGAAAGACGTCCACTGCTGGACATAGGCCTCGCCCAAAAGGGGGGGGGGGGGTTTGCCATAATCGCTACGCTTGGCAGGCGGGTTGGCGATCGCAGTATGGTATGGTGGTGGAATGCATAGAGAACGCTGCTGCCCATTCTCGGGTCTCCCTTAGTCGCCTTTTACGACTACCCACGGGAAGTATGGGGTGGTGCTATTAAGTCCGGCACCACACAGACAACTTACTATCGATATTTTTAAGATATACAATTCCGTAGTACATTCATTTGATCTATCTCGTAAGGTTTAGCCAGCGTTTGCAATGTAAGCGCACAAAAATATGTTTGTTACGACATCACAATATTTTTTTTTTAATTTCTCGGCTTTTCTCTACTATATTATGCATTTTATTATAAATATAAACTTTACTCTTGAATCACTCTATCTGTTGCTGAAAACTGCATCAAAATCCGTTGCGTACTTTAAAAGATCTAAGTTAACAGGGAGCGGGAGCAACTTTGTTTTATAATGTGTAAAGATCATGGTAGTTTGCGTCCCCGCGATACTAACAGTACTGCATTAATTCTTTATTGTTTTTACAATAGATCAATCCCGATTATCTTCTTCATTTCAATACCTATAGTATACAAGATACAAGGGTAAACTCTGTTATCCTTGAAGCCAGTAGTTTGGTTTTCATTTATAGAACGTAAAATGAATGAAAAATAACAATCATTTTTTTTTTAAGAAAATACCATGTTTTGAGTGACAACGGTGTTAACCCTTGCATCCGGCCATCATCTGCCTAGCCTTTTCGCAATTATGTTGGGGTCGGCTTCCAGTCTAACCGGATGCAGCTGAATACCAGTATTTTACATGGAGCGACTGCCTATCTGATCTCCATAACCCAGTTACTGGGTAATATGATACCCCTTGGTAAGACTGGTTGTCAGACTATCGGGCTTCTGATTACCCGTGACCACTGTCAAAGATCGAATGACGAATGACAGCCGGGACCAACGTCTTAACGTGCTTTCCGAGGCAAGGAAGGGTTTCGGTATGTAAAGATGGTCACCCATCCACAGACCAACCGCGGCACGTGTAGCTTAACCTGATCGATCGACCTGTGCGGCTGTTATTATTTAGCCACGCGCCCCTCCTCCGGTATCCGGTATGACTATATTTCTTTAATGTTTTTACAAAAGCTCAATATTTTCTTTTTTAACTTTGATATAGAACAGTTACCTCTCTATTGGGGGGCCCGTGGCTAAATAATAACAGCTGCACAGGTCGATTGATCAGGTTAAGCTACGCTTGCCGCGATGGGTGACCATCTCTACATACCGTGACCCCTCCGTGCCTCGGAAAGCACGTTAAGTCGTTGTTCCCGGCTGTTATTCGTGGATCTTTGACAGTCGTTACGGTTAGTCAGAAACCCGAAAGTCTGACAACCAGTCTTACCAAGGGGTATCGTTTTACCCAGTAACAGGGTTGTGGAGGTCAGATAGGCAGTCGCTCCATGTAAAATACTGGTATTCCGCTGCATCCGGTTAGACTGGAAGCCGACCCCAACATAGTTGGGAAAAGATGATGATGAATGATGATGATGATGGTGATGATGATGTTGGTGATGATGTTGGTGATGATGATGATGATGATGATGATGATGATGATGATGATGATGGTGATGATGGTGATGATGATGGTGATGATGGTGATGATGATGGTGATGACGATGTTGTGATGATGATGGTGATGATGGTGATGATGATGATGATGGTGGTGATGATGATGATGATGATGAGTTACCTCTCTATTGAGCTTGGCGGTGTCCGTGTCCCGCGCCTGCGCCACGAGCGCGGCACAGTGGCGCAGCGCCGCCAGCGCCTCGGAGCCCGAGCCGCACGCGTGCTGGAAGCGCTGAGGGCACACAGTTACCTCTCTATTGAGCTTGGCGGTGTCCGTGTCCCGCGCCTGCGCCACGAGCGCGGCACAGTGGCGCAGCGCCGCCAGCGCCTCGGAGCCCGAGCCGCACGCGTGCTGGAAGCGCTGAGGGCACACAGTTACCTCTCTATTGAGCTTGGCGGTGTCCGTGTCCCGCGCCTGCGCCACGAGCGCGGCACAGTGGCGCAGCGCCGCCAGCGCCTCGGAGCCCGAGCCGCACGCGTGCTGGAAGCGCTGAGGGCACACAGTTACCTCTCTATTGAGCTTGGCGGTGTCCGTGTCCCGCGCCTGCGCCACGAGCGCGGCACAGTGGCGCAGCGCCGCCAGCGCCTCGGAGCCCGAGCCGCACGCGTGCTGGAAGCGCTGAGGGCACACAGTTACCTCTCTATTGAGCTTGGCGGTGTCCGTGTCCCGCGCCTGCGCCACGAGCGCGGCACAGTGGCGCAGCGCCGCCAGCGCCTCGGAGCCCGAGCCGCACGCGTGCTGGAAGCGCTGAGGGCACACAGTTACCTCTCTATTGAGCTTGGCGGTGTCCGTGTCCCGCGCCTGCGCCACGAGCGCGGCACAGTGGCGCAGCGCCGCCAGCGCCTCGGAGCCCGAGCCGCACGCGTGCTGGAAGCGCTGAGGGCACACAGTTACCTCTCTATTGAGCTTGGCGGTGTCCGTGTCCCGCGCCTGCGCCACGAGCGCGGCACAGTGGCGCAGCGCCGCCAGCGCCTCGGAGCCCGAGCCGCACGCGTGCTGGAAGCGCTGAGGGCACACAGTTACCTCTCTATTGAGCTTGGCGGTGTCCGTGTCCCGCGCCTGCGCCACGAGCGCGGCACAGTGGCGCAGCGCCGCCAGCGCCTCGGAGCCCGAGCCGCACGCGTGCTGGAAGCGCTGAGGGCACACAGTTACCTCTCTATTGAGCTTGGCGGTGTCCGTGTCCCGCGCCTGCGCCACGAGCGCGGCACAGTGGCGCAGCGCCGCCAGCGCCTCGGAGCCCGAGCCGCACGCGTGCTGGAAGCGCTGAGGGCATGCAATAATAATATGTTTTACTGTTATGGTTAGTCAAGTAGTTGCCTACCAGGTTACCAATATTTTTAAGACTTGGGCAATACAAGATGCAATCCTAAAAAAAGGTACCAACGTTACATGAAGACCGTTAAGGCATTCACTGCCACCGCGGTCACCCGGTGACCGCGAACAATACATTTTCTATTGTGTCTGTTGTCTGGCAGTCAACGTGTTAATCAGTCATCTATCTTTTAATTTATTATCTAATGTAACTTGAGCAATAAATATAAATCAACTTTAGCATTTACATTTTTGTAACAGAATAAAAAAACACAGGAAACTTTATAGCTTAATTTATTTTTGTTTTGCTACATCAATTTTAACCCTATGACAAAATCTCTAAAGTCGTTGTTATTTACATCTTCACGGGAGATACCTATTATGGAAATATTGTTCAAAAATATTCAAGTACCATATAAGCAGAGTGGTGCAGTGAGTTTCCAACATTAACGCTCTTATCCAAAGCTGCTACAATGGCGGCACACTCGCGTAGTTGTGTGTCTAGGAGAGCAAGGCTATTCGTAGCCGCTGTTAGTGCGTCTTGCATCGATCCTAAAATAATAATAGTATTGTTTTAATAGTATCAATAAGCAGTCATTGCTATGAAGAATGGGCATCAAGAAGTTGATGCCGGCGCGGTGTAGTGTCCCCTTGCGCCCCTGTGTCCCCGCGGGGAGACCCTCCCCGCGCCAACGAGGCGGCGGCGCATAGTGTCCCTGCGTGCCCCTGAGTCCCAGCGCGCCCCTGAGTGCCCACGCGCCCCTGTGTCCCCGCGGGGAGACCCTCCCCACGCAAACGAGGCGGCGGCGCGTAGTGTCCCCGCACGCCCCTGAGTCCCAGCGCGCCCCTGAGTCACCACGCGCCCCTGTGTCCCCGCGGCGAGACCCTCCGCACGCAAACGAGGCGGCGGCGCGTAGTGTCCCCACGCGCCCCTGAGTCCCCGCGCGCCCCTGAGTCCCCGCGCGCCCTTGAGTCCCCGCGAGCCCCTGAGTCCCCGCGAGCCCCTAAATCGCCGCGCGCCCCTATGTCCCCGCGGGGACACCCTCCCCACGCAAACGAGGCGGCGGCGCGTAGTGTCCCCGCGCGCCCCTGTGTCCCAGCGCGCCCCTGAGTATCCACGCGCCCCTGTGTCCCCGCGGGGAGACCCTCCCCACGCGAACGAGGCGACGGCGCGTAGTGTCCCCACGCGCCCCTGAGTCCCCGCGCGCCCCTGAGTCCCCGTGTCGCCTGTGTGCACCTTGCGCGAACCGGCTTGGGCCCCGCGGGGAGGTTCTCCCCGCGGCCCCAGCCGGTTCGCGCAAGGCGCACAAGTTCCCATGCTCCCCGGTCGTGTAAGATGGAACACCGGTGGTTTTAAATCAGTAAGAGCCTGACGTCTACCCCTTCGCCCGCCCGAGGGCGGACGTCGATGAGGATTTTCTACCTCGGAACAAAAAAAAAAACACATGAAATACTTTTTATTCTGATCTCGGAGTTTTCAGACTAATTAAAGACAGATTTCTTTGGAAATCTATCTACAATCTATCATTTCGTTAAATCTGAACAGATTGTCTAATGAAATCCGTTTGTATGGTGGACAAACGTATCGTTAACCTTTTATCTTCCAACGGTAACAAAAGATCGCTTGTAAAGTTGCAAAATAATAAAATAATTATCATTTATTATAAGTCTTTAGTTCCTTACCTAAAGGTTTACATTCGTCTTCCAAATCTTCTGTGGCCTCTCGCGCAGAGTCAGGTGAGGCGCCGGCCCATAGGTAGTGACCGGAGTACGCTATGTGCTCGTTCATCGCTGTCACCCATTGCTAAAACAAAATCGTGGATTCAGACAGTAGCCGAAAATGTAAGTATCATACTCCTTAGTAAAACTTAAAAGTTAAGTTTCAGTTTGCCAATTAAAAAAGTACTTTTCCAGTATCGATATACTTACAATATAAAGTACGGAATAACTATTATAGTATTTGTATCTCACGAAGCGACGCGCGCTTTACTTGTGGTAAGCAAGTGTACACGTTGTGTATGTGTACGTGAAGACGGGTAGCGACAGCACATAACTAATAAACACACTTCCGAATTCGCCATTGTTTCGGACGATACCGAGAGCTCCTGCACTTACACACACATTCACAGCATGTTTTTTCACTTGATAAACACAAGTAAAGCACGCGTCGCTTCGTGAAACAAAAATACTGTACTTACAATATGATATACATGTCAAAATCAAAATCATTTTTTTTTATTTCACATAAGCCTACATGGGCACTTATGAAACGTCAGAAGCTAGGTTCACTGTTCCAATTGGTCGTTTCCTATGGAGAAGAACCGGCAAGAAACTCCACGGTTACTCTTTTTCAAAATAATTGGCTTTTACAATGTTTTCAAATTACAGTAGGTATGGGAGGACAGCGTAAGCCTGTTAACAAGTACTAGGTACTTGTTATAATAAAAAATTGTCTACAAATCTAGAGTCTACAAGACCTACAAGGTCCTCACATTTACAAAATAAGAATCTATCAGAAAGATAAATAAAAAAAATAAAATATAAAAACCTACTAAAAACCAAGTGATATGTTTGCCATTACAACCACTAGTAAAGAGGTGAAAAATTAGAATAGTCAAATAATAAAAATATTATGTCAAAGAAGTATGTCAAAAGCGGAATTCTATTGTTGTATGCGCACAAAGAGGTTACGCTAGTTTTTTGCGCAGTTCATTTGTTTGCCAACCACGCATCCGTACGTAGCGTGGTCGTGCGTCGCAATGAATGATCCAGCCTAGATGATGCCGTAGAATACTGTTACGAGCTTCGGGTTCGTGACAACAAAAACTACCGATTTAATAACCAAAAATGACACTTTAATCAACAATACTAATAACAACTCAAACACACTAAATAAACCACAGTTGGACTACTGATCGCTCTATGTCGCACTTGAAGATCGCTTCGATGTATTCGCTAGTATCGCTTTATCCAATCTGACCCGGTCGTGGCGTATCCCGGCCTTATATAGTGCCACAGATAGTTCTAGAACCTTCCATTGTAGAAACATCTAGAATGTTCGAGTACATACCGGCCCCGACTGACCAGATGTCGATAGTTCGAGAAAGTTCTAGCATCGAAATTTCTAGAAGGATCTTGACTCTACTAGTTCTGCTACTCGATACTAGATGGCGCTAGTGATAACTAATGTCTGGTGACACCAGGCATCAATTGTGGCGCGCAACAATACTATGGAACAGCGCAAGCACATGTAATTATTGCCGTGGCGTAACTTGGAGAGACCACCAGTAATGGGTTGCAAAGGCACCAATAATTTTTAGTACGAATAGATTCCTTTACTTTATAAGCTTTCGATCTATTACTGACCTGTCTACAAGCAGCCAAGTCCTTTTCTCCCTGCACAGCGAGTCTATGCGTGTCTCCGTCACTAAAGTGCAGCACTATAAGGGCGGGCTCAGTGTCCCCAGCAGTTAAAGTGGCGGCGTCGAGGTACTTGCGTCCGCGCCAGTGTGTGCCGCCCCGAGCGGCCTCGGCGCGAGAGCCGTAGTATAGGAGCACGCCGCGTTGGAGGACGGCCTAGAAATATAAAATAATGTAACTGAATGCCTAAATAACAAAAACTAGCTACATAATATACTAGTCAAATAAAATCTTATAAAAAAATTCGTGAAGTTCTCGAGCCTAAGCTTACAGAGACATTACGTCTTGTAACATTTAAGAGAAAGGTAACAATCTGAAAAAGTTGATTGATCTGTTACATCGAAACTACAACGCTCTGTGATTTCAGCTAAAAAAGTTGGAATAACGGAATAACGGAGAAATGTCTAATTCGATATAAATTGAAATTCAATTTTAGTAACTTTTAAATGAACTGAAATTCATATTACAATCACTCTTGTGAATTTCGGCAATAGTATCTAAACATATAAATAAAATTTGTTTTGTCAAAATAACAGCTTTTTACTGTTTAGTAATATAAATTTTAAAAAACTATTATCATATGAAAGTATATAAGTACGGTACTTATAAAAAAAAACAATAAAAAAAAATGTCTGTCTGTTTGTTCCGGCTAATTTTCGAAACAGCTGGACCGATTTTGACCGGAGTTTCACTTGCAGATAGCTGATGTTATAAGGAGTAACTAAGGCTACTTTTATTTAAGAAAACAATGAGTAAAGAGACACATTATTGTTTTCCGACATCCACGCGAACGAAATCGCGGGCACAGCGAGTCAGTAATAATATTGTCTGCATAAATCATATTTTGATACAGCAATCGAACGCGATCTGACACCTGTCAGGCAGGACGACACATCAAAATTTGCCGTTTTTATTACGATTTTAAAGTATTTATTTTGAAAAATTCATTGAGTCTCAAAAAAATCGCAAAGAATGTGCGCAAATGGGATGGAGTAATGTAACTGTGGAGTTGACGCATGCGTGTTCCATCGCCGCCCGTTCGATGTCCACCGGATGGATGGAAAGCAGCACATGAAGTCATTTTTTGCTCCGTTGTTGTAATTACTGTATGGCGTACCAGTAGGAGGATAAATAAATTACCCAAACAGGTCTCCACCCTAAGAACCGTGACCTCTTCAACAGTGGCCCCTCGAACCTGGCAGCAGTTCTCTGTAGCCGCTGTACCGGTCTTACGCTCAATACCTCGCGCATGTCTGTGTCTTTAGCCATGTCGATTGCCAGCTGTCCTGCAGGTCGAAAAATAGGTTTGAGGTTAAAAGAAATACTGTAGCAAGACGTAAGAAGTTTCTGAGTTTGATCGGTGTTTCATCATCATCATCATTTCAGCCGAAAGACATCCACTGCTGGACATAGGCCTCCCCCAAGCACCTCCACTTCGACGGGATCCTGCGGCCTTCACAAGGTCGTCGGTCCACCTTGTTCCTAGGCCTTCCAACGCTACGTCTCCCTGTACGCGGTCGCCACTCCAGAACCTTTCGGCCCCATCGGTCATCTGTTCTGCGAGCAATGTGTCCTGCCCACTGCCATTTAAGTTTGGGTGTTTCGCCTTTGCTTAACTTAACTTTATGTTGGTAAGTTTTTAAAATAATAATAACGTGTAAAAGTTTTTGTATTAACCTACATTCTTATCGAAATAAAATAATTTACCATTGAACCTGCGCGGCGGGATATCCGCGTAACATAAAAGTAGTAATGGCTTTCATTTTGACAGTTCAACAACATTCATTGCGTTATTTACGTAGTTGAGCAGACAAATTCTTCGAACATATGAAGCAATGGATTAGCAATATCCTTCAAAATTATTGAGATTGTGATTGAAAGTGTGTTACGAATTTAGGGTGCAGTGAATGATGAAAAACCCACTTTCAAAACTACAACGGTTTTAAAATACGGATGAAAAGCTGATAATTATGATTGTGATAAGCCTACTTAACAGCCGATTCTAAATACATCATCATCATCATTTCAGCCGATAGAGGTCCACTGCTGGACATAGGCCTCCCCCAATTTTGGGGGGGGGTTTGCCATAATCGCCACGCTTGGCAGGCGGGTTGGCGATCGCAGTATGGTATGATGGTGGAATGCATAGAGAACGCTGCTGCCCATTCTCCGGTAAGACCCTTAGTCGCCTTTTACGACACCCACGGCAAGTAAGGGGTGGTGCTATTCTTTAAGTCCGGCACCACACAGATAGATACAATATACATACAGACTAAATACATATACTATACTGAAATTAAAGAATTTAAAAAAAAAACAACATTGGTGAATGGTGAAATGTATATAGTCCAAAATAAACTTTACGCCTATCCGCTATAATAAAATAGTCCGCTTTGGTTCTCGCGCGCTCTGCTGCACTTTGCCAGATGAGAGCCCCCGAAAGATAAATATTTGAATACCTTCCTGACTACCTGCTAGTTTACTAACAGATTCAGAATATTTTTACTAGTTCATGACACCCATAGAAAACTCATATTACTTACATGAAGTAGACCTCGTAATCGCTTTAGCATTTTTGACAAAAACTCTAAAGTGAAACTTCACTAATGTTGAAACTAATTTACTGTTACATAGATCGTGATGTTGTATGATGTGAAGCGCTAAGGTAGCCCGTGAAATTCAAATTTTATGTATGTAAGAAAAAATCTACATCTTTTTAATAAAATAAGCGATAGACTGTCTGACTGATGTGTCTGTGTAGTGCCGGACTTAAAGAATTGCACCACCCCTTACTTCCCGTGGGTGTCGTAAAAGGCGACTAAGGGTCTTACCGGAGAATGGGCAGCAGCGTTCTCTATTTATTCCACCATCATACCATACTGCGATCGCCAACCCGCCTGCCAAGCGTGGCGATTATGGCAAACCCCCCCAAAATTGGGGGAGGCCTATGTCCAGCAGTGGACGTCTATCGGCTGAAATGACGATGATGAAGCGATAGACATCATTTTAATACTAGAAATAAACATAAAATACATCAACCATTTTTTAGATAAGCATACTATAAATTAGAAGATTATATCCAAGATAAGAACGCTTGGAAACATGCTGGTCCTGCTCCATAGGACAGTCTAGAGTCTAGACAAAATCAAACTGCTTGCTAATTTAATTGTAAAATTGATTCTTTCTTCTTTTTTTTGACGTTGATTTATATTTTGTGATTACTTAAACTCATGCCCTGACTTATTACTTGTAATTTTTTATTTAAATGAAAATCGTTTATTTTTACCATGTTTGTAAATATGTGAGCACCATGTATCTATTAGATAATTAATTTGTCACGTTTTCATTTTTAATTCTTTTACCTATTTTGGTATAGTAATTTTATTTTATTTTAGGTGCATCGTCTTCACATATTATTATATAATTAATGTACTTATACAAAATATTGTAAAACATTTTAAAAGAGTAACGGTGGAGTTTCTTGCCCATTCTTCTACATACGAAAACTACCTTTTGGAATGGGCGACTAGAATCAATTCTATTTTTTAGTAATTTTTGACGTTCAAAAGTGCCTTTTAAGTGCCTATTTGAAATAAATGTTTTAACTTTGACTTTGAAATGTCAAGATTTCATGAAATAGTCATTCTTGGGGATTACTTGGTCTTGAGAGTTGTGTTGATGATTTTAATGATTATAATTCTGTAAATACATATTTGTTACGGCCGCGAATCATATTTTAATCAACGTACAACTTAATACTGACCAGCAAATTGCAAATAACGTAAAAAAAAATGAATTTCGCGGGCTACCCTGGCGCTTTTGCCTTAAGGTGGTAAAACAATTACGAGGTCAAGAAGCCCGCGTCTGCACGGGCGCTATTCTAATGAGGAGTTCCAAAAACGCGCTCTGGTTTTTAAATTCTCAGCGTTGAACCGAGGCTTGAGAATCCAAGAGAGCGCATCACTAAAACATTAAAAAGCCGTTGGATTCTGTACGCTCGGATCGACGCCGACAGTTCAAAATTCAGTGTGCGTCTAAGAACTATTTAAGAATAGCTCGCTGACTGAAAAGAAGAACGCATGTTTACATACCACTGTTATTTCTGAGCGTAGTATCGACTCCATTTTGTAGTAGTAACACAGCGAGTCTTGTGTGTCCTCTGTATGCGGCACAGTGCAGACATGTGTTGCCTTGGGCGTCCACGCAGTTTATGTTCGGAGAGTTTGGACTGCTTAGCTGAAAAGCACGGTTAATATTTTGTAAGCCAGCTAGAATTTCGAGCAACTGACATATTTTGTTGGTAGGAAACATGCTAAGAACATAAAAATATGAAATATGTATGTTTTACGACGATTATAAGAATTATTATTATTAGAAGAATAGAGAGCTAAATAATAACAGCCGCACAGATCAATCGATCAGGTTAAGCTGCCCTTGCCGCGGTTATTCTGTGGATGGGTGGCCATCTTTACATACCGAGACCCCTCCTTGCCTCGGAAAGCATGTTAAGCCGTTCTTCATTCGATCTTTGACAGTGGTCACGGGTAGTCAGAAGCCCGAAAGTCTGACAACTAGTCTTACCAAGGGGTATCGTATTACCCAGTAACTGGGTTGTTAAGGTCAGATAGGCAGTCGCTCCACATAAAATACTAGTATTCAGCTGCATTCGGTTAGACTGGAAGTCGACCCCTACATAGCTGGGAAAAGGCTAGACAGATGATGACGTGATGACGAGTATAAGAATTCTAACAGTCTGATATGGAGGACGCGAATTATATTTAGACCAAAACAACTGATACTAACCTGCGAATTGCAAAAAACTAGAGAAAATTTTAATTTCGCGGGCTACCCAGACGCTTTCGCCTTTATTCCCGCAACAACTGAACGTATTTAATTTTATCAATACAGCTAAATCCCTTCCATGATATGTTTGCGGAATTGGTCTGTTAATCTGTTCAACAACTAGATCGGTCACAAGTTTGTTACGGAATTAGGCTGGTGATTTTACCATAAAATTGTGACTTATTCCGATTAGACCTTATCATGTATAGTCTCGCGTCATGGCGTTATATACAATAACAAAACTTCACTCTGCATACCGTATTTGCAAATACCATAATCTCAATCTTTATCACACTTGATGAAATTAAATGATATTTATTTACTGAAATAATATCATTTAATTTTAATAAAGTGTCTTAGAACATCTCTTTACTGAAAGAGATGTTCCAAGTCACTTTCATAACTCATTTATTTGGACTCGATGGCGCACTTACCAGCTCCTGTATATCATCAATCCTGCCATCCTTCGCGGCGGTAAGCAGCTTGAGCTCTCGTTCATGTCTCTCTGCTCTCCCGGCCGCCTCTAGTAGTCTTTGAACGTCTCTTGTCTTTGACATGTCACATGGTGTACGACCTTCCCCGTTCATTATGTTGACGTCGGCTTTGTGTTTGAGTAGGAGGATTACTAGTTCCTGTGGCAGAGAAAGGGATGCATAGATTTGAGTATGTTTGGTTTGTAGTTGACATTAAATAAATGAGCATACATGTGAGTGGACGTTGAGAGTAGCGCCTACGGGTACACGAGTTTAAATTTGTCACAGGTTGCGCACTGGTAAATTTCAACGACTATATAACTTACTAAAATTGGATAGAGCCAGAAAAACATCAAACGAAAATATAAAAATGTTTCCTTCTTAGTTTTTTTCAGCATATTTCTCATGAACTTCCCAAGTACCTGTACTTATCACAGCCACACCACTATATTATTATTTAATAGCCTCTTTGGGGAACTGCAGCTAATTTCAATATCGAAATCCTTCAGAGGTTTCAATTTAAAACACTGCGACAGATTGTAAATGCTCCATGGTACGTCACAAACGACGGAACTCATTAAGGATTTAGATATAAAAACTGTCAAAGAGGAAGTCAAAGCTGGTATCACAACATACTCCACCAGATTAAATGTTCATCCAAATCAATTGGTAAGGAGACTAATGACAAACCCAGTTACCTTCACAAGACTGAAAAGAAGCACCCCAAGACCTACTTACAACCAGCATGAAGGAGGTGTAGTATTGATCGGATGGGGCAGAGGCTTCATACCATGCAAGATTGGAAACCACCACTTATCTATTGCTGAATGTCTCAGGACAGATTGCATTAAAAAGGAGTATAAAAACAAATTTTAAAAAAAATACTATAGTCCGACTTCTAATTAGCTGCAGTAAAATGACACTTCATAATAACTCATCTCGGACTGAGTTTAGAGATATGCATGTCAAATAAGTTTCGTTTGTTACACTATTCTGTACTATAAAAACAAGATTTGGTTAATGGCCGCGAAAAAACAAAAAGACGCCAATTTCAGTCATTTAAGTAACACATAAGCTGTCTTTTTAATGCAGCTAATTAAGTCGGACTATAGCCTACACTCAGTAACTGGGCACAAATCCTGACTCTAGTCTAGACTGCTACTGAGAATCCCAAATGACTGATGTTTGGCCAGTGAGGCAGCTATAATATTCATTTACTGAATAAGATCCATGTTGGGGACAGTTCCCTTTGTGAATGCGGTCTTGCTGACAGTACTTTGGACCATAATTTTTCTCCTGCTCCTTGAACACCAAATTCCTCGACCTCTTTAACAACATTACTTACTTATTCCTCTCCCATTTAACTCCCATTTCCTCTTATGCCACTTCTCTCCCAAAATCCATACTAATATTATAAATTCAAAAGTAACTCTGTCTGTCTCATAGATTGCATCCGGGGGCCTTCCCCAGGATGCAATCTATCTCTGCCAAATTTTATTTTAGAGGTAGGAGGTCGACATACCTCGCGGGCGAAGACGCGGGCGGCAGCTAGTTATTAATATTTTAACAACTTTTCTAAAAGATACTGAACTGTAACATAATTTGGTGGTAATAATTATGTAAATAACATGTATTATAATAATATGTTTTTGTGCTGTACCCTACTTTAGAATATTTATGTTCTACTAACCCTTGTCCTCGTTTTTACAGCGACTAACTGAACCTGTAGACCTACCACAAAGTGCTAAGACGACATCCCGCCGCTGCGCTGCCGTCTATACGCGACACTGGCAGAATAGTCGAAATCGGCTCAATTGCCAAAAAAAAAAAAAACAAAATTCATTTATTATTAAATCTTCTGCCATTTTTTTTTTTTCTTGCTTACCTCATTCCCTATAAAAGAGGCCTTATGTAGTGCAGAGTCGCCGGTGTCATTAACCTCATCAACACTTGCTCCAGCTTCCAATAAAGCCTCCACCACGTCTGTGTGACCAAAGTATGTTGCCAAGTGAAGCGGAGTCCAGCCTAGGTTGGTTTTACTTTTCCCTGGAAAAATGTACAAGTTTTGTAAGTGTTACAGAGCAGTAAATGGTTTGATGATTAATGAAAAAGCACTACTTCAGAGTTAAGCACTGCTTGCCAAGGTCAGTCCGTGGTATGGTTGACCATCCATAACATATCAAGACCCCTCTGTGCCTCGGAAAGCATGCTAAGTAGTTAGTCTCGGCTGTCATTTGTAGATCATTGACAGACATGAAAATATTAATTCCAATCAAAGTTTGAATAATAATAATATGACACAATTTATCAACGGCAGTAGAAGTAGAAAATTAAAGAAACATGTAAATAAGATCATAAAACTATATAGAATTCACACCATACACGAAGAACCAAACACACAAGCAGCACACACACTAGACACACTTAAACAAAAACTCTCAGTAATAACAGGCCGACTCCAAAGATATAAAGCATGCACTTTGAGAAAACAACAAAATACCCAATTCAGCCAAAACGAAAAACTTTTTTATCGGAATATCAGGCAGGCAACAACTAATGTTCAGAATAAAAATCCAAGTGATGAAGAGCTCAACACTCCTAACCCAGAGGCATTACAAAACTTCTGGGCAGAAATATGGGAACAACCTGTCCATCATAACGCCGAAGCCGATTGGATACAAGGAGAACTATCAAATAACACTAACATTCAGACAATGGTATTCGAGCACATCTCCCCACAAATATTTCATAAAGTTCTATCTCGCCTGCATAATTGGAAAGCACCTGGGTCAGACCACATTCATAGTTACTGGTATAAAAAATTCACAGCACTTCATTGTTATTTATATAATTTTATAAACAGCTTCATCAAAGATCCCAATATGATACCTTCTTATATAACGTCAGGCACAACTTATATGATACCGAAAGATCGCAATGACCTCTCTAACCCAGCTAAATATAGACCTATTACATGCTTACAGACCTTGTATAAGATCATCACATCCTGCATATCCGAAATGATATACGAACACATTGAGGCCAATAACATCTTAGCCGAACAGCAAAAAGGATGCCGAAAATATAGTCAAGGCTGCAAAGAACAATTAATCATAGATTCCGTTATCTTAAAAAGAGTTCAGAAATCTAAAACTGACTTATTCACCATGTATATTGATTACAAAAAAGCGTATGATTCTGTCCCCCATTCATGGCTATTGCAAGTGTTAGAAATTTACAAAATAAACCCAACAATAGTTACATTTTTGAAGACTATGATGACAACTTGGTGTACAGTATTAAGACTGACTACCCCAACAGAAACAACAGATACTAGCCCAATTAAAATACAAAGAGGAATCTTCCAGGGAGACGCACTCAGCCCACTGTGGTTCTGCCTTGCTCTAAACCCCCTATCTAAAATATTAAACGCTACCTCATTAGGAATCTCTTTAAATTCTACAGCTACCAACCGACAGACTGACCTACAGAAAGACGTTTTAAATCATTTACTGTACATGGATGATATTAAGCTGTATGCAGAAACCGAGAGTCAACTTTACGAACTTGCTAACCTAACAGAAACATTCACAAATGACATTAAAATGGAGTTTGGCATAGATAAATGTAAAATAAATTCAGTTAGAGCAGGACAGAACTACCAACACCAATACACCTTAGGTACAGGAGAACAAATAGAACCATTGGATGAACTAGACACTTATAAATACTTAGGGTACAATCAATCCCGTCAGATACACTACAAAGATACTAAACAAAAACTTAAACACCAATTCCAACACCGACTTAATACAATACTAAAAACACAGCTCTATTCACGAAACACCATAAAAGCAATCAACACCTTTGCTATACCTGTGCTCACCTATTCATTCGGGATAATAAATTGGACCAAAACTGACTTAAAAAACTTACAACGCAAAATAAACACTACAATGACTAAATTTCGCAAACACCACCCAAGATCTTGTATACAAAGGTTAACGTTACCAAGAAAAGAAGGAGGCAGAGGACTTATAGATATCCTAAATTTACACAACAGACAGATCACAGCTCTTAGGCAATATTTCTTTGCCAAAACTGAATCTTCCCCACTCCACAAACTAATAGCACAAAGCGACCAACACTTAACACCTCTTAATTTAAAAGACACTACAGAACAAAAAAACGAGAAAGTGACTGATGACAAAACCAAATGTCAAGAGTGGACCCAGAAGTCTCTACACGGAAGACATCGCCAAGATTTATGCCAATCAAATGTCGACAAAGATGCGTCGAACGCGTGGCTGAATCGAGGCGAACTATTCCCGGAGACAGAAGGGTTCATGCTTGCAATTCAGGACCAAGTAATTGAAACCAAGAACTACAGAAAATATATTATAAAGAATTTAACAACCGATATTTGTAGAAAATGCAATAGTTCTCCAGAAACCATCCAACATATCACTGGCGCCTGCAAATCAATAGCCCAGACCGACTACAAACATCGACACGATCAAGTAGCCAACGTCATACACCAAAAACTAGCCCATAAATACAAACTTATAGACGCTATAGTACCTTATTACAAATACAACCCTGAAACTGTATTAGAGAACCCCACAACAAAACTGTACTTCGACCGAGCCATACTCACAGACCGCACAATTCACTTTAATAGACCAGACATCACATTAATTGATAAAATAAATAAAACTGGGTTCCTTATAGACATTGCCGTGCCAAATACGCATAACGTACAGACAACAATAGCCGAAAAATTATCCAAATACACCGAACTAAAAGATGAAATAACCCGACTATGGCATCTTCAAAAAGTCACAATAGTCCCCATAGTGCTATCTACAACAGGAGTAATCCCAAAACAGCTTCATGAGTCCCTTAGTTCCCTCAACCTGCCACCTAACACCTACCACCTGCTGCAGAAGGCAGTGATTCTTAACACATGCAGGCTAGTTAGAAAATTTATTCAGTGTGAATCGGACAATTTACACCAATACTCCCACTTAAATATTGTTTCATCTACCACACAGTCTACTTATAATATTACTCCCACACTTAACCCCACTGTTGGACACTTGGCTTAGGCCCGTGCCATCAGTTCTATCCGGCTAGGCCGAGAGAAAAAAATATATAAACAAAATAATAATAATAATAGCCTTTATTAACAATCTTACAATCTAGTTACATACTTATAATAAATAGTTAAAAAGAAAAAGAATATATATTTCTCTCTTTTATTATATTCTCTTCAGACATCGGTTTTCGAAGATTGTTTTGCATTAGCATAGGCCTCCCCCATATTCTTCCATAGTTCCCGGTCATGGGTTTTCCTTTTCCACATTGGCCCAGCTGTCACCTTAAGGTCGTCATCCCAAAGTTTGAATAAAGTTCATTATTTCATCACCTAAAGCAAGTGTTAAAATAACAATAGATGAATAATAATGCAATAACTCAAGTGATGACTATAGTAATTATTAAAAATCTATCATAACAAAACCTAACAGCTGTTCAAAGTTTACATTGATGACTTTATTTATTCCAAACTATAAGACTACCAAAGAGATGTATAGTCCATATTTCGATTTCTGTGCCTATTACAGAAGCAAATAAAACAAAAGAAAAACAAAGAGTACTTACATAAAGAGAAAAAAAAATAAAGAGTATTCTATTCTATTCTATTCTATTCTAAGCAAAGACTTGTGGAATGTTAAAACAAGTTGATATACTAACTTGAGATTTGAAAAGGTTACTAGTCAAACAACAACAACAAAACAACACAACACAACAACATTTTAAATACTCCACAATGTTATTGGTTGGTTAGATTATTCAGGCATAGTAAGATATTCAAGATGATAATACCTTTGCAATTGATATCCAAAGTAAGTTTCCCTTCATTCTTCGCTTCCAACATTGCCTTGACCACCGACAGTTCTCCATGTCTGGCAGAATACAACAGGGATTCCTGTGCCTCACTCCCAAAATTATTGTCCTTAGACATTGTGGTATCTGATACTGTAAGAGTATGCAATCCACTATTGTGAAGAAAAAAATGGTGTTTTCACCAATCTACGCTTATACAGCGTCACTTGTCGTTTATAATTACGGTCAAACACATCGTAACATGATTTTATTTTAAAATATTCACACTTTAAAGTCCGGTTTAGATAATTTGAATTTCGTCGCGTCTAACGTCCGCGACTATACACACGATAAAATTAGTCACACATAAATTACGAGCGCGTTAGGAAAGTAATTAATCACTAATTAATCCACAAAACTCGATTCGAGGACCTACCCACCTCAAGTCTTCCAATGAAATGTCAAAACATGAGTGTCAATTGTGTCAAATGTCACTGTCAAACCGTCAGACGGTCAATAGTCAATCGAGACCATTGGTTCCGTAGATAAAAATAAAGATTGCAATTTATTGTGAGGAACGTGGGGTGTGTACAGGTGCGGTCCCAGGGGGATCATGTGGGTCATAAACTTCCTAACTAAACCATTTAAGCTGTCGCGTCGTGAGACTGTGTGATTCACCTGTTTTGTTTGGACCTTAAAATTGCATTTGAGAAACGGTGGACATTTGTGTGGTTCGAAGGGCTAGGGATAGATTCCAAAATCCAAACTTTTCACAAAACGAGCTTTAAAAACTTTACTGCATTATCACATTATTTTCTCATCTTCTTAGTCTTTTCTGCTTGTTGACAAAATAACTTCTACTTCTGATTGAATGATCAACATTAAATTTATTCTATCGGAGAGAGTGAAAAGAAATTAAGTTCGTTTCGCTGACTCCTAAGTTCTACATTCTTATAATTCTCGACCTGTCCTGCACAAGTCGACAATGCAACTCTTATTTCTAATTGAATGATTAAAATAACATCTATTAAACCTGTCAGAGACTGGGTCAAATATATTCGAGCTCACTTCACTCGCTCTTAGTCCTTAGATTTTCTTAAAGTCCAACTTTTATAAGTCAGTTGACAATAATTATCTCCTATTTCTGTATGAATTTTCACACAATTTTCAAAACTATACCTAGCTACAGCTACTTCCCTGAAGGAAATCTTGGGCTGCTGCTGCCCCTGGGTGCACACGTGCCAATTCGATTATATTATGTTATATACGGGTTTTACAAATACACTTCATTAGGGGCATGTAATATTTGAAAAAGGTTAGATAGTGCCAAACATTGCACAAACATTTTACGTAACTTTATCAATAGTGGCAGGACCGTTCTTTAAATAGGTCATCTTGGCGCCCTACTGTCTACAAAAATATACCAAACTGTGGAACAAAAGCAACTCGAAACAAAAAACGTCAAATACATAAGAGAGACCTAGGCCCTTTTATACCTATACTTAAGACACTGCAAGCCAACTATAATGCTCTATTTGTAACCGGATATTTAAACGTAATTCGGTCAGGCGAGTCATAGTAGGGCAAACGCTAGGAAATAATTTCAAAGAGTGGCCACTATCGAAATCGATAAGGAGGCCTAAAAAAAATGTATACTTAATTTTGTATAAACGGCGCGGCAGGCAGGCGACCGGGCGTGTTAATGGATCATTTTTAATTTGATTAGTTTTAACATTTTCTAACGGAATCCTAATTTCAACGACCTTGGTCTAGTAGCATGATAGGTTACTCTTCGTTCATAAATTAAATACTTAATAAAAATGTTTATCAATATTTTTAATGAAGATACAAACCTTCGTTTACTTACTATTAAAGATGACTAATAAATTCATTATTATTATTGTATCAATCTAGGAATCAGTATAAAAAAATTACTAGTAGCAGAAAAACATCTATGATAAATACGATAAATACTATACGATTTTGAACGAAATGCTTGTCAACTTCAGTGTCACCCTCTGTCAAAACTTCAAAAGCGTCAAAATCAAAAATAAGCAGATTCGCCGGAGTTGTACTTGTTTGCTATGAATAATAAACAAAATACCGATATTAATTGAAGAAAAATGTGTGACGACGTCCAAAACTGTTGCCGTATATGTTTAGACGTGGAGTCCGACCATGTCTCCATACTCGGGGACCCTACTATCAGCCTACAGATAAAAGCCTGCCTCGCAATGACTATATCCTCAAATGATCATCTGCCAAAAACTGTTTGCTTGTCATGTGTGTCATTATTGAACCAATTTTATAATTTCCAACTAAACGCTCGTTGTTCACAAGACTGGCTTGAATCTTCAGTGCAGGAGAAGACGAAGAAATCAACTGAAAATAAAATGGTGATACAACCATTACCAGACTCCGAATACAACTCGGATTCGCTCCTAGAGTTTCTAAACAACACTGCGAACATTGAAGAATACCTAAACAACCTTGGGAAGGAAGACATACCTTGTATTGTAAACATGTTGGACAAAAATGAACATTCTTTCGAAATAAATAAGATGAGCAATAAAACTATTAAAGTACCAAGCCCTAAAAAGAAAGATGTAGCAAAGAAATTTAAAACAGAAAGAGATGTGATAGATATTGACTTCCAAATAGCAAAAGGACTTTTAATGAAGGAAGCAGATCCAAAAATCAAAGCAAACCAAGCGAAGATAGAAAAAAATGCTTTCATATGTTTTGGCTGTAAAATTAAATATGACACAGTACAAAAATTGTTGCAACACTTAAGTGTTTGCGACTTAGCGCTCCGAACTTGCGTACACTGCGACATGCTGTTCAATTCTAAACAACAAATGCAACAGCATTCAATTTCACATAATACACCCGGTCTCTTCACTTGTAACTGCGGTGAGGACTTCCCATCAAAAGACAGACTGACACAGCACCACAAAACTTGCCACACTGACTATGCAGCAACCGTAGGATGTGTATACCGATGTAAAGAATGCGGAGATACGTTTAAAGAGAGGTTTCAGTTATACAAACATGCTAAAGAACATATTATGAAGGCTGACGAGAGGGTATGTGATATTTGCGGTCACACTTTTCATGGCAGTGATGCATTGAATAAACATAGGAAGGAGGAACATGAAAAGCCTGAGAATGTTATGTACAGGTAAGAAGACTATGGACTACTTTAAAAAGATATTTTAAGAAATTCCATACTTATAAAAGATATTTTAAGAAATTCCATACTTAAAAAAGATATTTTAAGAAATTCCATACTTAAAATAGATATTTTAAGAAATTCCATACTTATTTGTCAGCATTATTAACCACTGCTCTCAAAACCGGTAAGGAAAACATTGTGAGGAAACAACCTAGAACCAAAAATTTGAAGTTGTGTTGGAAGATCCTTGAGAGTAGTGGTGGCCAACTGGTAACGGCCGCGACTTACGAGTTGTAGGTCGTAGGTACGAACCCAGACAGGCGCTTTACTTTGTGTAAATTATTTCATCACCACTGCTCTCAAAACTGTGAAGGAAAACATCGTGAGGAAACCGGCATGTCCTAGAACCAAAAATTCGAAGACATGTGACATCTGCCAATCCACACTGGGCCCGTGTGGTGGATTACGGCCCACTCCCTTTCACTGAGAGGAGGCCTGTGTCCCAGCAGTGGGAACATTATAGGCTGATTATGGTTGGAAGGTCCTGATGACCATCATTACTTGGTAGCTTTTTCTATTAAGAGTTACATCATAGACTTTATTAATGATTTTGATTTGATTGTTACAGATGCAAAATATGCAACACAACATCAGCAGATCGCAACGAAATGTACCTCCATGTAAAAAAGCATACCGCGAGACCAGAACCAACTCGTCACTTATGTGAGTCCTGTGGCCGTAGCTTTGCGACAAGAACTTCTTTATTCCGACACTCGTTGCTACATGGAAGCAATAGGACTGTCTGTCATATTTGCAACAAGCAGGTTACTGATACAAAGCTTAAACTAGAGCAACATATAAAAGAGCATATTGAGATGGCAATCTGTGAAAAGTGCGGACAAAATGTCAACAGCTATAAGCTGGGAATGCACAGTTGTGTGTAGGATGGTACAGACACCAGCACATCAAGCTACCCGAAACTGTCAAATTTTCTCAATCAACTTTGAACCTTAATGCCTTAGCGATAAAGTTGAAAATCTATTAGAGAAAGACAGAGTAGCTTGTGCTCAGTCTGTACATAAGGTTTCAATTTTTTTTCTTCTTTTATTTCAAGTTGATTTATTGAATTCCATTCCAAACATGTAATGTGAATGAGAATCTTGGGAAAACAGTGTAATGTGTTGAACTTGGAGTAATCTCTCTAAGGCCAGATTTTTCAAATAATTTTTATCTGAGGAATAAATATTGCAGTTTGACAGCTTTTGTATAGGAAGTAAGTCAAACAGTCATATTTATTCTTCCGATATTATGTTATCTGAATGTTGAAAATCAGACCTGAAGAAAGAAAATCCACAGCCAGGACATAAAGACAAAAAAAACATGGGTACTTATTAAATATATGTATGTATTAACTACTCAAGTCTTATTGTGGACTCTAAAATGTAGGATTAAGCATTCCAGAATGGAGTAAGTTATGTACTATGTATGTATCAAATTAAATCATTTATTTTTTGCCAAAGTGGGTATAGATGTTAAACATGTTCTGATAATGTTCTCCATGGTCTGCCGTCACTTGGGCATGAATTTGTGATGTATCTCAATAATGGATTGCTTTGTCCACTACCTGTCTAATTTTATTAGTAGGTAAGTATAACTCAGTTGTTAATGTCCTTCAATTAACGCCATATTATAAATATGGGGCAGAACTGATTTTAATCCCAAATCTTTTCAGAATGTATGTTTGATAGTGGGACACTCAGCAAGTTTTGCGAAAATAAAATAAAATGTTCTTTATGTAAATAATACATTTTTTATTAATTCTTTTCAAAGTACTCTCCACTAGCCTCTATACAAAGTTTCATGCGTCTGAACCAGTTTTCGAAACACTTTTTCCAGTCCGCCGCAGACACCTCGTTTACAGCCTCCTTGAACGCTGACAGCGCATTTTCCGGCGACGCAAATTGTATCCCTTTGAGCTGATTTTTTATTTTCGGGAATAAAAAGAAGCTACACGATGCTAGGTCAGGGGTGTAAGGAGGGTGACCCAAGAGTTTGAGCGGCGTGCTGTCCAGTAAGTCCCTCGTTTAGAGCGCGATGTGCGAAGGTGCATTGTGGTGGAGCAGTAGCCCGCGGAGCCCTGTGTTTGGTAGCTTGTTGCTCACAACAGAGAAAACTTCTGCCAAGCATTTGGTAGTATACCATTCAGCGTTGATGCTTCTTTGGTTCCGTAAAGGAATTGACACCAAGTAGCCAGTCAAATTGAAAAAGCTCGCGATCAAAATCTTCCCGCCGCTTCTAGATCGCTTCACTTTGGTAAGCGTTGATTCGTTTTGAAACACCCAAACCGTCGACTGGCGCTTCGTTTCTGGATCGTATTGATAAATCCAAGACTCATCACCTTTTTTTAATGTCGTAAACATGCTGAGATGAGCCTGATTCAAATTTGTTTATCATATCACGGCACCATTCCACCCGGGCCTGCTTCTGAGCATCGGTGAGGTTGAGCGGCACCCAGTGTGAAACTATCCTCCTCACGCGAAGATGCACGTGTAGAATTTCGTGAAGGCTTCCCGATCCAAGCTGCAGTTTGTGCTGAATCTCTTGATACGTAACTTGCCTGTTGTCTTGGATTAAATTTTACACTGCTAGCACGTTTTCTTCCGTAACAGCCGTCAAAGGGCGACCACTTGTTTCTTCATCCCCCAAAGTTAGTCAACCGCGCTTGAATTCGTTATACCAACGATACATGGTTGCCTTAGAAGAGCCTTCATCCATGAATGCCATTTGAAGTCTATCGTAAGGCGACACTTGAAATCGTAAAAAATCATAGCCTGAAAATGTTCCCGGCGCAGGTCCATTTTTTAATGAGACACGATCATTGATGTAAATACATCAATGGACACGATAATTTAAATTAGCTCGCAGACAATGTGGAGGGAAATTTTGAAATTGGAACGTACCTATTTTTAACCGACTTCCAAAAAGGAGGACTTTATGTTTTTTTTTTATGTATATTCACCGATTTCTCCGTCAATTGTGGACCTATTTAAAAAAATATTTTAATGTTTGAAAGGGTATGGTCTTGAGGTGGTCCCATTGTCACCAAGTCGGATGTGGGAATCCCATGAAAATCGAGGGAAACCCTCAATTTTTTAACCGACTTCTAAAAAAGGAGGAGGTTCTCAATTCGGATGTTTGTAAGTCGGTGTCTTTGGATTTGTATTTTAGTTTGCCACCGACTTCCGAAATTAGTTATTTTTCACTTTATAGTGTTTTTTGGAAGTCGGTTGTTTTTTTTTGTAAAAAAGTTTTTATTTTTCACTTTTTAGTGGGTTAGTTTGTAATTTATCTAAGTTACAATAGCTTAATGTTAACTGCTCATCTCCTTTTACAAAATATTGCTTTACCCGATGCAGGGTCGTTAACTGTTGAGGAGTTCCCCTAATGAGAACCAGGAGAACTGGAGCTGTTTGAGAAGTCACTGTCAGCTCCATTTCACCATACGCATTGTAACGAGCATAAATTGCTTATTAACTATATTAAAGTAATCGAATCGCAACCCGTGAAATATTTGTCATTGAGTAGTTCCGATGGCCATCTGTGGTCTTATCATCAGCTCCACTTTACCAAATGATGATTTACGAGAGCAAATGCTCAAGTTACTTTAATTAAAAAAAGATGTTTTCAAATCGGTTCGTAAATGACGGAGTTATGCGCGAACAAAAAACGCAATGCAGAGTAAACGAAAAGATCGTTAATGTAGGCAATGTAGATACATTTTTAGACTTTTGTTGATTTTTCTAAAACCGCTCATCCAATTTCGATAAAATTTTCATGGGACCATTTGGGAAGTAAACCCTTTCCAACAAAAAAAGAATTTTTCAAATCGGTTGCCAAGCGACGGAGTTATGCCCGAACAAACATAAAAAAGCTAAACGCTAATAGGCTAGTAACTCGTGCATTTGCTCTCGGAAATCACCATTTGGTGAAGTGAAACTGATGATGAAAACAACAGATAGCCATCGGAACTACTCAATTATAAGTATTTCACGGGTTGCGTTTCGATTAGGTAGGTACTTTAATGTGGTTGCTAAGCAATTTATGCTCGTTATAATGTGTATGGTGAAGTGATGACTTCTTAATCAGCTCCAGTTCTGGTTCTTACTAGGAGAACTTCTCAACAATTAACATCCCTGCATCCCTGCAAAGCGAAAAATAACTTTAATTTCGGAAATCGGTGGCAAAAAACTAAAATACAGATCCAAAGACACCGACTTCCGAAATTAAAGTTATGCACTTTGCAGTGTTTTTTGGAAGATGAGATTTTTTTTTTTTAATAAGTTTTTAACTTACAAAAATGCCAGTCTCTCATACATAAAAGCTTTTTTTCGCAATACTTTCTGAGTGGCCTAGGCAATGGGCCGTAGTCCACCACGCGGGCCCAGTGCAGGTTGGTAGATGTCACATGTCTTCGAGTTTTTGGTTCTGGACCTGTTTTGAGAGCAGTGGTAATGAAATAAATTACACATTAATTATTGAGTAAAGCGCTTGGCCGAACCCACCCTTTATTGCTCTTAAATTTTACTACCAGTTGTAATACCGTTAATTTTGATTACCCTTCCTACTTGTCTAGTATTGAGCTGTTAGAAGGGTAAAATTATAAAGCCCGTGTTACTACCGTAAATACCTAGTTTAAAAAAAAAACGAATTTAATGTCTAAACTAATTTATTTTTTCTTTATAACTTGAACTTAAAACAATTAAATATAAAAAAAAAATATCAGCGCAATTTCTCGAGGGAGTAGCCTACTGAGATTTCTGCATTCAACAACTGCACCTGGATATAGTCGTCGTTTATAATATCGCGACTTCTTCTTTTGTTCAATTTGCTGACGCTGTGCTGATTGCACATTTTGACAAGGCTGTCATCATTTACAGCATTAAGAAGGCGCAATAACGTTTTATTTTCTTATTTATGATTTTATTGAACTTGGCCTCAAGACACGAAAAAAAAAATCAGCTGTTTCATACAAAACTTCAATACCTACTTGACCAAAATGTATGAAACAGCTGATTTTTTTTTCGTGATTTCAGAGTTGGTCCCATAGTGAAAGTTGTTTATATTCATGGGTAGAACACCATGTAAAAATTTGGATGGTCTTTGAAAAGTAACCCTGTATAAATAAATAAACATCTTGTTTGGTAAAAATAAAAGTCAAATAAAAGTTCATGATTTATTCAAATGATACCTAAGTCCGGTTCAATCATCATTGTAAAAAGTCTACAAGATGAATACTATCTAGAATAGATTACAGCTAAAAAACACGAGTATAAAAATACCTAACGCACAGGAATTTTGTATAACAGAAAGTTCGAAACGTAAAATCTCTCATTTTGAGAAGGGTTTCCTACCTGAAATCGAATGACGTGAGACTAGCTCGAACACTTGATGGTACTTGAAATCGATAAATCATGAGCGCGTCAATTCACTGCCTTGATGCATCAAAATCTCGAATTGTTATTTTAATGACTAATAAAAAGGCTTTTGATAAAGTATGATATGGTGGCCTCGTATATAAACTAAGAAAAATGCTGTCTCACCAGTTTTCAGAGATCATCATAGAGTCGTGTATATCACACAGATTCTTTAAGATAAGACAAAGAAACGCCTATTTCAGATATTATATAAATAAAAGCTGGAGTACCACAAGGGAGTGTACTTGGTCCGGTCCTGTATCTACTATACACCTGCGCTATTCCTGAACTAGAAAATAATTACATTGCAGCCTTTGCTGACGACACAGCTATCATGGGTGTGTGTTGCAGATAGTCACGAGAAAGCTGTAGAAAAGGTACCAAGAGTCCATAAATCGTTTCTTATAACTAGACTACAACATGGCCTATCAAACTTAATGGAAGCAAGTCTATCCACATTTACTTAATATACCATACGCGAATACTGCTATGTATGTATGTTTTTTGAGTTAGCTCAGTGCAGTGTGAATGAAATTAAACTGCCGTGCAAGTTGCTGATTCTAATTTATAAAGAACACGTGAATGTCTTCCCGGACATTAAAGTGAATGAGAAAGACGTTATCGGACGATTTCTTAACTTTATAGTTACTTAACAGTTTAAGATATATTTAAATTACTTATAAGTGAACAGGCTAGATTGTCATGTGAATCAAGTATCACCAACTGTGATACTGAGTGAAAAAAAAATCTTGAAACATCGGCAGCGCGAAAGCACATTATCATCACCATCATCTTTCTGCCCTTGTCCCATGTTACTTGGGGTCGGCGCAACACGTTATCTTCTTCCTTTCTCCCCTTGCTTCCTCCATTCTTCACGATATCATTCACTTACTTTTCTTTCATATCATTCATCCACCTTTTCTTTGGCCTTCTTCTTCCTCTCAGTCCATTAACAGTTATATTCATCGCTCCTTTAGTTACATGCGTTTCATCTCACCTTATCACATACGTACTATGGTACCAAACGTTTTCCTCAAAGCGAAAGCTCATTATCTTGAAACATCATTTCTCGAACGACCGTCAAATCAAATTTACAGAATAAATTGTTTGTAAGTAGGTAACCAATCTGTTTTTGCACATATTTTTAATTAGCCAGAAAAAAATATTAATTAGGGTACAAATTAATCTTAATGAGAACCGTATAAATGCAAAGTATTCGTACCGAGTAGCTAATATTACATTTTCTAATAATTACGATTATAGTTCATTGATATCTACTCGCAAACCTACTTATTGTTTCATATATACATATTATTGTTCTCAAATAAAAATCCTTGAAAACTATTCTGTAAATTAGATTTGACTGTCGTTTAAGAAATGATGTTTCAAGATCATTGGGCTTGACTCTCTGCCGATGATTCGAGTTTATATTATTCGATGTTTAGTTTAGATGTAACGCGGCAGTAGGTACACTGTAGCGCTCAAAAATGTATTACTTACTATTTCCAGTACTATCGAGTTAACGTTATCGAGTAAATGGTTTTCGATCTCAGGTCATTCGATTTCAAGTAGGGACTTTAAAGAACCCAAAACAGGTACTATCTAGATACCTTACAGCAAAAAAACGCATATACATATAAAAAATACACAAGAATTTTTTAAGTATTATTTGCCAGTGAGAATCTTCGGAAGAACAATCTCTTCCTTTGAAATTTTCAAACTTGTCAGTGAGAATGCGCGTCTTTGCAATTATTTTATCAGCATCATCATAAATCGCTTGAAATTAAATAAGATTTACATCCTCAAGCAAAAGGCATAACGCACCACTATTTTTGTTGAATCCAATCCAACATTAAATCCGTCGCTGCAGTTGCTGGTGTCGCGCGTATTCTCACCGTTCGTTACCTTTATTATTGAATCAAAGTTCTTGTTTTCAGGAATGCTTACTATTTTAAAGTCCTGAGCATTCCATCTAAGGAGTTTTGGAGCATCTAAGCTCATGTTCTATCCGTATATATTACGTATAGGATATTTAAGCTTAAACAAGTGAACCGAGAATCACTAAAGATTCCCTCAGCAAAAACAAAACCATCCTCTGTGGTGGATGTTGAAGAAATCAGTAAAGATAACTCTTATTCTGTACGGCATAAGGTTGTTGAGATCAATAAGGAACTTCATGAATGAGGGTATGCTGATAATGCGATGGTTCTTGCGTACTCCTGAAAATGTTAAAAAGAAGTAGAAGGCCATATTGAAAATCAAGTATGGAGGGGAATGAAGTCAGTAGTTTCTGAATGGAGCGAAACAGAAATTTTGGTATTTCCGCCAGTATTGTTGCAGTTTTGGGATCACGGGTGTGATTATTCTTAAAAGCATCAAGATCCTTTATCGATTCTTGCAGGTCCTTTTTTTTGTGGCAAATCATCAATTAGCGGGTGGCAAATCATCAATTAATTTCTGGGTGGAGCGGAAGGGAGTGTCAGACTCTTACTGACTAAAACCCATCCGTGTTCCTTCCTTAGCCCTTTATGTTCCGGGCCAGCGGTAACCCTTTCGGACAATCCTGCTGACTGGGGCAGGACCTTCACGTCAACCTGAATATTCAACTTATCTTTCGGACCCCAGAGGGCGAGACCATGTTCATAACATCACGCATATATTCCCCGGGTCTCGGTTTAGGAATGGTTTCATGACGCGGTCGCATTGAGGAGAAAAATAGCTGAAAATCTCATCTATGCAAATAGCAAAGGTATCGTCTAATCGGATGCAGCTAAATTCCATTATTTTACATAGAGCGACTGCATATCTGGGGGCCTAAAAAGGCCATTTTGGCAGAATCATAACAGGATAACTATGAATCATAATGAATAGTTAACTGTTAAGTTATTCGTATCAAATCCCATTGGTGAAGGATTTTTCAGTTATTTTTTTTTGTCTGTGCTAAAATACCATTCAATCCAATCCAAATCCAATCCCAATCTCTTTGATTATACCTACGTAGTGCAGCGAAAAAAGAAAAACACCCTCCCAAACCCACCCTCCCTCCTCCTTCCTTTTATGATTCTGCCAAAGTGGCCTTTTTAGGCCCCTTGACCTCCACAACCGAGTTAATTAAGTACTACTGGGTATCGTTCACAGTCATACCTTCAATGATAGTCTTGGCAGCTTGTTTAGCAGAGATTTCTGTGTACCACGAGGTAAATCGATGTGAAGGCATGGGGTACATGCCGGTGGCAACAGTTCCTAGGTATACGGAAGTGGTATGGATATTCTTGGTCCAAGTATCCAGACGGAGCTCCTCCGTTATAGAGTCCATAAGTCCTGGTAAAAAAGTTAAAGCTCGTGAGTTTTGGCAGAAGAGAATAAATGCTCGATCCTTGAAATTCTTTGGCAGTAGTAGGTCCTGTTATTTCTACTATTCAACTCCTCGTAGTCCTGTAGTAAAATGGTCTATGATTGCACGAAGACAGGCCAAAAAGAAACATAAAAGGTCTTTTATGCCTCGGCCACGAAAGTAACGTCACGCTTGAGGCGTCAATTCGCTACAAGCGTCATTTCTAAGCGTCAAAAGCAAGGTCACGAACTTCAAATTTTATATTCGCCTGTAGCGTGTACGTCGGTGGGGGGATGAATCGGTTCAGTACAGAAAAAGGTTACATGCTCTGTGAGCACAATTTTTTTCGACGCTCCTAAAAAAGCGTGTCGGATCATCCAACGCTCGTGCAAATTCGTTCGTAGCAAACTTCGCTGCTGCTTGCAGCGCTACTTTGTTTCCTTGTAGATAATAGACAGCTTGCAGCGCAAGGCGAATTCGCTTGAAGCGTCGCATTTCGTGGCCCTCGGGTTAGACTGTAATATAATTAGGTAGGTACGTCTCACACGGCGTGAGCCATATATTACCAGATAACTAAGGCGATCACTATCCGATAGTAGTTCAAATAGTCCATCACCCTAATTGCGCAACAAACGTTCAATCACAATCTGAATCATTTTAGAGGATATTGCTGATCCATTGCTTCATATGTTCAAAAAAAATTGTCTGCTCAATACGTAAATAACGCAATGAATGTTGTTGAACTGTCAATATGAAAGCCAAAGCTATTGTTAGTGTATTACACAAGTACCCCACTGTTGTCAAGTGGTTGATATATACCTTAGACAAAGAAATGTATAGACGGCGGGTAACTCCATTTCATTTCCACAAGAAAGGGATAAAGTATTGAGTTATTATAAGTAACAGAAAAGGATAAAGCTATACTATTTCCGTCTCTCACTGCGTGCCAGTTTTTTCAAGGCAGCTACTTATGTAGCCTATGTTAGATAAGTTAGTGTTTTGTCTCATGTGTGGCCACGCTACCCAATGCTCTATAGCTTTCTTACTCTAAGATATATACCTTTATTGGTAGGTTTATCTTTACCTTTCAATCCAAATTTTGCGGCACAATATGGAATCATGTCGGCACACGGCATTAGACCTGCACTCGAGTTGATTGCAACTATGTGTCCATGCCGCCTCTCTATCATACTAGGCAAGAAGGCTTGGATGATCTGAAGCCAAACAATAACACATACCTATGTACATTAAAGGTCTTCGTCGGCGAAGAATAAATTCAATCGAAGACAGTCCGTAAACAAATCATCATCATTGCAGCCCGGAATCACCTACAGCTGGGTAATTGGGTAGGTATAGGGTTTAGCCCTCCTGTCAATTGAAGGTTTCATGCGTCTCTCGTCTGGAGGCTCTAGCAAGGACACGCGACGAAAACATACCGTAAATTCGAACGATTTTTGAATCGAAAATACAATCCCAAACCATTTTGATTTCAATTTTTGCAACAATTTACAATCGTTCTCGAATTTAAGTTATGTTTTCCTACTCCAGCCAGGCACACACTAGGTGTTTCCCGCTACTTCGACGTCATCAAATGCAGCGGTATCAAGCAATGTCACGATAGTGAAAACAGGCTGGTTTCACCGATTATTAAGTTAGGTGTACTTATAAAAAAAAAACGAAAATTGTAGGGGAGAGTAGCCCAAAACGGGTAAGCTAAGGTTGATGATAAATAAAAACAATTTATAGATACAAATTGAACATTTATTTGTACATTTTGAAATGTTTAGTTATCAAGGACTATAAAATAAATGACATATTTAGTAGTTTTGTACATTAAGAATAAAAAAATGACAAGAATCTTTACCATTCGAATTACCCGTTTTGCCCGTAGGGGGGGCCTAAAGCAGGTAGGGCTTTTGGGCAAAGCGGGTAGGGACTCAATTACATGAGATCAACGTCAATCAATGACTAGAACTGTTTCATAGTTATGAAACAGTTCTCCAATCTCCATCTGAGTTCAGATGGAGCTCCACCAGGATCATCAGCTACTTGCAGTGATAATTGTTGGATCATTGGACCAGTATTCTTGGAATTGTTGCGGCACTTTGTAGACAACGTAATGAGTTGCCAACGTAAACAGATTATCCATATGAAATAGATTCTCAACTAGCTCTAATTCTTGAGCTGCTGTAAAAACTGTTGTGAATCTTCCTAGTTTTTTTTTTGACATCCTTGCTTTACATGTATCTGTAAAGTCGAAAGGTTGATGCCATATTTTTTTGCTGCACCATTGACGGAAGTTTTGAGAGCTTCTTCTATCGCAAGCTTCATAATTCCCTCATCCCACGATGCATTTGCAGTCTTTCTTTTGTATTTATTAACCATCTGCAAAAATAAAAGAATTAATAAGCAGTCAATGAAATTATACAGGGTAAATCGGGTATGGGCAAAACGGGCACCCGCTTTACCCCTACCCTTTTTGCCCACAAGCATGTATTTTTTTCAATCGACTCATATCCTTAAAACCGAAATAATAAACGCCAACTTATTTCATAAATTAAACGTCTATTTATTGCAAAATAATAACACAAAACTATTAAGAACATATTGTAAACCATTTTCGAGTATTCACAAATAATGTAACTCAATTTTTTTTAGTGGAAATAGCAAAAAACTTCTTTCTTATCTTACCGTGAACTCGTGTCCGCCAGAGAAGCGCGCCGACTCCCTATGATTGGCGAGCGGCAGGCGCCACGCACTGCACGCACACATTCTTATTAGCAATAACGGTGCGCAATTTTAAAAGCATACCCGTTTTAGGCGGGCTACCCGTTTTAGGCTTACCTCCCCTAGAAGGTATGATTTGGTTAAAGCTTACCCAAAAGTGTGCAAGCAGGTTGGTCTCAATGAGCTTCATGATGGAGTCTTGCCGCAGGTGAGTGATGGGTGCACAGGACAGGACACCCGCGTTGCTCACTATCATGGACACGTCGGAGAGCTGCCGTCGCATGCGCATCGCTATTCCCGCTACTTGTTCGCGAGCCGTCACGTCTATTGTGTAGCCGTAACACTGAGGTGGAATTGTTTGAAGTTAGATAATACCTAATAAGTTTGTGAGCATCAAAATGTCAAATACCTATTGTTTAGTTAGAAATGTAAAGTCGTCCAAAGGTCACTTGGCAAAAATTGACAAAGGCATTACCAGTCTACCTGCGAGGACGACATAAAAAGTTTGTCAGTGATAGCACTGGATTAAGTTAAAGGTTGTGAACGCGGAATTTCAACACGACGATGATACCACGGTTTTTTTATGCGGACTTTTTTTGTTTCTAATTAATCTCATCAAGCGGGAACCGCACTCTAATTGCGTAACACTCTATCAATCACAATCTGAACTATTTTAAGGATATGCCCAAGCTTATCCATTGCTTCATAAGTTCGAAAAATTTGAATGAATGTTGTTGAACTGTCAAAACGAAACGCATTGCTAATGTTAGTAAGTTACACAACTACGCCCTTTTTTTGCGGATGGGAATCATCAAATGACTCCTCCCGCTCTGGGTGGAGCGGAAGGGAGTGTCAGACTCTTACTGACTAAAACCCACCCGTGTTCCTTCCTTAGCCGTTTATGTTCCGGGCCAGCGGTAACCCTTTCGGACAATCCCGCTGACCCGGCAGGCTTCGGCCCTAAGGGGCCCCTCCTCGATGCTGACATCTCTTTGAGGCGCGCGTGGATCACGTACGCGCCGTCCAGCACGGGCCTGGTCCTGATCGGACGGTGAGCTACTCATTACTCTCCGCCCGCAGGCCTGACACAATTACCCCTCAGGTTGCTTTTTTAATAGGATACCTACTACGCAAATGTTCCTTGACTTTATAAAATGAAAGGAGTTAGGTTGGATACCTCTCCATCTTTAAGACGTATTTCATCGACGACGGCGTTGTTTCGCCGGGAGTCGTTGTCCCAGCAAATCACGGTGGCGCCGAGCTCTGCAAACTGGATGGCCAGCTCCCTTCCGATGCCGTGTCCTGCGCCCGTGATCTGTCCAAAAGGAAGTTTGAAGGGGAATACTTATCACTATAAGACTCAGCTCGAGGCTTTCCAAGTTTTGGTTTTGGTTCTGTAGGTAGGTGTTTGAACTTGTATTGGATCTTGCATAAACAGAGTTTGCAAAAAGTAACGCTTAACTGATTTCGAGATCATTGTCTACATACTGGGTGACTTTTTTACCGTATGGACAAAAGCATGGTATAAAAGGTGAACGGAGTAGAAGCCTATGTGTTTGGCCAGACTGGCAGCGCGGGCGTGGGGCGGGCGCGGCGCGGCGGACTCAAACATATATGAACTTCCTTTGGGTGTCCGTGTTTAAGTGGGCACGCGGGCGCGGTGAGCGGCGCAACCCGCGCCGCGTGTCGCACGGCGCGGGGAGCGCGCGGGCAGCTCACGCCGTAGCTCGTTCATACTAGTGGCCGCAGAATGTGCAAACTGCGCTCTTTCATATGATACCATACCCCACATGCCCTAGTAGCCTCACTTTGAACTTTTCAGGCCCTGTTGCAAAAAATATACATATGATAGCATTAGTAGTTCTTGAGATATCCAGCTGTGACAGACAGACAGACATGAGTCTCACCATAAGGGTTTTGTGTTACCATTTTGGTACGGAACCCTAAAAAGGTGAAAAAAAAAAGAAATTTCCTTTTATACCCTGTTTTTGTCCAGACGGCAAAAATGGCTGACGCTTTATTATTAAAGTGTTTTTCAAATAAACTTGCGATAAATGTCATTCAACGGCCCTGTACCAAAAAGTCCAAATAACTTACGATAGATATCGTTCGTCATACAAAACTGTCGCTAACATTGCATCGGTTGAGTTTCATAATACTAAACACGGAGTAAGTCAAAAATAAGTAAATTTTGGGAATTAATTTAGTAGTTTTTTTTCAATTTCTAGAATACACATTTAAACATGGAAATTGTAATATGCTATTGTTTACGGACTTAAAAAAAAGAAAACATGTCGAACTTTTCTTTTTCGAGATTACTGAGGTTTTTAATTTATATTTCAGTACAAGAATATGTTACATCAGGATTTATTCAATTAAATTATTCATGAAAATAAGCAACTAACAAAAAAAAAACTAAATTTTAACATCCTTACTAGTAAATAAGATATTTTGAGTTATGCCTTCTTACTTGGCGTCGAGTTTACCGTCAGGGGCACATCACCTGTCCGCCATTTTGTAATAATGTCCTTCCGTCAGTCATTCCGAATTTGGAATGCGCTTGGGATAGACTAGTCAACTTGTGTAGGTACTCTACTTGGAAAGTTTTCTCGAGTTTATTATTATTTCGTTATTGCTGTTGTTTTGTTACTTTGATTATTTGTAATAAGTGAAGAAGTGACAATGGATCAACCTAAACCAGCCCAAACAAGATGGCGAAGAAAGCGAATCATTCAAACCTCAAGCTCTAAATATTTATATAAAAATAATACTATTTATTCGTTTTATTTTAGTATTACAAAAATAAATTATAGATGTGCCCGACTAGCCGGGAAAATCGACAAAACATACCTATTCAATATTTATAGTCTGACCATATAAAAAAAATAAAAACGACTGATCATAATTTTGACCAAAAGGTTTGTAATCCCTTCCTTGTTGCATGTACTGTCATGCGACAAGGTCGCCTCTTACCACGATACACTTGTCTTGATCGTGTTACCGACACTGCCCATACATTTTTTTCGTATAGTTTGGAAATATTGGGATACATTAGTAAAAGGAGGTGAACAAACTTTATCGCAAGTTTATTTGAAATGAACTTTATATCATATTTTAAGAGCGTTTACGCCGCACGGCATTTCATACAAACTTTCAAGCCCTTATTTTTCGAATTGAATGAGCCGATTTTAATGAAACTTCATACGCATAAGCAGGATACCAAAGAGATTTAAGATAGGTAATTTAATGTCTTTGCAGGATACAAAAGTCTAAAAAGTTAGTAGAGAACATTTTCGAAAAATAATGTTACAGTCAAATTAGACCGATTTTAAATATTCCATAGAAACAGAGATTTTCAATTATCTTTTTTTAGGGTTCCGTACCCAAAGGGTACAAAACGGAACCCTATTACTAAGACTTCTCTGTCTATCCGTCTGTCCGTCTGTCTGTCTGTCTGTCACCAGGCTGTATCTCAAGAACCGCAATAGCTAGACATTTGAAATTTTCACAGATGATGTATTTCTGTTGCCGCTATAACAACAAATACTAAAAACAAAATAAAATAAATATTTAAGGGGGGCTCCCATACAACAAACGCGATTTTTTTGCCCTTTTTTGCTCGATATCAAAAATGGCAACAGGTAGGCACTTGAAATGTTCACAAAATACTCAGTTGTATTTTAACTTTAATAATAAATAATAAAATTAAAATAAAAAAAAAATATTTAAGGGGGGCTCCCATACAACAAACATGTTTTTTTCGGCGTTTTTGCCTTGTGGTACGGAACCCTTCGTGTGCGAGTCCGACTCGTACTTGGCCAGTTTTTTAAATAAGACATTTCGAAAATGTTCTCTACTAACTTTTTAGACCTTTGTATCCTGCTTATGCGTATGAAGTTTCATTAAAGTCGGTTCATTCATTTCGAAAAACAAGGCTTTGAAAGTTTGTATGAAATGCCGTACGGCGTAAACCGTAAACGCTCTTAATCTAAAAGTTCCTTCTACTAGTTGTTGAACACACACACGCCTTTACATTAACAAACTGGTTATTAATTGGTGAAGTATCACCCAATTTGTTAAAGGCCTAGGTTACTGATATATAGTCAGGATAAACAGGTTCATCACTTACCAAAACAGTCTCTCCATGCAGACTCTTCATCGTCGCCGGGATGAACACCCTCGCAACAGCTACAGTACAAGTAGAAAACAGTTTGACAACCAGCACCAGAGTGTCTAGGGCCCACACGGGCACCGCCGCCAGCCCCCCACTGCCCCACCATGGCAGGATCCATACTTCTTGCAAAACCCTGAACTTCCTAGCCAAAGAAGCTATAAAACCCACGAATATATTTTTCCTATGCATAAAGGTAAAATAAACCTAAAAATATAGTGACAGTTCAGATTGAATTGACAGATTGACAGGCTCGTTGTTGTTTTTTGTGGAACTGGCCAGTTTATAAAGCCAGTAGGTATTATACGAAGGGAGAATTTTATTTGAAAAATCTAGTTTCTGCGATTATCGATAGACACGAAATGATATAAGATGGTATTTTAGACTTTAAATTTTTAACCACTAGCTGCGCCCCGGGATTTCACCCGCGTAAATGTCGATCCCGTGGGAATATCGGGATAAAAAGTAGCCTATACTAATGTTAATCCAGGGAGTCAGCTACCTCCATACAAAATTTTATCAAAATTGGTCCAGCCGTTTGAGCGTGAAGAAGTAACAAACATATAAACACACACACAAACACACTCACAAACTTTCGCCTTTACAATATTAGTGTGATAACATGTTCATCCATCGTACCTACTCAAATGAGCCTTAGATGCTTTTTTAACCGACTTCAAAAAGGAGGAGGTTCACAATTATTCGTCGGAACCCTTTTTTTTTAATGTATGTTCCCCGATTACTCGAAGATGGCTGGACTGATTCCAAAAATTATTTTTTTGTTTGAATAGGTATGGTCTCGAGGTGGTCCCATTGTCACCAAGTCGGAATCTGATGAGGGAATCACATGGAAATCGAGGGAAACCCTCAAATTTTATAGGCACACCTATAGCGATTTGAGTATTTTTTATAGTAACTCGTGCATTTGCTCTCGGAAAGCACCATTTGGTGAAGTGGAACTGATGATGAAGACTACTGATGGCCATCGGAACTACACAATAATAAGTAGGTACTTACCTATTTCACGGGTTGCGATTCGATTAGGTACTACTTATTTAATGTGGTTACTAAGCATTTATGCTCGTTACAATGCGTATTTTGAAGTAGAGCTGATGGTGACTTCTCAATCAGCTCCAGTTCTCCTGGTTCTTACTAGGAGAACTCCTCAACAATTAACGTTCCTGCATCGGGAAAAGCAATATTTTGTAAAAGGTGATGAGTATAGTTGACATTATGCTATTGTAACTTAGATTAATTACAAACTGACCCATTAAAAAATGAAAAATAAAAACTTTCAGATCCATAGACACCGACTTCCGAAACTAAAGTTATTTTTTACTTTGTAGTATTTTTTGGATGTCGGTTGTTTTTTTTTTTGTAAAAAAGTTTTTATGAGTTACCTACCACCTACATAGTCGCCCGTAGACCAAAGAGTATAATAACTTAGACACACCGTCAGTCTTGACATTGCTTGACATAAAATCCAATGAAATCAAAGTCGAGGTCAAGCCCAAATCGTTTCCAAAATAGTACTAAATCCTATTGAATTATTGTAAAAATGGCGAAACCTTTGCAAAAAGAGCGTGAGAACCGGTCCGCTGACAAGAAAGACTTGACGTTCCATCCGTTCACTATATCTCCGGAGAGTGCACATACATCGATCGTATTGCTAGAGTCAGAGGAACCGGAGATACTATGCCAGGTAACGAATATTTGGTTAAATAAACTTACCATCATACTCGTACCCATATCCCAATTTAGCTGTGATCGTATCTTATTGGATGGCAAACTGGCCGCCTGGTCTCCGCCGCCTAAGCCATCTGCAGTATCAGACGCATCCAAGTGGAGGCAACACTCTAAATACCTAAGTGAAGACTGTGATCGGACCTCTTTTTCTGAATACATACATATGACAAAGAAAACACATAACACTGTCTCGTTCTTATGTGTGTATTTAGAAAGAGAGTGTCCGACCACAGTCGTTTTCACTTGGGTATTTAGAGCGTTGCCTCCACGTTTATCTACAGGCTTCTTGGACGCATCACAGATGCGTTACCTTGCCATCCAAAATACTAAGCTAAAATGTCTGCTGTAGTCACACTGGCATCCATTACCCTTAAAAACCGGAACACAGCATCGCTGCTTGACGCCAGTAATGACATGGTGGATGGTGGTCTTCCTAGGACGAGCTCCTTCACAAAGAGTTCTACTACCTACTAGATACCTACTACAACTTCTATTTTTGTCAGACTCT
Source organism: Mesoligia furuncula (assembly GCA_916614155.1). Classification (NCBI taxonomy): domain Eukaryota; kingdom Metazoa; phylum Arthropoda; class Insecta; order Lepidoptera; family Noctuidae; genus Mesoligia; species Mesoligia furuncula. The sequence continues at coordinate 27,838,881 of OU744794.1, forward strand.
CAGAGCAATAACAAAGTTCTCGGCCCAAGATATGCAGAACCGCTTCGTTCTCTTCGACCTCGATGCGATCAAGTACATTCTGGTTCACGTAGAACATCCAGAGATAAACATTCGAAGGTTTGCGTTAAAGGCCTTGGCACAACTCTGCCAGCTGCCGAGAGGACCAGAGCAAGTGCTCGAAAACTCACAGAATTTGAGAAAGATTGCTTTCATGCTTGTTAAGGTGGGTGGGTAGTTACACGTCGTATAGTTGTCCATGGTACACATTTTAATCTTAGATGGTTTTTTATGAGAGTAGAGGAGACATAGCTTAGTTAATGTCGATAAATTACTCAGAAGTCTTTTAAAATAATCTATGAAAAATATGATACCTAATCGGAAAAATATTATATTCCAAAATTAAACATCCGCCCAGAGCGCGCTTTTTGCCTTAATATGTTTTTGGAGTTTCCTTGTATCTGGCAGAATATTGATGCTCCGAAATTTATTTGACATAAGACACTTGGCATAATCTTCTATAAACTAATATTTTAAAGGCATACAAATTATTTAACAAAATTATTGTTTGGCCGAATGTTAAATATGTCCGACTGTACAATGGCATACTTACTTTAAAGAAGGCAGAATTTTATTTGGCCTATTTTCACTTGGCATACTCTGAAGATGGCAGAATTTTAGAAACAGTAGAACTGTGGTTTCTATAAGCGATCTTGGGACTTGGGGCACCCCTACTTGGGTTAGGTTAGGTTCCTTTAAACCCTGTAGACAGAAATAGGGGCCCCGCGAAGCGGGGCTACGTCGACTACGTCTTATTTATTATTGCTTGTAAACCAACTTAGACCCTTACTAATTATTAAAAAAAAATGGTTAGGCTAGGTTAAAACTGTGACCCCTTACGCACGAGCTCACGTGTGTCAAAAGACGATTCTGACTGTGAACTGACTGGCCCGTTGGTCTAGTGGTTAGTGGCCCTGACTGCTATGCCGGAGGTCGTGGGTTCGATTCCCACCCAGGACAAATGTTTGTGTGATGAGCATGATCATTTGTTCTGTGTCTGGGTGTAATTTATCTATAATATGTATGTATTTAGAAATATATAAGTATGTTTATCAGTTGTCTAGTACCCATAACACAAGCTCTGCTTAGCTTGGGACTAGACGGCGTTGTGTGATAGTTGTCGAATATTATTATTATTATTATTATTATTATTATAACTTTTGGCGATATGATGGTTCTACTTTTTAATTAATAAGTATATGAAATTTATGCCTAAAGATGATTCTGACTTTCAAAATTATGAGTTTTGAATGTATGATAAATGAGTGTATGTGTAAGCAGAACGATTTTTTGCGAAATGAAGTTTATGCTATCCGTTTTTATGCAAAATAATATTATGACATAAAAAGCTCTGCTATAAAGGGGGCCCGTTTTAGTGCGTACAATTGGCCCAGTTAGGCTTCTATATAAAGTGCAACTATGTCTTCCAAACTCCTCTCCTGCAGATAGAAGACGTCTTCGTACTAGAATTCGCATCATTAGTCCTCTCAGAATTAACAAAAGAACCTCTGGGTTGCGAACAGTTGGTGACTGCTAATATATTGAGCAGTTTGTTTGCAAGGATGAAGAACAGCTTGGATCCAGATGTCCAGAAGAATTGTCTTCAGGTGAGTTTTCTTAGTTTCCTGTTATCTCAACATACCGTGTTCACTGCTAAGCGCGTACGATTGTACCTACACTTATTGAGTATGGGCCACAAGACAGATAGAAATAAAATATTGTTGCAGTAGGAGTATTTTTTTTCCACTTATAAGGAGTTGATTCGTGGATCTTTGACCGTCGTTACGGGTAGTGTCGGTAGTGAGAAGCCCGAAAGTCTGACAACCAGTCTTACCAAGGCGTATCGTATTACTCAGTAACAGGGTTGTTGAGGTCAGATAGGCAGTCGCTTCATGTAAAATACTGGTAGCTGCATCCGGAAGCAGATCCCAACATAGTTGGGAAAACGCTAGGCGGATGAAGGTGGTGTATTTTATTTTTGGGATAGTCTCCTCAAGCCCTTTGGTTATGGTCTTTATGGTTGGTCTATGGTTTTTATATCTTTCCTTAAGGACGTCTCTAATCCACCATTTTGATTTTATAAAAATAAAACCTAGCCTATATCCATCACATCGCGCACCTAGATGAACCGATAGACACCTCCTTTATGAAATCCATCCAGCCGTTAGGATGCTTCGAAGGTGTAAAGAATCCCACTTACAAAGATGAATACCCTGTCGTTTCGGTCGCACAGTCGGGTAAAAGACATCAACGGCACAAACGTCAAGTAATACTAGTCGCACCGGTAGACTTTCTGATGATAGAGATCTACCCTGAACTTACAAAATGTAATGCTTGCGTTTGGCCGTAAACCACATAAGTTTGAGCTCGCAAACTCGTCTTCTACACAGACAGCTTCTAATGATCCCACTGCTGGAATACAGGCCTCCTTTCTTCGAGAGGGCCATAATCCACCACGTGGGCCCAGTGCGTGTTGGTAGTTGTCACATGTACCTATGTCTTCGAATTTTTGGTTCTTGGACATGCCGGTTTCCTCACGATGTTTTCCTTCATCGTTTTGAGAGCAGTGGTGATGAAATTATTTACACAAAGTAAAGCGCCTGTCTGGACGCGTACACACGACCTACAAATCGTATGTCGAAGGTCGTGGGTTCGAACCCAGTCAGGCACATTACTTTTACCTATACCTACTTTGCGAATATAACAAACATTGTAATCGTACTTATCATTTTACTTATGATTTAATTACCCTTTACTCACCTCAAGACTCTAAGCAATCTCCTGGACGATCCAATATGTGCTGCGGAAGTGACAAAGAACTCCCAGTTCAGCTGGCCATCGCTCCTGGCTTTGATGCAGAGCAAATACCTAGCCATCCAATATGCTGCTTTGAGGACCGTGGATCAGCTGATCTGTAGGTATAAGGACGTTGTTGTCCAGAAGACTTTTAGGGCTTCAACTGGTGTTCTGGATCTTTGTGATATACTTGAGGTGAGTTGGTATAAACATAATTACTTATGCTTTAAATATGGTTAGGTCTATCAAATGTAGTATCGATCTGTTGATGGTTTTAAATTAAAAAATAATGTAGATATTGGTTAGTATTTAGCTAGACCATCATGGTACCATGTTCCCTTTTCGTATGCAGTAGGACCCAGGACGTTTTGCCATCGCAAACCTGGATAAGACTAGCACAGGATCGTAAAAAATGGCACACTAAAAGAGAGGCCAATGCCCATTGCCCAGCAGCAGGCAAAGTCAGATTTGTGGATGATGATTATGAAGGACCCATTAATAAACATAGGCGAAACGATACGTGGGGCCTATGAGGCATACTGAAAGTTTCTGGATGGCCACTTACAAATAAAAGAATGAAAAACAATTATGGAATTCGAAAATGGAACTATTTGCACTGACCGTATTAGACAAGTAGGTACGCTAGAGTTTATACTATCGATGACAAAATGAAAACATTTGATTTTCGCCATTTTGGCGCTGATAGCAAGTTGAGCGTCGGTAGAACTAATATTAGAGATGGGACATATCCTTAGATAAAAAAATACTTTTATGAACTTTACCGATCGGTTAGTGATTAGTTAGTTAGTTAAGGATATGGGGGAGGCCTTTGCCCAGCAGTGGGACACAATAGGCTAAATATAAATAAATAAATACCGATCATTATAACCACTGAGAGTAATTTATTACATAAGAGAAAAAAATTTAATCACTCCCAGTTATTTTTATGCTTCATTTTTAAGTACTTAATAGAATAATTGCTGCAAAGGTTAACTGAAAATTCATTAGGGTGCAGTCAGATCGAGCTATAGGTAAACTAGTGGATAGTGTCCTAGTAAAGTTATAGCGCATGGCGGTCAGATGAGTGAGCTTTAAAAATGAGGATAGGGTTCAAATTTTGCCTAAAAACTACTAGGTATGGTTGAGCCATAACTGCTTAGTGGAGTTGGTGGGAAATCTGAAATTAAGTATTTAATTAAAGTAAAAATGCTAAAGTACAGTACATTGTAAATGGCAAGTTTTATTTCGATATAGTTTTTATGAGATGCATCGTACAGTGCAGGATATTTGGCCACCTGATTTATCAGTTTTTCTTCCTCGGAATCGGAAAAACTTATTTTTTGAGTAAGATTTAACGTTCTGTCGCTCCAGCGTCTGTCACACTACTTATCTGCGGTCGGGCGACACAACGTCTGCGATCGTGCGACGTGTAGTCTGTCGCTAGCTGCGGAAGGTATTCTATAGAAATACATACAAACCAGTAGTGTAGTGTCGTAGCGACTCGTCGTCTGCTGCTGGTGTATGCGGTCGGCTACGAACTTTACTTTTTAACGTGACGTCATTTCGAAAATTGTGTCGCTATCAAAATGAATTTAACTCGAGAACATTTTCGTTCAATGATTTTTTATGATTTTCGTTGTGGCATAAGTCAACAAGAGAGTTGCCAGAGACTTCAATTGGCATTTGTTGATGAAGCACCATGTCGCAGCTCTGTGTATTCGTTGTTTGGAGAATTTAGACTTGGACGCGGTCATCTTCAATACGAGGTAGGTGAAGGTCGGCCGGCGACTGCGGTTACAGACTCTAGTATTGACACCGTACGACAACTTATTGAAACTGACAAAAAATGACTTGCCAGCAAATTCGTGCTTTGTTAGGCATTAGAATGAGCCAAGTGCAAAACATTTTACATGTGCAACTGAAGGTTCGGAAGCTTTGCACTCGATAGATACCGCATGACTTAACGGAGGACCAGAAACGACTGCGTGTCCAGTGGTAAAATGATAAAAAAGTTTAGTCACTGGCTGTCTATAATATCGTGACAGGTGATGAAACCTGGGTGTAGATACTGCTTTGTACCCGAAAAAAAAAGGCAGTCGGTAGAGTGGGTTTTTCTTTTTGAAGATTTGCCGACGAAAGTTAAGAAAAGTCGAAGCATTGGTAAAAAAGGTTGCTTCTTTTTCGGCAAATCAGGACAGTGACTGCAGATTGGTACGTCAACACTTGCTTGCCCAGAGTCTTAGAAAAAGTTCGCTAAAAGCGTCCTCGAAGCAATGTCCTCCTTCACCACGATAACACATCCTCACATTCCTCCAATGTAAAGTGGAATTGATGACGCATCTGCCTTACAGGCCGGACCTCGCAACGTGCGACTTCTTTTTGTTTCCAAAAATTAAAGTCAAACTTAGAGGCACACGTGTTACGAGCCCTGAATCGGCGGTGAATGCGTTCCATGAAGCCATTGAAGAGGTCCTTATGGAAGACTGGTCCAACTACTTTGTGCAGTGGTTTCAGCTAATGCAAAAATGCATTAAATGCGAGGGAATATACTTTGAAAAACAATAAATGTATCGTAAGTCTTATATCTAGTCTTATTTATCAGAAACCAGAAACTTTCATTATGCCCTAAGAATAATTGCTACTAAACTTTATTATGACCTTCATCGATCAGGAAAAGATATAATTAGCCTTACATTCAAAAATCTTTAATAGCTAACCCTTCTAATATGCCTAACTCCCACAGTCTTACGAATTCCGGGACGTCCACACACTAGTCCTGGGTGTTCTTCGTAACTACGTGGAAACAGAAGAGAATGCTCACCATCTGTACCAGTCAGGGTGTATACTGCGACTTATTGCGTACCTTGAGATGGCACTGCCGGCTATGAAGCCGCACTGTCTGGCTGTGCTGACGAAAATGTCTTTCAATTCTAATGGGAGGGATGTGAGTGATAATATTCCAGTATTCCTACATTATAACATAACCATAGTATAAAGAGTGGAAGTAGGCTATCTCCGGCCCAATTCGCGATAGGTATAATTAAGACACCCAAACACACAGCAATACGTTCTCCTGCGATTATCACACATTTTTAGGGTTCCGTTGCCAAATGGCAAAAAACGGAACCCTTATAGATTCGTCATGTCTGTCTGTCTGTCTGTCTGTCTGTCTGTCCGTCTGTCCGTCTGTCTGTCTGTCTGTCCGTCCGTATGTCACAGCTACTTTTCTCCGAAACTATACTGTTGAAACTTGGTATGTAGATGTATTCTGTGAACCGCATTAAGATTTTCACACAAAAATAGAAAAAAAACAATAAATTTTGGGGTTCCCCATACTTAGAACTGAAACTAAAAAATTTTTTTTTCGTCAAACCCATATGTGTGAGGTATCTAATTATCTATGGATAGGTCTTCAAAAATGATATTGAGGTTTCTTATATCATTTTTCTCTAAACTGAATAGTTTGGGCGAGAGACACTTCCAAAGTGGTAAAATGTGTCCCCCCCCCCCCTGTAACTTCTAAAATAAGAGAATGATAAAACTAAAAAAAATATATGATGTACAATACCATGTAAACTTCCACCGAAAATTGGTTTGAACGAGATCTAGTAAGTAGTTTTTTTTTAATACGTCATAAATCGTAAACCGCAATTTACTTTTTATTCAACCAACTCAAATATAAAAAAATATAAAAAAACATTTAATTTCATAAACATAAACCTTATGCATAAACCCTGATGACCTCAGTAGAGCCTCCGAAAGAGTGGGTCTTAAAATGAACATGGACAAAACGAAGGTCATGTCAAATGCCCATGTAACACCCACTCTCATAAAAATCGGAGACGCTACACTCGAAGTCGTGGACGAGTACGTTTACCTAGGACAAACCGTCCAGTTAGGTAGGTCTAACTTCGAGAAAGAGGTAAATCGACGAATCCGACTCGGCTGGGCAGCTTTCGGGAAGCTACGCAATATCTTCTCGTCCCACATACCGCAGTGTCTCAAGACGAAAGTCTTTGACCAGTGTGTGTTGCCAGTGATGACTTATGGAACGGAAGCGTGGTCGCTCACAATGGGCCTTATAAGAAGGCTAAAAGTCACCCAAAGGGCAATGGAGAGGGCTATGCTTGGAGTTTCCCTGCGTGATCGAATCAGGAATGACGAGATCCGCAGGAGAACCAAGGTAACCGACATAGCCCGAAGAATTGCCAAACTTAAGTGGCAGTGGGCAGGGCACATTGCTCGCAGAACAGATGGGCGATGGGGCCGAAAGGTTCTGGAGTGGCGACCGCGTACCGGAAGACGTAGCGTTGGAAGGCCTCCCACAAGGTGGACCGATGACCTTGTGAAGGCCGCAGGAACCCGTTGGATGCGGGAAGCACAGGACCGGTCGAAGTGGAGGTGCTTGGGGGAGGCCTATGTCCAGCAGTGGACGTCTTTCGGCTGAAATGATGATGATGATGATGCATAAACCCGGGTGTTACGGAACCCTCGGTGAGCGAGTCCGACTCGCTCTTGCCCGGTTTTCATTCATTTAGCGGTGCCGAAAAGCCGTGACGCGCGAACCTCGTGCGGTGTTAATCCCGACTGGCGCACTGAGAAACGGGTCGAGATTTTGTTTAAGTGTGCGTGCGGCGAGGCATAGATACTTTGGCGCACGCGTTTGTATGAAGATAACTTACTCCCCTCTTTATACTACCTATGACATAACTAACTTCTGTCCGAGACTTCGTCCACGTGAAATTTCACCCTCCTCCCGTTCACCCGCTTAGGGGTGGAATTTCGAAAAACCCTTTCTTAGTGGATATCTAGGTACTCTTCACAAAGAACACACCCTCCAAATTTCATGTCTCTAGGACCAGCACTTTAGGCTGTGCGTTGATACCTATATCTGTCAGTCAGACTCAGGACTTTGAATTTTATACATGTGTCAGGTGTGTCGTAAATAGTGGTCCAGAGTAAAAGAGTCGATAATACACTGTATTCTTATGTATCACATACCGAAATTTTAACCATTTTCAGTTAAGGGTCAAAATGCTGGAAGGAAAAAATGCTGTTTTCTAAAATTTCTGTACTTTGCTTCACGAATTTGGCTATAATTTCAACAAATATCAATATTTTTTAATTCTGTTTTTTATTATTACTCTTGAATATGTATACTATCATATCCAAACCCTTTTTTTATTTTTAAAAACAACATTTTTTTTTTCGGAGACCCTTAACTGAAAATGGTTAAAATTTTGGTATGTGTAAGAATACAGTGTATCGACTCCTTTACTCTGGACCACTATTTACGACACACCCTGTATACATATACAGGTAGGTCAGTTTTCTACATGTTTTTGTATCTCCTGCTTAAATCCACTGTTGTTTTTTTAATGGCGGCCTTGGTGTACATATTTGGAAATCTATGAAATTTGGGCTAGCGCCAAGATAATGAAGTCGAGAACAACCATCTTCGGGCAAGATAGCAAGCTTATGGATGAGGACAGACCATATGCATTATATTAGAAAGCAGGTGTTGAGTTCCGAATTCGATTAGATGTCGGGTACCACCCAGCGACATAGCCCGAAGAATTGCCAAACTTAAGTGGCAGTGGGCAGGGCACATTGCTCGCAGAACAGATGGCCGATGGGGCCGAAAGGTTCTGGAGTGGCGACCGCGTACCGGAAGACGTAGCGTTGGAAGGCCTCCCACAAGGTGGACCGACGACCTTGTGAAGGCCGCAGGAATCCGTTGGATGCGGGAAGGACAGGACCGGTCGAAGTGGAGGTGCTTGAGGGAAGCCTATGTCCAGCAGTGGACGTCTTTCGGCTGAAATTATGATGATGTGACCCCCAGCGACGATACTGGACGACCGACATGTCAAAATCAAGTCATTTGTTCAAGTATTCAAGGCTAAGAATCAGCACTTTTTGAACGTCAAAATTTCATAAAACACTCCCCCAAACCGCCTACCCTTCACAACTTATTTGTGTTTTTGCTGGGAAGAAAATGTGGTGTAACAAGCTCCCAGCAGTAAATTGGTAAAAAAAAATTGTAAATCCAGAGGACCCGTCTTGGAAAACTAGGAAGATGTTCAAAACTCCAGCATGCATTTACATTTGGTTTTTGCCACGAGTTTTATGATCATCCCGAATGAATGAAAGGCGAATGCAGAGCGGATGAATCCATGGCAGTCCATAAAGAGGCAGTTATTCAAACAGTGTCTTAACCTAACTTATCATATTCCAGGCATTGTTCGCGACAGATACCGACCTGGTGTTTTGCCATCAACTCCTCAGCTCCAACGTGGAACTTCTAGCTGACGCAGCAATGGGCGTTGCCAACATGACGAAACTACTGCCTTCAGCTGTGCGCATGTCTGATACCAACATTATAGAGGCTCTTTGTGGTATGCTTTGTTTAGTTTTACATTACATAGACGTAGGTACGTACTAGGTATAGGTACACTTCTCTGCCCGACACCTTCTGGGAAACGTAGGCGAGGAACGACATTTCATACAAACTTTCAAGCCCTTGTTTTTCAAAATGAATGAACCGATTTTAATGAAACTTCATACGCATATTATGCAGGATACGAAGGTCTAAAAAGTCAGTAGAGAAAATTTTCGAAATGTCTTATTTAAAATAAAGATAACTGGAAATCTCTGTTTCTATGGAAAGTTTAAAATCGGTCTAATTTGGTTGTAACACTATTTTTCGAAAATGTTCTCTACTAACTTTTTAGACCTTTGCGGCCTTCTTATGCGTATGAAGTTTCATTAAAATCGGTTCATTCACTTCGAAAAATAAGAGCTTGAAAGTTTGTATGAAATGCCGTTCGGCGTAAACGCTCTTAAGTACTGATATCCATAGGTACATAAATAGAAATGTGATAGGAGTCAAGTTAGAGAAAAAGAATACGTGGAATGATCGGCCTCTCGGCTATAAGTGTTCGGTTATCGTAGGACGCCAAGTTCAAATGAAGTTCTTCAGTTGTTATTTAACCTCCGAAGATTTTATTCGCCAATTTTGATTCCTTGACTATCGATATTTGTTGTATCGTAGCTTCTAAACGGATGGACCGATTTGAATGCCTTTTTTTTCGTGTAACATAGTATTACTAACTGTCAAAATCTTCCTGTCCTAGTCGCATGTTACTCGAGTTAACATTGCTGTTCTCGTTAAATTTCTAGCAATCCTGGGCGACGACGCGGCAGTCTGGTTCTACATCAGGATAAACTCGCTCCGAGCACTAGCCGAGCTCTGCCGAATAATTCCGAAGGCTGCCTTCAGCGTCGTCGAACCGAAGACGTTCTCAGCTCTCAGGGCTATTAATAAGAAATGTAAGTCATCATCATCTGCCTAGTCTTTTACCAACTTTGTTTTGGTCGGCTTCTAGTCTAACCGGATGCAACTGAATACCAGTATTTTATTTGGAGCGACTGCCTATCTGACCTCCACAACCCAGTTACTGTGTAATACGATACCCCTAGGTAAGACTGGTTGACAGATTTTCGGGTTTCTGACTGCCCCTTACGACTGTCTAAGATCCACGAATGACAACCGGGACCAACGGACTAACGTGCTTTCCGAGGCATGGAGGGGTCTCGGTATGTAAATTTGGTCAGTATGGTCACCCTTCCACGGACCAACCGCGCCAAGCGTAGCTTAACCTTATCGATTGACCTGTGCAGCTGTTACTACTTAGCCACGGGCCCCTCCAAAATGATTAAGAAATGTAAGTAAATTGTCAATTAATCTTATAATATTCGTTGAAAAACAGTAGTAGAAAGTGCATAGGTGCTTATACACATGAGCGGTACGAGTCTACGGCAGAGACAACTGAAGCCAACGCCTCTCGTCGACGACTGCCGTCGCCTCTCATCGATTATGGTGCTCTCTTCTCAACCGTATCCACTGAAGCTAAGCTAAGACGTTACGTTAATAACGAAATCCTATTGATTGTTCCCAACCCAACACATCTCCCCTCTCGTCTCCTCTCCGCATCGGGGGAGTTCGGGCCTGGCAGTCTCTTTCTAAAGCTCGATGGTTTGTTCTCAACAGTCAAAGACACTCCGATCGAGGCTCAGCGGCTCGCAGTGCAAATTTACATCAACCTGCAGAACTACCACGTCAGTACGAAGGCCATGCTCAACGGAGATTTCATGGCTGAGCTGCTCAGTATAATGCAGGTAGGAACAGTCCTTTTATTTTAACTCTGAGAGCAACCCACCAGCAACCTTATATCAATGCAGTTAACGAACTGAAAGTACTGAAAAGACGAGAGTTATAGTACTTACAAATATTGTTCCGTGCAAGAATGAACCCGCATCACGAAGCGTTTTGTTTTCACTTCTATCGGCATTCCCGGAGTGCCACTGTTTTTAGGGTTCCGTACCAAAATGGTAAATACGGAACCCTTATGGTGAGCCTCAGTCTGTCTGTCTGTCTGTCACAGCTGGATATTTCAAGAACTACTAAAGCTATCAACTTGAAATTTGGAATAGTTTTAGATAGATGACATTTGTCCAACTATTTCGCAAATAAGAAAGAAATAAAAATATGTGTATAGCAAAAGCTATCAACTTGAAATTTGGAATAGTTTTAGATGACATTTGTCCAACTATTTCGCAAATAAGAAAGAAATAAAAATATGTGTATATTTTTTGCAACAGGGACTGAAAGGGGGTCTGAAAAATTCGAAGTGGGGCTACTAGGGCATGTGGGGTATCATATGAAAGAGCGTAGTTTGCACATTCTAAATCACTTTTTCTTTTTTTTAGGCCGCATAGTTTTCGACTTTTGATGAAAAATATAAAAAAAAAATACCGTAAGGGGGGGACCCCCTTATCTCCGAAGTTTGGAAAGAGTAAAATCTGAAATAATTGTATGTGATAGAAGTTTATGTAAAGATTACAGGAAAAATAAAACGAAGTCTCTAAATTCACACACACTTTTTGAGAAATTATCAATAAAAGATACATTAGTTCCACTATCGGTCAAGAGATGGCGCTGACATAAAACTGCAATATTCTATACCACAGTGCACAGTGTTAAAATTCTCTGACCAATATAGGCCTCGCCGATGATTTAAAAACATACGTGTTTTGGCAAGTACACTACCAGCCGCACTACTAGTAGTGTTTTACTTGTGCTACATGAGCATTGCTTCTTGCCAGATTTCATGATTCTAGGTTAACGGGAAGTACCCTATAGGATTTGATTCCGGAACATAAACGCTCGTATCTTTTGATTGCGTTGACTTACAAGTTTGATTTTTTCACTGCTTCTAGGGATTGCAGCCCTGAGTATTTGATATTAATTTCAACTTGATAACTCCACGCGTCCCTGAGTAAAAGGGTCTTGACTGATGGACAGACGGACAGCGAAGTGATCTTATGTTCTATGTTATGGGTTTGGTTTCCGCACTTAGTCCTTCAGTGGACCATTGTGCGTGGTCGAAGTGATCTTATAAGGGTTCCGTTTTCCCTATTGAGGTACGGAACCCTAAAAATGAAGTTTTTTTCAGCGTATCGACATAAGCCTCAAGATAATGACGTGCACGGTGCTGACCGGCCTCATGACGGAGGAGATTGGCAGAGACTTGTTTACGCTCAAGAAAGGCGAAGATGTTAGTATAGCCATTGCACCTACTCATCATCCGTATCATCCACCCCGGATTCCACACCGCATACACAAATGTGCATTCCATGTAAATGCACATATTCCAAATTGCAAACGTACTCATTTTGCGTCAACTGGGGCGCAAGCCCTAATCTTCTATACCTTGGTACATAATTACATACATACCTACTTACAAATTAAATCAAAGTGCCTGTTTATAATCTAATTATATACAGGGTTATTGGTAAAACATTAACCACCTCTTAAGAGGTTGTTATGAATGTAGGGAACAGCAGATTTTTTTTCGCGATTTCAGGTCATTTCATAAATGTAGGTAACAGCTGATTTTTTATTCGCGATTTCTGGTTTGCTCCCATAGTAAAAGTTGTTCATAAGGATGAATACAATGACCTCTTAAGAGGTTGTTAATGTTTTACCAATAACCCTATATATAAAAATCTCGTGTCACAGTGTTTGTTATCAAACTCGTCCTAAAACGGCTAGACAGATTTTTATGAAATTTAAATAGGTAGGTCTGAGAATAGGTCTTAGGCTATTTTTTTTTGCATAACTACGTTTGCGGGGTCCTCTAGTATCAAAATAATAGCTTTTTACTAAATTCATATGAAAGTATACCTATCTTACGGTAATCTGTTTGTTCAGGCTAATCTCCGAAACGGCTCGACCAATTTTGACGGGACTTTCACTGGCAGATGATTGATGATATAAGAAGTAACTTAGGCTTTTATTTTAGAAAAAGAATTAGGGATCCGCGCAAAAAATTGGATTTCATAAATCCAATTTCTTTTCCGACAAGCACGCGAACGAAATAGCGGGCACAACTAGTTTTGTTATATTGCAAAACTCATGCGACGTAATTTCACCAAGTGCGCCGGCTCACCAGCCGGATCAAAAATGTGCTGAAGAATCCCTCAGCACATTTTTTGAGCCTCTCACTCATGAAAGAAATAAGTATTACATCTAGTAGAATTCTTCCTAATCCTGCCGGTCTCCCCGAAAGAAACCTTTAGCTCACTGTTACACCTAGTTTGTCCAAAAAAGGTTCAATAAAAAGTATGTTGTATTGTTAAGGTGGTGTCCAACAACTTAGTGATCGAGCACATCGGTCTGCGCACTGCACTGTGTACGCTGATCGCTGCCAGCGTCACCAACGAGGGAGCTGACGTGTATCTGGACCTTGGGACCATACACTAGTAAGTATTAACTATTTTTAATAAGTAACATTGGGAATCTATATATATAAAAGAAAGTTGTGTTAGTTACACTATTTATAACTCAAGAACGGCTGAACCGATTTGGCTGAAAATTGGTGGGGAGGTAGCTTAGAACCAGGATACGGACATAAGATACTTTTTTTTTTGTAGTGTAGGAGTAGGTTTGGAGTAGGGTAGGAGTAGCGTAGGATTAGGGTAAGAGTAGGTTAGGAGTAGGGTAGGAGTAGTGTAGAAGTAGGGTAGAAGTAGGGTAAAAGTAGGGTAAGGGACACCATGCGAACGAAGTAGCGCCAGGCAGCTAGAAATAATTTATATGGCAAAACAACGTTTGCCGGGTCAGCTAGTAATGCTAGTATACGAGTACTATAAGTTTTACTCACAGATATAGATACACCTCGATAACGCAAGAGCAACTACTGTACTTCGCGTGCCAAAAATCGCACCAGCTTACGTTCAAAAATCGTAAGCCACCACTTTCGCGCTCAGTTCTGTGTACTGCTGGCTGGGTAACCGTGAGCGAGAGCGCGAGCTTGGGAAGTTGTGACGTCATAGTAGATAGTCAAAAAACGGCACGCTTGGTTTTCACACAGTTCGTGATACTTTTTTTTTTTTTTTTGTCTTGGGGGGAAAATCCTCATGGACATCCTCCGCCCTGGGGAAGGCGGAGGGGCATGCCGGACTCTTACCGGCTAAAAACCACCCCGGTGTTCCCTTCCTGTACCTATTGCCGGGGGTACGGGTATCGCTTGCGCATTCATCCGCGCCCCTGGCAGGTATTGGCCCGCCAGATGATTGTAGGCGGGCCCCGTCACCCTCTGCGGCCATCACCCGGTGGCCGCAGGAACTCCAACTAAGAGGCGCGCGCGGAACACTGCGCCGCCGCCTCGAGGCCTGTTTCTGATCGGGCGACAGACGCCCCTAGTCTGCCGCCCGCATGCCGCGCCCTATGGTGGCCGGAGATCGTCCGCCACCCTGCGACGCTCGGTGCGTCTGCTGCGGGCCGGGAGAGAGGTAACAGCTTCCCTCTCCCTTTCCGCCGCCTCCTTTGCCGACATTACGTCCTCACAGAAGGAGGCGACGGCCGTCCAGCCACTCTCGCTCCCGACCATGCATGAAATGACGGCCGGAAGCGAGAGGTCACCCGCAGCATCGACTGCCGCGACTAAGTCACTGCGCTGTACTGCCCAAGCTGGGCACTCCTCCAACGTGTGCAGCCCCGTGTCCTCGCGGCAGCTGTCACAGTGGTGACATTCGGGCGTCGGCTCCCGGCCTATCCGACACAAGTACTTCCCGAAACACCCATGTCCGGTAAGCACCTGCGTCAGCCGGAAGCTGAGGGCGCCGTGGCGTCTCTCCAGCCACTCCTTCATCACGGGTCTTACCGCCGCTAACGCGGCGTGCCCTGCCGTGGGTCGCGCAAGTCGCTGCTCCCATTCCGCCACTAGGACCTGGCGGAGCTCTGCCCTGCGCGCCTCAACTTGTCGAGGCACCAGGCGCTCGCCCCGCCCCACCGCTTCCTCGCGCCATGTATAGAGTGACGCGAGGAGTTCTGCCTCTAGGTGCCACGGCGGGGATCCGGCTAGGAGGCTCGCCGCCTCGAAGGAGATCGTACGGTATCCCCTTATTACCCTGACGGCCATCGCTCTTTGCGGCCTTCGTAGCAAGGCGATGTTACGGGCCGTCAGGGCATCCGCCCACACTGGCGCGGCGTAAAGCGCCATGGACCGTACGATCCCTGTGTAGAACCTCCGGCAGGAGGTATTTGGACTCCCCAAGTTGGGCAGCAAGCGCGAGAGCGCTGAAGCGGCGCCCAACAAACGGGGTGCGAGCCGCTGGAAGTGCGGCCCGAAGCTCCACCGACTGTCGAGGACGAGTCCTAAGTACTTCATCGTCGACTCGACAGCTATGGAGACTCCTCCTACCACGATGTTTGAACCCGGAGGTGGCTTATTCCTCGGCCCGTGAAAACAGAGGGCCTCGGATTTGTGCAAGGCCACCTCCAGGCCCAACCGCCGGATCCTACCCACGACATGCGCGACCCCGGCCGTCGCCAGTATGGCCGCCTGCCGGTATGTCTTCCCACGTGCTGTTACTAGCGTGTCGTCGGCGTAGCATGTCACGCCGACTCCGTGGAGAAGAGCACCGCGCAGAGCTCAGTTGTACCCTATGTTCCACAGGGGCGGCCCCAATACCGACCCCTGCGGAACACCGCACGACATCTCTCGCCTACCCCATCCTTCACGACCTGGGTACACTACCGATCTTTCCGATAGTGGTAACAGCCGTGACTTCGAGTTCTCGGTCTTGGGTTCGAAACCAAGCAGGCACTTTACTTTGTGTAAATTTTGATCACCATTGTTAAAAACACCAACCTAAAACCAAAAATTCTAAGACATGTGTCATCCGCCAACCCGCACTGCCCAGACACTGAGAGGACGGGCCTTCTCCCAACAGTGGGAACATTATAGGCTGATTATAATGCTAGAATAAAAGCAACCTGCAAGCGAGTATGGTGAAAGATTCAAACAATAAACACAGGTTGTTGATCTCGCGGTAAATTTGGCGCAGATTTGTGTCAGTGTCTCCTCTCAACCTTGAAGCTCCGCTCGGCCTGTTAGACATATGTATACAAAATAGACACATGTCCATCACATTTACAGTCACGAGCATAAGTATGTATACACGTGGCTTTATTCAAAGGCGATGTTCTCCTTTATTTTTTAATGAAATTTTATATTATTAGGAACATAGTATTTTCGAACCCATAGGTTTATGTAAAGTGTCGTATTTTAACGTTGCATTCGTTATTTAGTGAAAAAATCGCAATTTAAAGTTGCCAAGTGTTGACATATTAGTGCTCGTGACTGTACATTCAAACCGAAAAAAATATATCTGCCATGCGCCGCGGGCCGGCCCAGGAAGCGGTGGCGAGACGACCTAGACGCCTTCCGTAGGGTTTGGATCGAGGTGGCGCTAGAAAAGGATGTCTGGAAGGATTGGGGACGCCTTAGGTCAGCAGTGGGACAGTGTAGTCTTACTTGAAAGAAAAGAAATCTGCCAGCAGTAGCGGCTCTAGGGTGAGGGCGAGCGGTGCGACGGCACCGGGCGCCGTCATGGGGGAGGCGCTGAAATCAACCGAAATGCGAGCACCACTGGTGGTCGCATTTCGCCTGATTTCAGCGCCTCGACGATCCGCTTTATAGTAACTTACTGTAAAGCCGATCGTCCACAAGCAAGCAAGTAACTGCATAATAGGCATGACGAATGATTTTCAAATCCTCTTCCGTAATGTATGTACGTACACATTTACTATTTACGAAAACACCTATATTTCGGTAATAAATTAAAGTTTAACGAAGTTTGAAGCCAGTTTTCTAATATTTTTTCAATAGGGCGCGAAAACAGCTCACAGTGTCATGGCGTCGGATCTGACGTCACGCCTAGGTAAACATCAAAATATGTTGTCAGTATACTATAGTGTACTCTGTGAACCACAGTGATGTTTACATAGGCGTGACGTCATGCGCTGTGATTGGTGTTTCAGTCAAAATGGCCGACTGCAGTATTTTAATCTTTTATTTTAGTGAAAATCCGATTAATCTCAAGTTTTTAAATTAAACTAAATCACTGTTTTAAATCCTTTTAATATGTGTTTTCCACTAACATCATTAAATTTTTGATTATTTGATACTGTCGTCACGCCTATTAGACATATATCATAGGAATATGGTACATAGGGGCGCCACGTTAAGATTTTGCACCACCTAAAGCCTCCTCTACACGTAGACAGATTCATCAGCAGATGGTCATCTGCAAATGCCTCCCCCGACGTGTAGACGGGGTAATTTGTCTGTCTGTGATAGGTATTTGACGTCGGCAGAGGCTAAATACCTACCACAGACTAGCAAATTACCCTGTCTACACGTCAGCGGAGGCATTCGCAGATGGCCATCTGCTGATGAATCTGACGACGTGTAGAGGAGGCTTAAAAAAATTCTAGGGCCGTCGCTGTCTGCCAGATAAGTTAATACGAACTAAATCGTTATAAAACAGTCTACCACTACCGCGTTCAACACCGCAGTGAACATCTATAGACTACCTATTTTAAGTAGTCTAGTCTAGAGCCCTAGACTACTTAAAATAGGTAGTCTATAGATGTTCACATGCTCGGTTTCCAGCATAAACAAAAGCGAATCGTGTTGCTTACCAATGGTAGCATTATTTATTGCCAAACTGGCCATATAAATAGATTCGTAAGCTAAATTTATCTGTAATAGCTATACTTCCGTATGGGATGGTCTACTATGCAAAACTATGAGGTCTTTGCTTCATTATTGGTTATACAAGAGTCTTAATTTTAGCCAATAACGGTTCGTAAATTATAGGAATCAACCATTTAAGGATAAGCACAATCTCACATAGGTGAGAAGTTCCTAAACCTGTCTTTTAAGGAAATGACCTGTTTGATTCAGATAATATTTAACCTTTTAACCGTTTGTGTCGCATTTATGCGACACATACTTCCGTGCCCCTACCGCTCGTGTCGTATTTCTGCGACAGAGAACATGCATGAATTTTTCGTTCTATTCAACGATTGCTCCTCCTTATTTGTTGTAGGTATTATTTTATCGATTTAGGTATTCAGCTGCATCCGGTTTGACTGAAAGCCGACCCCAACATGGTTGGTAAAAGGCTAGGCAGATGATGATGATTATTTTATCGATTTGTAGCCGCGCGCTAGGGGCACGGCAATTGATATTTAGCCAAGCACTTAAAAGGTTAAAGTTATGACTGTTTCACAGTATGGTGGAGAACAAACAGGCTAGATATGTGGTTGGCGCTTGGGAGCCGGCGTTGGAAGCCATCTTCCGTCACCATCCGTCTGCTAAGCTGGCGTATACTGGCAGGCTGGACCTCAATGACTTTACTCAGGTAACAAAACCCTAATCTATTGTTAGAACAGACGAGCCAAGGGTCCAGAGGGCAGAGCTTTGCATGATTTGGTTCTTCGGCCTTAGGTAACTGCGACAATAAGACAATGTTGTAAATAACAGAACTGTTGTTGACCCTATGAACAAGAGTTCTATATTTTGCTTGGGGCCTCAGGTGCGGCCATGATCACAGCTGAATTTAAACTACATTCCACCCGCGGCTTCGCTCTGGTATGTCGATAAAACGTCTATCAAAATCGGTCCAGCGGTTTCGGAGATTATCCAGAACAGACAGACTGATAAATTTGTTATGAGTACCGTATGTACATACGTATGTATTTAATATAGAGCTGTTATTTTGACATTACAAACAGACACTTCAATTTTATTAATTGATATGTAGGTATATATTAATTTGTAAGTATAGATTGGCAACACTGTGGAGCATACGGTGGAGATCTGCCCAGCTTGGGCAGAGCACCGCCGTGTCCTCACGGCGGCGATCGGCGGCGGCGATCTCTCGCGTCCGGCCCTAGTCCGGGGCATGGTACGGAGCGAGAGTGCATGGGAGGCTGTCACCTCCTTCTGCGAAGCAGTGATGCTCGCGAAGGAGGAGGCGGAGCGCGTGAGGGAGAGGCAATCCT
The DNA here is from genome assembly GCA_916614155.1 of Mesoligia furuncula. Classification (NCBI taxonomy): domain Eukaryota; kingdom Metazoa; phylum Arthropoda; class Insecta; order Lepidoptera; family Noctuidae; genus Mesoligia; species Mesoligia furuncula. The sequence continues at coordinate 27,858,154 of OU744794.1, forward strand.
TGCACCCTCACTCCCCTAGCCGCCGCAGGAGACGCCCTGGGCGTCGGGAATCGATAGCCGATTCCCGGCCACCGTAGGCGCGGGCTTGCGGACGGCGAGCAACGGGCAGCTCGCCGTCCGGTAAGGACCAGGCCCGGATTGACGGCGCGTTATGTTTCACGCGCGCCTCAAGGAGATGTTAGCACCAACTGACGGGGCCCGCTAGGGCCGATGCCCGCTAGCCCAGGCACAGGCAACTGAAGGAACACGGGTGGGTTTTAGTCAGTAAGAGTCTGACACTCCCTTCCGCTCCGCCCAGAGCGGGAGGGGTCATTTGATGATTTCCCACCAAAAAAAAAGTATAGATCGGCAAACGTCCCCGTATTATACCTACCTTAAGGCACATGGAAACTTGGCTAAGAGCAAACAACCCACAAGAGAGGCTGACTGGTTTATCCCTTGAGCCAAGTTGACAACCCCCCTCCAAAATGTTGGGCTGCGAATCGATCTGAGGAAAACCTGCTGCAGAAATGATGTCGAAAATGTAACAAGTCTGTTCTTATAAGACTCGCTAATCTTATATATGTCGCAGATGGTTTGTAGAATCCGCTGTTTTACAAAACCGCTACTTGTTTTACAAAACAGCTCCGTTATGTAAAACAACTGAACAACGTTCAGCGGTTTTCCATAATTACTGAACTTGAACACGCAGAATTGAGATGAAAGTCAGATTGTAGATTTTAGGTCTAAATTTCGTCACTCGTGGCTCTGTGTCGTAACAACAATAATTGCGACCGAAACGGAAATAAATAAAACGAATAATACGAGTAAAAGTTACCTTAACTCAAATGAAAACAGCAATTTTAAGAATAATGTTATCTAATTAAAAATTATCTGAGTTTTATGAAAGACGCTCATTGTGACTGCAAATAAGCCATTTTGCAGTACGCCTAGCTAGAGGAACATAAAGGGCTAAAGAAGGAATACGGGTGGGTTTTAGTCAGTAAGAGTCTGACACTCTCTTCCACTCCACCCAGAGCGGGAGGAGTCATTTGATGATTTCCCATCCGTAAAAAAAAAAGTACGCCTAGCTAAACGTCGGTAGTAGTTTTGTAAAACGTAGCACAATGATAATCCAGCTAAACGTTGTTCAGTTGTTTTACATAACAGAGCTGTTTTGACCCGGTAGGTGGCGCTGTGCGGGCAGGACAACGTCTGTCAGGTCCGCTAGAAATATTAGTTTATTCTTTATTTCGCACTAAAAGTACTCACAATCCATATATGTAGTGTTCATTTTTTTTTTTTTGCGGATGGGAAATCATCAAATGACCCCTCCCGCTCTGGGTGGAGCGGAAGGGAGTGTCAGACTCTGACTGACTAAAATCCACCCGTGTTCCTTCTTTAGCCCTTTATGTTCCGGGCCAGAGGTAACCCTTTCGGACAATCCCGCTGACCTGGCAGGCTTCGGCCCTAAGGGGCCCTCGATGCTGACATCTCTTTGAGGCGCGCGTGGAACACGTACGCGCCGTCCGTTATAGTGTTAAGAGCCTATACTACCTCAAATGGCTTAGCATGATCCTCCGGTATGTTGAAAATACCGCAGCATTAATTTTGAAATAAATATATGGTAAAGTTGAGGATTAATGCTAGGTACTATGTTAGACGAAAACACGATTCCATAAAATTTTCTCGATAGAAAAAAATTCCAAAATTACCTCCAAATTGAACAATAAACCGCTGGTATACAAAAAATACTTCAAATTAGATCATGAAACTTTGCATACTAACTGAACTAACTATAAAGCAGGTCTTATGTTATTTAATTTTTTTGAATTACCTTTATTTTCACCGTAAAAAGCAAATACCTAAACTATTGGCGCTGCCTTCCGCCCAGCACCGCACTCTGTCTCGCTCTCACACAGTCCGCGAGCAGTATCGTGTGAGCGAGATAAAGAGTGAACTTTAGCTGAGGTAGTATAGGCTCTTAATAACAATGATTTAAAAACTGTTAGTAAACATTTTACAAACTAAAACAACTAAAAATGACGACACTGGGTACGGAGGTACGTGCGTGTGTTAGTCCATAACACACGAACCTCCGTACCCAGTGTCTTAAGAGACTATCGACTTTGTCTAATAAAGTTTTTAGGATGCTGTTGGAGCTTTCGCGCAACCTATCCAATATTGACACTGTTCGAATGCCTAATCCAATTTTCTAATGATCTAATTTTCCAGGAGGGTTTCTACTGCCTGAAGTGCCTCGGCAAACGTTTCCCCAGCTTGCAGACGGTGATGAAGGACTCGGCGCGGCCTTACTCGCCCGTGTACCTGTGCATGATCCAGCAGCCGCCAACCGATGTGGGCTCTGGGCTCGACATCAGGAGTCCATGTGAGTATAAAGTATGACACAATTGGCCTTGGAGTCATGTGAAGGTTCAAGCCACTCGTGTTTATTTCATTCATACAATCACAGCCATTAACATGATGTACATACATAAATTCAAGCCTTTATCCCATGGGGATAGGCAGAAACTACAGAACGCCACCTGCTACGATTGTTACAAACTCCTCTCACTGGATATAACAGTGATATGTGGTGCGATTTGGCCTCAGTAGACCGCTGCAAACACGACTGCAAAATTGTGAATTTTAGTGCTCCTGTCCAGACTACGACCAAATTGCTGGATTGTCCCGTGTGCCCGGCACTTTTGAGGATGTAATGAACGCCACATATGCTGTTATTAACGTGGTCACATACTGGGTCCAACTAAGCCAAACTCAAACTCAACTCAAACTCAAAGTCAAAGCATATATTTCAATTAAACTAATTCCAGGCACTTTTGAATTGTCAAGGGGTCGGTCAGTCAGAAAGATGAAGCTAGTTGCCCCTTCCAAAGCGTAGGTACCTATGGAGAAGAACGGGCAAGAAACTCCATGGACACTCTTTTAAGTAAATCAAAATAAAATGCTTGCAAAATAAAAAATAAAAAGTCTTGTGTTTTTTCTGCCATTCTACCCAGTCAGCCGTCACACAATCACTTACTTTATTTTCTTTCCTGGGAACTATTATTTGAATACCTACAATGGTACGTAAGCACACGTAATTACTTCATTTTTAATGATTGTCATAGTTCTCATTTGGCAATCTTTACCTCCTAATATATCGGGAACGTGACACTTTAGGTTAACCTAATGCTTGATATTTTTTGTTTGTACAGACGCCAGCACACCAAGCTACCCGAAACTGTCAAATTTTCCCAATCAACCTTGAACCTTATGCTTAAGCGATAAAGTTGAAAATCTATTAAAGAAATTTGAAAGATTATAGTAGCTTGCTGTGCTGGCGTCAGTACACGTAAGTGTTCCCTTCTCATATTATACTACATTCATCGTGCGCGGATACTTTGAAAAAAATAAAATGGCGGTAGCGGGTCGATATGCCACAAAGGTTCATGGTCCTTTACATAATATTCTAGTCTCAGAAGCAAAGTTGTCGGTGACCCTGTCCAGCCGAATGCGGTTCCCGTCCGTGCCGGATGACCACGACTTGCGGGATTATCTCCTGAAGATGAAGTTGTGGTTCGGTGACCCGTTAGTATATATCCATATTTCTTTTTAAAATAAAATTTCACAATATTGTAACAGATCATCTGCCTAGCCTTTTCCCAACTAAGTATGTTGGGGTCGGCTTCCAGTCTAACCGGATGCAGCTGAATACCAGTATTTTACATGGAGCGACTGCCTATCTGACCTCCACAGCCCAAAATATATTAGATTGAAATAAATTGTCCATGCAATTCAAATAAACGAAAGAGAAAAAATATCAAAAAGGGGAGGTTGATAAATGCGAAAGTAACTCTGTCTGTCTATGTGTCACCGGCTGAACGGATTCCGATTAAAGACCATGACATGCGACTTTTTACCCGACTGCGTCAGAAGGAGGGTTCTGTTTTTTTGAGTGTATGTGTGTATGTATATTTCTTTGGCACGCTCTGTAGCCTAAACGGCTTGATCGATTTCAGCTTGAGAGGTACGGTTAGATTCGTCTTAATTGTGAAGGTACAGTTTTTTACAGGTAATTGTGAAGGTAATCGTCTTAATTGTGAAGGTACAGGGTATATCAAAATTGAAAAAAAATTAATATGGCCGATTTTTGGCGCAATACTATGTCTTAATTTTTTTTTCTCAAAACCTGTCGAGTGGGGTATCAAAATAAAGGACAAATCGTAAAAAAAAAACGTACCAAGTGTTAAATCGTTTGCGAAATCTTTCACATTTTGTAAACTAAAAAAGTAGTAAAAAAGTTGGAAGCAGGCGGGGGCCACACCATTTTTATTATATTTTCAAATTCAAATGGGCCCCGCCTGCTTCCAACTTTTGTTTAATTTAAAATGGGCTTGTTTTTAGCTTCTCAGTATTTTAAATTAAGTTTTTTACCGCAGTCTGGTTTTTTATTTTTTAAATTACTTATTTTTGTATTAAAATATAAAATATACTCGTAGTCGAAGTCGCGAGTAGTAAACTAAAGCTTTCTGTTTTCAGATCCAAGTCCTGGCATTACTTTGAGATAGAAGATGCTCATTATGACGTAAAGTAAGTCTTAGTTTTTATATTTTTACATACCCTTAAAAAATAAACTTCTAATAATCTAATTTTTAAATGTTTTATTTCAATACTACTTTAAACAATTTAATACATATAAATCCTTAAACAAAACGATAGTGTAAATTAAATAAATACACAGTCAAAGGTCACAAAACAGCCCGCCCCTGATCGTTCCCGGCGCAAAGCTGCCCATAACACACGCCGCGTTGCCTCGGTGAATAGCGATGGCCAACCTTTCCACCAAGAACGACCCAGAGCGGTTGTCACCGGTTGCCTCCCTGAGCTTACGGCCCAATTCCGCCACAAAAACCTTAGCTGCCCTACTCCAACTACCCAGGGTCTCCACAGCTACCGGCACAAAATAGTAAGGGTGCTCCAAGGCAGTGTACTTGAGCCTTTTTACAGAGCAGGCGTTCTCAGCTGCGGCAGAGGCAGTGTGCGTGGTGCGACTCAGGTGACTGGCAGTGACAGTGCTGACGCAAGTTGCGTCCCAGATCAGGCACTTCCCGGGGCTTCTATGGCACTAGAGTCAGCCCATCTGGCCTCCTACCATCACACCTGCTAAGACCTGTAGGCTCAAGCACGCAGGGGACGTTTGCCGATATAAGGGAATCTAATTTGAGATAAAACCGGATTGCTGGACTGATGACCTGGTGTAGGTCGTGGGAATCCATATGAAGCACAGGACTGGTCAATGTGACGACGCTTTGGGGGACACTTTGTCCAGCAATAGACGTCTTTCACTCAAATGATGATAATGATATCTTAAACCGTTCTCTAGATACCGCGCAAAATGTGACGAAGTGACGACGTCACTAAAGGAACGAGCGCAGCTTCTGGCAGAGTTCGTCGCTGAACAAATGAGCGGAGTGTCGCAAGACCGAGATTGCTCCATGCCTAGTGTCGACTTGCATCTGGCAGATCTGATGGTAAGTTGACGCAAGAACTACACCATAATCGCTAAAGAAGTGTAGCTTTTGACAGACTTCATCGCTGAACAAATGAGCGGACTATAGCAAGAGAGAGACTGCTCCATGCCTAGCGTCGACTTGCATCTAGCTGATCTGTCGTAAGTTGACGCAAGAAAATATGTCTGTTCAGACTGGCTTTTGTAGGAAAATACCAAAAACAGAACGTTTCCCAAGAGATGGCACGTATTAACAGCCAACGTGAGCTGCAGTTCATCTTAGAGACCTCGACGATCCGACACAACAAATCACCAATGGGGGCATTAAAAATACGCATACTGTCCTCGCATACCTGTTAACACTGCCTGTAATTTGAACGCAATTATTTTTAGAAGAGTCACCGTGGAATTTCTTGCCGGCTCTTCTCCATAGGAAACGACCAATTGGAACCGTGCATCTAGCTTCTGACGTTTCATAAGTGCCCAGGTTTATGTGACTTTTTTTAATAAGTTACCCAAACCACCGAATAGTTGTACACTAACCCCACACGTTGTACACTAAAACAGATGAATAGTTACACACCAATTTCTCTCTTTCAGTCGTCAGTAATTTGACTTTCAACAGGAGAAGACAAAGCCTTGTTTAACTATACACGACGCTGTACAACGTAGTAAGGGGGTCATCATCTGCCTAGCCTTTTCCCAACTATGTTGGGGTCGGCTTCCAGTCTAACCGGATGCAGCTGAATACCAGTATTTTACATGGAGCGACTGCCTATCTGACCTCCACAACGCAGTTACTTGGTAATACGATACCCCTTGGTAAGACTGGTTGTCACACTTTCGGGCTTCTGACTACCAGTAAGCCAGTAACGATTGTCAAAGATCTACGAATGACAGCCGGGACTTTCCGAGGCTCGGAGGGGTCACGGTATGTAAAGATAGTCAGCCATCCACAGAACAACTGCGGAAAGCGTAGCTTAAACCACGGGGTTAAAACATTAAATTTGCATGATTTCGAAATATCAATTACCGTTCCCAATGTTTTTCCCAGGCCGAGCTAGCGTCTCCAGTGATAGGCCTGGGCTACGTGAAGTGCGGCGGCGCCCTGGAGCGCGCGCTGCTGTACAAGGTGCTGGCCGACCGCCTCGCGCTGCCCTGTGCGCTGTACCGCTCCACCAGCGCATACGCCTGGTGCGAGATCGCTGTGCCAGAGCTGGATCCGGTTAGTAATATGCATATGTAACTTTACGCCTATAAATGTGCATACTACTATTTCAGTTTTCTCACTCTGACTTACGAACATATTTGTTTGTCTACCAATAGTACAGATGCTACGTTTGGTACCGGTACCAATATAGTACAGGTACTATTCTGGCTACTCTACCGGCATCACACTAAGGCCAATGGTACCGATTCCCAAAAATAACAGTATTTCAAGCCAAAACCAAGCGGATGGCTTACATCCAGTGGAAGTAATTTGTTGCTTAAAGGTCATAGCACTCGTATCAAACCGGAAAGGGATCGGCACCGTATCAACTCGAGCCTTTCAGTATTCTTTGTATGAAACTCCCTACTGCAACGCACACTAATAGGAATCGTAACGTGATCGCCTCGCCTCGGGACAAGCTCACGAACCGAGGTGCGGTCGTTACGGCTCGTCGTCCACGCGCTTACGTCTCTCCGTCCCCGCGCTTACGTCTCTCCGTACCTGAGCTTACGTCTCTCCGTACCCGAGCTTACGTCTCTCCGTCCCCGCGCTTACGTCTCTCCGTCCCCGCGCTTACGTCTCTCCGTACCTGAGCTTACGTCTCTCCGTCCCCGCGCTTACGTCTCTCCGTACCCGAGCTTACGTCTCATCGTCCACCCTTGCCCCTCTCACCCCTCCGGCCTGCCTGCTGCACCACCAACCAGCGGTCGGCGAGCCGTAAGCGCGGCGTCGCCTATCCGTAGCCGAGTCGACGTATCGGAGCTTCTGATCCGCTTTGGTTACGTGCTTACGTTAGGTTGACGCCTGTTTGACGGCGAGGCGAAAGGCGATACGATGCTGATCCCTTTCCGATTTGATATGTCCTTTGTATGCCATAGGCAAGAAACTTGCATCGTAGAAATGGGGCTCAAGCTTCCAGGTCTTTCTTTTTAGCAGATATATATTTGGTTCATAGGGACAGTCTCTGCCTTATTTTCAATGTTAATTCTATAAACCATTCTATCTCCACAGGAAGAAGATTTAGACAAGCCCCAGAGCTTCCCCGCAGGCCTGCTACGTACCAACTACGTAGTGGACCTAATACAGCGGCCAGGACGGCTGATACCGCGCGGCGGGCGAGACGCAAAGCTCATATGTGGACCTGTGTGTTCACCGCCTTATACTGCGCGCGAGTTGCCTGACATTTGTCGGTGCGAGAGACGGGCTTGATAGATATAGCGCTACAACGTTCTTCGTTCAAAATCGGAACTAACGCCGCCATCTTGGTTTTTCAACAATACATTTTATAAAGCAACTAGCTGCGCCCCGCGGTTTCACCCGCATAAGTGTTGATCCAGTGGGAATATCGGGATCAAAAGTAGCCTATATGTTAATCCAGGGTGTCGGCTACCTCCATACAAAATTTTATCAAAATTGGTCCAGCCAGTTTAAGCTTGAAGAAGTAACAAACATAAACACACACACACACTCACGCTCTCACAAACTTTCGCCTTTATAATATTAGTGTGATTGCAAGAAAAAGCGCTCCCCTTTTTTTATCAAATAACTTCTCCCGCTCTTGGGGGAGCGGGAGGGCGTGTCAGACTTTTATTTACTAAAACCCTAGGGCCACGGTAACTCTTTCGAACAACCCGCGACCCTGGCAGAATAGCACTCCCCTGTCGACGTTGTTTGAGCGCCAAAGGTCAGTGTACAGTGTAGGTCAAAATCTTGAAAGTAATCTCAAGTTTATTGTTTTGTGAAATAGGCTGGGTAAGGAGCGGTTCCGGAAGTGTTTAGATGCGAGACAAGTAATGGATTGTATATCGAATAATTCATTGAGATCGTTGCACTATTGGGGTAGGTTTGTTGTTTTTGTAGTTATTGTTTGTGTACAACAATAAAATTGTTCTCTTTTTTTATTATCATAATTAATTCATTATTACGAAGATATATCCTAATATTCACTTGCGAAAAAAAAATTCTGTTATTTAGAATTATATATTACATATATTATAATATATAATTATATATTATAATAGTTATTACATAATTTATTGTTATTAAATAATGACCTAACGAAATTGCTGGATTTCCATTTCTTTGAATAATCATGTAGTAGATGAGTGTTATTATTGTTATTAAATTGTAGAAAATTATAAATAAAACGGATTTTCAAATTAATTATTGTATTTATTTCAACTTAGACACAGCATTATTCGTTCGATGCCATGAGAATACATTTCTATAATAAATATAATAAATTTTGTATCAAAACTCTTAATACAAGGCACTAAGTAGTACTTAAGACACATTGCACATGGTTTAAGATGGACGGACAATTACGATCACAAACATTTATGCTTATAACTACTTACATTAAAGGTGATACTGCAATACTTTATATTTATAAGATAGGCGGCTATAGTGTTAAGCAACTGAATTAATACTAATATATTATTCCTGTTTGATGGAATGGCAATCGAATGTATGGTGGGATAATTAATGTGATATCTTCGAGAGTCAAAGTTCGGTAAAAATTGCATGGACTGTGGCGACATCTACATCGCCACATGGGAACTAAGCATCATACTGACGTCATGCAAAATCCTGCATCGCGCAAGCAGAGTTTACCGCGCAACTATAGCATATAATATATAACGTCCCGACATCAATCGTCAGGCAGTTTTCCACCAGACACAACTCCCGCCTGGTCGGAGGATCCTCCCTTTTCTATAGAGGATGAGTGAACTTTCACCCTATTCCTCATACCTCTAAACTGCTATCCAAAAAAAGCAACTGTGAATGTAGTAATTAAGTGTCAGAAATCGATGTTTTACAAAAAAATACTGAAAGTGGTATAGATCTAATTTGTGATCTGTAGTGTTTGTATCGTATAGTGTAAAATGAGCCATAAATACTTCATAATTACAGTGCAGTATCAACCTTACATCATTACAAAATAAAAAAAATCCTAATAGATAAATAAAAAGAAATAATTTATACCTTTTAGGTAACAAAACATTGCCCTGGTGATAAAACTTACCAGTTAATAATAAAAAGAATTTGTTCAAATAATAACGAAAATATTCGTTGGAAGAATTTTAAACCTAATTAATTTGTTGTTTGTTACAAATAATATAAAATAGTGAAAGACATAACCTGTATAGGTAAGATGGAAGGAATATGACTTAAAATAATTCAGTCTAAATAAAATGTGAAAATGGCATCTTAGATAGAAAATATATAGTTTCAATAGATAGTTACAGTGAATAAGATTTAAATTACAGTTGAAAAACTACGCTTAAGCGGCTAAATGAATGCCTCAATAAAAGCGCGCCGTTGGATTTTCAACTTATGGTGCTAAGCCGAGCGTTCAAAATCCAACAGCGCGCTTTTATTGAGGCATTGATTTAGTTCTCGCCTCGTGATAGTGAAGATGAGCATTAGTGCTTGGACACGTCCGTTTTTTTCACCGGATAACCGTGTGACACGTTGTTAATTCTTGTAATTTTTTTCTTTTAGACACCAAAGATAATGGGTTACATGAAGTTTGACTATCGGCAACCGGCAGTTAAGTTTTGGCTTCCTAAGAAAGCGGTGAACTGTCACACTATAACGTCTGTCCAAATACAGAGCAATTTTTTGACACTTCAATGTCAAAAACTGGTGAAAACGACAGATTCTTACGACGGCCGTTATAATAATGACGGAACCTCTCTTTTAGAAACCGTGACTTTAGCTTTACTTTACTAACATATCGTTCTACCACATGCCGATTCTGTTATTCTATACGCAATCAATGAGCGGCTCACTTGAATTTCATCAGCAGACTTTTTACAGCTACATAATCTGTAGGTGTATGGCAGTGTGATCAAAAATTAAATTATGTGTAATATCACTCAGTGCACTCAGTATATGCATTATAGTGCTTTAGCAGTAAAGTTAGTGAAGTATGTTTTTCTTACAGGTATAGTATTAAGAATGTGAAAGCGGCTGTGTTTAAGCTAGTGTATTTTCCCTTTATGTGGAACTACTGAATACTCCCACTAGTTCCATACTCGGAACTGGTTAGTTGCAGTAGTTCCATGTGGAACTAGCTACATGGAACTACTGGGAATATGGGCTTAATATTACAAAAGCTGCACTTATATAAAATGTTAAAGCTGCCTTCTCAAATACTTAATCTAAAACGTCATTTAAATAGTATCTTGAACATTACGGTGGTCAGGAATGTCAGAGTTATAACTAAAATTACGAAGTATAATACGTCATTAACAAAGTATACGTACTCTTCACATAAACGACTTACAAGTCTTTATATCTACGAACCACAATAGAAACATAGTGGTTCATCTCCTTTGATAGCAATAGGCCCATAATACATTAAAAACTATTTTCAGCATAAAATATGCTAAAATATTCCCCTAAACAGTGATCTTCAGTTTGTCCCGAGTTGCAATACGGCAGTTCGGGACATACAGGCCGCCATTTTCAAATACTGTTCTAACACAACGATACCAACTATATAAAGTTAGTTTGATGTTTGTATATTAAATTATTCTAAATAAAATGTTGAGAGATCGAATCCAAGTAACTTTGGATAACCCAATAACTTTTCTTTATGCCAAAACCATAGACGATGCCCTCAAAAGACTGTCAGCTACCACAGTAAAATATTATATCGATATTACTGGCCTAAGGTAAACTGTTTATACAGTCGTCTGTGGCACTCCATGGACTATTTGCGTCCTAGATCTTGACCGTGGCAGAGGTTCGGGCACGCGGGATACGGAACTCTCTTTGAGGGATAGTGCTGACCCGGTTGATGCTTCAGAAGGTGGTCGGGACGATTGAAGAGTTGCTGGCGGGATTATCTGTAAAAAGGAGATAAATGGTTTTAGACGTTTCTTTTGTGATTGTCTTTTATTTCCGACTGTGCAAGTGTAATATTGTCAGATGCGTTTGATTAACCGAATGCGACAGTCTGGCGTGTACGTGATCGATGCCATCTTTTGTATGAAATATATATATTGATGTACAAGCGCAACTTGATCGACTGCGCTTTCAGTTACGACGTGGCCTAATGCTAATATTTATAACCGTTTTGAATACGACTAATAAAATAAATATGAGATAACTTTCAAGCGAGGCGCGAGGTAGTGCCATAACACTAAATAGTAACTGTTGCGAATTTAAGTTACCCGAAATTATGACGCGTATTGGAGACAATTTTTTTTTGTTTGTAAAAAAAACGTACTATTGCTTGTTTTTTTATCACTGAAAAAAAAAAACAAAGATTTACTCACAGTCCGACTTATAGGTTGTGGCGTATGAGGTTTCTTGATAGGCACGTCTCTATACTCGTAAATGTTGTCTCTGGACCGCGTATTGTTGTCTATGCCGCTCTCCTCAACTTCCGGTACCATGAATACGTCTCCGTCGTAGTAACGGTCTTGTTCTCTGTAAAATTTTGATTGTGTATATGGTTTATATAATAAAGAGTATTTATTCTATTCTATTGCGTTCTTTAAGTTAAAAATAATATACATGTTATCGCTTACAGATTTACTAATATACTGACGCCAGCACATCAAGCTACTACAATCTGTCAAATTTCTTTAATAGATTTTCAACTTTGTCGCTAAAGCATTAGGTTCAAAGTTGATTGGGAAAATTTGACAGTTTCGGGTAGCTTGATGTGCTGGCGTCTGTACAATAATGAAGCATTATTTTAAGGATGACCAGTATTTAAAATTACATCCATAAGAGCCCCTTTAGTTGGTTTGCCATATACCAAAACTAAACTAAATACAAAAAAAAACAAACGATACAAATTCTACAAGCGTTCAATATGAGACAGTTCACGATTTTTATTTCTTTGCAAAAACAAAATAACTTTTATGGCGCGTTATTATTGGTCGATAATATAGGATGCTGTCTGTTTTAAGTGTTTTGGAAGGGTCTTAAATGTTCCTCTGCTCAGTTTAGGAGACTTCATTGTTAGTGTTGCTCTTATTAATCTATGGTCTGATGGGAATTGTACATTATTGAGTATTTCTACGTTTGTTATTCTTTTAGGTATATTGCACAGGATAAAAAGCTAATCATTTCCGAGAAAAACGAGCAAGAAGAATTAGAACCTATAAACAACGAAGAAATATTAAGGCATATAAAAAAGTTAAAACCTGACAAAAGTCCTGGGCCAGACAACATAAGCAACGAAGCAATAAAAATAGGAGCCCCAGTCCTAATACCATGCTTAGCAAAACTATTCAACATGGCACTCGAAACAGGAATAGCTCCTAAGCAGTGGTGCGACTCTGACATAATACTTCTTTACAAAAAAGGTAACCCAGCAGACATCGGAAACTACAGACCAATAAGTTTACTGTCGAGCATTTACAAACTTTTTTCCTCTATATTACTGAGCCGGATAACATCAAGAATAGACAACAAACAACCAAGAGAACAAGCCGGTTTCCGCCAAGGATTCTCCACCATTGATCATATACACACACTAGACCAAATAATTGAGAAATATATAGAATATAAACGACCTCTTTATGTAGCCTTTATTGACTACGCAAAGGCATTTGACAGTATAACACATGCCTCGATCTGGAAAGCACTTGCTTGTTGCGGAATAAGCAGAACTTATATAAATATTATAAAGAACATCTACTCACAAAGCAGAAGTAGAGTAAGATTAGAAACTAAAGGAGAAGAGATAGTAATCGGAAAAGGAGTCAGACAGGGGGATCCCATGTCACCGAAACTATTTATAGCTGTGTTGGAAGGAATATTTCAAGAAATAAATTGGAGAAATACAGGACTCAGAATACAAGATCAATACCTAAGCCACCTCAGATTTGCTGACGATATCATCCTCTTCGCGGAATCAGCAACTGAGCTAGAACAAATGATACAAACACTGGACATAAATAGTAAAAAAGTGGGGTTACACATGAACACAAGCAAAACAAAAATCATGACGAACCATACAGAAAAGGAAATATACGTGTCGGGAAAGCAGATCGAATATGTAAAGGAATATATCTACCTTGGAAAACAAACATCATTTGATTCAAGAAATAACGAAACTGAAGTAGATAGAAGGATCAACTGCACTTGGAAGAAATTTTGGTTACAAAAAGAAGTCCTAAAAGGGGACTACCACATGAAGTTCAAAAGAATAATAATGGACACCTGTATTTTACCAAGTATAACATATGGAAGCCAAACATGGACATATACCAACAAAATAAAAAATAAAATCTTATCATGCCAACATTCGATGGAAAGGAGTATACTAAAACTCAGGAAGATACAGAAAACCCGAAACGAGGAGATAAGGAAAAGAACCAAACTAACAGACGCAAAGGTGGACATTGAAGTCAACAGAGTGGTCTGGACCGGGAGGCAAGAGGAACAGAGGCAGACCTCGCAAGAGATGGGCGGATGACATAGCTGAAGTAGCTGGTCCGAGTTGGATGGAGTTGGCCCTAAACAGGGAAAATTGGCACGGGATGGAGGAGGCTTTTACCCAAAAGGGATCCATACCAAAATGAAATGAAATAAACTATTAATTTGTAAATATATAATTATAATGAAAATTATGGAATAAATGAGCTTTATAAAAATATAGGATGCGTTATTGCGACAATGCGTCCCGATTCCTTGTCACAAAGCTGCGTTTTTATCGTCCGATATTTCTAACGTGTGCGTGTAACCTGCACTACAGGCACAAAATACAGATAGTACAGAAGGCAATCACATGTATGTGCTTCACTTTTCATACCTACGCTCGGCGGTCGCGCTAGGGTTGTCAACTTTGGCTTGCACAAAAAACTATCGTGGTAGTGGCACTCGTATCTAGTTGTTCGGTTTATTGTTGAGCTTATTCTACAAAAATTAAAACAAAACAATAAACATGGTATTACAATACAAAAAGTTTACAGAACAAAAACATGATAAAATTTTACATATTCACTATCGAAAATCCCTAATAACTTCAAAACGAATTACCCTATTTAGGGCTGATTTCTCCATCGCCAGATAATTTTTATTCGAAGAATGAAATTGACGTTTGACAGTTTTTGTATGAAATATCTGTCAAAATTTCAAAATTATTCCTCGAATAAAATTATCAGATGATTGAAAAACCAGCCCTAACACAATTAATTTTGCCTTATCCGTTTTTGACCTAAACCTATCAAATGACACTAAAACAACACAATATCTACACAAACAAAAAAACATGTTTTCAACTTACGTAATAGTTGGTGGCGTGAATTTACCTTACAAAAAAGTTACTTCGTTTATACTGATTCAAAATAGGAAACTAAATCGAGCTTAGATAGCCATTTTTTTGTTGCTCAATTTTTGCACTTCACAGACGCGTGTCTCAAGCGGATGGCACTCGCGCTCGCACTAGTCCCAACCAGTCCGAGATAACGTGTCCGTGAGCGGTGTCTATGTGCGTTGTTCGAGCGCACTTTGTATGTAGATTGCCTTCTGTCTGTACTCTCTGTATTTTGTGCTACAAGCCCCTCGCCCGCACTATAATTACTACGTTATTAACGCAGGTGTGTGCAAGATTGTATACGCCCTAATACAAAATGTTATAAGAAACCATTTGGGAATATCGCAGGACGGAGGAACGCAAGCGTCCTACTTCTATTGTGTCGTTATTATCGCAGCTGTGTGAAACTTCGTGGCCGTCCTAATACAAAATGTACTGAAAACAGGTATCGCAATAAAGCATCCGATATTATGGTCCGATAATAACGCGTCTGTGGGGGAGAGCTACAGATATAGATACACCTAGATAACGCAAGAGCAACAACTTCGCGTGCCTAAATTCGCACCAGCTTACGTACAAAAATCGTAAGCCGCCACTTTCGCGCTCAGTTCCAAGATGGTGAGCGCTGGCGCTAGGCCCCGGGGGTGGGGCGAGACGAGTGTCGCACGCGGCGTCTTTAAAGTGATTTGATTTTCCCATCACTAAATAGTGCTTGTGACGTCATAGTAGATATTAAAAAAATGGCTCGCTTGGTTTTCATACAGATCGTGATTCTTGCGTTATTCTAGGTCTATTTATATCTGTGGGGAGAGCCTTAACCTTCTTTCTTCATCTAAATTAATTATAATGAAGTTGTGAACTGACTCGCAAAAGCGTCTACTAATAACAAATGTTAGTTTCACCTACTTCGCCGGTACCATTTTCCATTTTGGTGGTAAAGCCCTGTTAAAAGGATTTCAGAAACAGTTAGTACTATGAACGGGTTAATATTGTTAGTAATAAAGGTGTTAGTTGTCTACAAAGGAATATGAAGTTACATGTTGACTGTAGTCATTAAAATTTGTGTACAGTCGACCTCGTAAATAACTCCGCCTCCGAACATTCGCCGCCTCTGCTGTACATTTATGTGCTTGAAGTATTAAATAAATAAATAAATAAACTCCCGAGTAAATTGGAACTTCACTAAGGGCGAATTCCATCAAACTTTTATAAGTACGTAGAACCAGTCTTATCCTGAGCTAAATTATGAATTTTTTACAGTTTTTTTTTTACAGTTGAAAACTTGAAACTATCTAACTGTCAGATAGACATTTTAAGAAGTGCAATTGACATTCATCCTTAGGCTGATAAAGCAATTCCGAGGTCAACAATACACAAGTATCTCAAACACAATTACTATTTTTATACCAGCTGATTTTTTTACCGTCTACGTCTGGACAAAAACAGGGTATAGAAGGTGAACGAAGCAGAAGCCTATGGCACAGATTTTTTTTTACAAATAATTTAAAGTATTAGGGTCTTACCACAAAAACTTAAACACTTGTTCAACGTGTGTCTAATGTCAGTGTTACGTCAAACTGCATATAAATATGTCGTGTTTAAAAGGTGTTTAGCCTAAACAACTGATAACGTACTAGTAAGGATAGTATTTATTGAAAGGTCAATTTTATTTTAACTTTTTGAATAATAAAGAAGAGATTTCTAGGCCATAAGGCATATACTCCGTTCACATTTTATATCCTGTTTTTGTCCAGACAGTAAAGTCAGCCAGTATAAAGTTCCAAGTAAAACTTTTTGTTTTTAAGTGAGTTCGTACCTCTTAGCGTTTCTCCACAACATGCAGCATACGACTAACAGCACGATGAGTATGAGACACGCGCAGGACACCGACCAGAACGCTATCTGTAATGGTTGCTTCGGTTCCCACCAATACTGGAAATTCAAAAACACTTCATCATCATCACCATCTGCCTAGCCCTTTCCCAACTATGTTGGGGTCGGCTTCCAGTCTAACCGGATGCATCTGAATACCAGTTTTTTACATTGAGCGACTGCCTAACTGACCTCCACAACCCAGTTACTGGGTAATACGATACCCCTTTTGGTAAGACTGGTTGTCAGACTTTCGGTCTTCTGACTACCCGTAACGACTGTCAAAGATCCACGAATGACAGCCGGGGCCAACGTGCTTTCCGAGGCACGGAGGGGTCTCGGTATGTAAGGATGGTCACTGGTCACCCATCCACTGACCAATCGCGGCAAGCGTAGCTTAACCTGATCCACGAATGACAGCCGGGAACAACGGCTTAACGTGCTTTCCGAGGCACGGAGGGGTCTCGGTATGTAAAGATGGTCACCCATCCACAGACCAACCGCGGCAAGAGTAGCTTAACCAGATCGATCGTCCTGTGCGGCTGTTATTATTTAGCCACGGGCCCCTCTCTATCTCTATCTATCTACCCGACCCTAAAGACTATAAATGCAAATGGTGCTATTCGAAAATACATAAATATCTAAACGAACAATTTACTTAGTAAGGTCGTTTTGTTTGTTTAAGGGCTGAATTTTCAGTAGTCGGATAACTTTTATCTGAAGAATAAATATGACAGTTTGACATATTTTCTATACGCTGTCAAACCGCAATATTTATTCCAGAGATAAAATTTATCTGACTATTGAAAAATCAGCCCTAAGTGCTCAAAATATGAAGGAGAATTTGGCGGGTTCACATTCGCTGGCCCAATGTTTGAAAAAAAAAAAACAAAATCATCGTTTACTCATAGTGGCTTAGGAATCAGCAATAAATTAATTTATTAATATGTCTTATTAGTTTATTTGGCCAGGTGTCGTATATTAAGAGAAAGACAGCTGTAGATGACCGATAGCACTATCCCTTTTTCACACTGGAATCATGATGGCATTAATACTTCGTAATACGGCCCATGTCTCACGAATGCACCTGGAGAGATGGGCAAAGATCGTCACTCACTGGACGCCTGAGGCAGGACATTGCCATCGAGGTAGACCAAGGCGAAGGTGGCGTGACGATCTAATATCATTTGCAGGGCCAACATGGCTAGAGATCGCACAAGACATCGAGGTTTGGAAGAAAAAAGGGGAGGACTTTGTCCAGCAGTGAGACACAAAATAGTCTAAATACGGCCCCAATAGGTCCGAGATTTGTCTATAAAGTAAAAAGTAACTTCGAGTATAACTTACCTCAGTTATCGGCGGGTATGTAGGCACAAGTCGTCCTACAACGGTGGGTATGTACATAGTCCAGAAGGCGAGCTCAGTCTGTCTGTAGTTCAGTTGTATGGTGGAGTTGAAAGTGGTGTTCAAGTTGAGGTACCGCAGTTGTCCAGCCTGAGCCACCTCGTAGTGGAGTCCTAGGACTTGGGAGCGAGTCGGGTTGCTAAAGAATAGATATTTAAAAAATGAAATTGTGTTTGTTGTTGCTTTTGATTTTTAGAGGTCATTTTCTTAGGAACTCTCGGGGACGAAAACTTCAGGAAATTCGTAAAAACCAATGTCGTTTCTATTAATCGATTTCAATATAAAATCAAATCCACCGTAGTGGATTACGGACCGCGTGGTGGATTACGGCCCACGCGGTGGATTACGGCCCAGTCCCTCTCACAGAGAGAAGGCCTGTGTCCCAGCAGTGGGAGGAACGTTAACGGCTGATTATGCTTATTGTTATTAGTATAAAACGGACAAAATCACATTGAAACCTTCTGTTTTACCCTTTGCCTGATCGAGTTTCATGAAACTATTTCTTATTATATTGCGGAATATAAAAAAAACTGGCCAAGTGCGAATCGGACTCGCACACGAAAGGTTCCGTACCACAAAACAAAAACGTCGAAAAAAACACGTTTGTTGTATGGGAGCCCCCTTAAATATTTATTTTATACTGTTTTTAGTATTTGTTGTTATAGCGGCAACAGAAATACATCATCTGTGAAAATTTCAACTGTCTAGCTATCACGGTTCATGAGATACAGCCTGGTGACAGACAGACAAACAGACAGACAGTGGAGTCTTAGTAATAGGGTCCCGTTTTTACCCGGTACGGAACCCTAAAAAGGATGCTTAGATAAAAAAAAACCTGTTATGAAAGACACTCTCTTTGACAGGCACTTACCCAAACCTAGCAAAATCAGCATAGGTCTTCATAAAGAAATGGCTCATATTCCGATCATTATTGGTCCACATTTGGTTGTCAATTCTCTGCTTCGTTGGGAAGAACTCTTGATCCATAAAGGGTGCTCCAGTTAAAAAGTAATGTTCCGTGTCGTGGGCATATCGTCTCCATTCTGGCCATCTGAAGGCTTCCACAGTAGTATTCAGAACGTACATGTAGACTGGTACGTTTTGTTCTAGGAGTAGTTTTACCATTTTATCAGTTGGAGCGCGGTACAGGAAGTCTGAAAGGAGCTGTTGGAAGAGAATTTCATTTAAAAAAAACCGGTCAAGTGCGAGTCGGGCTAGCGCACCGAGGCCAGGGTTCTGTACAAATTTGTAGGTATGTCACTACAAATTTATGGTTTTCGGATTTTTTCCTTTATTTGTGCTACATGACATTGCCTCTTGCCAAATTTCATGATTCTAGGTCAACGGGAAGTACCCTATAGGTTTTGATTCCCTTGCGAGTGTCAAAATATGTGGCATAGACGGAACATAAACGCCCGTAGCTTTTGATTGCGTTGACTTAGAAGTTTGATTTTCTCACTGCTTCCAAGGATTGCAGCCCAGAGTATTTGATATTAATTTCAACTTGATAACTCCACGCGTTCCCGAGAAAAAGGGTCTTGTCAGAGGGACAGACAGACGGACAACGAAGTGATGTCTTACAAGGGTTCCGTTTTTCCTTTTGAGGTACGGAACCCTAAAAAAAGTTGGTATTTATTGTAACATGGGTCAGTTGTAACATGAGGCGGTTGCATCATGGGTCAGTTGTTATAAGGGACGGTTGTAACAAGGAACGATTATAACATGTTCCTTATGCAACCGCCTCATGTTACATGGCCGTGACATGGTCCCATGTTATAATCGGTTAGAACATGGGGCGGTTGTAACACTATCTAATATGATAATAACTCACATGTATGTACTGGTCCCTGATAGCGCTAACGTTGTGCGGGTCGGGGTGGTACGTGTACATATAGTGGATGGCTTCGTATACTCCCCGCGGGTTTAAAGTATAGTTGTACCTTTGAACCAATTCGAATACTTTTTCGTTGAACCAATTTTCGGTAAGCTCGTAGTTAGGGGCTAGGGATTCGTTTTTATCTGTAATGGAACATGTTAAAGATTTATTTTTGTTAAAATTTGATTAAAATAATAAATATTGAAGCTTGATTTACACGATGCGATTAAATTGCTCCTGGCATAGGGTAAGTTCAAGCAACAATAGTACAAATTATAAAGTAAAAGTGTACTCATTGTTGAAAAGCCTAATAAATAAATTCGCAGGTAAATAATTATTGCTTCATGCTTTCCAGATTTTTTTCATAAAGGCTACAAAGCTTAAATTATTATGAGGTTGGGGTAATAATAAACAAAGGCCCACTATGTGTTACATTCACTTTTCATCCAGATCCATTGTCTTGTACGATCAAAAATGATCCTTAGATACATGGCCAGACGCTAAGCATTGCATTGCAAGACAGAGTCCTCACTTAATAATAGGTAATATTAAAACACATAACCTTATGGCCGTCCAGACTCTTAAGATACAGGTATACCCTAGTTTAAGAGACAGGGTAACGTAAATTGTCAACAGATGCACCATCAACATGTTCTACCATATACAACGTTATTTTTAGTATATGCGAAACCTGAATAAAGTTTGTTCAGAATAAGTAACTGTCCCAAAATTTTGTCCCAAAAATATTTAAAAAAGGTTAAAAGTGGGATACCAAGCGACACTAATTAGGTTATCCAAACTCCGCGCCGAACGGTTAGGTACCTAGGTACTATTATCAATGAGCGCAAGACAGCGCGGCGCGGGTGAGCAATGTTTTTGTACGGACAAACAGGTAACTTAACAAGCTTATAACTTTGTGATTTTAAATGATACAGTTTTGAATTTTTTTTCATAGATTCTTTACATAAAAATACTAGACACGTGTTTCCGGTTTCGCATTTACTAAAAATAATGTTGTATTGTAGTAACATACTTTGTATACCTTGCTAGTTACTAGTACCTATAAGTTTTGTTTTTCTCACCCTCTGTACCTTTTTGATCAATAAACAATTATTATTATTGCAATGCCGCCAGTCTCTTGGGTTGTACCCAACCGGTAATTTGTTTTAAACACTATAAAATGTTACTCACACAAATAATACGCAGCTTCTTGCGTAGTAACCCCTGTCATATACCTTAGCGAAGGGTTAAACTGCCTTTTCTTTATCATTTCTTCAGGCATTACGTTCAAGAAATGCCAGTCCCTCTCCCTCCAGCCGTCGTACCATTCGTCTCCCGGGAATGTGAAGTTGTTCTCTAGGACTGGACCCCATGGCAATAAACCCACGTGTGGCTGTAGAGAAATAATTTAAGTTTAAGAGCGTTTACGCCGTAGGTACGGCATTTCATACAAACTTTCAAGCCCTTATTTTTCGAAATTAAGGAACCGATTTTAATGAAACTTCATACGCATAAGCAGGATACAAAGGTCTAAAAAGGTAGTAGAGAACATTTTCGAAAAGTCTTATTTAAAAAAAGATAACTGGAAATCGGTCTAATTTGGCTGTAACACTATTTTTTGAAAATGTTCTCTACTAACTTTTTAATCTTTGGTATCCGGCTTAAGCGTATGAAGTTTCATTAAAATTGGTTCATTCATTTCGAAAAATAAAGACTTGTAACGAGTCTTTTAAGCCTGTTACATGATATCGCGTTCTTTGCTTTAATTTGTAGGCAACAGGGTGGTGTTGCCATGTAAAAATTTATTTTTTTGAATCGGAATTGTGTAGTGGTCACACTGATTTTTTCTTTTGATGCTGTCAGTTGATTTTGACAGGTCACTTTTCGACCCAAGCTTTGCCTAAGATGGAGTAATTTGAGAGCTCCTAATTTAATCTTCAAAAGCTGGCTTCCAATGGACTACATCAAGTCCTAATTATGTGGTAGCTGATTTGCCCTTGTCGGCATCATAATGGGATTACCCATATTTTGTAAAAGGTTGGTAAAATTCTTCGTGGTTTCATACCTACTCACGTGTCGCGTGGTTATTTGGATGGCAGACGTTAATAGTTTCCGATATTTGTTTCAGGATCTTTTGAACCTTATATATTTTGGATTAATTCATCTACTGATGTAAAAACTTCCTTTGGAAAAGAAACGGTGAGTTAATTTGCATTTGGTCGTAAACCTTCCGATCACCATTTTTGTCGACGCTGGACATCAGCTAACGGTTATTCATGTTTCATTTCAGCCACGAGGCGTTTCTTTTTATCTCAAGACTTAAATTTTTAACGCTAGCCCCTACCGACATATATCATGGACCGCCTTGACGTCCCCGCGAAGATCAAAATCACCAAAATGAGCGTGGTTTGTTAGTTTATTCGCCGGAATGTGGTATGGTTTATAAAAACTTAACTTAAATTGACAAAAGTGCAATAATGACAGGACAAAAATTAATTTCTATTCCATCTTAGTTTTACACCAACTGTTAATATTAGAAAGGAATTTTCTTGTATATTGAGACCAGCAGCCTTCGGGTAATAAAATCGTTCAATAATCTTTGTGTCGATTTTTATTGATACTCCCCGCTTGAAGATTAAAAGTTTCCAGTTCCCGCAGGTTAGTCTATCCTTGGCATAGTTTGGTGTGTGCTCCTGGCGCCCGAATTTTCACTTCTACTTATTGTTTATTTATTTGGACACACACATTTCATAACACACATTTTTTTAATACCATCCACTCTTTAAATTATATTTTTTTTATTATTACAGACTTGAAAGTTTGTATGAAATGCCGTACGCCGTAAACGCTCTTAACCACTAGCACTTAATTACAGAGAGCCATAATCCCCGATTCCTGAAAGCCTTATAAAAATACATATTCGCATTGTTACTTAACATACGGTTGGCTAAAATAACAGTAGCCAATGAAATACATTGAAACGAGACTAGAAAACAGATTTAATTGCACTTTCGTTATTGTTTATCTGAAGTGTTATAAATACATAATATTCGTTGCCTCAATGATATTAACAAGTAGCTTTGTTATCTGAGCAACGAAAGTTTTTTTCGTGAAGTGAATGATTTCGTTTTTTTTTATCGTAAGCTTCACTGCCAAAATTCTAACATTATGAAAACTTCAAATAAATGACTAATAAATAGCTAAAGATTAAATTACTCTAATCCTTTTTCTTCGATTGATGTTTTCAGTCTTAGTAGTTCCACGATTTAAGATATAATGGCTGCCCCTTACCTGAAACTCGGCATTCCCCAGCTCATAGAAGCTTCTGCCTTGCCTCAGACAGTTGACGAGTTTCCACGAAGAGTCGATGGGACATCCGAGCAGCCGCCCGAAGACTAACGACGTGTTCTGTACCCTGAACTTGTCTTCAATCATCGCCCAGTCGGCTAGGGCTGAGCCACTCTATTTGGGAAAAGAATTCAAATATTAAATAAATAAAGCTAACTGAAAATGTAGTTTTTTGACAGAAATGTATTCTCAGTACTTGCGTTCAAGATGTTCTAAGGGGTACTGAGCCTAATCAACAAGAAATAATGGAATACCATCTATTTTTGAGTTATAAGTAAAGGGGCCGGCAATTCTTCAGCTGGCATTATGGCTCGCGTACAAGTGAAACGGCGCCAATTAATCAACACTTGACCGAAAAATCTATTTAGTTTCTTACATACTCATGCCGTTTTGTTTTTATTTAGGTAGTCCGTAAATTGATGATATCAAGTTTTACCTGAGCTATGACCCGGGTGACAATATCTCTGGTCTGCGGCGCTATGGCCAGTAGACCAGCCGATGCGGCCCCAGCGCCAGGCCCGAACAGGGTGATAGAAGACCGGTCGCCGTTGAAAGGGGTGATGTTGTCGTAGACCCAGCGGAGGGCCATCGCTTGGTCTAAGATGCCGTAGTTGCCGGGGGAGTTCTCGTCGCCGGTTGATAGGAAACCTGTGAATAAGGAATTAATATGAATTACCGTATTTTACTTAATGTCCTTTCAAAAGTTTAATAGCTGAGGACGATAATCAGTTAAAACGTATAAATGGGGACCACATTTGGGGACCATGACCATTTCCCATAGTGGGGTAATTGCGTCACTGATTCGGTACAAGTTCACTTCACTGCGGTTAGTCCCGAAAAACTATATAACCGACCGCGAAATGTTCAGATCCGGCTCGAAGGACCAAAATGTAGGAGTCGCGACCTAAGTGGTATAGACCGCTATGCGGCTAAATTAAACACTTCATTGACTTTAAAGTTTTATTGCTAAAACGGTTGCTATACTATGCTACGCTAAATGCTTATGAATGAATTGCTAATAAGTACAAATGCACCCGGTTTGCTGTCCGACTATAGACTGATGCCGCGCCGCACTTAGCGCGGCGTAATTGATTAGCTACATCAGCAAAACGTGTTCGATCCTAATTATTGCATCGAACACACACTATCAGTAGCAATGGCTTTAATTTTGACAGTTCAACTACATTCACTGCGTTATTTACGCTGTTGAGCAGAAAAAAATTACATTTTAAGAAGCAATTGATAAGCAATATCGTTCAAAATGGTTCAGATTGATATTGATAGTGTGTTACGCAATTAGGGTGCAGGTCAAACGTGAAATAATTCACAATTTTGGTGAGGCCTTGCATGTCGCCTCGGCGTCTAGATATGATGGCATTTTAATATCTGAAACTCTGTTATGATTTCTTCCTACATTTTCAAAAGTAAAGATTTTAAGTGTTTGGCCAGACTGGGGCGCGGGCGCGGCGCGGCGAACTTAAACATATATGAACTTCCTTTGAGTGTCCAATTGTCTATAGTGGGCACGAGGGCGTGGCCGGCGCGGGCAGCGCGCGGGTAACTCACGCCATAGCTCATTCATACCAGTGGCCGCAGTGGGTGCGCGGCGCGGGCGGCCCACACGGGGACCGGGGTTCTCAAACTAGTTCGAGCATTTTTCTAGTAAAAATAAGTCTTATTCATCCATATTATATTTTGACAAACACTGGACACGACAACACACAGAACGCAGCCGCGCTCCAGTGCGGACAGACAGCCCGCGCGCGTTCCCGCACCCGCGCCCGCGCCCCAGTCTGGCCAAACACTAAGAGTCACGAGTCAAGCACTGTTTATTTTGTGGTGACATAATTTCTAGTAACTTACCAAGAGCACCAAGCCTGTAATTGATAGACACCACAATAACATTGTAGAAGGCAGCCAGCATGTGCGCAGGGAACAGGTTCGATGCTCCGGAGGTGTACTGTCCGCCGTGGATGTAGACCATTACTGGGTACCGTTGCGCCGTGGAGCCAGCGTCCGTCTGGTTAAAAAAATAGTAGTATAGGTATTGATATTTGATGTTTTTGGGTTTATTTAATCGCAGCAGGTGAGGACGAGTGTCGTTACGGATAGTCAGAAGCCCGAAAGTCTGACAACCAGTCTTACCAAGGGGTACCACTGCCCAATTTCATCATTAGTACAGTCACGGAGTAAAGAGTAATAGATTGAATTCTTTTTTTAAACAGCCTTTCTGTACGTTTCTAAAGACAGGTAGATTCTTTACCAGATTCGTGCCCTTGTATAAGTGTCTTTTTGTCTCGTATTACCCAGTAACTGGGTTGTGGAGGTCAGATAGGCAGTCGCTCCATGTAAAATACTGGTAGTCAGCTGCATCCGGTTAGACTGGAAGCCGACCCCAACATAGTTGGGCAAAGGCTAGGCAGATGATGAGGTAAGGACGAGTGTATTTTGAGTCTGCTTTTCGTAACAGTTGACTTTATAAGGACATTTTTGCACCCTTGAAAGAGTTGACTAATTGCTCATTATTGAGTTTGACTAATTGCTCATTATTCACTACGAAGCGTAATCAGAGATAATTGGCGATTTTCTTACAAAAATTTTACTTAGTAAAATAAATTATAATCTTGAAATTTCACGAAGTTTAACATTATTTGTAACCGACTTCGAAAAAGGAGGAGGTTCTCAATTTGTATGTTTTTTTAGCGCATTACTATTTAACCACTTAATGTTCGTAAAATCATCACCTCCGTAGCCTATTCCCAACAACTTTTGGAGTCAGCTTCCAGTCTATCCCGATGCAACTGAATACCAGTATTTTACATGGAGCGACTGACTATCCGACCTCCACAACCCAGTTAAGTACTGGGTAACACTAACCTCTTGGTAAAACTGGTTGTCCGACTTTCTAGCTTCTGACGTCCCGTAACGACTGTCAAATATCCCCGAATGACAGCCGGGAGTAATAGCTTAACGTGTTTTCCGAGGCACGAAGTGGTCTCGGTATGTAAAGATGGTCACCCATCCTCGGACCGACCGCGGCAAGCGTGGCTTAACCTGATCGATTACTTAGCCACGAGCCCCACCTAATGTTCGAATGTGCCAGTCTTTATGCGAACAAAATAAACATTTTGCAATTTTCGTTCGTAGGCCGGTATTGTGTTCCGCATAAAGGTGTCTAATGAAGCAATGAGTCAGTTAATTAATTCAGGACAGCCGGCGGCGCCATCAATAGTCAGTTCATTTGCAAATTGAATGAGAAACTAGATACAGAGCTAGAGGACATTGGAACGCAGTATTTTGGGCAGTCCGATTCATTTGGACATTCTGACGAATTAGCTAAGGTTAACAGTCATTGAATTTAGGTACTACTTACCTTTTTTCCTTGCCCAAAAATGTCCTCAAAGAACAATTACATATCGCATGCTCAATGGAATACTGATTTAACTCAAAAAAGACGATTTTTGGGGAACCGCAAAAGAAGAAGGGGACTTATGAACTACTGTTGACGAATAAAATTAAAACTGATTTGATTTGATTTTTATTTTATCATGAATGCTTGTATTTTAAACGTATGATTAACTATTGATGAGATATGAGCAAAAAAAACTGACTTATCTACTAATGGGTCAATGTTCCATTAAGCATGCGATATATCTTTTGACACTACACACATTTTCGGGTCGGCATGATTCGGCTCAACAGAGGGGCAAAATGAAATATATATGTCGCAGCCAACTGGTTTAATTAGCCGTTTAGTTAACCGCCTAGCCTTTTAACTAAGTGGCGGCCGTTAACTAACTGCCTGAATGATGATCACGTGCGGTCCGAATTGGTCAGTCACAGTAACTAAGCCAAGGCACCCCGACCAAATGGCTTAGGTTAGAACTGTGATCCCCCCCGGTGGGTTCCCGCATCGTCGAGGCGGGGGGCTCAGTAGCCGTGGCTTGGTCACCTACGGTGAAGCGAAGAGGAACCCGAGGAGGGGCCGCTCGTCAGGGCTTTTGCCGGTACGCCGACGACGTAGCGGCCAACAAGTAGGTTGCGGTGCCGCTTGGGCGACATCGCAACTGAGGCTGGCCGCGATGTCGTATGGGAGGCATCGCGGCTGAGAGTTGGAGGCCGCGGCGGGAGAGGAGTGCCGGTATTGCGGTGCGCCGCTCTCCCTACCTTCCGCGGCTTTGTCGGGGTCGCCACCGTCTGATGGCGGACGCGGTGGGTCCGCAGAGGAGGAGGATTGTCGGTATGTCGTTGGCCGCTCTCCCTATCCTCTCCGGCCGAAAATTATTGGCAGGTGGCGGGGCCAATAACCTGATCCGTCGCAGGGGGACCAAGGGTGCCCAGACACGGGGTCGTCTGGCGCCCATGTGCTGGTTTGGTCCCTGGGGTGGTCACGGCGTAGGTACTATGTGTTCTGGTGCGCCGGTAATGGGGAGTACTCCCCAGAGGAGGGTCCGGTGACGGACAGCCGCGGCGGGTTCACGGATGAGTGCTAACGCGTGCCCGTGTTCCCGCCGTAAGCGGCAGAGGAGGACATCGTGGAGTTTTAGTGGGTTAGAGTCCGGTTAGAGTGGTAGTGCAGAATGCATGAGCATAAAAAATTAGCATTAAAAAAAAATGGTTAGAACTGTGATCAACCGCGTGCGAGCCGAGAGAGCGAAGCGAAGCGAGCACTACTTCCAAAGGCCAGGCGGTTAACTAGCTCAGACGGTGACAGGGACAACCTGTAGGTAACCATGAATTCAGCAAATGATTCTAGACCCCTAGCGTAGAAATATTTCGTCGTTTATCAAAAAAATAATCTGCTGTTTCATAGAAAAGTGCAATATCCACGCGGTCAAAATGTATGAAGCTAATGTTTTCTTTAATAACCGTCAAACAATTTCAACGCACAACAGCAGAATCATGCAATTAATCTATGTAACAGGTTGCGCGTCGATGTCCGGAAATAGAGGGTTTTTTCCACAAAACAAAACCCCTCTAGTTTGCCCTCTGTTTAGCTATTGTTCCCGGCTGTCATTCGTGAATCTTTGACAGTCGTTACGGGTCGTCAGAAGCCCGAAAGTCTGACAAACAGTGTTACCAAGAAGTTAGTGTTTCTCAGTACTTAACTGGGTTGTGGAGGTCTCGAGCTATAACAACATGATTGAGCGAGGGTAGATGCCGAAAGAAGTTTGCCGATCGGAACGAAAGCCGAATACGTGCAGTACAACCCGTCCGACTTAAGCGTGCACCTGGCGCTGTGACGTTACTTTGTCGTACTGTTTGAAAAAAAGGGTAAATTCGTAAAAATATACAACGTGTAACATAATTAACGCAAGACCTCATACACCCCAATTAGAGTATTGAGTTAAAAGCATAATACAATGACCAAATTTTTTTTAATGCTAAGTATGATTATGAAGTAAATTGTGTTGACCCTATCATTACTTTATGCATTTAAAATTGAGTCTTATTACCTTGAAATAAGACTTCATTTTGTTTGGCTCAATGGGTGGTCAGAATGGCAAAATACATATTTTTTGAAAAGATACCTATCTTAATAGTTACCGAAATCGATTCAGTAATCAATTATGAACAAACTACTTTCAGGACTTGCGTTTATTCTGTTACACCTTGTATATATTTTACGATTTTTTTTTTCAACATGCTTGCAGGTATAGTTTTTATCGTAATGATAAATATAAACATTTCGCGCATAAACGCATTCCAGCGAGGTGCACACTTAAGTCGGACGAGTTGTAATTGGATAGGTTCGGGTTTGTTGTCTTACAAATACTGCCGAATCAAAATGTGCCGATCTGAAGATGGTGTGATTAGGAAAATCTTTTGATACGCTAATAAGAACATTTTTACTTCCTATTGCGATCACAAATCTATCCGTCATGCCACAGCGTGGTAATGACGCTAATCATTATGGACTCGCGATGGTGAAATAAGTACAGTAATCTGTGAATTGACTTAATTCTGCGAAACAAGACTGAAATGCCGCGCTTGCTACAAAGTAGCCTTTATTTCAACGGCTATAAGGTTCAATAACTTTATAGAGTCGGAGACAAATCGTATTAATTAGAACCGATTAGTCGGTAATTAATGAATCATTGTCGGATGACCTCTGATATAACTGGTTGTTGCAAATGGTTATGGCGTTCAGTGAACTTAGAATGTATGTGTCATGAAAGTACTTGTTAGGGTTCCGTACCAAAATGGTAAAACGGAACCCTCATGGTGAGACTCAGTCTGTCTGTCTGTCACAGCTGGATATCTCAAGAACTACTAATACTATCAACTTGAAATTTGGAACAGTTTAAGATGAAGTTTGCCCAACTATTTTGCAAATAAGGAAGAAATAAAAATATATGTATATTTTTTGCAACAGGGACTGAAAGTGAAAAATTCGAAGTGGGGCTACTAGGGCATGTGGGGTATCATATGAAAGAGCGCAGTTTGCAGATTGTCAAAAATTTTTTTTTAGGGCGCATAATTTTCAACTTTTGATGAA
Organism: Mesoligia furuncula; assembly: GCA_916614155.1. Lineage (NCBI taxonomy): Eukaryota > Metazoa > Arthropoda > Insecta > Lepidoptera > Noctuidae > Mesoligia > Mesoligia furuncula. The sequence continues at coordinate 27,888,138 of OU744794.1, forward strand.
AAATGTAAAAAAAAATACTGTTCCCCCCCTTATCTCCGAAGTTTGTCAAGAATCAGGAAACTCCCCATTGTCAATACAACTATTAAAGATAAGAGCTAGTTGGTGCTACAATGTCAATAATAGACTTAGCTACTTCTACAGAATTACCCCACAGATCTGCAGTCTTTTTAAATTTAAAGTGTGAAAGGTTTTAATTATATCTCTACAGGTAATATAATTATTCAAAATTAAATTCCGATTCGCAAGCATTAACATTTTCCTTAAGCAAAGACTCAGCAACAGAAGGTGATGAGTTTAGTTTAGGTATTAAAGTTATAAAGGCAGGTGCGGAGTTTATTCCACCGCGCCCCCATGGATCTCTGTGGGTCGTAAGTTTGACCCATTGGTCGTCTGACACCTTCCCTCTTCCACTTTTCACGGTCTACTGGGATTGTGGGCCAATCTTTTAAGGAGTCCAGTTCATCCCACCATCTCTTTCTGGGCCTGCCGCGCAGTCGTTTCCTGCCATTTGGGATCCACTGAGTGCTGGCTTTTGCATTGCTGCTATTAACGGGTAGTATCGTGCATAATATATTTTGGCTTTATGAGTGACCGAAATAGGGATGACTCACAATAGACACTAAACAAATAGCTCACAATAGACATTACAAATTGATAATTTGATCCGATGTCAAATAAACCGTTCAACATCAGTGAGTATCGACCACATCGAAGACAATAGGCCCCGAATATGTTATGTAGTCATTGTAATCATTTAGATGCTAAAACAGAACAATATTGATAATTATCATTCGTACAATGCGATATCCATTGTAAGATTTGCGGTCGACCGTTGATCCGAAATGGATCATCTTTCTTGAATGAATCCTGCCAGTCCCCTTCAGAAATTAGGTAGGTACTTATTTAATGAACAGAGCTGGTGGAGAATGGTCTGTGTGGTGCCGGACTTAAAGAATAGCACCACCCCTCCTTCCCGTGGGTGTCGTAAAAGGCGACTAAGGGTCGTTCCGGAGAATGGGCCAGCAGCGTTCTCTATGCATTCCACCACCATACTATACTGCGATCGCCAACCCGCCTGCCAAGCGTGGCGATTATGACTAACCCCTCCCCTTTGGGGGAGGCCTATGTCCAGCAGTGGACGTCTTTCGGCTGAAATGATGATGATGATGACTTATTTAATCGATTTACCATGTATTGAAGGCGCCATCAACAATATTGCTAGTCTTCTCTGATTGGTTGCCTGTAATACCGGCAGCCTAACTGCGTAACACACTCACTATTAATCTCAATCTGAATAATATTGAAGGATATAGCTAATCCATTGCTTCATATGTTCGAAAAATTTGTCTGCTCGACAACGTAAATAGCGCAATGAATGTTGTTAAACAGTTAAAATGACAGGACAGCCATTCCTACTGATAATGTCGTAACACATTTATACCCCGCGGGTTTAAGTGGTTGGATTTTAGTTGAACAACTTTTGTGGTGTGGCTTTTGCGGTGTGGGGCTCGTGGCTAAATAATCACAGCCGTACAGGTCGATCGATCGGGTTAAGCTACGCTTGCCGCGGTTGGTCTGTGGATGGGTGACCATCTTTACATACCGTGACCCCTCCGTGCCTCGGAAAGCACGTTAAGCCGTTGGTCCCGGCTGTCATTTGTGGATCTTTGACAGTCGTTACGGGTAGTCAGAAGCCTGAAAGTCTGACAACCAGTCTTACCAAGGGGTATCGTATTACCCATTTACTGGGTTGTGGAGGTCAGATAGGCAGTCGCTCCATGTAAAACACTGGTATTCACCTACATCCGTTTAGACTGGAAGCCAACCCCAACATAGTTGGGAAAAGGCTAGGCAGATGAAAAACTGTGAACTTTTGTGGTTCAAATCGTTTTTGACTTAACAAACACTACTAGACTAAAATGGGACCGTATGTACTCCGTACCTATTATAAAAAAAAAAACAAATGCTAAAATTACTCGAAAAAACAAAAAAAGCATTGGTGACCGCTGTTTGGAGTTTACCAGACCTCACTCTAGGGTCCGCTATCTTGACCTTATTTTGTAAAAAAAAAACCACGGGCTTATTTTTGATAACGGCTATGTGCATACATTATAACGCAGCAAAACTGTACGTAAAGGGATCGGATTCCTTTTTGCACACGAAACCCCTAACCTGTCAATTTGTGACAGGTATTCGCTAGTTCATCGAGCACATTTTTTCTGAACCATGTTGCAGTATTTATTCGCTACAGGAATGACTAATTTAACTACACATCAGTTACATCACAAAACCAGCCATTGTTCTATAAAAACATTACGTCCTTAATCAGATGGGCCGGCTATTCGCAACAACTATTCGCTAGGGACAAAGACTACTGTTTAGCAATAATCATCATTATGTATCCGTCACAGGCCGACCTCGTTTGTAGTGGCTTTTTGGTGCAAATGTAACGTGCGTGCAGTTTGATGATAATGGTACTGATTCTGTTGTTCACAAACTAAACTAAATTTAAGTAAACAGAAGATAAATTTTAGTTTAGTCCTGTCAAATTAATCAGCGCTTGGCGTAAATTGACGTCATTTTAGTAGGCAAGTTTTCAATCACGTCTAAACTTGTATAGAGTCAGGCGCTGAAAAATAAAAAAAAATCAGCTGTTCCCTACACGAGTTATACAAACATAAATGTAGGGAACAGCTGATTTTTTTTTCGCGATTTCAGGTTTGGTCCCATAGTCAAAGTTGTTTATAATGATAAGTACAATGACCTCTTAAGAGGTTGTTAATGTTTTACCAATAGCCCTGTATAGCGAAAATGAGCGCTAACTGGCTTCCTGGCACTTTACTTTGAGTACTTAAATAATCTCTCGAAACGGTGAAGGATAACATCGTGAGGAAACCGGCATGTCCTAGAACCACACATTCGAAGCCAAGTGACATCTACCAACCTGAAATGACCCCGCGTGGTGGATTACGGCCCATTCCCACTCACCGAGAGGAGGCCTGTGTCCCAGAAGTGGGAAGATTATTGGCTGATTATGTGAGCGCTAAGTTTATTATTTTTGCAATTTTGCCAATGGGAGATCTTATCGGGTATGTCATGGCTTCGTTTATCTAAGAGCCTGCGCGCACTAGTGATTTAAGTTGGCCGATAGTTGGTTTGGTTGTACAAATGTTAATCTTTTTTTTTTTGGGTGGGAAATTATCAAATGACCCCTGCCGCTCTGGGCAGAGCGGAAGGGAGTGTCAGACTCTTACTGACTAAAACCCACCCGTGTTCCTTCAGTTGCCTGTGCCAGGACGGCGAGCTGCCCGTTGCTCGCCGTCCACAAGCCCGCGCATACGGTGGCCGGGAATCGACTATCGATTTCCGACGCCCAGTGCGTCTCCTGCGGCGGCTAGGGGCGTGAGGGCGCAAGGATTGTCCCTCCCTCACGCGCTCCGCCTCCTCCTTCGCGAGCATCACTGCTTCGCAGAAGGAGGCGACAGCCTCCCATGCACTCTCGCTCCGTAACATGGCCCGGACTAGGGCCGGACGCGAGAGATCGCCGCCGCCGATCGCCGTCGTGAGGACACGGCGGTGCTCTGCCCAAGCTGGGCAGATCACCAAATGTTAATGTAAATCCAAATGTTCATCTTCAAGTGCGCACACTGCCATATAACTCTATACTGATCCTCTGACCGATCAAACTATCGGCCAACTTAAAATCGCTTAGTGTGCGCAGGCTCTAACAATCCAGAAAGATAAAATCTACTTACATTAGGCGAGAACACATTCAAGTAGAGGCAGTCTTCATCCATGTCCCGGATGCCTTTAGTTGCGCCTGTGTACTTGACGGGTTGTGGGCACGCGGGGCCCCAGTCCACTGCTTGCATCAGTTGCCAGCCGGGGTGTTGTCTTGGAGGCTAGAAATTATTACTTGATTTAACTTTATGTCAGGTAGTATGAGTGGGTCAGCGGGATTGTCCGAAAGGGTTACCGTTGGCCCGGAACATAAAGGGCTAAGGAAGGAACACAGGTAGGTTTTAGTCAGTAAGAGTCTGACACTCCCTTGCGCTCCACCCAGAGGGAGCGAGCCAAAGCGGGAGGGGTCATTTGATGAATTCCCATCTTAAAAAAAAAGTAGGTAGTTTGAGAGTACGAGTTGTAGGTTGTGGGTTCGAACCCAGCCAGGCATTTTCTTTGTGCATGCATTGAATAACACCTATTGTGAGTGAGTAATTTTAAATAATACGTAAATATTAATCTATATTATAAACCTGGCCAAATGCGATTCGGACTCCCACACGAAGGGTTCCGTAACACAAGGCAAAACGCCGAAAAACAACACGTTTGTTGTATGGTAGGTCTCCTAAAATATTTATTTTATTCTGTTTTTAGTATTTGTTGTTATAGCAGCAACAGAAATACATCATCTGTGAAAATTTCAACAGTCTAACTATCACGGTTCATGAGATATAGCCTGGTGACAGACGGACAGCGGAGTCTTAGTAATAGGGTCCCGTTTTACCCTTTGGGTACGGAACCCTAAAAAAGAGCTTGAATATAAAATCTCACCTTGAATCTACCTTCCAACACTGGTGGTCTAGCATATGGTATGCCTAAGAACACTGACACTTCTCCCTGTATCCTTTCCACAGGAGACAGCCATGGCCTGTATCCTGAGTCCGGGTCGGGATTGTCATACACATAGACCTGTTAGCCAAAAATTTTAATATTATGGATAAGCTGGTATCAAAATTAAAATCTAAATGTTTTATTTCACATAAACCTATATGGGCACTTTGAAATGTCAGAAGCTAGGTGCGGTTCCAATTGGTTGTTTCCTATAGAGAAGAGCCGGAAAGAAAAAAATAATTTCACTGTTCAATATTTTGAATTACAGTGTTGTGTTAGTGTGTTGTTATTAGTATGTTGTGTGTGTGTGTGTGTGTGTGTGTGTGTGTTGTGAAGTGATAATTATTGGGTTTAAATTATTATTAAAGTTGATTGATTCAATGAATAAATGATTGTATTGTGTGTATTTGTGTTGATTGAGGTATGAGTGGACAGTGTAGGCCTGTCAACAAGTACCTACTAATAAAAAAAGTAATTTCAAAAATAAAAAAACCCGACTGCGAAACTGAAAAGCTACAAACAAGCCCATTTTAAATTAAATAAAAGTTGGAAGCAGGCGGGACCCATTTGAATTTGAAAATATAATAAAAATGGTATGGGTCCCGCCTGCTTCCAACTTTTATTTAATTTAAAATGGGCTTGTTTGTAGCTTTTCAGTTTCGCAGTCAGGTTTTTTTATTTTTGAAATTACTTTTTTTATTTCCTGCTTTTTAGTTTACAAATGTGAAAGATTTCGCAAACGATTTAGGTCTTGGTACGTGTTTTTTGCGATTTGTCACTTCGATTTACTTTTAACCATATAAGTTATATATATTTTTGTAATCACCTTTTAAAACCCTTTATTTTGATACCCCACTCGATAGGTTTTGAGAAAAAAAAAAATTTTTTTTGAAGACGTATTGCGCCAAAAATCGGCCATTTAATTTTTTTTTAAATTTTGATATACCCAGTGTCACTCTCACAATTAAGACGAATCTAACGGGACCTCTCAAGCTGAAATCGATCAAGCCGTTTAGGCTACAGAGCGTGCCAAAGAAATATACATACATACACACATACTTACATACATACATACATACATACATACACTCGAAAAACATAACCCTCCTTCTGACGCAGTCGGGTAACAAATTAGAAAATGGTCTATAAATCTAGTTTACAAAAGGTATGGTGGGCTCAGTGGTGTGCATTGGTTTTTAGAATAGGTAGGCAGGCACTATGCCGAGTCTAGTCTAGGCAGACGCAGTCACTAATCAGAAACATAGAACAAAAGTAACTATTAACAAAAAAAAAGTGTTTGTAGCCGCCATCTTGGATTTTCATTTTGACCTCACTTCTGGCATCAGCACCCTCGAAAACCATGAAAATTTGAATTTCGCGGGCTACCTTAGCGCTTTCCCCTTGTGTATGATAATTTTGCGAGTTTTTTAATACACACTAAAATGTAACAGGCTTATGGTGATTTATCGAGGTAGGCACTGCTTAAATGCCTATATGCAATTCATGCCACTGGGTGGGCTTACTGCAATCAATAAGTAAGTGAAATGGAGATAAAAGAAAGTTATTATTATTATTCTGTTGATATGAGTGGCAGCTGCCCTCAATTTTATTGGATATTGTAAAGTTTATCACAAGAACACTTATCTTAGCAAACTTTTGAATTTGTAATTCTGGATGAAGCATTTGAACGTTTGGACATTTGAAAAACTGATGTACTTAAATTACTTTCAATATTAATGGTCTATTTTTCCAATGAAATCTATGAAAATCATTGAAATGTGCCATTGCACCTCCGTTGCCTGCTATTCCTCATATTAAGAAAGAAATGTAACTCTTATTATTATTATTCTCACTCACCTTAAAGCCTTGCACCTGTCCGTAATTAGTAGTAACAAAGACATCTCTCTTCAGCTGCCTCGAGTCTCTTCTCTCCTTCCCTTGTAGGTCTTCCCTCCATCCTCCCAGCACACCAGGGAATAACGCATCTGGGTTGTTTGGGTCCCGGTTCTAAAACAGGATAGAAGATTAGTATGCAAGCCATTGACCTCTTGATTTCAGCTGGCTAACAAGTGAGTCTCAATGGAAATACAATAGGATTTTAATAGAGTTTTGTGACCTGTGAGGCACACAAACTAAGTTTTTTGTTTTTTTTTTTACATGTGTATTATATGTATAGTGTGCTTTTGCCGTTATCACTTGACACTGGCAGAATAGTCAACATTGGTTCAGTTGCCAAAAGGATAGAAAAAAAAATATATCTAGGTCAAATAAAAATATTTTCTTTCTTTTTAGTTGTGTCTAATTAGCTGGGGTTTATAGGTTGTATTTGTTAAATGCTTCGCTAACAATTCTGATTGGAATTCTTAGTTTAATAATAATTCATTTATTTTCAGACGTCCATTCCATTACTTTAAAAACATAAAATTGATATAATAATCACACATACACATTAACTCAGACATTCAAATCAAATAAAATTCATACACATGTCATTCAAATCAACCTTTTGTTTAATTTTTAACCAACTTCAAAAAAGGAGGAGGTTTCTCAATTCGACCGTATATATATATATTTTTGTTTTACATTGTGGTCTCTACCTTTTTAAAGTTCTTTGTAGCTATAGTAGGTGCTGTAAAACTGGTTATTATTGCATAATCAGTACATTAGTAAAGCAAAGCTTAGAATGGTTAAATACTCTTTGAATGGGGTGACTACATTTACAAAAAAAAAGGAATTTATTTAATCTCTTGAAATCAAAACTGACTCATAGGAAGTTGTGAAATATACAGTAAGTAGCTACCTATAAAGATAAAAATAAGTACCTAGGTATTTTCTAATTGACTTTAATTGAACAGAAATTCATACTCACAATATTATACTTAAACTGGTCATCCAAAGGGTTGGTATTGATGGGATTGTATGGAAACCCTCCAGGCTTGTTTATATTAGGGTTGTACGGGTTATATCTGGCTGGATCTGTCCCGTATCTCCTGTTATTGTACACATACGTCCTGTAGTCACTGTCCCCCGGGCTGGGCAGTCTTGACGACCGAGTACTGTCCTCACGAGAATTGTAAAAATCACTGTTAGCTTGTCCATTATACAAGTCTTTATTCGACTGGCACTCAACACTGGCGTATAGAAACAACGTTAATAAATAGTTTTTGTACATTTTCACATCACAAAACACACTACAAAGTTATTAAACTGTATGTTTTCGGATGAGTCACCATAATACAATTGTGTACGAATCTTCCCAGTTTAAATGCAATATGAACGAACTTTATGAATTAAAACTAGTGTAATTATAAGTTAATTCACCGCGAATCTCTGTAATTAATTTTTATACACTGTAACGAAGAAGATTTAGGGGAAAAATTGTGAGAACAATTTTTCGTAGAACACAGTAGCCTAGTAAGAATGTATTACATTTTTATCTCCGAGGCCCTAGTTTCGATTTAGTACAATGTCGCGAAAGTACACGAGGGCTTATCTGTGTGTAATCAGCGAGTTATCGGTATCAAAACGTACGGCAACGCCCATTTAATCATAGTTTGATTATTTCAACTTTTGTCGTGTGTGGTTGAGTTCAACTCATCAACTGATTTCGACATATTGGTAGCACTGACATTCTCAGTAAAACACTGAACTTAGGACTGTTTGTTTTGTTTTAGAATTTCTTAAGTTTTTTAAATAATAAGCCTCTTTATATCAGTATACAACCGCAAATTACATTATTCGTTACTGTTTTTGTGTTTCTGTTATAAGACGCACGTTGTTAAAAGAATTTTCTACCAGAGTCACAATCTGTGGATTGCCGAGAATGTCAGCCGTAACGTCGTGAGGTCATTGACTTTTACTTCGTTCGGAAATTAGATTTTTTTATGAATGAATCTTTGGAACTTGTTTCACAATCTTTTGTTTATATTCTCAAATTGTTATTTTTAAATTAAGGCCGTTGTAATAACTTAATTTAATGGTTATTAGATAATTAGATTTAATAATAGGTTTATATTTTGTTTATTTTGTTCGTTTTGTTCATAATACCTACTATCGCGGCCGCGAGGCCCGATTTGCGGAAATAGCGGGATGGATTCATCGGCCAGGCTGTTGATGGTTTGCACCTGTAGGTACTACTTAAGAGATTTGGACCCTGACATTTTAGGTATCCTGTGGTATATTTTAGGTATCCGACGCTGGTAAGGTTCTGTCCAAAGATGACGAAATATAAAAGAACGATGGAAGGTTTATTTTGAAAAACTGATGAACGAAGAGAATAAATGGAACGGTGTGCTCAAAAAGGTACAAGTAAATATGGGTTTGGTGAGAGAAATTAGTATGGATGAAGTAAGAAAGGCAGTCCAAGGTATGAAAAATGGAAAGGCTATGGGCCCAGATGATATAGGTACCAGTAGAAGTATGAAAGTGTTTAAAAGAAGATGGATGTATGTGACTGACTTTATTCTTCAATAAGTTGTTGCATGAAGGAGGGATCCCACAAGAATGGTGCAATAGTTCGCTAGTGCCCATCTTCAAGAATAAAGGTGATGTAGGTACAGGACTGCAACAACTATCGAGGGATAAAGCTCATGTCACATAGTATGAAGGTATGGGAGAAAGTAATAGAGAAAAGATTGCGAGAGGAGAGTGAGATTACCCCAAACCAGTTTGGGTTTATGCCAGGTCGAGGAACAATGGACGCCACTTTTGCACTCCGCCAATTGTGCGAGAAGTACAGGCGTGCACACAAGAACTTGCACATGGTGTTCATTGATCAGCACCCTAATTGCGTAACACACTATTACTATCAATTTGAATCATTTTGAAGCATATTTCTAATCCATTGCTTCATATGTTCAAAAGATGTGTCTGCTTAACAACGCAAATAACGCAATGAATGTTGTTGAACTGTCAAAATGAAACCCATTGCTACTGATAGTGTGTTACGCAATTACCCTGCTGGTGAAAGCGTATGACAGGGTACCTCGGGATGGGCTGTGGTGGGCCTTGAAAGAGAAAGGTTTGCCCGGGAAGTATGTAGAGTTAATTCGTGCTATGTACAGTCAATCTCGTACCTACGTGCGGTCGGCTGCCGGCATTACCGACGAGTTCAGTGTGGCTGTAGGCTTGCACCAGGGATCGGCTTTAAGTCCTTACCTCTTCCTGTTGATTATGGACGCTCTTACGTCGGAAATCCAGGAGGAGGCACCCTGGTGCATGTTGTTTGCCGATGACATTGTCCTTGTCGGTGAAGATGGACCTGAGATCGAGAGCAGATTGGAGAAATGGCAACAGAAGCTTATGTTCTGCGATTTCGGCGGTCTCTCCAGTTCTGGAGCTTGATGGTGCACTTCTCCCAGTCTGTTCCGACTTTCGGTATCTCGGTTCACTCGTGCAAAGCGATGGCGAAGTAGATCGGACGGTTAAGCACAGAATTAACACTGGATGGATGAAATGGCGGCAGGTCACGGTAACAATCTGCGACTCCCGCATTCCCCTTAAACTTAAGGGGAAGATATATAAAACCATGATTAGACCTGCTGTCTTGTATGGATCAGAATGTTGGGCCACAAAAGGGATGAATGAAAGGCAATTGCATGCAGCAGAGTTGAGAATGCTAAGAGGGATGTGTGGTGTTACACGAATGGATAGAATAAGAAATGAGTACATAAGAGGAATTTTGAAAGTGGCACCGGTAGCTGAAAAAATGCGTGGGAATCGGTTGTCATGGTATGGGCATGTGTTACGTAGAAATGAGGAAAATGTCGTGAGGAGAGTTTTGAGTATGGATGTTGATGGCTATAAGAGTAGGGGAAGACCAAAGAAACGATGGATGGAATGTGTGAATGATGATATGGTTAGAAAGGGGGTGACTACCGAGATGACGACTAATAGAGAAGTATGGAAGAAAAAGACATGTTGCGCCGACCCCAAATAAATTGGGATAAGGGCAGGAGAATGATGATGATGATTTTAGGTATCCTGTGATCATTTCGATGATAGATAGTCAGATTAATTTACAGTAGGTAGGTACGGTACGTTTATTTTTAGGGTTCCGTATCTCAAAAGGAAAAAAACGGAACCCATAAAGGATCACTTTGTTGTCCGTGCGTCCGTCTGTCTGTCAAGACCCTTTATCCACAGAGCATGTAACACTATACCTTTATCTCGGGAACGCGTGGAGGTATCGAGTTTAAATTTAAATCATATACTCAGGTCTGCGGTCCCTTCAAGCTGTGAAAAAATCAAACTTCTAAGATAACGTAAAAAAAAGATACGGCGGTTTATGCCGCAAAAAAACGTATAATTATTTCGACACTCCCAAGGGAATCATAATGGTACTTCCCGTTGACCTAGAATCATGAAATTTAGCAAGAAGCAAGGTTATGTAGCACACAGTTACTTAAAAAAATAAAAATAAAAACTGTGATAAACTTTTTACATAGGTACCTACCTCCAAAGTTGTACGGAGCCCTCGGTGCGCGAGTCCGACACGTTCTTGACCGGTTTTTTACCATTTGGTCGATTTGGTTGATCCTCTCAACCTCCTACGGCAGGCGGTAGGCCACGGTAGCCTCCTAAGTATCTATGAAATTTTTTTACAAAAAAGAAACAACCGACTTCCAAAAAAGACGCTACAAACTACAAAGTGAAACATTTTACATGCATTCTTTCATGAGGATACATTATCCTACTTTGATTTCTCTATTGTATCTTAAAACTGACTTTCCCAACTCCGGAGGTGTTATAGTTTTACAAGTTTAAAACAACAATGTTTTGTCTAGTTATGCGGCTATTTGCTTGACCCAATTAAACTTACCTATTTGCATTTCCATTACAGAGGGTTCAGCATGTCGATTCTGTAAAATTCAAACGAAAACTCGCATCTCACTTCGCTATTCACTCTCACTTCGCATAAGGTTCAAAATGACCTTGATTTTGCATTCTGTAAGCATCACCTTGTCACTTGCGAAGTGAAGTGAGTTCCGACGCGACTAATGTTGTACTAGTGACGCCCACACTCAACAAAATGTGAGTCGAGTTTTATCGATTCAGTTTTTTGACACGATTGTTGAGTTTTTGGGACAAAATTTCAGCTAATATGATGTTTAAATTAAAATTTCTTATTAAAAAAAATTATTTTGCTTATTTGAGGCAGCTAATAAGTAAAAAAAAACAGAAAACTCTGAAGTCGTGCCATGAATATAATCTATGCACCACTTACGAAAAAAAAAAATGTCAAACAGGACAGACATTTCAGACAATATTTTGGTAGTGCGTGTGCGTTGCGTTGTTTTGTTTTTTGTGTTTGATTTGATCGTTCAGTGCCGAAAATAATCATGAAGTAAGTTTATATTTGTGGTTGTATAGTTTAAAAATGATATTAATTAAAATAGTATTTATTTTGTTTTTTAATTTAACAATAATGTTCCAGTCCAAATGAGCCAGGTTGAAACTCTGGTAGAGTTTATGGAAGGAAACCCTGGCATGGCAAAGGGTTTCTTGAGAACTCAAAATGCCAGAGAGCGAAGTCGACGCCAGTGGGAGGAACTAGCCGTGCGCCTAAATAGTATAGGTGGCACAATAAAAAATTACAAACAGTGGACCAAGGTGAGCATAACTTTTTTTACTACATGTTAGAACCACTTAACATTCCTTAAACCAAACCACTTAAAATGTGCGACGAATTTTGGTCTAAAGTGTGTTCCTTAGTTTCATAAATTTTATCTTATTGTTATTTTTATAATTTCTTTAATTATAATATCTGGTTGTAGTATTGGTCTGACAAAAAAAGTGCCATAAAAAAAAAAGTAGCAGCGCGCTCTGCTGCTAGGCGTAGGACTGGTGGTGGGGTGGAGGATGAAGTGGAGCTATCAGAGCTTGAAGAAAGAGTTGTTGCTTTGTGTGGTGGTGAAAGCTTTTCAACAGGAGATGCACATTTAGGCATACAGCCATTTCCGGTAAGAAATTAGAAATGCAATAGGTACTAGCTTTTTTACATCAATCCTGTCTGGCTGGTAGTGGCCAAGAATTGTGCAATCTGTCTGTTAAAAATACATATAATGTAAAGTGTATTTTTATTAGAATTATTTGGCAAATTTATTAATATTATTATTACCTACCTGTTTCAGGACAATGATACTCCATCTCCATCACATGAAGTGCAACAAATACAAGATGCTGATACTGACAATGTATGATATTTAAATTTAATTCATAATTGTATGTGATTAATTAATGATATACTCTTATCTAGTATTTATCTATTTATATTTACTTATTATAGACTCATGTACCACAACAACTGAGTCAGGCACCTACAGAGGAATCACCAGCTATTGTGATTTATGTAAGTTATATTATTCTACTAACTACTAGGTACATACCCACTATTATAAATCTGATGTGTCTAGATTGTATTCTATTAGACCTAAATGTTGTACCTATCTATATTAAAATTAATTTGTAATATAATTCAAATACTAATTTAGTTTTAGGGTATTTTCAGTCAAAATATTTTTGTCTAATTTTATTCCACAAGGAAGATATGGAGTAACATTTTATCCAATTTACTTTTCAGGGTTCCGAACACACTCGTAATTACAGACGACCTGATCCTGCAATTTCGAGAAGACTGTTTGCTTCCTCATCCAGCTCAACTGTTGGAACAAGCCAAAGCATTTTGCAGGTATGTGTCTGAGTGAGTGTGAGCTATAGTTTTGACAGATAGCAACTTACTTAGTTTCTTATTTTTGTTGATTATTATTTAATAACATCTACTTACATAAGATTTTTTTTAAATGTTAAGTGCTTTAATATTATTTTCTGCGGCACTCTAGCTACTTTCCTTGGAATTATCATCAATATTTAATTATAATATAGGTAAGTGGGTTTACTTTTTAGGATTGTTTCTGTTGTTTCAGAATATCCAGTTAGAACACACTCCTCCTCCAAATCCTCATATATATCATCCTAGCTTGTCCCCTCCACCGATAACACTTTCACACACACCCACACCTTCTCCTTCACGCCGCGGTTCCACACAAGTAGCCTCCCCAGTGATTCGTCGTCGAACTGCTGCTTCGTCATGTAAGTGACCAATAATGTTAAACAACTTTCACTACTAATAGGTCCACATCTATGAAATCAGCGTTTTGTTTGGAGAATTTTAAAGAAGTTCAATTTTTCATACTAACATTTTCTTAATTTATTTAAAAACCATGAACACTGATGTTAAAACTTTTATGCACCAATATTTAAAAACTAAGATAACGTATCCCACTTAGATTAAGCGACAAAAATAGGTTTTGGCTAAGTTAAAACAAACAGTAGTCATTTATGCTAAAAAAAAAGAAGTCATTTTTAAGGTATTTTTTATGTTAAGAAAACTATAAGTACTAAGGTTTTTTTACTATTGGTAGTTGTCTATGATGCTCATAATTCGATAGAATATCAAGCAATTGATGAATATGTTAAATAATATAGGTACGAGGTTCTTTATTTGTGAGAAAAAAACTGTAATTTCATAGGTGGGGAACCCAATATTATGTGGCTTTGCACATGCTCAATGATGAACTCGGTTCATAAACATATAATAATATATCTGAGTTGATTTGTACTTTTATTTTATACCTATTTGATTTAGGAAAAAAACTTGAGATTTAAGAACCTTCATGTAAACTAAGTATGTAAATATTTATATTTTTAGCTTCACGTCACGCAACGCCAATTGCTTCCCCTTCTCGCCGCCCCAGAACAAATATGTCTCGTGCTAGTCGAGGTGCTGGTTCTGTGTGTAAGTACAAAATAAAAATAACTATATAAACTTAATTTTTCAAACGAATGACAACGAAAAGCTGCTATTTAAGATTTTTTAATTAACGCATCATAGTAATCGGTGTCCTTTTTTCAGCATCACGTCACACGACTTCAGTTGCTGCTCCTCCACCATCTCAACGGCGAACGGAATTCTCCTCCATTACTGAGAGATTCCTGAGGGTGGAAGAACAGCAGCTGGAGATACAACGTGGAAATGCACACATCCTGCAGTCCTTTCTGGAGATGAGTGCGGAAAGAGAAAGGGCCATGGATGAAAGGAGTGTAGAGAGGGATAGGGTTTTAGCTGAAGCTGTAGCTGCAGTGGGGAAAGGGCTGCAAGCATTGGCAGAGGCTAAGAATAGAGATAGAGTGTAGTTATGTAAGTTAATATAATATATAATAAATAAAACACTTTTAAACGGATACTAGAGCGGTTTTATTGAAAGCATATTGGTGATTAGTTTGGATTTGGTTTGATTTTATACATTTACCGATGTGCTAAAAATGTAAATCTACTAGCTTCCACCCGCGGCTTCGCCCGCGAAGTATATTGTCAGAACTATTCTATGTCCTTCCCCGAGATGCAATCTATCTCTCTGCCAAATTTTAGCGAAATCCGTTCAGTGGTTTAGACGTGAAAAGGTAACATACAGACAAACAGAGTTACTTTCGAATTTATAATAATAGTATGGATTGAATGTACCACCATTTCACAAATTGGGAGGAAGAAAGAAATGGCGAAAGAAAACTTAGAAAGGGTTGTTGACCTCCGTCTTTTATATTTATTTAATTACAAAAACAACTAACTATCATTACGAGTTCTTGACTGACTGACTTTAACGTCAATTATTATAATTCAATACCCATTCCCACTGGCGGCACCCATTCACGAGCACGACGCATGAACCAACCATCGACATACATACGACATATAGTGTGCGAATGTGCCTATTGATCGATTCAATAAAGAAATGACATTACATTTTAAAAATGTATGGCATTGTCAGGCTTGCTTATGCAAAAGACCCAAAATAGGTAACACGAATTCCCCTATACGGCTAGAGGATCTTCAGCTATCCCAGCAGATGAGAATACCTACAGAAGATAATGTCACAATTAGAAAAAGAACCATACATTCTCAAATTTTCACAACAGACTCTGAGGACATGAGCTTAATAGGTGACACATTTCCCACACTAGATACAAACGTCCAAACGGAACTAACGCTCGAAAACGCGAAATTATAATAGGTACTGCGGCTGAAGGAAAATAACAAGTTAATTATAACGGTACACTAAAAAAAGAATATTCAATGCTAAAAATATACAAAAAATCAAATCCATACTAAGTAAACAAAGCTGGAATTATTTGCTGCGACCAGATAAAGATATAAATGAAAACTACAAAATATTCAAAGATACAATAATATCTAGGTACTTATATTAAATCAATCTAATTCCGTCTCGTAAAATTAAACTAAAACTAAACTAAAAAAAATACTGCCTGATTACAGGCATTAAAATCTCTAGCAATAACAAAAAAATGTTAAAAATACTAACACAAAAACAAAAAATCCAATAATTAAAACCAGACAACATTATAAAAAATAAGTAAAAATATTTTAAAAATTGGTTGCGACAGCAAAAAAGACAATACATAAATAAAATAAATAAATCATATAATAAGGTCAAAACAATGTGAAGCATCGTAAACGAGAGAGCGAACAAGAAATCAAAAATCGAAAAAACCAACATACAATTGCAAATAAATGATAACACAACATCCGAACCTAAACAAGTAGCTAAGCAGTAGTATTTTTATTAAACCGATCCACAAAAAGAATCAAAATAAGATCCAAAGAAAAGATCCTTGAAAAGGCTATGTGTGACCAAATATACGAATATTGTGAAAAATATAAAATATTTTTGGTGAATGCCAAAATAGTTTTTTGCTGTGCCCGGCAGGGTCTATAATGAACACAATTTCTTTCTTTTTTGAACTTACCACCTAAGTACACAGACCCGACTCAGGGCTCCTGTACACGATGCCGCCGCCGCGCCGACCAATTGTTCTCTCTACTGAATTGCGAGCAGTTAAGTGACGGTCATTGTAGAAAGCTTCTGGGGAATTATCTTCAGCACCACTAATTGGCGTCATAAGGTATGCGCGCTGAGCATATCCTGAATCACCTGAAAAAATGAATAAGTATCAAATAATTATGTAGTTTTTATACCTAATTAGCCTTAAGTATATTCTGAAGTAAGGGTAGGGAGGGATTAACTAACCGAGCAAAAAAACTTCTTCACCAGCATTTGTTAATGCCTCTAAGTGGGCTTTTATAACACTATAGTTAAAAATGAAGCTATCATGAGTAGCTCCACCAAATGTTGGATCCACATTTAAAATATTTAAATCTGCATCTGTTATCTGAAAAAAAAATATATAAAGAAGACTAATTGAATACCTAATAGTAATAGATTACAACATTGAAATCCATTTTACCAATTGCACATTTCTTGCATGGTAACCTTTGCGGCAGTAGAAACGTTCTTCATTCTCTACTGGTTTTTTCAATGCCACCAGAGTGCCATCAACACACCCAAGAGCTGCTGGAATGCCGAACTTTTTGTAGAACCTGTAATTTAAAGTAACCACTTACATCAGGGGTGTCAAACTCAATTTTGCAGAGGGCCATATATTAGATTTAGAATGTGTAGGCGGGCCAGGTTCAAATTAAAATACTAAAACATACTACATTATTTTAACATCTTTATTTATTTAGTTATATATAGGTAGTTGTTACAAATCATACCAAAAGTAAGAAAGAAGGTAAGGGAGGGGCGCAGTATGCGTTAGCTGCACGGACGAAATAGAAGACGACTTCGCGCGCGCACGAGAGAGAGAGAAAAGCATAACTAACACTCTCTCACTCGTCTTGTCAGGCGCTACTCTTGAAATTACTTTTAAGTAAAGCGCGCGTATTTTTAAATCTGCGTAGAGGCATTGAGTGCAGTCTAAAATCTCTTAAAAAAATATTAATTTATCTGTGATATATTGTGATCGCGGGCCGTATCGAAATGGCCCGAGGGCCGGATTCGGCCCGCGGGCCGTATCTTTGACATGACTGACTTACATGATTAACTTTCACGGAAATGTAAAAATCAAAGAAGGGTCACTTTAATTATGATACACCTAATAAACCTTTCTTTTAACATTTGTCTTTCTTGTATATTTTGAGGGAACCTTATATATTTTTTTACTATTTCCGGATCATTAAGGGCTTCCACTACTTCATTTATGCATCGAGATGCTGATGGTTGCGATAAATATGTCCTTATATTTTCTTTTATTATTTTCTGATAACTGCCATTAGCCAAGAATGACAAGGTGCATAATATCTGTGACAATTAAAAAATTAAGTAATCTAGATCTAGTCAAAATAAAATAGGGACACCAATTTGGTTATTTACATGCATAATAATAATACCAAGTACCAAGTAACTATAAATATAGGGTCCTTAAACTAGCATGAAAACAGCTAGCAGGGAAACAACCTAAATAGAATATTCCCTATGAAGTGTTTACAGGAGTTTTAAGCGGTAAATTATGTACGTCTGCTTGGTTACAAATCTATCAGCTATAAACTGTGTAAATACTTACATAAGTAACTTTATACTTAGTAAAATGAAGCACTTACTTTTACACGAGTTGAAAGTCCTTTGCCTCGAACTCATATTCTAATTGGTCAATTAGTTCCTTGGACAATCTATATACGCTCACATAGTCGTCATCTCGGGTTAATAAAGATAAACTTCGAATTTGGTTAGATTGTCGACGCTTTTCTAGTTTATCCAAAGCATGAGCCTCTTCTAATAAAGATTTAAACAAAAACATTCTTGCCATTGTTATCGCTTAAAAGTATTTACTTTACACAAACGCCCAAAAAGTAGTTTATAAACACAAATTATATAGTTATTGTACTAATTTTTAACACTGTGACATAAAAATACTATTTATCACTATGTCTAATAAGATTTCTTCTATTTTCACTCGTAAAATAGATACTTTTTATTTGACACTTTCAATCGGGTTCGGGTGCGAAGTGAGTATCGAAGTGACGTCGGAATTACTTCTCAGAATGCCACTTCTTACGTCATCTCATACTTTATCTGTCAAAATCTCACGGCCAATTTAGTTCAACTCGCTGACACGCTCGCAAGGGTAGCGCTAGTGTAGATTCGAATTGTCAACCGAGTTTTTAGAATGCCAATTAAGAAACTCGCAGCGGATTCAGATGCGAAGTTTAGAATGAGATCTTACAGAATCACAGCGGGCAGGCAACGGTGATAGTAACTGGGATATAGCGGGAGTTTTTACATTAGGTTCTGGTATATATTTTAGTGTTTCTTTTCATCATGATTTACATAAATTACAATGGAAACTTGTCGCAAAAAGTAACGTAAATTATGGACAGCTTAATCGTATTTGTGAACAATCACACTAAAATTATAAAGGCGAAAGTTTGTGAGTGTGTGTGTGTGTGTGGGGTGTGTTTATAATTATGTTTGTTACTTCTTCACGCTTAAACGGCTGGACCAATTTTGATAAAATTCCTCCCTTAAATATTTATTTTATTTTGTTTTTAGTATTTGTTGTTAGGTATAGCGGCAACAGAAATACATAATTTGTGAAAATTGCAACTGTCTAGCTATCGCGGTTCTTGAGATACTGCCTGGTGACAGACAGACGGACGGACAGACGGACAGACAGCGAAGTCTTAGTAATGGGGTTTCGCTTTTACCCTTTGGGTACGGAACCCTAAAAAGCATTTCAAAAAGCACTGAAGGTAACGAAGTTTGTGAAACACCTGTTCAGTTATAGATATATCACTGACTGTATGAAAAACGCCTATTGCTAACCACCAGTGGCGGTAGCGAGCAGTCAGTGTGGAGGGAGCCTAATCGTTGGCAAAATGCATCAATTCATTTTTATTTGTTTTAAACCTTTTTCTTTTTTTTTCCATCATAAGCACACTTGTTTTTTCAGCTCACTTTAGAAATTGGCAGAATAATTGACATCGGCTTTGCTTGCCATTTATTAAAAATAGAATAGAATCAACAATTCATCATCAGACCCATAGTAAAATGTCAAATGGCATATTATGTGGCCTGCACCCTAATTGCGTAACACTCTATCAACCTCGATTTGAATCACTTTGAAAGATACCTATTGCTAAACTATTGCTTCGTAAGTTCGAGAAATGTGTCTGTTCAACAACGTAAATAACGCAATGGATGATGTTGAACTGTCAAAGTGAAACCCATTGCTACTGAATACTGATAGTGTGTTACGCAATTAGCTTGCCGTTCACGTTTGGTCGTTGTGGTGTGGTTATGCTGTGGTAGGTACGCTAAGCACGGCGACACATCTAGCTTTACATAACCATTATAGGGATCGTTTGGCAAATGAAGCCGCGTCTGATAGAGAATTTTATGCTTGTCCTCTATGGCATACTGAACTTTTACCCCTAGTTAGAGATAGATGTATTCAATCCTGGTCAGAATATTTTGATAAAAGATCTCTAACGAAGGGCATTTGGTACAAGACGATTCAACCATCGCTTCCACGTATGCTTTGGTTCAGCGAGGGCAGGATGAATAGGCAAGAAGTTGTGATAGCTTTGAGACTCCGATCCGGCCATGTTCCTCTCAATAGTTTTGGTTTTATGATGCGCAAAGTTGATTCACCAAATTGCGCTGTCTGTGGAGTCATAGAAGATGTGCATCACATCTTGTCGTAATGTAGTCGTGTTGGAATTCAAAGACGTCAAGCTTTTGACAATAATTTTAATGTAGGCTACTATAATAGCGTCCTTGCCTCACCATTGTCAGATGAGGCCAGAACACTTTATCATATTGTTATTATGGGTACAAGGTTGCGGGTAGGTTAGTTTGTTATATTTATTGTATTCAATAATCGGGGTGACATATTCTTTATAGAAAAAACCCTGTAAATAAATAAATATAAAAAAAAAACCCATTATAAGCTGACTTCGGATTGTACGAAAAACATAAACAATGCGAGTTCAGCTAAACCTGGAAATGTATAGCTTGATGTGTAGCCGTGTGTACCTACGTGTGATCGGGACCTTAGTCGCCAAAATGTATAGCTTGATGTGTAGCCGTGTGTACCTACGTGTGATCGGGACCTTAGTCGCCAAAATGTATAGCTTGATGTGTAGCCGTGTGTACCTAGGTGTGATCGGGACCTTAGTCGCCAAAATGTATAGCTTGATGTGTAGCCGTGTGTACCTACGTGTGATCGGGACCTTAGTCGCCAAAATGTATAGCTTGATGTGTAGCCGTGTGTACCTAGGTGTGATTGAGACCTTAGTCGCCAAAATCTTCTATGAAACATGGCGTCAGGGCCATGTTTTATAGAAGTATATAGAAGAGGTATTGGTATACAATTGTCTTGTACAGTTACGAGCACCAATATTTTATGTCAACACTTGGAAACTTTAAATTTCGATTTTTTCACTAAATAACGAATGCAACGTTGAAATACGACACTACATAAACCTATGGGTTCGAAAATACTATGTTCTTAATAATATAAATTCTATTTAAAAAATAAAGGAGAACGTCGCCTTTGAATAAAGCCAAGTGTATACATACTTTCGCTCGTGACTCTACATGTAAGTCCATGTACAGTCATTAGCTAAAATACGAATTTCCCTAAATGATATCGAAGATTGAATTCAAAAAGGCCCAATCAGCCCGTTTCTATATACTCACGAAAAAGTCGTCCAAAAATTCCACACGGAGTTTTCAGGCGCTACTCCCTAATTCCAGTCACGTATACCTTTGGTTACACTAAAAGCAGGCACCTGTAAAATTTTATCAAAATCGGTTGGAAATTGAAGTCTTTCTAGGGCGATGGACAGATGGATTTTAACTTAATTAATATTGAGTTTGGATACATGGCATTGTTTCAGCTGGAGAACAGAATATTTATTTCAATAGAACTCACGTAAATAATATTATCTATCTACTTTACTAGATCGAAGTTATTTATTACAAATTCATTCAATTATGTAGGGACCTATACTCCGTTTATTATAGCATTAGACAAATAAGGATAACCCTTTAATCCTTTCATTATTTCGATATAAACGCAAGCAGTATTTTTGTGTTTGTTATTCCAGCGTATGGCACTCGTGGGTTGCAGGTGAAAATCAGCGTCAGGTGGTACACCTTGTGCTGTCAACTAAAATGTCAGTTGACAACACAAGGATAATCAGCATAATGATGCTGAGCTAAGGCCCTTTTGGCATTATAAATCTTTGTTTTCTGTTCTTATAATTTTAAGGTGTATTTATTTACTAGCTTCTGCCCGCGACTTCGTACGCGGATCCTGTTGCTTATGCCAGCGACAACGGGGTCGTCAAAATCGAAGATCTGAAACGTCTGATGTCGAATTCTAAGAGCCCGGGGACGGGACGGGTTGTGGTGTCTCGCCGACACCACAACCCGTTAGAATTTTCGCCTCAATGATATTTCTCTGCAGCGAGACGACTTTGAGCCAGGTCCCATTGCACAGTTTCGGCGGAGTGAGTTTCCGAAGAAGCATAATTGGGACACCGACCTTTAACTTAATGGTGTGCGCTGATAGTCCACTTGCACTGAGGGAATTGAGAAATTCTACGGGGTAATGTGTGGCGTCATCTTGGTCGACAACAGTGTTTATTGAAGTGTATATCACTTCATTTCCCTCAATTTCCGCGAGAATGCATTCATTGATCGCTGAAGCTTGGTGGTTTCTGGGTGTTAAAATGGCTCGTTCACACACCCAAGAATTATGTTGGTGCGGTATCCTATTGATGTCCCCGTACACCAGGCGTATCAAATCTTCTAAGGTGGACACCACTCTTCCAAGTATCTCAGGTAGAACCACCTGGCCACCGTCTACTGGTAGCGTTCCCTCACCCAATTTTAAGAGAACATCAGAAAATTCTTGGGCGTGTACATTCCCGCCAAGATGTGCTCTCATATTCATCGTTAAGCGCAACCTATGAATATGTAGCCATAAGAAAGAGTATTTCAACAAAGCATTCACCTCATCAGCCCTAGTTCCTCGCGTCACCACAGGCAGCGTTTGTCGGAAATCGCCGCTAAACAGAACTGTAACGCCACCCATCATTTGCTGGTTCCGGATGCGGATGTCCTGCAAAGTCCTATTTACCGCCTCTACTGCTTTTCTGTTCGCCATAATGCATTCATCCCACACGATTAAACAGCAATCTTTAAGCACGCGCCCTTTGTCACTATTGCGTGACACTCCACAAACAGGTGTTTCATTACTTTCTAAATCTATGGGAATCTTAAACATTGCGTGTGCTGTTTTGCCACCAGGAAGCAGTGTTGCGGCGATTCCTGACGATTCTACTGCAATGGCAATCTTGTCTTGCCTCCTGACCTCTGCGAGAATGCCAGAGTTGACAAATATTCTCCCTGTTCCACCAGGAGCATCCAAGAAAAACATTTTACCTTGGCCGAGCCGAGTCAAGGATGGTGTCGAAAATTTGCTTTTGCTCTGAGGTAAACTTAGAGACATGATGGTCATTGACGACGGTACTCATAGCTCTTGGATCATAATTTATTTCAGAGTTGTACTTTCTGTTTCCAAGCTCTTGTACATCCAGATGTTGTGGAGTCGGTAGCCCATAATGCACCAGAGAACTGCCGCAGATCGAAATGACCATATCTTGAAGTGAACTAAGGCAACTGTTTAGAACGCGCTCATCAGTTGCCTCAGTATTATTTCAGTAGTGCGTCTCAGACCTCTTAGGAAGTCTTCGCACAGAAGATGCCGATATTTCGCCCACAACAGAAGCGGATTTGCAATACCGCAGAACACCAACATGACGACAAACAGATGTCGCAAACGACTGAGATTGTCACTAATGCTGGCCTCCTCAAGTGCGTTGTCCCAGTGCTGATCACCGTCGAGAAGGTGGCGTGCTACGCAAGCAGCGCGGTATGTGGGATACTCAATGTCATCGACTGTCCTTAGAAACGCAAATGATGTTGGGCCGTGCACTGTGTGCAGTAACATTCGCAAATAATAGCACTCGCCATTATTTGGGTGCACAGTGTAAACCCGTCCCAATGCGGTGTCCTTAAAAATTCCCGGAAACCCGTCCACGGCGTGTCCGCATCGACGTCGATTTAATACACCTCTTTGCTTATAGTACCTACGTGTAGTACGACGGCACCTCATCAAAGGTGAGTGATCTAGCAAAGTTGTCCCCTTCACAGAGTCTGAAAAAGGCCAATTTCAGTCTATCAAAAAGTACTCTGTGAAGGCCAACAGGAAAATTAAACACATCAACCAACACAGACAACAAAGGTAACCCCCGTTTCTATAGGATGAGAGCGGCACATATCGGCACCTATAACATCACATTTTAGGAAAAAAACCATAGCGCGATCTAACTCGACGCCAACGCCATCTAGTTAGAAAACGGAAACTACATATTATTTACCCAAATTAATCAAATTATGAATAAAACTAAATTGTCGTTAATTTAACAGACAACTACATTAGTTTAGCATTAAAAAAAATGGTAACAGCAGCAAGGATTTACCTACAACAAATCTGCTTGGTAAGATATAGCTTAGAACCAAAAGTTTGACTTGAATTCATGATAGTGTAGCTTGTTGTACCGCCAATCAATCTGTTTAGTAATATTGGTGTGAAACTCTCCATACAATTAGATAGGACATGTGAAGTTCTTTTATTTCATAATAGTATCGTTCCTAATGCACATAAAATATGCAAAAATTAAAAAAAAAAAGAATTTTACGATTTAAAAAAAAAAATATGGGATTTGAACTCGCACCATTTAGTGCGGTAAACGGTCGCCTGACCTTACAGCTAAATTCCCCGTTGACATATTGTTGAAATAGGTGTTCCCTTGCAATTTATAATATTACTGCCCCGCTCCTTTATAAAAATAGCGTGATTATTATGTTCCCAGAGTTAAAGTTTTATTTTTAACTAAATAAATAAATAAATATGTCATTTGGTGCATTCAATTATTTTGTGCATTCAATTACGAACAAACACATTTTAAAATCAATATTGCTTACCTCCCATAACATATGGCGTGATAATATGTAGCCTAAAGCCTTCCTTGGTTTACTAAGAACATTTTTGCTGAATTTCAATTCAATCTATCCAGTAGTTTTGGCGTGAAGCCGTACCATACACACAGACAAACAGACAAACAGACAAAAATTCTAAAAAGTCACTTTTTGTCATCAGTTACGTTTTTCTAACAAAAGCCACTTATTTTTTCTCGAAAATTCACAATGTACAGTTTTTCTTTCGTTACTGTTTTATTATATGTATAGATTTTGCTGTATTGTCAAGAAACGCATTTTTCTTTCTTTTTTTTTCTTTCAGTATAAACTTCGTCATTTAATATAATAGTATATTTACCATACACATTTAAAAAATAACTAAAATGCAGTAATTTCAAACAATATTATACAGTATTACTGTCGTTATGTGTACCAATTATATTTTTTATGCTATTATAAATGTAGTACAGATATTTGTCTGCTCAGAAAGTACTTTGAAGCAGATATAATTACCTATCTAATGGACAATATTAATAATACGCTGTCCAGAATAAAACTCACAAGGGTTTAGAAGGTCCACTTTATTTTTACCCTGAACGTAAAAGGAGTTGAAGTAACCAATTATATATCAGATATCGCCAAGTACTTACTTACGTAGAGTCCTAGCTGAAATCGTAGCATGGCGTAGGCGAAGCGTAGCGTGGCGTAGCTCGTAGCAAATTAGTGATTATTGTTTATTGTGTTTTTTTGGATATACAAAATATCGTCGCCCGGCAAACTGTTCCTATGAATTTAGCACATCATGATTCTAGACGTGAGAGCTAGCGTAGAAATGTTACGTCGGTTATAAATAAAAAATCTGCTGCTGCATAGAAAAGTGCAATTCCTGACAAATTCAGAGGTCAAAGTGTACTGACAAACCATAAAAAAAAAAAAAATTAACCGTCGAAATATTTCATCGCAGGGGGTTCAGACTCGGACGGCGAGCAATGGGCAGCTCGCCGTCCGGTAAGGACCAGGCCCGGGTCGACGGCGCGTTGTGTTCCACGCGCGCCTCATGGAGATGTCAGCATCAACTGACGGGGTCCGCTAGGGCCGATGCCCGCCAGGGTCGCGGGTTGTTCGAAAGAGATACCGTGGCCCCTGGCACAGGCAACTGAAGGAACACGGGTGGGTTTTAGTCAGTAAGAGTCTGACACTCCCTTCCGCTCCGACCAGAGCGGGAGGGGTCATTTGATGATTTCCCACCCAAAAAAAAAAAAAAAGGGGGTTCAGACTCGTGTTCTGAATGCATGGTAACAAGTTGTGCGTCGATATCCACTGCCACCTTTTAAAGGTATATAATTTTCTCTAAGATGTAGGTTAAAACAATCTATAGGTACCAAAAACGCATGTTTTGAAAATTACTTCAGCAATTTTCTTAAGTGCACGTGTGCCAACATCGCAATATTAACATGAAAGCAGGCAAAGGCGCGAGCGAGTTCTGCCTCTGCCCACAGAGTGTTCAATCTCTTAATTACTCCCCGGTGATTGGGTTATGGATAGTCTCGATAGCCAGCCTCGTTTATCTAATAGCCGTAAGACGCTTGGGGATGTGTATTTAAAGAGAAAAATGTAGATTCTTTATAAATGGCGTTAGAAAAATAATTTGAGTGGAGCGATTAATAAGTTCAAGAGGCATAAAAAGCACACTTTGGCAGAATCATAAAAGGATAACATTATGAATTATAATTTATGGCGAAGACGACCGTGTTTTTCTTTTTTTCGCTGCTCTACTTAGGTATAATCAAAGAGATTGGGATTGGATTTGGATTGAATTGATTGGTATTTTAGCACAGACAAAAAAAAAATTGAAAAACCTTCATCAATGGGATTTGGTACGATTAACTTAACAGTTAACATTATGATTCAAAATGTTATTCTTTTATGATTCTGCCAAAGTGGCCTTTTTAGGCCCCCGGACTGCATCGTTGGGATCAGAAGGATTGTGTAGAAATACTAGTAATTACTGCAGGGAATAATTGTTTCTTTATTAGTTTTTCCTGCCTTACATCGTATATTTGACACACCATAATTAATAAAAGCATTCTTAGTTTGGGGTTACCTATCACTTCTTTTAAAAATTTGTAAAAGCTTTTTTTTTTTTTTTTGCGGATGGGAAATCATCAAATGACTCCTCCCGCTCTGGGTGGAGCGGAAGGGAGTGTCAGACTCTTACTGACTAAAACCCACCCGTGTTCCTTCCTTAGCCCTTTATGTTCCGGGCCAGCGGTAACCCTTTCGGACAATCCCGCTGACCCGGCAGGCTTCGGCCCTAAGGGGCCCCTCCCCGATGCTGACATATCTTTGAGGCGCGCGTGGAACACGTACGCGCCGTCCGGCACGGGCCTGGTCCTGATCGGACGGTGAGCTACCCATTACTCTCCGCCCGCAGGCCCGCGCCTACGGTGGCCGGGAGTCGTCACGCGGCTCCCGACGCCGGGGGCGTCCCCCGCGGCGGCTGAGACGGGAGGCTCTCTCCCTGCACCAGTTCCGGACGCGAGAGGTCGCCGTCGCTGCCGATCGCCTCTACGAGGACACGGCGGTGCTCCGCCCAAGCGGGGCAGACCTCCACCGTGTGCTCCACCGTGTCCTCTGGGCGATCCTGGCAATGGTGACACCCGGGCGTTTCCTCCCGCCTGATGATGTGCAGGAACCTCCCGAAACTTCCGTGTCCGGTGAGGACCTGCGTCAAGCGGTAGGTGAGGGCGCCGTGGCGCCTCTCTAGCCACTCCTCAAAGGGGGGTCTTATCGCCGCTATCGCGGCGTGCCCTGCGCTGGGTTGCGACAGTCGCTCTTTCCATGCCGCCATGAGATCGCGCCGGAGATCCGTCCGCTCCGCAGCGATTTGCCGCGGAAACGGATCCTCCCCCCGGCGTAGTGCCTCCGCGCGCCACTCATACAGGCGCGCGAGGACTATCGCCTCCAGATCACATGGCGGCAGTCCGGCAAGGAGGCTTCCCGCCTCGCCAGAGATCATGCGGTAGCCCCGGATAACCCTTATGGCTACCACCTTCTGGGGCGCGTTCAGGTAGTGGGCGGCTCGCCGCCGCAGTGAACGCGCCCACACCGGGGCCCCGTATAGGGCCATGGACCGCACGACCCCCGCGTAAAGCCTCCGGCAGGAGGTGTTTGGCCCCCTCAGGTTGGGCAAGAGCCGCTTGAAGGCGGCCCCGGCCCGTTCCAGTTTGGGGGCCAAACGTCGGAAATGCTCCACGAAGTTCCACCGGCTGTCGAGCACCGGCTGTCGAGCTTGGCTCGAACTTTCGGTATTAAGTAGTAAGTAGATTTTTCTGTGAAAGACAAGAGACACTTCCGTTACCCGCTTAGATCGAACGATAAGAATAAGAAAAGAATAAGAAAAGAAAGAAAGAAAAAAACTTTTATTTGCGGCAAACATGACGTAGAGAGAGAAAAAACACGCACACGAAGGGTTCCGTACCACAAGGCAAAACGCCGAAAAAAACACGTTTGTTGTATGGGAGTCCACTTTAAATGTTTATTTTATTCTGTTTTTAGGGTTCCGTAGTTCCTACAAGGAACCCTTATAGTTTCGTCAAGTCCGTCTGTCTGTCTGTCTGTCTGTCCGAGGTTTTGCTAAGAGACCTTTAGTATTAGAAAGCTGTAATTTTGAAGGAGTGTCTATATTAATTACGCCGACAAGTGGTAAAATAAAAAAAAAATTTTTTTTTTTTTAGGGTAGCTCCCCTACACGTGATGTGGGGATGAATATTTTTTTCGTCGTCTACCCCATCATGTGGGGTATCGTTGAATAGGTCTTCTAAAATGACTTAGGGGTTGCTAAAATATTTTTTCGATTTAATGCACTATTTACGAAATATTAAAATTTAAAGTGCAAATTTTTGTTCCAGTAGGGCGTCCCCCCCGCCCTCTAAAACCTAAAGTGCGGGCTTGAAAAATCTGGAACAATTCACTATGATAGTGCATTTCATGAACTTTAAGAGGGCTATCACAAATTTTTCTTGTTTAGAGCGTTTGACTCGAGTTTTGATGTGTGATTATGATTTAACTAAAGCCACAATAGTAAAAAAAATACATGCCCGAGAAAGTTTGATTCCTTCTTTTGGGAGCGCATTCAATAAATATTCCAGTTTGTTCACATAAATCAGTAAAAAACTTGTTTCTGCAAAGGCTGTTTCATAAAATTTTACTTTCGGGCATCTCGCGATGCCCTGTTACATCGAAGATATAATAGTTTAATCATTTATAAAAATATCTATGATACAACTGTATCTTCTACTATTGTATGCATACATCAATTTATTATGTTTCATACAGTAATACACCAAAAATAATTCCGTAAAACAGAGAGTTAATGATAATTTTTCACCCGAAATTATATTTTTTATCTATGAATATATAAAAGAAATTCAAACAAAAAGTATTTAATAACTAAGGTTACTCTGTAACCTTGCTTGAAAAAAAAATAACTCTAATTTAAAGTAAATTAATATTTTTAAATAATTGTTGTATGCAATGCTATTTATCAATATAAATCTCGGGACGCGCGGTCTTAGCTTTCCCGCCCCGACCCTTGCTCGAGCCAGCCCGCGCCGCTGAGCCTGTAGTGCAAAATCAGTCCCCAAATAATACCGATCCAGCCTGTCCCTTGCTGTCCTCTCCCAGCGACGCCCTAAGCCGAGGTCCGAACCCCACCGGGGGGTGCCCTTAGCGTGTAGTCGCTTAGTTTTTAGTTTTTAAGCCCTGGCTGGAGGCCTCAATTTATTGTGGCATCCACAGGAAAGTCCGGTTAAGTAGTGACGACCTCTCAAGGTCAACTACGAGATGCCATGATCCAAAAAAAAAAAAAAAAATGTCTTAGCTTTAGTCCGCGCCGAGCGCTTCCAAAGAGAGGACGTATCGCTCGCTCGCTGTTGCCGTCACGTGGTCTCGCTCACCAATTCGCCAAGAATAAAGCGCGACCAACACATCTTAATACAAGTGTTTTTTTTTATTAGAGAAGGTCGGATTGTAATGCATAAGTATTTTCCTATGATATTCTAGCGCGAATATGTATATCCTGTATTATAGAAAAAAAAACATACGTAAATATAAGGTCCCATTAAAATAGATGGAGAAACTTTCAGAACACATTCAGACCACCAAAATAAGGAAGATGGTAAAAAATATACAAGAAAAACGCATAGATACTTATAAGAAAAATAATCAGCTAACGAAAATACACTAATGTGCCTGCAATTGATTATTTTAGGTCAAAATAAAATCACTTTAAACATTGTTTTTTTTTTGCTTGGATATCTTTAGTTAGACGTACTGAGCGCTGTGTTAAATTGTCCATCTATTTTAATTAATAGTTGTTGTTGTCTTCGTTTTCTGACTTTTTTTTTTTTTAATTCAGATAATTATTTTCAGACGTAAGTAGTTACAGTGTGGACTGTTACTAAATATCAACTAAAAGTAATAAAAGTTTTCAAAGTTAATGATTTCTGGGGGGATAAAAAAGCCACTTTGGCAGAATCATGAAAGGATAACATTATGAATCATAATATAGCAAAGGCAGTCCGTTTTTCTTTTTTCGCTGCACTACATTAGGTATAATCAAAGAGATTGGGATTGGATTTTGATTGCCTTTTTAGGCTCCCTGGAACCTCAAAATACCAGAACCAGAAAAAACTAGTTTTATTAGGAGTACGTGCTTCTTGAAATCATAGATTAGAGAAAAGCACGGTCTATGCCACTTCAGAGATTTTTTTTTTTTCCGTACCTAAAGGGTGCCAACGGGACCCTATTACTAAGTGTCTGCTGACCGTCCGTCCGTCTGTCTGTCAGTGGCTCATGAGCCGTTATAGGCAGATAGTTGAAATTTTTCGAAATGTGTATTTTATATTGCGATGTGATTTTTTCAGCGCATATTATTGCGGTGGTACGAAACTCTTCGTGTGGGAGTCCGACTCGCACTCGGCCGGTATTATTTTTTTAACAACAGACACCTGTACTGCTGGGGAGTTTGTTGCGCCACTTCTTCTTCTCAGTGAAAGCGCTAGGAAATGGTGAAGGGCGGGCGTTTTTGGGGACTGTCTTATGTAATTTTGACGTTCGAAAAGTGCAGATTCTCAGCCTAATTTGAATAAAATTACTTTTGATTTGCCTTTTTACTTTCTTTTGACGTTTTTATCCAAACTGTAGATACAACATCACATTGCACTTATTTCTATAAATAAGTACTTATATGTCTACCTACCTGCTGAATAAATTACATATAAAGAAACTTCGTAAAAAAGTAGGTACCTACCAACAAAAAGTATCAGTGCGATTCCTTTCTTAGAAACTGGCAACGCGCAAGTAATGCTTCTGGCATCGCAAGCGTCTATAGGTTGCGGTAACTACACACCATCAAGCGGGCTGCGTACTAGTTTGCGAAAAAAAAAATCAAGTATATGTTTATGACCCTATAGTAATTCTATAGATAAACTGCTGTTCTAGGAAACATTCATTGGTACAAATAATATTTCATGAACTATGTATAACAGTAATTTAATTTATTTACAACAAAGTAGCAAAGGCTCTTGTTGGTTTGTTCCTGGCATCGGACGCATAGCCGTTTGCATGTGTGCGTAGCATACCTCTTTAGATGCACACGTGCGCATCCGCTGCCGCGCGCCGTCGAATTTACCTAAAACTGAGCACTTCGATTTTGTAATAGCGCCCTTAAAGGAAAAGTATAGCGGTTAAGATAACTTAATTAGTTTAGCAGTAATAGTCGTTGAACTTGGGTGTTGGAAAATTTTGTACCAAATACAAAATCCTTAGCATTAATCTTTTAAAGTGACTAAGATGAAGTAGTTGCTTGTTTATAACGGGTAAAGATTTTTTTTTATTCAGAATAAAGAACAACAGAATCGTACGACATTGTGATAACGGGCTACTACGGAACCCTACACTGTGCGTGGCCCGACACGCACTTGGCCGGTTTTTTAGTATTTGCTGTTATAGCGGCAACAGAAAAATACATCATCTGTGAAAATTTCAAACAGACAGACAGACGAACAGTGGAGTCTTAGTAATAGGGTCCCGTTTTTACCCTTTGGGTACGGATCCCTAAAAAGAACAACTTTGGTAAAATATGCGTTACATCCACCGCATCCACCGCAAAACGGCCATCGTTCAGCATAATGCTACGACCCTAAGCCAGACAGAGTCATGATGACGTCAACCAGTGCAGTAGGTACCTTTAGAATGAGATAGGAGTTAAAGTTAACTCATGAATAACTTGGATAAAATTCAGGCAAATTAATCTTTTGCCTTTTGTTTCTAAATTATGCAATGTAGCCAACGCATTGCTTATCCGAGTTATTCCTGGGGCCTAAAAAAGACCACTTTGGCTGAATTATAAAAGGATAACATTATGAATCAAAATAGACAGTTAACTGTTTTGCCCATTGGTGAAGATTTTTTTTTTGTCTGTGCTAAAATACCAATCAATCCAATTCAAATCCAATCCCAATCTCTCTCATTATACCTACGTAGTGCAGCGAAAAAAAGAAAAACTCGTACTGTCTTCGCAATATTATGATTCATAATGTTATCCTTTTATGATTCTGCCAAAGTGGCCTTTTTAGGCCATTCCTGATGCGTTGCGAGGTATCCCGTGACATGCACATGAGTTCCCCGCCAGTCAGTCAACCTTGCATGAAAAAAACACTCGTCGAATACATAACCTACACCCCTCTTTTTGAAGTCAGTAAAAATACATCTCGATAGACAAAACGTGCATTTGATAGCTTATCCTTGCCGTATTTTATGAGCAAAGGGGACTGGACGTTATCTACTTACGAGGGTAATATTCATCAGCGAAAAATAAGCAAGTAACTATCAAGATAAACTAACAAAGAGCTTACTTATGTAATATAAAACTTCTAAGGGTTCGTTATAATAACAAACAGGGTCTAATAAAAACTTAAAGAAAGGTAGAAGGTCCAGTTGGGTTATTCCAGGGATGGGGAACCTACGTCCCGCGGGCCATCTTCGGCCCGCGACCTTCATCATCTGCCTAGCCTTTTCCCAACTATGTTGGGTTCGGCTTCTAGTCTAACCGGATGCAGCTGAATACTTGTATTTTACATGGAGCGACTGCCTATCTGAGCTCTTCAACCCAATTACTAGGTAATACGATACCCCCTGGTAAGACTGGTTGTCAGACTTTCGGGCTTCTGAAAGATCCACGAATGACAGCCGAAATCAACGGCTTAACGTGCTTTCCGAGGCACGGAGAGGTCTTGATGTGTAAAGATGGTCACCCATCCACGAACCAACCGCGACAAGCGTAGCTTAACCTAATCAATCGACCCTTGCAGCTGTTATTACTTAGCCACAAGCCTCTCGAAAAATCCGGCCCGCGACCATCATACAAAAATGAAGTGAAGTTTTCATATTGTTAGAAAGGAGAATGGGTAAGACCGTACCCAGACACAAATGTGTCTAAACATGTCCCCACAAAGACCAGCGCTCCGCAACCTTCTACTTCGCAGCTTGCAAAATAAATTAGTGTTTCAGATAATACATTGTGACTGTCTGTCACTTACACATATTTAATAACTAAATATTATATTTATTTTAAAACCGGCACTTGGCGCCGTCACTTGGAGACACATAAATTCTCTAGTTTATGGACAACAGACTGGCACTTATGCCAGCCATCAGTCGAAACCAATATTTAATGTCACTTAAGATGCAGTATTTTGTACGAATTCTAAGAAGGACCAAACCCAAAACGGACCCTTGAAACAATTGAGTAATTGTATAAAAAAGGGCGATAAACAGATGCTGCGAAAGTGTGGGAATTTGGGCTGTGAGCATGGTGGTATAGGATGTGAGAAATAATAACGAGGACGGAGGGGCAGTCGGGGTCGACCCGCTTTAGGAGACGGACTTGCGAGTCCAGGCTAGTTAAGTTAGGAGATTGAGTGAACACTAGGAGACCACGAAACTGAGTGGTTGACGTAGGCTAGATGAGCAGAGTTAGACCTTAGGCAATAGCAATGAAACTGTGTGCCTGATTTAGGGATCGTGAGAGCGAGAGTGTCATTTAATACGTTAAATAATAATTGTTGTTTTAGACTAGGATATATTAGTCTACTATAATGCAAGTAGCGTGAAAGGCGCGTGAATCTCAGTGAGTGTTTGTAAACGATTGGATTGGGTGAGTGTTGAATATTTTATCCCTCCTTGTTCCTTTTAATGACTAATTCGAGGTATCCTACGCATGCGTTTGGTTTTAGGGACTCGGAGAAAGCCTTCTATGGGGTTTGACATTTACCAACCGACAGTAGACAACCAAAATTGACACTGACGGCGGTCACACCGCTTATGGAAGGCTGAACCGAACTTACAACTCGTTAGGGCCATTTTGAAATATAGTGTTACCTTTTATTCTGGTGTTGATGTTTACGGACACAAACCAATCAAACGTTAGTGATGGCTACCTTCTCCTATGGACTGACTAACTGCAGGATATCTTACATTGTACTTGATGTACGCACACTTCCCGGGAGCGGGGGTAGGCTTCACCAAGTACCCCTAACTGGTTTGATAGCCGTTCTAAGGAACGTTAGAAATTGTGTCTCGTTAAATCACACCCGGCCTATGTGCCTCTTACTGATACAAAAAAATAATATTTAGCGAGACACATAATTTGGATGCCCAGTGGAAACGCGTCGTTGCCAGATAGCTAGGTAGACAAGAATGATTGCACGACTGCCGATTACACTGCAAGCATCCCCAAATTGGGTAGATTAAGGGAGGTGTGAAGTGACGATTTAAAATAACCACTTCGGCGTATAGCAAGGCAATTCGTAAGGAATTCTGCTACCGACTGACGATGCGGTACGCTTGCGCTAGTTTTGTATTGTCTTAGTAAAGGGTGAGTAGGCCGTTCTAAGGGGTTATTATTACAGTACGCGTCCAGCACTTCTGGAAACCTGTCTCGCTCAATGGTAGAGACACTTCGCAGTCCTTTACCTTAGGATTGAGTAAGGCATGCTTGAGTATAGGGAACGTGTCCTGTTGGAACGTAGCAGGCCCTTTCTAGGGCCTATGCACTTTAGAAGTAGGACTGGCAGCACACGTACGACGTAACCGCTGTTATAAAGTGGCCATGTCCCTACGTCGGTCGCTGGGGTGGGTTACTAGATGATTGTAAGAACTTTCAGTAACGTAACTAAAAACAATGTATTCTCCGACGCAAGCGTTACGTGTCAATTACCCTTTCGTATTCCTCTCAAGTCTTGTAACGTTCATAAACAAAAGAAAAGTAGATTTCCTTTCCTTAATCACCTTACCAAAGAGTTCCCAACCTTATTTTATATTGAAATTGTTTTCTTGTATCCCCCCTTGTTCCCCAGCTTCCTAAGTCGGGACAAGGCAAAACACTTCTTGGGAATTCATTATTTTGAGGCCATGTTCGAGTGGGCTGTCGCGAGATAGCGAATATTAGGTTTTAAGTTAAATATAGTTGGGTTGATGCCCAGATTAGACTAGACTAATCTAGTAAAAGTGATGAGTGTGTGTGGTTGTTTGCTGGTGTGACTGAGCGAGTCCTTCATTATAATAACTACCCTAGGCTGATAGAGTTATTAAAGTTATATAATTAATCAGACAGAGACGTGTTGCTGGGGAGTTTGTTGTGCCACTTCTTCTCCCCAGCCCAAACACTAGGAAGTGGTAAATCTTCGAGAGAGTTGTTCCACGACTCTATTAATTAGTAATTCATAATTTGTTATTCTCTACTCTATTAACTAGTAAATTCTAGTACTATAATTCCTGAACATTGTATTCGGTGCCTCCGGCCAATAACAGTGTTATATGAGAGATTATTCAAAACTCTATTAAATAATGATTCGTGAGTTTCGAATCTCAAGTCTATTATCTAGTAATTCTTGAATGTTGTATTCTTTATCTCAGGCCAATAATTCGGTCAGACTGACATGAACACGTGTCTTGCAGATATGCTTGTTGTGCAAAGGGTGAACTTCCAGAAGTTAGGGTGACCATATCATATCCAGTCTAAGGACTGATAGGGACCATGTCTCCAAAAGAGCATGATGCCGACGCAATGCCGCTGGAACTAGCCGCTCCGTAGTCAGACAAGGATGGTCGCTCGGTTGCCGCAGGAAAAGCCGCTTCGTCACGTTTATCAGTTCGAAAGAACTGCTAGGGACCATGTCTCCAAAAGAGCATGATGCCGACGCAATGCCGCTGAAAAGCCGCTTGCGTCACTATATGGAAGTGTTGCTCTGAGTACTCCAGGTATAGATGTGAGGTCATTGTGTGAGTAAGGACTGATCAAATACCTGTTACGCTAGCGTATGGGTTACTCACAACTTAATAGTAATTATATACCTTGGATCCCTCTATTGCTACTAAGTTTCTAAAACCACATTCAATCTATGTTCATAACTATGAATTCCTAAGTCTTACTTAGCATTACTTTCAATCCTTTCCTTGGTCTATTGATGAGACAAGGCATTGGACTTCTTTATATTTGGAATTCATTTCAATCGGTGGAAGAGTGTCCAGTCTGGAGACGAGCTCTACAGAGCCGTACGGTGGCGGGGTGCGGCTCTTCCCCCTTAGGGGGAACCGACCTAAATACCAATAAGTAACATAATTAGGAAAAACGAAAATTTTATCAGCCTAGGGTAGGCTAGGAACAGTCACAACATAATTATCAATATTTTTCGTTTCAGCCGATAGACGTCCACTACTGGACATAGGCCTCCCCCAATTTTGGGAGGGTTTGCCATAATCGCCACGCTTGGCAGGCGGGTTGGCGATCGCAGTGCGGTATGATGGTGGAATACACAGGAACGCTGCTGCCCATTCTCCGGTACGATCCTTAGTCGCCTTTTACGACACCCACGGGAAGTAAGGGGTGGTGGTATTCTTTAAGTCCGGCACCACAGAGACAAATATTTTTATTTCAGTAAAAATATCTCACTTTCGAACTCAAGCCTCGAGCGTTTACGCCGCACGGCATTTCATACAAACTTTCAAGCCCTTATTTTTCGAAAGGAATGAACTGATTGTAATGAAACTTCATATGCATAAGCAGGATACAAAGGTCTAAAAAGTTAGTATTAGTCAGTATTTCGAAAAATAAGGGCCTGAAAGTTTGTATGAAATGCCGTAACGGCGTAAACGCTCTTAACGCCGTCAGTCGTCAAGTTCTGATTTGAGCTTCACGATTACTGACAAATGCTTGCACTGACTGGACTGGTCCAGTTAATTCTGTATGGTTCTTTCCTCAAAAGACAATTTCAGGAACTAATCTAGGTACAGACGCCAGCACATCAAGCTACCCGAAACTGTGAAATATTCCCAATCAACTTTGAACCTTATGCTTTGGCGATAAAGTTGAAAATCTATTAAAGAAATTTGACAGATTGTAGTAGCTTGATGTGCTGGCGTCTGTACATTGTCTTCAATTGATCGGACCAACATTATGTCTGGACATTAAAAGAGTTAAAAGTCTGAAATAACACTAAACGAAGGAATAGCGCGGGCGGGCGATGCGATGCCATGCGGTAGGTTGGGGGAACAAAAAAATTCACGCGGACTGAGTCGCGGTCAGAAGCTATGTATAAGTAGGTAAATATACCTAGATGTAATGTGAAAACAAACAAACGCAAGCTTAAAAACAAAACCTTAGAGCCTCTGAAGTCTAAGCCATACTTTCCCCAAACTTTTTGTCTCGTGGTCCCTTTGGCCACTTTTTTCTGTTTTGGGTAAGGCCTCATTTACGGAGACGCGGGGCGTCGCGCGTTGCGTTGAGCGGCGCGGCCCGCACTGAATTCAAATATATGGCGTTGTATGAGTGCGTTTACGGAGAAGCGATTTTAGACGAGTTTGTTTGAATTAGGGCGTTTTTTGCGGCCGAGCCCGCGGATGGCACCGACGCGTCCCACGCGGCGTTTATCGTGGCGGCGCACGCAGCGGCAATTCTCGATGAAGCTATGTCCTATGCTATGTGCCGCCGCGATGCCCGCCGCGTGCTTCGCTACACGCTAGAGGATTCGCCGCGGGCGCCGCGGCGGGCACCGCCACGCTTGCCGTCTCGCTTCTCTATGAACATTTTCGTATATTGCTATAAGTTTGTGTTTACGCGTGCGATGATGCGTGCCGCTTCACGCGCCGCCCCACCGTAAACAGAAAAAACGTCCGACGCGCCGCGAGACGCCACGCCACACGCGACGCGAGACGCCCCGCGTCTCCGTAAATGAGGTCTAAGGCTGTTTTAATGTTGATGATTTTTATAGATAAACCTTGCATCATATAAACGTATAGAAGACTTATAATCATCTATGCTATGCGGGCTTGAATATATGGATCTTGAATGGATCAAACCTTCTGTGGTAAAGTTTTTAGTTTCCCAATAATTAATCCAAACGAGTTCTTTGTTTGACGTTTATGTCAGTTCAGCGCCCATTTTAACCTGATCCTACTTTTGAAATAAGAATTTTATAGAAGGAGGTCTGCTTATTCTGGTTCTTGGTTTGTTAGGAAGCTTTTGTATAATAATTAAGGAATGTTGAAGCATAACGGAGTTATCAAATGTGCTTAATTATCAATGGGACATCTGATCTGTTTAGACATCGATCATTCATTGTTTCACTCTTTAGATTGTGTCTGTTTTGTTTTAAATGCGTTACTTTTCTATGCTTCAGTGTCCTTATCTCGGAATTTCTGGTAATTCCTTGGCTATTTGTCATTGGTGCCGAATCCCTTGTCACAAACTAAACTAAATACCTATTGTCGAAGTACAGCATGCGGGAGCAGAGTACGTCGAAACTGACTCATGTCGGACTACCATTGTTGTCGAAGAAGCATGTCGTCGACGTCGCATTGTTTCCTAGTCAAGTCATGTCGAAGAAACGCTTTGTCGGAGTACAGTAGTGTCGGACTTAAGGTATTTCGAACTAAAGTATTGTCGAAATGAAGACGTGTCGGAGTTCCATATTGTCAAAATAAAATCTTGTCGTATTACGGTTTGTCGAAATTCGGTTGGTAAGTCTTAATCAGCGCCTGACGTAAAGTGACGTAATTTTAGTAGGCAAGTTTTTAATCGCTGATTATTATTTAATTTGACAGGACTGTACTAAAATTTATCATCTGTCCTTTTCTTAGTGAAATAGGGAGATAACACCCCTTTTTGAAAAGTTTTGTTTTGAATTGTAGTTTCTGCTTACCCCATGGGAAAAAGGCGTGAGTTTACGTATGTAAAGCCTACTAAAATTTGTGTTACAGATTGATGTTATTTCAAGTTAAACAAATTTCAACTTTATTTTAATGCTAATTAAGTTGATTTCAGAGTGACTAGCACTATTGAAAAAGTTATAAAAATGTTTGAAGTTGTAGCGTAAACTGAACTTTATTGTGTAAGTTTTAAAGTAATTTTTCCATAAACTCATATAATTGTTTACATTTTTGGTAAATAAATAGCGAACGCAGATTAGATATGTAGTATTATATAGTCGGACTTTTAATTACTTAAATGACTGAAATTGCCGTCTTTTTGTTTTTTCGCGGTCATCAACCAAATCTTGTTTTTTTAGTACAGAATAGTGTAACAAACGGAACTTATTTGACATGCATATCTCTAAACTCAGTCCGAAATGAGTTACTAAGAAGTGTCATTTTACTGCAGCTAATTGAAAGTCGGACAATAAGTTATTTTGAAAAATTTATTTAAAGTGTTTACATAATTTTAAAAGCTAACAGTGTTAAAATAATAATAATATGTATAAGTATATAAAAAGGAGGAAAAATAATCAAAGGGCATCAAAAAAATTCGTCAGCATCGCTGTCAACAGGAAACGTACCCAAAAGGCTGGCAGCATTGCCACGTTGTATGGCAATGAATCATTACCTTTACCTACTATCTAAACTGAAGGAAACTATTTCATTTGAACTAAAGCTGTTCTAAATAATAAAATAGTTAAACGAAAACAGTAGTAAATAGTAATAGTCACGCGCACGCGTGAGTGAGTGTGTGTGTGTTTATATGTTTAGGACTTCATCACGCTCAAACGTCTGGACCAATTTTGATAAAATTTTGTATGGAGGTAGCTGAAACCCTGGATTAACATAATAGGCTACTTGTTATCCCGATATTCCCACGGGATCGAACTTATGCGGGTGAAACCGCGGGGCACAACTAGTAGTTAATACATAGAATAGACTTTGTGGATTAGAAGACGATGAAACAAACTGAAATCAATCACCCACTGTACCTACTTATTAAACATACACATAGTTATACCACAGATTACTGCTTAAATCCTAAATAACAAATTCATTCAGATCAAAATGTTGTACGGCGCGACACGAGGTACTTACCTTATGAATATAAAATAAGCCTGTCGCTAAGAAAGGTAAATAATTTCAAAGGGAACCTCGCGAGCTCGCTACACGGAAAAACACTAATTTGGCAAATGCATACACAGCGATATCCGCATCGCGGTGAA
This sequence comes from Mesoligia furuncula, assembly GCA_916614155.1. Classification (NCBI taxonomy): domain Eukaryota; kingdom Metazoa; phylum Arthropoda; class Insecta; order Lepidoptera; family Noctuidae; genus Mesoligia; species Mesoligia furuncula. The sequence continues at coordinate 27,928,261 of OU744794.1, forward strand.
AATATTCAAAAGGGCAGAAAATGTTTTCATCAGATATTATCCATCTACGTCTGAGTTGGAACTGTGAGGAAAAGGCAGTAGATAAAGTTGGCATTCAATTTTGTTTTAATATTTGAAAGACGTAGCCTTGGAATGCCTCCCACGGTGGACCAATGACCTGATGAAGGACGCAGGAATCCGCTGGATGCGAAGCACAGAACAGGGGGCCTAAAAAGGCCACTTTGGAGAATCATAAAGGGATTACATTATGAATCGTAATAAGGCGAGGACAACAACAAGAACACAGATAAAGAAAAACACGGACTGTGTTTTTCTTTTTTTCGCTGCACTACGTATAATCAAAGAGATTGGCACTGGATTTGGATCAGATTGATAGGTATTTTAACACAGACAAAAAAAAATAACTGAAAAATGCTTCACCAATGGGATTTAACTTAACGGTTAACTGTCCATTATGTTATCCTTTTAATATTCTGCCAAAGTGGCCTTTTTAAGCCCCCAGGTCGCATTGGCGATGCTTGAGGGATGTTGATGATGATGATTTCAAAGATTTTTTTTTTTTTTTTTTATTAATAAAAAACAAAACAGTTACAAATCTTTGTTTAACAAATTAAACATACCGCACAAACCATCTCGGGTTTAACAGCGGTATGGCCAGACACGGCAACTCGGTGCAATTAGGTACATATATTTGAATTCGGAATTTGAGATAATTATCAAGTTATGGAACAAAAAACTGAATGTCATACATAACAAAGTTCAAATTCCATTACAACCAAAAACGTATTAGGACCTTTTTGTTACAAAGGTCATTGAAAAATCAACTTAGAATACATTACGCTAAAGTAGATAATTGATTAAGTGGCGATCGAATGTAAAATATCTGAGATTATGAATTGAAGTATAGGTACCTACAGTCTACAAAAGAGACAAGCAAGCGGAATCGCCGGACATAGCCGGAATCTAGCAAGAAACCGATGTATGCACTCGAATAAAGTTTGATTCTGTTAATAGAAAACAAACAGCTCATTCATATAGGTAATCAAACTTCACATCAGAACATCCATCGGTCTCCTACCTACCCAACCCCAACTATATCCGACAATCCAGCAAACCTACCTCCTCTGCCAACCGCACATAGATATACTAATTATTATTATTTATTTTTTTCTAGATCGCACTGCAATCTAGAAAGTATCTTTTTAATACCTTCGAACAGTTTTTCGCATTTATTACACTGCAGATTTCCATAGGTAAATCATTCATATACGATGGTAGCATGCATTCCCACGTCCGCGTTCCATAAACATTATTAGATTTAGGTTCGATAAATGTGGGTAAGTAGGTCAAACAACGCAACGACTTTAATCTTTCGTATTTACGGATCTTACTTAAATTATAGTAATTCTCACTTATAACACGTAAACGTACCTTATCAAAGACATTTACAATTTGGCAGTGCTTAAATAAGCCCGTGTCATTATCTTGGAATTCCAGTTTTATTTTTGTGGGTACAATCGTTTTTAAAATGCGTAACTGTAACTTGTAAATGTCCTCGATGTAAGTCTTGTATGTACGCCCGTAGCTACTTATGCCGTAATCAATAACGGAGTCGGCCAGTGCCAAATACAATGATCTCGCAGGCTGTAGTTTGTTTGCTTTTCAAAGCCTTCGGTGGAATTAATACAATAATAAGACCTATGTCAAACACACATTACGTATGTTAAAACACTGGAATGATTGCATCATTTCCGATTCAATACCATTACCATAATTATTTAATATTTCTAGTTTACAGGGCTTAAACACATATTCAAATATTTTAATTAATTATTTATGAAACTAAAACATGCATCGTTTATTTTGTTGCCTCATTGAATATTCAAAACCAAGTAAATTATTAATTTGACAGCATTGGCATTCTACGCATTTCCATGACTCGGCAGCAATGAATGTGAAAAAAAAATAAGGCTGAAAATGTGTGTGCGGTGCGAAGGTTTTTTAACGCGTTCGATTCATTCTTTAACCGTCGTCTAATTTTTATGATGTATTTTTTATTCGCTTTTGCTTAAGAGTTGCTTTTACTTACCACAATGCACCTTTTTTATATTATAAAGAAAAACATTTGATTTTTGAGTTTGTATGTTGGTTTGTTACGCTTTCACGCTAAAACGGCTGAAAGGATTTAGATGAAATTTGGCACATGGGTAGACCATAACCAGGATTAGGACATCATCATCATCATCATCATCAGCATCATCATCATTTCAGCCGAAAGACGTCCACTGCTGGACATAGGCCTCCCCCAAGCACCTTCACTTCGACCGGTTCTGCGCTTCTCGCATCCAACGGGTTCCTGCATTAGGACATAGAATACTTTTTATCGCAATATTCCTACGGGACCGAGACTTATGCCAGTGAAACTGAGGGGCGCAGCTTGTCATCAATAAGTATATAATAATAATATACAGGGTGGCAGGGACATCGACGCGCAAACGTCGTGAAAAGGTTACACCTGATGCCATAAATAAAATTACGAAAGTCATTCATCTCGGAAATGATCGGTTAAAAAAAATTATATTTTTGAGCCCGCAATGTACAGCAAACAACGCGATCAAAACGCTCCGCGGATGGCGCGCGCGCGCACGCTACCTGACCTACACACACACAAGTCTGTGGCGCGGCCGCCCGCAGCCGCGCCGGCGCCGCCGCTGCCGGACGAACGTGAACCGTTACCTATATATATTATAAAATAGCGATTCCCGTATTCGCGGGCACTGAAAAATTGGTCAGGTCTGGAAGGCATTTTGAACGTCACTCTCAAACACACACACACAGATAAAATTACTTTTGATTTTAAAAACTACGTTAAGACCACAAATTTGCGACAAACAGCACGTCCGTTTGCGATCAACAAAATGATAGAGTTTACAAACACATTTAGTTGTACTTAGTTACCTACTCACGAAATTAATTGCGAAAATGGATGTAAATTACATTGTTGAATTGCATTCAAAACCAAAATTAATATTGATAATAAAAAAATATCGAAAAATTACGTATACGTTTTTTTTAAATGTTATTTATGAAATCTAAAATAAAAGTAGTAAATGGGTCATTCATTTATGTAGATGAGTAAAATGCCTCATGTGACGCGTCTGTTAGATTCATTGGGATATGTCGCATAGCTTCTTATACCAGACCGATAGGCGCGCCGGCGCGCGGCGCCGCGCTCTCTTTGTCGGCATTTGAAAGCGGATAGCGTAGGTCCTAAGCCAGTGTTGACCTCTCAAATGAACTTTGGCAAAACAGCTGATCAGGAAGCCCTTTCGAGTTTTATTTACATTGCTGTTTTAAGTGAAACAAGTGAATTTACTATTTTTTAATTAAAGATCTCATTGGGTTAGATAGAAATAATGATTTTACAGTTTACAGTAAAAAAAAATTACAGAAAAAAACGTAAAAATTAAGAAAAAGCCGACGAAAAATTTCAACGCAGGGGGGGTCCAGAATCATGTACTGAATCCATGGTAAGCGGTTGCGCGTCGATGTCCCTGCCACCCCGTATATCATTCTAAAAGCTGTATATACTTAATCATCATCATCATTTCAGCCGAAAGAGGTCCACTGCTGGACATAGGCCTCTCCCAAGCGTGGCGATTATGGCAAACCCTCCCCGGTTTGCCATAATCGCCACGCTTGGCAGGCGGGTTGGCGATCGCAGTATGGTATGGTGGTGGAATGCATAGAGAACGCTGCTGCCCATTCTCCGGTTAGACCCTTAGTCGCCTTTTACGACACCCACGGGAAGTGTGGGGTGGTGCTATTCTTTAAGTCCGGCACCACACAGACAATATACTTAATAATCATGGTGAATTCACCTCATTTTGTTACTTTTCTTACAGCGTTACTCCACTAGTGCTATTCAACGTGACACTTATGTATACCGAAAAGGAATGTACCCACGTACACTGCATTCCCAACGCCAGAACCGTAAACAATGCCAAAATCTTCTACAGTCCGATCATTGAAAATTCACTCAGAAGCCGGCTCCGGGCCGTCATTCCTTGTCACACTACCCACATATCGGGTGATCCGGTAAATTATCAATGGGCCGGGTGCACCAAAGTCATTGGTTGGTGCATTCGGAATGTAAGCCATCTGGGCGCATACCGCTTGTATTGAGCATGCCGGGACAGATTGCGATCCAACTGATCCAACATTGTTTTGGGACTTGGAGCTAGGAAGTTTTGGAGGCGAAATCTGCCGATGGGTATTTGTTTATGTGTTATCACCAAGTCCTCGAAACCCGAACCGTTGCACAATAATTGCGTTAAGGGTCCCCGAAACGATCAATTGCTGTTGTCAGTACTTACCTGATTGATGTGCAAATTGATCGTCTACCAAATGCAATTGAACCGATTGACAATATACAATAGCAATTGATTGCAAGTGATCGTTTTGAGGACCCTTAATAACATTTCAATCACATGCATAGGAGTTAGAAGGAAATTGCTAATGCATTGCTTCAGAAGTTTGAAAAACTCTATTCTATTCTATTTTTCTCTATGGCAATGGTGCCGATGTCGACAATTCTGCCAATGTCAAATGTGATCTGAGAAAACGTGGGGGAGACAAAATAATAAAAATTAAAGCTAAAATTCTACATCCAATACTATTTCTATAGTAAATAATTGAGTTTAATGTGAAACTTGTTGACGAGTATTAGTAGGTACACTGAAACAAACAAATAAAAAATATTGTTAGTTATATTATCAAATACTATACATAAATGAACACACAAAAATCCGCTAGTATTAAATAAATCGATGATCATAATTTGATGTCATTGACGCGGATAAAAAACATCAAAGCTTCAAGGAGCTTTGGGGAAGAATATGTTAGTAGGGATGGAAAGTTAGTTGGGACAGGGATCTTTAATTTAGGGAGATGGCTATACAAGTCATGGGCTGGGTTATTCTTGGAGCACTTAAAAAAGATGTGCTCCAAAGTATCTTCATCCAACCCACATTCGCAGAGAGATGTGTCTCTGACCCGTATTTTGTGAAGAAATACCGGGGAACAACAATGACCTATGCGGAGACGGCAAATAACAGATATTACTTTCTTGGCTATTTTTTTAGAATAGAATAGAATAGAATGCATTTATTTGTCAGAATATTGTACAAAGTTGTTATGTGCATTTAGCCTGCATTATGTATTACGATCATAATATTCTGCCGTTTCCGGCGTACAAATATGGTTTGTGAAATTGTGGGTCATCATTACATTAAAATTAAATTACAATCATTAGAATTAGAATTACAAATAAAATAAATATATTGAACAATAGTTGTAAAAGAGATTAATTATATAAGTCGTAATAAGGGTATAAGGGTGTTATAAGGGTAAAACCAAGGCTTGGGTGTAATATTAGGTTGTATTGCGTGATAAAAGGCACCTTTCCGTTTACTCGAGTATTGCCACTGCACCTGCCATGAGGATAGCAAACTCTTTTTTGGAAGGTTCAGCAGATCGTAGCCCTGACATTGAAAATGCTTAAGGTCAACATCTTGTGACGTAACAGCATCCTTAGCAAGAGCATCCACATATTCGTTTCCTCTTATGCCACAATGACTTGGAATCCAAACCAAGTGAACGGTTTTGTGATTCTTGGCACAAGAGAAAAGAGACTTTTTGATTTGTAGTATAATTGGACTGTGCAGTCTACTCTTGAAAGGATTCTGCTCCAAAGCTTGCAAGCAACTAAGAGAGTCTGTAAAGATGACACCAAAACTTATGCTATGGGCTTCTATGAATAAACACGCTTCCAATATGGCCACGCACTCACCCGTAAACACCGATGATTGAACAGGGCATTTAAATTTCAAAATGATTTTGGAGTTTTGGTAGTATACCGCAGCACCAGTGCAACTTGCATCTGATAATTTAGAGGCGTCCGTGAAAAATCTCTCGAAATTGCACCATCGCTCACCAACCGCCACATTGAAAATAGAGTCCGCCGAAGGCGACCTTTTCGAAATGCCAATATTGTAGAAAATATCTGGTTTAAAAATTAAAACTTCATCATCAGGGGGAATCAAAATTTTGATAACAACGGAAGGAATTTAAAATAAGAGGAACTTCTTTATGGTTCCAATAATTGGAACTTCGGCATGCGGCATCCAGGTCATCCACTTTTTGAACTAGAGGGTGGGAAGATTTGGAAATGACTCTAGCCCAAAATCTCGACGCTAGATACTGCCTTCTCAAGGCCAGCGGTGGTTCTGCGCACTCTACCTGCAATGCATTAATTGGTGAGGACTTCATACAACCCGATATGATCCGTAGACACTTAGCCTGAATTCTGTCCAACCTTGCTAAAGCACCTTTGTTGCAGGGAATTAAAAGAAAAGATCCGTAGTCCAGAACACTCCGAATTAAGGCATTGTATACCAATTTCATGGAGTAAGGATGTGCACCCCACCAGACACCGGCAAGCACCTTTAATATGGGAATAGTTCTCTCGCATCTGTTAACTAAATAATTTAAATGATGTAACCCACTCAATTTCGAATCTAAAAAAACGCCTAAAAATTTTACTTTTGACGAAACCGGTATACAATGCCCTTGGATGCCCACTGAAATTTGAGGTATGAGCCTCTTGAGAGAAAACACAACTACGGCACTTTTTGGGGCAGACAAACTCAGACCGTGGGAATTTAGCCATTGGTTTAGAGAGTCCAGGGATACGCAGAGAGATGATGCAGCGTCACCAATAGAGTTATTGGTGACATATAGAGCCAAGTCGTCAGCATACTGAAGAATTTGACAGTTGCTATTAAGGCATGAACCGATGTCAGCTGTATATATTATGTTGTACAGTAAAGGACTAAGAACTGAGCCTTGTGGTAGACCCTTCCATGACATCCTGACGTCAAATTCTTCACCCGGCACTCTCAAAACCAAAGACCTAGACATGAGTAAGCTACATATGCACTGTACCATTCTATCCGGTATACTCAGCTGTTGCAATTTTTGCCTGAGAATGGGAAGAAGGACATTATCATACGCAGAGGAAATGTCTAAAAAGGCAGCGACTACGGATTCATTTTTCCAAAACGCTGAGCGTATATCTGACACCAAAACCCCTACACTATCCATGGTACTGAGTCCTTTTCTAAAACCGAATTGAGATCTAGGAAGTACGTCTCTGGATTCTACTAAATATTCTAGTCGATTCTTCACTAGGTGTTCTAATATTTTAGCAAGAACTGATGATAAAGCGATTGGTCTGAAGCTGTTTGGGTCATCAGTGTGTTTGCCAGGTTTCAAAATAGGTATTATGATTTGAGTTTTCCACTGATCGGGAACCCAGCCATTAGAGTAACAAAAATTTAAAATGTCTAAAAAGTAGTTTTTTGCTCTATGACCTGCGTGTGACATAAAGGAATAGACAATACCGTCTATACCGGGGGCAGAGTCATGAACGTGTTTTAAAACTGAGTTAAGCTCCTGCATAGAAAATGGTGTATCTAAAGGATCCTGTGAGGGAATGAAAGACGGCTGATTATGTTCTGTTTCCAATGGTACATACGGAGGAGCCAGTTTATCAAAGAACAGCTCAGCGGTCTCTCGAGGGATGGGAGCAGAAATTGAAGGGGAACATCCAGATCTAAAACGGTTGATCTTCTTCCATACAACTGATAAAGGAGTGGATGGGGACAGAGAACCACAAAAGTCAGCCCAACCAGCGCGTTTCTTCCTTCGAGCAACCTTCTAGATTTAGCAAGAGTCCTGTTGAATGCAACTAAGTTATCACTGTTCATCGCCTCATTGTACATCATTTCAGCATCATCCCTTTCCCTTATGGCCGACGTGCATTCCTGATCCCACCATGGTGGAGGAGGGATCTGTCCACGTGCTGAGTTTTTGACAGGAAAGCACGAGTCTGCACTAGCTGTTATGGCCGTAATGAGGTTATTATAACAGTTTGACACATGGAGGGGACTAAGGGAATCAAAATCACCAGAAACTAAATTTGGAAGAGAGTCAATTTTGTCCTCCAATAATGAGGAATACTTTGCCCAATCAGGATTAGATAAATTATAGCTCAAGAGTGGAGGGCTCGATTTTTCTAAATAGGTTTTATCAGCCAGAGATATTATAATTGGATAGTGGTCACTGCCATGTGACAAACTGGTACACTCCCAATGACACGCCGCTGCAATATCCAATGTGCAAAATGTGAGGTCAACACAACTCTTATTCTGTCCAGGAAGGGACCTACGGGTTGGGCAACCATTGTTTAGGATACACAGGTTAAGGTCATCCAAGATTTCAACTAAACCTTCCCCAAAAGAGTCGCAACGTTCAGAACCCCACCTAAAGTGATGGCAATTGAAGTCCCCCATAACAAGTATAGGGCCGTCTATGTTTTCCAAGGTATGCTTTATGATTGGAAGGAAGCTTTGATGAGGGTGAGCAATGTAGACAGATAGGAGAGTTATACCCTCCACCCTACCAGCCACGATGCTAATATCATCACCTAAAGAAGGCAAAGATACAGCCGCAAGTGGAACACGATTGTTCACGCAGAGAGCCGACCCGCCATAGCCATCAGATCGGTCACATCTGAGAAGATTAAAAGAAGGAACACGGAAACTAAGACTCGGAACTAGCCAAGTCTCAGCGAGGGAACAAGCTAAGGGTTTGTATTTGTTCAATAGGAATGTGAGGTCATGCTTCTTATGAAACACGCTCCTCACATTCCACTGAAGGAACACGAACCGAGGCATTATTATGGGATAAAAGTGAGTTAATAAGTGAAGTGGCAACGTTGGACGGTAATTGAGTTTTATTGGAAGAAGACATTAATGTTAATAGGAGTTTACTAAGAAGTTCAATTATTGAAGACAAGTTTTCAGGAGATTCTACTAATTGACTGTTGAGAGCACAGCCATTAGGCTGAGAAGATTGAGGGGTGCTAGTGAGCTGCTGATGAGCTGTTTTATCATAGGAGGGAGAAAGGGGAGCATGGGTCTTTGGCTTAAGAAACACAGTTTTGCGGTATGACTGAGTCTGTGATTTAGCAATGTCGGCATAGCTACGGGTAGAAATAGGAACAGTTTTACTAGCCTCAGAATATGAGATCACTTTCTCAGCCATCATTGTTTTAATAGTTTTCTGCCTGTTGTACTCCGGACAGGCCCTGCTATTTGCAAAGTGACATCCAGTGCACAACACGCAGAAAGCTTCGCTCTCAGCAATGCTGCAACCATCACCAGGGTGATCATTGCCACACTTGCTGCAACGGGGTTTGGAACGACAAAGAGATTCTACATGACCGAATCGGCAACACTTGCGGCATTGGATGGTGGGGTAGACATACTGTTCTACAGCAAGAGAAGTATAAAAACAGAAAATTCGTTTTGGTAAAACTTGGCCATCAAACGTGATGACACAAGTTTCTGTGGGCCTGTATTCTGTTAAACCGTCTTTGTGAACTTTTCTGTTTAAACGCCTAACTTTTATTATTGGACCACAGCCTACTGGGACTTTTAAATATGACAGTGCTTCCTCTTCTGAGAAGTCAGTAGGAATACCACTTACAACACCCATACGGGTTATATTAAAGGAAGGAATGACAGTCTCATACAAATTAGTTGCTAGGATGTTGTTAGATAAAAAAGCGTTTGCATCCTGAGGGGATGCAAATTCAACTGAAACCCGGTTTTTACCAACTCGCTTGACTGCAACAATATTCGAAATTTTATGGTTTGCCAAGAAGCGCCCAAATGTAACTGGGTGCAAGGTAGTACCAGAATTAGCTTGAGATTCCTGACGGGAAACATGGACGATGAAAGGGCCTTTATCTGTTACTAGATACCTAAGACGGCCTACATGGGTTCGTGGTTGTTTGGTAGGACGATTTGGTATATCCTCTTCATTACCGGGGCGTTTTCGAATGTTAGTCTGGGATGGGAGGATTTGTGACTCCAGGTTACAGACCACATCTGCAAACTGGCTTAATGGGTTGGGAGTGGGACTGAGGTTAGATATAGAAAAGCCGGATGGGGGGTAGTGGGTATATCATCAGGAGGATCTGGGGGTTTATTTTTATCCATATTCATCTTGAATACGGATAATCGTGGCCAATATCTTTAAAACGGAAACAGTAAACAAACCTGACAGCAGACAACTACAGGACAAAACACAAACAATCACAATAACAAGTCACAATAAGCACAATATCACAGAAAAACAGCAAAAATTCGAACACACGTGTTACCCAAAAGCACACTGTGGCAAGAATCTTGAAAAACTCATCTGCTCAACAACGTAACTAACGCAATGGATCTACTGTCAAAATGAATGGCATAATGGAATGCTATTGTGTTATGCAATTAGCTCTAAAACAGCATCACAACTTCGTTTTTGAAAGTTGATGGTTTTGTTTTATATCTAGCTATTACTCGGGCCCAGTGGATGGCCACGGTAATCACAGGATCGATGGAGCTTCATAAGCTTTTGTGATAGGTATTATAATAAATAAAATATATTTAATTTTTTAATATAATTTATCGTAATAAAGTTCCGCTACACCAAAGCCTTTTAATTGAATTCCATTACACAGTGAAACCGAAAACATTTTACACGGAAAAGTTTCCAATAAATTGTAATACAATTAACGTGGAACGAGAAAAGGGGACTACCGCCATCGTAATCAACTTGTATAATGTACAGAGCACAATTTAATATTTTTTGAAATGGGTCTACCCAGATCATGATAATTATCAACTCAGCTCAAAGCATTTATTTCAATGAAACCATTTACCCTACTGCTGTAAATGGTTTTATTGAAATAAATGAGTGTAGCGGTATCTACAACGCCACATACGAACAACGCGTCATACTGACGTCACGCAAAATCCTGCATCTCGCAAGCAGAGTTTACCGCGCAACTAGCACAGATACAACGGCCTGACATGAATCATCGGGCAGTTGCCCGCTAGACACAACACCCGTCTGGTCGGAGGATCCTCCCTTTTCTATGGAGGTTGGGTGAACTTTACACCCTGTTCCTCGTACCTCTATAATGAGTAATGACTTTTTAGTGGTCAAGGATATTCCGTCAGTTAGTCGAAGTTGAAACTAGTTGCCCATTCCAAACAGTAGCTCTCTATGGAGAAGAACGGGCAAGAGATTCCATGGACACTTTTTTAAATCAAGTTATTACAGGATCTTGGGTACCTACTAATAATAGAAAAAAACCACAGTAGGTACCAGGTAAACTGTTTTTTGATTTCTTACATTAATTTCGATTTAAATGACACATTCCATGCTAATCTCAAAATATTAATCGAGTTCTAAATCAGGATTCATGTTTGAAAATTGTTCTATAATAGGTACACGTCTGATTTTGCAAAGTTATGTTTCAGACAGCCATATTTATTGATACAGGGGTAAGAAACCCCCGATCCGATGCTATGTATACTTCTTTACTATCTATACCTATCTATACTATATATATAATTAGCAGCGCCCCGCGGTTTCACTCGCATAAGTGTCGATCCCGTAAGAATATCGGAATAAAAACTATCCTATGTCCTTCCCCGCAATGCAATCTATCTCTCTGCCAAATTTTTTCGAAATACGTTCAGTGGTTTAGGCGTGAAAAGGTAACATACAGATAGTCAGAGTTACTTTCGAATTCATAATATTCGTATGGATAGAGCTGAAGAGTTTGTTTGAACACGCTAATCTCTGGAACTACCCATCAGATTTGAATAAAATCCGAACTCTCGAGGAAGGTTATAGGCTATTTTACATCAAGCTACGCTTAACGTTCTTTCAGACTTCTTTTTCTTTCTGCTCGTCTCCTTAGGGTAAGGAGACGAGCAGAAAGAAAAAGAAGTCTGAAAGAACGTTAAGCGAAAACAACTACTTAAGAAAAACGTGACAAACAAAACACGGACGGATGAAGTCGCGGGGAGAAGCTAATAGGGTATAAGGGTAGAAAAGTTTCTTCTTAGTTATCTATGACAGATATCCTTCCCATAACATTGAAACTTGAAAGGTTCGACCTCTTTCTAACCCCTGAGTGAACGAACTTTTGATATACTAAAGTGTTTCGAACAGTCCAGCGTTTTTCGCATTCTGAATTCCGGACTAGGATATATTGGAAGTCGGGTAGAAGATATTGAGACTGATCAGACTGGCGACGGTATTTGTCTTTATTTTCAGATAATTGAACGAGGTTAATAAATTAATCACCTATGAGTGTATACACCGTACGGCATTTCATTCAAGCTTTCAAGCCCTCGTTTTTCGATATGACTAATTCGAAATGTCTTGTATAAAAAAAGATAACTGGAAATCTGTTTCAATGGAAAATTTAAAATCGGTCTAATTTGACTGTAACACTAATTTTCCAAAATGTTTTTAAGTAACTATTTAGACTTTTGTATCCTGCCTATGCGTATGAAGTTTCATTGAAATCGGTTCATTCATTTCGAAAAATAAGGACTTGAAAGTTTGTATGAAATGCAGTACGGCGTAAATGCTCTTAAGCAGACAGTCGAAGAGTCGGTGTGAGACGGGCTTATGTAGTGGACGTCTTTTGGCTGAAATGATAATGATGATGAAGTAAATTATAAATAGTCAGGCGGGATATTACTGTGTCGCCACGAGCGATTATGACAGAAGGTCGTCCATTTGTGATCACAGTATAGGTAATTTAGGTAATCATTTGTCTAGCCTTTTCCAACAATGTTGGGGTCGGCTTCCAGTCTAACCGGATGCAGATGAATACCAATATTTTACATGGAGCGACTGCCTATCTGACTCCCACAATCCAGTTACTGGGTAATACGAAACAACTTAGTAAGACTGGTTGTCAGACTTTCGGGCTTCTGACTACCCATAACGACTGTCAAAGATCCACGAATGACAGCTAATTTAGACACTGTAGGTAATTAGCACCTATTCTCTTAGCATGATTGTCATGTCGCCTATGATGAAGAAGATCATTCTTTACGGGGATTAACAGTAGAGACGTAATTCACGTAATGTTCTCTAAAATCGACATTATCAAAACAATAGGAAACGTCCTCTAATTCGTACTCGCGGTAGTACCTAATGAATGCATAATGGTCCCGCATGGCGCCGCATCGCCCATTGATATAACTCCTTCAGATGTTCGTTTGTTCTAAGCTGCTTACTCGTAACCAGAGATAATATACCTTCTACACAACAATAATAGGTGTCAGTTCCGCGTACGCTTTTAATGCGTACGGCTTTCTTACGTCGTTCTCACATTATAATTATAAATTCAACATTAATGATGTAACTAATATGTGTCCATATGGAGTTTCTTGCCCGTTCTTCTCCATAGGTACCAACGCTTTGGAATGGGCAACTAGCTTCATATTTTCTGACTGACCGACTTCTTGACAGTTTAAAAGTGCCTGTAAATGGTTCAATTGAAATAAATGCTTTGAGTTTGAGTTTTTGAGTTTGAGTTTCACATACGATCGTTTGCCAAATACTTAATGCACCTCTTTAAAATCAAATTAAAAAAAATTAAATTTGCTAACGAAACTCTGCAGACGGGATGGGTGATAAACATGATAAAATTTAAATAAAAAAATATTGAATGTTTCTGCTTTTAGTAGTCATCGACCGCTGGTAGTGTTGTTACTTCAATTATGAATTGGGAATAAACAGGAAGATTTTTTTATCACCATCCAAATTTTTACAGAGTTCTACCCATGAATATGAACAACTTTCACTATGGGACCAACTCTGAAATCACGAAAAAAAAAATCTGCTGTTTAATACAAAAGTTCAATACCTACTTGACCAAAATGTATGAAACAGCTGATTTCTTTTTCGTGATTTCAGAGTTGGTTCCATAGTGAAAGTTATTCATATTCATGGGGAGAACAGCCTGTAAAAATTTGGACGGTGATAAAAAAAAACTTCCTGTATAATTATTTTATCGTGTTTCGGTATTAATACCAATAACGTATGTGCTGCTTACACAAAAAAAATGACATTTCAAGTGAATACACTAATTGCGGTCGATGACCTACAAAAAAAGTCACCAAATTAATATATTCTTTGTTTTATCGTGTTTAGATATTACTTACGCATCACGTCTGCGGAGTTTCGCTAGCTAATCTAATTTGATCCTGTATTACGCGCAATACACACCAAAGCCGCCGACTCGCCAACACAGCCCGCCGACAAAAAGTTGCCGACATAGGCTTAAAAATATCTCTTTCATTATGTCAGAACTCGGCGGTAGTAGGTAACTATCTTATATTTTTGAAGTGATACTTCATAAGGAGCGATTTGATAATTGAACGAGAATTGATAGTAGAATTTCAAGGACGCGTCACGTTTAAGCACATTTTGTTACTTGAGAGAGACGAAAGGTGTATCTCTCTCTGTCTCTCACACTATAAATCTCGCTTATTCTTTATTTTTTAAGAAGTTTGACTTTTATCGTTTGTGTTACACTAACTTTAGATTTGGTCATCATGCTATGCGCTTAAGGGGCTTACATGACCTAAGGCGCGGTCACTATCGGACTGCATAGAAAAGAAAGAGAAGCGCGGTGACACAAAACTGGTAATTTATTGTAAAATATGAAGCAATTATCTATTTACAAAAACTATTTAATAATAAATAAACCATCACTGAATGCAGTTTGGCATTAGAAATTTAATGGCATATTTTTAATTATAATTAAAATTGTTAATGAAGAGATAAACTGCAAGAGGTGTATTTGAAGATTTTTTGATGCATTGATGTATGTTTAATTATGACTTGAGTTACTGTATTAAAATAAGACTTTTTTTTGGGAAAAATTATTTACGGTTTAAGAGATACACTGCTTTAAACAACCAACTTTTTGACCGTTTTCAAGGAATCTCCGCCTTAAAGGAGAAGTATGGTCTGTGGACCAATAGAAAAACCGTATTGAAAATTATGTAGGAATACCTCCAAAGCACAATGGAACAAACACACACACACACACCTGAAATCACCTCTCTATAGTCTCCACTCTGGAATTCGTACTCCGAGCCCCAAGGGGCTCACTAGCAAATACTACATTGTAACCTAGCTGTAGGTAATAATTATTATAAGCTACTCATGTCGTCTTAACTTGCTATTAACCAGTGAACCTGCTTACCGTATTTACCTGGACAAAAAATATTTTCTTTTTCTATCTATACCCTTGTGAAAAGAATTAATATACCACTTTTACCTAGACTGCTACCTGTACAAGTAATGGGCTCCTTAGAAATTTATTTCTGCGAAACCCTTCACACTTGGTCATTTATTTCTTTTGTGACGTTTACAATTATGGTAATTGATGTCTGCGCGCTAAGATATTCTGAACAAATAAGCACTGAACTTTACGTTGTATAGTCACTTTACATCCCCTAAGGTATTCTAAATACATACGAATTTGTAACTAAATTTTCTTCAGTGAGTGATTGCGTAAGAATTTAACCAGCGCAGTAATCAATGGCTTACATTTTGACAGTTTAACAACATTCATTGCGTAATTTACGTTGTGGTACAATGAAAGGTTGCGCAGACCATCATGATCTTAAAGCCTGGCAAGCCTGAAAATTACTTTAAATCATATCGTCCTATCAGCCTTCTGCCTATTACACACATCAAAAGTGTCTAGGGATCAAGCATTTTTATGCGGATTTCTTGAGATTGAGATGTGGCTTTGTAATAAATTTATGATTTTATAAATTTATATGGATCCTTTTTGGTGCATTTCATAATTTGAATCAGGAACTGTGAATCAAATTCGAGTAAAAGATGAAAATCAGCTGTCAATATTTTCCCTATAAAAACATACAACGCATTGAAGACATTATTAGTGCTACTGTTTCCCTACTACTGATTAAAACCAACGTTATTATGGAGCGGCGACGTCATTTAAGCAGGGAAGAAATGCTCAGAGCCGTGGGAATGATAGAAGCTGGTTCCCGGCAACGTACTGTGGCTTTAGCTCTGAATACAAGTCAGAGTGTTATCAGTCGACTTTGGACACGTTACCGAAGCACTGGTACCGTGGCTGCGAGCGCCATGGAGGACGGTATCGCTGCACCACACGGAGACAAGACCGATACATTCAAATCTTAACTCGAAGAGCTCCAACAATAACCGCCATGATGTTAGCCGTGAGGCTTCATCACTCTTCAGGGAACTTAATTAACGACCAAACAGTCAGAAACCGCTTGCATGAAGTGAACCTTCATTCCCGAAGACCGCTACGGGTACCACCTATAGCAATGCACAATCGTAGGATTCGATATCGATGGGCTCTTGAACACAGAAATTGGGCAGAAGAACAATGGCGTTTCGTGTGCTTTTCTGATGAGTCTCGTTTTGGTATGAGACCGGATACAAGACGTATACGACACTGGAGAACCCCTGGACGCCAACAGCGATTAAAATCCTGCCAGGAAGTCCATCCTTATAGTGGTGGAACCATCATGGTATGGGCGGGTATTTGGATCGGCGGAAGAACTGAGTTGATTTGGATCAGAGGCAACCTCAACGCTCAAATTTATGCTGAGACGATTGTATCAGACGTCATCGTTCCTCTACAAGTGCAAATCGGTCCCTTATTTCAGTTAATGCATGATAATGCACGACCGCACACCGCAAGAGTTGTAAGACAGACTATCGCCGCAGCTAACATCAATGTCCTGCCCTGGCCTGCTCAGTCGCCAGACTTGAACCCGATTGAGCATGCATGGGATATGCTACAGAGAAGAGCTCTGCCGAATATGGAGGGTATCCAGTCGCAAGAAGACCTTTTTTTGTTGTTGCAACGAACATGGGCGGCCATTCCACAGCGTGATTTTGATGAACTCATTTTGAGTATGCCAAACCGATGTTCTTGTGTTGTTAGTGTTCGCGGTAGAAACACGGATTATTAATTGTTTAAGTGACCCAATAAAATTTTAAAGAAAACTGTTATTTCAGTCTTTTTTTCGAACTTTTGTGTTAGTGGTTCAAATGTCAAAAATCCCTTTATTAGGAAAATGGCAAATTTCTTTATTAATGCAAAGGTGACTTGGTTTATCGTTACTGTGACAAACGAAAACACTTTATTTGATGAATCCTTAAAGAAAATTTTAATTAATATCAATCAGGAGAAAAGTTATTGCAAAAATATATGTTGATCCCTAGACACTTTTGATGTGTGTACTTCAAAGTTGCTGGAAACAATATTTTTAAAGCGACTCATGCCGCTCCTGGTTGAAAGAAATCTGATTCCTGAACACCAATTTGGCTTTAGGAAGGGACGTGGTACTGTTACTATCCACCAATCTCCCTCCACCGGATTCAATGGCGCTTAGAGCTCATACCTGCTCATTTGGTCTATCCTCTTCACAATGTGACTGTCCGCAACTCACAAGATGTGAGTCTGTTAAGTATCTCGGAGTCTATGTAGATAGTTCTTTGCGTTGGAAACCTCACCTTAGCAATCTTATATCGCGAGTCCGCAAGTGTATATTTATTTTAAAAAAACTAAGGCACTCCGCGGAGTATTGTACCATTAAAACTGTTTATTATGCCCTCTGTCAAAGCATAGTAAACTACTGCATCACAGTGTGGGGTGGGGCTTCCAAGACAACCCTACTGCCTCTGGAACGAGCACAGAGAGCTATCCTCAAGGTAATGACCTCGAAGCCGTTTAGATATCCAACCTCGGCTCTCTACACCGAATGTCAGGTCCTCACTGTGAGACAGCTCTTTGTTCTTGGCACTATTTTGCGCAAACATCCCTCTGTGGTATACAAGCCGAATGCTGCTAAAAAGCGTAGATACCACGAAGTATGTTCAACTCGCGGATGTAGAACGGCCCTTGCTCAGCGTCATTATGATGTTCTATCTAACCATTTATATAATACAATAAATAAACTATGCACCATTGCTCCCATGTGCCTAAATGAATGTAAGACCAAGGTCTCAAGGTGGCTATTGACACTGAGTTATGATGGGACTGAAGACCTACTACAAGTATGATAACCGATCGGATGGGGCAGAGGCTTTTCATACCGTGCAAGTTTGAAAACCACCACCTACCTATTGCTGAATGTCTCAGGACAGATTGCAGTAAAAAGAAGGAGTTTAAAAAGAAAAAATACGTTGTTGAGCAGGCAAATTTTCGAACATATAAAGCAATGCATCCTTTGAAATGATTAAGATTGTGGTTAATAGTGTGTTACGCAATCAGGATGCAGGGTTTGTTTACACTTTCAGCAGCTACTTTTGGAATAGACAGTATTCTATAGAACTCCGGAATACCAACTACGTTTGCTTTTGACGTCGCAGTGACCACAGAACTGTATAAGGTACAAGACATGTTGTTTGCATTCGCGTTGATTCGGCTTCAATGAAAGCGGTCAACCTTCGACGATATTCCGTATTCTATCTCTGCCGGCTTGAGTGAAGACTGGATTGGGAATATCTGATTGTATAGTAATTTCAGCAGCAAATATTGGTATCTGGATAATAGGTTCTCCGTAAAAGCTGTAACTTTGATTAAATAAAACGGACATATCCTAGTAAGGACATTGAGTGAGATAAGCAGATTGTATGGACTGGTAAACGCACCTGCAACAACATAGAGATAGGTCCATAGATTATAAGAGCTTGATTAGAATTTAAAGTAGTCAACCAACATTAATCATTACAAAATTGGTTGATCGTAATGGACTGACCACTGACTGGCTCTTAATGTAAACGACTAAATAAAATTGTACACATATTTCCGTGCCCCTACCGCTCGTGTCGTATTTCTGCGATAAAGAACATGTATGATTTTTTCGTTCTATTCGACGATTGCTCCTCCTTATTTATTGTAGGTATTATTTTATCGATTTAGATATTCAGCTGCATCCGGTTTGACTGGAAGCCGACCCTAACATGGTTGGGAAAAGGCTAGGCAGAAGATGATGATTATTTTATCGATTTGTAGCCGTGCGCTACGGCAAGTGATATTTAGCCAAGCGCTTAAAAGGTTAATAAGTTAACTTCATTTAACGCTAAAGCGTTACATTTGCGAAGATTTAATGGAAGTTACCGTTAATCGTTAACTCGTGATACAAATTGCATTTAATACCTATGTCGTAGGCGTCGTAGCGTTAGTTTTTTTACATTGAAAACATTTATTTTTATTTATTTAGTTTTCTACGTATGTACACACTTATATAAACAGACAAGAAAAATACAGAACAGAAAAATATGTACAAAGGATACATGATGAGGGTGGTGATGGTGAGGTGAAACATGTTGGTATGGGCTATGGAAGTTCAGGCAGGAAATGAAAAATGAATAAAAGAAGGGTGTATCATTAGTATCCACTAAAGTTTGTAATAATAATTATCTAGAGACTGTCAGAACGAGTTTTTGCGGCACGTCGTGGTCCGCGCGGTGTCCTTTTGGCAAATAGGTACCTACTTAATTAACGATTAACGGACTTAGGAAAAGTTAATGAGTCCGTTAAATTTTTTTAGAGTTAATCCGTTACTCGAAATATTAAGTTAATTAACGGATTAACGGTCTTGTGCCCAGCTTTTGTTATAATAAAAGACCTTACAAAACATGCAGTGGATGCATATAAAAAGCAAATGTCTGGTTCCCGGCACTACGTCTCTACGTTGTACGAATAATAAAGCGAATTTATTTAGTACTTAATAATCATATTGTACAAGTATAGATTGGACGGTAACCCCTAAGCTAGGCATTTGCCTATATTTTAGGGGTCGGAATTGTCACATTTTCAGATGGTGGTTCATAGTGATTATTGCATAACAGGAAAACATAAACTAAAATCAAACAAAACTAAAATAAATTGAAATAAAATACTTAAAGTACATAATTATTATACATTGCCATCAGCTGAGATCAAACAAAGCACAATAAACTCATCACAGTGAGATCAATTAAAAAATATTAAATAACTAGCTGCCCGGCGCTACTTCGTTCGCGTTGTGTCCTCCTTACCCTACCCTACCCCTACCCTACTCCTACCCTACTTCTAACCTACTCCTACCCTGCTCCTAATCTACTTCTACACTACTCCTACACTACTCCTAACCTACTCCTACACTACTCCTAACCTACTTCTACACTACTCCTACCCTACTCCTATAAGTAAAAAAAAAAGATAAAAAGTATCCTATGTCCGTCACCTGGTTCTAAGCTACCTCCCCACCAATTTTCAGCCAAATCGGTTCAGCCGTTCTTGAGTTTTAGATAGTGTAACTAGCACGACTTTCTTTTATATATATAGATGTACTTATAATAACTAAGAAAATAATAATAATCAACAAAAGAAAACTCAGTTTACCAATACTCGTAATTCAAAACGTTCAAAATCTAGTCATAGGCACATCTCGGCGACAAACAAATGTCAAAAACTTGTCAATATGTGGGGAAATTAGAGGTATTGTGGTCAGATTGAGACTGAGCTCAGACTGTGAACGTTCTTAAGAGCCTATACTACCTCAAATGGCTTAGCATGATCCTCCGTTATGTCGAAAATACCGCAGCATTAATTTTAAAATAAATATATGGTAAAGTTGAGGATTAATGCTAGGTACTATGTTAGCCGAAAACACGATTCCATAAAATATTCTCGATAGAAAAAAAATCCAAAGTTACCTCCAAATTGAACAATAAACCGCTGGTATTCAAAAAATACTTCAAATTAGATCATGAAACTTTGCATACTAACTGAACTAACTATAAAGCAGGTCTTATGTTATTTAGTTTTTTTAAATTACCTTTATTTTCACCGTAAAAAGCAAATACCTAAACTATTGGCGCTGCCTTCCGCCCAGCACCGCACTCTGTCTCGCTCTCACACAGTCCGCGAGCAGTATCGTGCGAGCGAGATAAAGAGTGAACTTTAGCTGAGGTAGTTTAGGCTCTTAAGAATTGCCTGTTTAAGACAAACTTACATAAAGTAACTAGGTACATAAGGTACCTAGTGAATATCTAGAACCGTATGTATTCGAGGAGCTTAGTCGTAAAGCGTAAGTAGTTATTGTTGCAAAAGCGATGATTTATTACCGCCCTCGTTAGACCGTACTTAACCTATCAGATGTGATGTCACTCAAACTCCATTTACCTAGTGACGCCTACGTGCTCACATCTATATTAATTTTCACTTCATAATAATATTTCGGTATGTATTTGTAATGTCTACATAAATCATCTCTTTCGGTTGACGGGATGAGTAGTGTGGAGTCGGGGAACTGTCGAATTTATAGAGGTATGTCACGAGAGGTTTATTTATTACCTTCGTTCTTAGCGATTTCTTCAAAATAAGTTCGTATAGGTAGAGGGGCCCGTGGCTAAATAATAACAGCCGCACAGGTCGATCGATCAGGTTAGGCTACGCTTGCCGCGGTTGGTCTGTGGATTTGTGACTATTTCTACATACCGAGACCCCTCCGTGCCTCGGAAAGGACGTTAAGCCGTTGGTCCCGGCTAACATTCGTGGATCTTTGAAAGTTGTTACGGGTAGTCAGAAGCCCGAATGTCTGACACCCAGTCTTACCAAGGGGTATCTTATTACCCAGTAACTGGGTCGTGGAGGTCAGTTACAGTCGCTCCATGTAAAATACTGGTATTCAGCTGCATCCGGTTAGACTGGACTGCTTTCAGCGGCCGGCGGCTTGTACCTAATGCTTTTGTGATCATGAAAGAAAAAAAGAAAAAAAGGAAAGAAAGAAAATGGCGGCGGGTGAAAGAAAATTGACTAAAAATTTCCAAACAATTCGATATTCGGCAACTCATTTTCGCGACATTGAGAAACGTGAAATATATAGCCCAATATTTCAAAAAAATGCGGCAGTTGTTTCGGGAATATTGCTCCAAATTGAGCCCAATTAGAAGCAATATTCCCGAAACAATTGCCGCATTTTATTGTTGTTGCTCCAGATTGCTTCGCTTAATTGATCCAGATTGATCCATTAGTGTTGCCAAGCAATGATTTCTCAACAAATTGCCCGTGTAAGAGCACCTTAAAGTAATTCTATGTACCAAATTGCCAATATACAGTTACTTTTCTAAGACCATCCAAATTGTTACATGGTGTTCTACCCATGAATATAAACAACTTTCACTATGGGACCAACTCTGAAATCACGAAAATAAAATCAGCTGTTTCATACATTTTGGTCAAGTAGGTATTGAAGTTTTGTATGAAACAGCTGATTTTTATTTTGGATGGTTTTTGAAAAGTAACCCCGTATACAGCGAGAAAGACCACTGATCAATGCTTAGTTGTCACTTGTCTGCATGCAAATATTTCACTTGAATTGGACCAATATTACAGACTAATATTATTTACATACATAGGTACATAGCAACTGGCCAGTTCTCCGTACTTCAAACTAATACTTCCCTAAACAAACAAGCGAAGTCGACGGCAGAACTTAGTTTCGAATACAAATACGTCTCTTGCAAGTCGGTATTTCTGAGACATGAAGACATTAAGGGTACAATATGAAAGATGTTCCAAGTTTGGGGTGGAGGGTGGATCGGTTACCTATCATAAGGAATTTAATTACAGTCCATTGATCGGTTCATGGGGAAGGTTATAGCCTTCGTTTACCATAGATTCTGACAAACGCTTAGTGATAACTTGGCAAAAAGAGTAGAGGAATTAGGGGTTCTTCTTTTGCTAAAGCAGCAACTCGAATTTTTTGGGATGCATGAAGAAGCCTCCTTTTTTACCGAAACCTCCTGGTTCCACCAGATACTCAACTGAACCGAGCGCTCAGCGCATCCTGGACAGTCACACCTAACACGTTATTTAACTGGCCAATTCTTCCCTTGCGGTGGTAGAGCTAACGCCCGCCTGGTTTGCGACCACTCTCCCACCGGAGTCAAGCAGCCTGCTAAGTATGTTTCGTCGGTGCGAGGGAGTTTGAGTGCCTTAGCTATCTTTTGGGCACGCTCGTTCCATAATAGACCTCATCCATCGCTTTCCATCAGGCGTGACCTCGGTCAAGAGCGGGGCCCATTCAACAATAAAAAAAAGAATAGACCGATTTTTAAATTTCAAATACCTACCCTTTATTATTGCAATTTTAAAACAAGTTTTTACTTAAATTAGAGGATTCATCATCGTCATCATCCACAGCCCGACATCACCTACAGCTGGGCATAGACCTGTCTTTTCTTGGGCCAATCCCCACGCTCCTGAGCCAGCCTCATCCAGGTTCTACCCGCGATGGCAACAATGTTGTCCACCCATCTCCCCGCCGATATTGAAGATTTAGACAGTTAAAAGTAGTTCAGAATTCTCCAGTAGAATAGAAAAGAATAGTCTTTATTTTATACACCATATAAATTACAGATATAATTATAGAAACTGTTCAAAGGGTGACACAATGGGCAGTCTTATCGCTAATCTTTTAAAAACAACCTTTGGATGGATTAAAAAGGGGAAGGACAGACAAATACTGTAGGTAATCTGTGGTGTACCATTTACATAATACAATAAATACATACAAAAAGTATATTATACTAATCTAAATAATATTGTCTGTGTGGTGCCGGACTAGGCATGTCGATTCACTTTAAAAAATATCTATCTCCGATTCGATTCCAATTGTACATACTAGAATCGATTCTTGTTTAAATCGAGCATTAAAATATCGATTTTTGATTAATCGCGCCAATTTCAAACATGCCTAATTACCTAATATAGATACAGGACATTATTGATGACTATTTACCGCAATTACAAGTAATTGGATAGAAGTATTATTAAATTATACCATACTGCGATCGCAAACCCGCCTGCCAAGCGTGGCCATTATGGCAAACCCCCCGTTTTAGGGGAGGCCTATGTCCAGCAGTGGACGTCTTTCGGCTGAAATGATGTTGATGATGATTATTAAATTTATAAATATAATATCACGCCTATATTCCTTCGAAAGAATAAGTAGAGGTGGGGATCGAACCCAGGATCTTTTGCTCAGCAGTAATGCTTGCGACCACTAAACTAATGTGGCAGTTTAAATTTCTAGTCTCGCCCGATTCGGGAGGTTTATGAATCGATTCATTGAATCGATGTCGGGTTCAAAATCGATCTGAAAAATCGATTATATTACTCCAAACAATCGATTTTTCGATTAATCGATTTCAAATCGACACGCCAATCGACTTAAAGAATAGCACCACCCCATACTTCCCGTGGGTGACGTAAAAGACGACTAAGGGTCGTACCGGAGAATGGGCAGCAGCGTTCTCTATGCATTCCACCACCATACTATACTGCGATCGCCAACCCGCCTGCCAAGCGTGGCAATTATGGCAAACCCCCCCAAGAATGACTTGGGGGAGGCCTATGTTCAGCAGTGGACGTCTTTTGGCTGAAATGATGATGATGAAATAAATATATAGATATAATAATAAACATGAAACAGGAGCAAAGAAAATATAATGATGATGTTTAAGGAGAGAGGAAGTGCTTTTTTATCATAATTTTAAAAGTAAACAAAGATTGAGCACGCCTTACCGACACGGGCAAGTCATTCCATAACCGTACTGCCTGAACAGTAAAAGATTTGTCATAGAAACTGCTGGAATGCATCGGCATCTCTAGTCTCAGGTTTTAGTATGCTTTGCTATTTAGCATAGGGGGGCCAGGCTTTTTCATAGCTCACGGAGTTTTTTCCTTCCATATTCCTCCCGCAGTAGTTTTCAAGTCGTCTAAAGAGGAAAAGAGGAAAACCATTTCAAAGATCCCATCTTTCCACTAAATGATATTGCACAATATAATTAACTGTAGGTACTTGTTGTATAGATGCCAGCACATCAAGCTACTACAATCTGTCAAATTTATTTAATAGATTTTTAACCTTATCGCTAAAGCATAAGGTTCAAAGTTGATTGGGGAAATTTGACAGTTTCGGGCTTGATGTGCTGGCGTTTGTACATAGGTCTTTTTCTTCGTGTTCATGTCGCTGGCACGACTGTCTTTTATAATAATAATAATAAATAATAATAATAAAACCTTTATTTTCAGGCTACTTTGGCCCATAGATAAATACCTTACAGACTAACATACAGGAAAAGTTTTTAACCAGTGCGCAAATTTTGACATAATAAACTTGAATGTATTTTAATAAACACGTATTTTTTGTTTTGATATGTTTCAATAGTAAAAAATTAAGTTAACGCTTACGAGACTTGTTTACTCAGAAATTTATTTTATGGACGTCGCTTGCCAGTCCGTCGACCGATCGCCCGATTCACGCCGCGCGTCGACCGGTCGCCTGACGCGCCAGCTGCTATCAGAAGTACTCACGCGCGCTCGGTCTATGCGACGGCGGATTATTGACCCCAGTTTAGCGATACAATTGTAGACTGTGTAAAGTTATTTGTAAACGTAATTTTTCGTAAATTCCAATTTATCCTTCATACCTTCATGGGCTTAGGACCATCAAAATGCAGAAAATAAATCATAATAAGTAAGAAAGTAATACGTTTTAGTCCATTCAAAATAAAACATTTAGGTATGATAGGTACTTAGACATGATACAATTTAGATTGAAACAATTGCATTTTGGCGTATTTAAAAAATTGGAATCAACTATCTTACAACAATGTCTAATCAAAGAGAACCTAACACACTAAGATTGTTTATAATTTCTTCTTACCTCTACATTTTATTAATCATAATATTTTAGGTATTGTTCGAAGTGACCTCCTCCTTTTTCAAGGCATAAACGTGCACGTTTAAATAAGTAAGCATTTAGTTTGTTTAGGACACTAACACCACTTTTTACTTCATTGAAAGCGTTAATTATTTTTTCTTTCAAGTCATCTAGGCTCTGAGCCTCTTCTACATACACCCGGCATTTCACCCTTGGGCTCGCATACGAGGTACGCTCTCCCTTTCGTATCTTCTTCGTGCTGCTCGTAAATTTTCATTGCTTAACAAATACACTCGCACCATTTCATAATACTCGCGGTGAGTAAAATGAGACATTGTCACTACGCTAGTCTAGTACGCGGCACAACGCGCAGGGACGGCGAAGGGCACGACGAACATCCGACCTCCGCTTCCGCAAGTGACGTACTGCATGTGCACGCGTTTTGTTTATCAAACGCCGCGCCGGCGCCGCATGCCCCCGCACCCCCGTCTCGTGCGCTAGGCGTGGTCCAGCGGCGGCGGCCTTCGCGTTTTCATTCATGCTCATTCATAGTATTACTATTAAATTATATCCATGTCTTGCTTATTTCAAATTGGGACAAAGTGGAAAAATGAAAAAAAAAAGTCATAAACTAAAAATGGAAATGTGTTCTATTGCTTACACTGAGCCACCAAAAAAAATTTACGCAGTGGTTAAAAATTTATCCTGTATATATTATAATAATACATTGTGTGTTAGTGTATAAACTTAAAACTACCGACTACTTAACTTACTTCTAACTACTAAACTTAACTACTAATTTTATACCGTTCGTGGTCCAGTTGGAAGTCTCTGAACCGGGCACAAGTGGGAAGATGTAAGTCCAACCTGGTAAACTGGCGCTACTCCGACTGAACGGCAGTAGGGTGTGATTGTGGTGGAGCTATGTCGCAAACCATCCTCCACCTCTTATCCTGTCCTCTGTGTCCACAAAACTTGCAGTCAAACTGATCTCTGCGCTGCCACCGACAACTCGGTCGAAGCACGTTGGAAATACCATAATAAATAGCTCGATACTGTGTCGTTATCCATATTAATAAATTTCAATGTTGTTATAGTAATTTTAGCCCTATGATTAACTTAAATATGAAATATAGGATCCATAACATTATTACTAAGTTTAAACACACACACCACACACAACACACATACCTAACCTTTCTAGATACCTAAATTATTTAAACCTTAGTTAACTAAACAATGATTAATGATTACATTATCAGCTAACTTTTCTATCAATCTTGTCGGTTAATTTCGATGGTTTCGTTGCCAGATTTACGCGAATTTCCTAACATAATTAACTTCATATACTGTATGAAGTATACTAAACAAGCCCAAATAACGTGACTAAGTAACACGGCTAAATAAACTAACTTAGGAGAATGCAGCTGAAGTTGCAGTGTAACAATAAAGGAATTTATAATCGCTAAAGTAGAGAGAGCTAATTAAAGTTGCAAGTCAATAAGCTGTGACTTTAGTAACTTGAAGTAAGTTTGCTTAAGTTATAGTGCTTAACTTTAATTTTTTAGCTTAATGCTATGAAAGCGTTTGTGCTTTGACGAATGCTTGGTAACTTTGTAGGATGACTCATGGAATAAAATATTAAGTCCGCCTCTGTATATTCGTGTGCTCAAAGTATTATAAATAAATATGTGCTCCATACGAAAATGTATACAGTAAGGAAATACATGTTTTCGCCTTTTCTAATGATATACAAAAAAACTGGCCAAGTTCGAGTCGGACTCGCACACGAAGGGTTCCGTACCACAAGGCAAAAACGCCGAAAAAAAACACGTTTGTTGTATGGGAGCCCCCCTCAAATATTTATTTTATTCTGTTTTTAGTATTTGTTGTTATAGCGGCAGCAGAAATACATCATTTGTGAAAATTTCAACTGTCTAGCTATCACGGTTCATGAGATACAGCCTGGTGACAGACAGACAGACGGACAGTGGAGTCCTAGTAATAGGGTCCCGTTTTTATCCTTTGGGTACGGGACCCTAAAATTTAAGGAACACGATCGCGAAAAAAAATCGGTTGTTCCCTACATTTATGTTCGCAATAGCTGCGCCCCGCGGTTTCAGCCGCGTAAATGTCGATCCCGTGGGAATATCGTGATAAAAAGTAGCCTATATGTTAATCCAGGGTGTCAGCTACCTCAATACAAAATTTTATCAAAATTGGTCCAGCTGTTTGAGTGTGAAAAAGTAACAAACATATAAACACACACACCCCCACTCACACACTAACAAACTTTCGCCTTATATTAGTGTGATAACTCGTCAAAATGTAGGGATCACAGGCAGATAGCTGATGCTATAAGGACTGTAGTCTTACCTTAGGCTACTTAAATATTAGAAAAAAATTAGGGTTCCGCGCAAAAAAAAACCCCATGAAATCCCATTTGTTTTCCGACAAACACTCGATTGACATCGCGGGCACAGCTTCTCTTTACATAAAACTCAAAAACAAGACACAAGTCTTCAGTCAAAACGTGGAGGGCGCTTGTTTATTATTAAATTAACCCTTCAGTGCGGAGGGTAATCTTGAAAGTTGTTCGGAGGGTCCTCTGTTAATCTGTCAAGTTATTGTTTGAGCGCTGCCCTTCTGAGGGTAGTTGATTCCCAAGCGAGCCTTGTTTGAACTTGTATAGTTATGGTAGCATCGCCTTTGATGGAGGAGTGACAAAGTTGATGAGACTTTCTTTACGTATTTGTTAGGCGGTGACCCTTTTTTAGGTGAATTTTTGAGGAGGAAGGGTGAAATTGTGGCTGCCTTGAAGAGATTTTTACATGAGATAGAGAAAAAACATAATGGTTTCGTTAGTGGATTCTGTAAAAATTAAATCTATTTTTGTAAGTATAAATAGGACTATATACCCATACTATCCATATATTATATATCCATACTAACATTATAAATGTCAAAGTGTGTCTGTCTGTCTATCTGTTACCTACCTCTTCACGCTTAAACCGCTGAACCGATTTAGATGGAATTTGGTATAGAGATAGTTTGAATCCCGGGAAAGAACATAGGGTAGTTTTTATCCCGATATTCCTGCAGGATCGACACTTATGCGGGTGAAACCGCGGGGAGCTGCTAGTATATATATCCATACTAATATTATAAATGCGAAAGTGTGTCTGCCTGTCTATCTGTTACCTCTTCACGCTTAAACCACTGAACAGATTTAGATGAAATCTGGTATAGAGATAGTTTGAATCCCGGGAAAGGCTATAGGATATAGTTTTTATCCCCATTATCCCACAATATCGACACGTATGCGGGTAAAACCGCGCGGCGCTGCTAGTCAAACTATACTTTTACAGTACAAGCTGACCTCTTATTGTACGGCAAGCCGAACCAATACCTACTTAGCAGTGCTGGCATTCATACTCACTTACTAATATTACCTATAACAAAGCGAGTAACTTTGTCTGTCTGTCTGTGGCCATTTCACGCCTAAACCACTAAACCGATCGTTGTGAAATTCGACAAATAGTTCGCCAGGAACCGAAGAAGGACATTAAAGTCGACAGTCCCTATAAAGGCACTAGGCCCGAAGACACGAATGTTGAGCAACGTCATTTTAAGTTGTTTTGGTTTGTAAAAGTTTACTAACATAGTTTTTAAGTCATTGTTACTAATACTATATGGATTGTGAGTAGGTACTTGTAGTCCGAAATAAAGAATATATACAGGGTTATTGGTAAAACATTAACAACCTCTTAAGAGGTCATTGTACTCATCATTATGAACAACTTTTACTATGGGACCAAACCTGAAATCGCGAAAAAAAATCAGCTGTTCTGTAATGTTTTAGGTACCAATAACCCTGTGTATAGGCTACTTTTCATCTTAGATATTTTTATAAAAAAAATGATGAAATAAACGCAGACGAAGCCGCGGGCAACAGCTAATATATTTATGAATAGAAGAACAAGTCCTTTTTTTGCCAATTGCAAATCTAGGAGTATTTTTTATTGACCCATCTAATTCTTGGCTGTACATTGTAAAATGCTGTTTATATCATTGCATATCATAATCAACCTATAGGTAATGTTCCCATTGCTGGGATACAGGCCTCCTCTCGGTGAGAGGGAGTGGGCCGTAATCCACCACGCGGGCCCAGTGCGGGCTGGTAGATTCGTTGGTACAACTCGTAAGTCGCATCCGTTACCATTGGGCCAGCACTGCTCTTATCTGTTGCATATGTGGGTATTAAGCGAACCATCTTGTATTCAGTTCATTTACTCTCAGTTCGAACGCACAACGCACGTCTTTTATTTAGCACTAGCTGACCCGGCAAACGTTGTTTTGCCATATAAATTATTTCTAGCTGCCCAGCGCTACTTCGTTCATGTGGTGTTCTATCCTTTTTTTTTTTTTTTTTTGCGGATGGGAAATCATCAAATGACTCCTCCCGCTCTGGGTGGAGTGGAAGGGAGTGTCAGACTCTTACTGACTAAAACCCACCCGTGTTCCTTCCTTAGCCCTTTATGTTCCGGGCCAGCGGTAACCCTTTCGGACAATCCCGCTCTACCCCGCGGGGTGTTCTACCCCTTACCCTACTAGGGTAGGGTACCTACCCTACACCTACACTACTCCTACCCTACTCCTACCCTACTCCTACCCTACTCCTACCATACTCCTACCCTACTCCTAACCCACTCCTACCCTACTCCTACCCTACTTCTATCCACTCCTACCCTACTTCTATCCTACTCCTACCCTACTTCTACCCTACTCCTAACCTACTTCTGCCCTACTCCTACCCTACTCCTACACTACTCCTACACTACTCCTACCCTACTCCTATAAGTAAAAAAAAAAAAAGTATCCTATGTCCGTCTCCTGGTTCTAAGCTACCTCCCCACCAATTTTCAGCTAAATCGATTAGCCGTTCTTGAGTTATAAATAGTGTAACTAACACGACTTTCTTTTATCTATACATATAATAAATCTGTAGAAGGGTCAATTCTGTGCATTGAAAATATTGAAAAAATAAATAGCGGGGGGTGTTGCTGGATCGATACCAAACCCAAATATGTGATTAAAAAAATTTTTGTCTGTCTGTCTGTCTGTCTGTCTGTCTGTCTGTCTGTCTGTCTGTCTGTCTGTATATGCAGGCATCACGTGAAAACTAATGGTTCGATTTCGATGAAACTTGGGATAATTATACCTTATTATCCTGGGCATAAAATAGGATACTTTTTATCCTGGAAAAATACGTAGAAAAAAAAATCTTACTTTTCGGTTTTATTCATAGACGTTGTTCTGTAGAACCGCGAACACACTTTGCATTACCCGTAGTGGATAATTTTCAATTTCAATTTAAGAGAATACAGTTTCCTGTAGCTTTGTGTTACGCCATGACAATAAATAAGGCTCAAGGTCAGACCCTAGGAGTTGCTGGCGTAGATCTTACCGCGAGTTGTTTTTCACACGGGCAACTTTACGTAGCTCTTTCCCATGAAATCTTCATGTTCATATTCCGGACGAGCTCACTAACAATGTTGTGTATGCTGAAGCTCTCAATTAACTTTCTGTCGCATTGTCACGATCACTTTTTTATTATTGCAAACTTTTCGTCATTGTCAGTAATTTACTGCTACATGCTACTTATCAAGGTCGGAATTACTATGAAAAAAATACTTACTACAGAACGCGAGCTCAACAGCAGTAGCTCAATAGAGGGATCTCCTTAATTATTATAGGCTTAGCCGTATTTGGGTCCAATAGATATTTATAAGATGTCATTGTCAGAGTTACTCAAAATGGAGAAATAAACCATCCACGCGAAGACCGACATCCGCGCGGACGGAGTCGCGGGCGGAAGCTAGTACTATATATGTATAGATTATCATCTCTCATTGCATATCAATGCATGGTTATTACTTATTTAACCTTTTCACCGCCACACGTCAAAAAATAAAAAACTGGCCAAGTGCGTGTCGGACTCGCACACGAAGGGTTCCGTACCACAAGGCAAAAACGCCAAAAAAAAACATGTTTGTTGTATGGAAGCCCCCCTTAAATATTAATTTTATTTTAATTTTATTATTTATTATTAAAATTAAAATACAACTGAGTCTTTTGTGAATATTTCAAGTGCCTACCTGTTGCCATTTTTGATATCTAGCAAAAAAGGGCAAAAAAATCGAGTTTGTTGTATGGGAGCCCCCCTTAAATATTTAATTTATTTTGTTTTTAGTATTTGTTGTTATGGCGGCAACAGAATTAATACATAATTTGTGAAAATTTCAACTGTCTAGCTATAGCGGTTCTTGAGATACAGCCTGGTGACAGACAGACGGACAGACGGACAGACGGACAGACGGACAGACGGACAGACGGACAGACGGACAGATGGACAGACGGACAGACAGACAGACGGACAGACGGACAGACGGGCAGACGGACAGACGGCCAGACGGACAGACGGACAGACAGCGAAGTCTTAGTAATAGGGTTCCGTTTTTACCCTTTGGGTGCGGAACCCTAAAAACCTGCCCTCGGCGTCAAAGTCTGTCATGTAGTCGAACCGTGGCGTGCTGGGTACATTTTGGTTTGTCATCTAAACATGACTGTGGCGGGCAAAAGGTTAATATGTAATTTCACCGACCTACAACTCTTCAAAAACTATTAAGGCAACTACATGACCTAAAGCGCGGTCTTTGTCGGACTGCATAGAAAAGAAAGAGAAGCGCGATGACACAACCCTGGTAATTTATTGCAAAATATGAAGCATTTATCTATTTGCAAAAATCTATTGTTTAGACTAGAAAATTAAAACACTAGTACTTTAGTATGTTGCTTGTAGAATAATCTGACAAAAAATCATACTGATTGTATGGTTTTTATTGTAAAAATAAAGTTTTTAAAGGTATCTCTCATGATTCTTTTCTGTCGTATCAAATTAGTTGTATTATGTTTTCAATACACTATCTACCTAGCATATATCCTGAAGAATATCATATATATTTTCTGATTTTGTTTACTGTACTCGATCATATAATTTTATTGTTTCTAAAACTTGCGTTTTTGTGTTTAGGTCCTATAAGCCCCTTATCTAGAAGGCAGAGATAGCGATGGTACTTTTCAGAACAAACTCCTTCACAAGGAGCTAATAACTTTTGCTCACATTCTAAATGTTCTCTCAGTCGGTGCTCGCCAGTCAGTGGCACTTCCAGGCACCACGGCTCCTGCAATACCATCCAATATTTACTCCAACAGAATCTAAAATTTACGTACAGGACGCCAGCACATCAACCTGCTACAATCTGTCAAATTTCTTTATTACATTTTCAACTTTATCGCTATAGCATAAGGTTCAAAGTTGTTTGGGAAAATTTGACAGTTTCGGGTAGCTTGATGTGCTGGCGTCTGTACATCGGTGTAAAGTACAAACTTTGTTTCTCTCAAGTTAGGTTGAAGTCGAATTTTGTCGTTCTGTTAAGCTGATAACAGACGGTCTGTTTTGTAAAAATCTCACATTTTGTCATTCATAGTAAACCACACTTCACCTAAGTTGTCTGTGTGGTGCCGGACTTAAAGAATAGCACCACCCCATACTTCCCGTAGGTGACGTAAAAGGCGACTAAGGGTCGTACCGGAGAATGGGCAGCAGCGTTCTCTATGCATTCCACCACCATACTATACTGCGATCGCCAACCCGCCTGCCAAGCGTGGCGATTATGGCAAACCCCCCCTCTTGGGGGAGGCCTATGTCCAGCAGTGGACGTCTTTCAGCTGAAACGATGATGATGATGATGACCTAAGTTTTTACGGCGAGATAAATAATAAATCGGCAGATTCTTTACTTTTTGTTCATTTATGGTGGCTGGTTCTTCCCGTGACCCAAGAGCTTGCTTTTACCTTCGGTAAAGGCTTTTGCCATACGTCGTGGCACTGCCGCCAGTCTCTTGGGTACGTTACCAGTCGAAAGCGATGCGGAGAATTTTTTCGACGCCATATTTTAGTTAGTGAATAGTTTTAGTTAGGTTTATGTCTTTCATTAGGCATCTTTCACTCGAAGTGAAACGTTCGAACACAAAATGAAAAATTATTTTATTAGTGTACCGATCCAAATGATGGGTTTCGGCATCTCTCACTCGCGCTCCGAATGACCGAAAAATTAAATGAAATCAGCAAATTCACGTTACATTTCTGTAAAATGCAATTTATTTGGTGTCATGTGAACGTTGGATGAAACAAAAACTGGCCAAGTGCAAGTCGGACTCGCACACGAAGGGTACCGTACCACAAGGCAAAAACGCCGAAAAAAACATGTTTGTTGTAATGAGAGCCCCTCTTAAATATTTATTTTATTTTAATTTTATTATTTATTATTAAAGTTGAAATACAACTGAGTATTTTGTGAATTTTTCAAGTGCCTACGTGTTGCCGTTTTTGATATCGAGCAAAAAAGGGCAAAAAATCGCGTTTGTTGTATGGGAGCCCCCCTTAAATATTTATTTTATTTTGTTTTTAGTATTTGTTGTTATAGCGGCAACAGAAATACATACTTTTTGAAAATCACCAAGCTACGAACCTGTTAATTATTAAAAAAAAACAGCCAAGTGCGAGTCGCACACGAAAGGTTTCGTACCACAAGGCAAAATACGCAGAAACACATTTCTTGTATGGAGTGAGTGTGTGTGTGTGTGTATGGGTCTTCCCTTTAATTTTTATTAAATTTATTTTATTATTTATAATATTTGCAACAATGGATAGGTATTCACACTCTGTAAAAATTTCAACAGTCTAGCTATCGCGGTTCTTGAGATACAGCCTGGTGACAGACAGACAGACGGACAGACAGCGAAGTCTTAGTAATAGGGTTCCGTTTTTACCCTTTGGGTACGGAACCCTAAAAAATGAACCTTCAATCGAGAAAACCAAGAATTCACTCGAGTGTAGCGTCTGATGTCAGCTTTACATATTTCATGTTCCAATACTTGAGATAAAGTGAAGAGACACATATGCAGCAAGTTTCCTTAGAATATAGGTCAATGCTTCGTGTCATCCTGATATTGACTGGATATGGTCTGAAGTTTGCAGCACTTAAATTTCTAGATACGCTCGTACTTACCTACTACCTATATTGCAATGTTTACCTGTATAATATAGAAAAGGTATTTTTGCAATATTCATTTGAAAGCATCTTCGAGTTACAATGCATTGTATAATTGCATAGCACAGATGTGAGTTCTATGTAAGTATGTACTATACCTTATTTACCATTTACCGGGTAATATGTCTTTCATTGACTTGAATGGGCCATGGCGGCTGATGATAGTACTCGTATGTCATGCTTACACAAATGTCTCGCTGACGGCGGTGTGTGTATTGGATCATTTAGCTCCCTTCAAAATGGTTGAGCTGAATGGTGCTGATCTATGCGTCATGTTCGTGAACGGGCGCCGTCAGTTGGGGCTGGTCATCACTCAGCTGCCTCGGCTTATTTCTAATTATTTTATTTTTGGATTGTTGTCTTCTTACTATTTACTGTACTCTGGACGCTCTTAACGCGTACGTATTTTTTTTTACATCGTTCTCACATATAATTGTAAATTCAACATTAATGATGTAACTAATATTTTTGTAAAAATACAATTTAAAAGAGTGTCCATGGAGTTTCTTGCCCGTTCTTCTCCATAGGTACCTACGCTTTGGAATGGGCAACTAGCTTCATATTTTCTGACTGACCGACTTCTTGACAATTCAAAAGTGCCTGTAAATGGTTTAATTGAAATAAATGGTTTGAGTTTGAGTTTTGATGAACACGTTTAAAAAGAGACTGTAGGTATGAATTAATAAAATAGAATGCAATGTCAGCACCTTAATAAAATTGCGTGACGCATTATCAATCTCAATTTGAATAATTTTGAAGTATGTTGCTAATCCATTGCTTCATATGTTTGAAAAATTTGTTTGCTCAACAACGTCAATAACGCAATGAATGTCGTTGTACTGTCAAAGTGAAACTCATTGCTACTGATAGTGCAATTACCGCGCTGGCTATAATACAGGCTGGCAGCGAGATTGACGCGCAACCTGTTACCATGGATTTATTCAGTACATGATTTTTAATCCCCGCGTTAAAAATTTCGTCAGTTATAAACAGTGATCGGAATAGGTAGAGCTATTTAGGTTCATTGACCGCAAACATTGATGTTAATATGGATATTCCAAGGGATTCCGACTGATACTACGGGATTTTATTGTCGCTTGAGTGACGCACCTGTTTTTGTCTCTTTCTGCGCCATTAGAATTCAATTCTTTACCAACAGTAACTTCGAAACTAAACTTAACTTCGTAACTAAAAGGGAATATCCATATTATTCTAACCTATGGCAAGTACATAAAACAGCTCTACCTATTCCGATCTCTGTTTATAAAAATAAAAATTGCTGTTTAACTTTTCTGTGAAGCAGCCGATTTTTTTTATCATATCTATCCAAAAAGAGCTAGTGAATTCTTCGTAAACAGGGATTAAAATAGCTTTAATAAGATCTTCCCTTGCCAAATATCGCTCAACGCACCTTAGGAAGTTTTCACACTGACCTCTATAATACACATTAGAGGTCAGTGAGTTTTTACTTCAAAAACAGATGACGGTTCTAAAATATACAAGGTGGTGCAAAAGTTATCACCCGATGTTCTTCGGCTGTAATCACACTACTAATATTATAAAGGCGAAAGTTTGTGAGTGTGAGGGGGTGTGTGTGTGTATGTGTGTGTTTACATGTTTGTTACTTCTTCACGCTCAAACGGCTGGACCAATTTTGATAAAATGTATGGTATGGTATGGAGGTAGCTGACACCCTGGATTAACATATATGCTACTTTTTATCCCGATATTCCCACGGGATCAAAACTTTTGCGGGTGAAACCGCGGGGCGCAGCTAGTTTTTTTATAAATAAAATACTTCAGTTCTGCTTTTGGATTATGTTTATTTGTTTTAATTTTTTCCATTAAGGGCTGATTTCCACCCGTCTTTATTGTATAGTTGAACCTATAAATTATATACATGCAACTTTTGTAAACTTTTGATTTTTCTATCGCCGAATAACGTTTATTCGAGGAATAAGATTGTTAAGTTGTTAGTTGTTATTGTTGTAAAGTTTTTGTATGACATAACTGTCAAGATTTCAAAATTATGTCATGAATGAAGTTAGTAGAAAATGATATCGGCTAAGTGGCCGCCGCCAGAATTGATGACCATTCGGGCCCGATTTTGGGCATTTTCCATCACTCTTGCCAGAACTTCTGGCGGTAGGTCCTCGCATTCTTGACGGATATTCTCTTTGAGGGCTTCAGGAGTCTGAGGCTAATTGATATAGACTCGTGACTTCAAAAAACTATAGCGTTTCATTCATTTCATTTCATTTATTTATTCAATAACAATTTCCATTGTGTCTGAATTTTTACAAAGGTACATAAGCAAATAATTAAATAATAACAATTAAAAACACAATTACATTTCTTCAACATAATCTCATTTCCTACCTACATTAATATTATTCATACAAGTTCAAAATTTAAGAAAATCTCTTTAATCTCTTGTTGAGGTGTATTTTGTATCTGTTTACTACACAAAGTCAACGTAGAATTGCCATTTGCCACCATCTGCAAAAATTATAGTATCTTCCAACAGGATGATGACTTTGGCGCCACCTAGTTCTTTATGACACCTTTTTGAGCTGTCATTTCATTAACAATACGTCGACTAAGTGCCACAGCCCAAAGAATTGCCAAACTTAAGTGGTAGTGGGCAGGGCACATTGCTCGCAGAACAGATGACCGATGGGGCCGAAAGGTTCTGAAGTGGCGACCGCGTACCGGAAGATGTAGCGTTGGAAGGCCTTCCACAAGGTGGTCCGACGATCTTGTGAAGGCCGCAGGAACCCGTTGGATGCGAGAAGCACTGAACCGGTCGAAGTGGAGGTGCTTGGGGCCGGCCTATGTCCAGCAGTGGACGTCTTTCGACTGAAATGATGATGTTGACGATGATGAGGTCGACTAAACAGTAGAAATGTTGATTGACCTGTAAAACAGTATTTTCTAAAGATGTTTAACCTATTCATTCCGCAACTCAACCTAGTCTCGGAGTGGAACTATAAAATGTTTGATGTCCAACACTTGGCCCTTTTATCATCTCTACAGATTTATGTGCTCAATCTTATTTCATAACAGAACCTTTATAATTCGCTTCGTTCCAATGTGACGACATTTATTTTATCGAGAGACTAGAACATTTTGAAATACGGGTAAGTTTTGCAGCGTGGACGCAGACAAGATTTAGCAAAGGAAATAGTGCAACTATGTTGGTAATGCTTAGGTATCCTGACAATAAATAGGTGTATTACATTACACAAGGGATTTCAACTTCTCTATTCTATTTTCAAGTGTCTTTCAGCTTGAAAAAAAAAAAACAATAATCAATCATTCCTACAGTATTTGTCTGTCCTTTCCCTTTTTAATTCATCATAATCAAAGGTTGTCTTTAAAAAATCGCTTTTAGCGATAAGACCGCCCATTATGTCACCCTTTGTACAGTTTCTCGATTTATATGTCTGTAATTTATATGGTGTACAGTGGGCTGCACCAATTGGGTACCCCAGTTGTATGAAAATTTTAATACAACTGGGGTACCCAATTGATGCAGCCCACCGTACATAATAAAGAGTATTCTATTCTATCATTGAACATCACGTTATACAAATTTGCATCATTAGCGTTCCGTACGCAAAGGGTGCCAACGGAACCCTATTGCTAAGCCTCCGCTGTTCGTCTGTCCGTCGATCTGACTGTCAGCGAGCTGTATCTCATGAACCTTAATAGATAGACAGTTGAAATTTTTACAGAGTGTGAATACCTATCCATTGTTGCAAATATTACAAATAATAAAATAAATTTAATAAAAATTAAAGGGAAGACGCATACACACACAACACACACACACACTCCATACAAGAAATGTGTTTCTGCGTATTTTGCCTTGTGGTACGAAGCCTTTCGTGTGCGACTCTCACTTGGCAGTTTTTATATAAATTATAGCTTTAGGTTATAGGTTCGTAGCTTGGTGTTAAGTACACCTTTGTCCGAGTGTGATGTCAATCAACCATATCGGTCTATTGCAGTCCATTGCTGGACATAGGCCTCTCCCAGGCTGTGCCACAACACCCTGTTCTCCGCCTTCCGCATACAGTCTGCCCCAGCCACCTTCTTTAGGTCGTCCGTCCGTCTCGCTGAGGGGCGTCCCCCACACTACGCTTACCGATACGCGGTCTCCACTCCAGGACTCGTCTGCTCCACCGGCCGTCGTTCCTTCGACAAACATGGCCCGCCCACTGCCCCTTCAGTTTGCTTATTTTGCAAGCTATGTCGGTAACTCCGGTTCTTTTCTGGATAATTTCTTTCCTGATTTATCCTTCAAAGAGACTCCGAGCATAGCTCGCTCCATAGCGCGCTGAGCGACTTT
This sequence comes from Mesoligia furuncula, assembly GCA_916614155.1. Classification (NCBI taxonomy): domain Eukaryota; kingdom Metazoa; phylum Arthropoda; class Insecta; order Lepidoptera; family Noctuidae; genus Mesoligia; species Mesoligia furuncula. The sequence continues at coordinate 27,967,520 of OU744794.1, forward strand.
GAATTTGTGTGGACCAGCTCGACCGTCAGTGTCCACGTTTCGGCACCATACATCCGACCTTAGTCTTTAGTGCCCGAGTGTGATTTAAATATTGCTTATCTATACATATAATAAATCTGTAGAAGGGTCAATTCTGTACATTGAAAATATTGAAAAAATAAATAGCGGGGGGTGTTGCTGGATCGATACCAAACCCAAATATGTGATTAAAAAAATTTTTGTCTGTCTGTCTGTCTGTCTGTCTGTATATGCAGGCATCACGTGAAAACTAACGGTTCGATTTCGATGAAACTTGGTATAATTATACCTTATTATCCTGGGCATAAAATAGGATACTTTTTATCCTGGAAAAATACGTAGAAAAAAAACATCTTATTTTTCGGTTTTATTCATAGACGTTTTTCTGTAGAACCGCGAACACACGTTGCATTACCCGTAGTGGATAATTTTCCATTTCAGTTTAAGAGAATACAGTTTCCTGTAGCTTTGTGTTACGCCATGACAATAAATAAGGCTCAAGGTCAGACCCTAGGAGTTGCTGGCGTAGATCTTACCGCGAGTTGTTTTTCACACGGGCAACTTTACGTAGCTCTTTCCCATGTGAGCAGTCCAAGAAATCTTCATGTTCATATTCCGGACGAGCTCACTAACAATGTTATGTATGCTGAAGCTCTCAATTAACTTTCTGTCGCATTGTCACGATCACTTTTTTATTATTGCAAACTTTTCGTCATTGTCAGTAATTTACTGCTACATGCTACTTATCAAGGTCGGAATTACTATGAAAAAAATACTTACTACAGAACGCGAGCTCAACAGCAGTAGCTCAATAGAGGGATCTCCTTAATTATTATAGGCTTAGCCGTATTTGGGTCCAATAGATATTTATAAGATGTCATTGTCAGAGTTACTCAAAATGGAGAAATAAACCATCCACGCGAAGACCGACATCCGCGCGGACGGAGTCGCGGGCGGAAGCTAGTTTTAAAATAAACCGAAGTAACTTTGTTCTTATTATTTCCTGCGTAATAGGCAGGTACTTTTAACCAGCCAACTAAAATCGTTAACTAAGTATGTATAAATATATAAAAAGGAATGAATGATATGGCATCAAAAAATTCGTCCATATTGTTGTTAACTGGAAAAGTGCCCAAAAGACTGACAGCATTGCCACGGTGTATGGCAATACTGATTCTTTGGCCAAAAAATAGGTCACCTGCTGAAGACTCGACAAATCGCTTGTTAACGTTTCGAAAAACTAAGGGCCGGTTGTTTCATACGGTTGGTTAACGTAACAAACTTACGTCAAATAATACGTCAATAATGAGGACGTAATCGTGAATATTTGACACATGTCAAGGCCATAATTTTGTAATTGTAATTTGAAACAAAGCTTTTTTAGGGTTCCGTACCCAAAGGGTAAAAACGGGACCCTATTACTAAGACTTCGCTGTCTGTCCGTCTGTCCGTCTGTCTGTCACCAGGCTGTATCTCAAGAACCGCGATAGCTAGACAGTTGAAATTTTCACAGATGATGTATTTCTGTTGCCGCTATAACAACAAATACTAAAAACAAAATAATATAAATATTTAAGGGGGGCTCCCATACAACAAACGCGATTTTTTTGCCCTTTTTTGCTCGATATCAAAAATGGTAATAGGTAGGCCCTTGAAATATTCACAAAATACTCAGTTGTATTTTAACTTTAATAATAAATAATAAAATTAAAATAAAATAAATATTTAAGGGGGGCTCCCATACAAAAAACATGTTTTTTTCGGCGTTTTTGCCTTGTGGTACGGAACCCTTCGTGTGCGAGTCCGACTCGCACTTGGCCAGTTTTTTGGTTTGATGTTAGTTAGCCCCATTTTTGACGTATACGTATGCATTAAGTGGACGTGAAGCAACCCGCCCTTAGTCCACTATTAGGAATCTTTGGACAAGATTTTCCACCCCAAACGCTCGAACATATATACATATATAAGTTCCAATAAGATTGGGTTATTTGCGCTGTTTGAGGTTGTCCGCACCCCAGCCGCACTCACAGCCCGCCGTGCTAGGAAGATGGGATTAACTAATTAATTATTAAATCTGCGTAAGTGCGGTCCAGCATGTGAACTAAAGCCGTATGTTTCTGCCGGAAGATAATACAATGATGCGACCCTTTGAAGGATTACAAAGGTATCCTATAGAAAGTAGGCGACATAACAAAGTTATGTTAACTTTTAGCTCTGTTCCGACTTCATTATATTTTTATTTTTTATGAAGTTAGAATCCTGTTACCAAGTTTCCTGTCCTGGGTGATGGAGTTTTTTTTTTGTTTATTCTTTGTCTTAGTTTCCTTTACAGAGCTTGTATTAATTTATATTTTACATATTAGATTTAATTTTGTAGACGTTATGCAGGGAAGTTGAAAGGAGACGGATACGCTTTTTTTAAACCATCATCATCATTATCCAATGCTGGACATAGGCCTCCCCCAAGCACCTCAGAGGTCAGATAGGCAGTCGCTTATCTGACCTCTACAACCCACTTATTGGGTAATACGATACCCCTTGATAAGACTGGTTGTCAGACTTTCGGGCTTGTGACGACCCGTAACGAATGTCAAAGATCTACGGATGACAGCTGGGACCAACGACTTAACGTGCTTTTTGAGGCATTAAGAAGTCTTGGTATGTGAAGATGGTCACCCATCCACGAACCAACCGCGGCAAGCGTAGCTTAACCTGATCGATCGAACCGTGCGGCTGTTATTTCTTAGCCACAGTACTTTACTTATTTTCTAAAATAAAACTAACCTACAAATTACGGGCAAGGATGTCGTAGCGAAGAAGTGGATTTTTTTTGCTATATTGCACTAAGTTTTTTGTTAATTTTCGTAGTTAAGAGGAATTCTTAAGTTAAAAAGATTTTTACTTCATACGCCGCGGTTTTCAAATCCATTACTTTCTATCATTTTTACTCGGCTTTTACCAAAGAGAATTAAGATACAAATCATTTAATGTCTTTGGCTTTTACAAACGATCTTTTAAACCTCAAAACTCGTAAATCTGTGACACACGGGTAGCAACCTAAGACACTTTATTTTAAAGCGTTTCCACGTCTCCCAGATTTGCGAACAGAATTATACGGATTTAAACACGTCTGACGTTGAGTTCCGGAGTCCTGGCATGTTAAGTTCATTTATGCCATAGAACATAAAATTAGGCAGATAAAGTTTTACAACCGATTCTAAAAAGTACCCTGGGGCCGTATTACGAAGTACTAATGCGAACATGATTTCTGTGCGAAAAAGGGATGGTGCTATCGTTCATGTATAGCTCCATCTCTCTCTTACACTGAAATCATGACGGATAAACCGTCATAATGCGGCCACCTGTTCTTTTTTAATCCGGTTGGTTCGTTTGTTTAGCCAGCCCGAACAAACTGTGGCATCCACATAATCCCAAGTCCGGACCCTTGAGTACGGCCCTGTACAGCGGGGGACCACGCGGGGTGAAGGAGCGGAGGTCACCTAGAAATCCCGTTATATTCAGTGCGCGCGCGACGCCGCGCCAGTGCACCCAGATCGTCCTAACGAACGCACGTACTACATTGTCTTAGCCACCCGCGCTTATATACTCGCTCGTAAAAATCACTTTGTTTTATATAACTTAGCTTCAGTTCTACCCTATCACTCTGTATCGTTTCCTCTTCGTTCTAAAGCCTGTAATAATCATCTATCCTCATTAAATTCCATCTATCGTTCTTCTTGCTGTTTCATATTCGCCGCCGCCTTCCTAGCCGCTTGCTACACAACATACACGCATACATCTCCACAGTGGTGACCCCGACGAAGAAATAATGGCGAAGTCCGGTGAAGATCAACTTGAAAATTCCGGTTTGTGTCGTGTCGGTGTGCGGGTACCGCCATTTTGGCCCCAGGAACCGGCCGTTTGGTTTGCGCAAATTGAAGGTCAGTTTATAATTTCCAATATTACTTCCGATCTGACCAAATATCACTACGTGGTTGGTCAATTAGAGCCGCAATACGCGGCAGAGGTGAAAGATATAATTTTAAACCCACCGGACAGCGGCCGTTACGAAAAATTAAAAGCGGAACTTATCAAGCGGTTGTCCGCTTCACAAGAGCGGAAGCTACAACAATTATTGACCCACGAAGAACTGGGGGATAGGAAGCCATCACAGTTCATGAGGCATCTTCAGAATTTAGCGGGACCAACTGTCCCTGATCACCTAATCAGGCAAATCTGGGAAAATAGGTTACCTACCCACATTCAAACGATTATTGCTTCACAGACCGACAGGGCACTCCAAACCGTGGCCGAGTTGGCAGACAAGATAAACGACATTTCGACACCGACGCAGCAGGCAGCTTGTGCAGCAAGCGAGGCCCCAGGTACTGTGTCAGCCATCGAGATGTTGGTGAAGCGGGTCGACGAACTGGCAAAGCAGGTACAAGGCTTTTCAAATAATAATAATCGATCCCGCAACAACGGACGGAAGGCCCGTAGCCGCTCGACCTCAAGACATAGGTCAAGGTCACGAGAACGCCCCGCTGATCATCCGCATTGCTGGTATCATTTCAATTATGGCGGTAGGGCAAGGAACTGCCGGCAGCCGTGAAATTATAAAACGGCGGGAAACGCCGACGGCAGTCATTAATAGCGGTAGCTGACTGTCCCATATCTTCAGGCCGCTTGTTCATTACTGACCGGAAATCAAAGTCACAATTCCTCATCGACACGGGTTCAGACCTGTGCGTATTTCCAAAGTCAGCCGTAAGGCAGCCTCGAGCAAAAACAAAGTACCAACTATTTGCCGCAACTGGAACACTTATACCCACATATGGTTACATACAACTGAACTTGGACTTAGGATTACGACGAGCATTCAGCTGGAGGTTTACCGTGGCTGATGTCACGAAGCCAATAATTGGGGTAGATTTTTTAAGTTTTTACCATCTACTAGTGGATTGCAGACAGCAACGCCTCATCGATGGGATCACCATGCTCGGCATCAACGCGCCGCAGCCTAGGGTTGCATCCGATATTTCATCCATCCGTACTACAGCAGATGATACCGTCTACGACAAGCTGCTACGAGAATTTCCAGACATCACCCGGCCAGCTGGTAAGCCACGAACGCTTAAACACAACACCGTCCATCATATCCGTACAACTCCAGGCCCTCCAATTTCCAGTCGCCCGCGCCGTTTGGATCCAGAACGACTGAAAATAGCTAAGCATGAGTTTGACGAAATGCTGCTAAAAGGCACCGCGCGTAGGTCAGAGAGCGCCTGGTCGTCTCCTCTTCATTTAGCTAGGAAAAAAACCGACGGATGGAGACCCTGCGGGGATTACAGAGCCTTGAACGCCCGAACAATTCCGGATCGTTATCCCGTACGACACATCCACGACTTCACAAACGACCTTACAGGTAAAAACATCTTCTCTACTATAGATTTAGTCAGAGCATATAATCAACTGCCGGTCTTCGAAGACGATATACCGAAGACAGCCATCACAACGCCGTTCGGGATGTTTGAATTCCCGTATATGACCTTCGGTCTAAGGAATGCGGGACAAACATTCCAACGGTTTATGGACGAAGTGTTAAGTGGCATAGATTTTGCTTATGGATTTCTTGACGACATCCTCGTTTATTCTACTGATGAGGAACAGCACCTGGAGCACCTTCGCATACTGTTCGGACGCCTGAAGGATTACGGCGTCATAATAAATACGTCGAAATGCTGTTTCGGACAAAACACGGTAAAATTCTTAGGATTCAGCGTCTCTGCAGAAGGAATTAGTCCTTTAGAATCAAAAACACAGGCAATTCTCGACTTCCCGACACCTAAAAACACAAAGGAGCTTAGAAGATTCTTAGGAACCTTAAACTTCTATCGAAGGTTTATTCCAGACGCAGCAGCGAAGCAGGCGCCTCTAAATGCTATGCTGGCCGGACAAAGCAAAGGTTTAAAGCCGATCCAACTCACGACTGAACAGCTGGAAGCCTTCAAAAACTGTAAGTCAAGTATTTCTGAGGCTACTCTGCTGGTGCATCCTGATCCCAGTGCTGAACTGGCTATACAGACCGATGCTTCTGACGTAGCCATCGGTGCTGTCCTACAGCAGCGGAAAGGTAATGAATGGCAACCTATGGCATTTTTCTCAAGAAAACTCACCCAATCACAAAGAAAGTATAGTCCATACGACCGCGAGCTGCTGGCGATATACGAAGCCATACGATACTTCCGCTACATGGTGGAAGCGAGACCATTCATCATACTGACAGATCACAAACCACTTACGTTTGCTTTCACCACACGAAGGGACAAATGTTCACCGCGACAGTTCAGATACTTGGATTTCATCTCACAATTTTCAACTGACATTAGGTTTGTCGCAGGTAAAGACAACGTAGTAGCTGACACTCTTTCCCGCATCGAAGAAATAGCTACGCCCCTAGATTACCACAGCCTAGCCCGAGCCCAGGAGACAGACGCAGAGCTACAAGCGCTACTCGTGAACGGATCCAGTCTACAACTGCATAAGGTTTTCCTATCTGATGCCATAACGCAAGTATACTGCGACACTTCTACACCTAATCCTCGACCATACGTTACAAGTGCTTTTCGACGACAAGTTTTTGAATCGCTTCATAACCTCAGTCATCCCGGCGTTAAAGCTACAGTACAATTAGTAACTTCTAGATTTGTTTGGCCGGGCATAAGGCGTGACTGTCGACAATGGGCGAAGGAATGCCACCAATGTCAACGCTGTAAAACCACAAGGCATACGACCGCACCGTTTACAGAGTTCAAAGCACCTTCAGCTCGGTTTCAACACATTAATATGGATATTATTGGTCCCTTACCCTTGTCTGCTTCCCACAGGTACTGCCTCACGATAGTCGACCGCTTCACACGTTGGCCTGAGGCGTACCCCCTCGCCGACACCTGCGCGTCAGCCTTCATCTCTGGCTGGGTCACACGGTTCGGCTGTCCCGCACGAATCACCACGGACCGCGGCCGCCAATTCGAGTCGCGTCTCTTCAAGTCCATCGCGGCACTGATCGGTGCCGACCACCTTACGACGACTGCTTACCACCCTGCCGCCAATGGTTTGGTGGAACGTCTACATTGGCAGCTCAAGGCCGCCATCACCTGCCACGCGTCATCACAGTGGACTGAAACTCTCCCGATGGTGCTACTGGGGATACGCAGCGCATGGAAAGACGATATCCAATCATCGGCGGCGGAGCTTGTCTATGGTGAGCCTCTACGCTTGCCTGGGCAGTTTTTCAACACGGCGTTAGAGGAGGAAGTTGACGTCACTGACTTCGCCGATCGCCTACGCAGTCGCATGAGTAGACTAGCGCCAACACCGACTTCGTGGCACTCAACTCGTCCTTTCTACATACCGAGAGATTTATGTACCGCGACGCACGTCTACCTACGCCAAGGGCCAGTCCGACGTCCACTCCAAGCACCATATGCCGGCCCGTACAAGGTCGTGCGCCGAGGCTCCAAAACATTCGACATAAATGTACAGAGTAAGGTACAAACCGTTACCGTAGACAGACTGAAACCGGCGTACACAGCGAACGACAACGTCACACTACCACCAACAACTCCAATGCTGACACAAACACCGGTACCGATGTCAACGCCAGCGCCGACACCTGCAACCACGACTAGAGCGACACCTTCCGCCTCTACAGCTCCAGTTCCAGTTCCCGACGGCCTATCTTCAAACACCTGTAAGAAGACCAAGAGCGGGAGGACTGTAAAGTTTCCCGACTACTATCGATCGTAGTCACGATCTCGGCAGGGGAGTACTGTGGCATCCACATAATCCCAAGTCCGGACCCTTGAGTACGGCCCTGTACAGCGGGGGACCACGCGGGGTGAAGGAGCGGAGGTCACCTAGAAATCCCGTTATATTCAGTGCGCGCGCGACGCCGCGCCAGTGCAACCAGATCGTCCTAACGAACGCACGTACTACATTGTCTTAGCTACCCGCGCTTATATACTCGCTCGTAAAAATCACTTTGTTTTATATAACTTAGCTTCAGTTCTACCCTATCACTCTGTATCGTTTCCTCTTCGTTCTAAAGCCTGTAATAATCATCTATCCTCATTAAATTCCATCTATCGTTCTTCTTGCTGTTTCATAATCGCCGCCGCCTTCCTAGCCGCTTGCTACACAACATACACGCATACATCTCCACAAAACGATCACCACGATTGCGTATTCACGCGAGGATTGCTTTGTATTAGGACATTTGGTTAGGGTGAAACCCGAAACTATGGTAAAAAGAGCAAAGTACCCTGTTATTAACCCAAAAAAGAGAGTAAAATTCAACAGAAAGGAACGTCTATATTTTATAACAAATTAACCTTGTAAATAAAATTATTTATTTAGGCATACATAAATGTCGAGAACAGAGGTGGCCCAATCGTAACGGCTCTGACTCACGTGTTATAAGTCCTGGGTTCGAACCCAACCAGCCAGGCGTTTTCCTTTATGTAAACAATTTCATTACCACTGCTCTTAAAAGCGGTGAAGGAAAACATAGTGAGGAAACCGGCCTGTTCTAGAACATGTGACATCTACCCACCCGCGTTGGGCCCGCGTGGTAGATTACAGCCCACTTTCTCGCAAATAGAGGAGGCCTGTGTCCCAGCAGTGGGAACATTTATGGCCGATTATAGGCATATTGAGTTCCAAAAACTGTCTTTTCTCCCTGGTTTTAATAATCTGTGGTCCAGACGTGCGAGGGATGTCGGATAGAAGAGTGTTGAACTAAATACATAATCAATGCATAAAGTGTCCCTGTTTTTTAAATCAATGCTTTTCCTTCGAAAATGCTGTTTGAAATTCAGGACGGGAAGCGATTATGATGTATATTATTATATTATGGTGATATTTATGATGTTGAGAGAAAATATTTTGTGGTGCGAAGTGATGTGTTTTTTTGGGTTGGAAGGAAAAAAATGGACGTCCATCTGCCAAGATCCTTTTTGTCAGGAACGCGTGGAGGTATCAAGTTATATAATGATAAACTCATCCCAACAACGGAACTCTTCATTGTATGTGGGTCGTCGCGCACTTGGCTGGTTTTTATGTACATTTGTATACAGTCTCATTGCTAGGTACAATTCTTCTCCATATTCGTTGCTTAGAAAATAGAATGGCATCCCAATATTTCTATATTTAGATACAAGGATATTGACGTTAAATGATCTATATGAACTGCCTCGCAAACAATGCGTCGAAATCGGACCTACTTGTCAGGCTGAGATTATGATTAAGGGTACAAATGCTAACATTGATTAGGAGACAATCAATCTGCCTAGCTTTTTCCCAGCTATAGGATATTGGAGTCAGTTTCTGGTCTAACCAGATGCAGCTAAATACCAGTATTTTACATGGAGCGACTGCCTATTTGACCTCCACAACCCAGGTAATGGGTAATACAATGCCCCTTGGTAAGACTGAATGTCAGTCTTTCGGGCTTCTGACGACCCGTAACGACTGTCAAAGATCCACGAATGACAGCCGGGACCGACGGCTTAACATGCTTCTTGCGAAGGGTTCTTGGTAGGTAAAGGTGATCACCCATCATGATCACCACAGACCAACCGCTCTACCCGTGCAGCTGTTATTTCTATGTTACAAGCTTCTCATTAGGTAACTCTCTCGCAGGCAATGATCCATTAAATCCGGATAACTAATTATGGAAATGCAGGCAGCAGCTGAGTTTACCTCGGTTCAAAAGTCAATATACAGTATTACGTTATACCTAACCTTTTAGGCTAAATGAACATAAAGTTATATCTACAAACTATCCTATCGCCTTAACTGAATACTAAGGGACAAAGAAAAAAAAACTTAAGACTCTTCTTAACTAGAGTGTAACATTAAATGACGAAAACTAACTTTTAAGCTTAGAATTTGTAATTCGACGTTAGCTTGGGGAATTGAGTGATCCAAATCTCTGTGCCTTTTAAGAATTTGAATCTTAAGAGACAAAGACAAAGATATTTATTCGTCGGATATGGTAAGTACGTTGGCATAAATGGATAAGTTCAACACATCCGCCGCGTATAGCGGCATACGAATATTTACTATGTGAACTTAATGTACACGTGGGTCGGTATGAAACCAAACTTGTATCCTACATAAAATTTAATAAACAATACAAAACACTTATAATATGGACAATTTAAACTCTAATAATAGTATACAATATCAAATAAAAACACAACAATAACAACATTTCTATTAGCCAACTAGATAAACCTACATTTATTATTAAAAAAAACTATTTTGATTTTTTAAAAAGACCAATTGGTTTTAAGATTATTATTATTATTATTTCTTACCATAGATTTATGGTAAGTACAGTAAGCAGCACAAAGGGCCATGGTGCGAGCCATGCTTGACGTAACCCTAGTAGACCGCCGGACGGCGCGTACGTGTTCCACGCGCGCCTCAAAGAGATGTCAGCATTGAGGAGGGGCCCCTTAGGGCCGAAGCCTGCCGGGTCAGCGGGATTGTCCGAAAGGGTTACCGCTGGCCCGGAACATAAAGGGCTAAGGAAGGAACATGGGTGGGTTTTAGTCAGTAAGAGTCTGACACTCCCTTCCGCTCCACCCAGAGCGGGAGGAGTCATTTGATGATTTCCCATACGCAAAACAAAAAAAAACCCTAGTAGACCGAGTGCGTAACACTGAAATCCGTCGTCGGTCGAAAGTCTACGACGTCGGGGACAGGGCGATGCGCCTCAAGTGGAGTTGGACAGGACATCCAGCTAGACGAAGAGATGGCCGATGGAGTAAGGCTGTGACCAAATGGTGATCAAGGTCAGGCCAAAGAAACCTGGGCCGTTCAAAAGCGCGTTGGGTTGATGATATCGTCAAAGTCGCGGATAACACTTGGATGAGGGACGCACGGAACCGGGAAGTATGGTAGAAGAAAGGGGAGGCCTTTATCCAGGAGTGGGCGATTCCGGGCTGCAATGATGATTATGACGCACAGTATGATAAATGCCTCGAAAAACGGACATCGCTTTTTTATTCTTCTAATCGATAGTATACACTGTTTTGAATGCTAGAGTAGAACTCCCAGAAACCAATTCAGCTGAGAACCAGAGCTATATTTTTTTCAATATTTTATTCTGGTTATCCATAGAAATCAAAAGAATTGTATTATCTTATTATGTATGCAACGTTTTTATGTTTTAATTATAGTATGTGATAAAGCCAATTATCTGCTATTTTTAGAAACAAAAATTTTTTTTTTAGATGTTAAATAAAGCAAGCTACGTAATTTTTTCTGTAATTTTGAAATTATTTTTTTGCGCAGGTTCTATGAGGTAGTAGCATTTTATTTTCACACACATTATTGTTTAGTGTTATGATAACCTGCCTGTAAAATATCAGATGCTTAACACGAAGGAATTCGGATTTTTCGAGTTTAGATTTTTTGTTGCTAGGGTTTTCACAAATCAAAAATCTAAAAGCAAAAATATTTTAATTTTTTAATTCTTAAAATGAAGTAAGTATTACTCAATAAGTATAAACAGTAGGTATAGAGGTACCCATAGGAAATTTAATGGCTTATAAAGTTTTCTTGACGTAAAATAATATTGTGAAGTTCAAAAATTGCCCTTAGTGGCTGTTTGTAGGTATACTTTGTAAAGTTTATTTTGTTTCACGTGTATATTTGTTCGTTTAATATAAAACCGTTTGATTTAAAAATATTTTTTATAGATTTACATAATTTATATTTTTTTGATGAAGGGGTAAATGTGGTATAGGAAAGGGGTCCGCCCTCATCAGGTTATAGTCTCAACAGAAAGTATTTATTGTATTTTTTGTGTTCTGAGAGTGACAACCCTATTATCAGAGAAAAATTTGAAAACCATAGAATCATCATATCTTCGATTTCCTGATAGATTTGCATCTGATTTTTTTTACAGTTAATAGTACAGATCTAAAGAATATTTTAAGATAAATATTAGGTGCTACTGACAAAAGATGTTCGAGGAAAAAAATAAAAAGGAATAAAGATAAAATCAGGCATATTTATTTTTCTATTATAGTGAAATCTTTTCTGTTTCGCCTATATAATACCTTGCATATAATGTCAATAAACTTCAAAAACAAATGTTCAAATATTTTCATCACATCGTTTATTTTTGCGTTTTTCTGGAAATCCAAAAAAATCTAATAAAAATTATAACTCTGTTTTAATGTATACTTAAGATCCGGGAGTTCTACTCTCGTATTCAAAATAGTTCATACTTTCGATTAATAAATTTCAGATGTAGAAATTGCTCAGGAATTCGAAAACTTTTTTGCTAATATTCCCATTAAAACTACTGAAACTTTAAATTCCTCACCCGCGCTTTCTGCTAACTTACTTAGAAAGAATGTTAAGGCATGCCCTTCGGAGTTTAGGTTTCAGCATACAAACCCCCAGGCTGTTATAAAAGCTTTTAAAGATCTTAAAATTAAATCAACAGAAGATCTCTGGGGAATGTCTGTAAAAGTTTGTAGATCTATCATCGAAACGATTGCGCCCTATTTAGCTTACATATTTAACATCAGTGTAGACCAAGGAGTCTTTCCGGATCTCATGAAACACAGTAAAGTTGTTCCTTTATTCAAATCCGGTGATAGTAAAGAACCCAACAATTATAGGCCTGTGTCGATTCTGCCAGTTCTCAGTAAGGTGTTTGAAAAGTTGATGCTCAATCAAATGTTACGACACTTTAATAAAAATTCCATCTTTCATGAACAACAGTACGGTTTCACCAAAGGGCGTTGTACCACTGACGCCGGTGTCACCCTAATAAAGAACATTTTCAACGCCTGGGAGGAAGCACAAGATGCCATTGGAATCTTTTGCGACCTCTCTAAGGCGTTCGATTGCGTAAACCATGAGACACTTTTGCTGAAACTTGAGCACTATGGGATTAGGAATTTAGCTCTTGATTTACTAAGGTCATACCTAAAAGACAGAAAGCTTAAAGTTCAAGTAAACGGCGTAAACTCATTAGGGTCTGAAATGGCAATGGGCGTTCCTCAAGGTTCGATATTGGGTCCATTCCTCTTCTTAGTTTACATTAATGATTTACCCCAATTACTTCAAAATCAACCGAAGATGGTGTTATTTGCAGATGACACCTCATTGATCTTTAAGATAGACAGACGTGCACAAAGTCTTGACGACGTGAATAACTCTATTCTTCAGGTCCATGATTGGTTTACGGTAAATAATCTGGTACTAAATGAAAAGAAAACCAAATGCATTAGATTTAAATTACCTAATGTTAGAAGTAGCGAATGTGACATCATACTGAATGGAGAAAAACTGGATTTTGTTGATCAAACGGTTTTTCTGGGAATCACGCTAGACGAGAAATTACAATGGGGACCTCACATAACATCTCTTGCGGGGCGGCTTAGCTCGGCCGCTTATGCTGTTAGAAAGATAAGACAGTTAACTGACGTAGAAACCGCGCGTTTAGTCTATTTTAGCTACTTTCACAGCATTATGTCGTACGGCATTTTACTATGGGGTCGAGCTGCTGACATTGAATCCATCTTTATTTTGCAAAAGAGAGCTGTCAGAGCCATTTATAATCTACGTCGCCGCGAATCTCTCAGGGAACTTTTTAAAAGGATTAATATTATGACGGTACCTTGCCAATTCATTTATGAAAATATTATGTATGTAAGAAAAAATCTACATCTTTTTAATAAAATAAGCGATATACATAATTTTAACACTAGAAATAAAGATAAAATACATCAACCATTTTTCAGATTAGCCAAAGTACATACATCTTTTATGGGGTACTGTGTTAAATGTTACAATAAAATACCTAATGATATATTGCAATTAAATGAAAGAAAATTTAAAACTCACATTAAACGTACACTTTGTAAACAAGCGTACTATAAATTAGAAGATTATATCCAAGATAAGAACGCTTGGAAACATGCTGGTCCTGCTCCATAGGACAATCTAGAGTCAAGACAAAATCAAACTGGTTGCTAATTTAGTTGCAAAATTTATTTTTGTTCTTCTATTTTTTTTTTACATTGATTTACATTCTGTAATTACTTTTACTCACACCCTGACTTATTACTATTATTATTATTTATTTATTTTTTTTAATGACAATCGTTTATTTTTACCATGCTTGTAAATATGTGAGCACCATGTATCTATCAGATAATTAATTTATATGTTATGGTTTCATTTTTAATTCTTTTACCTATTGTGGTACAGTAATTTTATTTTAGGTGCATCGTCTTCACATATATATTATATAATTAATGTACATGCAAAATATTGTAAAACATTTTAAAAGAGTAACGGTGGAGTTTCTTGCCCATTCTTCTCCATACGAAATCTACTTTTTGGAATGGGCGACTAGAATCAATTCTATTTTAGTAATTTTTGACGTTCAAAAGTGCCTGTTAAGTGCCTATTTGAAATAAATGCTTTGACTTTTTGACTTTAATAGAACAAAAAAGGGATGTCCGTTTTTTGGGGCATTTATCATACTGTGTGACGGTCAGGGAAAAATATATTTATCTATCTTTTTTTATTTATCTTTGTCCACTTTTAAAATTATGATAAAAAAGCACTTCCTCTCTCCTTAAACATCATCATTATATTTTCTTAGCTGCTGTTTCATGTTTATTGTTATATGTATATATTTATTTAGATTAGTATAATATACTATATGTAGATATGTATTTATTATATTATGTAAATGGTACAGACTACCTACAGTATTTGCCTGTCTTTCCCCTTAATCCATCCAAAGGTTGTCTTTAAAAGATCGCTTTTAGCGATAAGACCGCCCATTGTGTCACCCTTTGTACAGTTTCTATACATAAGTCTGTAATTAATATGGTGTACATAATAAAGAGTATTTTATTCTATTCTATTAAACAGACTACCAACTTATCGTATTATCATTTCGTAAATGTCATTAGGTAATTATGATTCATATGAAACTGTCTCTAATTCTCTCGATTTCCCAGTCTGCTATACAACTCATCTCCCTGAGTTTACATCTACAAAAACTTCGATCTATCTTGAAATTGGGTTTTTATGTTAGTGGTGCAGTAAACAAAGTGGTCACTTTTATTAATTGAAATTTTTAAGAATGACTTTTATACAAGCTGCTTTACAGTTTTTTATGGAAAATATTCAACTCCATTCGTGGTGGAATAGATGTCTTTGTTGGTACTGAAGCCTCCGTTAGGACTAAACTTATAGTCTTAGGGCTGATTTTTCAATCACCTGATAACTTTATTCCAGGAATAATTATTAAATTTTGACAGTTATTTCATACAAAAACTGTCAAACGTCAATTTTATTCCTCGAATAAAATTTATCTGGCCATGGAAAAATCAGCCCATAATTGTATAATAATTTTTTTTTATATCTTTTTTATATTTATTTGTTCTTTTCCAAAACTTTTTCATTATCTATGGAAAAGTTCACATTATGTAAGTTTAATTTAATTTTTGTTTTTTAAATACTAATTGTTTTAGGGCTAATTTTTCAATCAACTGATAACTTTATTCGAGGAATAATTTTGAAATTTTGACAGTTCTTTCATACAAAAACTGTCAAACGTCAATTTTATTCCTCCAATAAAAGTTATCTGGCGATGGAGAAATCAGCGCTTACTTGAATTATGCACGCTAGATTCACGTCTAGTAGATTTCAATCAGAAATATTGTGTTATAACTGTTTTAATGTATTTCATCAGTTTTGTTAAATAAACAGATGAAAAAAAAACGACGGTTTTTTTCCCGATATGAATCGGGAAAAAAATCAAAGGAGTAAAAAGAGCAGCTTATTAACCTGTTCAGTAAGTTTCAATACATTTCTTGTATCGGATAGTACCTCTAGTGCATTTCACGCTTGACTACACCGTCTGATACGGTTCCCACGTGAGTCGTGACCCAGTCTTGTACACTCATCCTTATAGATCTATTTAGATAAAATTCAAAGTCCTGACTGACTGATAATTATATCAACGCACAGCCTAAACTGCTGGTCCTGGAGACATGAAATTTGGACTGTAAAGGACATGAAATTTGGACAGTGAAGTACTGAGTAGCAAAAAAGGAAATAAGTTTATTTGATGTTTACCTCATGCGTCATGTTTACATGACGCATAAAAAGAACACAAACACAAAAAATAATAATAACAAGCGGCCATCGCTCAGCATAATGCTAAGACCCTATATGAAACAGAACCCCAGCGCTGGTTTTTGCAACGGGATTGTCCGAAAGGGTTACCGCTACCCCGGAACAAAAAGGGCTAAGGACATGGGTGGGTTTTAGTCAGAAAGCACGTCAAGCCGTTGGTCCTACACCTGATCTCTCTCCGGTCGTGTCGGATTGCCGTCCGATCGGACTATGAGAGTGAGGGAAGAGGGAGTGCACCTGTGTCTGCGCGCACACTTGTGCACTATAATATCTCCCGTTCCAAAGGCTAGTCTCTGTTGAGATTGGCCGCCGTGGCCGAAATACGGTCTGGAGGACTTTATTTTATAACTATTGTTTATTCAAAGACTTCCGAAGAAAACGATTCTGACTCCCTCGCTTACAAAAGTTAGCCAGCAACATGACTAAAAAGCCTTCACGACTGTCTGATCAGAAAAATAACTAACCCACACAGTACACCGTGTACAGCAGTACAACACAGAATAGACGAACTAAAACTTATCTTCCACTATAAATTGGTATACCACACAGATATAGACACACCTAGATAACGCAAGAGCAACTACTTCGCGTGCCCAGCTTACGTACGAAAATCGTAAGCCGCCACTTTAGCGCTCAGTCCCGAGTACTGCTGGCTGGGTGAGCGTGAGCGCTGGCGCTACGCCCCGGGGGGTGGGGCGAAACGGGTGGCCCACGCGGCGTCTTTGAATCGATTTGATTTTAACACGCATTTATTTATTAGGTCGACCTGTATGTAACTAACTATGTAATGGAATCTAAGGTAACTAATTTAAACATCTTCCAAGGGTCGTAGCGTAATGAAAATTGGCAGCTGTATGTAGTTCTGATGACAATATAATAATATGGTACTGTCGAACTGATCTGATGATGGAGCCGGAAGATATGAACTGGAACTTCATGATGGAAAATCGTATCATAGCTGTTTTGGATTTCTTAGAAAAGTCTTGTAATTTTGTTTTTACGTGCATTTATAAAAACGTGTTTTTCTAGTGTTTTTAAACTATTAATTTATTCCCATGACTATGTAAATAGTGCTTGTGACGTCATAGTAAGTAGTAAAAAAATGGCTCGCTTGGTTTTTTGGTTTTCTTATAGACACTTTTGCGTTATCTAGGTCTATCTATATCTGTGGTATACCACCTTTAGCTATAAATAAACACTTACAGCGATGCTATCGGCCCCGCGAGCAGCGCCCGCGCTATTATCGCACTAGTTCGTAGAACGAAAACATGGTTTTGAATAGAAAGAGCTCTTTATATGTCGGCATGGGGATAATATACGATGATAAGGGATGTTGTAGTGTGTCAGGTGAGCGGAAATTGGTTAAAGCAGGTTGTAGTGGTGGGTTTACATAGTATACAGGGTCGCATTAAATTAGCTAGAGAAACTCCGCAAATCTGATGGGATAATTGTTGATGAATGATTTTGGGATGCATGAAGAAGCCTCCTCGTGTAGCGCAGTTTGTTCCGCCATTTACTCAACTGAACCGAGCGCTCGGCGCATCGTGGACAGTCACACCCAACACCTTATTTGACTACCTATTCTTCCCTTAAGGTGGTAGGGCTTTTTTTTTTTTTTTGCGGATGGGAAATCATCAAATGACTCCTCCCGCTCTGGGTGGAGCGGAAGAGAGTGTCAGACTCTTACTGACTAAAACCCACCCGTGTTACTTCCTTAGCCCTTTATGTTCCGGGCCAGCGGTAACCCTTTCGGACAATCCCGCTGAAGGTGGTAGGGCTAACGCCCGCCTGGTTTACGACCACCCTCCCACCTGAGTCCGACGTCAAACAGCCTGCTGTGTTTCGTCGATGCATGGGAGTTCCAGTGCCTTAGGCATCTTCTGGGCACGCTCGTTCCATCATAGACCTCATCCATCGCTTTCCATCAGGCGTGATCGAGGTCAAGAGCGGGCCCGCTCTTGACCTCGATCGATATTCAGCAATTAAAAAAAAAAATTAAAAAAAATACGGTCAACGACCGTATTTATTGTATTTACTTGAAATACCAGTTCAAAAATCTGCTTTTGTTTGTGTTCACTTCACAGGCGTGAAGGGTATCGATATCTAAACACAAAAAAAAAACTGATTTTCTCAACTAGACTTCATGCAACAACACTACCAGCGGTCCAACGACCGCTGGTAGTGTTGTGAAACAATAAAATATTATATATTTGATGATAATTTATTTTGAGGTCAACACCTCAAAATAAATTATCATCAAATATATAATATTTTTTTGTTTTGTTTAAATATCGATTCTTACCGTTTCTCTAGCTAATTTAATTTGACCCTGTCTATTTCAATATACCTTCTGGGAGTCAAAAAGTAGATTTTAGAGTCACACGAGTGTTTAACTATACAGGGTTATTGGTAAAACATTAACAACCTCTTAAGAGGTCATTGTACTCATCATTATGAACAACTTTTACTATGCGACCAAACCTGAAATCGCGAAAAAAATCAGCTGTTCCCTACATTTATAACACTGAAAACATTAAGCTTGTGTTCTGCGCTGTGAAGGATACTAACATGCAGTCAGCTCTAAAGGAATTTAATTTGGCAAAACAAAAGACAAACAGAATCGTAGTGTGATAATATTTCCGAGCTAATTAATAACTTCTTTGTTTTGTTAAATGCCTGAACTTGTGAAGTACCCCATACCCAATGCTTACCTTTTTTCAATAATTCGTTAAATGGTGCTAAATGATAACTTAAGTTTTTAATAAATTTACCGTAAAAATTCACCATACCCAAAAACGACTTCAGTTCGGATACGTTAGTCGGAGCGGATAGTTTAATTATCGGTTTAATCTTGTCTGGATCTACTCTAACCCCCTCACTATTAATTATAAATCCTAAGTATTTGGCTTCTTTACTCAAAAAATCACACTTTTCTTTTTTTATTTTTAAACCTTTTTCTTGTAATATTTTAAGAACCTTATTTAATGTTTCTAAATGTACCTCAATCGAATTACCCGTTATTAAAATATCATTCAGAAATATTGTAACGTTAGGTATTTTATCGAACAATTGACTCATAATTCTTTGAAAAATTCCCGGACTAGACGCCAAGCCATACACTAATCTATTATATCTAAAAAGGCCTTTATGCGTATTAATAACTGTTAATTCCTTCGATTCATCTGACAATATCTGATTGTATGCTTGAGACAAATCTAACTTCGTAAAATACCTACTACCACTTAACTTAGTCAATAAATCATCTATTTTTGGCACGGGATACTTATCAACCCTTAACATACGATTTAATGTAACCTTATAGTCAGCACATAAGCGTAAAGCGCCATCCGGCTTGTGAACAATTACCAGTGGTGTGGCCCAGTCGGAGGTGTCCACAGGCTCGATGACACCCGTGCGCAGCATGGCCTCGAGCTCGGCATCGACACGCGTGCGCAGCGAGTACGGCAGCGGGCGCGCGCGGCAAAATATCGGCACGGCCCCCTCCCGCAAATGCAGAGTCGCCCGACCGCCGGTGAAACACCCCAGTCCGCCATCAAATAACTCAGTGTATCTAGAATAAATATTACATACTATATTATCCCTTTCTTGACTACTTATCTCAGTGGATAAACTAGCATTGTTCATTATTGTTATTGGAGGTATACTAATATTTAATTCCGAAAGCCACTGCCTTCCTAGTAATGTGGTACTTCCCGTATTGAATACATACAAATCCAATTTCTTTTTATGATTCTTATATGTTACGGTCACTTCCTGCACTTTGCTTCCATTATAAAATTTTACTAATAAATTACATGGAAGTAAGGGTATGTTCGAAAAATGTTTTTGGTAAGTACTTCTCGAGATACAAGATAAAGGTGACCCTGTGTCAATTTCCATGGATAAAAGCACATTATTTACTTTAAGATTCATGCTCACCGGCCTATATTGGCTTAAAGACATTTGATACATAGGTTCCTCCAGAGCCCCCGGGTCTTCTCTCTCTTCTCCGTCTTCTTCCCAGTGTGTCTCGAATGCGTGCATTGTTGGTGCCGCGGCACCGGCCGTAGTGGCCGGCCAAGCCTTCCCGCGCCGACCATAGGCCCGGCCGGCGGCGCTCCTACCGCCACCGCGGCCGCTCACCCCATTCCGCGTCATCCCTCCGCTACCGCTCCGTGATTGTTGAGGACGGCCCTGAGCGTCGCTCGTCCCACCACTGCTGTCCGGGCATATGCGCCGTAAATGCCATTTACATTTACTATACTGATACTTTGAGAATTTACACTCCAATTTTGTGTGTCTGTAGTCCCCGCATGCTGAACATCCTCCAACATGCATGCGATGTACATCACCCGTTTGTTCAAACGCTGCCGAACTTCGCCGCAACGCTGTATTATTTCTCGAAGTTTCGAGCTCCTTCGAATAAGCGCTGGCACCGGCCCCGGTCGGCCCGGTGACGTCACCCCGACCGTCAACAGCAGCTGCATCCCGCTCCGCCGCCTCCAGTGCGCTCGCCACTGCCACTGCTTTAACGAAATTTACATTTCCTTCCGCGAACAATCGTTGTCTAATAAGATCACTCGAAATACCGCACACGAATTGATCTCTTAAGTTGTCGTCCAAACTTGGACCGAATTCACAATACCGAGTTATTTTTTTCAATTCCGCCACATAATCCGCATTACTTTCACCAGGTTGTTGTCTTGTTTGTCTAAATTTATAACGTTCTGCCAAAATAGACGGCTTCGGTTGCAAATGTTCTCGCATGACCTTCACAACCTCGGCGAAGGACATGTCCGCCGGTTTCTGAGGACTGCACAAATTCACAAGTAATTCATACGCCGTTTCACCCATGAATGCAATCAGTGTTGGTAATTTTAGTTCGTCCTTCACAGAATTCACCACAAAGTACATATCCAGCCTATCACAGTACGACTGCCAATTCCAGTTCTTCATGTCGAATTCGTCAAATTTCGCCATCCTCGTCGCCATTGTGGAATAAAACAACGATGTGGTCCGCACAACAATATTTTATTGACTGGCTTGCGCGGTCGGCCTACCATACATTTATACAACGTACACAAGTTAAACTTAGAAATACCCTACATTACAACTTTGCCATCACTCACTGACATTATCGGATATGCATTAAAAATGTAGGGAACAGCTGTTTTTTTTTTTTGCGATTTCATGTTTAAACAGTGGCACTCCGGGAGTGCCGACAGAAGTGAAAACAAAACACAAGCAGAATACTTTGCCATCACTCACTGACATATCGGATATACCTTAAAACCGAGTACATCCCGAGGACAGCCGAACACATCCGAAGAGGGTATTTTTTTAATCGCCTTATAAAAATAAAGAAAAAGCTAATAATTACTAAATAAGCTCATGGAGGCCAACCCGGACTGCGTTCTGTTCGCTAATAAATTCGCCAATTTAATGGATAAGTGCCTACATTTTTGTGAGAATAATAATAGTATTTAATTGTTGTTATTAGTTTATGTTTTATGTTAGTACTTATTATAAATATACTTTTGATTTATGTAATTGGTTTGTTAAACCGCGTAAAACAAATAAATAAATCATCATCATCATTTGAGCCGAAAGACGTCCACTGCTGGACATAGGCCTCCCCCAAAAGGGAGGGGGGGGGGGTTTGCCATAATCGCCACGCTTGGCAGGCGGGTTGGCGATCGCAGTATGGTATGGTGGTAGAATGCATAGGGAACGCTGCTGCCCATTCGCCGGTACGCCCCTTAGTCGCCTTTTACGACACCCACGGGAAGTATGGGGTGGTGCTATTCTTTAAGTCCGGCACCACACAGACAAATAATAAATAAAATAAAAAAAATACCTAAATAAACAAAACACGTGCGGTGTCGCTTACGGTAACAGTGTCGCGAGGTCAATAGTTTTTTCCCATCTCTAAAATTGTCCAACGCGCCTAAAATAGTTTTCACTTCAATAAATCCTCCATCTTTCCCGGACCCCGAAACTTCGCCCCACAATTTGAGTGAATGTAACTAATTGTAATGGATTTGAACGTTGATATAATTTGGTTATTTTATCGACTCGCCCTCCTGGTTAATTGGCGTGGACGGGATGGAAGTGATGGGTAGAGAACTAGGGAATATGGAAGCGACTGTTTGGTTTGGAAACAGGAATGAAGGTGTTGAGCGTAGTTTGTAAGGCTCTTGGATTGGGATCATTGTGTTGGAGAGTAGTTTGTGATTCCTTCGATTGATGCAAAACAAAAACTATATAGTAGTAGCAGCGCCCTGCGGTTTCACCCGCATAAGTGTCGCTCCCGTGGGAATAATGGCATAGAAACTATCCTATGTCCTTCCCCGGGATGCAATCTATCTCTCTGCCAAATTTTATCGAAATCCGTTCAGTGGTTGGTCAGTTTGATTTTGTCTAGACTCTACATTGTCCTATGGAGCAAGACCAGCATGTTTCCAAGCATTCTTATCTTGGATATAATCCTCTAATTTGTAATATCCTTGTTTATAAAGTGCACTTTTAATATGAAAAGGGAGAGGTAGGCCTTTGCCCTGCTGCCCTACAATGGAATAATACAGGCTACTTAGACCTTCACAAATAAAAGAAGAAGAAGAAGGAAAAGCTCTTTCTTTCTTCTTTCTTTTCTTTCTTTCTCTTTCTTTGTATTGTTTAGTACAGACACAAATCACATCTATTTACAAGACATCTATGTTGTTCCCTAATGGAGTTGCAATGGCTGTCGACGCTTCCGGTTCAATTATTCCACACTTCAGCCAATTCCATCATCACCTACATGTGTTAGTTAGCTTTTGGACTATTATCCTTAACAAGAATGTACTTAAGCGTGTGACATAATCAAAGTAGATTAACACTTCAGTTTTTTTAATCTCAGTTATTGAGCAAAATAGAATAATAATAGGTACAATTACGGACCACAATCTCCTTAGCAAACATCTTTTTAACATAGGCACCACAGACTCCCTTTGCAAGGGCTGCCTTGACGCCGAGGAATCAGCCTCCCACGTCATCCTTGAATGCGAGACCTGGCTTCTCAACGTGCAGAAATCCTCCTCCATCCTTTTTTGCTACTCAGTACTAGTTTTCTTCTTTTTCTTTGTGTCGCTGGCACGACTCAGATTATATATGATATTTCGGAACTTTGGAAGGCGTACGAGGGGGAAGGACATAGGAAAGTTTTTATCGACATACCTTGCGGGCGAAGCCGCGGGCGGAAGCTAGTGTTTCATATAAATTTCATAGATAAAATGACAGGGAGTGACTTGCAGATTCGATATGTTTATTAATATTTTTATATTTCGATTTCAGAGGATCAACACCCTAAGCACGAATTCCCTAATTTCGGGCAAAGTTACGGACATTTCCTTCTCCATATCACCAACGGACATAATATTAGTTTAGGGCCCCAACTAAGAATCAATGACACCACGATTTGACAGTTGACCTTACGATAAGTTTTTGCCCGACTGAAAAAGTTAATTAACCGGGAGTAGGGTTAATTCCAAAGTGTCGAACTATTTTCGGTTGGACCCGTATCTTCGGTAACGGACTTAGAGATTAGGCTCCCAGATCTTGTTGGCCCAGAACTACTCTTGTTGGTATTAGTTTTAAAATTAATATGTACTACCTAGCTGGAAAACTAATGGATTTTGAACTCATTTCGTCAGAAAAACTAAACAGAAAAATGATAGGGTGGCCTATAATTATTATTAAGCTCTAATAAAGTCATGACGTAGCTACGCAGGATGTTTTCACAAGTCATAGTTGGCGAAGACCGCGTAGCGAGGCCTATGTAGCAAATGACTACGAAGAAGCCTACGACGTAGCAAGTGACTACGGCGTAGCCATTCGCTACGGACCAGCTACGCCTGCTACAGAATAGCTCACGGCTTACGTTAATGTACAAAAACCTGCACACTAATTACGTAACACACTTTCAATCACGAATCTGAATCATTTTGACGGATAATGCTATCCATTGCTGCATATGTTCGAAAAAAAATCTGCTTAAAATCTTCAATAACGCAATGAATGTTGTTGAACTGTTAAAATAAAAGCCATTGCTACTTATAGTGTGTTACGTAACTAGCCTCTGGTCTTAACGCATATTGAATTTTCGTTTCATATCTATTGTATACCAACCTTTTGCAAGTAATATTAAGTCCCGCGGGTTTCGCCGTATATTTAGTATTCAGCTCAAAAGAGCGGCCGGACAAAAAAACTTTACAAGGGAAGATCTTCCAAAAGAAACTCACGAAAGGATTATAATAAAAATAGGGCGAACAATGTTTGAAGACACGATTGTTTTACGGAACAATCGGTCGGAATGAAGTTGTTGAAAATTGGGCCATTGTTGTTGTGAACGCTTTAATATTTAGATATTGCGTAATTCAAGGATTGTTTCTAAAGGCTTAGAATATTTAGGCCCATTATATTCTGGTTTGTTGAAAGGGGTATCGGGCAAAATTTACAGACGCCAGCACATCAAGCTACTACAATCTGTTAAATTTCTTTAATAGATTTTCAACTTTATCGCTAAAGCATAAGGTTCAAAGTTGATTGGGAAAATTTGACAGTTTCGGGTAGCTTGATGTGCTGGCGTCTGTACTTTTAGATGAAGTCTAGTGGTTTCCTGCGAAATATGTATTAGCATTCTTCTCGGGTATATATTCAACAAAAGAGATAAGTATGCAAGATCGTCGGATAGATATAGTTGAAGTTTAGTAAGAAACCGGTGGATGTTGTTGACTGAAATTTAATTTGATAAATGAGCTGTGTGTTTTCTATTAATAAAATTAAATTTTATTCTAGAACATCCATCGGTTTCTTACTAAACTTCAACTATATCCGACGATCCTGCATACTTATCTCTTTTGTTGACTGAACATTGACACAAGTTATACAAAAGTCCATCTAAACTAATATTATAACGAGAAATGATTTGATTTTTGTGTATTTCTTTGTTCCGCTTTCACGCTAAAACGGTTGAACATATGTAAAAGAAATTTGGCACATAGGTAGACCATGACATGTATTAGGACATAGGCTACTTTTTATCCCGATATTCAAACGGAATTGAGACTTATGCAGGTAAAACCGCGTGGCGCAGCTTGTATAAGATAATCATGTATGACTTAGCGGTTTGCTTAGAGTGTTAAGCTTAAGCCGTGGTGTTAAGTATTTACAACTCCTTATTTTCATTTTGAACAATAGACAAAGGGGCATTTATATAGCCGTGTAAGGATCTCTTGACCCATGGCCAAAATCGGAACTAAGAGTAACTCCTCCATCTTCATCATCAGCGTATAATATTCCCACTCCTGGGACTCAGGCCTCCTCTCAGATAGAGGGAGTGGGTCGTAATTCACCACGCGGGCCTAGTGCGGGTTGGTAGGTGTCACAGGTCTTCGAATTATCCTCCATCTTCTTTTTTCAATACATTTTACAAAGGTATACCAACACGGCCCCCTTGACAACGTCATTCGAGTGCCAAAAGAGATCCTTGTAACACTCTACCTGTAAATTATTTCATCACCAGTGCTCTCAAAACGGTGAAGGAAAACATCGTGATGAAATTGTAGCGGTATCTACAACGCCAAATGAGAACAACGCGTCATACTGACGTCACGCAAAATCCTGCATCTCGTAAGCAGAGTTTACCGCGCAACTAGCATAGATACAACGGCCATGAATCATCACATGAATCATCTTGCAGTTGCCCGCCAGACACAACACCCGTCTGGTCGGAGGATCCTCCCTTTTCTACGGAGGTTGGGTGAACTTTACACCCTGTTCCTCATACCTCTATAATGAGTAATGACTTTTTAGTGGTCAAGGATGTTCCGTCAGTTAGTCGAAGTTGAAACTAGTAGCCCATTCCAAAGAGTAGCTCTCTATGCAGAAGCACAGGCAAGAGATTCCATGGACACTTTTTTAAATCAAGTTATTACAGGATAAGAAGCAGAGTTTACCGCGCAACTAGCATAGATACAACGGCCCGAGATGAATCATCGGGCAGTTGCCCGCCAGACACAACACCCGTCTGGTCGGGTGTTGTGTAAAACTGTTCTAGAACCAAATTAGAAATAATTTGAAGACGTGTGATATCTATACCAACCCACATTAGGTCCGTGTAGTAAATTCAAATTCAAAATAATTTATTGTGGATCATAGGTTCATAAGATGGTGTGTTAGTTACAGATAAGTCTGCTATGTCCCGCCATTGCGGCATACAAAATTCACATTTAAGTTTGGTTCATAGTTACAATACAATACATCAAATTGTCATGCAATACATTAAGATTAAATTGGTATAAATTTTTGTCAAATTACAAATTAGTCATGAGTAATATTTAGTATGTACTCATTTCAAATTACAAATTCAATTCAATTCAAAAGTCAAATTACAAATTAGTCCTGAATAATATGTATGTCAAATTACAAATTAGTCCTGAATAATATTTATGTCAAATTACAAATTAGTCATGTTACAAAAATAGTATCATTCAATGTATTGTCATTTAGAAATTCTCTTATAGAGTAATAACATTTACTTATCAATAATTCATGTAGTTTTTTTTTAAAGGCATTTATATCGCTCATATTTCTAAGAAAAGGTGGAAGTTTATTAAAGACACGTGGGCCCATACAAAAGATGCTCTGGTGCAAAAGCTTTGTTTTACTGGCTACGGTGCGCAGAATAGAATAGAATAGAATACTCTTTATTATGTACGCAGCTTGTCTTTCTGTCTGGCCCTAGTGCAAAATTCAAATAAGTTTGGGTTTGATTTTATGAACATTACAGTTTCATATATGTATACACTAGGGAGAGTTAATATTTTTAAATTTGTAAAATGTGGTCTGCATGAATCCACTTGGTGTATATTGCACATCGATCTCACACAGCGTTTTTGAGCTTTAAAAGCACGCTCTTTTTCTACAGAGTTGCCCCAAAATATGATGCCGTAGCGTATGATTGAAGCAACATATCCATGATAGGCAGTTAGTAGTGCAGACTGACTGACAGTGTTTCTTAATCTGTAAAGAGCATAGGAGCTCTGACTAAGTCTTTTGCAAACTTGCTCTATATGTGGCTTCCAATTTACTTTGCTATCAATATAGAGACCCAGAAATTTGGTTACATCGATTTCTTCTATATTGGTTTTAGAGTAACATATATTTAAATTTGTATTAGGTTGTGTTCGCTGTTTAAAATTCATGATTTTGGTTTTTTCTAGGTTTATTTTTAGGTCATTTTCATCAAGCCATTTTATAATTATTGTTAGGGTGCTATTTAAGTCAAGTTTTAACTTACTTCTATCATTACCGGTAAACAATATAGTACTATCGTCAGCAAATAAGGTCATATGGTGCATTGTTACTGTCGACATGTCATTTATATAAATTAGAAAAAGTGGTGGGCCTAGAATGCTGCCCTGAGGGACTCCGGATAGGATATTTCTAACCTCAGAAACAACCGTTTCTTCAGTTCTTGTAGCTAAGGAGACTCTTTTCAATTCTACCATCTGTTTTCTGCCACTGAAATATGATTCAATTAGTTTGTATACGTTACCTAACACCAAATGCATATAATATATTCAAGAGAATTTTATGGCAGACTCGGTCAAACGCTTTTGACATGTCCATGTACAGCGCTATAGCTGGCGACCTAGTATCCATATTTAGAAGGACTTTGTGTAAAAAGTTATACATTGCTATATTAACAGATTTATTTTTCCTAAAACCATATTGACATGGGGTAAATATGTTATTACTTTCAAAGAATGGGTACAGGCAATTATATATGTTTTTTTCAAATATTTTAGAGAAAATGGTTATTAAAGCAATTGGCCTGTAGGTACTGATGGAAGATTTGTCATCTTTTTTATGTACTGGTTTAACTACTGTCAATTTTAATTTCTCTGGAAAAATACCATGTTCTATGCACAAGTTTGTAATATAACTTAAAGGAGCAGCAATTAAAGTTGCTACATCCTTAACGATCTTTGTAGTAATACCGTCATAACCTGTGCTATTCGTATTCCGCGATGAAGTTATAATTTTAAGAATGTCTGGTGGAATTGTTGGGGGCATAAATATTGATTTAGGGTTAAATGTCAAGTTAGAAGAATATGATTGTTTTGAGTCAGAAGAAAAATTATTATTAGTATTTTTAACAATGTCAGCAAAATAGTCATTAAAGGTATTTGCCATAGTCTTAGGATCAGTAAGTACCTCGTCATTGATTATTAGTTTCTCAATGCCCTCATTAGGATAGTTATATTTAGCGTCATTAATTACTTTCCACGTTGCTTTGGATTTATTCACAGCCGTATTTATAAAATAATTGTTCTGAGATATTTTTGTTGGCGAAATTATTGTTTTGTATTTTTTTGCGTAAGCTTTAAACTTCATTTTATTATCGTTGTTTGAGTTTTTCCTATACGTCCAAAGAAGTTCGCGTTTACGCTTACTACACATTCTTATTCCTTTTGATAACCATTTAGGTCTAGAGATATTACTAATGCGAATTTTTTTAATAGGAAAGCATAAGTCATATATCAAGCTGAATATATCATGGAATGAATTGTAGGCACTGTTAGGGTCTGCAGACTCATATACCCCGTGATACGAGATTTGACTTAAATACTTGGCAAATATAGATCTATTTTCTTTAGTGAAACTACGTTTATATACATACCAATATTCAATTGGACTACAAATTACTCCCTACAAATTACTCCCCACTCCGACCGAGCGGAACCTGTGTCCCATCAGTGGGAACAATATAGGCTGTTTATGTACGGTCAGCAACAAAAGTCGTTTAAGACTTCAGTTTTTTTTAATCTCAGTTATTGAGCAAAATATTTGTTCAAAATTACAGCAGAAGTACAATGCAATTTTGAACAAATATTTTCCTCAATGATGATGATGATGATGATGGAACTCCCTTTTCCGCACTTAGACTCTCGTTCGGTCCGTTGTGCGTGGGGATTCTGGCTAACAGAGCCAGCCTAGCTCCGCCCAACAGCACAGAAGCTTCCTGAGAGCTTCACAGGCTTCGCAGAGCGACCTCATTGTTCCGAGGATTTCTGCACGTTGAGAAGCCAGGTCTCGCATTCAAGGATGACGTGGGAGGCTGATTCCTCGGCGTCAAGGCAGCCCTTGAAAAGGGAGTCTGTGGTGCCTATGTTAAAAAGATGTTTGCTAAGGAGAATGTGGTCCGTAATGATAAATGATAAATGATTTTATTTTGTAAGTAGGTTTGTACAAACACTTTTACACGTCAATCATGTTTTTTTAAAAACTAGATGAAGTCGGCGTTTCCTATCTGACTACTCTGAGAAGAAAGGCCGAAACAAACTCAGAGGTCACAGTCTCTTTTAAAGTCCAGACATAATCTTGGTCAGGTTATATGAAGACCACGTAAATCGATGTCTGAGATGGTCTTTTGAGGAAAGAACCACACAGATTGAGAGGACCTGTCCAGTCAGTGCACGCATTTGTCAGAAATCGTGCAGCTCAACTCAAAACTTAAGGAGCTCAACGATATAGTAATTGTACCTATTATTATTCTATTTTGCTCAATAACTGAGATTAAAAAAACTGAAGTGTTAATCTACTTTTGTTGCCAACTGTACCTACGTCAGATTATGTCACACGCTTAAGTACATTCTCGTTAAAGATATAGTCCAAAAGCTAACTAACACATGTAGGTGATGATGGAATTGGCTGAAGTGTCGAATAATTGAACCGGAAGCGTCGACAGCCATTGCAACTCCATTAGGGAACAACATAGATGTCTTGTAAATAGATGTGAATTGTGTCTATACTAAACAATAGAAAGAAAGAGAAAGAAAGAAAAGAAAGAAGAAAGAAAGAGCTTTTCCATATTTGTGTAGGTCTAAGTAGACTGTATTATTCCACTGTAGGGCAGCAGGGCAAAGGTCTACCTCTCCCTTTTCATATTAAAAGTGCACTTTATAAACAAGGATATTACAAACTAGAGGATTATATCCAAGATAAGAATGCTTGGAAACATGCTGGTCTTGCTACATAGGACAATATAGAGTCTAGACAAAATCAAACTGGCCAACCACTGAACGGATTTCGATAAAATTTGGCAGAGAGATAGATTGCATCCCGGGGAAGGACATAGGATGCCATTATTCCCACGGGAGCAACACTTATACGGGTGAAACTGCGGGGCGCTGCTAGTACTATATAATTTTTGTTTTGCATCAATCGAAGGAATCACAAACTATATACTCTCCAACACAATGATCCCAATCCAAGAGCCTTACATACTACGCTCAACACCTTCATCCCTGTTTCCAAACCAAACAGTCGCTTCCATATTCCCTAGTTCTCTAGCCATCACTTCCATCCCGTCCACGCCAATTAACCAGGAGGGCGAGTCGATAAAATAACCAAATTATATCAACGTTCAAAACCATTACAATTAGTTACATTCACTCAATGGGGCGAAGTTTCGGGGTCCGGGAAAGATGGAGGATTTTTTGAAGTGAACACTTTTTTACGCGCGTTAGATAATTTTTGAGATGGGAAAAAACCATTGACCTCGCGACACTGTTACCGTAAGTGACACCGCACGTGTTTTGTTTATTTAGGTAGTTTTTTATTTTTATTTATTTATTATTTGTCTGTATGGTGCCGGACTTAAAGAATAGCACCACCCCATACTTCCCGTGGGTGTCGTAAAAGGCGACTAAGGGGCGTACCGGAGAATGGGCAGCAGCGTTCTCTATGCATTCCACCACCATACCATACTCCGATCGCCAACCCGCCTGCCAAGCGTGGCGATTATGGCAACCCCCCCCCTTTTGGGGGAGGCCTAAGTCCAGCAGACGTCTTTCGGCTGAAATGATGATGATGATTTATTTATTTGTTTTACGCGGTTCAACAAATCAATTACATAAATCAAAGTATTATATAATAAGTATTAACATAAAACATGAACTAATAACAACAATTAAATACTATTATTCTCACAGAAATGTAGGCACTTATTCATTCAATTGGCGAATTTATTAGCGAACAGATCGCAGTCCGGGTTGGCCTCCATGAGCTTATTTAGTAATTATTAGCTTTTTCTTTATTTTTATAAGACGATTAAAAAAATACCCGCTTCGGATGTGGTCGGTTGTCCTCGGGATGTACTCGGTTTTAAGGTATATCCGATATGTCAGAGAGTGAGGGCAAAGTATTCTGTTTGTGTTTTGATAAATGATAAATGATTTATTTCTGTAAGTAGGTTTTTACAAACACTTTTACACGTCAATAATAATAATATAAATAAAATTTGTTTTCACTTCTATCGGCACTCCGGTTTTTTTTTCTATAGGAAAAGAGGGATATGGATGTAGTAGAATGTTTAAAAACTTATTGACAATGTCAAGTCAAGTTACATACATACTGTAAGTCATCAAAGTCAGCTAGCCACATCAATGCAAATACAATGAAAAATATACTCAATAAAAAAAATGTAAACAAAACTTAATACCTAAATAAGCATCTCTATTGGATCAAGTTATTAGTTCAAGTGATAATTATGTTGTTAATAAATAAGCTCACAATAGGCTCGCCCCCTATTAAATGGGACTTAAATATAAACTGACGAAAAAGGGGTGTACTATAGATACACTTTTACCCAACCCTGCTGAGAAACAGCAATAATATTCTATTTTATAACCGACTTCAAAAAAAGGAGGAGGCCCTCAGTTCGTCGGAATCTTTTATTATACAGGGTTATTGGTAAAACATTAACAACCTCTTAAGAGGTCATCGTACTAGAACAACTTTTACTATGGCACCAAACCTGTAATCCCGAAAAAAAATCAGCTGCTCCCTACATTTATGTTCGTATAACTCGTCAGAATGTAGGGAACAGCTGATTTTTTTTCGCGATTTCAGGTTCCCATAGTAAAAGTTGTTCATAATGATGAGTACGATGACCTCTTAAGAGGTTGTTAATGTTTTACCAATAACCCTGTATATTTCAACACTCGTGTGACTCTAACTTCATCTTCTTTGACTACCAGAAGTTATATATATTGAAGTATACAAGGTGAAATTAAATTAGCTAGTAAAACTCTGCAGACGTGGTAGAAATCGATATTTAAACATGATAAAAAAATTACGATAATTTATTTTGAGGTTAACGACCGCTGGTAGTGTTGTTGCATGAAGTCTAGTTGAGAAAATCTGTTTTTTTTTTTGTGTTTAGTTATCGATACCCATCACGTCTGTGAAGTGAACACAAACAAAAGCAGATTTTTAAACTGATATTTCAAGCAAATACAATAAATATGGTCGTTGATCTTAAATTTTATTTTTTTATTGCTGAATGGGCTCGCTCTTGACCTCGATCACGATGATGGAAAGCGATGGATGAGGTCTATGATGGAACGAGCGTGCCCAGAAGATGCCTAAGGCACTGGAACTCCCGCGCATCGACGAAACACAGCAGGCTGTTTGGCGTCGGACTCAGGTGGTAGGGTGGTCTTAAACCAGGCGGGCGTTAGCCCTACCACCTTAAGGGAAGAATGGGTAGTCAAATAAGGTGTTGGGTGTGACTGCCCAGGATGCGCCGAGCGCTCGGTTCAGTTGAGTATTTTTTTTTTATTTGTTAGGCAGCATGCATCCCAAAATCATTCATCATCAATTATCATCAAATCATATTTTTTTTGTTTTAATATATGTTTAAATATCGATTCCCATCAGATTTGCGGAGTTTCTCTAGCTAATTTAATGCGACCCTGTGTACTATGTAAACCCACCACTACAACCTGCTTTAACCAATTTCCGCTCACCTGACACACTACAACATCCCTTATCATCGTATATTATCCCCATGCCGACATATAAAGAGCTCTTTCTATTCAAAACCATGTTTTCGTTCTACGAACTAGTGCGATAATAGCGCGGGCGCTGCTCGCGGGGCCGATAGCATCGCTGTAAGTGTTTATTTATAGCTAAAGGTGGTATACCACAGATATAGACAGACCTAGATAACGCAAGTGTCACGATCTCTAAGAAAACCAAAAAACCAAGCGTGCCATTTTTTTACTACTTACTATGACGTCACAAGCACTATTTAGTCATGGGAATAAATTAATAGTTTAAAAAACACTGGAAAAACATGCTTTTATAAATGCACGTAAAAACAAAATTACAAGACTTTTCTAAGAAATCCAAAACAGCTATGATACGATTTTCCATCATGAAGTTCCAGTTCATATCTTCCGGCTCCATCATCACATCAGTTCGATAGTACCATATTATTGTATTGTCATCAGAACTACATACAGCTGTTAATTTTCATTACGCTACGACCCTTGGAAGATGGTTAAATTAGTTACCTTAGATTCCATTACATAGTTACATACAGGTCGACCTATTAAAAGCGTGTTAAAATCAAATCGATTCAAAGACGCCGTTTGGGCCACCCGATTCGCCCCACCCCCGGGGCCTAGCGCCAGCGTTCACGCTCACCCAGCCAGCAGAACACAGGAGAGCGCGAAAGTGGCGGCTTACGATTTTTGTACGTAAGCTGGGCACGCAAAGTAGTTGCTCTTGCGTTATCTAGGTGTATCTATATCTATGTGGTATAGCAATTTATAGTGGGAGATAAGTTTTAGTTCGTGTTTTCTGTGTTGTGCTGCTGTACACGGTGTACTGTGTGGGTTAGTTATTTTTCTGATCAGACAGTTGTGAAGGCTTTTTAGCCATGTTGCTGGCTAACTTTTGTCTTTTGTAAGTCAGAATCGTTTTTTTCGGAAGTCTTTGTATAAACCATAGTTATAAAATAAAGTCCTCCAGACCGTATTTCGGCCACGGCGGCCAATCTCAACAGAGACTAGCCTTCGGAACGGGAGATATTATAGTGCACAAGTGTGCGCGCAGACACAGGTGCACTCTCTCTTCCCTCACTCTCATAGTCCAATCGGACGGCAATCCGACACGACCGGAGAGAGATCAGGTGTAGTACCAACGGCTTAACGTGCTTTCCGAGGCACGGAGGTATCACACCGCCAACTTCCCAACTCCGGGCTGTTACTAAGAAATTCCTAATGGAAAAACTCAGTAACACTTTGCCCGACCCGGGAATCGAACCCAGGACACCACGCTCAGCATTCGCGCTTGAGACCACGAAACCAACGGGGCAGTTACCACCATAGTTATGTATAGGGTGGAAAGAGAGTGGAAGGGTTTTGCCCAGCAGTGGGAAATTGAAATAAAGAAAGAAACAAAATACGTTTATTTGCCGCAAACATGACGCATCAAAAAAAAAAAACACAAACAAAATAACAATTTGGGAGAAAATATGCTTCACATCTACGCAACGACACACGCGCACGCGTATTAATAATCTGTGCGCGCGCACAATAAAACAATGTATATCTATACTGATACTAATATTATAAATGCGAAAGATCTGTATTGTCTGTATGTTCTGTGTGCCTTTTCTTCACGCCTAAACCACTGAACGGATTTCGATAAAATTTGGCAGAGAGATAGATTGCATCCCAGGAACGGACATAGGATAGTTTTTAACCCGATATTACCACGGGATCGACACTTACACGGGTGAAACCGCGGGGCGCTGCCACTACTTATATTTGTTAAGTTTTATTATTAAATGAAATCTTTAAGATTTTATGGTTTTTTTTTGTCAGAAGAGATTTCTTATGAAATAAGCACATTTGTACCTATTTATTATTATTTTTCTGTTCTGTTTTTTCTTGTCTGTTTAAATATGTGTGTACATAAATGGTAAATAATAAATAAAATAAATTTCTCGGAAGTCGCCCGGAGTCTGATTTGTGCTCGGTCTATGGAGTCCCACTCGAAATGGACCCACGGGATCACTCAACCCAATCACATTGTGAACAGGTCGACTGGACCCACAGCACAATTTCATGGCGGTCTATGGCAATAGGCTCGCCCCCTGTTACATGGGACTTAAAACGTAACAGGCTATATTTGGGTACCTACAATAAATACACCTCTGCCCTTACCCTTCGACTTTTGAAAGAAGAAGAAAAAGCGTTGTGTAACTATACAGACGCTTTACAACGTTTATTTAGTAAGGGGGTAAAACTTCTGCAGGAGACGCCCTGGGCGTCGGGAATCGATAGCCGATTTCCGGCCACCGTAGGCGCGGGCTTGCGGACGGCGAGCAATGGGCAGCTCGCCGTCCGGTAAGGACCAGGCCCGGGTCGACGGCGCGTTGTGTTCCACGCGCGCCTCAAAGAGATGGCAGCACTAACTGACGGGGTCCGCTAGGGCCGATGCCTGCCAGGGTTGTTCGAAAGAGATACCGTGGCCCCTGGCATAGGCAACTGAAGGAACACGGGATGGTTTTAGTCAGTAAACGTCTGACATGCCCTCCCGCTCCACCCAGAGCGGAAGAAGTTATTTTTGATAATTTCTCACCAAAGAAAAGGGGGTAATACTTTAAACTCTATCTATGACTGGACACAACCATCAAATAACTTTATCTATGCTCAAGTCGAGCTCAAGCACAGATGCTTGAGTATCGTCTCTACAGGTTCAAATTAACTTAGCTAGCGAAACTCTGCAGATGGATATCGATATCTGAGCACTATAAAATAAAAAGATTTATGTTTTTTTCTTATGGGTCAACGAACATTGGTAGTTTAGTTACTTCAAGTATGAGTTGAGAAAATATGTTTTATCGTGTTAAGATATCGTTACTTACCAATCACGTCTGTGAAGTTTACACAAAAAAAAAATCAAGTAGGTAAGTATAAACAGCGGTCGATGACCTCACAAAAATCATCAGATTAATTTCTTTTTTAGGGTTCCGTACCCAAAGGGTAAAAACGGAACCCTATTACTAAGACTTCGCTGTCTCTCCGTCTGTCCGTCTGTCCGTCCGTCTGTCTGTCACCAGGCTGTATCTCAAGAACCGCGATAGCTAGACAGTTGAAATTTTCACAAATTATGTGTTTCTATTGCCGCTATAACAAAAAATACTAAACACAAAATAAAATAAATATTCAAGGGGGCTCCCATAGAACAAACGCGATTTGTTTGCCCTTTTTTGCTCGATGTCAAAAATGGCAACAGGTAGGCACTTGAAATATTCACAAAATACTCAGTTATATTATTAATTTAATAATAAATAATAAAATTTAAATAAAATAAATATTTAATATAATAAAGCCTTGTTTGTTGTATGGGGCTCCCATACAACAAACAAGGCTTTTTCGGCGTTTTTCCTTGTGGTACGGAACCTTTCGTGTGCGAGTCCGACTCGCACTTGGCCAGTTTTTTAATTATCGTGAAGTTTCGCTAGCTATTTAATTTGACCCGGTATAATACTGGCCTTAGTATAACGTAACCGCACACGGTCCGTTCGCGAGCGTCTCTCGTAAACCCGGTAAAGAAGAATTCTCAACGTCGTATAGTAAGTACCAACTCATCTGTTCCTGTCGTTGTTAGTAACTATGGAGAAACAAGCTAGAACCGTTGGTTAAGTAAGCTTCAAGTCTTGTTACTTTCTACAGGCTAAGCTACTGAAAGACGTGGTTCAAGTTGCATTACCTACTTCATTTTAAGGCACTGTTAAGTTTCATGCTTTCCTCGTCACTTTAAGGTTTGCTGTGGCGATAAAATTACTTTTCAAGATGGTCTTAGGGTTAAGTGACGTTTGAGTATTTGGTCTGTTATAAAGATCATTGCAATTTTATTTTTTAATAAATAAAAAAAAAATGTGTTATCTGTGTAGTACATCCGTCCTTGTTTTATTATATCAGTGTCTGGCTGACACATATCGAGCTAGACTCCTATTTGGTGCAACCTTGAGACCATAGAGAAGTGTTCATCTAAGTAGTCTTTGTTTGAGACGCACACCGAACTTTGTTAGTTATACCTATTTTCTTAATAAATAATTTAATTTTGGACCAAACACTATTTAAAATAAGTATGTCATTTATTAAAGAATGTTTTTCTTATAATTTCCTTTTTGTTTATTGGTACTTATATTATAATATTCTTTTAATTTGTTATCATTTAAATGTGCTTTCGTTTGTTGTGCTGTTTTTTGTGTGCACAAAATAAATGTTTTATCTATCTATAACATTTTTAAGCTCAACAGTCTACCCATGTAAGATATAAGCAATAGTATTAAATTAAAAAAACATTGTTTTTTCCCAAAAAACTCGAGCTGGTTATGTATGTAACATACTGCTATTGCTGCAATTTACGATCAAAAGGGAAACTGCAATGATCCACGCATGACACGCATATTGGTGATGACACCTAGTCATAATTAATTAAATATCAGTCGCATTTAATTCCTTTCCAGATGTTGTAATAGTTCACTCAAACGCACCGTCAAACACACAATACAATCTATCATCAGAAATACCCAGAAATCCAATTACAACAAACATCATTGCAGTAGGTACCAATCAAAGTGACGTTAGAATAATTGAAACTCGAAATTCAAATATAAACCGTTCGATCGCAGGGCTGGCACGAAAGGGCTGTACAAACACCGGTTCCAATCGACAGTTGTTTAATCTGTGCGGGGCACTTATTGATTTCACTGGCCCGTCCCTACCGTGCGCTTTATCTGCGGCCTCTGATCGGATAGTTTCGGTTTGGGGGTCCGTGAAGGTTTTTAGTGTGTCGGTTGTTAAGTAGATATACATTGCAGTACCAATCAAAGTGACGTTACAATAATTGAAACTCGAAACTCGCAATTCAAATCATAAACCGTTCGATCTCAGGGCTGGCACGAAAGGGCTGGGAAAAATAAACAGGGTTGTACAAACACCGGTTCCAATCGACAGTTGTTTAATCTGTGCGGGGCACTTATTGATTTCACTGGCCCGTCCCTACCACGCGCTTTATCTGCGGCCTCTTATCGGCTTCGGTCCGTGGAGGTTTTTAGTTTATGTCGGCTGTTAAATATTATATAT
Organism: Mesoligia furuncula; assembly: GCA_916614155.1. Classification (NCBI taxonomy): domain Eukaryota; kingdom Metazoa; phylum Arthropoda; class Insecta; order Lepidoptera; family Noctuidae; genus Mesoligia; species Mesoligia furuncula. The sequence continues at coordinate 28,005,784 of OU744794.1, forward strand.
ATACATGGAATGTGGTTCATTTGATAACGCTAGAGTAGCGTAGAACTCGTGTCTAACCCGCCTATAATATTTCTACAGACCAAGACAAAGGCCTCCGTCTTCGACAGGAGTGGGATAAACCAACACGTGGGCCCAGTGCGGATTATTACATGTCACATGTCTTTGAATCGGTTTCTTCATGACATTTTCCTTCACAGTTTTAAGAGCAGTGGTGATGAAATTATATACATGATTAATAGGACCATGCCTTCTTCTATTGCCTTTTAGGGCCGTTTAAACAGATGTTTTTTCAATAAAACCTACCTTTGACTTCAGCCTTTCACTTATAGCCTTACCTACCTACCTACATGTAAATACAGTGAATAGGTGAAAGTAATGTTGCACATACATTACCATCTTATACTCTGATTTTTGATTTGCTAGACCAAAATGACAGCTGCGATCGCCTTTTTTGATAACATGATAATAATCGCATCTGTCACTTTGGTCTAAGAAATTAAAAATGAGAGTTTACACAGGAACAGCGTATTTAGTTGCTAAGTGTGCATGTACACGACCGACACGGTTCCACGACAGAGGGAAATGCAGCCGTCGAAAACATGCCCCTCGTGTATTTAAGCACCGTACTCAAATCCACGTTGGAGTCGCGTCACAACACAAACTTCAAGTCGTTCGTGGTGTATGTTCCGACACATCATCTCGAGAAGTTCCCCAAGGAAGAGTTCTGGCCGAAGGGTGTTGTGTATTGCCGGTTTCGTGACTGGCTACATGACACCAGTCAGCGAAACACGACGCCGACACTTCCGGTGTGTTAGTTTTTAGTGTAATTATAATGTTGTATGTATTTATACTATTTTTATTTTAGTGTATGTGTACCTTGATGCCTGAAATGAAAGGATAAATAAATACACGAGTGACACTTCGTCACGTCTGTGTGGTGCCGGACTTAAAGAATAGCACCACCCCATACTTCCCGTGGGTGTCGTAAAAGGCGACTAAGAGGCGTACCGGAGAATGGGCAGCAGCGTTCTCTATGCATTCCACCACCATACCATACTGAGATCGCCAACCCGCCTGCCAAGCGTGGCGATTACGGCAAACCCCCCCCTTTTGGGGGAGGCCTATGTCCAGCAGTGAACGTCTTTCGGCTGAAATGATGACGAGACACTTTGTCGACGTCGGGCATGGTCGGGTGTCAACGGCTGCCGTCGATGCGTGTCGATGGATGCAGTTGCCTCAGTCGTCGACCCGTGTCGGTTGTGTATATGGGCACTAAGAAGACAAACATGGGTGCCGATTCTGTCGTTCACAAACTAAACTAAATTTGAGTTCAGTGCATCTTTTTCTTTTTATTTCATTAGAAGATAAATTTTAGTTTAGTCCTGTCAAATTAATCAGCGCCTGACGTAAATTGACGTAATTTTCGTAGACAAGTTTTTTAAATTTTTAATAAGCTAATGACATAAAAGATTTAAACTTGACTCAATTTAAACGCAGCCTAAATAAATTTTTAATAGACAAATGCTACTAACCATTGACGAATTTCTTGCTGACAAAATTTCTTCTGACTGATCCTGTGTGTATTTATGATTTATGAGGTACCTAATATTACTATCAGACTTTTAATTTAATTAGAATTGTATAGTACAATAATGATTTAATTAATTTCTAATATTGTTAAATTCATAGTGTGTTGGGTAGATTTTTGAGTTTCTATAAAATATCTGTAAGACCTGTTTCACCAAAAATCGCACTAATAAATACTTTGGCTTTTGACTTTGACAAGTTTTTAATCACGTCTAAACTTGTATGGAGGTAGTGTCAGGCGCTGAATTAGACAGGACTAAACTAAAATGTATCTTCTGTCCTTTTCTTAATGAAATAGAAAGAAACAGATGCACTGAACTTAAATTTAGTTTAGTTTCTGAACAAGGGAATCGGCACCAGTACCTAGGTACTTAAAATAACGTATTGGCCAAGTAAACTTCATACGGAACTCTCTCCCCGCACAAACTATCTTGCCAGCTGTCGTCCGCGCCGACCTCAATCCGCGACAGGTAATAAATGTTTGCAGCTGTCCGTCTGTTTGTAAGTCATCAGTTCTTGTTTGTGCCGGCTCAAATAGTTGAAACATTGCAATTTTCTGCCTCTACAGTTGTTCAGTTTTTGCAATTTTATTGAACAAAATGATTGAACTGTAAATTGGTGGTGCTGTTGTAGTTTTTGAGTGATTGCTCGTGTTTTTTTTTTGGTTTTAGTCATGAGTTTTTACAATTTTCTTGGTTGCAGGTTGTGGGTTTGTGGTTATGTTTAATTTTATTGTTGTAACTTCTGTTTTATGGTTTACAGTTAAAATCAAATTCTATTGGAGTCGAACTTTAACAACTGATTGAGCGCTTTTTTTCCAGTAGGTATTTTTGCTAAAACAATAATCTATCTTTTTTTTTTTTTTTTTTTTAAGGATGGGAAATCATTCAAATCATCAAATGACTCCTCCCGCTCTGGGTGGAGCGGAAGGGAGTGTCAGACTCTTACTGACTAAAACCCACCCGTGTTCCTTCCTTAGCCCTTTATGTTCCGGGCCAGCGGTAACCCTTTCGGACAATCCCGCTGACCCGGCAGGCTTCGGCCCTATGGGGCCCCTCCTCGATGCTGACATCTCTTTGAGGCGCGCGTGGAACACGTACGCGCCGTCCGGCACGGGCCTGGTCCTGATCGGGCGGTGAGCTACCCATTACTCTCCGCCCGCAGGCCCGCGCCTACGGTGGCCGGGAGTCGTCACGCGGCTCCCGACGCCCGGAGCGTCTCCCGCGGCGGCTGGGACGGGAGGCTCTCTCCCTGAGCCGTTCCGCCACCTCCTTCGCTAGCATGACTGCTTCGCAGAAGGAGGTGACTGCCTCCCACTCCCTCTCGCCCCGGACCATGGCTTGCACCAGGGCCGGACGCGAGAGGTCGCCGTCGCTGCCAATCGCCTCTACGAGGACACGGCGGTGCTCCGCCCAAGCGGGGCAGACCTCCACCGTGTGCTCCACCGTGTCCTCTGGGCGATCCTGGCAATGATGACACCCGGGCGTTTCCTCCCGCCTGATGATGTGCAGGAACCTCCCGAAACTTCCGTGTCCGGTGAGGACCTGCGTCAGGCGGTAGGTGAGGGCGCCGTGGCGCCTCCCTAGCCACTCCTCAAAGAGGGGTCTTATCGCCGCTATCGCGGCGTGCCCTGCGCTGGGTTGCGACAGTCGCTCTTTCCATGCCGCCATGAGATCGCGCCGGAGATCCGTCCGCTCCGCAGCGATTTGCCGCGGAAGCGGATCCTCCCCCCGGCGTAGTGCCTCCGCGCGCCACTCATACAGGCGCGCGAGGACTATCGCCTCCAGATCCCATGGCGGCAGTCCGGCAAGGAGGCTTGCCGCCTCGCCAGAGATCGTGCGGTAGCCCCGGATAGCCCTTATGGCTACCAACTTCTGGGGCGCGTTCAGGTAGTGGGCGGCTCGCCGCCGCAGTGAACGCGCCCACACCGGGGCCCCGTATATGGCCATGGACCGCACGACCCCCGCGTAAAGCCTCCGGCAGGAGGCGTTTGGCCCCCCCAGGTTGGGCAAGAGCCGCTTGAAGGCGGCCCCGGCCCGTTCCAGTTTGGGGGCCAAACGTCGGAAATGCTCCACGAAGTTCCACCGGCTGTCGAGGACGAGACCCAGGTATTTCATCGTCATCCCGACGCCGATGTGAACCCCTCCTACCGTTAGTTGGGATCCCGATGGCGGCGCGTTCCGGGGCCCATGAAACGACATGGCCTCGGACTTGTGCAATGCCACCTCGAGACCCAACTGCCGGATCCTCTCCACGACTATCGCAACCCCGCGTGTCATCGCATCGGCCGCCGCCTGATGCGACCTCCCCTGCGCCAGGACCAGCGTGTCGTCAGCGTAGCAAACCACGCTGACGCCATCAGGGAGGTCGGCGCGCAGCACCCAGTCGTACCCGATGTTCCACAGAGGCGGCCCCATGACTGATCCCTGTGGGACACCGCACGACATCTCTCGCCGGTTCCACTCCCCATCGCGACCGGGGTAGCTGACGGCTCTTTCCGTCAGATACGCCTCGACTATTCGACGGAGGTAGGGCGGCACCCGGTGATACCGGAGTGCCTCCACAATGGTGCTCCAGGGCAGGGTGTTAAACGCGTTGGCGATGTCGAGTGACACCGCCACGACGACCCCACCCCGGGACACCGCGTCCCCCGTCGTGAGGGCTCTCACGCGCATGATGGCGTCCACCGTCGAGCGCCCCTTGCGGAAACCGAACTGGCTGTCCGCAAGATCCGGCCCCGTCCTCACCAGGTGCCCGACGAGGCGGCCCGCAATCACTCTCTCAAAGAGCTTGCCGACCTCGTCGAGCAGCACGATGGGCCGGAATGCGGACGGAGAGTCCGCAGGGCGCCCTGGCTTCCGAATGAGGACCAGCTTCCCCGTCTTCCAACGGCGTGGAAACTGGCCTCTCTCCAAACATGCGCTTAAGAACGCCTCCAGTCGAGGCCCGAGAGCCCCCGAGGCCAGGACCCAGGCTTTACCTGGCAAGCCGTCGGGTCCTGGGGCGGTATTTTTGGCCTTCAGCCTTCCTACCGCCGCTCTCAGTTCTACCCCGGTCACAGCAGGGATGTCGTCGTCGTCCGCGTGGTCCGCTTCGGGCACCGCAATTGGCGGAGCCATGGGCGGGGGAGTGTGCTCCCCCCGTGAAGGGAACAGAGCGCTCACCACCTCCTCCACCAGCTGGGGGCGGAGACTCTGCGTCAGCGGGGGGGCCCAGGTGCGGAGTTTATTCCGCACCATTTTATAAGGGCGCCCCCACGGATCTCTGTTCAGAGTCTCCACCATCTCCTCGCGGGCCACATCCTTGGCCCGCTGGACAGCCTCTTGGAGGGCGGTCTTCGCCGCTCTGTACCCCTCGTACAGCTCCGCCTCCGTGGCTTCCGCATCCGGAGGGCGAATGCGGAGCCTGCGGTGCCTGGTGTAAAGGTGTCGCGCATCGACGCACGCCTTGCGTAGTGTCTCCACCTCCAGCGACCACCAGTACACCTGACGTCGGGCGCGTCCTGGCCGGACTCGGGGCATTGCCACGTCACAGATCTCGGACATGGCCTCCCGGAACCACTCCGCCTCATCGTCGATGTTGGCAGGCCTGTCCGGTGATGACACCCAGGCCTGCACAATCGAGGCTTCCAGGAGGAGCTCCCGGTCCAGCTGCTTCAGCGCCCACCGCGGACCACTCGGGGCCTGTTGGACCAGCGCGCTGGAGGTCTGGGCGGAGACGTCGAACCGGATATACCGGTGATCGGAGTAGGTCTCCACCCCCTCCATGACGCGCCAGTCAATGACGCGTTGTGACAGAGCGGGGCTGCCGAACGAGATGTCCACCACGGACTCACCCCGCATCCGCACACACGTGGGAACAGAACCCCGATTTAGGACGACCAGGCCTGTTTCCAGAGCCCAGTCCTCCACCATCCTGCCCCGCACATCCGTGTAACGGGAACCCCAGGCCAAATTCTTCGCATTGAAGTCCCCGAGCACTAGCACGGGGAAGGGATGGTTTCTGGCGACGACGACACTCAACTCTGTTAAAGAGTTGTGGAACTCGGCGAGAGTTCGGTTCGGAGAGAAGTACACCACTACTACTATCTCTCCGAACCGTGCTGCTACGCACCCCTGTCCCTTCGTGACGCATTCGAGGGACGGGGTGCCGGCGGCGGCCGACGAAAGTATGGCCACTGAGCCGCTCAGGTCCTCCACCCAGTCATCCCTGGGCGGGACAAAGTACGGCTCAGCGACCACGGCGATGTTAATCGACCACTGCGCCACGCTCTGGAGCAACAGGTCCTGAGCGCAGGCGCAGTGGTTGATGTTCGCCTGGAGGAGGCGTAGGGGAGCCATTACTCCTCCATTTCAGCCCCCTCCCGGGCCCCTTGTGAGGGCCCCTCCACTATGGCGGCGGCGGCAGCGGCGGCGGCGGCGGTTGTGGTGGCGGCGGCGGCGGCGGCGGTGGTGGCGGCGGCAGCAGCGGAGTTGGTGGCGGCGGCATCGGCGGCGGCGACGGTGGTGGTGGCGACGGTGGCGGAGGGCCTGCCTTTCCTCCTGGTTCCGGCGGGTGGAGCGCAGGACTTGCTCCCCGCCCGGTGATCGGCCGGCTTGCCAGCAGCCGCACATGTGATACAGTGCGGCTCGGCGTCACAGGAGCCGGCCTTGTGTCCGGGCTGACCGCAGCGGAAGCATAGTGTGCTGCGGTCTACCTCCGAGGTGCATTGGACGCCAACATGGTGTCCCACGAGGCATCGGAAGCACCTCAGAGGCTTGGGTTCCAGCAGTTTGACCTGCGCTGAAACCCAACCCACCAGGAGCCTTCGGCCCTCCACGATTTTTCTGGCCGCCGTCACGGGGCAGCTTACCGTTATGGTTCGCATGCCCGTGAAGTCAGGACGTATGGTGCCCGCCTTCACCTGGTCGGCCAGACACCCGCCCGTCCTGACAACGGCGGCAACCACCTCTCCCTCCGTTACGGAGTCATCCAGGCCCAAGATGCGCATATCTGCGCACTTGACGGGCCTGGAGACTCGAGCCTCATCCGCATTGAGGGACGCCCTTAGCTTATCAGCTAGGGCGTCAGCGGTGGGGCCACTCGTCGCACCGGGGATCTCCAACATGCGGGCGCCAGTGGCGGTCACCCTATGCCGGAGGCCCCCGGTGATCCCCAGCTCCTGGAGGTCCACCGTCTCTTTCGCTTTTGCGAGCACGTCGCGGTACGTCACGCCCCTCTTGACCGCGTCCGGCTGTAGCGTTATCACTACAGCCGCGGTCTTCGGGGCGCGAAGCCTAGCCGCGACGGCTCGCTCGCCTTGCGGCGCCGCCTTTGCGCCTTCTTTCTGGCCGCCTTGGCCGCCTTCTTCTTCTCCCCGACCACCTGCCATTCGGCGTCGGTCGTGCGAGAAGTGGGAGGGTTTTGGGGGCGGGGCGTTGGCTCTGGGGCCTTGGCCACCCTTGCTGGTCTGCCCCTCTTCCGGACCTGCGCCGGGGTGTTGCCAGTAGGCGCCGGGGCCCCGCCAGCCGGCGCCGGGGCTCCTCCAGCCGACACCGGTTTGGCCCACGCCGGTTTGGCCGACGCCGGTTTGGCCGACGCCGGTTTGGCCGACGCCGGTTTGGCCGGCGCCGATTTGGCCGGCGCCGGTTTGGCCGACGCCGGCTTAGCCGGCGCCTGGGCCCGGCCGGACAAAACAATAATCTATCTGAGGAGCAATTTTCGTAATTTTAAGAACGTTCTAAGTATTTCTGATTTCCCTAGATTTTTGACAAGTTTTTTTACTTTGTTTTTCAGTTTTTCTACTAACACTAGTTTCATCATTGGCTGTGTGGTGCCGGTCTTAAAGAATTGCACCACCCCTTACTTCCCGTAGGTGTCGTAAAAGGCGACTAAGGGTCTTACCGGAGAATGGACAGCAGCGTTCTCTATTTATTCCACCATCATACCATACTGCGATCGCCAACCCGCCTGCCAAGCGTGGCGATTATGGCAAACCCCCCCAAAATTGGGGGAGGCCTATGTCCTATGTCTATCGGCTGAAACGACGACTAGTTTCATAAGTTTTATTGTAGTTAACATTCTATGGATTTAAAGTCTGAATTAAAAAGTTTTTTTTAATTATTTTAGGAAAAACTATGCTTTGTGAACCAATACTATCGTATAGATGTGGACATCGAAAGCTTGATAATATTTCTATAGGAACCTTTTGCTTACAGAACCTTAATCGATCAGCTACAATAAACCTCATACGTTGTAGAACTGAACACTCCCATTTCCCATAAACCTATCAGCTCTATATTAAACCGATTCTTCTCAGATATTAAACTCTATAACTCAATGGTCGATAGCCGCAAGCAAGCCATCTATCTCTATAATTGCTTTATGTAACCCACGATATAACCGCTATCACATAGGAAATGTAGTTACTGGTAATCGAACGTGGTCTCTGTCTGATTCCTGTAACCAAGAAAGGATCGTTATGTTTACCAATCGTTCTTGCTAATTTTACCTGTACCCAATCGTGTCTACGTGCGAGTTGTGATAGCTCTGAGCGGCAATTCACGTAATTTTAAGAACGTTCACAGTATGATCGTCTGATCTCAGTCTCAGTCTACCAAAAAAACCGGGCAAGAGCGAGTCGAACTCGCGCACCGAGGATTCCGTACCATCATATTTTTAAATTTTCATCGGCAAGGCCTATATTCGTCAGAGAATTTTAACATTGTGCACTGCGGTGTAGAATATTGCTGTTTTATGTCAGCGCCATCTCTTGACCGATAGTGGAACTAATGTAACTTTTATTGATGACTAGCTTCCGCCCGCGACTCCGTCCGCGCGGATGTCGGTCTTCGCGTGGATGGTTTATTTCTCCATTTTGAGTAACTCTGACAATGACATCTTATAAATATCTATTGGACCCAAATACGGCTAAGCCTATAATAATTAAGGAGATCCCTCTATTGAGCTACTGCTGTTGAGCTCGCGTTCTGTAGTAAGTATTTATTTCATAGTAATTCCGACCTTGATATGTAGCATGTAGCAGTAAATTACTGACAGTGACGAAAAGTGTGCAATAATAAAAAAGTGATCGTGACAATGCGACAGAAAGTTAATTGAAAGCTTCAGTATACACAACATTGTTAGTGAGCTCGTCCGGAATATGAACATGAAGATTTCTTGGACTGCTCACACGGGAAAGAGCTACGTAAAGTTGCCCGTGTGAAAAACAACTCGCGGTAAGATCTACGCCAGCAACTCCTAGGGTCTGACCTTGAGCCATATTTATTGTCATGGCGTAACACAAAGCTACAGGAAACTGTATTCTCTTAAATTGAAATGGAAAATTATCCACTGCGGGTAATGCAACGTGTGTTCGCGGTTCTATAGAACAACGTCTATGAATAAAACTGAAAAATAAGATTTTTTTTTCTACGTATTTTTCCAGGATAAAAAGTATCCCATTTTATGCCCAGGATAATAAGGTATAATTATACCAAGTTTCATCGAAATCGAACCGTTAGTTTTCACGTGATGCCTGCATATGCAGGCATCACGTGAAAACTAACGGTTCGATTTACACAGACATATACAGACAGACAGACAGACAGACAAAAATTTTTTTAATCACATTTTCGGGTTTGGTATCGATCCAGCAACACCCCCCGCTATTTATTTTTTCAATATTTTCAATGTACAGAATTGACCCTTCTACAGATTTATTATATTATAGATTTCTGAAAGTGTGCTATTTAGAGACTTCGTTTTATTTTTCCTGTAATCTTTACATAAACTTCTATCACATAGAATCATTTCAGATTTGTCTCTTTGCATACTTCGGAGATAAGGGGCGGTATTTTTTTACATTTTTCATCAAAAGTCGAAAACTATGCGGCAAAAAAAAAAAAAAATGATTGAGAATGTGCAAACTGCGCAAATCTTATGATACCCCCATGCCCTAGTAGCCCCAATTCGAATTTTTCAGACCCCCTTTTAGTCCCTGTTGCAAAAATTTACATATATTATTATTTCTTTTTTATTTGCAAAATAGTTGGACAAACGTCATCTAAAACTATTCCAAATTTCAAGTTGATAGCATTAGTAGTTCTTGAGATATTTGTTGTCGCTGAGATAAGACTGCGATTGGCCTTCAGATTCAAAATGAGTGGAGATACGAGTGCTACTTTTATCCTAAGGTTTGCCAAGACATAAGCACATTGCAATAGTAAATGCACAGCAGCTTCACATGACAAACCGACAGCTAGATGCATCTGGTTTCACTGGATGCCGAATTCAACATAATTTGTTATTATAAGACTGGACCAAAATTAAATCTAAGTATACATACATTTTCTGGATTGCGCTTCAAAAAAGTCTGAAAAAGCCTATCCTTAAGCAAGCATCGTGACCTTCTGTGCCTGAAAAGAGACCTTTGTCCTGCAGTAGGAGAACTGGTAGTGTACTCCAAGAAGCCTTGACTGAAAGACAACTAAACCTAACTTTCTTCCCAATAATAAGGACAGTTCAGTCGGTCGATTCTGTAAAAATCTCACCGTGAAAACTTAGGTGAAGTGAGTTTGTTTTTGCTAGGAATTGACACTATTGACAGCTCACTCCACGCTCACTTCACCTAAGTTTTCACGGTGATATTTTTACAGATAGGCACCGCAGCACCTAAACCGGTCACTTTTACTCACACTAAATCATTAAGTTAGGAAAAATTCAAAAGGGTCTTATAAAACACGTAACTCACAGATTCTCCGCAATAATAAGGATAGATGAAGGTTTTCAGACCTTGCCCCGAGCTCTGACCCTATTTTGAGTTATAGATCTTAATATAAGAAAATAAGAGGGTCAAGAATCATCATTATTGAAAGGATTCTAGGCTAAGGGTTCTGCTGCATTGGCTTTGGAAGGAGGCTTATAAAAAAAAAAAAATAATGGTGGTTCTAAGAATGAATGTTTGAAGGCTTTTAATTTGAGCTTGTAAAACTTTTTCTAGGCTAAATACTTACATACACACGGAACGAAGAATTCTAGATATGTAATATTCTAGAATTATTAGTGAAAAACTTAAAACATCTACAACAACTTGTCTTGGCAAAATTCTCAAAAAATAATCAAACTATTCAGAATGTTTCGCTGTCTATGTAGGTATTTCAAATAGGGCTGTTACTTCACAGCTTAGTCGCCAATTTATTCAGTAAAAATTTCACCGTGAAAACATAGGTGAAGTTCAAATCAATTAAATTTTTTATTCAGTAACAATTCACACTGCGTTCGAATATAATCCAGCATTAAAGATTAAAATTAACAACATTATTAGATATATACAAATATATAAGAATACATGTAATTCAAATTAAATTGAAAAATATGCTTTTATATATATGTATAAAAAAACAAAGAAACAAAAAAAAATACCATGCAAACCATAGATAATGCAAACAAAAATTAAAAATAAAAGTCATATGAACACGGAACACAATATAACACCATAAACAAATAATTACATGTCAGTTTTAAGAGCAACAAGTCCATTATAAATCATCTAATGAGTAGAGACATCTTTCCAAGTGTGAGTGTGAAGTGAGCATGAAGCGAGTTGTCATACCTACTACCTGCTACTAGGATTGAAAATTTGACAGCTCACCTCACCTAAGTTTTCACGGTGAGAGTGTCACAAAAGAGGCCGATCTCCGTAAAAATAATGTAAAAATCGACTACTTAGCTGAAGTGAGCTTCAAGTGAGTTGTCATTCCATTTGATGCTGAATATTGACACTGAAGCAGCAACTACAGTCCGGTCGTCGAGAGAACGCGTTCCTGATACCTGTCAGTTCGACAATTCTAGTAACTAATAAAGATCAAATTTGTTTGTATAAAACCGACAGGTATCACGAACGCATTCTCTCGACTGTAACTGACAATATACCAACAGAACAATGTAGAGACGTCATAAACTAGTTTTAACTAGTTTTAATACATCGATATTAGAACACCTATACAGGGTTATTGGAAAAATACCAAAAACCTCTTAAGAGGAGGTAAGAGGTTTGGTGTTTTTCAAATAACCCTGTATAAATAGGCAGATAGGTAGGGAGGGGTACGTAAATCATCCAGGAATAATAATACTTATGTCGTGATTTCATTGATTTAATATCCACTGTGGCAACACTATCAAAGTACAAATTATTAATATTGTAACAAACTTTTAAAATGTATTTCCGCTATGGCAACTAAATGTATTATTTTACTTTGGCAACACTTGGAAATAACGGTGATGATATGACTGAGCGTTATTTCTGGGTGGGGCAAATGTCGTTTTAAAATGGTAAAATGTAGTGCAAAGCCAGTCGTTGTTGGATTGTGAAAGAGTACAGTTGTGCGATTAAAAAAGTATTAGCAAGAAAAGGGTCTATTTCATTTTAATTCAGAAGTGCTATGGACCACGAGCCATGTCTCGGCAAAATCGTAAGTAGTCTTATGAATTCTTTACCTTACTTCATTGTTTTAGTCCCAGATAAGTTCAGTGAGCGGTAAGTGTGGTTGTTACGTAGTTTTTGATTCGGTAGCAATCATTGTTGCGTATTTCCCAGACGGTTAATATTTAAATCATAGTTAATAGTAATTGGGCCGATGCACGTGCTACCTTTGGTCGAGGCAACTCCTCGATAGGGTTATCGTTGCGTTGGACTAATTATAATAACATAATAAGTAAATAGTTAGGCCGACGCACGTGCTGCCTTTGGTCGAGGCAACTCCTCGATAAGGTTGTAGCTGTGTTGGCATAATTATATAAGTAAATGGTTGGGCCGATGCACATGGTACCTTTGGTCGAGGCAACTCCTCGATAGGGTTATCATGGCCTTGGACTAATTATAAACAATAAGTCAATAGTTGAGCCAGTGCACGTGTTACTCTTGGTCGGGGCAACTCCTCGATAGAGTTATCATTGCATTGGACAACTTGAAGTAAATGTTGGGAATTTCGCTACAAGATTCACTCTGAACAATGATATTTTAGAGGTCTGTACCGTTCATTGGATTTTCTGAGCAGGTATATAGTTTGATAGCTAAGCTAAAAGTTTGATCATGTTGGTTGCGGTAATGTCTAATGACTGTATGAGCATGCATATGTATAGTAAAATGTATAGTTTAGACCTCCGACTTTGGCCTTTGACTTTAACCTCTATCTATGCGGCGTGCACTCGGGTCCAGCCACGAGGTGAGCTGTTCAGAGATGTACGAGTATAGTGACTTTGACCTTTGACCTCTATCTATGCGGCGTGCACTCGGGTCCAGCCACGAGGTGAGCTGTTCAGAGATGTACGAGTATAGTTTAGACATCTATGCGGCGTGCACTCGGGTCCAGCCACAAGGGTGAGCTGTTCAGAGATGTACGAGTATAGTGACTTTGACCTTTATCTATGCGGCGTGCACTCGGGTCCAGCCACGAGGTGAGCTGTTCAGAGATGTACGAGTATAGTTAAGACCTCTATGCGGCGTGCACTCGGGTCCAGCCACGAGGTGAGCTGTTCAGAGATGTACGAGTATAGTGACTTTGACCTTTGACCTCTATCTATGCGGCGTGCACTCGGGTCCAGCCACGAGGTGAGCTGTTCAGAGATGTACGAGTATAGTTTAGACCTCTATGCGGCGTGCACTCGGGTCCAGCCACGAGGTGAGCTGTTCAGAGATGTACGAGTATAGTTAAGACCTCTATGCGGCGTGCACTCGGGTCCAGCCACGAGGTGAGCTGTTCAGAGATGTACGAGTATAGTGACTTTGACCTTTGACCTATATCTATGCGGCGTGCACTCGGGTCCAGCCACGAGGTGAGCTGTTCAGAGATGTACGAGTATAGTTTAGACCTCTATGCGGCGTGCACTCGGGTCCAGCCACGAGGTGAGCTGTTCAGAGATGTACGAGTATAGTGACTTTGACCTTTGACCTCTATCTATGCGGCGTGCACTCGGGTCCAGCCACGAGGTGAGCTGTTCAGAGATGTACGAGTATAGTTTAGACCTCTATGCGGCGTGCACTCGGGTCCAGCCACAAGGGTGAGCTGTTCAGAGATGTACGAGTATAGTGACTTTGACCTTTTTCTATGCGGCGTGCACTCGGGTCCAGCCACGAGGTGAGCTGTTCAGAGATGTACGAGTATAGTTAAGACCTTTATGCGGCGTGCACTCGGGTCCAGCCACGAGGTGAGCTGTTCAGAGATGTACGAGTATAGTGACTTTGACCTTTATCTATGCGGTGTGCACTCGGGTCCAGCCACGAGGTGAGCTGTTCAGAGATGTACGAGTATAGTTAAGACCTCTATGCGGCGTGCACTCGGGTCCAGCCACGAGGTGAGCTGTTCAGAGATGTACGAGTATAGTGACTTTGACCTTTATCTATGCGGCGTGCACTCGGGTCCAGCCACGAGGTGAGCTGTTCAGAGATGTACGAGTATAGTTTAGACCTCTATGCGGCGTGCACTCGGGTCCAGCCACGAGGTGAGCTGTTCAGAGATGTACGAGTATAGTTTAGACCTCTATGCGGCGTGCACTCGGGTCCAGCCACGAGGTGAGCTGTTCAGAGATGTACGAGTATAGTGACTTTGACCTTTATCTATGCGGTGTGCACTCGGGTTCAGCCACGAGGTGAGCTGTTCAGAGATGTACGAGTATAGTTTAGACCTCTATGCGGCGTGCACTCGGGTCCAGCCACGAGGTGAGCTGTTCAGAGATGTACGAGTGTAGTTTAGATTTCTATGCGGCTTACACTCTAGTTTAGCCATGTTATTGAGCTGTATGGGGATGTATGCGTATAGTTTATTGCAGCCATGTAGGCCAGCTGTAGTTCAGATTTAAAGACGAAGATGTACGAGTATAGTTTAGAGTTCTATGCGGCTTACACTCTATTTCAGCCATGTGAGTGAGCTTTATGGAGATGTATGCGTATAGTTTATTGCAGCCATGTAGGCCAGCTATAGTTCAGATTTAAAAATGAAGATGTACGAGTATAGTTTAGAATTCTATGCGGCTTACACTCTATTTCAGCCATGTAAGTGAGCTTTATGGAGATGTATGCGTATAGCTTATTGCAGCCATGTAGGCTAGCTATAGTTCAGATTTAAAAATGAAGTTGTACGAGTATAGTTTAGAGTTCTATGCGGCTTACACTCTAGTTCAGCCATGCAAGTGAGCTTTATGGAGATGTATGCGTATAGTTTATAGCAGCCACATAAGCGAGCTGTAGTTCAGATTTTAAAAATAAAGATAATGATATAGGAGAACAGTTTAGAGTTCTATGCGGCTTACACTCTAGTTCAATCATGGATGATGTATGCGTATAGTTTGTTGCAACCATGTGAGTGAGCCGGTAGTTCGGAGTTCAACATCGGTACTTATGTGATCTTATGCAGCCATGTAGGTGAGCTGCAGTTCAAAGTTTAACGTAGGTACTTATGTGATCTTATGCAGCCATGTAGGTGAGCTGCAGTTCAAAGTTTAACGTAGGTACTTATGTGATCTTATGCAGCCATGTAGGTGACCTGCAGTTCAAAGTTTAACGTAGGTACCTACTTATGTGATCTTATGCAGCCATGTAGGTGAGCTGCGGTTCAAAGTTTAACGTAGGTACTTATGTGATCTTATGCAGCCATGTAGGTGGGCTGCAGTTCAAAGTTTAACGTAGGTACTTATGTGATCTTATGCAGCCATGTAGGTGGGCTGCAGTTCAAAGTTTAACGTAGGTACTTATGTGATCTTATGCAGCCATGTAGGTGAGCTGCGGTTCAAAGTTTAACGAAGGTACTTATATGATCTTATGCAACCATGTAGGTCAGCTGCACTTCAAAGTTTAACGTAGGTACCTATGTGATCTTATGCAGCCATGTAGGTGAGCTGCCCTTCAAAGTTTAACGTAGGTACTTATGTGATCTTGCGCAGCCATGTAGGTGAGCTGCAGTTCAAAGCTTAACGTAGGTACTTATGTGATCTTGCGCAGCCATGTAAGTGAGCTGTAGTTCAAAACTGTAGTTCTGAGTTTAACGTAGGCGCTAATGTGATCTTATGCAACCATGTAGGTGTGCTGTTAGTACGCCATTTGTGTGCTGTTAATAAGCCATGTAGATATGCTGCAATGAGTCCCAGATTTTGACCCTGATAGTAGATTCCAAGATATTGAGCGATAGCTAAGATAGTTAATACGCCAATGTTTGATTGGAATGAAAACAAATAAAACACTATGCCCTTTAAAAAGTTTTTGGATTGGCCAAAAAGCGGTATGAAACTTCGCTAACGCTCAATTACTTTCAATTACTTACAAAGAAAATTTCAGAAAACTTTTAGAGATGCTTAAATGAAAGTCCTGTATGGATGAAACTTTTGGACTATTTTTATGATAAGTTAGCATTGCACAGTAGGTGTGAAATTGATGGCCGAATGGCAGTAGGTTGTGTTACTTAATGGGATCAATGATAATTCTAATAGAAACGGTGCGCAGGCACATACAGATGGTTAGTTAAATTATTTAGCTTCCCAGTAAACCAGCATATCAAAATAAATTTCCAATATTGTTGCTATTTGATATATTGCCTCAGTGGTCGTGATTAGCGCGTGCTTCGGAGTTAGCACGCCGTCGGATGGCCGAGTTGTCGTGATTTCATTGATTTAATATCCACTGTGGCAACACTATCAAAGTACAAATTATTAATATTGTAACAAACTTTTAAAATGTATTTCCGCTATGGCAACTAAATGTATTATTTTACTTTGGCAACACTTGGAAATAACGGTGATGATATGACTGAGCGTTATTTCTGGGTGGGGCAAATGTCGTTTTAAAATGGTAAAATGTAGTGCAAAGCCAGTCGTTGTTGGATTGTGAAAGAGTACAGTTGTGCGATTAAAAAAGTATTAGCAAGAAAAGGGTCTATTTCATTTTACTTAGTAGTCCTCCAGACCGTATTTTGGCGCGGGAGATATTACAGTGCACAAGTGTGTGTGCAGACACAGATGCACTCTCTCTTCCCTCACTCTCATAATCCGACCGAAGAGAGATCAAGCGCAGGACCAACGGCTTAACGTGCTTTCCGAGACACGGGAATATCCCACCGCCAACTTAAAAATTTCGGACTGTTACTAAAAATATCCTAATGGACAAACCCAATCAAACTTTGCTCGACCTGGGAATCGAACTCAGGACCCACGTTCATCAGTCGAGCTCGCGATCACGGGGCAGGAATATACGTGACACGTTAGCGGTTATCAGCATAGATCGGAGTAGGTAGATTGATTTTTCGTACTTGTATCATAAATGCCCACAGAAAGAATAGCATGGATAAGCCATTTTCCAGGAAAGTAATTCCGGTATATCCGGATAATGTTGGTATATATTATTAATACTCAATTCTAAATTACAATTTATCTGTTTTTATATTTATTATTTATCTGTGTTCACCAATGATTTTCACAACACAGTAACAAAGAAGCGCTCTCTATGAACCGAAGTAAATGAGTGAGCTACCTGGCATGTGATCGGCGGGCGTACCTACGCATTGTTTTGATAACCGGTTAGTGCACCACACATGATCATTTGTTCCGATTGGTCGTTAGGTTGTGTCAAATAATGACGGTGTGCTGTTAAAAAAAAATGATGATTATTTGCTCATTTTAACACAATTCCAATTCCGAAATTCCGGAGGAATGTCCATATTAATATATACGTTACGGATCAATGACCCCAATTCAATCTACCTACTCCGATCAATGGTTATCAGTTAAGATGATGATTGGCGATGAAGGCTCAAGTGCAAATTACGTAGGTATGTGAGACGTTTAAAGGTCATAGCACACATATTACCTCAGAAAGGGATCGTCACCTTATCGCCTTTCGCCTCGCCATCAAACAGGCGTCAACCTAATGTAAGCACGTAACCAAAGCGGATCAGCAGCTCCGATACGTCGACTCGGCTACGGCTAGGCGACGTCGCGCTTACGGCTCGCTGACCGCTGGTTGATGGTGCTGTGGGCAGGCCGCGGGAGGGATGAGAGGGGTAAGAGTGGAAGATGAGACGTAAGCTTGGGTACGGAGAGACGTAAGCGCGGGGACGACGAGCCGAGCCGTAAGCGCGGGAACTGCAAGTTGACCACGCACTGCACCACGGTTTGTGACCTTCTGCCGAGGCGAGGCAATTATGTTACGATTCCGATTAGTGTGCGTTGCAGTAGGGAGTTTCATACAAAGAATACTGAACGGCTCGAGTTGATACGGTGCCGATCCCTTTCCAGTTTGATACGTGTGCTATGACCCTTAAGCATCAAATTACTTGCACTGGATGCAAGTCATTCGCAAGCGAATGACAACAGCATAAAAAACAGAAAAAACAAAAAATAACAGTATTTTGAGCCAAAACCAAGGTTTTGGCTTAAAATACTGTTATTTTTGGGAATCGGTACCATTGGCCTTAGTGTGATGCCGGTAGAGTAGCCAGAGTAGTACCTTGCAGTAGGGAGTTTCATACAAATAATATTGAATGACTCGAGTTGATACGGTGACGATCCCTTTCCGAGTTGATATGTGTGCTATGACTAACTATCGATTTGAATCTGCTTGACCCTGAAGCATGAGCTTGGCCTTAGTTGGACAGGCCGACAGCTGCCTGAACAATCTGGAGCATCTAATATGTGTAATGAAATTCCATAACCGGTCAATTGGTACTGAAAAACTTATTCGTGAGGTACAAGTACTGAAGACTGAAATGTCGGTATACCAAAATCACAAGCTTGTGTTGTAAACTTAGGCATAATAATTTAGAGAGATGGCTTCTACTAAAACTAACTGGAGAAACCAAGATGATTTTGTAATACATATCTTGATTTAAAAGAGTGTCCTTGGAGTTTCTTGTCCATTCTTCATATTTCCATAGAGGTATAAACCTACTATAGAGAAAATGAGAACAGCCAGTATCAAAATTAAAAACAAAATCGAAATGCGTGACGTCAAAAGTGTTCTAAATATTACCCAGTCCCACTCGTTGGGTGATCTTAAGAACGTCATAATTACGCCATCAAAAGGGTCTCCCAGACCTCTTGACCTCTTGATGTCTCAAGTTACAGCGAAATAAACGCTTTTATTTTTCACTTTCCTTTCTCCCACTTTCAGTGCAAGTAAAGGGGGTTAAACAAAGTCAATCTTCGTTTATAAAAGTAATGAACAGGAGTTTCGTTGGTAATGAACAAAATAAAAACGTCATCCAAACGTTATGAATTCGCAACGCGCTCCTTGAAATGCGTGATGCTTATTTATTTTAGTTGGAAACTTACAGGATTGTATTGTGCGCTGTTACGCTGATACTGTTATTATATTTTTAAGGTGCCGTATGTCACAGCTGGGTATCTCAAGAACTGCTAATGCTATCAACTTACAATTTGGAACAAGTTTTAGATGACGTTTGCCCAACTATTTTGGAAATAACAAAGTAATAAAAATATATGTATATTTTTTGCAACAGGGACTGAAAGGAGGTCTGAAAACATTCACAAACATTTTTTCTTTTTTTTTTAGGCCTCATAGTTTTCGATTTTTGATGAAAAATGTAAAAAGATACCGCCCCCCTCCCTTATCTCCGAAGATTGCAAAGAAAAAAATCTGAAATTATTCTATGTGATAGAACTTTGTGTAAAGATTACAGGAAAAATAAATCGAAGTCTCTAAATAGCACACTTTTTCAGAAATCATCAACAAAAGTTACATTAGTTCCACTATCGGTCATGAGATGGCGCTGACATAAAACCGCAATATTCTACACCGCAGTGCACAGTGTTGCGGCTAAGTAATAACAGCCGCACGAGTCGATCGATCAGGTTAAGCTACGCTTGCCGAGCTCGGTCCGTGGTTGGACGACCACCTTTACATACCGAGACTCCTCCGTGCCTCGGAAAGCACGTTAAGCCGTTGGGCCCGGCTGTGATTCATTGATCTTAGACAGTCGTTACGGGTCGTCAGAAGCCCGAAATTCTGACAAACCAGTCTTAACAAGGGTAACTTCGTATTACACAGACACTGGGTTGTGGAAGTCAGATAGGCAGTCGCTCCATGTAAAATGGGTATTCAGCTGCATCCCGTTAGACTGGAAGTCGACCCCAACATATAGTTGGGAAAAGGCTAGGCAGGTTCATTATCGTTTAGGTACCCTTCTGTGATCATATTACAATAAACTGATTGCAGTTTTTTGTAATATGAATCACTTTTGGAAAGCTCAGAATGGCTATTGAGCCATTCCGAGCTTTCCAAAAGTAATTTAGGGAGAAAAGCCGCATGATAAGCGTTAAGAGGTTATGATACATTTACCTCACTACGCGTAACGAAAACGAAAATTGTACATGATATAATATTACTTTTTATTAGAAGTGTAAAAAAGAAACACAAAACATTTATTTCAATAAAACCATTTACAGGCATTTTTGAATTGTCAAGAAGTCGGTCAGTCAAAAAATATGAAGCTAGTTGCCCATTCCAAAGCGGGGGAAGAAATTCCATGGACACTCTTTTAAATTATATTTTAAGGTTAGACAAATAGACATCCTTTCTTGAAAATACTATGAGAGTAGGTATTACGTATGACATAGTCCGTCCACCTCTGACAGCAGCAATCTAACAGTAACCTTATTATATTGAGAATAAAGATCACAATGATTTTGACAGACTTGGCAGCAACCCAACAGCAACCATATTGGAATGAGAATAAAGATCACTGTGATTTGGACAGTGATGCAAAATAAATGTGAAAGGACTTTAACACCATTCAAGTTTCTTAGAGGCTGAAAATAATGTAACGCCAACACATCAGGCTACTACAATCTGTCAAATTTCTTTAATAGATTTTCAACTTTATCGCTACAGCATAAGGTTCAAGGTTAATTGGGAAAATTTGACAGTTTCGGGTAGCTTGATGTGCTGGCGTATGTATCTATGACCGCACTTACACGTCGCATAATGTGTGGTTAGAGCCTATTAACGCGTTAACTATAGTTCAAAGAACAAGTTAATGGAACAGTTTGGATGTACTCATGCATTTGATGACTAATCAGTAGCTTATTACACGCATATGGTGACACCCTTTGAGGTGTCAAATAAGCAGGATAATTGTTAGAGCAGAGATATCAATTGCAACCGTGCTTCGGGTGACAGATCTCGGCGATAAGCGAAAATGTGGTGATGTTCCACAAATGATGAGTCATTTAATATCGTGTCCTGCGTGTCCTTTCAGCTGTACGTTACAGGAACTGGTGGACGCTGGTGATGGCGCCAAAAAGGAGCCGAATTCTGGGCCGAGTCCGTTTAGATTGCTATCGACTTGCTAAGAAGAAGATCAGTTGCAACGATGTGACGATGGCGTGTGATACCAAGACATTTTCAGGTTTTTTAGCTAGTATTATCATTCTCTTGGCCGTACCTAATTTATCTGGGGTCAGCGCAACACGTTTTCAACTCTACACCTCTCTAATAAGCTGAGGCTACATTTTAAATTATCTTTTCGTTCGAGTACCCACTACAGTGCCCACACCTATCTAAACTATGTCGGATCGTGAAGAAAACCTGATCTATCGCATCTTGGCTACCCGGTGAAGCGATATATAAATAATAATTTACCGACATAATTATAATGAAACGCCACTACTTCCTCCATTTTGAATAAATGATAAATGATAAATGATTTTATTTTTGTAAGTAGGTTTGTACAAACACTTTTACACGTCAATCATGTTTTTTTAAAACTAGATGAGGTCGGCGTTTCCTATCTGACTACTCTGAGAAGAAAGGCCGAAACAAACTCAGAGGTCACAGTCTCTTTTAAAGTCCAGACATAATCTTGGTCAGGTTATATGAAGACCATGTAGATCGATGTCTGACACGGTCTTTTGAAGAAAGAACCACACATATTGAAAGGACCTGTCCAGTCAGTGCACGCATTTGTCAGAAATCGTGCAGCTCAACTCAAGACTTAAGGAGCTCAACGATTCGACGAACAATACCAAAGAAAGGACATTTGGGTAGGCCACATAAATTACTCAAACTGCCAGACCAAGAGAAAAAAAAACAGAACAAAAAGAATAATAAAAAAAAATATATAAAAGTAACAAAATGACCCACATCGTCTTCACATTCACAAATCACAATAAATAAAATAATGTAATACTTTACAAAGTAAGCAAATGTCATTGTTTATAAAAAAATCATTAATGTCAATGTGTATATAAAAAAAAGGACGTTCAAAATGCAGAAATGTGAAGCAGCTCAATCCCAAGCCTTTTTGTCCTGAATATAATCTTTAACTGTATAAAAGGCTTTCTGGCACAACTTACGTTTAATGAATGATTTGAATTTATTGAGGCTTAGATCTTGAACGTGGCTTGGTAGCTTATTATAAAAGCGTATACATTGACATCTGAACGAGCCACCTATTTTTTTGAGCCTTGTTGTAGGTACAACAAATTTGTGTTTGTTTCTAGTATTTATATTATGGATATCACTGTATTTTTTAAACAATTTTATATTTTTATGGGCATATAAAAGATTTTCATAAATATACCGAGAAGGCACAGTCATTACATTAATCTCTTTAAATTTGTCTCTGAGAGAGTGTCTCGGACTTAATTTATAAATTGATCGAACAGCTCGCTTCTGTAAAACAAAGATAGTCTGAATATCGGCGGCATTTCCCCACAATAGAATACCGTACGACATTGCACTATGAAAATAGCTAAAGTACACTAAACGGGCAGTCTCTGTATCAGTTAAATTACGAATTTTTCTAACAGCATATGCTGCGGAACTTAGCCTTTTTGACAATTTATCTATATGTGGACCCCACTGAAGCTTAGCATCCAAAGTTATGCCCAAGAATACTGTGTTGTCTTCAGGATTCAATTCCTCGCCCTTTATCAACACATTAGTTTTCACCTGCCTAACGTGAGGTAGCGTAAACTTAATGCATTTGGTTTTTTTCTCGTTTAGAAGCAAATTATTAATATTGAACCAATGGACTATTTTCGAGATCGCGCTATTTACATCGTCAGTAACCAACTGCTGACGTTTAAGTTTAAACAAAAGAGAAGTGTCATCTGCAAACAACACTATATCATGATTATCCTTTATGAGGTACGGCAAGTCATTAATATAAATAAGAAACAAGAAAGGACCAAGAATTGAGCCCTGTGGGACTCCCATTGTTACTATAGATCCGGGTGATCTTTTTCCATTAACGTCAACGCTCTGAATCCTTTTACTCAAGTATGAAGTAAGAAGATCCAGAGCAGTGTTCCGGATTCCGTAGTGGCGGAGTTTCCTGATTAACGTTTCGTGAAGAACGCAATCGAATGCCTTGGACAAATCACAAAAGATGCCCAAGGCATCGCATTTATCTTCCCATGTATTATAAATATGTCCTAAAAGTTCAACAGTAGTTGAACGACCCCTTGTAAAACCGAACTGTTTGCTATGTAATAATTTATGTTTATTAAAAAATCTTTGCATTTGGTCTAAAATTAATTTCTCAAAAATTTTACTAAAGGTAGGTAGTACAGAAATAGGTCTATAATTTGTGGGGTCTGATGTACTACCTGATTTAAACAAAGGTATTATTTTACTATATTTCATAAGGTCAGGAAACTCCCCATTGTCAATACAACTATTAAAGATAAGAGCTAAAGAAGGTGCTACAATGTCAATAATAGACTTAGCTACTTCTACAGAATTAAAAAAAAAAAAAAAATAAGTCTCAGCCGCACAACAGAGAACAACACAATCCGGCACGATGAATCTTCGTCCGCCTAATGTAGACAAGAACATCGCATATGCCCATATACGATGTTTTAGCGCGCCAATTCGACACGAATCTTCGCCTGCTAATGTAGCCCCAGCATTAGTCGTCATCTCAGTAGTCACCTCCTTTTAGGCCAAATCATCTTTCACACAGTCCAACCATCATTTCCTTGGTCTTCCCCTACTCTTATAGTCATCTACGTACATATTCAGAACTTTCCTCACGACATTTTCTTCATTCCTCACATGCCCGTACCATGACAACCAATATTTCTATTCTATTCTATTTTTTTGAGGTTCTGGCTCCATCGGTAACGTTCGATGACTTTTCCAATGTCAAGGTAGAAGATAATGACCGTAAACTGTTACACAACTATTGATCAGTGTTTGTAGCGTTGGCATCCATGGATCCCCAGAGCATATTATAGCGTTACTGAGTTCCTTAATGAAAAGGAATTTGTCTTGACATTAGTAATTAAATTAATTTAGAGCTACTTCTATAATAATGTTAATTAATTCTATAATTTTAATAACTCATTAATAATACGTGTGACAACTTTTAATATTTTGTATTTTTTAATTGTGTAAATCTATTATTTTGCACGTGACGTAGTGACAAACATGTTTGCAGTTAATTTACTGTATCATCTTGTAAGCACTTTCTATGTACGTACACACACATGTTTAAGCAAATAAAAAACTCGCTCTTTCTCTCCCCATGCTAAAAAAGGACAAGAGAACCAATGTCCTGTTTCACACAACTTACCCGTCACCGGTGCCTCTTCACACATACGTGCAGTAATTAGGTGCACTACGTCAAAGCGTGTCTGATTTACCTTATAGGTTCATGACTTAGATACATAAGCCTTATTAGTGTAGAACAAAAGTTTTGCGTAACTCTAGAATCAAGCATTGCCGCACACAATGTATTCCCGTATACCACTCACCTATTTTATATCGCGCACCGAGCAACGTTTTACATTTGTCAAAAGTTGAGACGTGTTCACCATCTGTTCGTAAGTAGGCGCAGAATTTACGCGAACCCTGTTCTGATTCATACGCAGAGGTATATTATGTAGGTGTGTACGGTAAATGAATGAGAGTGGAGTTTATATTTATTTGGTGGAATCAATATTGTGTGACGAAACAATTGAGGTTTGTGGGGAGGAAAAACAAATGACGGTGATGTTAGAGGATTTTTTTCGAGTTAGTTTTAGTTAGTTAGTTTTTTACCTTCTTTTACCTTCTTTAACTATCGACTTTTCATGTCTCTCTGTGTAACCGCGTGGAAATGCGTGTGGTCTTTTCTCCATAGAAACGCTTTCGCCTGTTTTCTGTGTGATTGATGATTTTTAACAGAATCTATACATATAATAAATCTGTAGAAGGGTCAATTCTGTACATTGAAAATATTGAAAAAATAAATAGCGGGGGGTGTTGCTGGATCGATACCAAACCCAAATATGTGATTAAAAAAATTTTTGTCTGTCTGTCTGTCTGTCTGTCTGTCTGTCTGTCTGTCTGTATATGCAGGCATCACGTGAAAACTAACGGTTCGATTTCGATGAAACTTGGTATAATTATACCTTATTATCCTGGGCATAAAATAGGATACTTTTTATCCTGGAAAAATACGTAGAAAAAAAAATCTTATTTTTCGGTTTTATTCATAGACGTTGTTCTGTAGAACCGCGAACACACGTTGCATTAGCCGTAGTGGATAATTTTCCATTTCAATTTAAGAGAATACAGTTTCCTGTAGCTTTGTGTTACGCCATGACAATAAATAAGGCTCAAGGTCAGACCCTAGGAGTTGCTGGCGTAGATCTTACCGCGAGTTGCTTTTCACACGGGCAACTTTACGTAGCTCTTTCCCATGTGAGCAGTCCAAGAAATCTTCATGTTCATATTCCGGACGAGCTCACTAACAATGTTGTGTATGCTGAAGCTCTCAATTAACTTCCTGTCGCATTGTCACGATCACTTTTTTATTATTGCAAACTTTTCGTCATTGTCAGTAATTTACTGCTACATGCTACTTATCAAGGTCGGAATTACTATGAAAAAAATACTTACTACAGAACGCGAGCTCAACAGCAGTAGCTCAATAGAGGGATCTCCTTAATTATTATAGGCTTAGCCGTATTTGGGTCCAATAGATATTTATAAGATGTCATTGTCAGAGTTACTCAAAATGGAGAAATAAACCATCCACGCGAAGACCGACATCCGCGCGGACGGAGTCGCGGGCGGAAGCTAGTAATAAATAAATATTAACTACTTGTATGTCCCTATTGCTTCTTTTTTGATTATACATTATTTTTATAAGCACTAGAACCCTCAAAAAATGCTCAAAATTACCGATTTAACAGAGGCCTAGACGTGACCTCTGTCAACAGAGGCCTAGTGTATAAATTTGACAAAACGGAACCCTTATAAAATCACTTCGCTGTCCGTCTGTCTGTCCGTCGGTCAAGACCCTTTTTCTCAAGAACGCGTGGAGTTATCAAGTTGTAATTAATATCAAATACTCAAGGCTGCAATAGCTTGAAGCAGTGAAAAAATAAAACTTCTAAGTCAACGCAATCAAAAGACACCGGCGTTTATGTTCCGGAATCAAAACCTATAGGGTACTTCCCGTTGACCCGAATCATGAAATTTGGCAAGAAGCAATGTCATGTAGCACAAATAAAGGAAAAAAAATCCGAAAAACCGTAAATGTGTAGTTACCATGCAGTTACATTACAAAAACATATTTTTTCTCGTGATAAACTATTTACATACCTACAAATTTGTAAGGAACCCTCGGTGCGTGAGTCCGACTCGCACTTGACCGGTTTTTTTTACATTCTAAGTCATTTCCAAACCCAGAAATACCAATAATTATTATGAGAAGCGACACAGTTCCAATAAAAACATATTTTGCACTGTCCACACTTTTAATGAATCCCGAGTATTCACGAATTATTTGACCTACGTCAGTATTGACCAGCATTCAGTATCGTTATTTTGTGAAACAAGTTAACAACTTGCTCAGCATTTTGTTCATAATTGCTATCGCTGAACAATGATGTTTGATTCTCATTGTCTGGTTTAGTGATCCAAATAATAAATTAGGTATTTGGTTCAATTTGAAAGCTTTTTCTTGTTAGAGTTGCTCATCGGTCATTTTAGTAGTGATTAACTTGACTCTGATAGTAATCCACATAAATATTAAACAATTATATTATAGCCTACTATAATAACGACACTAAGTGTGTAGTGCGTGTGTGTTAACAATTTCTACTAATTTATACTAGTCAAAGAGATTAGGAGAACCAAGGTAACCGACATAGCCTGAAGAATCGCCAAACATAAGTGGCAGTGGGTAGGGCACATTGCTTCCAGAACAGATAGTCGATGAGGCCGAACGGTTCTGGAGTGCCAATCGTGAACTCGAAGACGCAGAGTTGGAAGGCCTCCCACAAGGTGGATCGATGACCTGGTGAAGGCCGCAGGAATCCGTTGGATGCGAGAAGCATAGAACCGGTCTAAGTGTCGGGGCTTGGGGGAGGCCTATGTCCAGCAGTGGACGTTTTTCGGTTGAAATGATGATAATGAGGACACTAGCTTGGCATTTTCGTTGTTATTTCATTCGCGGTAAATAGAGATCAATAATTAATTAAAATTAATAAACTGGTATATTGATTAAAACTGTGTATTCCATTACTTATATCTTGTTTAGGAAAAGTCCGATCTCTAGCGACCGGACAGTCCCGGACATGATCCATCAATAAATGCTGTTAGTTCATGTTCAAGTTCCATCACAGTTATTGGAAACCTAATCATTTTACAGAGGTAATAAAAATCTAGTATGGGCAGGATATAAAACATGTAAGCCATGAATGGGGCAAAGAATGGTTTTTAGATAAAAAAAGTATAATTTTTTCACCATCACGTCATGCACTCCAGTGAAAATCCACTCCAGTGCTGATTAGTGATTATAGACTCTCCAAAAACTTTATTTTTTAGGTTCGATTTTTCGTTTTTTTTTTTTTTCGGTATGCAAAGTTAATTGCAGGTCCCGGGGTTATTATCGCTCATAGCGATAAGACCACCCATTGTGTCATCCCATGTACAATTTCTACTTGGTTTCACCCGTGGGAATATTGGGATAAAAGTACTTAGCCTATATTTTATGTTAATCCAGGGTGTCAGCTAGCCAACTACACCGGCCCCTCGGCCGGCGAGGTGGCTGAACTGCGGGCGGAGGTCGCCCGCCTTACGGCTGCCATGGAGCATCTCCAAAAGGAGAATGGGAGGCTCCGGGCAGACCTGGCCGGCATGCGGGTCACCGGGGGCGCGCAGGCGAAGACGCCGAGCCAGCCCGTCCCAGTAGAGAACCAGGTCCTCAGCCTGGTTCGACAGGAGTTGGCGGCCTTCCAGGCGCGGTTCTCCGTCCTGGAGGGCATAGTCCTGCGCCCCCCTCTGGCGGGCGGGACGGCCACGGGGCCGAAGGCGGCCTCATACGCGGCTGCTACGGCAGCTGCCGCCCCTAAACCCGGGCGCAGGCCCGGAAGAGGGGCAGACCGGCACGGGAGGTGAAGGCCCCAGAGCCAACGCCCCGCCCCCAAAACCCTCCCACTCCTCCCACGACCGACGCCGAATGGCAGGTGGTCGGGGAGAAGAAGAAGGCGGCCAAGGCGGCCAGAAAAAAGGCGCAGAGGCGGCGCCGCAAGGAGAGAGCCGTCGCGGCTAGGCTCCGCGCCCCGAAGACCGCGGCTGTAGTAATAACACTACAGCCGGACGCGGTCAAAAGGGGCGTCACGTACCGTGACGTGCTCTCGAAGGCAAGGGAGACGGTGGACCTCCGGGAGCTGGGGATCACCGGGGGCCTCCGGCACAGGGTGACCGCCACTGGCGCCCGCATGCTGGAGATCCCCGGTGCGACAAGTGGCCCCACCGCTGACGCCCTAGCTGAGAAGTTAAGGGCGTCCCTCGATGCGGACGAGGCTCGGGTCTCCAGGCCCGTCAGGTGCGCGGACATGCGCATCTTGGGCCTGGATGACTCCGTTACGGAGGAAGAGGTGGTGGCCGCCGTCGTCAGGACGGGCGGGTGTCTGGCCGAGCAGGTGAAGGCGGGCACCATACGTCCTGACTTCGCGGGGATGCGAACCGTAACGGTAAGCTGCCCCGTGACGGCGGCCAAAACAATTGTGGAGGGCCGAAGGCTTCTGGTGGGCTGGGTCTCAGCGCAGGTTAAACTGCTGGAACCCAAGCCTCTGAGGTGCTACCGATGCCTTGTGGGACACCACGTTGGCATCCAGTGCACCTCGGAGGTGGACCGCAGCACACTGTGCTTTCGCTGCGGTCAGCCCGGACATAAGGCCGGCTCGTGTAACGCCGCGCCGCACTGCTTCGCATGTGCGGCTGCTGGCAAGCCGGCCGATCACCGGGCGGGGAGCAAGTCCTGCGCTCCACCCGCCGGAACCAGGAGGAAAGGCAGGCCCTCCGCCACCGTCGCCACCACCACCGTCGCCGCCGCCGCTGCCGCCGCCAACAACGCCGCTGCTGCCGCCGCCACCACCGCCGCCGCCGCCGCCGCCGCCACCACCACCGCCGCTGCCGCCGCTGCCGCCGCTGCCGCCGCCGCCATCGTCGTGGGGCCCTCACAAGGGGCCCGGGAGGGGGCTGAAATGGAGGAGTAATGGCTCCCCTACGCCTCCTCCAGGCGAACATCAACCACTGCGCCTGCGCTCAGGACCTGTTGCTCCAGAGCGTGGCGCAGTGGTCGATTAACATCGCCGTGGTCGCTGAGCCGTACTTTGTCCCGCCCAGGGATGACTGGGTGGAGGACCTGAGCGGCTCAGTGGCCATACTTTCGTCGGCCGCCGCCGGCACCCCGTCCCTCGAATGCGTCACGAAGGGACAGGGGTGCGTAGCAGCACGGTTCGGAGAGATAGTAGTAGTGGGGGTGTACTTCTCTCCGAACCGAACTCTCGCCGAGTTCCACAATTCTTTAACAGAGTTGAGTGTCGTCGTCGCCAGAAACCATCCCTTCCCCGTGCTAGTGCTCGGGGACTTCAATGCCAAGAATTTGGCCTGGGGTTCCCGTTACACGGATGTGCGGGGCAGGATGGTGGAGGACTGGGCTCTGGAAACAGGCCTGGTCGTCCTAAATCGGGGTTCTGTTCCCACGTGTGTGCGGATGCGGGGTGAGTCCGTGGTGGACATCTCGTTCGGCAGCCCCGCTCTGTCACAACGCGTCATTGACTGGCGCGTCATGGAGGGGGTGGAGACCTACTCCGATCACCGGTATATCCGGTTCGACGTCTCCGCCCAGACCTCCAGCGCGCTGGTCCAACAGGCCCCGAGTGGTCCGCGGTGGGCGCTGAAGCAGCTGGACCGGGAGCTCCTCCTGGAAGCCTCGATCGTGCAGGCCTGGGTGTCATCACCGGACAGGCCTGCCAACATCGACGATGAGGCGGAGTGGTTCCGGGAGGCCATGTCCGAGATCTGTGACGTGGCAATGCCCCGAGTCCGGCCAGGACGCGCCCGACGTCAGGTGTACTGGTGGTCGCAGGAGGTGGAGACACTACGCAAGGCGTGCGTCGATGCGCGACACCTTTACACCAGGCACCGCAGGCTCCGCATTCGCCCTCCGGATGCGGAAGCCACGGAGGCGGAGCTGTACGAGGGGTACAGAGCGGCGAAGACCGCCCTCCAAGAGGCTGTCCAGCGGGCCAAGGATGTGGCCCGCGAGGAGATGGTGGAGACTCTGAACAGAGATCCGTGGGGGCGCCCTTATAAAATGGTGCGGAATAAACTCCGCACCTGGGCCCCCCCGCTGACGCAGAGTCTCCGCCCCCAGCTGGTGGAGGAGGTGGTGAGCGCTCTGTTCCCTTCACGGGGGGAGCACACTCCCCCGCCCATGGCTCCGCCAATTGCGGTGCCCGAAGCGGACCACGCGGACGACGACGACATCCCTGCTGTGACCGGGGTAGAACTGAGAGCGGCGGTAGGAAGGCTGAAGGCCAAAAATACCGCCCCAGGACCCGACGGCTTGCCAGGTAAAGCCTGGGTCCTGGCCTCGGGGGCTCTCGGGCCTCGACTGGAGGCGTTCTTAAGCGCATGTTTGGAGAGAGGCCAGTTTCCACGCCGTTGGAAGACGGGGAAGCTGGTCCTCATTCGGAAGCCAGGGCGCCCTGCGGACTCTCCGTCCGCATTCCGGCCCATCGTGCTGCTCGACGAGGTCGGCAAGCTCTTTGAGAGAGTGATTGCGGGCCGCCTCGTCGGGCACCTGGTGAGGACGGGGCCGGATCTTGCGGACAGCCAGTTCGGTTTCCGCAAGGGGCGCTCGACGGTGGACGCCATCATGCGCGTGAGAGCCCTCACGACGGGGGACGCGGTGTCCCGGGGTGGGGTCGTCGTGGCGGTGTCACTCGACATCGCCAACGCGTTTAACACCCTGCCCTGGAGCACCATTGTGGAGGCACTCCGGTATCACCGGGTGCCGCCCTACCTCCGTCGAATAGTCGAGGCGTATCTGACGGAAAGAGCCGTCAGCTACCCCGGTCGCGATGGGGAGTGGAACCGGCGAGAGATGTCGTGCGGTGTCCCACAGGGATCGGTCCTGGGGCCGCCTCTGTGGAACATCGGGTACGACTGGGTGCTGCGCGCCGACCTCCCTGATGGCGTCAGCGTGGTTTGCTACGCTGACGACACGCTGGTCCTGGCGCAGGGGAGGTCGCATCAGGCGGCGGCCGACGCGATGACACGCGGGGTTGCGATAGTTGTGGAGAGGATCCGGCAGTTGGGTCTCGAGGTGGCATTGCACAAGTCCGAGGCCATGTCGTTTCATGGGCCCCGGAACGCGCCGCCATCGGGATCCCAACTAACGGTAGGAGGGGTTCACATCTGCGTCGGGATGACGATGAAATACCTGGGTCTCGTCCTCGACAGCCGGTGGAACTTCGTGGAGCATTTCCGACGTTTGGCCCCCAAACTGGAACGGGCCAGGGCCGCCTTCAAGCGGCTCTTGCCCAACCTGGGGGGGCCAAACGCCTTCTGCCGGAGGCTTTACGCGGGGGTCGTGCGGTCCATGGCCATATACGGGGCCCCGGTGTGGGCGCGTTCACTGCGGCGGCGAGCCGCCCACTACCTGAACGCGCCCCAGAAGGTGGTAGCCATAAGGGCTATCCGGGGCTACCGCACGATCTCTGGCGAGGCGGCAAGCCTCCTTGCCGGACTGCCGCCATGGGATCTGGAGGCGATAGTCCTCGCGCGCCTGTATGAGTGGCGCGCGGAGGCACTACGCCGGGGGGAGGATCCGCTTCCGCGGCAAATCGCTGCGGAGCGGACGGATCTCCGGCGCGATCTCATGGCGGCATGGAAAGAGCGACTGTCGCAACCCAGCGCAGGGCACGCCGCGATAGCGGCGATAAGACCCCTCTTTGAGGAGTGGCTAGAGAGGCGCCACGGCGCCCTCACCTTTCGCCTGACGCAGGTCCTCACCGGACACGGAAGCTTCGGGAGGTTCCTGCACATCATCACGCGGGAGGAAACGCCCGGGTGTCACCATTGCCAGGATCGCCCAGAGGACACGGTGGAGCACACGGTGGAGGTCTGCCCCGCTTGGGCGGAGCACCGCCGTGTCCTCGTAGAGGCGATTGGCAGCGACGGCGACCTCTCGCGTCCGGCCCTGGTGCAAGCCATGGTCCGGGGCGAGAGGGAGTGGGAGGCAGTCACCTCCTTCTGCGAAGCAGTCATGCTAGCGAAGGAGGTGGCGGAACGGCTCAGGGAGAGAGCCTCCCGTCCCAGCCGCCGCGGGAGACGCTCCGGGCGTCGGGAGCCGCGTGACGACTCCCGGCCACCGTAGGCGCGGGCCTGCGGGCGGAGAGTAATGGGTAGCTCACCGCCCGATTCAGGACCAGGCCCGTGCCGGACGGCGCGTACGTGTTCCACGCGCGCCTCAAAGAGATGTCAGCATCGAGGAGGGGCCCCTTAGGGCCGAAGCCTGCCGGGTCAGCGGGATTGTCCGAAAGGGTTACCGCTGGCCCGGAACATAAAGGGCTAAGGAAGGAACACGGGTGGGTTTTAGTCAGTAAGAGTCTGACACTCCCTTCCGCTCCACCCAGAGCGGGAGGAGTCATTTGATGATTTCCCATCCGCAAAAAAAAAAAAAAAAAAGGGTGTCAGCTACCTCCATACAAATTGTTATCAAAATTGGTCCAGCCGTTTGAGCGTGAAGAAGTAACAAACATATAAACACACACTCGCAAACTTTCGCCTTTATAATATTAGTGTGATTATTTAATTTAACGGACACACACTTCCTTATGTGTTTGTTATTCTAGCTTATGGCACTCGTGGGTTGCAGCTGAAAATCAGCGTCAGGTGGTAAACCTTGTGTTGTCATCTGACATTATGCTGAGCTGAGGCCCTTTTGGCATTATAATCTTTGTTTTCTGTTTTTATAGTTTAGAATAAAATAAATAAATAAAGGTGTATTTTTTTTGCTGTAAAGTTATCAAAAAATAAGAGGCCCGTTTTGACATTTGTCATCGCGACGTAACTAGTGAAGTAACCATACGACTCGGTAGTCGTTACTCACGATAAATCGATTCAAGTTTTTAGGAGTATTTGATCGATTTGATGATGAAGACGCGATTAATCTTTTTTCGAGTCCAAATCACTATCTTTAAATCAATGTCCAAAATAGAAGAGTCAAGGTTAACGTGATAGTAAACAGAAATAGTCCAAAAGCAAAGCCGTGCCGCTTGGTGAGAGACAAGCCATTCTACAGAAACCAGTGTCGCCAATTCAAAATTTTATTTGAGGCTTTGAGCGCCAAGCTCATTCTTTTCAGTAAAGATCACTACACAATATTTAATTACTATTAAAATCGAATGAAGCTGGTGAAATTCAGTAATTATTTGGTTACAACATTAGTAGGTATTTAAAAAAAAAGACAGAACGTAACGTTTTTGAGACTTTTCGTAATAATTAGATAAAGTAAGCGCAAAAAAATACTCGCATTATATTCCATCATATTAGTTAGCATATAAGAAATATTAAATAAACTTACTGGTAAAATAGTGAAGTCTGTAGATGAGGTGATAACGAACGCTTTTTAAATGAATCAAATAATGAGTTGAGTATCGCTAATGACTTTGCAATGGAATTGGAAACCAGTGTGTCTGATATTGTGCCCAGATGTGGCAGACCCTTGTTGGATGAATGCGAATTTATGAAATCCCAAAATAAAACAATATTTTTTTAAAAAAGCTACACCTCTTAAAATTACTAAAATCATTAAAAACTTAAATGCTAATAAATCAGCTGGATATGACTCAATAAGAATCATGGACATCAAAATGATAGGAAATAAAATTGTAAATGCAATAGTAAAGTTCATTAATGCGTGCATTCAACAAGGAAAATATCCGTCAGAATTAAAAACAGGTATAGTTAGGCCCATTCATAAAAAAGGTAAATTTAACGACTTGGCAAATTACAGACCCATAACGATATTGCCTGCCATAAATAAAATAGTTGAAAAATTTATATGCGACCAAATACACACGTTTTATCGGGACAATGACATAATTTCCAAATCACAGTATGGCTTCCAAAGTAAGAAATCTACAGCTCAGCTACTTTCCAATTTTACTGATGAAGTTAACAACTGCCTAGATGACAAGCAGCATGTGATACTTATATTCATTGATTTCAGCAAGGCCTTTGACACACTCGGGCACAGTACACTATTAAAAACACTCGAAAACTCGGGTATAAGAGGGAAATTACTCGACTGGTGCAAAGTATACCTCTGTAACCGAAGTTATTGCGTCAAAGTTGGTCCTAGCCTTAGCAGACCTGTAAACGTGACGAAAGGCACAGCCCAAGGTTCAGTGTCTGGTCCACTCCACTATCTGGCATACGTTAATGACCTAGAAAATATTATAACACACTGTTCTCTTTATCAATACGCTGATGACACCTGTATATTATCTGCTAACTCAAACCTTAACTTGGCCGCAGATTGTTTGCAAAAGGATTTTACTTCTATGTCTAAGTGGGCCCATGATATGGGACTTGTTCTGAATCCACAAAAAACTAAAGTTATACACGTACATTCAAGTCACATAAGTACCTTCCATCCCTTTCAAATCATAGCTCATAGTCATGATTGTCTGCATAAAAACGTGCCACTGCTCGCCTATAGAACAAGTCCCATATCATACCTATTTGGGATTGGTAATTGATAACCGATTCAACTGGAGTTACCAGGTGGAATCGGTTTGCGGCAGGTTGCGTGCGATACTCACCAAATTTGCCATTATAAAGCGCAATGTACCGTACAGAACCCTGCTAAATGTACATGGCTTTTGCTGAATCGGTAATATCCTATGGACTCACCAGTTATGGACGTACATTTAAAACTTACCTAGATAATTTGCAAACACGTTTGTTGAAACTTGTAGTACCAAACTATGTAAAAAATGAATACAAAGACAATTACACAGGGTTATTTAAACACTGCAAAGTATTGCCTGTTCTAGCGCGCGCTGAGTATATGTTCCTCATGGAACATTTTGATAACAGTGATATTCAAATTCCAGTTATATAATGACGTGAATACACGACAAGCCAAATCAAAATCATTTCAAGTGCCACGCAAAAATAACTTCCATTGGAGGGCTACCGCTTCCTTTATAATACCCAATTTACTAAACCAAATACCTGTAGACATTAGAGACTCAATGAACAGTAAAAACATAAAGAGTAAGCTGAAAGAACATTACATCAACTCAATTATAACTTAACTGTTAATAGCGCGTTGATCAAATCACAGGCCATGGCATGCTAAGACAGACCCCAGAGGTCTAATTGTGTGCTTTGTATAAGTTTAAAGAACATGTATTTTATAAATAAAATAAAATAAAATAAATAAAAAAGTTACGCGCCAAAAAAATTATGTATTTTTTTAAAACGGGTCCATATTGGCTCACCTAAAGTTCTTTACCCGAAATTGTTCTTCCTAATGATTTGTAACCCGAATGATCAGTCTTCCTAAAATTTTTCATCCTAACGTTTTCATTCATACTATTTGTAGTGCTACCGGCGATGTTCATAACACTCATGTTTCCGAAAATTGTAATTAATAATATCATTAATGTAAATATATTTAAACTCCTACTGTTTTTTATCATAACGCTTTTATCCCTAAACATAATTACCATAATATTAGAAGATGATATTTATAGTTTTAATTTGAGAGTATGATTATTATTTGGGGGTATGCTTTACATAACGTACTGAGTTGTGTCTATGGGACCACTGTACTTCCACACCCGGCGCTTTTTGATAGTAGCTTTTTTTTTTTTTGATAGAATAGACTCTTTTTAGTGTAAATCTGAAAACCGCAAAGTTCGCAAAATCAAAGTGGCCGAGAAAAGAAATCCCAAAATTTTTTTTTTATCTACAAAAATATGTGATTAGGCGTAGTCGACGGAGCCCCGCTTCGCGGGGCCCCTATTTCTGTCTGCAGGGTTTAAAGGAACCTAACACGAAGGGGATGACGGGGGCTCGTTCGCTCGCTTTGCTCGCTCACTCGAGCCCCCGTCATCCCCTTCGAACCTAACCTGTCCGAGTCGGGGTGCCCCAAGTCCCGAGCTCGCTTCGCTCGCTCTTGCATCCTAAGTTGTCATTACAAATGTGTTACTTTTGTATATTATGTTGGTTACCGCTATAAATAAAATCTAAACAAAAAAAATATCTATAAAAAGAAATCTAAACAAAAAAGATATGACTTTGAATAATAGTGTAAAAGATGGTTATGTTGAGAAAATATAGGAAAACAAATAAAAGTATAATAGATGTTTATTGCTACTGACATTATGAAGTTGAATGCTTCGGAATTATGAACATTAGAGACAGAGTAGTTAGGAATTGTGATTGTTAGGATGAAAAAATTTAGGAAGAACATTTTCGGATTTCCAATTATCGGAGTTGAAAATTTAGGTGAACTTTGGCGCACCCTTTTAAAACACTTTATGTAATTAATTATTATTTTATTGTTTCTTTCAGTTTCGTTTCAAGTTACATTCTAGGGTCTTTCTCAAATGTCAAAACGGGCCTTTTATTTTTTGACAACTTTAATCGCCAATAAACGTATTTGTCTTTCTATTTTATTCTATTTTGACAACTTAGGGGGGCACCAGACTTAGCTAGACAGTTAGGTTTCACACCTTTTTACATGATACTAATAAGATAAATATATGATAAGTAGATAGAGGTGATTATTTAATCAATTAATTTTACCTCCAATCGCCTGAAACACAGCATTACCTAATTCAAGCACAAATCATGGATGAACTTGACATAGATTTAAGAAAAACTGTATTTAACGTTAGTCCTTATATTTTTTATTATACCTATTATTACTAAAAAAAAGCTTCTAGTTTGCTAATGGACATTTCACCACTCACACACAAAATAAAATAAAATAAAAACAGGGCGTGCATTGTTACTATAAATAATACAAAAAAATCTAGTAACAGGTATTGTTTTGTATTCGTATTGTTTTTCGAAATTCCTATGTTTTAAGTAAGTAGGTACTTTCCCGAGAATGGCCAGTGATAGGCAAAAACTCTCATTTTCGGAAAAAGAAAAAGTATTGGAAATGACAGCAATCAATCCAGAACCTATCTAAAGGCTCCTACAAACAAGCGCGACACGCGATATAATCCCACACGACACATAGGCACCGCTCGTTGCGCGACTTGCGGTGCCTTTGTGTCGCGTGTCGTGTCGAGCCTGTTTGAAGGAGCCTTAATTCTGAACATAGGCTCCTAAGTACATTCCAGTCTTACCATTATTCCGTAACAATATGTAATATACAGTAATGAGAAAGTTTCGGTTTCGTCGTTCACGTTTTCATGGAAGTTCCGACATTGCGTTTGTAACAGTTGTTACATATTATGTAAGAGCAAAGTTTTTGTTCGGCAACTGGGACGGGTAGGTACAGACGCCAGCACATCAAGCTACTACAATCTGTCAAATTTCTTTTATAGATTTTCAACTTTATCGCTAAATTATAAGGTTCAAAGTTGATTGGGAAAATTTGACAGTTTCGGGTAGGTTGATGTGCTGGCGTCTGTACAGTCAACCCCACATCAGAAGTAACTTTTGCACTATGAAAATCACCCTTACTGCTACGAAATAATGACGCTGTCAATGTCAGATTTTCAAAATCTTCACGTGAAACTTAGGTGAAGTGAGCTATTAATAGTGTCAATCTCTACACTGAAAGAAATAAACATCATCATCATTGTTCCTCTCAACCAAAGCACCTGTCATCCAATCTCTACACCACCCTTGGTTGACTGGTAGAGAATGCCTAAGGCATTAAGCCCGCCTTTGTACCTTTTTGTGCGAAAAGTTTAAATAAATAAATAAATAAAAAGTAAATAAAAATGAAAAAACATTGATCTGAACTGATTTAAACAGTTCCATATGAGCGTAACGATCAAAACAGTATTTTTTACTGATAGAAAACAGTTAAAGCTTGAGACAAAATGTTAGCGTAATGACAGTAAACTTTAACGTTTTAACTTGTAATTTTAACGTTTTAACTTTAACGTGTTTTTCAGTAAATAGTATGTTCAATCATTAAACGTTATTGTTTTGTCTTTTAATGTTTTACAAACATGTCTTCTTACTGTAGAGAGGCAGTAAGTCTTAATGAAATCGCTAGTAAGAAATTATTTTTTTCAGTGTAGCATTAGGTGTAATGACATCATACTCCGAGCTCACTTCACCTAAGTTTTCATGGTGATATTTTTACAGAATAGACCCTCAGATGTGCAGTTGACTGTACCTACTCTCTATCTGATGTAGGGAAGAAAATAACTTACTTATTGGCGTGACTAGAATGTTTAAGCATTGGGACTCAAACTGGAAGGAAACACAATTTTGTAGTTTCCTTTTCCGGGTTGAAAAAGTATTGGATTATGTCGTAGGTAGAAGTTGTATGTCTCTGTCGAAAATCATCGAATTCGGATCAGTAGGTTACCCGTGGTAACAGGAAAAATCCAGATAAGGTTTTTTTAGGGTCAGCGACAGAGTATTATAATAAAAAACTGGCCAAGTGCGAGTCGGACTGGCACACGAAGGGTTCCGCACCACAAGGCAAAAACGCCGCAAAAACACCCTTTGTTGTATGGGAGCCCCCCTTTTTTTTTTTTTTTTGAGGATGGGAAATCATCAAATGACTCCTCCCGCTCTGGGTGGAGCGGAAGGGAGTGTCAGACTCTTACTGACTAAAACCCACCCGTGTTCCTTCCTTAGCCCTTTATGTTCCGGGCCAGCGGTAACCCTTTCGGACAATCCCGCTGACCCGGCAGGCTTCGGCCCTAAGGGGCCCCTCCTCGATGCTGACATCTCTTTGAGGCGCGCGTGGAACACGTACGCGCCGTCCGGCACGGGCCTGGTCCTGATCGGGCGGTGAGCTACCCATTACTCTCCGCCCGCAGGCCCGCGCCTACGGTGGCCGGGAGTCGTCACGCGGCTCCCGACGCCCGGAGCGTCTCCCGCGGCGGCTGGGACGGGAGGCTCTCTCCCTGAGCCGTTCCGCCACCTCCTTCGCTAGCATGACTGCTTCGCAGAAGGAGGTGACTGCCTCCCACTCCCTCTCGCCCCGGACCATGGCTTGCACCAGGGCCGGACGCGAGAGGTCGCCGTCGCTGCCAATCGCCTCTACGAGGACACGGCGGTGCTCCGCCCAAGCGGGGCAGACCTCCACCGTGTGCTCCACCGTGTCCTCTGGGCGATCCTGGCAATGGTGACACCCGGGCGTTTCCTCTCGCCTGATGATGTGCAGGAACCTCCCGAAACTTCCGTGTCCGGTGAGGACCTGCGTCAGGCGAAAGGTGAGGGCGCCGTGGCGCCTCTCTAGCCACTCCTCAAAGAGGGGTCTTATCGCCGCTATCGCGGCGTGCCCTGCGCTGGGTTGCGACAGTCGCTCTTTCCATGCCGCCATGAGATCGCGCCGGAGATCCGTCCGCTCCGCAGCAATTTGCCGCGGAAGCGGATCCTCCCCCCGGCGTAGTGCCTCCGCGCGCCACTCATACAGGCGCGCGAGGACTATCGCCTCCAGATCCCATGGCGGCAGTCCGGCAAGGAGGCTTGCCGCCTCGCCGGAGATCGTGCGGTAGCCCCGGATAGCCCTTATGGCTACCACCTTCTGGGGCGCGTTCAGGTAGTGGGCGGCTCGCCGCCGCAGTGAACGCGCCCACACCGGGGCCCCGTATATGGCCATGGACCGCACGACCCCCGCGTAAAGCCTCCGGCAGGAGGCGTTTGGCCCCCCCAGGTTGGGCAAGAGCCGCTTGAAGGCGGCCCCGGCCCGTTCCAGTTTGGGGGCCAAACGTCGGAAATGCTCCACGAAGTTCCACCGGCTGTCGAGGACGAGACCCAGGTATTTCATCGTCATCCCGACGCCGATGTGAACCCCTCCTACCGTTAGTTGGGATCCCGTTGGCGGCGCGTTCCGGGGCCCATGAAACGACATGGCCTCGGACTTGTGCAATGCCACCTCGAGACCCAACTGCCGGATCCTCTCCACGACTATCGCAACCCCGCGTGTCATCGCGTCGGCCGCCGCCTGATGCGACCTCCCCTGCGCCAGGACCAGCGTGTCGTCAGCGTAGCAAACCACGCTGACGCCATCAGGGAGGTCGGCGCGCAGCACCCAGTCGTACCCGATGTTCCACAGAGGCGGCCCCAGGACCGATCCCTGTGGGACACCGCACGACATCTCTCGCCGGTTCCACTCCCCATCGCGACCGGGGTAGCTGACGGCTCTTTCCGTCAGATACGCCTCGACTATTCGACGGAGGTAGGGCGGCACCCGGTGATACCGGAGTGCCTCCACAATGGTGCTCCAGGGGAGGGTGTTGAACGCGTTGGCGATGTCGAGTGACACCGCCACGACGACCCCACCCCGGGACACCGCGTCCCCCGTCGTGAGGGCTCTCACGCGCATGATGGCGTCCACCGTCGAGCGCCCCTTGCGGAAACCGAACTGGCTGTCCGCAAGATCCGGCCCCGTCCTCACCAGGTGCCCGACGAGGCGGCCCGCAATCACTCTCTCAAAGAGCTTGCCGACCTCGTCGAGCAGCACGATGGGCCGGTATGCGGACGGAGAGTCCGCAGGGCGCCCTGGCTTCCGAATGAGGACCAGCTTCCCCGTCTTCCAACGGCGTGGAAACTGGCCTCTCTCCAAACATGCGCTTAAGAACGCCTCCAGTCGAGGCCCGAGAGCCCT
The DNA here is from genome assembly GCA_916614155.1 of Mesoligia furuncula. Lineage (NCBI taxonomy): Eukaryota > Metazoa > Arthropoda > Insecta > Lepidoptera > Noctuidae > Mesoligia > Mesoligia furuncula. The sequence goes on from OU744794.1 coordinate 28,046,478, forward strand.
CGAGGCCAGGACCCAGGCTTTACCTGGCAAGCCGTCGGGTCCTGGGGCGGTATTTTTGGCCTTCAGCCTTCCTACCGCCGCTCTCAGTTCTACCCCGGTCACAGCAGGGATGTCGTCGTCGTCCGCGTGGTCCGCTTCGGGCACCGCAATTGGCAGAGCCATGGGCGGGGGAGTGTGCTCCCCCCGTGAAGGGAACAGAGCGCTCACCACCTCCTCCACCAGCTGGGGGCGGAGACTCTGCGTCAGCGGGGGGGCCCAGGTGCGGAGTTTATTCCGCACCATCTTATAAGGGCGCCCCCACGGATCTCTGTTCAGAGTCTCCACCATCTCCTCGCGGGCCACATCCTTGGCCCGCTGGACAGCCTCTTGGAGGGCGGTCTTCGCCGCTCTGTACCCCTCGTACAGCTCCGCCTCCGTGGCTTCCGCATCCGGAGGGCGAATGCGGAGCCTGCGGTGCCTGGTGTAAAGGTGTCGCTCATCGACGCACGCCTTGCGTAGTGTCTCCACCTCCTGCGACCACCAGTACACCTGACGTCGGGCGCGTCCTGGCCGGACTCGGGGCATTGCCACGTCACAGATCTCGGACATGGCCTCCCGGAACCACTCCGCCTCATCGTCGATGTTGGCAGGCCTGTCCGGTGATGACACCCAGGCCTGCACGATCGAGGCTTCCAGGAGGAGCTCCCGGTCCAGCTGCTTCAGCGCCCACCGCGGACCACTCGGGGCCTGTTGGACCAGCGCGCTAGAGGTCTGGGCGGAGACGTCGAACCGGATATACCGGTGGTCGGAGTAGGTCTCCACCCCCTCCATGACGCGCCAGTCAATGACGCGTTGTGACAGAGCGGGGCTGCCGAACGAGATGTCCACCACGGACTCACCCCGCATCCGCACAGGAAAAAACGCAAAAACGCCAAAAAAACAGAAATGTTGTATGGGAGCCCCCCTTAAATATTTATTTTATTCTGTTTTTTTTGTATTTATTGTTATAGCGGCTGTGAAAATTTCAATTATCTAGCTATCACGGTTCATGAGGTACAGCCTGGTGACAGTCGGACAGTGGAGTCTTAGGAACACAAAGGGTAAAAACGGGACCCTAAAAAGAAAGAAAAAAGCCGAAAAATTAAAATTATTATAATTTTATTTTTAGCCGTTAATGTCCCACTGTTGGACAAAGGCCTCCCTATCCTTTTTTTACCTCTCTCTGTCCAGAGCTGCCTACCAATCTTTATCAAAGGAGTCCAGCTCACCCGCCATCTCCGTCTGGGCCTGCCGCGTTGTCGCTTGCCATTAAGGGGCTTACATGACCTAAAGCGCGGTCACTGTCGGACTGCATAAGCGCGATGACAAAAAACTGGTAATTTATTGTAAAATGTGAAGAAATTATCTATTTACAAAAACTATTTCATAATAAATAATCCATCACTGAATGCAGTTTGGCATTAGAAATTTAATGGCATATTCTTTATTATAATTAAAATTGTTAATGAAGGGTTAAACTGCTTTTAAAGACAATCAAGAGGTGTATTTGAAGATTTTTTTGATGCATTAATGTATGTGTAATTATGATTTGAGTTCCATCACTGTATTAAAATAAGACTTGAAAATATAATATTTTTTTGGTCAAAATTATTTACGGTATAAAAGGTACACTGCTTTAAAAAAAAATCTTTTTGACCGTTTTCAAAGAAGCGGGACTCACTGAATCGTCATTTTGGCCCACTGATCGTCTGACATGCGGCAGATTTGTCCAGCCCAATTCCATTTAAGCGTTACAGCTTTCCGAGTGACATCACGTACTTAAAATAGAGAAATAAAATAGAGTATTAATATTATGAACAAAATACAAGAGAGTTTCTTGTCTATTCTTCTCCATACGACCCACAACCTTGTGTAAAAGAGGCGAGGCCTGAACTACTGGACCATCATGACATGGTTATGAATATCTGATTATTATCATGTAAGTTCAGATGCCAGCACATCAAGCTATCCGAAACTGTAAAATTATCCCAATCAACCTTGAACCTTTTAATGTAGCGATAAAGTTGAAAATCTATAAAAAATAAATTGACAGATTATAGTAGCTTGAGGTACTGTCTGTGTGGTGCTGGACTTAAAGAATAGCACCACCCCATACTTCCCGTGGGTGTCGTAAAAGGCGACTAAGGGGCGCACCGGAGAATGGGCAGCAGCGTTCTCTATGCATTCCACCACCATACCATACTGCAATCGCCAACCCGCCTGCCAAGCCTGGCGATTATGGCAAACCCCCCCCCCCCCTTTTGGGGGAGGCCTATGTCCAGCAGTGGACGTCTTTCGGCTGAAATGATGAAGTACAGACTGCAGCACATCAAGCTACCCGAAACTGTAAAAGTTTCTCAATCAACCTTGAACCTTTTAATGTAGCGATAAAGTTGAAAATCTATTTTAAAAATTTGACAGATTATAGTAGCTCGAGGTACTGGCGTCTGTAACTTCGTAGACGAGCATTAGTCTACTGAGGCATCAAACATACCTACATTTGTATGCATGTGTGTTCACGTATCAATTGTTTATGAAAAAAGCAGTTTTATTATTTATTTATTTATATATACTTTATTGTACACCAGAAAATACATAACAAAAAAATACAATTCAAAATCAACTAAGATAATACCCATTTACGGAATTCTAAAACTGCTTCTGTTTCCACGACAATGGTTCCGCAGTGGGTGCTTACGACGTATGTTTACGGTGCTCATTTTTTTGTTGTCGTCCACATTCATATCAAGCCATTGTCGGCTTAACTCCGCATGAAAATCGACTCGCTAGTTTTCGACATGATAAACATATTTGTAGAAACGATTTGTGAGTAAATATTATTAGGTTTCGATATTTTTATTTACGATTTTGTTTCACATGTGTTCAAGGAACAATCCTGTTGCATTTACAAGTAGACAGATGGATAGAATAATCATTATTACTCACCGTATAAAGGAAGCGTTTGTGGCGGTATCTACATCACCACATACGAACTACGCACCACACTGACGTCATGCTAAAACCTGCATCGCGCAAGCAGAATTTACCGCGCAACTAGCATTTATATACAACGTCCCAACATCAGTCGTCGGGCAGTTACCCACCAGTAGGGTTGCCAGGCGTCCGGATAAAGCCGGACACAGCTAGGCTTTTTGGTTGTGTGTCCGGCTAAATCAGACAGTGTCCGACTTTTGAAATTTGAACCCGGCGCGCGAACCACCCCGCCACTTTTCATCACCACCCCACTCTAGTCACTTCTTCGCCACAAAAATACCCTTGGTTTACTTTAAAAAAAATTGTCGTGATGTACGAAGACTAACTCTAAAAAAATAAGGGTGTCCGGCTTTTTTACCCAATATGTCCGGCTAAATTGGCTGGTCTGTCCAGCTTTTCGGTTTTAAGACCAGGCAACACTATCACCAGACACAATACCCGTCTGGCCGGAGGATCCTCCATTTTCTATATTAGATGAGTGAACTTTACACTCTGCTCCTCATACCTCTATACGTTAAAAAAATATTTAAAAATTTAAGTATGTATAAAATGGAGAGCATATAGAACATTCACGAAAACCTCAAATGTATGGATATATTAAATCTAGAGACTAAGTCACAACATTTTTTATAGGTAGAACATCTCTCAGTTTGTTACCTAATGTGCGTTTTTGTAATTTCTAACGTGACGATATTATCGTGGACACGATGACACACGGAAGTAAAATGTATGGAAATGTATGAAGACGCTTTTAAATTTCCTTCCAAAATAACGTTATAAACTGCACGTCTATTCATATTGGTTGGTATTTGTTGTTTTTAATGTAATTTTGTTAGTTTTAACTGCTCCTTTGGTGTCCTGTATAAATTTTTCCTTTTTTCTTTCATAGATTTTATGTACAGACGCCATCACATCAAGCTACCCGAAACTGTCAAATTTTCCCAATCAACTTTGAACCTTATGCTCTAGCGATAAAGATGAAAATCTATTAAAGAAATATGGCAGATTGTAGTAGCTTGATGTGATGGCGTCTGTACGTGGAGGTCCACGATAATATCGTCACGATAGACATTTAATCCAAGTAAGTACTACTTTTCATCATTTTGTCTTGCATTCTAGATTCACAATATCCTCAAGCTTTAAGCTTCGAACACACCCTGTACATAATTTAACCTCCTACCCTCAATGTTTACCCGTATGGATTTACGTGAGAAACATTACCCTCATTTTAGCTTCGCCGAAGTCAGGCAAAAACTCAGTCGACTTAGAAGATTTATGACTTAGAACCAAGATAAACAAGCGGGTAGTATGTAAAAGTAAGTACTCGTATACTATGTTTATGTAGTTCGTTCCAGAAACGTTAACAAATGAGAGGCTAAAGCGTGTTTAAATTGGTCTGGGGCACTTTGGTAGAATCATAAAAGGATAACATTATGAATCGTAATGGACAGTTAACAGTTAAGTTAATCGTATCAAATCCCATTGGTGAAGGATTTTTCAGTAATTTTTTTGTCTGTGCTAAAATACCAATCAATCCGTTCTAAATCCAATCCCAATCTCTTTGATCATATCTACCTATAACGTACTGCAGTGAAAAAAGAAAAACACGGACTGTCTTCGCCATATTATGATTCATAATGGTATCCTTTTATGACTCTGCCAAAGTGGCCCCCAGGTCTTTGAAGTCAAATTTTAGGAACACTTTTTCTTTTATTTTATCCCTTAGTCCGTCCACATCCTCCGAAAAAATTGGGGGATCTTTCAAAATGGGCCCGGCTTTTGGAGATAAGGCCGAGAAAGAACAGTGCTCACTATCAGAAATAATATACCAAGCAACTTAAAAACGTTGACTTCTAGAGCATTTAAGCACAAATTATGTAAATGGCTAAATACCTACACAAAATATTTATTCTATTAAAGAATTTATAGGGATTACATATGCTCCAACAATGGTATAATATTATGTGATGTAACGCATACCGACAAGTTTGCATGCTATGTATGTATAGCAAAACATGTAAGCACTCATTTTAATGTAATATTTGTAATACCATGTTTTAATGCAAATAAAAATGATTTGATTTGAAAATAGAGGGGGACACAGAGCCCGCCGTACGGCATTTCATACAAACTTTCAAGCCCTTGTTTTTCGAAATGAATGAACCGATTTTAATGAAACTTCATACACATAAGCAAGATACAAAGGTCTAAAAAGCTATTTAAGAAAATTTTCAAAAAAAATTGTTACAGCCAAATTAGACCGATTTTAAATTCCATAGAAACATCTTTCCAGTTATCTTTTTTTAAATAAGACATTTCGAAAATATTCTTAAGTAACTTTTTAGACCTTTCTATCCTGCTTATGCGTATGAAGTGTTATTAAAATCGGTTTATAAAAACAAGGGCTTGAAAGTTTGTATGAAATGCCGTACGGCGTAAACGCTCTTAAAAGAGAAACTTCCTTGTGCAACGTCTGTTAGGGCATATTCCTGGGTAGACAAGGAGATACCCTGAGGCTCGCCAAATTGTGGGAACCAATAGATTGCTCGTTTGGTGTTTAGTGGTACTGCCTGCCAATTACTACTGCAAATTGCGAACATTTTCTCGCCCGTCATAACACAATACCATCTTACAGTATCCACCAACAAAATCTTGTAAAGTTTCCTTAGCCATCATCATCTGCCTAGCCTTGTCCCAACTATGTTAGGGTCGGCTTCCAGTCTAACCAGATGCAGCTGAATACCAGTAATTTACATGTAGCGACTGCCTATCTGACCTCCAGAACCTAGTTCCTGGGTAATATTTATTTATTTAATTCTTCAAGCATACCACATACCTTTGTGTGATGCAGAGACAAACAGTGGTAGGTGCAATCATGAACATTGAGGAATAAATATTTTAAATATATATATATATTTAAAAAAAGATACGCATAATGCCCCTTGGTAAGACTGGTTGTCAGACTTTCAGGCTTCTGACGACCCTAACGACTGTCAAAGATCCACGAATGACAGCCGGGACCAACAGTTTAACGTGCTTTCCGAGACACGGAGGGATCTTGGTATGTGAAGATGGTCACCCATCCACGGACCAACCGCGGCAAGCGTAGCTGAACTTGATCGATCGAGCCGTGCGGCTGTTAGCCACAATACCCTCTTAGCCAACTGTTTGTATTATTTATACTGTTTTTAGTAAAACTACATGCAATTTAAAAGCAAAAACTATTTAGTATCGACTTCGTAAGTTTGTTCAAACAAGAGTCTAGTTCAAACAAGATACAGCACGGAATTATTGACCACTGCTGGATACGTTTCAATTAGTAACGCTACTGGTGTTAAGGCGAATACAATAATAACAATGATTGGGAATTAATTTACGAAGATTTTTTGGTTATTCTTGTTTATTTTTCCGATAAAATCGAATGTAATAACTCGTATCATAGACCTCATCTATCGCTTTCCATCAGGCGTGATCGGGGTCAAGAGCGGGCCCATTTAGTAATAAAAAATAAAAGAATGTTTCGGGTAATGTTGAGTGACAATTGATCACAATTATTATAAAACAATAGCATTTGTCTGCAATATATACGCATTGTATACGTACTTTGAATACCTCGCTGAGCTTAGGATTCAAAGAAACACTCACGCCTTCAAAACAAAATAGTTGTTTGCTCCCTTGGCAAACAATCTACTATTGCACCACTTTATTATGTTTTAGGCTTTATAATATAATGGTGATGGTTGTAGCAAGAAGAACATTAAATAACTTCCGAACCGCTCCACCAGCCATCAGCAATATATTACCTACATTTTTCTTTTTCTATAAACAAGTTATTTTAAAGACTTTAATAGCCTGTACCTACCTAAATAAAATGTTTTAGTAAAAGAATCAAAGTTCTAATAACCAACCACTAGTTCACTGGAAACAGGGACGTCTTTACCCGGGGGTGCAAGGGGTGTGTGGCACCCAGGCGCAGGGTCTTAGGTGGCGCAAGCCGATCAGATCATCACTGATCACTCATTATAACCGCAACGCTCCAGCGCCTTAACTGCACGTCACCGCCTCGAAAAAATACCTTGGAAATAATTGGTGGAAATCATCCTTTGAAAATGGAACACAAAAATTAAGTTTAATTTTTTTTTGTTGGCAAGGTGGGCGCAAGCTAATTTTCGCACCTCGGCGCCCAATAAGGTTAAGGCGGCCCTGACTGGCAACTTTTCTAGCTAGATATAAAACTTTAGTAAAAGAATCAAAGTTCTAATAGCCAACCACTAGTTAACTGGATACTTTTCTAGCTAGATATAAAACTTGATCATTGCTTAACCGTAATTGCATTAAAGCGAGCACATGCCTTAACAACATGGCGGGCCATTGGTTCCAAATTCAAATATTAGGTCGTTCACTGTTGGGCGTTGACGAAAGTTTCTCGAATATCAGGAACTTCCCCCGTTATTAGACCACTGACAAAGAACGTGCAATTCTTGAAAATCTTGATATGAATTCAAATTATCTAGTTATATGTTATTTGACTTTCTTGGGAAATATTACTTTTAATTTTATTTGAGGACTGGCTTATGCCCGTGACTTCGTTTTAGTGAAATTTCTTGTTTTAAGATAGAATATGTCCTATGACTAAGGGGCGTATCGGAGAATGGGCAGCAGCGTTCTCTATGCATTCCACCACCATACCATACTGCGGTCGCCAACCCGCCTGCCAAGCGTGGCGATTATGGCAACCTTTTGGGGGAGGCCTATGTCCAGCAGTGGACGTCTTTCGGCTGAAATGATGATGATGACGATGTCCTATGACACTCGGCAATACTGCTGGTAAGTATACCTAATGCTGGTTGCTCCCCATTAGTGAAAGAATTCTCGGATTCAGATCAGTAGTTTTGAAGATTACCTACTCACGGTCTTATCTATACATATAATAAATCTGTAGAAGGGTCAATTCTGTACATTGAAAATATTGAAAAAATAAATAGCGGGGGGTGTTGCTGGATCGATACCAAACCCAAATATGTGATTAAAAAAAATTTTGTCTGTCTGTCTGTCTGTCTGTCTGTCTGTCTGTATATGCAGGCATCACGTGAAAACTAACGGTTCGATTTCGATGAAACTTGGTATAATTATACCTTATTATCCTGGGCATAAAATAGGATACTTTTTATCCTGAAAAAATACGTAGAAAAAAAAATCTTATTTTTCGGTTTTATTCATAGTCGTTGTTCTGTAGAACCGCGAACACACGTTGCATTACCCGTAGTGGATAATTTTCCATTTCAGTTTAAGAGAATACAGTTTCCTGTAGCTTTATGTTACGCCATGACAATAAATAAGGCTCAAGGTCAGACCCTAGGAGTTGCTGGCGTAGATCTTACCGCGAGTTGTTTTTCACACGGGCAACTTTACGTAGCTCTTTCCCGTGTGAGCAGTCCAAGAAATCTTCATGTTCATATTCCGGACGAGCTCACTAACAATGTTGTGTATGCTGAAGCTCTCAATTAACTTTCTGTCACATTGTCACGATCACTTTTTTATTATTGCAAACTTTTCGTCACTGTCAGTAATTTACTGCTACATGCTACTTATCAAGGTCGGAATTACTATGAAAAAAAAACTTACTACAGATCGCGAGCTCAACAGCAGTAGCTCAATAGAGGGATCTCCTTAATTATTATAGGCTTAGCCGTATTTTGGTCCAATAGATATTTCTAAGATGTCATTGTCAGAGTTACTCAAAATGGAGAAATAAACCATCCACGCGAAGACCGACATCCGCGCGGACGGAGTCGCGGGCGGAAGCTAGTTCATAATAAATTATAGAACATCTAAAGGCTTGCTAATGTCTCGTTGTCAAAAATTGTTATTCATAAACGCATTTTAGCACCAAAACGTTCGATAAACCTACTATAAAGTTATGAAACCCAGACCCCTACTATAACAGTACTATAAAAATGGCCGATTCTACACCAGCTGATAGAAAATGACGTTTGACCTACAAATGTAACATGTGCAGTTGTATTTAATTTATGTTGCACTTCTGTTTAACCAATTGAGTATATTATTATATACCTACAATGCAAAATAGAAGCAAGGAAAAATATAACGAAGCACATAAATGATTGCAACAAGAGTTACTGTGGGACGCTGCTCCTTTGGGCTGTGGAAACAACGCTTTTCAATGTCTTTTACATGGCATACATGCAAACTAGGTAATGTGAAAACAACCATAGTGGCTAGAGCAGTACTTTACAATATTGCAGTTGACCATGGAGACATGCAGTTAGAGGGTAGCAATATCAATGAATATCATACAAAGTCAGCACAAGAAGTTGCAAGGGGAAATGCAAATGCTATTTTACAAACTTTTCATGAAACATTCCGCCGAGATAGCCTCACTTTACCAGGTTAGAAGTACATCTTCCCACTTGTGTCCGGAGACGGTTCAGGGACTTCTGTGTGGATCACGGAAGTTTACACCCTGCAGTGATGCGGCAGTAGGGAGTGGTTGTGAAGCTATGTAGCAAACCATGTTCCTCCTCCTATCCTACCCTATGCGTCCCTAAACATGCAGTCAAAGTGACCTCTGCGCTGCCACTGACGACGTTGTGGAAGTGGCAAAGTTTTGGGCCTGGAAGATCTGAAATACTGTCGTCCCCGCGACACGAAGAAGATAAAGAGGAGACATTTTAGCGAGTAGTGCATTAAAAAAAAGCTTTTAAACAGATATCAGTTTAATTGATTTATTTTTATAATAAGTACTCTAAACTTTAATCGGCTTCTAGAACTTGTGCTAGCATAACAACATTTTTAAAATGTTTCTTTTCATTTGCCATCTATGCCACCTATTCTGTAGGCCGTTTCAGTTTCTGCTATTTGTAGTGAAGCACCATCCTTCCTACTGTCCTGAAATACAAAATGAATGTTATAACTCTTTCTCTTCATCAAACGAAGTTCTTGACATTCTTACTCAGGAACTTTGTAACTTATAAGTAAATTGGATAGGCACCTAATTCGTAAATCATGCCATGCCGCCTTTTTCGCGTTGGTGTCAGTTAGTATGTGTTTTTATTTTCTATCTTCTTCTTAGTGTGCCCAGAATTCGGCTACTTGTTTGGCGCCATCACCAGCGTACACCTTCATTTTCTATTATGGAAACCCTCTTCCTGAACAATTCTTCTAAAAGATCTAAGGAAAAGCAAAAGCAAGCATAAGAAATTAAGAATGTTTACAAAACAAAACTTACTTTGAACATAACTGCTTTGAACACATTTTAGTTGTAGGTAACAGTACACACCTTATCGTAATCCAACCAAAACGAGTATTCACTTCTTTGCCCTTTCTTGGAACTAGTCTACGGTCTTAATTCCATTTCTTTTAAATACAAAAATATATTCAAAGGTTTTCGCTCGCCTGACAATAAAATAACAATATCAAATTCATTGACTTAAAAAACCATGGTTACCATGGTAACGCGGCAAAACTGTCGAAACTGTAGACAATAAATTAGTTTTCAGTACGTCATAATGTCTATGGTCACAATTATTCGGTGCGTAGGCAGATATTCTCGTTTGACAACTCAATGTGTTGGCCAATTTGTTGGATGACTTCAATAAAATGGCAACATTTATATTTATATTGAAGTTATAGGACACTCTAACTATAGAAGGTTTATGAAGCGTTTATGAATACAACATTTTATCGAACGTTTTAAAGGCTTATCGAGCATTTTAACTAATGAACGTTTTAAACCTTCTATAAGCTTTTTTTATGAATAAGACCGTCAGTATTTTACATGTTTATAACAATTTATCATAGTATAGAAAATAATAATAATAAACCATTTATTATCAGGTAACAAAGACCCATATTAGATACATACCTTAACCTAACTAAACATAATAACATAGTAACAATTTTGTTAGTACATAAAACTTAATAATTATGTTAGTATCACTTAGTTGCACTAAGTCTTTGTGCCAAACCAAAAACTTAAAAAAAAAGTCTTAAAAAGTTTGTGAAAAGTCAGACTAAATATTTATATAACTTCCACTTTATGAACTATTAAAATACACACATCAAAAGTGTCTAGGGATCAAGCATTTTTATGCGGATTTCTTGAGATTGAGATGTGGCTTTGTAATAAATTTATGATTTTATAAATTTATATGGATCCTTTTTGGTGCATTTCATAATTTGAATCAGGAACTGTGAATCAAATTCGAGTAAAAGATGAAAATCAGCTGTCAATATTTTCCCTATAAAAACATACAACGCATTGAAGACATTATTAGTGCTACTGTTTCCCTACTACTGATTAAAACCAACGTTATTATGGAGCAGCGACGTCATTTAAGCAGGGAAGAAATGCTCAGAGCCGTGGGAATGATAGAAGCTGGTTTCCGGCAACGTACTGTGGCTTTAGCTCTGAATACAAGTCAGAGTGTTATCAGTCGACTTTGGACACGTTACCGAAGCACTGGTACCGTGGCTGAGCGCCATGGAGGACGGTATCGCTGCACCACACGGAGACAAGACCGATACATTCAAATCTTAACTCGAAGAGCTCCAACAATAACCGCCATGATGTTAGCCGTGAGGCTTCATCACTCTTCAGGGAACTTAATTAGCGACCAAACAGTCAGAAACCGCTTGCATGAAGTGAACCTTCATTCCCGAAGACCGCTACGGGTACCACCTATAGCAATGCACAATCGTAGGATTCGATATCAATGGGCTCTTGAACACAGAAATTGGGCAGAAGAACAATGGCGTTTCGTGTGCTTTTCTGATGAGTCTCGTTTTGGTATGAGACCGGATACAAGACGTATACGACACTGGAGAACCCCTGGACGCCAACAGCGATTAAAATCCTGCCAGGAAGTCCATCCTTATAGTGGTGGAACCATCATGGTATGGGCGGGTATTTGGATCGTGAGAAGAACTGAGTTGATTTGGATCAGAGGCAACCTCAACGCTCAAATTTATGCTGAGACGATTGTATCAGACGTCATCGTTCCTCTACAAGTGCAAATCGGTCCCTTATTTCAGTTAATGCATGATAATGCACGACCGCACACCGCAAGAGTTGTAAGACAGACTCTCGCCGCAGCTAACATCAATGTCCTGCCCTGGCCTGCTCAGTCGCCAGACTTGAACCCGATTGAGCATGCATGGGATATGCTACAGAGAAGAGCTCTGCCGAATATGGAGGGTATCCAGTCGCAAGAAGACCTTTTTTTGTTGTTGCAACGAACATGGGCGGCCATTCCACAGCGTGATTTGGATGAACTCATTTTGAGTATGCCAAACCGATGTTCTTGTGTTGTTAGTGTTCGCGGTAGAAACACGGATTATTAATTGTTTAAGTTACCCAATAAAATTTTAAAGAAAACTGTTATTTCAGTCTTTTTTTCGAACTTTTGTGTTAGTGGTTCAAATGTCAAAAATCCCTTTATTAAGAAAATGGCAAATTTCTTTATTAATGCAAAGGTGACTTGGTTTATCGTTCTGTGACAAACGAAAACACTTTATTTGATGAATCCTTAAAGAAAATTTTAATTAATATCAATCAGGAGAAAAGTTATTGCAAAAATATATGTTGATCCCTAGACACTTTTGATGTGTGTAGTTGTAAATAATTATTAAACAATAGTGTTGCAAACTCCTTAACTTTTTAGAAGATTTTTATTTGAATGTTATTCTTTTCTTTTTTTTCTTCTCGTATCTGTCAAAAGGTTTGATTTGTTTACATTTATGATATATTTTTCATCATTTTCGTACTAAAATCCTCTCATCACACCGAGCTTTTTATTTTCATAACATTCCACCAACAACTAATGGTACAAACGCCAGCACATCAAGCTAACCAAAACTGTCAAATTTTCCCAATCAACTTTGAACCTTACGCTTTAGCGATAAAGTTGAAAATCTATTAAAGAAATATGACAGATTGTAGTAGCTTGATGTGCTGGCGTCTGTACACACATTCCACTTTCATCGCCTTCAAATAGATTCAGTTTCAGGCAAAAGTCAGCCTTTAAAAAGAAAACTGACGATTTTCAAACTAACCCTTCATTCATTCTGCTCCTAGTTCTAATACCAGCACAAAATATTACGGTCTTATTCATAATAAGTTATAGAACATCTAAAGGCTTGCTAAAGTCTCGTTGTCAAAAATTGTTATTCATAAACGCATTTTAGCACCAAAACGTTCGATAAACCTACTATAAAGTTATGAAACCCAGACCCCTACTATAACAGTACTATAAAAATGGCCGACCTACATCAGCTGATAGAAAATGACGTTTGACCTACAAATGTAACATGTGCAGTTGTATTTAATTTATGTTGCACTTCTGTTTAACCAATTTAGTTTATTATTATATACCTACAATGCAAAATAGAAGCAAGGAAAAATATAACGAAGCACATAAATTATTGCAACAAGAATTACTGTGGGACGCTGCTGCTTTGGGCTGTGGAAACAACGCTTTTCAATGTCTTTTACATGGCATACCTACATGCAAACTAGGAAATGTGAAAACAACCATAGTGGCTAGAGCAGTACCTTACAATATTGCAGTTGACCATGGAGACATGCAGTTAGTAGTTAGGGTAGCAATATCAATGAATATCATACAAAGTCAGCCTAGGTGCAAGGGGAAATGCAAATGCTATTTTACAAACTTTTGAGGAAACATTCCGCCGAGATAGCCTCACTTTACCAGGTTAGAGGTACATCTTCCCACTTGTGTCGGGAGACGGTTAAGAGACTTCTGTGTGGATAACGGAAGTTTACACCCTGCAGGGAGATGCTCCACTAAGATGCGGCAGTAGGGAGTGGTTGTGAAGCTATGTAGCAAACCATGTTCCTCCTCCTATCCTACCCTATGAGTAGTGGAGAATTGGGGGTTCTGCATCACTTGCTCGCTGCGCTCGGCAAGTGATGCAGAATCCCCAATTCTATTTACGGTCTACGATACAATTCGCAATGCAGATTGTATATTGTATTACATTCGACGGTGCGGTGTTGAACAAGTGGCTGTGGAACAACATTTTATAAACAACAATATCAAGTTCGACCGTTGAGCATCGTTACATTGAATTGACGTGGTGCACATCTTGCACTAATGAATGACGGCCTCATTCTGCATATTTCGCACTCCTATCGGTATCCATTGATGAATTAATGAATATAAAAAAATTGTGATGACTGTCCATAGGTAGGACTATGCAATTAGCAGTTTCCCAATTTCTTTGGACATGTTTATAGACGATGTTGTTAATGATGTGATAAAATATTGGGCCGAACCCCCAATTCCATTTTAAATGGTTTATAATACAGATTGAATTAAGGTTTCATTGGGCTTAGTCGCTTATTTAATGAGAAATGACTGACATGACGAAAGTCTGTCTGATAGGTAGAACAATGCAGTGCACCTCAATTATCAGTTTGTCAATGTATTTGTACTAGATAATAGATAGTAATAAAATTATTAATTCTGCTAAGATGAGTTTTATCTAAATTGATGAATACGTACGACTGTTTATCATGTATTTTAGCATTGAAGTATTTATGCAATATTACTTAATACAGTATCTTACCTATATTACTATTCTCTTTCACTTTTGATAATTACATACAAGATTTTTTATTATAAAAGAATTAAAAAAAAATAGTCAAAAACAAAATCCAGACCGAAACAAATACTTATTTGTTTCGTGCGGGAATTGAACCCGCGACACTTGACGTGTTAATGTGATGTGAAGAGTTCTTAACCTAGGTGCCACACGTGTCGTCAATGACAAGATAAAATACTGGACTACTATCCTCACATAACACATCCGTAATGAACAAGGTATTTCGAGTAACATTTTTATTTTGATATTTACTGAACAAATAAAATACATGCGATGCTTGAGTATTTTAAGTGTAATGCAGTCACTTAATTGTGAATATATTATTAGAAGAGAAGGGATTTTTTTAAATTATTCTGTATAATTATTAGCTAGGCCACGTTTCTTTGTTCGTGTGGAGGTCGTACCTACTAAATAAACTTTAACAAGCTTCAAAAGATAAAACGAAATTCTCGTAAAGCAGGTTCTGTTTAACCTTTTAATAACTAATATATAATAATTATACTTTAAGGTTTTCTAATAGGTACCTAAAATATTTTGGAGTTCAATTTATATTAGTCATACTCAATGTTAATATGAAAGACTTGATATGGTTGGTCTCTCGAATTTCATGATGGAGAGACCCATTTGAATGCAAGTACATACGATTACCTTATAAAAATTTCGTCTCAGTTTTCAGCGACAGCGCGGCGCCGTCTAATAAATCCTCCTTAAATGGTAAGTTAGGGCAACGTTACAATTGAGTATGAATGATGATTAAGAAATTAGTAATTATAAATCTTATGCACAATACGCTTAAGGATTAAAACTGTATGTCAATATTCATGCCTGATTTTAAATAAACTATAACTAATAACCATTCCTTCTGTGTGTATACCGTTTTACAATTGATGGTTATAAAATCAGTGTCATCTGGAGATAATCTCCCACAATATTTTTTTTAGCAGTGCGTTCTGCAGTGCTCCGTATAACTTAACATCGTTTCATTTTTATAATAAGTAAAAACTGTAAGTATGTACGTATCATTTTAACTATTTTTTTATTATAAGTGTATGTGTGTGTGTGTGTGAGTGCGTCTGAGCGTTTTTATTAGTACCTAGGTGTTATAGGTTTAGAGGTCACTGCCTTGCAGGAAAAATTGTTTGGCGTGACAGGAGCCTAATAGTTATGTAAGTATGTAGTATCATGAATGGACTGGATGATAATAGTCGTAACTCAACGTTTAAATGTTTGTAAGACAAGTAAACCGGTTTTACAAAATGTTATAATTTTGTTTTATTTTCAGGTTTCCCAATCCATTTGACTCCGACTCTGAAGTGATCCCTATATCACAAAAGAAGAAGCCAAGTAAGCCTAAGCCTAAAGCAAAACGAAAAACTAAAAAACCGCTCCAACAACAACTGGATGGTAGTGGGTCTGAATCAGAGGCCGACCCTTCGATTGCACCTGCTGCTGCGTCTATATCGGCTAAAAAGAAACGAAAATGCCCCATCTTCAATGATTCCGAGGTAAGTTGAGATAAAATTGTGATTTAATCATTTTATTTTGACAGTCCGGTTGGCCCAGTAGCTGAGCGATTGGCTGCTGTGCTGTGTGTTGCGGGTTCGATTTCGCAGCGCAACCGTTCGAAAAATACAGGGGTGATGTTATGTATTGTTATAGATAAAAGTTAACGTTTACTTGAATGATTTTCTAAAAGGATTTGTACAGTTTACAATTTCAAAGGTCTAAAAGATTTCATTTACATGTTTGAGACCGTAATAAATCGATGAAGATTATGGATGCCTTAAGATATTATTGTTATGGTACCTATATAATAATAGCAGAGGGCTGATGATCATTATGAATCAGCACATTATAATGATGATATAATAATAATGAAGTATTTTTTCTTCGATTCCAGGATGAAGAGCAACGTGAACCAATTCGTGCATCGAAACTGAAGAGCTACCTGACGCGTCGAGTCGGTTCTGGTTATACTATGCAAAGTAACCCCACAAAGTGCGGAGAATATTATGTTGAGGTCCGCATATCGAATAGTCAGGAGTTAGAGGCCATAACAACTACCGACCGTTGGAAACATTCACTGGTTTGTTTCAAAACAGCGGTAAATGACGCTAGCCCAACTTGGAATGCGGTTACTCAGTTGGTTGCAGCAGTTAAAGAGGATTACTCCTCTATCCAACCAATTTTGTACCCCCAAAACCATTTTTAAACCCTTCTTTTTTCTGTAAAGTTTAACACATTACTTAACTTTTATTAAATTGTATAACTTTATACTTAACTATATTTTAGTATTAAACTTGGTTTAATCCTTTATAATATTGGGCATAATATACATAGGTTGTATATTGTCTGATTTAGTATGCTTTTTATTTTATTTTTTTATTTGAATAGATATCTACTAACCATGTAACTCATATTTTTTGCATTGTTCTCTTACAGAGTCTACTTAGTAGATCAAAACAAAAAACTTAAATAAAAATATAAAATTGAAAACACAATATAATTTTCATAAAATATTATAATCTTAAATAAATTTTTTCTATGAAAATAGAAATAATGGTTTTCTAATTATATTTTTTGCATTGTTCTCTTACAGAGTCTACTTAGTAGATCAAAACAAAAACCTAAATAAAAATATAAAATTAAAAACACAATATAATTTTCATAAAATATTATTCTCATAAATAAAATTTTACTATGAAAATAGAAATAAAGGCTTTCTAATTATATTTTTTGCATTGTTCTCTTACAGAGTCTACTTAGTAGATCAAAACAAAAACCTAAATAACAATATAAAATTGAAAACACAATATAATTTTCATAAAATAAAATTTTACTACGAAAATAGAAATAAAGGTTTTCTAATTATATTTTTTTGCATTTGTTCTCTTACAGAGTCTACTTAGTAGATCAAAACAAAAACCTAAATAACAATATAAAATTGAAAACACAATATAATTTTCATAAAATATTATTATCTTAACTAAAATTTTACTACGAAAATAGAAATAAAGGTTTTCTAATTATCTGATTTAGTATGGTTTTTATTTTATTTTTATTTGAGTAGGTATCTACTAACCATGTAACTTATTTTTTTACACTGTTCTCTTACAGAGTCTACTTAGTAGATCAAAACAGAAAACTTAAATAAAAACATAAAATTGAAAACACAATATAATTTTCATAAAATATTATTATCTTAAATAAAATTTTACTACGAAAATAGAAATAAAGGTTTTCTAATTATATTTTTTGCATTGTTCTCTTACAGAGTCTACTTAGTAGATCAAAACAAAAACCTAAATAAAAATTGAAAATTGAAAACACAATATAATTTTCATAAAATATTATTATCTAAAATAAAAATTTACTACGAAAATAGAAATAGAGGTTTTCTAAAATTATTTAAAATGGTTTTCTGTCAAACTTGTAACATCAACGTTCACAATTATTCTTCTCACAAAAAAACCAACATTCATAAATCTAATAACCTCATAAAAACTAAATTTGATAATGTCTGGGTAATAGCTTGCGCTTTTAAAAACAAAATAGTCAGTTACAAAATAAATCCTCAAAGTTTTACTATTACACCTGAAAAGTTTTTAACTGAAGCTTTAGACACATGTTGTTATCTAATTAAAGAATTATTAAAACAACACGTTTCTTTGAAAGTCAATTTCGAACTTTTTATTTCGTACACCTTACCTAAAAATTATGAAATTAGTCTTAAATCTTTTAACACAAGGTATGCAATTATACTTCAAAGCACAGATATATTATCCATTTACCATGCGTTTGCAGAAAAAATCTTAAATAAATGTTCCGAGTTCGAACTAAGTGAGTCAGGCTGGACAATCGAATCGATAAGTCATTTAGAAATTAATTTTGTTAAATACTGTCCTCTGAGAGCGGGTTCTTATTTAGAATTACCTAAACGAATTCAAAATACGAAATCATGTCTCAACATAGGCAATAAAGATAATCATTGTTTTCTTTGGAGCATTGTAGCATATTTGTACCCAGCAAAGAATAACCCCAATAGAGTTACATCATATCCTCACTATTCAAAAGTGTTAAACATTACAAACATGACATTTCCGCCCAGTTTAGACGATATAAAATTATTTGAAGACTTAAATCCAAACGTAAGTGTTAATGTTTATGGTTTGGAACAGAATGACTATGTAACAGGGCCATTATATAAAACTTTAAAAAGAAAACTTTATCATGTAAATTTACTTTATTTCAATAATAACGGTAAAAGTCATTTTTGCTTAATTAAATATTTTAGTAAGCTTGTACACAGACAACTTACAAAACATAAGTCTAAGATATATCTATGTGACGAATGTTTTTTGTATTTTGACTCACCAGAAAAACTATGTACTCATAGTTGTTCAAGAGTGCAGACTATACTTCCCGAAGAAAACTCAAAACTTTGTTTTTCAAATTTGAATAGAACGCAAAGAGTTCCAATTGTTATTTACGGTGATTTTGAAAGTCTATTACATGAATATTCAGACAAAAATAAATCCACATGTGTAGAAAATATACAAATCCATTCGGCAAGTTGTTATGGATATTACATTTTTTGTCAGTCTAAACCTGAATTAAATGAGTTTAGATCATATAGGGGGCCAAACTGCTCGAAAAAGTTCGTTGAATCTATTAGTCAGGATGTAATAAGACTTCATAGACTAATGTCGGAGGTCACACCCATGATAATTAGCAAAGATCAACAAATGTCTTTAAACAATGCTAAACAATGTCACTTATGTAAGAAAACATTTTCTGATACTGACCTCGTTGTCGCTGATCATGATCATTTCACAGGAATGTATAGAGGACCAGCACATAATACATGTAATTTAAATGCAAAATCTTGTCCATTTATACCGATCATATTTCATAATCTTTCTGGCTATGATTGTCATTTGTTTATAAAAGAACTTTCAGCTCTATGCGGTCGTATAAATCTTATTCCCAAAAACAAAGAAAAATATATTTCTTTCACAAAATTCGTCCCGATTGACAAGAAAAATGTAGCTCAGTTAAAGTTTATCGATTCTTTTAATTTTTTAAGTTCAAGCCTAGATAATTTAATAAAAACGATGAAAACGGAAGATTTTCAAAACTTGCGAAAGTTTTTTAATGATGATTATTTGTTTAATTTAGTATGCAAGAAGGGTGTATACTGTTATGATTACATTGATTCATGGGATCGTTATAAAGATACAAAATTGCCAGATTCATCAAAGTTTTATAATAAACTGACATCTCAATCTATTTCGGATGAAGATTATAATCATGCATTAAAAGTCTGGAATGCATTTGATATTTCTAATTTAGGGGAGTACACAGACTTATATTTGAAATGCGATGTCCTACTTTTATGTGATGTTTTTGAAAAGTTTAGAACAATGAGTATAAAGTATTATAACCTTGATCCTTGTTATTATGTATCATCACCGTCGCTGAGTTGGGATGCAATGTTATTATATACTAAAATTAATTTAGACTTAATTTCAGATATTGATATGTATCAAATGTTAGAACAAGGTATAAGAGGGGGCCTTGCCCAGTGTTCTTTAAGATATGCGAAGGCAAATAATAAGTATCTTCCAAATTATAACAATAAGAAACCTAACAGCTATTTAATTTATCTTGATTGTGTAAATTTATATGGCCATGCTATGATGCAACCGCTTCCTACTAGAAACTTTAGGTTTTTAAACGAACACGAAATAAATAATTTTAATGTAATGTATATTTTAAATGATAGTGATACAGGATTTATTTTGGAAGTTGACTTATGTTATCCTTATAAAATTCACGATTCTCATTCAGATTTACCATTTGCCGCTGAAAAATTCGCTCCACCAGGTAGTAAAAATGTTAAACTTATTGCTAATCTGTATGATAAACATAAATATATCATTCACTATGTTCATCTAAAAGAATGTATACAAAATGGGCTTATTTTGCTAAAGATATATAGAATACTAGCGTTTGAACAAACTTCATTTTTGGCTCCATATATCTTGTTGAATACTACTCTTAGACAGAATGCGGCTTCCGAATTTGAAAAAGACTTTTTTAAAAAACAAAACAACTCCATTTTTGGAAAAACTATTGAAAACAAAAGAAAACAAGTCGATGTAAAATTGGTTAATGTATGGAAAGATATTCATAATAAAACTAACAAAATTTGTGGAGCTGAAAAATATGTGAGTGCTCCAAATTTCAAAAGTTTATCTGTATTTTCTGATACTTTAGTAGCAATCCAGTTACAACAAACTAAAATTGTTCTTGATAGACCAATTTATATTGGTTTCTCAATATTGGAATTGGCTAAGAGTCATTTGTATCGTTTTCATTACTCAGTGATGAAACGTTTATACGAAAATAATATTCAACTTTGTTATACGGATACTGACAGCCTTTTGTATTTACTGTATACAGAAGATTTCTATGAGGACATGAAAAATAATATAAAATACTTTGATACGAGCAACTTTGAAAATGGAAATCAATTTAATATGCCTAAAGCAAATTGTAAAATACCAGGTTTTTTTAAGGATGAAATGGGAGGTGATATAATATCAGAGTTTGTAGGTTTAAGAGCGAAATTGTATTGTATAGACTCTCTAACTTCTTCAATCATCAAAGCAAAAGGTGTAAAAAAATCAGCTGTGAAAAAACTCGATATTAAAAAATATAAACGAGCTTTATGGTACAATGAATGCCTAAGAGATGACATGTGTATTATAAAGTCGAAAAATCATAACATTTTTACTCAGAAAATTAATAAGCTGGTTCTTAGTAGGAATGATGATAAAAGACAAATAATGGAAGATGGTTGTAAAACTTTGCCATGGGGGCATCATAAAACAGTATTTTAATCAAGTGCTGTGTAAGATTACAATGCGTTAATTTAAGGTGTCTATTTATGCAAAAATAAATAAAGTTAAATGTATTGACATATTATAATATAATATAAATGATTTGTAATCAAATAAATGTGTTTAAATGTGATATTTTATACCTACTTCCTATTTAAACTAAGTAGTAAAAGAAAATGAAACTCAAGAATAGTTGATAGTCATAACATTTATTTAATTTTCACAGAAATGTAATCTTTTTAATTGTTTTACATCATAATGATTTAATAGAACATTAGCAGACGACTATACATGTTTTAAAAAATAATCAGATCTCGAAACAATAATAAAACAATAAGTAACAAAATATACATCATAATTATTGGCTAATTAACTCAAGTATACATTTTGTTTGACCGTACAAACTACAACTATTGATTAGTACAAACTACAACTATTTATTAGTACAAACTACAACTATTTATTATATAAAAATTACCTAAAACTGCTCAGTGTCACTCAACTTTTTCCCAATTTTTTTAATAAGGGTCTCTGCTGCTTCCATCACTTCGTCATAAGTTTCACGCACCACATATTGTACACTTACACAAGCATTGTCACTATCACTATAATAGTTTTCATTTTTAGAGTCTATAAGTTTATGTATTTCTAATTTAATTAGATGACCGGTACCACTTCCCCCTCGGCGAGCAATGTATGATGTTGATGATGATGATCCTAATGAACATTTTCTTTTTTTTGAAGGCTTTTTAGATGTTTGAGCTTGATCATTTCCAGTGAGCAGCTTTTCAATATTAGCGCTCTGATTCAAACCTTCAAAATATGGTTCGTAGTTGCCCTGGGAGTAAAAAAATGAGCTCAAAACAGGATTGCCATTGAGGGCCTCAGAGTTACACTGCAAAATAAAAAAGAAATTAGCATGTGAAAAAATAATAACAGCATGAGAGAAAAAATTTACCTACACCTATATAATATAAAAACAATAATTACCTCACGGAATCTAGATTGTTCCTGTTCTACTGAAATCACATTTTCATTGTTCAAAATGCTGGGGCTGTAGGATGGTGATGGTGCTTGAGACATTATTCTGAAAAAAGAAAGAAACTATTTACAAATAAACACTAAGAAATTATTTACCTATATTTTATTTATTATTTTTGTTTGATAGGTTATCCCAAATACTTACCTTTAGACTGAAAATATTATTTAAATCGTGAACAACAGCGTAAGATCCTACTTCGATCAGCTACTGCAATGAAGTGTAATGTTTAATTACTTTAATGTTTAGTCCTACATTAGTCACAAATGCAGGTAATACGAGAACATAATCTTAATAACGACACAGGTCCAAACCTGTTGTTTGAACACTGTGCTCACTACTCATATATAAAGGATAGTAAGTAATGAAAATAAATAATAGGCAAGATGAAGTTGATCAAACAACCCATATCCCTGAACGTGAATAATATTAATTTCAAGGACTCTGTTCATCAGATTAGACACAGCGCTTTATTGCCTAATACGATTCGTTGCATAATATGTGGACCCTCAAACTGTGGCAAAACAAACGTTATGATCAGTTTATTGTTGCATGAGAATGGTCTTAAATTTCAAAATCTTTATCTTTATTCGAAAACTACTTTCCAACCAAAATATCGTTTCTTAAATGAAGTATTAAGAAGAGTACCCCAGATTAACTTCGATGAATTCAATGACAATAAAGAAGTCATATCTCCTAGCGAAGCTTTACCAAATTCTGTATTTATATTTGATGATGTTGTGTGTGAAAAACAAATAAATATCCGTAATTATTTCTCTATGGGTAGACACAAACAAATTGATTGTTTTTACCTATCGCAAACCTACTCAAAAATTCCAAAACAGTTATTACGTGATAACGCTAATTTTCTTATAATATTTAAGCAAGATGATGTAAACTTAAAGCATATCTATGCCGAACATGTCAACTCCGATCTACCATGGAATCAGTTCAAAGATATTTGTAAAACTGTTTGGAGTAATCCATTTCAATTTCTTCTTATTAATAAAGAGTCACCATTAAATAATGGAAGGTACAGGCAGAATTTTGATATTTTTTTAAAATTTGACTGAAGGTATAGGTATACATATAAGTAAATAACAAACAAAAAATAAAATCAGTATCTTTTGTTCCTCAGTTGCACACAGTTGTTACAACATGGAGAAAAATATTAAAATAGAATTAATGAAGTCTGTAGACTCTATAAAGAATAAAATTAAACAAATGAAGAACCAGGAACACTCAATGAACTTGTCACTCGATAAAATGCTGAAACCTGTCACAGATCCACTTAAAACCCTAGTTGATTCGAATATATCTATGGAAAAAATAAAACATTTAGAAAATACAACGCTCACTAATTCTGAAGACATTGACTTGGACGAAATCAATACTAGCTCATCTACAAAGTTTGAAGATTGTTACGATCCAAAACTAAATACTGCCAAAACACCTACAAAGTCTAATAAAGTAGAATTACCAGTTGATTTAGAAATTTCATTAGAGGGTCGTGATATCCTTGATATTTATGATGGTGTAAATATACCATTTGGAATAAGAAGTGTAAACAAAACTTTATTGTTGGGTAATTCAGTAGTAACATTTTCTAAAATTGATAGTTTAAATGATGAAAATAACATTTTAGTTAAAGTCGATGACAAAGCCTATAATTTAACCCCTGGCCTGAAAGAACTTCTACTTCGAAGAAAACCTGATTTAAAATTAATTTCGAGTAAAGATAAACTTGTCTATAAGGATATGCTACATTCTACAAATGCTCATAAGAGAGATTTTAATCCTAATGGGCAAATAAGAGGCGATAAAGGAATAAAATATCGTGAAATAATCAAACCGCTGTTTTCCTATGATGTTAAACTTGCTCACACTAAATTTGGAGGAACCTTACCAACACTAAAAAAATACAAAAATAACACTGACTTTGTATATTGGGACGACCCTAATGAATTAGTTGAGAGATTGAAACTATTAGTTGCTTCTAGAGATGCTGGCAATACAAACCATGATAATGAAATTTTATCGATAATTGAAGAATTAAAAGAAGCTGACGTAATTAAAGAATAAATAGTTGTAATAATATACTTTTCATTCAGTATTATAGATGGATTCAAGACAAATGCACTGAATTCTGAACATGAGCAAAGCTGACGTGGTAAACGAAATTCATAAAAATGCGAGGGTAAACTTTCCGCGAAGACATGTTATTATGAAAGATATAGATGACCTGTGGCAAGCAGATTTAATTGATATGCAATCAATTTCAAAAGAAAATAAAAATTACAGATTTATTCTTACCGTTATCGATACATTTTCAAAATATGCTTGGGCCTTTCCTCTGAAAAGTAAAACGAAAGATGATGTATGTAACTCATTCAAAGTTTTGTTGGCTACAGGGCGTGTCTCGAAAAATCTCCAAACGGATAATGGAACAGAATTTTATAATAATAATTTTCAAAAGCTTATGAAATCTAATCATATTAACCACTATTCAACCTTTTCAACAAAAAAGGCCTCAATAGTTGAACGATTTATCAGAACATTGAAATCTAAACTGTATAAGGAATTTAGTTTAAAAGGAAACTATAATTGGGTAGATGGTACCCTTAATGATGTTATTTATAAATACAATCACACTTATCACCGGACAATTAATGAAATTCCTGCTAATGTAAATAACATTAATAAAAAACGTATATTAGAAAGGTATTTAAGGTTGGTAAAAAATGAAAGAATAAAAAGCAAGTATAAAGTGGGTGATTATGTACGTATCAGTAAGTACAAAGGAACATTTGAAAAAGGATATACCCCCAACTGGTCCACGGAAATATTTAAAATTCGAAGAATACAAAATACAACTCCTATTACCTACTTAATTGAAGATACAATCAGAGGTCAACCTATTTTAGGGGCATTTTACTTACAAGAACTGCAAAAGACAAAACATCCCAATGTATATCTAGTCGAGAAAGTTCTTAGAAGAAAAGGAAACAGGGTGTTAGTAAAATGGCTAGGTTTGTCTTCTGCTGAAAACAGTTGGATTGATAAATCGAATGTATTATTATAAATAAAAATAACTTCACTAACGCAAAAAGAAAGTCCTTGATGAATCGTATAAGTATTTATTAAAGTGTTCAATCCAAATTCATTAGTCTTGTGATGTGTATTGGGAAGAGCAGTCTTCTCAATTGGCTTATAAACCATTTACCATTAGAATTACACTTACCAGGATACAATTATTGTGGTCCTGGCACAAAATTAATTAAAAGACTTACACGTGGTGATAAAGGTATTAATAAATTAGACGAATATTGCAAAGAACACGATATTGCCTATCATAAATCATCAAACTTAAAGGATCGACACAAAGCTGATTTAATTTTGTTAAAAATGGCAAAAGAGCGAGCAGTTGCCTCGGACGCAAGTGTATGTGAAAAAATCATGGCACGATTAGTAAGCAAGGCAATGTCTACAAAAATTAAAACTGGCTCTGGCCTGAAAAAAAGCAGCAAAAAGTGCTCTCGGAAAGTTACATCGGGAAAAGGGTTAAAAAATAAATTCAAAAATGTTATTAGTAAAACGAAAAGACACATGAAAAAATTAAAACCAAAATGCAAAAAAGTGGCAATAGAATTAGCTATGGCTGCAGCCAGAGAATTAGCTGATGATTCATCCATTAAACTTCCTCGGGTTATTCCTATACCAAAAACTGGTGGTGTATTACCTTTGATTCCTATTTTTGCTGGATTATCAGCGGCGGGAGCGTTAGCAGGCGGTGCAGCTGGTATTGCCAAAACCATAAATGAATTCAAGATAGCTAAAAAGCTGTTGGCTGAATCGAAGAGACACAATGAAAAAATGGAAGCTCTTTGCATTGGAAAAGGCTTACACCTTAAACCGCATAAAGACGGGCTTGGAATTTTTGTATCGAATAAAAAAAACTAAGATATCGGCTACCCAAACGAGCCTTAACTAACTTTGACATTTTGAAGTATGGAAATAGTATTCCCTATTTTAGAGGAGTCTTTATGAGAGATGAGCTTCCCAAAAGCCCTTTTAAAAAAGAATGTGGAGTTATTAATTTAGATAGTTCTAAAGATCCTGGCTCTCATTGGGTAGCCTATGCAAAATACAATGATTATATTGAGTACTTTGACAGTTACGGAAATCTTAAGCCTCCTAAAGAATTTATAAAATACGGAGGTACTAAAGTTAACTATAATTATGATAATATACAACGCGATCATCCTTTCAATTGCGGACATCTGTGTTTAAATTTTTTATGTAATTTTTGGAATAGAGTAGGGATAAAATAAACAGGATCTTCTGAAAGAGTCCAGTGTGCAAGCATGTCTACTACGGTTACCATCTCTGGAAATAAATCTGAATTGGTGTCATACTTTCAACCACCACTGCATTTATCCGATCAATACGAGTGCGGTTTGTTATACTTTTCAGTGTTAAATTCAAGACCAAATGTGTCCATCAATAGCAGTAGTCTATCTGTAATCAAAATCGAATGTGATCTTGTACATAGTTCGTACTGCAACGGATTACCGACTCATTTTATTCATGAATTTGTATTTGATACTGCTCCGGGTCATCAATACAAAGAAATACCGCGAAACGTTATATACTTTCCAGTAAACAAAAATATAATTTCATCTATATCTGTTAGGATTGTTGATCAATTTGGTTATTGTATTAACTTTGGTAACCAATTTAATATTCAACTACGTCTTCATTTAAGAAAAACAAAATGATACTATATTATAAAAACACTCCTGTGAAAATAAAACATCTTATTCCTTCAACGATCACTAAGGTGCATACACGTAAGAAAAAAGTTAAGAAATTAACTGAAGCAAATAAAGGGAAAAAATTTAAGAAATTGACTGAAGCAAATAAAGGGAAAAAAATTAAGAAATTGACTGAAGCAAATAAAGGTTTTCTTAGAGCTCTAGGTTTTAAAGTATGAATATACTACAGATTACTGAATTACCACACTTCGATAGTTCGATCGAAAGTTACGAAATCCATTCATATAATCCCTACAATAATAGCTTTAGAGAAAACGATGAAATCAGAATCCCCATACATCAGCAAGACATATACGTCCTACCATCAGCCAGTTCAATTTACATCGAAGGTCAAGCAAAGCTGTTCGGTAAAGATGGGAATCCAATCAAGAAAACTGTTACGTTCACTAATAACCCTGTTATGTCTTTGTTTCAAGACATCAGGTACGAAATAAATGGTATTGAAATAGATCGTATAAAAAATTCTGGAATAACATCAACAATAAAATCATATGTGTCAATGAATGAAGGGGAAAATAAAGTTGCTGCCTTATGGGGTTGGAATATGGGTGGGTTTAAAAATGATGGTAATTTTAGTGCTATCATACCTCTAAATAAGATTTTAGGGTTTGCAGAGGATTACAATAAAATTGTTATTAATTGTAAACATGAACTTATACTAAATAGAAGTAACTCTAACTTAAACAGTATCATATTAACTGATGATGTTGTTAATTTTCAAATAGATGTACAAAGAATACAATGGCGTGTACCGCACATAAAAGTGTCAGACCGGGAACGACTGACACTTCTAAAACATTTAGAAAGAGATAAACCTATTCAGATGGCGTTTAGAAATTGGGATTTATACGAGTATCCATTACTTCCTAAAACTACTAAGCATTCTTGGTCTGTTAAGACTGCGTCTCAATTAGAGAAACCACGATATGTAATTTTTTGCTTACAAACTAATAGAAAAAATAATAAAACCAAAGACAGTTCGTTGTTCGATCATTGTGAAGTAACAAATATAACACTATTTTTGAATTCACAGTATTATCCGTACGAGCCTTTAGGCTTACAGTTTACCGAGGGCAAATATAATATATTATACGAGATGTATGTGAAATTTCGTCAGTCTTATTATAACTGTCCTGCAGACCCCTTGCTTGACTTAATCAGTTTCAAGGAGAAGGCTCCTCTCTTTATCATAGACTGTTCAAGGCAAAACGATAGTTTGAAAACAGGCCCCGTAGATGTGCGGTTGGAGATTGAATGTTCAGCACCAATACCAGATAACACAACTGGATATTGTTTAATTATTAACGATCGACTTGTGGAATATAAACCTTTGAGTAACATAGTGCGCAGATTATCATGACTGCCATTGTAGATGTTCAAGGATTTAAAACAGAAGCAAATGAATTCATAGTAAAAGAAATGGCAATATTATGCAATAATAAAATACAGGTGCTTTTGATTAAACCACCTTTTCCATATCACGAATTGACAAAACAAGAAAGGAGGCAAGTAGATTGGATTGAACGTAATAGAAAGATTTATTGGAATGAAGGATTTGTGTCTTACTCAAATCATGAAAATTTGATTGTAGATATTTTAAGAGATAAAAGTGTTTACACCAAAGGTTTAGAAAAAGTGTTGTGGTTAAAAAATATTTCGAATAATAATAATATAAATAATTTGGAAGACAAAGGTTGTCCAAGTTTATTAAGTTTGTATAAAAAATATAACCATTCTCATGAACTGTATAGTTGTATTTATCATGACTCAATATGTGCTTTAAAAAATGTTTTATGTTTAAATAAATGGTGCTTTGATAATAAATTTTTGGAATAAACATTTTACATTTTATTTATTCAATTTAGCTTCCCATCCCTCAGCTCGTCCACGATTACATGCTTATAAGTTGTCAGCAACACCAATGTGACTTCATTATAATTTCACATCGAACACTTATTACACTCATATTTATTTGCATTCGGATCCCGCCATTGCTGGGTGAAGGTTCTATTTTACTGTTATCTCTTTACACTATTAATTTACATTATTATTAACAATGCTCAATTCAGAGAAATCTGATGTGGAAGGCATTCGTGAAATTATTTTCAAGAATGTTAGTGGTGAAATAATATTTACTAAAAGTATGCGGGCTGCTCAGAAAATATCGAACTTAGATTCATCAAAACATCAGGACAATGATGCAATCCGTACGGAAGATTCGGTGAAATCTGATATTAAAAACACACAATACCTTGAATTCAAGAGTGATGGTGAGGTTACGCATACATTTGTTCGAGTAAGCGACAAGAATGATTGTGAAAAATTTAAAATAAATGAAGGAAGAGATGATTATGATCCTGAGGGACGGGATGAGTGTGGTATTGGCTCATCACAGGTGAGCAGAACAATAGTCTCATTGATGAGTGAATATAAAAAAGACCACAAGCCTCAGTACCCACACTTCAGCTCAAAAACAAACCGATTGCTCAGTTTCATAGACTGGCCTCTACATATGCGTCAGAAGCCGGAGGTTTTAGCTGATGCCGGTTTCTTTTATACTGGTTATGGGGACAGGACCATGTGTTTTTATTGCGGTGGAGGCTTAAAAGATTGGGAAGATGATGATGAGCCTTGGCAGCAACATGTTCAGTGGTTTAGTCAGTGTGCTTACGTTAAGCTCAAAAGTGAACTTGTGTAGTAGGTATAGCGTTTTAGGTTAGCATTAGACATAACCGTCCTGAGTCGATGCAATCAGATTAATATACATATTGTATTAATCGGCATTATCAAAATAGAATTGGGGGTTCTGCATCACTTGACGAGCGCAGCGAGCAAGTGATGCAGAACCCCCAATTCTACACTACTCCTATGCGTCTCTAAACATGCAGTCAAAGTGACCTCTGCGCTGCCACTGACGACAGATCTTGTTGGCCAACAAGATCTGAAATATTGTCGTCCCCGCGACACGAAGAAGATAAAGAGGAGACATTTTAGCGAGTAGTGCATTAATAAAAAGCTTTTATACAGATATCAGTTTTATTGATTTATTTTTATAATACTCTAAACTTTAATTCGGCTTCTAGAACTTGTGCTAGCAGCACAACATTTTTAAAATGTTTCTTTTCATTTGCCATCTATGCCGCCAACTCTTCTGTAGGCCGTTTCAGTTTCTGCTATTTGTAGTGAAGCACCATCCTTCCTACTGTCCTGAAATACAAAATGAATGTTATAATTCTTTCTCTTCATCAAACGAAATTCTTGACATGCTTACTCAGGAACTTTGTAACTTATAAGTAAATGGGATAGGCACCTAATTCGTAAATCATGCCATGCCCCCTTTTCCGCGTTGGTGTCAGTCAGTTTATGTATTTTTATTTTCTATCCTCTTCTTCTTAGCGTGCCCAGAATTCGGCTACTTGTTTGGCACCATCACTAGCGTCCACCTTCATTTTATGTTATGGAAACCCTCTCCCTGACCAATTCTTCTAAAAGATCTAAGGAAAAGCAAAAGGAAGCATAAGTATAAGAAATTAAGAATGTTTACAAAACAAAACTTACTTTGAACATAACTGTTTGAACACATTTTAGTTGTAGGTACACACCTTATCGTCCTCCAATCAAAACGATTATTCACTTCTTTGCCTTTCTTGGAACTAGTGTACGGTCATATTTCCATTTCTTTTAAATACAAATAAATATTCAAAGGTTTTCGCTCTCCTGACAATAAAATAACAATAACAAATTCATTGACTTAAATAACCATGGTAACGCGGCAAAACTGGCGAAACTGTAGACAATAAATTAGTTTTCCGTACGTCATAATGTCTATGGTCACAATTATTCGGTGCGTAGGCAGATATTCTCGTTTGACAACTCAATGTGTTGGCCAATTTGTTGGATCACTTCAATAAAATGGCAACATTTATATTTATATTAAAGTTATAGGACACTTTAGTTATAGAAGGTTTATGAAGCGTTTATGAATACAAAATTTTATCGAACGTTTTAAAGGCTTATCGAGCATTTTAACTAATGAACGTTTTAAACCTTCTATAAGCTTTTTTTATGAATAAGACCGTAAAAAAGTAAAAAACAAAATATAAAGGCGAGTGTACGTTATTGCTCTTGGGAAATCACCGTTCACCGCGCAATAACTACGAGGGACTAGTTAACGTTGTCATGGCAACCAAGTCTGTACGCCACTCTAGATTGTTCCGATTTAGAATAGGTTAGTTTTGATGTAACTCCAAGTAGTAAAGGCAGCGACTTACGAGTTAGTCAGTAAGTTTGAACCCAGGCTGGCACTTTATTTTGTGTAAATCATTCCATCACCACTGCTCTCAAAGCGGTGAAGATAGATAGATAGATAAAACGTTTATTCAGTGCAACAAAAGACACAATATAGGTATTAAAAACATTAAAAACAGGTGAAAGAAAAAAAAAATAAAAGATTAAAAAGATAAATTGACCCATAGACATCTAGCTCATGTTGTACATCTATAAGGCTGATTTTAGAGTCGCGCTGACCGCACGCTGACCGTCGGCGCTGACAGCCGAAACGTATGAAACGCACGCGCTGATAGCTACGCGTTATTCTAAAACGCTTCCTAGAAGTTCATACGTTTCAAGCTGTCAGCGCCGACAGTCAGCGTGCGGTCAGCGCGACTCTAAAACCAGCCTTACGGTCGATCACTACTGGGCGGTGTGTGTCTCATGGTTGCACCAAATGCGAGGACAACATCGTGAGGAAACCGGCGGGCCTATAACCAAAACTTCGAAGATATGTGTCATCTACCCGCACTGGGCCCGCGAGGTGAATTACGGCCCACTCCCTCTCACCGAGAGGAGGCTTGTGTCCCAGCAGTGGGAACATAGGCTGGTTATTTAATACTAGCTGCGCCCCGCGGTTTCACCCAAGTAAATGCCGATCCCGTGGGAACATCGGGATAAAAAGTAGCCTATATGTTAATCCAGGGTGTCAGCTACCTCCATGAGAAATTTTATCAGAATTGGTCCAGCCGCTTGAGCGTGAAGAAGTAACAAACATATAAACACACACACACTCACAAACTTTCGCCTTTATAATATTAGTGTGATTTCAAGCACTTATGTGCAAAGGCGGACTTAATGCGATAGGCATTTTCTACAAGTCAACCTTTGGGTGATGCAGAGACAAACAGTGGTAGGTGCAATCATGAAAATTGAGGAATACATTATTTTAAATATAAAGATACGCATAAACCCATTAAAACTATAAATATATTATATAACTAATTACGTATAAATCATCATCTGCCTATATAGCTTTTTCCCAACTATGTTGGGGTCGGTTTCCAGTCTAACCGGATGCAGCTGGATACCAGTATTTTACATGGAGCGACTACCTATCTGACCTCCACAACCCAGTTACCGGGTAATACGATACCCCTTGGTAAGACTGGTTGTCAGACTTTCGGGCTTCTGACTACCCGTAACGACTGTCAAAGATCCACGAATGACAGCCGGGACCAACGGCTTAACGTGCTTTCCGAGGCACGGAGGGGTCACGGTATTTAAAGATAGTCATCCATCCACAGACCAACCGCTGCAAGCGTGGGTTAACCTGATCGATCGACCTGTGCGGCTGTTATTATTTATCCACGGGCCCCTCCTAATTACGTATAAATATAAGCACAAATAAATATACATAAATACATGAATATACTACAAAGAAATAAGACAAACAATGAGAAAATATTACCGCTGATTATTCTTATGCTTGATGTAACTTGAAAGCGCAGATAATGTCGATCGATAATGAGAAAGAAAAGAAAGAAAACGATGTTGTGACAATT
Source organism: Mesoligia furuncula (assembly GCA_916614155.1). Classification (NCBI taxonomy): domain Eukaryota; kingdom Metazoa; phylum Arthropoda; class Insecta; order Lepidoptera; family Noctuidae; genus Mesoligia; species Mesoligia furuncula. The sequence goes on from OU744794.1 coordinate 28,079,749, forward strand.
TCCGATTGATTGTAAGTATTTGTAAGTATATTTATGATCACCCTTACTAATAAACGTATTATATCAGATGAATAGTCATACACGATTTCTTTCAGTCTTTCAGGCGTCAGTAATTTGACTTTCGAAAGAAGAAGACAAAGCATTGTGTAACTGTACAGACGCTATACAACGATTATTAGTCCGATTATTAGTCAACGATTGTTAGTATTAAGAATCTGGCTTGATTACTTACTAACCCCTTGGTTAGTAAGTAATCAAGCCAGATTCTTAATAAAAAAAAATGAAACACAAACAAATTACACGGCCTATAACGTTCTCACATTAAAAAATCTGGCCAAGTGCGAGTCGGACTCGCACACGAAGGGTACCACAAGGCAAAAACGCCAAAAAAACATGTTTGTTGTATGGGAGCCCCCTTAAATATTTATTTTATTTTAATTTTATTATTTATTTTAAAGTTAAAATACAACTGAGTATTTTGTGAATATTTCAAGTGCCTACCTGTTGCCATTTTTGATATCGAGCAAAAAAGGGCAAAAAAATCGCGTTTGTTGTATGGGAGCCCCCCTTAAATATTTAATTTATTTTGTTTTTAGTATTTGTTGTTATAGCGGCAACAGAAATGCATAATTTGTGAAAATTTCAACTGTGTATCGCGGTTCTTGAGAAACAGCCTGGTGACTGACGGACAGACGGCCAGACGGACAGACAGCGAAGTCTTAGTAATAGAGTTCCGTTTTTACCCTTTAGGTACGGAACCCTAAAAATAAGAACCTAAAAGAGAATAGAGAAACTATAAAGAGAATAGATAGGATAAATAAAATATTTAAACCTTTATAAACCAAATGATGAAATGATTGCTGAGATAGGAGCCTTTTTGACCTCGCACAGGTCTTTTTTCGTATGTTTTTTTTTTCTGGTTGTATGTAATGTAACTTTGTTAGTTTTAAATGCTCCTTTTCACAGATGGTGTATTTCTGTTGCGGCTATAACAACAAATAATAAAAATAAAATAAAGTTAAAATTTAAAGGGGTACTTATAAAAGAAACCTTTTTTTTCGGCGCTTTATGCCTTGTGGTACGGAACCCTGCGTGTGCAAGTCCGACTCGCACTTGGGCGGTTTTTTAACTATTTGTATTTCCTGTGTCCCAAATAAGAAAAATTCTTTCTTTCTTTTCTTTATTATGATTGTCACAGTGTCACTGCTGCCAAACAATCTTGATGATGTCAATGACAAATTTTATCAATTACTTCGAAAGCTACACGAGATTAAAAGTTTTCTGAGACATACTGAAATTGTCACAAAGTAACTGAATAAATAAACGAAACGGCAAACAGAACCCAACATATACATTCCCATGGTTTATACACAACCGAAATACCGAACATTCAATTCTACCTTACACGGGCAAAAGGCGGAAAAAAAGTAACGGTTTTAATCAGCACTGCGTACCAATCAATAGCGGTGTATCAATCAGTACACCGTGTATCAATCAGAGCGGTGTATCAATCAGAACCAATGGAGAGATAACGCAATGATTAATGTGTCTAACCGGAGCTTTCACAGGAAAACAATGGTATCTATCGTGCTGCAGGGTGTAATATCTGGCCCGGGGGAAATTGAAGCTAATGTGGAGAGAGATTATAAAAAAAATTAAGGGAAAACCCCGAAATAGATATATGACAAGTTCTCTCAACTGTTTCTGGTACTTTTGTTGCCCTTTTCTTTTAGAAGGGACTATATAGGAATAGCACTTATTAGTACTTAGAGAATCCCCAGATCGGATCGGGATCGTAGTGGAACATTGAGTGCTGTGTAGTCCCCTGGGGGACTGGTTTAGGGAACGAGCGAAAAGGCCAGTCCTGCGGGGTAATTGCGTATCACACTAACCCTAGGGCCACGAAATGCGACGCTCCGAGCGAATTCGCCTTGCGCTACAAGCGTCAGCGTCAGCGTCGTCGTCTACACGGCCACAAAGTAGCGCTGCAAGCAGCAGCGAAGTTTGCTACGAGCAAATTTGCACGTGCGTTGGATGATCCGACGCGCGTTTTTTATGAGCATCGAAAATTGTATGAGAAAATTCCACAGTGTGGACGAAACAGTCGCTCCATGCGCTCCGTTAAAAGGGGTCGCTCCGCGCGTCCGCGTCTAAAACAAATTGATTTGTTTTTGTCGCGCGTTTATAGTAACTAACCCGAAGGCCACAAAATGCGACGCTTCAAGCGAATTCGTCTTGCGCCGCAAGCATCAGCGTCGAGCGTCAAAAACAAATGTATGTCTATTATCTACGAGGCCACAAAGTAGCGCTGCAAGCAGCAGCGAAGTTTGCTACGAGCGTCCGATAATCCGACGCGCGTTTTTTATGAGCGTCGAAAACAATAGTATGAGAAAATTCCACAGTGTGCACGAAACAGTCGCTCCACGCACTCCGATAGAAGCAGTCGCTTTGCGCGTCTGCGTCTAAAACAAATTGTTTAGTTTTCGTCGCGCTTATAATAACTAATCCAATATGAATACTGAAGAATTTATCACTGCAAACCAAAATCGACGATGGCCGTATAGTGTTCAGTATGTAGTCAAAATTATCGACACTCATTCTTACTAATACTCAAAGAATTTTATAGGAAAACGTCTAATTTCTAAATGTATGTTATGAAATTCACCACGTCCTCGTTTCTCTATTAAAACCGTGTACTTCTGGTCTCAAATTCATAATATATCATGTAAGACAAAACAACTACTTTCAAAACAATATTTAGGTATTTTTGACAGCGACATTTTCACGTGTACTGAACTGATTCATCCCGCCACCGATTTACACGCTGCAGGCGAACATTTGAAGTTCGTGGCCTTGCTTTTGGCGCTTAGAAATGACGCTTGTAGCGAATTGGCGCCTCAAGCGTGGCGTTACTTTCGTGGCCTAGGCATAAAAGCAATGGATTTTATTTTTATAGTTCCACAACATTCATTGCGTTTTTTACGTTGTTGAGCAGACAAATTTTTCGAATATACGAAGTAATGGATTAGCAATAGGTATTCTTCAAAATGATTCAGATGAGGATGCTACCTTCCATTTTGTTACACAATATTTTTTACATTTTATTGACTGGAGATTTTAAAAAGCCTTGAGGTTTTTATCACGTGTACTGTACTTATCATAAGTAATTTACAGGATAAAATAATTTAATGTATCATACCACAATGAGCGCCTCGAAAATAAATCGTGGCGACTGATCTACTAAGCGAGCGAGAGTGATGCAATTACTTTTGAAACGCAAAAAAAGAAAGATGGCTATAATGTGCGTACGTTCGGAATAAAACGACGTACGTGCCAAAAAGAATTTACTCCTTTTTAACAAAATAAATGAATTAAATTTAAAACTACTTTTGAGTAAACTTTGCTAAGATAATTCTCTATGTTTTAAAGTAAATTTCATTGAATAACTCTTAAGCGTTACGCCGTGATATCGAAAAAAGTACAAAAATAGATATAACTTTGCAATGTTTTTGTATCAAGAAAAATTCATTGAATCGTGTATTCCTTTTACGCCATACGAGACCAAAGAGTCAAAAAACATGTAACAAAATGTTAAATCGCTATTCCACATACTAAACAAGTTACAAGAAATAGAAAAACCATATTATTTCAATATATCACCAGCCGGTCGATTCTGTAAAAATCTCACCGTCAAAATTTAGGTGAAGTGAGTTTGTTTTTGCTAGGAATTGACACTATTGACAGCTCACTCCACGCTTGCTTCACATAAGTTTTCACGGTGAGATTTTTATAGAATAGCACCGCTTAACTTAGATTAGAGATGTGGGTGTTTATCGATGTTTGATGGTTGATTTTGATTTTTGATGTTTGAATTCGCGATTATTGGACCAATCGCGCCTAAAGGATGTAAGGAAACGGTTTTGTCTCTCGGTTAGTTGACTGCTACATCTAGTAGTTTAGAATAGCTTCTATCTTGCAAAATAATTAGGTCCTTTATTAATTTCAAGTCACACTCTTTTTGATGTACCGTTTTGACATCTCTATAATACTAACCTCCAACCACGTGATCCATTTTACTATTTATCGAATAAACGTTTATTAAACAACACATTGTTCATTATACATGAAGAACATTAACACTGGAAAGATAAATAAAAGAAAAGAGTCTAAAAAAGAGCTGCAACCTTTTTTCACAGTTTTTTAAAAACAATCTTTAGTTAAGTACCACAGTTGGTAAAATACAAGTGCAAAACACCCCATAAAATACCAAATTACTGTCAAGTAAGGGAACAGTATTGCAGGGTTATTTACATGTTTTATTCAGTCCCCAGTGCGACATAAGAATTGCGTTTTACGCAAGTTCCGACAAGCAAATCGTACATCTCGCAGTTCGATATAAAGTTTAGTCTGTATCGTGAGTTTGTTGCAGATCGCAGAAAGAAGGGGGATATGCAAAGGATTGGGTTTTGAAGTCAACTTTTTTATGAAGAGTGAGAATTTCGGAGGAAATCGGGAAATGTCTCAAATAACCGACCTGGCGATCATTGCTCATTCCGTCTCTTCACGCCAAGAGATCAGCACACGAATGTAATGTACCTCTTTCATTCCGGCTCTACAATGAACGTCACAAGACACAACGTTAAGACATGTAAACTGTGGCCTTACTCGTACATAAGCTTTTTGAACTCACAAAGCGTGGTCTAAGATTAAGGTAAAGAAAGAATGCTTTAAGAGTAAACAAGTCGCAAGCTCGAACTCACTGGTGGTCATGGCCAAAAAGCACGCTGTCTCATCTGGCTTCGTGTCCGACAGAGTAGTATCAGTGATGAGTAGTTAGACGCTAGACGTGAGAACCAGACTGTGAGTTCTCACGCACAGAAACACCGTTCCGAACTGATAGGCACGTAAAAAAATTCGAAAAGTGCTTTGGAAAATTGAGGTTTATGAAAAAACCACTGCATAATGCTCATGATAACTAAAGGGTGAATCTTGAGAGGCTCAATTTATGATGTCCGGAGGTATAAAGTACCCGCAATATTGAAATAAAGACCCAAACTATTTTTTTTACGTCTTATCACTATGGTATTTAATTGATGCACAATAGTTACTCTTTTTAATTTGGGTGTAATTATCGAAAAAAAAAACAAAACGTCACAAAAATTGATAACCCTGGCGCGTTCTTTACACATTTTTTAATGAAAACAACCCGAAGTCGCCAATTTATAAATGTAAAATGATCAATTTATGTAGTTTTTCAACAACTAGATTAGTATGTGTTGAAAATAAAATATACAATTTTTATTTTATCCCATAGTTTTACATAGATCTAAAGTTTTGTCCAGAGCTAAACAGTGATTCCTGTGGCGCGCTACATAACTAGACATAGATCGCTAGTGGAGCGATCCCGAAGCGCAGTTATTCGTTCTCGTGCGAGCTCTAGTCGCGCTTAAAACGACGTGGTGGAAGGTCGGGTCTCACTTTGCCCGTGGACGAAATTACGAAGGTAAAAATTTGATTCCCCTGGTTTTGTTTCACTAGGTCATTGATTACCCTGACGGCATAAAAAATTGTATAAGTTTTTTCTCGGATATATCTTTACTAATCTTTTTTATTATTATTACTAATCTTGTTATTATTGATTTAATAACCTTATTATTATTGCTTAGAACTTTTAACTTTTTACGTAATCGATAAAAAACAAACTTTTATTGATTACCTTGGTGTTGATTCCCTTGGCATTTTTGCCAGGGTAATCAATATTTTCTAGTTCGTCTAGTACATTTATTTGTTCATTCCAAATTGCACGGTCTGCTCAGACAGTGTTGAGTGTTTTGTTTTGCCTGGTTATCTAAGTATTTATTCAAATAAGTTATAATCCGTTTGTATCGAATCTTTATGCGATTTGTACCTATTGCACGCAGAGATTACCAAAAAGGACCTACGTGTACCCTCCGATGATAGCTTCTGGGCAGAAGTTCCTTCAATAAATGAAAATCTGTCAGCTTCTACAACTAATGCTGTATTGACAGCTCTTCACGGCGAACATTCCAGTGCTAGTGATTCTGATTTTGACTTAAGAGCGTTTACACCGAACGGCATTTCATACAAACTTTCAAGCCCTTGTTTTTCGAAATGAATGAACCGATTTTAATGAAACTTCATACGCATAAGCAGGATACAAAGGTCTAAAAAGTTAGTAGAGAACATTTCCGAAAAATAGTGTTAAGAGTCCTGTTACATTTTTTACGCAAATTCATGATTTTTGACGCTGTAATTTTCAGCAGTTGTAAGATATTTTAATTATTTGTTTAAGAATAACGATAGTACTATTCTCTTTCTTGTAAGTTGCAGTTACACATTTTCATTTTTCTTTTCGTGTAATTTACTATAAATATTTTACGAACACAGTTTGCAAGAAAAACCGTTGGCGATGGAACTTTGACGCTCAAATTCACATTGTTACATTCAATTCTTATAAATGCTAAAATTATAAAAAGATACTTTGAATGTTTTACTTGTTTATTGGAGTTCTAGAATTCCTTTAAATTCCTTGAGTTTTTATGGATAAAATCGTAAAGAAAGCCTAATTTAAGCAATAAATGTCTTGATTCAGCGTCCATTACACTCCAAATTAACGCAACTTTATCAAATAAACTAATATTATATAAAACTTCAATCTACAATGAATACGTTTCATTAGTTTTCGTTTCTCAATTTAATAAAACAAAATTGCAATAAATAAAGTTAAAATGCTATATATTCTGCGTCAATTCGGCGGCTTCGGCGCGCCCCTCATTCCCGCGCAAGCGCTTGACGAGGTAGGACCTGTCGCCGAATTTTTGGCGCGCAATCGTCCGGAGATCGCTACTATTATCGACTCGTGTACGCCGATCGAAATAATTTGATTTGCGTTTACGATCCGTAATAGGACTCTTAAATATTTTTTAGACAATAGGTAATAAAACAAGGTTGTGATTCTGATCTGATTACCTACTATATTTTTTTAAATTGTGTCATCCAAAGAAAGGTTCCTAATTTTTGTTAAAATATTTGATTATGTTCAAAAAGAAAAGTTTTAGTTTCAATTTTTATTATTTAGTATGTACATTTTATCATTATTAGGTACTTAGGAATATTGTGATTGATAATTAGGTGTAAAAGTGCCAATTACTGAGAACAAGAGACTGATTATTAAATAAATAGTATGTTTTATTACATACCTTGGTTTTAATTTTGATTCCCTTGTCATCGTATTTTGATTCCCCTGGCCCAAAAAAATATGTTTTCAAATATCTTTGTAATGCGTCGTTCAAAACTGACCCCTATTTGATAAATGTGTTTATAATTCGGCTAAGAAACATACTAAACTATAATTTGTAAAAAAAAAAAATAATAAAAATGCGCCACGGGAATCAACTGAATATTCTCAATCTCAAGATTTACCCTAAACTTTGTCGGTAGGTACGGACATGGTTTTGAAGATTTTACAGTTCTTTTATAACTTACTAGCGGTCGCCCGCGGCTCCGCCCGCGTGGATGTCGGTTTTCGCGACAAAAAGTAGCCTATGTGATATGTGTTGTGTTCTGATTTATATAACCTATAGCGGTCCCCCGCGGCTCCGCCTGCATGGATGTCGATTACCGCTACAAAAAGCCTAAGTTTGATCCCATGTGTTCAACTACCCAAAAGTAAATTCAGCATTCTATCCGACAAACAGGCAGATAAACAAACAGACTTTCGCATTTATTTTATTAGCAGGATTAGATAACTTCATGTGTTAAATATTGTTTTAAAGGATAATTTTTTTGTAAAAAAAAGTTACTGAATTATGAGCTTCCCTATAAACAACATTTGATGTATTTTGTTCGGCAAGACGTTTGTGAACGTTCAGCTGAAGATTCTTCAATACGACGTATTCTTGCTGTCCTTGCTTGAGAACTGTGTTTAGAAAGTTGAGACCTCGTCCTTTTAGGCATTTTGCAGACTTTAGATATATTTGTAGATATGTAACAAACAAAGAATATATATAATTAAGAAAATGTTAATGGTGTGTAATATTTTAGCTCAGAAAACAACTGTTTAGCCCTAAAAAGAACTGTTTTTTAGCCCTGTAAAGAACTGTTTTTAGCCCTGAAAAGAACAGTTGTTTAGCTCTGAAAAGAACTTTTGTTTAATTCTAAAAAGAACTCTTGTTTAGTTCTGAAAAGAACTTTTATATAGCTCTGAAAAGAACTCTTATATAGCTCTGAAAAGGACTTTTATTAGCTTTGAAAATAAACTTTTATGTAGCTCTGAAAAGAACTTTTTGTTAGGTTTAGTTTTAACAACGAAATCTAAAAATTTTCGTAGGAAAACTCAAACTCAAACTCAAAGCATTTATTTCAATTAAACCTTGTACAGGCACTTTTGAATTGTCAAAAAATTATTAGAAACCGCGCGCGACCGCTGCGTAAGGAGCCGACCGAGCCGCGCGGGTACCTTACTCATAGACCTAAACTCGTCCCGCATCCGCATCCCCGCCTTGGCACAAAATACCACAGATATGTATATCTATATCTGTGCAAAATACAGATAGTACAGTAGTCAATCACGTGTATGTACTTTTCATACCTACGCTCGGCGGTCGCGCTATGGTTGTCAACTTTGGCTTGTGCACAAAAAACTATCGTGGTAGTGGCACTCGTAGTTGTTTGATTTATTGTTGAGCTTATTCTAAAATATTAAAACAAACAATAAACATAGTATTACAATACAAAAAGTTTACAGAACAAAAACATATAAAATTTTACATTTGTCAATTTTCACTATCGAAAATCCCTAATAACTTCAAAACGGATTACCCTATTTACACAATTTATTTTGCACTATCCGTTTTAGACCTAAACTTATCAAATGACACTAAAAACAACACAATATCTATACAAACAAAAAATCATGTTTTCAACTTACGTAACAGTTGGTGGCATGAATTTACCTTACAAAAAAGTTACTTTGTTTATACTGATTCAAAATAGGAAACTATTATATACATATATCCAGCTTAGATAGGCATTTTTTTGTTGCTCCATTTTTGCACTTCACAGACGCGTGTCTCAAGCGGATGACACGCGCGCTCGCACTGCTCCCAACCCGTCTGAGATAACGTGTCCGTGAGCGGTGTCTATGTGTGCGTTGCTCGAGCGCACTTTGCATGTAGATTGTCTTCTGTACTATCTGTATTTTGTGGCCTTGGTGACGCCTACTTCGCCTGTCGCCACGGGCCGCGGAGCGCAGAAATAGTACTTATTATATTGGTTTCGCCATAACTTTCAAACCAAACGTCCAATTTTAATGAATTAAAGACTATATATTATCTACATAAACAGTACTTTGTGACAAAATAGTTTATTTTGATAAGGAGTAATGACATATGTAAAATGAATGCGTTTAAATGAAGTCCTAGAAAAATTCAGGATCTTTAAATAAAAAAATAGTTGTTGTGCTTAACTCGAAATAGATAGGTATAGTGTGTCGCGGACTTTTTTGTAGATATTTTTAAGGTCTTTAATTGATTAGAACATTTTATGGTTCTATCTTTTATAGTTTAGGCGGCGTACGCCAATTAAGGAACTTTTTTGGATGATTTTTTACACCTTGGGTCCGAAAAAACCAAATATCTTACTCATCCCTATTTTTTCTAAAATAAAATATAGCCTATGTTACTCGCAGATAATGTAGCTTTCTAATGGTGAAAGAATTTTTATAATCGGTGCAGTAGTTTTTGAGTTTATCCATTACAAACAAACATACAAACAAACAAACAAAAATACAAAGTTTTCCTCTTTATAATATTAGTGTAGATATACTTATAATAACTAAGAAAATAATAATAATCAACAAAAGAAGACTCAGTTTACAAATTCTCGTAATTCAAAACGTTCAAAATCTAGTCATAGGCACATCTCGGCGACAAACAAATGTCAAAAACTTGTCAATATGTGGAGAAATTAGAGGTATTGTGGTCAGATTGAGACTGAGCTCAGACTGTGAACGTTCTTAAGAATTGCCTGTTTAAGACAAACTTACATAAAGTAACTAGGTACCTAGTGAATATCTAGAACCGTATGTATTCGAGGAGCTTAGTCGTAAAGCGTAAGTAGTTATTGTTGCAAAAGCGATGATTTATTACCGCCCTCGTTAGACCGTACTTAACCTATCAGATGTGATGTCACTCAAACTCCATTTACCTAGTGACGCCTACGTGCTCACATCTATATTAATTTTCACTTCATAATAATATTTCGGTATGTATTTGTAATGAATCTACATAAATCATCTCATTCGGTTGACGGGATGAGTAGTGTGGAGTCGGGGAACTGTCGAATTTATAGAGGTATGTCACAAGAGGTTTATTTATTACCTTCGTTCGTTGCGATTTCTTCAAAATAAGTTCGTATGGGTAGAGGGACTGAGGGGCCCGCGGCTAAATAATAACAGCCGCACAGGTCGATCGATCAGGTGAAGCTACGCTTGCCGCGGTTGGTCTGTGGATTTGTGACCATCTCTACATACCGAGACCCCTCCGTGCCTCGGAAAGCACGTTAAGCCGTTGGTCCCGGCTGTCATTCGTGGATCTTTGACAGTCGTTACGGGTAGTCAGAAGCCCGAATGTCTGACACCCAGTCTTACCAAGGGGTATCTTATTACCCAGTAACTGGGTCGTAGAGGTCAGTTGCAGTCGCTCCATGTAAAATACTGGTATTCAGCTGCATCCGGTTAGACTGGACTGCTTTCAGCGGCGGCTTGTAATGCTTTTGTGATCATGAAAGAAAAAAAGAAAAAGGCGGCGGGTGAAAGAAAATTGACTAAAAATTTCCAAACAATTCGATATTCGGCAACTCATTTTCGCGACATTGAGAAACGTGAAATATATAGCCCAATATTTCAAAAAAATGCGGCAGTTGTTTCGGGAATATTGCTCCAAATTGAGCCCAATTAGAAGCAATATTCCCGAAACAATTGCCGCATTTTATTGTTGTTGCTCCAGATTGCTCCGCTTAATTGATCCAGATTGATCCATTAGAGTTGCCAAGCAATGATTTCTCAACAAATTGCCCGTGTAAGAGCACCTTAAAGTAATTCTATGTACCAAATTGCCAATATACAGGGTTACTTTTCAAAGACCAACCAAATTTTTACATGGTGTTCTACCCATGAATATAAACAACTTTCACTACGGGACCAACTCTGAAATCACGAAAATAAAATCAGCTGTTTCATACATTTTGGTCAAGTAGGTATTGAAGTTTTGTATGAAACAGCTAATTTTTTTTTGGATGGTCTTTGAAAAGTAACCCTGTATACAGCGAGAAAGACCATTGATCAATGCTTAGTGGTCACTTGTCTGCATGCAAATATTTCACTTGCATTGGACCAATATTACAGACTAATATTATTAACATACATAGGTACATAGCAACTGGCCAGTTCTCCGTACATCAAACTAATACTTCCCTAAACAAACAAGCGAAGTCGACGGCAGAACTTAGTTTCGAATACAAATACGTCTCTTGCAAGTCGGTATTTCTGAGACATGAAGACATTAAGGGTACAATATGAAAGATGTTCCAAGTTTGGGGTGCAGGGTGGATCAGTTACCTATCATAAGGAATTTAATTACAGTCCATTGATCGGTTCATGGGGAAGGTTATAGCCTTCGTTTACCATAGACTCTGATAAACGCTTAGTGATAACTTGGCAAAAAGAGTAGAGGAATTAGGGGTTCTTCTTTTGCTAAAGCAGCAACTCGAATTTTTTGGGATGCATGAAGAAGCTTCCTCGTGTAGCGCAGTTTGTTCCGCCAGATACTCAACTAAACCGAGCGCTCAGCGCATCCTGGACAGTCACACCTAACACGTTATTTAACTGGACAATTCTTCCCTTGCGGTGGTAGAGCTAACGCCCGCCTGGTTTGCGACCATCCTCCCACCGGAGTCAAGCAGCCTGCTAAGTATGTTTCGTCGGTGCGAGGGAGTTCCAGTGCCTTAGGCATCTTTTGGGCACGCTCGTTCCATAATAGACCTCATCCATCGCTTTCCATCAGGCGTGATCGAGGTCAAGAGCGGGGCCCATTCAACAATAAAAAAAAGAATAGTCCGATTTTTAAATTCCAAATACCTACCCTTTATTATTGCAATTTTAAAACAAGTTTTTTACTTAAATTAGAGGATTCATCATCGTCATCATCCACAACCCGACATCAACCACAGCTGGGCATAGACCTCTCTTTTCTTGGGCCAATCCCCACGCTCCTGAGCCAGCCTCATCCAGGTTCTACCCGCGATGGCAACAATATTGTCCACCCATCTCCCCGCCGATATTGAAGATTTAGACATCAGAATTCTCCAGTAGAATAGAAAAGAATAGTCTTTATTTTATACACCATATAAATTACAGATATAATTATAGAAACTGTTCAAAGGGTGACACAATGGGCAGTCTTATCGCTAATCTTTTAAAACAACCTTTGGATGGATTAAAAAGGGGAATGACAGACAAATACTGTAGGTAGTCTGTGGTGCCATTTACATAATACAATAAATACATACAAAAAGTATATTATACTAATCTAAATAATATTGTCTGTGTGGTGCCGGACTAGGCATGTCGATTCACTTTAAAAAATATCGATCTCCGATTCGATTCCAATTGAACATACTAGAATCGATTCTTGTTTAAATCGAGCATTAAAATATCGATTTTTGATTAATCGCGCCAATTTCAAACCTAATTACCTTATATAGATACAGGACATTATTGATGACCATTTACCGCAATTACAAGTAATTGGATGGAAGTATTATTAAATTATACCATACTGCGATCGCCAACCCGCCTGCCAAGCGTGGCGATTATGGCAAACCCCCCGTTTTAGGGGAGGCCTATGTCCAGCAGTGGACGTCTTTCGGCTGAAATGATGATGATGATGATTATTAAATTTATAAATATAATATCACGCCTATATTCCTTCGAAAGAATAAGTAGAGGTGGGGATCGAACCCAGGATCAGCAGTAGTGCTTGCGACCACTAAACTAATGTGGCAGTTTGAATTTCTAGTCTCGCCCGATTCGGGAGGTTTATGAATCGATTCATTGAATCGATGTAGGGTTCAAAATCGATCTGAAAAATCGATTATATTACTCCAAACAATCGATTTTTCGATTAATCGATTTCAAATCGACACGCCTACCGACTTAAAGAATAGCACCACCCCATACTTCCCGTGGGTTACGTAAAAGGCGACTAAGGGTCGTACCGGAGAATGGGCAGTAGCGTTCTCTATGCATTCCACCACCATACTATACTGCGATCGCCAACCCGCCTGCCAAGCGTGGCGATTATGGCAAACCCCCCCCAAGAATGACTTGAGGGAGGCCTATGTTCAGCAGTGGACGTCTTTTGGCTGAAATGATGATGAAATAAATATATACATATAATAATAAACATGAAACAGGAGCAAAGAAAATATAATGATGATGTTTAAGGAGAGAGGAAGTGCTTTTTTATCATAATTTTAAAAGTAAACAAAGATAGAGCACGCCTTACCGACACGGGCAAGTCATTCCATAACCGTACTGCCTGAACAGTAATAGATTTGTCATAGAAACTGCTGGAATGCATCGGCATCTCTAGTCTCAGGTTTTAGTATGCTTTGCTCTTTAGCATAGGCGGGCCAGGCTTTGCCATAGCTCTTGGAGTTTTTCCCTTCCATATCCCTCCCGCAGTAGTGTTCGAGTCGTCTAAAGAGGAAAAGAGGAAAACCATTTCAAAGTTGGGATTTTTGAAATGCTTTTCCTCTTTCCTTCACTAAATGATATTGCACAATATAATTAACTGTAGGTACTTGTAGTATAGACGCCAGCACATCAAGCTACTACAATCTGTCAAATTTCTTTAATAGATTTTTAACCTTATCGCTAAAGCATAAGGTTCAAAGTTGATTGGGGAAATTTGACAGTTCGGGCTTGATGTGCTGGCGTTTGTACATAGGTCTTTTTCTTCGTGTTCATGTCGCTGGCACGACTGTATTTTATACCGTTCGTGGTCCAGTTGGAAGTCTCTGAACCGGGTACAAGTGGGAAGATGTAAGTCCAACCTGGTAAACTGACGCTACTTCGGCGGACCGGCAGTGGGGTGTGATTGTGGTGGAGCTATGTCGCAAACCATCCTCCACCTCTTATCCTGTCCTCTGTGTCCACAAAACTTGCAGTCAAACTGATCTCTGCGCTGCCACCGACAACTCGGTCGAAGCACGTTGGAAATACCTTCTTAAATAGCTCGATGCTGTGTCGTTATCAATATTAATAAATTACAATGTTATTATAGTAATTTTTGCCTTATGATTAACTTAAATATGAAATATAGGATCCATAACATTATTAATAAGTTTAAACACACACAACACACATACCTAACCTTTCTAGATACCTAAATTATTTAAACCTTAGTTAACTAAACAATGATTAATGATTACATCATCAGCTAACTTTTCTATCAATCTTGTCGGTTAATTTCGATGGTTTCGTTGCCAGATTTACGCGAATTTCCTAACATAATTAACTTCATATACTGTATGAAGTATACTAAACAAGCCCAAATAACGTGACTAAGTAACATGGCTAAATAACCTAACTTAGGAGAATGCAGCTGAAGTTGCAGTGTAACAATAAAGGAATTTATAATCGCTAAAGTAGAGAGAGCTAATTAAAGTTGCAAGTCAATAAGCTGTGACTTTAGTAACTTGAAGTAAGTTTGCTTAAGTTATAGTGCTTAACTTTAATTGTTTAGCTGAATGTTATGAAAGCGTTTGTGCTTCGACGAATGCTTGGTAACTTTGTAGGATGACTCATGGAATAAAATATTAAGTCCGCCTCTGTACACATTCGTGTGCTCAAAGTATTATAAATAAATATGTACTCCATACGAAACTGTATACAGTAAGGAAACCACATACATGTTTTCGCCTTTTCTAATTATATACAAAAAAACTGGCCAAGTTCGAGTCGGACTCGCACACGAAGGGTTCCGTACCACAAGGCAAAAACGCCGAAAAAAACACGTTTGTTGTATGGGAGCCCCCCTTAAATATTTATTTTATTCTGTTTTTAGTATTTATTGTTATAGCGGCAACAGAAGTACGTCATCTGTGAAAATTTCAACTGTCTAGCTATCACGGTTCATGAGATACAGCCCGGTGACAGACGGATAGACTGACAGTGGAGTCTTAGTAATAGGGTCCCGTTTTTACCATTTGGGTACGGAACCCTAAATGAACGAAATCGATCGCGAAAAAAAAACAGCTGTTCCCTCATGTTGCATTCATGTTCGCATAACTCGTCAAAAAGTAGGGAAAATTTTCACAGGCAGATAGCTGATGTTATAAGGCCTATAGTTTTAGCTTAGGCTACTTTAATATTAGAAAATGAATTAGAGTTCCGCGCAAAAAAAAAAAAACCCATCAGTAGTGAAGGCTTTTGTAAAAGGTATGCCGGAGTAGATATCTTTAAGGGAACTAATTTTTTGAGCTGTTATTTAAATATTCGAGATGTTATTATGATCAGTTGAAAAACATATTGAGCAGTTATTTAATTTAATGGCGGTTGATTAATTATTGCGACAGTAAAACATGGACAGTAATAAAAGATCAATTAGACTGTTATTTTATCATACAATGTCAATTCTAAAAATAATTGAGCAGTCCAATAACTAAATGAGCGGTAAAAATGATGGAATGGGCGGTTCGTTAAATAGTTCGGCAGATCATAGCGGATGCAAGAGCGAGCGAAGCGAGCTCGGGACTTGGGGCACCCCGACTCGGACAGGTTAGGTTCGAAGGGGATGACGGGGGCTCGAGTGAGCGAGCAAAGCGAGCGAACGAGCCCCCGTCATCCCCTTCGTGTTAGGTTCCTTTAAACCCTGTAGACAGAAATAGGGGCCCCGCGAAGCGGGGCTCCGTCGACTACACACCCAAAACTACTTTACCACCTCATTGTTTATAGAATTGCTTAGAATGAGATTTATTACCGACAAATTCCGATTTATTACTGCCCACACGTAACTGCTCGTTCAATAATTTTTACCGCCCATTTAATTATTTTCCCACTCAATTATATATTCACTGATCCATTTCATTATTTTTTATTACTCATTTTTGTTTACTTTACTGCTTAGTTTTAACTGCTGAACAAGTTATTAAACGTGCCATTTATAATTTTTAACTTACCAAAACCGCTATTTACAACTGCCTCTTTAAATCAGTGCCTATCTTTAATATGATTATATTATTTATCTATGTATAGAATACTGTCTGTGCCATTTTCTAAAGGGAATCGAGTTGTATGGAACCATAGAACTATTGTTACTAGTACTTTATCTCAGTGTATGGAACCTTCGGCACAGAAACTCATGAAATCCCATTTGTTTTCCGACAATCGCGGGTACAGCTACTCTTTACATAAAACTCAAAAACAAGACACAAGTCTTGAGTCAAAACATGGAGGGCGCTTGTTTATTATTAAATTAACCCTTCAGTGCGGAGGGTAATCTTGAAAGTTGTTCGGAGGGTCCTCTGTTAATCTGTCAAGTTATTGTTTGAGCGCTGCCCTTCTGAGGGTAGTTGATTCCCAAGCGAGCCTTGTTTGAACTTGTATAGTTATGGTAGCATCGCCTTTGATGGAGGAGTGACAAAGTTGATGAGACTTTCTTTACGTATTTGTTAGGCGGTGACCCTTTTTTAGGTGAATTTTTGAGGAGGAAGGGTGAAATTGTGGCTGCCTTGAAGAGATTTTTACATGAGAAAGAGAAAAAACATAATGGTTTCGTTAGTGGATTCTGTAAAAATTAAATCTATTTTTGTAAGTGTAAATAGGACTATATACCCATACTATCCATATATTATATATCCATACTAACATTATAAATGTCAAAGTGTGTCTGTCTGTCTGTCTATCTGTTACCTCTTCACGCTTAAACCACTGAACAGATTTAGATGAAATTTGGTATAGAGATAGTTTGAATCCCGGATAAGGACATAGGATACATTTTATCCCGATATTCTTACAGGATCGATACTTATGCGGGTGAAACCGCGGGGCACTGCTAGTCAAACTATACTTTTACAGTACAAGCTGACCTCTTATTGTACGGCAAGCCGAACCAACTTAGCAGTGCTGGCATTCAGACTCACTTACTGACTAATATTACCTATAACAAAGCGAGTAACTTTGTCTGTCTGTCTGTGGCCTTTTCACGCCTAAACCACTAAACCGATCGTTGTGAAATTCGACAAATAGTTCGCCAGGAACCGAAGAAGGACATTAAAGTCCCTATAAAGGCACTGTGCACGAAGACACGAATGTCGAGCAACGTCATTTTAAGTTGTTTTGGTTTGTAAAAGTTTACTAATATAGTTTTTAAGTCATTGTTACTAATACTATATGGATTGTGAGTAGGTACTTGTAGTCCGAAATAAAGAATATATATACAGGGTTATTGGTAAAACATTAACAACCTCTTAAGAGGTCATTGTACTCATCATTATGAACAACTTTTACTATGGGACCAAACCTGAAATCGCGAAAAAAAATCATCTGTTCTGTAATGTTTTACCAATAACCTACTTTTCATCTTGGATATTTTTATAAAAAAAATGATGAAATAAACGCAGACGAAGTCGCGGGCAACAGCTAATATATTTATGAATAGAAGAACAAGTCCTTTTTTTGCCAATTGCAATTCTAGGAGTGTTTTATATTGACCCATATAATTCTTGTCTGTACCTACATTGTAAAATGCTGTTTATATCATTGCATATCATAATCAACCTATAATATTCCCATTGCTGGGATATAGGCCTCCTCTCGGTGAGAGGGAGTGGGCCGTAATCCACCACGCGGGCCCAGTGCGGGCTGGTAGATTCGTTGGTACAACTCGTAAGTCGCATCCGTTACCATTGGGCCAGCACTGCTCTTATCTGTTGGATATGTGGGTATTATGGGTAAGCGAACCGTCTTGTATTCAGTTCATTTACCCTCGGTTTGAACGCACGTCTTTTATTTAGCCCGACCCGGCAAACGTTGTTTTGCCATATAAATTATTTCTAGCTGCCCAGCGCTACTTCGTTCGCGTGGTGTTCTACCCCTTACCCTACCCTACTCCTACCCTACACCTACACTACTCCTACCCTACTCCTACACTACTCCTACCCTACTCCTACCCTACTCCTACCCTACTCTTACCCTACTCTTACCCTACTCCTACACTACTCCTACACTACTCCTACCCTACTCCTTTAAGTAAAAAAAAAAAGATAAAAGTATCCTATGTCCGTCTCCTGGTTCTAAGCTACCTCCCCACCAATTTTCAGCTAAATCGATTCAGCCGTTCTTTAGTTATAAATAGTGTAACTAACACGACTTTCTTTTATACTATATACTAGCTGACCCGGCAAACGTTGTTTTGCCATATAAATTATTTCTAGCTGCCCGGCGGTACATCGTTCGCATGGTGTCCTACCCCTTACCCTACCCTACTCCTACCCCACTCGTACACTACTCCTACCTTACTCCTACACTACTCCTACCCTACTTCTACCCTACTCCTAACCTACTCCTACCCTACTTCTACACTACTCCTACCCTACTCCTACACTCCTACTCCTACCCTACTCCTATCCTACTCCTACCCTATTCCTACCCTACTCCTAACCTACTCCTACATTACTCCTACCCTACTCCTACCTTACTTCTACCCTACTCCTACTCTACTCCTACACTACTCCTACCCTACTCCTATTACCCTACTCCTAACCTACTCCTACACTACTCCTACCCTACTCCTATAAGTAAATAAAATTATTAAAAAAAAAAAAATATCCTATGTCCTTCTCCTGGCTCTCAACTACCTCCCTGCCAATTTTCAGCTAAATCGGTTCAGCCGTTATTGAGTTATAAGTGGAGTAACTAACACGACTTTCTTTTATATACACTCGAGAGCAATGAATCCGGGTCACTTAAAGAATGTTAAAAATCTCGGAAACTAAAAATGATAGGTTAATGCAATAAATTGTATTTAATAGACAATGTAATACTCCTTAAATGAAGGTATTAAAACTTCTTAGTTATTGTAAAGTTATATCATAAAAAAATCAAATTTGAAAAAGGGCCACTTTCGAAGATGGAACTACGAAATTACAGCATTTGGTTTTGCTTTTGTTTGTAATCTGTCATTTATGTGGGTACATAAACCATGTTGATAGTGCTCTATGTTCATTATTCAAGCTGAAATTATGTCGCTTACGCCTGAAGAATGCACCAGAATACTTACAATGCTGGAAACAGGCCGGAGTCAGCGCGATACAGCCAGGACTGTCGGTGTGTCGCTGTCAACAGTACAAAGAGTTCTCCGACGTTACGAAGAAACTGGTTCTAACCTACGCAGACCAGGAACGGGCAGAACCAGGTGTACCACAGCACGAGAAGACCGATACTTGGTGAACACCATGCTTCGAAATCGCTTTCTCACAGGAACTGAACTCACAAATCAGTTTCGACGCCTCGGAGGAAGTAACCCAAGTGCATGGACAGTAAGACGTCGGCTTGCTGAATCTAACTTAAAACCCCTTAGACCTGCAAACGGCCCTAAACTGGAGCGTGGGCATCGTATTTCAAGACTAAGATATGCCCAGAGCCACGTAAATTGGAGTATTGAAGATTGGTCAAAAGTTATGTTCTCCCAGGAAGTCCATCCTTATAGTGGTGGAACCATCATGGTATGGGCGGGTATTTGGATCGGCGGAAGAACTGAGTTGATTTGGATCAGAGGCAACCTCAACGCTCAAATTTATGCTGAGACGATTGTATCAGACGTCATCGTTCCTCTACAAGTGCAAATCGGTCCCTTATTTCAGTTAATGCATGATAATGCACGACCGCACACCGCAAGAGTTGTAAGACAGACTCTCGCCGCAGCTAACATCAATGTCCTGCCCTGGCCTGCTCAGTCGCCAGACTTGAACCCGATTGAGCATGCATGGGATATGCTACAGAGAAGAGCTCTGCCGAATATGGAGGGTATCCAGTCGCAAGAAGACCTTTTTTAGGGTTCCGTTGCCAAATGGCAAAAAACGGAACCCTTATAGATTCGTCATGTCTGTCTGTCTGTCCGTCTGTCTGTCTGTCTGTCTGTCCGTCCGTATGTCACAGCCACTTTTCTCCGAAACTATAAGTACTGTACTGTTGAAACTTGGTAAGTAGATGTATTCTGTGAACCGCATTAAGATTTTCAAACAAAAATAGAAAAAAAACAATAAATTTTGGGGTTCCCCATACTTAGAACTGAAACTAAAAAAAATTTTTTTCGTCAAACCCATACGTGTGAGGTATCTATGGATAGGTCTTCAAAAATGATATTGAGGTTTCTAATATCATTTTTTTCTAAACTGAATAGTTTGCGCGAGAGACACTTCCAAAGTCGTAAAATGTGTGTCCCCCCCCCGTAACTTCTAAAATAAGAGAATGATAAAACTAAAAAAAATATATGATGTACAATACCATGTAAACTTCCACCGAAAATTGGTTTGAACGAGATCTAGTAAGTAGTTTTTTTTTAATACGTCATAAATCGTAAACCGCAATTTACCTTTTATTCAACCAACTCAAGTATAAAAAAAAAAAAAAAAAAAATAATTTCATAAACATAAACCTTATGCATAAACCCGGATGTTACGGAACCCTCGGTGAGCGAGTCCGACTCGCTCTTGCCCGGTTTTTTTTGTTGTTGCAACGAACATGGGCGGCCATTCCACAGCGTGATTTGGATGAACTCATTTTGAGTATGCCAAACCGATGTTCTTGTGTTGTTAGTGTTCGCGGTAGAAACACGGATTATTAATTGTTTAAGTTACCCAATAAAATTTTAAAGAAAACTGTTATTTCAGTCTTTTTTTTCGAACTTTTGTGTTAGTGGTTCAAATGTCAAAAATCCCTTTATTAGGAAAATGGCAAATTTCTTTATTAATGCAAAGGTGACTTGGTTTATCGTTACTGTGACAAACGAAAACACTTTATTTGATGAATCCTTAAAGAAAATTTTAATTAATATCAATCAGGAGAAAAGTTATTGCAAAAATATATGTTGATCCCTAGACACTTTTGATGTGTGTATATATATATACTGAATAATAAAACTACACTCGAGAGCAATGAATCCGGGTCACTTAAAGAATGTTAAAAATCTCGGAAACTAAAAATGATAGGTTAATGCAATAAATTGTATTTAATAGACAATGTAATACTCCTTAAATGAAAGTAAAAAAAATATGAGTCACCATACATTTTATTAACACAAAATTACATAAAGAAACAAACTGCTGATCTCTCCTTAAAACAAAAATAGGAAACATGAAATTTTTGAACTTTATTACGATTTTCTTGAATTTTAATACTTCGTATTGCCTCCTCGTGCTTCCATTACTGCGTTTACGCGGTTTGGCATGCTGTACACCAAGTTCCTTCTACGATTTTGGGGAATATTCTCCCATTCCTCTGTGAGAGCAATTTTGAGCTCACGAAGCGTGATTGGGGGAGGGTTTCGTTGTTTTACGCATCTGCCTAGCTCGTCCCAAGCATGCTCGATCGGGTTGATATCCGGGCTGCGCGCTGGCCACTCCATACGAGTAATGTTCATCTCTTGAAGGTAGTCATTCACAATCCTACCTGTATGAGGTCGGGCATTGTCATGCATAAATATAGCATCCTCACCTAAATTGACCATAAATGGACCAACGTGATCATTGAGGATTTCTTCCACATATCTTACGCTAGTTAAAGAGCCGTTTTCTATGATCACCAGCTCTGTGCGACTTTCAGAAGAAATTCCGGCCCACACAAGTACAGACCCACCACCGTAGGCTACTTTTTCTTCGATGCATGCTTGCTTGAATCTTTCCCCTGGTCTTCGATACACTCTGTGTCTTCCATCGTGCTTGTAGAGCATAAATTTTGATTCGTCGGGGAACATAACTTTTGACCAATCTTCAATACTCCAATTTACGTGGTTCTGGGCATATCTTAGTCTTGAAATACGATGCCCACGCTCCAGTTTAGGGCCGTTTGCAGGTCTAAGGGGTTTTAAGTTAGATTCAGCAAGCCGACGTCTTACTGTCCATGCACTTGGGTTACTTCCTCCGAGGCGTCGAAACTGATTTGTGAGTTCAGTTCCTGTGAGAAAGCGATTTCGAAGCATGGTGTTCACCAAGTATCGGTCTTCTCGTGCTGTGGTACACCTGGTTCTGCCCGTTCCTGGTCTGCGTAGGTTAGAACCAGTTTCTTCGTAACGACGGAGAACTCTTTGTACTGTTGACAGCGACACACCGACAGTCCTGGCTGTATCGCGCTGACTCCGGCCGGTTTCCAGCATTGTAAGTATTCTGGTGCATTCTTCAGGCGTAAGCGACATAATTTCAGCTTGAATAATGAACATAGAGCACTATCAACATGGTTTATGTACCCACATAAATGACAGATTACAAACAAAAGCAAAACCAAATGCTGTAATTTCGTAGTTCTATCTTCGAAAGTGGCCCTTTTTCAAATTTGATTTTTTTATGATATAACTTTACAATAACTAAGAAGTTTTAATACCTTCATTTAAGGAGTTTTGCATTGTCTATTAAATACAATTTATTGCATTAACCTAGAATTTTTAGTTTCCGAGATTTTTAGGATTCTTTAAGTGACCCGGATTCATTGCTCTCGAGTGTATATAGATGTATAGATTATCATCTCTCATTGCATATCAATGCATGGTTATTACTTATTTAACCTTTTCACCGCCACACGTCAAAAAATAAAAAACTGGCCAAGTGCGTGTCGGACTCGCACACGAAGGGTTCCGTACCACAAGGCAAAAACGCCAAAAAAAAACATGTTTGTTGTATGGAAGCCCCCCTTAAATATTTATTTTATTTTAATTTTATTATTTATTATTAAAATTAAAATACAACTGAGTCTTTTGTGAATATTTCAAGTGCCTACCTGTTGCCATTTTTGATATCGAGCAAAAAAGGGCAAAAAAATCGAGTTTGTTGTATGGGAGCCCCCCTTAAATATTTAATTTATTTTGTTTTTAGTATTTGTTGTTATGGCGGCAACAGAATTAATACATAATTTGTGAAAATTTCAACTGTCTAGCTATAGCGGTTCTTGAGATACAGCCTGGTGACAGACAGACGGACAGACGGACAGACGGACAGACGGACAGACGGACAGACGGACAGACGGACAGACGGACAGACAGACAGACGGACAGACGGACAGACGGGCAGACGGACAGACGGCCAGACGGACAGACGGACAGACGGACAGACAGCGAAGTCTTAGTAATAGGGTTCCGTTTTTACCCTTTGGGTGCGGAACCCTAAAAACCTGCCCTCGGCGTCAAAGTCTGTCATGTAGTCGAACCGTGGCGTGCTGGGTACATTTTGGTTTGTCATCTAAACATGACTGTGGCGGGCAAAAGGTTAATATGTAATTTCACCGACCTACAACTCTTCAAAAACTATTAAGGCAACTACATGACCTAAAGCGCGATCTTTGTCGGACTGCATAGAAAAGAAAGAGAAGCGCGATGACACAACCCTGGTAATTTATTGCAAAATATGAAGCATTTATCTATTTGCAAAAATCTATTGTTTAGACTAGAAAATTAAAACACTAGTACTTTAGTATGTTGCTTGTAGAATAATCTCTAATAAATTCATAGTGTGTTTAACTACTATTGTGAACGGACGTACCGATCGCGCGCGCGTGCTCTAGTTAAGAGTATTTTGCAGACGCATCAAAACACCGTCGTCGCGGTGTACGTCGATCTATCGCGGTCACCGCAATGACCCAGTTACAAGTGCGGAAATCGTCATGAAGTGTTTATTATAATTGTTTAGGTGTCACGCCCGCCTTAAAACTAAATAATGGCTGCAAAACAGTCTATAAAAATAAAAACTGATCTGGAAAAGCAGTTGTACGACTGTTACATCCAGGAGAAAACGGACCGAGAAAACCTGCAACAAATGGTAAGTCAACTGAACGGCCACATAAAAAGCTTACAGGAACAGGTACAAGACCTTCAAGGTCAACTAAAATGCTTAAAGGCACAAGAATTAGAAGAACCCACAGATAAACAGGTCAGTGAGACCATAACATCTGCTCAGCCTACTAAAAGTGACGTTGAGTACTGCACCGACGAGGATGAACTCGCCAAAGAGACTGGGTGGATTAGGGCTAAAAATAGGAAGAAAAGGAAGTTGAACACCTCCCTTACTCCGCCACCACAACAAGCTAGCACTAGCGCTCAACAGCAGCAACTCAACAAAAAAGAGGTCACCTTTAAAAAAATTCTAGCACCGCCTCCAATCGTAGTGGACGGTATTATGAATTACCAATCATTTTACGACTTTTTGACTGAATCTCAGTCAGTAGAAACTTTTACCGCCAAAATGTTAAGCGGTAATAGTGTGAAAATAAATGCGAAAACCGAAGAATCCTACAGAGCGATCTCTCGACGCTTAACAGAAAAAAACTGTCTGTGGCACTCATACGAGGATAAGCAGACCAGGCCAATAAGAGTAGTGGCGAAAAAATTGCATTTTTCTTGCCTACCGGATCGGATTAAAGATGACTTAACGTCGCAAGGATTCCAGATAGAAAATGCAATTAACAAGCTAAGCTGGAGAACCAAAGAACCGCTGAACATGTTCATATTATCCTTTAAGAATGACGAAGATGTCAGTAAAATATACGGCATTAAACATATCCTAGGGTGTAAAGTTGAAATAACCCCGCTTAAGACATCAAAAATAATACCGCAGTGTAAGAGATGCCAGGCTTATGGTCATACCCAAAGGTATTGTTCAAAAGAGCCAAGGTGTGTTAAATGTACAGGTAAACACCTCACAGCTGAATGCAATAAACCTGCAGAAGAAAAACCTAAGTGTGTCCACTGTGGCTTACCGCACCCAGCCAACTACAGAGGGTGTTTAGTTGCCAAGGAGATGCAAATGATGAAGAACAAAACATCAAAAAATAACTCACCTAACAACCTTGCCGTTAAGCAAGCTGTTAGAAATACCGACAAACAGACAACAAAACAAAGTGCACAGTTTGCACAGACAACCGCGAAAACTGCACACACATCTAAAAGTGTCTCTTATGCACAAGCGGTAAAACCAAGCACGCAACCACCAAGTCTTGAGGACAAGCTCAACCAGATCTTGAAGTGCTTATCATCATTTGACAAGAGACTAGAAAAATTAGAATCAAGTACTATAAGAATCAATCATGAATAACACACTCAAAATAATGGCATGGAATTCCAACGGACTGCTGCAACACCAACATGAGTTGCAAGTAGTTCTAGACACAGAAAATATTGATGTGTGTTTGATCTCTGAAACGCACTTCACTAAACAGTCTTTTGTAAAGTTTAGAGGCTATAAGGTTTATCACTCGCTGCACCCTAACAACACGGCCCGAGGAGGTAGCGCGGTTATTATTAGAGAAAATATCTGCCATTATGAACAGTGTAAATACGAGGAGCCAGATACGCAAGCTGTGGCGATATCAGTGAAAACAAATAAATTTAATGTTACAGTAGCGGCTGTATACTGTCCTCCAAGACACACGATAAACAAAGAACAATATGTACACTTCTTCAGCCTCCTTGGACAGAGATTTATATTAGGCGGTGACTTTAACGCTAAGAACACTCATTGGGGATCGAGATTAACTTCAACTAAGGGAAGACAGCTTCTAAGTGCAGTGAAAGACATGCGTTGTGAGGTCATAAGTACTGGAAAACCTACATACTGGCCGACTGACACCCAGAAACTACCAGACCTTATCGACTTTTTCATCGTCAAAAACATATCAACAAATTATCTGAGTGTGAAAGAGGGGTACCACATGAACTCCGATCACTCTCCGATATTACTACAGTTGAGTCACAAAATATTACTAAGAGAAAACCACCTGACATTAGTCAATATGTTCACAGATTGGGAAAGTTTTAGCATAGATCTGCAAAATATTATTGACCTAAAAACTTCATTAAAAAGCAAAGATCAGCTCGATTTTGAAGTAAACAAGTTTAGCAACAATATCCAACAATGTGCATGGAACAACACGCCGCAGGTTATAAAGAAATTTAAAGGAAATTCCTACCCAAAGGAAATAATAGACCTATTATATGAAAAAAGGACTCAAAGAAAAAGTTGGCAACAAACTAGATTCCCGCAAGATAAAACTCTATTGAATAACCTTACGAAAAGACTGAAGAGAAAAATACAAGCATTTCAAGATGAGGCTTTCAATACTAACCTACGGCAGTTAAGCAGCGACCATACAACGGAATACTCTCTTTGGAAAGCTACAAAGACACTCAAAAGACCAGTTACACCAATTCCCCCTATCAGAGATGGTAATGGAAAGTGGGCAATAAGCAATGAGCAAAAAGCTCTAAGATTTGCTCATCACTTAGAAGATACCTTTCAGCCAAATGACAGGTCTACAGACAACCTGCAGTTCGCCAATATTCTGCAAGATCAAAGAATTAAGCTTGTGACCCCAAAAGAAGTTGCAAGGGAAATTCAAAACATTAGCCTAAAAAAGTCACCAGGGTATGACCTTATTACGGGAGAAATATTAAAACATCTCCCGCGTAAAGCCATCGTTAAGCTTACTAGGCTCATCAATGCCGCATTTGTGCTAAAGCATGTTCCTGAGCCATGGAAAGTTGCTGAGGTGATTATGATTGCAAAGCCAGGTAAACCACCTCACGAAGCATCATCTTACAGGCCCATTTCCCTGTTGCCTATAATATCAAAGCTGTTTGAAAAATTGTTTTTAAAACGCCTAAAACCTATAATAGACGAGAAAAACCTGATCCCAGACCATCAGTTTGGTTTCAGAGAGAAACACTCAACAATAGACCAAGTACATAGAATTACTAACATCATTGAGAGAACGCTTGAAGATAAAAAAGTCTGCTCCACTGTATTTTTAGATGTGGCACAAGCTTTTGATAGAGTTTGGCATAGGGGTTTGATATATAAGCTGAGACTAATGCTGCCCAATGATTTTGCCGATATCCTGCAATCATACATTACAGATAGAATGTTTCGAGTAAGGCACGAGGATGCCTTTTCCGAATTAAAAGTTATTAAAGCTGGCGTGCCTCAAGGTAGTGTGCTGGGTCCAGTCCTCTACCTGCTGTACACGCATGATATACCAGAGCTGGAAAATAATACTATTGCAACCTTTGCGGATGACACTGCCATTATGGCAACAGGGTCATGCCATACGGAAGCAATCAAAAAGGTACAAATCGCTGTAAATAAAGTTCATGACTGGGCACAAAAATGGAGAATTAAATTAAATGAATCGAAGTCACTTCACATTGACTTCACCAACAGGAATTGTGATTACCACCCAATCTTCATAAATGGCCAACAAGTGCCATACGCAAATACAGCCAAATACCTTGGCATAACGCTTGACGCGAAACTGCGCTGGAAAGAGCACGTCAAAAAGAAAAGACAGGAACTAGAAATGCGATTTAAAAACATGTATTGGTTGATTGGACGGGATTCCTGCCTATCGATACACAACAAAATTCTGTTATATAAGCATATCCTTATGCCAATATGGACATATGGCATCCAATTATGGGGATGTACTAAGCCGACCAACATCAAAATAATACAAACATTCCAGAATAAGGTACTCAGGAGTATTGTTAATGCGCCCTGGTATATAAGAAATGACGACCTCCATCGTGACCTAAAAATGGAACCCGTCACCAAGATCATCCAAAAATTTGCTGAGGCCCATGAACACCGACTCCACCGACATGTGAACATCGAGGCAATTCAGCTGTTAGACCAAACAAATATAGTGCGAAGACTAAAACGGACAAAACCTTTTGAGTTAGTGTAGTGTAAAAAGTGTAGAAATAATAGTGCTAATGACACACATAATAACACATGAACAAAGTGTTTATATCATCATATCAGACTCTAAGAAAGTGGAACGGACTTGTGTAAAGTACAATAAACACTATTCTAAGTTTTAAAATAATTATCACGTAAAAAATTAAGTTAGATTAAAATTGCTTATTAGTCTTATAGGCTAGATTGTAATTAATTATTAAGAACCTGGTTCTTTTTAATAAAGGATAAAAAAAAAAAAAAAATATATATATTTTCTGATTTTGTTTACTGTAGTCGATCATATAATTTTATTGTTTCTAAAACTTGCGTTTTTTGTGTTTAGGTCCTATAAGCCCCTTATCTAGATGATATCCTTATCAGAGATAGCGATAGTACTTTTCAGAACAAACTCCTTCACAAGGAGCTAATAAATTTTGCTAAAATTCTAAATGTTCTCTCAGTCGGTGCTCGCCAGTCAGTGGCACTTCCAGGCACCACAGCACCTGCAATACCATCCAATATTTACTCCAACAGAATCTAAAATTTACGTACAGACGCCAGCACATCAACCTACTACAATCTGTCAAATTTCTTTAATAGATTTTCAACTTTATCGCTATAGCATAAGGTTCAAAGTTGTTTGGGAAAATTTGACAGTTTCGGCCTTTCGGGTAGCTTGATGTGCTGGCGTCTGTACATCGGTGTAAAGTACAAACTTTGTTTCTCTCAAGTTAGGTTGAAGTCGAATTTTGTCGTTCTTTTAAGCTGATATCAGACGGTCTGTTTTGTAAAAATCTCACATTTTGTCATTCATAGTAACCACACTTCACCTAAGTTGTCTGTGTGGTGCCGGACTTAAAGAATAGCACCACCCCATACTTCCCGTGGGTGTCGTAAAAGGCGACTAAGGGTCGTACCGGAGAATGGGCAGTAGCGTTCTCTATGCATTCGACCACCATACTATACTGCGATCGCCAACCCGCCTGCCAAGCGTGGCGATTATGGTAAATCCCCCCTCTTGGGGGAGGCCTATTTCCAGCAGTGGACGTCTTTCGGCTGAAATGATGATGATGATGATGACCTAAGTTTTTACGGCGAGATAGATAATAAATCGGCAGATTCTTTACTTGTTGTTCATTTATGGCGGCTGGTTCTTCCCGTGACCCAAGAGCTAGCTTTTACCTTCGTTAAAGGCATTGCCATACGCCGTGGCAATGCCGCCAGTCTCTTGGGTACGTTACCAGTCGAAAGCGATGCGGAGAATTTTTTCGACGCCATATTTTAGTTAGTGAATAGTAAGTTAGGTTTATGTCTTGCATTAGGCATCTTTCACTCGAAGTGAAACGTTCGAACACAAAATGAAAAATTAATTCATTAGTGTACCGATTCAAATGTTGGGTTTCGGCATCTCTCACTCGCGCTCCGAATGACCGAAAAATTAAATGAAATCAGCAAATTCACGTTACATTTCTGTAAAATGCAATTTATTTGGTGTCATGTGAACGTTGGATGAAACAAAAACTGGCCAAGTGCAAGTCGGACTCGCACACGAAGGGTACCGTACCACAAGGCAAAAACGCCGAAAAAAACATGTTTGTTGTAATGAGGGGCTCTCATTACAACAAACATGTTTTTTTCGGCGCGTTCTTAAATATTTCTTTTATTTTAATTTTATTATTTATTATTAAAGTTGAAATACAACTGAGTATTTTGTGAATTTTTCAAGTGCCTACGTGTTGCCGTTTTTGATATCGAGCAAAAAAGGGCAAAAAAATCGCGTTTGTTGTATGGGAGCCCCCCTTAAATATTTATTTTATTTTGTTTTTAGTATTTATTGTAATAGCGGCAACAGAAATACATACTTTGTGAAAATTTCAACAGTCTAGCTATCGCGGTTCTTGAGATACAGCCTGGTGACAGACAGACAGACGGACAGGGATAGACAGCGAAGTCTTAGTAATAGGGTTCCGTTTTTACCCTTTGGGTACGGAACCCTAAAAAATGAATCTTCAATCGAGAAAACCAAGAATTCACTCGAGTGTAGCGTCTGATGTCAGCTTAACATATTTCATGTTCCAATACTTGAGATAAAGTGAAGAGACACATATGCAGCAAGTTTCCTTAGAATATAGGTCAAAGCTTCGTGTCATCCTGATATTGACTGGATATGGTCTGAAGTTTGCAGCACTTAAATTTCTAGATACGCTCGTACTTACCTACTACCTATATTGCAATGTTTACCTGTATAATATAGAAAAGGTATTTTTGCAATATTCATTTGAAAGCATCTTCGAGTTACAATGCATTGTATAATTGCATAGCACAGATGTGAGTTCTATGTAAGTATGTACTATACCTTATTTACCATTTACCGGGTAATATGTCTTTCATTGACTTGAATGTGCCATGGCGGCTGATAGTACTTGTATGTCATGCTCACACAAATGTCTCGCTGACGGCGCGGCGGTGTGTGTATTGGATCATTTAGCTCCCTTCAAAATGGTTGAGCTGAATGGTGCTGATGATCTTCTTACTATTTGCTGTACTCTGGACGCTCTTAACGCGTACGTATTTTTTTTTTACATCGTTCTCACATATAATTGTAAATTCAACATTAATGATGTAACTAATATTTTTGTAAAAATACAATTTAAAAGAGTGTCCATGGAGTTTCTTGCCCGTTCTTCTCCATAGGTACCTACGCTTTGGAATGGGCAACTAGCTTCATATTTTCTGACTGACCGACTTCTTGACAATTCAAAAGAGCCTGTAAATGGTTTAATTGAAATAAATGGTTTGAGTTTGAGTTTTGATGAACACGTTTAAAAAGAGACTGTAGGTATGAATTAATAAAATAGAATGCAATGTCAGCACCTTAATAAAATTGCGTAACACATTATCAATCTCAATTTGAATTATTTTGAAGTATATTGCTAATCCATTGCTTCATATGTTTGAAAAATTTGTTTGCTCAACAACGTCAATAACGCAATGAATGTCGTTGTATTGTCAAAGTGAAACCCATTGCTACTGATAGTGCAATTACCGCGCTGGCTATAATACAGGCTGGCAGGGAGATTGACGCGCAACCTGTTACTATGGATTCATTCAGTACATGATTTTTAATCCCCACGTTAAAAATTTCGTCAGTTATAAAAATAAAAATTGCTGTTTAACTTTTCTGTATTCTCCTTTAATTTAAATTTAAAGCATTGTATCGTAGTAGTTTGTACAAGGCATGATGGGGTTGGGGTGTCCATTGGGATAAAAACCCCAACTATCCAATAAAGATTATAAAAAAAAAATACTTTTCTGTGAAGCAGCCGATTTTTTCAAAAAGAGCTAGTGTATTCTTCGTAGACAGGGATTCAAATAGCTCTAATAAGATCTTCCCTTGCCAAATATCGCTCAACGCATCTAAATAAGTTTTCACACTGACCTCTATAATACACCTGTATTATACTGCCGTCCTTTAACTAAAAAACCGTAAACCCTCAAATGGTCAATTTTCACTTTTTAATACAGAGTGACG
The DNA here is from genome assembly GCA_916614155.1 of Mesoligia furuncula. Lineage (NCBI taxonomy): Eukaryota > Metazoa > Arthropoda > Insecta > Lepidoptera > Noctuidae > Mesoligia > Mesoligia furuncula. The sequence continues at coordinate 28,111,301 of OU744794.1, forward strand.
GAGTTCAAAATTCTCTATCTTGTTGTCTAAGAAACATTTCTAGAACATAAACAGTTCCAAAGATATGAAAATTTTCTAGGCCGCTAGGTAGCATACTTTTCAAGAGACATCAATTCCCACTTATTTTTGCGTTTTTTCGAAAACTAGTTTTTGCACTTAGCTGCCTTTTAGTTAGTGGACGGCAGTATAGAGGTCAGTGAGTTTTTACTTCAAAAACAGATGACGGTTCTAAAATATACAAGGTGGTGCAAAAGTTATCACCCGATGTTCTTCTGTAATCACACTACTAATAATTATAAAGGCGAAAGTTTGTGAGTGTGAGGGGGTGTGTGTGGTCAGCGGGATTGTCCGAAAGGGTGACCACTGGCCCGGAACATAAAGGGCTAAGGAAGGAACACGGGTGGGTTTTAGTCAGTAAGAGTCTGACACCCCCTTCCGCTCCACCCAGATGGAGCGAGCCAAAGCGGGAGGGGTCATTTGATGAATCCCCATCTTAAAAAAAAAAAGGGGTGTGTGTGTGTGTGTGTATGTGTGTTTACATGTTTGTTACTTCTTCATGCTCAAACGGCTGGACCAATTTTGATAAAATGTATGGTATGGTATGGAGGTAGCCGACACCCTGGATTAACATATAGGCTACTTTTTATCCCGATATTCCCACGGGATCAAAACTTATGCGGGTGAAACCGCGGAGCGCAGCTAGTTTTTTTATAAATAAAATACTTCGGTTCTGCTTTTGGATTATGTTTATTTGATGTTTTAATTTATTCCATTAAGGGCTGATTTTTCCATCGCCGGATAACTTTTATTCGAGGAATAAAATTGTTAAGTTGTTAGTTGTTATTGTTGTAAAGTTTTTGTATGACATAACTGTCAAGATTTCATAATTATTTCTTGAATGAAGTTAGTAGAAAATGATATCGGCTAAGTGGCCGCCGCCAGAATTGATGACCGTTCGGGCCCGATTTTTGGCACATTCCATCACTCTTGCCAGAACTTCTGGCGGTAGGTCCTCGCATTCTTGACGGATATTCTCTTTGAGGGCTTCAGGAGTCTGAGGCTAGTTGACATAGACTCGTGACTTAAAAAAACTCCATAAAAACAAGTCTGGAACGGTTTAATATTATGTAAAGAAAAAAATATTACGCTGATTCAAAACCATCGAGTTTTTAGGTTCTTAACCTTATTTTTCTATTTTTAGCGCTTAAAATTATAAGATGGAGTTTATTTTAACATAAACACATAATACCACTAGACTTTCATTTGACCTCCAAATTACGTCAAAGTTAAGTAGATTGGAAATACTTTCGGTGCCTCATATCATCCTATGATAAAAAAATCACGTCATAAAATGTCATATAGGGATGACCAGAATAATAATTATAATGCAATCATGCGAACATTTCGGCCTGTCAAACGTTGAAAATTAATTCACACAAAAATTCTAAATCCCGAGTTCTGAATGATCGATTAATGATCAATATAATGATAGCTTACCCTTTAACCACTCACGTGTCCAGAGGGACACGTGAGTGGTTAAAGGGAATGCATTTTATTTAAACTATATTCGCGGGGAGAGCCCCGCGAATATAGTTTTGAAAGAAATCACTCACAGTCATGCACCTCTAGGTACACATAGTAGATACTATCCGTCTTCACTCGGCAACTGTATCTACTAAACTTGCATATCTAACGACTAGTACAATTAATAATATACAAAATTAGCAACTAAAATCGATTTCCTAATTTTATAATAGATCAGTTTGAAGTAATAAGAAAATGTTCGATTTTGTCGATCATTCCCACCTCTAAAGCTGTCAAGTGTCATGCTTGATGTTTCTGACGTCAAGCAAAAAACGTCAAATTTAGGATTAATTATTGTGTTATACGGGGCAAAGATATTGAACTCTTCACCCTACTTTTGAAGTAGAATTTAGAAAATTTATTTAAAATTAATGACTGCTTAGAAAACCAAAATATTGAAATTAGTTGCTTATAACTAAATCTATAAATTAAAAATATAAAAAAAAGTACTTAAAAATAACTTTACATACCCAATTGGCCAAAACGAGAGATTAGGCTACCCGAAAAAATTATTTCGCGTCCCTTAGGAGTATAGCGATTCATGACGTGTATTTTGTATCTTTTTATTTCACAAATGTCAACGTACAATTGCAATTTGCCACCATTTGCAAAAATTATAGCATCTTCCAACAGGATGATGACTTTTGCGCCACCTAGTTCTATAAGACACCTTTTTACCCGACTGCGCGACGCAATGGAGTGGTAATGTGTTCATCAGCCTATGTATATATGTTTGTATGTTCCTTTGAAGCACTATACAGACCAAACGCCTGGGCCGATTTTTATGATTCACACGTTAATCGATTCCTCTTGCTCCGGCGAGTGTCACCAAAGACATGATGTTAGCGAAAATTCAATATGGCGACTACTGGACGCCAAATTCAATTTTTTTTTTAATTTTTTTTTTTCAAAACCTATCGAGTGGGGTATCAAAATAAAGGGTTTTAAAAGGTGATTTTTTATTTTTTTAAATAACTTTTTTTTAAACTGTCATATCATTGACTATACATCGACTAAAGGTAGCACAGCACACCTATCAAACCGGGAAGGGATCGGCACCGTATCAATTCGAGCCGTTCAGTATTCTTTGTATGAAACTCTCTACTGCAACGCACACTAATCGGAATCGTAACGTAATCGCCTCGCCTCGGGACAAGCTCACGAACCGCCGTGCGGTGCGTTACGGTTCGTCATCCCCGCGCTTACGGCTCGTCGACCCCGCGCTTCGACTCTCCGTACTCGAGCTTACGTCTCTTCGTCCACCCTTGCCCCTCTCACCCCTCCAGCCTGCCTGCTGCACCATCAACCAGCAGTCGGTGAGCCGTTAGCGCGACGTCACCTAGCCATAGCCGAGTCGACGTATCGGAGCTTCTGATCCGCTTTGGTTACGTGCTTACGTTAGGTTGACGCCTGTTTTACGGCGAGGCGAAAGGCGATACGCTGCCGATCCCTTTCCGATTTGATACGTGTGCTATGACCTTAAACAGTAGAAATGTTGCTTGACCTGTAAAAAAGTATTTTCCAAAGATGTTTAACCTTTTCATTCCGCAACACAATCTAGTGTCGGAGTGGAACTATAAAATGTTTGATGTCCAACACTTGGCCCTTTTATCATCTCTACAGATTTATGTGCTCAATCTCATTTCATAACAGAACCTTTATAATTCGCTCCGTTCCGATGTGACGACATTTATTTTATCGAGAGACTAGCACATTTTGAAATACGGGTAAGTTTTGAAGCGTGGACGCAGACATGATTTATCAAAGGAAATAGTGCAGCTATGTTGGTAATGCTTAGGTATCCTGACAATAAATAGGTGTTATTACATTACACAAGGGATTTCAACTTCTCTATTCTATTTTCAAGTGTCTTTCAGCTTGAAAAAAAAAACAATAATCAATCATTCCTACAGTATTTGTCTGTCCTTTCCCTTTTTAATCCATCCAAAGGTTGTCTTTAAAAGATCGCTTTTAGCGATAAGACCGCCCATTGTGTCACCCTTTGTACAGTTTCTCGATTTATATGTCTGTAATTTATATGGTGTACATAATAAAGAGTATTCTATTCTATTCTGTTCTATTCTATTCTATTCTATCATTGATCATCACGTTATACAGATTTGCATCATTAGCGTTCCGTACGCAAAGGGTGCCAACGGAACCCTATTGCTAAGCATCCGCTGTCCGTCCGTCCGTCGACCTGACTGTCAGCGGGCTTTATCTCATGAACCTTAATAGATAGACAGTTGAAATTTTTACAGAGTGTGAATACCTGTTGCAAATATTACAAATAATAAAATAAATTTAATAAAAATTAAAGGGAAGACCCATACACACACACACACACTCACTCCATACAAGAAATGTGTTTCTGCGTATTTTGCCTTGTGGTACGAAACCTTTCGTGTGCGACTCGCACTTGGCTGTTTTTTTTTATAAATAATAGGTTCGTAGCTTGGTGTTAAGTACACCTTTGTCCGAGTGTGATGTCAATCAACCATATCGGTCTATTGCAGTCCACTGCTGGACATAGGCCTCTCCCAGGCAGCGCCACAACACCCTGTCCTCCGCCTTCCGCATACAGTCTGCCCCAGCCACCTTCTTTAGGTCGTCCGTCCATCTAGCTGGGGGGCGTCCCACACTACGCTTGCCGATACACGGTCTCCACTCCAGGACTCGTCTGCTCCACCAGCCATCGGTCCTTCGACAAACTTGGCCAGCCCACTGCCACTTCAGTTTGCTTATTCTGCAAGCTATGTCGGTAACTCCGGTTCTTTTCTGGATAATTTCATTCCTGATTTTATCCTTCAAAGAGACTCCGAGCATAGCTCGCTCCATAACGCGCTGAGCGGCTTTGAATTTGTGTGGACCAGCTTGACCGTCAGTGTCCACGTTTCAGCACCATATATCATAACGGGCAGGACGCACTGGTTGAAGACCTTAGTCTTTAGTGCCAGAGTGTTATGTAAATATTGCTTATTTTAAAATAAACCGAAATAACTCTGTTCTTATTTTTTCCTGCGTAATAGGTAGGTACTTAAAACCAGGCAACTAAAATCGTTAACTGAGTATGTACAAGTACCGGGTCAGCGGGATTGTCCTCCGGGTCAGCGGGATTGTCCGCCGGGTCAGCAGGATTGTCCGAAAGGGTTACCGCTGGCTCGGAACATAATGGGCTAAGGAAGGAACACGGGTGGATTTTAGTCAGTAAGAGTCTGACATCTATGAGTCTGACACTCCCTTCCGCTCCACCCAGAGCGGGAGGGGTCATTTGATGATTTCTTATACGCAAAAAAAAAGTATGTACAAGTACCTATATAAAAAGGAATGAATCATATGGCATCGAAAAATTCGTTCATATTGTTGTTAATTGGAAAAGTGCCCAAAAGACTGGCAGCATTGCCACGTTGTATGGCAATACTGATTCTTTGGCCAAAAAATAGGTCACCTGCTGAAGACTCGACAAATCGCTTGTTAACGTTTCGAAAAACTAAGGGCCGGTTGTTTCATACGGTTGGTTAACGTAACAAACTTACGTCAAATAATACGTCAATAATGAGCACGTAATCGTTAATATTTGACATGTCAAGGCCATAATTTTGTAATTGTAATTTGAAAGAAAGCTTTTTTGGTTTGACATTAGTTAGCCCCATTTTTGACGTATAAGTAATAGTATGCATCAAGTGGACGTGAAGCAACCCGCCCTTAGTGCACTATTACGAATCTTTGGACAAGATTTTCCACCCCAAACGCTCGAACATATATATATAAGTTCCAATAAGATTGGGTTATTTGCGCTGTTTGAGGTTGTCCGCACCCCAGCCGCACTCACAGCCCGCCGTGCTAGGAAGATGGGATTAACTAATTAATTATTGAATCTGCGTAAGTGCGGTCCAGCATGTGAACTGAATTCGTATGTTTCTACCGGAAGATAATACAATGAGGCGACCCTTTGAAGGATTACAAAGGTATCCTATAGAAAGTAGGCGACATAACAAAGTTATGTTAACTTTTAGCTCTGTTCCGACTTCATTATATTTTTATTTTTTATGAAGTTAGAATCGTGTTACCAAGTTTCCTGTCCTGGGTGATGGCGTTTTTTTTTGTTTATTCTTTGTCTTTGTTTCCTTTACAGAGCTTATATTAATTTATATTTTATATTTAAATTTTATATACTTATTAGATTTAATTTTGTAGACGTTATGCAGGGAAGCACCTCAGAGGTCAGATAGGCAGTCGTTTATCTGACCTCTACAACCCACTTATTGGGTAATACGATACCCCTTGATAAGACTGGTTGTCAGGCTTTCGGGCTTGTGACGACCCGTAACGAATGTCAAAGATCTACGGATGACAGCTGGGACCAACGACTTAACGTGCTTTTTGAGGCATGGAGAAGTCTTGGTATGTGAAGATGGTCACCCATCTGGATGGGCAAGCGTAGCTTAACCTGATCGATCGAACCGTGCGGCTGTTATTTCTTAGCCACAGTACTTAACTTATTTTCTAAAATAAAACTAACCTATAAATACCTTGACAAATCACGGGCTAGGATGTCGTCGCGAAAAAGTGGATTGTTTTTGGTATATTATTGCACTAAGGTTTTTGTTTACTTTCCTAGTTATGAGGAATTCTTATGTTAAAAAGATTGTTTCAAATTCATTACTTTCTATCATTTTTACTCGGCTTTTACCAAAGAGATTTAAGACACAAATAAATAATGTCTTTGGCTTTTATAAACGATCTTTTAAACCTCAAAATTCGTAAATCTGTGACACACGGGTAGCAACCTAAGACACTTTATTTTAAAGCATTTTCACGTCTCCCAGATTTGCGAACAGAATTATACGGATTTAAACACGACTGACGTTGAGTTCCGGAGTCCTGGCATGTTAAGTTCATTTATGCCATAGAACATAAAATTAGGCAGATAAAGTTTTACAACCGATTCTAAAAAGTACCCTGGGGCCGTATTACGAAGTACTAATGCGAACATGATTTCTGTGCGAAAAAGGGACGGTGCTATCGTTCATGTATAGCTCCGCCTCTCTCTTACACTGGAATCATGATGGCATAAACCGTCATAATGCGGCCACCTGTTCTTTTTTGATCCGGTTGGTTCGTTTGTTTAGCCAGCCCGAACAAACGATCGCCACGATTGCGTATTCACGCGAGAATTGCTTTGTATTGCGACATTTGGTTAGGGTGAAACTCGAAACTATGGTAAAAAAAGCAAAGTACCCTGTTATTAACCCAAAAACAGAGAGAGTAAAATTCAACAGAAACGTATATATTTGACAACAAATTAACCTTGTAAATAATAGTAGATTATGCACCGAGGGGCTAAAGTTGTGTCTTATGTCACGGGCGTCATATTGAATCTCGAGCGCAATGAAGGATTCGGGATTTAACTCCCGAGCGCAGCGAGGGAGCTAAGAGTTTAACTCACGAGCGAAGCGAGGGAGTTAATACAAGAATCCTGAATGCAGCGAGAGATTCAAGCTAGCCCAAGGCAAAGACACCTTTAGCCCAGAGGAGGATACTCTACTTTTTACACCTACTGTGAGAAAATAATAGCCATAGTACGAAAATTCGCGCCTTTATTGCGTCAACCAATATGTAGCCAAGACACGAACAATTCGATTTTCAAAAAAAAACTACTATTACGGTTACACGGCGCGGTACGGTATTTGTTATTATTAATGCCAGTTTTAATGTTATTCCATTCCTTTTAAAAAATGGTTCGTAGTTATCTAATTATTCTTACAATATTATGTCTTCGAAAACATGGCAACGATATGAAGAAGCAGTCGTTATGATTTTGTAGGAAATCGAGAATATCATCCACGCGTAGTAAGGGTTTCGAGAATAGCTTTCCTCTTTCTGGCACCAAAGGGTGTTTGACGTGTTTGTTAGTACTATACTGCCAATTTAGCTGAGCATGTGAGATTCCAAATTCAAATCACATTATTGACCAGCGGGTCATAATGAAATCCAGTACAACATTATTGACCGGCTGTGCCCCCGGCCACTAATGACTCACTTTAGGTTAAGGTTGCTTGACATATAATTTGACATTTTCGAGCAGGTGGTGTGAAAAATTATTTATTTAGGCATACATAAATATCGAGAACAGAGGTGGCCCAATCGTAACGGCTCTGACTCACTTGTTATAAGTCCTGGGTTCGAACCCAGCCAGCCAGGCGTTTTCCTTTATGTAAACAATTTCATTACCACTGCTCTTAAAAGCGGTGAAGGAAAACATAGTGAGGAAACCGGCCTGTTCTAGAACATGTGACATCTACCAACCCGCGTTGGGCTCGCGTGGTACAGCCCACTCCCTCGCAAAGAGAGGAGGCCTGTGTCCCAGCAGTGGGAACATTTATGGCTGATTATAGGCATATTGAGTTCAAAAAACTGTCTTTTCTCACTGGTTTTAATAATCTGTGGTCCAGACGTGCGAGGGATGTCGGATAGAAGAGTGTTGAACTAAATACATAATCAATGCATAAAGTGTCCCTGTTTTTTAAATCAATGCTTTTCCTTCGAAAACGCTGTTTGAAATTCAGGACGGGAAGCGATTATGATGTATATTATGGTGGTATTTATGATGTTGAGAGAAAAAATTTTTTGGTGTGGGAAGTTTTTTGGGTTGGAAGGAAAAATATGGACGTGCGTCTGCCAAGATCCTTTTTGTCAGGAACGCGTGGAGGTATCAAGTTATATAATGATAAACTCATCCCAACAACGGAACTCTTTATTGTGTGTGGGTCGTCGCGCACTTGGCTGGTTTTTTTGTACATTTGTATGTCTCATTTGTATGTTCTCCATATTCTTTGTTTAGAAAATAGAATGGCAGGGGGAATATTTCTATATTTAGATACAGGGCTATTGAGTTAAATGATGAACATTTGAACTGCCTCGCAAAGAATGCGTCGAAATCAGACCTACTTTTCAGGCTGAGATTATGATTATGGGTACAAATGCTAACATTGATTAGGAGACAATCAATCTGCCTAGCCTTTTCCCAGCTATAGAATATTGGAGCCAGCTTCTAGTCTAACCAGATGCAGCTGGAGCATGTACATGGAGCGACTGCCTATTTGACCTCCACAACCCAGTTACTGAGTGATACCATACCCCATGGTAAGACTGGTTGTCAGACTTTCGGGCTTCTGACTACCCGTAACGACTGTCAAAGATCCACGAATGACAGCCGGGACCAACGGCTTAACGTGCTTTCCGAGGCACGAAGGGTTCTTGGTATGTAAAGATGATCACCCATCATGATCACCATGGACCAACCGCTCTAGCCGTGCGGCTGTTATTTTTAAGCCACAAGCTTCTCATTAGGTAACTCTCTTGCAGGCAATAATCCATCCAATACGGATATCTAATTATTGCAATGCAGGCAGCAGCTGAGTTTACCTCGGTTCAAAAGTCTATATACAGTATTACGTTATACCTAACCTTTTAGGATAAATGAACATAAAGTTATGTCTACAAACTTTCCTGTCGCCTTGACTGAATACTAAGGGACAAAGAAAAAAAACTTAAGGCTCTTCTTAACTAGAGTGTAACATTAAATGACGAAAACTAACTTTTAAGCTTTAGCATTTGTAATTCGACGTTAGCTTTGGGAATTGAGTGATCCAAATCTCTGTGCCTTTTAAGAATTTGAATCTTAAGACACAAAGACAAAGATTTGTCGGATATGGTAAGTACAAAGTTTGTTGGTATAAATGGATAAGTTCAACACATCCTCCGCTTGTAGCGGCATACGTATATTTACTATGTGAACTTAATGTACACGTGGGTCGGTATGAAACCAAACTTGTATCCTACATAAAATTTAATAAACAATACAAAACACTTATAATATGGACAATTTAAACTCTAATAATAGTATACAATATCAAATAAAAACACAACAATAACAACATTTCTATTAGCCAACTAGATAAACCTACATTTATTATTAAAAAAAACTGTTTTGATTTTTTAAAAAGACCAACTGGTTTTAAGATTATTATTATTTCTTACCATAGATTTATGGTAAGTACAGTAAACAGCACAAAGGGCCATGGTGCGAGCCATGCTTGACGTAACCCTAGTAGACCGCCGGACGGCGCGTACGTGTTCCACGCGCGCCTCAAAGAGATGTCAGCATTGGGGAGGGGGCCCCTTAGGGCCGAAGCCTGCCGGGTCAGCGGGATTGTCCGAAAGGGTTACTACCGCTGGCCCGGAACATAAAGGGCTAAGGAAGGAACACGGGTGGGTTTTAGTCAGTAAGAGTCTGACACTCCCTTCCACTCCACCCAGAGCGGAAGGAGTCATTTGATGATTTCCCAACCGCAAAAAAAAAAAAAACCCTAGTAGACCGAGTGTGTAACACTGAAATCCGTCGTCGGTCGAAAGTCTACGACGTCGGGGACAGGGCGATGCGCCTCAAGTGGAGTTGGACAGGACATCTAGCTAGACGAAAAGATGGCCGGTGGAGTAAGGCTGTGACCAAACGGTGACCAAGGTCAGGCCAAAGAAACCAGGGCCGTTCAAAAGCGCGATGGGTTGATGATATCGACAAAGTCGCGGGAAACCTGGATGAGGGACGCACGGAATCGGGAAGTATAGTAGAAGAAAGGGGAGCCCTTTATCCAGGAGTGGGCGATTCCGGGCTGAAATGATGATTATGACAGTCAGGGAAAAAGATATATTTAGCAAATAGACTACCAACTTATCGTATTATCATTTCATATATGCCATTATTATGATTCGTATGAAAATATCTCAAATGCTCTTGATGTCTCAATCTGCTATACCACTCATCTCCCTGACTGTACATCTACAAAAACTTCGATCTGTCTTGAAATTGGGTTATTATGTGAGTGGCGCAATAAATTTTTATTAATTTAACCTTTTAAGAAAAAAGAAAACTTTTATACAAGTTGCTTTACAGTTTTATGGAAAAGATTCAACTCCCTTCGTGGTGAAATAGATGTCTGTGTTCGTTCTGAAGCCTCAGTTACGACTAAACTTAGAGTCACAATTGTATAATTATTTTTTTTATAAGTATCATTTTTTATATTTAATTGTTCTTTCCCAAAACTTTTTCGTTATCTATGGAAAAGTTCTCATTATGTAGTGTAATTTAATTTTTGTTTTTTAAATACATAATTGTTTTACTTAAATTATTCATGCTAGATTTAGGTCTAGTAGATGTCAATCAGAAATATAGTGTTATAACTATTTTAATGCATTTCATCAAATTTGTGAAATACGTAGATGTAAAAAAAACCGACCGTTTTTTTTCCGATATGAACCGGGAAAAAGACAAAGTAGTAAAAAGAGCAGCTTATTGACCTGTTCAGTAAGTTTCAATACATTTCTTGTATCGGATAGTATCTCTAGTGCATTTCACGCTTGACTACATACGGTTCTGATACGGTTCCCACGAGAGTCGTGACCCAGTCTTATACACTCATCCTTATACATCTATATACAGGGTGAATTTTTCAAGTGAGCGTGGATGGCCAAATCCAAAACTATGAAAAATTAGCTGTAACACTATTTTTTGAAAATGTTCTCATTTTCAAAAAATAGTGTTACAGCCAAATTGGACTGATTTTAAAATTTCCATAGAAACAGAGATTTCCAGTTATCTTTTTTTAAATAAGACATTTCGAAAATGTTCTCTACTAACTCTTTAGACCTTTGTATCCTGCTTATGCGTATGAAGTTTAATTAAAATTGATTCATTAATTTCGAAAAATAAGGGCTTGAAAGTTTGTATGAAATGCCGTACGGCGTAAATGCTCTTAAGAACGCGTATTCGATTTAACGCAAGACAAAATCTACACGATTTCTAGAACGACGTAACTTTCACGCACACTACAATGATCTCTGTCTGTGTGCGTGAGCGCGAAACTATAAGCACGATCCATTTTGATACACTGATCGGTAAAGGATTGCGCGTGATGATTTATAGTGTTTTTTTAAATAATCGTCTAAAATAAATGAGTTTAAATAATGGTCTGAAAAAAAATCAGAATATTTAGCATTACCTTTATTTTCATAAAATAAATACATTAGTTATGTTTCTATTCAACTACTGGTGAAAAAAATTTGTTAAAGTGAATCGAATTATTCCGTTCTGATCCCCTGAGCCCCCCCCTCCACCCCCCCCGCCTCGATCCCCTCCTAGATCGTTAATTTTTAAATATTGTTTTTTAATATCTAATAGCAATATTTTCGTAATTTTAGCTCTGTGTTGCACTTTGAGACTATATGTCCTGTTGGAAAAACGCATAAAATAAAATATTTTGGCACATTATAATGGTTTTATTCGTCCTGAAAGATAACTCTGACGTCTATTTTATAACTAAATTTAAAAACCGTCATTAAAAATTACACTATTACTCTGTAGTGCACTAAATCAAGACTTAGTCTTTGTAAAACCGTAATGTTCCTCAAAAATCTGCTCACATCATTACGATATTGCCCTGGAAAAAGCTCGAAAACGCGATGTTTTCGTCGCGAATTGAATACACGCTCTTAAGGTTTAATAGGTAGGTAACAAGGAAAATAAAAATGTATTTTGTTAAAAATTTGCTCTTTTCTTTAGTTTCCCGTATGTCATTAATTCCCAGAATCCGATCCTTATCATCGACACTATCGAATGGTGTAATAATACAGTGTGTGTTTTTTTTTTCGAAATCAACGGGTTCGATTCCTGGCTAGAAATATTGATTTTTCAAACATCCAATGATGCAGTTTTCATCAAAATCGAGCCCGCGACTCCTTTGAGTACTTTTCGCTATACCTCATAGTTTCCGATTTCTCCATCCACGCCCACTTGGAAAATTCATTAGGGTGTTTGGTGCATCGTTTGCCAAATGCAGTTGGCCGAAAGGAGAGGTCATTTGCTATCTCTTAAGGCCCAGTAACTCATTCCTTGTTACACCGGTTTTTTTATTATGACTTTTTAATTTTTATTTCGAAAAATACAAGAACTCTGCGTTTAAGCTTAAATTTAAAAAAAAGTTATAAGTATATCCTTCAAATTTCATTTTAATTCTTATGTTTACTCTTGTGTGGTTCTATACAAATCATAATGACTTGCTAATAACATCTAGTTCCTTTTTAATAACTCACAAAGTTTTTGAGAAAAGTAAAAATACACTTAACACTCAACTTTAAATTGCTATAAAAAAAAACTAAAAGCGATCGGGATCTTCGAATTCTTTTAAAAAGTTCTCTAGTTTGTCCCCTTTCCAACGGTGTACAATATACAAAAAAAACCTTTTAATAACTTTAGTAATTCACTAAATGTATAATCGAGACTCATCAGGCTGATATTCGATATTACGGTAAGAACACTAGTTTAAATAAATAACATTCTTTAAGTAGGTGGATAGTGTTATCTCACTCTTACGCAGTCTCTTATCTCTTTCTAGGGTTCTAACTTTCCTCGAACTTGAAATAAAAAACACATATAATAACTCATAACTTATTTTTATTATAATAACTAACTCATAAATAACTCATAACTAGAAATAACTCATAACTTATTTTTAAATTTAAGCTTAAATGCAGTGTTCTTGTATTATTCTAAATAAAAATTAAAAAGTCATAATAAAAAAACCGGTGTAATAAGGAATGAGTTACTGGGCCTTAAGAGATAGCAAATGACCTCTCCTTTCGGCTAATTCCATTTGGCAAACGATGCACCAAACACCCTTGTTGTCGCTTCAAGGACAGACATACATATTTACATAAAATAAGTTACATATTTTGATTTAAGATTTAATTATTAGTAAATTTATTTGTTAAAAACATATTTAATTAATAGTATTTTAAGAGCTACTCGAAATTAACTATGTTTAGCTATTTAAAATTAAATAAGTCATTTGATTCATGTTTTAGTTGGCAGCACTGGTATCGCGCCATTATTGTCCCGTTACGAACTTCCGGAGCAATGGTGGGGCGATACTTGCTGCACGAATATTGGAATTGACGATCGACAGTTGGTCGTTGGATACAGTGCGAGTAACATCTCTAAAATTGTTATAAAATAGTGTAATATTATAAAATAAAGTTATAATTATTGTTTACGTGTGCAGTTTGATTAAAGTCGTTTATATCAGAAGTGGTACGGAAACTCGCCCAGATGCCGAGAAGCCGCAAGCGCACTCGAGGGAGAAGAAGTGCGTCAAAAGTAAGTCGTACGAGTAGCTCGTCATCAACATCTGGATCGCCTTCGTCCAGCAGCAGCAGCTCTCATGGACACAGGCGTAGGAAAAAGAGACGCACCAGGCGTGCGTCTTCCACAGTAAGCCAAAATGTTATGTTATCTTCAGTGATTCCTGATTTTGACCCATTAGTGGATGACATTGAAATGTGGATAAATGTCGTGGAAGCCAATGGTCGTGCTTTTCGTTGGTCTGATCGTGTCCTACAATATCAAGCGTTGCAAAAATTGCGTAATACTGCTAAAACATGGTATGACTCACTACAAAAAAATAAAACTTCTTGGACTACCTGGAAATGGAAGGATTGGCGATAAAAATATAACCACTGCAGCAGACGCTGGCAATTTTAAATACTGTGATGAGTTGGCCTCATTTTTGCACGGGAAAATTTATGTTGACCCGGAACAAAAGTCAGTTCAGAAGAATAAACATTCAACTCGCTTATTATATAGTAATGTTGATAAAAAGACAGACAGTTCTTCCAACTCCAAAGGAGTACCAATGCATAGTTCTGGTTCCAATGCTGGTACAAATATAACATGTTTTCGCTGTGGTGAACCTGGTCACAAAAAGACCAACTGCAGTCAGAAAGATAATGTCAAATGCAATGTGTGTAATAGATTTGGTCATTTAGAGCTTGCATGTAGGTCTAAGCCTAAAGTGAAACCTGAAAAGGATAGCGAAGTAAAATTAATTGTTGAACCTACACCTAAGGATAAATTTTATAAGGCAATTGTAATTAACGGATGTAAACAACAGGCTTTTATTGATATGGGCAGTAGTTGTTCTCTAATAACGTCTTCTTTGGCACACGAGTTAAACCTTACAATTTTCCAATTAAATAAACCTGTTTTATTAACAGGATTTAAAACAGATTCTTGCTCTGAGGTCACACATGGTGCACAGGTTGACATTATGGTTGATAATGCTGAGCTTAATGTGGTCCTATATATTTGTGATGAATTAGCTGGCTGTCCTATTTTAATTGGTAGAAATTTTACGGAGGATAAAAGAATTATGTATGCACGTGTAGGAAGTAGCCTTTCTTTTTGCCCCATAAGTAGCTACCACGTCGCTTTAATAGATTCGTCTATGTTCAACCCTGATTCTGTTCAACACATATCTGTGTTAAATGAAATATTTTCTAGATATCCTCGGGTTGTTTCAAAAGATTTAAAATCGTTAGGGCAGACTTCTTGTGTTGAGTTAGACATTGAACTAATAACTAATAAACCTGTTTACCATAGACCCTATCGTATGTCTGAATCTGAAAAGGCAGCGACCAGGGAAATTATTGATGACTTATTAAAAAATGGAATAATCCGCGAAAGTAATTCTGCTTATGCCAGTCCAATTCTGTTGGTCGATAAACCTTCGGGCGAAAAACGTATGTGTGTTGATTATAGATCACTAAATAAAATTACTATCAAAGAGAAATATCCAATGCCCATTGTAGAAGACCTTATAGATAAACTTAGAGGATGTAAATGCTACACATCTATAGATTTAAAAAGTGGCTATTACCAAATTAATGTTAATGAAAATTCTATAGCTAAAACTGCATTTATTACTCCTGATGGTCACTTTGAATTCAGGAGGATGCCGTTCGGGTTATGCAATGCACCATCTGTATTCCAAAGGTTAATGAACACCGTCCTAGGTAAACTTCGTTTTGATAAAGTTATTTGTTACATGGATGATCTATTGATAGCCACAAGGTCATTGGATGATAATATTAGGCAGTTAGATGAAGTATTAAAGATATTGCAAAACAACGGTTTGACTATAAATTTGGAGAAATGTCACTTTTTCCAGAGCTCTGTTAACTTCCTTGGGTACGATATTTCTGAAGATGGTATACGTCCAGGTAAAAAGAAATTAAAGGCAGTTGAAAATTATCCTGAACCTCACAATGTGCATCAAGTAAGACAATTTTTAGGCTTAATCAATTATTTCAGAAAATTTGTGAAGAATTGTGCTCTTATAGCAAAACCGTTAACAAAGCTCTTAAAAAAAGATATCACATGGGAGTGGGGATACGATCAAGTTTCAGCGGTCAATAAATTAAAAGAGGAGTTGTTACATAATGCTTCATTAAAAATATATGACCCCAAATTACCTACTATTTTATACACGGATGCCAGTCGTGATGGTATTGGCTGCATACTGACCCAAGTTACTGCTACAGGTGAAAAACCAATCCATTTTTATAGTCGACAGACTTCTAATGAGGAGAAAAAGTACCACTCTTTTGAGTTAGAGTTTTTAGCAATAATTGTTGCGCTTCAAAAATTCCGTCACTATTTATTGGGATCTACTTTTAAAATTTATAAAGATTGCAATGCTGTTAAATATACATTAAGTAAGCAAGAAATTAATTCTAGAATCGGTAGATGGGTATTACTTACACAAGAATTCACGTTTGAAATAATTCACAAACCAGGGGCTCAAATGCAACATGTTGACGCTTTAAGCCGAAATCCAGTTAACACACATTCCACCCCCATATGCGATGACAGTGTGTTGGCCATTACTGAAGCAGATTGGTTATTGTCAGTTCAGTTACAAGACCCAAGTATTTGTGCAATTAAAGAAATATTAGAATCAGGTCAGGCCGAGCTAAATAAGAAAGTGTATAATGAGTACGAGTTGTTAGGTAATAAGGTATACCGTCGGACTGATTACGGTAGACGATGGGTTGTCCCTAAACAATGCATCTGGCAAATTATAAGAGCTAATCATGACGACCTTGGCCATTTTGCCGTGGACAAGACTGTTGAAAGAATAAAATCATGTTATTGGTTTCCCAAAATTAAGAAAGTAGTATCCAAATATATTAAAAATTGCATTAACTGCATTTACTATAAAAATGTCCATGGAAAAAAAGAAGGCAAACTGTTTCCTATACCTAAATATGCAAAGCCCTTTCACACGCTTCATATAGACCACCTGGGTCCATTTGTAAAGACCACGCGTAAAAATACCTATCTCTTGGTGACTGTTGACTCTTTTACAAAATTTGTATTTATATCCCCTGTTCGTAACACTAAAAGCCAAGTTGTCATTAGCGAGTTAGACAAAATATTTAAAGTTTTTGGTAATCCTAAGCGTATTATATGTGATGCTGGAAGTTCTTTCACGTCTAAGTTATTCGTTAAGTACTGTCGGGACAAAAATATACGTCAACATGTTATAGCTACTGCTATTCCACGCTCAAACGGTCAGGTGGAACGTTTTAATCGCACCATCCTTGACGCATTGAGAAGTATGGGTGCTGATACCAGTTATGACAAATGGGACACTCATATTACTAGTATCCAACAAGGTATTAACAGTACCATTAATAAAACTACTTCAGCCATTCCCAGTGAAGTATTCTTTGGATACCGACTTCAAACTGATGCTGACATGTTAGCACAGGAAGACCATTCAGTTGATGTCACGTTATTGAGGAATAACGTCAACAGTCGCATTCAGGTCAGTGCAGACAAACAAAAGCAGGCTTTTGATTCCAAAAGAAAAGAAGCTCGCAGTTACAACGTCGGCGATTTGGTAGTTATAAAAATTCCTAGTCAATCCAATGACGGGAAAAGTACTAAATTATTACCACTTTACAAAGGACCTTTCCAGGTGATAGAAGTATTAGGTCATGACCGCTATAAAGTAAAGGATATGCGTGGCGCTGAAAGAACGAGCAAGTGTTATGAGGGGACCACGTGTGCTGAAAATATGAAACCTTGGATCAAGTTGGCAGACCTAGATGTTGAAGGTTCGGAAATGGCCTAAAATGTTGTCAGGTATTTATTAACCCCAAATAATGATTAAATGTATTCTTCTTAAAGTATTTACTTCTACTACTTAACATTATCTGTCTAGTGCATTTGCCTCAAACATATTTTGGTATTTGGATTATTTTAAGTTACAGTATTTATCCGTGTAAAATAAATCTGTGACAAACAAGTTTAGGGTTTGTAGTGATATGCAACTAGGGTTGGCCAAAGGCATCGCCTAGGGAAAACTGCAAACTCTAAACATAACTGACCGCTGATGGAACAGTTACATACTTATTGATAAATACCAACATGTGTAATGTAAACAGATCTTTTGAATTGGGGTTTTTCTCTGCTGGCCGTTGATGGAATAGTAGAGTAGACGCTCAGTTCAAAGGAGTAATTAGTAATCGCAGCTTCACTCTATAGAATATTGTGACTTATTGTTTATACTTTGTTCTCAGCAATTGCACCAGACTGGGACGCTATCCGAGGGCGGATGCGTGCGCAGGACGGCCGGATGTTGTCGCTTCAAGGACAGACATACATATTTACATAAAATAAGTTACATATTTTGATTTAAGATTTAATTATTAGTAAATTTATTTGTTAAAAACATATTTAATTAATAGTATTTTAAGAGCTACTCGAAATTAACTATGTTTAGCTATTTAAAATTAAATAAGTCATTTGATTCATGTTTTAGTTGGCAGCACTGGTATCGCGCCATTATTGTCCCGTTACGAACTTCCGGAGCAATGGTGGGGCGATACTTGCTGCACGAATATTGGAATTGACGATCGACAGTTGGTCGTTGGATACAGTGCGAGTAACATCTCTAAAATTGTTATAAAATAGTGTAATATTATAAAATAAAGTTATAATTATTGTTTACGTGTGCAGTTTGATTAAAGTCGTTTATACCCTGTACAATAAAATTTAAAATCCTGACTGACTGATATATCAACGCACAGCCTAAACTGCTGCTCCTGGAGACATGAAATTTGGAGTGTGTTCTTTGTGAAGAATGGGTATCCACTAGGAAAGGATTTTCCAAAATTCCACCCCTAAGAGGGTGAATGGGGGGAGGGTGAAATTTCACGCGGATGCAATCGCGGGGAGAAGCTAGTCTAGTAGTTATAATTAGTCTTCAAGTCTATTAGTAATACTGCTGTCGCTGAAAACCAGCGCTGGGGTTCTGTTTCATATAGGGTCTTAGCATTATGCTGAGCGATGGCCGCTTTGCGTGGATGTGACGCATGTGTTCCCCAACTTGTTATTATTATTTTTTGTGTTTGTGTTCTTTTTATGCGTCATTTTTACCTCAAATAAACTTCTCTTCTCTTTTCTCTTCTCTTTTCTTTCTTACTCAGTACTAGTTTTCTTCTTTTTCTTTGTGTCGCTGGTACGACTCAGATTATACAGGGGAAAAAATAGCTGTTCCCTACATTTGTGTTCGTATAACTCGTCAAAATGTAGGGAACAGCTGATTTTTTTTTCGCGATTTCAGGTTTGGTCCCATAGTAAAAGTTGATCATAATGATGAGTACAATGACCTCCTAAGAGGTTGTTAATGTTTTACCAATTACCCTGTATATGATATTTCTCGGGACCCTGGGGTCGCGGAACTTTGGAAGGCGTACGAGGAGCCGAAGCAAACTCGCAGCGGCTCCTTAGACGTTTTTAATGAAGTGAGGCACCAACCGACGATTATCCCAGTTCGCACTATGCAAGCACGCCCAAGGACAACCCCCGGTTGGTGTAGGACTATTGCAGGATAATATTATGGAAACAAAGATGGAATATTATGGAAACAAAGATGGATTATGGGTTTGGGTGGCTAAAGCGAAGTGGTTATTTAGGACTATGGAAAGTCTATAGCCCCTGCCTGACCAATCCATACTAATATTATAAATTCGAAAGTAACTCTGTCTGTCTGTCTGTATGTTACCTTTTCACGGCTAAACCACTGAACGGATTTCGATAAAATTTGGCAGAGAGTAAGATTGCATCCTGGGGCCTTCCCCAGGATGCAAAAAAGGCCAAATTTTATTATTTAACTTAGGATAGTTTTTTTCGACATACCTTGCGGGCGAAGCCGTGGACGGAAGCTAGTGTTTTATATAAATTACACAGATAAAATGGCAGGGGTGACTTGCAGATTCAATATATTTATTATTATTTTTATTTTTCGATTTCAGGGGGTCTATACCCTAAGCACGAATTCCGTAAACGGACGTTTCCTTCTCCGTATCACCAACGGACATAATATTAGTTTAGGTCCCCAACTAAGAATCAATGAGACCACGATTTGACAGTTGACCTTACTCAAGATAAGTTTTTGCCCTACTGAAAAAGTTAATTAATCGGGAGTAGGGCTCATTCCGAAGTATCGAACTGTTTTCGGTCGGACCCGTATCTTCTTTAACGGACTTAGAGATTAGGCCCCCAGATCTTGTTGGCTCAAAACTACTCTTGTTGGTATTAGTTTCAAAATTAATATGTACTACTTAGCTGGAAAACTAATGGATTTTGAACTCATATCGTCAGAAAAACTAGACAGAAAAAAACTTTTTTACAAAAAAAAAAACAACCGACTTCCACAAAACACTATAAAGTGAAAAATAACTTTAATTTCGGAAGTCGGTGTCTGGATTTGTATTTTAGTTTTTTGCCACCGACTTCCGAAATTAAAGTTATTTTTCTCTTTATAGTGTTTTGTGGAAGTCGGTTGTTTTTTTTTTGTAAAAAAGTTTTTATTTTTCACTTTTTAGTGGGTTAGTTTGTAATTTATCTGAGTTACAATAGCCTAATGTCAACTGCTCATCAGCAAAATCGGTTCGTAAATGACGGAGTTATGCGCGAACAAAAAATGTAATGCAGAGTAAACGAAAAGATCGTTAATGTAGACAATGTAGGTCAATTTTTAGATTTTTGTTGATTTTTCAAAAACAGCTTGTCCGATTTCGATAAAATTTTCATGGGACCATTTGGGAAGTATACTCTTTCCAACAAAAAAATAAATTTTCAAATCGGTTGGCAAACGATGGAGTTATGCGCGAACAAACATTAAAAAAAAAAATTCAAACATCCGAATTGAGAACCTCCTCCTTTTTTAGAAGTCGGTTAAAAATGAAACGGTAGCCTATAATAATTATTAGGCTCTAATAAACTGACGACGTAGCTACGCAGGATGTTCTCACAAGTCATAGTTGGCGAAGACCGCGTAGCGAGGCCTATGTAGCAAACAACTACGAAGAAGCCTAGCAAGTGACGTAGCAAGTGACTACGGCGTAGCAATTCGCTACGGATCAGCTACGCCTGCTACAAAATAGCTTACGGTTTACATTAATGTACAAAAACCTGCACCCTAATTGCGTAACACACTTTTAATTAATTTATTTAATACTTCAAGCACATAAATGTACTACAGAGGCGGACTTAATGCCATAGGCATTTTCTACCAGTCAACCTTTGGGTGATGCACAGACAAACAGCGGTAGGTGAAATCATGAACATTGAGGAATAAATATTTTAAATAATTATAAAGATACGCATTAACCTATTAAAACTATGAATATAATATATACCTAGTTACATATTAATATAAGCACAAATAAATATCTATAAATACATAAATATACTTACTAAAAAGAAATAAGACAAACAATGAGAAAATATTACCGTTGTGATGATACTGCTAGCTTCTTGCGAATGTGCTCGCGAACCCTTACTTTAAATCATAATCAGAAATCTGAATCCTTTTGAAGGATAATGCTAATCTATTGCTGCATATGTTCGAAAAAAAATCTGCTTAACAACTTCAATAACGCAATGAATGCTGTTGAACTGTTAAAATAAAAGCCATTGCTACTTATAGTGTGTTACGTAACTAGCCTCTGGTCTTAACGCATATTGAATTTTCGTTTCATATCTATTGTATACCAACCTTTACAAGTTCCCGCGGGTTTCGCCGTATATTTAGTATTCAGCTCAAAAGAGCGGCCGGACAAAAAAACTTTACAAGGGAAGAACTTCCAAAAGAAACTCACGAAAGGATTAAAATAAAAATAGGATGAAAAATGTTTGAAGACACGATTGTTTTACGGAACAATCGGTCGGAATGAAGTTGTTGAAAATTGGGCCATTGTTGTTGTGAACGCTTTAATATTTAGATATTGCGTAATTCAAGGATTGTTTCTAAAGGCTTAGAATATTTAGGTCCATTATATTCTGGTTTATGGAAAGGGGTATCGGGCAAAATGTTGATGTACAGACTAGCACATCAAACTACTACAATCTGTCAAAATTCTTTAAATGATTTTCAACTTTATCGCTAAAGCATAAGGTTCAAAGTTGATTGGGAAAATTTGACAGTTTCGGGTAGCTTGATGTGCTGGCGTTTGTACTTTTAGGTGAAGTCTAGTGGTTTTCTCTGAAATATGTATTAGCATTCTTCTTGGGTGTACAGACGCCAGCACATCAAGCTACTACAATCTGTCAAAATTCTTTAAATGATTTTCAACTTTATCGCTAAAGCATAAGGTTCAAAGTTGATTGGGAAAATTTAACAGTTTCGGGTAGCTTGATCTGCTGGCATCTGTACATTCAACAAAAGAGATAAGTATGCAGGATCGTCGGATATAGTTGAAGTTTAGTAAGAAACCGGTGGATGTTGTCGACTGAAATTTAATTTGATAAATGAGCTGAGAACATCCATCGGTTTCTTACTAAACTTCAACTATATCCGACGATCCTGCATACTTATCTCTTTCGTTGACTGTACATTGACACAAGTTCTACAAAAGTCCATCTAAACTAATATTATAACGAGAAAAGATTTGATTTTTGTGTATTTCTTTGTTCCGCTTTCACGCTAAAACAGTTGAACATTTATGTAAAAGAAATTTGGCACATAGGTAGACCATGACCTGTATTAAGACATAGGCTAGTATTTATCCCGATATTCCCATGGAATCGACACACACTAGGTCCGCGAAGTGAATTACAGCCCACCCCCTCTCACCGAAAGGAGCCTGTCTCCTAGCAGTGGGAACATTATAGGCTGTTTATGTACAGTCAGCAACAAAAGTCGTTTAAGACTTCAGTTTTTTTAATCTCAGTTATTGAGCAAAATATTTGTTCAAAATTACAGCAGAAGTACAATGCAATTTTAAACAAATATTTTGCTCAATGATGATGATGATGATGGAACTCCCTTTTCCGCACTTAGACTCTCGTTCGGTCCGTTGTGCGTGGGGATTCTGGCTAACAGAGCCAGCCTAGCTCCGCCCAAAAGCACAGAAGCTTCCTAGGAGCTTCACAGGCTTCACGGAGCGACCACATTGTTCCGAGGATTTCTGCACGTTGAGAAGCCAGGTCTCGCACTCGGCGTCAAGGCAGCCCTTGCAAAGGGAGTCTGTGGTGCCTATGTTAAAAAGATGTTTGCTAAGGAGATTGTGGTCCGTAATTGTACCTATTATTATTCTATTTTGCTCAATAACTGAGATTAAAAAAACTGAAGTGTTAATCTACTTTTGTTGCCAACTGTACCTAAGTCAGATTATGTCACACGCTAAAGTACATTCTTGTTAAGAATAATAGTCCAAAAGCTAACTAACACATGTAGGTGATGATGGAATTGGCTGAAGTGTCGAATAATTGAACCGGAAGCGTCGACAGCCATTGCAACTCCATTAGGGAACAACATTGATGTCTTGTAAATAGATGTGATTTGTGTCTGTACTAAACAATAAAAAGAAAGACATAGAAAAAAAAAGAAAGAAGAAAGAAAGAGCTTTTCCATATTTGTGTAGGTCTAAGTAGACTGTATTATTCCACTGTAGGGCAGCAGGGCAAAGGTCTACCTCTCCCTTTTCATATTAAAAGTGCACTTTATAAACAAGGATATTACAAATTAGAGGATTATATCCAAGATGAAAACATGCTTGGAAACATGCTGGTCTTGCTCCATAGTACAATCTAGAGTCTAGACAAAATCAAACTGGTTTCTAATTTATTTAATTTATATTTTTAAAATTTTTATGACATTGATGTTTACAATCTGTGACTACAGTAAGTCACACACTTCTTAAAATTGTAGGAAAATCATCTACTTCTACAATATTTGTAAATAATTTGTAAATATGTGAGCAGCATTTATTATTTACATAATTGATTTACGTGTCATTTAATTTATTTAAAATTTAAATTTGTCATATGACATGGGGCAGACGTGTCCAGCCCAGTCCTACTTAAGCTTAGTGTCTTTCTGGGTAACGTCCATGATCTTGGTTTTGGTGCGGAGTTGTGTTCCTTATGCGGTCCGAAGTTCGAACCCCCAGGATATTGCGCTCTATGGCCCGCTGGAAAACTCCGAGCTTGGACCTCTGCTGAAGTGGCTAAGACCATTGCGTAGACACGTTTGGCAAAACTTCAGTGGCTCTCTCTCTGAGAGGCAAGTATTTTCTTTACCTTTAATAGCCCTTTTTTTTTAATCCTGCAAACCAATTGGAAAGGGTTACGCCCTTTCCTAATCCATTGCTTCAGTACTTCAAAAAGAATCTATGTCTGATGACAAACGGCGTTGCCTTTTGGCAAAGGTTGTGGTCGGTTGTGGATAAACACTTCTTTCTATATTATAAAGGCG
This sequence comes from Mesoligia furuncula, assembly GCA_916614155.1. NCBI lineage: Eukaryota > Metazoa > Arthropoda > Insecta > Lepidoptera > Noctuidae > Mesoligia > Mesoligia furuncula. The sequence continues at coordinate 28,135,552 of OU744794.1, forward strand.
ACAGTTTGTGAGTGTGTGTGTGTGGGGGTGTGTGTGTGTTTATATGTTTGTTACTTCTTCACGCTCAAACGGCTTCACCAATTTTGTTAAAATTTTGTATGGAGGTAGCTGACACCCTGGATTAACATATAGGCTACTTTTTATCTCGATATTTCCACGGAATCGACACTTATGCGGGTGAAACCGCGGGACGCAGCTAGTTTTTCATATGTTTTCATATGTTTGATAAATTTGTCTGCATGACAACGTAAATAACGCAACGAATGTTGTCGAATTGTCAAAATTAAAGGCATTGCAGTTGTTAGTGTGTTACGCAGTAACCTCGCAGGTCTGATTCGTTCTATACAATGCTAAAAGTCTCTATACATTAAATCTCTCTTTGATGACTATAGTCAAATACTATAGTTTTTGTTTTGCATCAAAACGGTGAAGGAGGACATCGTGAGGAAACCGGCATGTCCTAGAACCAAAAATTCGAAGACATGTGACATCTGCCAATCCGCACTGGGCCCGCATGGTGGATTACGGCCCACTTCCTCTCACCGAGAGGAGGCCTATGTCTCAGCAATGGGCACATTATAGGCTGATTATCGATTGATAATAATGGATTGATCGAAGGAATCACAAACTACTCTCCAACACATCCCAAAGCCTTACAATCTACGCTCAACACCTTCATTCCTGTTTCCAAACCATAGTCGCTTCCATATTCCCTAGTTCTCTACCCATCACTTCCATCCCGTCCACGCCAATTAACCAGGAGGGCGAGTCGATAAAATAACCAAATTATATCAACGTTCAAAACCATTACAATTAGTTACATTCACTCAAATTATGGTGCGAAGTTTCGGGGTCCGGGAAAGATGGAGGATTTATTGAAGTGAAAACTATTTTAGGCGCGTTGGACAATTTTAGAGATGGGAAAAAAAACCATTGACCTCGCGACACTGTTACCGTAAGCGACACCGCGCGTGTTTTGTTTATTTAGGTATTTTTTTATTTATTTATTATTTGTTTTTGTGGTGCCGGACTTAAAGAATAGCACCACCCCATACTTCCCGTGGGTGTCGTAAAAGGCGACTAAGGGGCGTACCGGAGAATGGGCAGCAGCGTTCTCTATGCATTCCACCACCATACCATACTGCGATCGCCAACCCGCCTGCCAAGCGTGGCGATTATGGCAAACCCCCCCCCCCCCCCCCTTTTGGGGGAGGCGTATGTCCAGCAGTGGACGTCTTTCGGCTGAAATGATGATGATGATTTATTTATTTGTTTTACGCGGTTCAACACACCAATTACATAAATCAAAAGTATATATAATAAGTACTAACATAAACTAATAACAAAAATTAAATACTATTATTCACACAAAAATGTAGGCACTTATCCATTAAATTGCCGAATTTATTAGCGAACAGATCGCAGTCCGGGTTGGCCTCCATGAGCTTATTTAGTTATTATTAGCTTATTTATTTTTATAAGACGTCAAGTTACATACATACTGTAAGTCATCAATGTCAGCTAGCGACATCAATGCAAATACAGTGAAAACTATACTCAAACAAAAAATAAAAAATGTACTTAAACAAAACTTAATACCTAAATAAGCATCTCTATTGGATCATGTTATTAGTTCAAGTGACAATTATGTTGTTCATAAATATGCTCACAATAGGCTCGTCCCCTATAACACGGACTTAAATATAACTAACGAAAGAGAAGGTACAACCCGTACTATAGGTACACTTCTACCCAACCCTGCAGAGAAACAGCCATAATATTCTGTTTTACAACCGACTTCAAAAAAAGGAGAAGGTCCTTGGTAAGACATTAACAACCTCTTAAGAGGTTTGTACTAGAACAACTTTTACTATGGGACCAAACCTGAAATCGCGAAAAAAAATCAGCTGCTCCGTACATTTATGTTCGTATAACTCGTCAGAATGTAAGGAACAGCTGATTATTTTTCGCGATTTCAGATTTGGTCGCATAGTAAAAGTTGTTCATAATGATGAGTACAATGACCTCTTAAGAGGTTGTTAATGTTTTACCAATAACCCTGTATAGTTCAACACTCTAACATCATCTTCTTTGACTCCCAGCAGTTATGTATATTGAAATAGACAGGGTCAAATTAAATTAGCTAGAGAAATTGTAAGAATCGATATTTAAACAAAACAAAAAAAAAAATATATTTGATGATAATTTATTTTGAGGTCAATGACCGCTGGTAGTGTTGCTGCATGAAGTCTAGTTGAGAAAATCAGTTTTGTTTGTATTCAGTTATCAACACTCATCACGTCTATGTAGTGAACACAAACAAAAGCAGATTTTTAAACTGATATTTCAAGCAAATACAATAAATACGATCGTTGACGTAAATTAAAAAAAAAAAAACCTCAATCACGCCTGATGGAAAGCAATGGATAAGGTCTATGATGGAACGAGCGTGCCCAGAATTTAAGATGCCTAAGGCACTGGAACTCCCACGCATCGACGAAACACAGCAGGCTGTTTGACGACGGACTCCGGTGGGAGGGTGGTCGCAAACCAGGCGGGCGTTAGCCCTACCACAGCAAGGGAAGACTGGGTAATCAAATAAGGTGTTGGGTGTGACTGTCCAGGATGCGCCGAGCGCTCGGTTCAGTTGAGTATCTGGCGGAACAAACTGCGCTACACGAGGAGGCTTCTTCATGCATCCCAAAATCATTCATCATCAATTATCATCAAATATTTTTTTTTTTGTTTTAATATATGTTTAAATATCGATTCCCATCAGATTTGCGGAGTTTCTTTAGCTAATTTAATGCCACCCCGTATACTATGTAAACCCACCACTACAACCTGCTTTAACCAATTTCCTCTCACCTGACACACTACAACATCCCTTATCATCGTATATTATCCCCATGCGGACATATAAAGAGCTCTTTCTATTCAAAACCATGTTTTCGTTCTACGAACTAGTGCGATAATAGCGCGGGCGCTGCTCGCGGGGCCGATAGCATCGCTGTAAGTGTTTATTTATAGCTAAAGGTGGTACGATACCAAAGATTATAGACAGACCTAGATAACGCAAGTGTAATCTCTAAGAAAACTAAAAAACTAAGCGTGCCATTTTTTTACTACTTACTATGACGTCACAAGCACTTTTTAGTGATGGGAATAAATTAATAGATTAAAAAGCACTAGAAAAACACGCTTTTATAAATGCACGTAAAAACAAAATTACAAGACTTTCCTAAGAAATCCAAAACAGCTATGATACGATTTTCCATCATGAAGTTCCAGTTCATATCTTCCGGCTCCATCATCAGATCAGTTCGACAGTACCATATTATTGTATTGTCATCAGAACTACATACAGCTGCCAATTTTCATTACGCTACGACCCTTGGAAGATGGTTAAATTAGTTACCTTAGATTCCATTACATAGTTACTTACATACAGGTCGACCTAATAAAAGCGTGTTAAAATGAAATCGATTCAAAGACGCCGCGTGGGGTACCCGTTTTGCCCCACCACGCCAGCGCTCACGTTCACCCAGCCAGCAGAACACAGGAGAGCGCGAAAGTGGCGGCTTACGATTTTCGTACGTAAGCTGGGCACGTGAAGTAGTTGCTCTTGCGTTATCTAGGTGTATCTATATCTGTGTGGTATACCAATTTATAGTGGGAGATAAGTTTTAGTTCGTATATTCTGTGTTGTACTGCTGTGGGTTAGTTATTTTTCTGATCAGACACTTGTGAAGGCTTTTTAGTCATGTTGCTGGCTAACTTTTGTAAGCGAGGGAGTCAGAATCGTTTTCTTCGGAAGTCTTTGAATAAACCATAGTTATAAAATAAAGTCCTCCAGACCGTATTTCGGCCACGGCGGCCAATCTCAACAGAGACTAGCCTTCGACGCGGGAGATGTTATAGTGCACAAGTGTGCGCGCAGATACAGGTGCACTCCCTCTTCCCTCACTCTCATAGTCCGATCGGACGGCAATCCGACACGACCGGAGAGAGATCAGGTTTAGGACCAACGGCTTAACGTGCTTTCGGAGGCACGGAGGTATCACACCGCCAACTTCTCAACTCCGGGCTGTTACTAAGAAATTCCTAATGGAAAAACTCAATAATACTTTGCCCGACCCGGGAATCGAACCCAGGACCACGCTCAGCAGTCGCGCTTGCGACCACGAAGCCAACGGGGCAGTTTCCACCATACTTAAGTATAGGGTGGAAAGAGAGTGGAAGGGTTTTGCCCAGCAGTGGGGCATTGAAATAAAGAAAGAAACAAAATATGTTTATTTGCCGCAAACATGACGCATCAAAAAAAAAACAAAATAACAATTTGGGAGAAAACATGCGTCACGTCTACGCAAAACAGCCGTCGCTCAGCATAATGCTAAGACCCTATACGAGACAGAGCCCCAGCGCTGGTTTTCAGCGTCCATATTGATCTTTTACTTTGTAATACCATCTATGTAATACTTTTTTATTGCATATGGAATGCAATAAAGAATTGAGTATTGAGTACCCGGGAATCAATCCCAGGACCCCATGCTCAGCAGTAGCGGTTGCGACCACTAGTCTGGACCAACGACGCCGTCTATCCATAATTATGGCGCCACTAGCAGTGCACCGCGGTTTCACCCGCATATGCGGCGATCCCGTATGAGTATCGGGATAAAAACTATCCTATGTCCTTCCCGGGCATGCAGTCTATATCTCTGCCAAATTTTATCGAAATCCGTCCAGTGGCTTAGGCGTGAAAAGGTAACATACAGACAGACAGACAAAGTTACTTTCGAATTTATAATATTATTAGTATGGACTGCGAAAGAATAATTTAGGGTAGGGCAATGTTATTGGGTTTTCCCATTTGTAATTTCTCAGAAGTCGCCCGAAGTCTGGATTTGTGCTCGGCCTAGCTCCTAGGCTCGCCCCCTAATCATCATTTCAGCCGAAAGAAGTCCACTGCTGGACATAGGCCTCCCCCGAAAGGGAGGGGGTGTTTGCCATAATCGCCACGCTTGGCAGGCGGGTTGGCGATCGCAGTATGGTATGGTGATGGAATGCATATTAATCGCCTTTTACGACAACCACGGGAAGTATGTGGTGGTGCTATTCTTTAAGCCCGGCACCACACAGACAATACGCCCCCTAATACATGGGACTTAAGTCTTTGACTGCCAACGCGGTCACCGGTGACCGCGAACAATAGATTTTCTATTGTGTCTGCTGTCTGGCGTTCAACGTGTTAAACCGTAACAGGTTATATTTGGGTGTAGATACCTGCAATAAATACACTTCTGCCCCTACCCTTACCCTTCGCGAAATTCAGGCGTGATGTTCAGGATGTTTTTCAACTAAAGGTAAAATGTTTGTGCTGTATTTGTCTTAGGTCCGTATTACAGAACGATACTAAACCCCGGGTATACTACATAAATACGAAAAACTTTGTTCCGACAGTCATAAATGCGAATTTCAAAATACCTATTTTCATGATTCCAAATGGTTCAAAATTCCTAATATAACAACTCCGATTTATCATTCATCCTATTTTTATAATTCTGAAATTTCAATATTCCTAACGTTTATAATTACTATTCTCAAAATACCGAGTTCCAATAGATCGAATATCAAAAATTCCGAATTAATGATAATTGGAAACATCAAAAATACGAATTTCGATCAATAATTCCGAAATAAAAACGCCTTGCAAAACTGAAAAGCATGACAATTACGGCAATTTCGATAATTATTATGTCTTTTATAATGCGCACAGCAAATGAGTGGAACTTTTTACCTGCGTTTCCGAGCAGTTCGTGTTTCCGAGCGCATACAACCCGAATCTCTTCAAAGTAAGAGTGAACAGGCTTCTTCTGGGTAAGCTCACTCCATCGTCGACTTTGTCTCTGTCACCTCTGACCTAGACTAGAGTCAAGAGCAAACCCATTTCAAATAAAAAAAAATACACAAGTAGAATACGGACTTTCGACGCATAAAATATCGAAAAATGCTAATACGATGCTACAAAATTGCAATGCACGTTACCGCGAAAGATTTTCACTGCGATACTACTTGACTTCGAGTAAAGGTATTTGTATTGTCATTCGCTAGCTCTTGCATCCTATGTCGACAGAGTCCCGGATCGCGGGGCCCCTATTTCTGTGTAAAGGGTTTAAAGTAACCTAACCAAAACTAACCTCGGGGTGCCCTTCGCTCGCTCTTGCATCCTACGTCGCCTATTGTGTTCGTCGACTTCGGTTGTGTTAACCATAACGTAAGTATATAGCGAAAGAAGAAAAGATAATTCGGAAATAATTCGGAGTATTCGGAGTATTGAAAATCGGAACGTCGTTTTTCGGACCGAGAACCCATCGAGCGTTTGATTTTTCGAACATATGAAAATCGGAAAACAAAAAAATCGCAAATTGACTTATTGGTAAAATAAATTTCGTGATTTTTAATAATAGACATTATAATTCTTAGGTATTATGAAATTCGGACTTTTGAAAATCGGAACATCGATATGCGGAATAAAATATTTCGGAATATTTGGGTGTTCCCACTAACCCCCTTACTAAAAAACGTATTATATCCCATGAATAGTTACACACCGATTTCTCTCATTCAGTCGTCAGTAATTTGACTTTCGAAAGAAGACAAAGCGTTGTGTAACTATACAGACGTTATACAACGTTTATTAGAGGGGGTAAAACTTCCGCAGACAGGGGTAAAACTTCCCGACGTCTGGAATCGATAGCCGATTCCCGGCCACCGTAGGCGCGGGCTTGCGGACGGCGAGCAATGGGCAGCTCGCCGTCCGGTAAGGACCAGGCCCGGGTCGACGGCGCGTTGTGTTCCACGCGCGCCTCAAAGAAATGTCAGCACTAAGTGACGGGGTCCGCTAGGGCCGATGCCTGTCAGGGTCGCGGGTTGTTCGAAAGAGATACCGTGGCCCCTGGCATAGGCAACTGAAGGAACACGGGTGGGTTTTAGTCAGTAAAAGTCTGACACGCCCTCCCGCTCCGCCCAGAGCGGGAGAAGTTATTTGATAATTTCCCACCCAAAAAAAAAAGGGGGGTGAAACTGTAAACTTTATCTATAACTGGACACAACCATCAAATAACTTTATCTATGCTCAAGTCGAGCTCAAGCACAGATGCTTGAGTATCATTTCTACAGGTTCAAATTAACTTAGCTAGCGAAACTCTGCAGATGGGCATCGATATCTGAGCACTATAAAATAAAAAGATTTATGTATTTTTCTTATGGGTCAACGAACATTGGTAGTTTAGTTACTTCAAGTATGAGTTGAATTATATGTTTTATCGTGTTAAGATATCGTTACCAATTACGTCTGTGAAGTTACAGTTACACAAAAAAAATAACCTGTTATTTCATGTAAGTAGGTACAGACACCAGCACATCAAGCTACCCGAAACTGTAAAATTTTCCCAATCAACCTTGAACCTTATGCTTTAGTAATAAAGTTGAAAATCTATTAAAGAAATTTGACAGATTGTAGTAGCTTGATGTGCGCGTCTGTACAATAACAGCGGTCGATGACCTCACAAAAATCATCAGATTAATTTCTTTTTTAGGGTTCCGTACCCAAAGGGTAAAAACGGAACCCTATTACTAAGACTTCGCTGTCTCTCCGCCTGTCCGTCTGTCCGTCCGTCTGTCTGTCACCAGGCTGTATCTCAAGAACCGCGATAGCTAGACGGTTGAAATTTTCACAAATTATGTGTTTCTATTGCCGCTATAACAAAAAATACTAAAACCAAAATAAAATAAATATTTAAGGGGGCTCCCATACAACAAACGCGATTTGTTTGCCCTTTTTTGCTCGATGTCAAAAATGGCAACAGGTAGGCACTTGAAATATTCACAAAATACTCAGTTATATTTTTAATTTAATAATAAATAATAAAATTTAAATAAAATAAATATTTAAGGGGGGCTCCCATACAACAAACAAGTTTTTTTCGGCGTTTTTCCTTGTGGTACGGAACCCTTCGTGTGCGAGTCCGACTCGCACTTGGCCAGTTTTTTAATTATCGTGAAGTTTCGCTAGCTATTTAATTTGACCCGGTATAATACTGGCTTTAGTATAACGTAACCGCACACGGTCCATTCGCGAGCGCCTCTCGTAAACCCGGTAAAGAAGAATTCTCAACGTCGTATAGAGTACCAACTCATCTGTTCCTGTCGTTGTTAGTAACTATGGAGAAACAAGCTAGAACCGTTGCTTAAGTTAGCTTCAAGTCTTGTTACTTTCTACAGGCTAAGCTACTGAAAGACGTTGTTCAAGTTGCATTACGTACTTGATTTTAAGGCACTGTTAAGTTTCATGCTTTCCTCGTCACTTTAATGCCTCGGCCACGAAAATAACGCCACGCTTGAGGCGTCAATCCGCTACAAGCGTTATTTCTAAGCGTCAGAAGCACGGCCACGAACTCCAAATATTCGCCTGTAGCGTGTACGTCGGTGGAAGAATGAATCAGTTCAGTACCTACAGAAAAAGGTAATATGCTCTGTGAGTACAGAGTAAGCACTAAGCACGCGTCAACATTACACGTGAAAATGTCGCTGTCAAAAATACCTATAGTAATATTGTTAATAAATCTTAAAAAATAATTATAAATTCTTCCCACAATTTTTTTACAACATTCCTAAACTTATGTTGCGGATGTGAACTCATCCATAACGCAGGTCGATTTTGGATTGCAGTGATAAATTCTTCAATATTCATATTGGATTAATTACTATAAACGCGACAAAAACAAAACAATTTATTTTAGACGCAGACGCGCGGAGCGACCGCTTCTATCGGAGGGCGTAGAGCGTCCGTTTCGTGTACACTGTAGAACGTTCTCATACAATTGTTTTCGACGCTCATAAAAAACGCGCGTCGGATCATCCAACGCTCGTGCACATTTCGCTCGTAGCAAATTTCGCTGCTGCTTGCAGCGCTATTTTGTGGCCTTCTCCATAATAGACAATACATTTGTTTTTGACGCTCGACGCTGATGCTTGCAGCGCAAAGCGAATTCGCTTGCAGCGTCGCATTCCGTGGCCCTAGGGTTAGGTTTGCTGTGGCGATAAAATTACTTTTCAAGATGGTCTTATGCCTCGGCCACGAAAATAACGCCACGCTTGAGGCGTCAATCCGCTACAAGCGTTTTTTCTAAGCGTCAGAAGCACGGCCACGAACTTCAAATATTCGCCTGTAGCGTGTACGCCGGTGGGAGTCAGCCGGTGGGAATCAGTTCAGTACAGAAAAAGGTAACATGCTCTGTGAGTACAGAGTAAGCACGCGTCAACATTACACGTGAAAATGTCGCTGTCAAAAATACCTATAATAATATTGTTAATAAATCTTAAAAAGAATTATAATTTCTTCCCACAATTTTTTTACAACATTCCTAAACTTATGTTGCGGATGTGAACTCATCCATAACGCAGGTCGATTTTGGATTGCAGTGATAAATTCTTCAATATTCATATTGGATTAGTTACTATAAACGCGACAAAAACAAAACAATTTGTTTTAGACGCAGACGCGCGGAGCGACCGCTTCTATCGGAGCGCGTGGAGCGTCTGTTTCGTGTACACTGTGTTAGGGTTAAGTGACGTTTGAGTATTTGGTCTGTTATAAAGATCATTGCAATTTTATTTTATAATAAATAAATAAAAAATGTGTTATCTGTGTAGTACATCCGTCCTTGTTTTATTATATCAGTGTCTGGCTGACACATATCGAGCTAGACTCCTATTTGGTGCAACCTTGAGACCATAGAGAAGTGGTCATCTAAGTAGTCTTTGTTTGAGACGCACACCGAACTTTGTTAGTTATACCTATTTTCTTAATAAATAATTTAATTTTGGACCAAACACTATTTAAAATAAGTATGTCATTTATTAAAGAATGTTTTTCTTGTAATTTCCTTTTTGTTTATTGGTACTTATATTATAATATTCTTTTAATTTGTTATCATTTAAATGTGCTTTCGTTTGTTGTGCTGTCTTTTGTGTGCACAAAATAAATGTTTTATCTATCTATAACATTTTTAAGCTCAACAGTCTACCCATGTAAGATATAAGCAATAGTATTAAATTAAAAAAACATTGTTTTTTCCCAAAAAACTCGAGCAGGTTATGTATGTAACATACTGCTATTGCTGCAATTTACGATCAAAAGGGAAACTGCAATGATCCACGCATGACACGCATATTGGTGATGACACCTAGTCATAATTAATTAAATATCAGTCGCATTTAATTCCTTTCCAGATGTTGTAATAGTTCACTCAAACGCACCGTCAAACACACAATACAATCTATCATCATAAATACCCAGAAATCCAATTACAACAAAACATCATTGCAGTAGGTACCAATCAAAGTGACGTTAGAATAATTGAAACTCGAAATTCGAAATTCAAATCATAAACCGTTCGATCGCAGGGCTGGCACGAAAGGGCTGTACAAACACCGGTTCCAATCGACAGTTGTTTAATCTGTGCGGGGCACTTATTGATTTCACTGGCCCGTCCCTACCGTGCGCTTTATCTGCGGCCTCTGATCGGATAGTTTCGGTTTGGGGGTCCGTGAAGGTTTTTAGTGTGTCGGTTGTTAAATAGATATACATTGCAGTACCAATCAAAGTGACGTTACAATAATAGAAACTCGAAACTCGGAATTCAAATTATAAACCGTTCGATCTCAGGGCTGGCACGAAAGGGCTGGGAAAAATATACAGGGTTGTACAAACACCGGTTCCAATCGACAATTGTTTAATCTGTGCGGGGGGCACTTATTGATTTCACTGGCCCGTCCCTGCCGCGCGCTTTATCTGCGGCCTCTTATCGGATAGTTTCGGCTTGGGGGTCCGTGGAGGTTTTTAGTTTATGTCGGTTGTTAAATATGGAATGTGGTTCATTTGATATCGCTAGAGTAGCGTAGAACTAGTCTAACCCGCTTATAATATTTCTAAAGACAAAGACAAAGGCCTCCGTCTTCGACAGGAGTGGGATAAACCAACACGCGGGCCCAGTGCGGATTATTACATGTCTTTGTATCGGTTTCTTCATGACATTTTCCTTCACAGTTTTAAGAGCAGTGGTGATGAAATTAAATACATGATTAATAGGACCATGCCTTCTTCTATTGCCTTTTAGGGCCGTTTAAACAGATGTTGTGTTAATAAAATCTACCTTTGACGTCAGCCTTTCACATAAGGCCTTACCTACCTACATGAAAATACAGTGAAAGGTGAAAGTTATTTATTTATTTATATATTAAAACTTTATGCACAAGTAAAAACTGTACAAAGGCGGACTTAATGCCATGGGCATTTTCTACCAGTCTACCTTAGGGTGATGCAGAAACAATACACAGTAGGTGCAATAGCAATAGTTATGTTGCACAGACATTACCATCTTATACTCTGATTTTTGATTTGCTTGACCAAAATGACAGCTGCGATCGACTTTTTTTGACAACATGATCATATAATAATCGTTGCTGTCACTTTGGTCTAACAAATAAAAATTAGAGTTTACACAGGAATAGCGTATTTAGCGTGCATATGGATATCTATGCGTGCATATGTACACGACCGACACGCTTCGACGACAGGGGGAAATGCAGCCGTCGACAACATGCCACTCGTGTATTTGAGCACGCATCACAACACAAACTTCAAGTCGTTCGTGGTGCGTGTTCCGACACATCATCTCGAGAAGTTCTTCAAGGAAGAGTTCTGGCCGAAGGGTGTTGTGTACCACCGGTTTCGTGGCTGGCTACATGACACCAGTCAGCGAAACACGACGCAGACACTTCCTGTGTGTTAGTTTTTAGTGTAATTATAATGTTCTCTATGCATTCCACCACCATACCATACTGCGATCGCCAACCTGCCTGCCAAGCGTGGCGATTATGGCAAACCTTTTGGGGGAGGCCTATGTCCAGCAGTGGACGTCTTTCGGATGAAATGATGACGAGTGACACTTTGTCGACGGCGGGCATGGTCGTTAACGGCTGCCGTCGATGCGTGTCGATGGATGCAGTTGCCTCAGTCGTCGACCCGTGTCGGTTGTGTGTATGGGCACTAAGAAGACAAACATTGGTGCGCATTCTGTCGTTCACAAACTAAACTAAATTTGAGTTCAGATCTGCATCTTTTTCTTTTTATTTCATTAAGAAAAGGACAGAAGATAGAAGTTAGTCCTGTCAAATTAATCAGCGCCTGACGTAAATTGACGTACTCGTAACTTTAGTAGGCAAGTTTTTAATCACGTCTAAACTTGTATGGAGTAGTGTCAGGCGCTGATTAATTTGATAGGACTAAACTAAAATGTATCTTCTGTCCTTTTCTTAATGAAATAGAAAGAAAAAGATGCACTGAACTTAAATTTAGTTTAGTTTGTGAACAAGGGAAGTGGCACCAGTACCTAGATACTTAAAATAACGTATTGGCCAAGTAAACTTCCTACGGAACTCTCTCTCCCCGCACAAACTATCTTGCCAGCTGTCGTCCGCGCCGACCTCAATCCGCGACAGGTAATAAATGTTTGCAGCTGTCCGTCTGTTTGTAAGTCATCAGTTCTTGTTTGTGCCGGCTCAAATAGTTGAAACATTGCAATTTTCTGCCTCTACAGTTGTTCAGTTTTTGCAATTTTGTTAAACAAAATGATTGAACTGTAATTGGTGGTGCCGTTGTAGTTTTTGAGTGATTGCTCGTGTTTTGTTTTTTTGGTTGTAGTCATGAGTTTTTACAATTTTCTTGGTTGCAGGTTGTGGGCTTGTGGTTATGTTTATTTTGATTGTTGTAACTTCTGTTTTATCGTTTTCAGTCAAAATCAATTCTATTGGAGTCGGTCTTTAACAACTTAATGAGCGTTATTATTTTTCAGTAGGTATTCATGCTAAAGCAATTTTCGTAATTTTAAGAACGTTCTAAAAGTATTTCTGATTTCCCTAGATTTTTGACAAGTTTTTTTACTTTGTTTTTTCAGTTTTTCCACTAACACTAGTTTCATAAGTTTTACTGTACTAACATTCTATGGATTTATAAGTCTGAATTAAAAAGTTTTTTTTAGCAAAACTATGCTGTTTGAACCAATACTATCGTATAGATGTGGACATCGAAAGCTTGATAATATTTCTATAGGAACCTTTTGCTTACAGAACCTTAATCGACCAGCTACAATAAACCTCATACGTTGTAAAACTGAACACTCCCATTTCCCATAAACCTATCAGCTCTATATTAAACCGATTCTTCTCAGATATTAAACTCTATAACTCAATGGTCGATAGCCGCAAGCAAGCCATCTATCTCTATAATTGCTTTATGTAACCCATGATATAACCGCTATCACATAGGAAATGTAGTTACTGGTAATCGAACGTGGGCTCTGTCTGATTCCTGTAACCGAGAAAGGATCGTTATGTTTACCAATCGTTCTTGCTAATTTTACCTGTACCTAATCGTGTCTACGTGCGAGTTGTGATAGCTCTGAGGGGCACGTAATTTTAAGAACGTTCACAGTCTGATCGTCTGATCTCAGTCTCAGTCTATCAAAAAAACCGGGCAAGAGCGAGTCGAACTCGCGCACCGAGGATTCCGTACCATCATGTTTTTAAATTTTCATCGGCGAGGCCTATATTCGTCAGAGAATTTTAACATTGTGCACTGCGGTGTAGAATATTGCAGTTTTATGTCAGCGCCATCTCTTGACCGATAGTGGAACTAATGTAACTTTTATTGATGATTTCTGAAAGTGTGCTATTTAGAGACTTCGTTTTATTTTTCCTGTAATCTTTACATAAACTTCTATCACATAGAATCATTTCAGATTTGTCTCTTTGCAAACTTAGGAGATAAGGTGTAACGGTATTTTTTTTACATTTTTCATCAAAAGTCGAAAACTATGCGGCCTAAAAAAACGAAAAAATGATTGAAAATGTGCAAACTGCGCTCTTTCTTATAATACCCCCATGCCCTAGTAGCCCCACTTCGAATTTTTCAGACCCCCTTTTAGTCCCTTTTGCAAAAATTTACATATATTATTATTTCTTTTTTATTTGCAAAATAGTTGGACAAAGGTCATCTATAACTATTCCAAATTTCAAGTTGATAGCATTAGTAGTTCTTGAGATATTTGTTGTAGCTGAGATAAGACTACAGATTCAGATTCAAAATGAGTGGAGATACGAGTGCTACTTTTATCCTAAGGTTTGCCAAGACATAAGCACATTGCAATAGTAAATGCACAGCAGCTTCACATGACATACCGACAGCTAGATGCATCTGGTTTCACTGGATGCCGAATTCAACATAATTTGTTATTATAAGACTGGACCAAAATTAAATCTACTATACATACATTTTCTGGATTGCGCTTCAAAAAAGTCTGAAAAAGCCTATCCTTAAGCAAGCATCGTGACCTTCTGTGCCTGAAAAGAGACCTTTGTCCTGCAGTAGGAGAACTGGTAGTGTACTCCAAGAAGCCTTGACTAAAAGACAACTAAACCTAACTTTCTTCCCAATAATAAGGACAGTTCAGCCGGTCGATTCTGTAAAAATCTCACCGTGAAAACTTAGGTGAAGTGAGTTTGTTTTTGCTAGGAATTGACACTATTGACAGCTCACTCTACGCTCACTTCACCTAAGTTTTCACGGTGATATTTTTACAGATAGGCACCGCAGCACCTAAACCGGTCACTTTTACTCACACTAAATCATTAAGTTAGGAAAAATTCAAAGGGTCTTATAAAACACGTAACTCACAGATTCTCCGCAATAATAAGGATAGATGAAGGTTTCCAGACCTTGCCCCGAGCTCTGACCCTATTTTGAGTTATAGATCTTAATATAAGAAAATAAGAGGGTCAAGAATCATCATTATTGAAAGGATTCTAGGCTAAGGGTTCTGCTGCATTGGCTTTGGAAGGAGGCTTATAAAAAAAAATATTAATGGTGGTTCTAAGAATGAATGTTTGAAGGCTTTTAATTTGAGCTTGTAAAACTTTGTCTAGACTAAATACATAGGTACACACGGAACGAAGAATTCCAGTTATATAATATTCTTGAATTATTAAACAGTGAAAAACTTAAAACATCTACAACAACTTGTCTTGGCAAAATTCTCAAAAATAATCAAACTAGGGCTGATACTTCACAGCCTAGTCGCCAATTTATTCATCATCTTGCAATTCATCAAAATGCCGCCCTTGCGATAAGGACATATCGCGAGAGATATGGCGATTCAAAACAATGCCCTACTAACCCTCGCACTATTGTAGGACCTCTTCAGCGCATCCACGAAAACCGGCCAGTGGATCCTAAGTCTCAACGCCCAGATCGACCGCCTACACGACAAAATGTGCTACAATATTTCGAAGACTAACCCAAAACTAGCCTCCGCCAGAGCGCTAGGAGTCAAATAAAAGCAGTGATTAGTGATGAGTGATGACAGTTATAACTAATAGTAACAAGAGAGGGTGGAAGGTGCTAAGCACTTCCGCTGTAGGTACCGCTCGCGCCGCCGGCGCTCGGTTTCTTTGATAAATGCCGACAAAGAATCGGACCGATCCCGAGTACGATCGCGCGAAGCGTAGGTAAGTAATTTTATGAATGAATTTTTGCAAGGGTGATCCCAATTTTAGTTACTATTATATTATTTAGTTTGTTTGAAAATTTTTATTTTTTATTTTACGAATTATTTTAACCTATCAAGATGTATATGATAAATGGGCACTAGCCCTGCCCGTGTGTTAAATTAATGTCGCCATTGTAGCGGCACGTTGTATATAAAAAAAACAAAGAAACAAAAAAAAAATGAATAATACCATGCAAACCATAGATAATGCAAACAAAAATTAAAAACTATACGTCAATAAATTAATAGCAAAATAAAAAAATAAAAGTCATATGAACACGGAACACAATATAACACACCATAAACAAATAATTACATGTCAGTTTTATGAGCAACAAGTCCATTACAAATCATCTAATGAGTAGAGACATCTTTCCAACAGTGTGAGTGTGAAGTGAGCATGAAGCGAGTTGTCATACCTACTACGTGCTACTAGAAATGAAAATTTGACAGCTCACCTCACCTAAGTTTTCACGGTGAGAGTGTTACAAAAGAGGCCGATCTCCGTAAAAATAATGTAAAAATCGACTACTTAGCTGAAGTGAGCTTGAAGAAAGTTGTCATTCCATTTGATGCTAAGAATTGACACTGAAGCAGCAACTACAGTCCGGTCGTCGAGAGAACGCGTTCCTGATAGCTGTCAGTTCGACAATTCTAGTAACTAATAAAGATAGAAACTGACAGGTATCAAGAACGTATTCTCTCGACTGTAACTGAGAATATACCAACAGAACAATATATAGACGTCATATACTAGTTATTACTAGTTTTAAAACATCGATATTAGGACACCTGTCTAGGCAGATAGGTAGGGGTATATAAACCTCACGCATAGCATGAACACTTCTATCTCTACGAAGAGTAGACACATTGCTTTCTATACACTGTGATATTTCTTTTCTTCATTTTTGACATACCGCCTAGAAATCTTTCTACAATCTGTCATTTTGTCTTTCGTTTCCAACGATCTTTGTCTACTTAGGTCCTTTTATATGTAGACTATTTGAGAAGAAAGTTTTCTATCCCAAATGTCAAAATCATACTGACAATTACTGTCAGTTGTCTAAGGCAGTGAAGAGATTTTGTAATCGCTAAAGACAGTAGAAAACTTTCTACTTGACGGCCACAAAGTGTATACGGTTATCTACAAAATCCCACGAAATAAAAAAACAAAATTCCAAAAATTCCAATGGCTTAACGTGCTTTCCGAGGCGCGGAGGGGTCTCGGTATGTAAAGATGGTCACCCGTCCACGGACCAACCGCGGCAAGCGTAGCTTAACCTGATCGATCAACTTGTGCGGCTGCTATTATTTGGCCACGTACCCCTCCTTATAATGTGATCAGTAAAAATTAAGAATGAAAAAGAAAAAAAAAATCGTATGACAAAACAAAGAATTCCGAGTCGAATTAAGTAAAAGAGTGATTTTCTTAAAAAGTACAGTTGACTCTTTCTACTTTGCTGCCGTCGGACTGTCTACACGGAACGTCATCTTTGTCTACTCTTCCGTCGACAAACCGGTGCTCATGCTACGCGTGCTGGAATAATAATACTTAGTAGTCCTCCAGACCGTATTTTGACGCGGGAGATATTATAGTGCACATGTGTGCGCGCAGACACAGGCACACTCTCTTCCCTCACTCACTCTCATAGGCCGACCGAAAAAAGATCAGGCGCAGGACCAACGGCGTAACGTGCTTTCCGAGACACGGGGATATCTCACCACCAACTTAAAAATTTCGGACTGTTATTATGAAATTCCTAATGGACAAACCCAATCAAACTTTGCTCGACCTGGGAATGGAACCCAGGACTCACGCTCAGCAGTTGAGCTTGTGATCACGGGGCAGGAATATACGTGACATGTTAGCGGTTATCAGCATAGATCGGAGTAGGTAGATTGATTTTTCGTACTTGTATCATAAATGCCCACAGAAAGAATAGCATGGATAAGCCATTTTCCAGGAAAGTAATTCCGGTATTTACGGATCCAATTAAATATTGTTAATGTTGGTAGTGATATTATTACTACTCAATTCGAAATTTAAATTTATCTGTATTTATATTTATTATTTATCTGTGTTCACCAATGATTTTCACAACACAGTAACAAAGAAGCGCACTCTACGAACCGAAGTAAATGAGTGAGCTACCTGGCATGTCGTCGGCGGGCGTATCTACGCATTGTTTTGATAACCGGTTAGTGCACCACACATGATCTTTTGTTCCGATTGGTCGTTAGGTTGTGTCAAATAATGACGGTGTGCTGTTAAAATTGTGATGATTATAATATTGCTCATTTTAACACAATTCCAATTCCGAAACTCCGGAGGAATGTCCATATTAATATATACGTTACGGATCAATGACCCCAATTCAATCTACCTACTCCGATCAATGGTTATCAGTTAAGACGATGATTGGCGATGAAGGCTCAAGTGCAAATTACGTAGGTAAGTGAGACGTTTAAAGGTCATAGCACACATATCACCTCAAAAAGGCATCGTCACCTTATCGCCTTTCGCCTCGCCATCAAACAGGCGTCAACATGTAAGCACGTAACCAAAGCGGATCAGCAGCTCCGATACGTCGACTCGGCTATGGCTAGGCGACGCCGCGCTTACGGCTCGCTGACCGCTGGTTGATGGTGCTGTGGGCAGGCCGCGGGAGGGATGAGAGGGGTAAGAGTGGAAGAAGAGACGTAAGCTTGGGTACGGAGAGACATCAGCGCGGGGACGACGAGCCGAGCCGTAAGCGCGGGAACTGCAAGTTGACCACGCACCGCACCACGGTTCGTGACCTTCTCCTGAGGCGAGGCAATTATGTTACGATTCCGATTACCGATTAGTGTGTGTTGCAGTAGGGAGTTTCATACAAAGAATACTGAACGGCTCGAGTTGATACGGTGCCGATCCCTTTCCAGTTTGATACGTGTGCTATGACCCTTAAGCATCAAATTACTTGCACTGGATGCAAGTCATTCGCAAGCGAATGACAACAGCATAAAAAACAGAAAAATAACAGTATTTTGATGGCTATGGCTTATTTTTGGGAATCGGTACCATTGACCTTAGTGTGATGCCGGTAGAGTAGCCAGAGTAGTACCTTGCAGTAGGGAGTTTCATACAAATAATATTGAATGACTCGAGTTGATACGGTGACGATCCCTTTCCGAGTTGATATGTGTACTATGACCTTAACTATCGATTTGAATCTGCTTGACCCTGAAGCATGAGCTTGGCCTTAGTTGGACAGGCCGACAGCTGCCTGAACAATCTGGAGCATCTAATATGTGTAATGAAATTGCATAACCGTTCAATTGGTACTGAAAAAATTCGTGAGGTACAAGTACTAAAGACTGAAATGTCGGTATACCAAAATTACAAGCTTGTGTTGTGAACTTAGGCATAATAATTTAGAGAGATGGCTTCTACTAAAACTAACTGGAGAAACCAAGATGATTTTGTAATATCTTGATTTAAAAGACTGTCCTTGGAGTTTCTTGTCCATTCTTCATATACAAATACAAAAAATACAAAATACAAAATGTTTATTTCTGTACCAACTAGTTTACATTAGTTTATGATTGGAGCCTCCTTTTAAGCATGATGACGCCTGTGTTAGGAGACTCCGCACTTCCATAGCTTTGGCTGTTTGTACACTTTACAAAATTATTTTATTTTAATATTATTTTTAGTTCCTTAAATTACACTTTTATACATTAATGTGGGTGTGTTGGGTGTGCGGAGTGTGTGATGTGTAAGGGGTGTGTCGAGTGTGTGTGGTGTGTGATGTATTTGGAGTGTGCGAGGTGTGAGAGGTGTGTGGTTGGTGTGGATGTGTGTATGATAGGATGTGCGTGTGCGTGTGGCGGTGCCAATTAACTAATTTCCACTTATTGTAACAATAATTCAATATCTGCATAGGTGCGTGATTTTAACCATTCTATTAGCATTTTCTTGCCTTTATGAAGATGTTCAGTGTAAATGTAAATGTCTTTATTAATTTTATTATATAGCCGTGCTGATTGAGTATTATATTGTGTAGCAGCGAAATTGGTTTTAGATTGTGGCACTTGCGCAATAATATCCTTTCTTCTCTTTAACATTATGTTTTTATCATATATAAGTGTTTTATGCTTTTTTAAGATCGAGGCACAGATATATAATTTCCTAACAGATAGCAGGCCGCTAATCTCATATAGACTTTCAGTAGGGAATCTCCGTTTCTTAAAGTACATTATTTTTATCAGAACTCTTTGCGCTCGTTCTACGTCTATAAATTTAGATTTCGCTGCCCCACCCCATACAGGTATACAGTAGACTATCACAGATTGTGCAAGAGCTGTGTAAATTTCATTTAGGAGATTTCTCTTGGCGCCCTCTTTTGTGGCTATACTTGCAGGGGTCACGTATCTTAATGATTTAAATATCCATCCCAATTTTCGTATTCTATCAGCAACATGTTCAAGGTGGGAGTACCAACTTAAATGTTGATCAATTATGACACCTAAATATTTTGTCTGTGTAACTTTATTAATTATAGGACATGTACAGGCACAATTCATGGCTCGTTTACAAGAATGTATTTTTATATTTAAATCTTGATCTGGTTGTGAGCGGTTCCTAATTGTAAAACAAATATAGTTGGTTTTGGTTGCGTTTAGCGTAAGGAGATTTTCATTAAGCCAATTAGCAATTTGAGCCATACCTATTTCCGTTTTAAGCTTTACATCGGACCAGTTATCCCCATAAAAGACAATGGAAGTATCATCGGCGTAAGAAAAGATTTTTGCGTTATCTACTTTTAAGTTACATAGGTCGTTTATGTACATTAAGAAAAGTGTAGGTCCTAATACGCTTCCTTGAGGCACGCCAAATGATACCTCCACGTCGTCACTGATGTATGTCCCTATCTTAACTCTCTGTCTTCTGTTTGATAGATAATCTTTAAAAAGCATAAGGGGGGTTCCTCTTATTCCAATTCTTTCTAGCTTGGACAAAAGGGTTGGAACAGCGACGGTGTCAAAGGCTTTTTTTAGATCAAGGAATACAGCGAGACACTTTTTCCCTGAATCGACATAATCAGTTATCAGCGAGCTAAGCGCTGTAACTGCATCCTCAGTTGATATTCCCTGCCTAAAACCAAATTGTGTAGGTATATTTTAAATTTTTTTAGATATTGTAAGAGTCTTATATTAATAATTTTTTCTACAACCTTGGATAAGCCTGGTAAGACAGAAATAGGCCTGTAGTTATTGACATCGTCGCTGTTCCCTCCCTTGTGAACCGGTGTAATAATGGATTGCTTCAGTAGTGTCGGAAAGATACCTTTTCTAAAACAGAGATTTACCAGATGAGTAATGACAGGAACAATTTCCTTGCTAATATATTTTAGGAATTTAGTGGGAATATTATCCCATCCTGGAGCACTGTCGGATTTCAAACTCATCAGAACACTTTCTACTTCTATGGGGTCAGTGTCCAAGAGACCAAAAGAATTAATTTGTGTTGGTGGAATGATAGATTGGCCAAAAGTATTATTAATCGGAATTTGCTGGGCTAATTGCTTCCCAATATTAGCAAAAAAGTTATTAACAGAGTTCACTGATGCAGTTGGACAGGGTAGGATATTTAATAATTCAGTGCTTTGATTTTTAGTTTTATTTGAGTAGGTGATTGATTTTATATTTTTCCATAATAATTTTGTATTTGTTACCGATTTAGCAAGTAATTCTCTTTCGAATTTTCTTTTCAATTTTTTTATAAGATTATTACAGTAATTTCTGTACCGAGTGTACGTTATTTTTAAAATGTCATTATACGGATCTGATCGACAGCTTTTTTGTAATTTATTACGATTTTTAATGCATTTTAATAATCCTGGGGTGATCCACGGCTTAATTATTCGTTTGCTACTAGCGATAACCTTTGTGTTAGTGTTGTATTTAATAGAATCAATCAGTTTTTGAATAAGTTTTTCTGTTAGCAAATTCGGATCATCACAGAAAAGCAAGTCTGCAAGATTTTTTTCTTGTAAATATTTTAGTGCATTTTCAAAGTTTATGGTCGTGGTGATTTTACTAGCGGATTCCTTACTTTTTATTTTCGAAAGAGATAGAAATGTAGTACAGTGATCGGTAATTGTAGTTTTTAAGACAGCAATTGAGGCTGATGTCTTTTTTTTATGAATCCTCAACATGAAGTGATCTAAGCAGTTCCGTTCTCTGGTCGGTAATGTATGACCAGGTAAAATACCATACGTAGACAACGTGTTAAGATAGTTCAGTCGGTTTTTTTTATCATGAGACACTTCTACTTCTTTCGCTCTAATGTTGATATTTATGTCTCCCGCTATTATTATGTTTCTTTGTGTAGGTAGCGTATCTAGGTGCTGACTGAGTGAATCTATAAAACTATCCAGGTTGGTATTGCATGGAGGTCGGTATATACACAGAAGAGTGTTATCTAGTATGTCTAGTTGGAGACAGGTCGCCTGGTCTAGCCGAATTTCTTGAATTTTTGATTTTAACGTTTTTTTAACGAATAAAACTACTCCATCATTTTGATTCATCTGCCGTGTTGATACAAAAGACTGATAATTGCTAAGTTGAGGTATATTTTTGTTCTTATTTAATCTACATTCTGTTAATACTATCACATCTGTTTCGAATTCAAAAGTCTACTTTTATTTTTTATTTTGATGATTTCGTCGTTATGATGTCTACATCATAACGACGAAATCATCAAAGTTGCAGTATATACTTCTTATGTTCTGAGATATAATAGTGAAATCGTTTTTTTTGACGTTTATATGATCAGAAAGATTTGAAGAATCACATTCAACTGCCCTCGAAATTTCAATATTGTCTATGTCATTGATTGTTTGCAATGTGTTACTCATAAATGATATCAGATATTACTGAGGTCATCACAAGGCAGTCGTAAATACCACAATGATATTGTTCATAATAAAGGTAAACTATGAGAGAAGGTAATGAGCTTATTATATTAATATTTCCAAAGGTGTATTTTTTTTTATGAGATAATGATTTCGAATATGTATTTTTAATTATAAATTCTTTTGTATAATTGATATATTTATAAAACTGGTCCAATATTTTAATGTATATTTCCAAATTCATAAGTGTTATGTGAAAATTAGGTGCACGCTTGATAAATTGGTTATGTGTTATGGTGTAGATAAATAACATATGTTTTGTTTGTTTGTGTGAGTTTGTATTATTGAAATGTATGTTTAGTTCGTATAGAATGAATGTAGGCATATGTGTAGTGAGCTTAGGGTGTTTGTGTAGGTTAGGATTACAAAAAGTTTTTAAAAATATAGAAAAAACATTAGATAAGTACCTTATTGCTACGCAGATACTGCTATGGTAGACTGACAAGAGATAACGCTTGATGAATGATGCATGACTACAAAAGTACACTGCAGATAGTCATGTTCTCACTATAAGTTTATGAATTTGTTCTTCACTTCTTATAGTTATTTTTTGCGATTGATCATCCTTTTTTATATATACTTTTCCATATGCAGTCCAGCAGTATTTATACTCTCCAGTTTTTATTAGATCTCTGGCAAGGAAATACAGACGAGATCCCTTAGCCGTTAGATGCTCAGACAGAAAGATAGGGGTGTCTTCTTGGGACTTAAAACCAAGATTTTTGCAACATAGCTTGGATTGATGTTTTTTGTTGAATGATTTTCCCTTTTTTAGTATCTCATTTTTTATTAGAGTGGATCCAGTTTCTACAACAATGGGAGTATTTTGGATGTCATTTTTTCCCTGCACTCTATATATGTCCTTTATATCAGATTTGGTTAGGGAACAGTCTATACCTTTGGAAAGGGTCATAACTAAGCCAATAAGTTCTTCTTTGGTTTCTCCAGGTAATTTCGGCACATTTTTTATGACAAAGTTGGCCTTACGGCTTCCTGTTTCCATTTCTTCTATTTTATTCTCCAAGAGCATAATATATTTCTTGTCTTCTTTCGACTGCTGTTCCAATAGAGATATTTTGTTTTCCAAGTCTTGATTTTGTGACGCAAGGTGTGTGATCGTATTTTCTATGTTTAGATTAGTTTGTTGTATTTCCTTTAAAGTTGAAGTGACTTCTTTTGTCTGCTGAGTCAACATAAAAGCCAACATTTCCTTCACTTCTTGTTTAAAGTTATCCAACTGTTCACCAATGAATAAGTCCTCTCGGCTCCTTTTAGACCTCTGGGTCACAAAATTAGGTGGCGTTCGATTTGCAACCGTTTCCATTTGGTCAATCTCCGTCTCTGAGGAAGATTTATTCATCAGCGAGGTCATCTTGTTAATTTCGTGTAACAAAGATGCAATATAAGTCCGTACGTTTACAAAACAAAAATATTGAATTATTTTAATGCATAAGCGGCGTAGCCGATCCCCTCCAGGTTCCTGTGTGAGGTAACGCGTGCGTAGCAGATAAGCATCGGCCGTCGAGTCGCGCGTCGTAGCACTGTAGCAGCGTCGTAGCACTCAATATGGGACCGTAGCAGCGTGCGTGACGTAGTTCAGTAATTATTCGTAGGCAGGAGACTAATTTCGAGCGGTGACGCACACGTTGACTCGGCGCAGTGGCTACGAACTTGATGCGATGCACGCCGCGGCCCGGGTTCAAATCTCACCAGTTGGCGAGTCTTTTCAAAGTTTCGAAGTGATGGTTTATCCAGATTTAGCAATTTCTTCGATGGCGCGCTCGTCGACAGTGCAGGTTGCGAGAAAGAGATTTCCGACACAATCCAATATGGCCGCTGCACTCAATGGACGCTCCCGCAAGATAGACAAGGAGGGCCCGAGTTTAGAAGTTGAGTCTCTCGGTTTATAGAAACGATTAAATAAAATTTAAATTCAAGAAACAATCACACTACTAAAAACACGTCCGATTCGAACCGCCGCCAGATGGAAGAGCTCATATAGAAAATGTATATAGAAAATGAGAACAGCCAGTATCAAAATTAAAAACAAAATCGAAATGCGTGACGTCAGAAGTGTTCTAAATATTACCCAGTCCCACTCGTTGGGTGATCTTAAGAACGTCATAATTACGCCATCAAAAGGGTCTCCCAGACCCCTTGACCCCTTGATGTCTCAAGTTACAGCGAAATAAACGCTTTTATTTTTCACTTTCCCTTTCTCCCACTTTCAGTGCAAGTAAAGGGGGTTAATCAAAGTCAATCTTCGTTTATAAAAGTAATGAACAGGAGTTTCGTTGGTAATGAACAAAATAAAAACGTCATCCAAACGTTATGAATTCGCAACGCGCTCCTTCAAATGCGTGATGCTTATTTATTTTAGTTGGAAACTTACAGGATTGTATTGTGCGCTGTTACGCTGATACTGTTATTATATTTTGAAGGTTCCGTACCAAAATGGTAAAACGCAAACCTTATGGTGAGACTCAGTCTGTCTGTCTGTCTGTCACAGCTGGATATCTCAAGAACTGCTAATGCTATCAACTTAAAATTTGGAACAAGTTTTAGATGACGTTTGCCCAACTATTTTGCAAATAACAAAGAAATAAAAATATATGTATATTTTTTTCAACAGCTAGGGACTGAAAGGGTGTCTGAAAACATTCACAAACATTTTTTCAGGCCTCATAGTTTTCGACTTTTGATGAAAAATGTCAAAAGATACCGCCCCCTCCCTTATCTCCGAAGATTGCAAAGAGGAAAATCTGAAATTATTTATGCGATAGAACTTTATGTAAAGATTACAGGAAAAATAAAACGAAGTCTCTAAATCGCACACTTTTGCAGAAATCATCAACAAAAGTTACATTAGTTCCACTAACGGTCAAGAGATGGCGCTGACATAAAACTGCAATATTCTACACCGCAGTGCACAGTGTTGTGGCTAAGTAATAACAGCCGCACGAGTCGATCGATCAGGTTAAGCTACGCTTGCCGAGGTTGGTCCGTGGTTGTACGACCACCTTTACATACCGAGACTCCTCCGTGCCTCGGAAAGCACGTTAAGCCGTTGGGCCCGGCTGTCATTCGTTGATCTTTGACAGTCGTTACGGGTTGTCAGAAGCCCGAAAGTCTGACAAACCAGTCTCACCAAGGGTGTCGTATTACACAGACACTGGGTTGTGGAGGTCAGATATGCAGTCGCTCCATGTAAAATGGGTATTCAGCTGCATCCCGTTAGACCGGAAGCTGACCCCAACATATGAAAAGGCTAGGTAGGTTCATTATCGTTTAGGTACCCTTCTATGATCATATTACAAAAAACTGCAATCAGTTTTTTGTAATATGAATCACATTTGGAAAGCTCGGAATGGCTATTGAGCCATTCCGAGCTTTCCAAAAGTGATTTAGGGAGAAAAGCCGCATGATAAGCGTTAAGAGGTTATGATACATTTACCTCACTACGCGTAACGAAAACGAAAATTGTACAGACGCCAGCACATCAAGCTACTACAACCTGTCAAATTTCTTTAATAGATTTTCAACTTTATCTCTATAGTATAAGGTTCAACGTTGATTGGGAAAATTTGACAGTTTCGGGTAGCTTGATGTGCTGGTGTCTGTACATGATATAATATTACTTTTTATTAGAGTGTAAAAAAAAAACTCAAAGCATTTATTTCAATAAAACCATTTACGCCTCATTTTTGAATTGTCAAGAAGTCGGTCAGTCAGAAAATATGAAGCTAGTTGCCTATTCCAAAGCTGGGGAAGAAACTCCATGGACACTCTTTTAAATATTATATTTTAAGATTAGACAAATAGACATCCTTTCTTGAAAATACTATGAGAGTAGGTATTACGTATGACATAGTCCGTCCACCTCTGACAGCAGCAATCTAACAGTAACCTTATTATATTGAGAATAAAGATCACAATGATTTTGACTGACTTGGTAGCAACCCAACAGCAACCATATTAGAATGAGAATAAAGATCACTGTGATTTGGACAGTGATGCAAAATAAATGTGAAAGGACTTTAACACCATTCAAGCTTCTTAGAGGGTGAAAATAATGTAACTATGTACAGACTCCAGCACATCAGGCTGATACAATCTGTCAAATTTCTTTAATAGATTTTTAACTTTATCTCTGTAGCATAAGGTTCAAGGTTAATTGGGAAAATTTGACAGTTTCGGGTAGCTTGTTGTGCTGGCGTATGTATCTATGACCGCACTTACGCGTCGCATAATCTGTAGTTGGAGCCTATTAACGCGTTAACTATAGTTCAAAGAACAAGTTAATGGAACAGTTTGGATGTACTCATGCATTTGATGACTAATCAGTAGCTTATTACACGCATACGGTGACACACTTTGAGGTGTCAAATAAGCAGTATAATTGTTAGAGCAGAGATATCAATTGCAACCGTGCTTCGGGTGACAGATCTCGGCGATAAGCGAAAATGTGGTGCTGTTACACAAACGATGGGACAATTAATATCGTGTCCTGCGAGCCCTCTCAGCTGTACGTTACACCCTGTAAGCTGACTGTACTGGACTGGTGGACGCTGGTGATGGAGCCAAATAAGTAGCCGAATTCTGGGCCGAGTCCGTTTAGATTGCTGTCGACTTGCTAAGAAGATCAGTTGCAACGATGAGACTATGGCGTGTGATACAAAGACTCTTCAGGTTTTTTGTAGCTAGTATTATCATTCTCTTGACCGCATCCTAATTTATCTGGGGTCAGCGCAACACGTTTTCTACTCCAGACCTCTCTTTTATGCTGGGGCTACATTAGCGGGCTGCGGCGAATATTCGTGTTAACGCGATGAGTGTGGCCAGGTAGATCGTTGCAACGCGTAGTATTCGGGCGAAGACGATGTACTATCGGGGCGTTGTCGGTAAACTGGTGCGCATCAAAGGGATTTGTCGCGACAATATTCGCTTTGGTGACTACACCTACGTTACTTCAGTGTCGTCCAGAATTTGTAGCGTAACTGTTTGTAACCGATACTCGTACAATTGTATAAATAATAATTTACCGACATATAATGCAACGCCACTACTTCCTCCATTTTGAATAAGTCTCAGCCGCATAACAGAGAACAACACAATCCGGCACGATGAATCTTCGCCCGCCTAATGTAGACAAGAACATCGCGTATGCCATACACGATGTTTTAGCGCGCCAACTCGACACGAATCTTCGCCCGCTAATGTAGCCCCAGCATTAGTCGTCATTTCAGTAGTCACCCCCTTTTAAGCCACATTATCTTTCAAACAGTCCAGCCATCATTTCTTTGGTCTTGTAGCCATCTATGTTCATATTCAGAACTTTCCTCACGACATTTTCTTCATTCCTCTGCATCACATGCCCTTACCATGAGAACCAATTTCTATTCTATTCTATTTTTTTGAGGTTCTGGCGCCATCGGTAACGTTCGATGACTTTTCCAATGTCATGGTATGAGAAGACAATGACCGTAAACTGTTACACAACATGATCAGTGTTTGTAGCGGTGGCATCCATGGATCCCCAGAGCATATTATAGCGTTACTGAGTTCCTTAATGAAAAGGAATTTGTCTTGACATTAGTAATTAAATTAATTTAGAGCTACTTCTATAATAATGTTAATTGATTCTATAATTTTAATAACCCATTAATAATAAGGATGACAACTTTTAATATTTTGTATTTTTTAATTAGGTAAATCTATTATTTTGCACGTGACCTAGTGACAAACATGTTTGCACTTAATTTACTGTGTCATCTAGTATGCACTTTCTATGTACGTACTCACACATGTTTAAGCAAATAAAAAACTATCTCTCTCTCTCTCCCATGCTAAAAAAGGACAAGAAAACCAATTTCCTGTTCCACACAACTAACCTGTCACCGGTGCCTCTTCATACATACGTGCAATGATTAGATACAAAAAATTGAAAAAAGCTGTAGCAACTAAAAAGAGGAGGATCAGGTGTGCTGCTCCAGTCCGTAGATCCATCGTTGTCGAAGAGTACCTGCAACAGAAAGAAGAATATGAGTTAGAAGCAGCCAGAGCCCAAACCGAGAGTTGGAAGGAGTTCTGCTGTAAACAAGATAGGGAAGGGGTATGGGAGGGGATATATAGGGTTATAGGAAGGACATCGAGCAGAGTGGAGGATCCGCCGCTGGTAAAAGACGGGGAAGTGCTGGACGCGGAAGGGTCCGCCCGATATATAGCAGAGACCCTGTATCCAGAGGACCACCCAGCGGCGGACAACCCTCACCACAGCCGTGTCAGACTAGAAGCAGAAACAGTGAATGAAGGGGAAAATGGTGAGCCATACGACCCTCCATTCACTATAGCCGAACTGAAGGCGTCGAGCGAGTCATTCAACCCAAAGAAGGCTCCGGGAATGGACGGCCTCACAGCCGATATTTGCCACCGTGCTATCAGCAAAGACCCCGAAATTTTCCTGGCGATCCTAAACAGATGCCTCGCATGCAATCACTTCCCCAGAGCGTGGAAAGAGGCAACAGTGATTGTACTACGGAAGCCAGGGAAAACGGACTACACAACACCTAAGGCGTACCGCCCGATCGGCCTGTTGCCGGTACTCGGGAAAATTTATGAGAAAATGTTAGTGGCCCGACTCAGGTTTTACA
Organism: Mesoligia furuncula; assembly: GCA_916614155.1. Lineage (NCBI taxonomy): Eukaryota > Metazoa > Arthropoda > Insecta > Lepidoptera > Noctuidae > Mesoligia > Mesoligia furuncula. Next base: position 28,164,829 of record OU744794.1, read on the forward strand.
TTACACCGAGGATGAGTACTCGCCAGTACGGATTCATGCCACAAAGGAGTACCGAAGACTCCCTCTATACCCTTATGCAAAAAATACGCTATAAGCTGAAACAAAAGAAAATAATAACATTAATATCGCTGGACATAGAGGGAGCCTTCGACAATGCCTGGTGGCCTACTATAAGAGTCCGACTGGCTGAGGAAAGGTGTCTGGTCAACCTGAGAAGGGTCATTGACAGTTACCTGCGCGACAGGAAGGTACGGGTAAGGTACGCCGGCGCTGAGCATGAAAGAAACACAGAAAAAGGCTGTGTCCAGGGCTCAATTGGAGGCCCCATTCTTTGGAACCTCGTATTGGACCCCCTCCTTAAAGATCTCGAGAGAAGAGGAGATTACGCGCAAGCCTTTGCTGACGACGTGATCCTAGTCTTCGATGGTGACACGGCATTGGAAATAGAGAGACAGGCGAATGCCGCCCTCGAGCGTGTTCGGGCGTGGGGCGTTGAAAACAAATTAAACTTCGCACCACACAAAACCAGTGCAATGGTTATAACAAATAAGTTGAAATACGACGCCCCACGCTTGAACATGGGCGGGGTCGACATTGCAATGTCGCAGAAAATTAAAATTCTAGGTGTCACTATCGACGACAGGCTCACGTTTAACGCGCACATCTCCGAGGTATGTCGCAAGGCCATCGCAGTCCACAAACAACTAAGTAGAGCCGCAAAAGTGAACTGGGGTCTAAATCCAGAAATAGTCAAAATAATCTACGTGGCTGCGGTGGAACCAATAATTCTATACGCCGCCAGCGCATGGGCAGAGGCCGCTAACAAACTGGGAACAATTAAACAGCTGGGCGTCGTACAGCGGGGAATAGCACAGAAAATGTGTAGGGCATACAAAACTGTTTCCCTAAATTCTGTGCTCCTTCTAGCCGGGATACTCCCCCTGGATCTTAGAATCCAGGAGGTGGCATCGCTGTACAAAGCCAAGAAAGGGGTGCCACAGACCATATTGGGGGACAGAGAGGTAGAGCAGATGTCCTCAGCACTAGAATCCCCGCATCCTGCGGAGCGAAGCGACTTGAAGATTGTCAGCCTGGTAAACCGGGAAGAAGTCAGCGCTAATTCGGACCAACAAGTGAAAATCTTCACCGATGGTAGTAAGATTGGGGGGCGTGTCGGAGCAGCTCTGTCCATATGGAACGGAGAGACCGAGACGCGCGCCCTCAAGTTGGCGCTGCCGAATTACTGTACGGTTTACCAGGCTGAGTTACTCGCGATATGCCGAGCAACGCGGGAAATCAGGAAAAGTACGGCGCCTAGCTTTGGGATCTTCAGCGATTCCATGGCGGCCCTTTTGACCGTGAAAAACCCCAGCTGCCTTCACCCCCTGGCAGTAGAGGCCAGACAGAATATTACAGCTGCATCTCTCCAGAACAAGGTCGTATCCTTGTTCTGGATAAAGGCTCACGCAGGGTTGGAAGGCAACGAGAGAGCGGATCAGCTGGCGAAAGAGGCCGCCATGAAATTGAAGAAAAAACCGGATTATGATCTATGTCCGATCTCATTCGTCAAGCGCCACATACGCATGGGGACGCTTGACGAATGGAATCGGAGGTACCAGTCCGGCGAAACCGCCAAGATCACTAAGATCTTTTTCCCAGATGCGGTGGCGGCGTATAGAATAATACGGAAGATGGAAATCACCAACATCAGGGCACAGATTATGACGGGGCACGGTGGATTCTCCGAGTACCTGAATCGGTTCAAGTGCAAGGGGAGTCCATCGTGTATCTGCGACCCAAATGTAGAAGAAACTGTGCCACACCTGCTTCTCGAATGCCCCGTACACGCCGCGGACAGATATGCATTAGAACAGGCACTGCAAATAAAGCTAAGCAAAGAGACAGTGGGGGAAGTGATGCGGAGAAAAGACAAAGACAGAGATAAATTTTTAGACTACTGCACAAAGATTGCACGGAGGGCAATAGAAAGAAATAAAACAGCTTAAGAAAATATGCTTATAGTATATTTAGATATATATATATAAAGCATAGAAATAAGTATAAACATCATTAGCATAAGAGGTAGTATAAGAATAAATAGAAATAAGGTGATATAGTAAGATAATAAAGGTTATAAATTGTATTGGAGTAAGGAAAAAGTTGTGAAAGAAATAAAAGGGCAAAAAGGACTTTTATTCCCCCTAGATTAGAATAAGTAAGACATAAAATAAGAAAGAAAACTTAGATAGGCAGAATCGGGACTCAACCCGTAAAAAAGAATGGAAGATATGATGGAAGTAGAAAGATAAAGTATGCGGCATGAAAGTACGAGAGGAAAACAAGCGAGAACTGGAATGACAAAGAGAATTAGGCTTAAGATAGACTCCGATAACGTCGGAGGTAGAGAGGTTAAAAAAAAAAAAAAAAAAAAAATGATTAGATACACTTCGTCAAAGCGCGTCTGATTTACCTTATAGGTTCATGACTTAGATACATAAGTCTTATTAATGTAGAACAAAAGTGTAGCATAACTCTAGAATCAAGCATTGCCGCACACAATGTATTCCCGTATACCATTCACCTATTTTATATCGCGCACCGAGCAACGTTTTACATTTGTCAAAAGTTGAGACGTGTTCACCATCTGTTCGTAAGTAGGCGCAGAATTTACGCGAACCCTGTTCTGATTCATACGCAGAGGTATATTATGTAGGTGTGTACGTAAGTAAATGAATGAGAGTGGAGTTTATATTTATTTGGTGGAATCAATATTGTGTGACGAAACAATTGAGGTTTGTGGGGAGGAGAAACAAATGACGGTGATGTTAGAGGATTTTTTTCGAGTTAGTTTTACTTCAACCTTCTTTAACTATCGACTTTTCATGTCTCTCTGTGGGGATCCCTTCTTTTCGCATAATGTTCTTTGTCCTAATATACTTCGGCATAACGATTTTGGCACAATTTGTTTTGGCATAATAATACTTCGGCATAATTTTTTTAGGCATACATTTTATGTTGGCATAATCATCTTAAAGACTAATTTGTTTTGGCATAAATTTGATTCGCATAACGTTAGTAGGCCTAATGACTATTAGCATAATAATATTTAGGGATACAATTAATTAAATTTAATATGCTGTGCAACAAAAGTTAGTGACAGAACCGAATTGCTGCAAAACCGACTTCACGTAGTCTTGTTTGTCCTACCCCTAGAGTGTAATTTAAAATCGCGTAGGCGCGTAGGGTCGAGGCGGCCCGCGGGCTGAGGAGCAGGCGGCTGCGAGCGAGCCGCCGCGGCTGAGGCTGGCCGGCGAAGCCGGCCAACAAGCCGAAGCTGCGGTGGTGAGCGAAAGCCGTCTGCGACGATTAGCACGCGTGGGGCCGCCGGAGGCCCGCAGCGCCGGAGCCGTGACAGAAACCCTGCCTGCTGCATGTTGCATGCTTGCTTGCATGCTGCATGTTGCTTGCATGCTGCATGCTTGGTTGCATGCTGCATGCTTCCTTGTTTGCTGCATGCTTGCTTGCATGCTTGCTTGCATGCTGTATGCGTGCTTGCATACTGTATGCTTGCTTGCTTCATACTTGCTTGCATGCTGTATGCGTGCTTGCATGCTGTATGCGTGCTTGCATGCTGTATGCTTGCTTGCTTCATGCTTCCTACAGCGAAAAAAAAAGCCCACAAAATTGTTCAATACGTTATATTATATTAATATGTTATATATTACCTGATTCAGGAGATATGGCTTTTTTCCAATCGTCGAAATAAATTGGTATATCCTCTTCGGGCAAATTTATGCTTTAGGATATTATGCTTAAAAAAAGTTATGCTTTAGAACTTTATGCTTAATAAATTTATGCTTAATCATTATTATGGTTAGAGATATTATGCTTAAAAAAATTATGCGTAAGCTGTTATGCGTAATTATATTATGCGAAAATATAATTGTGCCAAACAAAATTATGCTAAGTTATATTAGGTCTTAAAATTTTATGCAAATGGATAGGGAACCCTCTCTGTGTAACCTCTCGCCTGTTTTCTGTGTGATTGATGATTTTTTACAGATTAATAAATATTAACTACTTGTATGTCCCTGTTTCTTCTTTTTTGATTATACATTATTTTTATAAGCACTAGAACCCTCAAAAAATGCTCAAAATTGCCGATTTAACAGAGGCCTAGACGTGACCTCTCTCAACAGAGGCCTAGTGTATAAATTTGACAAAACGGAAACCTTATAAAATCACTTCGTTTTCCGTCTGTCTGTCCGTCGGTCAAGACCCTTTTTCTTAGGAACGCGTGGAGTTATCAAGTTGAAATTAATATCAAATACTCAGGGCTGCAATACCTTGAAGCAGTGGAAAAATAAAACTTCTAAGTCAACGCAATCAAAAGACACCGGCGTTTATGTTCCGGAATCAAAACCTATAGGGTACTTCCCGTTAACCTAGAATCATGAAATTTGGCAAGAAGCAATGTCATGTAGCAAAAGCAAAAGAAATAATCCGAAAACCGTAAATTTGTAGTTACATTACAAAAAAGATATTTTTTCCTGTGATAAACTATTTACATACCTTACAAATTTGTATTTGTGCGGAGCCCTCAGTGCACGAGTCCCACTCACACTTGACCGGTTTTTTTGTACATTCTAAGTTGCAATCGTTATTTCCAAACCCAAAATTACCAATATAATTACTATGAGAAGCGACACAGTTCCAATAAAAACAAATTTTGCACTGTCTACAGTTTTAATGAATCCCGAGTATTCCCGAATTATTTGACCTACGTCAGTATTGACTAGCATTCAGTATCGTTATTTTGTGAAACAAGTTAACAACTTGCTCAGCATTTTGTTCATAATTGCTATCGCTGAACAATGATGTTTGATTCTCATTGTCTGGTTTAGTGATCGAAATAATAAATTAGGTATTTGGTTCAATTTGAAAGCTTTATCTTGTTAGAGTTGCTCATCGGTCATTTTAGTAGTGATTAACTTGACTCTGATAATAATCCATATAAAACAATTTAAGCGAAAATTTATTTTAACATTTATAGCTTACCAATAATTACTTTTGGTGGGTAGTGCGTGTGTGTTAACAATTTATACTGGTCAAAGAGCCTAGGAGAACCGACATAGCCCGAAGAATTGCCAAACTTAAGTGGCAGTAGTGGGCAGGGCACATTGCTCGCAGAACAGATAGTCGATGAGGCCGAAAGGTTCTGGAGTGGCCACCGTGAAATCGAAGACGTAGCGTTGGAAGGCCTCCTACAAGGTGGATCGATGACCTGGTGAAGGCCGTAGGAATCCGTTGGATACGAGAAGCATAGAACCGGTCTAAGTGTCGGGGCTTGGGGGAGGCCTATGTCCAGCAGTGGACGTATTTCGGCGGAAATAATGATAATGAGGATACTAGCTTGGCATTTTCGTTGCCAATTCCTTCGCGGTAAATAGAAATCAATAATCATTTAAAATTAATAAACTGGTAAATTGACTGAAACTGTGTATTCCACTACTATAGCTTATTTAGGAAAAGTCCGAGCTCCAGCGACCGGGCAGTCCCGGACATGATCCATCAATAAATGCTGTTAGTTCATGTCCAAGTTCCATCACAGTTATTGGAAATCTAATCATTTTACAGAGCCTAATAAAAATCTAGTATGGGTAGGATATAAAACATGTAAGCCATGAATGGGGCAAAGAATGGTTTTTAGATAAAAAAAAGTATCATTTTTTAACCATCACATCATGCTAACCCAATCCACTCCAGTGCTGATTAGTGATTATAGACTCTCCAAAAACTTTTTTTTTTAGGTTCGATTTTTCGTTTGATCCGGTATGCAAAGTTAATTGCAGGTCGGGAGTTATTATCGCTCATAGCGATAAGACCACCCATTGTTATCCCATGTATAATTTCTACTTGGTTTCACTCGCGTAAATGTCGATCCCGTGGGAATATTGGGATAAAAGTAGCCTATATTTTATGTTAATCCAGGGTGTCAGCTACCTCCATACAAATTGTTATCAAAATTGGTTCAGCCGTTTGAGCGTGAAGAAGTAACAAACATATAAACACACACTCGCAAACTTTCGCCTTTATAATATTAATGTGATTATTTAATTTAACGGACACACACTTCCCTATGTGTATGTTATTCTAGCTTAAGGCATTTGTGGGTTGAAGCTGAAAATCAGCGTCAGGTGGTAAACCTTGTGTTGTCATCTGACATTATGCTGAGCTGAGGCCCTTTTGGCATTATAATCTTTGTTTTCTGTTTTTATAGTTTAAGGCCTGAAACTGCGTTAAGCGGGCGCCCGCGACGGGCAACCGTCGCGTGTCTATGCGTGTGGACACGCGGGTGGGCTCCGTTGGAACGCGACGGTCCCCGTAGTGGGTACCCGTCGCGGAGACCGGATTATTTTATTTACGCAGTGTCGCTAGTTCAATTTTAACCCCGTTTTTTAGCCCCGTTGCGTGGGTGCGGGGCGCGCCTCCCCGTGACGGACGCCCGCGCGGGTCCCCGCGCGGGTCCCCGCGACGGAGCACTTTTGTATGAAACCGCGCGGGCGCCCGCTTAACGCAGTTTCAGGCCTAAAGTTGTATTTTTTTAGCTGTAAAGTTGTCAAAAAATAAGAGGCCTGTTTTGACATTTGTCATCGCGACGTAACTAGTGAAGTAACTATACGACTCGGTAGTCGTTACTCACGATAAATCGATTGAAGTTTTTAGGAGTATTTGATCGATTTGATGATGAAGACGCGATTAATCTTTTTTTCGAATCCAAATCACTATCTTCAAATCAATGTCCAAAATAGAAGAGCCAAGATTAACGTGATAGTAAACAGAAATAGTCTAAAAGCAAAGCCGTGCGCCGCTTGGTCAGAGACAAGCTATTCTACAGAAACCAGTGTCGCCAATTCAAAATTTTATTTAAGGCTTTGAGCGCCAAGCTTATTCTTTTCAGTAAAGATCACTACACAATATTTAATTACTATTAAAATCGAATGAAGCTGGTGAAATTCAGTAATTATTTGGTTACAACATTAGTAGGTATTTAAAAAAAAAGACAGAACGTAACTGTTTTTGAGACGTTTCGTAATAATTAGAAATTGCATGCTACTATAAAGTAAGCGCAAAAAGAATACTCGCATTATATTCCATCATATTAGTTAACGCGCCAAAAAAAATTATGTATTTTTTAAAACACTTTATGTAATTAATTATTATTTTATTGTTTCTTTCAGTTTCGTTTAAAGTTACATTCTAGGGTCTTTCTCAAATGTCAAAAAGGGCTTTTTATTTTTTGACAACTATAATCGCCAATAAACGTATTTGTCTTTTTATTTTATTCTATTTTGACTACTTAGGGGGGCACCAGACTTAGCTAGACAGTTAGGTTTCACACCTTTTTACTTGAAACTAATAAGATAAATATATGATAAGTAGATAGAGGTGATTATTTAACCAACTAATGTTACCTCCAATCGCCTGAAACACAGCATTACCTAATTCAAGCACAAATCATGGATGAACTTGACATAGATTTAAGAAAAACTGTATTTAACGTTAGTCCTTATATTTTTGAATAAATTTTATTATACCTGTTATTACTAAAAAAAAGCTTCTAGTTTGCTAATGGACATTTCACCACTCACACACAAAATAAAATAAAATAAAAACAGGGCGTGCATTGTTACTATAAATAATACAAAAAAATCTAGTAACAGATATTGTTTTGTATTCGTATGTTTTAAGTAAGTAGGTACTTTCCCGAGAATGGCCAGTGATAGGCGACTACAACTACTTTCATACTAGTGGCGTGATAAAAACAAAGCAAGAACTCTCATTTTCGGAAAAAGAAAAAGTATTGGAAATGACAGCAATCAATCCAGAACCTATCTAAAGGCTCCTACAAACAGGCGCGACACGCGATATAATCGCACGCGACACATAGGCACCGCTCGTTGCGCGACTTGCGGTGCCTTTGTGTCGCGTGTCGTGTCGCGCCTTTTTGAAGGAGCCTTAATTCTGAACATAGGCTCCTAAGTAAGTACATTCCAGTCTTAACATTATTCCGTAACAATATGTAATCTACAGTAATGAGAAAGTTTCGGTTTCGTCGTTCACGTTTTCATGGAAGTTCCGACATTGCGTTGTAACAGTTGTTACATATTATGTAAGAGCAAAGTTTTTGTTCGGCAACTGGGACGGGTAGGTACAGACGCCAGCACATCAAGCTACTACAATCTGTCAAATTTCTTTTATAGATTTTCAACTTTATCACTAAATCATAAGGTTCAAAGTTGATTGGGAAAATTTGACAGTTTCGGGTAGCTTGATGTGCTGGCGTCTGTATAGTCAACCCCACATCAGAAGTAACATTTGCACCATGAAAATCACCCTTACTGCTACGAAATAATGACGCTGTCAATGACAGATTTTCAAAATCTTCACGTGAAACTTAGGTGAAGTGAGCTATTAATAGTGTCAATCTCTACACTGAAAGAAATAAACATCATCATCATTGTTCCTCTTAACCAAAGCACCTGCCATCCAATCTCTTCACCACCCTTGGTTGACTGGTAGAGAATGCCTAAGGCATTAAGTCCGCCTTTGTACCTTTTTGTGCGAAAAGTTTAAATAAATAAATAAATAAACTGTAAATAAAAATGAAAAAACATTGATCTGAACTGCTTTAAACAGTTCCTTATGAGCCTAACGTTCAAAACAGTATTTTTTACTGATAGAAAACAGTTAAAGCTTGAGACAAAATGTTACCGTAATGACAGAAAACTTTAACGTTTTAACTTGTAATTTTAACGTTTTAACTTTAACGTGTTTTTCAGTAAATAGTATGTTCAATCATTAAACGTTATTGTTTTGTCTTTTAATGTTTTACAAACATGTCTTCTTACTGTATAGAGTCAGTAAGTCTTAAGAGCGTTTACGCCGTACGGCATTTCATACAAACTTTCAAGCCCTTGTTTTTCAAAATGAATGAACGGATTTTAATAAAACTTCCTAAGCATAAGCAGGATACAAAGGTCTAAAAAGTTAGTAGAGAACATTTTCGAAATGTCTTATATAAAAAAAGATAACTGGAAATATCTGTTTCCATGGAAAGTTTAAAATCGGTCTAATTTGGCTGTAACACTATTTTTCGAAAATGTTCTCTACTAACTTTTTCGGCCATTGTATTATGCTTATACGTACGAAGTTTCATTAAAATCGGTTCATTCACTTCGAAAAAAAAGGGCTTGAAATTTGTATGAAATGCCGTTCGGCGTAAACGCTCTTAATGAAGTCGCTAGTAAGAAATTATTTTTTTCCGTGTAGCATTAGATGTAATGACATCATACTCCGAGCTAACTTCACCTAAGTTTTCATGGTGATATTTTTACAGAATAGATCCTTAGATGTTCAGTCGACTGTACCTACTCTCTATCTGATGTAGGGAAGAAAATAACTTACTTATTGGCGTGACTAGAATGTTTAAGCATTGGGACTCAAACTGGAAGGAAACACAATTTTGTAGTTCCCTTTTCCGGGTTGAAAAAGTATTGGATTATGTCGTAGGTAGAAGTTGTATGTCTCTGTCGAAAATCATCGAATTCGGATTAGTAGGTTACCCGTGGTAACAGGAAAAAACCAGATAAGGTTGTTTTAGGGTCAGTGACAGTGTTTTATAATAAAAACTGGCTAAGTGCGAGTCGGACTCGCACAGGAAGGGTCCCGCACCACAAGGCAAAAACGCCGAAAAAAACACGTTTGTTGTATGGGAGCCGCCCTTAAATATTTATTTTATTCTGTTTTTAGTATTTGTTGTTATATCGGCTGTGAACATTTCAACTGTCTAGCTATCGCCGTTCATGAGGTACATACAACCTGGTGACAGACGGACAGTGGAGTCTTAGGAACCCAAAGGGTAAAAAGGGGACCCTAAAAAGAAAAAAGCCGAAAAATAAAATTATTATATTTTTATTTTTAGCCGTTAATGTCCCACTGTTGGACAAAAGCCTCCCTACCCTCTTTCCACCTCTGTCTGTCCAGGGCTGCCAAGGACCAATCTTTATCAAAGGAGTCCAGCTCATCCCTCCATCTCCGTCTGGGCCTGCTGCGATGTCGTTTGCCATTAAGGGGCTTACATGACCTAAAGCGCGGTCACTGTCGGACTGCATAGAAAAGAAAGAGAAGCGCGATAACACAAAACTGGTAATTTATTGTAAAATATGAAGAAATTATCTATTTACAAAAACTATTTAATAATAAATATTCCATCACTGAATGCAGTTTGGCATTAGAAATTTAATGGCATATTTATAATTATAATTAAAATTAGTAATGAAGGGATAAACTGCTTTTAAGGACAATCAAGAGGTGTATTTGAAGATTCTTTTGATGCATTAATGTATGTTTAATTATGATTTGAGTTCCATCACTGTATTAAAATATAAGACTTGAAAATATTTTTTTTTTGGTCAAAATTATTTACGGTATAAAAGGTACACTGCTTTAAAAAAAAAAATCTTTTTGACCGTTTTCAAAGAAGCGGGACTCACTGAATCGTCATTTTGGCCCACTGATCGTCTGACATGCGGCAGATTTGTCCAGCCCAATTCCATTTAAGCGTTACAGCTTTCCGAGTGACATCACTTACTTAAAATAGAGAAATAAAATAGAGTATTAATATTATGAACAAAATACAAGGGAGTTTCTTGTCTATTCTTCTCCATACGACCCACAACCTTGTGTAAAAGAGGCGAGGCCTGAACCACTGGACCATCATGACATGGTTATGAATATCTGATTATTATCATGTAAGCACAGACGCCAGCACATCAAGCTACCCGAAACTGTAAAATTTTCCCAGTCAACCTTGAAACTTTTAATGTAGCGATAAAGTTGAAAATCTATTTTAAAAGTTTGACAGATTATAGTAGCTTGAGGTAGGTACTGTCTGTGTGGTGCCGGACTTAAAGAATAGCACCACCCCATACTTCCCGTGGGTGTCGTAAAAGGCGACTAAGGGGCGCACCGGAGAATGGGCAGCAGCGTTCTCTATGCATTCCACCATCATACCATACTGCGATCGCCAACCCGCCTGCCAAGCGTGGCGATTATGGCAACCCTCGCCCCCCCCTTTTGGGGGAGGCCTATGTCTAGCAGTGGACGTCTTTCAGCTGAAATGATGAAGTACAGACGCCAGCACATCAAGCTACCCGAAACTGTAAAAGTTTCCCAATCAACCTTCAACCTTTTAATGTAGCGATAAAGTTGAAAATCTATTTTAAAAATTTGACAGATTATAGTAGCTCAAAGTACTGGCGTCTGTAACTTCGTAGACGAGCATTAGTCTACTGAGGCATCAAACATACCTACATTTGTATGCATGTGTGTTCACGTATCAATTGTCCAGAAAAAAGCAGTTTTATTAATTCAAAATCAACTAAGATAATACCCATTTACGGAATTCTAAAACTGCTTCTGTTTTCACGACAATGGTTCCGCAGTGGGTGCTTACGACGTATGTTTACGATGCTCATTTTTTTGTTGTCGTCCACATTCATATCAAGCCATTGTCGGTTTAACTCCGCATGAAAATCGACTCGCTAGTTTTCGACATGATAAACATATTTGTAGAAACGATTTGTGAGTAAATATTATTAGGTTTCGATTTTTTTATTTACGATTTTGTTTCACATGTGTTCAAGGAACAATCCTGTTGCATTTACAAGTAGACAGATGGATAGAATAATCATTATTACTCACCGTTTAAGGGAGGGACCCTTGAAAACGTGTGTTAGGTTTTTTTTTTTTTGGAATGTATATTAAATAGTTATCAAAACTTAAATTCGTAGACTTACTAGATAGATAGGTGATAAATACGTGTGTATTTTTAAAAAAACTAGATAAATTAAGAATATCGAGAAATTTGAACTGAAAAAAACTGATTTTTCTGTTTTTAGTCTGCGAAATTGATAGGGAAAGAGCGTTTTGTTGTAATTAATGTACAGACACCAGCACATCAAGCTACCCGAAATTGTCAAATTTTTCCAATCAACTTTGAACCTTACCTATGCTCTAGCGATAAAGTTGAAAATCTATTAAAGAAATACGACAGCTTGAAGTGATGGCGTCTGTACGTGGACGTCCACGATAATATCGTCACGATAGACATTTAATCCAAGTAAGTACTACTTTTCATCATTTTGTCTTGCATTCTAGATTCACAATATCCTCAAGCTTTAAGCTTCGAACACACCCTGTACATAAATTAACCTCCTACCCTCAATGTTTACCCGTATGGATTTACGTGAGAAACATTACCCTCATTTTAGCTTCGCCGAAGTCAGGCAAAAACTCAGTCGACTTAGAAGATTTATGACTTAGAACCAAGATAAACAAGCGGGTAGTATGTAAAAGTAAGTACTCGTATACTATGTTTATGTAGTTCGTTCCAGAAACGTTAACAAATGAGAGGCTAAAGCGTGTTTAAATTGGTCTGGGGCACTTTGGCAGAATCATAAAAGGATAACATTATGAATCGTAATGGACAGTTAACAGTTAAGTTAATCGTATCAAATCCCATTGGTGAAGGATTTTTCAGTAATTTTTTTTGTCTGTGCTAAAATACCAATCAATCCGTTCTAAATCCAATCCCAATCTCTTTGATCATATCTACCTATAACGTAGTGTAGCGAAAAAAGAAAAACACGGACTGTCTTCAACCGATTCATAATGGTATCCTTTTATGATTCTGCCAAAGTGGCCCCCAGGTCTTTGAAGTCAAATTCTAGGAACACTTTTTCTTTTATTTTATCCCTTAGTCCGTCCACATCCTCCGAAAAAATTGGGGGATCTTGCAAAATGGGCCCGGATTTTGGAGATAAGGCCGAGAAAGAACAGTGCAGTGAGCACAAATTATGTAAATGGCTAAATACCTACACAAAATATTTATTCTATTAAAGAATTTATAGGGATTAAATATGCTCCAACAGTAGTATAATATTATTAGATGTAACGCATACCGACAAGTTTGCATGCTATGTATGTATAGCAAAACATGTACGCACTAATTTTAATGTAACATTTGTAATACCATGTTTTAATGCAAATAAAAAATGATTTGATTTGAAAATAGAGGGGGACATAGAGCCCTCTTAAAAAAGAAACTTCCCTGTGCAACGCCTTTTAGGGCATATTCCTGAGTATACAAGGAGATACCCGAGGCTCGCCAAATTGTGGGAAAAAATAGATTGCTCGTTTGGTGTTTAGTGGTACTGTCTGCCAATTACTACTGCAAATTGCGAACATTTTCTCGCCCGTCATAACACAATACCATCTTACGGTATCCACTAAAAAAATCTTGTAAAGTTTCCTTAGCCATCATCATCTGCCTAGCCTTTTCCCAACTATGTTAGGGTCGGCTTCCAGTCTAACCGGATGCAGCTGAATACCAGTATTTTACATGGAGCGACTGCCTATCTGACCTCCAGAACCCAGTTACTGGGTAATATTACAAGCACATAAATTTACAGAGGCGGACTTAATGTCATAGGCATTTTCTACCAATCAACCTTTGGGTGATGCAGAGACAAACAGTGGTAGGTGCAATCATGAACATTCAGGTTAAATATTTTAAATATAAAGATACGCATAATACCCCTTGGTAAGACTGGTTATCAGACTTTCAGGCTTCTGACGACCCTAACGACCCTCAAAGATCCACGAATGACAGCCGGGACCAACAGCTTAACGTGCTTTCCGAGACACGGAGGGTCTCTTGTCATCTTGGTATGTGAAGATGGTCACCCATCCACGGACCAACCGCGGCAAGCGTAGCTTAACTTGATCGATCGAGCCGTGCGGCTGTTAGCCACAATACCCTCTTAGCCAACTGCTTGTATTATTTACACTGTTTTTAGTAAAACTACATGCAATTTAAAAGCAAAAACTATTTAGTATCGACTTCGTAAGTCTGTTCAAACAAGAGTCTAGTTTAAACAAGATACAGCACGGAATTATTGACCACTGCTGGATACGTTTCAATTAGTAACGATACTGGTGTTAAGGGGAATACGATAATAATAGTGATTGGGAAATAATTTACGAAGATTTTGTGGTTATTCTTGTTTATTTTTCCGATAAAATCAAATGTTTCGGGTAATGTTGAGTGACATTTGTTCACATTATTATTATAAAACAAAAGCATTTGTCTGAAAATCTGTAACATTCCCTGCATTGTATTCTGCCAGTAAAAATATTGGGCTCAAATGCACATCGAGCTATCCGACACTGTAAAATTTTTCCAATCAACTGTGAACCTTATACTTTAGCAATAAAGTTGAAAATCTATTACAGAAATTTGACAGATTGTTGTAGCTTGATGTGCTGGAGTCTGTACCATACTAATCAAATAATGTTTTGCACTACTTTATTATGTAGTAACTGGCTTTATACAATGGTGATGGTTGTGGCAAGAAGAACGCTAAATAACTTCCAAACCGATCCACCACCATCGGCATTATTTTAGATTTTTCTTTTTCTATACAGGGTTATTGGTAAAACATTAACAACCTCTTAAGAGGTCATTTTACTCATCATTATGAACAACTTTTACTAAAAGACCAAACCCGAAATCGCAAAAATAAAACAGCTGTTCCCTACATTGTTCGTATAACTCGTCAATATGTAGGGAACAGCTGATATTTTTTTCGCGGTTTCAGGTTTGGTCCCATAGTGAAAGTTGTTCATGCTGATGAGTACAATGACCTCTTTAGAGGTTGTTAATGTTTTACCAATAACCCTGTATATATACAAATTATTTTAAAGACTTTAAATAGCCTGTATCTACTCTAAATAAAATGTTTTAGTAAAAGAATCAAAGTTCTAATAACCAACCACTGGTTCACTGGAAACTTTTCTCGCTAGATATAAAACTTGATCATTGTTTAACCGTAATTGCATTAAAGCGAGCACATGCCTTAACAACATGGCGGGCCACTGGTTCCAAATTCAAATATTAGCTCGTTCACTGTTGGGCGTTGACGAAGTTTCATGAATATCAGGAACTTCCCCCGTTATTAGACCACTGACAAGGAACGTGCAATTCTTGAAAATCTTGATATGAATTCAAATTATCTAGTTACTAGCTTTTGCCCGCGGCTTCGCTCGCGTTAAGTATTATTAAAAAAAATTAATACATTTACATCCTCCATCATCACTTATTTTATCCCCGTGGAGGTTGAATTTATCAAAATCCTTTCTTAGGAGATGCCTACGTCATAGTAGCTATGTTCATGCGAAGTCTCAGCCCGATCGGTTTAAAATTGACAAAGTTTCATACAATCTTTCATCCCCTATTTTATTCTCTTGGGGGTAGAATTTATCAAAATCCTTTCTTAGCGGATGCCTACGTCATAACATCTACCTGCATGCCAAATTTCAGCCCGATCCTTCCAGTGGTTTGGGCTGTGCGTTGATAGATCACTATGTCAGTCAGTCACCTTTGAGTTTTATATATTTAGATAGATATGTTATTTGACTTTGGTGGGAAATATAACCTTTACTTTTATTTGAGGACTGGCTTATGCCCGTGACTTCGTTCGCGTGAAATTACTTGTTTTAAGACAGAATATGTCCTATGACATTAGGCAATACAGTACTGCCGGTAGGTGTACCTAATGCTGGTTGCTCCCCATTAGTGAAAGAATTTTCGGAATCAGATCAGTAGTTTCGAAGATTACTCACTATTTTACCTGTTTATAACAATTTATTATAGTATAGAAAAGCTAGACTAAATACTTATATAACATCCACTATATGAACTATTAAAATAATATTAAAAAATAGTGTTGCAAACTCCTTAACTTTTTGAAGATTTTTATTTGAATGTTATTCTTTTCTTTTTTTTCTTCTCGTATCTGTCAAAAGGTTTGGTTTGTTTACATTCATGATATATTTTTCATCATTTTCCTACTAAAATCCTCTCATAACACTGAGCTTTAGTTTTATATCATTCCACCAACAACTAATAGGTACAGACGCCAGCACATCAAGCTAACCGAAACTGTCAAATTTTCCCAATCAACTTTGACCCTTACGCTTTAGCGATAAAGTTGAAAATCTATTAAAGAAATTTGACAGATTATAGTAGCTTGATGTGCTGGCGTCTGTACACACATTCCACTTTCATCGCCTTCAAATAGATTCAGTTTCAGGCAAAAGTCAGCCTTTAAAAAGAAAACTGACGATTTTCAAACTAACCCTTCATTCATTCTGCTCCTAGTTCTAATACCAGCACAAAATATTAAAAAAGTAAAAAACAAAATATAAAGGTGAGTGTACGTTATTGCTCTTGGGAAATCACCGTTCACCGCGCAATAACTACGAGGGACTAGTTAACGTTGTCATGGCAACCAAGTCTGTACGCCACTCTAGATTGTTCCGATTTAGAATTATAGGTTAGTTTTGATGTAACTCCAAGTAGTAAAGGCAGCGACTTACGAGTTAGTCAGTAAGTTTGAACCCAGGCTGGCACTTTATTTTGTGTAAATCATTCCATCACCACTGCTCTTAAAGCGGTGAAGATAGATAGATAGATAAAACGTTTATTCAGTGCAACAAAAGACACAATAAAGGTATTAAAAAACGTAAAAACAGGTGAAAAAAAAACAAAGATTAAAAAGATAAATTGACCCATAGACACCTAGCTCATGTTGTACATCTATAACGGTCGATCACTACTGGGCGGTGTGTCTCATGCTTGCACCAAATGCGAGGACAACATCGTGTGGAAACCGGCGTGCCTAGAACCAAAAATTCGAAGTGTATTATCACCAACCCACACTGGGCCCGCGTGGTGGATTACGGCCCACTCCCTCTCACCGAGAGGAGGCCTGTGTCCCAGCAGTGGGAACTTAAGCTGGTTATTTAATACTAGCTGCGCCCCGCGGTTTCACCCACGTAAATGCCGATCCCGTGGGAATATCGGGATAAAAAGTAGCCTATATGTTAATCCAGGGTGTCAGCTACCTCCATACGAAATTTTATCAAAATTGGTCGGCGGTTGGTTGGTGTGAAGAAGTAACACACATTATGAACACTAACACACACTCACAAACTTTCGCCTTTATAATATTATTGTGATTTCAAGCACATATGTGCAAAGGCGGACTCTTTGCGATAGGCATTTTCTACCAGTCAACCTTTGGGTGATGCAGAGACAAACAGTGGTAGGTGCAATCATGAAAATTGAGGAATACATTATTTTAAATGTAAAGATACGCATAAACCTATTAAAACTATAAATATATTATATAACTAATTACGTATAAATCATCATCTGCCTATATAGCCTTTTCCCAACTATGTTGGGGTCAGTTTCCAGTCTAACCGGATGCAGCTGGATACCAGTATTTTACATGGAGCGACTACCTATCTGACCTCCACAACCCAGTTACCGGGTAATACGATACCCCTTGGTAAGACTGGTTGTCAGACTTTCGGGCTTCTGACTACCCGTAACGACTGTCAAAGATCCACGAATGACAGCCGGGACCAACGGCTTAACGTGCTTTCCGAGGCACGGAGGGGTCACGGTATTTAAAGATAGTCATCCATCCACAGACCAACCGCGGCAAGCGTGGGTTAACCTGATCGATCGACCTGTGCGGCTGTTATTATTTACCCACGGGCCCCTCCTAATTACGTATAAATATAAGCACAAATAAATATACATAAATACATGAATATACTACAAAGAAATAAGACAAACAATGAGAAAATATTACCGCTGATTATTCTTATGCTTGATGTAACTTGAAAGCGCAGATAATGTCGATCGATAATGAGAAAGAAAAGAAAGAAAACGATGTTGTGACAATTTCCGATTGATTGTAAGTATTTGTAAGTATATAATCCCCCTTACTAATAAACGTATTATATCAGATGAATAGTTATACACGATTTCTTTCAGTCTTTCAGTCGTCAGAAATTTAACTTTCGAAAGAAGAAGACAAAGCATTGTGTAACTACAGACGCTATGCAACGATTATTAGTAAGGGGTTAGTAAGTAGTCAAGCCAGATTCTTAATTAAAAAAAATGGTTCATAAACAAATTACACAGCCTATAACGTTCTCACATTCAAAAAATAAGAACCTAAAAGAGAATAGAGAAACTCTAAAGGGATATGATAAATAAAATATTAAAACCCTTATAAACGAAATGATGAAATTATTGCTGAGATGAGCCTTTTTGACCTTGCACAGGTCTTTTTTTGTATGTTTTTTTTTCTGGTTGGTTTTAATGTTACTTTGTTAGTTTTAAATGCTCCTTTTTAGGGTACCATACCCAAAGGGTAAAAACGGGACCCTATTACTAAGATTCCACTGTCCGTCTGTCGGTCTGTCTGTCGCCAGGCTGTGTCTCATGAACCGTCATAGCGCTAGACAGTTGAAATTTTCACAGATGATGTATTTCTGTTGCCGCTATAACAACAAATAATAAAAATAAAATAAAGTTAAAATTTAAAGGGGTATAAAAGAAACCTTTTTTTCCGGCGTTTTATGCCTTGTGGTACGGAACCCTTCGTGTGCAAGTCCGACTCGCACTTGGGCGGTTTTTTAACTATTTGTATTTCCTGTGTCCCAAATAAGAAAAATTCTTTCTTTCTTTTCTTTATTATGATTGTCACAGTGTCACTGCTGCCAAACAATCTTGATGATGTCAATGACAAATTTTATCAATTACTTCGAAAGCTACACGAGAGTAAAAGTTTTCTGAGACATACTGAAATTGTAACAAAGTAACTGAATAAATAAACGAAACGGCAAACAGAGCCCAACGTATACATTCCCATGGTTTATACACAACCGAAATACCGAACATTCAATTCTACCTTACACGGGCAAAAGGCGGAAAAAAAGTAACGGTTTTAATCAGCACTGCGTACCAATCAATAGCGGTGTATCAATCAGTACACCGTGTATCAATCAGAGCGGTGTATCAATCAGAACCAATGGAGAGATAACGCAATGATTAATGTGTCTAACCGGAGCTTTCACAGGAAAACAATGGTATCTATCGTGCTGCAGGGTGTAATATCTGGCCCGGGGGAACTTGAAGCTAATGTGGAGAGAGATTATAAAAAAAAATTAAGGGAAAACCCCGAAATAGATATATGACAAGTTCTCTCAACTGTTTCTGGTACTTTAGTGGCTTTTTTATTTAGAAGGGACTATATAGGAACGCACTTATTAGTACTTAGAGAATCCCCAGATCGGATCGGGATCGTAGTGGAACATTGAGTGCTGTGTAGTCCCCTGGGGGACTGGTTTAGGGGATTTTAGTGGAACGAGCGAAAAGGCCAGTCCTGCGGGGTAATTGCGTATCACACTAACCCTAGGGCCACGAAATGTGACGCTCCAAGCGAATTCGCCTTGCGCTGCAAGCGTCAGCGTCGAGCGTCAAAAACAAATGTATGTCTATTATCTACACGACCACAAAGTAGCGCTGCAAGCAGCAGCGAAGTTTGCTACGAGCAAATTTGCACGTGCGTTGGATAATCCGACGCGCGTTTTTTATGAGCATCGAAAATTCCACAGTGTGCACGAAACAGTCGCTCCACGCGCTCCGTTATGCCTCGGCCACGAAAATAACGCCACGCTTGAGGCGTCAATCCACTACAAGCGTTATTTCTAAGCGTCAAAAGCACGGCCACGAACTTCAAATATTCGCCTGTAGCGTGTACGTCGGTGGGAGATTGAATCAGTACAGCAAAGAAAAAGGTTACATGCTCTGTGAGTACAGAGTAAGTACGCGTCAACATTATACGTGAAAATGTTGCCGTCAAAAATACCTATAATTATATTGTTAATACATCTTAAAAGAATTATAATTTCTTCCCACAATTTTTTTACAACATTCCTAAACTTATGTTGCGGATGTGAACTCATCCATAACGCAGGTCAATTTTGGATTGCAGTAATAAATTCTTCAATATTCATATTAGATTAGTTACTATAAACGCGACAAAAACAAAACAATTTGTTTTAGACGCCGACGCGCGGAGCGACCGCTTCTATCGGAGCACGTGGAGCGTCTGTTTCGTGTACACTGTGGAACGTTCTCATACAATTGTTTTCGACGCTCATAAAAAACGCGCGTCGGATCATCCAACGCTCGTGCAAATTCGCTCGTAGCAAATTTCGCTGCTGCTTGCAGCGCTACTTTGTGGCCTTGTCCATAATAGACGATACATTTGTTTTTGACGCTCGACGCTGATGCTTGCAGCGCAAGGCGAATTCGCTTGCAGCGTTGCATTCCGTGGCCCTCGGGTTAGAAGGGTCGCTCCGCGCGTCCGCGTCTAAAACAAATTGATTTGTTTTTGTCGCGCGTTTATAGTAACTAACCCGAGGGTCACAAATTGCGACGCTTCAAGCGAATTCGCCTTGCGCCGGAAGCATCAGCATCGAGCGTCAAAAACAAATGTATGTCTATTATCTACGAGGCCACAAAGTAGCGCTGCAAGCAGCAGCGAAGTTTGCTACGAGCGTTCGATAATCCGACGCGCGTTTTTTATGAGCGTCGAAAACAATAGTATGAGAAAATTCCACAGTGTGCACGAAACAGTCGCTCCACGCACTCCGATAGAAGCAGTCGCTCTGCGCGTCTGCGTCTAAAACAAATTGTTTAGTTTTCGTCGCGTTTATAATAACTAATCCAATATGAATAATAATAATAATAATAATCTTTATTTTTCTCTCTTCACAAAGGTTCACATAGTTATAAACAGAGACAAGAAATATAGCGTTTTGACAAAAATGCATAAAATATGATCCTTTGTGAGAGACTGGCGTCCATACTAGGATACCCTGTGTGACGGATCACCAGGCTCTCACCCCGAATTAAACCTAATTAACATTAACATTACAACTGTTAATTTTATAACTCTAGACAAATTATGAAGGAAAAAAAAAAGTAAAAATTAGTAAAAAAAGTAAACATGTACTTATAACTTAAAAAAATTTAACCAAAAGAAAAGAAAATAGAATAATAAAAAAATAAAAAAAATAGGTATAGTGTAATGTGTGTGTAGTGTGCATGTGAAGTGTGCGGAGATGTTGAATGATGGTGTGAGTGTGGGTGTGTAGGGTGTTAGTACAGTAAAGTACCCGAAATTATTAAATATTACGAAGGAACTATGAGTAGCTGCTCCGTGGCATCATAGTCCAATTTTTGTAACCAGGCTGAAAGTGTTTTTTTGCAACGCTGTTTGGGTAGAGCGTATATAGACAATATTCTGTTAATTTTGTTATACAAATAGTTTCCAAGAAAACCGAAATGTCGACGGGAGAAAGCGGTATGGAACCGAATTGTGGGACAAACTGCGTGTTTACGTCGCTTTCCATCAAATAGAGTAGGATTATAGGTAAGACGAGAGTGTTTGCGCAAGATCGTATTTAAAATGAAAAGTTGACGTACTGTTAACAGTCCGGTTCGCTCATAAAGTTCTCTGGTGGGAAATAAGAAAGGAAGGAAATTGGTAACCTTTAGAACGGCCCTTTGTGCACGTTCGATCCGGAGCATTGATGTTTTTGTCGCACCGCCCCATACAGTTATGCAGTAAGAGATTAGCGATTGGCATAACGCAAAATAGACTGATCGCAATAAGCCAGTATCCGCAACATGACGGAGATTTTTAAACACAAATATTAGTTTACGGATTCTAGTGGAAAGAGCATCAATGAGCGAGTGAAAACTAAGTGTGCTATCTAGCATGACGCCCAAGTACTTTATTGAATCTGTTTTACAAAGGTGGGGACATATGCAATGAGTATTATGAGACAACAAGCACGATGATGAATGAGCGGTAATTTTGAGACTATGTAGTGGATAAGTAGGTTTTTTTATATAGAAAGAAATATACTTTGTCTTATCTACATTGAGAGCGAGTCTATTATTAGCTAGCCATGACAACACCAAGTTCAACCCCATCTGTGCACAACTGTAAACCTCGGGCCAGGTATCGGCATCAAACAAAAGCGCTGTGTCATCAGCGAAAGTTATTATTCTTCCGCTGGGCATCTTGAGCTCACAGAGGTCGTTGATGAACGTCAAAAATAAAGGGGGACCGAGGATACTGCCCTGTGGAACACCGTGCACGACAGGAAGATCACTACTGGTCCACTCGTCCACTTTAACTCTCTGGAATCGGTTGGTGAGGTAGTCGGAAAAAAGCTTGAGTTGTGCATCCCTTACACCAATGCTCTCCAGTTTCCTCACCAGAAGTGGGACGGAGACTGTGTCAAAGGCCTTGGCAAGGTCCATAAAGATTACAATAACCTTTTTATTTTTGTCGAGTTTTTCAGAAACAAACTTAGTTAAACCGTGAATGGCGTCGCTGGTCGACAAGCCAGATCGGAAACCGTATTGAGAAGGTGATAGCAGTCCGTTGTCTTCCAGGTAGTCGACTAAGCGCTTCTTCATGATCCTCTCCAATACCTTAGATAAGGCTGGCAGAATGGAAATTGGTCTATAGTTGTTGACACAGGCTCCGTCGCCACCCTTGAAGATGGGGCGGATCTCAGCAATTTTCCAGGCGTTTGGGAATTTGCCGGAGTCAATGGCAAGGTTGCAGCTAAAAACGATTGGAGACACAAGGATCTGTCTATATCTCTTCACAATGCCGGTAGAGATGTTGTCATAACCAACAGCACAATCAGACTTCATACTATGAATGATACTTTCAACCTCTTCCAGCTCCGTGGGGAAAAAAACCATCGAGTGGGGATGAAGGTTGAGCGGTGGTGAAGGGATATTGTTACCAGAACTACAATGATCAGCGATATTTTTGCCGATGTTAACGAAAAATTCATTGATATCATTAGTGGAAGAAATAGGATCTAAGGTATTAATTAGCTGCCTGGCCTCGTTTTTAGATTTTTGTGTGTGGGTAATGTCTTTTATTGTGTTCCATAATAATTTGTTATTGGTTTTAGCCGCAGTCTGAAGTTCTAATTTATCATGTTCCCTTTTTATCTTTTTTAAAAGTTCGTTGCAAAAATTTCTGTATCTTTTATAGGTTATTATTAAGTTTTCGTTGTTTGGATTCTTTTTTGCTTTTTGGTGCAGTTTGTCACGATTCCTCATACACCGTAATAGACCAGGCGTTATCCAAGGTTTAGTAATTTTCTTACGGTTCGACGTTTTTATTATTTGTGTGTTAGATTGTATAATACTGTTAATTGAATCAACAAAGTACTGAACAGCAAGATCAACATCAGTAATTAAATACAAGTCATGAAAGTTGAGGTTCCTAAATTCATCGTCCATTTTTTCGTAATTTAAGCGTTTAATTAGTTTAAAGGTTTTGTTTTGAGGTTTACTAAAATCCAAGATAAGGATGATGGCATCATGATCAGTGATAGAGGTTTCAGCTACGTAACAAGAAGCTGGCAGTCGCGTTTTTAATATAATGTGATCCAAGCATGTCTTTTTATGTGTAGGGAAAGTGTAGGCTGGCAACATGCCATGGGACGCTAAAAGTTTAAGGTAATGAGCAGAATTAGGGTCTGTATTAGAGTCCGTTATGTCCACATTTAAGTCCCCTATTAAAATAAAGTTTTTTATATTGGAGGTAGCACTTAAAAAAAGGCCAAGAGAGGTCAGAAAGTTATTTAGGTTTTTGTAACCAGCTGGTCGGTAAACTGCTAGCATAGCCGTGTTATGATTAATTTTGATCATTAGGCTGTTACAATCAGAAATAGTAGGTTCCTCTATGCACACGCTAATGTTATTTTTGCAATAAATAACAACCCCTTCGTTTTGGGTAAGATTATTATTAGTTTTGTAGTAATTGTAGCCCTCAAGCAGCGGAATGCGGTGTGCACAAGGCAACCAGCATTCCGTCAAAATAATGAAGTCCCAGTCAATTTGTGACCTTTGTAGTAATGTTAGTAAACCTGGTGTATTACGTGTTATACTTCTGATATTTTGGTGAATAACTTTAAGAGAAAACTTAGAATCAGTTACAATGTTGCTACAATTATCAATATCACAGTTGGATGAACGTGCAACGGAAATACGGTCAAGGTCAGAGATTAT
This sequence comes from Mesoligia furuncula, assembly GCA_916614155.1. Classification (NCBI taxonomy): domain Eukaryota; kingdom Metazoa; phylum Arthropoda; class Insecta; order Lepidoptera; family Noctuidae; genus Mesoligia; species Mesoligia furuncula. The sequence continues at coordinate 28,188,932 of OU744794.1, forward strand.
GTCTTTGGTACTATTGAATTTTAATTTTAAGGAATAGTGACATTATATTTTTGATGCTGTATAATAGGACAAATAAGTATTCAGTGAACGAAATAATAGAAAACGTCAATGGGTTGTGCATTTTGGGTATACGCTCATGCAGTTCTGTGAAAAAGTGTAATAACATAATAATACGTAATAAAGTAGTAAATAAATGGTTTGTCGTCGTCGGTTCGGATAAATTCATAAGCGAAGGTATGAAAAAATCTAAATTGTGGGGTATGTGGAAAAATATGAATACTGAAGAATTTATCACTGCAATCCAAAATCGACGATGGCCGTATAGTGTTCAGTATGTAGTCAAAATTATCGACACTCATTCTTACTAATACTCAAAGAATTTTATAGGAAAACGTCTAATTTCTAAATGTATGTTATGAAATTCACCACGTCCTCGTTTCTCTATTAAAACCGTGTACTCCTTGTCTCAAATTCATAATATATCATGTAAGACAAAACAACTACTTTCAAAACAATATTTAGGTATTTTTGACAGCGACATTTTCACGTGTACTGAACTGATTCATCCCGCCACCGATGTACACGCTGCAGGCGAACTTTTGAAGTTCGTGGCCATGCTTTTGGCGCTTAGAAATGACGCTTGTAGCGAATTGGCGCCTCAAGCGTGGCGTCACTTTCGTGGCCGAGGCATAACAGCAATGGATTTCATTTTTATAGTTCCACAACATTCATTGCATTATTTACGTTGTTGAGCAGACAAATTTTTCGAATATACGAAGTAATGGATTAGCAATAGGTATCCTTCAAAATGATTCAGATGAGGATGCTACCTTCCATTTTGTTACACAATATTTTTTACATTTTATTGACTGGAGATTTTGAAAAGCCTTGAGGCTTTTATCACGTGTACTTAACATAAGAAATTTACAGGATAAAATAATTTAATATATCATGTCACAATGAGCGCCTCGAAAATAAATCGTGGCGACTGATCTACTAAGCGAGCGAAAGTGATGCAATTACTTTTGAAACGCAAAAGAAGAAAGATGGCTATAATGTGCGTACGTTCGGAATAAAACGACGTACGTGCCAAAAAGAATTTACTCCTTTTTAACAAAATAAATGAATTAAATTTAAAACTACTTTTGAGTAAACTTTGCTAAGATAATTCTCTATGTTTTAAAGTAAATTTCATTGAATAACTCTTAAGCGTTACGCCGTGATATCGAAAAAAGTACAAAAATAGATATAACTTTGCAATGTTTTTGTATCAAGAAAAATTCATTGAATCGTGTATTCCTTTTACGCCATACGAGACCAAAGAGTCAAAAAACATGTAACAAAATGTTAAATCGCTATTCCACATACTAAACAAGTTACAAGAAATAGAAAAACCATATTATTTCAATATATCACCAGCCGGTCGATTCTGTAAAAATCTCACCGTCAAAACTTAGGTGAAGTGAGTTTGTTTTTGCTAGGAATTGACACTATTGACAGCTCACTCCACGCTCGCTTCACATAAGTTTTCACGGTGAGATTTTTATAGAATAGCACCGCTTAACTTAGATTAGAGTTGTGGGTGTTTATCGATGTTTGATGGTTGATTTTGATTTTTGATGTTTCCTTTAGGCGCGATTGCGCGACTATCGGACCAATCGCGCCTAAAGGATGTAAGGAAACGGTTTTGTCTCTCGGTTAGTTGACTGCTACATCTAGTAGTTTAGAATAGCTTCTATCTTGCAAAATAATTAGGTCCTTTATTAATTTCAAGCCACACTCTTTTTGATGTAGCGTTTTGACACCTACTAACCTCCAACCACGTGAACTATTTTACTATTTATCGAATCATCATCATCTGTCTAGCCTTTTCCCAACTATGTTGGGGTCGGCTTCCAGTCTAACCGGATGCAGCTGAATACCAGTATTTTACTATTTATCGAATAAACGTTATTATTATTAAACAACACATTGTTCATTATACATGAAGAACATTAACACTGGAAAGATAAATAAAAGAAAAGAGTCTAAAAAAGAGCTGCAAACTTTTTTCACAGTTTTTTAAAAACAATCTTTAGTTAAGTAGGTACCACAGTTGGTAAAATACAAGTGCAAAACACCTCATAAAATACCAAATTACTGTCAAGTAAGGGAACAGTATTGCAGGGTTATTTACATGTTTTATTCAGTCCCCAGTGCGACATAAGAATTGCGTTTTACGCAAGTTCCGACAAGCAAATCGTACATCTCGCAGTTCGATATAAAGTTTAGTCTGTGTCGTGTGTTTGTTGCAGATCGCAGAAAGAAGGGGGATATGCAAAGGATTGGGTTTTGAAGTCATACTTTTTTATGAAGAGTGAGAATTTCGGAGGAAATCAGGAAATGTCTGAAATAACTGACCTGGCGATCATTGCTCATTCTGTCTCTTCACGCCAAGAGATCAGCAGACGAATGTAATGTACCTCTTTCATTCCGGCTCTACAATAAACGTCACAAGTCACAACGTTAAGACATGTAAACTGTGGCCTTACTCGTACATAAGCTTTTTGAACTGACAAAGCGTGGTCTAAGATTAAGGTAAAGAAAGAATGCTTTAAGAGTAAACAAGTCGCAAGCTCAAACTGACTGGTGGTCATGGCCAAAAAGCACGCTGTCTCTCTGGCTTCGTGTCCGACAGAGTAGTATCAGTGATGAGTAGTTCTCACGCACAGAAACACCGTTCCGAACTGATAGGCGCGTAAAAAAATTCGAAAAGTGCTGGAAAATCGAGGTTTATGAAAAAACCACTGCATAATGCTCCATGATAACTAAACTTTGTCGGTAGGTACGGACTTGGTTTTGAAGATTTTACAGTTCTTTTATTACTTATTTACACCCAAATTTACGTTAAAAATAGCAAGAAAAACGAATCTTTGTTGGCTCATAACTTTTTATTGTTTTTATATTTTACTATTCTGTTTCTGTACAAACAAAATTAATAGTAAGAAAACGATATCATGTTTAACTTTTGATGCACAATTTCAAACAGTGGAGTAATACCACAGTATAAAGATCATACAGTATTGTAACTCGGCCGTAACCTTGAAATAAATGCCTACAGCCGCGCGGTACGTAAACATGCGATAGGGCTGCCCGCCTCCAGCATTTTAATTACATTTGCCTATTTTGTTTTTTCATTTAGTTTTGTTATTGTATTTTACTGTGTGTACATAAATAATAAAATAGATAAATAAATATACTTTTTTATATGTATAAACAAATAAAATACTTTGTGAATTGAATAGAAAGTATTTAATAAAAATGCGTGTTGTTTTTTGATTGGTAGATTTAATTTAAAAAAACATGTTTATGTTTGAATAACAAATCTTATAAATTTGCGACTTGCGATCGATAAATATTTGCGCCTCGACTGAGACGTACGAAATGCTTTATTATTAAATTTTAAAGTATAAAAAATCCGCATTCTAATATAAAGGTTAATTAAAAATTGTTTTGGGAAACATGGACAAGGTGGAGAAAAAGGAATACCTTTTACTTGGTTATAGATACCTGCAGCTCTTTACAATTTATATGTTTGGTTTTAAATGAAGTTCGGAATATTTCCTCCATGTTTACTAAATATTCCACAAAATGAGTTATTCCGGTATCCCTTGAACCCAACCCCCCACCTCGATCCCCTCCTGGATCGTCTTCTGTTATAATCTTTGTCTTATCCACATTATGTAAGTTTAAATCATCGCTGGGCACAATAAAAAAAGTTTGCGAATTAATCTTATTGTAGTCCGTATATCTTAATCATAGTATAATCTTATTGTAGTCTTATTGTAGCAGAATATAGCCTACTCGTCATATTAAATATGTACTTGAACTTATTTTAGTGAAAAAATCGCGCGGTTATTATTAAAAAAAACAACACACTGTCCGTTCGTCACTGCGGCACAGTCGCGGCTGTCTGCATGCCGAGCGCATGCCGAGGTCGAGGCGCGTAGGTATAGCTCGCGTTTCGTCCGTTTGTATGAAGTCGAAATACTGTATGATAATAATACTGTGGTAATACTCTCCCGAAAGTATGGAAAAAATAACGAGTAGTGACACTTTAAGGGGAATGCTCCAACCAGCCCGCGAAATTCAAAATTTCTTGCGTTTTTTGCAATTTGCAGGCCAGTGCTAGGTTGTATGTTGATTAAAATATTATTCGCGGCTGTAAGACGTATGTAGTTACAGAATTATAATAATCAAAATCACCAATACAACTCTCCAACTTCATAAAGGTGTAAGAACAAAAAAAAAACAGAAAAAGTAATTCTAACAGCTTTATGAACTTAGAGCGTTTTATTGATGATTTTCATGATTATAATTCTGTACCTATATATGTCTTACAACCGCGAATAATATTTTAATCAACATACAACCTAGCACTGGCCTGCAAATTGCAAAAAACGTAAGAAAATTTGAATTTCGCGGGCTGGTTGAAGCATTCACCTTAAGGGGTCAAGAGTTGTAGATACTGAAAGCACACACAAGCGTACCTATAAAAACAAAAGAATTTACAAAACGTATCCAGCACCACCGTCATGACAATGCCCTCTCTGAGCATATCAAAACGACAAATCCCAAATTCTTTTAACCCTCTTTATTCTACGTTCCACCATCTTCCATCCGATATAAAGTTTAGTCGCAGCCGATAAAGGGTCAACGCAACGCTTGACCCTTTTCACGTTGATTGTACCGTGAGGCCCCGAATTGGTTCAGAGCCTGTAGCAATTGTAAGGATAAATACTTAAATTTTGTTAGGTACGCAACGTGTATTGTGTGGACTGAATTGGGTTCTACGTTTTATATTGAATAGGCACAATGTACATAAGTAAAGTGATAACGTTTGTGTGATAGAGAAATGGGAGTTTTGTTGTCTTTGTGTTACTTTTTCAACGATCTAGTTTTACAATTATTTTTTCAAAGTAGCTAAAAAAAACAATTCAGGTGGTAATTCATAGATGACTCCGCCTTAGTGTGTAAATGTGGTGCGTTTCCACAAACGATTGGACACTTAATATCGTGTCTTGTGTGTTTTGTCGTCTGCAAGGTACAGAAACTGATGGACGCTGGTGATGGCGTCAAACACGTAATCGATTTATGGACCGAGTTCATTTAGATTACCATTGCCACGCTAAGAAGAAAAATAATGTTCTCGAATTCTCAATAAAAACTTTTTAACAAAAAAAAAACCGACTTCCAAAAAAACACTACAAAGTAAAAAATAACTTTAATTTCGGAAGTCGGTGTCTTTGGATCTGTATTTTAGTTTTTGCCACCGACTTCCGAAATTAAAGTTATTTTTCACTTTGTAGTGTTTTTTTGGAAGTCGTTTTTTTTTTAAGTTTTTATTTCTTGCTTTTTAGTGGGTCTGTTTCTGTTCTGTCTGTGTGGTGCCGGACTTAAAGAATTGCACCACCCCTTACTTCCCGTGGGTGTCGTAAAAGGCGACTAAGGGTCTTACCGGAGAATGGGCAGCAGCGTTCTCTATTTATTCCACCATCATACCATACTGCGATCGCCAACCCGCCTGCCAAGCGTGGCGATTATGGCAAACCCCCCCCAAAATTGGGGGAGGCCTATGTCCAGCAGTGGACGTGTATCGGCTGAAACGATGACGACGATGAGTGGGTCTGTTTATTATGTATCTAAGTTACGATAGCCTAATGTCAACTTGCCCATCGCCTTTTACAAAATATTGCTTTTCCCGATGCAGGGACGTTAATTGTTGAGAAGTTCTCCTGGTATTCCACCATCGGCTCTATTTCACCATTCCCATTGTGACGAGCATAAATTGCTTAGCAACCTTAAGAAAGTAATCGAATCGCAACCCGTGAAATACTTATTATTTAGTAGTTCCGGCGGCCATCTGTTGTCTTCTTCATCAGTTCCACTTCACAAAATGGGGGTTTCCGAAAGCAAATGCATGAGTTACTATAAAAAATACCCAAATCGCTATAGGTGTGCCTATAATATTTGAGGAGTTCCCTCAATTCCTCATGGATTCCATCATCAGAACAGGATTTTGAAAAAAATGGGACCAATCTGGAAGTATATCCCATTAAATAAAAAAATAATTTTCCAAATCGGATTATAAATGACGACGTACTGAGGTAACAAACCTAAAACAAAAATACAACCGAATTGAGAACCTCCTCCTATTTTTGAAGTCCGTTAAAAAGAAAGGCATTGCAACTGTTAGTGTCTGGACATCCATTACGAAAAAAAAAACATACATTTCATGTTAAATTCCGTTCCTTTTTTCGCATTTAGCAACGTACACTTATCTACATAATTGAAACATTTAAGAAAATACTCAATTACTTTTCATTGATATTTCAGACCGGACCTTACTTAGTTCAGTCTTAATAACTCCAGCCTCTAACAAAACCTTAATAAAATGAGGTGAGTACTTACTCAGCAGTATGTAGACATGTGCTCAACGGACCACCTAACAAACCCTAATTCAATGAAGTCAACGACTCAATAATTTGAGGCTTTGGGTACTAAGCTTTGTAATTACAGACCTTGTAATACTGTAATGGCTTGAAGGTTTAACATGAGCTTTTATGGTAATAGGTTGCGGTCGTTGCGGGTTTGAAACCTAGAATCAATGAGTTTTGACTAATATTTTATTATGTGTGTACTTTTCTAGATGGAGGCATAGAGGGAGATAGAGGAGCTTCTGGCAACCCAAGTAACACAAAATCGATATAATGGAAAAAGTGGTGACCAGAAATTTTCTTCTAGCCTTATTCGAGAATTTAAAGGGTTTTAGCAATCTCTTGCTTCTGTATAGCAGCATTTTATTAACTTTGTAGTTCCTAAAGCTATATAATTCTCTTTTCCAATCTTTTGTGCAGCTAAAGGTTATAAGTGAGATATCATTTATGCCTTTGTACAGCTTCTACTACAGCTGTAAGCATTATACAAAAGTGTAAGCCGTATGTAAGCATTATTTACGACTTAGGCTATTATAAAGCATTTTAAAGTTCTTTAAAACTGCTCCATGTTTTACAACGACCTTTCGCATGGGTCACAACTGTTTAACGGTGTACATTGGTGCTGTTTTAATGCCAGCTGTTTAAAAGTATTTCATTCTAATATTGTATAGCCTTTATCTATACAAACGTATGCTGCGAAGAATTTTAACAAGCAATAAGTCGTATACCGGCATCAAATCCAGCCAATAACCAGCTTCTTACAGTTCGTGTACTCTTGTGTTTTAATCATATTGAACAGAAAACAGTGGAAAAATATTAAAAGAAGTGGTGGTGCGAAACGAAAGGTGTTAAGAGAGTATTTAAATATTAATAACTGTTCAGAAAGTTAAAATGTATCCGATAATCAACATGATGACATCGATAATGAGCCCGGCGGCTCCGGCTTATGTCAAAGCCAAGTGTTATTGCCGAATAATAAGGAGGGTTCCGTAACTTTAAATGTGATAGATGGACAAAATAAACTGATGTTTCAAAGAATCGATTGCCACGCAGAGCAATCCCAATGCAGTTCTACAGATAACGAAGAGGAACATTGTAACGATTATATAAAAAATGTGATATTTAGCATAATTTATTATTTATGTATGCTGTAGTCAACTGTAGTGTGTTATGTAGTAGCTTGTCCACTCTGAAATGACGCGCCCCACTACTTAAGTATACGTACACTACGGTAAATGCGGTAGTATGGCGTGTCAATTCACATGAGACAAGCTCTAATTTACTAATTAATAAAACCAAATAGTTAATTCTAAATGTATTTTTATTTATTAACAATATTGTTTTAAACATAATGCAAATTACGTAATAAGTTGTTTCACAAACATAATAAAAACACATGAGTTCATACAGACGAGATTGCAGCCGTCGCCACCTCTTGATTGCTGCCGTCAACGCGTCTGCTTTTGCCGTCGATGTATCCGCGGATGCCACTGAACAATGTTTTAGTTCTTGAACGTTGCCAATATTTTTTATTTCGAATGCTGTAGCTTCAATGCCGGTAGAGTTAGCCAGAGAAACTACTGCTCGATCATTTTGGTTTATAATAATTTTTGTCAACGCATCGTCGACTTGCACTGCGAGACTTGCAAGTCGCTGTGCAAATATTATTTGTAAAACCATGATGCATTTTTGATTCTCAAACAACTGGTCCATTTTTTGGTTTGAGCTTCCACGAATCTGTTATGGCTCTCCAATAGTAAGTCTATAGTATAAACCGTTTCTTGTTGACTAATAGGGATCATCCCTGCTTAAATTTCCTGTGTTTGATAAACCTGCAACAACATAATATTATTGTAGGTAAGTGTAAAGCCACGGACGAGTTATACGAACATAAATGTAGGGAACAGCTGATTTTTTTTTCGCGTTTTCAGGTTTGGTCCCGTACTAAAAGTTGTTCATAATGATGAGTACAATGACCTCTTAAGAGGTTGTTAATGATTTACCAATAACCCTGTACCTATGTACTTATAAATAGTTCGTAAAAATAAATACGATACTGTATCAAGTCAAACTAATTGCGGTAATTTATTTTGCGAAATTAGCTTGTGTAACTTTTATGTTTTGTCAAACTACCTAAGTATATCGGTCGGTACTGAGGTTTTACCAAATCTTAAATCGTTTATACCGAACCCTAAAATGTTTTAAAATATACATTACAAATTCTATGAACGCTGCTCTAATCAAGCTCTGCTACAGCCTGAACATGTTTTAAAACCCTATTTAATGCTTTTACCAAGCCAAAAGAATTACAAGGAATGTCGCAAATGCCTAAAGTTTTTAATTATGCTTGCGCCATTTTGCTTTCTATTTCGATATTATATAAAATTTAATTTTATGGTAAATATTGCTTTAAAAAGGCCTTCAACCTATGGTATTGACAGGCCGGTACAAGATAGGTATCATAATGACTAAAACTAAAGATTTCTTTGTAAGAGCATATTTTTTTTAGAATTCCACATCTTTTTATAGTATTTAAGTAATAAATAGCTCTTTAATTCGAAGGCGCATGAAATATTTGATGCAAATATATACATACTTTCACAGTAAACTGACACTCGCAACCTTAATTCACTCTTATAGAACAAAAAACAAGAGTTTAATTACTTACCCCATAGGACTTATATTGTTTTGTTGATAGTATCACACACCATTTGTTATTTTTTACACAAGATTTATTAATACTAACAGAAACTCAAAATAACATTTGAAAATGTTTTTATTTGGCCTTTGTAATGGTACAAGCTGTTTAAGAGTCGCATTTAAGATATGCGCACTGCTTTAACCTGTTTTCACAGCCCATTATAATGCGTTTATCATTCCGGTAGACAACCAATATAATGCTGCTAAAATGCCTTTCTAATACTTAAGTCTGTATAATTTGGGGCCCAAATTAGCATTACAAGAGCTGTATAGCGGTTTATAATGCCCAATTTCGGACTTCTTATAAAACTTTAAGAATATGCTAATTCTGTTATCCATCCATTATAAAGCTATTTTGTGCTACTTGGGAATGTAATAATAATAATATTATAAATAATAATATCATTTATTTATAAAAATGGTGCAGATTTATAATAACTTATCTTGAAAATTATAAAGAACACAGTTGCTCATTTGCCTGAACTAGGTAGGACCTGTGTTTCAGGCTAGAAAGGTGCTTTGAAATTTACAATATATAATTCACAAATGAGAAAACTAATTAAAAACTAATATTAACTTAATGGACTGTAATATCAGCTGCACGGGTCGATCGACCAGGCTTGCCGCGGTTGGTCCGTGGATTGGTGTCCATATTTACATATCCTTCCGTACCTCGGAAAATCCCGGTTGTCATTCGTGGTTCTTTGGCAGTTGTTACGTCGTCAGACGCCCGAAAGTCTGACAACCAGTCTTACCAAGGGGTATCGTATTACCCATTAACCGGGTTGTGGAGGTCAGATAGGCAGTCGCTCCATGTAAAATACTGGTATTCAGCTGCATCCGGTTAGACTGGAAGTCGACCCCAACATACTTGGGAAAAGGCTAGGCAGATGATGACACATTGCTTGAATCGATACGAGAGATGGAAGAAAAGAGTGTGATCTTGTGAAGAGGACCTTTACCAGTATGTAGTACTACAGCAAATAAACACAAGTTTATTCGATTACTTCTTCCCTAAAGCCTATTAACTCGCCGTCACGCATATCACAGTGCAGCTGAAGTTTTATGTAAAAAATATGCATGTGGTTAGACCGGAAGCCGACCCCAACAGAATTGGGAAAATGCTGAGCAGATGATGTGTACTTTCCTAAAAAGAATAATTGACCGTTGAAGAAAAACGTCGAGAGAAAACCAGCCGGTCTCCGTGAAAGCTTGGAGTGGGTCAGCGGGATTGTCCGAAAGGGTTACCGCTGGCCCGAAACGTAAAGGGCTAAGGAAGGAACACGGGTGGGTTTCAGTCAGTAAGAATCTGACACTCCCTTCCGCTCCACCCAGAGCGGGAGGAGTCATTTGATGATTTCCCATCCAAAAAAAAAAAAGTTTGGAGTGAGCTGTCTTTCCAACTGATGATAGAGATTGACACTATTGACAACTCACTTTAACTAAGGTGAGATTAGAGACATTATAGATCGGATGGACTTTGACGATCAGTCAGGCAGTCGGCAAGCATGATTAAGAATCGAATGCTTTCTTTTTAAATTTGAAATGGGTTTTGCTCTTGACTCTAATCTAGGTCAGAAGTGACAGAGACAAATTCGACGATGGAGTGAGCTTACCCAGAAGAAGCCTGTTCACTCTTACTTTGAAGACGCATGCCCATTTCTTCAGTGCGTGAAAAGGGGCCTTTGCTGTGTGAAAATGTTACAGGTACCTATATTTATTGTGTATATAAGTCAGTTAAAGGCCGAACTCCCTGCTGGAATCTTTGTCTAATTTCACTCTCAAACTCAAAGAATTACAGGCACTTTTAAATTTTCAAGGGGTCGGTCAGTCAGAAAGATGAAGCTAGTTGCCCATTCCAAAGCGTAGAATTCGTATTCCTATGGAGAAGAAACTCCATGACACTCTCTTAAATCAAAATACGGTTACAAAATAAACTTAGATCATTCTTGTTAAAATTATGCATGTTTAGAACGATGCAGAACATTAAAAGCGTAATAAAAAGATACAAAAAAAAACAACATTAGTCTTCATGCCATGACTGATTAAATCTTTGGCAACCGTGGCATCGCTTACATAGGTGAGACTGTGGTCAATCACAAACCAATCCTTTGTGATTAAAAAAACACTAATATAAAAGTTGGCACAATGTAGGGCTTTTGTTGACTCAACTAGCAAAATAATCCTGGATGCGATTTTATAATGCTACGTGGACTTATAAAACTCCGATGATGGTTTTGGTGGTTGCTACTACGCTTTTAACAGCATAAATGCATGCTGTTTTTACTCAAGTACGTTGTATCCTATAATTTGTACTTATATCCGTATATAGGATCATATTTCCTGACAAATATAGGATCAAGACTCCTATAAAAGCATGAAATAAGAGTAATTACACTCAAGAGTAATTACTCCGGTAAGTCAGACTTAAATGCGCCTATAAGATAACATCTGCGGGCCATTTAAATCTTAATACTCATGTAGGAGCATGTACCAGGCAGACATGCACTGAGGAGCAATTACTCTTGTTATTTTTACTTATAGCCTAATATAAGCTAATATTTTGTGGCCAATATAAGTAAATTAAAATTAAATTACTATAAGTCTTTTATGTATCTGGTTTGGTTTAACAAAAGCTTAGATGTAACTGTTAAATGAATTTCATATCCACGTTTTAAAAATAGTAAATCACCAAGATTATAACAGCACTCGGTAGGATAAAATGTTCTCTTTATTTATTTTTTTTAGATTATCGTATGCCGTTTTAAACCTAGACATATTTATATAGGCATTCCACAGTAGTGTTATTGTCTAAGTAATCTCAAACAATCCTGGTTAAAACTCTTAAGAAGTCACTTTTGCTTGTAACGACCGGTACAGTAATCGGTAACAATGGCGAATCTTCTTCGGTTTTGAGATAACCCAATATAGAACCAGTATACTTATATTGGTACTATGTGACATTTGGAAATGCTAAAAATACTTATTTTAGCACTATGTCACACTTGGAAATGCTTACTAAGAAAATGTCAGCTGCCTTCATAATATTAATTTAATATTAATTAATACTAAAATGTAAATAAGCAAATTTCAAGAGGCGCTTTAATATTGTAATCAAAACCATGATAGATTTCCCGGAAAAAACATGTTCCCCTACGAATAAGCTATAAGACTAACAATTTGACAACAATAACTTTTTGTTTTTCTACTATGGTTGACATTAATAAATTCTGATTCATTTATATACTTCCTCAAGATGTTAAAAAAAAATTTTTACAGAGTACAACAATGTCCGATACACTCACTTCGACTGTTCACAATATATGAGCTTAAGGAAGCATTTCTAGGCGCGTATTATTCTAATTTTTTACTATAACTTACTTATATGTATTGAGAATAACAGGTGTATTTGAATTGACGTAATTCAATTACAGGAGCAATATAGGCGTATTTATGGCATTTCAGCGTTCTAATATAAATACGTTATAAGCAAAAGTAGACTTATAAAGTGGGCCCTTTTCGCGACTTATATGTGGATATAAGTCTCATATAATCTTCGATAAATGATGGTTCTAGGATAGTATAAAGACCACTTTTTGCTAGTTGGTTGGATTGCCAATTAATATGAAGTAATCGCATCGCATTGCGCTAAAATAAACCTAGAAATGCGGATTCTGTTTTGGCATAAGATACTCTTAAAGATATCAAATAACCATAATAAGACTCAGACGCTACATCGAAAACTGATCCATCCATCTGAGTGACACAGTTACACATGAAGGTCAAAGTCCTCTGTATGATAGATTGGAATACAAGGATAAATTCCACACCCACGAGTTACCGATATAGAAGAAATTAAGTATATTTGGTGCCAATATTATGTCTATAAATATTGTGCCATAATATCTACCGACCACTTCATAATTAACGAGCGTGATACTTAATATACCGCTCATACTAATTTGTCACCAGATTTGCATAGAAATGGCTTTTTTAAAGCTTTCCCAACAGTTTAATGTAGGTGTGTAGTGTGCAGTAATTTATATTGATACGCACGCGATGGCGGGCTAATGGGCCAGCAATCAAAACTTCAGCTGCACTGTGATATGCGCGACAGCGAGTTAATAGGCTTTAGGGAATAAGTAATTGGATAAACTTGTGTTTAGATTGCTGTAGTACTAAATATTGATAAAGGCCCTCTTCACAAGTTCACACTCTTTTCTTCCTTCTTTCGTATCTATTCAAGCAATGTGTCATCATCTGCCTAGCCTTTTCCCAAGTATGTTGGGGTCGACTTCCAGTCTAATTGGATGCAGCTGAATACCAGTATTTTACATGGAGCGACTGCCTATCTGACCTCCACAGCCCACTTGGTAAGACTGGTTGTCAGACTTTTGGACTTCTGACTACCCGTAACGACTGTCAAAGATGCACGAATGACAGCCGGGACCAACGGCTTAACATGCTTTCCGAGGCACGGAGTGGTCTTGGTATGTAAAGATGGTCACCCATCCACAGACCAACCACGGCAAGCGTAGCTTAACCTGATCGATCGACCTGTGTGGCTGTTATTATTTAGCCACGGACCCCTCAAATATGTGTTAGTATCTTGGTTTTAAATCAAATTAGCATTCACATACAACATGGCTTTTAGATGTTTTAAATAAAATAAAATAAATAAATAAATAAATATTAAAAAAAAAAAACAGTGGCACCCCGGAAGTGCCGAAAGAAGTGAAAACAAAACACAAACAGAATACTTTGCCATAACTCAGTGACATATCGGATATACATTAAAACCGAGTACGTCCCGAGGACAGCCGAACACATCCGAAGCGGGTATTTTTTTTAATCGTCTTATAAGCAAAACACGCGCGGCGTCGCTTACGGTAACAGTGGCGGGAGTTCAATGGTTTTTCTCATTTAAAAAAATTGCCCAACGCGCTTATAGATAGAAGTTTTCACTTCAATAAGTACTTACTTAAATTATTTTGCAAAGCATAAGAGTGAATGAAAACTTTCTTACCAATTCTACCCTTTCAAACGTTCCACAGCAAACAGTCATGGCCGCTGAGGTCGTTGACCTCGATTCCCCGGCGATCCATTTCTAATCCTTTCATTGGCCCTCATTATGCTCTTACCGTTAATATTGCAACCAATAATGTTTTAAGAAGCGGTTTATTTCCTGAATGGCTGCCTTGAGGACGTTTTGGAGTAAGTTGAAATGGTAGGATTATAAGGTGCTCACAAACTTTACCTTTAGTTAGTCATTCCTGGTGGAAATGATGTCATCTTTAAATTCACCCTTTTAGGGTTCCGTACCAAAATGGTTAAACGGGACCCTTATGGTGAGACTCAGTCTGTCTGTCTGTAACAGCTGGATATCTTAAGAACCACTAATGCTATCAACTTGAAATTTGGAATAGTTTTAGATGACGTTTGCCCAACTAATTTGCAAATAAGAAAGAAATAAAAATATATGTATATTTTTTGCAACAGAGACTGGGGTCAGAAAAATTCGAAGTCGGGCACTAGGGCGTGTGGGGGTATCATATGATAGAGAGAGATATTTTTTTTTAGGCCGCACACTTTTCGACTTTTGATGAAAAAAAAAAATACCGTTGATTTTTCTCTTTGCATGGTGGGGGCTGAGAAAAATCTGAAATAATTCTATGTGATAGAAGTTTATGTAAAGATTACAGGAAAAATAAAAAAAAGTCTCTAAATAGCACACTTTTTCAGAAATCATCAACAAAAGTTACATAAGTTCCACTATTGGTCAAGAGATGGCGCTCAAATAAAACAGCAATAATCTATACCGCAGTGCACAGTGTTAAAATTCTCTGAGGAATTAGGCCTCGTCGATAAAAAATTGAAAATATGATGGTACGGAACCCTCGGTGCGCGAGTCCAACTCGCTCTTGACCGGTTTTTTTTTTGTTAGCCTACATTGTGTCCCACTGCTGGGCAAAGGCCTCCCCTTCTTTCTTCCAAACCTCCCTGTCTTGTGCGATCTCTGGCCATGTTGGCCCTGCAAAATGTTCCCACATCGTCGCACCACCTTCGCCGTGGTCTACCTCGACTTATACTCGAAATCACGATCTCGAAGTATGCAACCCGATGGAGAGAAAAGTTTATACAAACGCGAAATGATATATATATGCACTACTACAAAGCGCGGCTGTACAAAATTTAGAAGCATTGCCTTTGTTTCGGTCTGTTTTTATGCTAATTCGGAAACACGAACAATACCGAAGCGCATACTTTATCTGGTTTACCTGTGCTGTCCCGTTACAGTTATTTTACCTCTGGCCGCAGCAACATAACAGCAATCTTATTGTAACAACAATAGCAACTACTCTTTAAAAGACTTCCTATCAGACAAATCACTGCTTCAATACAGTGTCCCTCAGTCATGATGCGTTCAGTGGCCCACTGTAAGTGTACCTGCTCAAATTCGTTCCGTTTTATTTTTATATTTTATGCGACATCTTAATAATTTGTAATAATAATGTAAGTAAATTTAATTTAATTTATTATGTACCTAACTATTGTATGCCCTAAGGGCGGGATATAGCTGATCACAATTTAATTATTTCAGACTTGTATTACCTATGATCCACAATAAGGATATTGAAGCAGTGGTTAAGCGATTGACTGCTGCGCTGCGTGTCGCGGGTTCGATTCCCGCACGGAACAAATATTTGTATGACCTACAAGTAGTTGTTCCGGGTTTGGCTGTTTATGTATGTGAGTTTAAATGTTTGTTAAACGCACCCGCAATACAGGAGAAATTCCTAGTGTAATAAAAATAGACCTGTCAATGGCAGGCACCCAATAGCACCTATATTTCTCGCTCTGATTTTGACAGTGATGCAAAATCAGAGGTATAACAACTGTGAAAGAAGTTATAATATTTAATTTCTTAAAATGTTGCGCTAAAGTGTTATCTAGGAACTGAATGAGGGTCAATTCCCGTAATCTAAATCGTTCAAAATCTAGTCACAATCTCATCTTTGTGACAATCAATGTCAAAAACTTGTCAAAAACGGAGGGAAATTAGAAGTCATTGACAGATTCAGACTGAGATCGAAACGGTAGGTTAGGTAGGTATAAAAAATAATGGGCCCAGAATGTACGAAGAAATAACAACACATAATAGGGACACTAATTGGTGGGATAGGAATTTGTGAATACATCAGAGGGGCATTCCTCATAATAACGTCAGGGGGCTTAAAAAGGGCACTTTGACAGAATTATAAAAGGATAACATTAGGAATTATAATATGGCAAAGACAGTCCGTGTTTTTCTTTTTTTTTTGCTGCACTACGTAGGTATAATCAAAGAGATTGGGATTGGATTGATTGGTATTTTAGCACTGACAAAAAAAAAATTACTGGGAAATCCTTCACCAATGGCATTTGATACGATTAACTTAACAGTTAACTGTCCATTATGATTAATAATGTTATCCTTTTATGATACTGCCAAAGTGGCCTTTTTAGGCCCCCTGACGTTCTTAAAATTACGAGAAATGTTAAAATTATGAGAAATCGGAATTTGTGAATACATCAGAGGTGATGTATTCACAAATTCCTATCCCACTAATTAGTGTCTCTATTATGTGTTGTTATTTCTTCGTACATTGTGGGCCCGTGTTTATTGATATCTCAATTAACTAAGTAGTTAAGTGAGATATCAATAAAAAATACTACTACTACTTACCCACCGTATCGTTCAAAATACCACCTACCATTAAAAGTACATCTCTATGCTATCATGATTGTCTCTCCCTTATAATCTTCTTATAACAAAATGGGTTAAGTAGCCTGGGACTTAACCCGATTATAAGCAGACTGGTATGTACATAAGGACCTTAGCAGACATGCTACTTTTATCTTTATTTAGACGTTTTTCGGAAGCTCGGTAAAGCGACTACATGACACATGAGCTCTATGTTTACTTATATCATCATCTATTATATTTTATTGCAAAACTTGCTGTTTCCCGCGACTTCGTCTGCGATCCAGGATGAAAAGTAGCCTATGTATGGGTTATCCACGGAAGCTGCTATCGTAGGTCTCAAGCATACTGTCCAATATTACATGGACCGCAGGACACCGGTATATGCGTGTTTCCTTGACCTCTCCAGAGCCTTTGATCTTGTCTCTTACGATGTGCTCTGGAGGAAGTTGGGGAGCGCGGGTGTACCGGTGGGGGTGCTGAATATGTTTAAGTACTGGTATTCTCACCAAACAAATTTTGTGAGGTGGAATAATACACTCTCTGAGGCATATACGTTGGAAAGCGGGGTGAGACAGGGAGGATTGACGTCACCCAAGCTTTTCAACCTATACATAAATGACCTCATCGTCGAGCTCAGTTGTTCGATAGATGGCGTTTGCGTCAACAACATCAGCTACGCGGACGACATGGTGCTGTTGAGCCCGACGGCCAGGGCTCTGAGAGAGTTGTTACGAGTATGTGAGGCCTATGCTGGTGCACATGGCCTTGTATACAATGTCCAAAAAACGGAATTTATGATCTTTAGGGCCGCCGGTGGATGCCCCGAGTATTCACATAATATAACCCTAAATGGCTTGTGCATAAATCGTGTCACGAAATTTAAATACTTGGGGCACTTAATTACCGAAGGTCTTGAAGACGACCTGGATATAGAGAGGGAGCGCAGGGCTTTAGCGATCAGAGGTAACATGCTGGCCCGCAGATTTTCCCGCTGCTCTGAACAAGTAAAGATAACCTTGTTCAAGGCGTATTGTCAAAGCTTTTATACGGGAAATCTGTGGGTCAGTCACAACAAAAGATCGCTGGATGTCCTGCGCATCCAGTATAACAACATATTCAGGATGATGTTGGGGCTGCCTCGCTTCTGTAGTGCATCGGGGATGTTTGCGCTGTATCGCACTGATGGCTTTCATGCAGTCATCCGCAAGAAAACTGTATCCCTGATCTGCAGAATGCGTGGCAGCTGCAACGGAATTCTGAAGACTGTAGCAGATAGGATCTCTTCTCCGATGTGGAGATCCTTTATTAAGCGAGTAATTTGAATGTATTTTAATTTAATTTTTATTTAATTTAATTTTCTATTTAATTTATTTTTAAGTATTAATTTTTGATTTTTTATGTAAGTAAGTTAATGTTTTAATTTTTGATTTTTTATGTAAGTTAATGTTTTAATTTTTGATTTTTAATCTTTCATTTGTAATTTTTTATTTATTTTTAATCTTATATTATATTTTAATTTTTAAGTCTGAATGTATAGAATTATGGATCAATTAGTTATCTGAAATAAATGAATTTTGAATTTTAATTTAATTTAATTTTTTATATCGTTCTCCAGGCCATGGTTTACCCATTTGCCAAATGTCATCCAAATCCGTTCAGCCGTCTTAGCGTTAGATCGTAATAAAAAAACATACATGAAAATCAAATCTTTTCTCTTTATTTATAACTAGCTGACCCGACAGACGTTGTCCTGTTTTTGATTCGAAAGACACGTGGCGCCATCTATTATCATAATAACGATATTGTTGTTTTCATCGGGAACAGCACTTTTTTTCGGGATAAAAGATACCCTATGTCCGTTTCTGTACACCTGACAACGTATAAGCAAAGTTTCAGGATGATCGGTTCAGTGGTTTACGCCTGAAAAGGTAACAAACAAACACTTTCGCATTTATAATATTAGTTAGGATATTAGTCTAAATGTACACACAGCTCAGGCTATGACTAGGCTAAACTATGAGTACATGACCCTATTCGGGGCAGTAAGTAGTAACATTTAACTTCTAGCTGATTAATTACCTATTTACTTAGAGCTATTATATTATATTATACTTAACATAAAATATTGCATACTAGAATAATCACAACAAACACAGTAACTGCTACAAAAGCTACTGATAGAAAACGCACAATTTTAATACTACGCTTAAACGCAGGGGTTGTCAAAACGCGATGCAGCATTGATGAAGACCAAAAAAAAAGTCGCAAAATCGCCGTTCGCTGAACGTAAAAGGAGATGGCTAAGTTGTATCGAAGGGTTGCCCAAGCAAACACTCGTATCTACCTAATGTTATAGCATACCTTTTGGCTTTATAAGGGCATTCGGATAATACTTCTAGATTAGGTCAGCCTTTGGGATTAGTTGAGTTTGTTGGTATTGTTATTAAGAGGAAATGCAGGTGGTCGTTTCTCGATAGAAACGCTCTCGCCTGTTTTCTTTCTGGTTAATAACCAGAAAGCAATGACTTTTTAACAGAATAATAAATATTAACTACTGTATGTCCTTAAGTTATAAACGTCGACGTAAGTAGCGTTGGAAGGCCTCCCACAAGGTAGAGCGATGACCTGGTGAAGGTCGCAAGAATCCGCTGGATGCAATAAGCACAGAACCGCTCGAAGTGGCGGTGCTTGGGGAGGCCTATGTCCAGCAGTGCACGTCTTTCGGCAGAAATGATGATAAGGACAATATAAAAAAAACAGTAGTGCGATTCTGTAACCATGTCACCGTAAAAACTTAGGTGAAGTGAGCGTGGAGTGAGCTGTCAATAGTGTCAATTCCTAGCAAAAACAAACTCAAATCACCTAAGTTGTCACGGTGATAACCGACCGGCATTATGTAGTGCTATTCTGTAAAAATCTCACCGTGATAATTTGGGTGAAGTGAGTTTAAAATGAGCTGTCATTAGTGTCAATCTCTAGCATTAGATGGAAACACAGCTCACTTCACTTAACTTCTCACTGTGAGAATGAAACAGAATCGACCGGCTGTACTTAAAACTTAGTTATGCAGCATAAGGTTTTATTGAAGCACTCTTATAAATTATTTTGTCATATTTTCTCTTTTAACATATATTTACACTTTCAATGAGGAATTTTCTTTTTTTTTAATTCTGCCCTAGTCGCTGGGTAGATGGCGCTGAACTTGGTAAGTTACTGCAAGGTACGGAACGTCACATAATTTTTTTATTATTTCACTTGTATGTAATTTTGAGATCGTAAAACGAAACCAAGCGAAAGTGTCACTCAACGAGCGTATGTGACGTGACGCAATGTTTTTTTTCCAAGCGTTTTGGCTTTAGCACCTAGTAACGTAGTCAGTTCAACGCCATCTTCAGGGTTCTTGAAAACTATGTTTTTTTTTAATACTCAAAAGAAAAACTTCTCATTACAATGTGAATCATTTTGAAGGAGATTGCTAATCCATTGCTTCATTTGTTCGAAAATTTTTTTGCACAACCATGTAAATAACGCAATGAATGTTGTTGAACTGTCAAAATGAAAGCTTTTGCCACTGTTACTTAACTTGTGTTACTTAACTATACCGCGGATCTACAAAGTACTAAAATGCATTATTTTAATGTTTTTAGTTTTACCGGGAGTTGTGAAGTTAACTGTATTTTCTTAAGTGCATAGGAGATGGTAACTTTGATGACAAACAGGAAATTGAATCAAAACGATACTGTTAGGCTAAGAGCAAGGCACTCGACGCTATTTCAGAAAGGATGTTTTTCTGAGAATGTTGATAGGTAGGTACCTACTGCTTTTTCAAATGTAGGTCGGTATGGAACGGATCTTTAGGTTTCTGCAAAATGTATAGCAATATGCTTGTATCAATTAAACAATTTGCTCTGTTTATGAAAATAAAAATATTTTAATCTTTTATCGACCAGCGACAAATATTGACGCTTCAGTTTTTAAAATATTTCATACTAGCTTTCGTCCGCAAGGTATGTCGACAAAAACTATCATATGTCCTTCCCCGGGATACAATCTATCTCTCTGCCAAATTTTAGCGAAATCCGTTCAGTGGTTTAGGCGTGAAAAGGTAATATACAGACAGACAGACAGAGTTACTTTCAAATTTATAATATTTGTATAAGTATAGGTCTTATACTACCTAACGAATAACGAATGGATGGATTGAGTGACATAATTATTTAATTAAAATCGAAACAGAAGTAAAATGAAAAACAGTTAAGAGTTAAACTTAAGAGTTACTCTGCTTTTCATTTTACTTCTCCATTCTCCCTTCCTTCCTTTTTTCTTTTACTTTTCCTTGTTTTTTTCTCTCATTCTTTTTATTTTTCTTCTGTGTTTATTAGCTAAGGCTAATGACATGCTTAAGCACAATGTATAGAACAACTTTGTTTCAATTTAGATCTAAAATCTAATTTAGACACAAACACAACTTGTGCAGTAGATGAAAAAAAATGTGGATTACGACTTAGTAACAATAGTAGGATTACTATGGAGGAAAACTTTTCCACCTGACAAAAGTACAAAAAAAATCAGTCGCCTGGTTCATTATGATTAATCCTAATGAACCAGGCGACTGATTTTTTTGTACTTTTGTCATTGACTTCAACCGCCAAGTCACGTTGCCCAGTACAATGGACCAAAAAGTCCTAGTTAGGGCGCGTTCACATAGATCGTCCGTTTTTACAGGATCCCTTTTAACGCATCTTATCTGATCTCTTTTTCTTTTTTACTTGATCCGGAATACTGTATTGTGTGTGAACTCGCTCATACAACTACATACGCCATCAAATAACGGACATGTACAACGGATCGCTATGTGTACGCGCCCTAAGACAGTTAGAAACCGCTTTCAACAATATTACGGTATACAGCTTTATAGCTGTAAAGCCGTGTTGGAGTTATATCCCTAGGGATATAACTATATCACCTTCCGCCCTATTGGCCGCAGTGACCAAGAGGCTGTTGGCGCTGCCCCGCACCCGCCGCATCAGGGAGGCGACATGCTTTCGCATAACGACAGCGAAGTGCCAATACCTCCTAACTGACAAAGTCAAAAATAAACACAAACTGAAAAAAACGTTCAAAAATAGACACTGCGTTGGTTTAGTTGAGAGGTAAATATTTCAACATTTTAATTGAATGCTGTTGCAACTAAAAAGACACTTAGGCGATTCACTAAAACATGAATAATTCAAAACGATAAAAAAGTGAATTTCTCAAAAAATGTCAGTTAGGAGGTATTGGTACTTCGCCGTCGATAATGCTTTTATTAACAGACTAGCTGCGCCACGCGGTTTCACCCGCGTAAATGTCGATCCCGTGGGAATATCGGGATAAACAGTAGCCTATATGTTAATCCAGGGTGTCAGCTACCTCCATACAATTTTTTTTCAAAATTGGTCCAACCGTTTTAGCGTGAAGAAGTAACAAACATATAAACACACACACACACTCACACACATACTCACACACACACTCACAAACTTTCGCCTTTATAATATTAGTGTGATGTCACTTATGAGGTGTACAGTTATGAATTTTAACAATTTCACTCTTAGCCTGGGTTGCATCATCTTACTTTAACTTTAACAAACGTCAAAAGTCTGTCAAACTGCATACAAAAATCACCGGTTATGGTTAAAGTTACGGTTAAAATCAGATGATGCAAATCAGCCTTACACTGCGCACAAACTTTATATCCAATCATAATAACTTCTAATAAAAATTCCTTGAAATAAACCAGAAAAATCGCCCCAAAGGTAACAAATACCGCACTATTTCATGGTGTTAAGTCAGCTCGAGTAAAATTGTGACCGACATTCACATTTAACCCAACAACTGCGAACGAGCTACAAGTAAAACGGAAATTCCAAAGTGAGCTTTGATTTGCATGAAAGCCATAAGGGGGACTTTTGACCGTCGTAGCGTAGTTTTTCGTCCCTTTGAAAAGTCAGCGCGCGTAGGGTTATTTGTGAGTGCTGAGTACGGGTGGCAAGAGAAAACGTGAAAGAAAAAAAAGAAGGTTGAAAAATGGGATTTCTCTAAAGGCGATTGGAGAGTAAAGGCATGTTTTCGTTGCTTTGTCAAACTGTGCATAATGAAAAAGGCCTAGTGCATGTACTGGCGCCAGCACATCAAGCTACTACAATCTGTCAAATTTCTTTAACGGATTTTCAACTTTATCGCTAAAGCATAAGGTTCAAACTTGACTGGGAAAATTTTACAGTTTTGGGTAGCTTCATGTGCTGGCGTCTGTACCGGCACCCTAATTGCTTAACACACTATTGATCTCAATCTGAATCTTTTTGAAGGATATTGCTAATCCATTGCTTCATATGTTCGAAAAATGTGTCTGTTCAACAATGTAAATAACGCAATGAATGTTGTTGAACTGTCACAATAAAACCCATTGCTACTGATTGTGTATTACGCAATTAAAATAAAACCCATTGCTACTGATTGTGTATTACGCAATTAAAATAAAACCCATTGCTACTGATTGTGTATTACGCAATTAAAATAAAACCCATTGCTACTGATTGTGTATTACGCAATTACTCCACTGGTTGAATTGTAACCCTTTTTTACTAGATTGACTGTTTTTCCACTGAACATAGCATAACTAGCAAGACGAAGATGAAAACATTTATGGAACGTGAAAGTTCTTTAGGGTTTTGACCGCCGCAGTCATACAGTATAGATAAAAAAACCAAAATGTGCCCAGCACTTTGCCACGGTTCGACTACATGACAGACTTTGACGCCGAGGGAATTTTTTTTATTTTTTGACGTGTGGCGGTCATAAGGTTAACGCGACTTGCTGTAGGAGTAAACTGGTAAAAATAGTCACGTAACGAAAGGGCGTTATGCCCCTCCATTCGACTTTTTCTCAGAGAGCGACAGAGATATTTTTCATGGTTTTCGAGAGTGCTAAAGCAATTAGCGAGGTCGAAATAAAAATCCAAGATGGCGACAACTTTATGAGACCTTCTAAAATCTTATACTCGATGGCTCCGTATTCTATTCTTCCCGTTGACCTAGAATCATGAAATTTGGCAAGAAGCAATGTCATGTAGCACGCAAAGGGAAACATCCCAAAACCGTAAATTTGTAGTTACATTACAAAAAAATAATATTTTAAAACTATTTAGACACCTACAAAGGAGAAACCCGTTTCTGGGCCTAACCGTTACACGAATAAGATATGTACCAAAAAAATCGTCTATTCTGCTAAATTAACCCATTTAAATCTTAGCCTCATTTACAATGGCCAAGTGTAGAAAATAATTAGATTTCTATTTTTTTGTTTTAAACTACCTTTGTAAACCGTTACAACACTTATTTTGTTATACGTCACTAACTTGACAAATGCTGGTATTCTATCAATAGAGCGTACCCTTTTTTTTTTTTTTTTTTTTTTTTTTTTTTTTTTTTTTTTTTTTTTGGGTGGGAAATCATCAAATGACCCCTCCCGCTCTGGGCGGAGCGGAAGGGAGTGTCAGACTCTTACTGACTAAAACCCACCCGTGTTCCTTCAGTTGCCTGTGCCAGGGGCCACGGTATCTCTTTCGAACAACCCGCGACCCTGGCGGGCATCGGCCCTAGCGGACCCCGTCAGTTGGTGCTGACATCTCCTTGAGGCGCGCGTGGAACACAACGCGCCGTCGACCCGGGCCTGGTCCTTACCGGACGGCGAGCTGCCCATTGCTCGCCGTCCGCAAGCCCGCGCCTACGGTGGCCGGGAATCGGCTATCGATTCCCGACGCCCAGGGCGTCTCCTGCGGCGGCTAGGGGCGTGAGGGCGCAAGGATTGCCTCTCCCTCACGCGCTCCGCCTCCTCCTTCGCGAGCATCACTGCTTCGCAGAAGGAGGCGACAGCCTCCCATGCACTCTCGCTCCGTACCATGGCCCGGACTAGGGCCGGACGCGAGAGATCGCCGCCGCCGATCGCCTCCGTGAGGACACGGCGGTGCTCTGCCCAAGCTGGGCAGATCTCCACCGTATGCTCCACCGTGTCCTCCGGGCGATCCACACAATGGTGACACCCGGGCGTTTCCTCCCGCCCTATTCTGAACAGGAACCTCCCGAAGCAGCCGTGCCCGGTGAGGACCTGCGTTAGGCGGAAGGTGAGGACGCCGTGGCGCCTCCCTAGCCACTCCTCAAAGAGGGGACTTATCGCCGCAATTGTGGCGTGCCCAAATAGAGCGTACCCTAAGAATATGACCGGTTTTTTATGTGAATAAAAACTTTTTAATATATTTTTTAGTACCCAATTTATTATTCCATTTTCTTAGCAACCAGTCGGTAATTGTTTCTAGTAAAAAAAATGGCATTGTAAATCTCAAGAATTTATATTTTACACTACACTTCCGATTTCCATGCCACTTAATCACACCACCACACTGTATTTCACAATTTCCTGCACAAAAAATAGCTCATACGTCTAGATTGCCTCAGGCTGCCTCTATAAAACTTGTTAGTTAGCCTCATAAAGTCCTTTATGTTTGCATGTAAGAAGCAGGCTATTTATTGGAGCATACCACTGATTTCCCATTAGGCTCCACCGTCCATTGCCCTATCCAGGTAGCTATTTTACTTTTATTGTTGACGAGCGCTATCCAATTGCTTTTTTTTATTAAACTGCGGTACGGGACGGTAAAAATAGTTGTTAGTGAAAACGTGCTGTAGAAACGTTTTTTCGGGTTTTCGATCAAAAGTTTTGTGTGGCTTTTGATTCTATACCGTGTCGTGAAAGTTACAGTTTTGATTGATTTATTTACCTATTACTAGCGTCCGCCCGCGGCTTCGCCCGCGAGGTATGTTGATAAAAACTATTCTATGTTCTTGCCCGGGATGCAGTCTATGTCTCTGCCAAATTTTATCGAAATCCGTTTGGTGGTTTAGGCGTGAAAAGGTAACATACAGACAGACATCACGACTGCGGGGTTTCGCTAATTAATTTAACTTGACCCTGTATAATAATAATAAACCATTTATTATCAGGTGACAAAGACCCATAGAAACATACCTTAACCTAAGATACATACCTAATATAGTTACAATTTTGTTAGTAAATAAAACTTAATAATTATGTTAGTATCACTTAGTTGCACCAAGTCTTTGTGCGTTCCGGTGGCACTTTTTCGCGAAAGCGGCGGACTACCACATCCTGCGGCCAAAAGCTTTCTTCCATCACCAGGTGCAGGTAGGATGTTGGTATGCGCACCACAAACGCCTTAAAGTTGAAGTTGCGATGCGACTCCAGCAGACGACCCTCGGCGCGTACTTCAACCTTTGGCGCAATAACTGACGGGGTCCGCTAGGACCGATGCCTGCCAGAGTCGCGGGTTGTTCAAAAGAGATGCCGTGGCCCATGGCACAGGCAACTGAAGGAACACGGATGGGTTTTAGTCAGTAAAAGTCTGACACACCCTCCCGCTCCGCCTAGAGTGGAAGAAGTTGTTTGATAATTTCCCAACCAAAAAAAAAGCAAAACCCTGTATAATCAGCCATCAATGACCGCACCAAGCTAATCACAAGATTCTTTCATCCCAACGTCTAAAGTACTTACAAACTCCATAAGATTTAATTCATCCACTGGGTAATATAATTACTTTCCTCGCCCCTCCCCCATAATTACGAGACATTCGTCTTCATTAGAGGTTGCGGTGCCGTTTCATTAGTTTTTGAGCTAACCGTGGGTAGGTACTGGCTCACTACTGAACTGTTGCTTGATAACTGTGTTCGTTATTTTATGTTTGCATGTGTGTATACACATCTTGAAACAGTGTTCATAATCTATCACACTAATATTATTAAGGCGAAAGTTTGTAAGTGTCTGTGTGTGTTTATATGTTTGTTATTTCTTCACGTTCAAGCGGCTGGACCAATTTTCATAAAATTTTGTATGGAGGTAGCCGACACCCTGGATTTACATTTAAGCTACTTTTTATCCCGATATTCCCACGGAATCAACACTTACGCGGGTGAAACCTCGGGGCGCAGATAGTAAATAATAATCACACTAATATTATAAAGGCGAAAGTTTGTGAGTGTGTGAGTGAGTGTGTGTGTGTGTGTTTATATGTTTGTTACTTCTTCACGCTCAAACGGCTAGACCAATTTTGATAAAATTTTGTATGGAGGTAGCTGACATCCTGGATTTACATATAGGCTACTTTTTATCCCGATATTCCCACGGAATCAACACTTACGCGGGTGAAACCGCGAGGCGCAGATAGATAATAATGGTAGTATAAAGCTAAAGACATAAAGCAGCAGCTAGAGCTAGTAGTGTAAAGCTGAAGAGTTTGTTTGAATACGCTTCAACCTCATAAGTCGAACTACATATTTATCTTTATTTATTTATTTGAATACATAATGCATATTTACAATATTAAGCCTTGTACTAAAGTGGTAGGTATATAATAATGGGATCGACCTGAACTAGGATAAACCTGTATCTCAGGTATCACTATGTGCAAATTAGCTTATTACAATAATATTCCAAAGATTGATAATATACTCTTAGAAACCAGAAGTGAGGATAGTTTTTAAAAAAATAACGCACAAGTATTTCCTAAAATTATTTAATCAACAATCAAAATTTAATAAACGAAATTACAACAAATGATAATTTAAAACTATGACATCCGAAACTCTAATTACTGCAAATCATATAAATTAATTACCAAAATAACAATATCACAACCAAATATAAAAGTACAAGCGATGTTCAACCGTTGCCGACCGATAACCGAATGAACCCGTTGCTAAGCGTGCGCCGTCCTTTATAGCGCACCGCTTGAGCCAGGTCTTGGAGAGGGAGGTTTCGCTAAGACGGCCGTTCCTGACAGCGAGGCGTCCTCGACCGCATCTTGCCTTGCGCCATCACTAGGTCCACCATCACCAGAGTGGCCGTCATCCTCAGACTGGCCATAATCATCTGCAAAATAACACATACTGTACATTTGTTTTCTTACGTTACTTATGTGTCTGAAGCCAAAAAAAAATAGTAGGCACTTAAATTAATGTTGTTAAGTACGCGATAGTGAGCGTGCACTCCCACCATCAGGCACCCAACTAAACAGGAAGGTTTCTTAGGTAATTGAAATGTAAATTTAAATGCTTTAGACTAAGAAAAAGAAAAGTGTTACAAAGTAAAAACAGTGTTTTAAGCATTAAAACGTAAATTAAACTAAATAGCATTCCAAGCAATGGAATTCCGGATTTCCATTGGGTAGAATACTAGTCAAGATAAATAAACAGTGGTGAACCTAATATACTTAACCAGAACAGAAGCCATGAACCATAGGTTCAGGCCAGGAGCTCAGACCTTACGGAAGTCATAAGCCAGGGGCTCAGACCTAACAGAAGCCTTGAACCAGGGGTTCAGGCCAAACAGAAGTCATAAGCCAGAGGCTCAGACCAAACAGAAGCCATGAACCAAGTGTTCAGACCAAACAGAAGTCATAAGCCAGAGGCTCAGACCAAACGGAAGTCATAAGCCAGGGGCTCAGACCTAACAGAAGCCTTGAACCAGGGGTTCAGGCCAAACAGAAGTCATAAGCCAGAGGCTCAGACCAAACAGAAGTCATAAGCCAGAGGCTCAGACCAAACAGAAGTCATAAGCCATTGGCTCAGACCTAACAGAAGCCTTGAACCAGGGGTTCAGGCCAAACAGAAGTCATAAGCCAGAGGCTCAGACCAAACAGAAGTCATAAGCCATTGGCTCAGACCTAACAGAAGCCTTGAACCAGGGGTTCAGGCCAAACAGAAGTCATAAGCCAGAGGCTCAGACCAAACAGAAGCCATGAACCAAGTGTTCAGGCCAAACAGAAGTCTTCCGGTTGCCTACCAGCCTCGAAGAAAGCGGAGCATGCGTCAGGCGTCCACTCGCCGCGCCAGAGCACCATATGCTCGGCAGCTGCCTGGGTGTTTTTGCCATACGAACCAGCCAGTAGTTCCAGCTCGTAGCTGTGATAGTGACTCCCTGCGCCCTGTGTGGATCTACTATAGTAACTGACTACTCTCTTTCGTTTACCGGCATGCTCCTGCAGCAACACCGCGCCGACACCGATTGAGCTGGCATCGGTATCTATCGCTAAAATTGGTTCATGGGTTAAACAATGAATAATATAGTCACGAGCCACATCTTGTTCTGAACCCCATTTGAAAGGTTCCCTTTCTTAATTATAATCTAGCAATGCAGGCTGTTTTAGAAGCGTAACCCGCGACATAACGCCTAAAATACCCGGCCAGACCCAAAACTTGGCGAACCCCCTTAGCATTAGTAGTAGGTTTTGGAGAATTTACCAGCGCCTCTATTTTTCTTGGGCTCGGCCGCACCTGACCATTACCAATTACCCGTCCTAAGTATTCTATTTCGGTATCTAAGAAGGTACATTTTTTTAAATTAACCGAAAAACCGGCATTCGTGAGAGTACTCAAAACTTGACGCAGCAAGTCGAGTCCTTCAGAAATTCCGTTTGACACAAGAAGCACATCGTCGATATACGTCAACACTCGCCCACTTTCAATATAGGGTTTTAAGACGGTTTTCAGTCTCAGACTTTTGTTTCGAAAAGCATGTATCAATCACGTGACCGTTCCGTTTACAATATGTGCAAAACTTGACTGATTTATCACCCGAAGTTGAAGGCGTTGACGTCACGGTATCTGCTGATGCTGGCGCATTAGTATCAACTTTAGGTCTTTTCCTGAAGTCATATTTCATATGACCCGCTTTACGACAATAATGACACACTATTTTACTATCTCCCGATTTGGTTGCTTCGCGTTTACGCGATGATGACGGTCCTACATTATTTGAGTGGGAAGGATTGTTTAAACTGCGCGTCTCGGTTTTTGGTTTGATATATACCGACAAAAATTCGACTAAATCTTTTATTTTAAGTTTCGCATTCGTTGCCGCAGCCTTTATCTGAGCATCAGTAATACCTCGCACAATTATTGCAACTTTCAGCTCATCAGACAAGCCCTTTACAATATTAAGACGCAAAAGAGATTTGCGAGCATATTCGGCGTATGCCGGGAATTTATTTGAATCGTTGCACATAACCTCAAATAAAATTGTAGCAACATCTACATTACGTGCGCATAGTGAACGAAACTCTAACTTGAAGTTGCTCCACGAACGATCATTTGTTATCCAATCGTTGAGCCATGATTTAGCGTCACCACGCAAACAACTTCCTATGCGCCCTAGACACTCGCGATCGTCCCATTTGTTTAAATTACGAGCGCGGTCTACTTCTGAACACCAAACATCAAAGTCGTGCAGGTTAGGATCAAAGGGAGAAATATAAAAATTATGCGATCTCTCTTGAACTAAGCAAGACAATGCGCCAACGAGCTTATCTGTCACGTCATTATCCCGGTCGAGCGTTCGCGACTTCTGCCTAGTGAAAGTTTCCTGCCCCCGTGGGTTATGCTCCTCAACAGGCGTAGACACGCGACACGTTGTCGAAGTCGGCAGACGGCTCTCAATAGAATTCAAGCGAGCTAATATTTCACCTAAGGCCTGATCACGCGGAGAATCACGGCGGCTATATGAGGTATCACGACGTCTATGAGCAATACGTGGACTACGGGACACATTACGATATCTCGAAGAGGTACGTTCGCGATCACGAGAATGCTCACGGTATCTACGCGGTGAAGGAGTGTGATTGCTCCTTCCGGAACCATGGCTACGATCACGCGATCTACTTCGCAACGTTCGAGAACGATTACGACGCGGTCGACGCGAATCGTCTAGTTTTTCAACACTTGTCGAACGTCCCAGCATGTCTCAGAAATTAAATGATCAGGAATAAAATTTAACACTCACCGATACACGCGAAACCACAAACAACAAAACTTGCAGTAATTAGGTCAAATTCAAACACTAACGGACATTTACTTAACTTAAAATAGATGGCACAAACAGCACTAAGCACGTGGTCTATCCCACTTCTGATCTTAGAAACCAGAAGTGAGGATAGTTTTTTAAAAAATAACGCACAAGTATTTCCTAAAATTATTTAATCAACAATCAAAATTTAATAAACGAAATTACAACAAATGATAATTTAAAACTATGACATCCGAAACTCTAATTACTGCAAATCATATAAATTAATTACCAAAATAACAATATCACAACCAAATATAAAAGTACAAGCGATGTTCAACCGTTGCCGACCGATAACCGAATGAACCCGTTGCTAAGCGTGCGCCGTCCTTTATAGCGCACCGCTTGAGCCAGGTCTTGGAGAGGGAGGTTTCGCTAAGAATACATAAATAGTGGGTAACTTAGCAGACTAATGCTAGGACAATTCAGAAATAAAAATAGTATTTAACCTATAACAACCAGTAACTTTTCAGTGTCATCATAGGACAGATTTTGCAACCAAGTTGTAATAACATTTTTAATGCAGACATAAACAAAATTGCGTTTACTTTATTATACAGAAATGGGCCTAGGAATATAAAAAATCTATACATAAACGAATGCCTTAATCTATAATTATCCATACAGATGTCTTTTCGTCTCTTATCAGTGACAACTCTATTATACGGCAATTTAGAGTGCTGTTTTAGTAAAGCATTTATAATAAATAACTGCCGCACTGTCAGAACATTGCAAGATTTATATAAATCTTGGGTCGGGAACAGTATAAGCCGGAATGTGGATACTTTCAATACTGCTCTTTGAGCGCGCTCCAGTGGTAGCAAAACTGTTTTAGCCGCACCTCCCCATGCGGTAATACAATATGTAATTATTGATTGACACAAAGCATAGTAGACCTGTTTTATTCCCTTAGAGTTGGCAAAATGACGATTTTTTTTTAAAATGAACATCAGTTTACGTACTCTGCTGCATAATAGATCTAAGTGATTTTTAAATGTAAGTGTAGCTTCAATAATTACTCCAAGATATTTTATATTGTTCGTATTACGGATAATTGGACAATTACATTTTGAATTTGCAAGCGTGTTACAAACGTGTGCATAAATGTCTGGAATAATTATAGATGGTTTTGAGCTGCGTAAAGAAAAGCGTATGTATTTAATTTTGTCAGCATTTAATGTCAATAAGTTATGTTGTAACCGTCTATTAACTATATTGAAACCTTGCTGTGCACATAACCCAACATCTTGTAAAGTATTTGCGGAGAACAGGAGTACGGTATCATCAGCATACGATATAATTTTACCCGAATTTAGTTGTAGACTGCAGAGGTCATTTATATAAATAAGAAATAAGGTTGGTCCTAATATACTTCCTTGTGGGACCCCAAAAGAGGTATTTTTTAGTTCTGAGCTGGTAATATTATCAATTTTTACACATTGACAACGGTTGTTTAAATAGTCTGCAAAAAGCTTAAGCTGCTTACCTCGAATACCTATTTTCTCGAGCTTGTTCAATAAGATAGAACTGGGAGAGGCAAGTGAAAAAAAACATTGAACGAGCTAATCTCTCGGATTTGAAAAATTATTTTTGCATTCGATAGCCCAATTCTTGAGGAAGGCTACATAGGCATAACGCTATGATCCTTAGGAGCTGAACAAAACGAAAAAAGCGGGTAAGAACGCTAAGTGAAAACGATGTGATACCGCGGGCGCCGCGTAGACGATGCGACGGGGTGGGTTAGGGCGGATACAGACAAGTGGTGAGGCATGTGCTTCCACATGAGTAATATAATCATACACTATAACGTTACACACCTCACTCTACTCCACACACTACACTATTGTACACCACAACTCGCTACACCACACCACACCACACTACATCACACCACACCACTCAATCTCATCAAACCACACTATATCTTACACGCGGGGTGCGTGTAAGATATAGTGTGGTTAGTGTGTTTTGACACACACCACATCAAACTAAAGCACACCACGCTTCTTATCACATGATACATACTCGAGATGTTAGTGTACACTACATCTAAGATATGGAAGAGCGGAGTCTCCTAACACAGGCATGTTTTGCCTAATAGGAGGCTCCAAACAAAATTCATTCTACATGAAGCTTTTTGTGAAAATAAATAAATAAAAATAAATGCCTCACCACGAATATGAACGTCCACACATTGCGATTCATGCGATGAGCACCGTGCGCGGCGGATGCCTCGAAATGTCAGTATCCGCCTTTAGGTGAACAAAAAATTTTATGTGAACGAAGTCACGGGCAGAAGCTAGTCTCAAATAATTTACATTCCATCGCCAATGAATCAGTTATCTACTTTAGGCCTGCTGGGACACAAGCCTCCTGCGGTGAGAGAGAGTGGGCCGTCATCCAACGCGGGCCCAGTGAGGGTTGGTAGATGTCTTTTGCTTTCGAATTGTTGGTTCTAGGATATGCCGGTTTCCTCACGATGTTTTCCTTCACCGTTTTGAGAGCGGTGGTGATGAAATCATTTACACAAAGTAAAGCGCCTGTCAGGTTTCGAACCCACGACCTACAACTCGTAAGTCGCGGCTGTTACCACTGGGCCTACACTGCTCTCAATTGGGGAATACAGTAGATAATAATTTGTATTAAGTATGTTTCATGTTTACAAAAATAAACATGCACCAGATTCCTGGAACCACCATGATGAAAACGAGTCAAAGACGAAGACGTAGGAAAGATATTTTCCAACTTTGTATCATGAGAGTTGTTGAAGGCAGCGGTAGTAAACTATATTTCCGATATAACTGGCCGCGTGGGAAATTAAAGAAGAAACGTTGCTGCACTTTATGGTATCCGATGTCTGAACCAATCATGGATACCTGGCTGGTACTAGATTTTAAATTATATTTTATAATCTACAGGAATATACCTCTAGAAGTCGTTACGGGTGCTCAGAAGCCCAAAAGTCTGACTACCAGTTAAGACTGGTAGTCAGACTTTTGGGCTTCTGAGCTTCTTGTAAGGGGGTAGTGTTGTCCTGTAACTGGGTAGTTGAGGTCAGATAGGCAGTTACTCCATGTTCTGCTTGCCCGTTACTGGCAGGATAATAAATAGGTGAATTTAGATAATCGATCCCATCTCCGTCGCCAAATGGTATGTTGACAGTTAATAAAGTAAGTACTTATAACTATGCACATACAGTTCAAAAATACTTTTTGAAAAAATACTTTTACCGGTTATACTGAAAATCGACCCTAACATAGTAAAGGCTAGGCAGATTAATTGTTTTTTTTTTATCGTATGAAAATCCTCATGGATGTCCACCACCCTGGGGTGGGTGGAGGGGTCTGTCAGACTCTTACTGATTAAAACCACATAGTGTTCTGCTGCTACCTTTAGCAGGGGTGCTGGAGTGCTTGCGCATTTCGTCACGCTCCCCCGGCCAGGTGTTGACCCGCATGAATCCATGCGGACCCCGTCACCCTCAGCGGCCGCATACGGCCACCATTTCTCTAGAGAGAGGCGCGCGTGGAACACGGCGCGCCGCGGCCTCGGGCCTTTCACTGTTTAGCCAACAAACTTCCCAAGTCTGTTGCTTGCAGGCCTCACCCTAAGGCGAGAAGATTTTGATTTAACTTATAGGTTAGCTGCAGGTTGTATTACTATAACTTATTCAACATTGTAAAGAATAACATGACAATATCGTACACCTAGATCTAAACAGCGATTAATTAAACAAAAACACTTTTTTCCGGAAAGGTTGAAGAACTGATTACCATCTCGCCGTGCACTACAGGAGTTTGCTATTATTGATCAATACATTTTAAATGCAGATAGCATCAGATTTTTTTGCATCTGTTTTGTTGGTCGCTAGGTAGTGAGTTAAGGAATTCGATGGTATGCATACCTCAAATATTTAGATTTTTGAGTTAGCTCTGTTTAGATCTAGGTGTGCGATATGACATGTGGTGAAGAAAAACATTGTAAAGGTCTTCCTAAAATCGACCAAATATATAAGTATATTGGGCATATGCCCAAGAATTTCGATTACAACTGACGATGCACAAGCCATATGCTGCGGATTTGTACGACCTAGTGAAAGGTCTGAAATTGTCATCACACAGTTGTGATGGCAATTTCAGACCTAGTGAAGGTCGTAGCAGGCATGCTGATCCAAGCTCGTTCCTATTCTGTCCTTGAAATTTCTTGCCCATTCTTCTACCACTATCTTCACCTAGGGATCCTGCCGTTTTGCCAAAAAGATTTTGCCAAAATTTCACTACCCAAACAAATTTTGGCAACCTTTCTTTATACCAATGCAATGTTTGGAATGATTTTAGTATGCACATTTTCATTTGGTAAAATTTTTACTTGGCGGAATATTATTAAGGATAATGTCATTTAGGCATTTGGTTTTTAATCAAATGCTTTATTACAGCAAACAATCTTTAGACGTTTGGTCAAATGATTTGTTATGACAAAAAATATAAGGGCAAAAATAAGATGTTTTGGGAATTATATAATTAAAAAATGCAATTTTATTTTAAAATAATCATTTATTTAATACAAAATATTTGTAACTTACAATTTTAAATTTTTTGCAATGGGCATTAGCAATTTCATTTCGGAAAATTCAGAATTGTGTTGCAGAATTAGATTAATTCTGTCGTCTTTATTCATTTTTTTTTTCTTTTTTTGCCGGCGGGCGTGAAACGACCAGATTATATAGAAGAAAAAAATATGGAAAAAAAGATATTATTTTTAGTAGGCTATCGAGAACCAAATTAGTTACATGAGGTTAATTATTTAAAAAAAATGCTTAGGTTAGGTTAGGTTAAAACTGTGACCTCCTACGCACTAAGTAATAATTTGACAAATGAAATTATGCGGAAAATTGTTTGGGAAGTGATAATTTGGCAATTTCTTTTTGGTGAAACAAGGGAGACCCCTTCACCTACAATGCTTTGGCATTCCAAAGCGTATAGTAGGTTCCTATAGAGAACAATTGGCAACTAGTTTCATCTTTAGAAAGAAAGAAAATACATTTATAGCGTATAAATTTGTTGTTTTAATATAAGGAACCTTAAAAATCACAAACAAAAAAAATAATTCTTCCTTTTTTAGTGTTCCTACAGGGTAAAAACGGGACCCTATTACTAAGGCTCCACTGTCCGTCTGTCACTAGGCTGTTCTCATGAACCGTGATAGCTAAGCAGTTGAAATGTTCAAAGATGATGTATTTCTGTTGCCGCTATAACAACAAATACTAAAAACAATATAAATTAAATATTTAAAGGGGGCTCCCATAAGTACAACAAACGTGTTTATTTCGGCTTTTTGCTTTGTGGTATTCCGTACCGCGTACCCTTCGTGTGCGAGTCTGCCAGTCCGACTCGCACTTGGCCGGTTTTTTTCTTTCTAACTGTCCTACTCCTTGACCATTCAAAAGTGCTAGTAATTTGTATAATTGAAAATAATCCTTTGAGTTTCTGTTTATTTTATTCTACAAAGATAACATCATCATCTGCCTAGCCTTTTCCCAACTATGTTGGGGTCGGCTTCCAGTCTAACCGGATGCTGCTGAATACCAGTATTTTACACGGAGCGACTGCCTATCTGACCTCCACAACCCAGTTACTTGGGTAATACGATACCCCTGGTAAGACTGATTGTCAGACTTTCGGGCTTCTGACTACCCGTAACGACTGTCAAAGATCCACGAATGACAGCCGGGACCAACGGCTTAACGTGCTTTCTGAGGCACGGAGGGGTCTCGGTATGTAAAGATGGTCACATTCATTCTGCTGAAAAACCATCAATACTTTGAATAAATTCACAGTGGAGAAAAAGCCTGCGGAATTAAACGAAACTCTTATTTATTATTTTATTCGAGACCACACCAACAATTTCGAATCATTCTCTTTGCGAAATTATAAAATCCGCCCGTTACCTATAACAGAGTCACATGAATGATATTTTTGAAGCGCAAAGGCAACAAAGGGCTGCGAAACGAGCCGTATCTTATTTGAATAAGTCGCGGCATGAAAGCTTGCCCGCGCTCACTATGAAACTGGCGAGCCATAGTGCATGGATGAACAGTAGTACCTAAGTATAAAAATGATCTAACACTAAAGACCTAGAGTCTTTAGTGTTAGATAATTTTTATATTTTAAATTGTTATTTTATTTAATTTTTATATTTTATAATTTTTATATATAACTTTTTGTTTTTTTTTATATTTTATATATTATTTTATTATAAATTTAATTATATTATTTTTTATATTAAATATATTGTAATGTTTATGTGCGTGTGGTGTGAGGGCCACTTTGTTAAAACTCTTTGAAAATATGCTTAGGATTTAGTGAACATTCCCAAAGAATTGTGAAAGTTGGTATTAGATTTTGTGAAAGTCTAATAACCGAGTTATAGACTGTAAAGTTGGGCCCTCAGTTCTCACATAGAGGATTGAGGGTCCACCTGAAACTGATAAACTACGGACACTACAGAAAAAGTCTTTATGCCAAAATCTAAGTAAATGCCAAACAAAATTTGTGAAAACAAGATACTATCGCAAAACACTGTCCTACTTTGTATATCTTCGTACAAAATGGGCCCTCAATTCTCATACACGTAAAAGTTTATTACGCAATGATAATGAAATCATTAACTTGCAGCTCCTGTTTGAAATCCTATATGCTACTAAATAAATTGTGAAAATTTATAAAAGCAAGAACAGGTCACCACTTTTTGTTGTTTGAAAGTTATCCCTCAGTTCTCCATTTTTTTTGTTTTCGATTTATTACGCTTATCGTATGAAAGATAAGACAAATACAAAATTGTATCTTTTTGTGTCAAAATTGTGTAACAAATTCGATACCAGAAAGAAATTAAAAGACCCTTTATTATATAAGAAAATCGAGTTTTATTTTTTTTTATCTGAATTTGCAAATAGGGTGACCACAATTTCTTTTAGATTGCAGTAAAGATTAGTAAATGTAAAGTATAAGTTTTAATAAACTTTCTTCCATTTTTCGCTTATTATCGTCATAGCATTTGTACTCAAGTTTCGTGATAAAAAAAAAATATTTCGGAATTCGAATGATCACAAAAAAAAATACTGTTACCCAAATCATTTTTGCTTGAAATATCGTTCGTTTTGATGACAATAATCAAATAATTTATTTATTATTTTTATAAAGGCTTTTGCCAAGCCATGGGACAATGTAGGCTAAATATAATCCTAACTAATATTATAAATAAAACTAATAACTAGCTAATATTATATTAAAAATATTATTACATGTATTATATAATTATTGTTTACATATATGCACAATAGTTGTAATATTTAGTGTAGTTACTAAACAATAGTTTATGATAGTGCAGCGGAAGTTGTAGGTAATAAAGCATTAAGGCGAGTTTTATGAAACAGTTGCACTGAAGAATAAAAATAATAATAATTTTTTAATACGCAAACACATCTTCGGTCAAGACACTCAATCATCTTCGGTCAAGATATCAAACAATCAAGGTAAGTTTGTTTTGATACCTAGGTACTCATAATTTTATAAGTTCGTAATATTTTACTAAATAGTACTTAGATAGTCACTCTAAGAATTGTTTAGGTAATTCAATTTCACCTATTTATAAATTGTAAAATTTTTAAAATAAAATATAATTATTTTATACTCCAGAAAACATCTTTGTTATTGTGCAAGTACCTACCTAGGAATAAAAAAAACATCCAGGAACGCACTGCTTTATTAGGTACTAGCTTCTGCCCGCGACTTCGTACGCGTGAAATTCGAAAGTCATATGGCTCCATCTATTATCATAATAACGTTATTATTGTTTTCCTCGGGAACAGCACTTTTTTCGGGATGAAAGGTACAGTGGTTTAGGCGTGAAACGCTAACAAACAAACTTACTTTCGCATTTATAATATTAGTTAGGGTTATATTTAGCCTACATTGTCCCATTGCTGGGCAAAAGCCTTTATAAAAATAATACATAAATTATTTAATTATTGTCATCAGTTTTTTCGGAACGAACGATTTTTCAAGCAAAAATTATTTGAGGAACAGTATTTTTCTATGTGATCGTTCAATTTCCGAAATTATTTTTTTTTTATCACAAAACTTGAGTACAAATGCTATGACGATAATAAGCAAAAATCGAAGAAAGTCTATTAAAACCTATGACTCTACATTTACTAATCTTTACTGCAATCTAAAAGAAATTGTGGTCACCCTATTTACTAATACAGAGAATAAAAATAAAACTCCATTTACTTATACAATTAAGGGTCTTTTAATTTCTTTCTGGTATCGCATTTGTTGCACAATTTTTTTCACAAAAAGAGACAATTTTGTATTTGTCTTATCTTTCATACGATAAGCGTAATAAATCGAAAACAAAATAAAATGGAGGACTGAGGGCCCGAATTTTATCAAGTTCATAACTTTTAAACAACAAAAGGTGGTGACCTGTTCTTGCTTTCATAAATTTTCACAATTTATTTAGTAGCATATAGGATTTCAAACAGTAGCTGTAAGTTAATGATTTCATTATAATTGCGTAATAAACTTTTACGTGTGTGAGAATTGAGGGCCCATTTTGTACGAAGATATACAAAGTAGGACAGTGTTTTGCGATAATATCTTGTTTTCACCAATTTGGTTTGGCATTAGCTTAGATTTTGGCATTAAGACTTTTTCTGTAGTGTCCATAGTTTATCAGTTTTAGGTGGGCCCTCAATCCTCTATGTGAGAACTGAGGGCCCAACTTTACAGTCTATAACTCGGTTATTAGACTTTCACAAAATCTGATACCAACTTTCACAATTCTTTGGGAATGTTCACTAAATCCTAAGCACATTTTCAAAGAGTTTTAACAAAGTGGCCCTCACACCACACGTACATTAATGTTTTGCATGTTAAATGTCTGACTATGTATTAGGAAACTAGATAATTACTAACTTTAAGACCAATACTACCAATACCTATTACAAATAAGTGAATGATTATGAATAAGTATTTTTTTTACCGATTTTGCTGTAATTAGTGGGGAAAGGTCTCCCTAGGTATAAATTTGCATAATCATGTCACGTCAGCCTGGTAGAATGATAATTTTGTTATTGTCATTTAAACCTCTTCGATCCTCGCCCTATAAATCTGTTATTATTATTATTATAAGCCTATATTTTCCCACTGCTGGACAAAGGACTCCCTTCCCTCTTTCCATTTTTCTCCGGTCTACTGCGATTGTGGGCCAATCCATTAAAAAGGAGTCCAGCTCATCCCGCCATGTCTTACTGGGCCAGTCGCGTAGTCGTTTCCTGCTATTTGAGTGTCCACTGAGTTGTTGTTTTTGCGTATTACTGCTCCGACATGCGGCAGATGTAGCCAGCGCAGTTCCATTTCAGTCCAGCAGCTGTGCAGCCAGCTTCCGCTATTTGTGATTTGGAACGAAGTATGGAGTTTGAAACCTAATACTTCGTTTCATAGCCTGTACCTGTGTTATGCAAATAAATGGTTTGATTCGATTAAAAAGCACATGCAGATATACCAATTTATTACAGCTGTAGAAAGCTCGTTGAGCCATGTTTACATATGCATGTATTTTCTAGAAAATAATATGAAAACTATTTCCTGGGAAAGAAAAGATAGTGGTTGATATCCCAGGCGTGCCTGTACCGGTCTTCTATTAAAACTGTGCTAGATCTTGGACTAAAACTATGCTACGTATTCTTAAAAATAGGTAAAAAGCAAAGTTGCACAGTTGCCAATTACGTTACCAACAGATTACCACTTTCTTTGTAAAGTACACTTTTCTTTGTAAAGTTTTCCGCGTCTATCTACAACTCCATAGAAGTTTCAGTCTTATCTTGCGACATCTTCCATCTTCGTTTGACGTCTCACGGTTCATCATCGTTTTGTTTAAGGACAGCTTATAACTGTCAAAGTTTTCCCATGGAAATTCACCGCTACCTTCTCTGGGGGTGTCAGTCAGAAAAAAGCGATATAAGTCAAATATTTTACTTTTACTAGGTACATCTTCATAACATAAATTATGTTTTCAGTTCTATAGTCTGAAATACATATAAAAAATGGTTTTATACAAATCTTTATCCAACTGAAGTTTTTAATCGAGATTCACTGATGTGTTTCTCACTGCACGCACGGTTTGCTAGTTAGTTTACATCCGTACACCTTGCGATCAGCAAATTAGATCAACAATATTTGCAATCAGTAAATTATAACTAAATAAACTCAGTGAAACTGACTAATCAACGAAACTGGCGAATTAAATAAACTGACGACTAAGGGAAACTGACCAGTGCAGCAGTGATGCGCGGACTTGTCTTTTTGTTTAAATTCTTAAAAGGAAAGGCGGTCGGAGAGACTTGAAAAATCCTAAGTAAAAAGTCGTAAATCGAGGTTTGGCTCTCGCCTATTTCCTCCCACAATATTGGACCAATTTAAAAGATATTTCATAAACTGAATAAGAAGGATATATGCTGTGTCCCTATGTTTTTTTTTTCATTAGACCTCATGAGACTCCGGTTTAAACCTGCATTGCACATTTTGAGGGTTCTAGTGCTTATAAAAATAACGTATTATCAAAAAAGAAAGCATATGGACATAAAAGTAGTTAATATTTATTATTCTGTAAAAAATCATTGCTTTATGGTCATTGACTAGAAAGAAAACAGGCGAGAGCGTTTCTATGGCCCGCATGTCCTCTTAGGCTTAACTCATGTTGAAATCTATAAGATTTCAACATCGTCATCCACAGTCCAACTTCACCCACAGTTGGGCATAGAAAACTATTTTCTTGAAGCAGCCTTATTCAGGTTCTACCTGCGATGGCAGCAGTATCGTCCGCCCATGTCGCCGCCGGACGACCGAACTTCGTCTTCCAGTCCTTGGACGTCACTTGGTCACTGCCTTACTTCACATGTCATCACTGCGCCTTTCCAGGTTTCCTGTCAACTCCATTTGAGTTCCATAATTCGATTTCCGATATCTTATGGTATAGGTAACACTTTATATCTGTAACAATATTTTATACCAAAAGTAAAACAAAGCAAAAAGTAAGAAGTTAAAGTATTATAATTATATATATAATTAATAATTCATAATGGAAGTCGGGGGACCGTTCTGTGGAACACCTTCTATTCTAAGAGGGGACCTCTTACTGCCATATGAATTTATCTGTTTTAATCTTGGCAGGTGGGTTGGCGATCGCAGTATGGTATGATGGTGTAATGCATGGTGTGAGAACGCTGCTGCCCATTCTCCGGTCTCTCTTAATCGCCTTTTACGACACCCACGGGAAGTATGTATTTTATGTCAACACGAAAAACTTCAAATTGCACTACTTCATATCCTCCACTACGTAGGTTCAAGAGTCGTTATTATGAATTTCATTTCACGCTGACCGGCCGCAGTGCTGTTTTTACATCACTCTGTGAGAGCCGCACCAAATAGAAACAAGTTATGAGAAAGGCTTTTGCCTCGTGTTTAATCGAATGTCAAAGTGAAATGAGTTTCTTTGATACAGCTCTGATACTAGAATGGATTGGTTTTCATTAAAATTATTTTTTAAGGGTTCCGTACCTGAAGGGTAAAAACGGGATCCTATTACTAAGACTCCACTGACCGTCTGTCCGTCTATGACAGTTGAAATTTTCACAGATGATTTATTTCTGTTGCCGCTATAACAACAAATACCTACTAAAAACAGAATAAAATAAATATTTAAGGGGGCTCCCATACAACAAACGTGTTTTTTTTTTCGGCGTTTTTGCCTATTGCTACGGAACCCTTCGTGTGCGAGTCCGACTCTTAGTTTTTTTTCATTTGTTATTACCTACTTTCGTGATGGGATGGGGTCGTGTTCGTGGATACGTTTTTTTTTTTATCAATAACTAGTGTGGTCAAAGGATTCGTCGAAGAGGGAATAATTATAAGCCATATGTATTTTTCTGGCGGAGATTTGCCGGACAAACAGTATGTATGAGCAAGTAATTTTAACTCGATTTTGTGTTTTGAACAACTTGGACTTAGATAGTCATCTATCTCATCATCTGCCTAGCCTTTTACATACATGTTGGGGTCGGTTTCCAGTCTAACCAGATGCTTACCAGTTGAAAGTATATGAGTGACTGCCTATCTGACCTCCACACTTGAATATGAGTGCCTATCTATTTGAAATAAATATATCATTTGCTGTCTGAATGCCAAAATGAATTATGAAAATGATACAGACTTACATAATATAATCTATTTCCTCAAATGTTCCCAAAACGATTACAATGAGACAGATCATGGAACGCATTACTTTCAAAATTAATTCTACATAGCGTAAGCATCCCATACTTAATACCTATTAACGCAAAACTCCATGCAATCCATTACAGGGTTGCCACAAAACAATTATTTACACAGTAACGACTTACAATTTTAAATTAAAACAGAGCCGTTCGCAATAAGCGCGCCGTTTTCCATGCTAAGTTTAGTTTACAGGGTT
Organism: Mesoligia furuncula; assembly: GCA_916614155.1. Lineage (NCBI taxonomy): Eukaryota > Metazoa > Arthropoda > Insecta > Lepidoptera > Noctuidae > Mesoligia > Mesoligia furuncula. The sequence goes on from OU744794.1 coordinate 28,232,342, forward strand.
AGGGTGATGTCACATTGGGGAAGTTTGTTTCCCACCTGTATTCTTATTTTTATTGCTGTGTACAGGCTGAGGGTTCACAGAGAACCATCGAGCGTTCCATGCTTGGCATCAGGCTACAAGGCCGAGTTCCAACCATAACCAAATATCAAAATCAAAAGTCATTTACTCAAACTAGGCTAAGAATCAGCACTTTTCGAACGTCAAAATGGCGACCATCTACATCACCTAAAGCGCAGCCTTTGTCGGACTGCATATAAAAGAAAGAGAAGCGCGATGACACAACGCTGGTAATTTGTTGCAAAATATGAAGCAATTATCTATATACAAATTATCTATTGTTTGGACAAAAAAATTAAAACACTAGTGCTTTTAGTATATTGCTTGTAGAATAATCTGACAAAAAATCATAATGCTTGTATGTATATTAGTATGGTTTTTATTGTAAAAAGAAAGTTATTAGAGGTATCTTCAAGATTATTTTCTATCGTATCAAATTAGTTGTATTATGTTTTCAACACACTATCTACCTAGCATATATCCTGAAGAATATCATATATTGTTCTGATTTTGTTTATTGTAGTCTATCTATATACTTTTATTGTTTCTAAAACTTGCGTTTTTGAGGGGCCCGTGGCTAAATAATAACAGCCGCACAGGTCGGTCGATCAGGTTAAGCTACGCTTGCCGTGGTTGGTCTGTGGATGGGTGATCATCTTTACATACCGTGACCCCTCCGTGCCTCAGAAAGCACGTTAAGCCGTTGGTCCCGGCTGTCATTCGTGGATCTTTGATAGTCGTTACGGGTAGTCAGAAGCGCGAAAGTCTGACAACCAGTCTTACCAAAGGGTATGGTATTACCCAGTAACTGGGTTGTGGAGGTCAGATAGGCAGTCGCTCCATGTAAAATACTGGTATTCAGCTGCATCCGGTTAGACTGGAAGCCGACCCCAACATAGTTGGGAAAAGGCTAGGCAGATGTTGAAAACTTGCGTTTAGGTCCTGTAAGCTCCTTAAGACAGTCCCCCAAAAGCCCGCCTTTAACCAGTTCCTAGTGCTTTCGCTGGGGAGAAGAAGTGGTGCAATATACTCCCCAGCAGCACAGCTGTCTGTTAAGTAAAAGAAAAAAAACTTGCTTCTATACAATTAAAATCTGTTTGGAACTGGGCCAAATATCCAAACATCGAAATACGAAGACCTACAGACGCCAGCACATCAAGCTCCTACAATCCGTCAAATTTCTTTAATAGATTTCCAACTTTATCGCTAAAGTATAAGGTTCAAAGTTTATTGAGAAAACAGTTTCGGGTAGCTTGATGTGCTGGCGTCTTTACGAAGATTTTTGACACCGGAAGGCATATTATGGATCTTAAATAGAGTTGGACAGGACACCTGGCAAGCCGCAGTGATGACAGATGGAGTAATGCTGTGACAGAGTAGCGTCCAAGGGCTGGGAGACGAGATGTCGGTCGTCCGGCGGGAGATGGGCAAACGACATGATGATGAGGCTAGCACAGGAGTGTGGGGATTGGCACAAGAAAAGAGAGATCTATGCCCAGCTGTGGGTGATGTAAGGTGGTTACTGCTATACGAAAACGGGGCTTGTGGCTAAGTAATAATAGCCGGACGGGTCGACCGATCAGGTTAAGCTACGCTTGTCGCGGTTGGTCCGTGGATGGGTGACCATCTTCACATACCGAGACCCCACCGTGCCTCGGAAAGTACATTCGTAGATCTTTGACAGTCTTTACGTGTCGTCAGTAGCCCGAAAGACTGACAACCAGTCTTCCCAAGGGTATCGTATTACCCAGTAACTGAGTTGTGGAGGTCAGATAGGCAGTCGCTCCATGTAAAATATTTGTATTCAGCTGCGTCAGGTTAGACAGGAAGCCGACCCCAACATAGTTGGGAAAAGGCTAGGCAGATGACAGCACTTTAGTGAACTAGCCTGATGGAAAGCGATGGATGAGGTTTACGATGGAACGAGCGAACCCAGAAGATGCCTGATGCTTGCTTTGAAGGCTAAATGAGGAAGGGAACACAGACGCTGGCAGAGAGTTTCACACATTAGCTGTGCACCAATAATGATATCACTCAAGTAAATTACACTCTTATTAAAGTATCCTAGTTTATCCAACAGTGTGCCTTCGCCCTTAACAACGTAATTGATCGCCGGCTGTGCGCGTTTACGACAAAGTCCTAAATTAACATAATAATTTGGTTACACTCTGTATGGAGGGTTGTGTATGACAATGTTAGTTTTGTAGTATCTACAGGTAAAAAAGTAAAATGATAATACAAGACGAAAAACGTTTTCCGTTTTGAAATAGACAACAACCGCAACAAGCTCTCTATGTAATAAATCATGGTTATCCACAGCCCGACTTCATAAATCATTTATTTATTTGCAAACATGGGTAAGAGATACATATTATGTATATCTATATTTTTCCTTATAATAAAGTTCTCCATAATTATATTTTACTATCACATGGGTATGCAAATAGTGTAATGCAATTTAAAACTATCAATAACCCATCCATAATAATATTATAAATTAAATTCGAAAGTAACTTTGTCTTTCTGTCTGTCTGTATGTTACCTTTTCACGCCTAAACCACTGAACGGATTTCGCTCAAATTTGGCAGAGAGAAGGACGTAGGATAGTTTTTATCGACATACCTCGCGAAGCCGCGGGTGGAAGCGAGTGTCAACTAAATTCAATAAATCACAATTCTAAAAACAATAAAAAATAATTTAAAATAAATCAATAATAACAAAATTATTATAATAAATAATACATACCTACCTCACAATTAAATTCAGAATAATCAATATTAATTAAGTTCAAAATAATCCTACTTCCCGCTAAAATGTAAAAGTTAAAGTAAAAATAAATGTGAAAGTTTGTGAAGATGTTTGGATGTTTGTTACTCAATCACGCGTAAACCGTTGAACAGATTTGGATGAAAATTGGCACATAGATAGACCATTTTCTAGATTAACACATAGGTTACTTTTTATCCCGAAATTCTTACGGGTTCGAAACTTACGCTGGTGAAACTGCGCGGCGCTGTTAGTAAAATAATAAATTATTTTTCTTAACACAATAAATCAGATGTAGCAGGCCTAGCATCTTTCATTTAACCCCTTGTATGTCGTAGATACAGACACAATTAAAACGCCATTGTGTCTCGCGTAGATCTACGTTCCGGCATACTAAGGGTTAAATATTCACTCACTGCTGAGCATATAGGACTCACTTTTCTTGTGCCAATCCCATGCTCCTGTGCCAGCCTGCGGGGTAATTACGTAACACACTAACAGTAGCAATGGCTTCCATTTTGACAGTTCAATAACATCCATCGCGTTATTTACGTTGTTCAGCAGACACATTTTTCGAACATATGAAGCAATGGATTAGCAATATCCTTCAAAATGATTCGGATTGAGATTGATAGTGTGTTAAGGGTGCAGATCCAGTGATCCAGGTTCTACCCGCGATGGCAACAATTTCGTCCGGCCGTTTCGCCGCCGAACGACCGACACTTCGTCTTCCAGTCCTTGGACGCTACCCAGTCAGTGCTTTAGTCCACTTAGGGCGTATTCCACCAAACTTTTATACATATAATAAGTCTTATCCTGAGAATAAATTTTAATTTTTTTTAAAATTTTCTAGGTATAGGTAGTAGAACTGTCAGACGTCAATTTTATTCCACGGATAAAAGATATAAATCAGCCATTAGTGTGAAGAATAACCCCGACTCTTTTATAGATAAAAAAACGATATAAAATACCTAAAACGTGTAAGGTAATAAACTCGCGAAAAACAAAACAATTAACCCCTTGGAAAAATATTTTTACCGTCTAAATATATTTATTTTCATCTTTATTTCCCGTTTTGACCTCAGTAAAAAATAACTTTTTCGCTTGCAGATTTCACACACGAATAATAGGCAATTTAGATATTTCCAATCCTTATTTATGATTCCACCTTTCGCAGGATTAAAAGGGTACAGAATTAAGCTTCAAGCCGACCATGTACTTAAGTAAAGAATTTTAGCCATCACGACACGACTACATAAGGTGTCTTAAGAGCTTTAAACTATCTCAAACGGCTTAAGCATGATCCTCCGTTATGTCGAAAATACTGCAGCATGAATTTTGAAATAAATATATAGTAAAGTTGAGGATTAATGTCAAGTACTATGTTTGACGAAAGCACGATTGCATAAAATTTTCTCGATAGAAAAAAAAATCCAAAGTTACCTCCAAACCGAACAATAAACCGCTAGTATTAAAAAAATACTCCAATTAGATGATGAAACTTTGCATACTAACTGAACTAACTATAAAGCAGCTTTTTTATTTTTTTTTTTAATTACCATTGTTCTCACCGTATAAAGTAAATACCTAAACTGCTGCCTGCTGCCCAGCACCGCAATCTGTCAAGCTCGCACTCAGTCCGCGAGCTGTGCTAAAGAGTGAATTTTAGCTGAGGTGGTATGGACTCCTATGTGAAAACTTAATGTAATAAAACATAACACAACAACAAAATGCCCCGTTGGTCTAGTGCTCGCAAGCGCGATTTCTGAGCGTGGTGGGCTCCTGGGTTCAATTCCGAATTATTTCGATCTGTCACCCTAATTTGTCCCCTTAGGGGGACAGATCGGAAAAAAAAATTTGACCTATTCCCCTGTAAGCAACGAGGGGACAGTTCGAACTTATTCCTATCTATCTGTCCCTCTATTAATGATAGGGGGACAGATGGAACTTTTTATTCCTGTTTGTCCCCCATAGACTTTAATATTAAAAGTAATGCCACACATTATAAACAACATTACATTAAATAAAATAATTATTAAATAATTTACACAAAGTAAATCGCCTGTAAGGATTCGAAACTACAAATCGTAAGTCGCGGTCATTGGCCTGTGGTCATATAATTACATTGAATTCATAACTGACCTTTAATTATTTATCGAAGCAATTAATTATTGATCTTCTGAAATTCTAAGACATCGTCGATTATAAAGGTATTTCACATTACGCATAGTAAGCGCACGTGTTACGAATGCTAAGTTACTTTACAACTGCGTCGATATTTATTACCGTTTCACTTTTACAGTTAATTCTAATTAATTGTTTTTTATTTAATTGGGATTTCACTGTTAATCTGTTGAATTATGATTGAAGAAAATCTTAATATAAACATCGAATTACAATATTATTGATGCTTAAGTGGGGTGTTAAATATTATAATTTAATTTTAACAATTGACTAATAATAACTTTTTACAGTGTCAGTTCAAAAGTCTTTGACTAGTGCTTGTTACCAATGATGATCAATTAAGTGGCAGTGGGCAGGCCACATTGTTTGCAGAACAGGTTGCCGATGGGGCCGAAAGGTTCTGGAGGGGCGACCGCGTACCGGAAGACGTAGCGTTGGAAGGCCTTCCACAAGGTAGATATATGACCTGGTGAAGGCCGCAGAAATCCGCTGGATGTGGGAAGCACAGAACCGCTTGAAGTGGCGGTGCTTGTGGGAGGCCTATGGACGTATTTCGGCTGAAATGACAATTACTACCTAATAAAAAAGTAGGTACTGTGAAGGTCCAGACGGGACCTCCACAGTTTAATTAAAAGAATGTAGACTTGGAACTATTATATTTATAAAAAGACTTTACAGGTTCATGTTATTTCTAGCCCTCCTCGCTTCTACTGAACGAATTATTATTATTTAAATATTTGACACTTGCTTGAACGGTTGAATGGAACACACCTGCAATTATCACCAGCCTGTATTATCTAAAGCTACGGCTACACAGCCAGCCATTACAGTACCTACTTAATTAAGCTTTCTTTACTAGTTAAATCATTTAATTTCACCTTTGAATTTCCCATTTCTTTCACAAGCAGGCTGTAACAACCGACCGACTTACGAGTTGTAGGTGATGAGTTCAAACCCAGCCAGGCGTTTTACTTTGTGTAATTTATTTCATCACCTCTGCTCTGAAAACGGTGAAGGAAAACATGGTGAGGAAACCGGCATGTCCTAGAACCAAAAATTCGAAGGTAAGTAACATCTATATCTGGTGGATTACAAATTACATCCCAATCCATCTCGTGGAGAGGAAGCCCTCAAAGCCCAGCAGTGGGAACGTTACAAAAAGTAATAATTAAACTGCCTATCTAATCCAAAATTAAAAAAAACTTTTCTTCACTATCAGTTTCATCATCTGCCTAGCCTTTTCCCAACTATGTTGGGGTCGGCTTCCATTCTAACCGGATGCAGCTGAATACCAATATTTTACATGAAGCGACTTCCTATCTAACCTTCACAACCCAGTTACTGGGTAACACGGTACCTTGGCAAGACTGGTTGTCACACTTTCGGGCTTCAACTACCTGTAACGACTGTCAAGAATCTTCGAATGACGGCCGGGACTAACGTTTTCGGAGGCACGGAAGGGTCTCGGTATGTTATGAATTGAACCCATCCACGGCCCGACCTCGACAAGCGTTGCTTATCTTTGACGTCGACCCGAGCGGTTGTTATTATTTAGCTACGAACAGCTACGAACTCCTTTCGTCTCGTCCTCGAGCCCGTCCCTCCACTCGTTTTATGATACTACAAATAAAATATGTCATATTTTGCTCTTTTATTTACGACTGTAGGTATTGGTTTTCCACAACAGTCCAAGAGTTTACAAAAATTCAAAAATCAAGGTAGGTTACCTACATTTTACAACCCACTAATACTGCCGTCTCTTTCGCTCCCGCTTCCATAAATCCCGGTAATGTAGTGTCTTGGGCTTTATAACAAGATTTGCACGTACGTAACGTCTCGGCTGACAGGCGACATTATCGCTGAGCACGGCGCGTTATTAACGTGCCGTGTGAAGCCTCCTTACATTGGCAGGTGATGGTGATTTGTGAACAGTACCTACCTATTTGTAATGCGACTTGGTTTTTAGGGTTCCGTACCCAAAGGGTAACAACGGGACCCTATTACTAAGACTCCACTGTCCGTCTGTCTGTCTGTCTGTCACCAGACTGTATCTCATGAACCGTGGTAGCAAAACAGTTGAAATTTTCACAGATGATGTATTTCTGTTGCCGCTATAACAACAAATACTAAACATAGAATAAAATAAATATTTAATGGGGGCTGCCATACGACAAACGTATTTTTTTCGGCGTTTTTGCCTTGTAGTACGGAACCTTTCGCGTGCGAGTCCGAGTCGCACTTGGTCAGTTTTTTTTGTAGTCTTCAGGATAGATAGTGCTTAGGCCTACGAATAATAAAAGTTGTTTTTTTTTTTGAAAATGATAAGATTCTTACTGCTTCGTTGCAGCAGCAGCATGAGGTCCTGGGTTCTATTTTTGGGTCGAGTAAAATGTTATTGAGTTTTTCCATCTGAAATTTTACAGTAGCATCCCGAAGTCTAGATTTTGCCCTATTGATGGCAATAGGCTCACCCCCATTACATGGCACGTAACGGCCGCGACTTACGAGTTGTAGGTCGTAGGTTCGAACCCAGACAGGCGCTTTACTTTGTGTAAATTATTTCATCACCCCTGCTCTCAAAACGGTGAAGGAAAACATGGTGAGGAAACCCGCATGTCCTAGAACCAAAAATTCGAAGACATGTGACATCTGCCAACCCGCACTGGGCCCGCGTGGTGGATTACGGCCCGCTCCCTCTCACCGAGAGGAGGCCTGTGTCCCAGTAGTAGGAACGTTATAAGCTGATTATGTATGTATGTGTACCTATTAAGAGTATTCCTTATTATTAAGAGTATTCTATTCTATTCTATTCTATTACATGGGACTTAAACATCTGGTAGTCTGTGTGGTGCCGGACTTAAAGAATACCACCACCCCTTACTTCCCGTGGGTGTCGTAAAAGGCGACTAAGGATCGTACCGGAGAATGGGCAGCAGCGTTCTCTATGTATTCCACCACCATACCATACTGCGATCGCCAACCCGCCTGCCAAGCGTGGCGATTATGGCAAACCCTCCCAAAATTGGGGGAGGCCTATGTCCAGCAGTGGACGTCTATCGGCTGAAACAACGAAACATCTGGTGAAATGTGGGTGTACTATAGCTACACGGCACCTCTGTCTAACCCTTAGGGAATTACAGGCATGATGGTATGTTAAGTAGTGTAAGATTTCTATCGTGCTTTCCCGCGGCGGCTGGGACGGGAGGCTCTCTCCCTGAGAAGTCTCGCCACCTCCTTCGCTAGCATGACTGCTTCGCAGAAGGAGGTGACTGCCTCCCACTCCCTCTCGCTCCGGACCATGGCTTACACCAGGGCCGGACACAAGAGGGCGCCGCCGCTGCCAACCGCCTCTATGAGGACACGGCTGTGCTCCGCCCAAGCGGGGCAGACCTCCACCGTGTGCTCTACCATATCCTCTGGGCGATCCTGACAATGGTGACAACCCCGGGCGTTTCCTCCCGCCTGATGATGTGCAGGAACCTCCCGAAACATCCGTGTTCAGTGAGGACTTGCGTCAGGCGGTAGGTGAGGGATTTCTATCGTGTTTGAGTAGTTGTCTCGTCGTTTGAATAGCTACATCCATACAAATATTATAATACAAACTAATATTATAAATGCGAAGTTGTGTGTCTGTCTGTCTGTTACCTCTTCACGCTTAAGCCGCTGAACCAATTTAGATGAAATTTGGTATAGAGATAGTTTGAGTCCCGGGAGCGGACATAGGATAGTTTTTATCCCGATATTCCAACGGGATCGAAACTTATGCAGGTGATACCGCGGGGCGCTGCTAGTACTATTACAAATGCGAAAGTGCGTCTATCTGTCTGTCTGTTACCTCTTCACGCTTATACCGCTGAACCGATTTAGATGAAATTTGGTATAGAGATAGTTTGAGTACCGGAAAAGGACACAGGATAGTTTTTATCCCTATATTCCTACGAGATCGATACTTATGCGGGTAAAACCGCAGGGCACTGCTAGTTGATCTATAACTTCTGTAAGTTCCTCGAACCATCTAATCGTATCTATCTGATTTTACTATTCGCTTTTTTCGTACCTATCAGCGGAAGTATTCTGTAAAAATCTCACCGTGCAATAGACGAAGAAAATAAATTTATTTGCGATAACCATGACGCAGAAAAGAACATAAACAGAAAAAATACAAGTTAGGGCACGCTTCACATGCACGCAATACAGCCATCGTTCAGCATAATGCTAAGACCCTATGCAAGACAGAGCCCCAGCGTTGGTTTTCAGCGATAGTCAGCGTTGCCGTGTCAATCTCAAGCATCGGGTGGAATGACAACACTCTCCATGCTCACTTTACCTGAGTTTTCACGATGAGACTTTTACGGAATAGTTCAGCTATTTCGTTCGCTATTTTATTTTATTTAACATAGTAATAACAGCAGCTAAATAATAACAGCCGCACAGGTCGATCGATCAGGTTAAGCTACGCTTAACACGTCTGTGGATGGGTGACCATCTTTACATACCGTGACCCCTCTGTGCCTCGGAAAGCACATTAAGCCGTTGGTCCCAGCTGTCATTCGTGGATCTTTGACAGTCGTTACGGGTAGTCGGAAGCCCGAAAGTCTGACAATCAGTCTTACCAAGGGGTATCGTATTACCCAGTAACTGGGTTGTGGAGGTCAGATAGGCAGTGGCTCCATGTAAAATACTGGTATTCAGCTGCACGCGGTTAGACTGCAAGCCAACCCCTATGTGACTGTCTGTCACTTACACCTATTTAATAACAAAATATTATATTTATTTTAGAACCGGCACTTGGCGCCGTCACTTAGAGACACATAAAATCTCTATTTTATGGGCAACAGACTGGCACTTATGCCAGCCATCAGTTGAAACCAATATTTTATGTCACTTGAGATGCAGTATGTTGCACAAATTCTAAGAACGACCCAAAAGAACCCTTGAAACAATGAAGAATTTAACAAAAAGCGTTTTAGGTCGATGTTCCAAAAAACGAGAGAAAGGGGCTGCAAGCATGGTGGTATAGGACGTGAGAAATTATAAGGAAGAGAGAGGGGCAGTCGGGGTCGACCCGCTTTAGGAGACGGACTTGCGAGTCCAGGCTAGTTAAGTTAGGAGTAGAGGCCATGTCCGAGTGGGTTGTCGCGGGATAGCGAATATTAGGTTTTAAGTTAAATATAGTTGGGTTAAAGCCCAAATTAAATTAGAGTAATTAGTAAAAGTGACTAGTGTGTGTGTTTGTTGGTGTGACTGGATGAGTCCTTCATTGTAATAACTATCCTAGGCTGATAGAGTTATTAAAGTTATATAACTAATCAGACAGAGACGTGTTGCTGGGGAGTTTGTTCTGCCACTTCTTCTTCCCAGCCGAAACACTAGGAAGTGGTGAAGGGAGGGCGCTTTGGGGCTGTCTATAGACCTTCAAGAGAGTTGATCTTGACTCTATTAATTAGTAATTCTTAATTTGTGATTCTCTACTCTATTAACTAGTAAATTCTAGTACTATTAATTCTTGATCATTGTATTCATTGTCTCCGGCCAATAACAGTGCTGTAAGAGAGATTATTCAAAACTCTATTAAATAATGATTCGTGAGTTTCGAATCTCAACTCTATTAAGTATCTAGTAATTCTTGAATGTTGTATTCTTTATCTCAGACCAATCATTCGGTCAGACTGACATGAACACGTGTCTTACAGATATGCTTGTTGTGCAAAGGGTGAACTTCCCTCCTGGAAGGGTTATTAGGGTGACCATATCATATCCAGTCCAAGGACTGATAGGAACCATGTCTCCTTATGAGCATGATGCCGACGCAATGCCGCTGGAACTAGCCGCTCCGTAGTCAGACAAGGATGGTCGCTCGGTTGCCGCAGGAAAAGCCGCTTCGTCACGTTTATCAGTTCGAAAGAACTACTAGGGACCATGTCTGCAAAAGAGCATGATGCCGACGCAATGCCACTGAAAAGCCGCTTGCGTCACTATATGGAAGTGTTGCTTTGAGTACTCCAGGTGTAGATGTGAGGTATCGTGTGAGTAATGACTGATCAAATACCTGTTACGCTATCGTATGGGTTACTCACAATTTAATAATATTAATCTACCTTGGATTCCTCTATTATTACTAACTTTCTAAAACCACATTCAATGTATGTTCATAACTATGAATTCCTATATCTTACTTAGCATTTCTTTCAATCCTTTCCTTGGTCTATTGATGAGACAAGGCATTGGACTTCTTTATATTGGAAATTCGTTATAGGTAATCGGACAATCGGTGGGAGAGTGTCCAGTCTGGAGACGAGCTCTACAGAGTCGCACGGTGGCGGGGTGCGGCTCTTCCCCCTTAGGGGGAACCGACCTAAACACTAATAAGTAACATAATTAGGAAAAAAGAAAATTTTATCAGCCTATAAGGGTAATCTAGGAACAGTCACACCGACATAGTTGAGAAAAGTATAGGCAGATGACATTACTATTCCTTTACTTATATCCAGAATTATACAAAGAGCCATAGATATATAATGACCCCAGATATAACGTCATTAGGTACATTCTTAGTAACATAATCGGAAGTACATAAACAGCCGCACAAAACTCGTTTACTCTCTGTAACTTTCACAATTTGTCAAGAATTACAGAAGGTCAGAAGCTATACATTTTTGCTTGATTTCTGATCGAAGACCGCCCTTCGCCACATTGTCTTTGCATTCCTTTGATGCCTTTCGTTTAATATTCTGCCGTGAATCGTCAAATCAAGGGCGATACGGTAAAACTGTGACGAACTTTGTGAATACAGGGTGCAATAGAAAAAAAAAAATCGCAAACATGTGGCATCTGCCAACCCGCACTGGGTCCGCGTGGTAGATAACAACCCACTCCTTATCGAAGATAGAAGGACTGTGTAGGAACATTATATTAAGCTGATTATGGATGCAGCTTTTACCATCCAGCTGTCAGGTGATCTGTTAATTTCCACAAGAACAAAATCTGTTCTCAAACCTATACGCCTCATTGCACGCTCAGCTTGATAGTATGCAAATGAAAAAATATTTACTTCTGGCTGCGCCCCGTGGTTTCACCCGCATAAGTGTCGATGCTGTGGGAATATTGGGATAAAAACTATTCTATGTCCTTTCCCGGGACTCAAACTATCTCTATACCAAATTTCATCTAAATCTGTTCACCAGTTTACGCATGATTGAGTAACAAACACCAAACATCTTCACAAACTTTCACATTTATAATATGAGTAAGATTCTGTGGTATAGAATTGAATAAAATATATTTATTTGTTTTAAAACATGGTACATTAAGGTCTCATAAATAAAGTTATGATCTTACATGTTTTGCCATGGACTGGCATACAAATATTTTTAAACATGCAAACACAGTAATTCGTTAAAATTAAAACATTTTTAATGACATTGGTACGAAATCCTAATGAGTTTCGTATCTATTTGAACACATAAGAATAATAGGTATAATATAAAGTAATATAATTAAATCTCAGCATCTTAGCTTAAATTTATCTGCTACTTTTTTATCAAAAAATTCTTTTACACTATAAAAACAATTACCAACAAGCCATTTGTGTAGTTTTGATTTAAAGCGTTTTAAAGGGAGTTCCCTTATTTCTTTTGGAATATTGTTAAAAATTTTAATTGCTGTGATAAAGCTATTCTTATGACATAATGTGCTTTGATGTGAAGGAATTCTTAGCCGTGTTGGGTCCCGACGGGTACACTTTGAATGTAAGTCGCATGTTATGAAAAATGTAGAATGCTCTTTGACAAATACACCAGCTTGCATTATGAATAGACCTGTTAAGGTTAGAATTTTAAATTTTTTATAGCAGGGTCTGCAGGATGTTAAAGGACTGATACCGCAGATTGCTCTTAGGCATTTTTTCTGTACTAGGAAGGCATCATTAATATTCGTCGAGTTCCCCCAGAGTAGCCATATCTAAGTAAAGAGGAAACATACCCATGGTAAGCAGTTGGTGCAACAGCTTCACTCGCGGTACATCTTAAGAGCAAATACAAATTGATTTAATTTCTTGCATACATGCTCTATATGTAGTTTCCAGTTATGGTGTGTGGGTGGCTATGGCCTGCCACTGGCCATGCTTCTGCGAAAGCATCTTATCCACCATAATTCTATGTTCGAAGTATTTCACGCTGTTGATACTATCCTTTGTTTCCAAAACAAAAGGCTATCGTTACATTGTCTCAGCTAGGGACATCATTAGCGGAGATATTTCATGTTTTGTACGTAATTTTATCCATTGTAGTTTATTTGGTTATTATTCAATATTTTTTGGCAAATGATTGTTTCTGTAAGGTTTGTACAAACTTTTACATGTCAATCATATTTAAAAAAACTAGATGAGGTCGTTTCGAAAGGCCGAAACAATCTCAGAGGTCATCATCACAGATCATGTGAGGACCTACCACATAGATTGCTGTAAGAAATGGTTTTTTGAGGAAAGAACCACACAGATTAAAAACACCACGTGTAATTGTTGGACAAGTCTGTGTGTTTTTTTGAAAGATAAAATGGAAAAATGCTGAAAATGAAAATTGATATTTACAAAAACAAAAGGTTTTTCTTACATATTAAATAATAATACTTAGTAGTAATAAGCTATTATAAATAAGGGCAGCAAAAGTACCTACGCCTTAGGAAAAGGCCTAAAATTCTTATAAAAACGTGTCTTTCCGATGTTTTTATTAAATTTGTCATCCCAAAATATATATAAATACCTACCTATTATAGAACATCAACATTTAAATGAATTAGATGATATTGATTCAATATGGAAACCTAAACAGAGCGAAGAGGTTGAAAGCAAATATTATGTTTGGCAAGTTAGTGTGAGCTCGAGTTCGGTCGCCGCCCGGCAGATTGCTCTGCACTGGTTTATCTTAATAATTGATCGACAACCTTAATTCTAGGGCTGGCTACGAGTGAAGTTTTCCCGACTCATGACTCCCGACTCACTTTTCTTTTTTTTCCGTTCGAAAAAAAGATTATCGAACAGTTTGTGAACGTTGTTAATGAGCTGGATTTTTGTGTCAAATAGCACCCTAATTGTAACACACTATCAATCTCAATCTGAATCCATTTGAGCAGACAAATTTTTCGGACATAGGACAGTTTGGATAAAGTGATACAAGAGTTCGCTTGTATCGCTTTATCCAAACTGTCCTATGTTCGAAAGTTCGTGGCGTATCCCGGCCTTACATAGTGCCGCAGATAGTTCTAGAACCTTCCATTGTAGAAACATCTAGAATATTCGTGTACATACCGGCCCCGGCTGACCAGATGTCGATTGCTAATCCACTGCTTCATATGTTTGAAAAATTTGTCTGCTCAACAACAACGTAAACAACGCAATGAATGTTGTTGAACTATCAAAATGAAAGCCATTGCTACTGTTAGTGTGTTACGCAAATACCCTGCAGATTTGTATCACACTATAATATTATAGGCGAAAGTTTGTGAGTGTGTGTGTTTATATGTTTGTTACTTCTTCACGCTCAAACGGCTCGACAATTTTTTGATATATTTTGTATGAAGTTAGCTGACGCCCTGGATTAATATATAGGGTATTTTTATCCCGATATTCCCCCGGGATCGACATTTACGCGGGTGAAATCGCGGGGCGCAGCTAGTTTGTAAATAAACTCACTTAAATATGGCAAAAATTATTAGCTTTGAAATCTGAAACAATTATAAAAACAAGGTAAGGCATGCCAGAAATTTAATTTTGTTCATAGTTAAATTATAAGTTAACCTTTTGAATGTCTTAAATTACACAGTAAGCAATTGTCTTTCTATTGTGTCTCTAATTACGGCATTTGATGAGTTAATAACACATTGGTCTAATCAAAACCTACCTCTCCTCTGACCTCTGTTCTTTGAAAACAGTTAAAAATACATGCGACAAATAGGTACCAGTACTTTATTTTAAGTACTATTAAAAAAAAAAGCTGATTTTTTTTTTGTTTATTTGAACACGCTATTACTTATCTGAAACTACAAGCAGTAGGATTTCATATTTTTTTTGTATTTGATAGCCCAATCCTTGAAGAAGGCTATAGGCTACTTAACATCACGAACCTTTATAACCCTTAAGACCCGAAAAAATAAAAAAATAATCAGAAAGAACGCTTGCCGAAAACGATGTAATAGCGCGAGAAGGTGATGCGAAGGGTTGGGGAACAAGACATTTCAACAGAATTTAATTTATAATAAAAACAAACATACACCCATAATTTCACAAAAAAAAACACATTAACCAATACAATTACCAAATAAATCGGGCAACCCTAAAACATAATACGTATCTCTAGGGCTGACGCGCAACGATATCATAAAATAATTTATTACTCTCTCCATCGACGATCAAGTTCCCAATGAATGCTTGATAACGGTATAATAAGTTCAAAGTGAGATTTAACAATAGATTAAATTTTAGCGATAAATGGAATCGCTTTGGCAATCATTTTAAATCGATTTCATTGCTACTGTAATGTTAAAATAACGTTGAAGCAGAACATTATGTAAATGAGGTCCGATAAATTATATATTATCGAGCAATGACCGGATTTTATATCTATCTCTATGAAATTCTTGAAACTAGGTCATTTGATAGAGGTCTGATAAGTTGTTGCTATACTAAATGTGTGTATTTATTAAGCAAAGGATTATCACAAATATATAACGGATTAGATATCATAAATGCCTGAAAGACAGGTTTAAATAAACCTAGATCAGGCAACGTACTAGGTACATTATCTACCTTCAGAGTTCTATTTTAGACTGTAATCACATATTTCACATACCATAGTCTATATCCAGATTATTATAATCCTATTATAGGCCTAGATTAATATATACTACTGAACCATATGTACACTTTTTGTAAACTTATTATTATTTCAATAAGATTTATTTTATTATTATAAATGTTGATGCAGCTATTATCAATTTACTAATCAATTATGTATGGACAACAGATTAGTATAAAGGCTTACCCCTTACTAATAAACGATGTATAGCGTCTGTGTAGTTACACAACGCTTTGTCTTCTTCTTTCGAAAGTCAAATTACTGACGACTGAAAGAGAGAAATCATTGTGTAACTTATTCATTTTAAGTTTATTAGTAAGGGGGTAATAGATTAAATCTATACCGAACGGCTACTTCTCCTAGGATGTGTTAGGATACAACGTAAGCATTAAAAGTTTTCCTATGGAAAAACTTAAATATAAAAAAAAAAAATTAAGAATAAACTTTTGTAACTCCTAGAAATTATAATCTTCGTCAAACTCATCATAGCATAGCCTAACATAGAGCTTGTTGCCGAAGGTTATCCTTACTAATATTATACATTCGAAAGTAACTCTGTCTGTCTGTATGTATGTATGTTACCTTTTCACGTCGAAACCACTGAACGGATTTCGATAAAATTTGGCAGAGAGATATCACGGATTATGCGGGTGAAACCGCGGGTGCTGCTAGTCTTTTATATAGATTACTAGCTTCGCCCGCGGTTTCACCCGCATAAGTGTTGATCCCGTGGGAATATCGGGATAAAATGTATCCTACCTATGTGTTAATCCTGGTTATAAATTACTATCTGTGTGCCTTTTTTTTTTTTTTCAGATGGGAAATCATCAAATGACTCCTCCCGCTCTGGGTGGAGCGGAAGGGAGTGTCAGACTCTTACTGACTAAAACCCACCCGTGTTCCTTCCTTAGCCCTTTATGTTCGTGGCCAGCGGTAACCCTTTCGGGCAATCCCGCTGACACGGCAGGCTTCGGCCCTAAGGGGCCCCTCCTCGATGCTGACATCTCTTTGAGGCGCGCGTGGAACACGTACGCGCCGTCCGGCACGGGCCTGGTCCTGATCGGACGGTGAGCTACCCATTACTCTCCGCCCGCAGGCCCGCGCCTACGGTGGCCGGGAGTCGTCTCGTCACGTCAAATCGTTCAGTAGTTTTTCCGTGAAAGAGTATCAAACATCCATCCATCCATCCATCTATCCTCACAAACTTTCGTGTCTATATTATTAGTGGGATTTTATATTTTGTGAATGTGATGACGTTGTAGGCCTTGTACACTGTAGATTCATAGACCATTTTCTATTTTGTTCATAGTACTTGGTACTTGTTGACAGGCCGACACTGTCCTTTCATACCTATTAACACTGAAATTTGAAAACATTGTTACAATTATTTTTAAAAGAGTAACTGTGGAGTTTCGTGTCGACTCTTCTCCATAGGAAACAACCAACTGGAACCGTGCACCTAGCTTCCGACGTTTAATAAAATATTGTGATTTTGATGGTTACACAAATATAATACACCCACATATCGTCAGTTCATATATGCTCCATCGTAGACTCGTCCCACGTAAAAATATTCTAGTATTTATCACACGTTCAATATTCTTATAGTTCAGTCATAATCCTTACAACGAACCTCCCACAGTTTCGTGTGGGTGTCATACAGGACTTAACAGGAGCATTACAAGTTTCTGCCTCCGCAATATAAATTGCCCAACACATGAATAAATAACATTAATACATTGCCTGAAGTAGCCTATTCCAAATTAAATTTCATCACTTGTCTCTAAGCAGCCGATCTCCTCTGTAAAAATCTTATCGTGAAAACTTAGGTGAAGTAAACCGTTATTAGTGTCGATCTCCAGCATTACGGGGCTTGGACCTAAAGCGCGGTCACTGTCGGACTGCATAGAAAAGAAAGAGAAGCGCGATAACACAACGTTGGTAATTTATTGCAAAATATGAAGCAATTATCTATTTACAAAAAATCTAGAGTTTGAACTAAAAATTAAAACACTAGTGCTTTAGCATGTTGCTTGTAGAATAATCTGACAAAAAATCAGAATGATTGTACATATAGTATGGTTATTATTGTAAAAATAAAATTTTTAGAGGTATCTTCATGATGTTTTTCTATCGTATCAAATTAGTTATATTATCTTTTCAACACACTATCAACCTAGCATATACGAGTATTCTGAAGAATATCACATATTTTTCTGATTTTGTTTACTGTAGTCGATCATATACTTTTATTGCTTCTAAAACGTTTTTTGCGTTTAGTTCCTTTAATCCCCTGAAGTGGAATTATACACTTCAGGCTTCGGCGCCGTCCGACCTACCGTGTGGAGAATGTTGCCCAGCGGTCACTGTGCATGCGGCTGACGTGACCCGCCCAATCCCATTTCGGCTTGGCAGCCTTTTTGCCTATCTCTAGGATAAGTTATGGAGCGCAGCGTGGTCTTCCGTATTCTATCAGTTCGTTTAACGCCCAAAATGCTGCGCTCCATTGCTCTTTGACAAGCCCCAAGGCGGTACATTTGTGACTCGGCGAGTGACGGTCTGAGCACCGTAGGTTAAGACGTTTGAATATTCCATTACTCTAATAACGCCCTCTTTTACTGTAATCTTATTCTCTATATTATAGTGTTCCAAGTGAGCCAGGGGACCACATATTAATTGGTAATTAAATATTAGTTCTTCCTCTGTTTGTCTGTAGTACAGTTTGTTTATTTTCTATAAATACGAAACTCGTAGGTACACAAGTCGTCGAGAACGGTTCTCCCTCCCCTAGAGACTGTTGTCGGAACTTCAGTCTATTGAAAGATCATGTTTTCTTATGTAAGTACTTCAGTGAATAGGCTTATATTTATTTGTGCCTTCTATTTTTTTTGTGTAAAGGTATATTTAGCAATATATCGGAGGAATATAAAATGTTACTGTTTGGTAGTAAAATTATATTAATCTCTTAAATAAATTGCAAACTATAGTTTTGTATAATTAAGAAGCATTTTTAAAATTTTGTAGGTATATATAAGAACCATGTATCCGTTTATTATGATTTTTTTTTTAATGTTGTGTTGAAAGAGCATGGCAGTTGAGAACGTGTCATGCTCACTTAAATGTCTCACTGATGGTGGCGCGTGTGTTGGATCATTCGGTTTCCTACAAAATGGCTGAGCTGGGTGGTGCTGATCCACGCGTTATGTTCGTGAACGGGCGCCGTCGGTTGAGACTGGTCATCTCTTAACTGCCAAGGCTTATTTAATCTTATTATTTTAAATTGTTTCTCATTTTTCTTTTTTTTTTTTTACATTGTTCTCACTTAGAGAAGCAATAAGAATAATGTACCCAGGATTTTGTAATATCTTGATTTATAAAAGTGTCCACGGAGTTTCTTGCCCGTTCTTCTCCATAGAGATCTATGTTTTGGAATGGGCAACTAGCTTCAACTTTCTGACTAACTGAAAGACTATTTCATTTTAAAAATTCAAAGTTGCCTGTACAAGGTTTAATTGAAATAAATGCTTTGAGTTTGAGTTTGAATAATTCCCGTGTTTTTGTGAAGCATTAGAGAGTGCTTTAGGATCGAATTTTTTTTTGTTTCCTTTCTGCTACTGTTTCTATTCTTATACTTCTGCTAGTGCACAGAACCTACTTAATTTATATACAATTGTATAGATAATTTAATGGAGATTAATTTTGTACTTTTAAAAAATTAATTTAATGCAGTAAAAACGAAAAAACATCAAAATATTTCAAAAAATTTCTCGTCATTCAAGTGTAGTAAATTTTGAGAAAAAATCAATTAATTGAGTAATTTTTTTTTAATAGATTTGTTTCACCGATAGGAGGGACCCTATTGTAAATGGCCCTCTCATTTATAAAGTAGTTTATTTATAATTAATAAAATTAAAAACTTACTAATATTATATCAATATCTATGGTTTTTAGGGTTCCGTAGTTCCTACAAGGAACCATATTGAGACATAATGAGACATATTGTGTCATGTCTGTGTGGTGCCGAACTTAAAGAATAGCACCACCCCATACTTCCCGTGGGTGTCGTAAAAGGCGACTAAGGGAGACCGGAGAATGGGCAGCAGCGTTCTCTATGCATTACACCATCATACCATACTGCGATCGCCAACCCGCCTGCCAAGCGTGGCGATTATGGCAACCCCCCCAAAATTTGGGGGAGGCCTATATCCAGCAGTGGACGTCTTTTGGCTGAAATGATGATATTGTGTCAGGCAAATGTACCTGACGCTGATATTCTGCTGGATCCCTGCAGTGACACACGGACGTTGAGAAGACTAGATAAATTGGTGTTGTGTGTGACTGGTGCAGAGTAAAGTTTTGTAAGTTTACCCGTCACTATTTCGAGACATCGCCAAGCGGTCGGTCGACTCTTCAGAGGGCTAGCCTATTTTTTGGCCAAAGAATCAGCATTGCGATACAACGTGGCAATGCTGCCAGTCGTTTGTCTGATGACAGCTATGCGGACGAATTTTATGATAGCCTTTGATTATTTCCCATCCTTTTCATATACTTGTACATATTATTATTATTATTTTAAGCTTTTAAAATAATATGAGAACATACATGCTTCAGATCGTCCCTTCCTTTTCCATTCCTTCCTTATCCTTTGATTCTTTAGATTATGAGACAACACAAGCTAATGACCAAACAATTTAGCTTCACATAATGTAGGTAAATAATAAAGAGCTAGCCTGGTCGTTAATATTCCAAGTTTAGCTCAATTAGTGGCGATTAGTCGGCGGTGGACTAAAGACGATGTAATGGATGCATGTGATATACTTAATCCCGGATTAAGGGGTTTCATCGTACGGGAGATTTTTGGTTAGGCAAGCTTATAGTTTAGGTGGTAGTAAACATAGAGGCTTTCAATATATTATCTACGTTGTTGAATAATGCTGTTTAGTTCAAGTATAGCTTGTTTTCTATTAATATAATTAAATTTTATTCGAGAACATCCATCGGTTTCTTACTAAACTTCAACTATATCCGACGATCCTGCATACTTATAATCTGATAATTTAATTAAATTTGCTAGCGAACTCCGCAGAAGTTATGTGTATTGATATCCGATGATGGTGTGATTACAAATAAAATATGTTTTCTTTCTTTCAAAACTGCTATAGAAGAACAGGGTGTAAAGTTTACTCATCGTCCATACAAAAGGGAGGATCCTGCGACCAGACGGGTGTTGTGTCTGGCGGGCAACTGCCCGATGATTCATGTCAGGCCGTTGGCCGTTGCCAGCTGCGCGGTAAACTCTGCTTGCGAGATGTAGGATTTTGCGTGACGTCAGTATTACGCGTTGTTCGCATGTGGCGTTGTAGATACCGTTACATTGCATCAAAAACCGTTGCAAAGTTTAGAACGCGGTCACACAGACGGACACCAAAAGCGACTTCAATTTACATTATACAGGGTTATTGGCAAAACATTAACAACCTCTTCAGAGGTCATTGTACTCATCATTATGAACAACTTTTACTATGGGACCAAACCTGAAATCGCGAAAAAATCTGATCAGCTGTTACCTACATTTATGTTCGTAAACTCGTCAAAATGTAGGAATCAGCAGATTTTTTGTTTCGCGATTTCAGGTTTTGTCCCATAATAAAAGTTGTTCCTAATAGTGAGTCCAATGACCTCTTAAGAGGTTGTTAATGTTTTACCAATAATCCTGTATATATAAGTAGATAGAGAAATAATAATAGAAGAAAGCTTCCTAGATAACTTTCAAAACACAAAGATCACTTTCATCCACTCCAATCTTAACCAAACCGAACTACACAAAAACAAAACACAATCTATAGAGCACTCGAAGAATTAAGCATCTTCATTACTTCATTAGCTGTCCATCAGCCAGAAACTTCCTGGAGCTCGGAGGCATACAAAACAGTCTTGAACAAATACAATTATGTTCGCGTCTATGGAACCCTTTTATTTGGGATACTTTAGCTAATTCGCGAACATTTTCTTTTTTCTTTTGTTACTGGCCAGTGTTGTTTGGGAGTTGATTAAAACATTTGATTATGTTTTCTGTTAGTTTGGCAATTTGTTCCTTGGAATACAGTTGGAATTTAGTTTTCATCTCTCATACTCGGAAAGTAGTGTTTGTTTGATCCAAATAGCGGGTGGAAAACGCTGCTTCCCGCCCTTGGGCGGGAAAGTCTCATAGTAATTGCTTCACTCCCTAGGGCGGGAATGAAATTTTAAAGTAGAACTAAATTTAGTACTCAGCTTAGTCAGAAATATATACGACACCCTTAATTGATTATGTAAATATTTATTATGCTACCCATCAAATCTTATGAATGTGCGTTAATTAGGAGAGTTGGATAAAAAGCTCATATGTTAACGCCATTAAATCTTTCAGATTTAGCGCACAAGTTAATAATTTACCTTGAATAAATTCAACATACATAGGTACGATAATCACCATTTTGATGTCAGTTGTGGTCGAGGCTAAAAAACATAAAAATTGGGGATTTCGAACATCCTGACTTTACCATGGGGCTGTGAATATACATCATTTAATTATTTGACGAATTTATCCATAGTTTAAGGTAAATAAGTAGTGGTAATGAACTTTTTTTGATATATACATATTGTCGAAGTTTCGCGCCAATCGTATGTGTTTACATTTTTACTTTTCACAAATTTCACACACACATATGTACCTAGATAAGATTTAAAATGTGACAAATGTTATTAATAATATTATAAACAACAGGAAAATGCCCAGGTTTTAACGTAATATTCAAACACAGGTTCAATAATACGTATTAATCATTACCACTACCTACTCAATTTGTGTTCAAAATCGCCGACCATTATTGTTTTTTTTTTATTGCAGTGATGTGTGAAAGCGATTATTCCAAACAATTTTTTTTTAATTTCGATTGACTCGAGTAATTAATATGACGAATGTAATCGACATTTGAAAATAAAATGTAATTATTTTAAGCAATAAATACAATATGCATTGTTTATAATAATGATTTATGCTTTTCTAATATCGTTTCAATCTCTTCTAATATCATGTCATTAACAGACAGGCCAATAGGTACCTCATTTACTGAATTTCGCGCCGAAATGCTTCTATAATTGAATTTATATTCGGAATGCGATCGCTGTTTAAAATTATTTTAATTTTTTTATTTATTGGACAATTATTTATTGTGGATTTTATTTTTGATACTTTCTAATAGTTTACTACAGAATTCCCAGTAAACATTTTTTAGGTAGGCTTACCAGAAGTTTTTTTTGATAATAATTAATTAATTCTATAGATTGGTTATTCTGTAAACACTTTACATTTCAATACATTTTGTTAGTTTGAAGAGTTTTTATTCAGTTTCTACAATTTTTTTTCATTTTTTTTATTGCGAGTATCGATTAGGCTGTATGCAAGTTTTGAATCGAAATAAGAAAGTTGGGTCAGCACTAAAAAGTGTCACGTCGCAACACAATTTTTAGTAATTTTTATCAAGATTATCGTGTTATCTAAGTAATTTATGAAAAATGGTAAAAGTAAGAATGCAGACAGAATTTTAATAATACGGGCCCTAGTAAGCGGAACGGCCTGCGGTGGTGACACAGAATCTACTCATGTGGCGGTGACGTGGTGTGTTCCATACTTCAAATTTAAAAAAGACTAATGAATAGGTACCTATTATTCATGTAATTATTATCAATAAATATTTTAGAAAAACTACTATTTTTTACTTTCCTTAAATTCGAAATGAAAAGTAGAGTGTTTAACGCGGGTGAAGTCATCAATTCCCACTCGGACTATAGCCGCCCTCGCTGCGCTCGGGCGTCTAAATGCCTCGTGTGGGAATTGATTCCTTCCGACCCTTGTATAACAATCTACTATATCTGTCTACTAAAATATTAGGAACAGTTTTCAAAATACTTATGAATCATCTGCCTTGCTTTTCCCAACTATGTTGGGGTCGGTTCCAATCTAACTGGATGCCGCAGAATACCAGTGTTTTACATGAAGCGACTGCCTATCTGAACTCCACAACCCAGTTACTGGGTATTTTTTTATTTAGTCTACACTGTCCCACTGATGAGCAAATGCTCCCAAATCAAAAGCTGTTCTAAATATTTAATAGTTTACGATTACGTTTATTTGGATCACTTTTGATACATGATTTTTGAAATGTGTAACAAGTTTTTTTTTTTTTTTGTTATCTTTCGCAAAAATCAAACCAAAGGCGAAGATGTGAAATGTTGTGGTTTCTGTATTACACATCTGAATAAATTGTTTGTTTGTGCTTCAAATAAAATAATTATATTCACAGTTCCAGATGGGCTTCACGATTTGAAATAGGATGAAATACGATTTCAAATTGACATAACTATCTCAATTGCGATAAGGCACGATGCCATTGATGTAATCATTTATTTGAAACAAACGGATTAATAATTTGATTTGGAACAAACGAAACAGAAATTTTATTTGGAACAGAAATACTTAATAATTTTATTTGGAACAATAAAATCGTGTAAAATCTAGGTAGTATCTTAATTTCCGCAAAAACTAGTGAATTGTCGATTAATAAAGTCGAGACGTTCCTGGCTTTCAAATGAAAGTAATTAAAATAATATTCTGAAGCAAGAGGGAGGAATAAAATGTAGGAGGGGAGGTTAGTGGATTTTTAATTATTCTACTTTATAATTGAAAATTTGATCTTTAAAGCAGCTGTTGCAGGGTATCTTTTGTACTTTTAACTGCTAGGGAAGGGTTTTGAATTCTTCCATGCAGACGCACAACAAGCTACTACAATCTGTCAAATTTCTTTAATAGATTTTCAACTTTATTGCTAAAGCATAAGGTTCAAAGTTGATTGGGAAAATTTGACTTTATCGTTAAGCATTACGTTGAGGGGTCCATGGCTAAATAATAACAGCCGCACAGGCCGATCGATCAGGTCAAGCTACGCTTGCCGCAGTTGGTCCGTGGATGGGTGACCATCTTTACATACCGAGACCACTCTGTATCTCGGAAAGCACGTTAGGCCGTTTATCTCGGCTGTCATTCGTAGATCTTTGACAGTCGTTATGGGTAGTCAGAAGCCCGAAAGTCTGACAACCAAGTCGAAAACGAAAACATATTTAAGCGGAAGCTAAAGGAATTTCTAACTGATAAAGTGTATTACAGTGTGAAGGAATATCTAAAAGGGAATCCTTATGGCCAATAATTAATAATCAGATATACAATCATAGAAATGACATGTGAATACATCATACTAGGACTTTATTTATTGACAATTTACTCTGACATTTATTTAATTATATATTGACTAAATACTCCTTGACATTGAAAATACGGATAAAATGATTTTCCAATTTGATAATTTTGTAATATTATTTTGATAGTAGATTGTAATGTATGTGTAAATTGTGCATGCCCATGTGACGGCAGAGCAAGGAGAACATTATTAAAACATTGTGTAACATCTATACCCCTACCCATGTTGGCAAAAATAAATGATTTGATTTGATTTGATTTAATTTGAAAACTAAGCGACTAAAAAAAAATGTTTAAGAGCGTTTACGCCGCACGGCATTTCATACAAATTTTCAAGCCCTTATTTTTCGAAATTAATGAACCGATTTTAATGAAACTTCGTACGCATAAGCAAGATACAAAGGTCTAAAAAGTTAGTAGAGAACATTTTCGAAATGTCTTATTTAAAAAAAGATAACTGGAAATCTCTGTTTCTATGGAAAATTTAAAATCGGTCTAATTTGGCTGTAACACAATTTTTCGAAAATGTTCTCTACTAACTTTTTAGACCTTTGTACCCTGCATATGCGTATGAAGTTTAATTAAAATCGGTTCATTCATTTCGAAAAATAAGGACTTGAAAGATTGTATGAAATGCCGTACTGCGTAAACGCTCTTAAGAATGTGCAAACTGCGCTCTTTCATATGATACCCCACATGCCCTAGGTTGGGCAAACGTCAACTAAAGCTGTTCTAAATTTCAAGTTGATAGCATTAGTAATTGAGATATCCAGCTGTGAAAGACAGACAGACTGAGTCTCACCATAAGGGTTCCGTTTTACCATTTTGGTACGGAGCCCTAAAAATAAACGTTAAAACAACATGAAGTTTGATTTGTAGCTCGCATGGAAGTAAAGTTAACAAACTAGGATATAACCCAAGTAACACAGTCTTGGAGGTTTAAAACAAATCTGTCTATTGACAGTCTATTCATGGTTAATCTTTAGATAGGGGCTTTCTAAAGATGGTTTCAATAAAGAAAATGTACTCTTATAGAGTTTTTTTTCTCAAGTTCGATTATTTTTAGAGAATTTGTTCTATAGCCCACTTATTTTAAGTACGTTTATAAGTATATTGAATGTTTTAAGATAAAATGCTCTACAAATAGTTAATAAAGCCTGAAGGTACCTAACTTGAAGTAATTTTATAGATAAGATGATATATTTTAAGACAAAACATTCTATTTTAGCTATTGGTACTCTTATCTTTGTTTATAAAGAGACTTAAATCTAGATAAAATACTTTAATAGATATTTTTCAGTTTGTCTAAAAAAAGATAGTGAAAAGGTGTTTTTAGTGCTTTTTTTCCTAAAAATGGCTTAATCAAGTGCATTTGTATTAAATATTTGAATTGGATGATTTTATGCAATGGAGACAGTGAAAAAAATTAAAAGGTCTGGTGGCTTTCGTCGAAAAATCGGCAAATATTTAAAAAAGAAGAAAAATTAAGAAGAGTTACAAAATAATTTAGATTCAGAATTGAAACTTTCTGATAGCTTCCTCCAAAACGTGGGATATTTTTCTACGACAGAAGATACAACAGAATTTGCAGTGTCCGGGGTACAACATCACAAAATTATGTTAGTGAGCAATCCGATTCGGATGAAAACCTACCAGACTTATGTTAACACTGCGTCTTTGGCACCGCCGCCGGCGTATACATACCTACCTACTATTATACCTACTATTTTTCACATTGTCTATAAATAAAACAGAAATATCATTTACTTAAGGCCTACGCAGATCGGGACAGCAGGGCAAAGAATTTAAATTTTTACTAATGGACATTCCAACGTATTGATATAGAAATACGACATAAATTGCTATGCTTTAAAATGATGCCGTGGCATCGAAAGGGATTTCATTGCACGGCATTGAAAGACGCGCCACGGGCTCTCGCGGCGGGATGCCGTGGCGTCCTGCGGTAGGCAACGGCATGCCAAGGATTCCGGCGCTCGTTGTGACACACCGCGGGGTGAGGTGGCGGGGTAGAAAAGCGGGAAGCCGCTGGAAGGCCGCGGTATCTAAGCGGCTAGTGTGCGTTAACTGACGGCAAAATCCCTTGCCATGCCGTTCCGGTCTGCGTAGGCCTTAACCCTCTTAAATTGATTTATTAAATTGTTCTGTACTGCATAAAATGGTCTTCCGTTCACAACACATCAAATTACCTGTTCACTGATGAACGTCTAGAAATACTGTGAGAAGATAAAAAGGTATACAGAGATGACAGTTACTAGGTAATCTTAAACCACTCATAAATCTGTTTATTCTTTCACTAGATAGTTCAGTATGTAGCAAGTAAAATTATTCATGTCATAGAGCTAGAGCCATACTACAAAAAATTCTCTAGAGTTTTTGTTCTATTAAATTCGTTTCTCTAGTAAATTTTATCTTGACGCCATTTTTACCCAACTGCGTCAGAAGGAGGGTTATGTTTTTCGAGTGTATGTATGTATGTATGTAAGTATGTATGTATGTATGTATATTTCTTTGGCACGCTCTGTAGCCTAAACGGCTTGATCGATTTCAGCTTGAGAGGTGCCGTTAGATTCGTCTTAATCGTGAGAGTGACACTGGGTATATCAAAATTAAAAAAAAATTAAAATGGCCGATTTTTGGAGCAATATGTCTTCAAACAAAATTTTTTTTTTCTCGAAACCTATCGAGTGGGGTATCAAAATAAAGGGTTTTAAAAGGTGATTACAAAAATATATATAGCTTATATGGTTAAAAGTAATTCGAAGTGACAAATCGTAAAAAACACGTACCAAGAACTAAATCGTTTGCAAAATCTTTCATTCATTTGTAAACTAAAAAGCTGAAAATAAAAAAAGTAATTTAAAAAATAAAAAAACCCGACTGCGAAACTGAAAAGCTACAAACAAGCCCATTTTAAATTAAATAAAAGTTGGAAGCAGGCGGGACCCATTTGAATTTGAAAATATAATAAAAATGGTATGGGTCCCGCCTGCTTCCAACTTTTATTTAATTTAAAATGGGCTTGTTTGTAGCTTTTCAGTTTCGCAGTCGGGTTTTTTTATTTTTTAAATTACTTTTTTTTTATTGCCTATTTTTGGTTCAAATGATTTTCATTACCTACATATTTTAATGCTTATTTTTATGTTTTTATCATTAAATTATGTCAAATTAAACATTTAATATGTTTTAAATTACTATATTTTAAATAAAATGAGTATTTTAAACATTAAAATGCAATTTAAAAATTTGCTTATAATAAACAATATTCATATTTGGTAAAAAAATTTATTAAATCTTACATTTACAGCGAGCGCTCTTATTTTAAGAGAGTTTTACATAATATTCGACGATAGAATTTCAATCGCATATAGATATGCTTGTTTACCCATTAATAACTAGCTAAAACACAAGTAATGTAAGAATTAAGAAATTTGATACGCCATGATGCAATACAATAATAAGTTTAAAAAACTCTTGTAAGTTCTGCGCCATTACGTGTCGTTGTCTACTACAAATCAAATGTAACTTAAAGTTGTTAGTCTTTAGTTAATTTTGGTTTAAAAACTTAACGAGTAAAGACTTCTTTAAAGGTCTCAACTTTATCTATAAACTATCTACTAGTAAAATTTGTGGTCTATAAACAGTTTACTGAGACACTAGAAAAATCTCTACAGACAATTTGAAAATTTACAACTCTTATCTCTATCTATTCACGTTTTCTTAACTCATTCTTATGAGAAGGGATAAGGTTGTGCCCACTTTTACTAAACTGTGTCTATAAGCGTTCTTGAATATTACTTGGAGATATTTTACTCTTAAGGTCAACAATAAAATTAAATTTTATTAGCTATCTAATAGTCCGTTTTTAGACGCGATTGTGTTACTTGGGAACGGCGACAGTAAACGTATCGGCGACCGCGGCTCAGCTTGTTTATTTTAGAGATCAAAAACCCTGCACGCTAGCTGGGTTTAGGGGTGGTACGAGCTGACTTTTTTAATGGAGATTTTTTGTAATGACTTTTACAAACTGTTACAAATGTTGTTTTACACACACTTCACACTAATATTATGATTTATTCTGGTCTGATCATAATATTATAAAGGCGAAAGTTTGTGAGTGTGTTTATATGTTTGTTAGGTACTTCTTCACGCTCAAAAGGCTGGACCAATTTTGATAAAATTTTGTATGGAGGCAGCTGACACCCTGGATTAACATATAGGCTACTTTTTATCCCGATATTCCCACGGGATCGACACTTATGCGGGTGAAACCGTGGCGCAGCTAGTTTTATTCTAAAGCAAAAAATCGATAATCGATACTACATACAAATTAAATCGAAATGTTACATTGATGCGATCACTAGTTCCTTCTGTCAAAAAACCGTTAACCTAGTAGACAGAGTGTAAATTGATATATTGTGAACTCAGCACATCAAGCTACCCGAAACTGTCAAATTTTCCCAATCAACTTTGAACCTTAAGTTTTAGCAATAAAGTTGAAAATCTATTAAAGAAATTTGACAGATTGTAGTAGCTTAATGTGCTGGCGTCTGTAGAGTGGTCATTTACTTTAACATGAGACTTTACTCTGGAACACAGCTACTATAAATCGAGTTTATGAATCATAAAGTAAAGAGCACAGTTTAAAATGAAATTAGGTCAGCTCAATTAAATAACAGAAGTTCATGGAGCATCTTCTATATTTACGATGACACTTTGATAACACTTATTTAAATGTATACTTCTATTAGTCATCATCATCTGCCTAGCCTTTTCCTAACTATGTTGGGGTCGGCTTCCAGTCTGACCGGGTGCAGCTGAATACCAGTATTTTGCATGGAGCGACTTTCTATCTGACCTCCACAACCCAGTTACTGGGTAATAAAACAGATACCCCTCGGTAAGACAGGTTGTCAGACTTTCGGGCTTCTGACTACCCGTAAAGATGTCATAGAATGACAACGGCTTAACGTGCTTTTCGAGGCACGGAGGAGTCACGGTATGAAAAGATAGTCACCCATCCACAGACCAACCGCGGAAAGCGTAGCTTATCCCGATCGATCGACCTGTAGGTACGGCTGTTATTATGTAGCCACGGGCCCCCTATACTTCTATTAGTATATTATGAATAAAATAAGTATATCATTCTTTATTTCTTTGACTCTCGTTACGGGTCGTCAGAAGCCCGAAAGTCTGACAACTGAAAAGGCTAGGCAGATGATGATGATTCTATATTATTACTAGCAGCACAGCGCCCCGCGGTTTCATCCGCATAAGTGTTGATCCCGTAGGAATATCGGGATAGAAACTAACCTATGTCCTTCCCCGGGATGCAATCTATCTCTCTGCCAAATTTTATCAAAATCCGTTCAGTGGTTTAGGCGTGAAAAGGTAACATACAGACAGACAGACAGAGTTACTTTCTATAATATTAGTATGGATCATATTAAACAGAGGTAAAATTTGTGAGTTTGAATGTAGGAGGTAACCTTTGGAACTGCTCATCCAAATTCAAAAATGTTTTCACTGATAGAAAAGTATACGGTATATTGCAATATGATGTATCTTAAAACATGCGGACGAAGTCGCAAAGAACATCATTACAAGTACAGTATTATCATAAACAAGCTTGAAAGACATGTCGTGGCTTGTTTGTGACATGTGTCACAAACTTAGTGTAAGCTTTCTAACAGAAAATGTGACATATCTCTTATATTGTCACGCTAACGACCACTCTAGCTGAAGTTTATTTCGAGTTCAAATATTTTCCTACAAAATTCAAACAATATTCTGGCTTCTACAATAAAGTTATTTTGAGATGCATGAGCCTCCTCGTGTAGCGCAGTTTGTTCCGCCAGTTACTCAACTGAACCGAGCGCTCGGCGCATCGTGGACAGTCACACCGAACACCTTATTTGACTGGCCAATGCTTCCCTTGTTAGGGCTAACGCCCGCCTGGTTTGCGACCACCCCCCCACCGGAGTCCGGCGTCAAACAGCCTGCTGCGATTCGACAATGCGTAGGAGTTTTAGTGCCTTAGGCATCTTCTGGGCACGCTCGTTCCATCATAGTCCTCATCCATCGCTTTCCATCAGGCGTGATCGAGGTCAATAGCTGGCCCATACAGAAATAAAAATAAAATAAAAAGTGATAACATAAAATCCTGCCTCTGATCCCCGATGGGTTATGCAGAGGTGTACCTGCAGTACACCCACATTCCCCCAGATATGTTTAAGTCCCATGTAATAGGGGGCGAGACTATTGCCACCAACCGGGCACAAATTCCTCACTGAAAGAAATAAGCAATAAATAAAAATGAAAAAATATTAATCTGAACTGCTTTAAACAGTTCCATATGAGCCTTTTTTTTTTGTTGTCGGGGGAAACCTTCAAAAGGCTCCCGTCCTCCGGGGAGGGAGGTCGGGGAGTGTGGGATTTTTACCTCACTAAAACCACCCCGGAGATCACCACATAGGGGTGGTCCCGGTTCCTCTTAAAAGACCAATTCCGGAACCCCCCGTGCAACGCCTGGACGGCACATCCCTGGGGAGACTGTAAAGGGGCCTCCCCTGAACCTCGCTATGCACGGCAGCACGTAATCACCGGCTGTGCCACCGTCTTCCCTGGGGTCACTTGGTAGGCGGACAGAGTCCCCACTCTGTGTGCCCGCGACCCCAAAGGTCCACCTACCTTGTTTGACAAGAGGGTTTCGGCGTTTTAAGCGCCAAGGCGGTTGCCACCCCGACGCCTCCTTCTCCGAGCAGGATCAGCCCTCTCCCGATCCCGCTCAGCGGTCCATATGAGCCTAACGTTCAGTGAGCAAGTTCAGAGTGAACAGGCATCTTCTGGGCACGCTCGTTCCATCATAGACCTCATCTATCGCTTTCCATCAGGCGTGATCGGGGTCAAGAGCGCGCCTATTTAGTAATAAGTAATAAAAAAAAAACAGTATTTTTGTGCTGATCCGAAAACAGTTAAAGCTTGAGGCAAAATGTTACCATCATGACAATAAACTTTAACTGTTTAAGTAGCTAAAAGGTCACAAAATTAACTGTTTTATTTATTTGGTGATATTGTTTAAACCATTGAAATTTACTCACATTACAGTAATGATGGTTTTCCTTTTTTTTTTTTGTTGTTTTTTCGGTAAATAGTATGTTCAATCATTAAAAGTTACTGTTTTGTCTTTTACTGTTTCACAAACATTTCTTCTTACTGTATAAAGTCAGTAAGTCTTAAAGAAATCGCTTTAATGTGCCGTAGTAAGAAATTATTTTTTCATCTCTCATACTCGGAAAGTAGCGTTTGTTTGATCCGAATAGCGCGGGTGGAACATGCGCTGCTTCCCACCCTTGGGCGGGAAAGTCTCATAGTAATTGCTTCCCGCCCTAGGGCGGGAATGAAATTTAAAAATAGAATTAAATTTAGTTAGGTAGTCAGCTCAGTCAGACATACGACACCCTTAATTAAGTATGTAAATATTTATTATGCTACCCATCAAATCTTATGGATGTGCGTTAATTAGGAGAGTTGGATAAAAAGCTCATATGTTAACGCCATTAAATCTTTCATATTTAGCGCTCAAGTTAATCATTTATCTTGAATAAATTCAACATACATAGGTACGATAATCGCCATTTTGATGTCAGTTATGGTCGAGGCTAAAAAGCATAAAATTTGTGGATTTCGAACATCCTGACTTCACCATAGGGGGCTGTGAATATACATCATTTAATTATTGGACGATTTTATCCATAGCTTAAGGTAAATAAGTAGTGGTAATGAAGTTTTTTGATACCTAATGTCGAGGTTTCGCGCCAATCGTGTGTGTTTACATTTTTACTTTTCACAAATTTCACACACACAGATGTAGATAAGATTTAAAATGTGACAAAGGTTATTGATAATATTATAAACAACACGAAAATGCCCAGGTTTTAACGTGATTTTCAAACACAGGTTCAATAATACGTAGGTATTAATCATTACCAGTACTCAATTTGTGTTCAAAATCACCGACCATTTTTTTTTATTGCAATGATGTGTGAAAGCGATTATTCCAAACATTTTTTTTTTAAATTCCGATTTATCCGAGTAATAAATATGACGAATGTAATCGATACTTGAAAATATAATAAAATAATTTTAAGCAATAAATACAATAAGCATTGTTTATAATAATGATTTATGCTTTTCTAATATCATTTCAATATCTTCTAATATCATGTCAATAACAGACAGGCCATAGGCTCATTTACTGAATTTCGCTCCGAAATGTTTCTATAATTGAATTTATATTCGGAATGCGCTCGCTGTTTAAAATTATTTTAATTTATTGGACAATTATTTATTGTGGATTTTATTTTTGATACTTTCTAATAGTTTACTACAGAATTCCCAGTACTTAAACATTTTTTAGGTAGGCTTAGCAAAAGTTTGTTTGAGAATGATGATAAATTAATTCTATAAATTGAATATTCTGCAAACACTTTACATTTCAATACATTTTGTTAGTTAAAGGAGTTTTTATTCAGTTTCTACAATTTTTTTTTCATTTTTTTATTGCGAGTATCGATTAGGCTGTATGCAAGTTTTGAATCGAAATAAAAAAGTTAGGTGGACGGTCAGCACTAAAAAGTGTCACGTCGCAACACAATTTTTAGTACCTAATTTTTATCAAGATTATCGTGTTTTCTAAGTAATTTATGAAAAATGGTGAAAGTAAAAGAATGCAGACAGAATGATAATAATTAAGGCCCTAGTAAGCGGGACGGCCTGCGGCGGTGACACAGAATCTACTCATGTGGCGGTGACGCGGTTCAAATTTAAAAAAAGAGGTAGGTACTATTAATGTTATTATTAACAATAAATATTTTAGAAAAACTACAATTTTTTACTTTCCTTATATTCGAAATGAAAAGTAGAGTGTTTAACGCGGGTGAAAGTCATCAATTCCCACTCGGACTATAGCCGCCCTCGCTGCGCTCGGGCGTCTAAATATCTCGTATGGGAATTGATTCCTTTCGACCCTTGTTTAACAATCTACTATTTCAGTGCAGGCTGCTACTGAGCAATGGCAGATAGAGAAACCCAATAACATTTTGCCAGATCCTGGAATCGAACCCAGGCCCTTATGCTGAGCAGTAGCCCTTGCGACTACTATGCCAACGAGGTGGTGGCCAATAACGTGACGTTGCAGCTATAATAATATAAGGCTTCGATTCCCGATACCCTCAATCAGATTACACTTTGAACTCACTCATAAAATGGCGCAGAAAATTCCAACAGTCAGCAATATCGTTTTCATTGAATTTATATTTCTTCTCAGTATTCACAACACAGTATTTTATGCTGATTTAGTTTGCGAGTTAGGAGAACTGAATAAACGGTTTCTGCTGATCGAATACTTCATTCAATTGATTGAATACATTTTCAGTTTATTTTCCCTTCAGGTAAGTGCTATAAAAGGGAAGATGAAAAGCTGCTTTAATTTTTTTTAATAGGTACCTATCAAGTTGTGCTTTAATATGAAAAACTAATCTATACACATAAATAAAGAAGTGACTGTTTGTAATATCAAAATAACAGCTTTTTACTGTAGGAACTATAAACGATTCTAATTAATTTTTTGTTTGTCTGTCTTTTTGCTCCGAAATGGCTGAACCGATTTTGACAGGACTTTCACTGGCAGATAGCTGATGCTATAGAAAAAGCATTCGGGTTCCGCGCCAAATAATTAGAACCTCCAATATGTTTTCCGTCATGCACGCGAACGAAGTCAGCGGTACAGCTAGTCGGTCACAATTGAGTAGTAGGTACTGAAAATCCTTTTAGAAGATCACAATAAATTATACCATCACGCCTGTTTTTCTCCGAATGGTTAGGCAGCAGTGTAGGTACACCCATATTATGCTAGTCACAATTAGCAAGATAATAAACTCATCATCTGCCCAGCCCAACTATTTATGGGATCGGCTTCCAGTCTAACCGGGTGCAGCTGAATACCAGTATTTTACGTAGGGCGACTGCCTATCTAACCTCCACAGCCCAGTTACTGGGAATACGATAAGATAAGATAAGATAACTTTAATTTGTTTAAACATGAGTATACATACGAAAAAATCAGCATGAAAGTTGTTAAAAATATTATCAACAGGTCGTCATGCTTACCATAGACAATGGCATACAAATATTTAAGTAGGTAATTATAAGCAACATTTTAATGGTATTCAAATTATCCAAGCTAATAAAATTATTTAAATAGAAATATATAACCACAATTCAATTATCCAAATTAAAATATAATATAATACCCGTTGGTAAGACTGGTTGTCAGATGTTCGGGCTTCTGACAACCCGTAACAACGACTGTTAAAGATCCACGAATGACAGCTGAGATCAAAAGCTTAACGAGCTTTCCGAGGCACGGAGTGGTCTCAGTATGTAAAGATAGTCACACATCCACGGATCGACCGCAACAAGCGTAGTTTAACCTGACGGAATGAGAAAGTTTATAGTGTATAAGAAAGACAGAGATTAAAACAGAAGAAGAACAAGCGGGGGATCGAAGTGTAACTTAAGAAACTAAAAATTATACTAAAATAAAATAATTTTGTAAGTTGTACAAACAGCCAAAGCTATGGAAGTGCGGAGTCTCCTAACACAGGCGTCATCATGCTTAAAAGGAGGCTCCAATCATAAACTAATGTAAACTAGTTGGTACAGAAATAAACATTTTGTATTTTTTTGTATTTGTATCGTGGAGAGGGGTTCAGGGGATCAGACCGAAATAACTCGATCGATCGATTCGTACCGCTGTTATACTTAGCCACGAGTCCCTCTCTAGCAAAATAATAAACTCTCGAACAATCATTTTCCCAATAAAAATCGCGGTAAAAATGCGCGGTAACCCGTAACCATAGATATCCCCGTAACACAATGCTGAGACCGCCAGGGCTGCCACATACGAGTATTTCCGCGATTTTTAACAGACGTTTTTGTGACGTATTTTTTTATTCTATTTCCTTTCACAGCCCACTGGTGTTTGGACAATAGATGCTTGACCGGCCTCCGTATTGATACAGCGATAAATGACGCTTATGCGACGTGTGCCGTGGGTTCGTGCGGCGATAAAACGCTCAGTGTGAATGGAACGGAATGGTGAATGAATGCGTTAGTGAACGAACTATGACCAGTCAAGCACATATAAAAGTTTGTATACCTTATGTTTGTGAAGTGAAAACATCTTTAGGCGCGTTGGGCATTTTTTGGGAAAAACGGACGTCAACGTTTAGACGTTGACGTCCAGTTGACGTAAGACGTTAGCGTCTTACGTCAACTGGACCCGCGGGTCCAGTTCCGAGTGGGTCCAGTTGACCAAAAACTCGGGAAAAACCATTGAACTCGCGGCACTGTAAGCGTTTTGTTTATTTATTTATTAAAACTTTATGCACAAGTAAAAACTGTACAAAGGCGGACTTAATGCCTTGGGCATTTTCTACCAGTCTACCTTAGGGTGATGCAGAAACAATACACAGTAGGTGCAATATCAGAAAACAAATAGAAAATATTTATCAGTAAAATATAAGAATAAATACATATATACATACAAAAAATATATAAAACAAAACAAAAGAAAAAGTTATGAGAGAGAAACAAGAAAACCTACAACAACTTAATTCTGAGACGAATCTGACAACTTCTTATGTATGTGTTCTCGAGCTTTCACTTTAAATGTGAACTGATTGGTTACCGTCCTGATATTCTGAGGGAGCGCATTCCAAAGGAAAACCGCCTGGACAAAGGAAGAAGACTTTAGAAAACCAGAGCGATGAGAAGGACAACGAAGAAGACGATTATTCTCGGACCGAAGACTCTTGCTGTGTGCAGAGCATACATATTGATAAAGAGAAGTCAGATAAGAAGGAGAAGTGGGTTTGTGAAGAATAGAAAACAGGGTTATCAACGCCCTCAAGGCTCTGCGCTGCCGGATAGGCAACCACTTTAAAAGCGATCGATGTGCAGATACATGACCATACTTGCGGAGATTGAAAACGAATCGAATGCAGCTATTAAGAAGTCGGTCAAGTTTATTGAGGAGATCTGCAATCAGGTCATAGTAGCACACATCACCATAGTCAATTATTGGGAAGATAAGGGACTGTACAAGCATTGCCTTAATGTGTGACGGGAGAATATATTTCAAGCGATAGAGCGACCGCAACGCATTATAATATCTTTGCTAATATATCATCATCATCATTTCAGCCTATAGACGTCCACTGCTGGACATAGGCCTCCCCCAATTTTGGGGGGGTTTGCCATAATCGCCACGTTTGGCAGGCGGGTTGGCGGTCGCAGTATGGTATGGTGGTGGAATGCATAGAAAACGCTGCTGCCCATTCTCCGGTACGCCTCTTAGTCGCCTTTTACGACACCCACGGGAAGTATGGGGTGGTGCTATTCTTTAAGTCCGGCACCACACAGACAAGCTATGCTTGCTAATATGTGAAAAGCTAAAAAGTAGTTTATTGAAAAAAAAAATGTAGTCAATTTAATAAGATGTAAAAACTGGCCAAGTGCGAGTCGGACTCGCACACGAAGGGTTCCGTACCACAAGGCAAAACGCCGAAAAAAACATGTTTGTTGTATGGGAGCCCCCCTTAAATATTTATCTTATTTTAATTTTATTATTTATTATTAAAGTTAAAATACAACTGAGTATTTTGTGAATATTTCAAGTGCCTACCTGTTGCCATTTTGGATATCGAGCAAAAAAAGGCAAAAAAATCGCGTTTGTTGTATGGGAGCCCCCCTTAAATATTTATTTTATTTTGTTTTTAGTATTTGTTGTTATAGCGGCAACAGAAATACATAACTTGTGAAAATTTCAACTGTCTAGCTATCGCGGTTCTTGAGATACAGCCTGGTGACAGACAGACAGACAGACGGACAGACGGACAGACGGACAGACAGCGAAGTCTTAGTAATAGGGTTCCGTTTTTACCCTTTAGGTACGGAACCCTAAAAATTACAGTGTTGATGGAGTTTTGTTGCCGACCGTACTACTGGTACACCTCTGTCTAACATAGCGGGGAATACAGGCGTGATATTATGTTATGTAAAGAGGAGGAAGAATTTATTATATTAGGTACTAGCTTTTGCCCGCGGCTTCGCCTCGCGTTAAGTATTATTAAAAAAAAACTAATACATTTACATCCTCCATCATCCCTTATTTTATCCCCATGGGGGTTGAATTTATAAAATCCTTTCTTAGGGGATGCCTACGTCATAGTAGCTATATGCATGCGAAGTATCAGCCCGATCGGTTTAAAATTGACAAAGTTTCATACAAACTTTCACCCCCTATTTTATCCCCTTGGGGGTAGAATTTATCAAAATCCTTTCTTAGCGGATGCCTACGTCATAACATCTACCTGCATGCCAAATTACAGCCCGATCCCTCCAGTGGTTTGGGCTGTGCGTTGATAGATCACTATGTCAGTCAGTCACCTTTGAGTTTTATATATTTAGACTTATTTGCTTTGTTTCACTAAATACATATTATCCATACTAATATTATAAATGCGAAAGTGTGTCAGTCTCTCTGTTACCACTTCACGCTTAAACCGCTAATTTAAATATTACATTATAAAAAATATAAAAAAAATAGTAGCCCATCACCGGTATCGGGAACAGGGTCCAAGCTACCGGCGGTCAGGGATCCAGAGAGAGGAACCTCCTAACTATGCGGGCCGTGTCCAGAAGAACCGCGTTTTTAATCAAGCCCTTGATCCAGCTACCCAACGAGAGCCTCCTCAGGTGTTGGTCGAGGCTCTTGGCTACTAACCCATTGGCTGCCAGGACTGTCGGTACAATGACTGTTGAGTCCACATCCCACATGTCGACAACCTCGCGAACCAAGTCAAGATACAACTATTATTATTTATTTGTATTAGAAAAATCTTTTATAGATTTTAAGTGATGAATAATTAATGTTCAGTTTATATCCCCACTGCACGGCGGAGCCTTTTCCTGCAGAAAAAACTACTAAAATAAAAAATATATTCCTTATCCAGCTCACAAATTAATTATCTTCCCTTACCCAGTCATCTAACAGCTTCGTCCAATATCTCTCAAAATCCTATTACAAAGCAGGATTTAATTAAAAAAAAACTCTTTTGTTATCTTTTTTTGAAACGTCGCCTATCGCGGCAATGTAAATCCAGCTGTTGAGGGTAGTACGAAATTGGATTTAGAAATGGGAATCGAATGGCGAACCTCGTTCTAGTCTGGCAATAATAGAGGGAGGCTGTTGAGTTATTCTATCCCGATTGTAGGCTGGGAGCTGCGAATGTGATAAGGGGTGATTTATTAGGAAACAAAATGTTTGTCTGTAATATGGACTAAATATTGTAATGTGTTCTGCTAGCAATGTGCCCTGCCCACTGCCACTTAAGTTTGGCAATTTTTCGGGCTATGTCGGTTACCTTGGTTCTCCTGCGGATCTCCTCATTCCTGATTCGATCACGCAGGGAAACTCCAAGCATAGCCATCCATTGCCCTTTGGGTGACTTTTAGCCTTCTATTAAGGCCCATTGTGAGCGACCACGTTTCAGTGCCATAAGTCATCACTGGCAACACGCACTGGTCAAAGACTTTCGTCTTGAGACACTGCGGTCGGTGGCCGAAAGGTTCTGGAGTGGCGACCGCGTACCGGAAGACGTCGCGTTGGAAGGCCTCCCACAAGGTGGTCCGACGACCTTGTGAAGGCTGCAGGAACCCGTTGGATGCGAGAAGCACAGAACCGGTCGAAGTGGAGGTACTTGGGGGAGGCCTATGTTCAGCAGTGGACGTCTGTCGGCTGAAATGATGATGATGATGATTGTAATGTGTAACATTGTCTGAAATAAAGATTGATTTGTTTTTTTGCCTCATGATTATTCCCCTTTTTAGGGAGCTAGTGAGCTGTGTAACAGCCACACGAGCCGATCGATCAGGTTAAGCTACGCTTGCCGCAGTTGGTCCGTGGATGGCTGACCGTCTTTCCATATCAAGACCCTTCCGTGCCTCGGAAAGCACGTTAATCTTACCGTTAGTCTTACCGCAAGGGATAACGTGTTACCCAGTAACTGGATTGTGAAGATTAGATACTAATTTATCTTCCAGTCTAGAGTAGTTTCCAGTCTAGATATTGAAATTGTTACCGACTGATAACATTTTATATTAGGTGTATTAATCTAGTACAGACGAAAGATATATGATAATGATATTGTCTAGTAGGTAATTAGATCAGATTTTGGCATCAATAGAACAGATTAAAATTAGGTGTTATAGTTTTAGTTATCGTGATTACATTAATCGAAACATGTGATAGGATTGTTTAGATCTAGAAACAATATCAACCAAAGCACCTGCCATCCAATCTCTTCACCACCCTTGGTTGACTGGTAGAGAATGCCTAAGGCATTAAGTCCGCCTTTGTACCTTTTTGTGCGAAAAGTTTAAATAAATAAATAAATATCTTTATACATTAGAGGGGAGAAAACATCCTACTCACCCAAATGTTTAATCCATGGGCCATTTTGGGAGACTGTCTTATATAATTTTGACATTCGAAAAGCGCTGATTAAATTACTTTTAATTGTGTTCATATATATAGTCCTTCAGACCGTATTTTGGCCATGGCGGCAAATTTTAATAGAGCCTAGCCTTCGGTGCGGGAGATATTGTTACGAGCTTTGGGTTCGTGACAATAAAAACTGCCGATTTAATAACCAAAAATTTACACTTTAATTAACAACACTAATTACAACTCAAACACACTAATTACAAAACACAATTGCACTACTGATCGCTCTAAGTCGCACTTGAATATCGCTTGATGTTTTCGCTTCGATCGCTGTATCCAAACTGTCTCGGTCGTGGCGCGTCTCGGCCTTATATAGCGCCAAAGAGAGTTCTAGAACCTTCCATTGTAGAAACATCTAGAATGTTCGAGTACATACAGGCCCCGATCGACCAGATGTCGATAGTTCGGGAAAGTTCTAGAAAGTTCTCGCATCGAAATTTCTAGAAGGGTCTTGACTACTAGTTCCGCTACTCGATACTAGATGGCGCTAGTGGTAACTACTGTCGCCATGTACTAGGTATTAATTGTGGCGCGCAACAATATTATAGTGCACAAGTGTGAGCGCTGTGTGTAAAAAAAAATAAGTACTATAGGTACTAGGTAGTAATAAAACAATTCAAGTTATTTTCAAGAGCCAGTCTCCCGGTCTATTTTACAATGTAGAACCATCAGAGGGTAGGCTGCACAGAGCCACCTATAGAATATTGACCCACTGCACAACCCCTTACCCGAACGAAGTGTGAAAGCTTTACCTACCCACATTTGAATAACGGCGTGATGATTTCACTTTAATGCTGCGGTGTTGGGTTAAAGCCAAGAGGATTTAATTTTTGTACCGATCTAAATATTTTTTTCTATTTTACAAGCTTTTTGTTAGCTTGCTTCGTTCGTATGTGTTTCTGGTTACTCTCGTTTGTCATCCATTTTTTAGGGTTCCGTACCCAAAGGGTAAAACGGGACCTGATTACTAAGACTCTGCTGTCCGCCTGTCCGTCTGTCACCAGGCTGTATCTCATGAACCGTGATAGTCAGACAGTTGACATTTTCACAGATGATGTCTTTCTGTTGCCGCTATAACAAAAAATACAAAAAACAGAATAAAATAAATATTTAAGCTTTAAGCTCCCATACAACGAACGTGTTTTTTTCTGCGTTTTTGCCTTGTGGTACGGATACCCTTAGTGTGCGAGTCCGACTCGCACTTGTTTTCGCACCAGTTTTTTTTTTATGTGTGAGTGGCAAAAATGTTGATGGTCCCGTCACGTCAAAGTGGTGACAGCTGTCAGTAGGTACTAGAAACATCAAAAGGATCGAATGAAAATGAATGTTTATGTTTAAGACAAGATTATTGGAGAGGAAAAGATTGAGAAAAAAGTAAAAAAGTTGTGGAAGTAAATATTACTGACTCTGAAACAGAAATCAATTTCAAGATGGCTTTGCAAAATGTCACATACAGTACAGAGTAAAAACGTCAAGGAAATAAAGTGGCGTCGCGAGTGACCCAAAATAGGAACCAGTTTATTTTATTGTGTTTGGCACGGTCGGCATGGAAAGTTACATATTTCCAACAAATGTCATTGATAGTAAGTACAAATTAGGTACCACGTTATATATAGACGGATGTCAAAAAGCAAAACGTTAACATTCCAATAATCTCTACCCTACGTATATTGTGAAATGTTTTAGTTGTTTGCATGCTCTAATATTTTGCTGTGCATCCGACAGCGCTGTTCTAATCGGATTTCCACCAATTGGATTAAAGTGCAGTGACCTCTGAGCTAGTCATAAGTTTGCTGTTGTTAAAATTGAGTTGTTTTGGCTATCAATATTATGATAATTTCATTATGAGGTCAATACGTGAACTGTCAAAGTCGAAATTAATGGTATCTAATAAATCTTTAATTGGAATCTTTAACCCACGCTTTGTTGATAAATATTTTGTTGTCGTTATTAGATCTAAGAATGCTCACTTTTGATCATCATCATCATCACTATCACCACATCGAATTCGTTTTATAAAGTAGCACTTTATCACACTTATTGAAAGAGAATCATAGCGAACGATGGAGTATCCTTCCTTTATAAGAACTTTCTTCCTTCCTTTATGAGTTTTTGCCCGTGGCTTTAAACGTACTACTTACCTGGATAAAGAGTATCCTTTGAGTATCCAAATTTCACGGAAATCCTTTTAGCTGTTAGAGCGGAAAAATGTAACAGATAGACAGAGAGAGTCACTTTCGCATTTAGTACCTATGTATTCATTAAAAGAGCATATGAGCACTTAGGTCTTGGTAAGCGAATTTATAGCCAAACAGCAACAATGACATAAGCCACGTCCATCTCTATAAACGTACCAAGACACACGTCGACATACCAACACAAGTTGCGGTGTCATCTCCACATTCCAGCCAGCCTGTGGCCTAGCACCTGTACAACTATGTTGAACTATATGTTCAACTATGTTGTACATGTTGGATGTTGGACGAGCTTGTGGAGCCGCAAGACGGTCTGAGGTTTGTAATGTGTGGGATGAGGTGTTACGTAAGGTAATAGGTATAAGGAGGTTAATTTTAGGTTTCTATAAAATAATGGCTGGTTCAGAAAGTTTTTAACGGTCCATCTTCAGTTCCCACAAATTTGAAAGCCTACTGGCAAATGGAGAATGTCAAAACAATTGAACATCAGCTG
Source organism: Mesoligia furuncula (assembly GCA_916614155.1). Taxonomy (NCBI): domain Eukaryota; kingdom Metazoa; phylum Arthropoda; class Insecta; order Lepidoptera; family Noctuidae; genus Mesoligia; species Mesoligia furuncula. The sequence goes on from OU744794.1 coordinate 28,275,831, forward strand.
TTTGTGTCAGTATTTGCAGTTTGGCCTAATGGTAACAGCCCCAACTTACGAGTAGGTCGTGGGTTTAAACCTAGGCAGGCGCTGTACTTTATGTAAATAATTTCATCATCACTGCTCTCAGAACGGTAAAGAAAAACATCTTGATGAAACACCCCACCCCGTGTCCTAGAACCAAAAGGATAAGACAGAGATTAAAACAGAAGACGAACAAGCAGGGGATCGAGGAGGGGGGAGGGAGGTGGAGGGGGGGGGTTTAGGGGATCAGACTGGAATAATTCAAAAATTTGAAGAAATGTAACATCTACCTACCCGCGCTAGGCCCGCGTGGTACATTATAACCTTTTAGAAGTGAGGAGGAGCCGGTTAAGCAGCCGATAACTTCTTAGGTTGACCTATGAGACACCATTCACAGAAATAAAAAGGAGTATTTGTTGAAAGAATAAGCTTAATAAAAAGAAAAGTATTAAATTTTAATTTGAACCAAAGCTTTTTAATATCAAGAAGTAGTGAAGTGACTAGAATAGAGAAAAAAGAAGCAAAATCATAACTTTATGTAACACACCTAAATAAGTATGAATATACAACAGTATTAATAATCAGTGACTCCATTCTAAACAAAAGGACCTCTAACTCAAGAACTTCCAAAACTCATGATGGATCATTCTCGTGATTCCGTAATTTGATGACCATCAAAAACTAATAAAAACACAAAGGTAGCTTGAACAAATAATATAATATCACAGCAAAACAATTTAATTAAATATTTCCTCTCATCTGCCTCCAGTGCCAGCAATATAATTTTAAAAGAACCCTTGGCCAAATTACACCAGCAGGATGCAAAACTTAATAAAACAAACTGGAGGGTTTAATAAACGCTATTCCTGTCTCTCTCCATCATGATCCTAAAGGGAACGAGTAAAAGAGACGTCGGTACTAGAATGGGAATCTAAGTGTCTGGCTATTCGCGTAGGGAATTCATGTGTCGGTGCAAAGTACTCGTTATTATCTGTGAATACAAAGGTTCTTGTTTCTGCCCATTCTAAACTAACGGGTGGCTCATGTTTTAGGATATTTTTTGGCAATAAAAATCATCCATCTAATATTATAAATCTATACATATAATAAATCTGTAGAAGGGTCAATTCTGTACATTGAAAATATTGAAAAAATAAATAGCGGGGGTGTTGCTGGATCGATACCAAACCCAAATATGTGATTAAAAAATTTTTTGTCTGTCTGTCTGTCTGTCTGTCTGTCTGTCTGTATATGCAGGCATCACGTGAAAACTAACGGTTCGATTTCGATGAAACTTGGTATAATTATACCTTATTATCCTGGGCATAAAATAGGATACTTTTTATCCTGGAAAAATACATAGAAAAAAAAACTTATTTTTCGGTTTATTCATAGACGTTGTTCTGTAGAACCGCGAACACACGTTGCATTACCCGTAGTGGATAATTTTCCATTTCAATTTAAGAGAATACAGTTTCCTGTAGCTTTGTGTTACGCCATGACAATAAATAAGGCTCAAGGTCAGACCCTAGGAGTTGCTGGCGTAGATCTTACCGCGAGTTGTTTTTCACACGGGCAACTTTACGTAGCTCTTTCCCGTGTGAGCAGTCCAAGAAATCTTCATGTTCATATTCCGGACGAGCTCACTAAGAATGTTGTGTATGCTGAAGCTCTCAATTAACTTTCTGTCGCATTGTCACGATCACTCTTTTATTATTGCAAACTTTTCGTCACTGTCAGTAATTTACTGCTACATGCTACTTATCAAGGTCGGAATTACTATGGAAAAAATACTTACTACAGAACGGGAGCTCAACAGCAGTAGCTCAATAGAGGGATCTCCTTAATTATTATAGGCTTAGCCGTATTTGGGTCCAATAGATATTTATAAGATGTCATTGTCAGAGTTACTCAAAATGGAGAAATAAACCATCCACGCGAAGACCGACATCCGCGCGGACGGAGTCGCGGGCGGAAGCTAGTTCGAAAGTAAATCTGTCTATCTGTCTGTCTGTATGTTATCTTTTCACGCCTAAACCACTTAACCGATTTCGACAAAATTTAGCAGAGAGGAGATTGCATCCCGTGGAAGCACATAGGACAGTTTTTATCGACATACCTCGCGGGCGAAGCCGCGGGCGGAAGCTTGTTTGTAAATAAATACAGGGTGTTATTGAATTAACCCAAAACCTCTTAAGAGGTCATTGTACTCATCACAACAATTTTTACTATGGGAACAAACATGAAATTGAAAAAAAAAATCAGCTGTTCCCTACATTTATGTTCGCATAACTCGTCAAAATGTAGGGAACAGTTGATTTTTTTTTCGCGATTTCAGGTTTGGCCCCATAGTAAAAGTTGTTCATAATGATGAGTACAATGACCTCTTAAGAAGTTTTGGGTTAATTCAATAACACCTTGTAGATCGGTTATCACTTCTCTTTAATACAATAAGCGGGCTTTACACAAGTGACTATAGCCCCAGGATTTTCGCCGAAAATCGACTGTCTAAATAACAATTTGGCTAGGCCGTAGGTGACTAAAATCATAAACGCCAAAGTAGTTTTTGACTTTTGTCGTGCGCCGACAGTAGCATGTGGCGGGTGACTAAAAAATACTCAGTCGCAGAAGAAGAAGTCGCATGAAGATCGACATTTTGATGCAAAATGAATCGTCGACTGTCAAAAGTCACCTGCAATTTTTATCGATCTGTCTTAGTAGGGTGGCGATTTGGCTTGTGAAGCGATTTGGTAAGCGACCGCGCGGTGAAAATCAACCTAATGTAAATCCCAAATTAGATCTTCTTTTGTTTTCTATGCGAGTTTTTACCAGAGAGCACGGAATGGCCCGCCAGTTGACTAAAGGCTTACCAATGAAAGCCTATATAATATGTTTATAGATGGTAGGAAGAGTAAAACATAATACTCATTATTCTTTACATACGATGGTCCAGAAACGCAATATGAAAGTCAGTAATGTGAAGGTGTTATACCAGAGACATACATACAGATGTTTTCTTCTTTAATGCATTCAACAGTCCAAACTTATTCTTCAAATATGAATAATTTTGTAGGCTCATTTTGACCTCCACGAATCATTATCAGCCTATAATATAATGTTCCCATTGCACTGTTGGGAGGGCCCGGCCCAGTGCGTATTGGTAGACGTCACATGTCTTCGAATTTTTGGTTCTAGGATATGCCGTTTCCTCACAATGTTTTCCTTCACCGTTTTGAGATCAGTGGTGATGAACTAATTTATACAAATATATAAACTCCTTTCTATTATGCCTTGCACCACCCCACGGACGATACAGAATCTGCCGAGCGTATGTTTAATCAGCACCCTGTGGATATTGCCTAAGCAATAAAACATGCTGTATAAGCCCTTATAGACATTCCATGTTAGGAACACTAAAATTATTTGATAAATAGCTGTTGTTTTAATAGGTACTACAAAGATGGTTGAATTTTGTTAGGTAAATACTGAATAATAATTTGTAATACTTAGACTCGAAGACGCTTAGGGCTTAAATACTAAGGAGGAAAGTAGGAGTAATGTGCAAAGACTTTCTCATCAACTTGAAAAATTAGACAATCCCAGAAAAAGGTAGTGTTGAGTATTTAGGGAGAAGAAGTGGAAAAAATAACGTTTTAATATACCTAATTATTTTAACAAATTATGTAATCACATTCAGTATCGTTCTACTTTTGAGCTCACATATACGTCACTTATTCCAGAAAGCATGAGAGAACACCGAAAATATATTTGAAAAGTTTTTTTATTAGTTTCATAAACTACGGGGAGTTTAGGAGTCCACTTCCAGATTTCAAAAAAGGGCCAGAAATTATTAATTTCATCGTAGTAAATTCAACATGGAACCTGGAACTCCTCAGATAATAGATACAGGGTACGTAGAAGATTCTCATATAAAACGAGATTTATTTACCGTCTTGTAAGCTCAGAACCGAACCAGCCCGCAATGCGTCAGGCTCAGAGCAACCTGTCAATTATAACTACCAACCTTTATTTATTGGGGCACGACTAACAGTTAGTAATTGGAACACGTTTGCTGAATATTAACGAGTCGTAGATGTGGGTTACATGCGGAATGATCTGCGAGGTCAACGGGTAGGAGTTATAGTCAAGGGGGTTATGGCTGGCTGGTTTAGTACAGCTTGAAGATTCGCTGTAAATCTGTCAGGGATGCCGGTTTCGGCTGCCAATGTGCACTGTATACCTATGGGATTCCCAGATGTTGCGGAAGTGGATGCGGCTTCACGCAGAATAATAATTGTATAATATGGACTCCTGTTTGATATAAAAGTTTTCTATCCTATTACTACTATATATTTCTTAAAAAAGACCACGAGCACTTGTTTAATTTTTGTGCAAAAGCGGAACTTTGACTGTTAAGAGGAAATGCGGGTGGTCGCTTCTCCATAGAAATGCTCTCGCCTGTTTTCATTCTGGTTAATGACCATAAAGCAATGATTTTTTACAGAATAATAAATATTAACTACTCGTATGTCCTTATGTTTTCTTTTTTGATGATACATTATTTTTATAACCACTAGAACCCTCAAAAAATGCCGATATAAACCGCTGTCAACAGAGGCCTAGTATACAAATTTGACAACTATTAATGAAAAAAGAAAAACAAGGATTCGGTATATATCCTTCTTTTTCAGTTTATGAAATATCTTTTAAATTGGTCCAATATTGGAGGAGGAAATAGGCGAGAGCCAAACCTCGAATTACGACTTTTTACTTAGGTTTTTTCAAAAGTCTCTCCGACCGCATTTCCTCTTAAGGCGTAACATACGGGAAGAGAGGTGTTTTATTATTTCGAGGATCCTGGCGATAGTTATGATATGTCATGGGCAGTTATCGTTTAGTCAGTAGAAGTTGGACATTTCCCTCCACTTTCCTTAGACGAAGGATTTCCAGAAGAGAAAGACGGAACTTTACTACGATGATTTATGAGCTAAAGAAAAGCATGGAATAAACTGGCATCAGCTGCTCTTACTTGTGGCAAGACGAAGGGTTATTGTTGTTAGTACTCAAGTAGATTGGCTATATATTGGTCACCGTCAGTGCCATTTTATTAAAAAAAAAGATTATGAAGTTTATGGAAATCTTGAAACGAGTATTTTATAACTTAACAATTATGATCAGCTATGTGCCCGATGAGACTTGCATCCAACTACTCAGTGCTCAGTTTCGTTGCTTATGAAACTGTTGTGCAAACTTTCATGTTAGTAGATCCCGCGGTGTAGGCTGCGCGTTGCCTGTAGATTTATATTAACAACATTTTATTTCTAAATTGGTAATTGTTTACTTTTTCTTAAATCTTACTTTATCACCATTTGTTCCGAAATATATCGAGCAGTGCCACTTCGATCGGTACTGTGCTTCCAAAAAAAAAGAATGGTGTATGGATACCTATTAATGAAAAAACTTTAGCCTATTTTGTGTCCCACTTTTTTGTTAGCCTATTTTGTGTCCCACTGCTGGGCAAAGGCCTGCCCTTTTTCCTTTTTCTTCCAAACCTCTCTGACTTGCGCGATCTCTGGCCAAATAGACCCTGTAAACGTACCATACACCATACTAAAATGAAATCACAAATAATAAAATTATCATCATCATCCTTTTCCCACCAACTATGTTGGGGTCGGCTTCCAGTCAAACCGCATACAGCGGCACTTATTTACCTACATTAGTACTTAAATGTTTTGATATTGTATTTTGACATCATGATTTTTTTCTTCACATAACGTGACCCCTCCGTGCCTCGGAAAGCACGTTAAGCCGTTGGTCTCAGCTGTCATTCGTGGATCTTTAACAGTCATTACGGGTAGTCAGAAGCCCGAAAGTCTGACAACCAGTCTTACCAAGGGGTATCGTATTACCCAGAAACTGGGTTGTGGAGGTCAGATAGGCAGTCGCTCCATGTAAAGTACTGGTATTCAGCTGCATCCGGTTAGACTGCAAGCCGACCCCAACATAGTTGGGAAAAGGCTAGGCAGATGATGATGATGATGAGGTGTATGTAAAGTGTCGTATTTCAAGGTTGCATTCATTATTTCACGAAAAAATCGCAATTGAATGTTGTCAAGTGTTGACATATTAATGCTCGTGACTGTACAGACGCCAGCACACCAAGCTACTACCTGTACTATACTACTACTACTAAAATCTGTTTACCAAAACTAATTCTTCCCATTCTCTTACAGCAAAATGAAATACATGTTCATTTTCGCATCTGCCGTGGCCTTGGCCGTCGCCAGTCCCTACCACCATGGCTTATTAGACCCTGGCGCAGCTGGACCAGCTCCCACCCCAGAGTTTGAGCCCATTGCCATAGGACCACCCAACTTGGAACAGCCTGACATTCCTGCTCCAGCTCCTGTTTTTCCTGAAGACATAATTCCTCTTGTTGCACCAGTGCCCGTCGGTAACCCTTTTGTCAGATTATTATAAACATCAACGGTCAGCAGGTCTCTGAGCCTGGTATTGTGGCTCCGCAACCCCCCGTTGAGGTCGCACCAGCTGACCCTGTTCACGTAGTTGATTCCGCTCCTGAACCAGAAGACATTGGGCCAGCTCTAGTACCGGAGCCTGTGGCTATTGGAGTAGGTACTCCAATAGCCAGGATAGAGCAGAAGAGGTCTTCTGCTCTATCCTGCCGTGATCATGCCCGAAGAGTTGAACTGAATGATGGTTAGATCGTTGAAGGTGGTGTGCGAACTAAGATAAGTTTTAATATCTGATATGAAAATAAAGGAATCTTTATTTTTTAAATGAAATGTTTTGTTGCTAACCTTTCTTGCCATTTATTTAGATATTATTTTTTAGTTTAGATGTGAATCAGCTTTTTGATAAACATGAAATTTATTCCCAGAAATCGTGTAGGTAACTACCCTTAGAAAACATGTGGTAAACATTATATTTTATAACCAGTCTTTCTGAGCTGTAGTTTTTATTGTGCCATAGCAATAAACAGTTGCAGCTGGATCATCATCTCTAGGTCGATCTCTGGGCCATCAAGTTCATTTCAGTTGCAAAGCTAGACAGAGGATTCACAAACATCATGATAGCCACTATTATCATTATTGTATCCAAATCATCTATAATTTGACCTCTTCCTTAAGATCATTAGCACAACTAGCCTATAATATTGCCATTGCTCTGGGGTGTCCCAGCAGTTCAAAGACATATGACATCTACCAACCCGCACTGGAGCCGCGTGGTGGAGAGGAGGCCTATCCACCACGCGGGTCCAGTGCGGGTTGGTAGATGTCATATGTCTTTGAACTTTTTGCTTCTAGGACATGCCGGTTTTCTAACGATGTTTTCCTACACCGTTTTGAGAGCACTGGTGATGAAATTTTTTACACAAAGTGAAGGGCCTGTCTGGGTTTGAACCCACGACCTGCAACTCGTAGCCGTTAGCACTAGGCCACCTCTGCACTCAAAATCATTATGAGCTCTGAATATTTATAGAAGTTGTACAACTTCTAAGTAATTCCTTGTAAACTTTGGACTTTAAACTTTTGGGACTGCAAAAAACAAAGTCGGAGCATTTATTTAAATGTAACCTATTGCAGGCACTTTTGAATAATGCCTAGGAGTCGATCAGTTAGTCTTATAGTTGAAGTTTAGTAAGAAGCCGATGTATGTTCGCGAATATTTTATTTTGAAATAGAAAATAAACAGCTCATATATCAAATTCAATTTCAGTCGACAATATACATCGGTTTCTTACTAAACTTCAACTATATCCGACGATCCTGCATACTTATCTCTTTTGTTGACTGTACATAAATGACAATTACAAGTCTGATCAAATTCGTTTGTGCAAAACCTTTGAACAAGTTTGGGTCTACTTATTCATACGTTATATTGAACATCGACTGACGTTGCTGGACGCAGAATAAATGATAATTTCAAAGAACCGATACGTTTGATGTCAACCGATGTTTGCATGTTGTGCATCCCATGACTGTTTGAACCACAAGATTATGCCAATTTCAAGCTAAGGGTCTATTTATTAAGCATTAGATTGGAGTCCTGACAAGTGACAAACACTGCGGAGATAATGTTGATGACGAGACAGCTAACATGTATGTTACTGTACCTATTATTCCGTCGATATTAAACGGATTAATTTAAAAATACGACTGATTAGAAATTGCTAACGTATACTGTCAGGCGACGGACGATATGTCATCTCTATACATATATGACATCTACTTCACACTTTTGTTTTTGTATTTAGTTGTATAATTAGTAACTTTATTTTAATTCGTTTTATGAAACAGCCAATAAGAATTTAATTTATTAAAATTATTCCGTTTTAAAACGTAGGAGGTCACCTACGGCAAAAAGTAAGTTATATGCTTGTACTATTTCGGGCAACATTAACTAGGTATGGCCCCCATGTCATCCATCATCAAGGTTAAAAAATCCTCTAAAACAGAAACTCAGAAGCTTTATTTGCCAATTAGTGTACAGACTGCAGCACATCAATGTAAACTCTATACATATCTATAACTACGACGCGCTGTATAGTGTTAGAAAGAAAGTATCCTTGGTATGATTGGTGGAGTTTTCAACGTTTCTAAAATCACCCAATGGTTGCGCATACTAATAATTGGCAGCCAATTATCATGTTCACGACTACTAAAAAAAAAACCAAGGCGAGGGTGGATGAATAAAAAGAAATATCGCGCATCAGTAACATTTTAAAGTTGTCTACTGTTAATATCTAAATTCCATGATTCATTATCTAAATAGCTGGTTGTGATTGTGCGATAATGAACTTTATGAAAATGTGCCATATGGTTTAAATTCTTTAGAATATTGCGCGTATCATCCCAACTAAGGTCGAATTTCAAAATATACTACAAGAGTTGGGTTGGTCTCATGGTCACTAAGGCAGCTCGATATTCATCGATATCTGCGTTCGAAACCAGGAGAAACATAGATACAGCTTTTTGTTAGCAATGTTTTGTTTTTAATTATTATGTTTTTTTTTCTTTTTTTTTTAACGAACGAAGTCGGGAAATATCTTTTTAAATGGTTATTTTGTATAGAAATGAAACAAAATCATTGCAAGTAATAAAAATGTTTATTATTTCATTAAAGTAAGATAAAGTAAGTAAATGCTCATAGTTCAAAAGTATTACATTTTATAATATCATATCCAAACCTAACCATTTATAAACATTTAAAAAAAGTCATTGCTAATGCTTGGAAGTTTGTTATCGATTGTTGTTGTTGTTATGTTTTACAGATTTATAGCTAAGTATAATTATGTGTAGTGAATCAACATGTTATTTAAATAGAAAAATGCATTTCCATTTATAACAATAACATCACCACATAATCTGCAACATTAGCCATTAATGGTTTAGCATTCATTCAATTGAGCATTTACTTACATAGTGTGTTTTAAAATACTTATAAGTAGATTAGTTAGTAGCGGAGTGGCGCACCGACTTCTTCTTTAGCTTGTGTAAGCGGCTACGCATACCGCACACCATGTTCCAACACAAATCTTTTCCTCTCATGTGCTCCCATGTCGATGACACGATCTCAGCCAAATTGTTTTTATTTCGCACTTCGGATTTGTCCCAATTTAAAAAGATTTGACCCCATAGGTTTTCTATAAGTATGGTTCAAATCGGGAGTTTTAGATGACCAGTAAATAATAGTTAAACCTTCTTGAGCAGCTAACCAATTCTTCACAATGCCTGCACGGTGGATCTCAGAATCTCCAAATACTGACTAATATTATAGACAACATCCAGCCAGCAATGTTTTGTATAGTCATTAAGTTGCGACATGACGCTTTGATTTCACCAAATTCATTAAAAATGCTTTTCACGATTTGCTTCAAACGTTTTAGAAATGTTTGTGCGCCGCAGTCGCTGTTTAGGCGTAGGTAGACTGACTTTTGTCACTTAGATCAATTTAGTATCCATCTACCCCACGAAGTAAACTTTTACTTCGACCTACTCATTTGAGGATTTATAGTGTTTTTTAATTTACCCACTTGTTTTTGCCGTGTTACTTAAAAGCTTTTCAACTTTAACGACAAGAAGATAATGATTAAAATGGCTTAACAAGATATGCCGACTTGACTAAGACAATGTTGGTCACCGACTTTACGCACTGCAGCACGAAACATTACAAGTAAGGACAGACAAAAAGCTATATATCTCTTTCGCACGATTCTCGCTGTTGTTGCTCATAACGCGTTCAAGGTCAAAGTGGGGTAAGTTGATGTGCTGGCAACTGTACATAAGCCTAAGCTTTAATTATCACAATTAGCACTTATAACCTAGGTTTCTCGTCATAAATACTAAAATCTAGACAAATGTTTTTTGCTAATTGGTGAGCCATGTGCAGGGGATATTATAGAATAGAATAGAATATAATTTTTCTTTATTGGAGTAACCAAGATACAAACAAGATTGTTAGTAACACTTACGACTATGTTAGTAAGTACCTACAGACACTAAACTAAACACAAGAAATAACGGTTGGTCACCGTTGCGACATCCTATGAGAGAGAGACGGCACAACAGTGACCCACGTAAACACAGTCCAGGCGACTCGCAACCATGTTTAAGACATCTGTAACGTTTATATAAGGTGTAAAAAAATTAACCTTACAAACTTTAAGAGGTGCTTTAGACCATTGGACTGAACAACTTTCACTATGGGACCAACTCTGAAATCGCGAAAAAAAAATCAGCTGTTCCCTACATTTAAATGTAGGGAACAGCTGATTTTTAAATCAGCTGTTCCCGCTTATATATTAAACAGTTCAGCTTATATATTAAACAATTATATTATAAGTAAACTAATAATATCATTATAATTATCATTGGTAAAAACAATCCCGTAGTTGTAATGTCCAAGTTTAATATGGCGCAGTTAAAAGGTATGAATTTATATAAATAAAACAAAGTCGGTAAGTTACACCACTTATAACTCAAGAACGGCTGCACCGATTTTTAAGATCTTTGATATGTGTCCGCCCAAAATAGCAGAATAACTATTAAAACATGGGAAAATAACACGAAAAATTAAAAATTATGAAGATAATTCATTTTCTCTACATTTTCTAAGGAACGGCTTTTTTGATGATAACGGATTGACTTTATATTTCGATAATGATTCTGAGGCGGTACGAAGTTCACCCGGGTCAGCTAGTAATTAAATAAATAAAAATATAATATCCGGAACTGACATGGTATATCACATCACATCACAGAATGTCCAGGTGCGCACTTACGGACGTTTTCATTTTTAGTAATTTTGTCTATGGGAGTATTGCATGCGTTACAGGTTCTTTGGTCCTTAGTTTAGTTCGGACAGCACGACAACGGGGATAGGAAGTTGAGGTGTACCGATAGCAATAGGCTCAGGGATCGCTTCAGGGACCACAGGAATGGGGAGAACAGGGGTTCCGATAGGAGCGGGAGCAACTTCTACGACTTGGACGGGTTCAGGGGCAACTTCGATGACCTGAACGGGCTCAGGGGCAGCTTCAATGACTTGGATGGCTTCAGGGGCATCTTCCATGATATGTTCGGGCTCAGCAACGATGGCGCCAGCGGAGGGATACGCATTGATGGGCGCATTAACGACGGTAGTTGTACCTTCGAGGTTCACGATGATCTGGATGAGGGAAGTGGCAGACCGAACGTTCTCGGCGTTTTGGACGATGCTGACAGTGACGGGCTCACCCTTGACGATGTTGCGTCCAATAGAGGTAGGGTCGATCTGGACAATAGAGTGGCCGCCGGCAATGGGCACGAAGTCTCTATGTTCGGGCTCAGCAACGACGGCGCCAGCGGAGGGAATCACGTTGATGGGCGCATTAACTACGCTAGTTGTACCTTCGACGTTCACGATGATCTGGATGAGGGAAGTAGCAGAGCGAACGTTCTCGGCGCTTTGGTCGATGCTAATAGTGACGGGCTCTCCCTTGGCGATAGCGCGTGCAATAGAGGTAGGGTCGATGTGGACAATAGAGTGACCGTCGGCAATGGGCTCGAAGTTTAACATAGCCGGGCCAGCTTCGATGCCACGGTGGGTGGGGCTGGCAACAGTCATGGCGACGAAAGAGGCGATAATGAGCAGTGATTTCATTTTTGCTGGAACAGAAACAAAGATTTGTTAACTTAACTATTATACGAAATTCATCCCATTGAGAAAAGATTAGCAAGTCATTAGTTAGAGCCAGAGATGGGTCTGATTTCCCTGCCAAATGCGTTATACGTTACATATTCAAGTTATATTGAGTTAAAATCATATACATTTGGTCAAAATTTTGAATTTCTTATACCTAATAATTTATTTATATACAAGGTGTAGAAACATCAACACGCAAACAATCGATTCAGTACATGATTCTGAATCGGGGATAATAATTCAAATATCAACGAGAGGGGGGTCTCGTTGATATTTGTTGTCAATTATGTAATAAAACCGGCCAAGTGCGAGTCGGACTCGCACACGATAGGTTCCGTAACACAAGGCATAAAACGCCAAAAAAAACGTTGCTTTTATACCCCTTTATATTTTAACTGTGTTTTCTTTTTTTATTATTTGTTGTCATAGTGGCAACAGAAATACATCCTCTGTGAAAATTTCAACTGTCTAGCTATCATGGTTCATGCGATACAGCCCGATGACAGACAGACATACAGACGGACAGTGGAGTCTTAGTATTACCGTACCGTAATCAGCCCTATAATGTTCCCACTGCTGGGACACAGGCCTCCTCTCGGTGAGAGGGAGTAGGCCTTAATCCACCTCGCGGGCCCAGTGCGGATTGGCAGATGTCACCTGTCTTCGAATTTTTGGTTCTGGGACATGCCGGTTTCCTCACGATGTATCCCTTCACCGTTTTGAGAGCAGTGGTGATGAAATAATTTACACAAAGTAAAGCGCCTGTCTGGGTTCGAACCTACGACCTACAACTCGTAAGTCGCGGCCGTTACCACTTGGCCACCACTGCTCTCCGTCCGAGTCTTAGTATAGGGTCTCGTTACTAAGACTCCACTGTCCCGTAAAAATCAGCTATTTCATAAAAAGTGTCAAAACGTATGAAACAGCAAATTTTTATTTATTATTTCTACGCTAGGGGTAGACTCATGTACCTACTGAATTCATTGTTACAGTTTGCGTGTCGGTATCCCTGCCACCCTGTATACTTTAATGTACTTACACCAGAAAATGAATCACAAAAAAAAAACTACGAAACATACAATGGGCGCTTATCGCTTTCTGCGATCTCTTCCACGCAATCTTTGAATGGGCAGTGATTGCACAAACTCTCTGTATTTTGTGGTGATTGGGTGGACAATAATAAAATAGTTTGAAACGAAATAAATAGTTTTTCACACCACCTACTCGACAGTGTCAAATTATCTGGTAACTTATATAGGTACAACATTATTTTTAGTAAGTATATGCGAAACCAGAAACACGTGTCTAGTATTTTTATGTAAAGAATCTATGTAGGTACAAAATTTCAAAACTGTGTCATGAAAAATCACTAAGTTATAAGCTTGTTAAGTTAGCTGTTTGTCTGTGCAAAAATATGCTCACCCGCGCCGCTCGCGCCGCTCGCGCCGCTCGCGCCATGCCCGTCTTGCGCTCATTGATATAGTACCTAAGTACCTAACCGTTTGGCGCGGAGATTGGATAACCTACTTAGTGTCGCTCGGTGTCCAACTTTTAACCTTTTTAGGGTTCCGTAGCCAAATGGCAAAAACGGAACCCTTATAGATTCGTCATGTCTGTCTGTCTGTCTGTCTGTCCGTCTGTCTGTCTGTCTGTCTGTCTGTCCGTCCGTATGTCACAGCCACTTTTCTCCGAAACTATAAGAACTATACTGTTGAATCTTGGTAAGTAGATGTATTCTGTGAACCGCATTAAGATTTTCACACAAAAATAGAAAAAAAAAAACAATAAATTTTAGGGTTCCCCATACTTCGAACCGAAACTCAAAATTTTTTTTTTCATCAAACCCATACGTGTGGGGTATCCAAGGGTAGGTCTTCAAAAATGATATTGAGGTTCCTAATATCATTTTTTTCTAAACTAATAATAATAGCGAATAGTTTGCGCGAGAGACACTTCCAAAGTGGTAAAATGTGTGTCCCCCCCCTGTAACTTCTAAAATAAGAGAATGATAAATGTAAAAAAAATATATGATGTACATTACCATGTAAACTACCACTTAAAATTGGTTTGAACGAGATCTAGTAAGTAGTTTTTTTTTAATACGTCATAAATCGTAAACCGCAATTTACCATTCATTCAATCAACTCAAAATTTAAAAAAAACATTTAATTTCATAAACATAAACCTTATGCATAAACCCGGATGTTACGGAACCCTCGGTGCGCGAGTCCGACTTGCTCTTGCCCGGTTTTTTTAAATATTTTTGGGACAAAATATAACAAGGAGTAAAAATTATTGGAATCGATTCAGTTACTTATTCTGGACAAACTATATTCAGGTTTCGCATATTCTAAAAATAACGTTGTACATATAATACATAAAAATTAACATAGGTAATTACGTAACTTACCTTCCTGCCTCAATACTAAGCTACTGCCTATTTCTGTTACAGGTGGCATTAATTTTGGAGTGAATGGCGCTTGTCGTGGAAACGAACTCGTAAACATTCAAATCGAAGTTATCGAAAAACATTCAGATTTGTTGTTGGTAAATTTACCAGATACAAAATCAAAGAAAGAACGGTCAATCGTAGTCCGTGAAGAATACGTAAGAATTATAGAAAAGTACCAAGGTCTGCGCCCCTTTATTATAAACACTAACAGATTTAAACAGATCTATCATCAGTAATTGTAATTTTAATAAATACTTTGATTCCAGTACTATTGCTTTTCATTGTCTCGTAGATGGTGTGAAAAGTAGAGTATTCTCCTCGGGGATAAAGGTGTCTTCATCTTGAGCGAGTTTGAATCCTTCACTGCACTCAGGATTCTAGTCTTAACTCCTAGCCCTAGACTCCTTCGTTGTGTTCGGGATTCAAAATAGCGCCCGCGACATTAAGACACTACTTTATCCCCTTAGTGCATAATTTAATATTCGTTTTAAGTTATATCGCTTTTGATATTATTATATCGAACGGAAGTTATTTTGCTTACCTGCTTTGTGTTTACTAGGTCTTATTCAAACTATGCTGTTAGATAATTTTTTATCGTTTTTATACAAAACTGTATCTTTTCCGCGATTTACATTAAGGGGCTTACAGGACGTAAACACAAAAAACGCAAGTTTTAGAAACAATAAAGTATATGATCGACTACAGTAAATAAATTCAGAAAAATATATGATATTCTTCAGGATCTAAGTTAGGTAGATAGTGTGTTGAAAACATAATATAACTAATTTGATACGATAGAAAACAAAATCATGAAGATACCTCTAAAAACTTTCTTTTTACAATAAAAACCATACTAATATACATACAATCATTCTGATTTTTTGTCAGATTATTCCACAAGCAACATAGTAAAATACTAGTGTTTTAATTTTTTAGTCCAAACAATATTTTTTTTATGAAAAAAAATAATTGCTTCATATTTTGCAATAAATTACCAGCGTTGTGTCATCGCGCTTTTCTTTTTTTTCTATGCAGTCCGACAGCGATCGCGCTTTAGGTCACGTATGCCCCTTAATGATAACGTGTAATTGTTCTTAATCTTGTTATTATGATACAATAGTGATAAACATTTGTTTGGATTACTTTGTGTGATTGATCGTACTATCTATCACGTGTATCGCGAATGCGTTAAGATAACAACTGTACCATTTAAGTAATCGGTATTTATAGTTTATCTATAGGATGTTCCATATTTGTCAGCAAAGAGGATTTTAAGTGCGTCTATAATGATAGGTACTACTTTGTTTGGAAGCTTAGTTAATAGTTATTTTATAGGATGTTCCATATTTGTCAGCAAAGAGGATTTTAAGTGCGTCTATAATGATAGGTACTACTTTGTTTGGAAGCTTAGTTAATAGTTATTTTATCACACGAGTGTTTTAATACCTAATTATACAGGGTGAATTTTTCAAGTGAGCGTGGATGGCCAAATCCGAAACTATGAGGAATAGCGAAAACTACTTAAAGGAGTCGCGGGCTCGATTTTGATGAAAACTAAAAGATTTTTGAAAAATCAATATTTCTAGCCAGGAATCGAAGTTGTTGATTTTGAAAAAAAAAAACACTGTGATATTACACCATTCGATAGTGTCGCTTATAATAAGGATCGAATTCTGGGAAGTAATGACATACGGCAAACTCAACAATGAAACCCTTCATTGTTGGAATTGTTGTTGCCGTAAACCGTAGTTGGAATGAATTTATCCCAAGAACAAACTTAACATTGTGGTTGAAAAACATATCTTCTAAATATATAAAACTCAAAGGTGACTGACTGACATAGTGATCTATCAACGCACAGCCCAAACCACTGGAGGGATCGGGCTGAAATTTGGCATGCAGGTAGATGTTATGACGTAGGCATCCGCTAAGAAAGGATTTTGATAAATTCTACCCCCAAGGGGATAAAATAAGGGATGAAAGTTTGTATGAAACTTTGTCAATTTTAAACCGATCGGGCTGAGACTTCGCATGCATATAGCTACTATGACGTAGGGATCCCCTAAGAAAGGATTTTGATAAATTCCACCCCCATGGGGATAAAATAAGGGATGATGGAGGATGTAAATGTATTAGTTTTTTTAAAATAATACTTAACGCGAGCGAAGCCGCGGGCAAAAGCTAGTTCTCTCATACATTCCAACTGAAAATATAACTTTTTACGCACAATATTGAGAGATTTACCATGTTGTTTTAAGACCACAGACTTCTTATAGGTTTTCCTGTAATCTATAGAACTATTTCCTGTATTTTTTTCAAAATTTTAATCACAGTAGTTTCGGAGATAAGTGATAATGGTCAATATTCGTCTATTTTCTTAAATAACTTAAATACAATTTACTTTAAAATTATGAAAAAAATATATTATTTGAGATCCTTACAGTAAGCCTTTCATTTGATATGTCACACGGTACAGATTGCGAAACTTTTTTTTTTAATTTCCAATTGCCCCTCAATAATGACTATAGATTGGAATAGGTAGAGCTGTTTTATGTACTTGCCATAGGTTAGAATAATATGGATATTCCCTTTTAGTTACGAAGTTAAGTTTAGTTTCGAAGTTACTGTTGGTAAAGAATTGAATTCTAGTGGCGCAGAAAAAGACAAATGCAGGTGCGTCACTCTAGCGACAATAAAATCCCGTAAAAAATCCCGTTGTATCAGTCAGAATCCCGTGGAATATCCATATTAACATCAATGTTTGCAGTCAATTAACCTAAAGAGCTCTACCTATTCCGATCACTGATAATGACCCCCATATTCAAAATCTATTTATTTACGATACATGTCTGTGTTTGGGTCACAGAGATTGGTATGTGTACCAAATTTAAACTTAATCGGTCCGTTAGATTCGGAGCAAATTAGCTGTGACAGACGGACGGACAGACAGACACACGAGTGATCCTTTAAGGTTTCCGTTTTTTCCTTTCGAGGTACGGAACCCTAAAAATAAATAAAAACATTAGAAAACATTCCCTCAACTACACAATTAGCTGAAAAATACCTACATCTATTTTGCTTTCTCACAAGATCATTCCTAATTACTTAAGGGGCTTACATGACCTAAAGCGCGGTCACTGTCGGACTGCATAGAAAAGAAAGAGAAGCGCGATGACACAAGGCTGGTAATTTATTGCAAAATATGAAGCAATTATTTAATTACAAAAAATCTATTGTTTATACTAAAAAACTCAAACACTAGTATTTTAGTATGTTGCTTGTAGAATAATCTGACAAAAAAACAGAATGATTGTATGTATATTAGTATGGTTTTTATTGTAAAAAGAAAGTTTTTAGAGGTATCTTCATGATTTTTTCTATCGTATCAAATTAGTTATATTATGTTTTCAACACACTATCTACCTAGCATATATCCTAGAAGAATATCATATATTTTTCTGATTTTGTTTACTGTAGTCAATCATATACTTTTATTCTTTCTAAAAACTTGTGTGTTTGCGTTTAGGTCCTGTAAGCCCCTTAAATAAAATACATAAAAGTCATCAAACACCTACATTAAATGTTGTTTTTTTTATAAGTAGGTATTTTATTGGCAGACAAGAGAGCACATCATCATTCATCATCATTTCAGCCGAAAGACGTCCACTGCTGGACATAGGCCTCCCCCAAAAGGGGGGGGCATAGAGAACGCTGCTGCCCATTCTCCGGTACGCCCCTTAGAGAGCACATAGCAAAGTATTATTTCTTCTTCTGATGGAACATATTATTGCCTCGAACGGCCTTACATCAAAACACTTCGGCATAAATTTCATTGAAATGTCGAAGTATTCGCTAAATCGAACTCTAACTCGGCGCGGTCAGTTCACACTGTGAGATTGTGCATCTAATGCTAGGATTTATGTAATGCCATGGCGATTTATGTACTGTGGACTCGCTTTGAACATTTCGTAAAATATTATATTCGTTCTATTTGAGTTAAATCGGTTTGGTTAAAGTCGATCAGCGGTTATTTTTATTATTTACTGCTATGTCAAGTAGTAAGTGGTTACATGGCTAATGGCTATCAGTGTAGTAGATACAAATGGCAAGATTTAGGCTGCAAATAAAGACAGTGTTAGCAAGACTTTTATTTAAAAAATAATAGCTAACTTTTTTAAGTACCGTCTGGACAAAAACAGGGTATAAAAGGTGAACGAAGTAGAGCCAATGCCACAGAAATTTCTTTTTCTTTTACATTTATTTACATTCAATATTTTCGTTAATCATCATCACTGCCTAGCCATTTCCAAACTAGGTATGTTGGGTTCGGCTTCCAGTCTAACCGGATGCAGCTGAGTACCAGTAGGTAGTAAAAGTAGTAGTTGTTAGTAATAAATAATATTCTGTTCTATTCTAATATTTTGTTTTCAATCCTTTCGTTAATATTGTAACGAGTTACACTTAATCACACTAATATTCAGTCTGTGTGGTGCCGGAAGTCTGTGTGGTGCCGGACTTAAAGAATACCACCACCCCTTACTTCCCGTGGGTGTCGTAAAAGGCGACTAAGGATCGTACCGGAGAATGGGCAGCAGCGTTCTCTATGTATTCCACCACCATACCATACTGCGATCGCCAACCCGCCTGCCAAGCGTGGCGATTATGGCAAACCCTCCCATAATTGGGGGAGGCCTATGTCCAGCAGTGAACGTCTATCGGCTGAAACGACACTAATATTATAAAGGCGAAAGTTTGTGAGTGTGTTTGTATGTTTGTTACTTCTTCACGCCCAAACGGCTGACCTGGTATGGAGGCTGACATCCTGGATTAAGGCATAAACTACTTTTGCTCCCGATAATCCCACGGGATCGAAACTTATGCGGGTGTAACCATGGAACGCAGCTAGTTCATTAATAATTAACGCGCGATAAGTTGACGTTATTTATTTTTAGATTTATTTGATTCTTTTGTCAATTTAGGGCTGATTTTTCCAACGCCAGATAATTTTATACGAAGAATCACTTTGAATTTTTGACAGTTCTTTCATACAGAATCTGTCAGACGTAAATTTTATTCCACGAATGAGAAATATCTGTCGATTGAGAAATCGGGCTGATTTCTCAATCGACAGATATTTCTTTATTATATTAAAAAAATACATATATTTTAGTATCAAAAGTTTACTTCAAATAAGTAACAGTGTTTTAAAGGTTAATTTCAAATTAGGTTTAAAAAAAGAAACGAGATTTCTGTGCCATAGGCTTCTACTCAAACTCAAACTCAAACTCAAACTCAAAGCATTTATTTCAATTAAACCTTGTACAGGCACTTTTGAATTGTCAAAATTAAATAGTCTGTCAGTTAGTCAGAAAGTTGAAGCTAGTTGCCCATTCCAAAACGTAGATCTCTATGGAGAAGAACGGGCAAGAAACTCCATGGACACTCTTTTAAATCAAGTTATTACAAAATCCTGGGTACATTATTCTTGTTGCTTCTATATGTGAGAACAATGTAAAAAAAAAAAGACAAATGAAGAAACAATTCAAAATATAAGATTAAAAATAAGCCTTGGCAGTTAAGAGATGACCAGTCTCAACCGACGGCACTACTCCGTTCACCTTCCTTTTATACCCTATTTTTGTCTAGACTAGTTGCGCCCCGCGGTTTCACCAGCATAAAATTCGATCTCGTAGGAATATCTGGATAAAAAGTAGCTTATATGTTAATCCAGGGTGTCAGATACCTCCAAACAAAATTTTATCAAAATTGATCCAGCCGTTTGAGCGTGAAGAAGTAACAAACATATAAACACACACACACTTTCACAAACTTTCGCCTAATTTTATTCTATTCTATTCTATAATATTAGTGTGATTTTCACAGTACCTACGTAAGAAAAAGGTCTAACGTTTCGTTTATTAAAATTGAATCTAATCTATGTATTCTAAGAGCAGCCTGTTCCACTGTAGGGTAAGGAACTCCCTCTCTCTTTTCCACACAATTCTGACTTTTGGCAGTCCTTTCTGTAGGAGTCAATTCATCCCGCCACCTTCGACTACGCCTGCCGCGATGTCGTCATACGTATAGTGTAACCCAATAATATATTGTTCTCATGCCACATAGGTACGATGCTCAAGTCTGGTCTTTGACACTTCGGCAGAGGTCCAAGTTCAAGGTTTGCCAGCGAGCCATGGAGCGCAGTATTATTATTAATAAAGAAAAAAAAAGACATTGGCATTCCGGGTGTGCCGACAGAACAAACAGAATACTTTGCAACACTCACTGACATATTGGATATACATTAAAACCGAGAATATCCCGAGGACAGCCGAACACATCCGAAGCGGGTATTTTTTTAATCGTCTTTTAAACAAAACACGCCGCGCGTGTTTTGTTTAAAAGGCGATTAAAATTGTCGCTTACGGTAACAGTGGCGCGAGTTCAATGGTTTTTCTCATCCCAAAAAATGCCCAACGCAACTAACATTTTGACCGGCACACGTCAAAAAATCAAAAACAACCTCGGCGTCAAAGTCTGTCATGTAGTCGAACCGTGACGTGCTGGGCACATTTTGGTTTGTCATCTATACATGATTGTGGCGGTCAAAAGATTAAAGAAGTTTTCACTTCAAAAAACTAGTATCTACGAAAAGAAACAAGACCAAAGGTTAGAATCAGTTTAACAAACACCCTGTATTAAAAATCACAACAGCGGAAAAATTATAAAGATTTGTATTGTTTTTATTATTATTTATGGTTGCTACTGAATAATCTGATATCCTGAGTTGTAAATAGCTATCTTTATTTTAAGTATCCCCACCTAAAAACCTAAGATTTAAATTATAATTGAATGATTATATCACACTAGCTGCGCCCCGTGGTTTCACCCGCGTAAATGTCAATCCCGTGGGATTATTGGGATAAAAAGTAGCCTATATATCAATTCAAGGTGTCAGTTGCCTCCGTACAAAATTTTATCAAAATCGGTCCAGCCGTTTGAGCGTGAAGAAGTAACAAACATATAAACACACACACTCTCACAAACTTTCACCTTTATAATATTAGTGTGATGCATGGTAGTAACAAACTGTAAATAACACTAATATTATAAAGATAAATGTGCATTTTACCGGTCACTACAAAGGCATTGTGCGTTTAGTCTGTGTACTAACTGTATTGTCTTTAGATTAGAATTTAACTGCGCATAAAAGTATACCTTCAGCGTTTATAGTGATCCATCTTCATTTTTTATTTGTAATTCATTCTATTCTAGGTATGTATGATAAACTAAGGAATCCATGGTCTAACTCCAAAGAAATCGCTGACTTTTAGGTGGTAATTAAATTTAAACTAAATTAGATTTTATTAGGAAGAGTTAAAATATTCTTTAATTTTTGACATACTAGCAGCGCCCAGCGGCACCTGCGTAAGTTTCGATCCCGTGGGGATATCGGGATAAAAAGTATCTTATGTGTTAATCCAGGAAATAGCCAATAGGAATCTATGTACCAATTTTCATCCAAATCTGTTAAACGGTTTACGCGTGATTGAGTAACAAACATCCAAACATCTTCACAAACTTTCACATTTATAATATTAGTAGGAAGATTAAAGAATTAAAATATCAACTCGGATTAAGATAAGTACTGTACTTACTCAAATACTTAGATATCAGCTGCTTCCTAATATGATAACAATGTTTTCCTTTATTTTGATAATAATATGTCATCAATATTTTATTTACTTTGCGAAATGAAATTCAGTTTAACATTAACGAGGCAGAAGATAAAACCAACTTCATTTTCACTGTGTGCATCAAATATAGTTAATTATATAAACATAAATAGGGCATTTGGAAGGTGGATACAAAGCCATAAGGGGGTGACACCATATATTTTATTTTTTTTTCGGATGGGAAATCCTCAAATGACTCCTCCCGCTCTGGGTGGAGCGGAAGGGAGTGTCAGACTGTTACTGACTAAAACCCACCCGTGTTCCTTCCTTAACTCTTTCGGACAATCGGGCTGACCCGGCAAGCTTCGGCCCTAAGGGGACCCCTCCTCGATGCTGACATCTCTTTGAGGCGCGCGTGGAACACGTACGCGCCGTCCGGCACGGGCCTGGTCCTGATCGGACGGTGAGCTACCCATTACTCTCCGCCCGCAGGCCCGATAGTTGACACCATTTAGAGCATTTTGAGTCATACATGTCTTAGACGAAGTATATTTTTTTCCCAGATGGTATGTTATTTTTGACTAAATGTTTGTAGTTAAAAATAAAAAAACATACTTTGTCTAAAACATAATATATGGCACACAATTCTGTAAATGGTGTCAACTATCATTCCCTTAAAGCTTTGCACTCAGCTTCCAAACGTCTCGAGGTATCACCCGCATAAGTGTCGATCCCGTGGGAATATCGGGATAAAAAGTATGTTATGTGTTATTCTAATTTATAAGCAATATTACTGTAAAGTTTCATCAAAATCCGTTCAGAAGTTTTTGCGTAAAAGAGTAACAAACCCATCCATCCTCACAAACTTTCATGTTTATAATATTATATTAAATATTAATATTATATATTATTATAGTAGGATTATTTTATAAGAACAAGAAACGCTTTGTGGTTTCTTGTGGAATATCTCCAGTAAGCAGTGATTTTTGAAGTGACTCCTTTTTTTAGACGCGTTGGGCATTTTTTTGAGATGGGAAAAAACCATTGAACTCGCGACACTGTTACCGTTACCGACACCGCGTTACATTCGGATGTATCTGTAGTTTGCACCTACTATTAGATATTTCCATCTAATAATAATTCTAGATATCCTTAATTAGCTTAAAAGATGCATAGAGCTACCCGGGCGTGGCAAAAAGTATGAATACTAAATAGGCACAGTGGAAGTGTAATATAGCCGACAGTGCAAGCTGGTGCAAGCCGCCTCTGCACGCCTCGCTCGTACGTACACAGACCAACGAATGTATTAATTAATACAGATAAGACAGCCGCACAGGTCGATAGATCAGCACCCTAATTGCGTAACACGCTATTACTCTCAATTTGAATCGTTTTCAAGCATATTGCTAATCCATTGCTCCATAAGTTTGAAAAATGTGTCTGGTCAACAACGTAAAACACGCAATGAATGTTGTTGAACTGTCAAAATGAAACCCATTGCTACTGATAGTGTGTTACGCAATTACCCTGCAGGTTAAGTTACGCTTGCCGCGGTTGGTCTGTGGATGGGTGACCATCTTTACATACCGGGACCCCTCCGTGCCTCGGAAAGCACGTTGATCCGTTGGTCCCGGCTGTCATTCGTGGATCTTTGACAGTCGTTACGGGTAGTCACAAGCCCGAAAGTCTGACAACCAGTCTTAATAAGGGGTATCGTATTACCCAGTAACTGGGTTGTGGAGGTCAGATAGGCAGTCGCTCCATGAGCCGCACGGGAATGGCCAGGTGTCCCGGCCATTCCTGTAACCCCCCAGCCGGGGGGACATGCGGGGCCCGCCAGATAGGCGAGCATGCGCCGGGGGGGTTGTGGACGCAAAGGCTGAGCCGGATTCCCATGACCCCCCCATCAAGGCGATGAGGGAACACCGCTGAGTTTTAGTGGGTATACTGCCACTCTGGCAGGGAGTCCCACATACCCCGTCTCGTCCCCCGACGAGCGGACATGCGTAATGTCATTTCTCAGGGACAAAAAAAAAAGGCAGTCGCTCCATGCAAAATACTGGTATTCAGCTGCATCCGGTTAGACTGGAAGCCGACCCCAATATAGTTGGGAAAAGGCTGGGCAGATGAGATAAGAAAGTAGGACTATGGTTACCCTACAGTCTAGTAAATTCAATTGTATAGTGCTACAAGGATCTTTAGCGCCGGAATAACATTGACAAAAAAACGATCTTGGTAAACAATTTAAATATTTTGTGAAAATTGTATTAAAGAACAAGATGGCGGCGTTGAAGAAGAAATTTTGAATTTTGCGGTCTTCCCCCTTAATCTTGCCCCTCAGCGGAGTTTCTTATAATAACTAAATGTATTGGTGGTGGACTAAAGGATGATTTCCACCATACGGCTCGCATCGTATTGGAACGGATTTTACAATCTTTGAACGATATTAAATCGTGTACACAGTATTTAAAGTCTATATTACCAAGCCGCCCACAGCAGCTTGACCGCGGGCGTCTTCCGCGACTCGCGATCGTAGCCGAAAGTATGCTGCAACGCGCGATCGGCTCCGTTCGCCTGTCGTCGTATCCGATCGTTCGAGAATCTTCTTCTGTGTTTTATGATTATGTTCTTCTTCTTCTAATGCAATAGCCAACAATACTACTCAACTTCAACCATTTTCAAAAATTAAAACATGTCAACACGGTAGGAATGTAACTATTTGACTAGGCGCAAAAACGGATACGTTCGCAAGCGACGGTACGGAGCCGATCGTATGCGTCGATATGCTGCCGGACGCGATCGGCTGTCGCCGCATCCGTTCGTATCCTTTCCGATCCGATTTCCGGATATTGTTTGATCCATGAAATATAATAAAAAAACAAAAGAACATCGCCTTACGACGAACTCCGAAATAAATGGTCGTGACACTCTTCCCAGGACTTTTCCTTCCGAATAAGTGACAAAATAATCGTTATTATCTTACGTGGTCAACATGGCGTATCTTATAAGAGGACGCGATCGGTCGTGAGTTGCAGGTCTCGTATGAGGACGTAACGTTTTTCGCCCCGATCGTTTTTATTAGCCATTCGCACAAATTATGATGGATATATTTAGTGCGACGTTTTTGTGCTTGGTGTATTGATAATAATAAACCATTTATTTTCAGGCAACAAAGACCCATAGATACATACCTTAACCTAAGTTTACATAATAATACAGTAACAATTCAAAAACAACAACAACTTTCTTGTAAGTCAGGATGTAGGAATTAATTTTTTGTAGTGTTGATAATTTTTTTTTAAGCCTCGTGAGAAAGCTCTTTGTGCGAGTTTTATAAGTAGGTTTTGTTACATAATTTAAATATATTTTAAGCGATTTCATTTCCAAAATATTTTTTGATATAATATTTTTATCTAATATTAAAGCCTTTGTCGTTCTCCAATTGGCTTAGGCAGTAGGAGCAGAACAACTATCCAAAAGATGTCAATGGATGTATTTTTTCTATCGATAGTCAATAGAATTGTCTGTGTGGTGCCGGACTTAAAGAATAGGCCCACCCCATACTTCCCGTGGGTGTCGTAAAAGGCGACTAAGGGGCGTACCGGAGAATGGGCACCAGCGTTCTCTATGCATTCCACCACCATACCATACTGCGATCGCCAACCCGCCTGCCAAGCGTGGCGATTATGGCAAACCTTTTGGGGGAGGCCTATGTCCAGCAGTGGACGTCTTTCGGCTGAAATGATGATGATGATGAGTCAATAGAATAATTTTGTTGATATTTTCTACACCAAACTTGTCTATATCGCAAAGAAATTGTCTCATCTGCATCTAAATAATCGTTGGTAGGTTGCGGCAAGTCGTAGCGTGGATTAAATCGCACGCAAGCGAATGCACCGATGAGCTAATTGCTCACACAGACACATTGACAAACGTTTTCGTTATTTCAGTAGGTTTTAGGTACTGTCGAATTGAGATATATAATGAACATCAAATTGAATTTTTGTTGAAGTTTGACTGTCTCATATTCATTTATTGTATTTCATAAAAAAGTAACAAGGACAACAAGGTTTTTTAACAATGAGTACACCTCATTTTTAAAAACCTTAATCTTATCTTATACAGGATGTGTCGTAAATAGTGGTCCAGAATAAATGAGTCACATACACTGTATTCTTATGTATCACATACTGAAATTTTAACCATTTTCAGTTACGGGTCTCCGAAAAAAAAATGTTGTTTTTTTAAATTTCAATATTTTTTAATTATGTTTTTTATTATTACTCTTGAATATGTGTACTATCATATCTAAACCCTTTTTTATATTGTAAAGTCAAAGGTACTTAAAGAAATTAATTTGTTTCCAATTTCAATATTCATCTCCAGCAAATCATATGACTATAGGAGCATATTGTGTAAAAAATGTGTAAATGTTTAACTGAAAATGGTTAAAATTTCGGTATGTGATACATAAGAATACAGTGTATCGACTCTTTTAATCTGGACCACTATTTACGACACACCCTGTATATAAAAATCTCGTGACAGTGTTTCTTATCGAACTCTTCCGAAACGGCTTGACCGCTTTTTGCCGAACCGCTTGCCGTGGTTGGTCTGTGGATGGGTGACCATCTCTACATACCGTGACCCCTCCGTGCCTCGGAAAGCACGTTAAGCCGTTGGTCCCGGTTATCATTCGTGGATTTTCGTTACGGGTAGTCAGAAGCCCGAAAGTCTGACAACCAGTCTTACCAAGGGGTATCGTATTACCCAGTTACTGGATTGTGGAGGTTAGATAGGCAGTCACTCCATGTAAAATACTGGTATTCAGCTGCATCCGTTTAGACTGGAAGCCGACCCCAACATAGTTGGGAAAA
The DNA here is from genome assembly GCA_916614155.1 of Mesoligia furuncula. Classification (NCBI taxonomy): domain Eukaryota; kingdom Metazoa; phylum Arthropoda; class Insecta; order Lepidoptera; family Noctuidae; genus Mesoligia; species Mesoligia furuncula. The sequence goes on from OU744794.1 coordinate 28,303,058, forward strand.
GGCTAGGCAGATGATAACGTAACAGGGGGTGAGCCTAAAACCATCATCCGGGCACACGTCCAGACTCCAGGCTGCTACTGAGAAATTCCAGGTGGAAAAACCCAATAACACTTTGCCAGACCCGGGTTTCGAACCCAAGATCTCATGGTTAGCAGTAGCACTTGCGACCACTACACCAACGAGGCAGTCGTGAAAGAAAAAAAAAGTTTAAAGTTATAGAATTGTCTATGCATTATCTACTTCAACTATTTTAGCACTTTATGATCATAATTAGGTACAGTCAGCAACAGAAGTCGACTAACACTTCAGTTTTTTTAATCTCAGTTATTGAGCAAAATATTAACACTTCAGTTTTTTTAATCTCAGCTTTATTGAGCAAAATATTATTGTATTGTACCTACTTCTGCTGCAATTTTGAACAAATATTTTGCTCAAACTTCCCCCATACTTCCCGTGGGTGTCGTAAAAGGCGACTAAGGGTCTAACCGGAGAATGGGCAGCAGCGTTCTCTATGCATTCCACCACCATACCATACTGCGATCGCCAACCCGCCTGCCAAGCGTGGCGATTATGGCAAACCCTCCCCCTTTTGGGAGAGGCCTATGTCCAGCAGTGGACGTCTTTCGGCTGAAATGATGATGATGATGATTTTGCTCAATAACTGAGATTGAAAAACTACTTCAACTTTTGTTGCAGACCGTACATTGATATCAAGAAGGTAAACTGAGCTCTTATCTCCCAGCTAGTCAAGAGCAGTTACGGCAATGCCCTATAATTATCCAGATTAGGCCCACTTCTCCAATTAACCATTGCACAAAGTGGCTGTGTGATTACGACGTCGGCACACATCAACATAGCTGGGTACCTACCTACATAATCAAGATGTTTCAACTCTCAAATGTATAAAGAAAGAAAGAAAGAAGAGTATTGCTTGCGACTCGTACAGGAAGATCACAAACTAAACTTAACACAGTAAAATAAAAATCCAAGTTATATAAAAAAAAAGTAACAAAAGGAAAATGAAACAGAAAGTCCTATACGAGGCCGAAAGGCTCCTATCTCAGCATGATGCTGCGACATTTAAAAAATAAATGTCACAGCGCTGGTATTCTAGCTGCAAACTGCGACTACGTTTGCATAATATGTATAATTATAATCTTCTACCATCTATTAGACCCTACTCAGTAGTAGGTCTCAAAAATACACTTTAATTAATTTCTTAATTGTATGTAAAGTCAAACTCAAAGCATTAATGAAACATGCGCGTTCGCACACAGCTCGGAGCACCAGAGAGTACTTGGCAAAGTAAAACATTCGGGTATTGCCGTGGCCTCAATCATGGGACATTTAAAAAAAAAACATTATTTTATTTTGTAAATCATCATCATCTGCCTAGCCTTTTCCCAACTATGTTGGGGTCGGCTTCCAGTCTAACCGGATGCAGCTGAATACCAGTATTTTACATGGAGCGACTGCCTATCTGACCTCCACTACCCAGTGACTGGGTAATACTCTTGGTAAGACTGGTTGTCAGACTTTCGGGCCTCTGACTACCCGTAACGACTGTCAAAGATCCACGAATGACAGCCGGGACCAACGGGCACGGAGGGGTCACGGTATGTAAAGATGGTCACCCATCCACAGACCAACCGCGGCAAGCATAGCTTAACCTGATCGATCGACCTGCTGTTATTATTTAGCCACGGGCCCCTCAAATGGTGTAAATCATGAAACGTTTATTTTCTCTTGACTGTACTTACCTGTCAAAAAGAGTAACCTCGATAAAGTGGATAAGACAGAGATTAAAACAGAAGACAAACTAGCAGGGGATCGAGGAGGGGAGAGGTTCAGGGGATCAGACCGGAATAAATCTTTATTTGACTCTATTAAACCATTAGCAGGCACTTTTGAATTGTCAAGAAGTCGGTCAGTGAGAAACATGAAGCTTGCCCATTCCAAAATATAGTAGCTAGCTATGGAGAAGAACGCCCAAGAAACTCCATGGACACTCTTTCAAATTATTAGTTACATCATGAATGTTGAATTTGATCATTATGTGTGACAACGATGTAAAAAACTGGCCAAGTGCGAGTCGGACTTGCACACGAAGGGTTCCGTACCACAAGGCAATAACGGCAAAAAAAAACATGTTTGTTGTATGGGAGCCCCCCTTAAATATTTATTTTATTTTAATTTTATTATTTATTATTAAAGTTAAAATACAACTGAGTATTTTGTGAATATTTCAAGTGCCTACCTGTTGCCTTTTTGATATCGAGAAAAAAAGGGCAAATAAATCGCGTTTCTTGTATGGGAGCCCCCCTTAAATATTTAATTTATTTTATTTTTAGTATTTGTTGTTAAAGCGGCAACAGAAATACATAATTTGTGAAAATTTCAACTGTCTAGCTACCGCGGTTCTTGAGATACAGCCTGGTGACAGACAGACGGACAGACGGACAGACGGACAGACGGCCAGACGGACAGACAGCGAAGTCTTAGTAATAGGGTTCGGTTTTTACCCTTTGGGTACGGAACCCTAAAAAGACGTATACATTAAGAGCGACCAAAGTACAGAAAATAGAAACTGAAAAAGAATTAACGATACAATAGAAAATCAATTGTGTCTCATTAGCGGAGCTTGAAAGGTTACATCTAAAAGTAAGCCGTGAGACATCTAAGAATAGCCATTTTCAGCAGTTTAGGCTATGCTATAAGAAGGAGAAGAGAAGCGATTTCCTAATAAATAACCAGTTCATAGAGATTCCAATCAAAACTTGTAAAACCCAAAACTGTCTTTGTTACAATAACTAAACTATCGAGGCAACTAATAAATCGTATGCATTTCGAAACCGCATTGCAATTCAGAATCCTAGCTTCCGAAACCGAAATCTTTCTCAACTATACCCGGTTCTATCACCAAATAAATTGCCACAATTCCAGATATAAATCTAGGAAATGGAAAGTAGGTACTGAAAACTAAGGGGTACCACACATACGTTCGGGTCGGCACATTCGATTGGGCAGTAATTGTTGAACAGCAAAGCCGACCCGCAGAAATTACTACACATATTCGGCTTACATTCGATATGAGCCGATCAGCAAACTTCGTACGGCTTCTACTGTCGACTTCAACTCGTATCACTCTAGGAGCTACTTTCTTGCTGGGGTAACGTACACCGTTTAGTCATGTTCGGGTCGGCACGGCACAATTCTAGCTAAGCCGAGTCGCTTTTCCCGAACATTAGCATACTTATTTACAGTTTCTAAAAAAGAAACATTGAAACATCAAAAATGTATGGTTAAACCGTCGCTAATAATTACTTAACTTTTAGGAAAGTTTATAACTAATAAACCCAACAATCTACATATTATATTCGATGTTGCCACCAGTCTGTGCCGAATCATGCCGACCCGAACAAGTGTGTAGCAACTCTTAAGCGGAAATGCTTAAAAGCATCCTTTCCTGATTGATGTCGGTGGAACTCGGAACAACCATAACCGCTTTGCAGGACAGTTACAAACTCGCCAAGTTTCATCATTTGAACATCTTTGGTCGCGGCCGCCATTTGTTTTTGTTGTGCAGTCTTTCACTTGTTACTTGGTAATGGGAGAGCTTTCGGATTGCGACGGTTGAGTAAGCTCCGTGATGTGTTTGGTGAATTGTTTTTGTGTAGCTATGTCATTTGAAAGTAAGTAGTTCGACGTGTTGAAATGTGTACAAGAAAATAGTTTTACATAATTCCCGACATTCGGTTGTGGTAATGCTACAAACTGTAACAGAACACACATTATTACCATTTTTTTTGTTAGAAAGTAGGTACTTCCTTATAGATTTGCACAATAACTTGAAGGGGGGAGGGGGGGGGCACTCCCGTCATCCAATGGTCAATGGCCCTTTACCAGGGGGCCTAAAAAGGCCGCTTTGCAGAATCATTAAAGGATAACATTATGAATCATAACATGGCGAAGACAGTCCATGTTTTTTTCTTTTTTAGCTGCACTACGATTGGATTTGGATCGGATTGATTGGTATTTTAGCACAGACAAAAAAAATAACTAAAAAATCCTTCACCAATGAGATTTGATACGATTAACTTAACAGTTAACTGTCCATTATGATTCATAATGTTATCCTTTTATGATTCTGCCAAAGTGGCCTTTTTAGGCCCCCAGATCGCCTGGCCATTTTCCGTCAGTCCAACGCTCTGCATTCCAGAATCATTCTACCATGTCAATATTACATGAAATCAATAAAAAAAGTACCTACAAAACAAAGTTTCGGGAAAATCTGCTTCGTTGGTCTCGTGGTGGCAATCGCTACTACTGACTATAAGTCGCTGGGTTCAATTCCCGGGTCGGGCAATCTCATTGGGTTTTTCATCGGGATTTTTTTTAGTAGCAGCGGTTTTCATTTTATTTAGTAATGGTTAACAAACAGTAGTACCTATATTAAAAATAACAAAATGTAATGTCGATGGTTGATGGTATAAGAATCGCCCCCTATTCAATGGGACTGGAAAGGTGGAGATTCATAGACGACTCCGCCTTGGAGCGTACGGTGCTGTTCCACAAACGATGGGACACTTAATATCGTGTCCTGCGTGTCCTGTCAGCTGCACGTTACAGGAACTGATGGACGCTAGCGATGGCGCCAAACTAGTACCTAGCCGAATTCTGGGTGGAGTCCTTTTAGATTGCTATCGACACGCTAAGAAGAAGACATGGGACTTATTAACTGGCTGAATGTGGGTTTATTATAGGTACTCTGCCTTACTCTTGGAGAAATACAGTCGATATGGTATGCTGTGTTAATATCTAATTAAAAAATTCTCTATTTGTCTATGTCACAACACATCATAGTAAATGATCAACAAAATTACCTCTAGTATAAAACCATAAAGTTTCTAGTAAAGTGCAGGCGACGCGGTATCGTTGGCCGCAGCTGCGTCTAACTTACTCGTAAAGTCGCAACTCCGGGAACAAGTCACGACTCACACTAGTCACACTTACAGCCGCGGTAGAACGACACGCGAAATTATTTAGTTTTGTTCTAGACCTTATGGTTATTATTTTTTAAATTTGTGTGAACAATCTTTAAGCAAAAATAGCGTTTTAATGCAGAAAAAGAAGGCAAGGTATTGGGTTAACCAGAAAAAAAATCAAATCAAAAGTCATTTATTCAAAGAATAATGCTCATCGATGTATGGAATCCCGTACCATGCTGCATCAAAGTCAAACTTTGTTTTTTATAGACTACACTTATCATATTAACTCCTACAAAAGTTCTTTTTGTAAACAAAACCCAGGTTTCGGAGATTTTCAAAAAAATCGAAATATCCTAAAAACTAGATACATGTCATACACGAACGGCCATTATTGAACCTGCTGCAGCGTCAATTGTAGGTACATTTTTAGGGTTCCGTAGCCAAATGGCAAAAACGGAACCCTTATAGATTCGTCATGTCTGTCTGTCCGTCTGTCTGTCTGTCTGTCTGTCCGTCCGTATGTCACAGCCACTTTTCTCCGAAACTATAAGAACTATACTGTTGAAACTTGGTAAGTAGATGTATTCTGTGAACCGCATTAAGATTTTCATACAAAAATAGAAAAAAAAACAATAATTTTTAGGGTTCCCCATACTTAGAACCGAAACTAAAAATTTTTTTTTTCATAAAATCCATACGTGTGGGGTATCTATGGGTAGGTCTTCAAAAATGATATTGAGGTTTCTAAAATCATTTTTTTCTAAACTGAATAGTTTGCGCGAGAGACACTTCCAAAGTGGTAAAATGTGTGTCCCCCTGTAACTTCTAAAATAAGAGAATGATAAAACTAAAAAAAATATATGATGTACATTACCATGTAAACTACCACCGAAAATTGGTTTGAACGAGATCTAGTAAGTAGTTTTTTTTGAATACGTCATAAATCGTAAACCACAATTTACCATTCATTCAATCAACTCAAAAATAAAAAAAAAACATTTATTTTCATAAACATAAACCTTATGCATACACCCGGATGTTACGGAACCCTCGGTGCGCGAGTCCGACTCGCTCTTGCCCTGTTTTTTTTAATTTATAAAACAGATTCGGTTACCCCTCGAACTATAATTAGGTATGTATGGACTTTGTTTTTTTTTTCTTAAAGTCAAAAAAAAATCGTTCCAATACATGTATTTATGACATTGACGTAACTGGAATTAAATTAATTGAGTGCATTATCAAAATATTTTCTTTTTATTACGTATTGGTGATCCCGGTTAGACTTTGTTGAAAAAATCAACCATTTTAAATGATACATTGTTTACGTTTTTTTGAGTATAATACGATATAAAGACGTTAAATACAGTGGGCCAAAAAAAACTATCTCCATTCAAGGTCATGAAACGGATCGTCATGTAAAGGGAGTAAAACAATATCAACACTTTTTTTACTTTAAATTAAATTCCCCGTTCAAGAATCAAATCCCCGACGCGTAATGTAGTAAAAAATTATGAAAATAATTACTATCATGTCATTATTATCTTGATGCATGAGAGTTTTTGGTACGATTTTTGGTTATTGTCCTTTGGCTGAGAATCAACACTTTTCGAACGTCAAAATTACATAAGACAGTCCCCCTCAAAACAAAAAGAAGTGGCGCAACAAACTCCCCAGCAGACAGACACAATTGTCTGTCTGCAAGGGAGTTGGTTGCGCTAATAAGGTAAAATTTTCAACTTAACGTTTGTCTTTTCAATTTCCCTGGAGTTATTACTAAACATATTGTATAAAAAGAAAGAAAAAGAAAAATGCGTTTATTGGCATTACAGCAAAATAAAAACACCTTATACAAAAACAGAAAACAAAATCTATAGGCATATTTAAAACAAAGTCGGGTTAGTTACACCATTTATAACTCAAGAACGGCTGGACCGATTTGTATGATCTTTGATTTGTTGGATTCGTCTTTTTTTCTCATACATTTTGTATAGGACGGCTTTTTTGATGATATCTTGAGAATGGATTGTCTGATTTCGATAGATGTCGGTACAATGTTCGCCGGGTCAGCTAGTAATATTATAGTATTACATTATTTACGAATGAGTATGTTGAAACGTGGGAGGCAGTCACCTCCTTCTGCGAAGCAGTCATGCTAGCGAAGGAGGTGGCGGGATGGCTGAGGGACAGAGCCTTACGTCCCAGCCGCCGCGGGAGACGCTCCAGGCGTCGGGAGCCGCGTGACGAATCACGGCCACCGTAGGCGCTGGCCTGCGGACGGAGAGTAGGGTAGCTCACCGTCCGATCAGAACCAGACCCGTGCGCGCACGTGTACCATGCGCGCCTCAAAGAGATCTCAGCATCAGCGAAAGGGCCCGTTAGGGCCGAAGCTTGCCGGGTCTGCGGGATTGTCCGCCGGGTCAGCGGGATTGTCCGAAAGGGTTACGGCTGGCCCGGAACATAAAGGGCTGAGGAGGGAATCACGGGTGGGTTTTAGTCAGTACGAGTCTGACACTCCTTTCCGCTCCACCCAGAGCGGGAGGGGTCATTAGATGATTTCCCTTACTCAAAAAAAAGGGGCTCTAATTTTCAAATCCGACCGGTAGTTTCAGAGATTAGCGCATTCAAACAAACAAATTCATCAGATTTCTTAATAGTAAGTATAAAGATTATAAGTTTTAGGTACTTCCTTTTCCTTAAGAATTTTTATCATGTTTGATATGAAACCAGAGGGGCCCGTGGCTAAATAATAACAGCCGCACAGGTCGATCGATCAGGTCGATTTGCCGCTCGACGCTCGCCGTGAACGGACGTGCTGCTCTCCGCCGCTGAGTCATCGCTGAGTCACCGCTCTCGCCGCCCGGCCTCGTTACGCTCGCCGTAACGATCTCCGTAGTCTCCGACTACGACCCGTTTTTCTTTCGACAGTGCCTTTTTCAAGGCGCTGTTGTTAGAGTATTTCGACAGAAACCTGTCAAAAACGTTTTCGTCGTTTGTTGTGGCCCCTTCAGGGTAAAACCACAGTTTCGTGGTCCTTGGTGGAAACCTCACGGTGACAACGAAGCCAAGTGGGTGGTGCCCCAATCCACCAGCCTAACCCCTTCAGGGTTAGGCAGTCAATTGGAGTCGGGAGCTAGAATCTTGGCCTTGGGGGATCTCCTAGTCAAGCCTAGCTTCGTTACTAATATCGCATTCGTCCACAGCTTTGCACCTAGTACGGTTGGGTGTGTCAACCCCTTCGTACTAGGACCGGTCTGGGTGTCTCTACACCCATTTCACTAGACCGGTTAGGAACCCGTTCGCGCATTAAGATTAGCGACGGGATACAAGCTTAGGGCTCACCTTAGGTACTCACCTCCCTGTCTTCACCCGGCAGGGAGGGTAGGATTCACACACCCCCGGGCCTTCCCACCCGGGGCTAGGTTGTTAGGTTTGATAGGGTTTCACGCCCCTATGCGTTGTCCTTTTCCCGGACCCTCGCCCCCGCTCTAACCACCATGACGGACGCTATGTTATTAGCCTTCGTCAAGGAGGTTCTTTTTAAGGATCCGGCTTTCCTTGCCAAGTATGGCAAGCAATTGCTGAAGTTTCAGCGATCCCCCCCCTCCCATCATGACCCACTCGCTGTCTTCAGCGACGCTCTGGAGAGCCCTTTGTCGCCACCTATGGCCGACAAAGGGATCTCTCCCACTACACCTCCTAATCCCTCGGTAGGGATAAATCTTGAAATCCCGGAGCAATTGTCCGTCCCGGTAATTGCTCCCCCTCCGACTGAGGTCGCCACAGCCCCCATTTCGGCACCTTGTGTGCCAGCCGCTGTTGTCCCTGCGACAACTAGCGCTCCCAAACCTAAACCCGAGGCCATGGATACGTCTGTACCCCAGCCCGACCCCGATGAAGCCCTCTCAGCCTCTTCCTCCTCCGAAGACGACTTTGAAGTCGTCGGAAAGGGAGGCAAGAGGAAGAAGGGCAAGTCCTCTCACGCCAACAAGGCTAAAAAGCCTGTCGCGGCTCCACCGTCCCCCCGCCCCCCCACCCCGCCCCCCACCGCGTCTCCCGCCCCTTCTCCCGCCGCACCCCCCGCCGCTTCGCAGGCAGCCCCTGCACCTTGCCCGCCCGCTTCTGAGAAAAAGAAGCAACGTCCCCCACCCCCGATCTATATCCAAGATAAGTCCAAATGGACTGAGATCTCCAAAATGTGTGTTGATCGCAAGATCAACTACACAAATGCCCGCTCAACCCAGCAGGGCATAAAAGTCAAAGTTCCCTCGTCCTCGGACTACAGGGAATTCACCCGCCTTCTGCAGGTACGGAACTATTCGTTCCATACCTACTCCCTCCCAGAGGAAATCCCCACCCGCGTCGTCATCAGACACGTCCCTAAAGAGATCTCCACCGAGGAGATCAAGGATGACCTTATCTCCCAAGGCATCCCCGTTTCCGCTGTGCACCGCTTGCACAGAGCCCGAAAAGGACCAGTCTACGACATGGTCCTGGTCATCTGCGATCCCACTGACGGTCACCACCCGATCTTCAAAGTGAAGTCGGTCTGCTCCCTATCGGGCATCTCAATAGAGAAGCCCCGCAAGTCCAATCTCATTGGACAGTGTCATAGATGCCAATTATATGGCCACTCCCAGTCCAACTGCTTCGCGACTCCTAGATGCGTCAAGTGTCTAGGTGATCACGGAACAGCTGACTGCTCCCGTCCCAAGGACCGCACTCTGTGCACTGAGCCACCGAGCTGCGTCCTATGCGGCCAATCCGGGCACCCGGCTAACTACCGGGGCTGCCCCAAAGCCCCTAAAGTCTCCTCCTCTAAACTGGCCAAGCGCGCAAGCGAACGCCAGCAAAGAGAGTGCCCTTCCTTGAAGGTCCCATCTCCACAATTGCCCGTTCGGCTTAGTCCTCAGAGACCCTCTCCCTGGGCTAGCCTGTTCCACCAACAAGCTCCCGCAGCTTCGGTGCCTTCCCAACCCCAGCCCCCCCCAGCGCTGATGGCAATCACCATCCCACAGCCATCAGCAGCCCCCTCAGCTCCATCAGTCCCGTTGGCCCCAGCTGCCTCCCCGGTAGCCCAACCCACCATTATTGCCCCAGGACCCAGTAGGTCTCCCCAACCCCCCGTCTCCGGCCCTCAGCCCAGCAGCATGGAGGTTATAATCGGTGCTTACGCATCGTTTATCGCCCCCGCTAACGCTATGGCAGCGGAAATTCAAGCCTGCAATGGCAATCCTCGGCGTATTGCCGATATTTTCAATGCGTATCCTGAGATTACGCAAGTCCTCCAAACCCTAAAATTCTAAGTGTCCCATTATGGATCAACAAAGAATAATAGGAGTAACCAAACCCCGATCCCTCAAGCTAGGTTTCTTCAATGCCAACGGCATTTCTGGACAGCGTGATGAGATCGCTACTTTCCTACGCGACCATCAGCTGGACGTCCTTTTAGTTCAGGAAACCTTCCTGAAGCCCCACCATCGCAACCCGAACATTGCCAACTATAAACTAGTTCGCAATGACAGGGCTCGATGTCACAAGGGTGGTACCCTCATCTACTTCCGAAAATCCCTTCATTGCTCCCCAATGGACCCTCCTCCTCTCCTCTCTCACCTGGAGGTCTCTATCTGTCGGCTTGGCATGACTGGGCATCAATCGATACTTATCATCTCTGCTTACATCCCGCCCAGTTCTGGTGGTGAAGATCCCATCTCTCTCACCAACGACTTCACCGCCCTCTTCGGTATGAGTGACTCCGTCATCATGGCGGGGGATCTCAATGCCAAACATCCCGCCTGGAACAGTAACACTACCTCCACCCGAGGTAGATTCCTGTTCAACCTAGGCCCCACCCTTAACTTCGACGTCATCGCGCCGATGCACCCCACCCACTATCCTAATGATCCCACCCTGAATCCTGACGTGCTCGATGTTGCGCTGCTCAAGAATGTAAACCTCCGTTTGCAATCTATCGAGACGCATCAAGAGCTTAATTCCGACCACCGCCCGGTCACGATCCAACTAGTTCCCTATTCGGGCCCCCGCGACCCCAACCAGCCCCCTCAGACCAAAATAGTCACTGACTGGGGGAAAGTAAGCGAAAAGCTGAAATCCACCACGTCACCCCACCTGGATGCCATTCCCGACCAAATTGTCTCAGTCGCAGACACGACGGGCGCGATCGCCTCGTTTACAGAACACGTTCAATCCGTAATGACGGATTGCTCACGGGAAGTTCCAGTGATGGAAGACCATCGCTGGAAATTACCGGCTGACGTACGTGATCTGATAACCGAGAAGAACGCGTCCATCCGTGCCTATGACTCTTTTCCCTGTGACGCGAACAAAGCCCACATGCGCCATTTACAGCGTGCTGTAAAGAAACGCATAACAAAGCTGCGTTCCGAGGGATGGGACAAGTTGCTCGGCGAACTGGAACCCAACCACCAAGCCTTCTGGCAGCTTCAGAGGAAGCTTCGCTCCCCCGAAGAGGCCTCCGTGCCCCCTCTCGTACGCCCCGACAAGACCATAGCCTTCGACAACTCTGAAAAGGCCGAATGCCTCGCCGTCAGTCTAGAGTCCCAATGCACTCCCAGCTCTCAACCAGTAGATCAAGCGCACCTCGACAAGGTGAACGCTGAGGTCGAACGTAGAGCCTCCCTCCCGCCAGTTGAAGACCCTGATGATCCTCTGCCTCCCGTCACGTCTGACGAAGTGCAAGACATCATTAAAGGGTTCGAAACTCGTAAAGCCCCCGGTTCGGATGGTATCACCAATAAGGTGTACAAACTCCTCCCCGCCCACCTCATTCTGCTCATGACCGCCATCTTCAATGGCGCTCTGAGCAATAACATCTTCCCCCAAGCGTGGAAACAAGCCACGGTCATCGGTATCCCAAAGCCAGGCAAGCCCAAGTCTGAGCCCTCCAGCTACCGTCCCATCAGTCTGCTCAATGTTTTCGGCAAGATCTATGAGAGGCTTATTTATAGGCGTCTCAGGGACTTTGCCGAAGCAAAGAGCCTTATCCCAAATGAGCAGTTTGGTTTTCGAACTAAACACTCGTGCATCCACCAAGTCCACCGCATCGTCGAGCACATCAGCGCTGGTTTCCAACGCGGTGCTTCGACAGGCGCTTTGTTCTTCGACATAGCGAAAGCCTTCGACAAGGTCTGGCACAATGGCTTATTATATAAGCTCTACCTCCTAGGTGTGCCAGACCGTCTCGTGCTCATCTTACGAGACTTTCTGTCGGATCGTACTTTCCGCTACCGCATCGAGGGCGCTCTCTCCCCCCCACACCCGATCCGTGCCGGAGTTCCCCAGGGTTCCGTCATATCCCCCCTCATATTCACCCTGTTCACCAGTGACATCCCCAAAAGTAAATCGGCTCAGTTGGCTCTCTTCGCCGACGACACGGCCATTTACTGTTCAGGTCACAGTCAGGACTCCATCGCCCGTAATCTCCAAACCTCCGCAAACGCCTTAGGCGATTGGTTCCGGAAATGGAGAATCGAGGTCAACCCCGATAAGAGTCAGGCGGTACTCTTCTCGAAACCGCGCCGATTCACCCCTCCCCTCCCCACCCCGATCTCTATGTATGGCAAGCCGATCCCTTGGGCTAAGCAAGCCAAATACTTAGGGGTCATTCTCGATCACCGACTCAATTTCAAAGAGCACATAAAGACGGCGCGTTCGCGCGCCGCTTTCGCTCTCGGTAGGCTCCACTCGTTACTGACTGCCCGCAGCAAATTGTCACTTAAGTGCAAATTGCGCCTTTACACCGCGGTCATCCGTCCAATCATGACCTATGCTTGTGTAGTCTTCGCCCACGCCAATCCCCGCTACCTGCACAAAATGCAGACCCTCCAAAACCGTCTCCTCAGGAAGGTCACGGGAGCCCCCTTCTACGTCCGAAACGTGAACCTCCACGTTGATCTCAGACTCCCCACCGTCCAGCAGTTCATGAAGCGCCTCTCCAAGCGCTTCTTCGACTCTGCTATTAAGCACCCCAATCCCCTGATTGTGGCGGCCTCCACTTACACTCCCTCCCGCATAAGCTCGATTCGCCGACCAAGGCATACCCTCACCACCCCCGACGACGACACTACTCTCCTCCAGGAGAGTAGTAAGACCACCAGTACTCTCAAGAAGTACAAGCCCCGTCATCCGTCCTTCCGCCCTCGCCGTCGAGGCCCGTCGCGACGCCCCGTAACATGCCCGCCCCGACCCTTGCTCGAGCCAGCCCGCGCCGCTGAGCCTGTAGTGCAAAATCAGTCCCCAAATAATACCGATCCAGCCTGTCCCTTGCTGTCCTCTCCCAGCGACGCCCTAAGCCGAGGTCCGAACCCAGTCCGGGGTGCCCTTAGCGTGTAGTCGCTTAGTTTTTAGTTTTTAGTTTTAAGCCCTGGCTGGAGGCCTCAATTTATTGTGGCATCCACAGGAAAGTCCGGTTAAGTAGTGACGACCTCTCAAGGTCAACTACGAGATGCCATGATCCAAAAAAAAAAAAAAAAAAAAAAACGATCGATCAGGTTACCGTGCCTCGGAAAGCACGTTAAGCCGTTGGTCCCGGCTGTCATTCGTGGATTTTTGACAGTCTTTACGGGTAGTCAGAAGCCCGAAAGTGTGACAACCAGTCTTACCAAGGGGTATCGTATTACCCAGTAACTGGGTTGTGGAGGTCAGATAGGCACTCGCTCCATGTAAAAATACTGGTATTCAGCTGCATCCGGTTAGACTGGAAGCCGACCCCAACATAGTTGGGAAAAGGCTAGGTAGATGGTTTGATATGAAACCAGTCCTAGGGGAAGCCCGGGCAAGACGAATATGTTAAGGGGTACTGCAAATAAAACCACAATCTAATAATCAATAGAACTCTTTGTACTTTTAATTTGTACTATGTTTAATCGTCTTTGAAAAATAATCATTAAAATTCAAAAACTTAAACAATTTCTATAATAATTTTGAGCATTAACAAAAGGTATCAATTATCGGTTTTGCCCGGTGGGGTCGGGCAAAAAGGATAAGTAGAACTAGCTTAGATCAGTGTACGCATTCATCACAGAAGTAGCTGCCAACTCCTACATAATAAAGTGCAGTCTTTATGCGCCCAAATGCACTGATTACACTGAATCCAATCTTTCGCTAGTGGTTCAGTATATTTGTCAGCGCACACTAAACCGTAAAAATCTGGTTTCGGATTTTTGTTTTGTTATTTGACTGAGGATATTTTAATTTTAGTTTTTCTGGGGCCTGCTAACTCAGAAATGGCATATGTAATGGTAGTGGTAACTAATACTTATAATATGCTTGCTCTGAGCAAAACGGAATACCTAACCGTTTTGCCCATATCCATTTTGCCCAACACTCTAATATTAGAAACAAGTGAAAACTTGAATTGTTTTTAGTAGGTAAACAAAAAGTAACGATCACAAATAATACCTAAATAAACGTGCAATTGAATATACATTCCACCTTATAGACAACTGATGACTAATACAAAAAGTTTTGTGCAAACCTTTACAAAAATCGTAACAAAACAACGATAATCCTTTTTTTTCCCTTCCACAACAGATGCACTCGCGTATTATTTGGGTTGAACTGCCATGGCATTGCCGATCGTATGTGTCACGACTAGAGAAAATGTTAATAGCGCTATCTATTATATGTTTATGGAAAAATCAGTTATTCTTCTTACCCGCACTATGCTTCTTGCCCGGCCTTCCCCTACAGATTGTGTAAAAACAAACGGTGTTCAAGCACTCCAACTAGAACAGATAGCGTAGTTTATTGTGCATAGAACGATATACTATTCATAGAAAACTTCAAATATTTATAGACTCCACAATAACATTTTCGGTGGGATTCGTAACAAGAGCGAGTCAGTTCAAGTGTACAAATGGCGTCTAATTTTGTAAAGCGCTGAAGCGGCTTATTTGGCCACTTCGCACATTTCCACAGAAATTCCAACTACCTCGTCTAAAATTAATATATTTTGTTAGTGCAGAAATGTTTTGTTGGAATTCTCTTGTCTGTCTGGTTTTAGTCTGTAACCAAAATAAAATATAAAGAAAGAAAGAAAGAAAGAAAAGTATTTATTGCGACTCGTACAGGAACATCACAAACTAAACTAAACACAGTAAAAAAAATATATATGAACTAGATATCGAAAATTATACCAGTGTAGGTACAGGGTGACTTTTCTGTTGAATTCATGGTTACAATTTGCGCGTCGATGTCCTCAGACACCCTGTATTTTTCGAATGTCAAGACTCACTAATTCTACCAAAATACCGAGTCCTTAATCACATCACACTAATATTACAAAGGCAAAAGTTTGTGAGTATGATTTTATGTTTGTCACTTTTTCACGCAGAAACGGCTAAACCAATTTTGATAAAATTTGGTACGGAGGTAGCTGACACCCTGGATTAACACATAGGATACTTTATATCCCGATACTCCCTCGGGATCGACACTTATGCGGATGAAACCGCGGGGCGTAACTATAATAGTAATATTATAATTCAAAAGAAACTGTCTGTGACTTACCTTTTCACTATTATGATAATTATGAAATATATCAGATATGGAGCCTGGAAACCTGGACCTGTAGAATGACATGGACGTAGGCATATCCTGGATCGCCGACAAAGTTGCGAGCAAGAGCTAGTTTTTAATGTAGGTATTCATCATTTCAGCTGAAAGACGCCCACTGCTGGACATAGACCTCCAAGCACCTCCACTTCGACCGGTTCTGTGCTTCTGGCATCCAACGGGTACCTGCGGCCTTCACAAGGTCGTTGGATCACCTTGTGGGAGGCCTTTCAATGCCTTTCTTCCGGTACGCGGTCGCCATGTAGATATTTGGCTGCACTAAATAAATCTTCTCGCAATTATGGAGAGGTCTGGGAACTATGATAATTTTTGGGCTATGGTTCTATGCTTAGTTGTAGTTTATATGAACCTTTTGGGAAGTTTATTACTTTTCCGTTGGTCTCGTGGTCACAAGCGATCATAAGGATCATGAGGCGCAGGTCCAGGAGGAGGAGGAGGAGGTTCCAGGTCGCGCAAAGTGTAATTGGGTTTTTCCATCATGAATTTCTCAGAAGCAGCCCGTAGCCCTAGTCTGGATTTGTAACCTGTTAATCATCATCATCATCATCATCATTTCAGCCGAAAGACGTCCACTGCTGGACATAGGCCTCCCCCAAGCACCGCCACTTCAACCGGTCCTGTGCTTCCCGCATCCAACGAGTTCCTGCGGCCTTCACAAGGTCATCGGTACACCTTGTGAGAGGCCTTCCAACGCTACGTCTTCCGGTACGCGGTCGCCACTCCAGAACCTTTCGGCCCCATCGGCCATCTGTTCTGCGAGCAATGTGCCCTGCCCACTGCCACTTAAGTTTGGCAATTCTTCGGGCTATGTCGGTTACCTTGGTTCTCCTGCGGATCTCCTCATTCCTGATTCGATCACGTAGGGAAACTCCAAGCATAGCCCTCTCCATTGCCCTTTGGGTGACTTTTAGCCTTCTTATAAGGCCCATTGTGAGCGACCACGTTTCCGTTCCATAAGTCATCACTGGCAACACACACTAGTCAAAGTCTTTCGTCTTGAGACACTGCGGTATGTGGGACGAGAAGATATTGCGTAGCTTCACGAACGCTGCCCAGCCGAGTCGGATTCGTCGATTAACCTCTTTCTCGAAGTTAGACCTACCTAACTGGACAGTTTGTCCTAGGTAAAAGTACTCGTCCACGACTTCGAGTGTAGCGTCTCCGATTTTTATGTAACCTGTTGATGGCAAGTAATTATGGCGATAGGTTCGCCCCCTTGTTGTTGGGACTAAAACATCCTCTGCGTAGCCTTCTACCGGAGGCAGCTGAATTCCAATATTCTACACGGAGCCACTGCTTAGCTCCAAAATCCAGTGACTGAAACATACAACTTAAACGTAAGTTTTTTTGATCTCGACGGTAGGGGAGTCTTTGGTCAACTGGACCCACTCGGACTGGACCCACGGGATCACTCAACCTAATCACATTTTGAATAGGTCGGTACCTATCTATATTATTTTATGTTTTAGCACAATCACTTTTGTTTTTAAATTTCTAATCCATTGTTAGACGACAACAACTGCCGACAAACTGTTATGCAGTTTGGCAGACTTTATGTATATTACTTTAGTATATATCCTTCTTATTCAGTTTATGAAATATGTTTTAAATTGGTCCAATATTGGAGGAGGAAATAGGTGAGAGCCAAACCTCGAATTACGACTTTTTACTTAGGGTTTTTCAAAAGTCTCTCCGACCGCATAATTCCTCTTAAGTTCTCTCTAGAAGCTGTTCCTTCGAACTGCATTTCAGAGACAGGCGATTGATGCTCAGTTCGTTGCTGGGAATTCCCGCGAGAATTAGAGGAGATGCCTCAGGTCTCGGCTCTCGATGAATCTAAGGTCTATTCAAATTGATGTTAATTCAAGTTAAACAAATATCAACTTTATTTCAATGGTCAATAAGTTGATTTCAGAGTGACTAGCACTATTGAAAAAGGTATAAAAATATTTAAAGTTGTAGCGTAAGCTGAACTTTATTGTGTGGGAAATAGAGTAATTTTTCCATTAATTCATATTTGTTTACATTTTTGGCAGTTAATTCGCGAATGCAGATTACGTCACGCAAGTAAAGGTAATAAGGTACCGTTATTTCCACGAGTTTTCACCTTTCTTGTAAGAACATCATGGTTTTGTATGTGCAGTCAGGGAAACGGATTATTATGCGAATTGATTATGTCCGATTGAAATAACAACTGTCATTATTGGTATGAGGAACAGAGTGTAAAGTTCACTCATCCTCCATAGAAAAGGGAGGATCCTCCGACCAGACGGGTGTTGTGTCTGATGGACAACCGCTCAATGATTCATGTCGAGCCGTTGTATATATATGCTAGTTGCGCGGTAAACTCTGCTTGCGTGATGCAGGATTTTCCGTGATGTCAGTATTACGCGGTGTTCACATGTGACGTTGTAGACACCGCTACAGTATAAAGTGACTGTAACACGACAAATAGGTAGTAATTTTCCTTCATGGCACAGCATTATATTTGTCATAATGAGTATTACGTAAATAAATAAAGAAAGAAAAAACGTTTATTTGCAGCAAACATGACGCAGAGAAATATCACAAACACAAAAAAGAACAAGTTGTGAAAAAATGCGTCGCATCCACGCAAAACGCGGAAACGGCAAATTCTGATACATCTAAACACAACATCAAGCGTTTTTTCCCTGGAGAGTTAGGCAGAGTTAAATATAAATTCAATCATAATTTCATAAGGACGATTATGTACACTCGTAAGTAAAGCATAATTATAGCTATTCAAAATCATGGCTATCGTATCCAAAGTGACATGTTTCGATAATCTGATTTTCCTTGCCCCCAATAACAAATAGGCTTCGGAAGAATAGCGATCGTCGGCTTAATAAGCATGTCGGCCGCTGAGTTTCGTCCGATCCGGTCGAAACAGGAATATCATTCTTATTAATATTTTTGAGTGGTGTTTCAGACGAATCCTTTTTAGAGGCAAAGCAACGTCAGAAACATAATTAAATAATACCTATTTTACTTTGTGGCCATGGATAAATTATTAATTATAAATAACATAATGAGTGATCTCTCACGGCTCACTGGTCGGTTTATTTTCTACTTTTGATATGTTGTACGCACGTTGACACACAAACACAATAAACTAAAGCTATTATTACAAAGTATTGATGTCTCTTTTTTACACGTGATTGGTTAAAAGATAAAATGGAACAAAAGAACTTTTGTTGTAATTTGCAATGTGCACATTACGGAGAATCCTTATCTTCAACCCGTGGCATCGTTGCGCCCGCCCAGGCTATGTAAAATATTCCATCTAAAGATGCGATCTAAAGGTGGAATTTTTTTCACGCAAAGTTATTGTAGTTTTTTGGTGAATTGCTATCCCAAGGTAAGTTTATAGACAATTTTTTTAATATTACTATACTTTTTTGTAGGTAGTTTATTCATATTGTTAGAAAGATCCGTTTTTAAGTTACTTATTTATTTATTGTTATGTTGTTATATAATATAAGACAGATTATTGTGATTTATCATGTTTACTGTTGATTGTAGTAATTGTATATTAAACTTTATCTTTTTCCAACAATTCCCTAACTTTTACTTAAATACTAAAACCCTACCTAAGGCCAAGCCAAGGGTAAGCGGGCCGCCGGGTACTAGGGGCCAAGTGTTTTTTGTGCTTGTCATTCTTGCGGGGGCTTGTCATAATCGCCACGCTTGGCAGGCGGGTTGGCGATCGCAGTATTGTATGGTCGTGGAATGTATAGAGAACGCTGCTGCCCATTCTTTGGTATGACCCTTAGTCGCCTTTTACGACACCCACGGGAAGTATGGGGACACATGCACACATTACAGATGGCCGATAGGGCAGAAAGGTTCTGGAGTGGCGACCGCGTACCGGAAGACGTAGCGTTGGAAGGCCTCCCACAACGTGGTCCGACGACCTTGTGAGGGCCGCAGGAACCCGTTGGATGCGAGAAGCACAGAACCGGTCGAAGTGGAGGTGCTTGGGGGAGGCCTATGTCCAGCAGTGGACGTGTTTCGGCAGAAATGATGATGATGATGACCTACGGTTTTTCATTCAGATTGTACAAAATTTGCTTAAAAAAAAGTATCATCCGAAACGTCACTCAAAAATATTAATAACTAGCTGCGCCCCGCGGTTTCACCCGCGTAATTGTCGATCCCGTGGGAATATCGGGATAAAAAGTAGCCTATATGTTAATCCAGGGTGTCAGCTACCTCCATACAAAATTTTATCAAAATTGGTCCAGCCGTTTGAGCGTGAAGAAGTAACAAACATATAAACACACACACACTCACAAACTTTCGCCTTTATAATATTAGTTATGATAATGAAATTCCAGTATCGACCGGATCGGACGAAACTCAGCGGCCGAAACGCCGTCTATTTGATTGAAACTGACAACATTTTTGGGTTTTAGACTTGTGAGCAGCGTATAGAGGACTCATACGATAACATTGATTGATCTCCGAAACGGTACGGAAGTATATCGAGTGATTGTGAATAGCTATGCAGTATAGCTATGCTATGCAGCGACAAATTGCGAATTGGACAAATTGCGAATTGGACGTTGTGAGAATTGGATATTTTGAGCGCACTGGACATTTTGCGAATTTGACATAATGCGCCCAAACGGTATCGATCTAATTGGTTAAACAACAAATGCAAACAAAAACATACAAAACAACAACCACAGGCTTTTCTAAAACCCTCGCTAACGAATCCAAATCCGAGGCATAACGGTAGCAGCTTTTAATCAAGTCGAAAGTTTAGCTGTGCTTACTGCAGACCGCGACTGTACCTAGGTACCTACCAACCGCCAGTAAACACTGACAACTAACTGTACTGTAGTTAGCTTCTAACCTTTCAGTGTTTTGTTCTCTATATAAGTATCCTGCTGTCGCTATTTAGTTTCCAAACACGTAAATGGTAGATAAGTATACTGTGTTGGCGACTTAGTTTCCGAACATGTAAATAAATGTGTTCATTGGAAAAATAACTTTGATGTCTTCAATTAAAGGTTTGCGTTACAACTAAACTTTTCAGAAATGTTTTTTTCAAGTCTTTGTCATTTTGAAATCAACTTAATTTACATTTAAAAAAATGTTTTAGTGGTTTTTATTAACATCAATTGGAATCTTGCATTTAAATTTGAATAACTAGGTATTTGCTTGGTAGGAATATATTTGTTGTGATTTGCGTAAAAAATGAGATAAACCACGTATACCGCAAATAAAGCAAATTTTCATTGCTTCTTTGACGGTCGGGTTAAATATTCGACGGGTTAACCCATCTATGATAGTAACAATTAATAAACGTGTAACATTTCTAAAGCTAAAACAGTTTTATTTATCTATTTTCCTTCTACAACTATTATGACGTTGCAAAAATAAATATTTATCGCAACAAGTGGCGATCTCTTTCGTGGGTCTGTGCAGGTTCGTAGTTGTCAATGTAGTCTCCGCATAATCGATAAGAATTCTATTTAGTCTGTGGTGGAAGATTCTGGAAGAGAATGACAGATTGGTTGGGTGAAAAGGGTTGTGTTCCGCTTAGAAGCAAGACACGAGAAGCCGAATAGGTTTAGAAGAGGGACTTAATTCTGGGAGGACCAGAATGTGCCCAAAATAACCGAATGGGGTTTCTATAAGTCCAATCAAAGCTGAATCATCTGAGTATTCAAACTTTTTCTTTGTTCTTGCTGGATAACCTAGGTCTTACGTGTGAGTTTTGACACGAGGATGTTGTCCCAGGTCTGGCTGTTTATGCTAGCCTTTTAAGATCGGTGCTATGCGCGATTAAGTCGTGATGCATTGGTGTAGCCCTGTGGTCCGCCATATTTTTCCACTTTTATTTTTCCTGTGCCTTCTCCGTCCAATTGGTTAGGAACGAGTCCAAATCGTCACGCCAGCGCTTCTTAGGCCTACCTCTGTGAAGACGCCCGTCTTCAGGCACCCACTGTGTGACGCCTTTGGCCCATCTGTCTAGATGCCTCCTATTATTTATAAAGCCTCCTCTACACCTAGACAGAATCATTAGCAGATGGCCATCTGCGAATGCCTTCGCCGATGTGTAGACAAAGAAGGTTATAGACAAAAATGGAGGCCACACTCTAAATACCTAAGTGAAGACAGCTGTGGTCGGGCACTCTCTTTCTAAATACACACATAGGAACCAGACAGTGATATGTGTTTTCTTTGTCATAAGTATGTATTTAGAAAGAGAGTGTCCGACCACAGTAGTCTTCACTTAGGTATTTAGAATGTTGCCTCCACTTTTATCTATAAGCTTCTTGGTGTAGACAGGGTAATTTGCTAGTCTGTGGTAGGTATTTGACATCGGCAGAGGCATCTGCCACCTATCCGTTTGTTGTCGGTTTTTGTGGCACGGATCAAAGGGTTTCAGCCCGGCGTGTGTCCGCACGTCTGCCGATGCATCAGTGACTACCAATAATATACTGTATAATCTATGAGTGACTCTTCTTAGTCTGTGATCAGTATTATCGTAGACGTGAATGAGAGTGCACGCGTGCTTCTTGCAGTTTTTTTTCTCGTTTACCTATTAATCTCGTTCGCTGAAATGGCTAATATGAGCACAGACTAAACATTTCAATTTCTTGTTGTATCAAAGAGAAAACTGCATGTGGAATCCGAAAAATAAGTACTTCAAAAATAAAAATGTTGTAAGTTTAGACCTATAAAATTAATTAAAATAATTTAATTATTTCAATTAATTTATTATGTTGAGGCTACTGTAAATTGGATACTGTAGGTAATTACAAATTGGACATCTAACAGAGTCTAAGTAGGTAATTTTTATTTCGGTTGGAACTAAAACAACTTAAACACCTACATGACATACTATGCACACTCAAAAGTAGTTAAAAGTACTAAATAAAAAAAATAGCCGCCGCAGCTACGGTCTCAACATCCATTTACCTACCTCCATACCAAATTTTAACAAAATTGGTCTAGCCGTTTGAGCGTGAAGAAGTAACAAACATATAAACACACACACACACTTACAAACTTTCACCTTTATAATATTAGTGTGATTAAGTATATAGTTATGTACATTAAGCAATTACTACTTAAACAGCAATACCCAATGAACTAATATTACACAAAAAAATATCTTTTAACATAAATAAACCTTATAAACTTACAAAAATAATCAATTAGAAAACAAATAACAGGAAAAATCGCTACACACAATTGCGCGCAAGAAATTGAAATCCCTCCTGTTTCATTTCGAACCCGATTTTTTAGGGTTCCGTACCTCAAAAGGGAAAAAACGGAACCCTTATAAGATCTCTTCATTGTCCGTCTGTCAAGACCCTTTTTACCGACTTCAAAAAAGGGAGGTTATCAATTCGACACGTATGTATGTAATATTATTGGAATTGCATTATATTCACATATGACAATCTATTAGGGCTTCCAAATAAATATACAAAATTTTATAGACATATGTATGTATGTATGTTTGTCCACGCATTTCTCCCCAACTATTTATCGGATCGTGACCATTTTTTTTACTGGCTTACATTTACTTCAAGTTAGGGAACAGTGCAAGTTTCATCAAAATCGATTTAGTAATTTTCAAGATATGGACTAATACGTGTAAGTGTGGCGGCCTGGCTTATTGATACGAGCTACGGCTGTAGTGTCAAAAGGAAAACATCTCGAAACCTTGGTCAAATTCTACAGCAACATTTTCAACAAAACTATTACCTACTTATTACAATTTACAATATATACTCCAGTTTTTACTTAAAACTAAAAATTACATAATAAAAGAGTAATTTAAAAAAAATCGACTTTAAAAAGAAATGAATTCCTCGGGGCTGCAATCCCTTGAAGCAGCGAAAAAATCAAACTTCTAAGTCAACGCAATCAAAAGGTACGGGCGTTTGTGTTCCGGAATCAAAACCAGGTTACTTCCCTTTGACCTAGAATCATGAAATTTGGCAAGAAGCAATCTCATGTAGCACGAATAAAGGAAAAAATTCGAAAACCGTAAATTTGTAAAAAAAAATTAAAAAAATCCCGTGATTAACTGTTTACATACCTGTACGGAACCCTGGCCTCGGTGCTCGAGTCCGACTCGTACTGGACCGGTTTTTTTCTTTAGGTTTTCGGTAAATCTTTTAACGGCCAGCACTTTTTGCTTATCCCTTATTAGATAGAGGTTATCTGCTTTTCGTTTTGTGTTTTCCGTAATAAATGTCCGTTCCGAAATCCTCTGAGGCCCTTCCGTTTTTATGAAATTCGCGATATCAAAGGTTTATTTGCGGCTTTTGAATGTTTTCCGGATAAACAACATGGGTATGATTTTAATCTACAAATGTCAGAAAATACTGGGATAACATACCTAATAATTATTGTTGTTTGAAGATTACGTTTTTTACTTTACAAAACATTGATTTTTTTATGCACATAATAAACCTTCCGGTAATCCGCAGGATTCCTCTGAATGCGACAAACACAGAACCAGTCGAAGTGGAGGTGCTTGGGGGAGGCCGATGTCCAGCAGTGGACGTCTTTCGGCTGAAATGATGATGACGATGATTGAACTTTCCGGAATAAATTCTCTAAATGATGGTGAAAACTGAAAACCAACTTTAAAATCCGTTGCAAAGAACAACGCGGTCACTCAGACAGACACGAAAAGCGAGTTTAATCACACTAATATTACAAAGGCGAAAGTTTGTGTTTGTGTGTGTGTTTGTTACTTCTTTACGCTCAAACGGCTGGATCAATTTTGATAAAATTTGGTATGAAGGTAGCTGACACCCTGGATTAACATATACAGGGTGTTTGGTGCATCGTTTGCCAAATGGAATTGGTCGAAAGGAGAGGTCATTTGCTATCTCTTAAGGCCCAGTAACTTATTCCTTGTAACACCGGTTTTTTTATTATGACTTTTTAATTTTTATTTAGAAAAATACAAGAACTCTGCATTTAAGTTTAAATTTTAAAAAAAGTTATGAGTATAGCCTTCAAATTTTATTTTTATTCTTATGTTTACTCTTGTATGGTTCTATGAAAATCAAAATTACTTGCTAATAACATCTAGTTCCTTTTTAATAACTCACAAAGTTTCTGAAAAAACGAAAAATACAATTAACACTCAACTTTAAATTACTGTAAAAAAAAAACTAAAAGCGATCGGGATCTTCGAATTTTTTTAAAAAGTTCTCTAGTTTGTCCCCTTTCCAAGGGTGTGCAATATACCAAAAAAAACTTTTAATAACTTCAGTAATTCGCTAAATGTGTAATCGAGACACATCAGGCTGATATTCGATATTACGGTAAGAACACTAGTTTTCACATAAATAACATTATTTAAGTAGGTGGATAGTGTTATCTCACTCTTACGCAGTCTCTTAACTCTTTCTAGGGTTCTAACTTTCCTCGAATTTGAAATAAAAATAAACTTTTATTTGATAAGTACCTAATTATAAATTTTGTTTAAATTGTCGTTTACTATTGCGTACACACGTGCGAAATCTTCGTCTTATCTCGACTGTAGTGGTGTGTAAACGTATTTCTGCTTTGATAGCGACTTACAATCGTACGCTTTTTAGCTCTACTGCGTACCTCACTGATGTTCTAGGTAACGGCTTTGACGTCACTCTGCTAGATGTCATCTTATCCCGCACGGATTGTACTTTTTCCAAATATTAAATAAAAAATACCCCTTGGGAGAAAGTAACGCGTTACGCGTATTTTGTTAGTTGTAGGTCTCGAGAATCAAGACTATGATAACCGTGTCCAGTTTTGTCGTTTTTTATTACACTCGGACGTGGATAATCTGAACTTTTTAAAAAGAATTTCTACAAACAGACTTACCCTAATTATTAGCTCAGCTACCAATATTCAGTGAAGACCTGTCTTTTGTTTTTCATCAAGACGGTTGTCCCGCTCACTGGAGATTAACCGTCAGGGAGTACTTGCATGTTGCATTCCCAAACTCATGGATTGGGAGAGATGGCTCTATTCCTTGGCCTCCACTTTCCCCAGACCTGACTCCGTTAGATTTTTACTTCTGGGGACGGCCCAAAGAACTTGTTTACGCCACGGAAGTTGAGATTAGGGATGATTTAGTCCAACTCATTGAGGCGACTTTCGTCACTCTCAAAGCAGAAATACGTTTACACACCAGAGATAAGACGATTATGGCGTGTGTGTACGCAACAGTGGAGGATTTGAACAAAATTTATAATTAGGAACTTATTAAATAAAAGTTTATTTTTTATTTCAAGTTCGAGGAAAGTTAGAACCCTAGAAAGAGATAAGAGACTGCGTAAGAGTGAGATAGCACTATCCACCTACTTAAAGAATGTTATTTATGTGAAAACTAGTGTTCTTACCGTAATATCGAATATCAGCCTGATGTGTCTCGATTACACATTTAGCGAATTACTGAAGTTATTAAAAGTTTTTTTTGGTATATTGCACACTCTTGGAAAGGGGACAAACTAGAGAACTTTTTAAAAGAATTCGAAGATCCCGATCGCTTTTAGTTTTTTTTTTACAGTAATTTAAAGTTGAGTGTTAATTGTATTTTTCCTTTTTTCAAAAACTTTGTGAGTTATTAAAAAAGAACTAGATGTTATTAGCAAGTAATTTTGATTTTCATAAAACCACACAAGAGTAAACATAAGAATTAAAATGAAATTTGAAGGCTATACTCATAACTTTTTTTTAAATTTAAGCTTAAATAAAGAGTTCTTGTATTTTTCTATATAAAAATTAAAAAGTCATAATAAAAAAACCGGTGTAAGAAGGAATGAGTTACTGGGCCTTAAGAGATAGCAAATGACCTCACCTTTCAGCCAATTCCATTTGGCAAACGATGCACCAAACACCCTGTATATGCTACTTTTTATCCCGATATTCTCACGGGATCGACATTGACGCGGGTGAAACTTATACATATACCCCTTTATTTATAACGGTTGCTTAAAGTTAAGTGATTTTTCTGTTTTTTGTCCTATTAGTTTTTTTGTTCAGTTTATTTACTATATGCCTAGTATTTAGGATTTTTTTCAGATCGTTATTTGCTACCAGTTAGCTAAAAAAGCAATCGAAAAACTTGGTGTTTCGTGATTACGTAAAAACGTGTGTTAGTTTTTTTATTTGGAATTTATATTAAGTAGTTATTAAAACTTAAATTCATAGACTTACTAGATAGATAGGTGATACATACTTGTGTATTTAAAAAAAAAAAAACTAGATAACTTAACACATTGAAGGACACTGAACGAGACACAATAGAAGTTTTATTGTTATTACGTCTATATATAGGCGTTAAGTGTCCCGCAAAGAGTTAAGGATATTGAGAAATTTGCGCTGAAAAAAAATGATTTTTTCTGTTTTTAGTCCGCAAAACTGATACTCCTTAACGTCAAAAATGTATGGTAAAGCAGTTTTTAACTTTAAGCAACGTTTATATATAAACCCCATAGATATAAAGTAAGTAGTTGCATATTCGAAGTAGGTACCTACATGAACAAGAGGGAAATTAAATCGGAAAAATAAATTACATGGAAACTGAATTTTAATGTAAGATAAAAATTTTGTTAGGTATAATTAATTTATCTGTCTCCTTCCCATGGCTTCTTTGAATTATTACGAATATGAACAAACTCGAGAGAAAACTTTTTTTAATCGTGGAATGAAGAATTATTTTACTGTGACGACTAAGTTAAGTTGGTACCGTTTACGTACAGCCAGGAGTTGTAGGTCGTAGGTTCGAACCCAGACAGGCGCTTTACTTTGTGTAAATTATTTCATCACCACTGCTCTCAAAACGGTGAAGGAAAACATCGTGAGGAAACCGGCATGTCCTAGAACCAAAAATTCGAAGACATGTGACATCTGCCAATCCGCAATGGGCCCGCGTGGTGGATTACGGCCCACTCCCTCTCACCGAGAGGAGGCCTGTGTCCCAGCAGTGGGAACATTATAGGCTGTATATGGTACGTAGAGCCTACCAAAGTTTTGGAGATTTTCATGTTAGGTATCGGGTACCTGAATGGAGTTGGAATGGAAATCTGCGGAAATCAGGTGACTACTTTAGTATGGATAGGCTTTGATTTTGGTTAACTGGAGCCTAAAAAGTTCACTTTGGCAGAATCATAAAAGGATAACATTATGAATTATAATAATTATGGCGAAGACAGCCCGTGTTTTTCTTTTTTTCGCTGCACCACGTAGGTATTATCAAAGAGATTGGAATTGGATTGATTACACAGACAAAAAAAATGACTGAAAAATCCTTCACCAATGGGATTTGATACGATTAACTGAACAGTCAACTGTCCATTATTATTAATAATGTTATCCTTTTATGATTCTGCCAAAGTGGCCTTTTTACGCCTGTTTTAACTGTAAAGCTTGGGTTCCATAGGCCTTCTGGTTCCGTCATATTATAACGGTATTCATGAAAATCTGTCATTTTCACTAGTATTTGACATTAAGGTGTCATTAACGCTCGGTATATGTTGTGACCATTCACCGTTTTCTTAGGAAACGTGCAGCAAGCAATTAATTGTAATCCATACTAATATTATAAGTTCGAAGGTACCTTTGTCTGTATGTTACCTTTTTACGCCCAAACCACTGAACAGATTTCGATAAAATTGGGCAAGGAAGCATAGATGGCATCCCGGGGATGGCCCCAGGATGCCATTTATCTCCTTGCAATATTTCACCTTTTTGGCCTTATAAATAAATAAATAGCCACAGTAAAAACTAAGTATTTTCTATAGTCTCTATTAAGTCAGACAGTTACAAATAAAGTATTTTTTAAACTGAAAATAACTTTACCTATTCATTATTAAATGAGAAAGAAAGAAAGAAAGAAAACATTTCCCGCTATAATCAAATTAAAAAAACAACCCAGATTTTCCACAATCCCCAAATTAAACAAAAACAAATATAAAGTCCAGGTCATTCCATGAATAATAGTGTTCTTTATATTCCCCAGTTTCCACATTTTTGCCACAATAAATCTGGGAATCTTAAGTTTTTTCTTGAAAAAACTGTCTAAAAGCTAAATGAGCGGCTTAAGTGCCTAAACAAAGTCATTTAGTATCAAACAAACTCGAGTGTACTTTCACGTAATCCCGGACGATATAAATTTTCGCTATGAATTTTCTTCTTTGGCCGGATAAAGTGAAAACTTTATACAACTTTTTGTGCGGCCAATGCGAGGAATACCTAAAGTTGTTTCTGTGGCGACTACATGACTTGAAACGCGGTCTTTGTCGGACTGCATAGAAAAGAAAGAGAAGCGCGTTGACACAACGCTGGTAATTTATTGCAAAATATGAAGTAATTACTTATTTACAAAAAATCTATTGTTTGGAATAAAAAATTAAAACACTAGTGCTTTAGTAGATACATAATTATGTTGCTTGTAAAATAATCTGACAAAAAATGAGAATGATTGTATATTAGTAGGTATGGTTTTTATAGTAAAAATAAAGTTTTTAGAGGTATTTTCGTGATTTTTTTCTATCGTATCAAATAAGTTGTATTATGTTTTCAACACACTATCTACCTAGCATATACGAGTATCCTAAAGAATAATATGTATCTGTAGTTCTTCTTTGTACAGTATTTCTTTTAATTGTGCATAAAGTTTTAATAAAATAAATAAATAATATACTTATATTGTTTCTAAAACTTGCGTTTTTTGCGTTTAGGTCCTGTAAGCCCCTTAATTTGCGTTGTTTATGAGGTCACATTAAAAAAAAGTGGTGTATTAGGTCTGTCCAGTGTTGAAGGCAATTGGGGGAAAAATAAGCGGATACTTTGCTTAATAAATTACAGTCGTTTGAGAAGTGAGATGAGATACTTAATTGAACATCATCTAATAATGTTCACGCCATCTGGGGGATTATTTAGATGAGTAATTCAAGGAAAAGCCGAAAGACAAAAGGACGAAGGGACTCGACCGTAATGGCAGTGAACAGATGTGTGTGGAAAAGGGAAACGGGCATCTTTGCCCAGCAGTGGGATAAAACGGGCTAAATGATAGAATTCCATTTTTGGCTCTTGAAATCATTATCTGCCTAGCCTTTTCCCAACTATGTTAGGGTCGGCTTCCAGTCTAACCGGATGCAGCTGAATATAAGTATTTTTCATATCTGACCAGTTACCCAGTTACTGGGTAATATGATACCCCTTAGTAAGACTGGTTGTCAGACTTCCGGGCCGGGACTTCCGACCCGTAACGACTGTTAAAGATCCACGAATGACAGCCGGGACCAACGGCTTAACGTGCTTTCCGAGGCACCGAGAACCTTCTCAGTATGTAAAGATGCTTACCCATCCACAGACCAACCGCGGCAAGCGTAGCTTAACCTGATCGATCGACCTGTGCGGCTGTTATTATTTAGCCACGGACCCTCTTTTTTCTGGCTCCTGAAATACAGGGACTAACTCAGGAGCCAGGGTCTCACATTTGTCTGTAACCTGTTTTTATGACACTAAAGAAATTTATTATTTTTATATTGTTAAGCTTTTCGCATATTTCAGGACCTTCTTTGATATATACGAGGGGCCGAAGCCAACTCGCAGAGGCCCGTTAGACTCTGCAAGTAAAGTAAATGACTAAATGACTATTATCCGGGGTAAGTTTTTTACTAATACCCAGGTATAATTTCCCTTTAATAAAGAGGGACAAAATGTTTAATACACCTAGGTATGAGGAACAGGGTGTAAAGTTCACTCATCCTCCATAGAAAAGGGAGGATCCTCCGACCAGACTGATGTTGTGTCTGGCGGGCAACTGCCCGATCATTCTTGTCGGGACGTTGTATCTATGCTAGCTGCGCGGTAAACTCTGCTTGCGAGATGCAGGATTTTGCGTGACGTCAGTATGACGCGAAGTTCGCATGTGGCGTTGTAGATACCGCTCATGCCTATAGCTTTTCACGGAAGTAGGTTAGGTTTCCGTACTCGCAAGCTTTTTTCCACTTACTAACTAACCACCTGTTTCGAATTCCGACTACTGAGAATTTGTGATTGGCTGTCGCAGGACATTAATCCGGAACCCAAATACGTATCTACTGTTTTGAAGTGAGTTCCAAATATTTAAATCGTAGATCCGCCCTACCGCGTCAAAAGACGGTGAGTCACGTTTCTGTTTCGTTTGACACCTCTGACACGCAACTAAAATCGGTCCGCACTAGCGACTAAACCAAGCTACCCATTAGCCAAGCTTACAACCTCCAAGCGGCGGCGCACCGTGAGGGCCTCCCTCACGGTGCGCCGCCGCTTGGAGGTTTGGGGATTTTTTTATTGAGGTTAATCTTCCTCGCGGTCCGGGCGGTTATACCAAGACCCTCGACCCCCTTCAACAGCCGCAGACATGACCTTAACTGTCTCCACCCACCTACCCGGCGGCAGGGTAAGTGCACACCGGGCCCGCTCAGACCCCCCACAATTGCCGCTCTGCTACTCAGAGCGACCTGTGTGGCGCGATCCTCTTGGCAGAACATTAGCATGCGGACACCGGAATCCCACTGGGAAATAATCCCAACGGGAGATCGCTGCTCGACCCCAGGATGCACCGGACCGAACACTGGCCTTCCCCCCGGACGTATACAGAAAGGAACCCCAGTCCCCGGGCACACGTGGAGGTTTTCTGCCCTGGCACCCCTAATGTCGTCTGCGACATTAGGGGGGACTTGAATTGTCATGGAAACGTCATTATTATTATGTGTTCTCACTCTTTTCCGTATGCACACTTTTTCGCGTAACTAAGTAGGTACGGTGCGGGTAAATCAAATAATTTAAATTTTTAGGCCCCATAACCAAGTGCGGCCAATCAAGACTTTGACTGAACGGGTCGGATGTTCTATCTTTTTTAAATAAAGATTAAACTAACATTTCACAATTGTCAGTTCGAACCCAAAAGAATAGTACAATCAAGATAGTTTCGAAATCACCCAAATAACATTTATCAAGTTTCAAACGGGAAACGACTCTGTCTCTCACAAACCGTAGCTTTTCTACAAACTAACAGTGTCCTGACTTCAAGCCATCATTACTCTTGGATCGCAGTTTTTAGGGTTCCGGACCTAGAAACTGCCAGTGGGAATCTATTACTAAAGCTCGCTCTTAGCGATAAGACCGCCCATTGTATCACCTTTCTACATTTATTTCAGAAACTAGCTGCGCCCCGTGTTTTCACCCGCATAAGTGCCGATCTCGTGGGAATATCGGGATAAACAGTAGCCTATATGTTAATCCAGGGTGTCAGCTACCTTCATACAAAATTTTATCGAAACTGGTGCAGCCGTTTGAGCGTGAAGAAATAACAAAAATATAAACACACACACACACTCACAAACTTTCGCCTTTATAATATTAGTGTGATTATATGGTGTACATAATAAAGAGTCATCATCTACCTAACCTTTTTCCAACTGTGTTAGGGTAGGCTTCCAGTCTAACCGAATGCAGCTGAATACCAGTATTTTACATGGAGCGACTGCCTATCTGGCCTCCACAACCCAGTTACTGGGTAATACGATACCCCTTCGTAAGACTGGTTGTCAGACTTTCAGGCTCCTGACTATCCGTAACGACTGCCAAAGACCCACAAATGACAGCCGGGACCAACCGCTTAACGTGCTTTTCGAGACACGGAGGGGTCTCGGTATGTAAAGATGTTCACCCATCCACAGATCAACCGTGGTAAGCGTAGCTGACCTGAGCGATTGACCTGTGCGGTTGTTATTATTTAGCCACGCCCCCCCCCCCATTATTTATTATTTTATTTATTATTCTATTCTAAGTCTCAGCTGTACGTCCGTCCGACTGTCACAGGCTATATCTTTTGAACCGTGATAGGTAGACAGTGGAAATTTTCACAGAATGTGTTCTTTATCAATAAACAATAAAGAATAGAATAGAATACTCTTTATTATGTACACCATAAAAATAAGAAATAAAAGAATAATAAGAATAAAATTAAGTAAAAAAAAAACTGGCCAAGTGCGAGTCGGACTCGCACACGAAGGGTTACGTACCACAAGGAAAAAACGCCCCTTAAATATTTATTTTATTTTGTTTTTAGTGTTTGTTGTTATAGCGGCAACAGAAATACATAATTTGTGAAAATTTCGACTGTCATACTGAACTTCGAAGTTCAAAATACCGATGTACTGTATTCATAAAGTTTAAAATTACGAACTACTTGAGTTAGAAGGTACGCTATAACGAATTACTTGATTTAGAATGTTCATGATCGCGATGTACGGAACTTCGAAAGTTTGTTATCACGAATTACTTCATTGAGAAGGTTCATCATCGCTATGTACGGAACTTCGGAAGCTTGCCATGACGAATTACTCAATTTCGAATGATCATTTTTCAATTTCGTAATTAGACACTATTTTTCTTGTTAGTAATTGATGTGTATTAATAATATGTATAACAAAATTGAATAATGGATTCGAAAAATAAATAATTACGAAATTATAAATTGCTATTGTGCATAAATGCAGTGCCTAGATTTTGGTTCTCGATAATGATCATTCGAAATTGAGTAATTCGTCATAGCAAGCTTCCGAAGTTCCGTACATAGCGATGATGAACATTCTCAATGAAGTAATTCGTCATAACAAACTTTCGAAGTTCCGTACATCGCGATCATGAACATTCTAAATCAAGTAATTCGTTATAGCGTACCTTCTAACTCACGTAGTTCGTAATTTTAAACTTTATGAATACAGTACATCGGTATTTTGAACTTCGAAGTTCAGTATGACAGTCGAAAATTTCAACTGTCTAGCTGTCGCGGTTCTTGAGAGACGGCCAGACGGACGGACGGACAGACAGTACTTTTTACACCTTTGGGTACGCAACCCTAAAAAATGAAAGGGGTATACATCCATATACATACACCCCATACACGAAACGTGTTTTTTTTTTAAATATGTAGTGTTAAATATTGCGCGGTGCTTAAGTAACCCTTCGTGTCCGAGTCCGAATCGCACTTGGCCGCTTTTTGTACATTGAAAACCTTGGAATAAGACTTGAAGATAAATGATGTATTCGATTTTTGCCTTATACAATCTTTGAGCGAGGATTGGAGAGATTTTTGATGTCGTATTAATCTCGAGAAAGGGATTTCAGTTAGTGTGTTATTGATGTGATTTTTATCACAATTTCATCAGCGCTGGGTTGACATAGTCATTGTTATCACTATGATATGACGTGACCGCTTTCCTAGGAAGCCAAGACTTAAGCAATGTGTCGTGACATAGAGAGAGCCTAACGACCCATCAGCTGTAGCCTGATTGTGTTAGTTATTCCGAGTGTATCATGCAAGAGTGTCTAATTGTCTATAATAATGTTCTGCCTGTTTTTTTTTTTTGGTTGGGTGGTAAATCATCAAACGACCCCTCCCGCTCTGGGTGAAGCAGAAGGGAGTGTCAGACGCTTACGGACTAAAACCCACCCGTGTTCCTTCCTTAGCCCTTTATGTTCCGGGGCAGCGGTAAACCTTTCGGACAATCCCGCTGAGTGTTCTGCCAGCTTGATACTTTGTGATATTTCTGATAAGACATCTAGTTTGATTGGGTTAGAATATATCATGTATCAAGATTCAAAAAGTAATATAAGCATCTTATGTAGAGCAGTGGTTTCACGAGTTGTAGGTCGTGGTTTCGTACCCACGCAGGCGCTTTACTCTGTAGCGGTATCTACAACGCCACATGCGAACAACGTGTCATACTGACGTCACGCAAAATCTTGCATCTCGCAAGCAGAATTTACCGTGCAACTAGCATAGATACAACGGCCCAACGTGAACCATCAGGCCGTTGCCCGCCGTTGAGGCGCTGGTGTCTGTGATACAATGATTTAATTCATTAGTACAGGCACCGACGATACACTTTTTCCTGTAATGTTCATTTTAGTTGGAAAATTGTGTTTGTGAACCTTAAATGTGTTTTTCAGAAAATAAAATTTATTATTTATTATATTATGAGTGAACTTTACACCCTGTTCCTCATACCTCTATAACTCTGTGAAAATTATTTCATCACCATTGCTCTCAAAATGGTGAAGGAAAACGTCGTGAGGAAAGCGGCATAACCTAGAACCAATATTCGCAGATATGTGACGTCTACCAACCCGCACAGGGCCCGCGTGGTGGATTACGCCTTACACCCTCTCACAGAGAGGAGGCGTGTATTCCAGCAGTAGGAACGTATAGACTGATTATGTTAACCACTTTAATTAACCTAAAAAAATTGACATGGAACGTGAACATAAATGATCAATTAGTCTCCAGTATCATCAGATCTCTACTGTCAAATGATTTGTTGGCTTTTGTGATTTGTCAGTCGACATCCAATTGCTTTAACTAACTACTAGCTTCTGCCCCCGACTTTGTCTGCGTGAAATTTCTTGTTCCCCCGACCCACCCCGTTGCATCTTATCGCCTGCCCGCGGTATTACTTCGTTTTTGCTTAGCGTTCTTTCTGACTTTTTTTTCTTTTTGCTCGACTCTTAAGGATCACAGCGTGATGTTAAATAACCTATAGCCTTCCTCGAGAATTGGGCTATCAAATACAAAAAGTTTTTTTCAAATCCGACTGGTAGTTCCAGAGATT
This sequence comes from Mesoligia furuncula, assembly GCA_916614155.1. Taxonomy (NCBI): domain Eukaryota; kingdom Metazoa; phylum Arthropoda; class Insecta; order Lepidoptera; family Noctuidae; genus Mesoligia; species Mesoligia furuncula. Next base: position 28,338,321 of record OU744794.1, read on the forward strand.
ACCCCCTACATACAAACTTACAAACTTTACCTCTATAATATTAGTATAGATGGAAAAATATGAAGAGCTAATTGAAGTTTTAGAAAATGTAGTTTGTAGTTATTTGAATCTAAATATAAAGTATCGGAACATAACAACCACACTCTAAAATTAGAAGGGCAGCTCAACAAAATCCATCTAAATATTCAGTTAATCTGACCTTTGGGTTGACCACAATAGTTCTGGTCTACCACAAGTTCCGAACTTTTCCGAAGTAACCCGAGGAGGACCCGAGTCAAACTGTGACGAATTCTATCATGACGCAGCGAAGGGTTTGTCGAGAATGATGGAAACACTTTTCTAGTTTTTAAGGTTTCTGTGGCGAGGCTATTTTAGAAATTGCCTGTCTGATTTTGTAAACTAGCCATAATAATAATAAAGCCGAAGAGTTTGTTTGTTTGAATGCGCTAATCTCTGGAAATGGTGCCGATTCACAAACTAAACTAAATTTAAGTTCAGTGCATCTTTTTCTTAAGAAAAGAACAAAAGATAAATTTTAGTTTAGTCCTGTCAAATTAATCAGCGCCTGACGTAAAATTACGTAATTTTAGTAAGCAAGTTTATCACGTATAAACTTGTATGGAGTAGTGTCAGGGGCTGATTAACTTGATAGGATAGGACTAAACTAAAATGTATCTTCTGTCCTTTTCTTAATGATTTTAATATAAATAGGTAGGTATAAGTTTATTTGTTACAAAAAGGAATGTCGAAGAAGACTTTGCTTCTTCGACATTCCTTTTTGTAACAAATACCTTTTCCTCTCCTTATTTTCTCAAAATCAATATGCCTACCCTAGTAACAAATAGTTGTGATTATAACAATAGTTGGGTAACATTATACCCCTGGTAACATTGGTTGTCAGACTTTTGGACTTCTAACGTAACGGCTGACAAAGATCTACGGTCGATACGGAGATAAGATCTATTTTCTATTGTACTTTTTACAAAGCCACAAGTATAAGTGCTAAAATGAAACAGCATCTAAAACAAACTCCATATTGCATTTATTCGCGTTACTAAGTCGAAACATGTAACTTTTTCGCATTTAATATCAGAAGTAAGTGAGCGCGGACTTTGGCGAGGGATCACTACCTAATTGTACAAGTTTCTAGTTCAAAACACACGGGTCTTTGAGTGGGGCGTGGACACGCGTTTTGTAATTTCAAACAAGAAAAATTGGGCACGACGTGCCGTGGTTAAAAATCGTTAGGATCATTTTAAACAATGTTATTAAAAATATACTTTTCACACCACCTGCTCGAAAATGTCAAATTATATGTCAAGCAACCTTAACCTAAAGTGAGTCATTGGTGGCCGGGGGCACAGCCGGTCAATAATGTTGTACTGGATTTCATTATGACCCGCTGGTCAATAATGTGATTTGAATTTGGAATCTCACATGCTCAGCTAAATTGGCAGTATATTACTAACAAACAGACACCCTTTGGTGCCAGAAAGAGGAAAGCTATTCTCGAAACCCTTACCTACTATGCGTAGATGATATTCTCGATTTCCTACAAAATCATAACGACTGCTTCTTCATATCGTTGCCATGTTTTCGAAGACATAATACTGTAAGAATAATTAGATAACTACGATGCATTTTTTAAAAGGAATGGAATAACATTAAAACTGGCATTAATAATAACAAATACCGTACCGCGCCGTAATACAGTAATAGTAATGAGGGATTTTCTTTTTTTTTTTTTAACGCTTCCCTAGTCGCTGGATAGATGGCGCTGAACTTGGTAAGTTACTGCAAGGAACGGAAGTCACATAATTTTTTTATTAATTCACTTGGATGTAATTTTGAGATCGTAAAACGAAAGCAAACGAAACTGTCACTCAACGAGCGTATATGACGTGACGCAATGTTTTTTTTTCCAAGCGTTTTGACTTTGGCATCTAGTAACGTAGTCAGTTCAACGCCATCTTCAGGGTTCTTGGGAACTATTTTTTTTTTAATACTGAAAAGAAAAATCTCTCATTGGCTGTAACTTTAGTTAATTTATTTTAAGTAAACTGCTTTATGATTGCTGTGGATTTTGTGAATAAATAAATAAATAATAAAACCTATCTATACTACAGTCGATTTATCACATTTTATCAAAAATACTCTATTTTACGAGTGTCTCCAGTAACGTTCTAAATTCAAAATGCATACAGCCAATCATCCAAAACCATTCTACCAGCCCTGTATAAAGCTTAGTTTACACAAACGCCACTTCCATGAGAGTGATATCAATAGACACACACGACAAAACCGTAGAAGAGACTTTTTTTTTGAAAATCGAATTGATCGTGTCTTGGCGACTTATTGGTAGACGCAATAAAGGCGCGAATTTTCGTACTATGGCTATTATTTTCTCACAGTAGGTGTAAAAAGTAGAGTATCCTCCGCTGGGCTAAAGGTGTCTTTGCCTTGGGCTAGCTTGAATCCCTCGCTGCATTCAGAATTCTTGTATTAACTCCCTCGCTTCGCTCGTGAGTTAAACTCTTAACTCCCTCGCTGCGCTCGGGAGTTAAATCCCGAATCCTTCATTGCGCTCGAGATTCAATATGACGCCCGTGACATAAGACACAACTTTAGCCCCTCGGTGCATAATCTACTATTGGTATATTTTTGATACGACTTTTGTGCTTGTTAATGTTCACGATAATGTTAACACTAAGATCGAAAGAATTACTTTCCGATTACCTACTCTAAGAATCATATATATATCTAGTAAGTACTGATAGACACGTAGTATCTTTTTTAAAATGAAGATTCATAAAGTTTATGGCAATAATATCAAATTGATTTGTTTATGTATAATGATTATTATAAATATATAAATGTAAAGCTGATCGTAAAAGATAATAATAATAAATAATCGTAATCGTACTGATTTACATCAGTATCTGACTTCCTGACAGTTACAGCGATTAATTCACGAAAATAGTCGTGCGCGATTTATGATTATAAGTGATGGAGGAGTGGAGCATAGACTAAAGTATATTGGAGTGGAGTTTCTTGCCGGCTCTACTCCATAGAGAACGACCAATTGGAACCGTGCACCTAGCTTCTGGGAGCCTAAAAAGGTCACTTTGGCAGAATCATAAAAGGACAGTTAACTGTTAAGTTAATCGTATCAAATCCCATTGGTGAAGGATTTTTCAGTTATTTTTTTTGTCTGTGCTAAAATACCAATCAATCCAATTCGGAGATTGGGATTGGACCCAGTCTCTTTGATTATACCTCCGTAAAGCAGCGAATTACGATTCATAATGTTATCCTTTTATGATTCTCCAAAGTGGCCTTTTTACATCAGGGGGCCTCCCCTGACGTTTCGTAAGTGCCCATGTAGGTTTATGTGAAATAAAATATTGTGATTTGATGTTAAATGATTTGTTAATCGCATGTTGTATCGTACCAAATCCGCAAAATGTGCGTTATATTTGCTGATTGAAACAATTTGATCCAATTGTCGCACCACAACAGGGGGGCAATTCTCGTAATTTTAAAAACGTTCTCAGTCTGATCTCAGTCTCAATATGCCAAAAATATCTCTAAATTCCCTACATTTTTGGCAACTTATTGATATTGATTGTCGCTGAGATGAGATTTTGACTAGATTTATAACGTTTTTAATTGCGGGAATTGGCCTTCTGAAGTGATTTGTCGTATCCAATAAAATCGTTATAATATAATAATAATAATAAAATGTAAAAGTCGGTGTGGGTGTCGTAAAAGGCGACTAAGGGTCATACCGGAGAATGGGCAGCAGCGTTCTCTATGTATTCCACCATCATATCATACTGCGATCGCCAACCCGCCTGCCAAGCGTGGCGATTATGGCAAACCCTCCCGAAATTGGGGGAGGCCTATGTCCAGCAGTGGACGTCTATCGGCTGAAAAGACGACGACGACGAATAAAATGTATTCAAAAATATGAGGACTAACGTTAAATACAGTTTTTCTTAAATCTATGTCAAGTTCATCCATGATTTATGCCTGATGAAATGCGTTACTTAAGAGATGAAAATTGTGCGGGCACCGTTTTTTGTTTTCTGCAAACCTAAAACGGTGCCCGCACATTATACCCTCCCGTATATTCCACCAGAAGTTGTACCGCCCTTGTTTCGTGAGTCGCTTACAAGGAAAACGCCTCTGTAAGCCCCAAATATTGAGTATTATATAGATTTATTGTACAGCAAAGCCCGTTTCTTTTGTTTAGTGTTATAAGAAATATATCGTTAAGCTTCGTAATGTTATTAATTGACTATTAACGTCATATTTTGTTATGAGGTTTTAGAAGTTCATTAAGTATTGAGTAATAGGTAATGAGTTTTGTTATAATATCTAATGTTCTGGTCATTTTTGGGAGGGGCCTGTGGCTAAATAATAACAGCCGCACAGGTCGATCGATCAGGTTAAGCTACGCTTGCCGCGGTTGTTCTGTGGATGGGTGACCATCTTTACATACCGAGACCCCTCCGTGCCTCGGAAAGCACGTTAAGCCGTTGGTCCCGGCTGTCATTCGAAGATCTTTGACAGTCGCAACGGGTAGTCAGAAGCCCGAAAGTCTGACAACCAGTCTTACTAAGGGGTATCGTATTACCCAGTACCTGGGTTGTGGAGGTCAGATAGGCAGTCGCTCCATGTAAAATACTGGTATTCAGCTGCATCCGGTTAGACTGGAAGCCGACCCCAACATAGTTGGGAAAGGCTAGGCAGATGATGATGTTCTGGTCATTTTTATGTTGCTTAGGTAAAGTGGTCTACTCGAGAACAAGCAGGGGATCGAGGAGGGGGGGTAGAGGGGGGGGGGGTTCAGGGGATCAGAACGGAATAACTCTGAGTTTTTTCTTAAGTTGACGTTGGTGTTTTGTTTGTGTTGATGTAGGCCTTCTTTATGAATGGAAATGTCCAAATCTGTATTACGAATTTATATCCTACTGGCAGCGCCCAACGCTTTCACTCTTTTAAGTGTCAATCCCGTGGAAATAGCGGGATAAAAAGTACCCTATGTGTTATTCTGATGTATAAGCTATATTACTGTAAAGTTGCATCAAAATCCGTTTAGTAGTTTTTTCGTAAAAGAATAACAAACATCCATCCATCGTCAAAAACTTTCGCGTTTATAATATTAAAGATATAGGCCGACCGCTTAATGAGGGGTTTTCTTTTTGAGTAGGTATTAAAAAAAAACATAGTTTCCAAGATCTCTGTAGATGGCGTTGAACTAACTACGTTACTAGGTGCCAAAGCTAAAATGCTTGGAAAAAAAAAACATTGCGTCACGTCGTATATGCTTGTTTACTGACACTTTCGTTTGCTTTCGTTTTACGATCTCAAAATTACATCAAAGTGAAATAATCAAAAAATGATGTGAGGTTCCGTTCCTTGCAGTAACTTACAAAGTTCAGCGCCATCTATCCAGCGACTAGAGAAAGTTAAAAAGAAAATCCCTCATTGAGACGTTGCCTGAGGTAGCAGCGCGGTGCGGGAGGGGTGTGGTGACGTGATGCGAGAGCTCAGTGATTCGTCAACTTGTGACAACTATCATCCCTCCCGCACCGCGCAGCTACCTCAGGCAACCTCTCAGTTAAGCGGTCGGACTTTTTATAGTAGGAAGTAGGACTTCGCACGCAGGTAACTAAACCTTGTATTTTTAGGGATAGGGCTGTTACAAAAGAAAATAAAAATTCTTAGGTATATTTGTCACAGAAACAGGTACCTACACATATAAAAAGATAAGATAACTCGAATGAATAATAAAATATTAAAAACAAAATAGACGACGAGCGCAGAACAGGAATAGTCGGCAGCTGCGTATCGTGACTATGACGAGAAGGATGATGCTGTGCTGTGCGCACGCTTAGGGGCGCACAGCACAGCGCTCTGCGGTTATTTTTCTTTAAGGGGCTTACGAGACCTAAACGCAAAACACGCAAGTTTTAGAAACAATAAAAGTATATGATCGACTACAGTAAACAAAATCAGTAAAATGTATGATATTTTTCAGGATATATTCTAGGTAGATAGTGTGTTGAAAACATAATACAACTAATTTGATACAAAAAAATCGTGAATATACCTCTAAAAACTTTCTTTTTACAATAAAAACCATACTAATATACATACAACGATTCTGATTTTTTGTCAGATTATTCTACAAGCATAACATACTAAAATACTTGAGTTTTAATCTTTTAGTCCAAACAATAGAATTTTGTAATTAAATAATTGCTTCATGTTTTGCAATAAATTACCATTGCGCTTCTCTTTCTTTTCTATGCAGTCCGACAGTGACCTCGCTTTAGGTTATGTAAGCCCCTTAAATATCGGACGTACCTATAGGTACGTTATGAGTAGTGGTGACCCAGCAGCACACAGCTGGTAAGCTGTAAGTTCCGGGTTCGAACCCAAGCAGGCGCTTTACTTTGTAAATAATTTCATGATTACTGCTCTTAAAAGGGTGAAAGACAACATGCTCGAGCATTATCGGCCCAATAATAACGCGCCAGTCGATCTACGTGGACAATCTTAGGAGTACCTCTTGCACCTTTCTGTATCCAGTAGGTTACGTCATTGATCTTTGTCACAATCCGGTACGGTCCGTCCCATTTAGCTTGAAGCTTAGGAGATTTCCCTTTGCTGCGGACTGGATTGTGCAACCACACACTAGTGAACCTTCGTAGAACCCTTAATTGTTCATTTTACGGTCATAACGGGTTTTCGTCTTTTCAGACATTTGCTGGCCCGATTGTCTGACGTGCTCATAAATGTCATTCATTTTGTTCCGCAAGTCATTCGCATACTCGGTTATACTGCGTGGGGCATCAGGTGGTATTCCGGTGATCAGGTCTGCAGGCAGCCGTAATTCTCTTCCAAAGTTTGCGAAAGCTGGTGTCACCGATGTACTTTCGTGAACAGCGCTTCGATATGACAACAAAAATGGTTGAATGTGCTTGTCCCAATCTCGTTGCCGATTTTCCACAACTTTGGCTAGGTATCTCTCCAGTGTCTGATTAAATCGTTCCACCATTCCATCCGATTGTGGGTGGTAAGAAGTTGTTCTCGTTTTATGAGTACCCATTACTCGGCAAGTTTCCTGAAATATTTGGGACTCGAAATTCCTTCCCTGATCGCTGTGAATCTCCAAGGGTACTCCAAAACGGCAGAAGACTTCATGAACCAGTTTATCTGCAACTGTTGAAGCTTCTTGGTTTGGAATGGCGAAGACTTCCGGCCACTTAGTGAAGTAATCCATCACAACCATGAAATACTTGTTACCGCTTTTACTTACCGGAAACGGCCCCGCAACGTCAAGGGCTATCCTCTCCCATGGTGCACCAACATTGTACAATTTCAATGCACATCTACTACGAGTCTGAGGCCCCTTTACAGCTGCACAACTTGTACATTTGCGACACCAGTCCTCGACATCGTCCCGACAGTGGACCCAGTAAAACCGTTCTCGTATCTTCAGTAGAGTCCGTTTTACTCCCAGATGACCTCCTGAACAACCATTATGGTACAGCTGTAGAACATCCGGTACTTGAGCTTTAGGGACAACCATTTGCAAATGACAGCTGTCTCCTCGAGCGTTTTCCCATTTACGGCACAGGACCCCATCCTGAATCACCAAGCTGTCCCATTGGGCCCAATAACTTTTTGTGGTCGAACTCATTGCTGAGACGTCGCTCCACCTGGGCTTAGGAGCTCTGGCCTTCATCCACTCCAGAATCGGCTTGATGTCCGAATCTTCCTGCTGTGCACGTTGTAGGCTTTCCTTCCACTCGTTGCTGAGGTCTGTCTTGAGCATCCTCACAGGTACGACTTCTTTACTTTCTTGCCTAGTACAATGCTTGCAGCCTTCAGGACAAGGTCTTCTTGACAATGCATCTGCGTTGCCATGAGATTTCCCGCTGCGATGTTCGACCTCGAAGTCGTATTCCTGCAGTAGTTCAATCCATCTCGCAACTTGTCCTTCTGGATTTTTGAACTGCAATAGCCATTTCAGTGCAGCGTGGTCAGTTCGTAGGTGGAATTTCCGCCCCAGAAGATATTTGCTAAAGTGCTGCAATGACTTTACCACAGCAAGCAGTTCCCGTCTCGTAACAAAATAGTTCCTTTCAGGTTTTGACAATGACTTGCTGAAGTACGCTATCACAACCTCTTGATCACCATTACGTTGAGACAACACACCGCCAAGTCCTATGTCACTCGCGTCTGTGTCAACTATAAATTCCTTGCTCGTATCAGGGTACCCCAAAATAGGTGTTTTGCACAGACGGTCTTTTAGCTCCTGGAATGCGATGTCGCAACTTTCGTCCCAGCAGAAATGTCGCTTCTCCTCGGTCAGCTTATGCAGGGGTTTGGCTATATCTGCAAAGTTCTTGACAAATCGCCGATAATAGGAGCACAAACCCAGAAATGCTCTGACCTGCGTCTTGTCTTTTGGAACTGGCCAATCCTTGACAGCGGCGATTTTCTCTGGATCCGTGCGAATACCTTCTTCAGACACTACATATCCCAAAAAGCTAACTTGTCGTTTGAATAGTGAACACTTCTTCGGACTTAACTTGAGGTTGGCACTCTGGATCTTCATGAGCACGCGTTCCAGGTTTTGAAGATGTTCTTCAAACGTACGGCCTACGATGATGATGTCATCCAAGTAGACCAGGCAGGCATCGCCAATTAGTCCGGTAAGTACAAGTTCCATCAACCTTTCAAATGTTGCCGGAGCATTGCACAATCCAAACGGCATAACTTTAAATTGCCACAGACCCTTTCCTATCGATAATGCAGTTTTCTCCTTGTCCTGAGGATCAATTTCAACTTGCCAGTAGCCACTTTTCAGGTCCAGCGTGCTAAACCACTTTACTCCAGTAAGCATGTCCAGCGTGTCATCAATTCTTGGCAAAGGATAGCTGTCCTTCTTTGTAACGTCGTTCAGACGACGATAGTCAACACAAAACCGCATGCTGCCGTCCTTCTTTCTTACCAGCACTACAGGTGAACACCATGGACTAGATGAAGGTTCAATAACACCATCCTTCACCATTCCCTCAATCATGGTTTCCACTTCCTTTTCACGTGCTACCGGCAATCTACTTGGCCGCTGACGGATAGGCAATTCTTCTCCTGTGTTTATTTTGTGTTGAACTATGCCAGTCTTCCCGATGTCAGCCTCGTTTGACGAGAAAACATCGGCGAACTTGAATAACATCTTCTTCGCCTTGACCATTTCATTTTGGGACAAAGCGCTGCGGCAGTCTTCTAAAAGTGTGGTCACTTTTGTTTGTGTATCCTTGCTGAGGGTCCCAGTTGATAGATGTTGGCATCGACGCAACCAATCCACTTGCTCGCAAGTACCAACAAGTGTGCCTTTTTCTATAATCTGTTCCTGATCACAAAGGTTCAGCACACGTACCCCTGAGATGTCAGTGGCTCTGACCAAAGTCCGTGCCACTTTCCATGGAAGGTCATTGTCTACCCTTTCCACGAGTACACAACCATGAGTTTGCCCAGGATTCCGAGGAAGACTAACCGGCACAATCGTTTCCGATCTCGGCGGAAGAACAATCTTCTTAAGGCTGTACACATTCCCAGGCAACGCCCCTTCCATGAAAAGTTCCTCTTCTCCACATTTCAAGACACCTTGCTTGACGTCAATCTCGCAACAATTCTTCCTCATAAAGTCTAGGCCCAGGATGCAATCGTCCATTATATCAGCCACGATGACATTATGCAGGTAGATTCTGTTGCCTAGCGTCAATTCCATTTTCTTCTCTCCATGGACGGCTATGCGCTGACCGGTGGCTGTTACCAAATTAATGCGTTCCCGGTTGTATGCGGAGTCCTCAAGGGACCGACTCGTAAGTTGGGAACTGACAACCGTGCGAGAAGCTCCAGTGTCTATGGTCAGCTTACACGGCGTTCCGTTGACCTCGCCCTTGATGATTAGGCTGTTCCCGTCATGGGTTTGTGTGATCGAAACCCTTGGGGCTCTTTGAACATCAGCCAGCACCCGCCCCGCAGTCCTGGCTATTACTCGTTTCCCTGCTGCTGGTGCTGGGCGGTGCTGTTAGCCGCACTGCCCTCTAGAGATCGGCCGTCTTCTCTTTCTGCAGTTCGCTTAGGGCAACTGGATCGAAGGTGGCCCCTTTCCCCACAGCCGTAGCACCTAGGGCTGTATCCTTTATTGCGATCGCGAACTGTAGCCGCTGCAACCTCCCTGACGCGATGGGAACGATGATCCTGCCGCACAGCTTCCACCTCCAGTGCATGGGCCAAAGCGTCCTTAAGCGTCCCGTGGTGCCCGAGCCTCACAGCAGCTCTCACTTCAAGGTCGCGGATGCCGTCGATAAATGCCTGCACCAGGTTTCCATCAATAAGCGCAGGTACGGACTGGTAAGCTTTACGAACCAGCTTCTCCACTTCAAGGGCCCACTGCTGCAGGTTTTCGTTACTGCGTTGCACTCGATCCTTGAGCTGTGCACGAAATACGTGTTCCAGGTGAGCGTCGCCATACCGAGCCTCCAGTGCCTCAAAGAGTTGCTCGTAAGTCACTTCCTTACCGAGAGCTTCTAGGACAGTTAAGGCCTGGTCACACAGGCCTAGGGTGAGAGCAGTCATGGCCTGGCTTTTATTCCACCCGTTAGCCTTCATGACAGCCTCAAACTGGATTTTGTAGGCTGACCAGGAAGAAGTTCCGTCGAACGGTGGCACTTTGAATCCACGTAGCGAAGGTGTTGTAGCTACGGGAGCTGCGATTCCATCCCCAAGTTTGAGGTAATCCAGCGTTTTTTTCACGTCAGCCATCACGGTTAGCTTCACGTCAGCCACCACGTTGTCAACCCGATTATTCACTTGGTCGATTCGGGTTTCAGCTTCCGACAGGCGGTTGTCATATTGAGCAACCTTATCCTTCACCTCCTTCATGTCTTTCCCGAAGGTAGCGTGAAGGTCCTTCATAAGGAGCATCTGTTCTTCCTGGCGGCGCGTCTGCTCCTCCTGTCGGCGGGCCTGTTCCTCTTTATCACGCTGGTGCTGTTCTTCCAGCCGACGAGCCTGTTCCTCCTGCCGGCGGGCCTGTTCCTCCTGTCGATGGGCCTGTTCCTCCTTGTCCCGCTGGAGCTGTTCCTCCAACCGACGAGCCTGTTCCTCCTGCCGGCGAGCCTGTTCCTCCTGTCGGCGAGCCTGTTCCTCCTGTCGGCGAGCCTGTTCCTCCTGTCGGCGGGCCTGCTCCTGCAGCATCATCATCAGAGCAGCCAAATCTGGTGCTGCTGATGCTGGAGCTGCTGCGGACGGGCCGGCCTCCATGGTCGGTAGCTGGCCCTCCGACCTCTGTGGCGTAGCTCCACCAAATCGCCTCTGGTCCGTCTCTTGCTGGCGTTGACTCTGGGTACGGATACCCTCCGTGTCGTCTTTGGGTAAAACCGGCATGATTTTTAATCCCCTTTTCTGACACCAATTGTTACGAGCTTCGGGTTCGTGGCAATAAAAACTGCCGATTTAATAACCAAAAAAATGACACTTTAATAATCAACACTAATTACAACTCAAACACACTAATTACAAAACACAATTGCACTACTGATCGCTTTAAGTCGCACTTGAATATCGCTTCGATACTTTCACTTCGATCGCTTTATCCAAACTGTGTCGGTCGTGGCGCGTCCCGGCCTTATATAGCGCCGAAGATAGTTCTAGAACCTTCCATTGTAGAAATGTTCGAGTACATACAGGCCCCGATCGACCAGATGTCGATAGTTCGGGAAAATTCTAGAAAGTTCTCGCATCGAAATTTATAGAAGGGTCTTCACTACTAGTTCCGCTACTTGATACTAGATGGCGCTAGTGGTAACTACTGTCACCATGTACCAGGCATTAATTGTGGCGCACAACATTATGCTAGGTATAGACGCCAGCACATCAAGCTACCCGAAACTGTCAAATTTTCCCAATCAACTTCGAACCTTATGCTTTAGCGATAAAGTTGAAAATCTATTAAAGAAATTTGACAGATTGTAGTAGCTTGATGTGCTGGCGTCTGTACGTTAGCTCATTTGTCAAAGTTAATTTAATTTTCTTTAGCAAACGCTCAAGTGTTCTTAGAAATCCATCCAAAATGATTATTATCATAGTAAGTTTACAATAGATGAACGGTTGGTTTCAGAATATATTACTATTCAAATCTATGTACGAGTAGATAAATGTTTCCGTTGAAACCGTGTCAGTAGCTGTAACTGTAAGCAGAGACTTGAAACGTTACTCAAAATAACGTTACACGTAGTTCCAGTAACGATAATTTGTACCGTTCCACCAGGATCGTAACAAAATTAATTCCTTGGCTATAACGATACTGACAAACGGAACGAAATCTTAAACTGTTCACTAACAATATATAACGTAAACGTAATCGTTATTAGTATAACGATATAATGCCATCAAAAACAAAACTTGTAAAAAAAACCAAGTCTCGCAACTCAGTTCTTCTACAATAAAAAGTTGTGAGATCCATGCAATACCAAGTCGGTCAATTTATTCAGTCCCTACTTAAGGGACCTTCTGTCTTAAGTTATTACGTAATTAGCTAACCTAACAACATCTTGTAGTGTTCATATCAATATTAAAAATCTTTTATGTTTAAAATACATAGATTGACTTGGCAATCGCACTGTGGGATACATTGTGTTTTCATGCTAATAACTAGGTTAGCTAATTACGTAATAACTTAAGACAGAAGGTCCCTTAAGTAGGGACTGAATAAATTAACCGACTTGGTATTACATGGATCTCACAACTTTTTATGGTAGAAGAACTGAGTTGCGAGACTTGTTTTTTTTTTACAAGTTTTGTTTTTGATGGCATCTCACATCTTTTTGTAGATTTTTTTTTTTCCTTTCCGGTACCCTTTTAACTTTTTTTTTAACCTAATCTGTTGACCATTTTACAAGTTACCTTTGAACATCTAGGTACATTCAATTATACATTATAGCTTCCGCTCGCGGCTTCGCCCGCGAGGTATGTCGATAAAAACTATCCCAAGTCCTTTCCCGGGATGCAATCTATCTCTCTGCCAAATTTTATCGAAATCCGTTCAATTAGGCGTGAAAAGGTAACATACAGACAGACAGACAGAGTTACTTTCGAATTTATAATATAAGTATGGATAATTGTTATTTTCCTCGCTAGAGAGCTCCGATAAACGCGTGCGATCGCTGCTAATTATAAAGTGCTGTAGACATTTACACTCCAAGGCGGAATCGTCTATGAATCTCCACCTGAACAGGCTTTCCTTGCTTCGGCCAACCTGGGTGCGGAGTCTGTTTAAAGACTTCCAGGTTACCCAAAGGAAACTCATGTCCAGGTAGGAGTTCAGCGGGTGGTACGAACGGTTTGGGTAAGGAAGCACTGTCTCGCCACATATTCAGTCTCTCTTGTGATGGTTCGCCAGTGAATGGAACGACACACTTTAAAAAACTGTTTCGACTTTTCAGCCTTTGTGGCACAAGGATGTTGTCGTGCAAAGGGTTTTGTGTGTCGGAGACCATTTTGGGTCATTCGCTGGAGCTTGCCACCGCTCTGCGAGGCACTGGTGGCGCTATTCCTGCTAGTGGATACAGCATTTGTACCTGGGTTGGTTTTAGCCAGCCAGTGATGATCCGGCACGTTTCATTCAAAGCTGTATCCACCAGCTTTGCATGAGCAGAACGGCTCCACATGGGGCACGCGATTTCTCCCGCAGAAAAAGATAGCGCCAGTCCAGTAGTCCGCTTGATATTTTTGCAGTTTTTGCTTTATACAGGACAGGTCTTTACCTGTCCAGGGTAACACCAAGATATTTAGGGTAGTTGCTGTGCTCGATGGACACCCCACCCCAAATGATGAGAGGTCGTGACTACTTAACCGGACTATCCTGTGGTTGCCTTAACACGTTGAACGCCAGACAGCAGACACAAAAGAAAATCTATTGTTCGCGATCACCGGTGACCGCGTTGGCAGTCAAAGCCTTAAGTAAACTCATCAGTGCTACCGCTATGTCCCTACATTTGAAATCTGTAATATCTTCGAAAATATTCATTTAAATTAGGTACATGCTGTAAGGGACAAATTGATCTATATTAAATGCACAATGTATTTAAGGTACTTAATTGGATAAGGATTTATTTTTTTTTTGGATGGGAAATCATCAAATGACTTCTCTCGCTCTGGGTCGAGCGGAAGGGAGTGTCAGACTCTTACTGACTAAAACCCACCCGTGTTCCTTCCTTAGCCCTTTATGTTCCGAGCCAGCGGTAACCCTTTCGGACAATCCCGCTGGATTGGATAAGGATTAATGCTGTATTGCTTAAAATCGCTTCTTACATAAGCCATTATTTCTCGTAAAAAGTAAAGGATAAAAAATGGTTATTGTGGGTTATCCCTAAGAGATAGACATATACCATCGTGAACTTTTTTGTAGACCTTTTTAAGGTGTACAATACTGTAGTACATTATTCTGATCTATCTCGTAGGGTTCAGCTAGCTTTTGCAATATAAGCTCAAAAAATGTGTTTATTTACGACATCACATTAGAAACCTCTAAAATTATCAGTGTTTCTCTACTATATTATGCATGTATTATACATATAAAATCGCATCAAAATCCGTTGCGCAGTTTTAAAGATCTAAGCATACATGCGGACAGACAGACAGCGGGAAGCTACTTTGTTTTATACTATGCAGTGATAAACAGGTACACTGATTCATTAACTGCAAATGTAACTTTGTAATACTATATATTTATATAGGATTACAAAGTTATTTATGCAGTTGGTGTATCTAGAAAAGTGGAACGAAATTGCAAAATATTTTAGTTTTTCCTTGATTTATACACTAAACACTAATTGTATTCTAAATTTGAAGCTTCTATGTCTGCTAGAAGTGCCTTAGAGTTTTGATGATCGGTCAGTCAGTCAGTCAGTCAGTCAGTGAGTGACAAAATTATGAAACTTTGACTAGTTATAATTCTTAAACTACTGGTTCAAATTAAATGAAATTTGAAAAATAGCGTGTTTATACAATGCCTGCTTGATTACTGAAAATTCAGGTCTCTAGTTTTATCCACAACGAAGTTATAGGGTATCGAAAATGGCCTGAACTGCTTCGAGAAAAGGATGGTACGGCCGTGCCCATTTTTGCTCGACTTGGTGGGGGCACTTCCGTGCCCCCAAATATCGTTAAAGTATGAAGAATAACGTTACAAATGAATCTGTAGCGTTTCACCTGTAATGTTATTACAAGCGGATAAGCTTAATTTTACTGATAACTATAACGTTACTTATAATATTGTTCTACGAAAATGGTGTTCTATAACTTTTTTTTTGTAACGTTATTGACATTTTTAGGATTCAGTATCGTTACAAATTTCGGAACGTTATACG
Organism: Mesoligia furuncula; assembly: GCA_916614155.1. Lineage (NCBI taxonomy): Eukaryota > Metazoa > Arthropoda > Insecta > Lepidoptera > Noctuidae > Mesoligia > Mesoligia furuncula. The sequence goes on from OU744794.1 coordinate 28,353,779, forward strand.
ATAACATTAGTGGTAACGGAACGAAATTCATTTCGTTTTCAAGTCCTTGGCTCTACGTTAGGATACTCGTACTATCGCGGCCTTTTTCGCCATATCACTTAAAAAATTTACCGTCTAAATCCTGCAGCGGTGCCGAGCCACGCCCCCTTAAAGTTTTCGCCTATTACGAAAGCGATAATTATTGCATTATCGCTTTCTTCTCTTTCTTTTTTGTGATAGCGTAATGCGTTACTATGCTGCGCAGTCCAGGTTGCAACTAATTGTAGTTGCACCCTGCACTGCGCAGCTTAGTAAAGCATCACGTTCAGTTTGTCCGTAAAATTCACAAAAGGTGTACTCCTTTTGTGAATTTTTTGCGGACGAACTATTTGACCTTGGAGCACTTCTATTTTTTGAGTGCAAGCAAAAATTAACTTGTCACAAACTTAGTGGTCGGGCGAGAGTGCCCGCGATAGTACGCTTAGCTTCATCTTCGAAGTAATGGATTTACACCACCACCACTTTTTTTTTTTATTTGGACTTAAACTTCGCGGTCACTGTCGGACTGAATAGAAAAGAAAGAGCAGCGCGATGACACGATTATCTATTTACAAATAATCTATTGCTTGGACTAAAAAATTAAAACACATGTCACATATGTTGCTTGCAGAATAATCTGACAAAAAATCAGAATGATTGTAAGTACCTATGTAGGTATATTAGTATGGTTTTTGTTGTAAAAAGAAAATTTTTAGAGGTGTCTTCATGATTTTTTTTCTATCGTATCAAATTAGTTATATTATGTTTTCAACACACTATCTACCTAGCATACATCCAGAAAAATATAAAGAAAAATTGACTTGATTGCTTCTAAAACTTGCGTTTTTTGCGTTTAGGTCCTGTAATACCCTTAAGTTACCGTGGCAACATGTTTTCATCATACACATACATAAACTCACGCCTCTTCCCATGGGGTAGATAGAAACTACAGATCGCCACGCCGCTTACTTTGTTTATGTTCATATCCTTTTTTTTTGCGGATGGGAAATCATCAAATGACTCCTCCCGCTCTGGGTAGAGCGGAAGGGAGTGTTAGACTCTTACTGACTAAAACCCACCCGTGTTCCTTCCTTAGCCCTTTATGTTCCCACCCGTGTTTCTTCCTTAGCCCTTTCGGACAATCCCGCTGGATGTTCATACCTTTACGGGGTAATTGAGTTACAATAACAGTAGCAAGCAATGGCTTTCATTTGGACAGTTCAACAACATTCATTGAGTCACGTTGTTCAGCAGATTTTTTTTTTGATCATATGAAGCAATAGATAAGCAATTCCTTCAAAATTATTGAGGGGCCCTTGGCTAAATAATATCAGCGGAAAACACGTTAAGCCGTTGCCGTTGGTCCCGGCTGTCATTCGTGGATCTTTGACAGTCGTTACGGGTAGTCAGAAGACCGAAAGTCTGACAAACAGTCTTATCAAGGGGTATCGTATTAGACAGTAATTGGGTTATGGGGTCAGATAGGCAATCGCTTCATGTAAAAAACTAGTATTCAGCTGCATCCGGTTAGACTGGAAGCCGACCCCAACATAGTTGGGAAAAAGCTAGACAGATGATGATCCTTCAAAATGGTTCAGAAAAATGAAAGAAAATACGTTTATTTGCGGTAAATATGACGCAGAGAAAAAACACAAACACAAAAGAAAACAAGTTTTTTATTTATTTTCCAACTTACATCTGTCATTACAGGGAAACCTATTGCGATAGTGTACATATCTAAACTCTTATCCTAATTTATTACTAACTCATTATTATAAATAAAATTTGTAACTTATTATAAACAATGCGTTCTTTGTGAACTCACTCACTCGTGTCATTAGCTATTAGGTTGAGAGTGCGAAGTGCCTCACTTAAAAGATTGGAGCTCGCGCGCGGCTCCGCCAGCAGCCGTAGCTGTCGTCGTCACCACATGTACCTGTCCGGGACACAAACCTATGTGCCCTAATATGTCCGCATTATATACCTTCCCTCTAAGTACCTACTTTCAAGTTGGGAGAAAATATGCGTCACATCCACGCGAAAATATGCGTCACATCCATTTTTTCTTTATGCGGGCATCGCTTAGCATAAATAAAAAATGTTAACTCTGCCCTCCGTTTATACATCCTTATATTTTGATCGTTTTAATCCTTAAAAGGGGTCATTGTACTCATCATTATGAACAACTTTTACTATGGGACCAACCCTAAAATCGCGAAAAAAAAATCAACTGTTCCCATATTTATGTTCGTATACCTAACTCGTCAAAATGTAGGGAACAGCTGTTTTTAGGGTTCCGTAGCCAAATGGCAAAAACGGAACCCTTATAGATTCGTCATGTCTGTCTGTCTGTCCGTCTGTCTGTCTGTCTGTCTGTCCGTCCGTATGTCACAGCCACTTTTCTCCGAAACTATAAGAATTATACTGTTGAAACTTGGTAAGTTGATGTATTCTGTGAACCGCATTAAGATTTTCACACAAAAATAGAAAAAAAAAAACAATAAATTTTAGGGTTCCCCATACTTAGAACCGAAACTCAAAATTTTTTTTTTCATCAAACCCATACGTGTGGGGTATCTATGGGTAGGTCTTCAACAATGATATTGAGGTTTCTAATATAATTTTTTTCTAAACTGAATAGTTTGCGCGAGAAACACTTCCAAAGTGGTAAAATGTCCCCCCCTGTAACTTCTAAAATAAGAGAATGATAAAACTAAAAAAAATATATGATGTACATTACCATGTAAACTACCACCCAAAATTGGTTTGAACGAGATCTAGTAAATAGTTTTTTTTAATACGTCATAAATCGGAAACCACAATTTACCATTCATTCAATCAACTCAAAAATAAAAAAAAACATTTAATTTCATAAACATAAACCTTATGCATAAACCCGGATGTTACGGAACCCTCGGTGCGCGAGTCCGACTCGCTCTTGCCCGGTTTTTTTTTTCACTATTTCAGGGTAGGTCCCATAGTAACAGTTGTTCATAATGATGAGCACAATGATCTCTTTTAAGGATTAAAACGATCAAAATGTAAGGGTGTATATTAGAAAAAGCCACTTTTGTTAAAAAACCCTAAAACTGTTTAATTTTGACAAGAACGAGTGCCGCAAAAACAAGTTAATTCTACCAGCACCTAGACTACAAATGTACAAAAAAGTTACCTGAAAATATGTGGTCCACGGAAACAACACGTGTATTTAAAGCTAGGTTAAAGGCATTGCTCTTAAAAAAAATGTTACTACAGTATTCAAGAATTTTTGGAAGATAAAATGTTAAAATAGAGTTCAAATATATATATCTGTGTGTAAATATTATAATTGTTTAATGTGTACACACACATTAAACAATTATAATATTTATATTTATATTGTGTGATATATTATAATTTTAGCATCTCCTTAATAATAATACTACTACTAATACTCATTACAATATTATTAGTTTTAAGTAATCTTGCTGCGCCCTAACAGGGTCATGTACTGACTAGTTTAAGCCTAGCGTATAACTATGTATGTGTACATTGTGCAATAAATAAATAAATAAAGCAAATACAGAGTGTGATTGAAAGTGTTTTAGGCATTTAGGGTGCTAGTCATATACGCACACCCGTTGCGAGTAGTACGCACCTGACCTTCTGAAGGACATCATCAATAAGGTTTGGTTTGGTGGTTTGGTTTGGCTTGAGGTTTGGTAAGGAGGTTTTGGCGTTGAGGGTAATTTTAGGTTAAACGGCTATAACGCGACTGATCCGAGAAAAATTCACATTCAAGAATACAATAGGGCCATAAACGAACGCTACGCGTAGAGGACGTAACACGACTCCCTCTATTTATCAGGTTAACCGGTAAAGCTCCGCGCGTGACCGATGGGTCACGAAACAATAGAAAATCAATTGTGTCTCATTAGCGGTGCTTAATGAGTTAATATTTATCTGCCTGCTAATTATCACCTTTGTAAGTTGCCTTTCATACATCCTCTCAACATGACCAAAGCATCTAAGGAGTCCAGATTTGGGACCCTGAGGGGGATTCTGTCTGAGGGGGGAATAATGGAATAAGCCCTAACTAAGCATACTCTTTTCAGTTTTAATTCATCATCATCTGCTTGGCCTTTTTCCAGCTATGTTGGGGTCGGCTTCCAGTCTAACCGGAACCAGCTGAATACCAGTATTTTACATGGAGCGACTGCCTATCTGACCTCCACAATCCAGTTACTGGGTAATACGATACCCATTGGTAAGACTGGTTGTCAGACTTTCGGGCTTCTGACTACCCGTAACGATTGTCAAAGATCCACGAATGACAGCCGGGACCAACGGCTTAACGTGCTTTCCGAGACACGGAGGGGTCACGGTATGCAAAGCCTAACCACGGCAAGCGTAGCTTAACCTGTTCGGCTGTTATTATTTAGCCACGGGCCCCTCTTTTCAGTTTTAATTATACCAACTAATATTAGTAGTAATATTATGTAGCTTCTTCTGCATGTGCATATTTTTGCGGTCGAAACGGTACTGCATACTGCATCCAAGCTTTAAACAAATTTTGCGTTAATATATACCTAACATCACTTTTGTAATTGCATGTTTTGTTTATCATGAATTTTGGCGAAGTAACGCCAAATTTCATGACCTACCTGTGTGACCTATTTAAAAAGGTAGTTTATGGGCCGGAGGGCCGGAGATGAGACATATTTCCACTTTATTTATAAATGTTGCTTAAAGGTAGGAGTCGTTTAAACGTCATGTATGTTTAAACAGTACCTGTGGACCAATTTTGATGAAATGTTTTATGGAGGTAGCTGACACCCTGGATTAACTTACCCAGAGGTTACTTTTTATCCCGATATTCCCACGGGATCGACACTTATGCGGGTGAGACCGCGGGGGGCAGCTAGTTTTCCATGAATATTTGTTACATAATTAATACAAGTCTGTTTTTTTCCTCGCAAGTGTGTTGAAAAACGTCGTATGAAACGCGTGTGCATTGATCATTACACACTCTGCTTCCTAACTATTTAGCTCGGTATAGTGATCAACATAGCACACATATATCATATTGCACTATTTAAATATTAGCTTTTCGCGAAAAAAAAATCAGCTGTTCCCGACATTCTGACGAGTTATACCAACGTACCTACATGTAGGGAACAGATGATTTTTTTTTCGCGATTTCAGGTGTGGTCCCAGAGTAAAAGTTGTTCATAATGCTGAGTACAGTGACCTCTTAAGAGGATGTTAATGTTTTACCAATAACCCCGTATAATAAGTCAATGGTTAGCTTATATTATGTAAATATTATCTGACTATTAAGATTCCTTTATCTAGAAATAATATAAATTGTATGCGGTAAGTTCTTAAAATTATAGGAATCAGGAATAATTAAAGTCCCATCTGCAAATATTGAAGCTACATTCAACCAAGACAAACTAGTTTTAAACACTGAAATCAAACTGCAAACACCAGGGCGACATGACCAAAAAGAGGTTCGCTCTACCCCGCTCATTTCTCGCTTATTATTCAGTAGATGTACACCATTAACATGCAAATCAGCTCGTTAACGTCGCATGTTGAGACAAAAGATCCCGTCGGCGGTACTATTGTGTTTGAGTAACGTCTTTTATAACAGGAATATTGTATCAGGGTTATGGGACGTCTTTACTATGAGGGATGTTAAGAATTGTGTAAGAAATTGATGAATGGAATGATGGATGAATGCATTTATATTTGAGAGTAGCTATGTTGGCAAATTATGTAGCATCTCTCGTTTCACCTAGGACTGCCTAGGCCATTGAAAATAAAAGTAAAATGTCGGATATTTTTGACACCGTCTGTGCGAATTTGCTGAAATAATCAAAATCATGAGGTTGTAATTGTAACGCAGTAAATAGGTACGTACAATCAGATTATATTATTATATTCATTATTATTATTATTAATTAGTCTGTGTGGTGCCGGACCGTCTGTGTGGTGCCGGACTTAAAGAATTGCACCACCTCTTACTTCCCGTGGGTGTCGTAAAAGGCGACTAAGGGTCTTACCGGAGAATGGGCAGCAGCGTTCTCTATTTATTCCACCATCATACCATACTGCGATCGCCAACCCGCCTGCCAAGCGTGGCGATTATGGCAAAACCCCCCCAAAATTGGGAGAGGCCTATGTCCAGCAGTGGACGTCTATCGGCTGAAACGACGATTAGTTATAAATATAATAATTTCAATCTAGGTTAACCAACAGCTTCAAAAATGCACTGCTAAGTGCGTTTATAGTCATAATATATAAAACTCTTTGCTTAGCAGAACAAGAAACCATGAGAATAACAGCTATTCTTATTCGGGGGTCTACTTTAAATATTACGATTACTTGGCAGAACAATCGACACAGTAAAATCTATGTTGAATAGAAGATGCTTCTTAAATAATAATAAAATAGTAACAACTTTGTTGTTCAGGGAAACTATTACAATATGACGGAGAAGGTATTGTGTCTCGTTATTATCAGCAGTATTTTAACTACTGTGGGCGTACTGTGGGCAGTGTTGGTTATTGCGCAATAGAAAAACCGTTTTGCAGTTCAAATCAGATTATAATTTCACAAACAATTTTATCACACTAGCAAATCCCACACTGTAGGTACACGACACACCCAGATACGGAACGCGGGACAGTTTCTGAGCACATGTTGCCCGTACGATGTCCAATGTCCAAGAGCTCCACATCGTTCTGTAGCGGTCTCGTCGACTCCCACGAACTCAGGCTAGACTCTGTCAAGCGCCACCAGATGGCGCTAGCCTTCCGAATAGTCAAAAGAATGACCGGATGCGACAAACATTTAAACAACACTAGTTTCGAAACTAGAATTCCGTGTCGTGGAGACTAGTTTCCTTCGTCTTACTAGATTATTAGTTAGGTAGACATCTAGGCATACATAGCATCGGTTGGTAAGATTTCTGAGGGGACAATAATCGAGTGTTCTCGTGTTCTATATCTTAGATGATTATGCAAATTCTGTAATCTCGATGCTCAGACGCACGTAGGAAATACTGGCGACACTAGGCGATACCTCTACTAAGTACAAGTAGGGGCTGAAAGTAGACATAACAAAACACTAAAATTGATATGAAGGGCGTTAAAGTATGCTTATCTGAGGGTTATAGGTGTACCAGAATCTCATGGCATAAAAAAAACATTGTGATTTTCATATGGCAATGTCAATCCATGTGAAAATTACTAATTTTTTTATGCCATGTGGTTCTGGTAGACCTCTAATACTATGTGTTGAAAGAATAAGCTTGATAAAAGAAAAGTTAAAATTTAATTTATTTGAACCGAGCAGCTTTTCAATAGAAAAAATAACAAGGTGACAACAATAGAGTAAAGAGTACAAACCATAACTTTTTGTACATAGGTACACAACTAAATCAGTATGAATATACAACACTATGCATAGAAAGTAGGGCTATTCTATTCTATTTTTTTTATATGGCAAGCAAAGCCGATGTCGACCATTCTGCCCATATATAAAGTGAATTAGAAAAGGAAAAAGAAATCCGGGGGCCTTTTTAGGCCCCCGGATTTCTATTTCCTTTTCTCTTTCCCTTTCCTTCCCTTTCTTCTTTTCCTTTCTTTTTTTCTTTTCCTTTTTTTCTTTTTGTTTTTCTTTTCTTTTTTTTTATGAATCATAATATTTCGAAGACAGTCCGTGTTTTTCTTTTTTTTGCTCTACTACTTAGGTATAATCAAAGAGATTGAGATTGGATTTGAATTGGATTGATTGGTATTTATCCTTATATAATCATATAATCCTTCACCAATGGGATTTGATACGATTAAGTTAACAGTTAACTGTCCATTATGATTCATAATGTTATCTATTAATGATTCTGCCAAAGTCGCCTTTTTAGGCCCCCTGGTCAATATTTGATGAAAAGTGAAGTGACAGGCGGTTTTGTACCAAGTGCTGGACTACTTCTTTAAAGTGTCACTTGCGCTTACTTTTTTTATCCTTTATTACAAAGGTTCTTAATAAAAAACTAGGTTCTTAATAATTAATTACAATCCAGCTTATAAGACTAATACGCAATTTTAATCCAACTTATTTTTAACCCCCGACGCAAAAACGACGGGGTGTTATAAGTTTGACGTGTCTGTGTGTGTGTGTGTGTCTGTCTGTGGCATCGTAGCTCCCGAACGGATGAACCGATTTTAATTTAATTTTTTTTATTTGAAAGGTGAATTAGTCGGGAGTGTTTTTAGCTATGTTTGATGAAAATCGGTCCAAGATGGCCGCCGCCACAAAATGGCGGACTACATATTTTTTCACAACTCCCTTAATATGGGTATCAAATAAAAGGGCTTTGAAAAGTAGAATACTATACACTATGATAAATTTCAAATCCAAGATGGCCGCCACCACAAAATGGCGATTTACATTTTTTTTTTCACAACTCCCTCAATATGGGTATCAAATGACAGGGCTTGACTAGTAGAATACTATACGCTATTACAAATTTCAAATCCAAGATGGCCGCCACCACAAAATGGCGAATAATATTTTTTCTTCACAACTCCTTCAATATAGGTATCAAATGCAAGGGCTTGACAAGTAGAATAATGTGTAGTTACTATATTGAAAGGGAATGAGGAATATTAACTAACGAAATGAAAACTAAAAACCCACATATTTGAACAACAAACTAGAACATACATGAACATATTTTTTTGTGTGATCAACGCTCTAGAATGATGAGGAAAGTGGAGTGATGACTGGTACCTACGACCACTGAGTTTGACGATTTTTAATACGAATGGAATTATCCTACTTAAAAAGCGTGGGTATTTCTACATCAGATAGTGTCGCAGTCCCATTTTATAAACTAGATCTGAAATACCTAAGATATCTAATAGCTATGAAATACTTGTACGAAAGTTGAATAACTAAAGGAAGAACTAGAAAAAGGGAATTATTCCGTTCTGATCCCCTAAACCCCCTTCACCCCCCCCCGCCTCGATCCCCTCCTAGATCGTCTTCTGTGATATAATAAAACAAAAAAAACTGTTTAGTCTTAAAAATTATTCTTCAACTATAAGTACATTAATAATTATTTTTTGACGGATAAAAAACCTGATTAAACACCAAATTACCTGAATCTTAAAACGCAAGAAAATAATAGAAATGAAAAAATTAAGGAGTCCCTACAAAAAGCACGTTACCTAGATTCTTTAAGTTGGGGGTTTTTAAATTATTTGATCCTTTTCCAATTACTTACATTTAATTTTATTAGGTATTTTTTTGTGTCGGGGGTTTTTTAAAATTTTAATTTAATTTTTTACGTTATAATTATTTTAAAACTTAGAATAGTGTTGATTGAATTTTACACAAGTCAGTTCCACTTTCATAGAGTCTGATCATCATCATCATCATTTCAGCCGAAAGACGTCCACTGCTAGACATAGGCCTCCCCCAAAAGGGGGGGATCTGCCATAATCGCCACGTTTGGCAGGCGGATTGGCGATCGCAGTATGGTATGGTGGTGGAATGCATAGAGAACGCTGCTGCCCATTCTCCGGTACGCCCCTTAGTCGCCTTTTACGACACACAGACAAGAGTCAAAGTCTGATATAATGATTTAAACGCTTTGTTCATGTGTTATTTGACGTGTGTCATTTTCACTATTATTTCTACACTTTTTTACGCTATACTAACTCGAAACTTAAATTGCCGTTCAAACTTTCTTACAATACACTAACTCAAACCTAAACTGCCCTTCACATGATATTGTAGCGGTATCTACAAAACCACATTGCGAACAACGCGTCATACTGACGTCACGCAAATCCTGCATCGCGCAAGCAGAGTTTACCGCGCAACTAGCATAGATACAACGGCCCGACATGAATCATCGGGCAGTTGCCCGCCAGACACAACACCTGTCTGGTCGGAGGATCCGCCCCTTTCACCACTTTACGCCCTGTTCCTCATACCTCCATACTGGTGACCCCGAGCATGAACGTCAGCGCGGCCTTCGTGCCAATACTTCAGCGTGACGTCATCATCATCAGTCCCGCAAGCTTTAGCGGCGAGTCACCCAGCCAGCCAGCATCCACAGCTTCAACGGGTATCCTGACTACCAGCATGCAGCGACCGCGAATACCTGGTCATCACCCTCAGCCTCATCAGCAACCTTGGCACAGCACACTGCACTTTCGGCCGGTCAACAAGAAAAGCTCTTAATTCCAAACGCAACACCCGTCTGGTCAGAGGATCCTCCCTTTTCTATAGAGTATGAGTGAACTTTATACCCTGTTCCTCATACCGCTATAATATGAACAGGCCCTGTACATAAATGAAACAAGTCTAAGACACTGAGTAAGCTGCACGCTATTATTCGTGCAAGCCGCCATCGAGTTTGATATTAAATTGCCGATTGATTGATAGTTTCCTTACCCTGGCCAATGATGTTGGAATATGTTATGCGGTAACGCCATATTTAAGTGTTGTTTTCCTAGTGTGAAAAGTACACAGTATTTAGTAAGATTTGGTTTATAATTCTCTTCGTTAAATGTATAATTAGGTATGTTTTTAGGGTCCCGTACCTCAATAAGGATCACTTGTTGCCCGTCCGTATTTCTTTCTGTCAATACCCGTTTTCTCAGGAACGAGATATTAAGTAAAATTATTATAGAAATATGTAGGTTTACGGTTATTTGGAGTTCTGAAAAAAACAAGCTTCTAAGTCAACGCAATAAAAAATGGTCATTTTTATATATATATTTTGATACTCGCAAATATATCAAAACAGCACAATAAAGGAAGAAATCCGAAAATCGTAGCGTTGCATTTTTTTTTGCTCTTACAAACTTACATTTGCACTTGGAGAATGGACGTAACATTTTTTAAGTTTGTTCTTGGGACATATTCATCCCACTACAGAAACCTTCATTATGCGAAGTCTGACACTAACTTGGCCGATTTTTTTAACAAATAGTTAGAATCTTTAACAAATATTCTTCAATACAATTTTTACAAAGTAGATTCACCGCCTTGTTTTACGAACTGGGAAAGCGAGAAATTAAATGGTTCAATGCCGTAATTACAGAAACAATAAAAAAGCCATTGTGTCACACGTAGATCCACGTTCGTACGAAGGGTTAAAGCCGGGCAAACAATAATGTAAATTAAACTTTTTAAAACAAAGCAATTTTTAAACATTCGCCTCCCAGCTATGTATTTGAAAAAAAAACTTACAAACGTATTAAACACACATGACATTACTACACAGGTGTGCAGGGTATACACACCTTTAATAATATTAGAACGCTACCGGGCATGGCAGAAATTCCCGGAAACATGTGTATTTGGTAGCACTCACTTTTCCTTGTTAGTCTCACAGTTTGGCGCAGTTTTTGCGACTCTTCCACACAAATGGTTCGCCTCGCTTATATAAATTTCAGTGTAGTCTGAAATATTCAGGGAATTTTTGTGACGGGTTCTCGGTAACTAGTTCGTGCAATTATAATTTTTCAGTTTTTAAACGGCTTTTGGGAGAGGTCGAATGCTTTCTGAACAAGGTGAGATCAATCAGAAAGGGCTTTTGTATGTGTTATTTTTGTAACGATTTGTTAAAAGTGTTCATGAAATTAGTGAAGTTTTTCAGAATTTAAGCTTTATTTTTCCTTTTGTTACTGCACCTCTAAAGGCTCATATATTGCCAGCTGTTTTCGAACCCAATGACACGGCACGCGACGATGGGAAGAGGCCAGACGGAATGACCATAATGCCTTGGAAGTTTTGTAGGTCTGTGGTGTGGGATGCAGCATGTATAACAGCCTTACCTACTAGGAGCTATATGTTTGGGTCGTTTAGGGTTGAAACACTAGGGCCAGAGGGGAGAGGCCAGAGATGGGGTTAAAGTGCTCATCGAGTATTTCGGGACATTACCAAGCGGTTGGTCGACTCTTCACATGATTCTGATCATGTGAAGAGTCTGGCCTATTTTTAGGTCAAAGGATCAGGATTAAATTGCTGCTAGCCTTTTGGGAATTTTTCCCATTGACAGCGATACGGACGAATTTTTTAATAGCCAATGACCTCTTCCCCTTTTTTATATATACCTACTTGTACTTACGTATATGTATATTTTAGTGTTAGCTTGTATATTATTGTATTTAAGGTGACCAGTTGGAAGCATTAATAATAGATATTAAATGTGTTTAATTAATGTAAAATACACACACAGGTGTGTATTTTATTTACATACGTACAGACCTACCAATATTTAATTTATTAAAAAAATACCGAATATAGAGGTATGAGGAACAGGGTGTAAAGTTCACTCATCCTCCATAGAAAAGGGAGGATCCTCCGACCAGACGGGTGTTGAGTCTGGCGGGCAATTGCCCGATGATTCAAGTCGGGCCGTCGTATCTATGCTAGTTGCGCGGTAAACTCTGCTTGCGAGATGCAGGATTTTGCGTGACGTCAGAATGACACATTGTTCGCATTGTGGCGTTGTAGATACCGCTGCACGACTATTTATAAAAATATGGTTAAAATTGTTATGTATTTAGATTTCGATCATGATTTTGTATGGTTTTCGATTTCAAGTTAACTTTATTCACGTTGTTAAATAAAAGTTTGGTGAAATACTAAAATATTGAGCACCACATCCAGTCTTCGATCATTGTACGTTTTACGTATCCACATTACAGGGGCAATCAATCACTATCGTCGGCAACTTTAGAGAGCTCTCACTAGAAAATAAAATAAATATTCGTAAATTGAGAATGTTTTATTACTTACTTTGTGGAACATGTGTGCCGTGTGCCGTATTAATTTATCTATATGTGTGTATTTATTTATTTTACCATTTATGTACTTGTACATACATAATTATATAAACAGACAGGAAAAAAAAACAGAACAGAAAAATAGGTGCAAAGGTGATGCTCATTTCATAAGAAATCTCTTCCAGGATACCTGTGATAGGACAATAGATAGAGAGATGTGGACAGTGTGTGAAAGAGTAAAGGAGACAAAAAAATACAAAAAATCATAAGCAATTCAACTTATTAACATCATCTATTCATTCAAATCTTCATTTATTTGGGTATTACCTAAAATAAGTAGATAATGTAGAGGCTGTAACCTGACAATGGTATTAGTATGCAACCTCCGCAAGTCTGTTATAAGTTAAGTCTTAAATACGAGACAAAAATTGATTTGTATTGAGAATAAAAAAGATTTGACAGTTAGCTTAGACCAGCGTATGTCATGAGATGAATTCAAGAATGTAAAACGAATCCGTTTTTAAATACTTAAGTATTATTTAAGTAATTCCATACAAGTGTTTCGTTGTAGTACTTCTTCCACAGGAACTTTTTCTATTTTGCGATACACTGAAAAAATAATTTCTTACTACACCGCATTAAAGCGATTTCATTAAGACTTACTAAATTTAAACAGTAAAAAGAAATGTTTGTAAAACGGTAAAGACAAAACTTTTAATAATTGAACATACTATTTACTGAAAAAAAAACAACAAAAAAAGGAACCGCCATTTGCTGTAATGTAAGTAAATTTCAATGGTTTGAACGATATCACCCAATGAATAAAACAGTTAATTTTGTGAGCTAATTATAACGTTAAAGTTTACTTAAAGTTTACTGTCATGACGGTAATATTTTGCCTCAAGCTTTAACTGTTTTCGGATCAGTAAAATACGTGTTCCACGCGCGCCTCAAAGAGATGTCAGCCCTAAGGGGGGCCCCTTAGGGCCGAAGCCTGCCGGGCCAGCGGGATTGTCCGAAAGGGTTACCGCTGGCCCGGAACATAAAGGGCTAAGGAAGGAACACGGGTGAGTTTTAGTCAGTAAGAGTCTGACACTCCCTCCCGCTCCACCCAGAGCGGGTGAAATGACTCCTCATTTGATGATTTCCTATCCAAAAAAAAAAAGGCTCATATGGAACTGTGTAAAGCAGTTCAGATCAATGTTTTCTCATTTTTATTTACTGCTTATTTATTTCAGTGTAGTTAAGCTTCACTTTGCAGTAGATATATTTTGGATAAAGTTATAAAAATATGTGTGTTATTGTCTTCCTGACCTGACTCTAACAGCAAGACTGAGGAATATTTTTTTCAAAAACAACGTGCATTATTTATAACGCACTTTGCACTTTTTGTTTGCAGTATAATATGTTGTGTTCCTTTTAGTCTGTGTTGAATAAAAATGTATATTCTTTCTTTCTTTATTTACTGAGTAGTTAACCTCTGATTTTGCATGATTGTCAAAATCTGAAAGTGATCTTTATTCTCGTCAAAATAAGGTTGCTGCTGGGTTGCTGTTATTAGAGGTAAAACAACTGTGAACGGACTGTAGTGTTTTAGCTCCGCATATTATGTCATTATCATTGGATAATTTTCATGTGACCTTCGAGGCTGACAGTCACAAAATTTGCACTAAAATTTCAACATCGACAAAAAAGAAAAAAAAAAAACCGGCCAAGTACGAGTCGGACTCGCACAAGAAGGGTTCCGTACCACAAGGCAAAAAACGCCGAAAAACACGTTTCTTTTATACCCCTTTAAATTTTAACTTTATTTTATTTTTATTATTTTGTTGTTATAGCGGCAACAGAAATACATCATCTGTGAAAATTTCAACTGTCTAGCTATCACGGTTCATGAGATACAGCCTGGTGTCAGACAGACAGACAGACGGACAGTGGAGTCTTAGTAATATGGTCCCGTTTTTACCCCTTGGGTACGGAACCCTAAAAAAGAACATCAACAATCCGTGGCGCGGCGGCGCAAGCCACTGCTGCTGGTGGTGCCGAGTGCGCGCACTAACCTGCTGGAGCGCGCACCGGTGACTCGTGCGCTGCGCACTCTCAACGCGGTGGCGGATGCCATAGACTTATTCACCCGTACACTGAGTGAGTTCACAAGGGCCACGTACTGTGTAGCATGTAAGGTATAGTTAAGTATATTTTAAGTTACTTTGTCGCATTAGATTTATCTGTAATGGCAAAGTTAACATTTCATGTGATAAATAAATAAATAAAAAATATATGTATCAGCGAACAAAGTTCTAACATCCCAAATATCGACAACGATTGAATTTACAACGTACACTGGTGCACACCAGTGCCATGTAAGTAAGCCGTTACAGTCGCGAGCATCGCCCGTCCATCACCACAAAATGTTCCAACAACATAGTTAGGTATCGTACACATGGCGAAACAGTTTGGTGTGCAGGCCACAGTTGTCATATTGTGCGCACTGTGCATGACTTGCAACTGAATTTTTTATTCTATTTTCAGGGCAAGCAGAGCCATTGCATCATTCTGCTAATGTCTAAAGTAAAAATTTTCGATTGAGTTTTTGATTGTGTGCGGAATAACTTTTATGTACAGACGCCAGCACATCAAGCTACCCGAAACTGTCAAATTTTTCCAATCAACCTTGAAACTTATCATCATCATCATTTCAGCCGAAAGACGTCCACTGCTGGACATAGGCCTCCCCCAAAAGGGGGGGGGGGGTTTGCCATAATCGCCACGCTTGGCAGGCTTGAACCTTATACTGTAGCGATAAAGTTGGAAACCTATAAAAGAAATTTGACAGATTGTAGTAGCTTGATGTACTGGCGTCTGTACGTACTAGATTTTTTTTCAGTTACTTTTTAGTAGCACACTGTGGCTAACTTTGATTGGTTGAATTTGAGTATGAAATAAAAAAACTGCAGAATTGAAGTCGAACGTAAACGCACATTTAAAGTGTAGTAGACAGATAATGTTGCCAGTGATTTAACAATTTTACTACTAAAATATGTTAAGTTGCCAACACACATGCATAACCCTGACACAGCAAAAAATATTAATCTCATTCACAGTCAAGTAGATTGATTTGTCATACCAGTCGGCACTTATTTTTTTAGGCTCACAATCTGAGTTTCGTTATTTAACTACCTGCACACCTACTTCTCTTGTCGAGTGCACAACTCGGCACAATAGTACAGTCGTGCACAGTACTAAGCTGGTGCAATCGCGTGCATCGGTCCATCGGCGCTCGGCACGAGTTTCTCTGATTTATCACTGGTTTACGTGGTTCAATGTAATTTTCGTGCATTTACAGTTTCATACGTGCGCCGTGCGGTCGTATGCAGCCGTTGTGTTAAATTTTATAGCGAGAAAACCCAATTTTAGAGAGATTTTTTAGAATTTATAAGATTTAAACAGTAAAGAAAGATTTTAATTAACTATTCCTTTCTAAAAGGGGGTCGTGGCTAAATGATAACAGCCGCACGAGTCGATCTTCAAGGTTAAGTAATGCTTGCCGCGGTTGGTTCGTGGATGGGTGACCGTCCATTACATATCGAGACCCCTTCGCACCTCGGAAAGCACGTTAAGCCGTTGGTCCCGGCTGCCATTCATAGATCTTTCACAGTCGTTACGGGAAGGCAGAACCCCAAAATTATATGACAACCAGTCTAACCAAGGGGTTTTACCGAATAACTGGGTTGTGGAGGTAAGATAAATCAGTCGCTCCATGGAAAATACTGTTGTTATCCAGCTGCATCTATTATCTGGGGGCACGGGAGTGCCCCCGCCAAGACGAGCCAAGCCAAGCGCAAGGGCACTACCTACCTTTTCTCGAAGCACTTCGTCGTATTTTTGAACCCTCTTAACTTGGCTTTCGATTATACCAGATAAAGAAAATTTTCGGGATATGATGTCAGTTGTTGACTTATTAAACCTATAAAGTTTCAGTTGCATAGCTCTTATACTTTAGATTTTATTGATATCTAAAATACCCCGATTTCGTCACTGATTCACTGACTCACTGACTGATGAACATCAATATTCTTAAGGTCTTCAGAAAGTCCTAGAAAGCTGAAATTTGGTATATAAGCTAGTAATAGTACACAAACAACAAAAAATCTTAAAACTTGAAACTTTTACTCCCCCAACCCCTTAAACTAGGGAGGGAAAGTTTGTATGAGACTTCCGTAAATTTTGATGCTAGAGGTCTGAAAATTTATATAGGGGGTCCTTGTTATAAATAAACCCCAAAAAAAGAAAGAAAAACCGGGCAAGAGCGAGTCGGACTCGCGCACCGAGGGTTCCGTTACATCCGGGTTTATGAATAAGGTTTATGTTTATGAAATTAAATGTTTTTTTTATTATTTTTATATTTGAGTTGATTGAATAAAATGTAAATTGTGGTTTACGATTTATGACGTATTAAAAAGAAACTACTTACTAGATCTCGTTCAAACCAATTTTCGGTGGAAGTTTACATGGTATTGTACATCATATATTTTTTTAGTTTTATCATTCTCTTATTTTAGAAGTTACGGGGGGGGGGGGACACACACATTTTACCACTTTGGAAGGGTCTCTCGCGCAAACTATTCAGTTTAGAAAAGATTATATTAAAAACCTCAATATCATTTTTGAAGACCTATCCATAGATACCCCCCACACGTATGGGTTTGACGAAAAAACAATTTTTTAGTTTCAATTCTAAGTATGGGGAACCCCAAAATTTATTGTTTTTTTTTAATTTTTGTGTGAAAATCTTAATGCGGTTCACAGAATACATCTAATTACCAAGTTTCAACAGTATAGTTCTTTTAGTTTCGGAGATAAGTAGCTGTGACATACGGACGGACAGACAGACAGACAGACAGACAGACAGACATGACGAATCTATAAGGGTTCCGTTTTTTGCCACTTGGCAACGGAACCCTAAAATTGAACAACAGAAAAAATACTCGTATAAATATCATAAGCAACTTACAAAAAGAAATGAAATCCCACAAAAACATTTCATGTTAAATGTTGCCAAGACGAGACCATGTAGCTCGCACTGTCAAAAAGTAATCAGATCTCATGTAGAGCCAAGCTTCTAACTCTACACGCCCTAACTCTACAAGGCCTAACTTCGCCAACTCTACACCTTAGTCAAAATATATGGCTTGGCCATTTCGCTACATTCACATGAGCGTAAGGTGAAAAACTCTCATACTGTTATGGTTCTTGTAGTAACGAAACGGCCAAGCGGCCAATGGTCGGGTTATGCACAACTGCTTCTACAAAAATACATGTGCAATTTACTCTTCAATCACGGTTTATTTTCTTTAAAACTTCAATTTTTAACTAAGTATTTCTTTCTAAACTCTAACATAACTATGTAGGTATATCTCTTGGTACGCTTTAAGACAAAAACTCTCAGTTTTAATTCCAATTTTGTTGCACTAAGAAAAACTAAAAAGCTCTACTTACAACATTTACATTACAGCGTAGAAGTAAACAAAATCTAGTTAAAAATCTTCCCCACATAGTAGAACCCTTTAAACAGAGTTAGCGATTTAAAAACGTCAGTGGGAAACTCGTCCAACTTGAGCTTAAATGAAATTCTGTGGCCACCGTTCGAGTAAGAGCTGAAAAAATAATTAACTTTTTGCTGACATTGTTTTTCTACACTTGGGGTGTTAAAGAAAAATGTTTGTGAAAAGGAATGTTGTTTCGAAGTGTTGAATAAGATGTTGGCATGAATATATTGATGGAGAAACGGCACGATAAGTGTCGAATAAACGAATTTACACGTTGCCAAGATTTTGCTTTTGGCATGGAGAAAAAATTCAAGAAACAAATAACTTGCATCATCTAAAACACTGTGGTGCAACTTTTAATAAAAACTCAAAGCATTTATTTCAATGAAACCATTTCTAGGCACTTTTTAATTGTCAAAACTTTGGTCAGTTAGTCAGAAAGTTGAAGCTAGTTGCCCATTCCAAAACGTGGATCTCTATGGAGAAGAACGGGCAAGAAACTCCAAGACTTGGTACTCTTTTACATCAAGATATTACAAAATATTGTTGCTTCAACTTGTCTCATTCTGCAGGCAAATAAGCAATTTATTTTAACGGTGTTAATCAGTATTTATGAATAAAACTAACAGCACCCCGCGGTGTCACCCGCATAAGCGTCGATCCCTTGGGAATATCGGGATAAAAGTAGCCAATGGCGCCGATTCCGTTGTTCACAAACTGAACTAAATTTATGTTCAATGCATCTTTTTCTTTCTATTTCATAAAGAAAAGGACAGAAGATGAATATTAGTTTAGTTCTGTCAAATTAAGATACTCCATAGCAAGTTTAGACGTGATTAAAAACTAGGTTACTAAAAATACGTCAATTCACGTTAGGCGCTGTCTAATTTGACAGGACTAAACTAATATTTATCTTCTGTTCTTTTCTTAATGAAATAGAAAGAAAAAGATGTACTGAACTTAAATTTAGTTTAGTTTGTGAACAAGGGAATCGGCGCCTATATGTTAATCCAGGGTGTCAGCTACGTCCATACAAAATTTTATCAAAATTGGTCCAGCCGTTTGAGCGTGAATAAATAACAAACATATAAACACACACACTCACAAACTTTCGCCTTTATAATAAACTAGTTGCGCCCCGCGGTTTCACCCACGTAAATGTCGAGCCCGTGGGAATATCGGGATAACAAGTAGCCTATATGTTAATCCAGGGTGTCAGCTACCTCCACACCAAATTTTATCAAAATTGGTCCAGCCGTTTAAGCGTGAAGAAGTAGCAAACATATAAACACACCCCCACACACACAACACACACACACCCCCACTCACACACACACACTCACAAACTTTCACCTTTATAATATTAGTGTGACTAGCTGCACCCCGCGGCTTCACCCGCTTAAGTTTAGAACCCGTGGGAATATCTGAATAAAAGTAGCCTATATGTTAATCCAGGGTGTCAGCTACGTCCATACAAAATTTTATCAAAATCGGTCCAGCCGTTTGAGCGCGAAAAAGTAACAAACATATAAACACACACACTCAAAAACTTTCGCCTTTGTAATATTAGTGTGATTAATTAGTATGAAACGTGTAAGCGAAGGTCTGACAAGCACAAGGTCATGAACTGAAACCCATAGATATCCGACCCTACCAAACACAATCAATTGAGTACTTACCATAGATATCCGAGGTACACTACAGATAAATCTCATCCTTTTCCTCTTGGTTTCGAAGGTTGGTTAAAAATATTGCCTCCTTCGAAAACGAAAACAGTAAGAAAGCCCAAAAAGCAATAATTTTTAGGGCTCTGTACCCAAAGGGTGCCAACGGGACCATAACACTCCCTTCCCGTCCTCCTTCTACTTTCCTTACACGTTCCATTACGAAACTTCTGTTCATATATAATTCAAATACTTGAAGCATTGTGGATCATATAATTCAAATACAAGTATTTGAATTATAGAAGTCGGTAAAAAAGGAGGTTATCAATTCGACACGTATGTATGTAATATTATTGGAACTGCATTGTCTTCATATATGACTATCTATTAGGGCTTCCAAACAAATTTACGAAATGTTATAGATGTATGTGTGTATGTATGTTTGTCTACGCATTTCTCCGCAACTATTAATCGGATAGTGACCATTTTTTTTATTGGCTTGCATTGACTTCAACTTGGGGAACAGTGAAAGTGTCATCAAAATCGATTCGGTAATTTTCAAGATATGGACTAATACGTGTAAGTGTGATGGCCTGGCTTATTGATACGAGCTACGGGTGTAGTGTCAAAGGGAAAACATCTCAAAACCTCGGTCAAAATCTAGTGAAATAATTACAACAAAACTATTACCTACTTTACAAACAAATATTCCAGTTTTACTTAAAACTAAAAATTACAAAATAAAAAAGGAATTTAAAAAAAAAAAATTGACTTCAAAAATAAATTAACTCAAAATTATGAAATAACTTTTAATTTCGGAAGTCGGTGGCAAAAAACTGAAACTAAAATAAAGATGTCAAAGACACCGACATCCGAAATGAAAAGTTATTTCATAACTTTGAGTTAATTTCTTTTTGAAGTTGATTTGATTTTTTTTAATTACTTTTTTTAAATGAACATAGTCATAAAGTACATTATGTCTTTACTCTTCTTGTTTCTACCTTCATTCTACAACGACCTGTCTCGTCACTGTGTAGCCTTTGTGCTATCTGTACATTTTTGTTCCATCTTTTATCTTTTATTCTTTGCAGTTTCATTACTGCTACGGCTCCTTTGAGATTTCGTTAGAGAGTCATATCATCTGCCTAGCCTTTTCCCAACTATGTTGGGGTCGGCTTCCAGTCTAACCGGATGCAGCTGAATACCAGTATTTTACATGGAGCGACTGCCTATCTGACCTCCACAACCCAGCTACTGGGTAATATGATACCCCTTGGTAAGACTGGTTGTCAGACTTTCGGGCTTCTGACTACCCATAACGACTGTCAAAGATCCACGAATGACAGCCGGGACCAACGGCTTAACGTGCTTTCCGAGGCACGGAGGGGTCTCGGTATGTAAATATGGTCACCCATCCACAGACCAACCGCGGCAAGCGTAGCTTAACCTGATCGATCGACCTGTGCGGCTGTTGTTATTTAGCCACGGGCCCCGTTAGAGAGTCATAATGAAGAATGAAATTCTGTTTTGTCTAATTTTGATTTTTTGGCTAGTTTTTATATTTTGTCATTTGAGTTGAGTGACTTTAAGGTAACTTCATCATAACGGCTAAAGTAACAATATAATTGCGATGACTACTATGCTTGACAACCAGTCTTACCGGGAAGTATCGTGTAACCATGATCTGACCAAGTTTGTGTCTGGACTTTAGTCTGTTTCCCAGAGTAAGTTTTTCAAAGTAGTCAGGAAGCACCGACCTCATCGAGCTTAAAAAAATGGGTGATGCCCCATCTCTCCAAGTTCCAAGTTGCCTAAAATGATTTTTCATGCATTCATTCTCAACATCCCAAAAATATAAAATTAAATTATTTGTAAAGTTCACACTTGACCAATCCTCGGACTGACGTGTCCAAAAGTCATCATCTGCCTAGCCTTTTCCGAACTATGTTGGGGTCGGCTTCCAGTCTAACCGGATGCTGCTGATCGATCAGGTTAAGCTACATCTGTGGATGGGTGATCATATTTACATACCGTGACCCCTCCGTGCCTCGGAAAGCACGTTAAGCCGTTGGTCCCGGCCGTCATTCCTGGATCTTTGACCGTCGTTACGGGTAGTCAGAAGCCCGTAAGTCTGACAACCAGTCTTACCAAGGGGTATCGTATTGCCCAGTAACTGGTTTGTGGAGGTCCGATAGGTAGTCGCTCCATGTAAAGTACTGGTATTCAGCTGCATCTCATGGTTAGACTGAAAGCCCAACATTGTTGGAAGAAGGCTACATTGTTGCTTGATTGTGACCACGTTGTTCTTCTAAACTGCGCAACAGATTTTGATGTGTATTTGACCATTGTTGGAAGTTGCAACACTTTAGTTAGTATTCACACATTGTAACATTGTACTACTGTCATCTCAGCTGTTTTGTGACACTGCCTTAGGGTCAGATTACACCGCGACGCGACGCGGCGCGCAGTTTTCAAGATAGCAATACAATTATAGACCTTATCGACTACACAAAAAGGTACACAATTCAGTGGGGTGGGCCGCGCGGCGCCGCGCGGCGTAGGTCGACGTAGTAGACACTGAATTGTGTACCTTTTAGTGTAGTAGATAAAATCTATTATAATTGTACTGCTATCATGAAAACTGCGCGCTACGTCGCGTCGCGGTGTGAATTGACCCTTAGGGAGTGAAAATAAAGCAGTCTTCGGATTCTTATTCAAGGTAACAAGTGCGTGTTATTTAACGTTCTTCCTATCCCTCATTTTCTGGAAGTCAAACCAACCTTCAGTCCATTACAAGAAAGGGAGTCGTCGTCAAGAGGTTTGCTGTGTAGGTAGTGCCACACACCAGCATTTCACCCCGCCGAAATCTCGAACAACCATCATTTAGGGAATTTATGCCGGAAGATTAATTAATAAATCTTCCGGAATAAATTCGGAAGATTCATTTATTCATTCATTTTTTCATTCACGCTTGGGTCAATGGGCCCGAGTGCGCGTCTCCTTTTTAAGGAAATTTCTCGCCGGCTGGTCGACACTTCACGTGACCAGAAGGCTGGGTCGTTCTTTGGCCAAAGAATTAGCATTGCCATTCAACGTGGCAATGCTGCCAGTCTTCTGGGCACGTTTCTGGATGACAGCGATGCGGATGAGTACTTCGACGCCTAAGTGTCCTTTGTTTTTGTATTTATTTGTATAGTAAGTTAGTTAGTCATTTAATTTAGTATTCCGGAATAAATTTCCTTAATGATGGTTAAATGGTAGTGGTATAATTCATACATATTAAACTGACGTATGATAAAGGAATCTCGATGTTTTGTCAAGTCGTAAAAACCGTGCAAAGCAGTGGCGGGTCCCTAGTTTTACAATACTTAAACTAAAGCTGAGTCACAAACGGTAATGAAGTAATTTTATGATGTTTTTTGTTATAAATGATTTATTTTCTGTTAGTAGGTTTGCACAAACACTTTTACACGTCAATCATATTTATTTTAAAGTAGATGAGGTCGGCGTTTCCTATCTGAATATTCTGAGAAGAAAGGCCGAAACAAACTCAGAGGTCACAGTCTCTTTTAAAGTCCAGACAAAATCTTGGTCAGATCATGTGAAGACCATGTAGATTGGTGTCTGAAATGGTCTTTTGAGGACAGAACCGCACAGATTAAGCGGACATGTCCAGTCAGTGCACGCATTTGTCAAAAATCGTGCAGCTCAACTCAGAACTTGAGGAGCTCAACGATTCTGCAAACAATACAATACCAAAGAAAGGACATTTGGGTAGGCCGCGTAAATTACTCAAACTAATAAAAAGAAAAAAAACAACTAACAAGGGAAACAGAAAAAATAAATGACCCACATAATACTCACTATAATTAAATAAAAAAAAATACTTTACAAAATAAATACTCATGTCATTGTATATAAAATTCATCAATGTTAATGTGTATATAAAAATCCGGACATAATCTTTGAGGACCATGCAGACTGTTGTCCGAAATGGCCTTATGAGGAAAAAACCACACAGATTGAGTGGACCTGTCCAGTCAGTGCACGCATTTGTTAGTAACCGTGCAGCTCAACTCAGAACTTAACTGTTATTACAAATATTAATTAAAACCCTCAAGTAAACCCCACTCTCTAGAGACCATTTATTATTTTAATTCTCCCCACAATGGACGCGAATTTAAAACGGTGTTTAAATTGTCGGATTTCAATTTGTTATTCACGCTTCGAACGGTGAATTAAAATCTAGTTTATAAGAATAAAAATCTACCGGACCTCGGGATAATTCGGAAAAACGAATATTCCCGAAGGACGGAAAAGAAATTATACAAACTGGGATACGCAAAGATGAAAGTCTTTTTGACTCTTTAAAGCATGAATGTTGTCTTGTAGTCTTTAAAATTAGGTACAGTTCATTCACAATTGTTCTACCTCTGATCATCACTGTCAAAATCACATTGATCTTTATTCTCGTTAAAATAAGGTTGCTTTTGGGTTTGTGACATTGACGATTCTGTCAAAATCACTGTGATTTTTATTCTCGTTGTAATATTAACCTTGCTTTGAAAAGACTGTAGTAGGTATGTACATTCTTATTGAAAAACAACTACAATTCCTGCAATATTTTGAATGATGTGGTCATCGTAGAAGCCACCTAGGAGATGACGTTCCTACGTTAATAGGATAGAATGGAGCTAGAGCCTAGCCTTAGGGTAGGACATCATCTGCCTAGCCTTTTCCCAACTATGTTGAGCAGCCGGATGCAGCTGAATACCAGTATTTTACATGGAGCGACTGCCTATCTGAACTTCACAACCCAGTTACTGGGTAATACGATACCCCTTGGTAAGACTTGTTGTCAGACTGTTGGGCTTCTGACGACCCGTAACGACTGTCAAAGTTCCACGATTGACAGCCGGGAACAACGGCTTAACGTTCTTCCGAGGGATCTTGGTATGTAAAGAGGGTCACCCATCCACGGACCAACCGCGGCAAGCGTAGCTTAACCTGATCGACCGACCCGTGCGGCTGTTATGAATTAGCCACAAGCTGCCTAGGTAACCTCCTAAAACGGAAATTCAAATAGCTGGTACTTACCCAGTCTGTATCATGTCTAGAACAAAAGAAAAACCAACAAAATGCACCTATCTTTATTTTATTTCTATCTACATTTAGATAGAAGGATAAAAGGATTCGGCGCGCAATGCCACATTCGCAAAATGACATTGGAATTTCGCAAAATGTCATATTCTCAAATTGTCATATTCTGAAAACCCACATCGCAAAACGTCATATTAGCAAAATGCCATTATCAAATTCTCTAAATGTCACTTCGCACCAGACCAAAAAAAAAAGAAAAAAAATACCAAAAATACCAAAAAACCAAAGAGACCAGATGTTCAGACCATGGAAATAAACAATTTTCATCATGGACACATAAATGAAATCATCATCATCATCATTTCAGCCGATAGACGTCCACTGCTGGACATAGGCCTCCCTCAATTTTGGGGGGGTTTGCCATAAACGCCACGCTTGGCAGGCGGGTTGGCGATTGCAGTCTCTTCTTCTCATACATTCATGGTATGATGGTGGAATGCATAGAGAACGCTGCTGCCCATTCTCCGGTAAGACCCTTAGTCGCCTTTTACGACACCCACGGGAAGTAAGGGGTGGTGCTATTCTTTAAGTCCGGCATCACACAAACATAAATGAAATCTAAGTTTTTATTTTTTGTAATTTTCGTACAAACTGAATACTTTGACGTAAATCACCCGATATGCATGCCTCTTTATCCGAATTGGCAACGACGTATTTTCATTCATAAGATTTGGCGGACTGAAACTTGCCAAAACAAGGTTCCCTTTCTTACTGCATAGCTTAATTAATTAAATTTCATTCAATGAAATTACAGATATCTTTGTAACGAAGCCTTTAAAAGTACTACTTCCTTTGTTATATTTGTCGTGGATAAATGGCAACACAGTATAGTGAACAGCGCCATCTAACAATTTGATTGGTGAACGAAGAATCATGTGATCGGAAACGCAAGCGAGCCCTACCGCTTGGACACGATCGTCGGTGGAGGGGATGCCGCGAGGACTGGTGGCGAGACGGAGTGTTGCGACAGTCTACAGTGGACAGTCGTCGAGCTCGGACAGTCTCGGCAAACGCTCAATACCAACGCACGTGTTTGTTTCCGACGCACGTGTGCGTTTCGGTTGTTAATAGCTAGTTTATTAAAGTTACTGTAAATTAAAATAATCTTTTCGTTCGAGTACCCACTGTAGTGCCCACACCTATCTAAACTATGTCGGATCGTGAAGAAGACCCGATGTATCGCATCTCGGCCACCCGGTGATGCGACATCAGAACTGGGATACACTCGAGCTGAAAAATTATGGAGAATTGAGCGTTGACGTCACGGTGCGATATTTCTTTGACTGGATTTCACCTGGATAAGGACATGGAGTGACTTTGAGAATCGAGCCAAGCAGCCTCGCAGCCGTCAGTGAAACCCTTCGTGTGCTGCAAGTGAGAAACACGAGCAGTGGCAGCCAAGCTGATGGTAGACAACGTGCTGGAAGTAGTGAAGGGGAGTGGATGACGTTTATCTGCCCTCAGGCACGTTACAAAATAAAGGTGAGCTGTATTGTTTTGTTTACGATTCTGGTGCTGAATGCTCGTTAGTAAAAGCGAGTTGTGCAGCCAAATTAAGTGGCAAACGAGTTAATACCGTTGTTGTGTTGATGGGCATTGGTCAAACGCGTGTATTCAGCACAGAACAAATCATGTGTAGCGTTGCGATTAGCTAGCAACAACTTGAGGTTTTATTTTTCTACCCGACATTTACTTGCAAAGTAACATTATGATAGAACAATGGCAGCTATAACAACATTGGCGATTTAGTGTTATTGAGTAGCAAAATCAGATACTAAGTTCAGATCATCAGAATTAGATCGGAAGTTCAGAGGTCCGCTTACGGTAGTTGATGTTTTGGACGGTGACCCCATACGTTAAAAGCTTTAAATTCTAACCGTACTTACAAGTATGCTCACGGTCGCATACGAAAGATGCCTCTAAATAGTGTTCCTAACGATTTAAACGTAGAAGACGGTGATGAGTGTTCTTCCACCGAGTAGTTAGAGCACATACCATGGTTAGGTCGCACTGTACGCACTTGTCTGTAGTCGAAACAGGAACTCGCTTATGAGTTGTTCAGGGAGCGATGGGCAGCTGGTGGTGCAGCGGGGACCAGGGTCTCAATGGAGACTATTGTTGTGTTGGTCTTGTAGTGACCTGGGAGTTGTGGACTCTATGTAAAGTGAAGTATGTTGATCGTATCACTTGAGGTGATGACGATATGGGTGGCATGAGTGTCACTAGCTGCTGCGACAGCAGGGCCATGAGCGTTGTATGTGATCTAAATTGATATAGTTCCTGACCTGTCCCTGTTATTACTAAGGCTTAGAGGAATCTTTTGTTGTCGATGATTGCTATCGTTTTTACAAAATTAAGTAATGCGTTTCGATAACAATGTGTAAACAGAATTGGTAAACAGAATTGGCCAAGTGGAACATGCACTGCTGTTGGTTTGTTTTTGTGGTTACAGGTTAACACACACGGACGTGTACAAGCAGAATAGTAGTGTCGGAGAGCGCTGCACTCTGTGGATCTCCTGTATGAATAATCGCTGATCAAGGACGGTGTTTTCCGTGCAAGAAGCTTCGCCATTTCTGCCAAGGAGGCAGTGACAGCGAGTGAATGTCTGTACCATTAAGCCAGCTACAGATCTATTGTCTACCGAATCTAGTGAGTCGTTTTCATTTTGTTATGACTCGGGTACTGAGTGCTTCCCTTGTAAACAACAGCAAAAACAGTTACATTGAGAAGTAAAGCCCAGTCTAGTTTAAAATGCAATTTTTAAAGACGCTCACTATAGATTACGAATGATGCCAGTAGGTCATGTACCAGTCGGAGTAGATGGTGATCACAGTGGTGATGAGCAAGCCTAAGTAGTGGGAACCACACGAGTAGGGGTTCTCTATCGGCCGTAGTAAAAAGTGTGTAGTCACAGGGTGATGCACACGGATCCATGCGCTGGATGTGTGAGAGCAATGCGATTGCTAGTCGGCCGGAGAGCCGTGGCGTTAGAGTGTGTGGGTTTCCAGGTGTCTAAGGCTCTTAGTGAAACAGATTATTGTTGTAACGTGGATAACGATGGTACATGGCTCTGGTTGGTGTTTTTTTGGTCAGTAGGTTGACTTAGGTGCGTACTTACAAATACGCTTTATGACCGTGTTCGGAAGATGCCCGAGGGCCAAGTACCAATTGAGATTGTAAACGAAATGGATGATGAGCTGGCATCACTTTAGTTTGTGTACTCAGGTTCTCGGTTAATTGGGTCGGAGACCGTACCAGAGTATCGTGAGTACGTGGTATACGCGGTAGCTCTGGGTAGTATGGTCGGGTCTAGCCTTGAAGCCAAGACCGTAGAGTCAAGGATGACTCGGCATTCCTGCGGGAAGTGCGCATGTGACAAATGTGTGGGACCGTGAATGGGATACCTGAGGTTTTGTTTTCTTTGACTAACGTAGTGTGAAAACGTTGTACTTGATCTCGGAAATCTCAAAACTAGATAGTTCAAATTCTTAGATTAGCCTAATTTTTTATTTCTAATTTGAATGCTTATTGCAAATTGATAAAACAGATTTTAAAGAGTCGAGTCCCTTTTAATGATTTCATCAGTCTTCATATGGGAGGTTGCGAAAAATTACAGAAAGTCAGAGTATTACTGACGAATTTGAGGAAAGCCAAGTAAAAGTCTTGTTGACGAAACAGAGTAGAGATTAAGTCGAGTGATAGTTGTGAATCTTAGGTCGGCTGTTCGGGACCGTACCAGTAGCCATTTCGTAGCCGTAGTCCGTTAAAAGTCGGTATCTGCTTTTAGTAGTCCGTGGATACGCGGTGCGCGGGTGGCTCTGGCGGAGGTCGGGTCTTGTAGAGACCATAGAGTCCGTGGGACTCGGAATTCAAAGGAATTCATAGAAACAAACGTGAGGTTTGTTGGGTTTGATGAAAAGCCACAGGCCACGAATAAGATTCCTGCTTTGTGTTTTGTGATGCTCTAAGGATGTTTTATTGGCTTAGTTGATTGTTTACTTTGTGATCTTGAGATTTAGGAATCAAATAATGAGTAATGCTCTGAACTCTGCAATTTTTTTTAGTTTGTTCAAATTTTCATTGTGTTTTTTTGCCTGTACCATATTTGGTCAGGAGTGACCGAGCTATGTGATACTTTGCTTGTATGTTTGTTGACAGATTAACACACGAGAACGAGTGCAAGCAGGATGGCAGTTTCAGACCGCATCTGTTTTCGATGCGGCAACACCAGACATTTTGCTTCGAGATTTCCACGAAACAAAGATGGAGGCGCCATCGCCAGTAGGGCTAGGGGCTCAGGCGGTTTCGGGCCAGCGCCTGCAGCAGCGGCTAGTAGCGAGTGATACGGTTCAAGTTTGCTATGTCAGAAATCCGAGCAGATGAATACTGGGTGAGTCACATCCATTTTATTACGATTCTGTCGCTCTATCATCAAAGATTGTGTTGCGTCAAAGTGTATTGGCTTAGCTTAGTGACAACTGATGATGAGTTGACTGATATTCACTTAGATGAGATAGTAGACCACGTGACACGGGGTCTTAAAAAAAATGCAATTACGATAACATTCGATTTGACTAAAGTAAAGTTAGTCTCTAAGTTTGCTTTAAATGATTGTTTTAAAGGCGCTTGACTGATCGAACCTAAGAATGCCCTCAATATTTTGTGAGGAGGGTACCCGATCACCAAGTTACATCAGTTAAGGACAGTGGTAGTGAAACCACCTCTGATTAAGAATGGCTTGTACACTCAAACTCAAAACTTAAGACCGCACCTCATGAGTAACATGTGGCGATGGGTCTATAAGAAATCGTTGGTGCGATTTCTGTCTGTGTTGGTGCACAGAGCGCTTCATGTGTTGTAGCACATATTGCGCTAGATATCTAAAGAGTCGTTGGTGCGATTCTTTTCTGTGTTGGTGCACAGAGCCCCTCATGTGTTGTAGCACGTGTGGCGGCAGATGTCTAAAGAGTCGTTGGTGCGATTCTTTTCTGTGTTGGTGCACAGAGCCCCTCATGTGTTGTAGCATATGTGGCGGTAGATGTCTAAAGAGTCGTTGGTGCGATTCTTTTCTGTGTTGGTGCACAGAGCCCCTCATGTGTTGTAGCATATGTGGCGGCAGATATCTAAAGAGTCGTTGGTGCGATTCTTTTCTGTGTTGGTGCACAGAGCCCCTCATGTGTTGTAGCATATGTGGCGGTAGATACCTATGTAAAGAGTCGTTGGTGCGATTCTGACCTGTGTTGGTGCACAGTTTACAATGAAAGTTTCATGAGTTGAGTATACATTGCCTATGAATTTTATTTCGGTAAATTCTAACTGATTTGTCACAACAATTGTGATGGTACAACTTGTTGATCGGTCGAGTCCTGTCTGTGTTGGTGCACAGAGCGCTTCATGTGTTGTAGCACATATTGCGTTAGATTTTTGAGAATCGTTGGTGCGATTCTTGTCTGTGTTGGTGCACAGACCGCTTCATGTTCTAGTATTCTTTTTCTGAGAATCAATGGGTCGATTCTAGTCTGTGTTGTGTAGGAAGCACATGTCGTGACTAGTCTCAACCGCACCTTATGTGCAGTAGCAAATGTGACAACTGATCTGGTAAGAATCATTGGTGTGATTCTGGACTGTGTTTTTGCACAGATTTTGGTAAATAGTAAGACTAGAGAAATTAAAGTAACAATGAGCTACAGTTACCTTAGTAATTAGGTATTGGCAGGATAGGCCGAGTTACCTTAGTTATTAGGTATTGGCAGGATAGCCGAGCTTGTTAACTCTGTGAGTATTTTTGATCCGCAGGTACTACACCCGAGGACGGGTGCTAGTCAGGGATGGCCGTGTCGTGGATAAATGGCAACACAGTATAGTGAACAGCGCCATCTAACAATTTGATTGGTAAACGAAGAATCATGTGATCGGAAACGCAAGCGAGCCCTACCGCTTGGACACGATCGTCGGTGGAGGGGATGCCGCGAGGACTGGTGGCGAGACGGAGTGTTGCGACAGTCTACAGTGGACAGTCGTCGAGCTCGGACAGTCTCGGCAAACGCTCAATACCAACGCACGTGTTTGTTTCCGACGCACGTGTGCGTTTCGGTTGTTAATAGCTAGTTTATTAAAGTTACTGTAAATTAAAATAATCTTTTCGTTCGAGTACCCACTGTAGTGCCCACACCTATCTAAACTATGTCGGATCGTGAAGAAGACCCGATGTATCGCATCTCGGCCACCCGGTGATGCGACATATTTAATTTGTAAAAGCTCTAGAATGGTTTGACAAAGTTTATGGATAACGTGAAGAACATGGTGAACATGAACATGGAACAGACCGCCCATTGTGTCAACCTTTGTACAGTTTCTATACCTTATGTCTGTAATTAATATGGTGTACATAATAAAGAGTATTCTATTCTATTCTATTCTATTCTATGGTGTACCTATATCTGTATAATAAATAAACATGAAAGAAGAGCAAGGAATATTTAATGACATTTATTTTCCTTTCTATGTTCAATTTTACAACAGAGGGAGCAAAAAATAAAGTAGAATATTATATTTTATGAAAAGCAAAAGTTGTGGTTCCCACACAGAATCCTCTGTACTTATAAACTCTGGGCCTCAAAGTTTGCAAAGCGCATTAAAAACCTTTGACATGACTTAATTGTGGACGCCATCTTGTGACGTCACGAGATTGACGGCTTTATTCCGTCCCTTCAAATATGCCTTTTAATCACAATGCCGAAATTAAGATGGTAAGATTATCTTGATTATAAAAGTTTCTGACGTTTTTTTTAAATATTGTTTTGACTTCTTGTAAATTGGTCATTGTTATGTAGTATTTCTAGATATGTAATTCAAAAATAGTTTAATTTAAAGTGTCCAAGTGCGAGTCGGACTCATACACGAACGGTTTCGCACCACAAGGCACAAAACGCCGAAAAAACACTTTTCTTATATGAACATCCACTTTCATTTTTAACTTTATTTTATTTTAATTAAGTATTTGATGTTAACCACTCACGCGGCCATAACCACGAGCAGGTATTGAGGAAAATGTTACACTCGCTCGAAAACCAAGATCGGCCATTGGAAAAACTGCGACAGCAAGCATTTTCCACACCGCAGTATTTTATTTTTAGTAATTTTGTCTATGGGAGTATTGCTCACGTTCCAGGTTCTTTAGTCGAGTGGTTAGATGAAGTACATTTGTGCCAAAGGCCGTGTGGTTATATCGGCATTACGAAATAAGTTATCTGTAGTTGAAAATCTTTAAATAAACAAATGAGACGGCGATGACGCATGCGTAATTTGATACTCGCGTGATGTTATTGTTATTGTATATCAAAACTTTGGAACAACAATGGTATGTATTATATGTCATTCGATTCAGTATGAATGGGGCTATTTTTTAGGTAAATAAAAAAATAGGGTCATCGCTTTCGATTTTGAAATAATATTATTTTAATTTTTAATTGTCGTAATGTAAACAAACATTAAAAATAAACAATTATTAAAAAAAATCAAAGTCTCTTAAAGTTACGGAACAAGTTTTGTTATCTACACTTGTCTATCCACTTGAAGAAACAGCCATTAGTTTAACAGCGGTCCATAGAATTTTTTTCTGTACGAGTCGTGTATAAGTGGCGAGGGCGCTCCGCGGCGCGTCGAAAAAAATGTGCTAAAAACATACTTGCGTATAGAAAGGCGTTACCGCGGGGTACTTGCGCGTGAGTGGTTAAAGCAATAGAAATACACACTCTGTGCAAATTTCAACTGTCTACTTATTACGGTTCGTATCTTATAACCCATAACCCGCTGACTGTCGGACGGATGGACGGTCGGAAGCTTATTAGGTTACACATTCCTTTTTTGCAGGAAACTTCTTGTAGAATTTCGTGGTGAAGTGACAGTTGACATTAGTGACAGATACCTCACTACAGATGTGCATGAGATAGTGTTTACATATTTAAAAACAATATTTTAATTGTAACTTCAGAAACCGGACCGCAGAAGTACCTACTCACCTAGGCCAGTGCGACACCCAGCAATCGAAGGTGTATTAAGTATGAAGCCTCTGTCCCAGTAGTGGAAACATTATAGGCTGCGATAAACGAAAGTGTGGCGTGTCAATTTTGTTTTTTATTTTTAAATGAGTCAATCAACTCAGCCTGCCAGCCTGCCAGTCTACTGCTGGACAAATGCCTCTCCCACAACAGCCTGTCTGTCCCAGCCATAGTGTGCCGAAGTGGTAGTGGGTAGGCCGTGTTTGTCCTTCGACAAACATGGCCAGATACAACATGGTGGAGCAGACGAGACCTGGAGTGGAGTCCGCATATCGGCAAGCATAGTGTGGTACCAGCTAGATGGACGATCGTTAAATAAATATTCTAGCAATAAAAATAACTGTAAAAAATATACCATATACTGCATAAAGCTTTTTGTTTCATTTGCAAAAAAAGTCTGATACTTCTTAGATAAGAACTCAAACATTCCAAATAGAATTCAATTTTTCGAACGTGTTCCAGGAATGTTCCATGTTCAAAACACCAAGGCATTGACTAAACTTTAATAGCTAGTAGAGTGCGCAGCTCATAAAACTTAATAACATCGAGTGCCGTTGTATTTTCCTTTTCATAAAAGGGTAATTCCATTTTTCCGACATAATCGAGTTTTCCTTCTGGGAAGTAGCGGTTAAAATAAAAAAATAAAAACCATTTTTCCTTTCACATCATATTATGGCCTAGTGCTTCCTAAGGATTTTATTTTATAGTAAATTATAATTTTATTTTTCATGCTACCTACTCTTTTTATGAAGTAATTTCCGGTTTCTTTGACTTTAGTATTTAGCAGTGAATGAACCAGGAAGAAAAGGTACAGGTAAAGGTACTATCAATGTTAGTTTAAAGTTTCGAATAATTCGCGAAGCGAAATGTCAACCTTGCGCGCCGCCTCAGTAGCAAGCTTGCCTTGTACGCATGCGCAGCGCGTCATTTGAGTTCGCGCGCTCCCCGGCCTATTATGGACGCCGAGTCTTTTAATTTTGTGCCACTTGAACCACAACTGCCAACGGCATGGTTATTGCCATATTGCGTAACACGCTAACAGTAGCAATGGCTTTCATTTCGACAGTTCAACAACGTTCATTGCGTTATTCACGTTGTAGAGCAGACAATTTTTTCGAACATATGAAGCAATGAATTAGCAATATCCTTCAAAATCATTCAGAGTGTATTTGATCATCGTGTGTTACGAAATTAGTGTGCAGGTGTGTGTCCAATCGCTCAGGCGTTCCCACCAAAAGTTTAGTCTATCCTAGTAGGTACTTATGTTAAGTGTATACTTATTATTGTTTTTGTGAACTGTTATGTGCGAGTAGTAAAAATAATATACTGTAGGAATACAGGGTGAAATTGAAAACATACGACAAATCAGAATGGGAGATTGCACGATCAATAAGAACAACTTTTACTAAGGGACCAAACCTGAAATCGCGAAAACAAAATCAGCGGTTCCCTACATTTATGTTCGTATAACTCGATCAAAATGTAGGGAACAGCTGATTTTTTTCTCGCGATTGCTGCTTTGGTCTCTTAGTAAAAGTTCTTCATAACGATGAGTACTGACAGTCGTCAGAAGCCCGAAAGTCTGTAAGCCAGTCTTACCAAGGGGTATCGTATTACCCAGTAACAGGGTTGTGAAGGTCAGATAGGCAGTCTGATAGGCAGTATTCAGCTGCATCCGGTTAGACTGGAAGTCGACCCCAACATAGTTGTGAAAAGGCTAGGTAGATGATGAATGATGAGTAGAATCTCCCCTTTCTGTTTGTCGCATGTTTTCAATTTCAACCTGTATACCGGTAACTTTGTTTCTGTTTTGGGTCGAAATCCCGCCATAACGAACGTATAGATAACATGATCCTTATCATTCTCTTGCCCTTATCCCAATTTATTTGGGGTTGGCGCAACATTTTAACATTTGGGATGCATGAAGAAGCCTCCTCGTGTAGCGCACTTTGTACCGCCAGTTACTCAACTAAACCGAGCTCTCGACGCATCCTGGACAGTCACACCCATCACCTTATTTGACTGGCCACTTTTTCCCTTGCTGTGGTAGGGCTAACGTTCGCCTGGTTTGCGACCACCCTCCCACCGGAGCGTACTCCGGTGAAGGCTATGATGGAACGGGCGTGCCCAGAAGAATCCTAAGGCAATGGAACTCCCACGCATCGACGAATCACAGCAGGCTGCATGACGTACGGCGTCATGCAGCCTGCTGATGAGTTCCATTGCCTTAGGCTTCTTCTGGGCACGCCCGTTCCATCATAGACCTCATCCATCGCTTTCCATCAGGCATGATCAGGGCCTGCATGGAGGATGACGAGACAGCGGCACATGTGCTTCTAAACTGCCCGGTGGTCGCCATGTACAAAGCAAAGTACTTCGGTAACCCAGGTACCCTACGTGAGACGGTCAGTAACATCAAGGCGTTGCTGGCCTTCCTTGAAGAGCTGGGGTGGATCGAACGTACGCAAAATACGCGATGGACGTGGAGTTGCGGAAACCAGCCCGTATTACCTATCAGGCATGATCGAGGTCAAGAGAGGGCCAATTGAGGACAAAAAAAAATTGTTCTTATTACCTACATTAATTAGCTCTTGGGCTTTCTAGGGTTAAACCTATTTTCACTAACACTATAAAAACTACAAGCGTAATGCCTAAACATTATTACACGTTGGATTTACAACTTTAGACGCTGAGCCGAGCTGTGAAAATCCAATACATTAGTGCGCTTTTGTTTAGACGTTACATTTAGGTGTCGCCGAGTGTTAGTCAAAACGAGCATTAATGTCTAATTACTGCCAATTAAAATAAAGCAAATGAGGTGTGTAATATATACAATACAAAAACTGCTTGGCAGAATCATAAAAGGATAACATTATGAATCATAATATGGCGAAGACAGTCCGTGTTTTTCATTTTTTTCGCTGCACTACGTAGGTATTATCAAAGAGATTGGGATTTGATTTGGATTGGATTGATTGGTATTTTAGCACAGACAAAAAAAAAACTGAAAAATTCTTCACCAATGGGATTTGATGCGATTAACTTAACAGTTAACTGTCCATTATGATTCATAATGCTATCCTTATATGATTCTGCCAAAGTGGCCTTTTTAGGCTCCTTGAGTACCAGTAGGAATATTTTCGACTTGCAGTTCACAAACATTAGTCTTATGCTAAAGTACTAACGGTCTCTTAGCAAAACCTCGGACAGACAGACAAACAGACAGACGGACATGACGAAACTATAAGGGTTCCTAAATAAAAATTACAGTTCCAAGGGCCAGTCAATGAACAGGCTAACCTCGGGTGTCCACCATTCAAAGTTGAATAGCATTCCCGTCGTAAAACCCGTGTCTGGCGTACCCTAGTTCAATTTTACGGGTCTTTTTAATGTTTCAAGTTCAGATATAAAATTATGAATGTAATTAATGGTGATGTCAGTTAAAATGTACAAGCTGGTGGGATGTATAATTTGTAGTTTATGGGTTGTAGACCCGAGGGGGCGATTTCCCGATTTCGAGAGGGGGCGATTTTGAGCGGGATTTTCCGAAAGGGTTACCTCGGGCCCGGAACATAGAATCGCGCCACAACATCCGTTCGTGGTACGAGTTCCAACCCAACATCTACAGACCTGTCTGAAAGAGGACTTTTGGCCGAAAGGTGTCGTATATCGACGTTTCCGAGAACGGTTACGCAACCACGCAGCGGTTTTTAATATTTATTAGTTTATTGCTGTGTAAGATTTGTGTATTTCACCTATGGGCGTTAATAGTTGCCTGATAATAAAACGATTATTATTTATTATTATTATAAAGGGCTATGGAAGGAACACAGGTGTGTTGTAGTCAGTAAGAATCTGACACTCGCTTCCGCTCCACCCAGAGCGGGAGGAGTCATTTGATGATTTCCTAGCCTCAAAAAAAAAGGGGGCAATTTCCGTATTTTATGTTCTTTCGCATTCTAATCTGTTTCAAAAATAACTTCTCGCTACATTTTTAAGATTGATTGTCGCTGAGATGAGACTGTGTTAAAATTTTGAACGCTTATTAATCATGGGAATTGGTCTTTTGGGGCCTACTCTCTAAGTCCGTCAAAGAAGATACTGCCGCTCGATTCTGTAAAAATCTCACCGTGAAAACTTAGGTGAAGTGAGTTTGTTTTTGCTTGGAATTGACACTATTGACAGCTCACTCCATGCTCACGTCACCTAAGTTTTCACGGTGAGATTTTTACAGAATAGCACCGCTGTAATGCTATTCTGTAAAAATCTCACCGTGAAAACTAAGGTGAAGTGAGCTGTCAATAGTATCAATCCCTAGCATCAAGTCGAACGACAGTTCACCTTAGGCTGCCCGCCCACGTCAGACTTTTTGTAGGACCGATAATCGGGCCGATTTAGTTAACTTCATTATTTCTGACCTACTTTTTGTAGGACGTGTGCGTTGCACTATTGCTATCAGTGTGTTCTATTTTTCTCCTACAAAAAATCGATCACCGATTATCGGACGTGGGCGAGCGGCCTTAAGCTCACTTCACTTAAGTTATCACGGTGATCTTTTTACAGAATAGCACGCTGGCCCGTCTGAAAGTAGGCCGAAACTTTTAATGAACTCTTTTGGACGGGGACAAACGCATCGGGAGTAGGGACAACTGTCAAATTGTGGTGCCATTCATTTTTAAATCGGGCCCTAAAAACAGAAGACGATCTAGGAGGGGATCAAGGCGGGGGGTGGAGGGGGGGGTCAGAACGGAATCGTCGTTTCAGCCGATAGACGTCCACTGCTGGACATAGGCCTCCCCCATTTTTGGGGGGGGGAGGTTGCCATAATCGCCACGCTTGGCAGGCGGGTTGGCGATCGCAGTATGGTATTATGGTGGAATAAATAGAGAACGCTGCTGCCCATTCTCCGGTAAAACCCTTAGTCGCCTTTTACGACACCCACGGGAAGTAAGGGGTGGTGCAATTCTTTAAGTCCGGCACCACATAGACCCAGTCTGTGTGGTGCCAGAACGGAATAATTCAAACTAATCATGTGTCCGTAGGTGACACGGAGTAGAAATTTTCATAATTACACCTACCACTGTTTGTCTCTGCATTACCCAAAAGTTGACTGGTAGAAAATACCTATGGCATTTAGTCCGCGTCTTTACTTTTGTGTGCTTAAGGTATTAAATAAATAAATCGCCCGTAACTTCAGACGAAACTACGGATTTCGTGCTTAGGAAGTAGATCTTCAGATTTTGAAGACTACTAACAGTGGCGCAGTCTGGGAGAGGCCTATGTCCAGCAGTGGACTGCGATAGGCTGAGTTGATTGATATATTGAAATACTAGCTTCCGCCCGCGGCTTCCGCCGGTATGTTGATAAAAACTATCCTATGTCCTTCCCCGGGATGCAATCTACGAGTATCTCTCTGCCAAATTTTATCGAAATCCGTTCAGTGGTTTTGGCGTGAAAAAGTAACATACAGACAGACAGACAGAGTTACTTTCGAATTTATAATATTAGCATGGAACTAGCAAGGGATCGAGTAGGGAGGGGCGTTTAGTGGATAAGACCGGTATAAATCGATTTTGATTATCAAGGATTTGAATTTCATTGATAAGTAGGCTACAATACTCAATCCATCGTCTGCAAAAGATAATATTAGTAAGGCCAGCTATGCTATATTATTGTAGTACAATATAGCCTAAAAAATGATAAAAGTGGCTCATGGTTAAGTAACAGCCGCCTTGAGGTGGTTGGTCCGCGGATTCAATGAATTGTCGTTCGCGGATGGATCCGCGAACGACAATTCATTGAATACGTTTCATTGAGTAAAACGGAACGAACAGGAACTAATGGACGGTGGTGAAGGCGCCAAACAAGTAGCCGAATTCTGGGCCGTGTACATTTAAATTGCTATCGGCACGCTAAGAAGAAGATTGAGTAAAACACGATGCCTATTACTAGTCCCGGCTGTCATTTCTGGATCTTTGACAGTCGTTACGGATCGTCAGAAGTCCGAAAGTCTGATAACTAGTCTTACAACGGGGTATCGTGTTACCCCGTCACAGGGTTGTGGAGCTCAGAAAGGCAGTCGCTCGATGAAAAATACTGGGGGAATAAAAAGGCCACTTTGGCAGAATCATAAAATGATAACATTATGAATCATAATGGACAGTTAACTGTTAAGTTAATAGTATCAAATCCCATTGGTGAAGGATTTTTCAGTTATTTTACCAATCAATCAATTCAAATCCAATCCCAATCTCTTTGATTATACCTACGTAGTGCAGCGAAAAAAAGAAAAACAAGGACTGTGTTCGCCATATTATAATTCATAATGTTATCCTTTTATGATTCCCTCGTATTCAACAGCATTCGGATAGACTGAAAGCACACACCACCATAGTTTGGAAAAGGCTAGGCAGATGATGAAATAATAGAGAGACAGCAACAAAAAAGCTCTCTAATTAATCAAATAGTTACTTCCATCAGCCTAGCCTTTTCCCAACTATGTTGGGTCGTCTTCCAGTCTTACCAGATGCAGCTGAAAACCAATAGTTTACATGGAGCGACTTCTGACGACCCGTAACGACTATTGAAGATCCACGAATGATAGCCAACTGCTTAACATGCTTACCAAGGCATGCAAAGGGGGTCTTGGTATGTAAATATGGTTACCCATCCGCGGACCAACCACGGCGTGCTTAATAATACTTTTTATAAGCTTGAAAAACAGTAGCATTATATTTAAAACAACAAATTAATGTTAATATTTAATGAGTTACCTAATACATACTTTATCATACTTTAATGAACGTATCAGTAACGGTACAGCTACTAATGATACCCGAGGCACTGACAACCTGGCGAACTACTTCATTAATTTATTTAACGTAATTAATTCTCGACAAATGGATCTGTGTTTAAAGTTTAATACGACACAGATTTTCAGCTTCATCACGTTGCGTTAATTCATGATACGAGAACCTTGGTTCCAAGTTCTCTCATAGTTTTCCATCTTTACTCTATATCACATAATAACTAATAGTAAGTAGGTACTTTTTATACTTAATATTTTATCTTATTAATATTGAGGGGCTAATGGCTAAGTAATATCAGCCACACGGGTCGGTTAAGCTACACTTGACGCGGCTGGTGCGTGGATGGGTGACCATCTTTACATACCAAGACCCCTCCGTGCCCCGGAAAGCACGTTAAGCTGTTGGTCCTCGCTGTCAATCGTGGATATTTGACGGGAAGCCAGGAGCCCGAAAGTCTGACAACCAGTCTTACCAAGGAGTATCGTATTAACCAGTAACTGGATTGAGGAGGTCAGATAGGCAGTCGTTCCATGTGAAATATTGGTATTCAGCTGCATCCAGTTAGACTGGAAGCCGACCTCAACATAGTTGATAAAAGGCTAGGCAGATGATGACATGCGGGTGACAAAAGCTAGTTTCAAAATAAAACCATCTAACTTCGATGCTCTCAAACTGTCTACTGATCCAAATCTAAGTTACAACTTGAATACATTGGCTATAACGACTTTACACACGATGAAATACCAGCCCAACTACCAGGCGAACAGAACCACGAAGAGTTCCTTGCTTTTACTTAAGTTCTAAAACAGAAAGCGCAATTCAGCCGCTGAAGTTAGCGGGGAGTTTTCGCAAGCTGACGCTCAAACGTCCTGGCGTTGAGTTTTATATTAAAGCGCTTTTTTATTTTGATTGTCTATTTGTGTGTAAAATGTAAGAGGTTCATTTGTCAAGGTTCTGTGAGAGGTTTTGTATGTATTTTAAATTATATTACTGAAATAGTTAGAGCGACATTAAAATCGCCGCTAAAGTGACACAAAAATTGGGCAACTGCTCTCTTTTTACCCGACTGCGGCGAAGCCCAAAAGGAGGGTTATGTTTTGTGAATATTTAGAAGGATACCAAGAGTTTCGTATCTAATCTGTTAGCAGTGAAATAATTTCGAGAAGATTTTGAAAACCCCTCTTGTGTTTTATTTGGATAGGCTCATGAGAATGCTCGTATTTGTTGACTGGTTCATGAAACTGATGTCATAATTTTGTTAGTGATTTTAAGCATATACTCTTTAGGGCTCTTTATGGGGCTTTTGGCTAAGTAGTAACAGCTATAATTCGGGTCCCGGCTATCAGTCGTGGATCTTTGACAGGCGATACGGGTCGTCAGAAATCTGAAAGTCTGACAACTAGTCTTACCAAGGGTATCGTATTACCTAGTCACTGGATTGTGGAGTTTAGATAGCCATGTATAATGCATCCGGTTAAACGGGAAGCCAACCCCAACATAGTTGGGAAATGGCTGGCTGATGATGATGAAGCATAGACTCTGATGAATCTGCTATTTCGTATGTAAGCGAAGCCTTAAGAGGAAATGCGGGGTGTCGTTTCTTCATAGAAACGCTCTCGCCTGTTTTCTTTCTGGGTTAATGACCATAAAGCAATGCTTTTTTTACAGAATAATAAATACCTATTAACTACTTGTATGTCTCTATGTTTTCCTTTTTGACGATACATTATTTTATAAGCACTAGGACCCTCAAAAAATGCTCAAAATTGCCTATTTAAACCGCTGTCAACACAGGCCTAGTGTACAAGTTTGACAACTATTAATGAAAAAAAACATAAGGACACACGTATATATCCCTCTTATTCAGTTTATGAAATATCTTGTAAATTGGTCGAATATCGGAGAAAATAGGCGAGACCAAAACCTCGAATTATGACTTATTAGTTAGGCTTTTTGAAAAGTTTCTCCGACCGCATTTCCTCCTAACACAACGTACCAATTTTCACATTACCAGTCTATTCGAAAATTCTCTCCACATACCTATCTCCATAGAAGTGCAAAGATCTTTTGAAGGTTTAAGTCCTAAGCTTACAAAGTTAGCTCCTCATTCCAGGCACAGTTTCCGATAATGAGCCCTACTAATAAGGGAGCGCCGCCGTCCAAATATTAATTAGTAGCTTTTGTCGAGACCTGCCATTGGGAAAAACTTTGAAACAGGAAAATTTCAAGAAAATGGGTTGTAAGAGGTGTTCTGGTACCGACTTAAAATGCAGTGTTTATTTATTTTATTATTTATGTATACACGTGTATTTTGATACAGATACGACACATTAGAATGGAGTACAAATGTACTGCTTATTTGTTAAGGGGATTACAGGACCTAAACACAAAAAAGCGCAAGTTTTAGAAACAATAAAAGTACCTATATGATCTACTACAGTAAACAAAATCAGAAAAATATATGATATTCTTCAGGATATATGCTAGGTAGATAGTGTGTTGAAAACATAATACAACTAATTTGATACGATAGAATAAAATCATGAAAATGCCTCTAAAAACTTTCTTTTTACAATAAAAACCATACTAATATACATACAATCATTGTGATTTTTGTCAGATTATTCTACAAGCAACATACTAAAACTTACTTACCTACTTGTAATCAAATTATTGCTTCATATTTTGCAATAAATTACCAACGTTGTGTCATCGCGCTTCTCTTTCTTTTCTATGCAGTCCGACAGTGACTGCGCTTTAGGTCATGTAAGCCCCTTAAGAAATTTCTTCCAGCAGACCTGCGAAAGGAGAAATGAAAAAGAAATTTTGTAGACAATAGTGTGTGAGAACAAGAAGAAAATAATTTGAATTGTGTCGTCTTAAACTAAAATATTAAATATACCTATACTTGAATAAGTACAAAATGCTACAATAAATAAGCATAAATATGTATGTATATTAATTCTCACAGTTAAGAGGAAATTCAATGCTCTTTTATTCGGTATACTTGAACTGAGAAATATATATCAAATCTCGAATGCTAGGCGGAAGTGAGTTATTTTAGAACGAAGTTCCCTAACGCGGGTTCCGGTTGGAGTAGATAGATAGAAATCGTCACGTAAGAAAAGTCGTCGTTTTTTGGACTTGTACAATAAAACTGCGAATCGGTGCGATGCGAATTCACAACGCAGAAAACTGCAACACGAATTGCTGCTTTTTTATTTCTTTTTCACGCACAAACGGATAGACCAATTTTGATAAAATTTGGTATAAAGGTAGCTGACATCCTGGATTAACATAAGGCTACATTTTATTTCGATATTCCAACGGGATCGAAACTTGTGCGGGTGAAACCGCTGGGCGCGGCTAGTACTAAATAAATAAATACCACTTTTATACTATACAGAATAATCGTACGTCCATACAAAGATATATTTTTGGTTGTTCAAATAATAATTTATACTTTTACCCCCTTACTAATAAACGTATCCATTATAAGAGATGAATAATTACACACCGATTTCTCTGTTTCAGTCGTCAGTAATTTTACTTTCGAAAGAAGAAGACAAAGCGTTGTGTAACTATACAGACGCTATACAACGTTTATTAGTAAGGGGTTAGTGTCCATTCCAAGATTATTAGAGCGTTCGCTCAAACCTTTGAGTATTAAACCAACTGGAGGCGCCATTGTCAGGCGATCCCCGCTGCCAAAGGTCATAGAGACCGCCGGTCATAGCGGTTATATACATGTGTGCGTATAGTTTATGCTTGTGTTTGTTTTTTGTTTTGTGTGCGTGCGTAACAACGCGATCGAATTGCATTAGTGTATTATTGCGT
This sequence comes from Mesoligia furuncula, assembly GCA_916614155.1. Classification (NCBI taxonomy): domain Eukaryota; kingdom Metazoa; phylum Arthropoda; class Insecta; order Lepidoptera; family Noctuidae; genus Mesoligia; species Mesoligia furuncula. The sequence continues at coordinate 28,397,673 of OU744794.1, forward strand.
TCCCTCGTCCCCCGCGATGAAAGTGACAGACTTATTTGGATAGATATTAGTACTCGTGGCGTCTCCGGTTGGTTTAATACTCAAAGGCTCAAACCCACCCATCCTAAACAGCCAATAGCCAGAGCAAATAAGCTGAGTGTATTGAAGCAGACTTCTTAAGAAGGGTACAAAAAATCCGCACATCGTCGTTAAAATTCAAGAGGACGAACTCAAGCCAATCGGTGTAAAGGCTCTGTCATACTAGGCTGAGGTAATCGATTTGAGGAGATATTTTATAGCAACGCCCTGCGGTTTCACTCGCATAAGTTTCGATCCTGTAGGAATATCGAAATAAAAAGTATCCTATGTATTAATACTGGTTATAAACTATCTGTGTGCCAAAATCCGTTTGGTAGTTTTTGCGTGAAAGAGTAACAAACATCCATCCATCCATCATCCTCATAAACTTTCACGTAGCTGCGCCCCGCGGTTTCACCCGCGTAATTGTCGATCCCGTGGGAATATCGGGATAAAAAGTAGCCTATATGTTAATCCAGGGTGTAAGCTACCTCCATACAAAATTTTATCAAAATTGGTCCAGCCGTTTGAGCGTGAAGAAGTAACAAACATATAAACACACACACACACTCACACACACACTCAGAAACTTTCGCCTTTATAATATTAGTGTGATGTGATATATCGCACCTTGAAAATAAAAGTGGCGTTATACAAAAATTTTCATTTTTCAGTATTACCATTTATTTTGGTCAATGTCTTAGCAAATAACTGGAATAAAAGAATGCAATTACATTTATCAGTTTGACTATCTTATTTAAGTTATGTACTGAAAACAAGCCAGTAAATTATGAAGTCGTCGTTGTAACTCAATATTGCCATCTTCGGTATAGTGCCACTTTTGTTTTCAAGGTGCGATATATAGTGGGAGTAAGATAGGAGCTAGGAAAGTAGGAATAGGAATTAGTAGGATAGGATTTATTGACTGTCTCTTTGGTCTAAATTAGTCTAGAGTATGAAAGTTTGGGTTATATAGTGTGTTACGCAATTAGGATGCAGCTCGGATGGGCTTATTGTCATGAACATCCACATTTCACATTTCAGGTTAAGAAATAGCAGCCGCACGGGCCGATCGATCAGGTTAAGTTACGCTTGCCACGGTTGGTCCGTGAATGGGTGACCACCTTTACATACCAAGACCCCTCCGTGCCTCGGAAAGCACGTTGAGTCCCGGCTTGTCATTTGTGGCTCTTTGGCAGACATTACGTTACGTTTTACGTCATCATTTTAGTCTTCGTGTGCGTTAGTTTTTAGTTGTAAGTTTTTAGTGTAATTATAATGTATGATTTTATAGTATTTTTAAGTCATATTAATATTCTATTGTAATACTGAAATAAATGAATAAATAAATAATTAATAAATAAATTACGGGTAATAGTCAGAAGCCCGAAAATCTGACAACCAGTCTTACCAAGGGGTATTGTATTATGCAGTAACTGGGTTGCGGAGGTCAGATAGGCAGTCACTTCATATAAAATTCTGGTATTCAGCTGCACCCGGTTAGACTGGAAGCTGACCCCAACATGGTTGGGAAAAGGCTAGGCAGATGATGATGATGATCCACATTTCACCAGTAATATTAAAATTCCCATGGTATACTCGTATGTCACATGGATGTTTTAACATTACCGTCAACCCCTTCGGAGCTTACAAGCGTGATGTATCAGTGTATGTGTATTAACCTCGGCTTTATTTCCATCGAAATTCTGAATGTCCGATGCAATAACTCGGAACGTCCATCAATCAATCCAGCGAATAGATGGATGGGCAGACATCTATTACTATAGCCCCATATTTTTGCAAGGTACAGACGCCAGCACATCAACCTACCTGAAACTGTCAAATTTTCCCAATTAACTTTGAACCTTTAGCTTTAAAGATAAAGGTCAAAATCTATTAAAGAAATTTGACAGATTGTAGTAGCTTGATGTGCTGGCGTCTATACAGCATTTTTTTGATTTTTGGGAAGTGTTTATGTAAAACTGTGTAAGTATTACTAAGTCTTTGCAAGTCAAGATTGGAGTAATTCTAAGAAACTTTTTAACTGCTTGTCAAACAAATTTTCAACTTCAAACGATGAGGACTTTTTATAATGAATGCGCTTGTTTTTAATTTTTGGTCTCTTTAAAAACTGTCTGAAGTTTTCTAGTTGTTCGGAAAATTCCCATTGTGATCTTTTAATTACGCGATGCGACTAATGATCCTTCGATTTTCAATATCATCACCATAATCTGCTTAGCCTTTTCCCAACTCTGTTGGGGTCGGCTTCCAGTCAAACCGGATGCAGCTGATTACAAGTATTTTACGTGGAGTGACTGCCTATCTGACCTCCACAACCCAGTTACTGGGTAATACGAAACCCCTTGGTAAGACTGGTTGTCAGACTTTCGGGTTTCTGACGACCCGTAACGACTGTCAAAGATTTACGAATGACAGCCGGGACCAACGGCCTAACGTGCTTTCCGAGGCATGGAGGGCTCTTGGTATGTAAAAATGGTCACCCTTCCACGGACCAACCGTGGCAAGGATACTTCCCGTTCACCTAGAATCATTAAATTTGGCAAGAAGCAATGTCATGCAGCTTAAGAAAAGGCAAAAATCCGAAAACCATAAATTTGCCTACAAATTTGTACGGTACCCTCGGTGCACGAGTCCGACTCGCACTTGACCATTTTTTTTATGTTGGCACTTTGTTTTTATATAAATATTCATTTGTAATTTGTTCGCACTTAACTGTGCTTTTGTGTGTTGTGCGATGTCTTATGTGTGCACTAAACGAACTAGCAGGGAGTCGAGGAGGAGGGGTGGAGGGGGGTTCAGGGGATAAGACAGGAATAAATCTAAATAAATGGTATAATTAATAATAATCTATATATATAAAATTCAAAGTCCTGACTGACTGATTGACTGACTGATATATCAACGCACAGCCCAAACCGCTGGACCTAGAGACTTGAAACTTAGAAGGTGTGTTCTTTGAGAAGAGTAAGTATCCACTAAGAAAGGATTTTTGGGAATTCAACCCCTAAAGGGTTAAAATAGGGGATGGAAGTTTATATGAAAGTCCGACAGTTTTGAAGTTAGGATCTTCTAATTTTGTATTTAGGCTGACAATTGAAAATTAATTTATACGTGTCTCAGCGTTTTTGATAATTCCATCCCCGAAGGGTTAAAAAGGGGGATGAAGTTGTGTATAGAAAGTCATTAATTTTCGACGTAAAAATCAGTAAATTTATTATCTAGGCTTATGATTGGAAGCTAACACAACGGTGTTGTTAGAATTTCATCCATTAAGGGGGTGAAAAGGGGGATGAAATGTTGTCCTGACTGACTGATATATCAACGCACAGCCTAAAACGCTGGTCGGTACCGCTGGGTAGAGAAATTAATTTTGGAGGGTGTGTTCTTTGTGAAGAGTAGATATCCACTAAGAAGGGGTTTTTGGAAATTTAACCTTTAAGGGGTGAAAAGAGGGGATTTTGTTTCTATGAAAAATCTTATTCCTTGAGTTTAATATCCATGAAACTTGGCACGAATACTTATCTAAATAAATTATGAAGTTTGGCTTTTTTTTCTAAACTACTCCCTGAAGGGGGATTGGGAGCTGTCAAAGTTTGTATGGAAGAATTTTAACACGTGGTCCGATTAACTCGAAACTCAGTATTTATACTTACGACCGAAAATAAAGAATAACGTGTATCATCGTTTTTCGAAAATTTACCCCTAACGGGGTGAAAAGTTAATTTTATAGGGGAAGACCTTACTGCGTTTCTCGGTTAACTCGAAAATTGGTATAAACAATCTTTGAGTCGAGTAATGAACAATTTTACGAAATTCCACCCCTGTGGGGGTGAAAAACGGGGATACAGTTTATAAGAAAAATCTTTTTCTTTTGGTTAATAAACTTGGCAAGAATACTTGCCTAAGCAAGTAATAAAGTTTATCATTATTCGTTTATCAAAACACCCCAACAGCCCAACACCCCTTGTGTTGGGGTGTTAAAGTTTGTGTGGAAGAATTTTAACGCGCGGTCCGATTTACTCGAAACTCAGTATTAATACTTTTGACATAAACTAATCAATAATAACAGCCGCACAGATCGATCGATCAGGTTATGCAGGCTACGCTTGCCGCGGTTGGTCTGTGGATAGGTGTCCATCTTTACATACCGTGACCTCTCCGTGCCTCGGAAAGCACGCTAAGCCGTTGGTCCCGGCTGTCATTCGTGGATCTTTGACAGTCGCTAGGGGTGGTCAGAAGCCCGAAAGTTTGACAACCAGTCTTATCAAGGGGTATCGTATTTGGGTTGTGGAGGTCAGATAGGCAGTCGCTCCGTGTAAAATACTGGTACTGAGCTGCATCCCGTTGGACTGGAAGCCGACCCCAACATAGTTGGGAAAAGGCTAGGCAGATGAAGAATCAATATAATAACAATAATAGTTTATTTCAAAAATGGGATTGCAAAGTTTACAAAAATTGCATGTATATAATTTATAGGTTCAACTATACAATAAAGACGGGTGAAGTACTGTTCTCCTAGATAGGCTAGAATATAGCCTGTGTTAAGACGAGACAGTGCCGGTCCCCTGATTGGCAGATTATTATATAAATATCAAATCAATAGTAAGTGTATGGAGTTTTCGAAAATTATTGACCCCTGACGGGACAAAAAGTGGTAATTCGATTTATAAGGGGATTTTAATGAGTGCCTTGATAAACTCAAAAAAAATGGTACAAATAAATTTGGACTTGAAACTTGGCACAAAATAATAATTATAAAGTTCGAATTTTTTAGGAATTCTAAACTAACCCAAAGGGGAGATTGGGGGTGTCAAATTTAGTATGGAAAATTTTTAATGCGCTGTCCAATTAACTCGAAACTCAGTACCTATCTAAGACCAAAATAAATAATAAAGTGGTTCAGGGTTTTTCGAAAATCTACCGCTAATGGGGTGAAGAGGGGTAGTCAATTTCACAGGGCAGAATCTTATTACGAGACTTGATTAACTGGAAAATTGGTATAAATAATCTAGATTATGTTTCGAAATTGCACCCCTACGGGGATAGAAAGAGGGGATACGGTTTATATGAAGAATCTCATTCATTTGGTTAATAAATTAGAAACTTGGCAACATTTGGGTCAGTAAATAATAAAGATTGTCACTTTTAGTTTAAAAAATCCCTCACAGAGGATTTGGGGGGTGACAAAGTTGATGGATTAGAAAAATATTTAACCCGCTGTCGGATTAACTCGAAACTCGGTACTACTAAAACAAAAAATACTTAAAAAAAGTGATTTAGGGTTTTTCAAAAATTGACTCCTACGAAGGTGGAAAATTCTACTGCTTGCTTCCATTTACTCGAAAATGGGTATGGGTCTTTGAGTCAAGTTATGAACACATCCCAAATGATTTTTCAAAATTACTCTCCTGGGGGGATAAAAAGCTGGGATACAGTTTATTTGAAAAAATCTGATCCCTTTGAGCTAAGGTCGGGCGGGGCTATTTCGACTATAAAATCACAAACGTCAGCTTCAAAAGTCTGCACACCCGTCTTTGAATATATTATGATAGATTTAATGAATTTATGTTATAAAAGCTTTAATTGAGATCTTTCTTACGTAGGTCTTATACAGAATACTTATCTTATATGTTCACAGGAACGATATTTTTTAAATTGGGAAGAAATAGTTACAATTACCCCACAGTGGGGCTATTTCAACTATGCCACATATTTATCGTACTAAAGCCGTTATCGTTTTGAAATTGAGAGCCTGAGTATATTATGGCATAATTCATACCAATCTATGGCTTATTGTCTCCTAACATTGTTCAGTAACGTAATAAAATACTTTAAACACCTTGGAGGGGCAATTTCGACTTTTTACATAAGTACCTAGTAGTGCAGGGACGTATGCCAACCAACATCATCGATAAATCAGATCAACAACAACCATGAATAAACATTTATTATAAAATAAAAAAAACATGTTACATGTATTCTTGAGACTATTGTGGACCGTGGCATGCCATGAAAATCAGCAGCTTGATAACTAGTAATTTTTTTATTGCGAACATCTTCTACAGCCGTAAGTAGTTCGTCTAGCTAGTGAGTACTGTTTAACCTTTTTGCCTTATAATTTCACACCATCTAAAACGATACAACAACCAAAGCGCAAAAGTAGTGAATAAGCCGTAAATTAGTAGAAAAGCGGACGAGACACAAAAAACTTTTATGACAAGATAGAAAATTCTTCAAACTGCAAGACATTTACATTTCACAGCTATAGTAAACGGTTTGATCACCATTTAGAGATTCAATTTACCAACAGTGGTTCCCTGTACATTTTATCGCAGCATGTGCCAATTTTTTGGTATGCATAGAGTATCGATATCAACACATCACTAGTGTTTCGCAATACCATACAAACATTAAGCGGGGTAATTATGACTTTAGGTTAGTCGAAATAACCCCACTTCTTCTTTTAGTGGGGCTATTTAAACTAACGAAAAATCACATCAAAAACGTATCATTCCAAAGAACAAATAAGCGAAAAACCATTTACGGTTTATATTTTCCCTAGTCACTGTTTAATATTGCAAAAACAAGCGTTTTAAACACAACTTTTGACGGAAAATGTGACGAGCGTCTTTTGTTAACACATGCACAAAATGTCGTCTGACAAAAAAAAGCGTGTGGGTCAGACTGTTCGCGCTTTAGCAGCTCCATCTATGAAATTTTGTATAAATAATCTGTTCACCTACCTGGATATAGATGGCGTTTTGGTACAAATATAGTAGAATAACAGTTATTGTCATTAGTTGAAATAGCCCCATAGTCGAAATAGCCCCGCCCGACCTTATAAACTAAAAAATTGGCCCGAATACTTATTTATATCTAAATAAATGATAAAAATCATAAACATACATTTTCGAAATTATAAGAGGAAAGTACGAATTTCACGCGGACGAAGTCGCGGGCAGAAGCTAGTAATAACATATAATAACAAATAAAATAAAATAAATTATAATTATAAATTTAATATTCTATAATAAAAATAAATCTATCGATCCATCTAATTACATTGTTTTGGTTAAAATATGGCAAATAAAGGTTTGAATGTTACTCTTTTGATTAGAAATTTTATTATTGTTTCCCCCAATTACTGCCTGGCTGACTATTTATCAATGGTTAGAATTGAAAACATCCCGTCTAAAATACTCATCATCATCGTTCATCATTTCAGCCGAAAGACATCCACTGCTGGACAAAGGCCTCCCCCAATCCCCGCCACTTCGACCTAATGGGGACTTAAAAATAATCAACGTAATAATAATGTCTTCCTACCTAGTTGTTTACGTAAAACCAACAGTACCGTTACAAAAATTGTATAAAAATAAACTCCAGGATCCCATAATGTTCGCACGGTTCGAAGGATGCTGATCGATTCGCTTTCGCCTTTCCGCTTCGCTCATTTTTGTTTTAACCTGAGCGTAGCGTAGATTATTCCCTTGTCGTTTTTGCTATATTCTTTTATTAATATTTGCTTTTTCTAATTCTGCTTCCTCGCTTTTATTTGGTGCTTTTTCTCAAAACGTAAATTGATGAGCGTAAATCAACAATCAAAATCAAGAGCGGGCTCATTCACAATAAGAAAACTAAAAAAAAAACTTGGTAACATAATTTGCTGCCAGTCACTATAATTAAGTACTGTGTTCATTTCCGTTCTCAATTTGAGAAACTATTTAAGATAGATGGACGTGTGATGGCGTGTGTGTGAGTCTGATGAATGGACTTAAGGCTCCTTCAAACAAGAGGAGGAGCCTTTACTGTGTTTCCGAAGATGCACAATAACAAATTGACAATCCAGAAGGATTGCTGCTGGATGCCTTTAGTAAGCCTCTTTCTGCTTTTTGGTGTACAAGACCAAACCTTTCACCTAACCTAACCTTTTTTTTTTTTTTTTTTTTTTTTTTTAAACGTGGAGAAATGCTCATGCATTCTGCACTACCACGGGGAGGTAGTGCAGGTATGTGGGACTCTAACCCACTAAAACTCCACGGTGTCCTCCTCTGCCGCTTACGGCGGGAACACGGGCACGCGTTAGCACTCATCCGTGAACCCGCCGCGGCTGTCCGTTACCGGACCCTCCTCTGGGGAGTATTCCCCATCACCGGCGCACCAGAACACATAGCACGCCGTGACCACCCCAGGGACCAAACCAGCACATGGGCGCCAGACGACCCCGTGTCTGGACACCCTTAGTCCCCCTTCGACGGGTCAGATCATTGGCCCCGCCGCCTGCCAATTTTCGGCCGCAGAGGATAGGGAGAGCGGCCAACGTCATACCGACACTCCTCCTCCCCTGCGGCCCCACCGCGTCCGCCATCAAACGGTGGCGACCCCGTTAAGGCCGCGGCACTCCTCTCCCGCCGCGGCCTCCAACCCTCAGCCGCGATGCCTCCCAAACGACATCGCGGCCCGCCTCAGTTGCGATGTCGCCGAAGCGGCACCGCAACCTACTTGTTGGCCGCTACGTCGTCGGCTTACAGGCAAAAGCCCTGACGAGCGGCCCCTCCTCGGGTTCCTCTTCGCTTCACCGTGGGTGTCCAAGCCACGGCTACTGAGCCCCCTCGCCTCGACAATGCGGGAACCCACCGGGGGGGACCTAACCTAACCTTTTTTTTTTTTTTTTTTTTTGTTCCGGGGTGGAAAATCCTCATGGATGTCCGCCGCCCTGGGGCGGGCGACGGGGTCTGTCAGACTCTTACTGACTAAAAACCACCCCGGTGTTCCATCTCACACCTACGCCAGGGGTCGCGGGAACGTTCGATCCTTCCGCAACCCCCGGCTGGTGCCGGCCCGCAACTGCGGGCCTCGTCGGGTCAGGGGGGGGAGTGAGGTGTTTGACTCCCCCCGTGACGTCTAAGAGGGGCGCGCGTGGAACACTACGCGCCCCCACCTCGGGTCCTGATGTGTGGGGGGCGGCGGACGTCCCCGAGTCCGTCGCCCCTGGATCCATTTAGGGGGGCTGGAAGAGGGCGTTGTCCGCCCTCCGCCGACGCCCGGTGCGCCTGCTGCGGGCAGGGTGAGTGGACGAGATCTCCCTCTCCCTTTCCGCAGCCTCCTTCTGCGACATGACTGTTTCGCAAAAGGGACCTAACCTAACCTAACCTAACCTGGATGATGATGTAATGGAAAACATGAAAAAAAAAACAAAAACATGGAAAAACGAATGCTATAAAATGCTTAATATAAGTATTAAGCATTTTATCCACCTTTATCATTTTTGAGAAATTTTCTTTAATTCTATGTACGCCCCTGACCCTACCATTACTATCCAAGGGTAACATGTTTTCCATTACATCATCATCCAGAGATTAGGTAATATTTTTTATGCAGCATGCCGCTACAATGGCAACACAAACGGAATTTAACACACGGAGTGTAAACTTAATGTCGTCATTGTAGCGGGACGTTGTATACATTTGTTTTATACATTTTTATTTCTCTATGTTTGTGTCATAATATTAACATAGTTTGTGTTCTTTCTTTCTTTACCCCATAAGCCACACTGTTACCTTAACAACCACAGTGCCCACTCTCTCAATACTCTTAACTCAAACTTGCTAGTTTGAAACTGCAATCGAAAAGTGCTTCAAGTGCCACCTGCTCTCCTAGTACTAGTTGTTACTTCTGAATCTTGTTAAACAAAAAGGAATGGTCGTGTGTGAACTTTAGATTTTCTTCGAATTGAGTGTTCGCTTTGGGATTGGTTTTGGGTGTGAGATTTGTTTTTTTTTAGAAATGGTGTAATGGCTCATTGGTTACGAAAAACAATGCAACTATTTGAAATGAGGTACTTTCTAAGATAATTTTAGATATGACTGACACGAAGGACAACTATTTAAGTCATTACCATCGTGAGCAATGTGCGTGGTAATCATTGCTTGACCTAGCTTGTTACCTTTGTACAAGAAGAAGCGTTTGTCTAGGCATTTGAATAATCATAGGATAAATCCAGAAGTGCAATCGTCGTCGTCGTCGTCGTCGTTTCAGCCGATAGACGTCCACTGTTGGACATAGGCCTCCCCCAATTTTGGGAGGGTTTGCCATAATCGCCACGCTTGGCAGGCGGGTTGGCGATCGCAGTATGGTATGATGGTGGAATACATAAAGAACGCTGCTGCCCATTCTCCGGTACGATCCTTAGTCGCCTTTTACGATACCCACGGGAAGTAAGGGGTGGTGGTATTCTTTAAGTCCGGCACCACACAGACCAGAAGTGCAATGCTAATTTGTAAATGTTGTGTTGTTGAACGAGTATTGTTACACAAGCTCTATTGTGTCATGAATATTTGTTACGGGTAACAGTTTAAAAACGTCAGTTTTCGCCGGTAATAAATCCTGTTAGAAAAAAAATTCTCAAATAACCGGAACAAAAAATGACGTGCCAAACAATTTAAATCCCGAACACCAAATAAAATCCGTCACCAATCAATTTATCAGGCAGAATCTTATCGCATCGCTTTCACTGTACCCAAACCAGGCAAGCACAGATTCGACAGCAGATTTATATTGCAGCCTGGCATCGGTCCAGCGGGTAGCAACAAGTTAGTGTATTATAATGCCTACATGAACGCTAAACGGCTCTTAAACACTGCCACAATTACTCTACAAGCTCGTTATGTGCGCCTAGTACTTCAGTTTTGATCGGTTGTTAAAAGGATATTAATTGGAAAGTTTTGTTTTAGGATGAATGATGAGTTAGTCTGCGTTTATAATAATAATACTCTAATTGTTATTTAAAATTATATTAATTGATTAATTATTATTTGCATGCCCATGTGACGGCAGAACATGGAGATCTAACTTCTATGACAACATCAATGTACAGACGCCAGCACATCAAGCTACCCGAAACTGTAAAATTTTCCCAATCAGCTTTGAACCTCATGCTTTAGCAATAAAGTAGAAAATCTGTTAAAGAAATTTGACAGATTGTAGTAGCTTGATGTGCTGGCGTCTGTACCAATTATTTACCCATATTTGCAAAGAAATAAATGATTTGATTTGATTTATATGTTTACATTAGCTTCTGCCCGCGTGAAATTTCTTGTTCCGCCGACCTACCCCGTCGCATCGCATCGCCTGCCCGCGATGTTCGTTTTCGCTTAGCGTTCTTTCTGTCTTCTTTTTCTTTTTCCTCGGCTTCTAAGGGTGGTCCTACCGCGACGTTTATCCGGTCGATTCTGTAAAAATCTCACCGTGAAAACTTAAGTGAATTGAGCTTGTTTTTGCCAGGAATTGACACTATTGACAGCTCACTCCACGCTCACTTCACCTAAGTTTTCACGGTGAGATTTTTTGTAGAATAGCAGCACTGTAGCCTTCTTAGAAGATTGAGCTACTAAAGAAAATTTGTCAAATCCGACTGGTAGTAGCGTGTTCAAAAAACCAAACTAATTCTTCAGCTTTAAATTTATTAGTATAAATATATGAAGATGAAATTATTCAAGGTGAAAATTCATAGACGACTCCGCCTTGGAGTGTAAATGTGGTGCTGTTCCACAAACTATGGGACACTTAATATCGTGTCCTGCGTGTCCTGCCACCTGCATACAGGAACTGGTAGACGCTGGTGATGGCTCCAAACAAGTAACCGAATTCTGGGCCGAGTCCATTTAGATTGCTATCGACACGCTAATAAGACAAAGTATAAATATAGATTATCATCATCTTCATCGTCTGCCTAGCCTTTTCCCAACTATGTTGGGGTCGACTTCAAGTCTAACCAGCTGAATACCAGTATTTTTCAGGAAGCGACTGCCTATCCTGACTCCACAACCCAGTTAATTCTAAAATATTAATTATCTTTGTCAATAACCATCAGCATCCTCTTATTCTTCCCCATTTAATTTTAGAGGCTAATAAAATTTAAAGTATACGATACTCCCTAGTAAGTCTAGTTGTCAGACTTTCGGACTTCTGACCGCTCAGTCTCTGAATATCATATTTTCACAATATTATAATCTCAAATCACCATACTCGCAAATCATCACTTTATCAAAACATCACATTCGCAAAACACAACATTCTTGTGATACCACATTTAAAGTACAGTCTTTAACATTATAGCATAGTGCTAATTTCTCGCATCACACTGACGTCACGCAAAATCCTGCATGGCGCAAGCAAGGTTTACCGCGCAACTAGCATATACAAGCTGTTGATTTGCATCCTCGTCAAATTTCAGGAGGTTGTCATAAAAGACATATAATCATTTGAAGTACGGAAGGGGGCAATAACTAGTAAGCGCTGCTTTTTTTTTGTTGTAGAAATTTAACAGTATTTCAGAATTAAACCCTTAATTCATTACAAATAAAACAGAATCACCCGACTATGCACACAGCGACAATGCATGCAGCTGCCATGTACTCGTAATTCCCCGAAATGAAAGCGCCGGCCGTCGCGCCGCCGAGCAATGACCGGTAGCAATAATTTACCTAATTTTATTTCGAAAATCACCTACATTATTGTCATTAATTTCGATTGATAATTAACTCATTTTTGAGCATCATTGGAATACGGAAATCTTACTAATGACGGTAATACTAGTGGGCCAAAGAAAAGTTCACTGACCTGTTATCAGATGATTAATAATATCCTTCAAGCTAAAGTTTTCGTAGTGATTTTGTATTTGTTTGTGGATTAAATTGGTTGATTTGAAACTTTCCTTCCTACTTAACGGGCTTAGGACCGGCAATAATCCTACCTTTGTTGGTGTACCGATCTACTAAGTCTAAAAATGTTTTCTACGTTTGATGGAAATGGAAAGACGTTCTAGTTAAGTGTAAGTACCTGGTATACTTTCGACTCTTAGGTATTATTGGCGTAGGTAGTTAAAAATTTGAAATAACTTATTTACACTAATGAAATGGATTAAGCTAACAACGTATTTACGAAATGTACAAATAAATAAATTACCTACCTATGTTACCGGAGGTAAAGTTGCCACGTACTTAGGTAGTACGTACTGGTTTTCCTTCAGCTTACGTAACACTAACACATTCGTTTTTAAAGTGTCGAAAGCGCTTGATCCTTGCACGTAATTCTGTTACACTTGTCACTTCCTCCGTGTAAACTAACCCACAAATAAAAGTCTAGAGAGGCGTCAGGTCCTTCGAACGCGGAGGCCAGGCCACCAAAACTTTCGGTCAAGTATTCCAGCAACCAGCGACAAAATGTAATCCGCACGGCATTATCACCTGGGTGAATGTCTTGTGCCTTGCGGTAGTGGAACGGGTGTTGCAGTTCACGCTTCAGTATGCGCAACACTGGTGTGGTGCATAGCAGCCAGCATGACGCTCTGTGATGGGGGTTCCCGATCGGGAAACATTTCCGTGAAAATCCGGATGACTCCACGTAGGCTGTCTCCACTGATGGCATACCCACCTGACCATCTCCACCAGCAAGACATTTGAATTGAACACTTTGTACCTACGTCTCAACGATGTACCGAGAAGCGGAATTCGCAAAGCGCACGAACGCTGCGGCGATTTCAATTACACTGTTAGTTCCGGGGCCACGGGGGCGTGGCTTAGGGTGCGCGGGAGAGTAAGTACCCGCATCGCCGCACCGTGATTGGGGGATGGGATTGATTACCTACGAATTTATCGAATGATCGATTCTCATTTGCATTTACATGTGTGTGTGTGTGAAATAGGGCTAGTAACAGATGGGCCGCGTTTAAATACGGCTGGTTCACACTTACGGATTTCCGTAAATAAGAAAAAATAAAAAAATAAATACCTACCCATTTTATTGTTGATTTGGGTCGAGAATCATTAGCATAATTATGTCCTTGAATTTGACTAGGATGCAAATCAACAGCCTGTATAGAACGTCCCGACATGAATCATCGGGAAGTTTTTTCCCGTTTCTATGGAGTATGAGTGAACTTTACACCCTCTTCCTCATACATATATAGATTACCCATGAAAACTGTCATACTTATATACACAGGTACTTAAACTAAGGGCTTCTTCGCGAGTAGGCAGAAACTACAGAACGCCACCTGTTACGATTCTTACATATTATCATTCCTTTTGCTTCGATGACATTCATACATCTTGTCACACAGGCTCGTCTGCGTTTATGTGTATTATTTTTTCTTTCAGTGAGAATTTTAATGTTACCATAGCTGGTCAGGATTTGGTTACAGATTACAGCAAAACCTATAAGAAGTCAATGGTCTTAAAATAACATGGTAAATCTTTCAATATTGAGCGTACAAACTTACAATTGCATGTGGAATGTATGGGAGAACATGTTTCTCAAGTACAATGTTAACTTTGTTCTTGGGATAAATTTATCCTATCTACGCAATCCTTCATTGTGCGTGGTCAGACATTCACTTGGCCAATTTGTTTTCCTAGTAGAGTGTGAAAAACGCACAACAATATTTTTTCCTCTCAAGTAAAAGACTAAAACTGCTGGGTATAACTACATAACATACATACATACATAAGTTTCCACTGCTGGGACACAGGCCTCCTCTCTGTGAGAGGGAATGGGCCGTAATCCACCACGCGGGCCCAGTGCGGCTTGGTAGATGTCACATGCCTTCGAATTTTTGGTTCTAGGATATGCCGGTTTGCTCACGATGTTTTCCTTCACCGTTTTTTAGAGTAATGGTGATGAAATAATTTCACAAAGTAAAGCGCCTGCTTGGGTCTGAACCCACGACCTACAACTCGTAAGTCGGGTCCGTTTCACTGGGCCACCACAGCTCTGCTGGGTATAGACCTCCTCTTTCTTCTACGTTACTTCCCGGTTCCGTGCGTCCCTCATCTAAGTATTTCCCGCGACTTTGACGATATCATCAACCCATCGCGCTTTTGGATAGCCCTGGTTTCTTTGGTCTAACCTTGGCCCAGAACATGCTCCGACCAAAACCTACGATCCCCACATAATTACACATAATTTAACAGGAATCGAATAATTATTCGTCTCGCACTACAATTTAAACTCCCTCTCTTTTTCACACCCAACAAACAATACTTCCATCCCTGTTTCCCACGATCGTTCAAAAGACGTTACAAGCATAATCGTACCTTATTCAATATTTAAATGAAGTATGATAAAATACAGAAAGGTTTTAATATCCGAACAGGTGCACCTGGGCACAAAATAGATGTTTACAGAAGGTCGGTACAACATACGAGCGAAAACAAGTGAAACCGCACGCACACATAGTCACGCCTATACGCGCATTTACAAGAATAAATACATTACATAATCATAATTAGCCGGGGCGCCCTTGGCTAAATAATAACAGCCGCACAGGTCGATCGATCAGGTTAAGCTACGCTTGCAGCGGTTGGTCTGTGAATGGGAAATTACTATCTTTACATACCGAGACCCCTCCGTGCCTCGGAAAGCACGTTAGGCCGTTGGTCCCGGCTGTCATTCGCGGATCTTTGACAGTCATTACGGGTAGTCACAAGCCCGAAATTCTGACAACCAGTCTTACCAAAAGGGGTATCGTATTACCCAGTAACTGGGTTGTACAGGTGAGATAGGCAGTCGCTCCATGTAAAATACTGGTATTCAGCTGCATCCGGTTAGACTGGAAGTCGACCCCAACATAGTTGGGAAAAGGCTTGGCAGCTGATGAATCATAATTAGCCTATAAAGTTCTCACTGCTGAACACAGTCCTCCTTTCTGCTAGAGGGAGAGGGCCGTAATCCACCATGCGGGACCAGTGCTGGTTGCTAGATATCACATGTCTTTGAATTTTTTTTCTCCTAGGACATGCCGGTTTCCTCACGATCTTTTCTTTCACCAATTTTGAGAGTAGTGCAGGTGATGAAATAAATTACACAAAGTGAGGCGCCTGCCTGGATTTGAAACCACGACCATCTCAAATACCTTATACTTATGAAAAAGTCAAAAGCGTTTTTCTCGTGAAATAACGATCAGAACTTTGAAAAAAGACTTATTTCATAATAGTAGGTATGGTTTCGACAAAACGATGTTCGTAACACCATAAAATTGACAATGGCATCCAAAAGTTAGTAGACATTTTTCGAATTCAGCTGTGATGCCAAATTCATCATCATCATCTGCCTAGCCTTTTCCCAACTATGTTGGGGTCGGCTTCCAGTCTAATCGGATGCAGCCGAATACCAGTATTTTACATGGAGCGAATGCCTATCTGACCTCCACAACCCAGTTACTGGGTATACGATACCCCTTGGTAAGACTGGTTGTCAGACTTTCGGGCTTCTGACTACCCGTAACGACTGTCAAAGATCCACGAATGACAGCGGGGCCAACGGCTTAACGTGCTTTCCGAGGCACGGAGGGGTCTCAGTACCTATGTAAAGATGGTCACCGATCCAAAGACAAACCGTGGCAACCGTAGTTTGGCCAGATCGATCGAGCTGTGCGGCTGTTATTATTTAGCCAGAGACCCTACAGCTGCCACATTGTGATTAAAAATAAAAAAAAAATCCTCCTGGTGCTCCTAAGGGTTGATTATTTTGTATGATACGTCAATGGTAGTTGAATTTGTCAATAAAAACGTTATAGCAGTTTAAACAATTTGGATCACTAGAATTTTAGAATTTGGAGAAAATCACTTTTTAATCTTGCGCAACTGTAACGTATTTATGCTCGTGATTGCACAGCGAGTACAAGTTCACTCGCAACCGGCATTTGTTTGGGTTCACCTTACGTACAGTCAACAGCAAAAGTAGATGATGAAAACCAGAAATTCAATACTAATCAACGGAGTTCGCGTCAGAACTGGGTGGCGTCGAAGTGATTCAAACCACTCAACGCCACATCAACGCCACACAGAAATCACTTGACGCCCCACAGTTCTGACGCGAACTCCGTTAATTAGTCTTGAATTTCTGATTTTGATCATCTACTTTTGCTGTTGACTGTACGCGTCCATAGTAAAAGTACGCAGTGCTGCATACCTCAACTTTATTTCAAGTTAAACAAATATCAACTTTATTTCAATGGCAATTAAATTGATTTCAGAGTGACTAGCACTATTGAAAATGTTATAAAAATGTTTGAAGTTGTAGCGTAAACTGAACTTTATTGTATAGGAATTAAAGTTATTTTTCCATTAAATCATATTTGTTTACATTTTTGGCAAAAAAATTGCCAACGCAGATTATGTGTGCGTGCGCCTGCATTCGTTCATTGCATTAAACAAGCCTTCTGTTTCTATCTATTTTATGACCTGGGTATTATTAAAACCGCCGGAGAAGCAATATTGTGCTCTAAAGGTATCTTTAATATCTCTCTAGTCAGTTGAAGATATCACTCCGGGGAAGAATTTTGAGCTTGAGCGATATTTTTTTTCAATTACGTCAAAGACTTTGGTTTTGTTTTTATATGAAAAATGGTTTGTCGTGAAGAATGTTTTTTTTTCTGGTTTATTAAAGTAACACCCCCGTATAAAAGTGTCATGTAAAAATACAACGTTGTTTTTAGTATATGGAAACCTGAATATAGTTTGTTCAGAATAAGTAACTGAATCGACTCTAATAATTTTTACCCCATGTTATATTTAGTCCCAAAAATATTTAAAAAACTGGCCTGACAACACGAAGGGTTCCGTACCACAAGGCAAAAACGCCGAAAAAAACATGTTTGTTGTATGGGAGTCCCCTTAAATATTTATTTTATTTTAATTTTATTATTTATTATTAAAGTAAAAATACAACTACACAATATTTCAAGTGCCTACCTGTTGCCATTTTTGATATCGAGCAAAAAAGGGCAAAAAAATCGCGTTTGTAGTATGGGAGCCCCCCTTAAACATTTATTTTATTTTGTTTTTAGTATTTATTGTTATAGCGGCATCAGAAATACATAATTTGTGAAAATTTCAACTGTCTATCTATCGCGGTTCTTGAGATACAGCCTGGTGACAGACAGACGGACGGACAGACGGACAGACAGCGAAGTCTTAGTAATAGGGTTCCGTTTTTAAAAGTTGGACACCGAGCGACACTATGTAGGTTATCCAATCTCCGCGCCGAACGGTTAGGTACCTAGGTACTATTATCAATGAGGGCAAACGGCGCGGCGCGAGTGGCACGGGTGAGTATGTTTTTGTAGGTACGGACAAACAGGTAACTCAACAAGCTTATAAGTTTGTGATTTTTCATGATGCAGTTTTGAAATTTTGTACATAGATTTTTTACATAAAAATACTAGACACGTGTTTCGGGTTTCGCATATACTAAAAATAATGTTGTGTAAAAGAATTTGATAGACAACCCCTAAGGCCCTAAGGGAGAACTGCTGTAGTTTTTAGGATAGGTAATTCAAATTGATCTAAATGAAATCGTTTGATTTTTTATTGACATCTGAATCTGTATTTATTAAGCTATCAACCAGCATTCATAAAAGCACTAAAATCTTATATGATTGTGAGTTTTACAGCGTTTTACAATAAAGTTCCGTCGGTACGATAAAGGGGTACTAATAGGTGTCATAATTCGTACAACCCATAGCCTAAGTTGTACTTAGAATAAGTTGTTCGATATGATAGAAAAATCAAAAAATAATAAAAGACGCTAATTAAAAACTATAAAATAATAAATTCTCAGGGGATCAAGTAGAATTCTTTTCTTTTTGGAGTCGTCAGAATCACAATCAGTCTATAACCTTTCCTCTGCTGGGATACAGGCCTTTTCTCTGAGAGGAAGTGGGCCGTAATCCACCACGAGGGCCCAGTGCGGGTTGGTAATGTCAGATATCGAATGCTTCTCTCTTCGAATTTTTGGTTTTAGGACATGCCGGTTACCTCACAATGTTTACACCGCCTTGAGATCAGTGGTGATGAAATAATTTTACAAAGTAAAGCGTCTGCCAGGGTTCGATCCCACGACCCTCGACTCGTAATTCGGGGCCGTTACCTTTGCGCCACCACTGCTGATCACAGGTACGAATTAAGAGAATGAGCCTTCAAAGTTTAAAATCAAATCCACTGACATAACTTTAAAAATAAAATACGGTTTGATTATGCTTAAGTGAATGTTGGAATACCACGAAAACTGCCATGAACAAAAATAATGTCTTTCTCGTCAAACACTTTTCAGAAATAGCTTACAGACATGGTAGAAAAATCCAATTTTTTTATTATTGTTCTTCTTCAAAATCCAGCAAGTTAATTACCCCTTTGTTTAAAAAAAACTCATGGAACTAATTATCACATGCTTACATCATTAGAAGTCAGTATTATGCTCAAAAATCTTACAGTGCCCTCCGAGTCCAATTTAATAATGCGTTCAGGGTGTTGTTGAGGCTGCGGCGATTTTGTGTGATGTTTGCTGAACATCGCGTAGACTGCTTTTACGCTACGATGCGTACAAGATGCGCATCCCTGGTGCGTAGAGTACGTGGCAGCGCCAACCAAGGATGCTCCTTAGCATTATAGCTAGTCGGCTGGTGTGGCTGGACTGTAGCTCAATCATTGCTGCGCCATTTGTCATGGAATGGCGCAGTAGTGATTGTTTGAGTTTATTTCTTTTTATGTTTTGTTGTGGATAGTTTTAAATATTACTAACACTAGTCTATGAGAACATTGTTACTAACAAAATGGACACCATGGTCTGAAATAAAGTGTTTATTATTATTTATCGTTATAAAAAGGAGAATAGCCTAGTTAGTTAAGAAATCACAAGTAAAATCTAATAATAGACCCGCGATCAAAACTTCATGACTAAAATCTCCACCTTCTAACTTATTAATTATAATAATCCATTACACAAAACCACTTACACAGCACCAATAAATTAAAAAAAGGTCCTCCCACGCATAAATACATTACGTAGATAGCGTGAGATAACTGAGCAAAAATGTATCATTTCAATTAAGTATAATATGAGCATCCCACATTATCTGAAACGTATCGGAATTCATGGCGGGTTTAACATGAACGAGGATTTTTAATATCTCTTTAAAAATATATTAAACGGGTGAAGTAATTTTGTTATTATAATTTTATTATGCTGTTCAGTATTTGGCAGCGACTTTTTTAGGGTTCCGTACTTAAAGGGTGAACTTATTATTAAGCCTCCGCTGTCTGTCCATCCGTCCGTCTGTAAACGGGCTGTAGCTCATGATCAGTAATAGGTAGACAGTTCAAGTTTTCACAGAGTTTGTATTTCTATTGCCGCTTTAACAGCAAATTAAAAAATAAAATAAAGTTAAAAATTAAAAGGGGTCTCCATACAAGAAATGTGTTTTTTCGACGTTTTTTTCCTTATGGTATGTACGGAACCTTTCGTGTACGAGTTTGACTAGCACTTGGCCTTTATCACACTAATATTATAAAGGGGAAAGTTTGTGTGTGTGTGTATTTATATGTTTGTTACTTCTTCACGGTCAAACGGCTGGGCCAATTTTGATTTTTGAGTCAGCTACATCCATACAAAATTTTATCAAAATTGGTCCAGCCGTTTAAGCGTGAAGAAGTAACAAATATATAAACACACACATACACTCACAAACTTTCGTCTTTATAATATTAGTGTGATCACAAAGGTTCTTGTGGACAGAAGGTGCTTAATCTAAAAAATAGGCTTAACATTTTTGAGAGACTTGTGCCAGAAAAAGGCATAAAATATCTGTGTTACGGGTCACCAGAGTCATCCTCAACCACAGAGGAACTGGCTCTGGCTGAAATATCCCTATTAAATTTTACAACGCTTCTCAATTCTGACCGGTGACTACGGCGCTATATCGGCACAACCCTTGCGGTCTAATAACCCGAGTAGGTATTCTTGTCACGTGTCGGTTACGTCACTAATGAACCCTCCTGCCAGCTTTTTAATAGCACCCTTCAGCGTGTGAAAAATAAGTTTTTTAGATAATGGAGGTACAAAGTTTTACAGGCCGGGGGAGTTTTAATACTGCCTGAACGTGAGTCTCAACTTTCAGCCGATTTTCAGGCGTACCTTTTTGAGTACGTGGTTTTTGGAAAATGATTTTATCGGATTTTCCTGTTACAGTAATGTTTTGCTATTGAGCAAACAGTCGACTGTGACCAAATTAAAATACCCAGATATACGGTGAAAAGTTTCTGCTGGCGAGAAGAGATTGTGTTTTGTTTTTGTAGTGTATGGTGAGAGGGGTAGGCAAGGAGGCGCGGGTGAAACTTTATTACACTAATGTTCTCAGTACGTTTGGTACGTTCGTATGTACGTTGAGGGGCCCGTGGCTAAATAATAACAGCCGCACAGGTCGATCGATCAGGTTAAGCTACGCTCGCCGCGGTTGGTCTGTGGATGGGTGACCCTCTTTACATACCGTGACTCCTCCGTGCCTCGAAAAGCACGTTAAGCCGTTGGTCCCGCCTGTCATTCGTGGATCTTTGACAGTCGTTACAAGCCAGAAGCCCGAAAGTCTGACAACCAGTCTTACCAAGGGGTATCGTATTGCCCAGTAACTGGGTTGTAGAGGTCAGATAAGCAGTCGCTCTATGTAAAATACTGATATTCAGCTGCATCTGGTTACACTGGAAGCCGACCGACTTTAACTCACACCCTGACTTATTACTATTAATTTTTTTTTTTAATGACAATCGTTTATTTTTACCATGCTTGTAAATATATGAGCACCATGTATCTATCAGATAATTAATTTATATGTTATGGTTTCATTTTTAATTCTTTTACCTATTGTGGTCCAGTAATTTTATTTTAGGTGCATCGTCTTCACATATATATTATATAATTAATGTACATGCAAAATATTGTAAAACATTTTAAAAGAGTAACGGTGGAGTTTCTTGCCCATTCTTCTTCATACGAAATCTACCTTTTGGAATGGGCGACTAGAATCAATTCTATTTTAGTAATTTTTGACGTTCAAAAGTGCCTGTTAAGTGCCTATTTGAAATAAATGCTTTGACTTTTGACTTTGACTTTGACCCCAACATAGTTGGGAAAAGGCTAGTCAGATGATGATGGTACGTTCTCAAAAAAAACTCATCCCTTTGGTGTAACATATTATGTAAAATTCAATCATTCGATTTAGGTAGGATGCTATAATTTGTGACTATCATTTTTGGTTAAAGCTTACGCCAGCATAATTGTTCATGGAACTGATTGGGAGCATCTGAGAACTACTGCCGAAACCACACTTAAATCTGTTATGGGTTGGGTGCAGCTAAAT
The DNA here is from genome assembly GCA_916614155.1 of Mesoligia furuncula. Taxonomy (NCBI): domain Eukaryota; kingdom Metazoa; phylum Arthropoda; class Insecta; order Lepidoptera; family Noctuidae; genus Mesoligia; species Mesoligia furuncula. The sequence continues at coordinate 28,419,943 of OU744794.1, forward strand.
CTTCTCACTCTGAACCTGGACAAGACCTTCTTCATCCCGTTCGGGCTACACCCTGGTACCAAACCACCTACAGGCTTTGTCATTAACGCCCACAAATGTAATGGCCATATACCTTGCTCATGTTTTTCTCTTCGTGAGGTAAACCATCTTAAGTATTTGGGTGTGGTTATTGATAGCGGGCTCAACTGGTACTCACACTTGGTTACTATTACTAAAAGAGTTAGAAGAATGATTTATATATTCAAGATACTTAGGTCTTTGGCTGACTTCAACACAATTAGAATGGTGTATATTGCTATATGTCAGTCCGTCATCACCTATTGCATTACAGTTACAAGTTTCTTAAGTTGGAACGAGCACAAAGAGCTGTCCTGAAGGTGATGTCAAAAAAGCACTTTATGTATCCTACCACACAATTATACAAAGATGCTAATGTACTTACTGTTAGGCAACTGTTTGTGCTACGATCCATACTGAGAAAACACTCCAAGGTCCCCCCCTCCAGACCCAACACGCCGTAAGAAAAAACCTCTTATTCTCTCGGTAACGCATAGGACCGCTTTCGCTAGACGCCAGCATTATGTTCTAAGCTCACACCTATATACAATAATTAACAAAAAAATAAACATAATTGATTTGGATACCTATAGGGTTAAAGTTAAAATTGAGGACTGGACAAGGGATCAAGACTACGAAGCAACGGAAAGTCCTATCACTTCGCAACGAAGGGAGGTGTCCCCACTAATTTCATCCACATTACTCAAATGCACACTCACTCAACACACCCCACACACCCACCCTCACAATACACCAAACACCATCACACTACATCACATCACACCACATCACATCACATCACATCACTCCACACGCCCTTCTTCTTTGCACATGACACGACACAAACGCACTTCACACATACACTCTATACAAACATAATTACTTTATCTATACATATAATAAAATTGTAGAAAAGTGGTGTCTGTACAATGGAAATATATTAAAAAAAAGTAGCAGGGGTTGTTATTATATCGATGCCGAACCCGAAAATGTAATTAAATTTTATTTTGTCTGTTTATCTGTTTGTCTGTTTGTCTGCTGTGTTTGTGCACGCTAATATCAGAAACGGCTTATTCGATTTAGATGCGGTTTTCACTAATATATTGTAGTAAGATTCACTTAATATTTAGTGTTTATTTCATGTCAATCGGTTCATAAATAAAAAAGTTATGTCAATTTAAAGAATCACGGCGAACATTTGTTAAGGTATTCTATCAGAGTACGTAAACGCCTCGCGCCTGCGCGTCCGTGGCTATATATACAAGGTGTAACGGAAAGGGGGTATCAACCCTGAAGGAGGTGAATGAAGATGAAAAAAAAAATTTGGACCTCCCATAGTAATAGCACATCAATGATTTACTATTACTATGGGAGGTCCAAATTTTTTTTCATATTTCGACCTATGTTCTTTGGGGAAATTTGTTCAGTTTCATGAGCACATTCACCTTCTTCAGGGTTGATACCCCCTTTCCGTTACACCTTGTATAAAGCGCGCTGAGAGCCGCGCCGCTGCCATAATTCCGATCCAGCCTGTCCCTTGCTGCCCTCTCCCAGCGACGCCCTAAGCCGAGGTCCGTACCCCACAGGGGGTGCCCTTAGCGTGTAGTCGCTTAGTTTTTAAGTTTATATTGTGTAGTTAAGTTGTGTATTATGCCCTGGCTGGAGGCCTTAATTTATTGAGGCATCCACAGGAAAGCCAGGTTAAGCAGTCGACAACCCCTCAGGTTGAGAGATGAGATGAGATGACCATTTCAAAAGAAAACGCGCCGCTGCCATAAGGATTCAGTTATTCGTAGCGAACGCACGTATCCTGGAGAGTATAGGCGAATAGTTGAATTCGATTATTGCGATTCACTTGAATACTGACTGTTTGCATATTTCATTTATTTATATTTTAGGGTTTGTAGGTTAGGTTCTTTTTCTTAATTTTCTTTAAAATTTTGTAAGTATTTGGTATAGGTTAGGCGGTTCTTTCCTTGATTATTGGGTATTTACTTATCTTAATTTTTATTTAGGGTTTTGTAAATAAATATTGTAAGCATTTATTATTGGTTAGGCATCTCTTTCCCTGATTTTCGGTATACTTATCTTAATTTGTATTTAGGGTTTGTATATAAATATTATAAGTATTTGGTATAGGTTAGGCATTTCTTTTCTTGATTTTCTTTATTAATTATAAGTTCAATAGCTTAGGTTAGTAATTATTTTTTCTAGCAATTCTTTTGTTTTATAAAGTTAGTACGTTTGTCTGTGTAGAAGAATAGCAGCACCGCTTACTTCCCGTGGGTGTCGTAAAAGGCGACTAAGGGTCTCACCGGAGAATGGGCAGCAGCGTTCTCTATGCATTCCACCACCATACCATACTGCGATCGCCAACCCGCCTGCCAAGCGTGGCGATTATGGCAAACCCCCCCAAAATTGGGGGAGGCCTATGTCCAGCAGTGGACGTCTATCGGCTGAAATGATGATGATAACGACGTTTGGTTTACACGTCTTAACACTTATTACTTAAACTGTGATAATTTTAGACTGTATAATAATCTGTAAGTATTTATAATTTAATTGTTTACGATAGTACGTGTTTACTAAATAACTGTGTGTTAAGTAGTAAGTACTATTTTATTGTAAGAATGCCTCGAAGAAGATCCAACCTCTCCCAATGTAGCAGAAATGCTAAAAGGATGAGATTAGTTCGATCACAGGAATCTGAGGAAGGTCGTGAGGCAAAAGGCTCTCTGCACCAGGCTAGGTTTCGTGCTGCAGAAACTTCGACTCAGCGAGAATCTCGACTGAGTTCAAATCGTTCTCGAATGATGACAACTCGAAATAGGGAAAACGGGGAACAACGAAAGGCACGTTTATCTGTCGATCGCGAAGCTCACGCGCTATCGCGTGAGTCTGAGACTTTTGCTGTCAGGGAAATCCGCCTGAGCTCCCAGAGAGTACGGACAACAAATGCTCGATTCCAGGAGACACAGGACGAACGGGAAATACGTCTCACTGCCGATCGTGAAGCTCATACACTATCGCGTGAGTCTGAGACTTTCACTGATAGGGAAATTCGTCTGAGTTCTCAGAGGGCTCGGACAGCAAATGTTCGGTCTCAGGAAACACTGGAAGAACGAGAAATACGTCTCACTGCCGATCGTGAAGCTCAAGCACTAGAGTCTGAGACTTTCACTGAAATTCGCCTGAGTTCTCAGAGGGTTCGGACAGCAAATGCCCGGTCTGTAGACGGTATATGTAATTCAAAATATGCTGCCCGAAAAGTCACTATTCCACGCGGACGAAGTCGCGGGCACAGCTAGTTAAAAATACAAATTAAACATAAATAATATATAGATATACACACATCAAAAGTGTCTAGGGATCAACATATATTTTTGCAATAACTTTTCTCCTGATTGATATTAATTAAAATTTTCTTTAAGGATTCATCAAATAAAGTGTTTTCGTTTGTCACAGTAACGATAAACCAAGTCACCTTTGCATTAATAAAGAAATTTGCCATTTTCCTAATAAAGGGATTTTTGACATTTGAACCACTAACACAAAAGTTCGAAAAAAAGACTGAAATAACAGTTTTCTTTAAAATTTTATTGGGTAACTTAAACAATTAATAATCCGTGTTTCTACCGCGAACACTAACAACACAAGAACATCGGTTTGGCATACTCAAAATGAGTTCATCCAAATCACGCTGTGGAATGGCCGCCCATGTTCGTTGCAACAACAAAAAAAGGTCTTCTTGCGACTGGATACCCTCCATATTCGGCAGAGCTCTTCTCTGTAGCATATCCCATGCATGCTCAATCGGGTTCAAGTCTGGCGACTGAGCAGGCCAGGGCAGGACATTGATGTTAGCTGCGGCGAGAGTCTGTCTTACAACTCTTGCGGTGTGCGGTCGTGCATTATTATGCATTAACTGAAATAAGGGACCGATTTGCACTTGTAGAGGAACGATGACGTCTGATACAATCGTCTCAGCATAAATTTGAGCGTTGAGGTTGCCTCTGATCCAAATCAACTCAGTTCTTCCGCCGATCCAAATACCCGCCCATACCATGATGGTTCCACCACTATAAGGATGGACTTCCTGGCAGGATTTTAATCACTGTTGGCGTCCAGGGGTTCTCCAGTGTCTTATACGTCTTGTATCCGGTCTCATACCAAAACGAGACTCATCAGAAAAGCACACGAAACGCCATTGTTCTTCTGCCCAATTTCTGTGTTCAAGAGCCCATTGATATCGAATCCTACGATTGTGCATTGCTATAGGTGGTACCCGTAGCGGTCTTCGGGAATGAAGGTTCACTTCATGCAAGCGGTTTCTGACTGTTTGGTCGCTAATTAAGTTCCCTGAAGAGTGATGAAGCCTCACGGCTAACATCATGGCGGTTATTGTTGGAGCTCTTCGAGTTAAGATTTGAATGTATCGGTCTTGTCTCCGTGTGGTGCAGCGATACCGTCCTCCATGGCACTCAGCCACGGTACCAGTGCTTCGGTAACGTGTCCAAAGTCGACTGATAACACTCTGACTTGTATTCAGAGCTAAAGCCACAGTACGTTGCCGGGAACCAGCTTCTATCATTCCCACGGCTCTGAGCATTTCTTCCCTGCTTAAATGACGTCGCCGCTCCATAATAACGTTGGTTTTAATCAGTAGTAGGGAAACAGTAGCACTAATAATGTCTTCAATGCGTTGTATGTTTTTATAGGGAAAATATTGACAGCTGATTTTCATCTTTTACTCGAATTTGATTCACAGTTCCTGATTCAAATTATGAAATGCACCAAAAAGGATCCATATAAATTTATAAATTTATTACAAAGCCACATCTCAATCTCAAGAAATCCGCATAAAAATGCTTGATCCCTAGACACTTTTGATGTGTGTATTTCTTACCTTATAATTATATATCATCTTTGTGACTATCCGAGTCTGCTAGTACGCTCATAATTTGCTCGTCCACTATTTATGCGAAGACACTGCCTTCTAAGATACAGGATCTTCCTAGTTTAGGAGTCAGGGCTCTAATTCTGTGTTGACTGTACTTTACCCATCTCTTGTACATTATTTTTGTATTCATTTCTTTGTCCCCATTGACTACTATGTGTATTTAATATGTGTCAAACTTTTATTGTGCTAATAAATACTTATTATTATTATAATATATCTCTGTTTACCGTTATCTTTTCCAAAGATTCGTTAGACATTACCAATCGATTCGATCCAGTTTAGAAAATGTGTACCAGGCATTAGACACCCTTTCCTATGGAGCCCTTCCGAAGGACCCAATGGGTGCCAACGGGACCTTATTACTAAGGCTCCATTGTGCGTCAGTCAGTCTGTAAGAGGGCTGTATGTTTTTAACCGTAGTAGGTAGACACTTGAAATTTTCAGAATGTGGCCGCTATAACAAGAAATTATAAAAATCAAATTAAGTTAAATTTAGAGGTTTAATTTTTAACTATATTATACTTACAATTTACAAGAAACGGGTTTTTTAAATTAAAGTATTTTTTTTATATGTGGTGTTAAATATTGTCGTTTTTAGGGTTCCGTAGTCCACAAGGAAACCCTTATAGTCCGTCCGTTCGTCCGCAGATTAGCTCAGAGACTCTTAGTACTAGAAAGCTATAATTTGGCATGGATACCCATATTAATCACGCCGACAAAGTGGTAAAAGCAAATCTTGCAAAAAAAATTTTAGGATACCGCCTCTACACGTAGAGTGGGGATGTTTTTTTCTCTCGTCTACCCCATGGCATGGGGTTGGATAGGTCTTTCAAATATATTGCGGGTTTGTAAAAACCATTTTTCGATTCAGGGTTCCGTTAGTGAAAAATTAAGCTTTAAAGAGCTAATTTTTGTTAGAGTCAAGTGTCCTCAGCTAAATTATTGCTTTTGGATATAAAAATTCACGACAGTAGTTTATATAACGACATTAAAAGGAAAACTATCACAGCTAAGTAGGCTTTACAAGCTTATGAGTAATAGTCGACCAACTTAAATTTGCAGTTGCAATGTATGGGAGGGGAGAATATGATTTTCAACTACAATGTGAAGTTTGTTCTTGCGATAAATTCATTTCAACTACGGAACCCTTCATTGTGCTTGGTCCGACACGCACTTGGCCGCTTTTTTACCCCACTTTGTACCTCGTCAGTAGAAATTCATATTTTTTTGTTCGAGGAAACAGTGATTAATAATTTTCTATTGTATCTTTATTTAGTCTCCTGATTTATGATCCCCTTTGTGTATTTTTTTTTTGCAATTTGTAACAATAAAACCTTTTGGTAAAACATGAGTGTCGTAACTTTGAATTAGGGTTTTAAAATCAACGTGGTAATTTTATTTTGTAGACCGTATTATATTCGTATTTGTTAATATACATTATAACGTTTATAAAATAATACTAGCTGTGTCCGCGACTTTGTTCGCGTGGATGGCGGAAAACAATAAGGTGTCTCTTTACTAATTATTTTTCTTTTTCTAAACCTAAGGTATTTCTTATAATTTCAGCTATCTGCCAGTGAAAATTTCGTCAAAATCGGTTCAGCCGTTTCGGAGCTTAGCCGGAACAAACAGACACAGACCGACAAAAATGTTTTTTTTGTTTTAAGTACTGTATACAACGTGGCGCTTCAATGGTGACATTAATTTAACACACATATACGTTTTCACATTTTCATTTCATGAAGCAATTATATTTCCATTAAACGTTATTATTTACGGATTTATTTAAAATTTTAGAAAATGCCCTCTTAGAGCAACCTGTACTTAAAGAACTGTAGCGCAGGGGTCATTTGCCGGGGTCACGGATCATAACATCGCATCAATGAAATTAAAACGAATAAGCAATACTATTAGGATGAAACAAATGCAAAGAGTAGGCGAATTGAAGGAAAGAGATAATCCCTGTCGGCGAGCGGCGCGTGCTCTTTCCTTCCGGCGGCGGCAAGCGGCGCAGGCGACCCGCGCCCCCTTCCACCCGCGCCCCCGCACTGCACTCGTAGCCGAACCCGTGTCCTTGACACACTTCGTCAAACTAGTGCGCAAAATTATGTCGTTATTTTTGTGAATGTTTCCGCGAAAAAGACTCTTACCTGTTGTTTTATTTATTTATTGTTGTGTAATTAGGATAGTAATTTGATTATGGTACTCGTACTGCGCTAAAGACGCTTTGCTTTGTTTTCTAATCTAGTAGGTACGTTTTCATCGTGCGAAAGCGACGGTTTTATTTGTGTAAACTTGTGATCGTGGTGGCAAATACACATCCGAACTACACAGCAGCTGAATATGCGGACGTGATGCTAATTTATGGAGAATGTCATCAAAATGCCGCCCTTGCGGTAAGGACATATCGCGAGAGATAATGGCGATTCAAAACAATGCCTACTAACCTCGCACTATTGTAGGACCTCTTCAGCGCATCCACGAAAGCCGACCAGTGGTCTTAACGCCCAGATCGACCGCCTACACGACAAAATGTGCTACAATATTTCGAAGACTAACCCAAAACTGGCCTCCGCTATAACGCTAGGAGACAAATAGAAGCAGTGATTAGTGATGACTTGATGAGTGATGTGATGATAGTTATAACTAATAGTAACAAGAGAGGGTGACGTTACCCGCTGTAGCATGTAGCTGTACCATGCGCCGCGCGCCGCTCGCTCGCTCGCCGACAAAGAATCGGACCTATGACGAGTACGATCGCGCGAAGCGTAGGTAAGTAATTTCATGAATGAATTTTTGCAAGGGTGATCCCAATTTTAGTTACTATTATATTATTTAGTTTGTTAGAATTTTTTTTTTTTTCAATTTACGAATTATTTTAACCTATACATATTTATATGATTAATGGGCACTAGCCCTACCCGTGTGTTCAATTAATGTCGCCATTGTAGCGGCACGTTGTATTAGGTACATATATAATTTCATATGCATTTAGCAGTTATTTTAACATTACAAACAGGCACTTCAAAGGTTAAAAGGATTGTGAGGGGGGGATTTCAGTAAGATAGGTATGTAATGTTTTAATAATAAATTCGCTATCGGACAACGAGCTTTCAATAGAGATATGATTTTTGATAGAATAATAACAAATTGTATGAACTTGTTTTGTTTTTTACTTTTATGACAAGCTAACTGACCCGGCGAACTTCATACACCTCACCTCAGAATAAATAAAAGCTGTTCCATACAAAGTGTATGAGAAAATGAATCATTTTAATATTTTTGTTTTCCGTGAATTTTTCACATGTTTTAACAGTTAGGCTGCCTTTACACATATCCCTCGCTACGTATCATCGCTCACATCTGGTGGAAAGGCAGCCTTATTCTGCTATTCGGGGCGGAGACAAATCCAACAAATCAAAGATCATAAAAATCGGTCCAGTGGTTCTTGAGTTATAATTGTTTTTATTTATAATTACCTTTACAATTATCATAACAGGTAACCTAATACGGAACTTCTTTAACACTACTTATCCTAAATTATATAATTAATTTCATACATAACAATAACACAGAACAACTATTATATTAATTTAGTAACATTTAATACATAGTACTACACATTTATTTAGAATACAAAAACATATTTTGCCTATCACAACTTATGTGTAGCATAATATAAATAATAGTACCCTTGCGAGTTCACTTTCACGCGAGTACATGTAAATACGTCAATTTGTATGTGAATTTTATTAATAGCGTGTATTGCTCGGGTTAAAGGTGTTTTCGCCAGTAAGTTGGTCCGCGCTGGCGGTACCAGCAACAGTGGTGGACGCCGTCGCCTCCACACTTAGCGGTTTGGTACACAAATACTAAGCCGTTGTAGTACTCCCGGATTATTTTGTATTCCGCGGAGTAGTTTAATTAGGTACTCAACAAGAGCGAACTCCCGCCGTACACCCAGCTGATTATACTATACCCAATACGAATAGTGTTACATCAGCGGGTAAAAAGGGTATACTCCATACAATTTAAAATACAAGTGTCTCAAGAATTTGTTTTGAACACGTTCCATCATGACGCTGTATTTCAATTCATATGGAGCCCAAATGACTGCACTGTGCTCGAGGTAGTCACCTCGAGCACAGTGCAGTCATTTGGGCTACTACAACTATAAAGGTGTTGTAAGGACTCCCTTACAACACCTTTACAGTTGTTATATTTGTGAACCCCTGTGTCTGTCTTAGGACAAAACCTAGGTTTCTGTATGCCTTTCTGCATACTTTAATAATACGCTCGCGGAAGGTTAGGTCCGGAGTTAGATGAACTCCTAGATCTCTTACCTGCGTCACTCGTTGCATCCGTGTCATTTCTATTTTATACTCGTGGCGCACTGGGTTCCGCGAACGAGTGAAACGAGTGAAAAATGGTGTAACTAACCCGAAACAAAGATATTGGATAATTATTTACTTTTACATTTTCTATCTCAAAAACTCAAAGCATTTATTTCAATTAAACCTTTGACAGGCACTTTTGAATTGTCAAGAAGTCGGTCAGTCAGAAAATATGAAGCTAGTTGCCCATTCCAAAGCGTAGGTACCTATGGAGAAGAACGGGCAAGAAACTCCATGGACACTCTTTTTAAATTACATTTTACAAAAATATTTGTTACATCATTACTTTTGAATTTATGATTATATAATGTGAGAACGATGTAAAAAACAAAAAAAGACGTCCGCGTTAAAAGCGTCCAGAATACAACAAATAGTAACAAAACAACAATCCAAAATTAAAACAATTAAAATAAGCCCAGGCGGCTAAGTGATGACCAGCCCCAACTGACGGCGCCCGTTCACGAACATGACGTATATACCAGCACCATTCAGCTCAACCACTTTGAAGGGAGCTAAATGATCCAACACACACTATATGTTTCATCATCATCATCATCATTTCAGCCGAAAGACGTCCACTGCTGGACATAGGCCTCCCCCAAGCACCTCCACTTCGACCGGTCCTGTGCTTCCCGCATCCAACGGGTTCCTGCGGCCTTCACAAGGTCATCGGTCCACCGTGTGGGAGGCCTTCCAACGCTACGTCTTCCGGTACGCGGTCGCCACTCCAGAACCTTTCGGCCCCATCGGCCATCTGTTCTGCGAGCAATGTGCCCTGCCCACTGCCACTTAAGTTTGGCAATTCTTCGGGCTATGTCGGTTACCTTGGTTCTCCTGCGGATCTCCTCATTCCTGATTCGATCACGCAGGGAAACTCCAAGCATAGCCCTCTCCATTGCCCTTTGGGTGACTTTTAGCCTTCTTATAAGGCCCATTGTGAGCGACCACGTTTCCGTTCCATAAGTCATCACTGGCAACACACACTGGTCAAAGACTTTCGTCTTGAGACACTGCGGTATGTGGGACGAGAAGATATTGCGTAGCTTCCCGAACGCTGCCCAGCCGAGTCGGATTCGTCGATTTACCTCTTTCTCGAAGTTAGACTTACCTAACTGGACGGTTTGTCCTAGGTAAACGTACTCGTCCACGACTTCGAGTGTAGCGTCTCCGATTTTTATGAGAGTGGGTGTTACATGGGCATTTGACATGACCTTCGTTTTGTCCATGTTCATTTTAAGACCCACTCTTTCGGAGGCTCTACTGAGGTCATCGAGCATTGTACTGAGGTCCTCCATAGTCTCAGCCATGACTACGATATCGTCGGCAAACCGAAGGTGAGTTATGTACTCGCCATTGATGTTGATGCCAGCCCCTTTCCAGTCCAGAACCTTGAAGACATCCTCCAGTGCAGCGGTGAACAGTTTCGGAGAGATAACGTCTCCCTGTCTCACACCTCGCTGCAGAAGGATAGGTTTCGAGGCCCGATCCTGGAGTCTGACTGATATAGTGGCGTTTTCGTACAGACACTTCAACACTTCGATGTACCGATAGTCGATCTGGCACCGTTGAAGAGACTGCAGCACAGCCCATGTCTCGATCGAATCAAAGGCTTTCTCGTAGTCCACAAACGCTAAGCAGAGAGGCAGGTTATACTCTTCGGTCTTCTGTATAACCTGTCGCAGCGTATGTATGTGGTCTACGGTGCTAAAGCCTTTACGGAATCCGGCTTGTTCGGGAGGCTGGAAGTCGTCAAACCTGCGCGCGAGACGGTTCGTGATGACTCTCGAAAACAGCTTGTAGACATGGCTCAGGAGTGAGATGGGCCTATAATTCTTAAGGAGGGCATTATCGCCCTTCTTAAAGAAAAGTATCACCACACCCCTGTTCCATGCCTGTGGTGTTTTGCCCTCGAGTATGACGGAACCAAACAGCTTCTGAAGGGCCTTCAGGACGGGTTTTCCGCCAGCCTTCAGCAACTCGGCCGTAATTCCGTCATCACCCGGTGCCTTGTTGTTTTTGAGCTGCTTCAGAGCCATCCTAATCTCGTACAGGCTGACGTCCGGGATGTCTTCGGTATAGTGCCGGGTCAATCTAGCTCTTGGGTCGTTTGCCAGATTCATAGCGGGGTTATTTGTTGACGTGTATAACTGTCCATAGAACCTCTCGATCTCTCTCAACAGCTCAGGTTTGTCGGATACAATCCTGCCATCATCGGTCTTCAGTCTCGTAAGCTGGCTCTGCCCAATAGACAGATCTCTAGCAAAGACCTTGGAGCCTTTATTTCGCTCTATCGCGTCCTTAATACGATCTGTATTAAAACGGCGAAGATCGCTTTTCAAGGCCTTAGAGATCCGTCTATTGAGTTGCCGGTAATTTAGCGCATCATCCGTAGACTGCAGGATCATATCGCGCCTCTCCTTCATGAGCCGCAAAGTAGGATCAGAGAGCTTCTTTTTTGCATTCGTACGGCGGGTCTTGAAGATCTTAGACCCGACCGTATGGACAGTTTCCACGAACCCATCGTTATAATCGTCCACGGAGCTCCCTAGGCATTCGAAACGATTCTGGAGTTCGAGCTGAAAGCTCTCGGGGTTTTGGATCTGGACCGGTGCTGGACGGAGCGTAGACTTCATCAGTCGAGATCTTTCCAGCTTGATATTTAAGTTCAATGTGCCTCTTACCATACGGTGATCACTTCCGGTTTTCACCGCGTTGATCACAGAGACATCATTGAATACTTGCTTCTTCGTCGACATAATGAAGTCAATCTCATTTTTAGTTGCACCATCCGGGCTCTGCCAGGTCCACTTTCTATGCTCACGTTTTCTGAAGAAGGAATTCATCATAAAGAGGCCTTCCTTCTCCATAAAACTGGCCAGTAGGTGGCCCCGGTGGTTCCGGCATCCAACTCCAAATTGCCCCACTCGCAGCTCATCATCGTTACGTTTACCCAGTTTCGCGTTGAAGTCCCCCATGACAACGGTAAAGTGAGTTTTAGAGCCATGCATGGCTCTGGAAATATCCTCATACATGGTCTCCACCTCATCGTCGGGGTGTGACGAGGTCGGGGCGTAAACCTGTACGACCTTCAGCGAATACCTTTCGGATATTCTGAGTATAAGGTACGCCACCCTGGTCGACACACTCTCGATCTTCACCACGTTGCTCACAAGGGACTTATGGACGATAAACCCGACACCACCTTGGGACTGCTGGTTGCCCTCCCGGAAATAGAGCAAGTTTCCGGATTTAAGGATTATCGAGTCCCACTATATGTTTGCATCATCATAATTCATCGTGTAAACAATGTTAGGTTTCAGGTAAAAATATCATGTAAAATAACCGATGCATGACGTGATATGAAAGTTGGAGGCTTTAACAATAAAACCTGAATGTAATCGTTGTCCCATTTCTACGTGATGTGCTAGCAAGCGTGTAGGTAATGTTGTCATATTTATAAAAATATCTTGGACGTGGTTATATACGTAAATTTTCAGGAGAATCAAGGGTACATTTTGGGGAGTGGCATGAGATGGGCGGTACACATTGATTGAAGAGCGGGAGCACTCTTTGGAGCACAGTTGTATCCAAGAGTGGATGACTTTTGGCTGAAACGGCGACGATGAATGTTAACAACATTAATTGACTTTACCAGGCAAAAGCAATGTCGTGTTTTCTTCTATAGTTTTACCAGAAAATTCCGCATACAAACGCCTTATAGAAGAAAATAACGCATCAAATTTTAAAGCTATACTACCTTCAGATACTCGCACATCTTTGTAATGCGAACTTGTTCGGTCGACGCTCCACCAGTTTTTCATGGCACCTTTTGTATGTGCGCCAAATAACATATACCGCCCCCAACGTCAGGACAACGCAGATTACGACCAGGGTATAGCACCAACGTGATTTTTCAAAGTCTCCAGGTGCGCAATATTCTCTGCGCCACCAGAGGCAGTTTGCGCCAAGATCACTTCCTCTGTTTTGGATGTAGAACCTCCCAAAATGGTGACTGGCAATTGGGGAAATCTCTGGGACACGTATTTGCAGTTGTACGCAGGATAACAGAACAACGTCCGATATCGTAATTAATCATTGTAGCTATGTTCGTTATTTTAGATCACGCAGATGTGTCCTACTCTTGATATGGGCAAAGGACACCCGAGACAGACCGCTGGTAGAGTCGCCATGTGATGTGAGGCAAGTGGAATGAAAGACGAGTTGAGATACACTGAATATATTTAGGATAAACATTATTAATATGACGCAATAGTGGACACACTACAACAAGAATATCTGAGCCTGAGAAGACGAAATAAAGTAAGAAAATACATTTATTTGCGGTAAAGATGAATTAGCCATTAAAATTTGTTGTCATTCGTCCACGTAGTCGGGCTGCCCTGAATGCGCAATACGTAGGTACTGAAGTGTCGACTCGATTTTACATAATCATATTATTATTTAAAACCGCGAACATCACCTACATTTCGCTTATTTCAAACTACGCCATAAATCAAGTGAAACGAAATAACTTCATTACAGTAACACGGAGCGGCATTAACAGAACGCGTTATCACAAACTGACATTAAACCAATACGGCGCCCGGCGATTTATCTGAACATTTTTATTTTCTGCCCTATCCCTGAGGGATCTGTTGTAATTTTGTTATGGGCAGAGTATAAATTATTTTATGGTAATGTCATTTTGTTGTTATTAGGTCGTGGATGGCTAAATAATGATAGCCGCACAGGTCGATCGATCAGGTTAAGCTACGCTTGCCGCGGTTGGTCTGTGGATGAGTGACCATCTTTACATACCGAGGCCCCTCCGTGCCTCGAATGTCATTCGTGAATCTTTGACAGTCGTTACGGGAAGTCAGAAGCCCGAAAATCTGACAAGCAGTATTACCAAAGGGTATCGTATTACCCAGTAACTGGGTTGTGGAGGTCAGATAGGCAGTCGCTCCATGTAAAATCCTGGAATTCAGCTGCATCCGGTTAGACTGGAAGTCGACCCCAACATAATTGGGAAAAGGCTAGGCAGATGGTGGGTGGCTAAATAATAACAGCCGCACAAGTTGATCGATCAGGTTAAGCTACGCTTGCCACGGTTGGTCTGTGGATGGGTGACCATCTTTACATACCACGGATGACAGCCGGTACCAACGGCTTAACGTCCTTTCAAAGCACGGTAAGCCGTTGGTTCCGGCTGGCAATCGTGGATATTTGACAGTCGTTACGGGTAATCGGAAGCCCGAAAGTATGACAGTCTTACAAAGGGTTAACTGGGCGGTGAAGGTCAGAGGAGAGGCAGTCGCTCCATAAAATAAATTAAATTAAATTGGTATTCAGTATCTGGTAGGACTAGAAATTGGCAACAAACAGTTGAGAAAAGAATAAGCAGATGATTGCCTGAACAAAAAGTGTGAGCTTTTCTGATCATCTCCTAAACATTTTACAAATATTAATTATCTAGTACAGGGGCCTAAAAATGCCACTTTGGCAGAATCATAAAAGGATGACATTATGAATCATAATATGGCGAAGACAATCCGTGTTTTTCTTTTTTTCGAATCATAAGTACCTACTAGCGATTCGTCTTTACCTGTCATCCCACGATGACAAAGTGCAGTATTTCCTCCTCTCTTAACCGGTAACTGGCACAAACTAATTTGGGAATCACCTCGCAAACAAACCGTTGGTAAGGGGTAAGAACAGGGGTTGTGTTTAAGTGGCGTATTTGTTTCCACTTACTTAGGAAAAGTTTTGCAATTGATAGTATAGGGAAACTGGAAACATAATAAATTAGTATAAGTTATTGGAACTGAAGATTGGGTTTGTTTCTTCCGTAGGGTATTATTTTTTTTATTATTATTGAGGGAGATTAATATTATAAAGCTGATTAACATCCGTAGGACGTCCTCGTAACATAGGGTCCAGTTGAAAACCAGCGTCAGACATGGCATTTATGCTAAACTGGGGCTATTTGACGGAGCCGTCAGGCACATAATACTATTTTAAGTTTTTTGTTTTTATCTGAATACTAGCTGCGCCCCGCGGTTTCACCCGCGTAAATGTCGAACCCGTGGGTATATCGGGATAAAAAGTAGCCTATATTGTAATCCAGGGTGTCAGCTACCTCCAGACAAAATTTTATCAAAATTGGTCCAGGCGTTTGAGCGTGAAGAAGTAACAAACATATAAACTCACACACACACACACACACCCTCAAACTCACGCCTTTATAACTTTCGCCTTTATATTATTAGTGCGATTGTGTGCCAAATAAATTAATCATCATCTGCCTAGCCTTTTCCCAACTATGTTGGGGTTGGCTTCCAGTCAAACTGGATGCAGCTGAATATCAGTATTTTACATTGAGCGATTGCCTATCTGACCATAAACCAGTCCTGGGTAATACCACTTGGTAAGACTGGTTGTTAGACTTTCGAGCTTCTGACAACCCGAAACGATGTCAAAGATTCACGAATGACAGTCGGGACCAACGGCTTAACGTGCTTGTCGAGGCACGGAGGGGTCTTGGTATGTTAAGATGGTCGGCTGGTTGCATTTGCAAAAGCACCGTTGATAAAAGATAGCTTAGCTATAAGGCCGACCGGGGTCCTGCCGTTATGCCGAAAAGATTTTGCCAAAATTTCACTACCCTAACAAATTTTAGCAACCTTTTTTATACCAATGCAATGTTTAGAATGATTTTAGTACGCACATTTTCATTTGGTCAAATTTTTACTTGGCAGAATATTACCAAGGATAATGTCGTTTAGGTATTTGGTCTTTAATCAAATGATTTATTACCGCAAAAAATCTTTAGACAATAAACATTTAGTCAAATGATTTGTTATGAAAAAAATATACAGACAAAAAATTTTTTTTTTTGGGAATTACATAGTTTACTTACATAATTACTTTTTAATCACATTGCATGGTTGCGGTCGAACGAAGGCGACGCAGGATGCAAGAGCGAGCGAAGGACACCCCGAGGTTCGGGATTGTTAGGTTACTTTAAGCCCTTGTGACAGAAATAGGAGCCTCGCGAAGCGGGGCTACGTCGACATTGGATGCAAGAGTGAGGGAAAGAGAACAAATACTTTTACCTCATATCATATTAAACAGGGCCAATTGAAATCATAGGCAGACAGAAGTAGGGGCCCCGACGGTAAGTACTAAATATTCGGCTTATTTTATTTTGCGTAAAACATGTTATACCAACTGAAATATTTGACTAAATTAAAATTGGTAAAAGTACTATTCGGTAAGCAAGTTATAGTTTAAACGTTCACCTGCCAAACATTAGGTTTGGTTTATTATTATTATTAAATTTTTAGTGAAAAGTTTATTTGCTAAGTAATGATTTGGCAAATTAAATTATGTGGAAAATTGTTTGAAAAGTGATACTTAATTTGGCAATTTCTTTTCGACGAAACAAGGGAGTCCCACGCCGACCACTTAACTTAGTCGTTGCTTGAGGTACCTGCGCGGTGCGGGAGGGTTGATAGTTGTCACAAGTTGACGTATTACTGAGCTCTCGCATCCCGTCACGTGTGCTAGAACTTTACCCACCCCTTCACCAGTCAATAAAAATGACGAATGACTGACGATTCGAATCTATCAAACAGAAATATCAACGGAATTCCACCAAATTAACGTCAAGCTGATATTTCAACCGCTAATTGGATCTCTACATTACCATCCACGGATCGTTAGCCTAATATTCCCAGTATATAATATACAACAAAGTAATACGTATAGAACACACATGAAATTGTATGTACACAATTTCCGCGCAACGTATTTCTATGCGAATTATTAATGATCTTGCTTGGCTAGTATTTTCCTTCATTTCAGTGGCTTTACTGGCCTATTTCCACAGAGTGACGGGAGGATTATAAATATAACAATCTCCTTGTATTAATAGAACTGAATAATGTTAGTTAGCAGGGAATGTTTTCTTTTCATTAAAATCACAACACACACGGGTCCGTGGCTAAATAATAACAGCCGCACAGGTCGATCGATCAGGTTAAGCTACGCTTGCCGCGGTTGGTCTGTGGAGGGTTGACCGTCTTTACATACCGTGACCCCTCCGTGCCTCGGAAAGCACGTTAAGCTGTTGGTCCCGGCTGTCATTCGTGGATCTTTGACAGTCGTTACGGGTAGTCAGAAGCCCGAAAGCCTGACAATCAGTCTTACCAAGGGGTATCGTATTACCCAGTAGGTAACTGGGTTGTGGAGGTCAGATAGGTTAGTCACTCCATGTAAAATACTGGTATTCAGCTGCATCCGGTTAGACTGGAAGCCGACCCCAACATAGTTGGGAAAAAGCTAGGCAGATGATAATCACAACACACACATGTATGTAAGTCGTCGTTTCAGCCGATAGACGTCCACTGCTGGACA
The DNA here is from genome assembly GCA_916614155.1 of Mesoligia furuncula. Taxonomy (NCBI): domain Eukaryota; kingdom Metazoa; phylum Arthropoda; class Insecta; order Lepidoptera; family Noctuidae; genus Mesoligia; species Mesoligia furuncula. The sequence continues at coordinate 28,437,772 of OU744794.1, forward strand.
TAGGCCTCCCCCAATTTTGGGAGGGTTTGCCATAATCGCCACGCTTGGCAGGCGGGTTGGCGATCGCAGTATGGTATGATGGGGAATACATAGAGAACGCTGCTGCCCATTCTCCGGTACGATCCTTAGTCCCCTTCACGACACCCACGGGAAGTAAGGGGTGGTGGTATTCTTTAAGTCCGGCACCACACAGACAAGTTCGGCACCACACATGTATGTAAGTAATAACGTTTTATTTGATTTTGTATGAGCTTTTTTATATTATCACATTGGATCACGGGAAGTGTCAACCAGCCGTTTGGAGATTCCGTTAAACAAACCATGAGCACTCGGACCACATGAAGGCTAAGCATTGTCATACAACGGTACGGTCTCTTGGGTACATTACCAGTCGACAGCGACGCGGAGGAATTTTTTGACGCCATATTTTTGTCCGTTATTAGTTTTCGTTAGGTTAGGTTCTTGTAATTCATAGTTATTTCCGACCTATCTATCCCGTATGTTGCACCTGCCATGTTTTGTCTCTGCATCACCCTTAGGTTGATTGGTAGAAAATTCCTCAAGTATTAAGACTACCTTTGTGCAGTATTTATTTACTTGTTCATAAAGTTTTAATTAATATAATAAAAAAAGTATTGATCACAATTCGTATTTTTAGACACCATGAATAATAATAATAATAAGTTTATTAGCACATAAAAAATAATAACAACACAGTACACAGCGTATGGAAACAGTGGGTTGTACTACCAAGTTTAAATTTTTTGTCAGTTTTCCGGGTTCCTAAACTAGGTACGCAGACCTGTATCTTAAGAGTCGGAGATTTTGCGGCTTCAATTTATATAATACAACCTGAAGCTTATACTTACAGTGTAAAGGATACATCGTTGCCTACAGCGTTCTGTATCCATAAGGAAAACTCCATAAACATGTCTAAATTACGCCTTAAGCCTCCTTCCCCTTATAGTGATGGTGCCTAAGCGTTCCTATGGTCATAACCTTCCATGATGGTAAGTGGCCTCGGAACATAATGTTAAATTATTGTAGCAACTGTGCAATCGCTGGGATGATGTTGGTTTGTATGAGCATGATTAATTTCCGGAAGGAATTAGTGTGGGTTACACTGTGCACCCTCTGTGGACGTCTTTCGGCTGAAATGATGATGATGACACTTTGTGCTATTATAAATGCTTTATTGGTACAGTTATCTGAATAACAGAAGGCCAATTCTCGCAATTTAAACGTTCAAATCTAGTTGCAGTCTCATCGCGGCAACAAACAAATGTCAAAATCTTGGCAAAATATAGGGAACTTAGAGGTATTTTCGACAGATTGAGTCTGAGATCAGACTGTGAACGTTCTTAAAATTACGAGAATTTTGATTCCTGATTTCAGCTGAAAATTCAATACCATAAATGTTTGAGTGCTGAGTTTGTTTCGGCCTTTCTTCTCAGAGTAGTCAGATAGGACACGCCGACCTCATCTAGCTTAATTTTCTATTTTATTTTATAATATGACGTGTAAAAGTGATTTCGTAAGTATTCATTATGTAAATTGCCAATGCACTAGATACTAGCCAAGTCGACCTATAAGAACGACTTACTTAGATACCAACAACAACAATTCCCACTAAAATGTAAGGTTAGGTTAGATAAGGTTGAAACCACAGACATAGATAGACCTAGATAACGCAAGTATCACGATCTCTATGAAAACCAAGCGTGCCTTTTTAGGGTTCCGTAGTTTCTACATGGAACCCTTATAGTTTCGTCATGTCCGTCCGTCTGTCTGTCTGTCTGTCCGAGGTTTTGCTAAGAGACCGTTTGTACTAGAAAGCTGTAATTTTGTAGGAGTGTGTGTGTGTATATCAATTGCAGCGACAAAGTGGTATATAAATTAAAATTTTGGAAAATATTTTTTCAGGGTAGCTAACATTAATTCACATTTAACATGTGAAGTGGGGGTGAATATTTTTTTCGTCGTCTACCCCATCGTGTGGGGTATCGTTGAATAAGTCTTCTAAAATGACTTGGGGTTTGCTAAAATTATTTTTCGATTTAATGCTCCATTTACGAAATATTAAACTTTGAAGTGCTAATTTTTGTTCCAGCAGGGCGTCCCCCACCCCTCTAAAAGCTAAACTGCTAGCTTGCAAAATCTGGAAAAATTCACGATGATAGTGCATTTCAATTTCATGAACTTTAAAGGAAAACTATAGCGGTTAAGATAACTTTATTAGTTTAGCAGTAATAGTCATTGAACTTAGGTGTTGGATAATTTTGTACCAAATACAAAATCCTTAGCATTAATCCTTTAAGGTGACTAAGATGAAGTAGTTGCTTGTTTTTAAAACACTTTCAATCCACGTATTTTGAAAGAAATTGCTAATTCATCGGTTCATATGTTTGAAATACTCGTCAGCTCGACAAGGTAAACCACGCAATGAATATTGTTGAACTACTAAATTAAAAGACATTGCACTTGAAAGTGTGTTACGCAAATACCCCGCCCGAGGACAGCCTTCAAATAGGTTCTACTACTACACAATCTGTCAAATTTTGTTAATGGATTTTCAATTTCATCGCTAAAGCATAAGGTTCAACGTTGATTGGGAAAAAATTACAGTTTTGGGTAGCTTGATGTGCTGGCGTCTGTACTACCCGTACACCTACCTACGTACGTAGTACCTACTCGTGCACTAATATTTTCAATATCCATATATCGGACACTTGCCCCGAGCATCTCAGAATAACTGGACTGCACATATCCATAAACCAAAGGGTATAAAAGTATGCAAGCATTTTCCATTTCATTCTTTGTTATTGCAGTGACTGTTGAAAGAAAATTGCTAATTTTAAGAATTTGGTTCACCAGCTGTCCAGAATTGAAAAAGCTCTGCCCGCAGGTCTTAGTAATGGCATCTTGTTACTGTCAACTCAAACTCAAAGCATTTATTTGAATTAAACCAATTGAAGGCACTTTATTATTTACATCAAGGTACATTAAAAGCTAACAGTATTAAAATAATAATAATATGTACAACAAGTATATAAAAGGAGGAGAAATAATCAAAGGGCATCAAAAAATTCATCCGCATCGCTATCAACAGGAAACGTGTCCTAAAGACTGGCAGCATTGCCACGTTGTATGGCAATGCTGATTCTTTGGCCAAAAAATTGGCCCGCCCTCTGATCTCGTGAAGAGTCGACCAAGGCACTTTTGAATTGTCAAGGAATCAGAAAGATGAGATGCCTATGGAGAAGAACGGGTAACAAACTCCATGGACATTCTTTTAAATCAAATTATTATTATAAAACATTGGTAACATAAATTGATGATGACATTATACAAAACAGTGGCACTCCGGCAGTGCCGGCAGAAGTGAAAACAAAGGTTAAAACCGAGTACATCCCGAGGACAGCCGAACACATCCGAAGCGGGAATTTTTTTAACCGTCCTATAAACAAAACACGCGCGGTGTCGCTTACGGTAACAATGTTCCCATCTCAAAAAATGCCCAACACGCCCAAAGCAGTTTTCACTTTAAAAAAATAAAAACTAAAATAATTGATGTCTGTGTGGTGCCTTGACTTAAAGAATAGCACCACCCCATACTTCCCGTGGGTGTCGTAAAAGGCGACTAGGGTCGTACCGGAGAATGGGCAGCAGCGTTCTCTATGCATTCCACCACCATACTATACTGCGATCGCCAACCCGCCTACCAAGCGTGGCGATTATAGCAAACCCCCCCCCCCCAACTTGGGGGAGGCCTATGTCCAGCAGTGGACGTCTTTCGGCTGAAATGATGATGATGATGAAAATAATTGAAGTAAGCCAGTGGGCAGCTATGACTACGATGACGATGCTTGTCTACAACTAAGCTAAATTATGCTTGTGCTATTGTTAGTACCCCCGAACCCCGGGAACCTTGTGGACCGCCGTGGAGGTACGAGTCAATAGTGCAGAAGGTAAGGCTCGAACTCATGACCTCTTGTTCGCAAGTCCGAACTCACCGTTGAAGTGCTGCCGGGTAACTTTCACTTAAGGGAACTATTCTATTCTATTCTATTTTATTCTATTCTATTCTAAGGGGCTTACAGGACCTAAACACAAAAAACGCAAGTTTTAGAAACAATAAAAGTATATGATAGACTACAGTAAACTAAATCAGAAAAATATATGATATTCTTCAGGATATATGCTAGGTAGATAGTATGTTAAAAACAAAATACAACTGATTTGATACGATAGAAAAAAATCATGAAGATACCTCTAAAAACTTTCTTTTTACAATAATAACCATACTAATATACATACAATCATTCTGATTTTTTTTCAGATTATTCTACGAGCAACATACTAAAACACTAGTGTTTTAATTTTTTATTCCAAACAATTGATTTTTTGTAGTTCAATAATTGCTTCATATTTTGCAATTACCAGCGTTGTATCATCGCGCTTCTCTTTCTTTTCTATGCAGTCCGACAGTGACCGCGCTTTAGGTCATGTAAGCCCCTTAAGTACGCTGTCCTATTCATAGTTATCAGCTGAATGACACTGTTGACTATTAGGTATAGACCTTTTCCAATCATATCAACAATTACTAGTCCTGTGCCTCGGCAAGTGGCAATCGTTTTCAAAGCGTTTCCAATTTCAATAACGACTTTCAACAGGATTGACATAAGCACTTACCGTGCATTCGCGATTTATTTGCCAAAAATGTAAACAATGGGAAAATAACTTTAATTCCTATACGATAGAGTTCAGTTTACGCTACAAGTTCAAAAATTTTTATAACTTTCTCAATAGTGCTGGCCACTCTGAAATCAACTTAATTGTCATTGAAATAAAGTTGATATTTGTTTAACTTGAAATAGAGTAGGGGTGTGCAGCACTGCGCACTTTTACTATAGACCCTCTGTGCGGTCGTAGATCTATGCCTATCACTTTTATTCAAGTGGCAATTTAAAAATGATCCAGACATCATCTTCGTCCACAGCTGCTGACCAAAGGCATCTTTTCATGTGTCACTCTCTACGTTCCTGTGCCAACCTCATCCAGGTTCTATCCGCGATGCAATGGTTTTTTTTTATGTCTAAGCTGTGTACTTCCCTAAGTGACAAATTCACCATACTAATAGATATAATATGTAAGTTTGTTTTTTATATAATATGTTATTAGTGAACAAGTCGTTGGAGCACCTAAAATAAATAAATAAATAAATGTCGTCCGTTCATCTCGCCGCCAGACGACCGACAATTCGTCTCCCTTTTTTTTGTGGTTGTGAAATCATCAAATGACCCCTCCCGCTCTGGGTGGAGCGGATGGGAGTGTCAGACTCTAACTGACTAAAACCCACCCGTGTTCCTTCCTTAGCCTTTATATTCCGGACCAGCGGTAACCCTTTCGGACAATCCTGGACGCCACTCGGTAACTGCTTTACTCCACATGTCATGCAAAACATAAGGGTGACAAATCGCAAGCCCACACAAGAAGAACAACCATTAATGATTCTGCAAAACCTAAAACCGTCATCATGCAGCGTCATGCAAACACGAGTCCTTGCAAAAACCGTAAAATTTCAAACCTTTTTGTTGAAACCTTTAATAGCTTGGAATCCAATCAATCATCCCTTCACTGAGACTGACGGCTACGTTTTTTATCTCGTTTAGAATTCAACAAACTCGTGCAAACTCTCTCTTTACATTCACTTTAAAATGTTACATATTTAAACAGTTTTTAAACTGACCATGATTGCTGTATTACGTATGTGCATAGTTTATTTGTAGGGTAGATGAAAGCATTAATCCGTAGAACAGCCCCATAGTCGATTTTAAAATGATATATGGTATTTATTTCTGTAAATTGGTTCAAAAAACAATTTTATTGGACAAAAATAAATTATGTCTTAAAACTAAACGAGAACAGTGTTTCCTGTACGACTATCTACTCTGAGCAGAAAGAGCGAGCCAAACTCAGAGGTCACAGTCTCTTTTAAAGGCCAGATATACTCTTAGTCAGGCCATATGAGGACTATGCAGATTAGAAAGTAGTTGGTTATAATTATTATGTCAGGCCAAATGAGCCATTGAATTTTAATGGCTCATCAGAATGTCGCATCGGTTGCGTGTTGCAGCTTGTGCTAAATGGTTCAATTTCAACTACACATAGTTTTTTGTATAAATGATGCTAAATGATAAATGATTTTATTTTTGTAAGTAGGTTTGTACAAACACTTTTAAACGTCAATCATGGTTTTTTAAAACTAGATGAAGTCGGCGTTTCCTATCTGACTACTCTGAGAAGAAAGGCCGAAACAAACTCAGAGGTCACAGTCTCTTTTAAAGTCCAGACATAATCTTGGTCAGGTTATATGAAGACCATGTAGATCGATGTCTGAGATGGTCTTTTGTATATTTCTGGTTATACCTATTTGTGTTTTACAAAGTACTGGAAGTAGCAGCGTGGATAGGCTCCATAAGGTGGACTGATGACCAGTCCAGTAGACCAATTTTCGTAATTGTAAGAACGTTCGCAGTCTGGGGGCCTAAAAAGGCTTCTGTCTGTGCTAAAATACCAATCAATCCAATTCAAATCCAATCCCAATCTCTTTGATTATACCTACGAGTACGTAGTGCAGGAAAAAAAAAGAAAAACACGGACTGTCTTCGCCATATTATGATTCATAATGTTATTCTTTTATGATTCTGCCAAAGTAACCTTTTTAGGCTCCCTGATCTCAGTGTCAATCTGTCAGAATTATCACCAATTTTCTTACATTTTCGACAAGTTGAAGTTGGTGCATTGATTGTCGCTGAAATGAGATTATGACTAGATTTTAAACGTGTTTAATTACGGGACTCCGCCTTTTGGTGAAGCTCGCGGGAATCTGCTGAATGTGAGAAGCACAGGGCCGGTCGGTGTGGTGATGCTTGGGGTCTCTGACCTGCAGATTTTCGGCTGGATGATAGTGATTACCCATACTTCCCGTGGCTGTCGTAAAAGGCGACTAAAGGTCTAACCGGAGAATGGGCAGCACCGTTCTCTATGCATTCCACCACCATACCATACTGCGATCGCCAACCCGCCTGCCAAGCGTGGCGATTATGGCAAACCCTCCCCCTTTTGGGAGAGGCCTATGTCCAGCAGTGGACGTCTTTCGGCTGAAATGATGATGATGATAGTGATGAAGTATTTATTAACTCTTTGTAAAGACTGCACATCAAGCTATACTACAATCTGTCAATTTTTTTAAATAGATTTTCAACTTTATCGCTAAAGCATAAAATTCAAAGTTGATTGGGAAAATTTGACAGTTTCGGGTAGCTTAATGTGCTGGCGTCTGTACTTTTGCAGATTAACCTCATTGCTGTGTTTCGTTTTCCGGTTTGCCTTGCAGTGGGACACTAAAAAGCCTAGTAAAAAAGAGGAATACTTAAAGAGTATTCTATTCTATTCTGGTACTATATTTATCTCTGGGTTATGAGCCCGGTGTAGGTACGTAAGAATTAAATATAGATAAAGGTATAGGCGTTTATTCTTTAAACAGACATACAAAGCTCTTATAATAAAGATACATCCGCCACTCACAGTGGCAAATATTTACGAGTACATTGATATTTACCTATTAACTGTAACAGTCTTAAAACTAAACGAGAACAGAGTTTCCTGTACGACTATCTACTCTGAGTAGAAAGAGAACTATTTCTTTATTATATTATTATTCCTGACAACAGTAAACAGTAAACAGACACATTTAATAATTAATTAGGTACGTTCAATTACACATTTATTACACAGATCAAAAATATAGGTGACAACGTACCTAGGTACCTACTTATACATTAATATGTTTTACATCAACATTGATATACCCACTTATAAAAGGAGAATGGGCAAAATTGTAATGGGAAGATTAGTTTGAGCCTACAACGAATAGAAATATAATAATGTACGTCACCATATTGATATAATTATGTATGACAAAGTCTTTACAAAACTACATAGATCCGACTTTGGATACATACATAATTGACTTTAGGGTACAACAATTTACTTTAAAGAAGTTATTTAAAAATGATTTTAAATCATTGTTTTTTGAATTTAGTTCTCCCTTTGAAGAACCTAACTATTCAGTATTACATTATTAAAATAGGGACAACCATAGAGTGTAATTAAAGCAATACTTATTTTAAAGAATATCTAAAAGTAAAATAAATATGTCTGTTTTTTAAATTTAAGAAATTAAGGTATAGTTTTATTAACCTGTATGTGAAAAAGTGTCATTATAAAAATAAATATGATAACATAGACAAAAAAAACGGGGCTACGTCTGCCAACAAACTGCTTTGCAGTTTGGCGGAGGTAAATATATTTTGTAAAAAATGATTTCTGTGAATAAACACTTTTTCATTTTCATTTTTTTCATTTTTTTAAACAAAGCTATTATGTATTATCAAATAAGTAATTGTAGATATTTCATTTTAAGGTCCAAAATGCACCTACACAAAAAGATGACATAAATACTGAAATGTAAAGACGATCAAAGCTTTGTAAAATAGTTAATGTATAAAACATTACCACACAATTCTATTGTGCTAGTTCTATTCAAGTAAATATTATTGTTTTATCCAACAGCCATTTAAAAGTCTTCGAACATACTAATTTATTTGAGTACGAAAAAGCCACGTCAGGTGAGGTTATTATGCAATCCATCAAACAAAATGTTCACTGTTCAGGTAGGCCGGCGTGAACATTAAAAGCCTAGCCATTAGCCAGGGCTACAGATTTTTCAGACCCTCACTAAGTGAGTTTGTAATTTACTAATTAATCAGACAGGATACTAGCTACATTGTTTAGTTAGTTCGTATAAAAAGTCTTTTGTTGGTTACTTCAACGTAAGAAAGATAGTGGCGGACATTTGTACCAATTCGGCCACCGTTCTTTATTTGAGTTATTCCGGTCTGATCCCCTGAACCCCCCCACCTCGATCCCGTCCTGGATCGTCTTCTGCTTTAATCTTTGTCTTATCCACATTATGTAAGTTTACTCTTTATGACAGGTAAGTACAGTCAAAAGAAATTAAAAGTTTCATGATTTACGAATTTAAATTTGTATAATTATATAGTTGGCCTGCGGTAATCCGACCCCTGTTTACTCCGGCACCTTCTATAATCCGACATGCCTCGGCACATACGAAGAACCATTATTACGGCAAATCTTGGTCAATGTATGCTTAAACTTTTTACAAAATTTCGCGCCTGAAAAAATTGTATTTAACTATAATCAAGTAGCTTAGTGAACAAACTTTCTAATAAGGTACTTACATCACTTTCGCGTTTAAAAATCTTCGGAATATTGTACCACTTTTGACCGATAAAGTTTTAGCGATATAGTTGAAAATCTATTAATGAAAGGAAACTTTCTTTAATACATTTTCAACTTTAACGCTAAAGCATCAGCCGGCAGATTCAGTAAAAAACTCACCGTGAAAACTTAGGTGAAGTGAGTTTTTTTTTTGCTTGCAATTGACACTATTGACAGCTCACTCCACGCTCACTTCACCTTAGTTTTCACGGTGAGATAGTTACAGAATCCCACTGTAAGGTAAATTTGACAGTTTCGGGTAGCTTGATGTGCTGGCATCTGTACTTATGTAATTGGTCGGATTACAAGGTACCTACTCCTTTTCAAAAAAGTCTATTAGGGGTCGGTATAGTCCGCCAAATTCGACCATCCGATCACCTCTTGTTAAAAGGGGTGGGGTAGGTGGTTCGGATGACCTTGGGCACAAAATACAGCTGTATTTTATGCCTTGGGTCTAATTTAGTAGATATCTACATTCAATTAGGAATGTAACTACTTAGGTATTATTAAAGGGTAAATGTATATTCCGTTTTATCACACTAATATTATAAAGGCGAAAGTTTGTGAGTGTGTGTGTGTGTTTATATGTTTGTTACTTCTTCACGCTAAAACGGCTGGACCAATTTTGATAAGATTTTGTATGGAGGTAGCTGATATCCTGGATTAACATATAGGCTACTTTTTATCCCGATATTCCCACGGGATCGACATTTACGCGGGTGAAACCGCGGGGCGCAGCTAGTCTATCTATAATAATAATAAAGCTGAAGGGTTTGTTTGTTTGAACGAGCCAATCTCTGGAACTACCAGTCGGATTTAATAAAAAAAACAGTGGCACTCCGGGAGTGCCGCTAGAACTGAAAACAAAACACAAACAGAATACTTTGCCATCACTCACTGACATATCGGATATACATAAAAACCGAGCACATCCCGAGGACAGCCGAACACATCCGATGCGGGTATTTTTTTAATCGTCTTATAAACAAAACACGCGCGGTGTCGCTTACGGTAACAGTGGCGCGAGTTCAATGGCTTTTTCCCATCTCAAAAAATGGCCAACTAAAGAAGTTTTCACTTCAAAAATTATTTTTGCTTTAATATTATAGTCCATTTCTTGAGGATGGCTTAACACCACGCTAGGGACTGAGCAAAAAGAAGTAAATCAGAAAGAACGGTAAGCGACAACGAAGTTATAGTACGAACAGGCGATGCGATGCGACGAGATGGGTCGAGGAACAAGAAATTTCACGCGGACGAAGTCGCGGGCAGAAGCTAGTATTATATTAATATTATTAATTAGGTACGTTTTCTAATACAATTATTATCACATAAGTTTGATACTCGTATACAAATGATTATGGGATCTTCATAATCTGTGTACAGTCACGAGCACTAATATGTCAACACTTGGCAACTTTCAATTGCGATTTTGAAATAACGAATGCAACGTCGAAATACGACACTTTACACAAACCTATGGGTTCGAAAATACTTTGTTCGTAATAACATAAAATTTCATTCAAAACTAAAGTAGAAAATCGTCTTTGAATAAAGCCAAGTGTATACATATTTATGCCCGTGAGTGTGCCTATCTCATTTTATTATGAGAATACTTTATTTCACGGTTTACACAAACATCGATCTACGACAGAAAGTGCAGAATTATTAATTTATAAACATTCAGAAAAAAGCTTAATTCGTGCAGCTTACGTTGGCATAACCTTATTCTTTACATGTGTTAAAACACAGCCTTATTTAAGTACCTTCCCTGTTTCCCGAAAATTGATTTCTTACAATCTAAATATTATCTTAATTAAAATACTAGTGTGGGCGAAAACAACCCCTAACACTAAAAACATATCGGACTAATATAGTGAAGTGGGAGCTCAGACTACTGAATAAAATACCTACACTATTAATTACCTACATACACAAATAAAAAAGAATCTGCGCAGAAACCGCCAACCAGCATACTGTCATAAAAATAAATATGAGAGCAAAGTAATACTTGTCTTATTTTATCACAATCCACAAAGGTCGTGCTCAGTGTGACGTCGTGGGATGATTCGTCGAACTTCCCGCGCAAAATTAACCGCCATTGAAATGCATAGGAGGAAAGCACTCCCCACCCACTGCACACAAGCGCCATCGCTGCGCGACGGCAGCGTCACTGAACTATACAAAGCTACGACGACCGAAACATCAAGATACTTTACCCGAAAAAAAACTTGTGAAACATTGAAGCTTTTGTTGCAGTGACTGTAAAGTTGACTCGGCTACAATGCAACGTCATAATTTTCTTTCTTTCTTTGGTTAATAAACCTATTTTTCTTTCCTATTTTGGCTTGGTACTGCATGGAGAGCGCTCATCACGATTAATTCCATGTTCACAATTTACGACAACCTATAAACAGAACGTAAAAATATTTAATTATTTGTTTTTCCGTTGCAGCTTGAGTCCTACGGAGCACTGTACAGTCTCGTGCTTCATGAGGCTATCTGAGCGTGCGAAGCATTTATCACAGAAGCCGCAGTGGAATGGTTTGCTAGCAGTGTGCTTGCTGAGCATGTGGCGATTAAAACAGCTCAAGCGCGCGAACCGCCACTTGCAGCCTTCCGCCGTGCACGGAAACGGCTTTGTGTGCGTCTTCTTGTGCTTATTAAGGAATTTCCTCATGATGTAGACCTTGTTGCAAGTCGGGAAATCGCAGTGATATTGGTTTCTGCGGTCGATTGCTTGCGATTTGCGCGGCTCCATGTTCGTCTTCGCGTGTGGCACCGGCACTGGGCTCGGTATCTCCTGTGGTGACATGCCAGTTATTTGCGGTGAAATACTATTCATTTTCGGTAAAATACTAGTAATTTGCGGTGAAATACTAGTGATATTCTGTGAAATACTCGTCATTTCCGGTGAAATACTCGTGTTTTCCGGTGAAATATCAATCTTTTTCGGTGAAATATTAGTCATTTGCGGTGACATTGCAATCATTTGTGGTGATATATCAGTTATCTGTGGTGAAATACCAGTAATTTGCGGTGTTATAACAGTCTCTTTCGGTGACATACCAATGAGTTCATTCAAATCGCTAAGTGGCACGCACGTCGTAGTAAGGATTGTGTAGGTGGGGCTGGGAGTCTGTGATGGCGGCGAGGCAGGTGGAGATGGTGGTTGCACCCACGCCTCCCCCTGGGGAAGATCGTCACACCCGGGGGGCTTCTGGGGCAAATCGCCACATTCGCCGGGTTCCTCCTGTCGAAAATTGCCAAACTCGGGCGGCTCCTCCCGAAAGTACGTCGTCATTTCGTGGCATGTCTTTTGCCAGGACTCACCGAGGGACTGGTCATCAAAGTAGCCGGTGTCAGTGAAATCCACCAATTCGCTGAATAAGTTGCCGCTTGGTAGTACGTCAAACGCATATTTTTGGTTCATTGTGATATCGATCGATTGCAGATTGCCGCGCGACGTGCCCCTGCAGTGGCAAGCGAGATACTGGACGTGGGATGGCACACTACCGACAAATATATCCTTCATTCGTTCACACCTACGTAATTTCGCCGTGTGCCATTCGTTTCATTCGTTCACACCTACGTAATTTCGCCGTGTGCCATTCAATTACATATACGACTGACATAGAAAGGCGGTTGTGATTTGAATTAAATAAGAATTAGAAATAATAAAAATAGTTAAGTATCCTCTTGTTATGTTTATGTATTTATACTTATACCTTAATAAAAAATTATAGGTATATTATAATACCTATAATTTAAAAAAAATGGTATTTTATAATACCTATAATTAAAAAAAATAGGTATTATTACCTATACATACATTATGCACGTCACATTAATAAATATACCAACTCGATCCAAACCAAACCATTGTAACGAAACCATAGCGAGATCTAATTCGACGCCAACGCCATCTAGTTACGTCCTATACAACTTTAATTGAATTTGTTTAGCTTGACCTAATGAGTGATTTTTGATGGAGATCAGAGAGATAATTGTTGTATTCTTATAATAATAGTAAAAAATATTTTTATCATAATACCATAAACAAATAAACTACTGTATACGAAGTGATGACTATGTCGGCGTCGTGATGCGTTGCGTGGTGTCGCGTAACTATCCACGAAAACATCGATACACCACAACATTCATCCAAAACTCTTACCCTTCTTCCATTATTTAACATTTTATTTTACCATTTATGTACACACATATTTAAACAGAGAAGAAAAAAAAAGAGAACAGAAAAATAAGTACAAAGGTGATGCTTATTTCATAAGAAATCTCTTCCAGCACCTGCGATGTGTCTTCTTCCTTTCGCTTCTTTTTTATGAACGGTGCATTCTAATCTAAGTCTCAATCTGTCTAACTTATAGGCACGTAACTTGGCAAGGTTTTGGCGTAGTGGGTAAGTAAGTTCGCGCATGGTACAGACGCCAGCAAGCTACTACAATCTGTCAAATTTATTTAATAGATTTTCAACTTTATCGCTAAATCATAAAGTTCTATTTGACTGTACAATTTGTGCAAGAAAAATTAACACTGTTATTGCTTGTCATTATTCTATGGTTTGTGTGGTGCCGGACTTAAAGAATACCACCACCCCTTACTTCCCGTGGGTGTCGTAAAAGGCGACTAAGGATCGTACCGGAGAATGGGCAGCAGCGTTCTTTATGTATTCCACCATCATACCATACTGCGATCGCCAACCCGCCTGCCAAGCGTGGCGATTATGGCAAACCCTCCTAAAATTGGGGGAGGCCTATGTCCAGCAGTGGACGTCTATCGGCTGAAACGACGACGACGACGATTCTATGGTTATTGCGATATTTTTTAAATTTTAAACATGTCTGTTTAGAAGAAAGTTAAACAAAGGAAACGACTCTTGCCAAGTTACGTGGTACAGACGCTAGCACATCAAGCTACTTTGTAGTAGCTTGAAATTTGACAGATTGTTCTGTCAAATTTCTTTAATAGTTTTTCAACTTTATCTCTACACGATAAAGTTCAAAGTTGATTGGGAAAATTTGACTGTTTCGGGTATCTTGATGTACCTTTATTTTACCTGAATTTATTGGTTGCGAATTTATTTATTGGTTCTCACAACCAGCCTATAATGTTCCCACTGCTGGGACACAGACCTCCTCTCGGTGAGAGGGAGGGGTATTGGTTGTCCGACGACAACCAATACCCCTCCCTCATACTCATCTCAACAGATGAGTTTGCGAATAGCTTTTGAACATTTTTAACTGGGATTGGCCCACTGATAAAAATTGCCTTTTCAAAATCTTTTATAATATAATTTATAATTTGTTAATAATAATAATTTATTTATTTCACAGACAACAAAAGGTCGACACACTGACAAAAACAAAACATACATAAAAGATGTTAGTAACAATATATCCTATGTTAGTAACAATGTGGCTTATCATCATCATTTCAGCCGAAAAACGTCCACTGCTGGACATAGGCCTCCCCCAAAAGGGGGGGTTTGCCATGATCGCCACGCTTGGCAGGCGGGTTGGCGATCGCAGTATGGTATGGTGGTGGAATGCATAGAGAACGCTGCTGCCCATTCTCCGGTACGCCCCTTAGTCGCCTTTTACGACACCCACGGGAAGTATGGGGTGGTGCTATATATGTGGCTTATGATCTATGTTAATACTTATACTCTACGACAGACAGTGTTGTTTTGATGAGATGTCCTATTAACCGGCTTTATAGCTGTTTTACTTTTTATCAAAATCGGCCCTAAGACTCGATATTCGGAGTTCGCTCGCTTGAAAAATTCATCTTGTATATTTGTACTGCAAGACGCTGCAGTTGTGAGGTTCCATGTATTACTTTCACCTGTTGTGTAATGCAAACATGAGCTTAAGTTCAGCACTTCTCTTACATTCCACTTGGTTTTATTTTTATTTAGTTTGAATCGTTGTGTTTTTATGTAGGTCGTAGCTATTGGCTAGGTGGAGAAATACAACCGTTTAGAGTGTGGAATATGAATTGAAGTTATTGTTATGGAGTTTATACATGACTAGCTACTGCACACGACTTTGTTGGCGTGGAAGTCGTAAGATACACAATGCCTATACTAAAATAACAGCGTTATTTATATAAACTCCCCGCGTCGCTATTATTTCGTTTTCGCAAAGCGTTCTTTCTGTCCGTTTTTTTTTGTTTTTGCTCGGCACATATGGCCTAGCATGATGCTAAATAGCCTATAGTCTTCCTCAAGAATTGGGCTATCAATTGCAAAAAAGATTGAAGATTTTTCAATTTCCTACTGGCAGTTCCAGAGATTAGAAACAAACTCTTCAGCTTTATTTTTAGTATACAGATTTCACAAAGCGCTAACCTAACTTTTCTCGTCATATTAGACAATAACTCCGTTGCTTCACATCGTTTATAAGACTTGACAAAACATTGACATCACATGATCTGACCAAGATTATGTCTGAACATTAAAAGAGACTGTGACCTCTGACTTTGTTTCGGCTTTTCTTTTCAGAGTAGTCAGATAGGAAACGCCGACTTCATCTAGTTTTTAAAATATGATTGACGTGTAAAAGTGTTTGTGTAAACCTACTTACAGATGTAAAATCATTTATCATTGAGATTCCAGTACCTATAAGTTTAATATTAATGTAGGTATAATACACATAAACCTTCCGGAATAAATTATCTAATATATATAGAATATAGATAGTGAAAACCGCTTCAAAATCAGTTGCGTCGTTTAAAAAAACAAAAACATGCAAATAGACATGAAAATCGATTAGTCGAGATTTTTTCCACACAAATTTCGGGAGAGTATTACTCCAGTGTTTGACATTGTGCATCCAAAATTAAACATGATATCGTTTTGACTCATTATTAATTTTGTCTGTATGGAAACAGAATAGTAAAATAAAAAGCCATTAAAAAGTTATGAGCCAACAAAATTCATTTTTATTGCTATTTTTAACGTAGCTTTGGGTGTAAATAAGTAATAAAAGAACTGTATAAACTTTAAAGCAAAGTCGGTACCAACAAAGCTTAGTTATCGAAGAGTTCATCTGTCGTACACGAAGCCAGGTGAGACAGCGGGCTTTTAACTAAAGAAAAAAAGTTCTCAATGTTATACTTATAACGTAACGAGAAATACTCCCACGATCCCACTACCGTTGCATAAGCACATTGTTTTGCGTGTGTTGCATTGCACACTACCATAAACAGCGAATTTTCACATAAAAAATAAAAGTCGTTTCCCGGAAATTATTTTTGCACAAAGTTATTTAATTTCATGTATGTACAGAATGCGAAGATGACGGCTTCGTGAAGGGTCTTTCTACACGGTGTAAGTGACTACTGAACGTACACTGTAATTTATCTTCTTAAATAAGAACAGCCGTACAGGTCGATAGATCAGGTTAAGCTACGATTGCCGCGGTTGGTCTGTGGATGGGAAACCATCTTTACACACCGTGACCACTCCGTGCCTCGAAAAGCACATTAAGCCGTTGGTCTCGGCTGTCAGTCAATTGTTACGGGTAGTCAGAAGCCCGAAAGACTGCCAACCAGTCTTATCAAGGGTTATCGTATTACCCAGTGACTGGGTTGTGGAGGTCAGATAGGCAATCGCTCCATGTAAAATACTGGTATTCAGCTGCATCCGGTTAGACTGGAAGCTGACCGCGACATAGTTGGGAAAAGGCTAAGCATATGATCCACATTGTGATTGATAGTGTGTTAGTTGTTTGTGTTGAGTGCTCGTTGAGTTATTCCTGACCATTATCTGTATTGAAATCAAATCAAACAGTTGAATGCTACCGTCATACGTGTGGTTAGGGTTAACACTACTTCAACCTTTGGCTTTTAATTACGAAATTACTCATCTAAGTTAAATGTATCGAAAAGTGGGCGAGTGTAATTTTGCAAGTGAACCCCATTTTCAAAACTCTATCACACTAATATTATAAAGGCGAATGTTTGAGTGTGTGTGTGTGGGGGTGTGTGTGTGCGTTTATATGTTTGTTACTTCTTCACGCTCAAGGGGCTGGACCAATTTTGATAAAATTTTGTATGGAGGTAGCTGACACCCTGGATTAATATATAGGCTACTTTTTATCCCGATGCTCCCACGGGTGAAACCGCGGGGCGCAGCTAGTTATAACATAATTTAACATTAGCCGCCTCGTTCATCTAGTGGTCGCGCTATCGAGTATGAGGTTCTGGGTTCGATTCCCATGTTGGAAAAAGTTTTATTAGGTTTTCTTATAAAACTTTTTCTAGGCAAAATGTGGGTGTAATGTCGTTTTTATTAGCGTACCTGATGCGACGACGCTTAAAGTTCATGTTTTAATCCCAGAGCCTAATCTGACAGGTGTGAGCTACGATGCCACAGACATACCCATATAAAACTTTACTTTGCTTGAGTAGTTTTTGAGTTAGCTTCAATAATACGTATTTTTGCTACTTAGTTTATATTGATGATGTTATAATAACTTCCTGTCACTGATATTTACATAGCAAGTAGTGTTATGAATTTATGTGGGGTAAGTACGACTTAAAAGTGAAAAATAAAAACATTTTTACAAAAAAAAAAAAACAATCAAATTCCAAAAAAGACACTACAAAATCAAAAATAACTTTAATTTTGGAAGTCGGTGGCAAACAACGAAAATGCGAACCCAACGACACCGACTTCCGATATTAAAATTATTTTTGACTTTGTAGTGTATTTTTTGGAAGTCGCTTGTTTTTTTTTTGTGAAAGTTTTTAAACTTTACATTTAAATTTTGCCAAGGAAGGCTGAAGAAGAGAAGAAATTAAAACAATAATATTCATACTTTCTGCGTATACCCACTATTTCATTACTACCAACCCTAAGCCACATCAATTAAAATGTCTATCGCTCTCGCGTCATAGTTTTTAATGCATGAATGTTAGATGCCGGCCGTGGCGATAATTGTCGGTCAAATCGGATGCGTCGGCGCCCCGTCACACATTCACACCTACATATCATATGCATATGCATTTCATATGCATTTTGCATCTGACGTGTTAGCTGAAGCGTGGGCTGTAAAGCATTGTTTTGTGATTTTCGGGTAATGAGTGTTGCATTAATTTTGGATTTCAGTCTGGTGGATACTATGTAGGTATTTGTGAGGCTGTTGTTAGGGTTTGACGTTTAATTATAAATTGTGTTAAGTATTCTATAGCTGGATATTGAAATTTAAGTGATGACTTTGTTTATAATTAGATTTTGATTAGGTTGCAGCTGTGATGAGGGTGGCTGGAACAGACTTCTTTTATGCAGTACTAGCTTTTGCCCGCAGCTTCGCTCGCGTTAAGTATTATTAAAAAAAAAACTAATATATTTACATCCTCCATCATCCCTTATTTTATCCCCATGGGGGTTGAATTTATCAAAATCCTTTCTTAGGAGATGCCTACGTCATAGTAGCTATATGCATGCGAAGTCTCAGCCCGATCGGTTTAAAATTGACAAAGTTTCATACAAACTTTCATCCCCTATTTTATCCCCTTAGGGGTAGAATTTATCAAAATCCTTTCTTAGCGGATGCCTACGTCATAACATCTACCTGCATGCCAAATTTCAGCCCGATCCCTCTAGTGGTTTGGGCTGTGCGTCGATAGATCACTTTGTCAGTCAGTCACCTTTGAGTTTTATATATTTAGATTACATTAATTTATTATCTTGCATGATTAAACTTCACATGTCATACTAAGGCTAAATAGAATATAAGACCAAATAATGTGCGGCGGCGACGGGCGGCGGGCGAGAGGGAGTGGGAGGCAGTCACCTCCTTCTGCGAAGCAGTCATGTTAGCAAAGGAGGTGGCGGGACGGATGAGGGAGAGAGCCTCCCGTCCCAGCCGCCGCGGGAGACACTCCGGGCGTCGGGAGCCACGGGACGACTCCCGGCCATCGTAGGCGCGGGCCTGCGGGCGGAGAGCAATGGGTAGCTCACCGTCCGATCAGGACCAGGCCTGAGCCGGACGGCGCGTACGTATTCCACGCGCGCCTCAAAGAGATGTCAGCATCGAGGAAGGAGCTACTTAGAGCCGAAGCCTGCCGGGTCAGCGGGATTGTCCGAAAGTGTTACCGCTGGCCCGGAACATGGGCTAAGGAAGGAACATGGGTGGGGGTTTTTAGTCAGTAAGAGTCTGACACTCCCTTCCGCTCCACCCAGAGCGGGAGGAGTCATTTGATGATTTCCCATCCCCAAAAAAAAAAAAAGTCTGCGCCGACCGCCAAGTGGCGCCCTCATCGTTTGTTTGGTTATTTCTTTTAATTTACAATGAAAATGCAGAGAATAAGCACGTTAAGTTGTGCTTCACAAGATTATACGTTAATATTATTATAAACGGTTTAGATTGTTTAGTTTTATTTTTATTACAAAAACGGATATAAGTGGCCACTATTTTCCGTTTTTGTATTGTAAATTAAAAGAAATAACCAAACAAACGATGAGGGCGCCACTTGGCGGTCGGCGCAGGATTAACATTAGGCTAAATTATATTACTACTAACAATATGTGGATGTACGTCTGAAATAAATTATTTGAATTTGAATAAGTAGGCTGATGATGATGAAGTTTATTTTTCTGTCATATAGCCGTCTCGACCTTGTATAGCCGTAAAACATTAGCCCTCTATAAATAAATAAATAAACTGTCATCTAAACTGAGAAACCGTGATAATTCTCGTCGGTCCCTTTCAATGCAAAGGACACTGATATTGAAAGCTAATGGTCTACCTAATGTCTCCGGTCGGAAGCGCGCTGTCTGATGGATCGTTCATATTTTTAATCCACGATTGATGTACCGGCCATGGGTGAACATTTATCTTTTGTGCGAGTTAGGAGTAGGTAAGGGTGGGAAGTGTATTTAAATGATGTGTGAAACTGGAGGGTATTAAATTAGCATGCTAAAATAGCCTGAAGGTAAAATATCTTCTTCCTGTAATTTCTAATATTGGTCACAAAACAGATTTTCTACGTCAAGAAGGTGATCAGTAGATTTCTTTTTAGCATAATCAGCCCATAAAGTTCTCACAGCTGGGACACCGGGCTCCTCTCTGTAAGAGGGAGTGGGCCGTAATCTAGCGCGGGCCCAGTGCGGGTTGGTATAATCTAGGTCCTAGATTACACAACATTATTTTTAGTATATGCGAAACCCGAAACACGAACATTTACAAAAATTTCAAAACTGTATCATGAAAAATCACAAAGTTGTTAAAGCTTGTTAGGTTACCTGTTTGTCCGTACAAAAACATGCTCACCCGCGCCGCTCGCGCCGCGCCGCCCGTCTTGCACTCATTGATAATAGTACCTAGGTACCTAACCGTTCGGCGCGGAGATTGGTGTCGCTCGGTGTCCAACTTTTAACCTTTTTTAGGACAAAATATAACATGGGGTAAAATCGATTCAGTTACTTATTCTGAACAAACTATATTCAGGTTTCGCGTAATACTAAAATAACGTTGTATATATGAAACATCGTGAGAAAACCGGCATATCCTAGATTCTAGGACATGCCGGTTTTCTCACGA
Organism: Mesoligia furuncula; assembly: GCA_916614155.1. Taxonomy (NCBI): domain Eukaryota; kingdom Metazoa; phylum Arthropoda; class Insecta; order Lepidoptera; family Noctuidae; genus Mesoligia; species Mesoligia furuncula. The sequence continues at coordinate 28,458,708 of OU744794.1, forward strand.
TGTTTTCCTTTACCGTTTGAGAGCAGTGGTGATAAAATTATCCTTTAGCGTGAAAAGCTTCAAACTACAATAATTGATACGTTTAGGTGATTCGTTGCATTGCTTTGGTCTAAGGTAAAGTCTATCAGCGGCGAAGTCAAAAAGGTTTTAATTTAACTAAGTCCCAATTTAAACCGCTTTTAAATAACGTAGTCACTGTTTCAACCATTGCATACAATTTCAACCACAAGTAATTCAGCAAATCAAGCACAGGTGAATAAGCTTGATGGCATTAACGGCATTACATAATTAATGCAACAGAATACGGTAGACCGCTCAATCTCCGTTCGGCACGGAAGCCGCAATGCACGTCTACAAATCGTACGTTACATTTTTACAATGCACAAAGAGAAATTCTTTTTGATAACGCCATGAAGTTATTATACAGGATGTTTGGTGCATAGTTTGCCAAATAGAATTGGCCGAAAGGAGAGATCATTTGCTATCTTTTAAGGCCCAGTAACTCATTCCTTGTTACACCGGTTTTTTTGTTATGAGTTTTTAATTTTTATTTAGAAAAATACAAGAACTCTGCATTTAAGCTTAAATTTAAAAACAAGTTATGAGTATAGCCATCAAATTTAATTTTAATTCTTATGTTTACTCTTGTATGGTTCTATGAAATTCAAAATTACTTGCTAATTAATAAAGACAGTTCCTTTTTATTAACTCACAAAGTTTTTGAAAAAAGTAAAAATACACATAACACTCAACTTTAAATTCCTGTAAAAAAAACTAAAAGCGATCGGGATCTTCGAATTCTTTTAAAAAGTTCTCTAGTTTGTCCCCTTTCCAACAGTGTGAAATATACCAAAAAGCTTTTAATATCTTCAGTAATTCGCGAAATGTGTAATCGAGACACATCAGGCTGATATCCGATATTACTGTAAGAACACTAGCTTTCAGATAAATAACATTCTCTAAGTAGGTGGATAGTGTTATCTCACTCTTGCGTAGTCTCTTATCTCTTTCTAGGGTTCTCACTTTCCTCGAACTTGAAATAAAAATTAAACTTTTATTTAATAAGTACCTAATTATAAATTTTGTTCAATTGTCCTCCACTATCGCGTACACACGCGCGACATCTTCGTCTTATCTCGAGTGTAGTGGTGTGTAAACGTATTTCTGCTTTTTTCTTTTCTGCGTCATTTGAAAAACGGGCAAAGTGCGAGTCGGACTAGCACACGAAGGATTAAGTACCACAAGGCAAATAACGCCGAAAAAAGACGTTTCTTGTATAGAGACCCCTTTTAATTTCTACTATCTTTATTTTTATTATTTGTTGTCATAGCGGCAATAGAAATACTGTATGAAAATTTCAACTGTCTATCTATTACGGTTCATACGCAGACCCACAGAGGGACAGACGGACAAAGGAGGCTTAGTTATAGGGTTCTGTTGGCACCCTGCGGGTACGGAACTCCAAAAAGTATACATCCTATGATTATTAATGACCTTCCTTACATGATGGCTAACTTGTCGGATATCATTTTATTCGCTGATGACACTTCCCTTATTTTTAAAATAGATAGAAAAGATACGGATGTCTTACATGTTAACGATAGTCTGGCTGTTCTCTCGAAATGGTCTGCAGCTAATAATCTTTTACTTAATGCGAACAAAACTAAATGTCTAAAGTTTTCATTACCAAATGTACCTCAAGTGGGTCTGAATTTAGAACTTGATGGTAAAAGACTAGATGCTGTCACGGAAACTGTATTTCTAGGAATTACTTTAGATTCAAAATTACAATGGGGCGCACACATTAGAGCTCTCTCAAGTAGATTAAGTTCAGCTGCATATGCAGTAAGAAAAATAAGGCAGTTGACAGATATAGCCACAGCTAGGTTAGTATACTTTGCTTATTTCCACAGTATTATGTCTTATGGTGTTCTGCTGTGGGGATCGGCAGCTGACGTAGATTCAATTTTCATTTTACAGAAGAGGGCAATCCGCGCAATCTATAAAATGGGTCCTCGCGAGTCTCTTAGAAACAAATTCAAAGAAATTGATATACTAACTCTGCCTTCTCTTTATATTTTAGAAAGTATTTTGTATGTTCGCAAAAACTTAGGACTCTTCAAAATAAGAAGCGATTTCCATAATATAAATACACGCAGTAAAAATGAAATTGTGTTACCTAAATTTAGATTAACTAAAACTAGCAAGTCATTTCTTGTAAACAGCATCCGTTTTTATAACAAGTTGCCAAAGCCGGTTACAGAACTTAGCGATGGAAAGTTCAAAACCCTCATCAAACGTGTCCTTATCAAAAAAGCATATTATAAGATTAAAGACTACGTTGAAGACAAGCTAGTCTGGCAATAATTCCTTCTGCACATGTGGCTTCCCTGGCTTCTCATTAACGGCATAACTATGTAAATGTCTATTAACTGCTCTCAAATTACGATGTTTAATTTTTATTTCATTATATATATATATATTTTTTTTTTACATACTTTAGACATAATTTCTTTATTATTTGACATTATATACTTTTTGACATAATTCCTTTATTAATTGACATTATATACAGACACTTGAAATTTTTCACCTCTTTATTAGTGGTTTTAATGAGAATCATAACACTTGGTTTTAGTAGGTTTTTATTATTATTTTTCATTTTTTATTATCTATCCTTTTGATAGATTCTTATTTTGTAAATGTGAGGACTTTGTAGGCCTTATAGACTTTAGATCTGTAGACCATTTTCTATTTTATCAAGTAATTGGTACTTGTTGACAGACCTGCGCTGTCCTCCCATACCTACTGTAATCTGGAAACATTGTAAAAGCCAATTATTTTTAAAAAGAGTAACCATGGAGTTTCTTGCCGGTTCTTCTCCATAGGAAACGACCAATTGGAACCGTGCACCTAGCTTCTGACGTTTCATAAGTGCCCATGTAGGTTTATGTGAAATAAAACATTTTGATTTTGATTTTATGGTCACTAAGTTCTTAAATGTTACAATGTTTGTGTTAAATGTTACAATAAAATACCTAATGATATATTGCAATTAAAAGAAAGAAAATTTAAAACTCACATTAAACGTACACTTTGTAAACAAGCGTACTATAAATTAGAAGATTATATCCAAGATAAGAACGCTTGGAAACATGCTGGTCCTGCTCCATAGGACAATCTAGAGTCAAGACAAAATCAAACTGGTTGTTAATTTAATTGTAAAATTTATTCTTTGTTCTTCTTTTTTTTTTACATTGATTTACATTCTGTGATTATTTTAACTCACACCCTGACTTATTACTATTAATTATTATTATTTTTTTTTTTTAATGACAATCGTTTATTTTTACCATTTTTGTAAATATGTGAGCACCATGTATCTATCAGATAATTAATTTATATGTTATGGTTTCATTTTCAATTCTTTTACCTATTGTGGTACAGTAATTTTATTTTAGGTGCATCGTCTTCACATATATATTATATAATTAATGTACATGCAAAATATTGTAAAACATTTTAAAAGAGTAACGGTGGAGTTTCTTGCCCATTCTTCTCCATACGAAAACTACCTTTTGGAATGGGCGACTAGAATCAATTCTATTTTAGTAATTTTTGACGTTCAAAAGTGCCTGTTAAGTGCCTATTTGAAATAAACGCTTTGACTTTGACTTAAATAATCAGTTAAATATTTTTCTTATTATTATTAAAAAGCTGATTATTTTTCGTGATTTCAGAGTTGGTCCCATAGTGAAAGTTGTTCAGTTCGATGGTCTAAACCACCTCTTAAAGTTTGTCGGGTTAATTTATTTACACCTTATATAACAGTGAAATGCAGTCAAAAGAAGGCTTAGGAAAAGATGGCAGATGATGATATGAGATAGATATTCTAATATTAATATTTAGTGTTTAACTTTTTAGTACTTTTGATGTTCATAGCCTCGCATTTGATTTAGATTTCACCCGATGTTAATTCCTCCACAAAAGAATGTCATACAAAAAATACCTATCATCATTAACTTAAAAACAAAGCACACAACACTGTTATTAAGTTTCAACTACGTTTTTACCAAGTTGAACTGGCAATGGGCTGGCCATATTTACCGTAAATCCGATAACCGTTGGGTTTACATGTTCTTAAGTACATAATCAGCCTATAATGTTCCCACTGCTGGAATCCAGACCTCCACTCGGTGAGAGGGAGTGGGCTGTAAATAACCACGCGGGTTGTAGATGTCACACATCTTCAAATTTTTGTTCCTAGGACATGCCGGTTTCCACCACCTTCACCGTTTTGAGAGCACTTGTGATGAAACAATTGAAACGAGGTAGCGCCTGTCTGGGATCGAACCTACGACCTACAACTCGTAAGTCGCGGCCGTTACCACTAGGCCAGCACTCAGCTTACTGCTCTACTCTGCTATCTTTTTATTCTTTATTGCAAAATATGAAGCAATTATCTAATTACAAAAAATCTATTGTTTGGATTAACAAATTAAAACACTAGTGTTTTAGTAAGTTGCTTGTAGAATAATCTGACAAAAATCAGAATGATTGTAAGTATATATTTTTTTTTTTTGAAAGTAACTCTGTCTGTCTATTTATTTATTTATTCACAAGGAAACTACAACAGGCAATAATCACAATAAGTATATCTTTAGGTTATTATAGGTTTCGACCTGACTATCACCCTCACTCATCACTAATATTAGTAGATTTGGTTTTTATTGTGAAAAGAAATTTTTTAAAGGTATCTTCATGATTTTTTTCAATCGTCTCAAATTAGTTGTATTATGTTTTCAACACACAATATATCCTGAAGAACACCATATATTTTTCTGATTTTGTTAACTGTAGTCGATCATATACTTTTATTGTTTCTGAAACTTGCGCCCCTTAAGGGGAAACCGTGATCGGGAAACGTAAGGTAGGACACCCTTAGGTTAGGTAGAGCGACGATCTTCACAGGGTGACTGGTAGCAGATGGATGAGAGTTAACGAGAATCGAGCTGAATGGCATGCAACCTGGGTGAAATCATTTCTTTTTTCTATCTTTCTTTACTGGTTCCTCAAGTTATGCCGAGCCCTTTCAGAGCTTGTCCAAAACGATAGGTAACTGGTCTTCCTTAGTTTGATAATTAGAAGCGAAGGTTCCACGGATTCCCATAGGAACGCAATATTTCTGAGTCACCCATTCAACAAGGGTATTTCCACAAGATTACAAACCTCCGAATCACAACTCAGGAGAATATAATAATTATTTTTAATCGCCGATTCCTGGATTACAAAGGCCCATTGTGAAAGTGTCACCCTTTAGGATTAGCGTTATTTATATTAATAATACGAGGGTCCCTTTGTTTATGAATAGTGCGATAGGGTAAGCGGTATTTATGTAGGTCAGTAATTGGATGGGATTCGTGGATATCCTCGCGATTATGTTTAGATAAATGGTGGGATAAGATTTGTGAAGATGTTGTTAATGAGTTTGGCTCATAAACGGTTACTTGTGATCGCCTTATCTATGCCAATTTATATTATGGTTGTATCGAATCATGTGTTTGTGTTTGTTTTGGCCGAACCCTACGGGCATTACGGGCGATGGAATAACAGCTCACTTTTTTTTTCTGATGGGAAATCATCAAATGACTCCTCCCGCTCTGGGTGGAGCGGAAGGGAGTGTCAGACTCCTACTGACTAAAACCCACCCATGTTCCTTCCTTAGCCCTTTATGCTCCGGGCCAGCGGTAACCCTTTCGGACAATCCCGCAGGCCCGGCAGGATTCGGCCCTAAGGGGGCCCCTCCTCGATGCTGACATCTCATTGAGGCGCGCGTGGAACACGTACGCGCCGTCCGGCACGGGCCTGGTCCTGATCGGACGGTGAGCTACCCATTACTCTCCGCCCGCAGGCCCGCGCCTACGGTGGCCGGGAGCGTCGGCTGGGACGGGAGGCTCTCTCCCTGAGCCGTCCCACCACCTCCTTCGCTAGCATGACTGCTTCGCAGAAGGAGGCGACTGCCTGCCACTCCCTCTCGCCCCGGACTATGGCTTGCTCACTTGACTTAAGTTTTTACGGTGAGATTTTTACAGAAAATTGTGTGAATTATGTGTAAGGTTCCTCTATCTAAAAACTTACCGGTCCCTCACACCGCCTATTATGTTCCCACTGCTAGAACACTGGCCTCCTCTCTTCGAGAGGGAGTGGGCTGTAATCTACCATGCAGGCCCAGTGCGGGTTGGTAGATTTATTTATTTAGGTATTTATTTAACACTTCAAGCACATAAATGTACAGAGGCGGACTTAATGCCATAGGTATTTTCTACCACTCAACCTTTAGGTGATGCAGAGACAAACAGTGGTAGGTGCAATCAAGAACATTGAGGAATAAATATTTTAAATATAAAGATACGCATATTCCTATTAAAACGATGAATATAATATATACCTAATTACATATAAATATAAGCACAAATAAATATACACAAATACATGAATATACTTACTATAAAGAAATAAGACAAACAATGAGAAAATATTACCAGTTATTATTAATATTATATTGCTGCCAGCTTCTTGCGAATGTGCTCGCGAGCCTTAACTTTAAAGGATAATCGGTTGGTTGCCATCCTGATTTCCTGGGGAGCGCATTCCACAGAGAGATAGACTGAACGAAGAAGGAAGACTGAATGAAGTCTGTGCGGTGAGTGGGACATTGGAGAAGACGATTGTGTGATGAACGTAGATTTCTATTGTGGTTGGCGCAAATGTACTGAAAATGGGGGGCTAGATAACTAGGGGAAGACGGAGAATCAAGAAATGAGAACAAGGTGGTCAGCGCCCTAAGCTCTCTGCGCTGGCATATGGGTAACCACTTTAGAAGCGACCGATGCGCAGAGACATGATCATATTTACGCAGATGTCACATATCTTCGATTTCTTGGTTCTAGGACATGCCGGTTTCCTCACGATGTTTTTCTTCACCGTTTCGAGAGCAGGGAGCCTAAAAAGGCCACTTTGGCAGAATCATAAAAGAATAACTTTTGAATTATAATAAGGCAAAGACAGTCCGTGTTTTTCTTTTTCGCTGCACTACGTAGGTATGATCAGAGATTGGGATTGGATTGGATTGATTTGTATTTAAGCACAGAAAAAAAAATACCTTCACCAATGGGATTTGATACAGTTAACTGTCCATTATGGATCACAAGGGGTTTCGTATTAGGTACCCAGTAACTGGGTTATGGATGTCAGATAGGCAGTCGCTTCATATTCAATACTGGTATTAAGCTGCATCCGGTTAGACGGGAAGCCGACCCCAACATATTTGGGAAAAGGCTAGGCAGATGATGATGTGCCTGTTATTTAATACATAACATAACAGCAAAAGGAACTTCTTGCCAACCGCGACCCACGACACCTGTCCGCTTTTTTATTTTTCTTTATTATTTGAAAAACGTGCATTCAAAAAGATAAGTTAACTAATTTATCTTTTTGAATGCACATTTTTCTGTGACAAATAAATCCTATTTTTTAACCGACTTCAAAAAAGGAGGTTCTGTATTCGACCCGTATGTATGTATGTTTGTATGTCCGCGATTTTCTCAAAAAATAATTAAAAAAAATTAATAACTCTTTCATTAATGTGATCTACATACTTTCAGGAAAGTTTTAATGTATAATAAATTAGGTAAATATTCTTATGTACGAAGTTATATGCCTAAATGCTGCATCTCCAGCATTTCTATGCGAATTTTGATGATTCTTCTAGTCAGTGTCTTCAATTCTTTAATGTACTAGTGTTAATTGAATTTGTGTGGCTACCTCACACAACTAAAAAGTGAAAAATAAAAACTTTTTTACAAAACAAACAACCGACTTAAAAAAAAAACATTAAAGTGATAAATAACTTTAATTTCGGAAGTCGGTGTCAAAAAACGAAAATACGAAACCAACGACACCGACTTCCGAAATTAAAGTTATTTAACACTTTATACTTCTTTTTTTGAAAACGGTTGATTTTTTTGTAAAAAAGTTTTTTCTTACTTTCTTAAACACAAAGCCAATTTACGATATCGTCGTTTCAGCCGATAGACGTCCACTGCTGGACATAGGCCTCCCCCAACTTTGGGAGGGTTTGCCATAATCGCCACGCTTGGCAGGCGGGTTGGCGATCGCAGTATAGTATGATGGTGGAATACATAGATAACGCTGCTGCCCATTCTCCGGTACGACCACCACGGGAAGTAAGGGTTGGTGCTATTCTTTAAGTCCGGCACCACACAGACCACCAGTCATCACCAATCACCAATCATTTACGATATCATCCAACAAAAATTATTCTACACTACCTCTGCTTATCCTCTTACGTTCCACAAAATTCCCAATCATAATAAAACAATAAATATAAACAAGAAGGCCCAGCTGTTGTTCGCTCACGTTTATTTTCGCCCCGACATTGACAAATACATTTAATTTGCCACTCAAAGAGGCTTAAGATTTAATACTCTCAATCATCAATCATTTTTTTAAAAGGACCAAATTAATCGTTGGGTATTTCGTATTGTCGTCTCTATAACTAATTTATTGTACATTGAATGAATAATAATTAAGTAATTTGGTTTTATTTTTAGGCTTTGAAGAAAGAAAGAAGAAATAATATACATTTATTTTCGGTAAACGTGACGCTACAGGACCTAAACACAAAAAACAAAGTTTTAGAAACAATAAAAGTATTTAAGATTAACTAAGTACAGTAAACAAAATCAGAAAAATTTATGATATTCTTCAGGATATATGCCAAGTAGATAGTGTGTTGAAAACATAGTATAACATACGATAGACAAAATCATGGCCTCTAAATAGCCTCTAAAAACTTTCTTTTTATAATAAAAACCATACTAATATACACACAATCATTATGATTTATTGTCAGATTTAGATATTCTACAAGCAACATACTAAAACAAAAACACAAGGTTTTTTTTTTGGGCAATCAATAGATTTTTTGTAAATAGATAAATTGCTTCATATTTTGGAATAAATTATTAGCGTTGTGTCATCGCGCTTCTCTTTATTTTCTATGCAGTCCGACAAAGACCGCGCTTAAGGTCATGTAGTCGCCTTAAAAAAAAACACAAACAAAAAATCACATCACAGTCACATCCATGCACTTTCAATTGCTCCTGTGGTATTTATACCAAGGGGCTAAGTAAGAACAGCTGCATGGGTCGATCGATCAGGTTAAGCTAAGCTTGCCGCGGTAGGTCCGTGGATGGATGACCATTTTCACATACCAAGACCCTTCCGTACCTCGGAAAGCACGTTAAGCCGTTGGTCCCGGCTGTCATTCGTGGATCTTTGGCAATCGTTACGGGTCGTCAGAAGCCCGATAGTCTGACTACCAGTCTTACCAAGGGGTATCGTAGTACCCAGTGACTGGGCTGTGGAGGTCAGATAGGCAGTCGCTCCATGTAAAATACTAGTATTCAGCTGCATCCGGTTAGAGTGGAAGCCGACCCTAACATAGCAGATAATGCATTTATACCAAGGAACTTCTTATAACAAGTTTGGGCTATTTTATTTTTTATACCATACAAAAGCCCAGGTTCACACGGCTGCGTTTTTCTCGCGGCGCGATTTTTTTTCGCGTACAGTTACTGTACTTTCAACGCACCGTTTAGCGCCGAGTTTAGAAAATCTGATAGTGTGTTTTCTTGACGCGCTGGAATGCGCTCTGTTGGATTCTCAATGCTCGGCTTAACACAGAGAGTTGATAATTTTATTCAGTGCGCGATAAATCGCACCGCGATATTTTTGCGTCCGTGCGAAAGTCGGCTAATGAGCACCAAAATCTAAAAATAGCTTTGTTTTGATAGCCATGGATGCTGTATAAAAACTTCAGAGAAAAAAAAGAAAAGAAAGAAAAAAGAAAGGAAAAAACATGTAGAGAAAAAAAAGGAATTCAGTCATGAAAACAAGACGTGGCGGCTAAAAGATGACCACGAACATGACGTTTGGGCGAAATATGGGTGTAAGGTCAGCAACAAAAGTCGATTAATACTTAAGTTTTTTTAATTTCAGTTCTTCTGCTGCAATTTTGAACAAATATTTTGCTCAATAACTGAGATTAAAAAAACATAATTATTAATCGACTTTTGTTGCTGACTGTACTATAGTTAACCTCTGTCCAACCCTTCACGGATAACAGGCGTGATGTTATGTATGTTATTAGGTTACAAAACAGTTGAGTATAATAACCTGAAAATGAAAAGCTTGTACTGGCACAGACAAATACGAGTTATTCCGGTCTGAACCCCCCGGCCCCCTGGATTACTTATGCTAGTTATTCTTCTGTTTTAATCCACTATAAACTTTCTCATTTCAAATAACAGAAGGCCAATTCCAGGAATTTAAAACATTCTTTGAAAAATCTTGTCACAGTCTCATCTAGGCGACAAACATATGTCAAAAACTTGTCAAAATGTAGGAAAATTAAAGGTATTTTTGACAGACTGAGAATGAGATCAGACTGTGAACGTTTTTTAAATTACGAGAACTACCCCTCAGCCGGTCGATTCTGTAAAAATCTCACCGTGAAAACTTAGGTGAAGTGAGTTTGTTTTTGCTAGGAATTGACACTATTGACAGCTCACTCCACGCTCACTTCACCTAAGTTTTCACGGTGAGATTTATACAGAATAGCACCGCTGGCCCAATATTTTTAACACGAAACAGGTTCAAAGTAAACAACTGCAAAGTTTCTAGCACTTAAGTATGTACAGGTAAATACTTAGTAAATAACAAACAGAGCGCTAGAGAAACGAACGTACCTAAGGCAGATACACATTATTGTGAAGAAGTACCGTTGAATATATTGTTGAGCTGCTAGGGTAGTGATACATTATAGTGAGGAAGTGTGAGCTGTCGGAGAAAACAGGTGCAGCTCAAAGAGCCTCAAATGAAGCCGGTTTTGGATGTACCTACCTGAATGGATGTGGTAATTTTGTTGAGACAAGATATTCAATGTGAGAGTTTAGCATAATTTAAGTTGAAATTTCATCAGCTGGAAACCGATTAGCGCTGCTTATGAGCGCTGGCAAACCCTGTGAACTACTGTTCATTTTCCGAAGTCCTAATTCTAACTAATATTATAAATATGCGAAAGTAAGTTTTTTGTTTGTTACCTTTTTACTCCTAAACCACTGAACCGCTCATCCTGAATTTTTTTTTTTTTTGCATATACGTTGTCAGGTGTACAGAATCGGATATAGGGTACCTTTCATCCCGAAAAAAAGTGCTGTTCCCGAGGAAAACAACAATAACGTTATTATGATAATAGATGGCGCCACGTGTCTTTCGAATTAAAAACAGGACAACGTCTGTCGGGCCAGCTAGTTATTTATAACTTTGAAAAGTCTCAAGTACTTTTTCTGCACGCATCTTCTAAATCAAAATAAATCAGACTAATATTACACACATCAAAAGTGTCTAGGGATCAAGCATTTTTATGCGGATTTCTTGAGATTGAGATGTGGCTTTGTAATAAATTTATGATTTTATAAATTTATATGGATCCTTTTTGGTGCATTTCATAATTTGAATCAGGAACTGTGAATCAAATTCGAGTAAAAGATGAAAATCAGCTGTCAATATTTTCCCTATAAAAACATACAACGCATTGAAGACATTATTAGTGCTACTGTTTCCCTACTACTGATTAAAACCAACGTTATTATGGAGCGGCGACGTCATTTAAGCAGGGAAGAAATGCTCAGAGCCGTGGGAATGATAGAAGCTGGTTCCCGGCAACGTACTGTGGCTTTAGCTCTGAATACAAGTCAGAGTGTTATCAGTCGACTGTGGACACGTTACCGAAGCACTGGTACTGTGGCTGAGCGCCATGGAGGACGGTATCGCTGCACCACACGGAGACAAGACCGATACATTCAAATCTTAACTCGAAGAGCTCCAACAATAACCGCCATGATGTTAGCCGTGAGGCTTCATCACTCTTCAGGGAACTTAATTAGCGACCAAACAGTCAGAAACCGCTTGCATGAAGTGAACCTTCATTCCCGAAGACCGCTACGGGTACCACCTATAGCAATGCACAATCGTAGGATTCGATATCAATGGGCTCTTGAACACAGAAATTGGGCAGAAGAACAATGGCGTTTCGTGTGCTTTTCTGATGAGTCTCGTTTTGGTATGAGACCGGATACAAGACGTATACGACACTGGAGAACCCCTGGACGCCAACAGCGATTAAAATCCTGCCAGGAAGTCCATCCTTATAGTGGTGGAACCATCATGGTATGGGCGGGTATTTGGATCGGCGGAAGAACTGAGTTGATTTGGATCAGAGGCAACCTCAACGCTCAAATTTATGCTGAGACGATTGTATCAGACGTCATCGTTTCTCTACAAGTGCAAATCGGTCCCTTATTTCAGTTAATGCATGATAATGCACGACCGCACACCGCAAGAGTTGTAAGACAGACTCTCGCCGCAGCTAATATCAATGTCCTGCCTTGGCCTGCTCAGTCGCCAGACTTGAACCCGATTAAGCATGCATGGGATATGCTACAGAGAAGAGCTCTGCCGAATATGGAGGGTATCCAGTCGCAAGAAGACCTTTTTTTGTTGTTGCAACGAACATGGGCGGCCATTCCACAGCGTGATTTGGATGAACTCATTTTGAGTATGCCAAACCGATGTTCTTGTGTTGTTAGTGTTCGCGGTAGAAACACGGATTATTAATTGTTTAAGTTACCCAATAAAATTTTAAAGAAAACTGTTATTTCAGTCTTTTTTTCGAACTTTTGTGTTAGTGGTTCAAATGTCAAAAATCCCTTTATTAGGAAAATGGCAAATTTCTTTATTAATGCAAAGGTGACTTGGTTTATCGTTACTGTGACAAACGAAAACACTTTATTTGATGAATCCTTAAAGAAAATTTTAATTAATATCAATCAGGAGAAAAGTTATTGCAAAAATATATGTTGATCCCTAGACACTTTTGATGTGTGTATAAAGGCGAAAGTTTGTGAATGTGTTAGTATATTTGATACTTCTTCACGCACAAACGGCTGAACGGATTTAGATGAAATTTGGCACACAGATAGTTTATAACCAGAATTAACACACAAGATACTTTTTATTCTGATAATCCCACGGGATCGACACTTATGCGGGTGAAACTGCGGGGTGCAGCTAGTACATTAATAAATTCACGCGTTCTTCCCATGGCGTAGGCAGAAATTACAAAATGCCACATGCTACGATCCTTACATAATATTGTTTTTTTTTTTTATCATTTATACAAAAGAATACAGGATTATTCATATTAAATAGCAACCAAAAACCACTAAGGTTTAAACTTGTGCTATCATGAGTCTATCTCAATATCGAACAAAGTATACAGTGAAGCATTTTCTATGTACCTATGCATTATAGTCGATACAATTAATAATATGTTTAGGTCTTTAGATTTGTAGTTACAATCATTCCTACATAACACTTAAATAATATTGCTTAAGTTTACATTTTATATTTTTCTGTGTGATACTGTTGTTTATTTCTGAGGGTAGACTATTAATAAGTCTCGGTATAATATAACCGGTAGTTCGTTCGCCATACGTATTGTTAGCGCGCGGTGTTCGTAGCCTATGCTCAGAAACAGCCCGAGTGCATACAGGGTGTTCGATTTTGTTTCTTAAAGATATGTTGAAAAATTGTTCTTTTAATAACAAAAATTTTATTTTTATATGAACTGGTAAGACATTACAGTGTTTAAAGAGGCCATTTATATTGTCATAAAATTGATTTCTAATTTTAGGAGATACTATTGTTTTTAAAATACGATGTTGAATTTTAAAAATACTATCGAGGTAGGTTTTATAGGTACGACCGTAACTACTAAGGCCATACTGGATGTAAGATTCAGCCATTGCGTAATAAAGCATTAATTTCACTTTGAAGGGCAGGCGTTTGAAAATATTTCATCAAAAAACGTAATAATGGTTTCAACTAATTATTTTCTATTGTGATTGTATTTCATTAGAAAGATAAGCAACTTTTATAATATTTTAACCAACTAACTGTTTACACTTAGTACTAAATTAAATGACTAACGAACTAACTAACTAACAAACTATACGAAAACAAAAGGACACGTCGAACTACTCGTCCTCGTCGCTGTCATCTGGAAACGTGCCCAGAAGACTGGCATCATTGGCACGTTGAATGGCAATGCCAATTCTTAGGCCAAAGAACAATCCAGCTCTCTGGTCACATGAAGTGTTGAACAGTCGACGAGAAATTTCCCTATAAACGAGACGCACAAGCGGGCCCCAAGACCCGAGCGTTTCGAACCCAAACGGCTCAAAACTGTAGTTAGGTTAGGTTAGGTTGCAATATTTGCCCCCCGGTGGGTTCCCGCATTGTCGAGGCGGGGGGGCTCAGTAGCCGTGGCTTGGACACCCACGGTGAAGCGAAGAGGAACCCGAGGAGGGGCCGCTCGTCAGGGCTTTTGCCTGTAAGCCGACGACGTAGCGGCCAACAAGTAGGTTGCGGTGCCGCTTCGGCGACATCGCAACTGAGGCGGGCCGCGATGTCGTAACGGAGGCATCGCGGCTGAGGGTTGAAGGCCGCGGCGGGAGAGGAGTGCCGGTATTGCGGTGCGCCGCTCTCCCTACCTTCCGCGGCCTTGACGGGGTCGCCACCGTTCGATGGCCGACGCGGTGGGGCCGCAGGGGAGGAGGAGTGTCGGTATGACGTTGGCCGCTCTCCCTATCCTCTGCGGCCGAAAATTGGCAGGCGGCGGGGCCAATGTCCTGACCCGTCGCAGGGGGACCAAGGGTGCCCAGACACGGGGTCGTCTGGCGCCCATGTGCTGGTTTGGTCCCTGGGGTGGTCACGGCGTGCTATGTGTTCTGGTGCGCCGGTGATGGGGAGTACTCCCCAGAGGAGGGTCCGGTAACGGACAGCCGCGGCGGGTTCACGGATGAGTGCTAACGCGTGCCCGTGTTCCCGCCGTAAGCGGCAGAGGAGGACACCGTGGAGTTTTAGTGGGTTAGAGTCCCACATAACTGCACTATCTCCCCGTGGTAGTGCAAAATGCATGAGCATTTCTCCACGTTAAAAAAAAAAAAAAAAAAAAAAAAGGTTGCAATATTTGCGCCACTTGAGGGTCTCAGCAGCCACAACAGCGGCGCTACCACAGCCCAGCACACATACCCTAGATAAGATGTTGCAAAAAAGACCAGGAAAACAAGGATAAACTAACGATTTATCTAATCGTCGAAGAATGATCGCCAGTAGAATTCAGTAACATTTTTTCACACATAAGATTGATTATCCTTGAAGGACTTGACCACCGTTTTGTTTTATCCATTCCAAATCTGCATAAAAAGGCCTTTTTTACCCAAAACCAATACAGTAAACTCATCAATCTCCACCGATATGTACGCAAATCTGAGGGTAGTCCGCAAAAAAATAAAATTTACCATTTTTATGGTTCAGTAAACAATTGGCAAAAACGGTAGTAATTTCGTAAATGAAAAGTGATTTTATTTCTGTAAGAAGGTAACAAACACTTTCACACGTCAATCATATTTATAACAACCAGATGAGGTCGGCATTAAATTTCCTATCCGACTACTCTGAGAAGAAAGGAGGCCGAAACAAACTCAGAGGTCTCTTTTAAAGTCCAAACATAATCTTGGTCAGATCATGTGAAGACCATGTAGATTGGTGTAATGTTCGTCTGTCTCTAATTTCGTCTTATTTACTTGGAGACTATTTGCACTCTATCAACGAAAATTGGGAAGAAAGTGTATTCTGTGCACCGCTAATCATTAATCTAGTGTAATTATAAAAAAAAACAACTAGGAATGGCTCTCTACATTTATGAGACCAAGAGGGGAAACAAAAAAAAAAACACTGGCACTCCAAGAGTGGCCGGTAGAAGTGAAAACTTGAATAATCATAGTAATTTTATAAATATGTTTGAAGCTCATTCTTCCCAAAGAAAATAGTACCGCACGTTGATGTCTTTATAATGGCCAAAACTTAAAACAGAGGTGTCGGTTACGGTAACAGTGTCGCGAGTTCAATGGCATTTTCCCATCACAAAAAATTTCCAATGTGCCAAAAGAAGTTTTCATTTCAATAAACAATACACCTTAGCGGGTGGGGGGTTTCGGAACCATTATTAAAAAGATTATGATGTTTCTAACTGCCTTTTATATGGCAAAAGTTTTTGAGATGTGCGATAATAGTTTGAAACTATGAAATGCCAATTATTTTTGCGGTCACTAAAATCATTACTGGGTATGCGTAAATATTTATTCAAACTACGGAACCTTTCACTGTGCATGGTCCGACACTGACTTGACTATTTTTTATGGAAAAGTAATTGCCAACATTACAATGATCATTTTTACTTGTCGGTTGCCTGACCGACTATTTCCATCTGTATCTCGATATCCGTATCCGTGACTGGCCTAAAAAGATCGTTCGGGATCGAGGCAAGAAATATTTCCGGTTGTCAGTTTATGAATAAATTCACCGTTTTTATGCATTGATATTGTTTCTCAAACGAGTCGGTTCTTCGCGTCAAGTGTTGAATGATGGATCGTATCTTAGCTTTTCTTTTTTTTTATTAAAACGCTTAAAACAAAGAATTATGTAGAGGGATTTGGATATCGTCCGTCTAGTAAAAAATGCCTGTGGCCTTAAGAGGCCTCTTACAAAAATGTGCATAGATGCATGATTTCCTCGTTGAAATTGAATACTATTCGGTGATTGGTATAAATAGCAATTAATTGGTGAAGATAGTTCGTTTTCTCTTCTACAATAATAATAAAGCGATTTTTTTTATTATTTGTCTATTTATTAAGCAATAGCCGTTCTCCTCATGCATGTTTAGGCAAAAATAGTCTTCAATAATTGCTTAAACAATATGAATAAAAAAATCATTTATTGATACTGTGATTTTTTTTATAAATAAAATTAAAGTACTCTAAATTTCACTGCGCCGTCGATGCGCGCTCGCCCTGGCTGGAGGTCCTGGTTAAGAAGACGACAACCTCATAGATTGAACTGAGAGATACCATTTATAACAAAAAAAGAAAGAAAGATGTGCGCACAGTACCAAAATGTAAGAGGGCTCTTAAGAGGAAATGCGGTCGGAGAGACTTTTGAAAAATCCTTAGTGAATAGTCGTAAGTCGAGGTTCGGCTATCGCCTATTTCCTCCTCCAATATTGGGCCAATTTAAAAGATATTTTATTAAATGAATAAAAAGGATATAAACTGTGTCCCTGTTTTTCTTTTTTCATTAATAGTTTTCAAATTTGTACACTAGGCCTCTGTTGACAGCGGTTTAAATCGTCATTTTTTGAGGGTTCTAGTGTTTATAAAAAGAATGTATCATCAAAAAGTAAAACATAGGGACATACGAGTAGTTAATATTCAATATTCTGTAAAAAATAATTGCTTTATGGTCAAAAAGAAAACAGGCGAAAACGTTTCTATGGAGAAACGACACCCCGCATTTCCTCTTAAGTCAGCCTCTGTATATTGGTGTGCTTGAAGTATCAAATAGATAATACAAGTTAGAAAATACACAGTACCTACTAGTAGATATTGCAGAAATCAAAAGTCGTACTGTGCTTGGTTAGAAGTGCAAAAGGTGTAGACCAGAAGGTTCCCGTAAATAAAAACGTTTAACTGAGAGCAGGGGGGCAATTCTCGTAATTCTAAGAACATTCACAGTCAGGATCTCAGTCTCAATCTGTCAAAACACTTCTGATTTCTCTACATTTTTGACAAATGTTTGACATTGATTGTCACTGAGATGCGATTGCCACGTTTTCAATTGACCTTCAGACTGTAAACGTTCTTAAAATTACGAGATTTGTCCTACATTAGTGCTACGCCGTAGCAGTGCGTGCTACGCCGTAGCAAGGGGTGCTACGCCGTAGACACTTCTGACGACAAAATTAAAATTGCTCGAGATGCTGGAAGATTCTATGTATCATTATTATCGGACCTTAAAAATAGGATTGATGATTATCAAGGTTCGCCTTCAATCAAAGTAAAAATACCTCCATTACATTATTACCACATTTAGCGAAAGTATGTGTAATAGCAGGTCCGGTGTATCTTTTTATGTTGCATGAAGTTTATAAATGAATAAATAGCTGTTTTTTTTTTATTAAAGCATACACTAATACAAAATTAACATGACTTATCGGAGATTTTCCATTCTATTGCAGATTTATTATGTATTCAGTAATTTTTCTAACTACATAAAAATATCTTATCTTAAGAGGAAATGCAGGTGGTCGTTTCTCCATAGAAACGCTCTCGCCTGTTTTCTTTCTGGTTAATGACCATAATGCAATGATTTTTTACAGACTAATAAATGTTACCCTACTACTTGTATGTCCCTATGTTTTCCTTTTTGATGATACATTATTTTTATAAGCACTATAAATAAGCACCTCAAAAAATGCCGATTTAAACCGCTGTCAACAGAGGCCTAGTGCACAAATTTAACAACTATTCATGAAAAAATAAAAGCATAGACACAGTATATCCTTTTTATTCAGTTTATGAAATATCTTATAAATTGGTTCAATATTGGAGGAGGAAATAGGCGACAGCCAAACCTCGAATTACGACTTTTTACTTAGGATTTTTCAAAAGTCTCTCCGACCGCATTTCCTCTTAATAATCTACCACCAAAACCCAGTGACGTCACGACGTTTTTATCTAGACACGTACGATTCTGGCCTACTCTATGCGTATTACAGCCCCCTGTGTATTGTTTGACCGGAATCCTAAGCGGTAATGAGCCCCCTTGAAATCACTGGGAAACGTGGTTTGTTTATAAATCTGTGATAATCTGGTCCTTTTGGCCTTTTTTTTTGTGGAATTTATTTAAGGGGGTACATGACCTGAAGCGCGGTCACTGTCGGACTGCATAGAAAAGAAAGAGAAGCGCGATGACACAACGCTGGTAATTTATTGCAAAATATGAAGCAATTATCTATTTTCAAAAATCTATTTTTTGGACTATAAAATTAAAACACTAGTACTTTAATATGTTGCTTGTAGAATAATCTGACAAAAATCAGAATGATTGTATGTGTATGGTTTTTATTGTGAAAAAAAAGATTTTAGAGGTATGTATATTCATGATTTTTTTTCTCTATCGTATCAAATTAGTTTTATTATGTTTTTAACACACTATCTATTTATCATATATCCTGAAGAATATCATATATTTTTCAGATTTTGTTTACTGTAGTCGATCATATACTTTTAGGCATTATAAAGCTTGCATTTTTTTCATTTAGGTCAAGCAGTCCCCGTGAATGTATTATTAAAGATGGTAGGCTCAGACTGTACCGGAAAACTTGATCAACAGAACGGACCACTGTAGAAAGAAAGACAACATACTTAAGGACAGGACAAAGTGATTAGCTTCAGCCCGCGACTTCTTCCGCGTGAAATTTCTTGTTGCCCCGACAGGCGATGCGATTTATTTTTTTGCACGGCTCTTAAATAGCTTAAAACCTTCCTCAAGAGTTGGTCTATCGAATGCAAAAATATTTTTTGTAATCTGACTGGTAGTTCCAGACATTAAAGAAAGAAAGAAAAATTGTTTATTCTGCACAAACAAAACGCACATTGCAAATAAAAAAATATTTATTTTTAAATTAATTAAGGAATTAACGAGTTCAAACAAACAAACTCTAAACAAACTTTATTGATTAAATATAGCTGATATAGATAGAAGATAACAATGATGGAAAAGTCAAAAATGTCAACAAAGGTGAGCACAAAGGAAGGATAAAAAAAACATTCCCTAAAGGGTTTAAATCTATATATATGTTACCGGCCAAACCCGAGTTTAGGATAAACTAGTTTCGCCTAGGCCAAACCAGTTCTCCCTACGCGGGCTGCATGGTTGCGACCAGTCGATAGGCGACGTAGGATGCAAGGACGAGCGGAGGGCACCCCGAGGTTAGGTTTGGTTAGGTTACTTTAAACCCTTTACACAGAAATAGGAGCCCCGCGATGCGGGGCTACGTCGACATAGGATGCAAGAGCGAGCGAATGAGAATAAGGGCCTAGGCGAAACCAATTCATCCTAAAATCGGGTTTAGCCGGTAACATATATAAAAATCAATGTTTGTATGTTCCGAAACCATTGGTCAGATTGTGATGAAACTTTGGTAGGGTGTTCTGAGGACGCCCGTGAGGGTTCCTAATCATTAAAACATGGGAATCAAATAACAAAAAAAATCGGAGGCGGTACGAAGTTCGCCGGGTCAGCTAGTAAGGAATAAAAGTACATACCTATGGAAGTTCCAATTGACATTTCAAACCAAGTGCCTTTTATTGCAATAAATGATTTCGGTTTCCAGAATTCTTTTTTTCATTCATTAAATTTTATTTTGTTTTACATTTCACTTCGACTTTAATTGTTTTTGCTGATAGGAAATAGTATCCAAAGGAGCACTCACTACAACACGACCTCTCACTCTCTTAATAATCACTTAGCCAGTCACTGTTCCCTATTCAACATAACGCTATCATCGTCGACCTCGGCTACTTAGCACCGCTCCAACAACTACCCAAAGGCGTGACAACTTACATTTCAATAAATTAACCCTGTAACAATGTCAAGAATTTCTTGAATAACACGAAAATTGCCAAAACATGCCTCCTCCATTAGAACAGCGCACATCAGCGAACAGAAAGACACAAAATAAATAGATACAGAAGTTCAGTTCCATACATCGGGTGAACACGCACGCACACGCAGGCACGCTCCAAGTACAGCGAGTGCAAGGACACTCGCGACTTGCATTTGTTTGAGGTGAATGGGTAGTGGAACCGCGAAATTCAAATTTTTTTACGTTTTTTGCAATTTGTAGGTCAGTGTTAGGCTGTCAGGTTGTATCTTGATCAAAATATGATTCGCGACAATAACAGGTACATATTTAGAGAATTATAATCATTAGAATCATTAATACATCTTTCTAAGTTAGATTTGTACCATACGAACCAATCTCTTATGAAAAAGTGCTTATGGTAGAAATCTAACTTAGAAAGATGTATTAATGATTCTAATGATTATAATTCTCTAATTAAGTACCTGTTATTGTCGCGAATCATATTTTGATCAAGATACAACCTGACGCGGACCTACAAATTGCAAAAAACGTAAGAAAATTTGAATTTCGCGGTCTACCACTACCCATTCACCCTAGGGGGCATTGGTAGCCCGCGAAATTATTTACTTAAGTTTTTGTAATTTGCCTGTTAGTGTCAAGTTGTATGTTGTTTAAATTATGATTCGCAACCGTAACAAATGTCTGTGTGGTGCCAGACTTAAAGAATAGCACAACCCCATACTTCCCGTGGGTGTCGTAAAAGGCGACTAAGGGGCGTACCGGAGAATGGGCAGCAGCGTTCTCTATGCATTCCACCACCATACCATACTGCGATCGCCAACCCGCCTGCCAAGCGTGGCGATTATGGCAAACCCCCCACCTTTTGGGGGAGGCCTATGTCCAGCAGTGGACGTCTTTCGGCTGAAATGATGAACCGTAATAAATATTTATCTATATGTAGAATTATAAACCTTATCTTGACGCTTTCGCCTTAGGTCCCTGTCTTACTAGGACGCCAGTGGCGGCGCAAACATGGTCGCACTGCCAAAAAAATTATGGTTGGTTGCACAACCGATCGGACACCTGGTGAGATACCTACCATAAAGCTTATGTATATTTCGCTGGCAGAGCGACCATGGTTGCGCCACCACGGCGTCCTGGTGAGATATGGGCCTTGAGAACGCTGCGCGTTTATGTTTGCGAGCATCAGATTTCACTTGTTGTATGGAGCCGACTATGGGGCTCGTGGCTACATAATAATAGTCGCACGGGTTGGTCGAAGGTTAAGCTACGCTTGCCGTGGTCAGTTATTGGATGGGTGATCATTCATTACATGCCGAGTCCCCTCCGTGCCTCGGAAAGCCCGTTAAATCCTCGGTTCTAGTTGTCATTCGTAGATCTTTGACAGTCGTCACGAATAGTCAGAAGCCCAAAAGTCTGAAAACCAGTTATACCAAGGGTTATCGTATTATGCAGTAACTGGGTTGTGGTCAGATAGGCAGTCTCTCCATGTAAAGCTTATTGCATGTATTGGCTGCATCGGGTTAGATTGGAAGCCAACCACAACATAGAAAAAGGTTAGGCATATATAGTCTTTTCAAATCCTTGTTTCCAATTGATGTTATTTCTAATTTTATGCCAATGTAAATTAAATTGATTTCAGAATGACGAACTACATTGGAAGTCGTAGCGCAAACTGAACTTTAAGAGTGAGTATTTAAAATTGTTTTTCCAGAAACACATATTTGTTTACATATTTGGAATCTAACGCGGTACCCTGTATGTGTGTGATGTGTGTGAGCCTGATTTCGCTCGCTGTTAGAGCCGACCTTCTGTACCTTTCTATTTAGTACAAAGACTAATGATTCAAGTTTTCCGTCGTATGTAACAAGGATTTGTCAAGGTCTGTCTACACTTAATCTCGGCTTCAAATACCGTACCCTGGGAATGAGCAAACATAAATAGTGCTTGAAATTAACGTGTGTGTTGGAATTGCTTCATATTAAAATGTTATGCTGCTAATGAAGTGGGCTTTATTTTGTAGATGGTTTTTGGCGGGACTTTAATAATATGTCGGAGAAGGTATAATGCGTCTCGTTATCATCAGGCATAGTTTAATTATTGTGGGCGAACTATGGGTAGTGCTGGTTATTGCGCAATAGGAAAACAGTTTGCAGTTCAAATCAGATTATGATTTCACGAACAGTTTAATTACACTAGCAAATAACACACTGTAGGTACACACTCAACGATACGGAACGCGCGACAGTTTCTGAGCACATGTTGTCCGTCCGATGTCCAATGGTCAAGTCCGCCGCTCCACCTCGAAGCTCGCTCTCCTCGACCCCTCCACGGACTCAGGCTAGACTCTGGCACTCTGGCAGATGGCGCTGACGTTCCGAATAGTCAAATGAATGACGTATTTCCGACAAATATAATAATATATTTATTAGACCAAAAATAATAAACTAGTTACACAATTTTCCTTAGCTACTTATAATTATTCTTAAGAGTAAATCAGTTACAAATGTGTCTTATTATTAGCATCTGTTGCTGAACTAAGTATACTTTGCGTGTAAGGGTAGTTGCATATCAAACAAAAGATGCGCCGGGCGTAACTTCGATCGCGTATATATATTCACTCGACACACTAACGCATCATTAGTTGAGTATGTAAGGTTGAACTTTTTATTGTCCATTCAAGCGTTACGCAACCAACGATATGCGACGCATCTTCCGTTGGATGTACAACTTACCTTTTTTTTCGGTTGGGAAATCTACAAATGACCCCTCCCACTCTGGGCGAAGCGGAAGGGAGTGTCAGACTCTTACTGACTAAAACCCACCCATGTTCTTTCCTTAGCCCTTTATGTTCCGGGCCAGCGGTAACCCTTTCGGACAATCCCGCTGAATGTACAACTACCCTTAGGCCGTTTATACACGGCACGGTGTTTTTACAGTATGGCGTATAAACCGGGCCGTAAAAAAACGTGTCTGTCAACAAGCTTCCATAGTAATACAACACTGACGATCGTGCCTACAGACGGCGAATAAACCGCATTTTCACGGCAACAAAAACGTGTGTGCATAAAGAGCCTTCGGTTATAATAATATGTTTATAGGAAAAGGTATAATGAGTCTCGTTATTATCAGGCATATTTTAATTACTGTGGGCGTACTAAGTGGGTAGTGTTGGTTATTGCGCAATAGAAAAACGGTTTGCAATTCAAATCAGGCCTGAAACTGCGTTAAGCGGGCGCCCGCGCGGTTTCATACAAAAGTGCTCCGTCGCGGGGACCCGCGCGGGCGCCCGCTTAACGCAGTTTCAGGCCTCAGATTATAATTTCATGAACAATTAAATCACACTAGCAAATCATACACTGCAGGTACAGTATGCCTCAATACTGCTTAGGCGCGCTATGGTTGAAATTTCTGTGAAAATGCTTCGCGACGTCCCCGCGCCCGCGCCGCAGGCCCGTATTTACATCTGTGTGTGTACACTTGCTAACGTCAAACGAAACAAAACATATCGTCATCGCTTTTTCACACGCGCGGCGTAATTACGTATGACCTTGGTTGGTTCATACCACTGCTAAAATTCACAACTTCATAACAAGTGCTGCTAGCGGATAACGTAGCGTATAGGATTAGTAAACACGCAGGCCTGGGTTCGAATCTCGAGATCGAACTTTGAATTATCTTTTCAACAATAATCTTATCTTTTTTATTATTCGATAAATTAATACACGAGAATAATAATGTAATATTTGTTTTATTTGTATTATTATATTGTTATTGAAATATGCGGGGTAAAAATAAAAAAAAATTTAAGTGATTTCAAAAATTTTATTCGTTATAATTTGATAAATAAACTTTTAAAACAGTTTATTTTCTCATAAAGAACAATTTATTGAAGTAAAGCAGGTAATCGGTGAGCTACGACCATTAGACTTAAAATATTGTAACTATCTTAGTAATAAAATAATATTGTGCTTTAATTGCGGATATAGCTTAAGTATTCATTTTCAAAATTCATTTTGAAAAGAAGATTGAAACTATAAACCTCAAAATAATCCTTATTACGGATATGACACAATAATATTTTATTTAATATTACTAAAATCAATTTGTAATTTATAACTTAATACGTTGTATAACCCCCATTATTATCCATGCTATCAAGTAAACGCTGGCGTATGGATCCTGTAATGTTTAAACATATATCTTCATATTTCCTTGCAATGCAACTTCATCTGGTAGGTAACTGGTTGGTTAAAACCACTAGTTTCTTATTCACTGACTGTACTCTTCCTTATATCTTTTGACGCTCCGACTCACAGTAGGTAATTTCTCTAAAACAAAAAAGGAATATTGTAAGGCTACTAGCAAAATTATAAAATATTAAGTAGATACCTACTTATTACTTTTTTAAAGAAAATTATTTTGAAAATAGTTCAAATGTTACAAAATAATTATATTATAATTTATACATAATGCTATATTCATCATTCCAAAAGTAAATAAATAAACTCTAAAGACAAAATTCAAGTCTTGTATAAAACGCACACTATGCAGTCAGGCATATTATAAGTTAGGGGATTACATCGCTGATAAAAATGCCTGGCTCAATGCTGGTCCTGCTCCACAACCACAACTAATTAACACTTGAAAATACTGTTGGAGCTGCTGAAGATTGTAAGATTATCTTTGCATTGTATAAACTCAATTTCCTTTGCATTGTATAACTGCATAGCACAGATGTGAGTTCTATGTAAGTATACCTTCTTTACCATTTACCGGGTAATATGTCTTTCATTGACTTGAATGTGCCATGGCGGCTGATAGTATGTCATGCTCACACAAATGTCTCGCTGACGGTGGCGTGTGTATTGGATCATTTATTCAAAATGGTTGAGCTGAATGGTGCTGATCTATGCGTCATGTTCGTGAACGGGCGCCGTCAGTTGGGGCTGGTCATCACTCAGCTGCCTCGGCTTATTTTTAATTATTTTATTTTTGGATTGTTGTCTTCTTAATAATTGCTGTACTCTGGACGCTCTTAACGCGTACGTATTTTTTTACATCGTTCTCACATATAATTGTAAATTCAACATTAATGATGTAACTAATATTTTTGTAAAAATACAATTTAAAAGAGTGTCCATGGAGTTTCTTGCCCGTTCTTCTCCATAGGTACCTACGCTTTGGAATGGGCAACTAGCTTCATATTTTCTGACTGACCGACTTCTTGACAATTCAAAAGTGCCTGTAAATGGTTTAATTGAAATAAATGGTTTGAGTTTGAGTTCTTGGAAATATTATTTTTTTCTTCTATTTAGACCCTATGGTAAATATAAAACGTTTAATAAAATAACTACAAGGATCAGCAGTTAAACTTTAATTAGCTAAATGTTAGATAAAATAATTAAATCATAATACTCACAGTCAGTCCGGTTTCATCAATTATTTGTGATATAATATTAAGTCCACTTTTACGCTGCGCGATAATATCCGCTTTCATCTCAAAGCTTACATTTCAAAATGAACTATTACACAGCTATTATAATAGATTAAACACACGTCACTAACCCACAATATCAAAAACCAATCAAGAACGAACAACATTCTATTAGACGCGGTGAATGAGCCGTAAGTTACCTGCATCTGTCTACCATACCTAATTTATTTATTTAGATTTCTGTGGGTATACTCATAAAGTTTTACGAATTATGTGAACAAGACGAACATGACACGGAACTATATTCAAAAGCGTGATTATTCGAGTAATATGCGGGTGTGTGTGTCAAATTACTCATTAAAAGAAGGTCGTAAGTCAAACTAAACGTTAAGCAATTAGTTTTGAAGTTGCCTATGGACTTTTGGCGTGGATAGTACACGATACAACCAGATACGGAACGCGAGATAGTTTCTGAGCACATGTTGTCCGTACGATGTCCAATGGTCAAGTCCCCTCGCCGCTTCGCCGCTCGCTCCTTTATACTGGTAGCAAAACAAGTCGAGCAGTGGGGCGGTGGGAGAAGTCGAGTGACGTACTTGTCGATGGCGCGATCGGTGCTCGTGTTGTTTACAGCTTAGGGAAATGACGTACGGCAACGCCGCCGACGTGTTCTTATTTCCGTGTGTAAAGAGCCATTGGGTCATTGAAGTAGGACAACCAAAAAAAAAACAGTGGCACTGCGGGAGTGCCGACAGAAGTCAAAACAAAACACAAATAGAATACTTTGCTATCACTCGCTGACATATCGGATATACCTACATTAAAACCGAGTACATCTGAGGACAGCCGAACACATCTAAAGCAGGTATTTTTTTAATCGTCTTATAAACAAAACACGCACGGTGTCGTTTTTTCCCATCTCAAAAAAATGTCCAACTAAAGAAGTTTTCTCTTCGAAAACACCTTGAGATTAGTAAAGAAGTGTGTGTGGTCTCATCGCCTTACATTTTTCTGCTTACTCTGTAACCTACATTAGACCAATGATGCGCGTCATGATTAAACATAATAAAACGACATGACTAACTAATTAAAATATAGTAAACTTATAACTGGATAGTTATCAACAACTGAGAGAAATAATCGCCATCCACTCTAGTACTGTCACTTACTCTTAACTTAAATAAACTTAACTACTTAGTGCTTCTCAATGCAACGTGATTCTCTATACTAACTGAACTTACCAACCTTCACGACAAATCGGTGTACGGAGTTAACTACTACAACCGTAGAAAGTGATTATTTAATCTATGCGTCATGTTCGTGAACGGGCGCCGTCAGTTGGGGCTGGTCAACACAGCTGCCTCGGCTTATTTTTAAATATTTTATTTTTGGATTGTTTTCTTACTATTTGCTGTACTCTGGACGCTTTTAAGGCGTACTTTTTTTTACATCGTTCTCACATATACATATATTAAAATTCAACATTAATGATGTAACTAACTAATATTTTTGTAAAAATTTAATTTAAAAGAGTGTCCATGGAGTTACTTGCCCGTTCTTCTCCTTGGGTACCTACGCTTTGGAATGGGCAACTAGCTTCATATTTTCTGACTGACAGACTTCTTGACAATTTAAAAGTGCCTGTAAATGGTTAAATTGAAATAAATGCTTTGAGTTTTTTTTTTTACTTTTTTTGAGTTTAATCACACTAATATTATAAAGGCGAAAGTTTGTGAGTGTGTAAGTGTGTGTGTGTGTGTTTATATGTTTGTTACTTCTTCACGCTCAAACGGCTAAACCAATTTTGATGAAATTTTGTATGGAGATAGCTGACACCCTGGATACAGAATATAGGCTACTTTTATCCCGATATTCCCACGGGATCGAAACTTATGCGGGTGAAACCGCGGGGCGCAGCTAGTCTAAGATAAATAGAACAAATAAGTAGATAAACTGTTGTCATGAGAAAGGCTGTAGATTAATTATATTTGAAAGTATCAAGGGGCCATTTTTTGTGTGGTAGAGATATTCGCTCTGTAGAGCAGTGGTGGCCCAGTGGTAACGGCCGCGGCTTACGAGTTGTAGGTCGTAGGATCGAACCTAAACAGGCGCTTTACTTTGTATAAATTATTTCATCACCACTACTCTCAAAACTGTGAAGGAAAACATCGTGAGGCATGTTATAAGAACCAAAAACTTCGAAGACATGTGTCATCTTCCAACCTAAGCTGGTCCCGCGTAGTGGATTACGGCCCACTCACGATGGAGGAAGCCTATTTCCCATCAGTGGTAACATTATAGGCTGATTATACTAGAGATATTCTCGACGTGAGATGTGTAAAAAAAACCCAAAAGGTTAAAGTTGACTGTCAGCTATTTCAGACTCTCTGAAAATACACGACAAATTTTAGCAATCACAAAATCCCCAGCTTCATGAAAAAATCAACAAAATCTCGCTCCCATAAAAAAATATCAAAATGCACTCGACAATATCCGAGACTAAGTTCCCACAGAGGCCACATTCCTATACTTTATTCCACACTCGACTACGGTAGTCCATTTTGCACGAAAATCGCCAGAGCCATGCACTGCGCGAACCGGTCGAAGAGAATTTTTATAGCACAATGCACTTTCTGAAATTCGTGTTGAGCCTCGTCGTGGTTATTTATGGAGGCATGTGACGCTACTGTTTCATGTCAGTGTCAGTCGCCTGAGAATTGAAATGTTCATCTTATTTTGAAGACGTGACAGTAAATAAAGTAAATGATAAAAGATTTTATTTTTGTAAGTAGGTTTGCACAAACACTTTTACACGTCAAACATATTTTTTTAAACTAGATGAGCTCGGCGTTTTCTATCTGACTACTCTGAGAAGAAAGGCCGAAACAAACTCGGAGGTCACAGTCTCTTTTAAAGTCTAGACATAATCTTGGTCAGGTTATATGAAGACCATGTGGATCGATGTCTGAGATGTCTTTTAAGGAAAGAACCACACAGATTAAGAGGACCTGTCCAGTCAGTGCACGCATTTGTCAGAAATCGTGCAGCTCAACTCAAAACTTAAGGAGCTCAACGATTTGACGAACCAAAGAAAGGATATTTGGGTAGGCCACAAATTACTCAAACTGCCAGACCACGACAAAAACTAACAGAACAGAGAGAGAAAAAAATTGAATAAAATGACCCACATTGTCTTCACATTCACAATAACTAGAATATATTACTTACATCGGGTTTTAGATAAGTTCGGGTTCGTAGGCTTCGTAGGCTTAATGTATGTGTATAATAGTCCTTCTAATAGTCACAAAACGTAAAACATTTATTTTTTGAACACTTGCTATGTTAAATTATCAAGCATCTAATTCCGTTGCGGACATCACAGTCGCCACACATAAGTCTCGCAGTTTACGAGTGAGTTGTCATTTGTTACCTCTCAGGTAAGTATCATGTTGAGGGTCTCAAGTTTGTTCAACAAGTAATGAAGTTACATGCTCATCATTCATTCGGTCATTAGATAATATATAATCTATATGTATATAACTGAAATAAAGTCGGTTTAGTTACACCATTTATAACTCAAGTACGTACGGTACGGCTGGACCTATTTTTTTAATTTTTGATTTGTTGGATTTGTCTTCGCCCCGAATCAGAATCAATAAGAACGAATGTATGAGAAAATGAATCTCCATATTTTTATTTTTCGTAATTTTTTCCCACGTTTTAAGGGGCTTACCTACATGACCTAAATCGCGGTCACTGTCGGACTGCTTAGAAAAGAAAGAGAAGCGCGATGACACATCGCTGGTAATTTATTGCAAAATATGAAGCAAATTAATTTACCTATAAATCTATTGTTTGGACAAAAAAATTAAAACAGTAGTGTTTTAGTATGTTGCTTGTAGAATAATCTGACAAAAGCTCAGGTTTTTATTCTAAAAATAAAGTTCTTCATACTTTTTTTCTATCGTATCATATTAGTTGTATTATGTTTTCCACACAGTATCTGGCTAGCGGGTGTTTGATATAATTACCGTAACCGTTACGGTTACGGGTACGGGTACGGGTACGGGTACGGGTACGGGTACGGTTATGGTTACGGTTACGGTTGCGGTTACGGTTACGGTTCGGTTACGGTTACGGTTACGGGTACGGTTACGGTTACGGGTACGGGTACGGTTACGGTTACGGGTACGGGTACGGGTACGGTTACGGTTCGGTTACGGTTACGGGTACGGGTACGGTTACGGGTACGGGTACGGGTACGGGTACGGGTACGGGTACGGTTACGGTTACGGTTACGGTTCCACCATGTGGCATAGCCGTGGGATGCCCTGTAAAGTCGTGTTAGTTACACTATTCCAGTTCCAGTTCTGTTATTTTTACTCCAGAACGGCTGAACCGATGTGGCTGAAAATTGGTGGGGAGGTTGCTTAGAACCAAGAGACGGACATAGGATACTGTTTTTTTTAGCCAGTTTTAGACGGACATAGTATTTAAAACTTTTATTTACTTATAGGAGTAGTGTAGGAGTAGTGTAGGAGTAGGTTAGGAGTAGCGTAGGAGCCTACTCCTACGCTACTCCTAACCTACTCCTACACTACTCCTACCCTACTCCTATAAGTACCCTAGTAGGAGTAGGTTAGGAGTAGGGTAGAAGTAGGGTAGGAGTAGGGTACACCACGCGAACGAAGTAGCGCCGGGCAGCTAGAAATAATTGATATGGCAAAACAACGTTTGCCGGGTCAGCTAGTATTTATCTAAAACAAAGTCGGGTTAGTTACACCATTTATAACTCAAGTACGGCTGGAACATTTTTTTAAATCTTTGATTTGTTGGATTTGTCTCCGCCCCGAATAGCAGAATAACTATTAAAACGTGGAAAAAATTTACGAAAAAAAAAAAGAAAATAATTCATTTTCTGATACATTCGTTCTTATCGATTCTGAGGCGGTACGAAGTTCGCCAGGTCAGTATTGTAACTACAATACTCGTATACTTATTACATTTCAAGATTCAAATTTTTAAGTAAGCCTTAGTGTCGGGATGAGCTAGACTCCTTCATCAATTGTTCCTTAGTAGCTCTAAATAGAGAAAAGTGGAAAAAGAAGAGAACTGGAGGCCTTTGCCCAGCGTTGGAACCAAGGGCTTTTAATAAAAATAAGCTTTAGTATTTCGCATACGTTTAAAATTGGTACCTCAAAAGCAAAACGGGACCCTTATAAGATCACTTCGTTGTCCATCTGTCTGTCCGTCTGTCAAGACCCGTTTTTTTCAGGAACACGTGAAGTTCATCATCATCTGCCTAGCCTTTTCCCAACCATGTTGGGGTCGGCTTCCAGTCTAACCGGATACAGTTGAATACCAGAAATGAAGACAGTATGACAGCTATGACATACTATGATGTTCACACACTAATACCTACTTTGTAACATTCACAAACCGAGCCACAAACACAATCCTTCAACTAACCGGACCACAAACTCGTCAGAGGCTATAACGCCTGTAACCTAGAACAAGATAGGTACTTACCTGAGGGAAGGTGACAAATGACGGCTCACTCGTAAACTGCGAGACTAATGTGTGGCCCACTGCTCTGTCCGCAAGGGAATTAGGTGCTACGAAGCAACGAAGTATGTAAAGTAGGAAATGTTTCAAAAGATTTTGAAAGATATCTTAAAGAAATGAAAAAAAAAAACAAGCTGAAGAGTTTATTTGTTGTTTCGTTGTTTAAAACGTGCTGACATTAAAAAAGCTGTTTAACAAAAAAAAACCGACTTCCAAAAAAAAACACTACAAAGTAAAAAATAACTTTAATTTCGGAAGTCGGTGGCAAAAACTAAAACACAGATCCAAAGACACAGTATAGTTATAGTGTTTTTTTTTGGAAGCCGTATTTTTTTGTTAAAAAGTTTTTAGTTTTCGCTTTTAAGTAGGTCTGTTTATAATGTATCTAAGTTACAATAGCCTAATGTCAACTTGCTCATCGCCTTTTATTGCTTTTCCCGATGAAGGGACATTAATTGTTGAGGAGTTCTCCGAGTATTCCACCTCCAGCTCCGTTTCACCATTCGCATTGTGACGAGCATAAATTGCTTATCACCCATATTAAAGTAATCGAATCGCAATGCGTGAAATACTTATTATTGAGTAGTTCCGTTGGCCATCTGTGGTCTTCTTCATCAGTTCCACTTCACCAAATGGTGGTTTCCGAGAGCAAATGCACAAGTTACTATAAAAAATACCTAAATCGCTATGGGTGTGCCTATAATATTTGAGGAGTTCCCTCAGTTCCTCATGGATACCATCATCAGAACTGGATTTTGATAGAAAAGGGACTAATCTGGAAATATACCTTTTTAATAAAAAAAAGAATTTTCCAAATCGGTTTATAAATGATGGTGTACTGAGGTAACAAACATAAAAAAAAACATACAACCGAATTGAAAACCTTCTCCTTTTTTTGAAGTCGGTTAAAAATACCAGTCGGATTCAAAAAATCTAATTGCATTTGTTGGCCCAATCGTTGAGGAAGGTTGAGTGACAGGATATTTAACATCACCTAGGGCGCTTAGGAGCTGGACAAAACGAAAAAAAAACAGGAAGAACGCTAAGCGAACACGTAGTAATATCGCTTTCTGGCGATGCGATGCGACGGGGTAGGTCGGTTTTAGACAGAAGCTATAGTCATGATAAATATTAGGATAGAGTAGGTAAGTTAGTGTACCGTAATACAATCTAATGTAAATTTTAATAAGACAGGCCCCTGACTAATTTTACTGACAGATAAAGATAAACATGAATTTTGGAATATAAAATCAAAATAATCTTGATGATCTTTATCATTTATATTTTTTTTGCTTTGGTTTAGTTTTCGAACCTTCGAGAAAATAATTTCAAACTATGAAAGATTTCAAACGGGGATGTTAAGAGCGTTTACAGCATTTCATACAAACTTTCAAGTCCTTATTTTTCGAAATGAATGGACCGATTTTAATTAAACTTTAGACGCATAAGCAGGATACAAAGGTCTAAAAAGTTAGTAGATAACATTTTCGAAAAACAGTGTTACAGCCAAATTAGACCGATTTTAATATTTCCATAGAAACAGAGATTTCCAGTTATCTTTTTTTAAATAAAACATTTCGAAAATGTTCTCTACTAACTTTTTAGACCCTTGTATCCTGCTTATACGTATAAAGTTTCATTAAAATCGGTTCATTTTTTTCGAAAACTAAGGGTTTGAAAGTTTGTATGAAATGCCGTAAGGCGTAAACGCTCTTAATTACATGCACGAGATCGAAGTTCACCGAAGAAACTTTTCCCTTTTTAACTTTTACCTAACTTGTGAATCGAAACCACGAATGCAACTATCATCTGAGCCAATAAGATGTTTACTTATTTCTCGCTCAGAATTCACCAAGAAGTTTGTCTCTTCACGAAAATAATAAATCATCCCAGACTAGATAAAAATCAAAGCTATTGTTGCTATCATTTTCTGTCTCAAACAAGCACACAATAGGTATCCTGTGATATTGAAATAAATAACAAAACGGCACTCGAACAATGCTGGACCATTTATCATCGAATTATTTTGAACGAAAGCGATTCGCCATCTTGGGCGACATCCAAAACTTTGTTTGTCCCGACCAGATTTATTGGCGGGGTTATTGTCACAAAATATATAAGAATCAGAAGGATAACTTAGAAGAATAATTTTTAAATTATCTTGGAAAGGGGACTTTCTGTCTGCATTGTATAATGCCTTTTCATCTCTCATACTCGGAAAGTAGTGTTTGTTTGATCCGAATAGCGGGTGGAAAATGCTTCTTTCCACCCTTGGGCGGGAAAGACTCATAGTAATTGCTTCCCTCCCTAGGGCGGGAATGAAATTTAAAAATAGAACTAAATTTAGTTACGTAGTCAACTCAATCAGACATACGACACCCTTAATTGATTATGTAAATATTTATTATGCTACCTATCAAATCTTATGAATGTGCGTTAATTAGGAGAGTTGGATAAAAAGCTCATATGTTAACGCCATTAAATCTTTCTTATTTAGCGCACAAGTTAATCATTTACCTTGAGTAAATTCAACATACATAGGTACGATAATCGCCATTTTGATGTCAGTTGTGGTCGAGTCTAAAAAACATAAAAATTGGGGATTTCGAACATCCTGACTTTACCATACGGGGCTGTGAATATACATCATTTAATTATTTGACGAATTTATCCATAGTTTAAGGTAAATAAGTAGGGGTAATAAAGTTTTTTTGATATCTAATGTCGAAGTTTCGCGCCAATCGTGTGTGTTTACAATTTTACTTTTCACAAATTTCACACACACAGATGTAGATAAGATTTAAAATGTGACAAATGTTATTGATAATATTATAAACAACACGAAAATGCCCAGGTTTTAACGTAATATTCAAACACAGGTTCAATAATACGTATTAATCATTACCACTACTCAATTTGTGTTCAAAATCGCCGACCATTATTGTTTTTTTTATTGCAATGATGTGTGAAAGCGATTATTCCAAACAATTTTTTTTTTAATTTCGATTGACTCGATTAATGAATATGACGAATGTAATCGATATTTGAAAATAAAATAAAATTATTTTAAGCAATAAATACAATAAGCATTACTTATAATACTGATTTATGCTTTTCTTATATCATTTCAATCTCTTCTAATATCATGTCAATAACAGACAGGCCATAGGTACCTCATTTACTGAATTTCGCGCCGAAATGCTTCTTTAATTGAATTTATATTCGGAATGCGCTCGCTGTTTAAAATTATATTAATTTATTGAACAATTATTTATTGTGGATTTTATTTTTGATTCTTTCTAATAGTTTACTACAGAATTCCCAGTAAACATTTTTTAGGTAGGCTTACCAAAAGTTTTTTTGAGAATGATGATAATTAATTAATTCTATAGATTGGATATTCTGCAAACACTTTACATTTCAATACATTTTGTTAGTTTAAAGAGTTTTTATTCAGTTTCTACAATTTTTTTTCATTTTCTTTATTGCGAGTATCGATTATGCTGTATGCAAGTTTTGAATCGAAATAAGAAAGTTGGGTGGACGGTCAGCACTAAAAAGCATCACGTCGCAACACATTTTTTAGTAATTTTTATCATGACTATCGTGTTTTCTAAGTAATTTATGAAAAATGGTAAAAGTAAGAATGCAGACAGAATGATAATAATACGGGCCCTAGTAAGCGGGACGGCCCGCGGTGGTGACACAGAATCTTGAGTAGATTCTGTGGCAGTGACGTGGTGTGTTCCATACTTTAAATTTAAAGAAGACTATTCTATAGGTACTTACTATTCATGTTATTATTATTATCAATAAATATTTTAGAAAAACTACTATTTTTTACTTTCCTTAAATTCGAAATGAAAAGTAGAGTGTTTAACGCGGGTGAAGTCATCAATTCCCACTCGGACTATAGCCGCCCTCGCTGCGCTCGGGCGTCTAAATGCCTCGTATGGGAATTGATTCCTTCCGACCCTTGTATAACAATCTACTATTGTGCGTTTGTCATCCTACTAATCCTACTAATATTATAAACGCGAAAGTTTGTGAGGATGAATGGATGTTTGTTACTCTTGCACGCAAAAACCACTAAACGGATTTTGATAAAACTTTACAGTAATATATCTTATACATCAAAATAACACATAGAATACTTTTTATCCCGATATTCCCACGG
This sequence comes from Mesoligia furuncula, assembly GCA_916614155.1. Lineage (NCBI taxonomy): Eukaryota > Metazoa > Arthropoda > Insecta > Lepidoptera > Noctuidae > Mesoligia > Mesoligia furuncula. The sequence continues at coordinate 28,494,603 of OU744794.1, forward strand.
GATCGACAATGTGAGGGTGACACCGCGAGGCACTGCTAGTATTCTATAAATTTAAGCCGATAAATGAAATCCCAGGCTACTTGAGCATCGTTAGGTACCTAATTATTACTTATGGGTTATGTAAGCTCCAAATGGGGCATTTAGGTTTCATAGTTTTGTTACGTTGTTTTTTTTAAACCTATACAGCTGCGTTACTGATAAGTAAAGTAGCATTTACCTGAAAACATATTGTAGAACATTTTGAGGTTACCGAGTAATATATTTCATTGTAGTTTGACTTTGTATTGCACTTGATAGAAGAACTCATTCCTTCAACTGTATTTTGTCACTGGACTTTTTAGTTATCACTTAATCACAATAAATTACTATTCTAAAACATATTAAATAGGTTTTCATAATAAATTAGAACAAATATTGTTTATTTACACTTCAAATATCATTCAGTCGAACGTCAGTTTCTGACAGTTAATGCGACATCTGGTGGTCGCCGATTAACAGTTGTATTCTAATCGATATTTTTACATATTGATTTCTAACCATCGAATTAATATAGTATTTAGCAATCCCGCATTATTTTCAGCTTTCAGTAAAAATTCATAATAAACTAAATAACCGTAAACGGAAATGAAAGTAATTTTTTCATTAGGGACTTATTTCTAGAAACTTCTTTGTCTAGGAATCAGATTTTAATCTGTGCATAGTCTTTGACATAATGTGGCCAGGTGATAGATTAGAAATTTCCCGACTAGCTATTCCAAGATAATTACCCCTAATTAAACTAGATTTAGAATTAGATATTACAAATAATTTGTTTGTTGGTCTGGATCATGAAGATTCTTATAGTTTCAGCGTTTGAACGTCACGTTGTGTAATTATTAGTGATTTTCAAGAATTAAATTATCTTGGTGTAATGTTTATCTTCAGTGATCTTATCATCATTTTACCTGCATTACGGGAGGTTTTCGAAATGCTCCGTCGAGTTCCGGTCTGCAATCGATGACAATAATAAGGAATCACGTTAGCAGCCCTTTCGCCCTTGACACGCAGGAGTGAAAACACTTAGCTTGTATCGTGTTTTAAAAGGATTCCAATTTGCGCATACGCAGACAACTTTACACAGCCGGCCAAGGAACTTGCAGTCAAGTGCTTTCTCCCTAATTCAACCGAGAGGCACCTCGAGAGATTCGTCTCGCCGCCAGGATCTAGAGGAACGTCTGGGGCCTGGACGCGAGACCCGTTCCTCGAGCACGCTTGAAGCCTCCTGCGGAGACGACTGTGCGGCTGGCTGAGTCCGTCTAGCGATAGCGCAGGCGGGACGGTTTTTTTTTATTCCTAAGAAGTTATTAATTAATTTAATCCGGTTTCTATAAGAACCGGTTAGTTACCCTAGTCCGGTTTTCTTCACTTGAAACCGGTCTTCAACCTAATTTAATTGAGGATCTTGGGTTCGACATTATTTGTTCCTCCGGAAGAATATTGGACACCTTCGTCGGCTCCAGGATCCGGGACCTTTATTGTCCCTGGCGCCCATTTACTGTTTAATCTTATTAATAACTGGAAGGTTACTTATTTAAAATCTTTACTTTGAGATTAATAATATTTTATTTAAAATAACTTAGTTAAACGGAACAGTACTGGGTTTATCACCAACTCCCCACGCCCATAGCTCTTTCTGCTGAAATTTTAGCTGGCTGGCATTATTAGTGTAAAATTTAGAAAATTATCTAATATACTCATATATTTAATAACATAAATTAGTTATATGGATACTTTTATATTTTAAATTATAAAGTGTTTGAGATAGTTTGTTGTTTCCTTTAACTCCAACACCAAACCACCTGCATAGGTTGCCATCAGAGGTAGGTTGTAATTTGTAACAGTGGCGCCCAACGTGGGGCCACTGTTACAAATTAATATTTGTTACCTCTGATGGCAACACAATGGTAATTACACATTGCTCGAGATTGTAATTTGTGACAGCCAGTTTTGACTTCAGTTAAGTTTCACTTTTTTTTTAATTTCACACAATGGAACGACCCATTTCATTTAATTTACTACGCAAAGACGAGCTTGTATATGAAGTACTGGTCCGAGACGCGAAACCCGCTTCAACCGTAGAGGAACTACGGGTTCAAATTAGGGATCTCGGTAAATTGGTGTGTTCCGACGATATTGTGGAGACAAATATGGACCCTAAAACCGAATTAAAAGCCATTAAGGACAAACTGCCAGAAATTGGTGAAGTACTAGATAGGTACCCCTCCAGTTTTAAAAAATTCAACCGCGCAAAGGCTTTAGGTTTCCATCTGTTTCATCGTTTGAGTAGGATTACTCCCCCCACTGATCTTAGTACAGATTATGCAGCCGTTGACAAGCAGCTTAGCGGTTATTTATCAAAAATTGATTCGGTTAACGCGAGCTTCCATCAGTCATTTACTTCCGCCGAGGAGACACCGAATGTACTGTCGAATGTACAGACGAAGGACGTCATCGTTTCCTGCAGGAAAGAGACCGTTAAAACCCTGGGTCATAAATTCGACGGTACAGGTTGCGTGAAAGCGTTCATTGAGCGTCTTGAGGAGCTTTGCGAGGCCAGAGGAATTAGCGAAGCCTCCTTACATCAATCTGCTCTAGACCTTTTCTCGGATGGAGCCTTATTGTGGTACAGGGGAATAAAAGCTTCGGTTAATGATTGGGCGGAGCTGAAGAAGGAGTTACTCACAGCTTTCGCTCCGCCAGATTACGATATGCGTCTCTTTTCTGAAATAACGAATAGAACGCAAGGGTCGACTGAGCTGTCGTGTATATATATAGCAGTCATGGAGAATCTTTTCAATAGGCTTTCTTACAGGGTTCCGGAACGCGATCGTTTAGCACGGATCAAGTACAACATGAGACCGGAATACACGTCGGGGTTGTCAATAATGACAGTCAACACGCTGGACGAGTTAAAAGAGAAGTGTAGACAACTGGAGCTAGGTTTCCATAGCAGGGCCCAGTTCCATGAGCCGCCCAAACCAACTTCTTCTTTTGTAGCAGCAGACTTGGCATACCAACCCACAAAAGGTTCTCACAGGATTGAAGCCGTGCAAACAGATTCTGGTTCGTTGTTCTGTGTTCGTTGTAGGGTTAAGGGGCATTCGTTATCACAATGCAAATCTAAGGAAATTGTGTGTTACCGTTGCGGCAAGAAGGGCGTACGTGCACCATCGTGCCCTACGTGCAGTAAAAAGCAGAAGGTTGCTCAGTCCTGTCCAACCTGCACTTCAAAAAACTAATTTTACGGAACTACAGCCAAAATTTTGATAAGTCCGATTGGGACAATTATTTAAAATTTTTAAAATTATTTTTTAATTCACTAAGGGTAGATACAGTACGTTATAAAACTACGGACGATAGTCGTCCACATTTAACAGTCTCTATATACGATGAGCATTATTACGGTTTACTCGACTCGGGTTCTTGCATTTCAGTGTTGGGTTCCGATGCTGGCCAACAATTTATAAGGGCTGGTGCTACTCTTCACGCCGATGGACAGTTGGGCAGCATCGTTACTGCCAATGATTCGCGAGCATCCGTGGAGGGTTATTTATTTTTACCAGTGACTCTCATGGGAGTGACTAAGGTTATTAAATTCTATATTATTCCAAACATTACCACACCGGTGATTTTTGGTGTTGATTTTTGGAAGGCCTTTAATTTGGCACCAAAAATTTTTAATAAATTACCATTAAAATATTTAAAAAATAATAGAGGTCATACTAGCGTCTCGGAGGTTAGGCACCTACAGCCGTTTGACGAATTAACACCGGATCAAAAGAATGAAGCGGAGTTATTAATTAAAGATTTTGAAAAGGTTTCCTTTGAGGCTAAAGGATTAGGTCGTACCCATCTGTTGCGTCATAAAATAGACACAGGAGAAGTTCCACCTATTAAACAGCGGTATTATCCTTTGTCACCTGAACGCCTCAAGGAACTAAACCGTCAGCTGGATGAGATGTTGGAGATGGGAGTAGTGGAACCTAGCAATAGCGCGTGGAATAACCCGGTTCTACTGGCTCCAAAACCCAATGGGGAATGGCGATTTTGCCTGGACAGCCGAAAGCTGAATGCGGTCAGCAAGCAAGATGCGTATCCACTACCCTACGTCTCTCACATCTTAGACCAGTTACTGGACGCGCGTTACCTGTCGTCGATTGATTTGAAATCTGCATTTTGGCAAATAGAATTGGACTCCGCTTCATCCAAAGAAAAAACCGCGTTCACGGTTCCCGGTCGAGGTTTGTTCCAATTTAAAGTTATGTGCTTTGGGTTGACAGGAGCACCAGCCACCCAACAGCGATTAATGGACAGACTTTTCGGCCCAGAGTTCGGTAATAAGGTCTTCGTCTACTTAGATGACATAATTATTTGCTCATCAACCTTCGAGGAGCACATTTCACTTCTTAAACGGGTTTTAGACAAATTAAAGCAGGCTAATTTGACAATTAATTTACCTAAGTCCTGTTTCTTTCGACGTGAACTAAAATATCTGGGTTACAGAGTGGACGAGCATGGCTTACACACTGATCCGTCGAAAGTTCAGTCAATTGTCGACTTTCCAACCCCTAAAACTCGTAAGGAAGTGAAAATGTTTCTTGGAACGGCCTCTTACTATAGACGTTTTATTAAAAACTTTAGCTCGATAGCAGCCCCTTTAAACGCACTAACGAGTACTAGCAAAAAAGCGCCGCCTTTTGAGTGGACGGCTGAGACAGAAACCGCGTTCACAACCTTGAAAGAGGCATTGGTGTCTGCTCCGGTATTGGCTTGTCCAGATTTCTCCCAACCTTTTGAGATTCATTGTGACGCATCCAGTTTTGGGATAGCGGGCACTCTGACTCAGGTCATAAATGGAGAGGAGCACCCAATAGCCTACTGCAGTCGTTCGCTTAATCCGGCGGAGCGCAATTATTCAGCAACGGAGCGTGAGGCCCTCGCTGTAGTTTTCGCTGTAGAACACTATCGTCCTTACGTGGAAGGCGGTCCTGCGTTTAAAGTGATAACCGACCACTCGAGCTTAAAATGGTTCTTTAATTTAACCAATCCCTCTGGTCGATTAGCCCGTTGGGGTTGTCGGTTATCACCTTATAACTTTACCATTGAACACCGCAAAGGCAGGGACAATGTGGTTCCAGACGCCTTGTCTCGTGGCGTTCCGGTGCTGGAAATTAAAGTGTCCGACAGTGACACTTGGTTTAAAGGATTGTGGGATAAGTGTGTCAGTACGCCCAGATCGTGCCCTAACTTTATTATTAAGGAGGATAAACTTTACCGTTATGCAAAAAATAAATTTGGGGTGGCTAGTGACTATGATTGGAAGCAAGTGGTACCGGAGGGCAATCGTCTGGAATTATTAAAGAGTCACCATAGTGGTGAATTATCGCCACATTTTGGAGTTTTCAAAACTTATAAAAGACTTGCACTCCGATACTACTGGCCCAATATGTATAGGGATGTCGCTAACTACGTTAGTAAATGTGATAAGTGCGGCGCATATAAACACTCACAATTGCCTCCTCCCGGTCTCTTAGGTGATGCGAAAGACTGTTCCAAGCCATTTGAAACAATAAGCATTGACTTGGTAGGTCCGTTGCCACGGTCTAGAGCGGGATTCACATATCTTTTAGTTGTGGTGTGCTGTTTTACGAAGTACTGTTTACTGTTTCCTTTACGTAGAGCTGTTGGTAAGGCTATAGCACAGAAACTAGAAGACGGCGTTTTCCTGGTACACGGTATACCCCGTACGGTTATAGCAGACAACGGGACGCAATTTACGGGTAACAAGATTCGTTTACTACTGGAGAGGTACAAAATACCTCAAGTTCACTTCACACCTCGTTACTGCCCAAGCGTGAACACCGTGGAACGCTATAACCGTACCATAATGACCGCGGTATCAATTCTCGTGGAGGATGATCATCGATCCTGGGATGTTAACATCTCGAAGATCCAATTCGCCATGAACACCTCCACAAATGAAGTTACTCGTTTTACCCCGTTCTTCTTAGTACATGGCAGAGAGGCAGTTAGTAGTGGTGATGTCTTCGGCAATGATACCGTTGAACAGCCCACTCTGGCTTGCGCTTCCCGCAGTTCATATGCCAATCAGCTAGGGGCATTGGATAGTATCTTCAACAAAGTAAAGGACGCGCTTATCAAGTCACATAAACGATGTGCACGTTATTATAATAGTAGTCGGAGGCACGCGGAGTTTGAGGTAGGCGACACTGTGTGGAAGAAAACATATCCCCAGAGTGACGCTTCCAAATTCTTTATGGCCAAATTAGCTCCTAAATATGAGAGATGTATAGTTAGGAAAAAACTTTCACCCTTAGTGTATGAATTAGAAGGCTGTAGTTCCGGTAAAAACCTTGGCACATGGCATATCAAGGATTTTAAATCACCATGTGGTGAGGAATAATTTTTCTTTATATTTCTTTTTTACTTGAATTTAACTAAAATTTAAATTCGCTAATAGTGATTGTTGGTCGCAGTGACCTTTGAGGGCTGTATATGCCTTGTGGTTGCGGGTTTTTATTTCAGCATGGGTTGCTGTATATGCACGGTGCTGGAATACAGTGATTAAATATATTTAACACTGTTTTTGCGGTTCGTAGTGATACACAGGTGCCAACTGTGTTCACATTTGTGAACTATATTTAGGTTAAGGGAAGACGATTGTTTAAAAGTTGTTGGTAGTCTGTGGTTGTTGCAGGATTGACATCCCTGTGGGGTGTATAAACCTCCGGATTGCTGGTAAGGCAGCATAATTATAGTCCTGAGATTGGAGGCCATAATGGCGGGCGTGTAGGCTGCATTGATGGAATTCGTTTAAGATGGTTTTTTTTTTTGGGGCTGAATAACCGTCACTTCCTTTATTGAAGACGGTTAGCCAATTTTCACTAGTTTGTAGTATTTAATTTCTTTTAGTGATTTTTTTTTCTAGATCAGCATTATTATCGGCTGTCTACTCATTTAGGATGTGGTGGAAAGGTGGTGTACGATGGAGTAGGGTGGTCTCTCCTATATAAATATAGTAGGTCAGACTAGGATATTAGTTATTTACACATTTATACTCTCTTTGGAGCTTGTCTTTTACATGTTCGTAAATGGATTAGACTCGTTCCAGGAGGAATAGTATATATTACACAGGTCACATGGATGACTAAAAATAAGCCATAAAACACGGGCGGAATTGTAGACTCGTTAACAAAAGCCTACTACAATGACGCCTGATAGAGCGGGTTGTTACTCTATACTTGAAGTGTGACCAGAATCCTTTTAGGTCGTAGGTTTATGTAGTGTATAATGAAAACCCAAATTAGTATATTTTATATAGGTTACATGGATAATTAAAAATAAGCCATAAAACACGGGCGGAATTGCAGACCCGACAAACAAAGCCTACTGCAATGTCGCCAAAATAGAGCGGTCTGTTACTCTATATTTGAAGTGTAACAAGAATTCTGTATTGTTTATGTATATACCTTAACTACCTTTATAGTATCATTTATGTATAAAAATAGAAATCGTACACCGGCTTCCATATTTTTTTTTGTTTCCTTTCTTTGTTCCTGTTTTCAGGCATGAACATTGTAGATTTTTGTAAGAGTAATTAGTCCTTTGGAGTCTGTTTTGACGCTGGAGGGCCAGCTTCGAGATTTGCCCCAGAGGGTCAAATCTCTGGTGGTTGGGGAGGTACTGTTACGTTGTTTTTTTTAAACCTATACAGCTGCGTTACTGATAAGTAAAGTAGCATTTACCTGAAAACATATTGTAGAACATTTTGAGGTTACCGAGTAATATATTTCATTGTAGTTTGACTTTGTATTGCACTTGATAGAAGAACTCATTCCTTCAACTGTATTTTGTCACTGGACTTTTTAGTTATCACTTAATCACAATAAATTACTATTCTAAAACATATTAAATAGGTTTTCATAATAAATTAGAACAAATATTGTTTATTTACACTTCAAATGTCATTCAGTCGAACGTCAGTTTCTGACAGTTAATGCGACATCTGGTGGTCGCCGATTAACAGTTGTATTCTAATCGATATTTTTACATATTGATTTCTAACCATCGAATTAATATAGTATTTAGCAATCCCGCATTATTTTCAGCTTTCAGTAAAAATTCATAATAAACTAAATAACCGTAAACGGAAATGAAAGTATTTTTTTCATTAGGGACTTATTTCTAGAAACTTCTTTGTCTAGGAATCAGATTTTAATCTGTGCATAGTCTTTGACATAATGTGGCCAGGTGATAGATTAGAAATTTCCCGACTAGCTATTCCAAGATAATTACCCCTAATTAAACTAGATTTAGAATTAGATATTACAAATAATTTGTTTGTTGGTCTGGATCATGAAGATTCTTATAGTTTCAGCGTTTGAACGTCACGTTGTGTAATTATTAGTGATTTTCAAGAATTAAATTATCTTGGTGTAATGTTTATCTTCAGTGATCTTATCATCATTTTACCTGCATTACGGGAGGTTTTCGAAATGCTCCGTCGAGTTCCGGTCTGCAATCGATGACAATAATAAGGAATCACGTTAGCAGCCCTTTCGCCCTTGACACGCAGGAGTGAAAACACTTAGCTTGTATCGTGTTTTAAAAGGATTCCAATTTGCGCATACGCAGACAACTTTACACAGCCGGCCAAGGAACTTGCAGTCAAGTGCTTTCTCCCTAATTCAACCGAGAGGCACCTCGAGAGATTCGTCTCGCCGCCAGGATCTAGAGGAACGTCTGGGGCCTGGACGCGAGACCCGTTCCTCGAGCACGCTTGAAGCCTCCTGCGGAGACGACTGTGCGGCTGGCTGAGTCCGTCTAGCGATAGCGCAGGCGGGACGGTTTTTTTTTTATTCCTAAGAAGTTATTAATTAATTTAATCCGGTTTCTATAAGAACCGGTTAGTTACCCTAGTCCGGTTTTCTTCACTTGAAACCGGTCTTCAACCTAATTTAATTGAGGATCTTGGGTTCGACATTATTTGTTCCTCCGGAAGAATATTGGACACCTTCGTCGGCTCCAGGATCCGGGACCTTTATTGTCCCTGGCGCCCATTTACTGTTTAATCTTATTAATAACTGGAAGGTTACTTATTTAAAATCTTTACTTTGAGATTAATAATATTTTATTTAAAATAACTTAGTTAAACGGAACAGTACTGGGTTTATCACCAACTCCCCACGCCCATAGCTCTTTCTGCTGAAATTTTAGCTGGCTGGCATTATTAGTGTAAAATTTAGAAAATTATCTAATATACTCATATATTTAATAACATAAATTAGTTATATGGATACTTTTATATTTTAAATTATAAAGTGTTTGAGATAGTTTGTTGTTTCCTTTAACTCCAACACCAAACCACCTGCATAGGTTGCCATCAGAGGTAACAAATATTAATTTGTAACAGTTTACACAGCGATGATCAGTTGATAAATTTTTGGGATCACATAGCAGTTTCATACTGCATAATATATGTTTTTAATAGTATAAACAATGAGATTTTGACGTGTGTTCCTATCTGTTAAGCGTAAAATATCATAAAGTACAGCGCCGTGTGAACAACCGCAATGACTTAATTAAATTTAGGACTTCTAGGCTTGGCAATTTATGCCCACACTCTAAACCAAAAATAAATGGTGGCGCCTAACACCAAATACTTGGGCGGAAATATAAAATTGTTTGCGTTTATCCCAGACGCAGGGAGCTGGTTCAATTAAATAGTGGACTGTATAATGCGGGGGTGAAAAGTACGTGGGTAGGTCTGACCTTGCAAAATACGACACGAATTAGGACGACGAAAATTGTACATGGACAAAGGAATTTGGCAGGAAAATGCAACACAACGGACCTGTAGATTCACCATCAATCCTCCACGTCGGCCGGCAGAACGCTCGACCCTGCTGGATCAGGAGCAGCGCACGAGAGGTCGCACAGACGCCTTTCACAGTACAAACACGCGCTTTTCGTAGTGTTCCAGATAATAGTTCGTAAATGCTTCGCAACAGTTCGCAACCGTAAATTGGCAATTAATTAACAAGGGAGCATGTCATGGACCGCTGCTCACGCGGCGAGAGCGAACCTCACACTAGCAGGAGCGCGAGCGAGCGGTACAACCATTTGATATCGAATGCAGCAATCGAATTTTTAAGCATAATTTTCATAGTTGTGTATTTATCATAAACAATAATAGGGTTGTCTCCCGAACCTTCTGCGTCTATGCACCTATTTGTGGTCAATGCGTCACGCGATGACGGATCGTTGCAAACTATGGGCTATTTGTGGTGACCATAGATATCCGTGCGGTTCCCAACAGACGTTATTACATCCCTATCGAGTTTCAAGAGGTGATTAACAAATTGTAACAGAAGGTTGGGCTATATTCCCTTGTGTTTTGATGACCAGGCCTAGATTGAAAGTGCTCCCTAGAAGCGGTAGGACCTACCTACCTTTGTTTAGAAAAAGTGTTTAGTTTTGAATCGATACGAGCTAAAGCCTGGGGATAAGGGCCTCTAAGTCCATCAACGAAGACACTGGCCTATCCAAAAGTAGTTTGCCCGTCAAAACCTATTTTTCGGACGGGAAAAAACACATCGGGAATAGAATCAACTCTCAAATCGTATTGTCATTTATTATTAGTTCGAGCTTCAAACTAATATTGTGTCGGTAAGCGTTACGGAGTAAGAAACAATCGTAACTTCGGTCAAAACAACGGATTTCGAGCTTAGAGGGGAGACCCCCTGGGACAGTTCGGTTAGTTGGTATTGGAGCTGACTGTCTAGGATACAGTGGTCGTAGATAATTTAGTACTTGAGGAAGCTCTTTATTACATTACATTCGAATGAAATTACCTTTAATACCAGGATCTACAAATCACACTAATATTACAAAGGTTAAAGTTTGTGAGTATGTGTGTGTTTATATGTTTGTTACTTCTTCACGCTCAAACGGCAGCTGACACCCTGGATTTAACATATAAGCTACTTTTTATCCAGATATTCCCACAGGATCGACATTTACGCGGGTGAAACCGCGGGACGCAGCTAGTAACCCTCTAATAACATAAGCATAACATAATCAGCCTATAATGTTCCCACTCCTGGCCTCCTCTCTTCGAGAGGGAGTGGGCAATAATCTACCATGCGGTAACAGTGCGGGTTGGTAGATTTCATATGTCTTCGAATATTTGGTTCTAGTATATGCCGGTTTCCTCACGATGTTTTCCTTCACCGTTTTAAGAGTGGTGGAGGTGAAATAATTTACACAATATAAAGCGCCTGGCTGGGTTCGAACCCACGAACTACAACACATAAGTCAGGTTTGTTACTACTGAGCCACCACGGCTCTCTCCTCTATTGTTGCAGTGCAATGAAATTAAATTATAAGAGGCTTCTTCTTCTCATCTAACACAAACATCATCTTGCTTCCAACTCACTTTGTATTACAACTGTATGTAATTGCAATAAACATTTTCTTTTTTTCTTCGGACGCACAGCACATACACAAAAAATTAGGTAGCTATCAAGTCTAGAGCTGAATAACTTACATCAATATGACTCAATCTACCCAAAACGACATCTTAATAAGATTACTTCATAAATTCTACACGCCAAGCATTTTTACAAAAGGCTTGGAATTCCCGAGAAGTAAGATTCGATCAATATAAAGCGCTAAGTAATGTGAAAATTGCGTCTATTTGTGAGAAAATCACCTTCCTTTGAAATATCAAAGGAAGGTGATTTTCTCACAAATTTTGCATTTTTTTCCATCCAGAGATTCTGAATTTATATTTTATGCGGATTTTGGTACAAAAAAGGGGTTATAAAGAGCTTAAGTTGATCATGCTTGCTGTTTTATTTTATGCTGGTTTTTTTAGCTGTTGCTAAAGTTCACTTCGCTTTACAAATAATAAGCTAAGTAGAGTTGGGTGTTTGAGGTAAAACGGAGAACAAAACTAAGTGAAATTTTATTAACCTCTAAAGTTTAATGGGGCTGAGTTCAAGAGGATGGTGATGGTTATTAACAATAATGAATATTTGAGAATTAACTGGGTTATGAAGGTTAGACAAGCAGTCGCTCCATGTAAAATACTGGTATTCAGCTTCATCAGGTTAGACTGGAAGCCGACCTCAACATAATTGGGAAAAGGCTAGGCAGATGATGATGATGATTTGAGAATTTGGTGAATTTCTAGAATTTTGGTTTTATCAGATGAAAATAACTTCACAGGTACTAGATAGATTAGATACTATATTACTATGCTTTGTTTTTTTTGGTGGCTTTGCTGAGTTTAATTTTCTATACTTACTTATTGGCGCCGATTCCCTTGTTCACAAACTAAACTAAATTTAAGTTCAACGCATCTTTTTCTTTCTATTTCATTTAAAAAAGGACAGAAGATAAATATTAGTTTCGTCCTGTCAAATTAGTCAGCGCCTGATGTAAAGTGACGTATTTTTAGTAGCCAATTTTTTAATCACGTCTAAACTTGTCTATGGAGTATCTTAATTTGACAGGACTAAACTAATATTTATCTTCTGTCCTTTTCTTAATGGAATAGAAAGAAAAAGATGCACTAAACTTAAATTTAGTTTAGTTTGTGAACAAGGGAATCGGCGCCATTGTAAGTTTTCTTTAGTTATAGGTACTTATTGCCCATTATGACACACGGTGCCGAAACGTAGACACTGACAGTCGGACTGGTCCACAAATTCAAGTTCGCTCAGCGCGGTATGGAGCGGGCTAAGCACGGAGTTCCTTTGAACGAAATGAAATGATTCGGAAAATAACTGGAGTTACCGACGTAGCTTGCAGAGTAAGCAAACTGAAGTTGAAGTGGACTGGTCATGTTTGTCAAAGGACCGATGACAGATGAGCAGAGCAGAGCAGATGAGTCCTGGAGTGGAGACCATGTTTCGGCAAGCGTAGCGAGGGACGCCCCCAGCCAGATGGACCTTAAGAACCTTAGGAAGGTGGCTGGGACAGTCTGGATGCGGGAGGCAGAGGACAGGGTGTTGTTGCGCAGCCTGGGGGAAGCCTATGTCCAGCAGTGGACTGCGATAGACTCAGTTGATTGAAATTGTAATAGACGGTTATACTATATTTATAGATTTGTTATTGTAAGTACTACTGGTATTTAAAACGAAACAAATTAGAATACTGTTATATTTTTATAGTTTGTTAGTTAAGGGGCTTACATGATCTAAAGCGCGGTCACTGTCGGACTGCATAGAAAAGAAAGAGAAGCGCGATGACACAACTCTGGTAATTTATTGCAAAATATTAAGCAATTATTTAATTACAAAAATCTATTGTTTGGACTAAAAAATTAAAACACTTGTGTTTTATATGTTAAATCAGAATGATTGTATATCAATTAGTATAGTTTTTATTGTAAAAAGAAAGTTTTTAGAGGTATCTTCATGATTTTTTTTATCGTATCAAATTAGTTGTATTATGTTTTCAACACTCTATCTACCTAGCAAATATCCTGAAGATAAATACATTTTTCTGATTTTGTTTACTGTAGCCGATCATATATTTATTGATATATTTTTATTGTTTCTAAAACTTGCGTTTTTTGTGTTTAGGTCCTGTAAGCCCCTTAACTTAGTAGGTATATACCTAGTGTATATATTTTTACCCTCTTTAATAAATTGAGAATGGAACATATAGAATGATTCTGCTTACCACTTTTTCACACAAAAAACAGACGAAAACATAAAAATAAAACTGTAACCAATTCCACGCTTTACAGATACAGAAACAATATCAAAAACGTCAGCATACCATCCCCCGAGATATGTCGCGTTGTATAAATTCAATTTTTATTTGATAGCCGTAACGAGCTTCGTAAAATTTAACTGTTTCACTCGCGTATCGGTGGAGCAGACATGCGATGTATGCAAATCAGGCTGTTACTGTGCCGAGCTGGTGGTGGCTGAAGAATGATAAGATATGTACGGATTTCTGGTTGTATGCTGTTAATTGGCTGTAACAGAATAATAATAAAAAACAAAATCTAATAGGTTTTAATGTATACAAAGAGATTGCGTACTATTAGTGCATCTCTTAGGCAGAGAAAGTATCCCTTCACGGAAAAAAGGCTTGAAGTTATGTTTTGTGTTAAGAGCGTTTACGCCGTACGGCATTTCATACAAACTTTCAAGCCCTTGTTTTTCGAAATTGAACAGATTTTCAAGGTCCGAAGGCGAGAACACCCAATGAAACGCACAAACTGTTTCAAGTAGGTCAATTTTATTCACAACAATTTTTGTATGGGGGTTATACAAAAAAATCCAAAACTATATATGGTTTGCTCGGTAACAAAATCATAGCGAGATGTATTTCGATCCTAGCGCCATCTAGGGAAGCGTCAGGTAAACCTTTTCACATAAAATATTAGACAGAAATGAATGAACCAATTTTGATGAAACTTCGTACGCATAAGCAAGATAAAAAGGTCTAGAAAGTTACTTAAGAATATTTTCGAAAAATTGTGTTACAGCCGATTTTAAATTTTCCATAGAAACAGAGATTTCCAGTCATCTATTTTTAAATAACACATTTTGAAAATGTTCATAAGTAACTATTTATACCTTTGTATCCTGCCTATGCGTCTGAAGTTTTATTAAAACCGGTTCATTCATTTCGAAAAACAAGGGCTTGAAAGTTTGTGTGAAATGCCGTACGCCGTAAATGCTCTTAAGAGATTTAAATCAGCAAATGCAGCTACCTACGGAATAACAGTATTTTACATGGAGCGACTGCCAATCTCACCTCCACATGGCACATACATACATCTCCTCCACCGTACGGAAACAGTTATTCTAATAATATTTTTGAATTTGAAAACGTCATATATAGATTCATGACACGATTTCCAGCAACATAGTGTTTAAAAAGCGGCGATGCCTATATTCGTCAGAGAATTTTAACACTGTGCACTGAGGTGTAGAATATTGCAGTTTTATGTCAGCGCCATCTCTTGACCGATAGTGGAACTAATGTAACTTTTGTTGGTGATTTCTGAAAGGTGTTTTTCTGTAATCTTTACATAAACTTCTATCACATAGAATAATTTCAGATTTTTCTCTGCAAACTTCGGAGATAAGGGGGAACGGTATTTTTTTTTACATTTTTCATCAAAAGTCGAAAACTATGTGGCCTAAAAAAATAAGAAAAAATGGTTGAGAATGTGCAAACTGCGCTCTTTCATATGATACCCCACATGCCCCCCTTCCAATTATTCAAACCCCCTTTCAGTCCCTGTTGCAAAAAATATACATATATTTTTATTTCTTTCTTATTTGCAAAATAGTTGGACAAACGTCATCTAAAACTATTCCAAATTTCAAGTTGATAGCATTAGTAGTTCTTGAGATATCCAGCTCTGACAGACAGACAGACAGACTGAGTCTCACCATAAAGGTTCCGTTTTACCATTTTGGTACGGAACCCTAAAAACTGGTTCTTAAAACTCCACGACACAACGTAAAAAGTCCTAAAAAGCTCACAAAAACCATTTTTAAGAAAACGAAATCCACTTTTCACTAACCAACACTTTACCTAAATACTAATGAAGAAAACCGTATACAAAATTCAGTAAATTTTCCTTACTAATTAAGCTACACTCCTATCTAAAGCTAATTTAATCCTTCCCCGGTATTAGGTTTAAGCGGTACAGTGAGGCGGCTACGATGGCATTACTATTGGATCTCGATTACCATAGAACTTCTTATCGGTTGTGTTATCTCATTTACATGAACTGCAGGAAATCCAGGTGAAGTTAGTTAAGTAGTTAATATAATACTATAGGATATTCTGCCTACATAATAAAGTTATCACTAGGTATTATGTAACTGAGTCAAAGTTAAGGTCAAATCGTTTATTTCAAATAGGCACATTGAAGGCACTTTTGAACGTCAAAAATTACAACTAAATAAAATTGATTCTAGTCGCCCATTCCAAAAGGTAGTTTTCGTATGGAGAAGAATGGCCAAGAAACTCCACCGTTACTCTTTTAAAATGTTTTACAAGGTCTTTTATACATGACAGGCTTCGGGGGTACCCCTTTACAGTCTCCTCAGAGATGTGCCCTAGCAGGCTTTGCACAGAGGGGGCTCCGGATTGGTCTTTTGAAAGGTAACTGTGCCTTCCATGTGCAGATGGTGACCACAAGGTTGGTTTTAGTCAGGTAAAAATCCCACACTCTTCTGGTCTTATCTCTCTCTCTTCTTCTGGTCTTATCCCCAAAGACCGGGTGCCTTTTGAAGGTTTTATGTAAGTTGGCAAAAATAAGGAAGGTCGCCTTCAGGCTAATTGGAGCGTCGATCTTTGCAATCTGGTAGCAGCTGCTTGAGAGAATAGAGAGGCCTATGGCCTATGTCTGCTGTAGGCTGGTGATGACGATTATTGTGTAAGTGCAGTTATTAGGTATCTAGATAAACGCTGTTATTCACATTGACAGAGTGTTTAAAATTGAATAATAGCGGTGAATGGTATGTTGACGTATGAGAAAAGGTACAACGGTATACGTATAATCTAATTATCCGTCGTAAAAATCATACAACACTTGAGAGTTTGTCTTTGACACCCACGAAGTAAATGTAAAGATGTGCCCTACACACCTGATCAAAAGATGATAAAGATTATAATATGAAAAGGTCACGTAAATATTCCCAACTATAAAAAAAAACCACCAAGTGCGAGTCGGACTCGCACACGAAGGGTTTCGTACCATAAGGCAGTAAACGCCAATAATTTTTTACTACTCTTACCCTGTAATTTGTACTAACTTTATTTTATTTCTACATATTATTTGTTTTTTTAATGGCAATAGAAATACACACTTTGTGAAAATATCAAACTGTCTACCTATTACGGTTCATAAGAGCCAGACAGACGGACGGACGGGCAGCGGAGGCTTACCCTAAAAAGTACCTTACTCTTAACTCATCGAATGCCGTAATTATAGACACAATAGAAAGACAATTGCTTATGTCGAACTGTGTAACTTAAGACATTCAAAAGGTTAATCACACTCAAAATTTATTAACGGCCAAAACACCTTGCATAGTCTTAACAATTTAAGTTTTTCTTCACAAACTTAGTAACAACATCGAGCCATAAAACACGTATTTTAAAACGAAGTCTCAAGCTGTAGCAGTCATTGGCCCGCACCTGTGGCTCGCTGATTTTACGCCGACTTGTTCCAACTTATATAAAGTACCGAAACGACTTCAAAGCCGTTCGCAACGACTTCGAAGTCGGCTACTTACGTTGTCAAAATGTTGTGCCGTTATTTTATACAAAACACCCGTTTTGTATAAAATAAGCAATTTAATATTGCTTATTTTATACAAAACGGGTGTAATAGACGAAGGCAAGAGGCTGCCAGGCTCAAGTGGGATTGGGTGGGTCACATCAGCCCCATGCAGGATGACCGCTGGGCAAAAGCTTCCACACAATGGGTGCCTGAAGATAGACGGTGCCGCCAAGGTCGGCCCAGGATCGGTGGCGAGATGGCGTGGACGCGTACCGCGAGGGCTGGTTCGAGGTGGCGCGGGAAAAGAGTTCCTGGAAGGACTTGCCCAGCAATGGGACAGTATAAGCTAAACAATGTACTATCCACGCCAAAAGTCCATAGGCAACTTTAAAACTAATTGCGTAACGTTTAGTTTGACTTACGACCTTCTTTTAATGAGTACCTAATTTGACACACACACCCGCATATTACTCGAATAATCACGCTTTTGAATATAGTTCCGTGTCATGTTCGTCTTGTTCACATAATTCGTAAAACTTTATGAGTATACCCACAGAAATCTAAATAAATAAATTAGGTATGGTAGACAGATGCAGGTAACTTACGGCTCATTCACCACGTCTAATAGAATGTTGTTCGTTCTTGGTTGGTTTTTGATATTGTGGGTTAGTGACGTGTGTTTAATCTATTATAATAGCTGTGTAATAGTTCATTTTGAAATGTAAGCTTTGAGATGAAAGCGGATATTATCGCGCAGCGTAAAAGTGGACTTAATATTATATCACAAATAATTGATGAAACCGGACTGACTGTGAGTATTATGATTTAATTATTTTATCTAACATTTAGCTAATTAAAGTTTAACTGCTGATCCTTGTAGTTATTTTATTAAACGTTTTATATTTACCATAGGGTCTAAATAGAAGAAAAAAATAATATTTCCAAGAGTTTATTTATTTACTTTTGGAATGATGAATATAGCATTATGTATAAATTATAATACAATCATTTTGTAACATTTGAACTATTTTCAAAATAATGTATCTACTTAATATTTTATAATTTTGCTAGTAGCCTTACAATATTCCTTTTTTGTTTTAGAGAAATTACCTACTGTGAGTCGGAGGGTCAAAAGATATAAGGAAGAGTATAGTCAGTGAATAAGAAACAAGTGGTTTTAACCAACCAGTTACCTACCAGATGAAGTTGCATTGCAAGGAAATATGAAGATATATGTTTAAACATTACAGGATCCATACGCCAGCGTTTACTTGATAGCATGGATAATAATGGGGGTTATACAACGTATTAAGTTATAAATTACAAATTGATTTTAGTAATATTAAAATATTATTGTGTCATATCCGTAATAAGGATTATTTTGAGGTTTATAGTTTCAATCTTCTTTTCAAAATGAATTTTGAAAATGAATACTTAAGCTATATCCGCAAATAAAGCACAATATTATTTTATTACTAAGATAGTTACAATATTTTAAGTCTAATGGTCGTAGCTCACTGATTACCTGCTTTACTTCAATAAATTGTTCTTTATGAGAAAATAAACTGTTTTAAAAGTTTATTTATCAAATTATAACGAATAAAATTTTTGAAATCACTTAAATTTTATTTTATTTTTACCCCGCATATTTCAATAACAATATAATAATACAAATAAAACAAATATTACATTATTATTCTCGTGTATTAATTTATCGAATAATAAAAAAAGATAAGATTATTGTTGAAAAGATAAATCAAAGTTCCATCTCGAGATTCGAACCCAGGCCTGCGTGTTTACCAATCCTATTCGCTACGTTATCCGCTAGCAGTACTTGTTATGAAGTTGTGAATTTTAGCAGTGGTATGAACCAACCAAGGTCATACGTAATTACGCCGCGCGTGTGAAAAAGCGATGACGATATGTTTTGTTTCGTTTGACGTTAGCAAGTGTACACACACAGATGTAAATACGGGCCTGCGGCGCGGGCGCGGGGACGGTGCGAAGCATGTTCACAGAAATTTCAACCATAGCATGCCTAAGCAGTATTGAAGCATACTGTACAGACGCCAGCACATCAAGCTACTACAATCTGTCAAATTTCTTTAATAGATTTTCACCTTTATCGCTAAAGCATAAGGTTCAAAGTTGATTGGGAAAAATTTACAGTTTCGGGTAGCTTGATGTGCTGGCATCTGTACAAGTAAGTACAAAGTAAATGTTAACAATGTTTTGGGTGAAATTGTAGGAGTTTTTGGATAATGTTTGTGTTGTGAGTGGAATATAAATATACCTAGATAAGTAGACGATCGAGACCGACATTTATCTTAGTCTAGACTTCTGAATGTGAAGGCTACAACAACCAGGATAATAGTACCTAACTAGCAGACTTAAACACTATAAAAAACCGTAGTTACTTATAGCGTTGGTGGCGTCAAAACCAAACCAAATCTTTTATTAGTTTCCAAACATGGGTAATTAGTGCATATAATAAATGTTTCAAAATCAAAAGTCATTTATATTCAATCTTAGCTGAGAATTAGCACTTTTCGAACGTCAAAATTACAAAAGACAGTCCCCCAAAAAGCGGTCTTTTTTAATAATGGATGTTCTACCGAAAATTAAAAATGATTTGCATGACAATGTCATGCAAATTATATTTAATTTCCTTCCGTTTTGTTTATAATACCTAAAACTTGGACTGAAGGTTTTTCTATCAAACCTTACATAATTGAATATCATAGGGTATGTGACAAAGGAATACATTATTATAACAGCTCCAAAATTAGATATACTCGTAATTATTATACAGACTGCTATCGTAACACTCACAAGAAAAAAAATAGTAAGTATGTAACTACATAGGTAGGTACTTAGGTTTTTTTTTTCTTCGAACTCGAAAGACCAAAGATCACAGAATCAAACACGATACAAAACATACTTCATTCACCTGTAGACACTCCAGCCACTTAGCAGCTTCATAGTAGTAGAAATTCACCCTCTTATATTTCCTTTACTTCAAGCAGCAGAACCACAATTTCCTCCCATAATGAAATCAACCAGAAAATCCAGCTCCATCTGAACATAACATTGTCTCAGGTAATAGTACTGTCACAAATTAGATAACTACAGAAGGCTGGCTTGATACACCCCGATTCAATCCTTTTGGCGGTTTGGACATAAGGCAAGTCGCCGTGCGCAGTAATCTATATAAATACAATTCAAAGTCCTGACTGACTGATATATGAACGCACAGCCTAAATCGCAGGTCCTAGAGACATGAAATTTGGAAGTTGCGTTCTTTGTGAAGAGTAGGTAAATCGAGTACGAAATAGTTATCCATAATGTTATCTATTCAGGGATTTATCGATGCCATTTAGATTAAAATTCAAACAAAAAAATAATGATAATAAAAAACAAAAAACAATAATATACTATTTATTACGAAATAATAAAGTTTAAGATAAAAGTAAAGTCTCATCTTTCCGAAACAAATGCCGGTCGCGAGAGCGCTTACACTCGCTGTACGTAGACGCGCGTCTATGTGTGCGTGCGGTTTGCTCGTTGTTCAGAGCTGACCTTCTGTAATTATCTATTCTGTGACACTGTCTTCTCAGACCAAGGCTAATTTAATAAAGAAATTAATTAACAAAGGTCTGTTTAAAAGAGTATTAAAACATGTTTACATTTTCAACTGGTTAAGTGATTGTAGGTGTCTCGTCATACCAAGGGGTACTATTATTGTAGGGTAAAGGGATTAAATTCTGTTTTGTTATGTTTATTTTATTAAGAGCGTTTACGCCGTACGGTATTTCATACAAACTTTCAAGCCCTTATTTTTCGAAATGAATGACTCATCAAATATCATCATCATCAACTCATCAAATCAGGGCCGTCCAAAGCGCATTAGGTTGATGATATCGTCAAAGCCGTGGTAAATAACTGGATGAGGGAAACACGGAACCGGGAAGTATAGCAGAAGAAAGGGGAGCCCTATATCCAGCAGTGTGTGATTCTGGGCTGAAATGATTAGTCGATATTCAAATATGTTTAACAAACATTAAGGGCACGGTATCTTTACAGAATTCTATCTTCATCCAAACGGTCGGAACGCAAGTCATAACGACGCGCATCGAGTTCGGTTTACACTCGGTAAACAAACACTCTCGAATGCTCCGCAGTGACGGTGTGATGGCTATGTAAGCAGTAAGCGTGTGATTTGTGACACATATTCATTGAATTATGTACCTACAAGTACTTACTTAATATGGCAAAGAGCAATTATAGACTACTAGCTGCGCCCCGCGATTTCACCCGCGTAAATGTCGATCCCGTGGGAATATCGGGATAAAAAGTAGCCTATATGTTAATCCAGGGTGTCAGCTACCTCCATACAAAATTTTATCAAAATTGGTCCAGCCGTTTGAGCGTGAAGAAGTAACAAACATATAAACACACACACACACTCACACACACACTCACAAACTTTCGCCTTTATAATATTAGTGTGATGTGATGTTATAATTGTGCTGTTTTTGGTTGCTTGAATTCGTCAATAAGTTTTTTTATTAAATCTGCTAATCAAAACACACAACATATATTTTTATTGAACTCTTCCTCTTTCATTCACAACGAATTTCATTTTTTTTTTATATAATATTTACCTATTCAATCACAAAACTAGATAGAAACTCATGATGAAGTTAAAATACTGTAGGCGGGCAGCCCTATCGCGTGTTTACGTACCGCGCGGCTATAGGTAATTATTTGTAGAACAGGGTGGAGTCATAATACTGTATAGACAATATTGCCGTGTTATAGGGCTTACAGGACCTAAACACAAAAAACGCAAGTACAACAATAAAAGATTTAAGATCGACTACAGTAAACAAAATCTGAAAAAATATACGATATTCTTCAGGATATATGCTAGGTATATAGTGTGTTGAAATCATATTACAACTAATTTGATACTACTTATTTGAACTAATTTTATACGATAGAAAAAAATCATGAAGATACCTCCAAAAACTTTCTTTTTACAATAAAAACCATACTAATATACATCTGATTTTTGATCAGATTATTTTACAAGCAACATACTAAAATAATAGTGTTTTAATTTTTTGTAATTAAATAATATCTTCATATTTTGCAATAAA
This sequence comes from Mesoligia furuncula, assembly GCA_916614155.1. Taxonomy (NCBI): domain Eukaryota; kingdom Metazoa; phylum Arthropoda; class Insecta; order Lepidoptera; family Noctuidae; genus Mesoligia; species Mesoligia furuncula. The sequence continues at coordinate 28,517,094 of OU744794.1, forward strand.
TTACCAGCGTTGTGTCATCGCGCATCTCTTACTTTTCTATGCAGTCCGACAGTGACCGCGCTTTAGGTCATGTAAGCCACTTAAGGGCGAATTTCTCCAAGGAAAATAAACGCCAGCACATCTTAACCTCATAACCACTTCAAGAGCTATCACTGTCATTATTGTTATGGAAAATTGACACTGACAACTCTTGAACGCGGTTGAGATGACGTGCTGATCGCTTTTAGTTTCACTGTGAAATTGATCCTTAGGGAAGATCTATGGATAGCGACACGATTTACATTATGCATGAGTATCAGGGCCATGTTTTTTGTTGTCCTTCAAGATTGTATTAATAGCCTCTAAAATTGATGTCATGGTAAAACATAACATACATTTTGTCCCGTTGCACCTATAAAGAGAGAAATTTCTCAATAGCAACAAAATCGGTACTAATATTATAAATTGAAGAGTGTGTCTGTCTGCCTGTTATCTCTTCACGCTTAATCCGCTGAACCAATTTAGATGAAATTTGGAACAGAGATAGTTTTAGTCCCGGGAAAGGATATAGGATAGATTTTATCCCGATATTCCCTCGGGCTCGAAACTTATGCGGGTGAAACCACGGGGAACAGCTAGTAAAAAATAAAGCAAAATGTCATAAATCGTCTATAGTTTAGTGGTCGCAACCGCTACTGCTGAGCATGAGGTCTGGGGTTTGATTCCCAGATTGGGCAAAGTGTTTAGGTGGGGTGATCGGGTTTTCCCATTAGGAATCTCTTGTAGTAGCCCGGATTCTGGATTAGTGCCCGGTTGATGGCAATAGGGTCGCCCCCTATTACAATTTGGTGAAATATTGATGTGCCTACTATGGATACAGCACCCTTATTGCGTAAGCGCCTGCGCCCACTGTCGGCACGACACGGCAAGGGATTTTTGTGCGACGAATAAAAATGTAACTTATTTGTATGACAATAAAATTGAAATTTCAATGATAATCATCGTAGGTGCAAAACTAAAGCTAGGAGTATCCGACATAACGTTTCATTGAAATTTGAATTTTATTGCCATACTATTAAGTTATATTTCTATATGTCGCTTAAAAATCCCTTGCCGTGCCGTGCCGCCAATGGGCGCAGGCCCAACACACTATCAATCGGAATCTGAATAATTTTGAAGCAAATTGCTAATCCATTGCTTCATAAGTTCGAAAAATTTGTATGCTCCACACGTAACTACAGCAATGAATGTTGCTGAACTGTCAAAATGAAACCGGTTCCGATTGATAATAATGTGTTGCGCAATTGCGCCGCAGGTCTGCCTAACCCTATGGTGAATTGGTAATAGGTATTACGGGCTGGTTTCCGCAACTCCACGTCAATGCGCGTATTTTGCGTACGGGTGGGAAAATCGATTATTCGATCCACCCCAGCTCCTCAAGGAAGACCAGCGACGCCTTGATGTTGCTGACCGTCTCGCGTAGGGTACCTGGGTTACCGAAGTACTTTGCCCTGTACGTGGTGATCACCGGGCAGTTTAGAAGCACAACCCTACGGTGAAACAAAGCGTGATTTTATGTTATAATTATAATATTTAACCGCATTTAAAAAAATACGCTTCAGTCTTTTACTCGTATAATATTAATAAAAGAAAGAAAAATATTTTATTTGGGATACACACTGGAAATACAAGGAGGAGGAGGAGGGGAGGGGCAGGGGCCCGTGGCTAAATAATGACAGCCGCACAGGTCGATCGATCAGGTTAAGCTACGCTTGCCGCGGTTGGTCTGTGGATGGGTGACCATCTTTACATACCGTGACCCCTCCATGCCTCGGAAAGCACGTTAAGCCGATGGTCCCGGCTGTCATTAGTGGATCTTTGACAGTCGTTACTGGTAGTCAGAAGCCCGAAAGTCTGACAACCAGTCTTACCCAGTAACTGTTGTGGAGGTCAGATAGGCAGTCGCTCCATGTAAAATACTGCTATTCAGCTGCATCCGGTTAGACTGGAAGCCGACCCTAACATAGTTGCGAAAAGGCTAGGCAGATGATGATGACACACTGGAAATACAAATATTAGAGATAAAAATGGAGCATCTAAAATTAATAATAGTTACATAAAAAATACACCAAAAAAAAAGAACCTGTGCGAGGCAAAAAAGGCTCTTATCTCAGCATAATAAAAAAAAATATAATAATACAATTTTTTTTTCATTTATTGTTTATATATCGAAATAATTGATTTACATAAATATTTACAAACTAGGGCCTTAAACTAGAGGTAGGTAAGAAATACCTGAACTAGGAATAAACCTGTATCTCAGGTAAAACAATGCCAATGATGAATGCTGCGATATTTAAGAAATAAATACAGCAGCGCTGGTATTCTGACAGAACCCACTGTGGACACACCTAGGGATATGTACTCGTCCATACTAATATTATAAATTCGAAAGTAACTCTGTCTGTCTGTCTGTATGTTACCTTTTCACACCTAAACCACTGAACGGATTTCGATAAAATTTGGCAGAGAGATAGATTGCATCCCGGGGCGGGACATAGGATAGTTTTTATCGACATATCTTGAGGGCGAAGCCGCGGGCGGAAGCTAGTATAATATAATTGAATAGTGAATCATAAACTTTTCTGTCTATTTCCAAGCCAGACCACACAGAGACCATAAAATTAACTTAAAAACCACTCAATTAACTTAATATTTCATTCTTTACATAAAAACAACACCCCATTACTATAGTTTATAGCCAATATAAAGATCCTCTCATAATTGCCGACTACAAAATTACAAAACATGGGATATTTATGGGATAATAACTCTCAATGGATTCCGGTTCTGTATTGTGGAGTAGTAAATAATTTGTTGGTTGTAAGGAAACTATTCAAATGAATCTCGGAGCCATTTATCAGGGTGTAACTGTGTCCTGTGGAGTGTTTGGAATTATCTTAGTGTTTATGCAGAAGTTGATGCTTTGAGTTGATTTATTTGACCCCGCGTTCACTTTTTTTTTGTTTTTTTTCTCAGTTTGTTTTCATCATGGTTTGGCAGTTAGAGTACCTTTATGCTGCCTACCCAAAAGTTTTTTTTATTTTTGGGTTTGGAAATCATCAAATGACCCTCCCGCTCTGGGTGGAGCGGAAGGCAGTGTCAGACTCTTACTGGCTAAAACCCACCCGTGTTCTTTCCTCAGCCCTTTATGTTCTGGGCCAGCGGTAACCCTTTCGGACAATCCCGCTGACCCGTACCCGTACCATACCGTACCGTACCTTTCTTTGGTATTGGTCGTCGAATCGTTGAGCTCTTTCAGTTCTGAGTTAAGCTGAATGATTACTGACAAATGCGTGCACTGACTGGACAGGCCCACTCAATCTGTGTGGTTCTTTCCTCAAAAGCTGGTTTCAGACAGATTAGTCAGATAGAAAACGGCGATCTCATCTAATTTTTAAAATATCACGATTGACGTGTAAAAGTGGTTGTACAAACCTACTTCAGAAATAAAATCATGTGACATTTTTCGTCCCTCGCATGACTAAAAGTCCTATCTCATTTTTTTGCCGATTTGAGTCAGGACAACTACACTCTTCCATTCGTGATTCTTTACATTTTGTTGCCTTTCAAAATGGTCATATTTTGAGATCCAAATAACATAGAGGTCGGATAGTGAAAAGTGTAAAGAATCACGAATAAAGTCCCCGTCACGAGAAGCTATAAACTTTGTAAATTAAGAACTTTATACTAAAGTTCAATAAGTAATCCTAAATTCAATCAACTCAATGTAACGTACGTGTAATACGAAACTAACGAGCAATTTCACTTGGTCGGATTTGTGGTACTGGAACGCGTCTGACTCATGGAACGTAAACATTTGGGCCGCCATCGCCATTTTGAAGTAAGTTACAGAATACTCGGAATCGTCTGACGGCAGTAATTAGATGTGTGTGTTACCTTAATTATATCCCTATATAAAAATAAAAATCATTACAAACTGTTTTTTTTTTAAATTTGATCCAAAAGTTGCGAACCCGTGAATGTGTGTTTACATAATTTATACCTTCTCGTGACGGGGACTATAGAAAAATGTAGCTGTCCCAACCCAAATGAGCCAAAAAATGAGATAAATGATATAGGACTTTTAGTCATGCGAGTGACGATTTATGCAATTTTTATAATCTGAATTATCTACTTTACATAACAGAACATAAGTTCACGCCTATTTTCCCCAAAGGGTTAGGCAGAGGTGACCTACAGTAGGTACACCCACATAAATACAAACCTTAGTTTCGGAAGTCGTTGTCGTTAGTTCCGCATTTTCGTTTTTTGACACCGACTTCCGAAATTAAAGTTATTTTTCACTTTGTAGTGTATGTTTTTGGAAGTCGGTTGTTTTTTATTTGTAACAAATTTTTTCCTTTCACTTTTTAGTTGTACCTACCCCACACAAATTCATTAAACACTACTTGCTATGTAAATATTAGTGACAGGAAGCTATTAAAACATCATCAATATAAACTACGTGGAAAAATATCGTATTATTGAAGCTAACTCAAAAACTACCCAAGCAAAGTTAATCTTTATATGGGATCACCCCTGAGGCAACCTTATCCATTAAAAAAACAATTTCGCAAATCCTTCTATACATAACGGTGTCATGCCCGAGCATACATAAAAAATATAAACATCCGAATTGAGAACCTCCTCCTTTTTTGAAGTCGGTTAAAAAACCGAATAACACTTTGTCTTACCGGGGAAACGAACCCTGGTCCTTATGCTTAGCAGTAGCGGTTGCGAACACTAAACCAATGAGGCGGCTACCTAAGTATTACAATCATGCTCTGACTATCCTACATTATCTGACTATACTACTTTTTGGCAAGATTAAGACTAGGCGTACGCTGGGATGCAGGCGACGCAGGTCCGCACAGCGCAGGGCAGAGCAGATTTTGTAATGCATGAAAGTACTGAGTGTTGCGTACGTTGCGGCGCAGGCACGTGCGACGCAGACATGTGTCTGCCCTGCTCTGCGCCTCGTTGTAGTGCTGGCACAGATTCCTGCGCGACTCCAACACTTCTACTCTTTGTACAGTTACCGGCACGTAAATTGGCAAGAGATTTTCGTAGTGGGGGAAGTTCGCGCATATAAAAATGTATGAAATTGTGCGTGCGCAAACTTCCCCCACTACAAAAACCCTTGCCAAGTTACGTGCCGGCAACTATACCTGCTAGAACGCGAATGCGTGCCTATGTTAACTGCGTCACAGCATAGGTACGCTCGCGGCCTATGTCTGACTCGCCTGCCCTGCGCTGCTAAATCTGTACTTTGCTGAGCTGCGTCACCTGCGTCCCAGCATACGCCTAACCTTACCCTTGTCAAAAGCTTGTATTTCCTGATAAATTATTGCCTTCGCGGTAATTTACGTCGTCATGTCAAAATACCTATATCACAGTTCAGATAACTTCAAATTTTAGCTGCTGTAGTGCTATTCTGTAAAAATCTCACCGTGATAATTTGGGTGAAGTGAGTTTAAAGTGAGCTGCCGGTCGATTCTGTAAAAATCTCACCGTGAAAACTTAGGTGATGTAAGTTTGTTTTTGCTAGGAATTGACACTGTTGACAGCTCACTCCACGCTCACTTCACCTAAGTTTTCACGGTGAGATATACGTACTTACACGAATGTACTGTACATAACATAGCACTTTCTTATAAAGCATGTATTAGAAAGTTGTGGTCAAATTTAAGGGTAAAATGAAAATGCACCCACGTTCAGGAACACTGCGGATATTACACAAAACGAAATCATTAATACCAGAAACAGACACCAAGGCAATCTCATAACTATTCCGTTCAGCTTTCAATACAAGGAACTACGAAATAAACAAAAAATAATCGCAGGCGAAACGCAATATCCGTCACGCAAGTACAACGTGGAATCGCTCATAAAGGGCTTAATTTCGCTGAAATTTCATTGAAATAAAATTTCCGTGCGCTGAAAATTTTTCATGCTTCAGATGGTATCGAAAATCGTTCCGTTTTTATGGTTCAAAATAAAAATAATGACTAGTTTCATGGCTGGCGAATACGTGTAATGGTCGGTCTATCTGGGTTATGGTTGGAGTTGAATGCTGTTTTGAATCAAAATGGTTTTATGATAATGGTTTTGGAACTAGTGTTTTGTTTCATTTTTCTTTTGCTGTGGTGGGATTTTTTATTCATGCACTTTACAGATTTTCATGCAAATCTACACCAAACAGTGCTACAACTTAAGAGAATCTAACTGATTTAATTGGCTTACAGGACCTAAACGCGAAAAACGCTAGTTTTAGAAACAATAAAAGTATGATCGACTAAAATAAACAAAATCAGAAAAATATATGATATTCTTCACGATATACGCCAGGTAGGTAGTGTGTTGAAACATAATACAACTAATTTGATACGATAGAAAAAATCATAAAAACACCTCTAAAAAAATTCTTTTTTCAATAAAAGCCATACTAATATACATACAATCATTCTGATTTTTTGTCAAATTATTCTACAAGCAGCATACTAAAACTAAAACACTATTGTTTTAATTTTTTTGTCCAAAAAATAGATTTTTTGTAATTAAATAATTGTTTCATATTTTGCAATAAATTACCAGGGTTGTGTCATCGCGCTTCTCTTTCTTTTCTATGCAGCCCGACAGTGACCGCGCTTTAGGTCATGTAAGCCCCTTAAGAAAACACAAGCTGTTTTTTTCTTGTAGCTTTAATGTTTGACACTCATGAGTAATTGAAAATGTGGATCAAGTGAAGCATGTAGACCTATTTCGGTGCCTATGCTATAAAAATTTAAAATTTAAAAAACCCCCGACACAAAAAATAATAAAATTAAATGTAAGTAATTGGAAAAGGATCAAATAATTTAAAAACCCCCAACTTAAAGAATCTAGGTAACGAGACTAAAACAGATAAATTCATATGGCAGTCGGGGGACCTCTTAGCATAGAAGGTGTTCCACAGAACGGTGGAACGGTATTCTACTATTCAAGCCCTTTCATTTGATACCCATATTACGGGAGTTGTGAAAAAATATGTATTCCGCAATTGTGTGGCGGCGGCCATCTTGAACCGATTTTCATCAAACATAGCTAAGAACACTCCCGACTAATTCACCTTTCAAACAAAAAAAACAAAAACAATATTGGTTCATCCGTTCGGGAGCTACGATGCCACAGACACACACACACACACACACACACACACACACACACACACACACACACACACACACACACACACACAGACACGTCAAACTTATAACACCCCGTCGTTTTTGCGTGGGGGGTTAAACAGGATTAATTATTTTATTTACGTGGACATTTGGACAAAAATACAAAGTTTATAGCCTCCTTAAGAGTCCTATTACGGATCGTAAACGCAAATCAAATTATTTCGATCGGCGTACACGAGTCGATAATAGTAGCGATCTCCGGACGATTGCGCGCCAAAAATTCGGCGACAGGTCCTACCTCGTCAAGCGCTTGCGCGGGAATCAGCGGGTATGAGGGGCGCGCCGAATTGACGCAGAATATACAACGTGGCGCTTCAATGGTGACATTAATTTAACACACATATACGTTTTCACATTTTCGTTTCATGAAGCAATTATATTTCCATTAGACGTTATTATTTACCGATTTATTCTAAATTTTAGAAAATAGTATTTTAGAGCAACCTGTACTTAAAGAACTGTCGCGCAGCGGTCATTTGCTGGGGTCACGGATCATAACATCGCATCAATGAAATAAAACGAATAAGCAATACTATTAGGATGAAACAAATGCAAAGAGTAGGCGAATTGAAGGAAAGACATTCCCTTTGTCGGCGCGCCGTAAAGGGATATTTTCTTTCCTTTCGCCGCTGCGACGCCTTTGTCGCTTGCCGCCAAAAGTCGCCGCCGCAGGTGGCTCGCGCCCCCTCCCGCCCGCCGCGGCCCCGCACTGCACTCGAATTCTTTTTTTGGTTTTCTAGTAATCCAGTGTCAGCCGAACCCGTGTCCTTGACACACTTCGTCAAACTAGTGCGCATAATTACGTCGTGAATATTGTTGATTTGTAGTGAATGTTTCCGCGAAAAAGACGCTTACCTATTGTTTTATTTATTTATTTTTGTGTAATTAGAATAGTAATTACATGATCCTAATTTATGGAGAATGTCATCAAAGTGCCGGCCCCTTGCGATAAGGACATCGCGAGAGATATGGCGATTCAAAACAATGCCCTACTAATCGCATTATTGTAGGACCTCTTCAGCGCATCCACGAAAACAGGCCAGTGGATCCTAGGTCTTTACGCCCAGACCGACCGCCTACACGACAAAATGTGCTACAATATTTCGAAGACTAACCCAAAACAGACAAAATAAAAGCAGTGATTAGTGATGACTGTGATGAGTGATGATAGTTATAAGACTAAGCACTTCCGCTCTAGTAGACTAGTACCTACCACTTGCGCCGCGCCGCGCAGCTCGGTTTCTTTGATAAATGCCGACAAAGAATCGGACCAATCACCACCAGTACGATCGCGCGAAGCGTAGGTAAGTAATTTCATGAATGAATTTTTGCAAGGGTGATCCCAATTTTAGTTACTATTATATTATTTAGTTTGTTTGAAAAAATGTTTTTTTCAATTTACGAATTATTTTAACCTATACTTATATATATGGTTAATGGGCACTAGCCCTACCCGTGTGTTAAATTAATGTCGCCATTGTAGCGGCACGTTGTATAGCATTTTAACTTTATTTATTGCAATTTTGTTTTATTAAATTGAGAAACGAAAACTAATGAAACGTATTCATTGTAGATTGAAGTTTTATATAATATTAGTTTATTTGATAAAGTTGCGTTAATTTGGAGTGTAATGGACGCTGAATCAAGACATTTATTGCTTAAATTAGGCTTTCTTTACGATTTTATCCATAAAAACTCAAGGAATTTAAAGGAATTCTAGAACTCCAATAAACAAGTAAAACATTCAAAGTATCTTTTTATAATTTTAACATTTATAAGAATTGAATGTAACAATGTGAATTTGAGCGTCAAAGTTCCATCGCCAACGGTTTTTCTTGCAAACTGTGTTCGTAAAATATTTATAGTAAATTACACGAAAAGAAAAATGAAAATGTGTAACTGCAACTTACAAGAAAGAGAATAGTACTATCGTTATTCTTAAACAAATAATTAAAATATCTTACACTTGCTGAAAATTACAGCGTCAAAAATCATGAATTTGCGTAAAAAATGTAACAGGACTCTTAAGAGCGTTTACGCCGTACGGCATTTCATACAAACTTTCAAGCCCTTATTTTTCGAAATGAATGAACCGATTTTAATGAAACTTCATACGCATAAGCAGGATACAAGGGTCTAAAAAGTTAGTAGAAAACATTTTCAAAATGTCTTATTTAAAAAAAGATAACTGGAAATCTCTGTTTCTATGGAAACTTTAAAATCGGTCTAATTTGGCTGTAACACAACTTTTTGAAAATGTTTTCTACTAACTTTTTAGACCTTTGTATCCTGCATATGCATATGAAGTTTCATTAAAATCGGTTCATTCATTTCGAAAAATAAGAGCTTGATAGTTTGTATGAAATGCCGTTCGGCGTAAACGCTCTTAACACACTTACATACCTTTCACAAACATAATGTATGTCTACCTATAATTTTAACATGAATGAAGTAACCTATATTTTGATTTAAAAGAGTTTCAATTGAGCTTTGGATTGAGCAAGTAGCTTCATCTTTCTGACTGTATACTACAAGGGACTTGAAGAGCTCCTTAAAGTAATTAAACACCAATAGGATTTCTCTAAAGGAGATGGCTAAACGACTGCCCCAAGCATGTATAGTAATTTCACAACTAGTAATATTTAAATATTCATTCATGAATTATTTAGTGTTTAATAATTTCCAAGAACTTTCGTGAATTATTAAACATAAAAAAGTATCTTAGTTGCTTTTTTTGATTGACATGACACGTTCAAGGGGAAATAATACAGTACTGCAAGCTAGGGAGGAGTCATATCGCTGTTCCAGAATGTCAAATCGAAACTCGATTTTTGATAACAGGTACCAAAACGATTTATTTTCTGAAAATAAGAAGTGGCAATCAAAGTTTTCTCAGAGGAATCGATGGCGCTCAGTTCGGTGTCCTGTTTAGTTGCTGGTCACAGGGTTTTGATTCGGAAAATGGGGTTGCTTTTAAAGTGACAATCGACTATACTCAATTCCACTTTTTTCTACTTAATCAAAATCAAATAAAAATAACTGAAAGCTTCTAAAAAAAAAAGGTAGTAAGATTAAACAAAGAAGCATATTCCATGCTTCTTTGTTTAATCTTACTACCTTTTTTTTTTAACCTACCTACCTCAATACAGAAATTACAAATATTTTTATGGTTGAAATGATGAACGTATTTGAAAAAGATCTTAAAGATTCGTCGTTTCAGCCGATAGACGTCCACTGCTGGACATAGGCCTCCCCCAATTTTGGGAGGTTTTGCCATAATCGCCACGCTTGGCAGGCGGGTTGGCGATCGCAGTATGGTATGATGGTGGAATACATAGAGAACGCTGTTGCCCATTCTGCGGTACGATCCTTAGTCGCCTTTTACGACACCCACGGGAAGTAAGGGGTGGTGGTATTCTTTAAGTCCGGCACCACACAGACTCTTAAAGATTAACTGAGCCAAATATTTAACTCATTTGGATATGTAGTTTAGGTTTTACAACAGAATACTTATATTATTATGATTTTAGTGGAGATTATCTATCGTAAGTCCGTTTTTTTGGTGCAATTACTCCTTTGTAGATATTTACTTCAAGTACCTTATTCCAAAATCGCCAATGAAAAACACATTAATCAATGAAAATCGTCGCAGACACGTTAAAACGCCTAGATAAAAGTTCATAGCAATGTCATTGTTTGAAGTTTTTGTACGTTTGTCGTAGGAGTTACGCGATTTTATTTTCAGGAATGTGCAGATATGAAAAGTTCCTGAACCTTTTTAATTACAAAATACTAATTTTCAGCTATTCAGCATTACATATTGCTAGGAACCATGTCTATACATGCATTTTCATTGCGGGATCAGTCGTCCATACTTCAGTTTAGCCATGTCCTTTATATTGTTAGAATGTCTTTACATATTTTCATCTAAGCTAGCACTGACTTATCTAAACAAAATACCTAATAAAAATATATGACACTTGCTTGAAAATTCGAATGGAACCCGCACTAAATTATAGCCAGCCTGCAATATATTTGGCAAGGATAAAGATATAACCTCTACATTACCTACCGACTCCTTGACAATTCAGAAGTTTCTGTATGTAAAAGGTTTAATTGTAATTGGTAAATGCTTTGAGTTTACAGCTAATGTAACTAACCAAGTTTCCCAGACTCCTACTCTACAAGACAACGTTCTCTATAAGAAAATCTAGCAGGATTATGGCTCCGCATCTTAATACGAGCATCCTCACAACTGCCGATTGCAGGAATCACGTACTTGTATGATACCGGATCACATCGCCGCCACACATACCGAGCGCTGTTATTACTCTCTATTGCATATCCCTATTCCAATAAAAATACTAATAAATTCTCCTTCTTGTTCATAGGAATGAAAGTGTGGGAATAAGTAGTTAAAATTGGCTTATGAGTTTCTAATATACACACATTTTTTCTTCTGTCGCTTTAGAAATAGGGGTGCTGAAAAGGATTACTATCTTAATTTTAGTCACGCTAAAATTAACCACTATGCTCATATACAGGGTAGATATTACACTGTTACCATGTAAACTGTTACCATGATAATTAGTAAAATGTTACCATGAATTCATCATCATCATCATCATTTCAGCCGAAAGCCATCCACTGCTGGACATAGGCCTCCGAACATGCACCTTCACTTCGACCGGTTCTGTGCTTCTTGCATCCAACGGGTTCCTGCGGTCTTCACAATGTCGTCGGTCCTCCTTGTGGGAGGCCTTCCAACGCTACGTCTTCCGGTACGCGGTCGCCACTCCAGAACTTTTAGGCCCCATTGGCCATCTGTTCTGCGAGCAATGTGCTCTGCCCACTGCCACATAAGTTTGGCAATTCTTCGGACTATGTCAGTTACCTTCGGATACCTACCTTCCTTGGTTCTCCTTCGGATCTCTCCATTTCTGATTAGAACACGCAGGGAAACTCTAAGCATGGGCTCCATTTGTCTTTGGGCGAATTTAAGCCTTCTTCTAAAAAGGCCCATTGTGAACGACCACGTTTCAGTGCCATAGGTCATCACTGGCAACACGCACTGGTCAAAGGCTTTAGTCTACTTTCTCTATGTGGGACCAGAAGATATCGCATATAGCTTCCCGAACGCTACCCAGCTGAGTCGGATTCGACGATGGACCTCTATTTCGATGTTGGATTTACGCCACTGGACAGTTTGCCATGTCCGAGGTAAACATTTAGCGGCTATCTATTTTGTGGTAACTTAACACTAACCTTGCACCTTTTTTTGTTAGCCTATTTTGGATCCCACCGCTGGGCAAAAGCCTCCCCTTTTTTCTTCTAAGCCTATGTCTTGTGCGATCTCTGACCTTGCACCTAGGAGTCAAAAATTGCCTTAGGTATAAGCTAATAAACACATACAAACTTCTAACTCTTAAATCTCATTTCGGAGTGAGTTTAGACATGTGCATGTCATATAAGTTTCGTTTGTTACACTATTCTAGAAAAACAAGGTTTGGTTGATGGCCGCGAGAAAACAAAAAGACGCCACCTTCCTAAAATCGGCATTGTCTTTTTTTAACCGACTTCAAAAAGGAGGAGGTTCTCAATTCGACGGTATGTTTTTTTTTTTTTGTGTGTTTGTTACTCGATTACTCCGCCAATTGTGGACCGATTTTTAAAATTATTTTTTTCTTTGAAAGGGTATACTCTCGAGGTGGTCCCATTATCATCAAATTGGAATTTGATGAGAGGATCCCATGGAAATCGAGGGAAACCCTCAAATTTTATAGGCAAAGCTATAACGATTTGGGTATTTTTTAAAATAACTTCAGCATTTGCTCTCGGAAATCATCATTTGGTAAAGTGGAGCTGATGAAGAAGACCACAGATGGCCCACTAAAAAGTGAAAAATAAAAACTTTTTACAAAAAAAACAACCGACTTCCAAAAAAAAACACTACAAATTGAAAAATAACTTTAATTTCGGAAGTCGGTGTCAATAAACGAAAATGCGGAACCAAAGACACCGACTTCCGAAATTAAAGTTATTTTTCAATTTTTTTTTTTAGTCGGTTGTTTTTTTTTTGTAAAAATTTTTTATTTATTGTAACATTTTTTTGTTATTGATTCTGTCATTAACAATGTGTACACATAGACAAGGAAGAAGGAGGTCTTCTGTTACAGATATCTCTATTCGTAAAAGAAGACCTCTAAAATGTATTTGTTGATTTTATTTATTTTTTTAAAACCTGTTGATAATGAAATACACTTAAACTCAACTACGGCAATAGTAATGAACTTCTACCGGAACTTATTTATTTCGTAGGTATATATCCCCTATTAAGCCGTTAGAATTTAATATTAACAATAACAAAAATTAAACCGGAGGCTTGTAAAAAGTAGTATTTATGTTAACCTATCACCACCTCTTCCCACACTTCCCACTTACCTTAAAAGCGCAACAACATGAAGGTAGCTAGTAAATAGATTGCTCAGAATACAGCCGCAAGACGTGACCGGAATAGACAACTTTAAACTTCGAATGCATCTGACGTTTCGTTATTTGCTTTCAATAAACAGATCGCATTGAACACGTAGATCGGGTGGAGTTAGCTCCGGGTCGTAATGTCGGAGTGCATTGATGAGTTTGTTGGGTTTAGCAGGTGTATGGTTAGGTTTAACGTGATTATGAATAAAGCTGCAGTTTCTTATAGGACCGGTGGCCGCCACATCGCGTCTCTAATTTACCGAATGACGTCAATAAAAGCACAAAATAAAGATAGTACAGAAGGCAATCACATGTACTTATGTACTTCACTTTTCATATCTACGCTCGGCGGTCGCGCTAGGGTTGTCAACTTTGGCTTAAGCATAAAAAACTATCGTGGTAGCGGCACTTGTATCTACATGTTTGATTTATTGTTGAGCTTATTCTACAATATTAAAACAAGACAATAAACATAATATTACAAAACAAAAAGTTTACCGAACAAAAACATATGAAATTTTACATTTGTCAATTATCACTATCGAAAATCCCTAATAACTTCAAAACGGATTACCCTATTTATACAATTTATTTTGCCCTATCCGTTTTAGACCTAAACCTAACAAATGACACTAAAAACAACACAATATCTACACAAACAAAAAATCATGTTTTCAACTTACGTAAAAGTTGGTGGCGTGAATTTACCTTACAAAAAAGTTACTTCGTTTATACTGATTCAAAATAGGAAACTATTATATAAATCGTGCTTACATAGCATTTTTTTGCTGTTCCATTTTTGCACTTCACAGACGTTTGTCTCAAGCGGATGGCACCCGCGCTCGCACTACTCCCAACCACTCCGAGATAACGTGTCCGTGAGCGCCTTCTGTACTATCTGTATTTTGTGCTAAAACGTTACTTATGAAAGTAAGTTGGTGAACACATCAACTTAATTTAAAAAACTTAAAACTTACTTTAAAAACGCTCTCTAGGAAACAACCTAAATAATTGATTTAATAAGTATAGACGCTAACACATCAAGCCATCTACCCGAAACTGTCAAATTTTCCCAATCAACTTTGAACCTAGCGATGAAGTTGAAAATCTATGACAGATTGTAGTAGCTTAATGTACTGGCGCCTGTACTTCTGTAGTACCTAAAATTCAGATTTGAATATTCCACCAGATTCTATCCTAAGTGTCCTTCTTCTAAATTGTTGTTATTTCAAAAAAATCTTTCTTTTTATTTTTAGGACCATTCTTTATTGTATCTTGGTAACCAAATTCAATCCTTAAACGCAAGCGTAAGCAATCCTATAATCCAGCAATACCCAAAAACAAAAGAGCTTTCAGAAAACTGTGTGGAAAATCTTTTACAGCATTTTGCTTTATCCTTCCCAATATGAACCGGATCCACTTGTGCCGTTCGCAACAAAGTCGTTTAATACACGAGTGTCTGAAGGGTCCATGTAAATGGATAAACGGCTGGATCCTGTTCCTGTAGGGACTTGGGACATATCAATAAAATGCTTTCTTGAAGTCGGTAGGTACTTACCAATTTTGTGTGGGTTATGAAGTTGCAGTTTTTTTTTTGTGTCGTATTTGATCGGAGACTCACATGTAGTGTCATTGGGGTCATAGCCACACTACATGTGAGTCTCCGAAATTCTAATTTTTCTGTCGAAAATCCATAGATTTTCGACAGGAAATATAACGATGTCGTATGTTTTAAAAGCACGAATGGCTTCTGCTAAAATTTGTTTCAATTTAACGCGAAAGAGGTTCTAAATCTTTTTTTTTTTATTTATTAATCTCGTCTTTCCGGCTCGTTCCGGACACTTTTCATGACAATATGATAAACATCTTCAATTAAATCGCATTCTACATAATGTGATGACTCAACTTTACCCATCAGGAAGGCAAATTTATTTAAGGTTGATGCGCTAATGTAACCCTCTAAATTCAAATGCGATTAAAATATGATTCACGATCGCCAAAAATATGACTTTACAGAATTATTATCATTAGAATGGCCTCAAATGTCATGATTTCATGAAGTAGTCATTCTGTAGGGTGAAATGAACTTAGAGAGTTGTATTGATGATTTTTATGATTATAATTCTATAAATAAATAATTGTTACGGCCGCGAATTATATTTAGATTAACATAGAACCTGATACTGACCTGTAAATTGCAAATTAAATTAAATTAAAATAAAATGAATTGCAAATTAAAAACGAATTTGAAAATTTGAATTTCGCGGGCTACCCAGACGGCATGTGTCCATTACTGTCCATGTGTCTGTTGAAGTAGAAGAGATGATAAATAATTTTATTTTTGTAAGTAGGTTTGCACAAATACTTTTACATGTCAACCATATTTTTTTTAAACTAGATGAGTTCGGCGTTTCCTATCCGACTACTTTGAGAAGAAAGGCCGAAACAAACTCAGAGGTCACAGTCCCTTTTAAAGTCCAGACATAATCTCGGTCAGGTTATACGAAGGCCATGCAGATTGGTGTCCGAGATGGTCTTTTGAGGAAAGAACCACACAGATTGAGAGGACCTGTCCAGTCAGTGCATGCATTAGTCAGAAATCAGCTGTTATGATTGTCTGCCTTCACACTCTCTATCCACATACATTTAAAGAAGTTCGTACAATATACCATTACTGCGGTTTCTTTAACTGAAGTACTTTTGCCAGCTGTCTCACAACAAATGCGTTTTACTCTACAGTAAAGTCCGGTATAACAAGAGACACAGGAATACTTTTCACCGTCGGTTGATCCCTCTTTAGCAGAATCTAACAAATCGTGATCAATCAATAAACTCCTATCCCTGGCTGCGCCACATGACTCTGTCCTCCGCCTTCCGAATACAGGCTGTGTCAGTCACTTTCATAAGATCGGCGGTCCATCTAGCTGGGGGGCGTCCCACACTAATGCTTGCCGATAAAAGATCTCTATTCCAGGACTCGTCTGCTCCACCGTCAAAGGTCACTACTCTGTTGAAAGACCGATAGATCGCGATAATCCAGATTAATTAAAAACAATTGCAGTCCACTTTGAATAAAAGATCAATCGTTACCAAGAGCTTAGGTACAAAAACAATGCAAACAACAAAAGATGTGTTCAAAAATAAATAAAACTGGCCAAGTGCGGGTCGGACTCGCACACGAAGGGTTCCGTGCCACAAGGCAAAAATTCCGAAAAAAATCACGTTTGTTGTATGGGAGCCCACGTAAATATTTATTTTATTTTGTTTTAGTATTTGTTGTTATAGCGGCAACAGAAATACATAATTTGTGAAAATTTCTTGAAAATTTCTTTTGAGATACAGCCTGGTGACAGACAGACGGACGGACTGACAGACAGACAGACAGTGAAGTCTTAGTAATAGGGTCCCGTTTTTACCCTTTGGGTACGGAACCCTAAAAACAAAATCAAAATATTTTGTTTCACATAAACCTACATGGGCACTTAAAAAACGTCAGAAGCTAGGTCCACGGTTCCAATCGGTCGTTCATATCAGAAGGCCAATTCTCGTAAATAAAAACATTTAAAATCTAATCGACAATAAATGTCAAAAATTTTGGGAAATTAGAGGTATTTTTGACAGATTGAGACTGAGATCAGACTGATGTGAATGTTCTAAAATTGCAGGAATTGCCCCCCAGTTAAAATTTTTACCTGATGCTGGCCCTTAAATAAAGTAACCCTGCTAACGCATCGACGATCAGGTTCAGGTTAAGCTACGCTTGCCGCAGTTGGTCCATAGATGGGTGACTATATTTACATACCACGAAAAGCCATTGGTCCCGGCTGTCGTTCGTGGGTATTTGACAGTCGTTACGGGTTGTCAGAAGCCCGAAAGTCTGATAACCAGTCTTACCAAGAGGTATCGTATTACCCAGTGACTGGGGTGTCGGGGTCAGATAGGCAGTCACTCCATGTAAAATACCGGTACTAACTACTCAGCTGCATCCGGTTAGACTGGAAGCCGACCGCAACATAGTTGGGAGAGGCTAGGCAGATGATTCTAACGCAATTAAAAATTGATAAAATAAAATTCCTAGTAATAGTCCTGGGACTAAAACGTTTCAGCGAAAAAAAAAATTGTAATCCGAATAACACCTTGGCCCTAATCTGAGCTTTCAAGAAAGATCGCATCAATCTGGGACATTAAACTTCGTATAGTTCAAATCGATTTCACATGACCCATCTCATGTGTCAAACGTAATCGATTTACTTAATGACACGGAGTAGTGAGCAAAATGGAGTGTTATAGGCTACAACAATGACTGTTGTGCGTCTGAAAACATCTTACTTCTATGTCATCGTATAATTATCACAGTCTCTCCTAAATACATAATACTCAGTTATCAAGCTAGGAGAGCATCAATTCACCTAACGATGCGTTGTACTCACACCATGTTAATAATAATGCATACTTTGTAAGTCCCTCATGTACTAAATTCTCTTTATGTATCAACAATAATTATGTTATGTTATATAGATCTAGAATTATTCAAGTGCTTCACACACAATGATGTCATCAACTATCTAGGTTTTTTCCAACTATTTTGTAATCGACTTCTAGTCTAACTGGATGCAGCTGAATACAAGACTTCAGCTTCACACACAATAACATATTTAACATAATATTATTAGCTATGTAGTTGGTTTGTATCTTTTTTTATCTTTTTTGCCAATGTGTTAAAGCAGAATCTGTGAGAGCAGTGGTGGCCAAGTGGTAACGCCCGCGACTTACGAATTGTAGGTCGTAGGTTCGAACCCAGACAGGCGCTTTACTTTGTGTAAATTATTTCATCACCACTGCTCTCAAAACGGTGAAGGAAAACATCATGAGGAAACCGGCATGTCCTAAAATCAAATATTCGAAGACATGTGACATATACCAAACAGCACTGGGCCCGCGTGGTGAATTACAGCCCACTCCCTCTCACCGAGAGGAGGCCTGTGTCCCAGCAATGTGAACATTATAAGCTGATTATGGCCAATGTGTTTGAAATAATAGCTGTTGTTCGTCTAAGGTGTACGTTTATCTGAATTAATACTCCATTTTATTCACCACTCAATGGTTATAGACTTCACTTTAGCCAATCATTACATTCCGAAACTTATTTGTACGTAATCACATTGTTTGTTCGTGAGGTTGGCAAACTTCTTAATTGTTATGATATTGTTTACCTGCCAGATATACTATTTGGTTTTATTACATTTTATCTAGAATTATGATAGCATTGCTTTAGCTAGATTATGTTATGAGCGTACCTCCATGGCAACTAAGTAGCTATTTTATACACACGCAATTGGAACTCTATACTTCGTTCCAAAACACAAATAGCGGACGCTGGCCGCACAGCTGCTGGACTAAAGTGGAACTGGGCTGGCCATATCTGTCGCATGTTGGAGCAGCAATATGCAAAAGCCACCACTCAGTGGATCCCCAATGGCAGGAAACGACTGCGCGGCAGGTCCAGAAAGAGATGGCAGGATGAGCTGGACTCCTTCTTAAAGGATTGGCCCACAATTGCAGTAGAACGGGAAAAGAGGAAAGAGAGGCTTTTGCTCTGCAGTGGGACAACACAGGCTCATATAATAATAATTGGAAAATACTTTTTCTCTGTGGATAAAATCTATATCACACTAATATTATAAAGGCGAAAGTTTGTGAGTGTGTAAGTGTGTGTGTATGTGTGTTTGTTGCTTCTTCACGCTCAAACGGCTAGACCAATTTTGATAAAATTTTGTATGGAGGTAGCTGACACCCTGGATTAATATATAGGCTACTTTTTATCTCGATATTCCCACGGGATTAACATTTACGCGGGTAAAACCGCGGGGCACAGCTAGTAGGTACATAAAATTCAAAGTCCTGACTGACTGATATATCAACGCACAGCCGAAAACCGCTGGTCCTAGAGACATGAAATTTGGAGGGTGTCGGACATCAATCAATCAATCAACTCAGCCTATCGCAGTCCACTGCTGGACATAGGCCTCTCCCAGACTGCGCCACAGCACCCTGTCCTCCGCCTTCCGCATCCAGTCTACCCCAGCCACCTTCTTTAGGTCGTCCGTCCATCTAGCTGGGGGGCGTCCCACACTACGCTTGCCGATACGCGGTCTCCACTCCAGGACTCGTCTGCTCCACCGGCCATCGGTCCTTCGACAGACATGGCCAGCCCACTGCCACTTCAGTTTGCTTACTCTGCAAGCTATGTCGGTAACTCCGGTTCTTTTCCGGATAATTTCATTCCTGATTTTATCCTTTAAAGAGACTCCGAGCATAGCGGACATACCTACATGTAATTAGCCCGATACGGAAATATGGAACAAAAGAGAGGGTGCGTGTACTCAGCACTGTGTGGAACAGACTATCAATAATGATGATGATAAACAAGACTGTTTTTGATTGATTGATATCAAAGGAAGGTAATTAATAATACGGTTCAGTTCTTACGTGTACTTTGTAAGCATATTTGTACATTTTCTATATTTATGTCTGTAATTTATTTGGTGTACATAATAAAGTCTTCTATTCTATTCTATAATGTGAGCTATGGCGATATTTGAAAATCCATGGACTTAGAATAAGGTATGTAACTAAAAGGTGATGAAAACCGATTACCGTTGTGCGGAAACGTTGAGAACTGGCTCCTGAAAAAGAGAGAGCATCCGAACTCGGTACGCAGGTACGCAGTCAGTTTATTTTCTCCTCTGTAACCCCATAGTATGAGCGCATGATGTTCATATTGCCATGATGAATCGTGTTCATCTTGTATACTTCCGCCGGGAGATGGAATCCTTCACAGGCCGGTGGGTCTCAAATCCTAAACCTACCGGCGGCTGGTATCCTCCCGGTCGACCAGCTGGCTCGACCCAACTACCGCGACCGGTGTCGTCACAGCGCCCACAGTAGAGCTGGCTACTACCGGCTTCGAGGCGGAGCTGAGCGAAGAGTCCGGAGGTTGTTGGTATTCACGAGGTGCGGCTGATCTTGTCAAAAATTCTCTTTAATTATCATAATTTACGAAAAGTCTTAAATAGTAATATTAATATATGTTCATGTATCGAAAGGAATTAGTCGTCCGCATTGCTGTCAACGGGAAAAGTGCCCTGAAAGCAATTTCTTTTTCTAAAACATAGAAATAAAACGGCCAGCCAAGCTTCTCGTCATATTCTCCTCGCATAAAATAAATCTTTCAGAGCAAACAAGGAATGTGTTGACTGGTTTCCTTCAGAATAAACCTCCGGTACCGGTGCTTCACGGCTTTGCATCGGGGGCGGCTTTGTAAACAATACTGGGGGCTTGTAAGCTTGTGGAATCGAAATTGTGCGTTCAATGTGGGCGAAAAACGGTACTTTGTATATCTATACACTAATATTATAAAGGGAAAAGATTGGTTTGTTTGTTTGAATTGAATAAGGCTCCGAAACTACTAAACTGATTTGAAAAATTCTTTCTCCATTAGAATTCTACATTATTCTTGATGAATATAGGTCATAGAATGTTTTCAAAAAATGTAGGGATCCGTATGAAAACTTCGAAAATGTAACCCAAAGTGTGAAAAAAATACCAAAAAAAATCCTTATATCGCGTACGCTGCGGAAACTATTGACAATAGAGCAAAGTGATGTACTATAACTTTATAGAAGATATCAATATCTACAAAAAAAGTCTAGATACCATAAGTCTAACTATTACAGTTATGTCACAAGAACTAGTTTTCCATGTTAAAATATGCAATAGTAACGCCGCCGAAAAATTCTATATCTACCCGTGCGAAACCAGGGCGGGCCGCTGGTTGATTATGTATTGATGGCCGGTTTTTGGGGGTTAGAAGGAGCGAGCAACGGTCTGAAATAATTTTAGAATTAATTACTCAATACGCAATTTCATTATTCTCCTGCTCGCATCCCACTTTATTTGTGGGCGGCTCAACTTTTTCTTCCATACTTCTCTATTAGTCGACTTTAGTAACCTCGGTGACGTTTTTACCAGTGTACCCCTACCGTAAGGCTGCGTTTCCACCAGAGATGTGCGAAGATGCGTAGCGGGGGATGTGTGTGAAACAAACCAATAACATCGCTTCATTTTCATAGCTTGAACTAAGTTAGCGTTGTTATTGGTTAGTTTTACACACATTCCTCGCTACGCATCCTCGCTCATCTCTAGTGGAAACGCAGCCTTAGGCACACCGAACACCGTTCACCACCGTTCACCGTTCACCGTTCACCAAGAACACCGTTCAAAATAAAAAAACAATAAAACTGCAAGTAATTCAAAACACAAGAATATATTAATTTACCTCCAGCAAAACTATTAAGTACCTGGCATTACCAATCACAGAACTCCGCCCCAGCCAATCACATCTTCGAGAACTGACAAGCAATTCCTGCATCGAATGCTGTTCGCCAAATCAAATGCAGACATGCATGATGCAAAGGAGAACGTCTGGAATACTTGGTTTACATGCAGAGTCCTATTTGCAATATAAAATAGTAGGACGTGTAATGGTTTCTACGGAAACGTAACTAAATATCTAAGGATTCGATCTTCGGAACGGAATAGTATTTGTATAGTGGACAGGCTGTCGTGTTGGTTTGGGATATTAAATAAGAAACAACTCTATTTGATTGACGCGACTTCCTATATTTTTTGGAAAATTGTTCATCTTTTTTGTTTATTTGAGTGTGGAACCTAAGATAGAAACACGCTTGTACGATACAACTACATACAGAAAGCAAAGCTCATAGAAATCTCTATTCCTAGACAGCACGTTTCGCCGAAAACTTTGTTGATAGAAAACTTTGTTTGTAGATATCTCGGTCCATAGGAAGCACTGTTAACAGAGATCTCTGTTCACAGATAGCACTTCTTGCCATAAACAGCTAATTTCATAGAAACCATTGTTTCCAGAAACCAATTAGATAATTATTTTTAAGCGCTCGCTCTTGCATCCTACGTTGCGCTTTCTGTTTTTTTTCGCTTTCTTTTCTTTCTTTCTATCTTAGGTTCCACACCGAATGATTCCACAATGAGTGGGCCATATCTAATCTACCACGTGGGTCCAGTGCGGGTTGGCGGATGTCACATGTCTTCGAATTTTTGGTTCTAGGACATTTTAGGTTTCCTCACGATATTTTCCTTCACCATTTTGAGAGCAGTGGTGATGACATGAAATACACAAAATATAGTGCCTGCCCGAGTTTGAATTTACGACTTACAACTCGTTAATCGGGGAACTCGTTATTCCTATATTATGGGTTACAAAACTACACAGTTAACAGTTGATTTAGGATTTAGTAATAACTAGCTGCGCCACGCGGTTTCACTCGCATAAATTTCGATCCTGTGGGAATATCGAGATAAAATGTTAATCCAGGTTGTCAGCTACCTCCATACCAAATTTAATCAAAATTGGTCCAGCCGTTTGAGCGTGAAGAAGTAACAAACATATAAACACACACACATTCACAAACTTTCGCCTTTATAATATTAGTGTGATATCTCAAATTCCGTCATACAAATTGCCACTCTCGTATTATTCAGGCTCATGTTTATTATCCTCCACAACCATCACCGTTTTACCAACAACACTGTTTCCAAAAACATCTAACATAAAAAGTAAAAACATATTTCACAACACACTAAAAAAACTTGTCCCCGCTAACTACCACGACGACCAACCATCCGCGATTAACGTCACACACAGCACAGGTAGCTGTAACCGTGACGTTGGCACAAATTTTCCGCACGCATGGACACCCTACATTCGCATCGTGTAGCGAAACACTGAGATGTGTCCCGTTTCTCATAAATCAGGAGGGCATCCTACATAACGACTCTGCGAGTTAGGGTAGCTAAAATGTTTGTTTGGTATTTCGATGATTAGCTCAGTTATAATCGAATAGCTGTTGCCCGTGACTTCGTCTGCCATCTAGAATAAAAAGAAACCTATGTACTTTTTCAGATCTTAGTCTGCCCATATGCCAAATTTCATTCCAATCCGTTAAGCCGTTTTATCGTGAAAGCGTAACAAACAAACGGACAAGAAATCTAATCTTTTCTCTTTGTAATATTAGTTTAGATATAATAAGTTGCTCTTTTAAAGAGCTTAAGATGTAATTTTACGTAATCATGCACTGGTAATAAATACATACAGTAATAAACAAATTCAGATTATGGAAAAAACTGACGTCAAGCAAAATCCTGCATCGCGCAAGCGAAGTTTACCGCGCGAGTCGACTACAACGTCCCGACATCAATCCTTGGGCACCAGACAAAATATCCGTCTGGTCAGAGGATCCCTTTTCTATGAAGCATGAGCGAACTTAGCACCTTGTTACTCATACCTCTATAAACTCGGATGATGTGACTTGCGCCAAACGACACGTGCCGCGTCCCCTGTTTGCGTCCGTCACTTCATAAGTCGCATCTTAGTGACTCATGGAATGCCGTTAACGTTTTTTTTTACCCGACTGCGCAACGCAAAGGAGGTTAAGTGGTTTAATTCTCGTGTCGCTCGACCGTGTACCTCGTGGCCACGGAGTAAATGGGATAAGGGCCGGACAATGATGATCTATCTTTTGCGAAAACTGGATCCAAAACAACTACTCGAAGGCCACACTTTTAGCTCCATTTTAGAGTCAAAACCACGACCAATAGCGCAAAAGCTTCTGGTTTTCTCTTCAGGCGAATGCCTCAGGGAAGTACAATTTTATTTACGTCACTGCCATTATCGTAAATTTTGTAACTTGTTATGTTCCTGCAGATATTATGAACTAAAGTAATGCTTCATTAAACTTAACTAAGCTGAGTTTACCCACGGTCTTCATAGCTAATCTAACCTAAGATTAATAATTTTCAAAGTTATGCCAAAGTAGACTTAATTAATAGATCGAATACGAAACAACGGTCTGTATTTAATAAATTGATCGGCAGTATTGAATTGTGCAATGTATTTTATCTTTGTTTTGCAATGACTTTAGGAAATATCAACTTAGAATTATTAACACAATCAAAATGTAAAACGAAAAAGAAAAAAAATGAGTATTGATGATGTATGACGAACATATTCAAAATTATTTGATTTTAGAATAATGGAAATCTATTATAGCAAGACACGCGATGTTCCATTGAAAACTAAAGATGACGACTCAACCGCATCCAGCGTTGGCCATAATCTCAAGCGTCATTTTAGACCACCCGAACTCAGTGACTTTATTTGACTTTCCTCTGTACATAAATTTCCCCAGACATTTTGTGAATTAAAAAGCTTAATTTAAGTGGTCCGTCAGTTTCTGAATTAACGCCCTTTGAGTCGCTTCGAGACCTCGCTAATTTCTTGAGAACTCGCTCATATATTTCAGTTAAACCGCGGCAAATAATCGTTTAATTTTGTTGTGTATTTGTGTCTTAGTACATTAGAGATGGAGGAGGTTAAAATCCCATTTAATTAAGATCCCTCTTTTAACAGAGGTCCTTATATAGACATAATTTATGACCTTTTTAAATAAATGTGCTTCCCTACATCTTCCTCTTTTATAGCATAGGTTCTCAACCTTATTTTGCCAACAGCCCACTTTGAGAATATATTTTTTCTAGAGCCCACCAATTTATTTTACTCACCATGAGTCGCGAATCTGAAACAGCTCTTGCCACGATTATATTTAAACGTGTATTATTATATAGTCGTAAGATAGGATGTATAATTTTTCTGGGTCTTTTGCTGTCCTCATGAAAATCTCAAACGCCCACGAGGCGGTGTTGTCGCTCACGTTGAAAACCCACGGTTTATAGGGAAAGGATGGCAAGTAAAGAAACAATATAACACTGATCTCTTCTCCTTAATAACATAATAGCTATACTATACCCTAACCTCCTAACTAATAAACGTATTATATCAGATGAATAGTTACACACCGATTTCTCTCTTTCAGTCATCAGTAATTCGACTTTCAAAGGAAGAAGACAAAGCATTGAGTAACTATACAGACGCTATACAACGTTTATTAGTAAGGGGGTAAAAATCAGTAACAGTCAGCAACAGTGAAGGGCCGAAGCCTGTCGGGTCAGCGGGATTGTCCGAAAGGGTTACCGCTACCCCGGAACATAAAGGGCTAAGAAAGGAACACGGGTGGGTTTTAGTCAGTAAGAGTCTGACACTCCCGCTCCACCCAGACCGGGAGGGGTCATTTGATGGTTTCCCATCCGCAAAAAAAAAAATACATGTGGATTGCCTTCTGTACTATCTGTATTTTGTGGTTCTAGTCAGTAAGAGTCTGACACTCCCTTCTACTCCACCCAGAGCGGGAGGAGTCATTTGATGATACCCCACTCTCAAAAAAAAAAAAAAAAATGAAAAAGGGGGGCTAAAAATCAATCTATCATAAACTAGATCTTCCTTCATAACTCACGTCAAACAAAATCACCACTGCCGTACCGCATATCTAAGGCCCAAACAGTCCATATTTATATGCCACTTAAATTCCCATTTCTTCACTCTTGCGCCATAAATGTGCCGATTCGAGCCCGAAGCCCAAATGCGTTCGGGTGAATATTTCATGTGATAAAGTCACAATGTCGCTCTCGTGTTGCTGTTGCGTCGTTGTGGTGTCGTTGCGTCGTGATTTAGATAAGTACTTATTGTATATAGTGTGGAAAGTATGGTGTCTGTGAATGGGTTTCTTCCTCGTGTCGAGTTGGTGTATTGTTATTGTTTCTTTTAAGATTTAGGTTTTGCATTTACGTGTAGTATAGCTTGAAATGAGAAAGAAAGGTCAGCGGGATCGCTCGAAAGGGTTACCGCTACCCCGGAACATAAAGGGCTAAGGAAGGAACACGGGTGGGTTTTAGTCAGTAAGAGTCTGACACTCCCTTCCGCTCCACCCAGAGCGGGATGGGTCATTTGATGATTTCCCACCCTCAAAAAAAAAAAAAAACAAAAAGGGGGCAACTCTTAGTGCTCAAAACCCGTCAACGGCAGAGGCTTGATGGTATGAAGACTTAAGTGAATGGGTAGTGGTAGACCGCAAAATTCGAATTTTCTTACGTATTATCATTAATATATCTAGGAGGAGGCCCGTGGCTAAATAATAACAGCTGCACAGGACGATCGATCGGGTTAAGCTACGCTTGCCGCGGTTGGTCTGTGGATGGGTGATCATCTTTACATACCGTGACCCCTCCGTGCCTCGGAAAGCACGTTAAGCCTTTGGTCCCGGCTGTCATTCGTGGATCTTTGACAGTCGTTACGGGTAGTCAGAAGCCCGAGTCTGACAACCAGTCTTACCAAGGGGTATCGTATTACCCAGTAACTGGGTTGTGGAGGTCAGATAGGCAGTCGCTCCATGTAAATACTGGTATTCAGCTGCATCCGGTTAGACTGGAAGCCGACCCCAACACAGTTGGGAAAAGGCTAGGCAGATGATGATATCATTAATACATCTTTCTAAATTAGATTTCTACCATAAGCACTTTTCCATAAGAGATTGGTGGTTGGTGGTAGAAATCTAACTTAGAAAGATATATTAATGATACTAATGATTATAGTTCTCTAAATATGTACCTGTTATTGTCGCGAATCATAATATATTTTGACCAATATATAATCTGACACTGACCTGAAAATTTGAATTTCGCGGTCTACCACTACCATTCACCTTAAATGACAGATAGTCCTTATGAATACACCTGCTAGACCCAATAAGGTTTGTCTAATCTATATGTGATCGTATGACTGTGTCGGATTTTCGTTCCATCGAACTATGAGAGTAAAGGAACAGAGAGTGCATCTGTGTTTGCACACACATCTTGTGCACTGCGATATGCTTACCTGATGTGCTTACCTGGATAAGCTTCGTTGAGATTAGCCGCCAAGACCGAAATTCGATCGGAAGAATATTATGTGAAAACCTGTGAGAAATTGTGAGAGAAAATGAATAAACTTTTTTTTAACTGTCATTGACATATATCTAAGGCCTGGCTGTTTGTGTATGTGAGTTTAAATGTTTGTAAACGCACCCACAATACAGGAGAAATTCCTAGTGTAGAGCAAAGTTTAAAAAAATATGTAATCGGGGCCCCTGGATCCCAGACCTTTGGAAGGCGTACGAGGGGCCGAAGCAAGCTCACAGACGGCCCCACAGACAATTTTAAATAATTGCTTGGCGGTAGAAAAGTTTACCGACTAAACCCAATCGTCAATCATATCGTCACACAATTCACTTAGAGGTGCCTACAACACTACATTCACACACTCCCAGCCTACTAACACACTAATTCACCCCAGATCACAGAGACATTAACAACACAATCACGGACTATATTTCGCCGTGTGCGGACACATTTCGCCAACATGCCACATTAGAGCATTGCCTGAGATCGTTAGAGCGCCGGGAGATTTGCTGGTTTGATCATAATTCAGTAGGAATAGGTTTGTGGACGTGAACTGATAACTAACTGTGTTCAAAATTGAATATAGTGAAGGTTCTAGAACAGGGATGGGGAAACTTTATCCTTCAATTCAAATTCAAATTCAAAATTATTTATTTTGGGACAACTAGATCCAACTGTTAGTGTACAAAAACTTAGAAACTATTGTTAGTACCTACTTAAATACAATAACAAAGGACAACACTCACATAAACAATAGTCGCCCCTGCGCTGAGACACCACGCCCCGTCAAGACAACCAACAGGGAGATACCTCCCTAAAAGATCACCAGACGAACGAAATGCCTCAACACAGGCGCACGCACATCTTCAGCTATAGTTTTCAGGATGCTGTTGTGACTCCCCCGCACCCTCCTCATAAGTGACACGACTTTTTTCCGATTGACGGCATGAAAACGTCAGTATGAGCCTGCGCGAACATGTCGGAGGCACTGCAGAAACGAGGAAGTCCCAACATCATCCTGAAAATGTTATTGTATTGGACGCGCAGTGTGTCCAGGGATTTTTTGGTATAACTAACCCATAGACTACCGTATACAGACCCTGACAATACGCTTTAAATAGCGTGATCTTGACTTGGGCCGTACAGCGGGCGAATCTACGGGCTAGCATGTTGCCACGGACTGACAGAGCCCTGCGCTCCATGTCAACATCGTCCTTAAGGTCGTCGGTAAGGTAATGTCCAAGGTACTTAAACTGCGACACCCTATCTAAGTTTAAACCATTCAAAGTAATGGGTGGAACAGATTCAGGACACCTACCGGCGGCCTTAAAGACCATGTACTGACTTTTCTTTACATTGTAAATAAGTCCGTGTGACTCGGCATAGGCTTCACAAACTTTAAGCATTTCTCCGAGCGCCCCCGCAGTGGGACTCAGCAGCACCATGTCGTCCGCGTAGCTGATATTATTAACACTAATACCACCCACCCGGCATCCGACACGCATGCTGCTGAGTTCCACTATGAGATCGTTTACGTACAGGCTGAAGAGCTTTGGAGATGATAACCCCCCCTGCCTAACGCCGCACTCCAGCCTGTATGAATCGGAAAGAGTGCCTGACCATTTGACACAGTTCGTCTGGTTATTGTACCAATATTTAAAGATGTTCAACATCTCCACCGGTATACCACTATCCCCTAGCTTCCTCCAAAGCACCTCGTAAGACACGAGGTCAAAGGCCTTGGAGAGATCCAAAAAACAGGCATACACCGGAGTCTTACGATCAGTGTAGTACTGGACAGTGTGTTTGAGACTTAAGATTGCGCTCTCAGTAGATAGTCCGGGTCGAAAACCAAACTGCGCATCGTGTAGTTTAAGATACTTTTGCAAGTAAGAATCAAACAAACCATCCAGCACCTTTGCTATCACGGTCGCGAGGGAGATCGGGCGATAGTTACCCTTATCCGAGATGTCACCGGTCCTGTTCTTAACTATGGGCACCACTGTGGTTTTCATTAGGTCAGCTGGAAGGTACGCATGACTGATGCACATAGTAAACAACAGAGCCAGGACCCTCGGCAGGTGCAATCCAGCATACTTCAGGTGTTCGACGCTGAGCCCGTCATGCCCAGGAGATTTGCCTTTGGTCATTCCTTTAATAAGAGCATTAACTTGACTTGCTGGGAAACGCAACAAAGGCTCCTCCTCCTGGCTGCAGGGCGCAGCGCCATTCATCGCAGTAGAAGGACCAATCGGCGACCGAACTCTAAAATGGTTGGCAAACATATTCGCGATCTCGCTCGGATCGCTTAAGCCACTCACACTCGCCGGGAGGCCAGGCCTAACATCCAATTTTTTGGTAGCTTTCCAAAAGTGGGAAAAGTTTTTAGTGGCTCGACACTTCGCTATCACATCCATTTTCAATTGCTCTTGATTCTTTCGACACCACTTTAGCCTGCCTTTAAAAATTTTGCGATACTCGCACATTTGCTCGTACACTATGCCCACTAGTGGTCTATTGTGAAAAACCCAAGACTTAAACCTAAGCCTAGCATCCCAATGAGCTTTCCTTACATGATTGTTCCAGCCACACAGAACCTTTCTCCGACATTTAACATTATTTCTACCCTTGGTTAGGATAGCCGCCTTTTTTAAGACCTGCACAATCCGGTCATACAATGAGTCTATTATTAGTTTGTGGGCATCAAGGTTACATGTACCGTAGCTACATTCAGTGAATTGAAAGGAAAATCAATGGTTCGCAAACCTTCGTGACATAAGTCATGATATTCACTGATCTGCGATTCATCTCTCTCCCCCCAGAGAACTGCATTCCTAGGCATATCAGAATTACATAGCTTCGGCCTAATCGCATCTAGATCACATTCGATATATATAGGAAGATGGTCAGACATATATACGTCCTCTAATATACCTACATTTACAATGGTTTTCCAAGCTGACAGGGAGACCACACAGTGATCTAGCCACCTACTACTGCCGTGATAATGGTCCACAAATGTGTAACTACCCGAGTCGGCGCTTAGTCTCTTCACATCTGCACATACCCACGACCTATCTAAACAATACCTCTCAAGCTCATCATAAAACAGTTCTTTGGGATGGGCATTAAAATCACCCAACAAAAATACTGTTTCGACGTCACTACTCTCTTCAATGGCACTAATTTCACCTAACACGTCCGAGAAAATAGGCAAATTATCGATGGAGTTTACAGGCATGTATACAGAAAAGACTAAGATCTTACGTCCCCCGATTGTCGCCTTAATTGCAGTTAGACGGGCACTGTTACACTCTACGACAGAAACCATCTCAAATACACCCTTTCTCCAGAGAATAGCCACCCCACCGTATGGTCTCCCTCGCAGTATACCGGCGGATGTGTCCGCAGCAGACTTACCTGTATATTCAAAATCACCACTAACCGTTCCCAGTAATGGAATGTCATGATTAAGGAGCCAAGTCTCTTGTAAACACACTAGCACCAATGTTTTACATAAACTTCTAACATCGTCGATTGAGTTCTTAAATGAATGACAGTTAAAGCTAGTGAATCTGCAGATATTTTTACAAGTATCCATAATTATTTGAAAGTCAAAAACTCAAAACTCTTTCTCAGATTACGCCCCTCCTGACTAGGAGTGTACATAAAATGCACGAAACGCCTAAACGTAATCCCGTCAGGCCAGAACTCGTCATTTAAGAAAATGTCTAATTTTGTTTTTGAGACAAAAAGTTTGTACGCATTGTATTTCCTATCGGTCTTCATTTTTATTTTCTTTAGCTACACAACAACCCCCGCTTTACTCTCAATATAACTTATTATATCCTGTTCACTAGTCTCTTTACTCACATTATAAATAATTAGCGGGATTTTAACGTCGGCCGCTTTAAATTTACCGTTAGGTGATGACGCACGACCTTTTTGGCCTAACAGTTTGTATCTCTTAGCAGATTTAGATTTAACAACCTGCCACTCTGAGTCCTCTTCTGGTAATACCGCACAATTACTCACTAATACACTACCATTTGACTCCCGTAAAAGCTTTCGCTGGGTTTCCACAGAGGTCACAGAAACAGCTGTTTTATTTGCCGAGTTCGAATTAAGGAACGTATCATCCGCCACTGCCGCCGACAGTGCGCCTGCACTGGATAGACCACTGCTCGGAACCACAGTACTTTCCGTGGCCTCCGCATGCGCCTTCGCTTGATCAGTTATCCCTGTCACACTCGCGCCGCATACCGGTTGAATACCAGTTTCGCTGTCTCTCTTGCTCGCGCGCGACATTGCCACGCACGAAACCTCAGTAGGTGCCTCCACGCGCCGACTGTTTGCTGTCTCACTCCGTTCTGTGCATTGGAAAGGGACGGAGTTATCCCTGCTGTTATCCGAGGTGTTGTGCATGTTAAGACGGTTAGTTTCAAACATCGTTGTCTGCGCTGTTTTTATAGGCACGTATTGTAATCCGATGGGACCACTATTTAGCTCATAGCTATCTTGTAAACATGCTCCTCTTCTCTTGTTCACATACAGTGATGGGACAGTTTCAATAAGAGACGCATGTTTCATATGTTCAACGTCTTGTTTAAGCTGTTCAAATGTGTCCGTTGTTACACACTTTTCTTGCAGCATGCATACTTGACTTTGCAGCCTAGCTATGTCCTTCAACAACCGCGTACAATCAATATGGTCAAAATCCACACTAGGAACAGCATGTAGCTCCTTTGCCACAAAAATAGGGAGCAATTCAGGATTTGTAGCTTTCATTAACGTAATAACGTCGTCGAGGTCCCTAGACATCCTTTTCTTCCCTTCTTTGCGCCTAAGTGGCATCTTATTCGCATTTGGTACCGAGTCGAATAACAATGATTTCGCCTTTGCAATGCTATCCACATTAAATGAAGTAGTAACCAAGAGGTGTACACTTTCTTCATCCATGTAGTCCAAAACATTCACCAGAAACGCTAAAAGTTCATTTATTACAACGTTGCAGTTAACGCACTTCACTACTTTTGAATCCATCGTAAACGCGGATCGATGATCTACGCGTCCGCGCTTCGTCGAGGTAGACGGTAGACTGGAACCTTCGCGTGCTAATATTTACTAAAGAAATATATGGCGAGCCAAGTTGTTGCATTTTTGGCTATATTATTTACAGAAGTAAAAATATTGATAACTATGTATTTTCTGAAACAGTAATTTATTGTGCAAGCTTCGAAGGAGGAGCGTCTTTGTGGGGACAAGTTTGGACACATTCAAAGTCAAAGTCAAAGTCAAATATTTATTTGCAGATAAATATGGTTACAAAAGTTCTTACAATGGTAGTATAATAGTAGCTTAACATATTCAATCATAACATAATGACATGCAAATTTTTGGTATAGGTACAATAAGATCAAATAAATTTAAACTGAAGGAATTCTTTTATAGTATAGAAGGGATTCTCAATTAACCACCTGTGTAATGCCCTTCTGAAGCGGACCATTGGAAGTTCTTTAATTTGGTTAGGAATCTTGTTATAAATCTGAGCACACATAGGATAGCAACTTCGCCTATATAGCTCTGTTTTCGTTCCAGGAATAATTAATCTATTGGGGTATCTAGTTTTGAAATTACATTTATCTCCCAGTTTTTCAAACATCTCAGGATGAGATTTGGTAAACTTACATATTTCCTCAATATACATACTAGTTAATGTAAGTATTCCAAGTTTTTTAAATAGAGGTTTACAGGATGTAAGTGGGTCTACATTACAAATCGCACGTAAACATCTCTTTTGTGCGACGAAAGCTCTTCCGAGATGCACCGAGTTTCCCCATACCAGTATACCATAGCGCAGTATTGAACCAACATATGCATGATAAGCTTGTAATGTGGCTTGTCTACTTGTTATGTTAGATAAACGCCATAGAACATAAGCAAACTTACTGAGTTTTCCACATATCATATCAATATGATTAATCCAAGAACACCTCTCATCTAGAACTATCCCAAGAAAAGTCATACTATCTGATTGTTGTATTTGTTGATCTTTATAAGTGATGTTTAAATCCATTGTATTCCAGTTTTTATTACGAAATTGTACATATTTGGTTTTACTTATGTTAGGTTTAAGGTTATTCTTTTCCATCCAAGTTATTACTTTGCTTACGGTACTATTTATTTCCTCATTATAATTTTCTTTAGTTTTAGGGATAATTACGGACACATCGTCTGCAAAGAGTATGCAGGGATGATCAGTTACATCTGTCAGGTCATTGATATATATCAGAAAAAGTGGGGGGCCTAAAATACTGCCCTGTGGGACGCCTGTGCAATTGTAACCTATTTTAGATTTAAATTTCAGTTCACCGTTTTGATTTGGTTTATCCATAGTAATTTCTACAAATTGCGATCTGTTTGTAAGGTAACTTTTTAACCATGCATTTGCCTTACCGCGTATTCCATATTTATCACATTTTTTTAGTAGTAGCTCGTGCGATACAAAGTCAAAGGCTTTTGACATGTCAAAAAATACAACAGTTGTCGGGATTTTCTGGTCAATATTTTTAGTAACTAGGTTAATTAAGTTAAATGCCGCTGTGGTTGTCGATTTCCTTTTTTGGAATCCATGCTGTTCATGTTTCAAAATTTGGAACTTATCAATAAAATTTATTAAGCGCATATGCATGACCTTTTCGTAAATTTTCGCTAAAATAGGCAGTAGGGCTATCGGTCTGTAATTACCAACAAGTTTTTTGTTACCTTTTTTATATATTGGTTTAATAGCTGTCATTTTCAATTTCTCAGGAAACACACCCGTGATTAATGATAAGTTTATTAAATGTACGAGTACCGGGGTAATAATAGGACCTACGTATTTTATAATTTTTGTAGGTATTTGATCGTACCCTGTTGAATTTGTATCCCTGAGTGATTTTATTACCTTTTGTATTTCGTCATCATTAGTTGGCATTAAAAACATACTAGAATTAATAGAATCAATGTTATAATTATTAGTGTTAATGTCAAAGTCGTTAAATGATAAATGATAAATAAATGATTTATTTTCTGTAAGTAGGTTTTTACAAACACTTTTACACGTCATCATATTTTTTAAAACTAGATGTGGTTGTTCGTCAAATTGATATAATAGTCATTTACATAATTGGCAATGTCTGTGGGGCTTGTTAGTGGTCCGGTTTCAGTTTCTATCTCCTTTATGTTTGATTCCTGAATTTGATTATTATTGGAATTATATTTTATTAAGTCCCATGACGCCTTACATTTATTTTTAGCCCTAGTTATGTAATTTGTATTATGAATTTTTTGTGCTTTTTGTATACATTTTTTGAGTAATTTATTATAGTTTAAGTATTTTAATTTACTCTCTCTGTCAGATGAGAAGTAGTATTTAAAACGCAAGTTCCTTTTGGTTTTAGTTGATTTTTTAATACCTTTGGAAATCCATTTCGTATATTTTTTCACTAGGTTGATTTTGATCTCGATTTTAGGGAAGCACAAATCAAAGAACAGGACAAGTGTATCGTGAAAGTGATTAAACGCACTGTTAGCTTCCTGATTAGAAAAAATGTCTGTCCTTTTTAAACTTGCCATACAGTTAAAGAACTTTTCTTTATTTTCAGCGCTAAAATCACGTTTATGAATTATGCGAAAGCGTAGAGGTGGAACTTTATTGTCTATTTGTATGGATATAATCTGAGCTGTTTCGTGATCCGACAGTCCCAGTGGTATAACCTTACATATTGCATCCTTACAGTTACTTATTATTTGGTCCAGACATGAATTTCTTCTTGTTGGTTGTTTTATATGTAGTGTTAAGCCGAAATTATTTACAATTCTAGTTAATTCGCCTATGCATTTTTTATTCCTATCGATTTTTTTACTCAAAATGTCAATGTTAAGATCACCTACTATCACTAATTGTTTTTTTGATTTATTTCGAAGGTTGCACAACATTACTTCTAGATTACGCAGGAAAACAAAGGGGTTTGAGCTTGGCGTACGATATAAAGCTATTATTATAATGTTATAATTTAAGAGTTCAATTCCACAACACTCAAACTCATTTTCAGACGCATATTTTTTCAATTGTGTTAGTATTTTGTACTCAATGTGATTTAGGCAGAATATACAAACACCGCCTCGCTTTTTATTTTTTCTTGAGTACCAGTCTCCTAATTTGTAGTCATTTAAGGTAACGCTGTTCTCTTCACCCGCTTTAATAAAAGTCTCCGTTAAGCATACAACATCAATAATTATCCCTTCATTTAGAAACGAGTCGATCGCAATTTCCAAAAGTTCTTTTTTACTTCTTAAGCCTGCAATATTTTGATGAAAAACATTTAATGAGTGGCATTTAGTTTCGTCAATGGAATTTACGTCTGTAACCTTACTTAATTTATTATCATATAGGTTTTTTAATGGTTGATCATAGAACGTTTTAGTTGTAGGTAAAGTATTACTAGTACCTGCGAAAAAAGGTATTATTTGGGGTGCTTTTATAGTTATACGATCCTGTTGGTCGGTAAGCAAGCCTTGTGTCCAGGTTTGTAGTTAAATGGGATGTGGACAGATCGGAGCATTTCGACTGAGCAGTTTGGTTTTTGTTGAAGTTTAGATATTTATTTTTATAATCAATTGTGTCGATCAGAACGTTCAGTTTATGACAAGTATTGCTATGAGTACGCAAGAAGTAACAATTTTCATTATTATTACATATCAGTTCTAAATTATTATTCAATAACTTTTCATTTAAATATTTATTTTCCAACACACTCAACACAATAATTGGAGAGCTGTTATATTTTTTTATAAACATATATAATTCATTTAACATAGTAGTAGGGTTGTAGTCATTTTCTCCTACACAAATAATAATTTTATCACAAGGCTTACATGTCAACTCCGTGTTTAACAGTTGCTTAGAGATTGCATAATGTTTTATCATTCCTTCTGCGCAGTACCTTTCGTATGAGCTGTTAGATCTCAAGTCAAGTAGGCGTGTAGTTAAACCCGTAATTTGCTGGGTTCCAAGGACATGTATTTTCCTCTTTAGGTAATTGTTTTTGCTTCTAGGATATGAAATATCAGTTGTAATGGTTTTTTTCTTATTATGCTGCATGATAGTTTGGGTACTTTCCACGTTTATCTTATTGAGTTTTGGTTGTTCTTTCGTATTTAGTGTAGCAGTACCAATGGTTAAGTTGGATTTTTGAGTTTCATTATGTTGCTTGTTGCTAAGTTCCCTTCCCATTCCAGGTTCATGTTGCAGTTGGTTGGTTAAAATCTTTGATTCGTTTAGGTTTCTAGATTTTCGCTTTGGGGTACTAATTTTTGGTGAACATATTTTAGTTAAACTATTAATTTTAGTTTCTCGATTTTGTAGTCTTTTCTCTAAATCTATTTTCTCTAGTATCAAGTTTTCAATTTCCTTATGCGCACTCTCTAGCTTTTCCTTTAGATCTCTGACAGTTTCCTGTAAATCAGTAATTTCTTGGCAATTCCATGTAGATAAGTCAGGTAAACTTCTTCCCAGGGCATGAGAGTCGGTGGACAAGAAAGAATTATCTTCGAAACTTGTTGTTGAGGCATTCAAATTTGTAACTCTTCTTCTAAATGTAATATTATCATTCATGTTTTCCATCATTATATAAAGTAGTGTACAGTCAGCGCCCTCTCTTGGTAAATGGTTTCTTCACTACTCATTCAATTAGTTCAGTTAGGATCACCACTAATCAATTTTTATCTATTTTGTTGATGTTTATCGGCTTGTGAATGATTTAAAAGCCAGAAACATTCACAAAAAGACTTTGTGTAACCCAGATTTGAACCCGGGTCGCCTCGAGTAAGGTATGTATCGGTGTCACGCCCTTAGCCGTTACGCCAACTGTTAACTTATTTGGAGAGACGAAATTACTGTTCTTCTTTTACGGTAAATTTTATTAGAAACGTTAGAGCGCGGTAGGTTGATTTTTTTTTAAATAACGTAACGACCTAAAAAAATTTATTTTTAAAGTCACTAAATGATTCACTTAACTAATATTTTATTTTCTATATAGTATCATGGAAATGTTTTAAACACTGCACTGTTTGTTTATGACTGTGATTGAAAAGTAATAGTCATTCTTGTTCTTTATGTAAACCAAAACTTTTTTAGTTTGCACTGTATATAGTTTGAAGTAATTAATACACTTTTCTTGTGAGTTCCGAGGAGATAACACTGTCACTTGGTCTTTGGACTATTATTATGATATTTAACTGTTCGTTTTGCGATAAACTGTGTATTACTATTTTTAAGCAATTAAATACGTGTAGCCTATGTTGATCGTGGCACTAGCGCCATCTCTCTTCATTTATCCATTCTTCTTTCTAACAATACGAAAACTTCACTTGATTTTTGTTTGATGGTCGCGGGCCGGATTTCAACGTTTCGCAGGCCGGAGATGGCCCGCGGGCCGTAGCGTCCCCATCCGTGTTCAAAAGCTAGTCAAGCTACGGTACAATAAAACAGCCTCCAAAAAAGTCAAACTCAAAGCATTTCTTCCAATTAAACCATAGGCACTTTTAAAATGTCCAGGGAAAAATAAATGTCAGTCAGAATTATGAAGCTAGTTGCCCGAAACTGTAAAATCTTCCCAATCATCTTTGATCTTTGCTACAGCGATAAAGTTGAAAATATTTTTAAGAAATTTGACTGACTATAGTAACTTGATGTGCTGGCGTCTGTACATAGTACTCACCTTTGCTATGCAATTATACAACGTTATTTTTAGTATATGCGAAACCTGAATATAGTTAGTTCAGAATAAGTAACTGAAGCGATTCCAATCATTTTTACCCCATGTTATATTTTGTTCCAAAAATATTTATAAAAACGTTAAAAGTTGGACACCGAGCGACATCAATTTCCGCGCCACACGGTTAGGTACCTAGGTACTATTATCAATGAGCGGATGACGGACGGCGCGGAGCGAGCGGCGCGGGTGAGCATGTTTTTGTACGGACAAACAGGTAACTTAACAAGCTTATAACTTTGTGATTTTTCATGACACCGTTTTGAAATTTTTTACAGACTCACATCAAGCTACCCGAAACTGTCAAATTTTCCCAATCAACTTTAAACTTTATGCTTCAGCGATAGAGTTGAAAATCTATTAAAGAAATTTGACAGATTGTAGTAGCTTGATGTGCTAGCGTCTGTAACTCTGTACATAGATTCTTTACATAAAAATACTAGACACGTGTTTCGGGTTTCGCATATACTAAAAATCATGTTGTATAATCTAACGGTATTTTATGGCAATTTTGGTGCAGCGTGAATTGATACTGATAGAAATAATCGTAAAACTGTTTGATAGTAGAAGCAGCTCTTATAGCATCAGCTGGAGAGGAAAAATAGAGTAAGAAGTATGTCCGAACCCTGGGCCGTCGGCCTACTATCGACGTTGCTGACAAGATAATCTACTAGGCAATGAGCTAAATTCTCGTATAGCTTAAATCAAGGGGACAAAAACAAAGACAAAATGTTGAGTCTGAGAGCCTAGAACAGGGATGGCGAACCTCTGTACGTCAACGTGCCATTTTTTTTTTATATAAATTTTTCATACAGCCAAGACGTGCCAACAAACAATCTTGGCTTAGGGATTACTGGAAAAAAACTATATATATATTTTTATTTTTAATCTCTCTTGATATTCTCGGGCCCCCAGGGTCCGGGACCTTTGGAAGGCTTTGAGGTGCCGAAACCAACTCGCAGAGCCATGTTAGACGTTTTTATTTAAATGAGACACCTACCGACGATTCTCATAAGTTTGCACTATGCAAGTGCACCTAAGGACAACCCCGGTTGGTGTAGGACTAATGTTAATAATTGACAGTTTTATATTTATTTAACTAAGGGCTGATTTTTCAATAGGCCGATATTTTTTATTCGTGGAATAAAATTGACGTCTGACAGTTTTTGTATGGAAGAACTGTCAATAATTCAAAATTATTCCTCCGATAAAGTTATCTGGCGTTAGCAAAATCAGCTCTAAAATTGATAACTTAGTGCTACTTTTGCTGTTGCAAACTTGACTAAGGGCTGATTTTTCCATTGCCAGATAACTTTTATTCGAGGAATAAAATTGACGTTTGACAGTTTTTGTATGAAATAACTGTCAAAATTTCAAAATTATTCCTCGAATAAAGATATCAGATGATTGAAAAATCAGCCCTAAGGTATCTTAATTCCTGCACCGGCACGGCACGGTACGGCACGCGTGTCATTGGTTCGCCATCCCTGACCTAGAATCGCGTTCAGGACCAAAATATACAGAATGACAGGGACATCAACGAATAGTCTGTTGTAAATGGGTTCAGTACATGATTCTAAACCACCCCTACGCTGTAAAACGTAATCGGTTATAAAAAAAAATGCTGTTCCATACATTTGACCGCGTATTGCAATTTTCTATAAAACAGCTGTTTTTAGGGTTCCGTACCCAAAGGGTAAAAAACCGGGCAAGAGCGAGTCGGACTCGCGCACCGAGGGTTCCGTAACATCCGAGTTTATGCATAAGGTTTATGTTTATTTTTATTTTTGAGTTGATTGAATGAATGGTAAATTGCGGTTTACGATTTATGACGTATTAAAAAAAAACTACTTACTAGATATCGTTCAAACCAATTTTCGGTGGTAGTTTATATGGTAATGTACATTATATATATTTTTTAGTTTTATCATTCTCTTATTTTAGAAGTTACAGGGGGGGGGGGACACATTTTACCACTTTGGAAGTGTCTCTCGCGCAAACTATTCAGTTTAGAAAAAAATGATATTAGAAATCTCAATATCATTTTTAAAGACCTACCCATAGATACACGTATGGGTTTGATGAAAAAAAAAAAATTTGAGTTTCGGTTCTAAGTATGGGGAACCCTAAAATTTATTGTTTTTTTTTCTATTTTTGTGTGAAAATCTTAATGCGGTTCACAGAATACTTCTACTCACCAAGTTTCAACAGTATAGTTCTTATAGTTTCGGAGAAAAGTGGCTGTGACATACGGACGGACAGACAGACAGACAGACAGACAGACAGACAGACAGACAGACAGACATGACGAATCTATAAGGGTTCCGTTTTTGCCATTTGGCTACGGAACCCTAAAAACGGGACCCTATTACTAAGACTTCGCTGTTCGGCATTCTATTTCAAGCATAGAATTATGTGCTGAATTTGTGGTAACAGTTCGCGCGCCAATGTCCACATAATTGAGCTCCTTGTAAAAAGGTTCACTTGAATTTCTTTACCAATTCCTGTCACCAGACAT
The DNA here is from genome assembly GCA_916614155.1 of Mesoligia furuncula. Lineage (NCBI taxonomy): Eukaryota > Metazoa > Arthropoda > Insecta > Lepidoptera > Noctuidae > Mesoligia > Mesoligia furuncula. Next base: position 28,558,106 of record OU744794.1, read on the forward strand.
TTTGCTGTATTCCAGTTTGAAGAGCACGTGTGCCGGTAAAATTGTACGCACGTTTTCAATTTTGTTTCTGGGGGACGAGAGCGCTGCAATAAAACGCAAGCCACGATCACAAAATGGATGTGACGTGTGTAATAAAATAAAACAAATCGTCGGCTTATTGCAAGAACTCATTAACTGCAAAAAATCACTAAATAACTTTTTTATCTATAGTGGACTTCTTTTGACACATTCTACAAAAGGCAAAAACTCACTAATTTCTATCTAGTCTATTTGCCGTAATTATATTTAGGATAATATGGCCAAATCAACATAACCACTAACTAAATCGAACTAAAAAAACCCCCGACACAAAAAAATAATAAAATTAAATGTAAGTAATTGGAAAAGGATCAAATAATTTAAAAACCCCCAACTTAAAGAATCTAGGTAACGAGACTAAATCACATAAATTCATATGGCAGTCGGGGGACCTCTTAGCATAGAAGGTGTTCCACAGAACGGTCCCCCGACTTCCATATGAATTTATCTGTTTTAGTCTCGTTACCTAGATTCTTTAAGTTGGGGGTTTTTAAATTATTTGATCCTTTTCCAATTACTTACATTTAATTTAATTATTTTTTTGTGTCGGGGGTTTTTTAAATTTTTAATTTAATTTTTATTTCATGCTTTTTGTAGGGAGTCCTTAATACTTGTATTTCATTTCTTTTATTTTCTTGCGTTTTAAGATTCAGGTAATTTGGTGTTTAATCAGGTTTTTTATCCGTCAATGAATAATGATTTATTTATAGTTGAAGAATAATTTTTAAGACTAAACAGATTTTTTTGTTTTATTATATCCTTTTCCTAGTTCTTCCTTTAGTTATTCAACTTTCGTACATGTATTTCATAGCGTTAGATATCTTAGGTATTTCAGATCTAGTTTATAAAATGGGACTGCGACACTATCTGATGTAGAAATACCTACGCTTTTTAAGTGGGATTGTTCCATTCGTAATAAAAATAGTCAAACTCTGTGGTCGTAGGTACCAGTCATCACTCCACTTTCCTCATCATTCTAGAGCTTTGATCAGACAAAAAAATATTTTGAAGTTTTTAGTTTTCATTTCGTTAGTTAATATTCCTCATTCCCTTTCAATATAGTTTACATTATTCTACTTGTCAAGCCCTTGCATTTGATACCTAGGTATATTGAAGGAGTTGTGAAAAAAGAATATAATTCGCCATTCTGTGGTGGCGGCCATCTTGGATTTGAAATTTGTAATAGCGTATAGTATTGTACTAGTCAAGCCCTTTCATTTGATACCCATATTGAGGGGGTTGTGAAAAAAAAAATGTAAATCGCAACTTTGTGGTGGCGGCCATCTTGGATTTGAAATTTATTATAGTGTATAGTATTCTACTATTCAAGCCCTTTCATTTGATACCCATATTAAGGGATTTGTGAAAAAATATGTGTTCCGCCATTTTGTGGCGGCGGCCATCTTGGACCGATTTTCATCAAACATAGCTAAGAACACTCCCGACTAATTCACCTTTCAAACAAAAAAAACAAAATCAAAATCGGTTCATCCGTTCGGGAGCTATGATGCCACAGACAGACACACACACACACACACACACAGACACGTCAAACTTATAAAACCCCGTCGTTTTTGCGTCGGGGGTTAAAAATACCATTTATCTCAATAGTGAATATGTCACATAATGACTTCTTGCAATAAGCCGACGAAATGGACATCATCGTCTGCCTAGCCTTTTCCTATGTTGGGGTCGGCTTCCAGTCTAACCGGATGCAGCTGAATACCAGTATTTTACATGGAGCGACTGCCTACCTGACCTCTACAACCCAGTTACCGGGTAATACGATACCCCTTGGTAAGTCTGTTTGTCAAACATTCTTCTTCTGACTATCCGTAACGACTGTCAGACATCCGCAAATGACAGCCGGGGCCAACGGCTTAACGTGCTTTCTTAGGCAAGGGGCTAGTAGGGGGGGTTATGTGAAGATGGCCCCCTATTTGCGAAGCCACCACATTTCGTTAAAGGGGTTGTTTCACACAATGTTTTAAACCATAATAATGTTACGTGTCAGGTTGCACATAAACTTTGTGCTAAAGACGGTTGAGCAGACAGCCTTAAGAGATTCTCAGTAAACTTTTACTGCGCGTAAACTTTAAGAAGCACTGAAAAGCTAATCCTGTTTTCCTTAAAAATTCAATCTAGATATTTTTATCCATTTCGCAAAGAACAAGCAATCTTGAAATCCAGACAAAGTTCCATCAAACGCCAGGTGGGTAGACGTTTTCTCATTCCATCATTTTCGCTTATTCAAACAATGTTTTTTTATTCGCAAACGAGCGGAATCAGCGTGAAACTGATTTAAGCGTAATGACTGTGCTCTGAAGTATTCAGTCAATTTCACAAATCGGACCCACCCTAATTGGAGTGAGGTCATAGAGAGAACATTTGAGGGCCATAAGAAGAGCGACGAAAACGCAAGCGAAGTCGTTGAAAAGTTTGACGGAATGAATGACTGTCTAATCTAGATTTTTTTGTGTTCTTCGTTAAATTACATAATTATAAAATAATAATTAATTTCAGATTCAATTACTTAAGCAAAGCTCTCTGTTTGTCTGTTCGTTGTTGTTGAACACACTTATGTATTACTCGAGAAGTATTTATCCAATTTCTGAATTAATCTTTTTATTTTTATTCATAGAAGTGTTTATTTGGATCATTGTTAGGTTAGGTACAGACACATCAAGCTATTAGAACCTGACAATTTTTTAAAATAGATTTTTAACTTTATTGCTAAAACATAAGGTTCCAAGTTGATTGGGAAAATTTGACAGTTTCAGGTAGCTTGATGTGCTGGCGTCTGTACGTCTACAATACCCAATAACTGTCTCATCTTCTTAGCGTGTCGATAGCAATCTCCCAAGGCAACTTATGTCCAGGTGGGGGAAACCAACCCCACCTGGACATAAGTTGCCTTGGGTAACCTGGAAGTATTTAAACAGACTTCAGGCCAAAGTTGGCCGAAGCAAGGAAAACCTGTTCGGATGGACATTCATAAACCAGAAACTATGGGACATTTAATATCATGTCCTGCGTGTCCTGTCAGTTGCACGTTACAAGAACTGATGGACGCTAGTGATGGTGCCAAACACTTACCTGGGGGCCTAAAAAGGTCACTTTGGCAGAATCATAAAAGGATAACCTGAATCATAATGGACAGTTAACTATTATGTTAATCGTATCAAATTGGTGACGGAATTATCAGCTATTTTTTGTCTGTGCTAAAATACCAATCAATCCAATCCAAATCCAATCCCAATCTCTTTGATTATACCTACGTAGTGCAGCGAAAAAAACACACGGACTGTCTTCGCCATATTATAATTCATATTGTTATCCATTTATGATTTTGCCAAAGTGGCCTTTTTAGGCCCCCTGTCATCATCATCAACATTTCAGCCGGAAGACGTCCACTGCTGGACATAAGCCTCCCCCAAAAGGGGGGGGGGGGGTTGCCATATTCGCCACGCTTGGCAGGCGGGTTGGCGATCGCAGTATGGTATGGTGGTGGAATGCATAGAGAACGCTGCTGCCCATTCTCCGGTACGCCCCTTAGTCGCCTTTTACGACACCCACGGGAAGTATGGCGTGGTGCTATTAAGACTCCTGTACCTGCACTAAATAAAACAACGGCTATGCTAATTTTATGAATTTTCAACGAGCAAAATCTACTAAATCCATGATAAACAACTTTCAACACCAACCTACTACGAAACAACTATAAAATAAAACGTTGTCTCAATTTGGCTCACAAACTGGGTTTCACTTACGTATCTGGTCACAAGCTTTGGTGACAAAGATATTCTGGCTCTGTGCCAATTCGTGAAATATATCGCGTAGTCTTTTGAATAAAGTCTGCTATTGCAGTTGTCCTATCCACTGAGGTGGCAACATGTAACTTTTGGCGCCATGTGATTTAATATTATCGAGTGGGAAGAAATTGCAGGAAAGATGTTATGTAGGCAATGCAGCTCAGATAAAATTGGCACTGGAAAAAATAATATTTAACTCAATAGGGGTTGATACCAGAAGGCCAAGTCCCGTAATAAAAAACAGGGGGCCTAAAAAGGACACTTTGGCAGAATCAAAAAAGGATAACATTATGAATCATAATGGACAGTTAACTGTTTACTTAATAGTATCGAATCCCATTGGTGAAGGATTTTTCAGTAATTTTTTTTTGTCTGTGCTAAAATACCAATCAATCCAATCCAAATCCAATCCCAATCTATAATACTTACGCAATATATATACTTACGCAGTGCAGCGAAAAAAAGAAAAACACGGGCTGTCTTCGCCATAATATGATTCATAATAGTATCCTTTTATGAATTTTCAAAGTGGCCTTTTTAGGCCCCCAGACTGTGAACATTCTTAAAATTACAGGAATTGCCACTCAGATAAGTATGATGGCAAAGGTGAAAGCTTGGTAAGGTTGGGGTTGTACTGCGGGGTAACTGCGTAACACACTAACAGTAGAAATGGCTTTCATGTTGACAGTTCAATAAAACTCATTGCGTTATTTACGTTGTTGCGCAGATACATTTTTCGAACATGAAGCAATGGATTAGCAATATCCTTGAAAATTATTCAGAATGAATGAGAATAATTTTTTTTGGTTGAGCCGGGACCAACGGCTTAACGTGCTTTCCGAGGCACGGAGGGGTCTCGGTATGTAAAGATGGTCACCCATCCACAGACCAACCGCGGCAAGCGTAGCTTCACTGCTTCAGTGCTCTCTGTTCAGTGCGACAATCTTAGTAGCTAATAAAGATAAAATTCGTAAAATACGTATTCCTTTGTATGAAACTGACGAGTCAGAAACGCATTCTCTCGACGACAGCCGGACTGTTGGTCTCTATTAGATACACTAGTTCACTGATTTTCAAATGTCACAGCATCATGCTGAGATAGTAAGCCTTTTGACCGCGTTTATGACTTTCTTTTTAGGTATCCATTTTGATTTTTTTTATGTTTGTTTAGTTTATTTTGTGATCTTCCAGTGCGAGTTACAATAAATACTTTCTTCTCTGTTTACATTTTTTTGAAAAAGTAAAGTTATCCTCATGAATACTCGTAGTATGCTATGTTGTCAGTTAAGTTGTGAGTTGAGTTTTGTAGTATTACAATTTGGACAAATAAAGCATTCATTGCATTGCATTTTCATTTTTTTAAATAAAGCAGTAAGGCCTTTTGTACACACAGATTTTTCTTGCAGTGAAAAACTAAGGTTTATTCACCGTGTGTAGGCACGGTTCGTCAGTGTTGTATGGATCATTAGCAGCGCCCCGCGGATTCACCCGCATAAGTTTCAATCCCGTAGGAATATCGGGATAAAAATTATTCTATGTCCTTTCACGGGACTCAAACTATGACTATACCAAATTTCGTCTAAATCCGTTCAGGGGCTTAAGTGTGAAGAGGTAACAGACAGACAGATACATTTTCGCATTTCTAATATTAGTATGGATTATGGAAACTTGTTAATGAACACGCATTTTTCTTCGGCGCGGTTTATATTCCGTGCCGTAAAGAAACCGTGCCGTGTACAAAAGGCCTAACAACATAGAAAGGCGAATGCTTTGGCCCGTTTACGTTAGATAAGAATTATTAGACTTTTGCACCTTGCCCGCGGTTCTAGTGGCCTAAAATAAAATTCAGGAAAGTTCCGAACAATCCAATTGGCGAGATCAGGAAAAAATAAAAGGGGCCAAGGTCCAGGGTTTAATAAATTAAGAAATAAATAAGCATTCAGCTAATGCAAAGGAGTTTGGCTGTTAGCTTGCTTTTGTACAAGTGTTTTGTCAGTTTTTATAATTATGGACTGCTTGTGCCAAAAAGTATGGGAGTCGTTTTTTGTGAGAAATTATTTTCTAAGGAGTAATTTTTCAAAATAAATAAATGGAAAACTGTTTCAATTGATAATTTTATGAAAAACTAGCTTCTACCCGGGACTTCGTCCGCGCGAAATTTCACCCTCCTCCATTCACCCTCTTAGGGGTGGAATTTCGAAAAAGCTTCTTCTTAGTGGATACTAACTCACAATTCTTTGTGAACACCCTCCAAATTTCATGTCTCTAGGACCAACGGAGTAGGCTGTGTGTTGATACATCAGTCAGTCAGGACTTTGAATTTTATATACAAGGTTATTAGTAAAACATTAACAACCTCTTAAGAGGTCATTGTACTCATCATTATGAACAACTTTTACTATGGGACCAATGTTGAAATCGCAAAAAAATCTGCTGTTCCCGACGTGTATGTACGTATGTTCATATAACTCGTCAAACAGCTGATTTTTTTTTGGCGATTTCAGGTTGCGCGGTAAACTCTGCTTGCGAGATGCACGATTATGCGTGACGTCAGTATGACGCGTAGGTCGCATGTGGCGTTGTAGATACCGCTACAACAGTATTATACTTTTTTCCTAACCTAATTCAATCAATCAACTCGGCCTCACGTAGTAATTCCTTGGTAGATTCACATAATTGCTAATCATACATACACATAATTGCTGGATAAATACACACACCTACTTCGTATTCTATGTGTATTTTCAGGTCTTTGTGATATTTGAACGAAGGTAGAAGTTGTATAAAATAAAATCTCGTCGATATATATTATGACATATTTAAATACGCCCACCATGCACTGAAACCCTTATTACACAACACAACACGTCACCAGACAGTTATGCAGCTGAAAAAATTATAGCAATATAGATATAGATAGAAAAAAATCAATAATTCTTATGGATACAGGTAAAACTTAACTACACTTGACCAATTTAATACAAGCCAAGTCTCACCACACTGCAGATCATAATTGGCAGTCGCTTAAAGTGAAGGAATCTTAAAATTGGCACAAAACACAAGAGATAGTCTACCCCTTTCGTTATCGACCCATAATAGACCCAGCAAATTAAATTCCTCAGTCGGATTATGGTGAGATATACCTTTTTAGAGCCATCTGTTTAAACTGTCTGCTTTGTTAAGGAATGGTTTACACTTGAGCTTGTTTATGCATTTTAATAACACAGCTGTAAAGGTACATTTATAGCACTTTGTGATATAAACCCGCACTTAATTCATGCTTTTCTGTGACTTACGTGATCCACTTTTTTTAAGGGGCTTACAGGACCTAAACACAAAAAACGAAAGGTTTAGAAACAATTCAAGTATATGATCGACTACAGTAAACAAAATCAGAAAAATATATGATATTCTTCAGGATATATGCTAGGTAGATAGTGTATTGAAAACATAATACAACTGATTTGATATGATAGAAAAAAATCATGAAGATACCTCTAAAAACTTTCTTAGTTTACATACAATAATTCTGATTTTTTGTCTGATTATTCTACAAGCAACATACTAAAACACTAGTGCTTTAATTTGTTAGTCCATACAATAGATTTATTGTAATTAAATAATTGCTTCATATTTTGCAATAAATTATCAGCGTTGTGTCATCGCGCTTCTCTTTCTTTTCTATGCAGTCTGACAAAGACCGCGCTTTAGGTCATGAAGTCGCCTTAAGTGCGGGTTTAGGTCACATGAGCTTTAAAATAGTATACAGGGTTATTGGTAAAACATTAAAAACCTCCTAAGAGGTCATAGTACTCATCATTATGAACAACTTTTAATATGGGAACAATCATGAAATCGCGAAAAAAAAAATTCAGCTGTTCCCTACATTTATGTTCGTATAACTCGTCAAAATGTAGGGTACAGCTGATTTTTCGGGTTTGGTCTCATAGTAAAAGTTGTTCATAATGATGAGTACAATGACCTCTTAAGAGATTGTTAATGTTTGACCAATAACCCTGTATAATATTTTTTTAAATTTAAAAACGAATGAACTTCAACACAAATGCATACAATTATCGGCACGGATCTTGAGCGCTGACCTTCACTTGCGCAAAAGTGAGTTATTGGGTTCCTTTGGTGGGATGAAGTGAGGTGCGGGAGCGGGGTATATATATTGTCGTACAGTGACGATGATAATAATAATATTATTATTATATAATATTATGTTTTATTTTGCCATAAGTATACGATGCGCAAAGCGATCCCCACTCTACCGCCGAGCGCTCAAGATCCGTGCCGGTAACTATACTGCCTTGCATTACATTACGAAGTAAGGATAAAAGTTCCTCGTCCTCATGGGTTAAGTGCGTCACTTTAAAAAGATGCAGATACGGTTTTAGTATAAAATGGTTTTATGGTCCTCATAAAAATGTATTATAACATCTTGTCCATGGTACACCCGTGTCTAGACGAAGTCATATTCTATCAGTTTGCGTAAGTTGTGCAGACAAATAAAAAAAAGCCGGTCAAGAGCGAGTCGGACTCGTGCACCGAGGGTTCCGTAACAACATATGTTTTCATCATCGGCGAGGTCTATATTCGTCAGAGAATTTAACACTGCGGTGTAGAATATTGCAGTTTTAGTTCAGCGCCATCTCTTGACCGATAGCGGAACTAATGTAACTTTTATTGATGATTTCTGAAAAAGTGTGCTATTTAGAGACATCGTTTTATTTTTCCTGCAATCTTTACATAAACTTCAATCACATAAAATAATTTCAGATTTTTCTCTATGCAAACTTCGGTGATCATCGGTGATGAAAGGGGGGAACGGTATTTTTTTGTATTTTTTCATCTAAAGTCGAAAACTATGCGGCCTAAAAAAAAAAAATATTGAGAATGTGCAAACAGCGCTCTTCCATATGATACCCCACATGCCCTAGTAGCCCCACTTCAAATTTTTCAGACACCCTTTCAGTCCCTGTTGCAAACAAATAAAATTTTTTTTTTTACTTATTTGCAGAATAGTAGGGCAAACGTCATCTAAAGCTATTCCTTATTAGTTCTAGTATTATTAGTTCTTGAGATATCCAGCTGTGACAGACGGATAGACAGACAGACAGACAGACTGAGTCGCACCATAAGGGTGCCTTTTTGGTACGGAACCCTAAAAGCATGAACGACTTAGCAGAAATTTAATAAGGCATGATGGAATGCTCTCATACAATCCAATTACAAAACAGTCTACTATAATCAGCCTATAACGTTCCCACTGCTGGGACTGGTATATGTCACATGTCTTCGAACTTTTGACCTTAGGACATGCCAGTTTCTTCACGATGTTTTCCTTCACCAAGAAAAAGAAGAGCAATATTGATGAAATAAATAACACAAAGTAAAGCGCCTGACTGGGTTAGAACCCACGACCTTCAACTCGTAAGTCGGGGCCGTTACCACTGGGCCATCACTGCTCTCAAAACAGTCTAAGTAACACCAATCTCCAACAAAAAAAAAGTCAAAATCGGTTCAGCCCTTTGGGAGCTACGATGGCCCAGACAGACACACAGATACACAAACACACACGTCAAACTTATAACACCCCTCTGTTTTTGTCGGGGGTTAAAAAACCGACCCTCTCAAGCAAAAAAGGCGCAATATTTTGCCATATTATGACGTTTTATATACGACAAGAGACGTTCGCAAGTCATAATACCGCCTAATCCCCATCACTTGCAAGCTGGGGTAAGCCAGGGGTAAATCAGGTCGAGGGTATCACCACAGAGTAGATGGGTGCAGAAGGCGAAGAGTGAAAACCGGTGCACGCACACATAGCCCCGTACAGACGAACAAGCTATTTGGAGTACAGGTAAAAATATTCATTTTTCCGTTACCCTGCTAATATTGGTTTTTATTGTGTGCGTAATATTTTTTTATGCTGTAGAGTTCCTCATCTGCCAAGCTTTTGTCATCTATTTGGGGAGGGGGGGGGGGGGGGGGAGGGGCGTTCCAGTGAAACCGGATGCAGCTGTTTTCCGTGGAGCGACTGTCTATCTGACCTCCACAACCCAGCTACTGGATAACACGATACCCTTAGTAAGACTTGTTGTCATACTTTCGGGCTTCTGTAGACCCGTAAGGACTGTCAAAGATCAACGACTGACAGCCTGGACCAATGGTCCAAAGTGCTTTCCGAGGCACGGAGGGGTCTCGGTATGTAAAGATGGTCACCCATCCACGAACCAACCGCAACAAGCGTATCTTACACTGATCGATCAACCCACGCGGCTGTTATTACTTAACCACGAGCCCCCCGAGCCTCAGCATACTTAAGAGAGCTATGTAAATCAACTCAGTACACACAGCATTTTTTAAAGTAGTTGCAAGTTAGCTGCCTGTATACCAAATAGCTTGTTTGGCTGTACTTACGAACATTTCCAAAGTTAAACAAATGACAGTCGCGAGTGCGCTTGCACTCGCTGTACGTAGACACGTGTCTGTGTGTGTGTATTTTCGTTCGTTGCTTGGAGCCAACCTTCTGTGTCTATCTATTCTGTGGTGTTTCGATGGGAAAATGTGTTACCTTGTGACTGAGATTATGTGTAGGTCAAGCAAGATTGCATACCCCGGAACATAAAGGGCTAAGGAAGGAACACGGGTGGGTTTTAGTCAGTAAGACTCTGACACTCCCTTCCACTCCACCTATAGCGGGAGGGCTGTAAGTTCACTCATCCTCCATAGAAAAGGGAGGATCCTCCGACCAGATGGGTGTTGTGTCCGGCGGGCAACTGCACGATGATTCATATCGGGCCGTTGTATCTATGCTAGTTGCGCGGTAAACTCTGCTTGCGAGATGCAGGATTTTGCGTGACGTCAGTACGACGCGTTGTTCTCATGTGGCGTTGTAGATAGTGTAGCGGACACTATTATTAGATCGCAAATTAAAAAAAAAATTAAAACTAACATGTCTTTTTTAATTTCACCTCCACTTTTAGACTACAATTTTCAGGGTGCAAACGCCTGAAAAACTTCTCGCAAAATATTTCAAGTTAACACCGACCTCCAAAATACCGTTCGCCAATCAATACCGAAACCCGAAGCTCTCAGGGCAGAATTTTAAAACTCTCCCAGCGGAAAATATTCGAAACAAACTTTTAACTGTAATAAACCTATTTCTGCAACTTGTTGCGCCAGGTTAGGTTGTTGACATATTTACAACTGGTTGCTGGTTCAAGTACCTACCTACCCTTTTTAGAGTTCCGTATTCAAAGGGTAAAAACGGGACCCTATTACTAAGACTCCACTGTCCGTCTGTCTGTCACCAGGCTGTATCTCATGAACCGTGATAGCTAGACAGTTGAAAAATTTCACAGATGATGTATTTCTGTTGCTGCTATAACAGCAAATAATAAAAATAAAATCAAGTTAAAATTTAAAGAGGTATAAAAGAAACGTTTTTCGGCGTTTTATGCTTTGTGGTACGGAACCCTTCGTGTGCGAGTTCGACTCGCAGTTGGGCGGTTTTTTTTGTGTGAAAACAGACGACTTTTTTGGGGGCGTTGTAAGTACGGTTTTTTCGGAATATGTAAATTTTACCCCGTCCCAGTATATGATACTCTCTATACATCATAATAGCAGGACATTATATTCTCATAATACGAGTAGAATATACGCGAAATAAGATATTCGCAAAACATGATAAACGCAAGACATCATATTCTAAGTACACTCAGGCTGAGAATATCATTTTCGGCGACAGACCACAATTCTGTTATTTTAGAGAAATCTTGCCACGTCTTGCTGTGCTGGCTCTTTACCAGTTTTTAGTCACGTCAATAAAAAAAAGTTGAGTCCTCATAGCTAGGGGTATCTGAAAATACCGCATACGTATATTCCGCGATTTTTGATAGTTTAGGAGATATGATTTTATTTTTGGGGAAATTCTTCGGGGATATCTTTAAAAGTTTACTACATCAGAAACTATTGCTCAAATTCACAGTATGCAGTGAACTCCAAGTTTCATTAAAGAACTTTCCAGTACTGACTCTGTACTGTACTTTCCGGTATCTATTGCTCTTAACGTCGTCGTCGTCGTCGTGCGTCTTTCTTTCTTTCTAACGTGCAACCGATGGCAAAGGCGTAGCCGATACCGAGCGGGATTCCAGGAATGGAAACTCGCGGATAAAGCCGGAACACACATTAGTCAAAACATTTTGCCAGTGATCGATAGAGTGCTTATACATAGGAGGGGTTCGTGAATAACCGGTCAAGCTCCGCGCGTAACCTATGTCGTTGTCGTCGTCGTTTCAGCCGATAGACGTCCACTGCTGGACATAGGCCTCCCCCAATTTTGGGGGGGGGGGGGTTTGCCATAATCGCCACACTTGGCAGGCGGGTTGGCGATCGCAGTATGGTATAATGGTGGAATAAATAGAGAACGCTGCTGCCCATTCTCCGGTAAGACCCTTAGTCGGCTTTTACGACACCCACGGGAAGTAAGGGGTGGTGCAATTCTTTAAGTCCGGCACCACACAGACAATGTGTAACCTATGTAGTACGATACAATAGAAAATCAATTGTGTCTCATTAGCGGAGCTAAATAACAACAGTCGCACGGATCGATTGAAAGTTAAGCTACGCTTGCCGAGGTCGGTTCGTGGATGGGTTACCAACGTGCCTCTATTCTATTTTAAATAAATGTCAAGCAAAGCCGATGTCGACTATTCTGCCAATGTCAAAAGTGAGCTGAAAAAAAAAGTGTGCTTAAGAAAAAAAAAATTGGAAAAAGGTTTAAAACAAATAAAATTATTTGATTAATCCAGATGATGCAATGTAGATCTTGCTGGGTTAGTAAGGGACTGAAACAAACAAAAAATAGAAATAAATAAATATTATATGTAATTGTTAAAACATAAAATACACGCATACCACACCCACTGTATACAGAATAATTCATAATTTTGTGTTATTGTGACGGATGAAGGTTAGGTTAGGTTAGCGCAAGCGCAAGCAAATCTGGAGAGGAGTATGTTAGTAAAGACGGGAAATTAATCAAAAGAGGCAACTTAAATTTTGGATGGCGCCTATATAGATCTAAAGGTGGAACGTTGTTGGAGCATTCAAAGAAGATGTGTTCCAGAGTACCCTCTTCCAACCCCCACTCACAGAGAGGGGAGTCTCGAACACGAATCTTTTGCAAAAAAACCGGAGTACAACAGAAACCTAACCTCCGTGCCTCATTAAGAACGCTAAGCCGTAGGTCCCTGCTATCATTTGTAGACCTTTTGACAGTCGTTACGGGTTGTGAGAAGATCGAACGTCTGGGTTGCTAGACGTACCGGTCCTACCAAGGAGTATCATATTACCCAGTAGCTGGGTAATAAAGGTCAGATAGGCAGTCACCCTTTGTAAGATACTGGTATTCAGGCTGCATCCGATAAGACTGGAAGCCGACCCCAAATCAGTTGAAAAAAGGCTAGGCTGATGATGCAGGCTAAGACACGCACGCCGACACAGTCATCACTTCGTGCACAATAGTTAGTTTTTATAATTAAAATAATATGTATATTTAGGTTAAGGTATTTATCTATGGGCCTGCGATGCCTGAAATAAATGGATTATTATTATTATTAAGACAGAGCAGTAATAATGTTGATGTAGGCGAGGAATACCCCAGAAAAGGTCGATGAATGTGTGGGGGGTGATATGAATGAAAAGGGAAAGCGAATGAATGAAAGCATGCTGGGCAGACGGTGGCTTACCCCTCGGGGTGTACAAGCGTGATGTTATGTTAGCCGGAGCAGTTTTGCCTTGTGTCAAAGCTGTTTATTCAGTAGATTTTCGTCAACTTTTGGTTACGAGTACCTACGGGATGTTTTGTTTTTTCGTTTCTTCCCACTAACATTATAAAGGCGAATGTTTGTGAGGGGGTGAGTGTGTGGGTGTGTGTCTTTATATGTTTGTTACTTCTTCACGCTCAAACTTCTCGACCAATTTAAATAAAATTTTATTTGGAAATAGCTGACACCCTGGATTAACATATAGGCTACTTTTTATCCCGTGGGAATAAGTTATTCATAAAATTTTACAGGAGTCTTAGGAGTTTATTTAAACTATTGTGTGCGTCTGACTAAAGACAGTCTTGAAATGTCAGCCTGTCTATACACGGCCTTATAGTTTTAAGCTTGTTTATAACATTGAAGTCGATATTTGTTGAGAGTTTGTTTGCACAACAGTTGAAAGTTTCATTAGTAAGAAGAGTTGAGTACTTATATAATTAGTTAACTTTGCATAAACTGAACTTTACTCTAATTTATATGGAGGTACTTTATGAAGTAAAACATCTAGTGCAGTACCAGCGGACCCTACCAGAATACCAGCGCTGTGACATTTATTTTTTAAATGCCACAGCATCATGCTGAGATAGGAGCCTTTTGGCCTCGTATAGGACTTTGTGTTGCATTTTCCCTCTGTTACTTTTTTAGGGTTCCGTACCCAAAGGGTAAAAACGGAACCCTATTACTAAGACTTTGCTGTCTGTCCGTCTGTCCGTCTGGCCGTCTGTCCGTCTGTCCGTCTGTCTGTCACCAGGCTGTATCTCAAGAACCGCGATAGCTAGACAGTTGAAATTTTCACAAATTATGTATTTCTGTTGTCGCTATAAAAACAAATACTAAAAACAAACTAATTAAATATTTAAGGGGGTTCCCATACAACAAACGCGATTTTTTTGCCCTTTTTTGCTCGATATCAAAAATGGCAACAGGTAGGCACTTGAAATATTCACAAAATACTCAGTTGTATTTTAACTTTAATAAAAAATAATAAAATTAAAATAAAATAAATATTTAAGGGGGGCTCCCATACAACAAACATGTTTTTTTTTGGCGTTTTTGCCTTGTGGTACGGAACCCTTCGTGTGCGAGTCCGACTCGCACTTGGCCAGTTTTTTTATATAAATTGGATTTTTATTTTACTGTGTTTAGTTTAGTTTGTGATCTTCCTGTACGAGTCGCAATAAATACTTTTTCTTTCTTTCTTTCTTTACACAATTATTGTGTAGTTTGAAATAATACCGGCTTTCAGGGACATCGACGCGCAACCAGCTTGGTAATTGCGTAACACATTATCAGTAGGAATAGCTTATATTTTGACAGTTCAACAAGATTCATTGCGTTATTGACATTGTTGAGCGGATTTTTTTTTTCGAACATATGACGCAATGAACTAGCAACATCCTTCAAAATTATTCAGATTATTAAGGGTGCTGTTACCATGGATTTATTACACGATTTTAAACCCCCTGCGAGAAATATGTCGTCGGTTATTTAAAAAAAAAAACTAATAATAAAAGCTTGTAAAAGATGCTGTTTCATACATTGTGACCACGTATACAGGGTGGAATTTTCGAAGTGTACCTGGAGGGAAATTACTCTAAATACTAAAGACAGCAAATTCTACTCAAAGGAAACATTCCTTTATTTAAAAAAAAAAACAAAAATGCATTTAAAGATTTTTGAAAATACGCTTGCCACACCCGGGAATCGAATCGACTAAAATCCGAAAAAATAGCATCTCGTGCGTTTATGGCACTAATCGATAGTTCGATCGATCGATAAAATGTTGTCCAATTCCATCCTGTATATTGCCCTTTTGTATGAAATAGCAAATGTTTTTTGATAACTTTCTTAAATTTCTATGCTAGGTGGCTAGAATCATTTGCTAAATCTCCTTGTATCCGAAATCCCGACCACTCGTTATTTCGAACTGCCCCGGTATCTAGATCAAACTGGAATGCAGAGAAAAAAGGCGGAACTTTACAACGAATTCTCTTTCCACGAAACGAAAATAAAAAGTATTTTTTACACTGCCATTGCTCAAATAGTGAATGCAGTTTGCTAGAGGCAAACGCACCGCCTTGCTGCCAGGCTGTTACTGTAGAACCCTTGACGCGTGAAAACGATGCCTAAAGCGCTTTACAGCGCTGCAAACGCTGCGATATACAAGTTAAGGATATCTATTTTTTGTATGTAAAAACGTGCGAAATGTCGAGATTTTCTCTTAGTTCTGAACAGAAATCCATACTTGATACGGACGACTCAAAACACAGATATTTTAGAAAAACAGCTCTAGATGAACAGCACATTAATATTATATAATATAGGTAGATTATAAATTTTGCTTTTTTAATATGCAAGAGAAGAAAAGCGTGAGTCTATGTTTGTGTATATACATGCCATCTTTTTTTGTTTTTTTAACGGGTTTATATGACCTAAGCCGCGGTCACTGTCGGACTGCATAGAAAAGAAAGAGAAGCGCGATGACACCACACTGGTAATTTATTGCAAAATACTTATGAAGCAATTATCTATTTACAAAAAATGTATTGTTTGGACAAAAAAATTAAAGTACTAGTGCTTTAGTATGTTGCTTGTAGAATAATCTGACAAAAATCAGAATAAATCTGACAAAAATATAATAATCTGACAAAAATATTTATATTAAGTAGTATGGTTTTTATTGTAAAAAGTAATAAAACTTCAGAGTGGCTTACAACAGACAGTCATTTATTTTAGAATGTTCCAGATACGTCACACAGTTTAGGTACACTAGTAAATACTAGATGGAGCTTGTACTAAGTAGTTTCTTTTGATACATATTTAACATCCTCTCGTAACAAAATAAACTACACAAACATTAACATAAATAAAATATAAAACTATGTTGAGACAAAACTTATACCTTCTCAACACCCATTAAACTTAGAAACTTATAATGTTTATTGCTACAAAGACTTTTTGTAAGTAAATCAGCTGGCATTTCAGAGGTAGATACATATTCAAGCTTGACTCTATTATGAAATACACATTCACGAACAAAATGATGTCGAACATCTATGTGTTTTGTCCGTTTGTGAAATAACGGATTAGCAGCTAAACTTAGTGAGCTTTGGCTATCACTATAAAGGCTTACAGGTATCCTTTCATTTATTTCTAACATATCACATAGTAAATTGTTTAAATAAATAGCCTCCTTGCAGGCTTCAGACAACGCCATGTATTCAGCTTCTGTTGATGACAAAGCTACAGTTCTTTGCTTTCTGGACTCATAAGAGATAACACAACCTGACATAACAAAACAAAAGCCGGTATAAGACCTTCTGTCTAAAGTACATGATGCCCAGTCGGCATCAACAAAACCATGTAAACAACTATCACTCTCTTTCTTATACACTAAACCATAGCTTTTAGTTTTCTGCAGATATTTCAACAATCTTTTTAAATGTTTCCAATGTGTTTCTTTAAAACAATTATTATATTGACTTAAATAACTAACACTATAAGCTATATCTGGTCTTGTTGACACAGAGAGGTACATTAGACTACCAATCAACTGTTGGTAAGGGTATTTTTTATCACAATGATTATCTACATCTTTGTCTAACTTTAAATTAACTTCCATAGGGGTATCTGAGCAATGACAATCTGTCATATTAAATTTATCTAAAATATTACATAGAAATTGCTCTTGGTCAACAGTAATACAGTCTTTTTTAACAGTAACTCTCATGCCTAGACACTGTTTAATCTGACCTAAATCCTTTATTTTGAATTTATTTATAAGTTCAGTTTTTAACTGTAAATAAGAGTTTTTACAATCATAGAACACAAAGAAATCATCCACAAATAAAGCAACAAACACTTTGACATTATTATTATACTTTATAAAGAGACAAGGTTCATACTTAGACTTTCTGTAACCTAAACCTATCAAACAATCTTCCACTCTAGTATACCAGGCCCTAGCAGATTGTTTGAGACCATAGATTGCTCTTTTTAATTTTAACACTTTATTATGACAATTCTCAAATGAAGGTATTTCAGTAAATACATTTTCATCTAGAAAACCATTCAAAAAAGCTGTTGGTACATCAAGGTGATTCATATTAAGGTTTAGTTTAACAGTTAAAGCAAAAAGTAATCTAAGGGTAGAATACCTTAATACAGGGGAGAAAGTTTCAGTAAAGTCAATACCTTTCTTCTGAGTAAAACCTTTTGCAACCAGCCTTGCTCTGTACCGCACTTCACCATCACTATTGTATTTCTTCTTGAACACCCACCTGTTTTTAACCACTGTACCATCCTTTGGTCTGTTCACAAGCTCCCAAGTGTCATTGTCCTTAAAAGATTTCAACTCTTCCTTCATTGCACATTGCCACTGTACTGCCTCAGGTCCACTAGTAGCTTCATTTAGTGAAATCTGCTCACCTGTCACATCTTCCACACACATATTGGAATAACCATAGTAATTTGGTTTTCTTATGGTACGTTTCTTTGGAAGATCCAAAACCTGTGACTGAGTCACAACAGTTGTATCAGCCGGTGTGAGAGGATCATGAAAACTGTCTTCTGATTCACTTGATGTTTCATCAGGAACGTAAGTTGCATCACTCGGATCATCTTCTATCACATCTGTGCTATCTGACTTACTGTTCTCTATGCACTGTGCTGGCTGTTGGTCCTCTATTAGTACAGTTGCTGACGATCTGCCATTGGTGTCCTCCATGACTACCACATCTCTGGCAACAATGATCTTCTGTGACTGTGGGTCAAATAGACGGCAACCTTTGGTATTATCTGAGTAACCAACTAGGAACATCTTGTTTGCCTTCTTGTCCCACTTTTTACGCTTGTCTTTGGGCACATGGACCATCACTGGGCTGCCAAAGATCCGCAAATGACTAACATTTGGCTTTCTGCCCGTCCACATTTCATAGGGTGTAATATCCCTATCTAGGCTTGCAGCTGGCGATCTATTCTTCAAATATGCAGCTGTATTAACAGCCTCCGCCCAGAACTTTTTTTCAAAATTGGCATCAAATAGGAGACAGCGTGCCTTCTCAACAATAGACCTGTTATACCGCTCAGCGACTCCGTTCTGTTCAGGAGTATATGCAGTTGTTTTCTGATGTACTATACCACTTTTTTTCAAATAGTCCTCCATTTCAGTTGAACAGAACTCACCGCCATTATCCGAACGTAATGTTTTTATTTTCTTGGATTGCTGATTCTCGACTAACCTTTTAAACTCTTTAAAGTACTTGAAAGTTTGATGTTTTGACTGAAGAAAATACACAAAACTCATTCGACTGTAGTCATCAACAAAAATCAGAAAATAAGAAGCCTTTCCAAGTGATTTATTTTCCATTGGTCCATATAAGTCCGTGTGGACCAATTCCAGCACATCCTGACTTCTGCTCATACTCACAGGGAATGGTAACCTTGTCTGTTTACCCTGGCAGCATACCGTACAGCTGGATTTGTCAATTTCACCACCTTTGTCAAAGAATTGTACGCCTTCAACTGCTCCATTTTGCATTTTGCATAGGTCATTAAGATTTATGTGACGTAATCGTCTGTGCCACGTCGTACTTGAAGCTTTAATTGCCGCCGCTAGTAATTGCTGAGACTTCACAATGTTTAATTTGTATACTTCGTTTTCTAACCTTGCTTCACCAATGCAATCATTCTGTGAGTTGTATATGAAGCATCCCTTGTGAGTAAATGTCACATTGTTTCCACTTCCAATTATACGACTAACCGATAACAAATTCGTGGTGAGGTTAGGCACATATAATACATTGTTAACCTGTATATCATACTGCTTGTTTCCAACTGCAGTCGTAATTTGCAAGTCTCCCGAACATACTACTTGTACACTTGTTCGATTAGCTAATATTATTTCCTTAGTTTTTGGTTGATACGAAAAAACTGGGCCCATAACCTAATAAAACTTCAGAGTGGCTTACAACAGACAGTCATTTATTTTAGAATGTTCCAGATACGTCACACAGTTTAGGTACACTAGTAAATACTAGATGGAGCTTGTACTAAGTAGTTTCTTTTGATACATATTTAACAAAAAGAAAGTTTTTAGAGGTATCTTCATGATTTTTTTCTATCGTATCAAATTAGTTGTATTATGTTTTCAACACACTACTATCTACCTAGCATATATCCTGAACAATAATATATATATTTCTGATTTTTTTTACTGTCATATACTTTCATATACTTTTATTGCTTCTAAAACTCGCGTTTTTTGCATTTAGGTCCTGTAATGCCATAAATATGTTTTTTTATGGATCCTGGGATCTGCAATTTATTTATTTTGTTTTTTATTAATGCGTAAGTAACTCTTTAGGCAGACTATGGCAGAAAGGATTTCAATGAAGTTTGGCACAACATGACATGAGTAGGATATACGAGTACTGATAAAGGTAGGTAAAGTTTCATAAAAATGGGATAATTTAGAACTTTGATGTCCTAGATCCAAAAAAACATGTGATATCTAGGTACGGTCAGCAACAAAAGTCGATTAACACTTCAGTTTTTTTAATCTCAGTTATTGCACAAAATATTTGTTCAAAAATTGCAGCAGAAGTACAATGCAATTTTGAACAAATATTTTGCTCAAGAACTGGGATTAAAAAACTGAAGTGTTAATATTTTGCGCAACTCTTTACCTGCGTCTGTGTTTCCGAGCACTTACAGCCCGAATCTCTTCAAAGTAAGAGTGAACAGGCTTCTTCTGGGTAAGCTCACTCCATCGTCGACTTTGTCTCTGTCACCTCTGACCTAGACTAGAGTCAAGAGCAAACCCATTTCAAATAAAAAAAAAAACTGAGATTAAAAAATTGAAGTGTTAATCGACTTTTGTTGCTGACTATACCTACATCCACGTGCTGGGCACGCGTGGTGGATTATCACCCATGCCCACTCACAGAGAGAAAGCATGTGTCCCAGAAGTGGGAACTTTATAGGCTAATTCTGTAAAATTTAATTTCGATACAGGAAAGCGTAATAAGGAACTCAAATGGAGTTGGGCAAGGCACCTGACAAGGTGCAGTAATGACAGGTGAACTAAGGCGGTCTAGTCACGGCGGTTAGTCAGTATGAGTCTGACACTCCCTTCCGCTCCACCCAGAGCGGGAGGGGTCATTTGACGATTTCCCATCCCAAAAAGAAAAAAAAAAGGCGGTGACAGAGTGGCGTCCAAGGACTGGAAGACAAGATGTCGGTCCTCTGGCGGCGAGATAAGTACATGTCTTTGTTATCATCGCAGGCAAAACCTGGATGAGGCCGGCACAGGAGCGTGAGGATTGTCACAAGAAAAGAGAGGTGATTGAGTTGAGAGGTGGTAAGGTTGGGGAGGGAGGGGGGGTGACGGGGGAGGAGGCCTCTCTTTTCTTGTGCTTCATAGACAGCCCGACTTCAACCACTGCTGGGCCTATTCCCAGCATGATGATGACCAAGATGAGGGTAGTTGGGGCACCGCTTGACTGTCCTGCTACCAACGGTGCCGACATGCTAAAATTTCAAACTCAAACTCAAAGCATTTATTTCAATTAAACCAATTTTGAATTTGAATGGCACACAGGCACTTTTGAATTGCCAAGGGGTCGGTCAGTCAGAAATATGAAGCTAGTTGCCCATTTCAAAGTGTAGGTACCTATGGAGAAGAATGGGCAAGAAACTCCATGGACAATTTCCATCACAGCATTACAATTGTCACTACAATACGTATTAACGCAAGAGATGTTTTCTCTCTAATCTCTATCTCGCAGTTCACTGCCGAGACTTTCTTTGCCATTCATTCTCCATAAAAGGAAACCAATTAACTAAAGATGCTTCGTGGATGTTCGAGGAAACATTCTAATTAATCTGAAACGTCTGGCGATCAATTCGTGGCATCTTCAAACTTTATGAATGTACAGTCAAAGATCGAACAGGTTGTCCATTACTGGCACATATGTCTTTTTCAAACTGTTACGTAAAATGTTAACAGTAAGTGAAATAATTATGCAGGGGATGGTGGTGGTCCGTGGATGGGTGACCATATTTACATACCGAGCCCCTCCGTGCCTCGGAAAGCACGTTAAGCCGTTGGTCCCGGCTGTCATTCTTGGAGCTTTGACAGCCGTTACGGGTCATGAGAAGCTCGAAAGTCTGACAACCAGTCTTACCAAGCGGTATCGTATTACCCAGTAACTCGGTTGTGAAGGTCAGATAGGCAGACGCTCCATGTAAAAACCTGTATTCAGCTGCATTCAGTCGGACTGGAAGCCGACCCCAACATAGTTGGGAAAAGGCAGGCAGATGATGATGGTGGCCCAGTGGAAACGGCCCCGACTTACGAGTTGTAGACCGTAAGTTCGAACCCAGGCAGGCTCTTTACTTTGTGTAATTAATTACATCACCAATGCAGCAATGCTCTCAAAACGGTGAAAGAAAACACAGTGAGGAAACCAGCACATTCTAGAACCAAAAATTTGAGGACATGTGGCATTTACCAATCCGCACTAGGCCCGCGTGCGCGTGGTGGAATAAGCCCACTCCCTCTTACCGAAACGAGGCCAGGGTCCCAGCTGTAGGAACATTATAGGCTGATTATTGAAGTAAAAAACTTGTACCGTGCAAGTAAAAATTGTCATAATGTTGTAAAAATGTTTTTGTTGTTGTAGGTTTTAAGGAATTTTAAGGGTGAGTTGCCTATGGCACTGGAACGCAGGTTTCATTTACATGTATATTCTTCCCGTCTTAACCTATGGTTCACAAACTTGGGCTTTGACTAACATCCAGAAGTCCAAACTCAAGGTCGCCCAACGAGCAATGGAGCGCAGTATACTAGGCGTTAAATTAACGGATCGTGTTCGAAACACAATACTGCGCTCCAAAACAAAGATAGTTGACGTGACTCAAAAGGCTGCTCAACTTAAATGGGACTGGGCAAGACATGTCTGCCGCATGCTGGACGAACTTTGGGCCCAAATAGAATTGGTGCCCTGAGACAGTGAGGCGGGGTCGCGGTAGAAGATGCCGGGACGAGCTGCATAGATTCTGTCAAAACTATAAGGAGGACGCGCGGGCTCGCGAAAGTTGGAAGGAGTTATTTGGAGGAGCCCAGGAGTGGGACATAGTAGGCTAGTAAAAAAAAACCTATACATTCTTCGATTGAACATGTACAGAACGTTTACGTGTGATAAGACATGCCTTCGTTCTTATATAGTAAGGACAATGCGATATAGATGCGGTTTTGTTAGGGTAAAGGTTTTTGTGTCAACTTCGCTTATTGTCCTAAATTATTTAAAAAAATAAATGCGTGCTTTTATATTCTGTAGTTTCGTTAACACCCTTTTATGAGCCGGTAAGAGAAAATGATGAACTACAGTAGAATCCGCCTGACAATAACAACGAAACTGAACTCCGTCGGCGAAAGCCAGAATTGTCATTAGGCAATTTGTACCTTGATTGTAATTATTACTTAACATCTGACCCAACAGACCTTGTTATGTTCCAATCATTCAAGGAAAATCAAAAAACAAAATCCCATAGAAAAAAGACGATCGAACATTTTCCGGAAAACTTTTCCAATTATTCTTGTTCTACCTAAATTCTAGCAAAGGAGAGGTCATCCTAAAGGTTGCCTACATAAATAATGCCTTCAATACTATTAATAGGTATACCTTACTGGCAGAAATAGGAAAATAAATACCCGAATTCTATAGTTTCCTTTGGCAAAGTTACAGACACCTTTCTAAATTACTGTATCGGGACAACTTTCTGGAATCTGCTATAGGCAGTCAACAAGGCGACCCCCTCAGGCCTGTGATTTTTAGTTTAGCCATAACGTTTGGTATCTTGATGATGGAACCTTGGGAGGTAATGAAGAATCTGATTTAAATGACATTCTTATAAAATCAACTTCAATTCATTGGCCTTGATCTCACCTTTCGAAAAGTAATAGCGGACACCACTGACAGACGCCTGACACTTCCCAAATTTAACGCAATAGCTCCAGAAATCAAAATAATTGAAAAGCTCTCTTCGTCTCCTTGGGTATCCCATCTTTGAGAATTCTTTTACCGTTTTAATTAAGGACAAAATACAAAATTTCAATGACGTTAAATAAATTATACTCGTAAGTAAATTAACATATTTCCTTCGCCCTTCCTATTTATGGAAGCACACTCAGCTTTTGGACAAAATGGACTAAATTATCCGATATTCGATTAACTTCGATTTTAAATGAACATGAACGACCGAGCTTGGGCATCCTTGGCTTGGGCATCCTTTTGCTTGGCTCTTCCCATTCGTATGGGAGACCTCGGCGTCGGTAAAGATTCTACTATTAGTTTACCGGCTTTCATATCCTCAGTCGACGGCACGGAGTAATTAATCAGGAAAATCCTAAATCTACTGACTAATTTTGTTCTGCCGTGCTTCACCGAGGCTATGGATGCCTGGAGACTCGCTTGTCCGAACTCAGATCCACCCGACAATTCATCTTCCCAGAGATGGTGGGATGAGCTGCTCTGCAGAGTAGTACATACCAATTTACTTGACACATGTGCCAGCCGTTTTCAAGTAATGTGCTTTCCAACGAACAGCATTGCATGTTCGTTATTATTAGCAAGCCCATATTATTCTTAGCATTAGACGTTTTTAGGTTGATATCGCAATATAATTATGTGTAATGCAATACCATTAAAGGGAGCGCCAGATAGTTTGGTCGCTCCTTTAAACTGCACCTATGTTTACAAAGGAAGGACATAATAATCTAATAAACTTTAACGATGTTTGCATATCGATTAGCGAGTGAATGGCTTCTTAATGGATCATCCATTAAATACCGAGACCACTTCGTGATCTTTGACAGTCGTTACGGGTCGTCAGAAGCCCGAAAGTCTGACAACCAGTCTTACTCAGGGTATCGTATTACCCAGTAACTGGGTTGTGGAGGTCAGATAGGCAGTCGCTTCATAAAAAACACTGTTATTCAGCTGCATACGGTTAGACTGGAAGTTAACCCCAACATACTTAGTTGGGAAAAGGCTGCGTACATTCATTTATTTGGTTATAAAAATGCGATAAAAATTAAATAAGAAAAACGTTTTTTCGATACCCAGGTATTTTATATTTTTTTATTTTGGCTTACACGAGTAGCGAGTTATCTATTTTGATATTCACAAAAAGGAAGATTGTTATTAAAACTCTTAACAATATTCATCAATGTTTTATTGCATATTTATGTGCCAAACTTTGTACTTGAAACTAAGTTTGTCTTAAAACTCCAGAAATCACTTATCTTACTTATAAAACTAAGGCTTCGTACGCACTGGTAGATGGCTTTTTAGCGCCTAGAGCCTAGCGAGTCACCTTGCGAGTAGCGAAGTTAAACGAAGACTCTAGAATTTTCGCAACTGGCCGCACTGCGGGCTTGGCGCCTTCACTAGTCGCCTAGCGTATATAACACGACGTGTGGAGATCGTGGAGTACATGCGTGTGAAGACCAACTTGACTTTGAGGGTCGAGAAGTTGGAGTCACGTCACAAAACGAACTTCAAGTCGTTCGTGGTACGTGTTCCGACACATCATCTCGAGAAGTTCCTCAAGGAAGGGTTCTGGCCGAAGGGTGTTGTGTACCGCCGGCGCCGGTTTTGTGGCCGGTACATGACACCAGTCAGCGAAACACGACGCAGACACTTCGTGTGCTTTAGTTTGTTAGATTTTTAGTGTAATTATAATGTTGTAAGTATTTATATATTTTTAAGTTATATTCATATTGTATGTGTTTTATATGGGCCTTGATGCCTGAAATAAATGGATAATAATAATAAAAATAATAACGGATGTTAGAAGGATGTTAAGTGACAAGGCTCTAGGCGCTAAGCAAGCCACCAGACAGTGCGTTCTTAGCTTAACAAAACTCAGCTTTTTAGCTTCATAAATCAATTAATAATTAATTAAGCATATACTTAATGATTAACTTCGGCAGGATTTTTTTAGTTCAGCGCCTTCCCTCGCAACTGTTTTTAAGAAGAGAAAGAAAATAAAAAACGGAAAATAAAAGGTGCCGAAAATCAACGCCTCAAAAATCTAAAATATAAATTTATATTATAGATTTTATTTTCAGTAAGAATTCAATTTAAAATAAGAATTTCAACCGGTATGGGCCATGTGATGCGGAGGAATGAGGAAAGTTATGAATGTGAATGTGGATGGTTAAGAGAGTATTTACTTATTTATACTTTATTGTACCTACATCAGAAAATTCTTAACAAAAAAATACGATTTACAAATCATACAATGGGCGGCCTTTTGCGTTCTGCGATCTCTTCCAGACAACCTTGGAATGGACAGTGATTGCGTAGATATAAAAAACCGGGCAAGAGCGAGTCGGACTTGCGCACCGAGGGTTCCGTAACATCCGGGTTTATGCATAAGGTTTATGTTTATGAAATTAAATGTTTTTTTTTATTTTTGTGTTGATTGAATGAATGGTAAATTGCGGTTTACGATTTATGACGTATTAAAAAAAAAACTAC
The DNA here is from genome assembly GCA_916614155.1 of Mesoligia furuncula. Taxonomy (NCBI): domain Eukaryota; kingdom Metazoa; phylum Arthropoda; class Insecta; order Lepidoptera; family Noctuidae; genus Mesoligia; species Mesoligia furuncula. The sequence continues at coordinate 28,584,380 of OU744794.1, forward strand.
TTACTAGATCTCGTTCAAACCAATTTTCGGTGGTAGTTTACATGGTAATGTACATCATATATTTTTTTTTGTTTTATCATTCTCTTATTTTAGAAGTTACAGGGGGGGGAACCACATTTTACCACTTTGGAAGTGGCTCTCGCGCAAACTATTCAGGTTAACCCTCAATATCATTTTTGACGGCCTACTCATAGAACCCCACACGTATGCGTTTGATGAAAAAAAAAAATTTGAGTTTCGGTTCTAAGTATGGGGAACCCTAAAATTTATTGATTTTTTTCTATTTTTGTGTGAAAATCTTAATGCGGTTCACAGAATACATCTACTTACCTAGTTTCAACAGTATAGTTCTTATAGTTTCGGAGAAAAGTGGCTGTGACATACGGACGGACAGACAGACAGACGGACAGACAGACAGACATCACGAATCTATAAGGGTTCCGTTTTTGCCATTTGGCTTCAGAACCCTAAAAATGGGGTTGACATTGATGCAAAATAATATACTATAATAGATACATATATGCTGTATATTAGATACATAAATAAATAGATACTAACCTAAGGGGGTTAGTATGTATTTATTTATAAAAGTATGTTTTTTTTGGTGTGTACACAACGCTTTGTCTTCTTCTATCGAAAGTCAAATTACTAACGACTGAAAGAGAGAAATCGGTGTGTAACTTGTTGGCCGTTACTTCGTCGGCTTACCGGCAAAAGCCCTGACGAGCGGCCCCTCCTTATGTTCCTCTTCACTTTAACGTGGGTGACCAAGCCACAGCTACTGAGCCCCCCGCCTCGACAATGCGGGAACCCACCGGGGGGGCGTCGGAAGGCTTCCCTCAAGGTGCACCGGTGACCTGGTGAAGGCTGCAGGAATCCGCTGGACGCGAGAAGCACAGAACCAGTCGAAGTGGCGGTGCTTGCGGGGAGGCTTCAAACTAAAAAAAATCAAACAGTGGAAGCTTTCGGCTAAAATGATGATGACATTAGACACTCAGGCCCACTTGAACCACAAATCACTGAATGCGTTTAAAGCTAACGTATTTAAAACATCGTTCTATTTCCGTCATTTGTTTGAAGATGACAGAAACGGAATGTTGTTTTAAATGTCTTTAGCACTACACGTATTAAGAGGAAATGCGGTCGGAGAGACTTTTGTAAAAGCCTAAGTAAAAGTCATAATTCGAGGTTTGGCTCTCGCCTATTTTCTCCTCCAATATTGGACCAATTTAAAAGATATTTCATAAACTGAGTAAGGGCTGATTTTTCCATTGACAGATAAGTTTTATTCGAGGAATAAAATTGACGTTTGACAGTTTTTGTATGAACTAACTGTCAAAATTTCAAAATTATTCCTCGAATAAAGTTATCAGACGATTGAAAAATCAGCCCTTAGAAGAATATAATATACTGTGTCCCTATGTTTTTCTTTTTAACCAACTTCCAAAAAGGAGGAGGTCATATGTTCGACTTTATGTATGTTTTTTTATATATGTTTTTTTTTTGTATGTTCACCGATTACTCGAAGACGGCTGGACCGATTACAAAAATTATTTTTTTGTTTGAAAGGGTATACTCTCGAGGTGGTCTCATTATCATCAAGTTGGAATCTGATGAGAGGATCTTATGGAAATCGAGGGTACCGTATATTTTAGTTTTTTTGCCACCGACCGATCGGTGCCAAAAAACTAAAATACAAATCCAAAGACACCGAATTCCGCAATTAAAGTTATTTTTCACTTTATAGTGTTTTTTTGGAAGTCGGCTTTTTTTTTGTAAAAAAGTGTTTTTCATAAATAGTTGTCAAATTTGTACACTAGGCCTCTGTTGACATTGGCAATTTTGAGCATTTTTTGAGAGTTATAAAATAATGTATCATCAAAAAGGAAAACATAGGGACATACAGTAGTAGTAGTTAATATTTATTATTCTGTAAAAAATCCTTGCTTTATGGTTATTAACCAGAAAGAAAGCAGGTGAGAGCGTTTCTATGGAGAAAAGACCACACGCATTTACTTCAGGTGCAAGCATACCTTAGTCTTGATGCCTTTTATCATTTATTTAATTATAATTAATTATTCAAACACACAAAATCAAAATGTTTTATTTCACATAAACCTACACGGGCACTTATGAAACGTCAGAAGCTAGGTGCACGGTTCCAATTGGTCGTTTCCTACGGAGAAGAACCGGCAAGAAATTCCACGGTTACTCTTTTTAAAAATAATTGGCTTTTACAATGTTTCCAGATTACAGTAGGTATGGGAGGACAGCGCAGGCCTGTCAACAAGTACCAAGTACTTGATAGAATATGCAATGCCATAGGCATTTTCTACCGGTCAACCTTTGATGCATTGTTCCAATACTTCCAATTGGTCGTTTTTTATGGAGATGAACCGGAAAGAAAACCTAAAGTTACCCTTTTAACTGTTGATTTCTTCAACGTCATATAACTTTCATCATCATCATCATCATTTCAGCCGAAAGACGTCCACTGCTGGACATAGGCCTCCCCCAAAATGGGGGGGTTTGCCATAATCGCCACGCTTGGCAGGCGGGTTGGCGATGGCAGTATAGTATGGTGGTGGAATGCATAGAGAACGCTGCTGCCCATTCTCCGGTACGACCTTTAGTCGCCTTTTACGACACCCACGGGAAGTATGGGGTGGTGCTATTCTTTAAGTCCGGTACCACATAGACCAATAAGACATTATAACTTTATCGGAAGAATAATTTTGAATTTTTGACAGTTCTTCCATACAAAACCCGAGGGGCGATTCTCGTAATTTTAAGAACGTTCACAGTTTGATCTCAGTCTCAATCTGTCAAAAATACCTCTAATTTCCATACATTTTGACAAGTTTTTGACATTTATTTGTCGCCGAGATGAGACTGAGACTAGATTTTGAACGCTTTAAATTACGAGAATATGGCCTTCTGTTAGACTTCAATATTATTCCACGAACAAAAATTATCGGTCGATTGAAAAATCAGCCCTAAAAATAATAGTTTTTTTTTCAAATTACTCTGTTAGAAGACAATGTAGGCCTGTCAACAAGTACTAGGAAAGTATGTCAAAGTGGGCCTTCTGACCATTTAATCTAACATGAAGTTTGTTACACAATCTTTAGGGAGTTGCGAGAGATATTACTTTCTGTTTCCCCCTTACTTTTTGTAATCTAAATAGCTTTTCTCATTTAAATCTGTCACTTTGACCGTCTTTTAACGAACTTTGAAAAAGGGATGGTTACGGAGTTATCTTTGATCGTCTGTTTTTTAATTCGTGTTTATGGTTCTGTGAAAGGGGCCCGTGGCTACATAATAACAGCCGCACAGGTCGATCGATCAGGTTAAGCTACGCTTGCCGCGGTTGCCCTGTGGATGAGTGACCAGTGACCATCTTTACATACCGAGACCCATCCGTGCCTCGGAAAGCACGTTAAGCCGTTGTCCCCAGCTGTGGTGGATCTTTGACAGTCGCTACGGGTAGTCAGAAGCCCAAAATTCCGACAACCAGTCTTACCAAGGGGTATCGTATTACCCAGTAACCAGGTTGTGGAGGTCAGATAGGCAGTCACTCCTAAAGGCTAGGCAGATGATGATGATCAAGTCATCAATATCATTAAACTTGATATTATATAATTATGTTGTACCTAACGATGTCGAAAGACGTGCACGTTGAAAACGTTCATAATAAACGGCGCCCATTCACGAACATGCCTTAGTGTTTGGCCAGACTGGGGAGCGGGCGCGGGGCAGGCGCAGCGCGGCGATCTCAAACATAAGAACTTCCTTTGAGTGTCCAATTGTTCATAGCAGGCACGCGGGCGCGGTGAGTGGCACGGGCTGCTCAGCGCTGGCAGCGCGCGGGGAGTGCGCGGGCAACTCACGCCATAGCTCGTTTATACAAGTGGCCGCAGTGGGTGCGGGGCACAGGCGCGGGCGGCCCGCGCGGGGACCGGGGTTCTCAAACTAGTTCAAGCTTTTTTCTAGTAAAAATAAGTCTTCTTCATCCATATTATATTTTGACAAACACTGGACACGACAACATGCAGAACGCAGCCGCGCCCCAGTGCGGACAAATAGCCCGCGCCCCAATCTGGATGGACACATATGGATCAGCACCATTCCGCTCAACCATTTTGAAGGGAACTTAATGATCCAACACACACGCTACCAGAGATTTTAGTGAGCGTGACGTACTCTCAGCCGCCAGAAAGACGCACCCAGTAAATGATAGCTTCTTATTAAACAGCAATCTAGTTACTAAATTAACTGTGACCCGTACATAACCAGGATCGTGTAACATTATAACTTGTTGCTGGCTCGGCGAGTTTGCCAAGTTTCGCTAGCTGAGGTCAAAGGTTCATCTTCAGACCCCGGACGGTGTAATATTTTATGAGATGTGCTCGCTACTTCGATAATTTTGACCTTCCGTTTTTGGAACTAAGTTTTTTAACACGGCTGCGGCAGGAGTTGACTGGTAGAAATCGTCACGTACCGTTTTGCCTCCTCCATGCGACTTTAGTATTCATGGTTTCCGAGTGAACTCAAAATGAATATCCAAGATGGCGGCTGCTAAAATTTTTCATCATGGGTGTCGTTTATAAATGGTTTTCGAGGGTCCTTAAGGAGGAGGTAAGGAGGTCAAAATGGATAACCAAGATGGCGCCTGTAAAAATTTTTAAATTTTTCTTCATGGGTGTCATTTTCATGGGTTTTGCTTTTTTTAAACCAATTTACAGAAATAAATATAATTTATCATTTGCATATACTCAAAATACTAATTATATAAAAAGGGGTTGTCAGATAAATTTAACCCGAATCAATTGATGCTCATGACGAACTTTCGAGTTTGCGACCTATATCCAAGTAGATATACACACACAGGTATTCATAAACAGTAGGTACAACCTGTCTGTACAAATGTCTTACGTTATCAGTCTCAGTTATCTTGAGATGGGCATGACAGCTCCCTTTTCATGTTCACATATAACAGCTAACAACCAAATATATTTGCTTTGAGATTTTTCACTTCAATATTTTGAAGGATTACGTCAAGATCTCTGTATTCAATGCTATTGATATGTAAAAAGATGTACGGCTATCATGATTTGTTATTGCGATTAGATTTTATCACACGACCCGAAAAATCTTCTCCTGCCGTGTCCTGTCTTATTGTATGAAACGACCAATTGGAACCGTGCACCTAGCTTCTTCTTTCATAAGTGCCTTTATAGGTTTATGTGAAATAAAATATTTTATTTATTTATTATGGCACTCCAACGCACATAAACATTAACAGAGAGCTTAGTCTTATTATATAAAGTACTCTTGTCTTAGTCTTATTATATAAAGTGAACTATCACTTAAGGTATTAATTATATTGAAAAAATGTGGCTTTTCTATTTCGTGTAACTTGTTAAGTGTGTGAAATAGGGATTTAACATTTTGGTATATGTTTTTTTACTCTTTTTTTTAGATCATGTAAAAGGAATACACGATTTAATGATTTTTTTCTCGATACAAAAATATTGCAAAGTGATATCTTTTTTTTTTTACTTTTTTCGACATAAGGCTAAGGCTTATGAGTTATTCAATGGATTTTACTTTAAAACATAGTTCAAAGTTTACTCAAAGTAGTTTTAAATTTAATTCATTTAGTTTGTTAAAAAGGAGTAAATTCGTTTTGGCACATAGGGGAGACCGGGGCGCGAATTAACAAAATTTATATTTTCAGTTGTAGCTTTAAAACGCCTAAATATTTTGGTATGATTTTTGTGTTAAATGACGTCCAAACTATTCAATAACCATATTGTTGGTTTTAATTTAACAAGAAATTGGTACTTTTTTGTAAAAGTCGATTTTATTCAGAAAAGTCAGAAGTTAATACTTACCCCGCGGTCGGGGCCAGAATTAACGGTTCCGAGGTAAGTATTAACAAAAGGGGCAACAATTAACATTCTTGGTATTTTCCTTTAAAATTAAAGAAAACAAAAAAAAATGAATTTTTTTTTATTAAGCTATACAATCAACATTAGGCTTAAACAATTATAGCACTTTGTCCACACAACAATATTTTAGCAATTTATATATAAAGAAATGGAAACACAAACAAAACCTCTCTTTAGAGAAGGACAAAGATCAGCAAATCTCTGAATGACTTCTTACTAGCAGCTACTTTTACTGTTTTTTTATTGAAGACTAGCTTCCGCCCGCGACTCCGTCCGCGCGGATGTCGGTCTTCGCGTGGATGGTTTATTTCTCCATTTTGAGTAACTCTGTAAATGCCATCTTATAAATATCTATTGGACCCAAATACGGCTAAGCCTATAATAATTAAGGAGATCCCTCTATTGAGCTACTGCTGTTGAGCTCGCGTTCTGTAGTAAGTATTTTTTTCATAGTAATTCCGACCTTGATAAGTAGCATGTAGCAGTAAATTACTGACAATGACGAAAAGTTTGCAATAATAAAAAAGTGATCGTGACAATGCGACAGAAAGTTAATTGAGAGCTTCAGCATACACAACATTGTTAGTGAGCTCGTCCTGAATATGAACATGAAGATTTCTTGGACTGCTCACATGGGAAAGAACTACGTAAAGTTGCCCGTGTGAAAAACAACTCGCGGTAAGATCTACGCCAGCAACTCCTAGGGTCTGACCTTGAGCCTTATTTATTGTCATGGCGTAACAAAGCTACAGGAAACTGTATTCTCTTAAATTGAAATGGAAAATTATCCACTACGGGTAATGCAACGTGTGTTCGCGGTTCTACAGAACAACGTCTATGAATAAAACCGAAAAATAAAATTTTTTTTTCTACGTATTTTTCTAGGATAAAAAGTATCCTATTTTATGCCCAGGATAATAAGGTATAATTATACCAAGTTTCATCGAAATCGAACCGTTAGTTTTCACGTGATGCCTGCATATACAGACAGACAGACAGACAGACAAAAATTTTTTTAATCACATATTTGGGTTTGGTATCGATCCAGCAACACCCCCCGCTATTTATTTTTTCAATATTTTCAATGTACAGAATTGACCCTTCTACAGATTTATTATATGTATAGAAAACGTCAGTTTTCAATAATCATAATAATCGTACTTCTACTGGAACTCCTGTTTTCTTCTTTTTCACAAACTTGAACAGCGTAACGTGACAGATTTGAAATTCTGTGGCTACTTCCCTGTAGTTTCTTTTCTTCTCATGCCTCGAGCGGTTTTTCGCTTATAAGTCCTAATACTGTAACATTTAACCTTTTAACCGCTTGTGTCGCATTTGTGCGACACATATTTCCGTGCCCCTACCGCTCGTGTCGTATTTCTGCGACAGAGAAGGCTTACGTCGTTTTATTCCGAGCGCACGCACATTATAGCCATCTCTCTTCTTTTGCGTTTCAAAAGTAATTGCATCACTTTGGCTCGCTTAGTAGATCAGTCGCTACGATTTATTTTCGAGGTAGCGGCATAACGGTGTGCACTTAAATTTAACTTTTTAACTTTTGATTGATTTTTGATTTTGTTCGTCCTAACAATGAAACTCAGGGAAATTTATTGTTTCGCTAATTGACCACCAACTTGAATTATCAGTAAATTCGAGTCGTAATTCTGTCATTGTTTGATAGTTGTATAAAAACTCAACAGACAGCTGAGCTGCTAGGTAGTTTGTTGCGCCTCATTTAAATCACCAGAAGAAGGGCGGGTATTTTGGAGGACTGTCCATGCAATTTTGACGTTCAAGATGTACTCTCTGTCAGCCTAATTTACATTATATAAAAACTTTTTTACCAGAAAAAAAACAACCGACTTCCAAAAAACACTATAAAGTGAAAAATAACTTTAATTTCGGAAGTCGGTGTCTTTGGATTAGTATTTTTGTTTTTTGCCACCGACTTCCGAATTTAAAGTTATTTTTCACTTTATAGTGTTTTTTGGAAGTCGGTTGTTTTTTTCTGGTAAATAGTTTTTATTTTTCACTTTTTAGTGGGTCAGTTTGTAATTTATCTAAGTTACAATAGCCTAATGTCAACTGATCATCACCTTTTTACAAAATATTGCTTTACCCGATGTAGGGACATTCATTGTTGAAGAGTTCTCCTAATAAGAACCAGGAGAACTGGAGCTGATTGAGAAGTCACCATCAGCTCCATTTCACCTTTGCTTAGCAACCATATTAAAGTACCTACCTAATCGAATCGCAACCCGTGAAATATTTGTCATTAAGTAGTTCCGATGGCCATCTGTGGTCTTTATCATCAGCTCCACTTTACCAAATGATGATTTCCGAAAGCAAATGCTCCAGTTACTTTAAAAACAAAAAAAATTCCAAATCGGTTCGTAAATGACGGAGTTATTCGCGAACAAAAAACGCAATGCAGAGTAAACGAAAAGATCGTTAATGTAGACAACGTAGATATTTTTTTTGATTTTTGTTGATTTTTCAAAAACCGCTTGTTTGATTTAGATAAAATTTTCATGGGACCATTTGGGAAGTATACCCTTTCCAACAAAGAAAAAAAATTTCAAATCGGTTGGCAAGCGACGGAGTTATGCGCGAACAAACATAAAAAAAAACAAAAAAAAACAAACATCCGAATTGAGAACCTCCTCCTTTTTTAGAAGTCGGTTAAAAATGACTATAACACGGTAAATTGACGTACTGTGACAATTTGGTAAACAAAAAAATTCCCTTGCTGTACAATAAAGAATTATACTCTAGATCCTATATTCTTTATGTAGAGACTTAGTCGCCTTTTGTGTTAATTAATCTTTTGACCACCACAGTCATGTATAGATGACAAACCAAAATGTGCCCAGCACGCCACGGTTCGACTACATGACAGACTTTGACGCCGAGGGCACGTTTTTGATTTTTTGACTTATAATATGGCGGTCATAAAGGTATAAACTGACTACTTTTTTGCTAGATATAACAATCATTATTCAGACAAACACATACTTATGCCGAAACTACAGAACAATATGTGCTACGATCCTTACCCACACACTCCGTATGCTAACCATAATAAATTATTCAGTTCATTATTTACAAGAACAACTTCACATAGTACCTTCAATGTAAAGCAAATAAAATGGAAATTGGGGAGGAAGTTCTATTAATTATGTAATTTAATAATAGTAAACTTTAAGATAATTATGCTTCTCTTCTTAGAAAAGGCCATATTATTATGTTTTAGACATAATATTGTGGTGGCTTGGATATGAATGAATAGACTCGTTATTATGCCTAAGAAATAGCAAGTGAATATTGAAGTGATAAAGTAATTGATAGGTTTTAAGTAGACTAGTGTTTGGCTCTTTTTGGCGCAGCAGTGAGGCATAAAGTGTGCCTGCAAATTTCTCACATTGCACTTTTTGAAGTGAAAACATCTTCAGGCGCGTTGGACGGTTTTTTATATGGTAAAAAACCATTGAACTTACGACACTGTTACCGTAAACACCTCTGTTTTAACTTTTGGCTATTATGAAGACATCAACTCGCGGTGCATTTTCTTTGGGAATAATGACCTTCAAACATATTTATACAATTACCTACTATGATTTTTCAAGTTTTGACTTCTGTCGGCACTCCTGGAGTCATCATCATCATCATCATTTCAGCCGAAAGACGTCCACTGCTGGACATAGGCCTCCCCCAAAAGGGGCGGGGTTTGCCATAATCGCCACGCTTGGCAGGCGTTGGCGATCGCAGTATGGTATGGTGGTGGAATTCATAGAGAACGCTGCTGCCCATTGTCCGGTACGCCCCTTAGTCGCCTTTTACGACACCCACGGGAAGTATGGGGTGGTGCTTTTCTGTAAGTCTAAAGACAAGTCTAAGAGACAGTCATAAGAGTTTGAAGCCAATCAGACGTATCAGAACCATCCATGTCCAAACTAATGAATTACTCTTATCCATACTAATATTGTAAATTCAAAAGTAACTCTGTCTGTCTGTCTCTGTCTGTTTGTATGTTACCTTTTCACGCCTAAACCACTGAACGGATTTCGATAAAATTTGGCAGAGAGACAGATTGCATCCCAGGGAAGGATATAGGATAGTTTTTATCAACATACCTTATGGGCGAAGCCGCGGGCGGAAGCTAGTAATATAGTAAAGACAAAAAAAAAAACAATGGAATGACTGTTTGTTACGCTTTTACGCTTAAACGGCTGAACGGATTTGGATGAAATTTGGCACATAGATAGACCATGACCGTCTGATAAGTCATGGCATACTTTTTATCCTGATATCCCCCATAGGATTGAGACTTATGAGGGTGAAACCGCGTGGTGCAGCTAAAAGCAGTAAATGATATAGGTAGAACACCTGCGCATTTTCCGGACTCACGCCATCGGGAATTCGTTACTAGTCTTTACGGATATCCTAAGGTTTCGTCTTATTAGAAACACTTTGACTTCAAGCTGCCCTAGCATGGTACAGAGTTTTCATAGAATAAGAGATCAGCTCATACTTGACTTTAACCTAGCGATACAGGCTAACAACTGATTATCCTTTAAAGTTAAGGTTCGCGAGCACATTCGCAAGAAGCTGGCAGTATCATCACAACGGTAATATTTTCTCATTGTTTGTCTTATTTCTTTTTAGTAAGTATATCCATGTATTTATGCATATTTATTTGTGCTTATATTTATATGTAATTAGGTATATATTACATTCATAATTTTAATAGATTTATGCGTACCTTTAAAATATTTATTCCTCAATTTTCATGATTCCACCTACCACAGTTTGTCACTGCATCACCCAAAGGGTAACTGGTGGAAAATACCTATAGCATTAAGTCCGCCTTTGTACATTTATGTGCTTGAAGTATTAAATAAATAAATAAACTTTCGTGGTACGCCAAAAAGAACACACGTATTCTCCACTTTTCTTCGTTCTACACGGTTATCAGGGCGTAGCAACCCAAACCAACAGTCTTATAATGATAACATAACTATAAACTAACATTAAAAACACGAAAATAACCAGAAAAACTGGCCAAGTGCGAGTCGGACTAGCACACGAAGGTTCCGTACCACAAGGCAAAAACGCCGAAAAAACACGTTTGTTGTATGGGAGCCCCCCTTAAATATTTATTTTATTCCGTTTTTAGTATTTGTTGTTAAAGCGGCAACAGAAATACATCATGTGTGAAAATTTCAACTGTCTAGCTATCACGGTTCATACAGCCTGGTGACAGACAGACAAACAGACGGACAGTGGAGTCTTAGTAATAGGGTCCCGTTTTTACCCTTTGGGTATGGAACCCTAAAAATGAAACCACATTCGTCATCTGCCTAGCCCTCAACTATGTGGGGGTCAGCTTCCAGCACCTGCTTCAGCTGAATAAGAGTATTTTACATGGAGCGACTGTCCTATCTAACCTCCAGAACAAAAAAAAAAACACAAGCGTTGTGGTTTCCAAAGACAAATAAATCATTTTTTTAATTATTATTTTAAAGTCACTGCCACGGCTCTAAGTAGGTACTAATATCTTTACAACCCTAAAACGCGACAAAAGCGCTTATACCAAAGAAAAATCAAACCTTATCACTAGCGAATATTTTCGAAGGTTGTAGACAAGAGAGGGTGACACGCTCTCCCTGGGCGTTGCCATGGCAACGGGCAGGGCTCATGCCCGGTCGTCGGCCCACGCGCTACGCGTGACCTTGGTGGGGGCCGAGCGTGGGCCAAACCAAGGTTGGCTAATCTGATTGAAATGTTTTTCAATTGTTTATACATCTCAAATTGCAGAGATGTGCTTGAAAATACTGAAATTGTGACCGAAAATTTGTTTTTTGTCGGATTTTTAATCTATAGACTTATCATTAGATCACGTCTAAAATCCCAGAAGGGTTAGGCAGAGTTGTGCAGACGCCAGCGAATCAAGCTACTATAATCTGTCAAGGTTCTTTATTCTGTATTTATCTTTTTATGCCATTTCTTGAGTTTTATATGTAGTGTATAATGTAATGTACCTACATAATATATATTACATTATATATTCATTGCACTAAAATACATTATGTAAACACGAAAGTTATTTCAATAAGTTAGTATACAAAAAAAAAATGTAATTTTCGATTATTATTATTATTTTCACTGTATTGTATCCTATCGTTAATCTGTGAACAGCGTTGTGGGCTTCAATATTGTCTATATTATTGTCTTGTGTAATTTTGTTTCTATGTTTTATATTGTAGCTGTTTGTTGTTCCTTTAGAATAAAAAAAAAAAAGATTTTCAACTTTATCGCTAAAGCATAAGGTTCAAAGTTGATTGGGAAAATTTGACAGTTTCGGGTAGCTTGATGTGCTGGCGTCTGTACTTAAAGTACATCCACATTTTGGCAGTTATGTTTAAGCCCCATGTAATAGGGGGCGAGGGCTATTGCCATCAACCGGGCAACATACCACACTCCGGACTGCTACTAAAAATTCCTGTGGGGTTATTAAAAAAAAAAACATTTATTTCTAGCAGCACATTAACGCCCATTAATGTCTGTGTGGTGCCGGACATAAAAAATAGCACCACCCCATATTTCCCGTGGGTGTCGTAAAAGGCGACTAAGGGAGGCCGGAGAATGGGCAGCAGCGTTCTCTATGCATTACACCATCATACCATACTGCGATCGCCAACCCGCCTGCCAAGCGTGGCGATTATGGCAAACCCCCCCAAAATTGGGGGAGGCCTATGTCCAGCAGTGGACGTCTTTCGGCTGAAATGATGATGATGATTAACGCCCTTAGAAAAAAAATCAAATAAAAAAAAAAAAAAAAAAAGTAAAAGAATACAAAATCCTAACCAATATTATAAATGCGAAAGTGAGTTTGTTTGTTACATTTTCACGCCTAAACCACTGCACCGATCATCCTGAAATATTGCATATACATAGTCAGGTGTACAGAAACGGACATAGGGTATCTTTAATCCCGAAAAAAAGTGCTGTTCCTGAGGAAAACAACAATAACATTATTATAATAATAGATGGCGCCACGTGGCATTCGAACGGGATCGACACTTATGCAGCAAATGAAGCAATGGATTAGCAATATCCTTCAAAATGATTCAGATTATGATTAATAGTGTGTTACGTAATAAGGGTGCTGATGGAAAAACCCAATAATACTTTACTGGACCTGGGAATCGAACCCAGGACCTCATGCACAGCAGTAACGTTTGCTACCAGTGGACCAACGAGGCAGTTAATATAAATACAACATTATTTTTAGTGCGAAACCCGAAACACGTGTCTAGTATTTTTATACAGGGTTATAGATAAAATATTAACAACCTCTTAAGAAGTCCTTGTACTCATCATTATGAACAACTTTTACTATGGGACCAAAGCTGAAATCGCGAAAAAAAAATCAGCTGTTCCCTACATTTTGACGAGTTATACGAACATAAATGTAGGGAACAGCTGTTTTGTTAGTAAAAGTTGTTTATGTAAGTTGTAAAGATGAGTACATGAAAGAGGTTATTAATGTTTTACTAATAACCCTCTATAAAGAATCTATGTACTTTCAAAAGTGTATCATGAAAATTCACAAAGTTATAAGCTTGTTAAGTTACCTGTTTGTCCGCCGTCTTGCGCTCATTGATAATAGTACCTAGGTACCTAACCGTTCGGCGCGGAGATTGGATAACCTACTTAACGTCACTCGGTGTCCAACTTTTAACCTTTTTTAAATATTTTTGGGACAAAATATAACATGGGGTAAAAATTATTGGAATCGATACAGTTACTTATTCTGAAAAAACTATATTCAGGTTTCGCATACACTAAAAATTTTGATTTAAAAGAGTGTCCATGGAGTTTCTTGCCCGTTCTTCTCCACAGGTACCTACGCTTTGGAATGGGCAACTAGCTTCGTCTTTCTGACTGACCGACCGGGACCCCTTGACAATTCAAAAGTGCCTGTAATTGGTTTAATTGATATAAATGCTTTGAGTTTGAGTTTAACGTTGTATATATTACAGTAAATATATAGTTTATCTATAGCCACTTGGAGATAATAGTTGTAATATGTTTTCAACACACTATCTTTCTAGCATATGTCCTGAAGAATATCATATATTTTCTGATTTTGTTTACTGTAGTCGATCGTATACTTTTATTGTTTCTAAAACTTGCGTTTGTTGTGTTTAGGTCCTGTAAGCCCATTAATAAAAGAAAATCTGAAACTTAATATACTAACTTTTGAAAAACTTTTGCGAAAGATAAACATAACAGCAGTTTGAAACTGCGATAAAGCTCAATAAATCTTACGGCCCTGTATAAGAAGAAACATTGTTAGTACTTTAGATAGGTACCTACTTAATGTATCACACTAATATTATATCACACTAATATTATTTGCGAAATTGCGATAGCTTGCTGGCGAAGATGTCGATGCTATTGGTACGTGTATGTAGCTCATTGTACGTCCTCATCAACCTGTTCATTGGTGCCGAATGTCCGAGGTTAGTTCTTGATGGGCGTGGAGTGAATACATCTAGGATGCGTTGAGATCTAGGTGAACTATGGCGAGGGACAGTTATATAACGTCCAAATTCTTATAGAAAATACCACATATATAAATATAAAAGAACTTAGCTTAGAACCAGAAGACGGACATAGGATAGTTTTTTTTGTGTAGGAGTAGGGTAGGAGTAGTGTAGGAGTAGTGTAGGAGTAGGGTAGGAGTAGGGTATGGTAGGATAAGGGCTAGGACACCACGCAAATGAAATAGCGCCGGGCAGCTAGAAATAGTTTATATGGCTAAACAACGTTTGCCGGGTCAGCTAGTTTAAATATAAAATGTAAAAAAACGTTCTAAATACAAAACAGACTAGTTACTACTGGGCAATATCGCAGCTGTAAAAAAATAATAGGAAGCCGAGAACTCAGTAGAGTGTGTCAATCTTAGAGTATCTTCGGAGATAAAATTTTATAACGAATTTCAAGAACTAGCGAATCGATTGCAATCAGTTTTTGGGCCCGTTACCACTAATTAGCACAGATTTTAAAACGAATTTAATCTAAAATACATTAGCTAAGTTGTACTGAGATAAAAAAGATGTCAGTGAGCTTAATTGTTAAATATGTATAATTTTATATTAGTTATAGATCGTAATTTCCTGGACACAGGCGAAGTAGGCCTCGAAGTTCAGCAGCCTTCAACAAAACCGCTGGTGATTTGACAAAAGCCCATTTTATGACGTTTTTAATGACTTAATTAATTTCTCAGGTCATTGGCAAAGAAAGCAGAGAGTACCAACACAGTTTAACTAAGAAGTCAAATAATTCCAATTGCTAGAACAATGAGGGTTTTTGAGGGATCCGTGGCTAAATAATAACAGCCGCACAGATCGATCGATCAGGTTAAGCTACGCTTGCCACGGTTGGTCTGTGGATGGGCCACCATCTTTACATACCGTGACGCCTCCGTGCCTCGGAAAGCATGTTAAGCCGTTGATCCCGGCTGTCATTTGTGGATCTTTGACAGTCGTTACATGTAGTCAGAAGCCCGAAAGTCTGACAAACAGTCTTACCAAGGGGTATCGTATTACCCAGTAACTGGGTTGTGGAGGTCAGATAGGCAGTCGCTCCATGTAAAACACTGGTATTCAGCTGAATCCGGTTAGACTGGAAGCCGACCCCAACATAGTTGGGAAAAGGCTAGGCAGATGATGATTGGCTTTCTGTTTATACTAATAAAAAAATCATCCCCACTTTACCTGTAGGGGAGGTACCATAAAGCCTAACCTTATATAATGCAGGCTGGCCATAATTTAGCGTGGGTTCCATTTGAACATTCAAGCAAGTTTAGAAAGGGGTGTCACATTTTATTAGGTACTAGCAGCACCCCCGCGGTTTCACCCGCTTAAGTTTCGATCTCGTGGGAATATCGGGATAAAAACTATCCTATGTAATTTCCCGGGACTCAAACTATGTCTATACTAAATTTCATATAAATCAGTGTAGCGGTTTACGCGTGAAGAGGTAGGTAACAGATAGAATTAGTATGGATTTTTGTTTAGGAAAAGTCAATGCTAGTTTAGTCGGGGATATGTAAAGACTTTCTGTCAATATAAATTTAAAGAAATCATATCGTTGTTTAAATAGCTTGAAGGGCTCATCACTCAGGCCCCTCACAGCCTATAATGTTCCCATTCCTGGGACACAGGCCTCCTCTGTTCGGGGACTTCGAGGGACTTCCTTGCATCCATACTAATATTATAAAATGCGAAAGTCCGTCCGTCTGTCTGTCTATTGACGACGCAGCTGTACGTGTCCAGACCTCCTGGAGTGGTGCACCACTCCACGAGTAAATGCGTGTCAAGACCAACTGGACTTTGAGGGTCGAGAAGTTGGAGTCGCGTCACAACACGAACTTCAAATCGTTCGTGGTGCGTGTTCCGACACATCATCTCGAGAAGTTCCTCGAGGAAGAGTTCTGGCCGAAGGGTGTTGTGTACCGCCGGTTTCGTGGCCGGCTACACCAGTCAGCGAAACACGACGCAGACACTTCGTGTGTTATGTTATATATATGTATTATGTTACATATAATGTTGTATGTATTTATAGTATTTTTAAGTTATATTAATATTGTATTGTATGTGTTAATATGGGCCTTGTTGCCTGAAATAAATGGATAAATAAATAAAACAACATACCGTAACTTCATGCCTGTTTTTCCCGAAGCGTTTGGCAGAGATGTACATAATTTATCCATAGTTCACCCACTTTTCGCTAGTTAAGTTAAGCCCCATGTAACATTGGACAAGCCTGTTGCCAGTGTAGGGACAATGTAAGTACGAATGTTACGCGTCAGCGTTTTGAGTATGAAAGAGAGGTGTGCATGGGCGATCGCCAGTTACTGCGCACTGGCCGATCTGTGTGCGTGTGTTCAACTTGGGATAATTTCGGGAATAAAACAACAAGTGCTATAATGAGGAAAAAAAGTAGTATAGTAATAGGAGCGAAAACCTTAGTCAGCATTACAGATAACAAGCATACGTACCACGATGAATTATCGGAGAATGCTGACAATGCTCTAAACAGAAATTAAGCACATAATGTATTGTTAAAGAATGACCAACTTATTATATTGCCAATATGTACAAATGTAAAAGCAAACCATACAAAAATAAGAATGCAAATAATGCAAAATGCACTGTTCAAGAGGTTACATGTTGTAAAACAAATAAAATAAAGTTAATAAGATTACAAACTCAGTACTGACAAGTACATATTACAAACAGTCACCATTAAAATGGGAAAAACATACAGCAAAGAAGAAGTGATCATCGCCCAAAACGGCGCAATGGAAGCCCAAGTGTATAAATACAACACGACAATAACAGTTATGGGTGTTTTCATGGTAATTATAATGTTTTTCGGGACCGTCATCTACTGTCGTAATCGCATAAAAAATTGGATTAAAAAAGTGATGACGACTAATGCTTGGAACATGCAGGCAGCACAGCGCCCGCAGCCGCAGCAAGCCAGTTATGCGTAATCTGACTCCATGACTCATGACTAGGCAGTGAACAGTGCAACTTATTAAATAATATTGTAACGTAAAATGATAATGTGACCAGATGGTACAATTATTATATAAGGATATGTTAGTGTTAAGTTTTTTAAACCTAGAAAATGTTTGTAAAATCTGGGGGGAGTAGTGTAGGGACAATGTAAGTACGAATGTTACGCGTCAGCGTTTTGAGTATGAAAGAGAGGTGTGCATGGGCGATCGCCAGTTACTGCGCACTGGCCGATCTGTGTGCGTGTGTTCAACTTGGGATAATTTCGGGAATAAAATAACAAGTGCTATAATGATCAACAGTTTTATTTAAATACACAATACGTCGCAGTAACTCCCGTGGCAGACCCCGTAGGTACTACCTGTGTGAACCTACACCAGCAACCGGGCACAAATCCAGAATCCAGGCTATTACGAAGAAATTCCTGATGGAAAAACCCAACAAATCTTAATCTGACCTGGGAATTGAACCCAGGACCTCATGCACAGTATGCGCTAAACCAACGAAGCAGCAATTAATAAAACAATACCTTACCAAAGGCGCATAATTAAAAAACATGAGAAATGTCCAATTTATCCGAACATCATTCACCGCAGACAATAAACTCTCCTCGTGAACGTTGAACGAATGAGTGAACGACAATGAATGAAGTTTATTCACACAATCGTTCAGTACTGTATAATTAAAATGTAATCCTTTATAATCCGAATTTATAATATGAATCATTTCGTCACTTAACATGATATTTCGGTTGTGATATTATTATTTCGTTCGCGTTTATATTTTAATGATGACCGATCCGTGATGCTGTAGTTCTGAGTTCGATTTTTGGACAAATTATTTTTATTTTTAACCGACTTCAAAAAAGGAGGAGGTTTCTCAATTCGACCGTATATATATATTTTTTTTTTATGTGTGTTCGCGGATAACTTCGTCGTTTATGAACCGATTTTGATTATTATTTTTTTGTTGGAAAGGGGATATGCCAAGGGTGGTCCCATGATAAGGAAACCAGGATCTGATGATGGCAACCTAGTGAAATCGAGGGGAACTTTCGAAAATTGTAGGAGCGACTAGTGCGTTTGTTAATTTTTTCATTAAGTATTTTAAAGCACTACAATTTGATGAAGGTCTGGAGTCGATCTGATGATGGAGCCGAAAGACAGTCGAGGGGACTCCTCAACGATTTACAGCATTTACCTTGTGTTTGGGCTTGATTAATTTGTATTGATGTGAACTTTACACCTAGATGGGTTGCGACTGTCATTAGGGGTCTGATGATGAAGACGAAGGACAGTTAAGGGAACTCCTCAACAGTTTACATTAGCTATCTTGTGTATGTTCACCGATTACTCGAAGACGGCTGGACCGATTCCAAAAGTTCTTTTTTTATTTGAAAGGGTATACTCTCGAGGTGGTCCCATTATCATCAAGTTGGAATCTGATGAGAGAATTCCATGGAAATCGAGGGAAACCCTCAAATTTTATATAGGCAAAGCTGAAGCGATTTGGATATTTTTTAAAGTAACTTGAGCATTTGCTCTCGGAAATCATCACTTGGTAAAGTGGAGCTGATGATGAAGATCACAGATGGCCATCGGAACTACTCACTGACAAATATTTCACGGGTTGCGATTCGATTACTTTAATATGGTTGCTAAGTAATTTATGCTCGTCACAATTACGTATTGCGAGTGATTGTTGAGGAGATCCTGGTTTTTACCGGGAGAACTCCTCAACAATTAACGTCCCAGCATCGGGAAAAGCAATATTTTGTAAAAGGTGATGAACAGTTGGCATTAGGCTTTTGTAACTTAGATAAATTACAAACTGACCCACTAAAAAGTGAAACATAAAAACATTTTTACAAAAAAAAAACAACCGACTTCCGAAAAAAACACTACAAATTGAAAAATAACTTTAATTTCGGAAGTCGGTGTCAATAAACGAAAACGCGGAACCAAAGACACCGACTTCCGAAATTAAAGTTATTTTTCAATTTGTAGTGTTTTTTTCGGAAGTCGGTTGTTTTTTTTTTGTAAAAATGTTTTTATGAACTTTTATTAGCCACTAGCAGCGCCTGAGTGTCGATCCCGTGGGAATATCGGGATAAAAACTATCCTATCCCAAGTAACACAGAAAGCATTATAACAAACGAATAGTAAACTTATGTACAACTTAAGATCCGTATAAACTCTTATATAAGTTCACCGAGCATCTTGTCGCTTTATATTGGCATTTAAAAACCATTATGATGCTCTACACAGTATAACGGTTGGATACTGGCTTATCAAAATGCTTTTGTAAAGCCTTTAGTTTTATTGCAGTAAACCAAAATCCAGCTATACAGCTTTCAGCTGTTTTTTGTGCATTTGGATCTACAGTAGCATTTTTAAGCAGTAAATGCATGCTTAATGCTGTTTAATAGCATAAACATGAACCATTATAATGCCACGTAAATCCGCTATACCTCTTTCAGCTGTTTTTAGTGCCTTAGGGTCTATAATTGCATTTTTAAGTAGTAAGATAATGCCTAATGCTGCTTAATAGCATAAACTTGTACCATTATAATGCACCGTAAATCCGTTATAAAGCTTTGAGCTGTTTTTAGTGCCCTTTGTTGTGTAATAGCACTTTAAAGTGGTAAGTAAAAGCCTAGTACTGCTGGACAGCATAAACGTGAATCAATATAATGCTTGCATTTTTAAAGATCAATTGAGTTCTGTTGTACAGCTAACAGCTCTTTAATCAAATAAAAGTGAGTTATTGTAATGCGTAAAGCTGTATATACATTCAATTGTCTTCCATTTTTAGTAATTCAGCTTTGGCAAGCTGATATATTTTATTTTGTACGGCATTGTATGGTTGGTACAAAAATTACTGAAAATAAGAAAACAACTATCGTAATAAATAGGTGATTGTTTTACTCAAGGATCCCCATGGCACTATATCAGTCTACATCAAGTCTACTGGTATACTGGTGAACCCATATAAAACTACTTTATAGACAATGGCACTACACTGTTCATCAAAAGTCTTCTCTTTGGCCTCTGGCTTAATAATTGTTCACGTGTGAGTATTTATACTGCTGACGGCATTAATTAGCCTTTTTAAAGGGTCACCGGGCTGCTATAGACCGACACCATTTTGTAAATATTTTATAACCAAAAAATATTATCATTCAGACCAATTTATAAAAGCAATAGGCCTATATAATAATGATATAACTTAATTTAATACTGCCCAACCAATAATATTATGTTAATTATGCAAAATTCGTTCTAAACAGGAATACACAATTGTTTTGATTATTTCACACAATATCTATAAATAACATTTTATATCAAAACCACAAAATATCGAAGGCGCGTGAAAATTCTCAATTAAACTTATATAGACATTTACAGTAAACTACATTGCGCAGTAATATTTGAAGGCATGAAATAGCAAAAGAGTCAAAAATTAACCCAGTATTATACATTTTGTTTTGATGCAAACAAATATGGTGTCACTCAGTTTTGACCGTCTTCGTCCATATTATGTTGCGATACAAAGTAGTTAAATTACAACGTTGATTGTATTATAACATTTGTACCGTGGTATTAGAGATGTTTTTGCAATGATGTAGGGTTTATTTAAGTTCTAACTGTGAACACTTAAATAGCTCTAATCATTCTTTTACTACATTCTAATGCTAGTGTAATGCTTTTGTAATGCAATTAACATCTTCATTATCAATAATATTGCTAGTAAAATGCTTCTGTACTGCGATTGGCAACTTCATTGACCGTAATAATTCTTCTTTAATGCGATTGGTAACTTCTTTGACCATAATAATGCTAATATAATGCGTCTGTAATGCTATTAAACAACTATTGTGAACCTATTTAGGATCTAAAGCCGTATAAATTGTGCCCAAATAAGCATTACAGTAGCCGTATAAACGTTTGTAATGTTACTATAGAACTAACTCAAAATGCGAAAACGATACAGAAATGCTGTAAGTCGGCCGTTATACTGCTTTGATGTGTTACTTGGGATGTCCTTGCCGGGACTCAAACTACCAAGTTTTATCTAAACTGGTTCAGCGGTTTAAGCGTGAAGAGGACAGATAGACACACTTTCGCATTTATAATACTAATAGTATGGAAGTATGGATTAATTCGTCTTAAGACGAGCTGGTACACATGTGTACCAGAAGCAGCACAAATTTGTACCAGCTTGTCCCTGAGCGGTGAATGCCCCACTGCTGGGCAAAGGCCGCCCTACTCTCTTTCAGCTACAAATTATTATTACTCACTATTATTAGTTAACAGTTTTAGGTTGTTTCCCGTCTGTTCAGACACACGTTTTCTTTCTTTGTTTTAGGGTTCCGTAGTCAACATAGGATAGGTTCACCATGTCCGTCCGACTGTCTGTCCACGGCTTAGCTTAAAGACTCTTAAAACTTTAAAGCTGTAATTGGCACATCTACTTACATAAAATATTAATCACGCAGATATGCGGTAAAATCAAACCTTGAAAAAAAATAGTTTTATGGTACCTCCCCTACAGGTAAAGTGGGGATGAATTTTATTAGTATAAACAAAAGGCCATTGTTCTAGCAATTGAAATTATTTTACTTCTTAGTTAAACTATGGCGGTACTCTCAGCTTTCTTAGCTGATTACCTGGGAAATTTATTAAGTCACGAAAAACGTCATAAAAAGGGTTTTCGTCGCATATAAAGTAACATTTATGACGAAACAGACCATAACATTGTGTGGTTTAATTAACTTTGACTACCAGCGAAAAGCGGTTTGCAAACAAACACACTTTATTTCGTAAATTAACTATGCCCATATTTTTTATTTATTTACTACTTTAACGGACGGACGGACTTAATGCCTTAGGCAATAAGGCCCATATTCTTTCACATAACATAATATCTATAAGACACCTATGTATTACATTCCCAGTAACCACCCTTAAATGTTATGCATCTATTTTTAAAGGTCACTTTGTGATGGTTTTACCGTGCAACTGTGTGTGAAATAGATGCATAACATTTAAGGGTGGTTACAAGGATGGTCAGCTAAAAGTTAGAAAAAACCGCTCAAGTTTTTATTTTTTATTTTTATTAAATGGCTACGCTCTTGACTCTGATCATGCCTGATGTTAAGCGATAGATGAGGTCTATGATGGAACGAGCGTGCCCAGAAGATGCCTGTTCACTCTTGCTTTGAAGGCAGACGGGTGAAGTGAGAGTGGGACTCGCGCACCGAGGGTTCCGTACAACGGTTATCGGATTCTTTCCTTTACTTGTGCTACATTATTTTGCCTCTTACCAAATTTTATGATTCTAAGTCAACGGGAAGTGTCCTTTATGTTTGATTCCCTTGCGAGTGTCAAAATATGCGGCATAAACGGAACGTAAATGTCCGTATCTTTTGATTGCATTGACTTAGAAGTTTGATATTTTTACTGCTTCAAGAAATTGTAGCCTTGAGTATTTGATATGAATTTCAACTTGATGACTCAACGCGTTCCTGAGAAAAAGGGTCTTGACATACGGACAGACAGACGGACAACGAAGTGATCTTATAAGGGTTCCGTTTTTCCTTTTGAGGTTCGTATTTTTTTAACCGTAGACTGTAGAATAGCATGATCAGCCTATAATGTTCCCACTACTGGGACACAGGCCTCCTCTCTTCGAGTAGGAGTGAGCTGGATCTATCACGCGGGCCCAGTGCGGGTTGGTAGATGTCACATGTCTTTGAAATGTTTAGTTTTAGAACAGGGCGCTCACTCAAACCGGTTTTACGCACACCGCGCGGCCAGACACAGTGAATGTTATCACTTTTATTACTCTATTAGATAAAAATATCTTCAGTTCTTACAACCATATTTGACAACCCACCTCAACAAAGGTGGAAGTTCTCAATTCGGCAGACTGTTAATTTGTGTATTTTAAATTTGGAAGAATATTTTTTAACCGTTCCACTCATTTAAAGTTTATTCAAACTTACATATATATCAAATTAATATTATTTCAAGTTAAACAAATATCGACTTTATTTTAATGGCAATTAAGTTGATTTCAGAGTGACTAGCACTATTGAAAAAGTTAAAGTTCTCCGTTCGCCGGTTTCCTCGCGATGTTTTCCTTCAGCGTTTTGAGAGTTGTGGTTTTTTTTCTGGGAAGGACTTCCCACAGACTTCCCATTTGTCCGCTCTAGTCAGTTTTCAAAGGGAACAGTCGGCACAAATTGTCACCCCGGTGACAACTGGGAAAACAATTCCCAGCTGTCACCCCGGAGGACAGGGCTAGAGGGAACTATTGGGAATAATTCGACGCCAGCCACCACAGCTACTGCTCTCCACTGGGCCACTACTGCTCTTCGACTGAATGATTGTAAAATAATAGGAGCTACGGTAAACGACGAGTTCAAAAAAAGTCAAATAAAACAATGAGATAAAAATAATTCTTTGTTCCGAATACATGTACAGACGAAAGCACATCAAGCTACTCGAAACTGTTTAATTTTCCCAATCAACTTTGAACCTAGCGAGAAAGTTGAAAATCTATTAAAGAAATTTGACAGATTGTAGTAGTTAGGTGTGCTGGCGTCTGTACCTTGGGTGATTTTTTATCGCTTAGACACTTATACTCTAGTTCTATTTACTGAAACGTAGTCACGACTGTTCATTTATCGTTACTATCGTCTGTTCAAGGTATACGACATAGCCCGAAGAATTGCCAAACTTAAGTGGCAGTGGGCAGGGCACATTGCTCGCAGAACAGATGGCCGATGGGGCCGAAAGGTACTGGAGTGGCGGCCGCGTACCGTAAGACGTAGCGTTGGAAGGCCTCCCACAAGGTGGACCGACGACCTTGTGAAGGACGCAGGACAGGACTGGTCGAAGTGGAGGTGCTTGGGGGAGGCCTATGTCCAGCAGTGGACGTCATTTGGCTGAAATGATGATGATGATGATCGTCTGTTCAAAGGGGGAAATCCCGTAATTTTAAGAAGTTCACAATCAGATCTCAGTCTAAATCTGGCAAAAATACCTCTAATTTCTCTATATTTTTAACAAGTTTTTGTCATTCATTGTCGTTGAGATGAAATTGCGACTTGAATTTGAACGCTTTTTTTGTACGAGAATTATAATAATAATAATAATAATAATACCCCGCCGCCGTATCTCTACGTTGACGCCGTGGTGGGGCTTGCGCGCTCCGAACTCTAGGCCTATGCCGGAAGAGTTTACTTTGCTGGAATAGGTCTAAGGTGAGGAGCCAGACCAAGAGAGATACAGAAATCCGCAGGGCAGCATGTGGCGAACTGTTGGGCAGTAGCGACCCCACGGACCCTATCTTCAGGGAGAAGTCTTGTTCCTCACCTCTGGCTTGCCTTTATTGGCCGGCTGGAGTGAACAATGACGATGAACAGAGCTCCCACCTCATTCTTGCCTTTATTGGCCGGCTTGAGTGGAGATTCGCAAGAGCAAACGTGCTCGGAGGAAGGAAGTATTCCAGTAAGATGCTGGTAGGGATCTTGACCGTACTTCCGGGATTGTCCTGATAGCCGTGGAATACCTCTCCACTCCTCATAAGCACCTCAGGACATGTTGCCCCTTTGTTGCTACGTCACTATGTGCTAGCGACCGTTTCCGGGGGCCCATTGTTGAGTGTGCAAGTCACCCCCTGCCATTTTATCCGTGTATATATAAAACATTGATCAGGCAGGGGTCGTAGTTATTCCATAGTTCTTGGTAACCAGTCCACTTTAGCCACCCAAACCCATAGTCCAACTTTTTATTTTTCCATATCCTGCAATAGTCCTACACCAACCGGGGGTTATCCTTGGGTGCACTTGCATAGCGCATACAGGGATAATCGTCGGTTGGTGCCGCATTTCATTAAAATTTCCTAAGGGGCCTCTGCGAGTTGGCTTCGGCCCCTCGTACGCCTTCCAAAGGACCGGGACCCAATGGTTCCGAGAAAAAAGAAAAAACAAATAATAATAATATAATAATACTTATTATCAAAAGACAACACGGAGGGAGAGGCCTAATAGACATCCAGCACCTTTGGCAGAAACAAGTCTTTCGACTTAAAACATTCTTTCACTCAAAATCTCGCACTAGTAACATTCATAAAGCCATAGTCCAAAATGATTTCAACTACACCCCACTTAACTTAAGTGAACAGCTAGATACTCCACAAATTACTAGCGATGACCCGCAGATACAAAAAATTGAGAACTGGAAGAAAAAGGTACTGCATGGCCGACATCCTCATGACCTAGAACAATCCCATGTAAACAAAGTAGCCTCAAATAAGTTTCTTAAAATAGGTAATTTATTCCCAGAAACTGAAGGATTTATAATTGCTATACAGGACCAGATTATTAACACTAAAAACTATAGAAAATGTATTATCAAAGATCCTTCAGTAACAAATGATAAATGTCGCAAGTGTCACAGCCAACCAGAAACAATTCAGCACATAACAGGAGCATGCACAACTCTCACGCAGACAGACTACACACACAGGCACAACCAGGTGGCGAATATAATTCACCAAAAACTAGGACTCAAATACACACTCATACAAAACACAAACACTCCCTACTACAATTACACACCACAAACAATCTTAGAAAACGACACACATAAACTTTACTACGACCGCGCCATTCTCACCGACAGGACAATTCACTACAATAGACCGGATATAACCCTACAGGATAAAATAAATAAAGTAACTTACCTTATAGATATTGCTGTTCCCAACACACACAACATTCAGAAGACAATATCTGAAAAAATTAGTAAATACGCAGAACTCAAAGATGAAGTAACTAGAATATGGCGCCAACAAAAAGTTTATGTAGTCCCTATAGTACTCTCCACAACAGGCGTCATCCCAAATTACCTTCTCCATAGCCTTAAATTACTAAACCTAAAAGAAACCCTGTACATCACCCTACAAAAAGCTGCAATTTTAAATACATGTCGCATTGTCGCAGAAAGTTCATGCAAATAGATGAAAACGAAATAGGTCCTCATCACAACACATCTTTAACATAACTCATCACAAGCTGCATTTACTTGGCTTCGGTCCGTAAATGTTGCAAAAACCAGCCAAAGAGCTGAGAAGAGGAAACACTCCAAATAAATAATAATAATTTTATTCTTCAAAAAAGTACAAAAGCGTAACAAGAAACAAAATTACTCATCTATTTTAGTGAGGTGAATGTACAGAGGCATTTTAAATTAAGACTACGACTCCCAAACTGAGACATGCTCGTATCTTGGGTTGTAATTGCTCGTAATTGGCCTTCTATACTCCTGTTTGACTAACTTACACAAACACACACACACAAGTATATATTCATATGATTGCAACGCGGCCTTAATTCCCGCGTCGTCGGCTACAGAATATACGGCCGATGACCTGTCAGTCTGTCAGTTTGATATAAAACTATTTCGTAGTCATGGCGACTGAATGTTTAAGTCCATGACTGCAGTGAATTATAACACTGGCTGACAGGATTTGTCAAAACAAAAAGTGGTTGAAGCGTAGGGTTAGTATGTGGGTCGTGGAAAAATGTGGGATTTTGAAAGAACTTCTTCTTCACTTGTATTGCCACCATCCACCATCTATATGGGATGGCTCTAGTGAAAATTGAAGCGCCCCGCGGTTTTACCCGCATAAATGTCGACCCCATAGGAATATCGGGATATATCCCACGTCCTTTCCCGGGACTCAAACTATCTCTATACCATCATCATCATCATCATTTCAGCCGAAAGACGTCCACTGCTGGACATAGGCCTCCCCTAAAACGGGGGGTTTGCCATAATCGCCACGCTTGGCAGGCGGGTTGGCGATCGCATTATGGTATAGTGGTGGAATGCATAGAGAACGCTGCTGCCCATTCTCCGGTACGCGCCTTAGTCGCCTTTTACGACACCCACGGGAAGTATGGGGTGGTGGTATTCTTTAAGTCCGGCACCACACAGACATCTCCTCTCAGCCTGTCTCTATACCAAGTTTCATCTAAATCGGTTCAGCGGTTCAAGCGTGATATAATCAACGGATTAACATGCTTTCCGAGGCACGGAAGGCCTTCTCTCTTGGTATGTAAAGATGGTCACTCATCCACGGACCAACCGCGGCAAGCGTAGCTTAACCTGATCGATCGACCCTTGTGTCTGTTATTACTTCGCCACAAGTCCCTCATATTATAAAGCAGTGATCTATTAATTCATTGGTAGATCTGTTTTAGGTATCAACCTAAAAACATCTTCTACCAATGTACCTACTGAACCAACATAAGATAATGTCACTCAAGAGCGTTTACGACGTAGGTACGGCATTTCATACAAACTTTCAAGCCCTTGTTTTTCGAAATGAATGAACCTATTTTAATTAAACTTTATACGCATAAGCAGGATACAAAGGTCTAAAAAGATACGTAAGACCATTTTCGAAAAATAGTGTTACAGCCAAATTAGACCGATTTTAATTTTTTTATAGAAACAGAGATTTCCAGTTATCTTTTTTAAAATAAGACATTTCGAAAATGTACTTAAGTAACTTTTTTAGACCTCTGTATTCTGCTTATGCGTATAAAGATATATTAAAATCGGTTCATTCATTTCGAAAAACAAGGGCTTGAAAGTTTGTATGAAATGCCGTACGGCGTAAACGCTCTTAAGTAGGAATCTATGTAGTATACGTAGATGTAACGAGGAGTGTATACTAAATTACCTCAAACAAAACACTCTCTCTCATGCAGGTTAAGACACGACCACATCTAGTGTTTGCTATATACGTGTACCAAGCTACGTTCAAGATTGATTAATTTATGCGCACAGGTTAAGCGCTGTCAACAAATCTTCAATGAGAAACGTTGATACTGTTTAAGATGACGTGTGATATATGTGTGTATGTATAGAAGGGGATTGAAGACAATGGTTTACGTACAGTCAACAAAAGAGATAAGTATGCAGGATCCTCGGATATAGTTGAAGTTTAGTAAGAAACCGATGGATGTTCTCGAATAAAATTTAATTTTATTAATAGAAAACAAACAGCTCGCTTATCAAAATAATTTTCAGTCGACAACATCCATCGGTTTCTTACTAAACTTCAACTATATCCGACGATCCGGCTTACTTATCTCTTTTGTTGACTGTACATAAGATTATGAATAGACTAGCAGTGCCCAGTGGTTTCACCCGCATAAGTGTCGATCCCGTAGCAATATCGGGATAAAAACTATCCTATGTCCTTTCCCGGGACTCAAACTATCTATATACTAAATTTCATCTAAATCGGTTCAGCGGCTTAACCGTGCAGAGGTACCAGACAGACACTCTTTCCCATTTATAATATTAGTATGGATTGGTTGATTGATTGCGTATTTTGCTACAACTATTGTGATAAAATGAAATTTGCATGAAATTATCTGCATTGTACTTTATTGTACACCAGAAAATACATAACAAAAAAAAAAACAATTGATACAAACATACAATGGACGGTTTTATCGCTTTCTGCGATCTTTTCCAGGCAACCTTGGATTTTAAGATTTTAAATCCAAAAAATAAGTCGAATGAAGACAGCCGCCATTTTTCTTCGAATAGGTAGGTAGGTACTTCTAAACCAATTTAAAAATGATTCAATAAGAATGCTAAAATATGAGTTGGAATCGTTTTATTTTTCTTGACGAGTATTAATAATGGCACAGCTGCTGGCTCCAAACAGCTGAGCCTCGATATAAGGCGAAATATTAGTCAGCTGAGGAATATAGGAATAAACAAAGACGTTAATTAATGCAAATGTCTTGACTTTTTTATTATATAACAAATCGTCGAATAATACGGAAATTGTATACCTGAATGAATCTTTAAACTAAAAAGTGATGTGAATAAAGAAAAATTAAACGAAAAAAAATTCTGAATGGTTATAAGTTAATCCGCTGCAATTAAGTAACATCGATGCAATTTCAAGTAAAGCAAAGTGTATATTAGAACAGCAGATATATTTTGTTTTCAGTAATATTGAGTTGCTTCCCATCGATAGGCGCCCGGACTGACAACCTGCTAGTGTGGGTGCTCACAAATGGGGCCCGATCTGTTTTAGTTATTAACTACTAACATAAGCTAAACTATTTTGTTTACTAACACTGTGGACCTCATTGTAATCTAATTAAATATATATTAATAATAATAGGTGCTTTGGCCATATGTGGTCTAAAAGAAAGAAAGAAAGAAAATACATCTATTTAGCACAGACTAAGAGACACAATACACCAGATAGTCATATAATAGTCGTACATCAGATAAAAACAAAAATAAAGATAAAAGTAAAAAGTGCAAAGTCCGATGTAAGAAATTAGCAGGAACATGTGCCTCACGGCTGCGCCAAAAAGGCCCAGTTCAGCAAAAATGCCAGACAACTAGTGCCTGACGCTGGTTTTAACTGGACCTGGTGTGTTTGGTCTCTACATTTATAAATGGTGGTTGGGTTAAGTTGTTGGTGTAAGTTGCGTTCTAAAGTCTATGACTATCGTTATGCAAAGCGTCGCACATGTAAGGCAACAACCTAAACCAAGCTTCCGCCTACCTGATTGCCTAAAGTTTAAATTGCATACCTGAATCGTGACAATAAATTATATTTGCATGTCTACCTATCCTATCCTGTCTACCTAGTGTTCCTGTGTAGTGACACAGGAACACTATCAGAGTCCTCCGAAATCAAAACAATTTAAACTTATAATTCCTTGTGGTGACCCTACTCACACAACCAACAAAACCATTTACAACACACACAAATTCTTACAAAGTCAACCTTATTCTCTTGTAATACGATTTATGTGACCCGCATAAATAATTTGGTAGTTCCATACATGACGCGAAAACTCATGAATAGATATTGCAATGACAAAACCGCGGAAAATTGGACTTTGGGATGACGTAGAATTATTGTTTTATTCGCGTTTAGAGGTGCGTTTAGAACAAACGGTTATCCCGGGAACGGGAATGTGCAAATACGATTCTGTTATGGGAAGTTACGTACAGTCGTAAAAGTGAAGATAAAAAAGAAATGCATATGTAGATATGAATATGTTTAAATAGGGTAATAAATATAATGGGTAATGGTAGAAGGAATTTAAGGGGCCCGTGGCTAAATAATAACAGCCGCACAGGTCGATCGATCAGGTTAAGCTACGCTTGCCGTGATTGGTCTGTGGATGGGTGACCATCTTTACATACCGAGACCCCTCCGTGCCTCGGAAAGCACGTTAAGCCATTGGTCCCGGCTGTCATTCGTGGATCTTTGACGTTACGGGTCGTCAGAAGTCCGAAAGTCTGACAACCAGTCTTACAAAGGGGTATCGCATTACCTAAGTAATTGGGTTGTGGAGGTCAGATAGGCAGTCGCTTCATTTAAAATACTGGTGTTCAGCCGCATCCAGTTAGATTGGAAGCCGACCCCAACATAGTTGCGAAAAGGTTAGGCAGATGATGATGCTTTAAAGAAAGCTGAATATATTAAATGCTACATTAAACAATAGACTTATAGTAATGATCTGTTTTATTGTTTCATAGAATGAAGAGAGCAGTGGTGACCAGAAGAGAGCAGTGGTGGCCAGAAGAGAGCGGTGGTGGACAAAAGAGAGCTGTGGTGCACAGAAGATAGCAGTGGTGGCCAGAAGAGAGCAGTGGTGGACAAAAGAGAGCTGTGGTGCCCAGAAGATAGCAGTGGTGGCCAGAAGAGAGCAGTGGTAGACAGTAGAGAGCAGTGGTGGCCAGAAGAGAGCAGTGGTGGCCAGAAGAAAGCAGTAATATAATAATAATAATAATCTTTATTGACATAAAAATATTACAACCATACATGTGAAACCCCTGACTCCTGTGCTAGGCGAACCTGTGTTACAGGAATCAGTGTCTTCCGCCTTAGATCAATACACATTTCAATTTTTATGTAATAAAATACAAATAGTAAGTAACAATAGTAGGTATTGAGACAGTAAAATTAAACAATGATAAAAAGAAACAAAGCGAGTGTGTGATTGCGTGTGTGTGTGTATGTGAGTGTGTGTGTGTGTGTGTGAGTGAGTGGGTGTGAGTGTGTGTGCGATGGTGAGCGAACGCACATGAGTCTACATAAGAATGTATGTGAGTATCTTAATGTTTTTGCAAATTATACTCGTCTTTTATGTTACTGATAAAATTAACTTTTCAGTGTCGTCATAACTTAAGGACTGAAGCCAAGGTTTTAAAATCTGTTTTACCTTATATAACGTAAGCTTATAAATCGAGATAGATTTGTTAACACGGTTGTAGATCTTTGAACTTAACGCACAAAAGTGTCTGGACGCGAGAGAAGTGCGACATTTAGTAACTTTGCAGACTGGAAAACCAGTGCGTCTACTTATTGCATCTGAACTTATTGGTAACATAGTGTTCTACGTAGGACAGTACGAAGGATATATAATTGGCGAACTGTAAGGACTTGAGCTTCCGAGTACAACTGTCTTGTGGGATAGATTTGTTTTTTGAAGGACATCACTTTAAGTACTGCCCGTTGTGCCCGTTCCGCTCTAAGCAAAGCTGTTTTAAAAGTCCCTCCCCATACTGGAATGCAGTAGGTAATTATAGACTCACATAACGAGCGGTAGACCATTGTTGCTGTCTCCCTGTCCGCAGAATGTCGTAGGTCTTTAAACAAATAAATAAGCTTACGAAGCCTAGAACATAAAGCGTCTATGTGTTTTCGCCAGTCGAGCTTTTCGTCTATATGGACTCCTAGATAAATATCTAGGAGTCCATATAGACGAAAAGCTAAATGTATGTAAATGTAAGTAAATGTATTGGCCTCACTTTGGTGCCTCACATCAAATGATGTGAGGCACCAAAGTGAGGCCAATACATTTACATTGTGTAGGATCTGTACATACATGTGGAATTATATCTGTAGTAGATGGAGGCTTAGGCCAGTTTGATGAAGAGAACTGTATGACTTTTGTTTTTGCAATATTCAGTGTCAGCATGTTGTAGTTTAGCCAGTCCATTATACAACGAAATGAAGATACAACTCTCAGTGGGTAACAGCTCCGACTTACGAGATGTAGGTCGTAGGTTTAAACCCAGGCAGACGCTTTACTTTGTGTAAATAATTTAATCACCGCTGCTTTCAAAACGGTGAAGGAAAACATGAAGACAAGGCTGATTATGATGTGGATGAAGATCTAAGAATACCATATTTAAGCCTGCAAAAACAAAATATCGTCTTGACACAATGTAAACCGCTTGAACCGTTTCATTGCTACGGCGTAGCTGATGAAGGCTACGACGTAGCACCAGTGTAGCAGTGCGCTACGGTATGATGTCGCAGCGAATTATTACGCTTCCAACTGGATTAATTGCCTCATGCCTTGCAGAAATACAACAAAGTCTTTATATTGTAATAAAATAACATTACGCCTGTTTTGCCCCTAAAGATTAGGCAGGGGTATACCTATAGCAAACTCATATTTTGCTAGTTATATTTACGGAATTGAAGTGATTACTAATAAACTGACAATGTTATTTACACTAAATTTTTTTAACACTTAACTGACACTGTATTCTACGTATTAATTCATCATTGTAATTGATTTTTTTATTATGTATAGACTTGGTCATTATTGCTATTTTATAAAATCTATTGTTTAATGTGACGAGCATGTGTAATATTTTAAGCCATAATAGAATTGTAAGAAAATGAATCGTATGAGCGTTTTGGACATCAAATCTCTTAGCTCGTAAGACCGATTGAATAAATAAATAAATTAATTAATTAAGTCTCATGTAATAGGGAGCGGTCTTATTACCATCAACCAGATACATATCCAGACTCTGGGCTGCAACTGAAAAATTCCAAACGTTGAAAAGTCGTACATGAATGAAATTTTCAACTTTGTTCTTAAGTTTGGAAACCATAACCAGCATTCCCACTGCTAGAACACAGGCCTCCTCTCTTCGAGAGGGAGTGGGCTGTAATCTACCACGCGGGCCCAGTGAGGGTTGGTAGACGTCACGTGTCTTTGAGTTTTCTGTTCTAGGATATGGTATGATATGGTAATTGATATTCCGGTTCCCTCACGATGTTTTCCTTCATCGTTTTGAGAGCAGTGCGCGATGAAATGATTTACACAAAGTAAAGTCTGGTTTCGACCCCACAACCTACAACTCGGTAAGTCGGGGCAATTACCACTACACAACTGCTCGCAAGTTTGATAGCGCATCGTCAATCACCGAATTATTTTGACTGTACCCTGATTGAATAGAATAGAATACTCTTTATTATGTACACCATATAAATTACAGACATATAAATCTAGAAACTGTACAAAGGGTGACACAATGGGCGGTCTTATCGCTAAAAGCGATCTTTTAAAGACAACCTTTGGATGGATTAAAAAGGGAAAGGATAGACAAATACTGTAGGTAGTCTGTGGTGTACCAATTACATACATAATGTATATTATACTAATATATATAAATATATACATACAATAATAAACATGAAACATGAGCAAAGAAAATATAATGATGATGTTTAAGGAGAGAGGAACTACTTAAAAAAAAAATAAAAAAAAATTATAGATGAATTATTTTCTGTAAGTAAGATTTACAAACACTTTTACACGTCAATTGTATTTTTTTAAACTAGATGAGGTCGGCGTTTCCTATCTGACTATTCTGAGCAGAAAGGCCGATACAAACTCAGAGGTCACAGTCTCTTTTAAAGTCCAGACAAAATTTTGGTCAGACCGTGTGAAGACCATGTAGATTGGTGTCTGAAATGGTCTTTTGAGGAAAGAACCACACAGATTGGGCGGACCTGTCCAATCAGTGCACGCATTTGTCAAAAATCGTGCAGCTCTACTCAGAACTTGAGGAGCTCAACGATTCGACGAACAATACCAAAGAAAGGACATTTGGGTAGGCCGCGTAAATTACTCAAACTGCCAGATCATCATTAAAACTGACTAAGATGGAAAACAGAAACTAATGACCTACATACATGTATAATAGTCCTCACATTCACAATAATAAAATGAAAAAAAAACTTTACACAGTAAATATTCATGTACTTGTATATATAAAATTCATCAATGTCAAGTGTTGTAAATGTCTCTTGGGGCTTCCACTTCCAATGAGGTGAATTGCCGGCTTACGTTTAAATTGTAAGTTAGGAGATGGGCTTTCTTCTCTATTTCGACCATTTAAGCTCCCGACATTTTGACGCTACTGTTGCACGCACCCTGATCACGTTTGCAGAGTTATTGTAAAATAAATTACTTAAATTTTTATTTTATGTTTTAATATTAGCTGCGGTTTCACCCGCATAAGTTACGATCCCGTGGGAA
Organism: Mesoligia furuncula; assembly: GCA_916614155.1. Taxonomy (NCBI): domain Eukaryota; kingdom Metazoa; phylum Arthropoda; class Insecta; order Lepidoptera; family Noctuidae; genus Mesoligia; species Mesoligia furuncula. The sequence goes on from OU744794.1 coordinate 28,619,344, forward strand.
TATCGAGATATAAACTATCCTATGTCCTTTCTCGGGATTCAAATTATCTCTATACCAAATTTCATCTAAATCGGTTCAGCGGTTTAAGCGTGAAGAGGTAACAGACGGACGGACAGACACACTTTCGCATTTATACTATTAGTATATAAGTCACAATGGACTCAAATTGTAGTAACAAAACTTAACAAGTATGTTAGTAAACTTAACCTACCACTGCCATTTAAAATCGCTTCTACAAGCTCCACACTGATGTGGAAAGTTTCCAGCAGCGATTCACACAAGCAGTCCAGTCTGCGGTGGGGGAGCATCTTTTTCGCATCGTAGCCTACAAAACAAACCTATAAACCGTGTTCCGGACAATATAAATAAATATGGACCAGATGTTCAGACCATGGAAATAAGCATTTTTCATTATGGACACATTAATGAATTCTTATTTTTCATAATTCACCTCGTATGTATGCCTCTTTATCTGAATTGGCAACGAATGAAATAAGATTTGGCGGGCTGAAACTTGTCAAAAATAAGTTAAGACCCTTTCTTACTGCATAGTTCAATTAAATTTCAATAAATTAAATTACAAATATCATTGTAACGAAGCCTTTTTAAGTACTACTTCCTTTGTTAGATTTAATTTGTAAAAGCTATAGAAGCGTTTGACAAAGTTTATGGGTCACGTGAAGAACACGGGGCATATATGTCGCAGTCGGATTGTATAATCCGCCGTATTACATTACGGCTAGCCGTTATCTTTTCAAAAACTGGGCCGTTTTGAAATGCGGCGGTTCAACGATTAGCCGGATTGTTATTGCGATACGTTCTTCAATAAGGCGGGCCACGTTTAGCCGCATCGTACTACTACCTACTTAGATTGTTGGGTGACAGTGAAAGGGTTTAAAGTAACCTAACCAAACCGAACTTCGGGGTGACCCTCGCTCGCTCTTGCATCCTATGTCGACGTAGCCCCGCTTCGCGGGGCTCCTATTTCAGTGAAAAGGGTTTAAAGTAACCTAACCAAACCAAACCTCGGGGCGCCCTTCCCTCGCTCTTGCATCCTATGTCGAGGTAGTTCTGTATCTGATGGCATTGTTGTTGTCATGTCATGCGCCACGAGTGTTAAGGATCGGAACTAAAACCTGTCAAAGAGGCGGCTAATGTCTCGCTGTATTACATTATGGCTAGCCGTGTTGAATAACGTATGGCGGCGAATACATTCCGGCGGTTTTTATTGAGCTGCATTCAATCCGGCTAATCGTTGAACCGCCGCATTTCAAAACGGCCCTGTTTTTGATAGGATACGGCTAGCCGTAATGTAATATGGCGGATTATACAATCCGACTTTGACATATACACCAACCAATTATTTGTGTAACTAATACCGTTCCTTTGGCCTTCTACAACTACAAAATCATAAAATAAATCAACACCACATCATCCATGCGGTGTACGTAACGCAGTGGTACAGTGTCCTTGTCACCACGCTCGCAGTAAGTACGTGTCGAGAATGTGCCACAAATCTAACGATATATAAGTTATTTAGATTCAAAACCTCGCACTGGCTGTGAAGATATTGACGTTTACAATAGAAAAGTTATTTATGATGTACCGAGGCTGTGACTAAATTTGATACTGGATTTGGCTTAGCAGCTGACTTTATATTCATCGTTCCTAACAACGATTTTTCATAAACTTTTGACCAATATTCATCATCATCATTTCAGCCGAAAGACATAGGCCTCCCCCAGGCACCTCCACTTCGACCGGTTCTGTGCTTCTTGCATTCAACGGGTTCCTGCGGCAGTCACAAGGTTGTCGGACCATCTTGTGGGAGGCCTTCCAACGCTACGTCTTCCGGTACGCGGTTGCCACTCCAGAACACTGAGCGATATTGGTCTTCAAGAAAAACAACACGGTGATCCAACCCCCTTTTTTTTTTGTGCGGTTGGGAATTCATAAAATGACTCCTCCCGCTCTGGGTGGAGCGGAAGGGAGTGTCAGACTCTTACTGACTAAAACCCACCCGTGTTCCTTCCTTAGCCCTTTATGTTCCGGGCCAGCGGTAACCCTTTCGGACAATCCCGTTGACCCGGCAGGCTTCGGCCCTAAGGGGCCCCTCCTCGATGCTGACATCTCTTTGAGGCGCGCGTGGAACACGTACGCGCCGTCCGGCACGGGCCTGGTCCTGATCGGACGGTGAGCTACCCATTACTCTCCGCCCGCAGGCCCGCGCCTACGGTGGCCGGGAGTCGTCACGCGGCTCCCGACGGCTGAGACGGGAGGCTCTCTCCCTGAACCGTCCCGCCACCTCCTTCGCTAGCATGACTGCTTCGCAGAAGGAGGTGACTGCCTCCCACTCCCTCTCGCCCCGGACCATGGCTTGCACCAGGGCCGGACGCGAGAGGTTGCCGTCGCTGCCAATCGCCTCGCCCAAGCGGGGCAGACCTCCACCGTGTGCTCCACCGTGTTTTCTGGGCGATCCTGGCAATGGTGAGTGATCCAACCCCTTATAAAATATTTACATTTATATCTGTAATATTTATGGTGTATGTAATAAAGTGTATTCTATTCTATTATATTGTAACTGATTCCAAGAAAAATTCTTAGGGTATGACAAAAATTGTTGTCTTAGGGTTTGAGCTCAGAACCGTAAAGTTCTGCGTGCGTTTTGCTAAAGGACTGAGCACCACCAGCTTTTCGATGAGTGTCATCCATACTAATATTATAAATGTCACGCTTATACCACTGAACCGATATAGATAAAATTTGGTATAGAAATAGTTTGAGTCCCGGGACCTTTCCCGGAATATCGGGATAAGAACTATCATATGTCCTTACATAGGATAGTTTTTTATAGTTTTTATCCTATGTAAGGACATAGGACAGATTTTATCCCGATATTCCCACGGGATCGACACTTAAGCGGGTGAAACCGCAGGGTACTGCTACTTTAATAATAATTATGGACCGGTCGATGAGGAGCCGTTTGTATATGCCCAACAGTAGACGTCTTTCGGCTGAAAAGGTAATGATAATCATGATCTTCAGTTATAATTTGAGCAAACTTACATAATGTGGATAAGACAAAGATTAAAACAGAAGACGATCCAGGAGGGGATCGAGGTAGGGGGGTGGAGGGGGGGTTCAGGGGATCAGACATTAATAACTCAAAAGATAGTTCTTTGCAATTAAATAAAGAAAGTTTAATTGCTCAAACATGAAGCCTTAGCTTTATCACAGCGATGCTGATAATGCTTTACAATAAGGATAAGCTCTGTACACACTATAAATCTAACGGTAGGCGGTAGAATAGATTCCCTAACACCCTCCACAAGATAAAAGCAAAAATCTATCAACAAAGAAAATATTTCACACCGTTTTGCCCTTTACCCCAGAAGCTTAATGAAAATAAATAACAAACAGAACGGTAGATATCGATTTCCAGAATGGAAAGAGATTTTTGTAAAATGTTTTCGTTGCGGCATTTGTTTTGCTTAGCATTCACGAACTTTACCGAATAATCAAACTAACAATTTTCTTTAACCATCCTACTTTACAATTTACTAATCTTAATTATCGACATTAAATCCATACTAATATTATAATTTCGAAAGTAACTCTATCTGTCTGTCTGTATGTTCCCGTTTCACGCCTAAACTACTGAATGGATTTCGATAAAATTTGGCAGAGAGATAGATTGGAACCCGCGGGGAAGGACATAGGATAGTTTTTATCGACATACCTCGCGGAGGAAGCCGCGGGCGGAAGCTAGTATAATGAATGCGAAAGTCCGTCTGACTGTCTGTTACCTCTTCACGCTTAAACCGCTGAAACGATTTAGATGAAATTTTTTTATATAGATAGTTTGAGTAATATAATACAGTTGTTAAAACAACATACTATAACTTCATGCCTGTTTTTCCCGAAGCGTTTGGCAGAGATGTACATATAGGTACATAGTTCACCCACTTTTCGCCAGTTACGTTGAGTGCCATGTAACAGGGGACAAGCCATCAACCGGGCACAAGGGGGCGATATTTCCACGGGATCGACACTTATGCGGGTGAAACTGCGGGGCGATGCTAGTGAAGAATAAACCTTACGTACCTTATTGGTGATATTCTTCGGAAAGGTCAGAAGGCCAATTCTCGTAATTAAAAATGTTAAAATCTAATCGCAGTCTCATCTCGGCGACAAACAAATGTCAAAAACTTGTCAAAATGTAGGGAAATTAGAGGTATTTTTCACAGATTGAGACTGAGATCAGACTGTGAACGTTCTTAAAATTACGAGAATTGCCCCTCAGGGGTGTAGTAATAATAGTAATCTTTATTACGTAAGAAAGTCTCTTCAAAGTGAGAGTGAACAGGCTTCTTCTGGGTAAGCTCACTCCATCGTCGACTTGGGCACTTTCACCTCTGACCTAGACTAGAGTCAAGAGCAAACCCAATTCAAATAAAAAAAGGGGTTACAAATTCATTCAAGTCCCTGACACTTGTCCTAGGTAGTTATCCTGTGTTACAAGAAGGCGTAAGTTTATTTATGTGCAGACGCCAGCACATCAAGCTACTACTATCTGTCAAATTTATTTAAGAGATTTTCAACTTTATCGCTAAATCATAAGGTTCAAAGTTGATTGGGAAAATTTGAAGTTTCAGCTTGATGTGCTGGCGTCTGTACTAGCTCACCCAGCGAACTTCGTACAGCCATTTAAATCAATCAATCCGTTCTCGAGATATCATCAAAAATGCCGTTCCGTACAAAATTTATGAGACAGTTAATTATCTCTTTTTTCCGTGAAATGTTGTCATGTTTAATAGTTTTCTGCAACAAATCACAGATCATAAAAATCGGTCCAGCCGTTCTTGAGTTATAAATAATGTAACTAACCCGACTTTGTTTTATTTATAGAGATATAGATGTAAGGGATGAATACAATGGCGGATCATCATCATTTCAGCTGATAGACGTCCACTGCTGGACATATGCCTCCCCCAAGCACCTCCACTTCAACCCGTTCTATGCTTCTCGCATCCAACGGTTTCCTGCGGCCTTCACCATCGCATGGACCACCAATGGCGGATGCATAGTTAAAAAATAAAAAATTATATACCTAAGTACTTAGACTCTTTTACGTGAATCGATTAAGAACAACGTTTAGGACAAACATTCATAAGCCTGGTAGGTACCAGGCTTATGAATGTGTGTCCTAAACCTAAAGAAGTTATTATTGTTATTATTGTAGTAAAGAAGCTATGGGCTGCAGTTTTATCAAATTTTAAGCCATGTGTAGGTACACATGGCTTAAAATTTGATAAATCTGCAGCCCATAGCTTCTTTACTGTAAAAACAGCGCAAAAACAAAACATTCAGCGGCAACAGCGCTTTTAGCACTAATCAACGTGGATAAAGCACTCAAGATTTATCAAACTCAACCCTTGTTTAAATTGTATGCACGTTTTAAGCTCAAGCAACAGAAATTGCCTGTGAAGGCTGACGACATTATTCATAAATTCTCAAAACGCGACCACGGTTCATCAAGTCGACCTGAATTAGTTATATCAGTACCTCGAGCGAAGGTCCAATGTCGCGTGAATATATTAACACGAGCTATGCGGCACAAGGGCGGAAGGACCAAAAATGCATTTGTTAATAAGCTGTATAAAGGTCAAAAACCAGAGTAATTTTATTTTACTATTTTATCCATTTATGTAAAGAAAGAAAGAAAGAAAGAAAATACGTTTATTTGCGGGAAACATGACGCATAAAAATAGAAACACAAACAAAAAACATTTTGGGAGAAAGTATGCGTCACATCTACGCAAAACGGCCATCGCTGAGCATAATGCTAAAACCCTATGGCGGCCCGTACACAGTCAATCTCGATCGCGATCCGCGATCAAAATCAATGATCGCGATCCAGATTGATAATGTACGAATTAGATTGACGGATTGATGCATCTGATCTCAAAATATCTAGATATTTTGAAATCCAGATTGCGATCCGCTGATCGTGATTAAGACTGAACGTGTAAGCGCAAGATCGCGTCAGTACCTACACGCTGTGCGCTCTTTGAAAATGGACGACGATTTCTCGTCGCCGCCGATCGAACCGGTGAATTCACCTTCACTTCTACAATTGGAAGAAGATTTCATCATCCTTTTAGAAACGTTACCCGAGCTATGGAATGTATTTAATTGTGTTGAATTTGTACCTACTTCTTCTTAATAAACCTATTTAAAAAACAGAAATATTAATATTTTATTTACTTTGATATAGTCCTTAAGCACATAAATAAAAGCTCGGCATGTAACGTTGATTGATCCTCTAATAGCAGCAGGAGAAATTATAGCAGAAAATTTTAAATCTTCAATATTTCTTACAGTTATAGCAAGATAACGTAATGTTACTGCTAGTTTTTCTTTAGGTGTTATACTTTTCCTCATACAAGTATCTTGTTTGGTTATATTATTATATGGAGTTTAGTAATAAGTCATCGATACATTTTTTCCCCATCCTGAAGTAGTTTTTATAATCGTCAACTACTTCAGCAGTTAATTGGATTTAATTTAGTAAATTTAAATGAGTGTACAATTCTCTTTTGAGTAACTACTGTTTAACCCAACGCCTTTTTCGAATCCTTTTCTTCAACGTTAAGGCCAAAACAAGGGACACTAGCGCTATATTAACTTCATCTAAATCCATGACAACAGGTGTTAACGCGGCAGTTACGATACATGGACTGAAGAAATCAAGATTGACCGTGTAATGTTGTGACGAGATCCTGTGATCCGAGATCACGATCAAAGCTTAACGATCGCGATCGAGATTGACTGTGTACGGGCCGCCTATACAAGACCTCTGTCTTGTATAGGGTTTGCGCTGGGGCACAGAAAACTAGTGCTGGGGCTCTCCCCAGCGCTGGTTTTCAACGACAGCCGGCGTTGACGTGATGACATCAGCCAGTGCAGCATGCGATTAGATATAAACAAAAACAACAATCAAAATAAGAAATAAAATACAAAAAACACACAAACAAAAACAAACACACAAACTGGTATTCAGCTGCATCGGAATAGACTGGAAGCCGAGCTCAACATAGTTGGGAAAAGGCGAGGCAGATGATTAACCATTTATGTACAGACATAATATAAACAGACAAGAAGAAAAGAACAGAAAAATAGGTACAAAGGTGAAGCTTGTTTCTTTAAAAAAAGCTTCCAGTATATCTGCAATATGCAGTTTTATAGTGAAAATCAACCCCCTGGTTTTGAAGGTTTTATTTCTCTTGTTAGCTGTGTGATTATTTGCTGGGCTCGCTTATTTTTATTATCTTCAATATTTTAAACTGCCGCATTGGATTATAAATTACTGGAATAGTCGTTGGGAAGTTTTTTTGCATTTTTCAATCATGAAATCATCAGTAGCTATCCGGAATAACAAGTATACAGTTTCAGCAGTTTTTATATTTACAGTTACATTAAGTGGTGAATTAAATACTTTAAATGAAAACATGTAGGTGTAACATAGACAACCTACCCTTGTGTCTTCTAAAACAAAAAATACAATCTTACGGTTGTATTTTTTGTTCAAATTTAAAGTCAAAACATTTATTTCAAATAGGCACATTAAAGGCACTTTTGAACGTCAAAAATTACAACAAAATAGAATTGATTCTAGTCGCCCATTCCAAAAGGTAGTTTTCGTATGGAGAAGCATGGGCATGGCATGGGAAACTCCACCGTTACTCTTTTAAAATGTTTCACAAGATTTTGTATACATAATAGATTTATATATGTGAAGACGAAGCACTTAAAATAAAATTAGTCTACCAAAAAAAGGTAAAAAGAATTAAAAATGAAGCAATGACAGGTAAATCAATTATGTGATAGATAGGTACATGGTGCTCACATATTTACAAAATATTTTACAAATATTGTACTTGTTGTTGTTCATAATCATTACTTTGATCTCTTCATAGCTTTGAGTATTAAACCAACTAGAGGCGCCATTGTCAGGCGATCCTCGCTGCCTAAGGTACGAGACCGCCGGTCATAGCGGTTATATACATGTGTGCGTATAGCTTATGCTTGTGTTTGTTTTTTGTTTTGTGTGCGTGCGTAACAACGCGATCGAATTGCATTAGTGTATTATTGCGTTCCCTCGTCCCCCGTGATGAAAGTGACAGACTTATTTGCATAGATATTAGTACTCGTGGCGTCTCCGGTTGGTTTAATACTCAAAGCTTCATAGGCATCAATCAACTATTGTCTGCAAATTTGTGTTTTTGACTTGTGAACTAACGGTCTTTTAGGCCTTAAAGATTGAGCAAAAACCTCTGCGACATTGAACGTGTTAAGAGTACCCAAGTCGTTTGATAGTGTTGAATTAATGTTCTCAAAGCAAAGTTTTCTGAGAGATTTTTCAGCCTGTAAACAAAGTATGGGTTGAAAAGAGATTACGTAAGGGCGTTTGGGTTTTTTAGGGTCACATTTTTCAGGAGTAAATTTGGAGGAAAGGACCGGCTCGAAAGTTGCGGGACAAGGACACTTACCATAATATTCTTTGTTTTATATTAAGCTTTCGCCGGGCATTGAATACAGAATTTATGAGCTCGTTCCTATATTCAAACTCAAACTCAAAGCATTTATTTCAATTAAACCATTTACAGGCACTTTTGAACTGTCAAGAAGTCGGTCAGTCAGAAAATATGAGGCTAGTTGCCCATTCCAAAGCGTAGGTACCTATAGAGAAGAACGGGCAAGAAACTCCATGGACACTCTTTTAAAGCTCTTATGCAGCTCAACCATTTTGCAGGGAGCTAAATGATCCAACACACACGCCACCGTCAGCGAGACATTTGTGTGAGCATGATATACTATCAGCCGCTAGGGGACATTCAAGTCAATGAAAGACATATTACCCAGTAAATGGTAGTACATACATAGAACTCACATCTTTGCTAAGCAATTATACAATACAAGAAAATTGAGTTTATACAATGCAAAGATAGTCTTACAATCTTCAGCAGCTCCAACAGTATTTTCAAGTGTTAATCAATTAGTTGTGGTTGTGGAGCAGGACCTGCCAGACTATTCCATTTTCGATTTATGCAGACGATGACGTAAACTCCTTCCTACGATTTTACATATTTTTTAAAGTATACTTTGGAATTTCTCTTTCTACTTAGATATGTACTAAACTATTAAATTCATATCATCCTAAATGGATAAAAGATCAAATTATCATTACAACCTGCATCTTCTACCTACATCAGTACATCAGTACAAATATCTTAAATTGCAAAAAGTTCCCAATTGAAGGAGGTTCTGTGGTCTTATAATCACACTAATATTATAAAGGCGAAAGTTTGTGAGTGTGTGTGCGTGTATGTTTGTTACTTCTTCACGCTTAAACGGCTGGACTAATTTTGATAAAATTTTGTATGGAGGTAGCTGACACCCTGGATTAACATATAGGCTACTTTTTATCCCGAAATTCCCACGAGATCGACTCGTATGCGGGTGAAACCGCGGGGCGCAGATAGTTATAGATATAAATGTAGAAATTTTATAACGTGTAAACGCTAGTAACAAAATAATTCCTTACTTATTATGAAATACAGACTAATAACCAATGCTTTATATTCATACCAACATATTTTCAAACCTACCCGTGAAGAGAAAAAATCCGTCCGTCCAGATACTTCTATTTGGTATTTGGAACAGATAAGCAACATTTCAATCTGATTACGCAATACAAAAGGTTCGACCAGGGACCCTCTTTTCTTAAGGCGAGTACCCTATTCTCGTGTTATCGACCAGTACGGCGAAATCTTTTATTCACTACTACACAACTCTATTTCGTTCGGTACGTATTGAATTCTGGTAGTTTTGTTCTTGGTGTTTTACTGGCTATATTTCTGGTCTTTTGGTCAGTTTAAAAATTGGTCCTAAGGTACATTGTAAGAAATTTTAAAAGGTATCTCAACTGAAACCAGCTTAGTTGGTACCTAATTGAGCCTTATTTTTTTTCATTTTGGACTCTTTTTATTGCTTTTAATACGGTCACTTTTAACGTGCACGCCTTTCTACATCACTTTCAAATGTATAACAATTTCAACATTAATGACGTAACCAATATGTTATATTTAAAAATTTATAAAAGTTCCTGTAATTGGTTTATTTAAGATACATGCTTTTGAGTTTGAGTGTGTAAGAAAAAACTTGTCATCTAATCCTGCAATCCTTCATTTTGTCCAGTACCTAGTTATGTCTAGGTGCCTGTAGTATACCTACGTCTGTGTCTCATAATGGGAAAAGAAAAGATGTGGCAGATTTTCCCACGCTTGCACTAGCTGTTCGAAGTCTAATACTGCAGTAAAGCGCTAGGTGCATATTTCACAATTACGCGTAATGAAAAGTGGCAGGCTGTTAGCGCCGTGCCTAATAGCATAACACCGTACTATCACATGGCCTCAGGTAGCTCTTGTATAGGTAGGGCGGACATAGTAGGAAGATACCATAACATAACCTATCGCTACCGCTACTTTTTAGGTAGGTAAAAATCTACCAAGGCCGTCTGATCATTTATATTGAAAATTTAGTCAAGGCTTTAGGACTTTACAAGGTAGTCAACTCAAAACAACTACATCGTGTTTATGACGTGGAAAAGTAAAGGATTTCTTTTGAAGGGTGAGGTGATTATTATTTATTTTACAGCCAGTTAAGCTTTTAACCATACCTATATATAAAAAGGTTGGAAAGGTGACTTTGTATTTTCTTTCATAATATAATCAGCCATGTTCCCACTGCTGGGACACAAGCCTCCTCTCTTCAATAGGTAGTTGGCTGTAATCTACCATGCAGGCCAGTGCGGGTTGGTAGATGCCACATGTCTTCGAATTTTTTGACGCATTTGATGCCAATTGTTTCTTATTTTGTTATCATTTCACCACCATGCGTGCCTGTCAATATCCAGCTTTCAATACAAGAATATATTTCTATAGATAGGAACAGTACAAGTAAATAACACGTAAACCCCGTGAGCGATGAAACATTAATATTCCGCACCGCGTCTTCGATATTCCACCAAGAAGTTTAGGGGAACCAGGAGAAAATACGTTCCGGGAAATTTCCGTTTAACAATGGTCCCGCGAATTGTATAGAATTCTTTTATTACTGTACTTACGTGTTTTTTCGAATCATAGTGAGCATGAGTGTCAGCGTGTGAGAAATGCATTGGATACGATTTGAGGGGGCAAATGAAGCCATAAGCCATTCTTTTGTTTGAGTAGAGCTTTTAAAATGAATTCGTAATTTATTGTAATTGTTGTTAAGATGTTTTACACAATTATTGTGCAATGAATAATTTTACATCAAAGGGAGTAACTTAGAAAAAACAGACAAAAATATGCATATAAGAAAAATTGACATTTGAAATCCTGACAAGCCCTAAATATAACATCCACCATCTAGTTCAAAAACATTTATTTCTGGCGCTACACGTTCACAGCACATAAAACAACGTTTGTTCCTAAAATTAGAGTAAACCGCGCGACCGCAACACTCGAAATATCAGAAAAAAAATTCAAACAATAAATGCGAAACTTTTACGCCCACGACAAAATGGCATGAATTCTAATAACCTAAAACATATTCACTAGCATAGCCGCCATCCAAAAACTAAATTAACCAAAAATATTTTTTCATTTTTATTACACAAACATTCAGTAAAAGTTCAGTGCTGACAGAATACTTTTAGACTTGATGACATTCGGAATTCGAGAAATTTCGGAATTTTGTTGGACTTTTTCACAGCAGTCCGGCAAAATGGTGAAAGCGTGGGCACTAAATATTCGCTGGTATATTATTTGTGGTCGGGCCATTAATATGGTCGCGTTGTCAGCTCAATGAATCGAAATTAAATATAAAAAACTTTTATTTCCAGTTTTGAACCTGATAATGCGTTCAACTCCAATTCGGATTGTGTCAAAAACATTTTTTTCACATAAGACATTGGTGAAAAATATTATAATTTTTTATGCGGTCACATCTGGGTCGACAAAATTTCGGTCATAAACATAGTTGAAAAAAAGCTAGACTGATTTTAAGTGTATTTCAGTGCAAAACTATGAAACGTACGCTAACATATGCTGTTTTAAATTTAAACAAATACTGAACTTTGTTAACCCCTTTGGAAAGAATCTCTTTAAAGGCATGTATTTTTTTTTTCATGATACGACGCAAGCAGCTGGTTCTTTAAATTTTCCGAGAACTATCCGTCGCACGTATAATTTGGAATTACTAAGAGGTAGCACCTATTAACGTCTGCAATAGTGCCCCTTCAAGCAGGGTTTGCGCTTAAATTAATTCAAGTTATGCCGGTCGGACGCCCGCTGTTCAAGGACTTGTCATCTCCAGATAGCCCGGACGGTTGGACGTGACAATCCTAACTCCAGCCCGGACACTTACTGCCATTTCTTGTCCGGATTTCCTCATTACTGATTATGTCCGGAGTACTGAAGCCCTTTCTTGTAAGGTTTAAATTTAATAAGCGAGATTTGAAGTTGTGAAGTCGTTATTGAAATTTATGGAAGTGCGGGTGGAAGGACCAATTTTTGGGAGAAATTCTTGGAATTGTGTGGTGACTTATAAGATTTTAGGAAAAATAATATCGACCTCAAACCATCTAAAGTAGGTGCTGTTCGAAAAGATATGAATTTTAGATTTCATCCCTAATCTCTTTTTGATATCAATAATATTTTTTACTGAATAAATACTGTATATATTTGAGGTCACATTTTCAACATTATTAGGGAGGTGCAATTGGTGGAATAACTTTTGCTCGGACGAGGACAATTTTAGTCAAACATATATGTGAAGTTTCTAAACTGAAACCGTCTGACTGAATACTGGTATTCAGTTGCCTCCGGTTAGATTGGAAGCCGACCCTGACGTAGTTGGAGCAAGGCCAGGAAGATTGATGGATCTTTATGAAGTTGTGGCGACATATAATAATATTATACAACGCCACATGCAAACTACGCATCGTACTGATGTCACGCAAAAATCCTGCATTGCACAAGCAGAGTTTACCACGCAACTGCAAACAGGGTTACTTTTCAAAGACCATCCAAATTTTTACATGGCGTTCTACCCATTAATATAAACAACTTTCAATATGGGACCAACTCTGAAATCACGAAAAAAATCAACTGTTTCATACAAAACTTCAATACTTGACCAAAATGTATGAAACAGCAGATTTTTTTTTCGTGATTTCAGAGTTGGTCCCATAGTGAAAGTTGTTTATATTAATGGGTAGAGCACCATGTAAAAATTTTGATGGTCTTTGAAAAGTAACCCTGTATACAGGGTGAGTTTTCCAAATGGGCGTGGATGGCCAAATCCGAAACTGTGAGGAATAGCTAAAAGTACTCAAAGGAGTCGGGGGTTCGATTTTGATGAAAACTAAAACTGCATCATTGAATTTTTGAAAAATCAATATTACTAGCCAGGAACCGAACTCGCTGATTTTGAAAAGAAAAACACACTTTATGATTACACCATTATTAAAACCCAACATTTTCCTTAAGTTTGCCGTATGTCATTACTTCCCCGAATTTGATCCTTATTAGGGACACTATCGAGTGGTGTAATAATACAGTATGTTTTTTTATCAAAATCAACGGGTTCGATTCCGGCCAAGGAATATTGATTTTTAAAAAATCCAATGGTGCAGTTTTAGTTTTCATCAAAATCGAGCCCGCGACTCCTTTGAGTACTTTTCGCTATTCCTCATAGTTTCGGATTTGGCCATCCACGCCCTCTTGAAAAATTCATCCTGTATACAACGTCCGAACATCAATCGTCGGGTAGTTGCTCACCAGACACGACACCTAGATGATGGTCGGAGGATCCTTCTTTTTCGATGAGTGAACTTTACACCCTGTTCCTCATGTCTCTATAAAGTTTTCAATATTATCGCAGTATCTTGTCGATAGATCGAAATATCTTAACTCAAGTTCATCTTAGTAGCACTTAAGAAAACACTTTCAATCAATGGCAGTGGAGGCGTGAGTAGTTTGTTTTAAAAGTTTTATTACATCCTGCAGACTCTCGGGGAAAGAACGAACTTACTTACTTAAATTCTACAGTCTTTTTCTTCGAAACGCTATTAGCTTAGCTTGCAATTCAATCTAATCTATAGTCTCGAAGTCCAATACGTTTTAGTGATTTTAGATGATGGCCGTCGATTTACTGTCGGATTGAATAACATAACTGGTGAAATGTAGGTGCACGAGAGGTTACACATCTGCCTTACCCTTGCGAAAATGCAAATGCAAGAGGGAATATCTCATGCGGCCATCTCATTTATTTAATTATCATTATTTTTTGTTTATTTTTGCAATGTTACTCAATATCCAACTATATAAACATATTCATTACTGTATTATCTGACACAAATTTATTTGATTAATTTAAGTATGCATAAACACGTCACGTTGCAGTATAAAACTGATTTACATCCGTCACCTCACACATCAGGTCCAGTTGAAAACCAGCGTCAGGCACTAGTAGTTGTCTGGCATTTTTGCTGAACTGAGCCTTTTTGGCGCAGCCGTGAGGCACACTTTCACGTCTCCAGTGCAACACAATTAATGTGAAATTTTGATTAGGGGGCCTGGTGACCTGACATACAGGTTTTCTAAAAAACTTAGTTTAGGCACCAGTCTTCCACAAATTAATTATGAAATTGTGACTGCAGACTATTATTTCTATCTCTGTAATTTGTGGTAAGAAATAAATTATTATTTTTTCTTTTTTCGATTATTATTATTATTACATTACTTTCCTGCAAAATTTTCTTTTTTCTAAAAGAAAATTTTGCAGGAAAGTAATGTCCAGACGGATTTTACCCTTTTTTATTTGATTTTTATTTGTTTTTATTTGATGTAACTTTCTGGTGTACTGTGTGTCTTTTAGTATGTGCTAAATAAATGTATTTTCTTTCTTTATGTGTTTGTGAATAAAACGCGGATGTAAGGACCGATTTAAGCAGTAGGTTCTAAGACGATATTTCAGATTTCATGTAAGCTGTACATGAAATTAGCTTAATGGACTTATCGATTTCGTTTCTTAGATCATCAACTAATCGGCCATGGCATTTTCGTTGCAGGATTATAAATTATATTCTTTATTTCGGATTCACAATACTTAAAGTATTAGTAACAATGACATAAAAACTATGTCAGTAAACGTCATCTATCTACTACCTACTCTCTCTCTATTATGCAACCCATATCATAATTATTATTCTTCATTATTTCAGTATAAACTGAATTATTAACCGCGTACTCGTATAGGCCGACAAAAATAAACACTATAAAACATTTCAGCCTAATAATCAATTTAACAGACAGATCATCTTATAGAATATTGACACAGACATAATACTAAACACAAATGTCCATATAAACACTCGTGACCTCTTCACTTGGTCACTTCATATTTAGCTGTCCATACATAAAATTGTCACGTCACTGCCAAAGGAACGTCGTAAAAAAGAAAAATAAACGCGTTGACGTCAAGTCAACTTGTTGCAGTCGTTGCCGCCGTGTCGTCACGTCGCGCGTCGCGTCATGATTGTCAACGTCAGCTGTCAGGTTTTCAATTTATCGTCCGTGTTTTGTTTTTTTGATAATCTGTTTGCTGCAAGGTGGGTACCTACTGATTTAAAGAATTCATGTAGGTACTTAAATGTTTGGAATGAGAGGGCTCGTGGCTAATTAATAACGGCCGCATAGGTCGATGGAAGGTTAAGCTACGCATGCCGAGGTCGGTCTGTAGATGGATGACCATCAATTATATATCGAGTCCCCTCCGTGCCTCGGAAAGCACGTTAAACTGTTGGTCCCAGCTGTCATTTGTAGATCTTTGACAGTCGTTACAGGTAGTCAGAAGCCCGAAAGTCTGACAACGCAGTAACTTTGACACATAAATAAATATGTAAAAAAATAATTTCCCAACACATTGTTTTAAATTTTTTGTTTATATAAATCGTTACTGCTACTTACAAAACAAATACAAAAAAAAAGTTCCACGTAGGTTTAATTCAAATATTTTCCGGAATATCGGAAAATAGTGTGCAACTACACAAACGCATTCGATTTATTCCGGTCTGATCCCCTGTTGAAACCGATGGTGAGGTCAAAATGAAAATCCAAGATGGCGGATGTGAAAAAACTCAATCAACAGCCAACTCAGCCTATCGCAGTCCACTGCTGGACATAGGCCTCTCCCAGGCTGCTCCACAACACCCTGTCCTCCGTCTTCCGCATCCAGTCTGTCTCAGCCACCTTCTCAAGGTCTTTGGTCCATCTAGTCACCAATAAAGCATCGAAGGAATAAGACATCGTACAACTGAATTATCGACACACCGTGTTCGATATAACAAAAATCGAATCATTAACTTTCGAAATGAAGTAGGGAGCCCAGTTGGGGGGCGTCTCACGCTACGCTTGCCGATACACGGTCTCCACTCCAGGACTCGTCTGCTCCACTGGCCATCGGTCAACAGTATACAGAAATGCAGATTCAGATTCAAGTGGGCCGTAATTCACCACGCGAGCCCAGTGCGAGTTAGTAGATGGCACATGTCTTCGAATTTTTGGTTCTAGGACATGCCGGTTTTCTCACGATGCTTTCGAGGTAGGTACAGACGCCAGCACATCAAGCTACCCGAAACTGTCAAATTTTCCCAATCAATTTTGAACCTTACGCTTTAAAGTAGCGATAAAGTTGGAAATCTACTAAAGAAATTTGACAAATTGCAGTAGCTTGATGTACAATCAGCGTCTGTACAATCAGGTATGAATATTCAGTTAGTATTGAGCTCAAACAATAAGCTCTGGTTTCTATAGACAACAGTTAATTAACATTTTCACCATCAAACACAATATGAACAAAAAAAAGTCGCGACGTTTTTCATTACACATCCTACCCTTTCGAAACTCGATCCCTAATATAATCCACAGAGATATCATCCCGTAACCCAAATGTTAAATTAACCAAGGTATCTAACAATTTCGACCATTTTTCACCTAATAACCATTTCACTGGATTTATAAGCAATTGAGGAGCGTCCCTATCAATGGGTGCCTCAGATTTATGGTGTTTTAAAGGGGATTTCATTCTATTAGGCTTAGATTTTGGTCGGGGGTGTCCGGCCTTTTGTGGTGAGTTTTTGTTTAAAGATTTGTGGTGACTTGAAGAGCTGTTTGATGTGGAAATGGTCAATGTCTAGACATCGTAGTTAAGACTTTTATTTAGATCCCAAGCTAAGCAAAAAGCTCAAAACCTACGTTTATTACGTGGGTTTTGAGCTTTTCATTATAAAATTCGAAATAGGTAATACGTAATCTGTATAGCTCCTAAAACCTCTCAGACCCATTTTTCTTTGTAAATCTTACTTGTCTAGTAAGATTTACAAAGAAAAATGGGTCCTGCATCTTGAGAGGATGGACCTCTTAACATCTTCTCACCATGTAAATCTTACTATATACCCTGCGTCTTACAGGACGGAACTCATAACATCTCCTGGCCATGTGAATCTTACTAGATATCCTGCGTCTTGAGAGGATGGACCTCTTAACATCTCCTCGCCATGTAAATCTTACTAGATACCCTGCGTCATACAGGAGGAACTCATAACATCTCCTCGCCATGTTAATCTTACTAGATTTCCTGCGTCTTGGGAGGACGAACCTCATATCATCTCCTCGCCATTTAAATCTTCCTAGATACCCTGCGTCTTACAGGACGGACCACAAAACATCATGGTTTACGTTGAGTTAATCTTGTCCAGCTCGTTCTACATTATTAGGTTCATTGCTCTGACGGAACATTGAAACCCATTGAAAAATTATGATCCTGCTAATAATAGGATCTAGTACATTAATACCCAAGTGTCTAGTCAAAACAAGATGTAATCTGCATTCGCGATTTAAACAAATGTGAGTTTATGGAAAAATAACTTTAAATCCTACACAATAAAGGTCAGTTTACGCTAAAGCTTCAAACATTTTATAACCTTTTCAAAAGTGCTCTCTTAAATCAGCTTAACATTGCCATAAAAATAAAGTTTATATTTTGTTAATTTTGAAATAATATTAATTAGAACCATAAGTTTGAATAGACGATAGTTAGTTTTTGTAAAAAACTGGGCAAGAGCGAGTCGGACTCGCGCACCGAGGGTTCCGTAACATCCGGGTTTATGCATAAGGTTTATGTTTATGAAAATAAATGTTTTTTTTAAGTTTTATATTTGAGTTGATTGAATGAAAGGTAAATTGCGGTTTACGATTTATGACGTATTAAAAAAAAAAAACTACTTACTAGATATCGTTCAAACTAATTTTCGGTGGAAGTTTACATGGTAATGTACATCATATATTTTTTTTAGTTTTGTCACTCTCTTATTTTAGAAGTTACAGGGGGGGACACACATTTTACCACTTTGGAAATGTCTCTCGCGCAAACTATTAAGTTTAGAAAAAAAATATATAAGAAACCTCAATATCATTTTTGAATACCTATCCATAGATACCCCACATGTATGGGTTTGATGAAAAAAAAATTTATAGTTTCAGTTCTAAGTATGGAGAACCCCCAAAATTTTGTTTTTTTTTGTATTTTTGTGTGAAAATCTTAATGCGGTTCACAGAATACATCTACATAATACGCGACATATTTATTACTTACATAAACTAACGTCTACATTACATACATAAAATAACGTCCCATGCGGGTAGGCAGACACTACAGAATGCCACATGCTACGATTCATAATATACACTTTTTTGCTTCGTTTACGTTCATACATCTGGTTGAATAATTTAATGACATCAAATTATTTTTCAATCAATACCTATATGCAAGGTTCTTCATTAACGCCAAACAACTTCCTCCAAAACATTATTAGTGAAGAAAAGAAGAAAGAAAATACATCTATTGCTACCTACTTACCATGTTAGTGGGTAACACTTGAATTACCCACTTTAATTAAAAACTAAACCAGCACTTGGGCGTACACGCAACGCATATAAACGAGGAACAAACAAAATTGTACACAATTAGAGAACCAAATGAACCCCGAGTGAAATGCTAATGCCTTCCGAAACTCACACTGTTTCACTACAAAGCAAATATGCTCCTCTTTCCCGGAATCTTTGTCGAGACGTATTATGTAGTTTGGTTTGCATGACAGGAATAATGTGGATAAAGTGGTGCTTAAAGGCAGTTTGGTTGGTGATAGGAATAACGAAAATGAGAGTGAACATCTTCTGGGTAGGCTCGTTCCATCGTAGACCTCATTCGTCGCTTTCCATTAGGCGAGATCGAAGTCAATAGCAGGAACATTTCACAAAAAACTTTAAACAGGCTGGCATGTTTCGTCGGGTACCTACCAAAAAACATCTGTTGTTTCATAGAAAAGTGCAATACCTTGTAGGTTGTATCTACAACGCCGCATGCGAACAACGCGTCCTACTGACGTCACGCAAAATCCTGAATCTCGCAAGCAGAGTTTACAGCATAGATACAACGACCCGACATGAATCATCGGTCAGTTGCCCGCCAGACACAACACCCGTCTGGTCGGAGGATCCTGCCTTTTCTATAGAGTATGAGTGAACTTAGTCTGTGTGGTGTCCGACTTAAAGAATAGCACCACCCGTTACTTCCCGTGGGTGTCGTAAAAGGCGACTAAGGGTCGTACCGGAGAATGGGCAACAGCGTTCTCTATGTATTCCACCATCATACCATACTGCGATCGCCAACCCGCCTGCCAAGCGTGGCGATTATGGCAAACCCTCCCAGAATTGGGGGAGGCTTATGTCCAGCAGTGGACGTCTTTCGGTTGAAATGATGAATATATACCTACCTAATTACATATAAATATAAGCACAAATAAATATACATAAATACATGGATATACTTACTAAAAAGAAATAGGCCTATGGCCTAGGCGGCCTATGTCCAGCAGTGGACGTCTATCGGCTGAAACGACGATGAGTGAACTTTACTCCCTGTTTCTCACACCTCTATAACCTAACGCGGTCAAAAAGTATGGAACAGCAATTTTTTTTTTTATAACCCTCCAAACATTTCTATGCTATGGGGTCTAGAACTAAGTGTTGAACCATTGTAACAGGTTGTGCGTCGATGTATTTTTGATTCGGATGACCGGCTAAAAAAGTAAAACACAAAAAAAAACTGAAAAGTTGGATGTTCTACAGCTATCTATCTGTTCGTCTAATCTAAACAGTACAAAAAAATGCTCTATAAGAATCAAAAGATTACAAAAACCAAAAACACCTTAAGTTTTGAGTTGAGCTGCACGATTTTTGACAAATGCGTGCACTGACTGGACAGGTCCTCTCAATCTGTGTGGTTCTTTCCTCAAAAGACCATCTCAGACATCGATCTACATGGTCTTCACTTAACCTGACCAAGATTATGTCTGGACTTTAAAAGAGACTGTGACCTCTGAGTTTGTTTCGGCCTTTCTTCTCAGAGTAGTCAGATAGGAAACGCCGACCTCATCTAGTTTTAAAAAACATGATTGACGTGTAAAAGTGTTTGTACAAACCTACAAAAATAAAATCATTTATCATTTACACCATAACGGATCAAAAGCCTTCCTCAAAAATAGTTTATCGCCTCGGAAATTCGACTCAACGTGTAGGGGATCCCTGCACTTAGTGATGATACCGGGGTGATTCTATTGGGATGATGATGAAATAAAACCGACCACCGCGAATGTCCGTTGAACACTGATTTATTGAATTAAGTTGCTTATACAAATCAACTTTAACGAAATGCTGAGCGCACAGAATGCCCGGCGCGTGAGTCTGTAAAATAATGTGCGGTTCCGTACATCCTGCCCGCCCAAATGATACGATTGGCATGATTGATTGGCAGATAAAGTAGGAGACAAGTAAAATAATATTGAATATTAAAATGATAATAGATATTACTAATGATACAAATGCGATAAAACTAACTAACACAACTATCCTAAAATACACAAATGTCTTTAATCATCGTGGTCTTGTAAGTGTACTGATCGTAAAAACGTGGGCGATGTAGCCCTGTTTACACCACTAACTGTGAACACTTCACTGCACTTTTGCACTGATTCCGCTAAACGCGATGCCACAGGCGCCGTGTCAGCCGGCGCGACTATCACTGGCCCCGTCCCAAGAGCCTCCTGGCCCTGGGGGGCCGACGACGCTGGTGCTGTGCCTGAGCTGCGTTGCCTTCTGATGAGGTACACGACGACACTAGCCAAGATGATGACCGAAGCTACACTGATGTACAACACAGTGTAGTGATGAATGTCGTGAATGCTCAGATCCGTAGACGACTGTTCCTTAACCTCGTCAATCTGAGCTCTTAATTGATCCCAAATGAGATGATGATCTTCAGCCTCACTGAAATTCTCTGGTGCAGACGTTTTCATGATTCTGTTTAGTACGGACACCTCTGGGACTTCGATGTCATGATGAATATTTACATGATTAAAGAAATTGTTATGGGCATAAATACTAAAGGTCTCGCCTTTCAATGTGCAACCTTGACCTAAGGTAATAATCCCACTGTCAACAAGGTTCACCATAGTGACTCCGTCAGCGCAAATAATGCGAGTCTGGCATTTCGAACAACACGTATACAACCAGCTGTTCGGCCTGTGTAATTTGATCCATTGCTCGTCGCATGAT
This sequence comes from Mesoligia furuncula, assembly GCA_916614155.1. NCBI lineage: Eukaryota > Metazoa > Arthropoda > Insecta > Lepidoptera > Noctuidae > Mesoligia > Mesoligia furuncula. Next base: position 28,641,126 of record OU744794.1, read on the forward strand.
GATTTTACGGAGTGGCATAATTGTTTTTCGAATATTTTGATATCGCAGAAAGACTGCTTCATGTCTAGATTGTAGATGGGCATGTTTAATGAACATAACAAGACATTATTGGGAACATGGGTACATGATTGTAGATCTGCTTCTGATAGAAGAAGTGCTGTATCCTTGCGCAGATTGTAGGCTATCAGCGGTACTGATGGAATGAGGTGATAATATTGAAATCCTCTCTTTTGTGGAATAGGTATGATCTTGTTCAACTCAAACAACTCGTTGCTTAGGAGTGGAACCTTGATTTCAATGATTAAGTAATTAGAGAAAACTCTAGCTGACACTTTTAGTAAACGGTACAGATCTTTGACATTCCTTAAGTCCACAGGGATCGTCAGTTTACCATTCAGTTGACTGGAAATAGTGCTCAGCTGATACGATAACTGCTCTGGTGACAGCAAATGACTGTCAATGCGCCCGTGTGAGATATCTGTTACGGTATCGATAAGCGTTTGCTGAATCCAACGAATATTTGAGAGAATTATTGATGCTGCTAGTGCTGATGAGGTGATATAAAGGTTATCTTCATTTTCGAAACGTACTTTATTCGCCACAGTGGATATATCCTGAAGTCGTTTTTTGATAAATGAAAATTGCTTATTCATGATATCTTCGTTACGGCGTACGATGTTAAACTCTGATTCTAGAATGCTTGTTTGATTTTTTATAAGGTTTTGTAGATGTTTTTCATTGTGACTGATCTGCTCGATGTCACCCTTATATTTTTCAGCAAACCTTTCGTCTAGTACACCGAATAACGAGTTGGCAATGTAACCCACGCCGTCTACGAGGCCTCTCTTCAGCCTCTTCGGACTTTGATATTTAAGTAACATATCATAATGTTCAATTTCGCGTATTTCGTGATCTTAAAGTTGATTTGTATAAGCAACTTAATTCAATAAATCAGTGTTCAACGGACATTCGCGGTGGTCGGTTTTATTTCATCATCATCCCAATAGAATCACCCCGGTATCATCACTAAGTGCAGGGATCCCCTACATTTATTGGTAAAAGGAACAGTCTTACTTGGAAATATGATGATGAAATAAAACCGACCACCGCGAATGTCCGTTGAACACTGATTTATTGAATTAAGTTGCTTATACAAATCAACTTTAACGAAATGCTGAGCGCACAGAATGCCCGGCGCGTGAGTCTGTAAAATAATGTGCGGTTCCGTACACAACGCCTTTGGTTCTGGTTTGAAGGTTCTCAGACAAATCGATGTGGTAAATAAAGGAGTTTGTTGAGGACACTCCACATCAAAGGTAAAAGGTGGATGGTCACTCCTCGTACACGGGATTCATCCGTACAAAAGCCAAACAATTGCCGAACAATCCCGACTGTTGGTTTTCGAATTTCGAGTTTGTGAGAGCTTCTTTTGTTGTCTTAGCGCCAATTAGTCTAATCAGTTTGGCAATTTTGACTTTGATGGTTTATTGGCTTATGTGGCAATGCCGGTTTATTTATGTCGCTAAAAAGAACAGTAGTAGCTGCAGGTCCTTAAGCATCTAAGAATTAAATCAACTGCAGTCCATTGCTGGACATAGGCCACTCCCAGACTTCGCCAGAACACTAATAATTTCATTTCTGATTTTATCCTTCAAAGAAACTCCGATCATAGTCCTTTCCATAGCGCGCTGAGCGACATTGAATTTGTAGACCAGTCCGACTGTCAATGTCTACTGTTACAACTGTCAGTGTCCACTGTTCCGACTTTCAGTGTCCGTGTGTGTGTATCTAAATGATAAATGATTTATTTTCTGTAAGTAGGTTTTTACAAACACTTTTACACGTCATCATATTTTTTAAACTAGATGTGGTCGGCGTTTCCTATCTGACTACTCTGAGAAGAAAGGCCGAAACAAACTCAGAGGTCACAGTCTCTTTTAAAGTCCAGACAAAAATCTTGGTCAGATCGTGTGAAGACCATGTAGATTGATGTCTGATATGGTGTTTTGAGGAAAGAACCAAACAGATTGAGCGGACCTGTCCAATCAGAGCACGCATTTGTCAAAAATCGTGCAGCTCAACTCAGAAACTGAGGAGCTCAACGATTCGACGAACAATACCAAAGAAAGGACATTTGGGTAGGCCGCGTAAATTACTCAAACTGCCAGATCATGATTAAAACTAAGAAGGAAAACAGAAAAAAAAATGACCTAAATAGTCCTCACATTCACAATAATTAAATGAAAAAAATACTTTACTAAGTAAATATTCATGTCATTGTCTAAATAAAATTCATCAATGTCAAATGTGTATATAAAAAATACGGACATAATCTAAGAATACCTACAAAATATCCAATCCATTTGCTCTTTACATAGAGATCTATGGACCAAATATACAAAAAAGTTTGTCCATCAGGAAAATATTTACTTCCTTCCTATACCTAACATACTAGATACGTTCCATATGTTCCTCGCTTTTGGTATATTTATACGTAGCGAGACAACTAGGTTTCGAGTCAGACTGGTTAAAATGACTAGGTGAATTTATTATAAATTGTTTAACCCTTAGTCTGCCGGAACGTAGATCTACGCGAGACACAATGGCTTTTTAATTGTGTCTGTAATTAAGGCACACAAGCGAATAATCCTAAATCTCTAATTTAAGATTAAACAGTTTATAATAAACTAGTGATCTTTTGACTTGACAAAACATACCTAAAGTTTTATTTTATGTAAGTTTAGTAATAAGCATAAGCATAGTCAGCCTTTAATGTTCCCACTGCTGGGACAGAGGCCTCCTCTCTGTGAGAGGGAGTGGGCCGTAATCTACCACGCGGGCCCAGTGCGGGTTGGTACTTAGATGTCACGTCTTTGAATTTTTGGTTCTAGGACATGCCGGTTTCCTTACGATATTTTCCTTCACTGTTTTAAGAGCAGTGGTGATGAAATAATTTACACAAAGTAAAACGCCAAGTTAAGTTAGATTTTTAGTAAAGTTTAATAATAATACACATAAATCTCACGGAATTCTGTAGTGTGGTTTATTTTAGAAGAAAACGTGGTCACACATACAGGGACGAAAAGCGACTTTAATTTGTAATATGTATAGAATAGATTTAGTGAAAATAATATGGCAGCCAAATAAAAAAAAACAAACACTTTTTTCAGTTCAGTCGCACGGTTTTATTACAGAGCTACTTAAACCCTCTTGTGTACACTTATTAGCCCGTTTAAAGAAAACTTCCTTACATTTTAAGCTTACAGCCTGTAGTGGTAGAAACTTAGAGGTAACTTCCTTTCAAACTACCTAGTTAGTAGTTCTACTTTTTAAATGAAACTTGCCTAAAGACATGTAATTCCGAGACTACTTTGGAAACTTTTATCTTCCGACAAGCCTTGAGACTGTTTCCTTCCGTGTAAGGCATATTACTAATTTTATTGTTAACCTTTTCAACAGAACAAAGTTAACGAAACTCCAAACCTTATTGCTCGAAACTTGTGAACTTTAACTTAAGTAAAGCGTTTGTACTTATAGTTTGGAAGTGTGAGTTTCAATAGAACCAAATGTATGCTTCCGTATGTACGACTTTGAGTTTTTGATAATGTGTATGGTGTATACAGGGTGACCAGAGGAGGCATTCCTGCATGCCAGGATCGCCCAGAGGACACGGTGGAGCACACGGTGGAGATCTGCCCCGCTTGGGCGGAGCACCGCCGTGTCCTCGTAGAGACGATCGGCAGCGGCGGCGACCTCTCGCGTCCGGCCCTGGTGCAAGCCATGGTCAGGGGCGAGAGGGAGAGAGCCTCCCGTCTCAGCCACCGCGGGAGACGCTTCGAGCGTCGGGAGTCGCGTGATGACTCCCGGCCACCGTAGGCGCGGGCCTGCGGGCGGAGAGTAATGGGTAACTCACCGTCCGATCAGGACCAGCCCCGTGCCGGACGGCGCGTACGTGTTCTACGCGCGCCTCAAAGAAATGTCAGCATGAATTGAGGGGCCCCTTAAGGCCGAAGCCTGCCGGGTCAGCGGGACTGTCCGAAAGGGTTGCCACTGGCCCGGAACATAAAGGGCTAAGGAAGGAACACGGGTGGGTTTTAGTCAGTAAGAGTCTGACACTCCCTCCGCTCCGCCCAGAGCGGGAGGGTCATTTGATGATTTGCCACCCAAAAAAAAAAAACTGGCCAAGTGCGAGTCGGACTCGCACACGAAGGGTTCCGTACCACAAGACAAAAACGCCAAAAAAAAAAAACATGTTTGTTGTATGGGAGCCCCCCTTAAATATTTATTTTATTTTAATTTTATTATTTATTATTAAAGTTAAAACGAAACTGAGTATTTTGTGAATATTTCAAGTGCCTACCTGTTGCCATTTTTGATACCGAGCAAAAAAGGGCAAAAAAAACGCGATTTTTTTAAAAGGAGTTAAACAAATACTAAAAACAAAATAAAATAAATATTTTATTTTGTTTTTAGTATTTGTTGTTATAACGGCAACAGAAATACATCATGTGTGAAAATTTCAACTGTCTAGCTATCGCGGTTCTAGAGATACAGCCTGGTGACAGACAGACAGACAGACGGACAGACGGACAGACGGACAGACGGACAGACGGACAGACGGACAGACAGCGAAGTCTTAGTAATAGGGTCCCGTTTTTACCCTTCGGGTACGGAACCCTAAAAAGAGGGGTGATTACGTAACACACTAAGAGTAGCAATGGCTTTCATGTTCAACAACATTAATTTATTTACGTTGCTAAGCAGATAAATTTTTCGAACATATGAAGCAATGGATTAGCAATATCCTTTAAAATTATTCAGATTGTGATTAAAAGTGTGTTAGCCAATTAGGGTGCTATATTTTATAAAACTTCTGATCTAGGTAAAAACCTGTGTTATAGAAGTCAGTGTCTTCTCCCGTTTATGACACTCATACTCACTCATTTTTTTAAAAAAAACATGATTGACGTGTAAAAGTGTTTGTGCAAACCTACTTACAAAAATAAAATAATTTATCATCATTTATCATCACACTAATATTATAAAGGCGAAAGTTTGTGAGTGTGTGTGTGTGTAGGTGTGTGGGGGTGTGTTTATATGTTTGTTACTTCTTCACGCTCAAACGGCTGGACCAATTTTGATAAAATTTGGTATGGAGGTAGCTGACACCCTGGATTAACATATAGGTTACTTTTTATCCCGATATTCCCACGGGATCTACACTTATGCGGGTGAAATCGCGGGGCGCAGCTAATATGTAATAAAAACAAGAGAGAAAAAAAATACAAAACAAAAAAAATAAAAAATCTGATACTTAGCTTTTTCTTAACAAGATTGTAAAAAAATCAGATGAATAGATAATTTTGTATTATTTGAAAACCGAAGCTTTTTGCGGAACAATTATACTGTGCTCTATTTGTTGGGCATATCGAAATTAAACTATTTGTTGGGCATATCGAAATTAAAAAAAAATACTTCACTGCATTGAATAAAAATGTATCATTTTTTAGGTAGACCAAATTTTAAATGTTTATAATGTTCCGTTTTCCTAATATTTTTCAGCAGCAATATAATGTCTTGTAACTAATAACCCCGTTTTACTTTGTTTTTTTTTTTTATTTTATACATTTTATATATAAATATTGGTTTACTTAAAAAAATATACGTTTTTATTTAATGCAGTGGAGTGATTTTTTATTTTCGTTACATTTTGTACAGTCAACAGCAAAAGTAGATGATCAAAATCAGAAATTCAATACTAATGAACGGAGTTCGCGTCAGAACTGTGTGGCGTCGAAGTGATTCAAACCACTCAACGCCACGTCAACGCCACACAGAAATCACTTTGACGCCACACAGTTCTGACGCGAACTCCGTTCATTAGTATTGAATTTCTGATTTTGATCATCTACTTTTGCTGTTGACTGTACTAACCTCAGTTATCATCCTTCAAAGTATGTCGCAGTATTTACTGGACACCCGTACCTAAAACGAGTGGCGTAAAAAAAAACCTAATGTGAATGTGCCTTAATTTTTATAGAGAGTTAGTTGTCAACAAACCATGGAGCGATACACACACACTCAAGAACGCGGAATTATTGTTACTGCTTATTTGACAGATTTTCAATCTGTTTTAACGCAGCGTGAATTTCCTCGACGTTTTCCTCGTCGTCGTGTTCCATGTGCTCGAACAATTAAGCGTTTGGCCGAGCGCCTCGTGCTACTGGGTCCACTACATATCTAGCAAGAAGTGGCCAATTTGGAGCCAGATATTTTGCGAGCAACAATTCAAAATGCCGTAAAACGATGCACAAAATAAAACGAGCACAATTGTGTATCAACTCGAGAGGTCGCCATTTGAGCGATATCATTTTTACCAATTCATGTCATGAATTTTACACTTTCAAATAAACTTTTCATGAACACAGAATCCATGTTTTTTCATTTCTAACAAAATGGCAGCTAATTCAAATTATGAGATTACTTTAGCGCGAACCTGTATATGCAATCATTTTATTACCTACTATTTAAAACTGTGGCCCTTTCTCCTAAGACAAATCCTTGGATAAATGTAACTAACAACTCGACCGGACACTATCTGAGCTGCCTTTGTCAAAAGTTCGATTTTCCCAAAAACATTTTGTTTTTCTATATAATAAAATAAAATTGTAAGACTTCTTCGATAAAGGAGAACATCCAGCAAGGAACAAAGTTCACTACCTAATTATCGAACGTCAAGTTCCTTTTGAGCAAACTGCATGCTGAAAAGATAAGTTGAGAAAGAAAATTAGCTTCCGAATGAAAACACGTTGAAGGTAACATGTCTAGAAAATTACTCAAAACTTTATAAGGACTATTCACGAGGCGCACTTCGGCTCGCACACTGTGAGCTTGCTCGCTTTGATTCAAACTCGTTGTAAGTTTAGTGAATTAACGAGAGTTCTGTTCGCAAGTCTTGTGTACTTTGAAATGAAATGCATTGTTATGCAGCAAAATATAAATCTGTTATGTTGTGTAAGCTCTTGTAGTTAAATGGATATCATACCTATTTGTTGCAAACCAAATAAAGGGAGGGAAGGAGACGATCGTACCTACTTGGTACGAAACGGACAGAGAAAATGGTTCGCTCCGTAAGAAAATTGTTTGTCTAAATAATAAGATTTGTCGCCATATTGTGATGCTGCTGTCTAACGAACAGATTTAGTACCGAACCATATCCGCTATCCAGATCGAACCAAGTTCGATCTTCTTCGATCTTTATTATTAGGATACATTCGTGAATTGTTAAATGAGTATCGAACAAAGTTCACAATTGATTGAAGGTCTTTACAGAAAATGGATTACTAACCATGCTGTGACAATACCTATGTTAATGTGCGCAAACAGGTCAGTGTTACTTCTGCATATAGTATACAGACACGTTTGCCACTTGACCTTGAAGGATACAGATTGCAGGCTCTAATAAGGCAGTGCACACTTAGCTCTTCAGATATCAGGCCGTATGTTGCTAATTAATAGTCCACCTAAGTGATAATTATGATAACTACGTCTGTAATCAATGGGTGATTATCTATTATTGCTTAATTCAAGGACCACCGAACTACTATACGACTTTAAGGGGGCCTAAAAAGGCCACTTTAAGCAATTCCTCAAAAAACGAGTAATTTCCTGAATTCCCAGTAGATCAGTAGCAATTCCTCTATTTTTCGTAAAATGGTGACACATAATAGCTGAATCCTATAGAATTCAATTTCAAACAGATTCATATTTGGCGTAAATATTACCGCATGAAAAAAATAAAGACCGTAATTTTATCGGTAAAGTTTGGTTTACAGTTTTTATTGATCAAATAAGTTTTTATTTTTTATTTCTACAGTTTAAATGTTATTACGTTATAACATACTCATAACTGTTAAAAAGTCCGCAGATAAGCCCTGAAAAGGGAAGTTAGAAACAATAAACTGGCAACGCGTATTTTTAGGCCGCATTCCGAATTAAGCGTTAAGTAAACTATTTGTAGGAAACCGAACGATGTAATTGAAGTTAGAACAGTTAGATTCCGATTTAGTGCGATTGGAAGGTCCCGACCGCACTAATTTCTAAATTGTTTACGATTTAGGTGAGTTTAATCGCATCGCTACGATTTAGAGCGAGTTGTTAGTCTTTAGTTTTTAAGCCCGCTCAAATGGATTACATCCCAACTCGGAACGCACCCTTCGTTTCTCCCGCCTCAACGTCAAACTGAATCAAACATCAACAAACAATCATAATGTGTGTAGTTTAAAACTAGTATTTCGTGCGAGTAAGATCGTTTTTAATACAAAGTAAGTGTATAATTGTTTGACTTAAATCATTACTTAAATAAAATGCTGTGCAAATGTATTCAAATGTACGTAATTTTTTGTAGGAATGGAAAGACGTGCAGCTAGTGTCTGAGATACAATGGAACAATCTGCTCGATTTTCTACAGTGAACGTGGAAGCGCTGTCGGTTTTGAGCTCCTTTTCGAGATCACTGCAGCCCTATGTCTTGTCCAGACTCGTGCGTCAGCACCAAACCCTAGCCCTGCCGATGCTACAACAGTGCCTCTGCCTCGTCGAACTCGGCAAGCAAGATACCGCAGTGAGTGGATTTTTCTAACCCTACAGCTATTCATATTGCGACTAAGACATGATGACTATTGATAATGATTATATGGTATTTTTATTACGTTTTTTAGGTCGCCCTCTGGCTGCACTAGATGAAGCTCGGAGAGTTTTACCTCAGGTGTAGATGCAACATGCTACAGCTGATATAGTAAATTAATAGTGCAGAACCTTGGGAGGCTTGCTGATGCAGACGAGACTATTTTTTATTGGTGTCCCTTATAGGTAAAGTATGAATTTTTTGTACATGTATGCAATAAAAAAATTAAGTCATTCATATAATATAATTATAAAGAAATAAAAAAGGAAAACATACTGTATTATAACATTTAAATAACACAAAAACTTTGCATAAAGGGAAAAAGGTATCGGGCTCTGTGTTCACTTGTGGTGTCTTCAATGTTGATTTTAAGGGATAGCCTGCGTCACCTGAAACATAATTGTTTTATTATTATAATAGCACTCAAATTAAACAATGACGGGGTGTCAGAAGCCCTAAAGTCTGACAACCAGTCTTACCAAGTGGTATTGTATTACCCAGTAACTGGGTTGTGGAGTTCAGATAGGCAGTCGCTCCATGTAAAATACTGGTATTCAGCTGCATCCGGTTAGACTGGAAGCAAACCCCAACATAGTACGTAGTTGAGAGAAGGCTAGACAGATGATGATGATGATTTGACTTACTAAAAACCACAAATTTTCCTTTTCAGCCTGGCAGAGTTGTTCCAAGTGGGTCTGGTGATTCCATAAATACACAGTGTGCCCCTCCGCAGCTAGCATCGACACTAATCAGAGTCGCAAACCTAAATGAATGAAAAAAAGCCTAATTAATTATTATGTTTGTATTAGTTTTTTAATAATTTAAGATGAGAATTGTTAATAATTTAATAAAATATTTTTCATATCACTATTGTTTTATTTTAGTAAAAGGTATAATATGGTATACTCTTCTAAGGGTCCTCTTATATATACTACTTAATTAAATTGAAGTAAAGTATGATACTATAACAATATCACACATATATATCCCTGAAGGGTTAGGCAGAGGTGTACCTATTGTACACCTAAAATATGAATCGAAGATTGTATGCATTTCACGGAGGGGGTACTGAGTAAGTACCTGAACCTCTATAATAATAGATGATAGTGTCTATCTGGAACTACTTAGTTAAAAGTGTTGAAAAACACCCTACTTACTTTTATCACAAAACAATGCTTTTACTTGCCTTGGGGATAGTAGGTACTTATGCCATCGCGGCGGGTACATTGTGTACGCCTCCAGCTCATAGATGAGGTCGCGACACACTTATTTAGCCGTCTATGCCAACAAATTCGAGATCCGGCATTTCGAACGCTATGTCCATTTTCCGAAGAGATGCATTTTGTCGGCGATCTAGAAGGGTCGTCGTAACCCGCGCGTGCTCCAGAAAGTTTTTATATAGGGCTAAATCTGCTATTATAACATTATTTCTTCACAAAGCCTCCAATCCGATTTGTGAAATGTTGCTTTTGACTAACTTCTTACGATTCCATTATTTGACATTAAAGCAATTCCTATTTTGTGGACCATTTTACGAATCTCCATACAAAATTGTCAAATAGATGAATTGCGTGTTACGAATTGTACACAAACAATATTATTAATTGTCAGATTGTGACCATTTTACGACTTTTAATATCATTCATAATGAATTCCTTTTATGATTCTCCCAAAGTGGCCTTTTTAGGGCCCAAGGTCTCTGCCCCCTACACAGTATCATACCATGACCGTGCTATGAACGTATCAGACACGACAAGCAACACGATATGCTCTACTATGCCCACTAGAGCGTATCAATTACGTATCAAAGTCGTATGTATCGGCTTTAATGACGGGAACGTCAGCATATCATCTCATTATCATCCGCGCGTCATACCCGTGCGTAACGATTTTAGTGACGGGAGCGTCCGCATATCATCTCCGTATCATCCGAGTGCCATATCCGAGCGGTCTCTGTTGTCGTATTTGTAGTAATTCACCTGATTCCTTCCACGCAAATATATGGATAATGTCAAGAAAGACATTTCTTGACGTTATCCATATATTTCGGATGTTTTAAATCTATAATATAAAAATGAGTCGCTGAATGTGTTGCTAAGCGCAAAACTCGAGAACGGTTGGACCGATTTCGCTAATTCTTTTTTTTAAATATTCCTTGAAGTACGAGGATGGTTCTTACGGAGAGAAATATTCTAAAAAAAAAAAAAAAAATCCTGAAAAAGTCTAAAAAGATGGGAGTAGGGTAGAGGTAGGGTAGGAGTAGGGTAGGAGTAGGGTAGGAGAAGTGTAGGAGTAGGGTAGGAGTAGGGTAGGAGTACTGTAGGAGGAGGTTAGGAGTAGGGTAGTAGAACGTTAGAAGTAGGGTAGGAGTTGGGTAGAAGTAGGCTAGGAGTAATGTAGGAGTAGAGTAGGAGTAGGGTAGGAGTAGGGTAGGAGTAGGGTAGGAGTAGGGTAGGAGAAGTGTAGGAGTAGGGTAGGAGTAGGGTAGGAGTACTGTAGGAGGAGGTTAGGAGTAGGGTAGTAGAACGTTAGAAGTAGGGTAGGAGTTGGGTAGAAGTAGGCTAGGAGTAATGTAGGAGTAGAGTAGGAGTAGGGTAGGAGTAGGGTAGGAGTAGGGTAGGAGTAGTGTAGGAGTAGGGTAGGCGTAGGAGTAGGGTAGGAGTAAGGTAGGGGTAGGGTAGGGTAAGGGGTAGGACACCACGCAAAAGAAAAACCACGCATAAAAGAAGTAGCGCCGGGCAGCTAGAAATAATCCATATGGCAAAACAACGTTTGCCGGGTCAGCTAGTTATATATAAATTCGTAATTGCGAACAATTTCAATTAATTTTTCGTCTTCTATTTTACATCGAACGCGTAAGCGTGTCTACTTAAACCAATGGTAACAAAATGGCCATTAGAAAGAGAAGAGTGGCAACGGGTTTATAACGGCCATCTTACGCGGTTATAACCCGGGTGCTCACCGTTTCGCCGCCTGCGCGCTCCTGTGTGGCAACGTCGCGTGCCATGCACGGAGCGTATCGCCACCGGCAAAATATTCTCGCCGACAATAGTTGCCGCTCCGTGCATGGCACGCGACGGTGCCACACCGGTGCGCGCAGGCGACGAAACGGTTGGTGACGGAACGGGCTAGTGGGCATTGTCTCTTACTTTTTAATACAAAAATTTTTTTTTTTGCCTGACACGTTCATAGCACGGTCATGGTATGATACTGTTAAGTGGGCAGAGACCTTTAACATCCTATTCATCCTATAATGTTCCCACTGCTGGGACACTGGCCTCCTCTCCTCCTCTCGTGATGAGTGAGCCGTAATCCACCACGCGGGCCCAGTGCGGGTTAGTATATGTCACATGTCTTCGAAATGTTGGTTCTAGGACATGCCGGTTTCCTCGCGATGTTTTCCTTTACCGTTTTGAGAACAGTGGTGATGAAATAATTTTACACAAAGTAAAGCGCTCGTCTGGGTTCGAACGTACGTCCTACAACTCGTAAGTCGGGGCTGTTACCTTTGGGCCACCACTGCTACATACGATATTTTAATTGGACTAGCTTCTACGCGCGACTTCGTCCACGTGAAATTTTACCCTCCCCCCGTTCAACCTCTTAGGGGTGGAATTTTTAAAAACCCTTTCTTAGTGGATACCTAATATTCACAAAGAACACACCCTCCAAATTCTCCATGCCTTTAGGAGTCAGGACTTTGAATTTTATATAAATAGATAAACAAACAACTCATATCATCTGGGTATATGAACGATAAATCTCAAAATAGATCCAATTGAGCTTCCGGACATATTGGAACAGTTTTTCTATTTTCATGCCCTACGGCTGAATGTCATTTATGGGAGGAAACAGACTTTACGCTGTCGAGTCCCCATCATAACTGTGTAATCAGAATCTGTAGGTATATAGAACTATAATATACCTATGACACAGTTCAACAACCTTTCTGTAAAACTAATATTGTTCTGAGGTTGTTAATAAAAATAGGGTGTATATTTTTAACCGACTTCAAAAAGGAGGAGGTTCAATTCAACTGTATTTTTTTGTATATATGTTACGCGATATCTCCGGCAATTGTGTTCCAATTACGAAAATTATTTTTGATAGGGATATACATAATCAGTGTATATAAATTTTATTAACTTTGCGTGGGAAGTTTTTGCGTATTATTAATTCAGTTTGTGTATCTTGATGATTTTGTATCTATTTTTTACATAGCAACTAGTGGTAGGTACCATAACTAAAAATTTAAAAATAAAAAACTTTTCAATTATCACTTTTCAAAAAACAGTTGTTTTATTTTAAATCTTATTCTCATGAGTCATCGATCCACTGTGCACTACCACATAATTAGTTTATACGTCATCGAAATAAAATTAAACTGAAACAAAATTAGGACTTCGTTGAAAATTATTTTAACAATAATTATATTGGTATGCAAACACTACAGAAAAACATTTTATCCTGAGTTTTCATTCAGCCGTATCTAGTTAAAAACTAACACACAAAAGCTCTCAGCTTTTCAGTCACTATAACGAGTAACAGCGAAATCTAAAAACTCGCCTGCCCGTGTATTTACTAACTAGTTTGCAGAAAGTAAATTTTCATCAGAATGTAGCATCAAATTTCATAAACTGTCATCAACTTTCAACTATATTTTCAAGTAGAGGATACCTACAGGGCTGTCAAGCACCGCTTTAAAGATATACGACCCTTTTTTATTTTAAATGTAGAACCGGTCTAGGGTTTCGAAAATTTTTTTAAATTAAATTAATTAAATTTTCAAAATTTACTCTACGAAAGTTGAAAGTTTGACTTTCACTGAGCCAAAACAGAAAGCATTTTTAGTTTCGTTGTTATGGAAATATATTGTACCTATCTAAAGTAAGACTATACATAATTATTATTTGTAATTTTTTTATGAGGGAAGTTTCTTTTTTTTTAATGGCTCGGGATTTTTCGATAAGTATTCCTCAAAAACTTTTTTTTTTGCCTGTGTTTCTTTCTGTTGTCAGAGATTTCTTCGTTAATTTCTTTACTTGTAGCGACCTTTTTAATGGAGAACCATTAAAAGGCATACAAAGATCTTCAAACTTCAACAAACATGGTGAAAAAGACAGGAAAGATTATTTCGGAGCGGTCAGAAATATTATCAAACGCAACTACTACTTACTAACTTTTATCCAAACACAGGACAGAAAAAAAAAGATTGCAAATAGTTGTTTTAACATAGGACTACTAAGGAGGACAATTTCTTTTTAGTGCATTCTCGCCTGATGGAAAGCGATGGATGATGTCTACGAACGAGTGTGACCAGGGGGCCTAAAAAGGCCACTTTGGAGAATCATAAAAGGATAACATTATGAATTATAATATGGCGAAGACAGTCCGTGTTTTTCTTTTTTTCGCTGCACTACGTAGGTACAATCAAAGAGATTGGGATTGGATTTGGATTGGATTGATTGGTATTTTAGCACAGACAAAAAATAACTGAAAAATGCTTCACCAATGGGATTTGATACGATTAACTTATCAGTTAACTGTCCAGTAAGTTATCCTTTTATGATTCTGCAAACTGGCCTTTTTAGGCCCCCAGAAGACGCATATTATGTTCACTTTTAGTTGAAATAGTATTGCTTACTAGATCAGTTTTATTTTATTTTATTACTAGCTAACCCGGCGAACTTTGTACCGCCTCAGAATAAAAAAAGCCGATCCATTCAAGATGTATGGGAAATCTTTCTTTGTGTGATTTTTCCCCATGTTTTAATAATTATTCTGCTGTTCGGGGCGGAGACAAATGCAACAAATCAAAGATCATGAAAATCGGTCCCGTGGTTCTTGAGTTATAAATGGTGTAACTAACCAGACTTTCTTTTATTTAAATAGAAGATTTCTTAGTTTCTATCCTATTCTTTCCACCCCCTCTCCCTCTTCTCACGTCATCGCTTACCATCATGGTAAGCAATGATGTCGTCGACGATGCAGCACGCTTGCCAAGAAACAACCTATAAGTTATATAGGTACCTTCTGCATACAAGTTTTTTTATTTTTTTGGAAAAACATAAATGCCATTTTTTTTTAGCTGTTTGAGGGTATCGTATTATACTGATAAACCGGAATAATACGATACCCTCAAACAGCTAACAAAATTGGCTCCGGAAGCATTACACTGGCGAGGACGCAATCCCGGGTGTCACATTTATGAATGGGAAATTTAAATTTCATCTAGAAGTCGAGAATACCCGTGTGCACAGGATACAGGATGTAGTATAGGGTTGACATACAAAGAGTATTCCATTTGTAATTTGCCGTGTAGAGCATAAGGAAGACAGTTTTAAGGCTCTTTTCAGCAAAATTTTGCTTGTAAATTTTTTGCATAG
Source organism: Mesoligia furuncula (assembly GCA_916614155.1). Classification (NCBI taxonomy): domain Eukaryota; kingdom Metazoa; phylum Arthropoda; class Insecta; order Lepidoptera; family Noctuidae; genus Mesoligia; species Mesoligia furuncula. The sequence goes on from OU744794.1 coordinate 28,656,197, forward strand.
GTCATATTAACCAGCTAAATTATATGAGCATGGGAACACTAGAGGAGAACATAACTGAACCAAACATAGACTCCACCGCATTTGAAAGTTTACTTTTTAATTAGATACTCAAATTTTTTTTTTAGTTAACCATAAGTTAAAATTAGTGATATGGTCAGCCTTCCACTTTTTATTTATTTAAACTTTATTTTGCACCAGATAATAGACGACAAAAAAAAATAAGTATGTCCTACTAATCGAAAAACCTACACAATTTTGAATTTGCTTTTCAAATCAAACTTCCAAAACAACTTTACACACATACAGGATTTTATTAATTCTATACATTTTTCACTATCAAGTAAAAAAAACTCAGTTTCGCCAGCCCTGCACTCATGTAGACTTCAATTACATAACGCGGAAGGATTGTTAATTGTGTTGCGACAGCACATGACGCGCCGCGCTGTGACGTCATTGCTCGTTCCAATCACGTCACACTTGTTTTTCCTTGTCGGACTGGATAGGAATTAGCTGCTGAAGGTCTATGTTGGAATATGGATAAAGAAAACTTCAAGCTATCGATAGAAACTGAACATCCCAAAGAGATGGTACGATGTCCGTCCTCCCAAGACGCAGGATGTCTAGTAAGATTTACATGGCGAGGAGATGCGGTTCCTTGTCAATATATATTTGAAAACATTATGTACGTTCGAAAAAATCTACATCTATTTAGTAAGATAAGTGACAGGCATAATTTTAACACTAGAAATAGGGACCAATTAGACCATACGCGTTTCAGATTGTTTAAAGTAAAAACTTCTTTTATGGGTTACTGTGTAAAATGTTATAATAAAATACCACTCGATATTCTTCAATTAAATGAGAAGAAATTTAAAACATGCATTAAACGCACACTATGTAGACAAGCATAATACAAGTTGGATGATTATATCGTAGATAAAAATGCTTGGCTTAATGCTGGTCCTGCTCCACAGGCACTTGGGCTCACTAGTTAAATTTTCAATATTTGGAAGAGGTGCTTCCCTTTTTCTTTTTCAATATTTCTAACATTACGAACATAACTTTTTTATTTTATTCAATCCAGTCTTAATTGTTGAATACTGCAATATTAAATATCTCTTCCTGTTTGGTAGAAAATTATATTAACATCTTAGATAAATTGCAAACTATAGTTTTGTATAATTTAGAAGCATTTTTTTAAATTTTGTAAATGTACGAGTAAGAACCATGTTTCCGTTTATTATGATTTTTTTTATGTTGACTTGAAAGAGTGTCATGCTCACTTAAATGTCTCACCGATGGTGGCATTGTGTTGGATCATTCGGTTCCCTACAAAATGGTTGAGCTGGATGGTACTGGTCCACGCGTCATGTTCGTGAACGGGCGCCGTCGCCTGAGACTGGTCATCTCTTAACTGCCAAGGCTTATTTTTAATTTTATATTTTGAATTGTTTCTTCATTTGCCTTTTTTACATTGTTCTCACATATAGAAGCAACAAGAATAATGTACCCAAGATTTTGTAATATCTTGATTTAAAAGAGTGTCCATGGGGTTTCTTGCCCTGTCTTCTCCATAGAGATCCACGTTTCGGAATGGGCAACTAGCTTCAACTTTCTGACTAACTGACAGACTACGAGTATTTAATTTTGACAATTCAAAAGTGCCTGTACAAGGTTTAATTGAAATAAATGCTTTGAGTTTGAGTTTGATGTTATGAGGACCGTCCTCCCAAGACGCAGGATTTCTAGTAAGATTTACATGGCGAGGAGATGTTATGGGGTCCGTCCTGTAAGACGCAGGGTATCTAGTAAGATTTACATGGCGAGGAGATGTTATGAGGTTCGTCCCCCAAGACGCGGGGTATCTGGTAAGATTTACATGGCGAGGAGATGTTATGAGGTCCGTCCTCCCAAGACGCACGATATCTAGTAAGATTTCTATGGCGAGGAGATGTTATGGGATCTGTCCTCCCAAGACGCAGGATATCTAGTAGATTTACATGGCGAGGAGATGTTATGAGGTCCGTCCTGTAAGACGCAGGGTATCTAGTAAGATTTACATGATGAGGAGATGTTATAAGGTCCGTCCTCCCAAGACGCAGGATATCTAGTAAGATTTACATGGCAAGGAGATGTTTTGAGGTCCGTCCTCCCAAGACGCAGGATATCTAGTACCTAAGATTTACATGGTGAGGAGATGTTATGAGGTCCGTCCTTCCAAGACGCAGGATATCTTGTAAGATTTACATGGCGAGAAGATGTTTGAGGTCCTTTCTGTAAGACGCAGGGTATCTAGAAAGATTCACATGGCGAGGAGATGTTATGAGGTCCGTCCTGTAAGACGCAGGGTATCTAGTGAGATTTACATGGCGAGGAGATGTTATGAGGTCCGTCCTGTAAGACGCAGGGTATCTAGGAAGATTTACATGGCGAGGAGATGTTATGAGGTCCACCCCCAAGGCGCAGGATATCTAGTAAGATTTACATGGCGAGGAGATAATATAATAATAATAATATATCATTTATTCTCTTTTCACAATAAGTGGTCTTAAAAAAAGTGCAAACTTAAAACTGCAAAACTTTTCCCACCTTTGTGAGAGACTGGTGCCTGAAGTAGGTTTTAGGAATAAAACCTGTGTTACAGGTCACCAGGACCCTCACCTCGGTAAGATTTTTGTAGAAATGACCAGGACATAACAATAACAGGTAAATCGAAAAAGTTCAAAGAACAAAAAGATCTACTAAATAAAAAATAGTACAAAGAGCAGAAATAAGCAGAAATATTCAAGTGTATTGATTAAAAAGATATGTGTGTGGGTGTACGAGTATGAGGTCAATGCATGACTATGCGAATTGTGAATTTTATGTCACATAAATACATACATACTAAATTATTTAAGCGACGAAAATAAAAGATGACAGTAGATGATTGCAGTAAGGACAACAAGATCACATTTACCTCCTGCCCACATTAACCTAAACATTATAACATAACATCACGCCTGTTTTTCTCAAAGAGTTAATCAGAGGTGTATAAATTAGTGCACCCACATTTTGCTGGTTATTTTTAAGTCCCATTTAATAAGGGGCGAGTCTATTGCCATTATTAGGCACAAATCCAGCTTCCAGACTAAGGCTACTGAGAAATGACTGCTGGAAAAACACGACCTGGGAAACGAATCCAGAACCTGCAGTTCCATAGTAGCGCTTGCAACTACCAGACCAAAGAGATATATGCAATACGCACAATGGTCCATTGAAGGACTAAGTGCGGAAACCAAATCCATAACATAGAACATAGAGATAAATAAAAGAAGACAGTAGATGATTGCAGTAAGGACAACAAGATCAATATTGCAACGTATATTTTCTTCCAAAAACGATAAATTCTGTTTATTCTGTTACATACGTATTGACGAAAGTGCAATTATATAATTATATTATAAGATTAAAGACTAGGTACGTTGAAGACAAGGTAGTCTGGCAATAATTCCTTCTGCACATGTGGCTTCCCTGGCTCCTCATTAAGGGCATAGCTATGTAAATATCTATTAACTGCTCTCAAATTACGATGTTTAATTTTTATTATATTTTTTTTAGATACTTTTTGACATAATTTCTTTATAATATATGACATTATAAACAGACAATTCAAATTTTTCACCTCTTTATTAGTGGTTGTAATGGGAATCATATCACTTGGTTTTAGTAGGTTTTATTTATTTTTATTTATCCTTTTGATAGATTCTTATTTTGTAAATGTGAGGACTTTGTAAGCCTTATAGACTTTAGATCTGTAGACCATTTTTTATTTTATCAAGTACTTGGTACTTGTTGACAGGCCTACGCTGTCCTACTGTAATTTGGAAACATTGTAACAGCCAATTACACACATCAAAAGTGTCTAGGGATCAAGCATTTTTAAGCGGATTTCTTGAGATTGAGATGTGGTTTTGTAATAAATTTATGATTTTATAAATTTATATGGATCCTTTTTGGTGCATTTCATAATTTGAATCAGGAACTGTGAATCAAATTCGAGTAAAAGATGAAAATCAGCTGTCAATATTTTCCCTATAAAAACATACAACGCATTGAAGACATTATTAGTGCTACTGTTTCCCTACTACTGATTAAAACCAACGTTATTATGGAGCGGCGACGTCATTTAAGCAGGGAAGAAATGCTCATAGCCGTGGGAATGATAGAAGCTGGTTCCCGGCAACGTAATGTGGCTTTAGCTCTGAATACAAGTCAGAGTGTTATCAGTCGACTTTGGACACGTTACCGAAGCACTGGTACCGTGGCTGAGCGCCATGGAGGACGGTATCGCTGCACCACACGGAGACAAGACCGATACATTCAAATCTTAACTCGAAGAGCTCCAACAATAACCGCCATGATGTTAGCCGTGAGGCTTCATCACTCTTCAGGGAACTTAATTAGCGACCAAACAGTCAGAAACCGCTTGCATGAAGTGAACCTTCATTCCCGAAGACCGCTACGGGTACCACCTATAGCAATGCACAATCGTAGGATTCGATATCAATGGGCTCTTGAACACAGAAATTGGGCAGAAGAACAATGGCGTTTCGTGTGCTTTTCTGATGAGTCTCGTTTTGGTATGAGACCGGATACAAGACGTATACGACACTGGAGAACCCCTGGACGCCAACAGCGATTAAAATCCTGCCAGGAAGTCCATCCTTATAGTGGTGGAACCATCATGGTATGGGCGGGATCGGCGGAAGAACTGAGTTGATTTGGATCAGAGGCAACCTCAACGCTCAAATTTATGCTGAGACGATTGTATCAGACGTCATCGTTCCTCTACAAGTGCAAATCGGTCCCTTATTTCAGTTAATGTATGATAATGCACGACCGCACACCGCAAGAGTTGTAAGACAGACTCTCGCCGCAGCTAACATCAATGTCCTGCCCTGGCCTGCTCAGTCGCCAGACTTGAACCCGATTGAGCATGCATGGGATATGCTACAGAGAAGAGCTCTGCCGAATATGGAGGGTATCCAGTCGCAAGAAGACCTTTTTTTGTTGTTGCAACGAACATGGGCGGCCATTCCACAGCGTGATTTGGATGAACTCATTTTGAGTATGCCAAACCGATGTTCTTGTGTTCTTAGTGTTCGCGGTAGAAACACGGATTATTAATTGTTTAAGTTACCCAATAAAATTTTAAAGAAAACTGTTATTTCAGTCTTTTTTTCGAACTTTTGTGTTAGTGGTTCAAATGTCAAAAATCCCTTTATTAGGAAAATGGCAAATTTCTTTATTAATGCAAAGGTGACTTGGTTTATCGTTACTGTGACAAACGAAAACACTTTATTTGATGAATCCTTAAAGAAAATTTTAATTAATATCAATCAGGAGAAAAGTTATTGCAAAAATATATGTTGATCCCTAGACACTTTTGATGTGTGTATTTTTGAAAAGAGTAACCGTGGAGTTTCTTGCCGGTTCTTCTCCATAGGAAACGACCATTGCAACCGTGCACCGTGCTTCTGACGTTACATAAGTGCCCATGTAGGTTTGTGTGAAATAAAACATTTTGATTTTGATTTTGCAAACAAACTGTTCAGGTTACATCTTTACGCAATCACCCTTTGACCCTTCGTATACTGGGAACGTGGATCCACGCGGTGTTTAAGAGCGTTTACGCCGTACGGCATTACATACAAAGTTTCAAGTCCTTGTTTTTCGAAATTAATGAACCGATTTTAATGAAACTTCATACGCATAAGCGGGATACAAAGGTCTAAAAAGTTACTTAAGAACATTTTCGAAAAATAGTGTTACAGCCAAATTAGACCGATTTTTCCATAGAAACAGAGATTGCAAGTTTTAGTATTAAGAACTTTGCCTACATCGAAATAACTTTCGAAATAGGTACAAATACTGGCCCAAACCAGGCGTCCGTCACTCGCTCAAGGCCACGCGTTATATGCCTACCGCTTCGCGTACCGCCGTCGGTACAACCGACAGCGGGTTGCCGCACGCCGCCTGAGCGCTCGCTCGCACGTCACGGTTACCGCGCTGAGTATCAAAATGCCGAATCCACGTAATTATTGTGCAGTGGATGGGTGTCAAAGTAAAGAGCGTTGACTTATGTATCAGGATATTTATTATATAAGTGTAGCAAAAAACATAACTGCACTAGCTTCAATGCTTTGTTACAGGAGAAACCTAATTTTGACGAAACAGCACTGTTTACTCATTTCAAAACCTATAATAAGTATTCGTCTTTTTATGGCGGGCTTAAAGTCCCACCAGAAACTTTTAATAATTATATTGAAGAATTAGAAAAAGCTTTTTTAAATAATTTTGACAACGTCATAATGGATCGGCCTGGCAGTACCGTCTTGGAAATTTTAAAAACAATTCATTTTCCTACGCTTTGCTCCTATTTCCCTTTTGATTATTTATTAAAATTATTTACGCGGTTTCGGATATTTTCGACAATAAAATTTAATACTTAATCGAAAATTCAGGGAATGAAAAAAATGCATCTATCATTTTATTAAAATAGAACATATTTGATCAACAAATAAAAATAATTGTTTTTCTACAACATTCGTTTTGTTACCAATTTCATCATAGGTACGACCCTAGCACATTCGCTCGATGACGCGCTCGCACGTGGGTTACGCGGCGGGCAAAACAATCTCAACTCTCTGTGTGCGAACTTAAGGTACATTTCTTCTCGCTGCAAACAGCTGGTATTATTAGTAACATTTTGTAGGCTATTATAGCGTAGGTATTTTAGCTTTTGTATGGGAGTGATGTATCTGTTACGAAGTAACTATTTAGTAATCTGTGCCCAAACCGCGCCCGCGCGCCCACTATGGACACTCAATTGAAGTTCTTATGTTTGAGTAAGGCCGCTCGCCCACGTCCTATAATCGGTGACCGATTTTTTGTAGGAGAAAAATAGAACACACTGATAGCAATAGTGCAACGCACACGTCCTACAAAAAGTAGGTCAGAAATAATGAAGTTAACTAAATTGGCCCGATTATCGGTCCTACAAAAAGTCTGACGTGGGCGGGCTGCCTAAGCCGCGCCGCGCTCGCCACGCGCCCGCGCAGCCAGTCAGGCCAAGCACTTATACTTAACTCACCCGATGCTGACAACATTTGCATATTCTTACGAAAACTTGGCAGAGAAAGTTGTGGTCTGATAGAAAACTGAAAATTCAACGATTCATCTTAATGGCTCCCTCCATAACCGATTGAAAAGTTTTCCGCTTTGCTGGGACATAAGTTGCCTCTTTTCGAAAGTTTTTTCGCATCACACTTATCAAGATTAATTCGCTTGGCCAAGTGTTTTTTTCTGGAGGATTCTTTTATAACTGATGGGGCTAATTTTTATAGTCTGCTTTTTTCCAAGGAAAATCTTTAGTACCAGGCAAGTTGTGGAGAAAAATAATTAGGAGTAAAAAATAATTTTCAAACAATGATAATTGCACAGCTAGTAAATACGTAACGCGTAGGTACAGTCAGCAATAAAAGTCGATTAATACTTCAGTTTTTTTAATCTCAGTTTTGAATTTTGAACAAATATTTTGCTCAATAACTGAGATTAAAAAGCTGGAGGGGCCCGTGGCTAAATAATAACAGCAGCACAGGTCGATCGATCAGGTTAAGCTACGCTTGCCGCGGTTGGTCTGTGGATGGGTGACCATCTTTACATACCGAGCCCCCTCCGTGCCTCGGAAAGCACGTTAAGCTGTTGGTCCCGGCTGTCATTCGTGGATCTTTGACAGTCGTTACGGGTAGTCAGAAGCCCGAAAGTCTGACAACCAGTCTTACCAAGGGGTATCATATTACCCAGTAGCTGGGTTGTGGAGGTCAGATAGGCAGTCGCTCCATGTAAAATACTGGTATTCAGCTGCATCCGGTTAGACTGGAAGCCGACCCCAACATAGTTGGGAAAAGGCTAGGCAGATGATGATGAACTGAGATTAAAAAAAAACTGAAGTGTTAATCGACTTTTGTTGCTGACCGTACAGATTTTCTTTGAAAAGTATTTTATGTTTTTTGTTAAATAAATACCAAATTAAAAATGAACTAATAAACATGGTTTTATAAAAAACTTACAAACACAGGGTGGCGGGACATGACGCGCAAACTGTTACCCTTCTAGTGTAGAAAAATTTCGTCGGTTATAAAAAAAAAACTGGCCAAGTGTAAGTCGGGCTCGCACACGAAGGGTTCCGTACCACAAGGCAAAAACGCCGAAAAAACGTTAAAAAACGTTTATTGTATGGGAGCCCCCCTTAAATATTTATTTTATTCTGTTTTTAGTATTTGTTGCAACAGAAATTCATCATCTGTGACTGTCTAACTATCACGGTTCATGAGATACAGCCTGGTGACAGACAGACGGACAGTGGAGTCTTAGTAGTAGGGTCCCGTTTTTATCCTTTGGGTACGGAACAATAAAAACAGCCTTTTCTTTGAAAAGTGCAATACTTACGCAGTCAAAATGTACTACAGCTATTTTTTTTTTTTTCAAGAAAAGCCTAAGACAAATTTCTTCCCAGGGGGTTCGCAATCATGGACAGACGCCAGCACACCAAGCTGCTACAATCTGTCAAATTTCTTTAATAGATTTTCAACTTTATCGCTAAAGAAAAAGAAAGAAAGAAAGAATTTATTATTTTAAGCAGATAGATAGGAGATTACTTCATCTGCCTAGCCTTTTCCTTACTATGTTGGGGTCGGCTTCCAGTCTAACCAGATGCAGTTGAATACCAGTATTTTACACGGAGCGACTGCCTATCTGACCTCCACAACCCAGTTAATGCAGGGTAGTACGATACCCCTGATTGGTTGTCAGACTTCGGGCCTTCTGACTACCCGTAACGACTGTCAAAGATCCACGAATCACAGCCAGGACCAACGGCTTAACGTGCTTTCTGAGGCACGAAAGGGAACTTATTTTGATCGCCTTATAATGAACAATTTGTTTTGACTTAGAATTTAAATAAGGGTCATTTAAAGTCAGCAGCAAAAGATGCTAAGATAAATTGATTAAGAATTAGCATCGAAAGCCGGATAAAATTTCCTTTACAATATAAAACTTTATAAGATTGTTTCATGAAAAGGAACCGCCGAGGATAAAGTAGCAGGGGATCGGATTTCTTTGCAAAAACAATTGTATGGGATTTACCTGGATTACCAACATCAAGTTTATTTTAGAACTCCAGGGTTCCTTATGAAAAAGCGTCGTTTTAATATAAAAACTGACCAAGTGCGAGTCGGACTCGCACATGAAGGGTTCCGTACCACATGGCAAAAACGCCGAAAAAACACGTTTGTTGTATGGGAGCCCCCCTTAAATATTTATTTTATTCTGTTTTTAGAAATTGTTGTTACAGCGGTAACAGAAATACATCATCTGTGAAAATTTCAACTGTCTACCTATCACGGTACATAAGATACAGCCTGGTGACAGACGGACAGACGGTAATAGGGTCCCGTTTTTACTCTTTGGGTACGGAACCCTAAAAATAACAAGTTTACTTGGTATTAAGTCATGAACACAGGTGTTGAAAAGGGATACCGTGGCCCCTGAACTAACTACTGAAGAAACACGGGTTAGTCAGTAAAAGTCTGGCCCTCCCACTCCGCCCAGAGCGGTAGAAATTATTTGATAATTTCCCACCCAAAAAAACGGTGTTAAAAACATTATGTTAGTTTAAATGATATGGGTTTTTTTCCTAGCTAGTGCTTACCTGAGGGCAATCCCCGTATTTTTAAGAACGTTTACACTCTAATCTAAGCCTCGAACTGTCAAATTTCTAATTCACCTGTATTTTTGACAAGTTTTTGACATAGATTGCCGCTAAGAAGAGATTGCGATTGAATTTGTACAAGAGTTTGCCTTTACTAGTTTCCTTACTTGGTTTTCTACTACTTTCTGAATGTCAAACCCAGTTGATAAATCAAAATTATCTATTTCTTCTTCATGTTTTCCTGTGACAAAAATGAGGCAATTATGGCATACAAAATAGGCACAATTGAAAGATCTTTGAACCCTACTTACGAAGAAAATAAAGATAAACAAATACACCATTCTAGTTTCCCAACAAAACCGAACAAACCCACGTCTGATATAATAACGAAATAACAATTTCCATCCACAAGCAGGAAGACATTTGCTAAAGAAAATTGCCAAGAACGAGATCAAAATATTCGTCAACAAGGTCCTTCAAAGATGACGTCACAAAGATGGCCGGAAATTGAAAATGTTCATACATGTCTGTCGATTGGTACATGTGGGACATTTTCCACGTGGATCGCATGACATTCGTTACGCACTTCGGATTAAGGATCGATCAATTTGTAACTTTAGGTCTGTGAGTGTGCTGCGAAATGGATTGATAGGTATTTGAGTTTTACGGGACTGTTTTTGGTTTACATTCGAATTTTGTGTGTGTGAATTAGTTAACATGAATGTTGGAGATGATATACAGGGTTATTGGTAAAACATTAACAACCTCTTAAGAGGTCATTGTACTCATCATTATGAACAACTTTTACTATGGGACCAAACCTGAAATCGCGAAAAAAAATCAGCTGTTCCCTACATTTTGACGGGTTATACAAACATAAATGTAGGGAACACCAGATTTTTTTTTTGCGATTTCAGGTTTGGTCCCATAGTAAAAGTTGTTCATAATGATGAGTACAATGACCTCTTAAGAGGTTGTTAATGTTTTACCAATAACCCTGTATTCGAGTTCGCCCCTGTGTCTGCCTCGTTGCTGTTTGCTGCTGTTTGGAACTCAGTGTGAAGTTATTTAGATCAGTGGTAGCCCAGTATAAGCGGCCGCGACTTACGTAGGTTTGAACGCTTTACTTTGTGTAAATTATTTCATCACCACTGCAATGCTATTCTGTAAACATCTCACCGTGAAAACTTAGGTGAAGTAATCTTAAAGTGAGCTGTCAATAGTGTCAATCCCTAGCATCATCGTCATCTGCCTAGCCTTTTCCCAACTATGTTGGGGTCGGCTTCCAGTCTAACCGGATGCAGCTGAATACCAGTATTTTACATGGAGCGACTGCCTATCTGACCTCCACAACCCAGTTACTGGGTAATACGATACCCCTTGGTAATCCCTAGCATCAGGGGGAATGACAGCTCACTTTAAGCTCACTTCACCTATATATATTATCACGATGATTATTTTACAGAATATCACCACTGCTCTCAAAACGGTAAAGGAAAACGTCGTGAGGAAACCGGCATGTCCTAGAATCAAAAGTATCAACATATTATTGTAAAGTATAATTTACGAGCTGGAATTATAATACCTTATTCAATACAGGTAACTTTCTACGTACTCTGCACCAGAAATCGTAAAAGTAAGAACAAATTAAGCTACGCCGACATTTTTATTACGCTTTGTTCGGGTGCGAACCTAAAGTCATTTGCAAGGCTCCCCCTCCTGAAACTTTTCGATCAGGTCTTAATAAGTGAATTTCACGACGTTCAGTACTTGGGAAGTACCTTCATGTAAAGATTATGTGACGTAGAATACCTACTTATGAAAATGTGACGTCTAAAGTTGTTTATTTTGTACCTTTATTTAATACTAGCTGCGCCCCGCGGTTTCACCCGTGTAAATGTCGATCCCGTAGGAATATCGAGATAAAAAGTAGCCTACATGTTAATCCAGGGTGTCAGCTACCTCTATACAAAATTATATCAAATTGGTCCAGCCGTTTGAGCGTGAAGAAGTCACACACCCACACACACTCACAAACTTTCGCTTTTATGATACTAGTGTGATAAAATTCAAAGTCCTGACTGACTGATATAGCAACTCACAGCCTAAACCGCTGGTCCTAGAGACATGAAATTTGGGTGTGTTCTTTGTGAAGAGTAGGAATCCACTATGAAAGGGTTTTTCCATCCTTAAGAGGGTGAATGGGAGAAGGGTGAATTTCCACGCGGACGAAATCGCGGGCAGAAGCTAATTTATTATAACGGATACACACTTCCCTATGTGTTTATTATTCTGGCATATGACACTCGTGAGTTGCGTATGAACATCAGCGTCAGGTCGCACACCTTGTGTTGTCATCTGGCATTATGCTGAGCTGCCGGTCGATTCTGTAAAAATCTCACCGTGACAACTTAGGTGAAGTGAGTTGGTTTTTGCTAGGAATTGACACTATCGACAGCTCACTCCACGCTCACCTCACCTAAGTTTTCACGGTGAGATTTTTACAGAATAGCACCGCTGAGGCCCTTTTGGCATTATAATCATTGTTTTCTCCTTTTCTAGTTCCAAGGTGTCCTTTTTAGGGTTCCGTTGCCAAATGGCAAAAAACGGAACCCTTATAGATTCGTCATGTCTGTCTGTCTGTCTGTCCGTCCGTATGTCACAGCCACTTTTTTCCGGAACTACAAGAACTATACTGTTGAAACTTGGTAAGTAGATGTATTCTGTGAACCGCATTAAGATTTTCACACAAAAATATAAAAACAAAACAATAAACTTTGGGGGTTCCCCATACTTAGAACTGAAACTCAAAATTTTTTTTTTCATCAATCCCATGCGTGTGGGGTATCTATGGATACTATGTCTTCAAAAACGATATTGAGGTTTCTAATATCATTTTTTTTTCTAAACTGAATAGTTTGCGCGAGAGAAATGTGTGTCCCCCTATAACTTCTAAAATAAGAGAATGACAAAACTAAAAAAAATATAAGATGTACTCGTATATTACTATGTAAACTTCCACCGAAAATTAGTTTGAACGAGATCTAGTAAGTAGTTTTTTTAATACGTCATAATTATAAATCGTAAACCGCAATTTACCTTTCATTCAATCAACTCTTCTACTTCTTACCTCACACGACTTCAATCAAAACAAACACACACTCTCTTTCACTCTATCACACACACACACACCATCTACACATATACAATCACTCACACACACACACACGCGCACGTATTCAATTATAAACACTGTTGTAGTATTAAACAAAAAAAAAAAGATATATATAATTGTACTAGATTATTGTAACTTGTTGTAAGGGACAGGGACTGTTATTCCTTAATACAGGTTATTCCATAACCTAGCTAGGAAAGCAGAACTTCACCCACCAGATTGTGTTTGACTTGGTACAAACTTATATGTATAACTTTATGTATGCCTCATGTACTACAATCTCCCATTTTTATGAAATAAAAAATTTATTATTATTTATTATAACTCAAAAATAAAATAAAACATTTAATTTCATAAACATAAACCTTATGAATAAACTCGGATGTTACGGAACTCTCGGTGCGCGAGTCCGACTCGCTCTTTCCCGGTTTTTTTTGCTGTAATGCGAAAATACTCATTTTCTTTATTAATGTTGAAAGTGGAAAAGAAATATTATGGTTGTGATAAAACAAAGGACATGTCCAGTAACGCAATAAATGATATAATTTTATTAGCTAGTAACTTCCACTTATATTCAGGGGCTTTTTTTTTCGGATGGGAAATCATCAAATGACTCCTCCCGCTCTGGGTGGAGCGGGAGGAGTCAGACTCTTCAGATGCACCGTCGCCAACGTCCATACCATGTTGAGTACACCGGTTCTCGTTCCGATCACCGAAGTTAAGCAACATCGGGCGTGGTTAGTACTTGGATGGGTGACCGCCTGGGAATACCGCGTGTCGTTGGCTTTTTGATAAAATATCTAGCTAGGCTTATTTTATGCCCCACGAAAAACTTCGGTTCAGAATCATTCGTATTGAATGCATAGTTACAGGTTGCGCGGAAATGTCCCCATTCTGTATTGTTTACGATGGACTCGAAGGACCAAAAAAAAACTGTTATTTTAAGAGAATAAACAAAAGAAAAATGAAAAAGAACAACATAAATCAATAGCTACAAAAATGGAATTTCAAAATTAAAATTCCATTTCAAACAATATCAAACCCCAACAAAATCAAATTATGCGCAAACACAGAAATACGTTTAGGTAATAAAATAATATTAAATTAATTAACTGTTTGATCATGGCTCTTTAGTTCAAACGATAATAACCGTACAATGTTGATTATTTTATTGTGTTTAACAACCGAACGATATTCAGAGCATTTCAATAATTATGTTCAATGAAGTGTAATAATCACAATAACATAGTTAAAATAATTCACTGATTAATGAATTTGGTTAATGTACGAAAATAGTGGCCTTCCTGATGCGCCGCGTGCGAGGCTGCCGCTAAAAATCACCTCTGGGGCTCCGTCTCGCATAGGGTCTTTGCATTATGCTGAGCGATGGCCGTTTTGCGTGGATGTGACGCATGTTTTTCCCGAACTTGTTCTTTTTTTTTCCTTTTTTTTTTTTTTTTTCATTCTTTCTTTTTTCTCTCATTCTTTCTTTTTCTTTTTTTTTTGCGTTACGGTAAATAAATCTATTTTATTCCTTTTGTTTCTTTTTTCTTTCTGTCGAGGAAGCCTCAACAGCCTTCTGAATACCATATTACGAAGGGTTGATTGCCCGGTTGTGAGGCACTGGAATACTATCCACGGATCAGGGGGCCTAAAAGGCCAGTTTGGCGAATCATAAAAGGATAACATTATGAATCATAATGGACAGTTAACTGTTACGTCAATCGTATCAAATCCTATTGGTGCAGGATATTTCAGTTATTTTTTTTTGTCTGTGCTAAAATACCAATCAATCCAATCCAAATCGAATCCCAATCTCTTTGATTATACCTACGTAGTGCAGCAAAAACACGGACTGTCTTCGCCATATTATGGTTCATAATGTTATCCTTTTATGATTCTGCCAACGTGGTTTTTAGGCCTCCTGGAGGTGCCTTTTATAATATGAAATAGCAAGTAAATAATTTAAAAAAAAAAAAAAAAAAAAAAAAAAAAAAAATATTTGACAAAAGATAGATATAACAATGTTATGTACTATCTTTCTGACTATTATAAAAGACAGATAGCTGTGTCGCTATCTTATTTTTTTTCTATTACAGCCAAAAATTTGGCTAAACAACTTGCTTCTTTTGAGCAATGCAACAATATTATAAATACTTCTGCCAATACTTTGGTCACTATTAATGACATTGTTAATAATTTAAATTAGAAATTAAGACAATAGAGGCAACCTCTAGCTATAATAGTAAAAATAACTCAAAAAAAAAGTTAAACTCAGTAAATAGTATCAACCTAGTGCATCAAAATATTCAAGGATTTATGAACAAAGATTTAGAAGTAGAATTATTTATGAATTTTAATAGTATTGACATTCTTTGTATAACAGAACATTGGCTGAAAAGCCACCAGTTCTTGTTCAATTTTAATAATCACCAGGTTGGTAGTTCGTTTAGCAGAATAAATGCTATACACGGTGGCTCATTAATTTTAGTAAGTAACCAGCTCAAATTTAAAGATCGTAAAGATATTGTGAGCCTATCTGTTGAGCGTACAGTTGAAATTGCCTGTATAGAATTGGAGCACTCTATTGTATTAAGCGTGTATAGACCCCCTTCAGGATTGTATGACTGCTTTGAAAAAGTAATGGATGAAGTGTTACACAGGATTTGTAACTCAAACAAGTCCGTTATCATTTGTGGTGATTTTAATGTCAATTTATTAGAAAACTCAGGTTCTTGTAGTAAAATTTTAAGTCTGTTTCAGTCCTACAATCTTCTAAACCTATTTTTGGAGCCAACAAGAATAACCCCTACTAGTGCCACATGCCTAGATAATATTTATACAGACATTATACCAAGCCACAAAGAAATTATAACTTTACTAGATTCTGATCATTGCGGGCAAAGGATAACTATTCAAAACCTAAACAAAAAAGTGGCTAAAAAGGATATCACTGTTAACCCCAAAACTGCAAGTCGCTTGGAGGCTTTTAAAGGTAAACTCATTAATAAACTACCAGTTTTATCTAATCATGCTGATCCTAATCAACTTTATGATAATTTTTTTAATGTATACTGTAAACAATTTGATTCCACCTTTATTCCCAAGACTATCTCAGTTAATAGCAATGCATCGTTCAGTGATTGGGCTACCATTGGTATTCATAAAAGTAGAACACGGCTTTATGAATTGTACAATGAAAGGACTTATATTAACACTGATGAATTTAATTTGTATGTTAGAAATTATTCAAAATTATTTAAAAAAGTTTGTTATATGGCCAAGTCACGCTATTTGGGTTCAAAGATTAAAAACAGCAGTAATGTAATTAAAACGACTTGGAATATTATTAATAGTGAAACGGGAAGATCTAGTAACCGAAATACTGACTACAGCCTGTCTATTAATGACAACATAATAAAATCAGACTCACAAGTCGCCGAGGCATTTGAAAATTTCTTTTCAGATATTCCCGTTTCAACTACTAAATCACTAAACTCATCACCTTCTGTTGCTGAGTCTTTGCTTAAGGACAATGTTAATGGTTGCGATTCGTAATTTAATTTTGAATATATTACCTGTAGAGATATAATTAAAACCTTTCACACTTTAAATGTAAAAAAGACTGCAGATCTGTGGGGTAATTCTGTAGAAGTAGCTAAGTCTATTATTGACATTGTGGCACCTACTCTAGCTCTTATCTTTAATAGTTGTATTGACAATGGGGAGTTTCCTGACCTTATGAAAAATAGTAAAATAATACCTTTGTTTAAATCAGGTAGTACATCAGACCCCACAAATTATAGACCTATTTCTGTACTACCTACCTTTAGTAAAATTTTTGAGAAATTAATTTTAGACCAAATGCAAAGATTTTTTAATAAACATAAATTATTACATAGCAAACAGTTCGGTTTTACAAGGGGTCGTTCAACTACTGAACTTTTAGGTGTTGAACTTTTAGGACATATTTATAATGCATGGGAAGATAAATGCGATGCCTTGGGCATCTTTTGTGATTTGTCCAAGGCATTCGATTGCGTTCTTCACGAAACGTTAATCAGGAAACTCCGCCACTACGGGATCCGAAACACTGCTCTGGATCTTCTTACTTCATACTTGAGTAAAAGGATTCAGAGCGTTGACGTTAATGGAAAAAGATCACCCGGATCTATAGTAACAATGGGAGTCCCACAGGGCTCAATTCTTGGTCCTTTCTTGTTTCTTATTTATATTAATGACTTGCCGTACCTCATAAAGGATAATCATGATATAGTGTTGTTTGCAGATGACACTTCTCTTTTGTTTAAACTTAAACGTCAGCAGTTGGTTACTGACGATGTAAATAGCGCGATCTCGAAAGTAGTCCACTGGTTCAATGTTAATAATTTGCTTTTAAACGAGAAAAAAACCAAATGCATTAAGTTTACGCTACCCCACGTTAGGCAGGTGAAAACTAATGTGTTGATAAAGGGCGAGGAATTGAATCCTGAAGACAACACAGTATTCTTGGGCATAACTTTGGATGCTAAGCTTCAGTGGGGTCCACATATAGATAAATTGTCAAAAAAGCTAAGTTCCGCAGCATATGCTGTTAGAAAAATTCGTAATTTAACTGATATAGAGACTGCCCGTTTAGTGTACTTTAGCTATTTTCATAGTGTAATGTCGTACGGTATTCTATTGTGGGGAAATGCCGCCGATATTCAGACTATCTTTGTTTTACAGAAGCGAGCTGTTCGATCAATTTATAAATTAAGTCCGAGACACTCTCTCAGAGACAAATTTAAAGAGATTAATGTAATGACTGTGCCTTCTCAGTATATTTATGAAAATCTTTTATATGCCCATAAAAACATAAAATTGTTTAAAAAATACAGTGATATATATAATATAAATACTAGAAATAAACACAAATTTGTTGTACCTACAACAAGGCTCAAAAAAATAGGTGGCTCGTTCAGATGCCAATGTATACGCTTTTATAATAAGCTACCAAGCCACGTTCAAGATCTAAGCCTCAATAAATTCAAATCATTCATTAAACGTTAGTTGTGCGAGAAAGCCTTTTATACCGTTAAAGATTATATTGAGGACAAAAAGGCTTGGGATTGAGCTGCTTCAAATTTCTGCATTTTGAATGATTTTTTTTATTTTTTTTTTTATATACACATTGACATTAATGATTTTTTTTTTATAAACAATGACATTTACTTACTTTGTAAAGTATTATATATATAAATTTTTTTTTTTTTTTACATTGTGATTTGTGAATGTGAAGACGATGTGGGTCATTTTATTAATTTTTTATGTTTTATTTTTCTCTCTGTTCTATTACTTGTTTTTTTTTTTTTTTTTTTTCTCTCATGGTCTGGCAGTTTGAGTAATTTATGTGGCCTACCCAAATGTCCTTTCTTTGGTATTGTTCGTCGAATCGTTGAGCTCCTTAAGTCTTGAGTTGAGCTGCACGATTTCTGACAAATGCGTGCACTGACTGGACAGGTCCTCTCAATCTGTGTGGTTCTTTCCTCAAAAGACCATCTCAGACATCGATCTACATGGTCTTCATATAACCTGACCAAGATTATGTCTGGACTTTAAAAGAGACTGTGACCTCTGAGTTTGTTTCGGCCTTTCTTCTCAGAGTAGTCAGATAGGAAACGCCGACCTCATCTAGTTTAAAAAAAACATGATTGACGTGTAAAAGTGTTTGTACAAACCTACTTACAAAAATAAAATCATTTATCATTTATCATTTATCATAGCACAATTATAAATTACAATAATCGTTGTTGGTGAACATTTTTGCAATTGTTTTTTAAAATGCCACTTGAAATGTATTTAAAAAAATATGATGACCGGTCAGTTCCGGTTTTGACCATACGCCAAAATAACCTTGTGGCGCTTTACACAATTATAAAATATTACAAATATATTTACGCACATAACCGCGTTCACGCAGATACAAAAACGCGCGTAGGTATCTCTAATAAATGCTCCTTCACACACACGCACCTAACAAAATATGATAATAATAACCAGTAAGTAAATGAAGTCGCTACGAACAAATGGCGAAGTCACGTAAAATATTGTGCTGCCCATCCCTACAGCCATAACCTTTATAGTCAAGTCCAGTGCACCTGCGGATGAGTTATGCGCGAAGATTTATTGTAACAGATAAGGTTTTGTATCTGGTTGGTATAACGCAAATGTTAGAAATAAGTCTGGGTTTTTCTTCCGTGTATGTTGAGAAGTGTGGAACGATCTTTTTGTACGGGAAATGGGAGAAAGGACCAAAAAAAAATTGGGGTATTATCGTTATGGCATGAAGATCGGCTTTTATGTCTGTGTTTGTAGCTAGCATGGTTATGACTGTAATTCCACACACGTCTTTTAAATCGTCAAACTTGCACCTATTCTTTAGAGCCAACTGACATAATTTTAAACTAGCTTGTACACTAGTAAATTTTTTAACCTTTTGAACGCCACAGTCATGTATTTTTTTTTTGACAAACCAGCACGTCACGGTTCGACTACATGACAGACTGTGATGCCGAGGGCACGTTTTTGGTTTTATGACGTGTGGCGGTCAAAAGGTTAACAGAATAAACAATTATGTTGCGCAACAGTTAAGGGAAGCATTTGCCCTTCTGCAGTGAGTCAGTACAGGCTAAATATTATTATTATGATTGTGCATAATCATTCCACCACAAGATAATCGAGATCAAGCAGCCCGCTGTGTTTCGTCGATGCGTGGGAGTTCCAATGCCTTAGGCATCTTCTGGGCACGCTCCTTTCATCATAGACCTCATCCATTGCTTTCCATCAGGCATGTTCGAGGTCAAGAGCGGGCCCATTCAGCTATAAAAAAAAATAAAAATAAAAAAGAATAATCGAGATAATCGAGTGGGCAATAATCCACCACGCGAGCCCAGTGAGGGTTGGTGGATGTCACATGTGTCCGAATTTTTTGTTTTTATGACATGCCGGTTTCCTCACGATGTTTTCTTTCACCGTTTTGAGAACAGTGCTGATGAAATTAAATACACAAAGTAAAGGGCGTACCTGGGTTGGAACTCACAACCCAACTCGTCAGTCGGAGTCGATGCCACTGGGCCACCACTGCTGATAATATTTAAGTTTACTAAAATTATGTATCGCCTGAGAATTGGTCTAGACTTATGTTATCGTAATATGGTTTATTTTAATTTTTAGGGTTCCGTACTGGAAAAGGAAAAAACGAAACCCTTATAGTCTCGTGTATCTGTCTGTCCGTCCGTCTGTCATAGCCAATTTGCTCCGAATCTAACGGACTGGTAGCGGTATTTACAACGTCACATGCGAACAACGCGTCATACTGACGTCACGCCTAATCCTGCATCTCGCAAGCAGAGTTTACCGCGCAACTAGCATAGATGCAACGGCTCGACATGAATCGGTTGCCCGCCAGACACAAAACTCGTCTGGTCGCAGGATCCTCCCTTCTCTATGGAGTACGACTGAAATTTACACCGTGTTCCTCATACCTCTATAGGACTGATTAAGTTAAAATTTGGTACAGATGAATCTCTGTAATCCAAATACAGACGTGTAATGTAAATAAATTAACTTTGAATATGGGGTCATTTTTGGGGGGCAAATAGAAAATTTTAAAAAAAAGTTTCGCATCCTCTACTGTGTAACATATCAAATGAAAGGGCTTACTGTGAGGATCTCAAATATATATTTTTCATAATTTAAATTGTATTAAAAAAATGTATTGTAAATTATATCAAACTTATTTAAGAACATAGACGATAATTGACCATTCCCCCTTATCTCCGAAAATACTGAGCCTAAAATTTTAAAAAATACAGAAAATAGTACTATACCTATAGGATTCCTGGAAAACCTATAAGAAGTCTGTGGTCTTAAAACAACATGGTAAATCTCTCAATATTGTGCGTACAAACTTACATTTTCAGTTGGAATGTATGGGAGAACATGTTTTTCAACTACAATGTTAAGTTTGTTCTTGGGATAAATTCCTTCCAACTACGGAACCCTTCATTGTGCGTGGTCCGACAAGCCCTTGGCGGGTTTTTATAACTAAAGTTTCAAAATGAGTTGATAGAATAGTAAAGTTACGGCTTATTAACTTTAGATATAATCAAGATTTGGGTCAAAACAACGGTTTCTACAGAAGTGACCCTAATAGATGAACCTACGAATACCTACGTGAATCAGCACATTCTTACTGCATACTAAACGACTCAGTGGATGACTCTGTCTTTACCTAATTACCAGAGTTGCAACAGCACAAAAAAATTAAATCCTATAGACAGACAGGCAGCAAATAGAAAAACCCACTTAAGTTTAGCTGCTTTTTTGGTGACGTCAGCGATTTGTGTTTTGGAGCTGACTCCAAGAATGCTGCGCTACATTGCTCGCTGGCAAACCTCAAGCTTGAAGCAATATTGGCAATATTAAATTGCAAATTAAGGTGATAATTAAAAGACATTTTCATCAATTGGTACTATTCCAGTTCATCTTTCTTCCAAATATATAATAATGTTTATTTTTCAATTAACTAAATATTTTAAAATCAAGAATGAAGCAATCAATCATACCTCGCGACAAATGACATATCATCAAGCCATAATAAAAATCAAGTAACAAGAAAGTGGAGTCAAATTTCTAAATTATAATAATGTCACCATTTCCCCCGACGCCGGCGCCGCTCGTTTGCCCACAATTTTGTTGTAAATCACACAGTGAAGGGTTTTTTTTAAGAAATTGGGTTGAAGTTAAGCCATCATCATCATTTCAGCCGAAAGACGTCCACTGCTGGACATAGGCCTCCTCCAAGCACCTCTACTTCGACCGGTTCTGTGCTTCTCGCATCCAACGGGTTCCTGCGGCCTTCGGTCTACCTTGTGGGAGGCCTTCCACCGCTATGTCTTCTGGTACGCGGTCGCCACTCCAGAACCTTTCGGCCCCATCGGCCATTTGTTCTGTGAGCAATGTGCCCTGCCCAGTGCCACTTAAGTTTGGCAATTCTTCGGGCTATGTCGCTTACCATGGTTCTGCTGCGGATCTCCTGATTCCTGATTCGATCACGCATTGAAACTCAAAGCATAGCCCTCTCCATTGCTCCATCCACTTCACACATCCAAATCTCTGTTTCTATGGAAAATTTAAAATCGGTCTAATTTGGCTGTAACACTATTTTTCGAAAATGTTCTTAAATAACTTTTTAGACCTTTGTATCCTGCTTATATATATGAAGTTTCATCAAAATCGGTTCATTCATTTCGAAAAATGAGGGCTTGAAAGTTTGTATGAAATGCCGTACGTTGTAAACGCTCATAACTGTTCATTATTCCAATTACCCAAAATTGGAGTATCTGGTTATCTTCTTCCTACTTATATGTAATTCAATTTTTTTTTTTTTGCGGATGGGAAATCATCAAATGACTCCTCCCGCTCTGGGTGGAGCGGAAGGGAGTGTCAGACTCTTACTGACTTAACACTCTCACCGCCATACACATTTAAGGTTTTTCTAGAACATCAGGCCGTGTGGGCGTCGCGCGGGCCATGCAATGTCTTTTACACCACGCCACGCTAGATTTTGTGTAACTTTTGCAGCACGCCACGTGGGCCGCCGGCGGGATACGTCGTTAAGTTTACCAGCAGGCCGTGTGGAGAGCTTGGCTTGCTAAATAAGGATTCGATATCACCTGCTTTAAATTGTTGAGTGAAAGAGCTACCAATGAAAAAAAAATCGATGAAAATCGGACTATATTTATATATTTATAAGGTTCAAAGTCGAGTATGTAAAACTAGCTCAATAAGTCATTTTTATTGAGTATCTTGTCACAAAGAAAAATGAAATCAAACAAATACCTATTATATGAAAATAAAATAGAAAATTAAGCTTTAATTTCTATTTACGAAACTGTGAATTTCTCCGTAACATTGACCACAATCACTAGGTTGAGTCGGGCATGTTAGACACATGGTATTCACTTTTTTGTTCGGTTTCTGGCCTCCTTTGCAGATAGTCCAGCAGCTCGGTTCCTCTCATAACGGTTCCTCACAAAAAGTCAGACTGCGTCTGCGTGTACGCTGACGATGCCTCCCGGGGCTCGGTTCAGAGGTATACCATCGTCAAAAGATAAACATGATTCACTGTCCACAGTCCATTCAGACACGGATCGATCGTAAAATGACGGTGGTTGATAATCAGAATCACTAGAATTCGACATTTTCTAAACACGCGCGCGAAGTCTGTGCGAAATTGGCGCGAAAAACTTTTACAGCAGGCCATGTGGGCGGCGCGCGTGCAACCGACATAATTACACGTATGGCCTGCCCTTACAAATTTTTACAAGTTACAACAAGTACTATTGTCATAGAATTTGGCGCGCTAGTTGTGGTACGCAGGCAGCCCACATGGCCTGTCAGTAAAAATTAAAAAATCTATAGTGGCTTGCTACACTGAAATTTATGTGGGCGGCAGGCGGACCACGTGGCGGTGAGAGTGTTAAACCCACCCGTGTTCCTTCCTTAGCCCTTTATGTTCCGGGCCAGCAGTAACCCTTTCGGACAATCCCGCTGACCCGGCAGGCTTCGGCCCTAAGGGACCCCTCCTCGATGCTGACATCTCTTTGAGGCGCGCGTGGAACACGTACGCGCCGTCCGGCATGGGCCTTGTCCTGATCGGACGGTGAGCTACCCATTACTCTCCGCCCGCAGGCCCGCGCCTACGGTGGCCGGGAGTCGTCACGCGGCTCCCGACGCCGAAGGCGTCCCCCGCGGATAATTCAATTTGAATCCCTATTTTCCTACTATAGTACTCTTAACTGTCAGTAGAGATATTGGTTTCCAAGATTCACCTCGAAGCAAATCGAAGACGTAGGTACCTAGTCGAATTAATACATGCCAAGTGCTAACTCGCCACCTGGAGCTGCTGATGAAGCGGATCCGTTAATCTTCAGGCTATCACATTTCTATTCTTACAAGCTGTGTGCCCGATCGGATTTCCCAACGGGAAAAATTACGAACTTCTATACGAGTTTTTGCCTCTGTTTAGGTAACGCTTATAGAGAATGCATTATCAAAAATCCTTCCATAATGCTCGCCTTCATTTTTAAATGAGCTCTTGTGAATCATGCTTCTACACCCACTGGTTTAAGGCTGTTTTTTTATTGCTGAATGGGTCTGCTCTTGACACGCCTGATGGAAAGCGATGAATGAGGTCTATAATGGAACGGTGATGTCCGCGGTTTTATTATGTCAGTGACATATCTCGGGACCCTGGGCCCCCGGAACTTTGGATGGCGTACGAGGGGCCGAAGCCAACCCGCAGTCTTTGAGTTGGCTTTAGATGCTTTCAATGAAATTAGGCACCTATCGGAAGTACACTTAAATTGCTCCAAACTTCAGCTCTCTAGTTAATTTCTCTCGTGTGTGTTGTGCTACAAGATAACACTTAAACCAATTTACAATCGTTAAGGTGCCAGCCTGAAATTTGAGCACTCGGTTGTGGCTTTGCCCGACGCCTCCACCAAATTGTATTCCCGTGTGCATCTTGTATGCATATAGCATTACCTCCAGTGTCGGCTGGCCACTGGATAGGTACTATTTCTAACTAGTCGGGTATCGAGTTAGTCACACGCCCAGGAACTAAGTGGTATATGTAAATATGACAGTGTTTAGACGACGTTAAATGCTGCCAAGAGTTGATGACTTTTGATGGTATTTTGGAGAAGCAGCATTATATGCAGGTATAAAAATTATGTCTAAAGATAACAAACAAACAAACACATTGGGTTGGATTGGATTTGGATTGGATTGGATTACTACTAACAAATTAATTCCTAGTTCTCTTAAATAAACGTTTAATATTATTATTAAAAGTAAACAAAGATTTTATATTTTACTAGCTGACCCGCGCCCACTTCGTTGGGCGGTAAACATTTTAACTTGTGATGAAATTATGAGTGTGGTTCGGTTAGTACTGAGTGCTATGATTTATTTCCTGACTGCCAAAAGGAGGGTTTTGTTTTTATTGCATCGTAATTGAAAGCTATCTATGTCCATGAGCTAAATTCCGATTACGTGCTTTGACTGTAACTGCCTGTCTTTGTGTTGCTAGGCGCTGCGCATGTTCAGCGCTAGATTCCCGAGCACGGGCCTTCGATGTTCTCGCGCTTTGGCTAGCGAGCCGCTGCGAGCGCTCAGCGCTAGACTCCCTATCCCTTGTTGCTGAGACATGCTGCCTTAAATCAGAAAGACGCTGCGCACGTTCAGCGCTAGATTCCCGAGCACGGGCCTGCGATGTTCTCGCGCTATGGCTAGCGAGCCGCTGCGAGCGCTCAGCGCTAGACTCCCTATCCCTTGTTGCTGAGACATGCTGCCGTAAATCAGAAAGACGCTGCGCACGTTCAGCGCTAGATTCCCGAGCACGGGCCTGCGATGTTCTCGCGCTTTGGCTTTTTTTTTTTTTTTTTTTGCGGATCGGAAATCATCAAATGACTCCTCCCGCTCTGGGTGGAGCGGAAGGGAGTGTCAGACTCTTACTGACTAAAACCTACCCGTGTTCCTTCCTTAGCCCTTTATGTTCCGGGCCAGCGGTAACCCTTTCGGACAATCCCGCTGACCCGGCAGGCTTCGAACCTAAGGGGCCCCTCCTCCATGCTGACATCTCTTTGAGGCGCGCGTGGAACACGTACGCGCCGTCCGGCACGGGCCTGGTCCTGATCGGGCGGTGAGCTACCCATTACTCTCCGCCCGCAGGCCCGCGCCTACGGTGGCCGGGAGTCGTCCCGACGCCCGGAGCGTCTCCCGCGGTGGCTGGGACGGGAGGCTCTCTCCCTGAGCCGTTCCGTCACCTCCTTCGCTAGCATGACTGCTTCGCAGAAGGAGGTGACTGCCTCCCACTCCCTCTCGCCCCGGACCATGGCTTGCACCAGGGCCGGACGCGAGAGGTCGCCGTCGCTGCCAATCGCCTCTACGAGGACACGGCGGTGCTCCGCCCAAGCGGGGCAGACCTCCACCGTGTGCTCCACCGTGTCCTCTGGGCGATCCTGACAATGGTGACACCCGGGCGTTTCCTCCCGCCTGATGATGTGCAGGAACCTCCCGAAACTTCCGTGTCCAGTGAGGACCGGCGTCAGGCGGTAGGTGAGGGCGCCGTGGCGCCTCTCTAGCCACTCCTCAAAGAGGGGTCTTATCGCCGCTATCGCGGCGTGCCCTGCGCTGGGTTGCGACAGTCGCTCTTTCCATGCCGCCATGAGATCGCGCCGGAGATCCATCCGCTCCGCAGCGATTTGCCGCGGAAGCGGATCCTCCCCCCGGCGTAGTGCCTCCGCGCGCCACTCATACAGGCGCGCGAGGACCATCGCCTCCAGATCCCATGGCGGCAGTCCGGCAAGGAGGCTTGCCGCCTCGCCAGAGATCGTGCGGTAGCCCCGGATAGCCCTTATGGCTACCACCTTCTGGGGCGCGTTCAGGTAGTGGACGGCTCGCCGCCGCAGTGAACGCGCCCACACCGGGGCCCCGTATATGGCCATGGACCGCACGACCCCCGCGAAAAGCCTCCGGCAGGAGGCGTTTGGCCCCCTCAGGTTGGGCAAGAGCCGCTTGAAGGCGGCCCCGGCCCGTTCCAGTTTGGGGGCCAAACGTCGGAAATGCTCCACGAAGTTCCACCGGCTGTCGAGGACGAGACCCAGGTATTTCATCGTCATCCCGACGCCGATGTGAACCCCTCCTACCGTTAGTTGGGATCCCGATGGCGGCGCGTTCCGGGGCCCATGAAACGACATGGCCTCGGACTTGTGCAATGCCACCTCAAGACCCAACTGCGGGATCCTCTCCACGACTATCGCAACCCCGCGTGTCATCGCGTCGGCCGCCGCCTGATGCGACCTCCCCTGCGCCAGGACCAGCGTGTCGTCAGCGTAGCAAACCACGCTGACGCCATCAGGGAGGTCGGCGCGCAGCACCCAGTCGTACCCGATGTTCCACAGAGGCGGCCCCAGGACCGATCCCTGTGGGACACCGCACGACATCTCTCGCCGGTTCCACTCCCCATCGTCTCGCGCTTTGGCTAGCGAGCCGTTGCGAGCGCTCAGCGCTAGACTCCCTATCCCTTGTTGCAGAGACATGCTGTCTTAAATCAGAACAACGCTGCGCACGTTCAGCGCTAGATTCCCGAGCACGGACCTGTGATGTTCTCCAGCTTTGGTTAGCAAGCCGCTGTGAACGCTCGGAGCTAGATTCCCCAGCGCGTGCTTGCGAAATATTTTCTCTATTCCTCGAGAGGCGCTGATGATTTTCGGCGTACTCGAGTTGCTCTTGTCTGGGATGTCTGACGGGAAATTTCCTTTTAGGCATGACAAACAATCGCTGAAACTGTCCGATATCCCAAAAACAGAAATACCACAGCTGGCACAGCTTTGAACTCAAAGAATGAGAACGAAGTAGTGTTTGTGTTTTAAGAAACCGAGCAACCAAAACAATTTTAAGACCAACAAACCAAAACAATTTTAAAGACCAACGACATCCAACCAACCGCGTACAACACACCTACCTAACGACGAAAGTTAAATAATAACTGGAGAGGGTCATTAATCCTCGGAAAACTTAACACCGCGATTCAGAAAAATGACGTAATTGCACAACGCCATCTATGGGTAAATGGATAAAACGTCCGTACAAAGCATGTTCTAATGCGGTTCGTGAATGGACGGCGGCATTTTGTGATTTAGTAATTTTATATTATTTTCGAAACTATTTAACCAATTGACATACTGTTTTGGGCAAATCGTATCTCTATAATGTTCTTGTGATCAAAATAATATTTTTTCGATAAGCTTTACTATTTTGTTGTTTAAAAAATCGTCTAAAGGTAAGTACGTCGAAAACTACTTTTTTTAACACATAAAAGCTACTATATCTGCTAAAATATAAAAGATAGAAATATGGTGTCGCGGACTTTTTTGTAGAACTATTCAAAGCGGACCAGGTTGCCATACATTGTTTTCAATTATATACAACTGTTAAGGCAGCGCATGCAAATAACTCTGTTGTAAGAGCAATTTTTTTCCGCCTGGCTAGACAAAAATTGAGATAGTTCGGCTAATATGCATGATATCTTTATAATTTATAGCCTATAGCACTCACGAATAATGTAGCTTTCTACCAGTGAAATAATTTTTAAGATTGGTTCATTACTTCCGGAGATTACCCCCTACATACAAACTTACAAACTTACAAACTTACAAACAATGTTACCTCTTTATAATATTATTATATTATATATAATATATAATATATAATATATAATATATAATATATAAGTATAAGTATATAAGTATAAGTATATTATAAGTATAGATATAGATTAAGTACCTGTGTTGTCTTTTACTTCAAAATTGTTTTGTCAAAATTATACAATTGAGCAAATAAATATGTACAATATTCAGTTTTTAACAAATGTTCTTACCTGTGCCTTCAGCAGCCGAATATAAGGCAAAAAACTAATCTCACAACGGCAACATAACTATTTGCATGCTTTGAGTGACACTATCTCGTCAAATAAGAGCACGGCTCATATCGTCGGTATCGCGTTACCCAGTAACTGGGTTGTGAAGGTCAGGTATAAGGTAGTAAAACACTGGTATTCAGCTGCACCCGGTTAGACTGGAAGCCGACCTCATAAAAGTTAAGAAAAAGCTAGGCAAATTTAATTTACATACAAATTTTTGGAATGTTGAAGACTGCTACCTGATAATATCTTACCAGGCCAGTACTCAGATATCATCAAGCATTCAAGAAATTTCCACGAGCATTCCAAGAAATCCTTTCTACATAAAATACGTCCATAACTTCTACTCCGACGACCCTGTACAACAAATGTTATTAATACTCCGATTCTCATTTATAATAGGCAGTAGCGATCACATTGAATGAGGAATCAATGTGATCGCTACTGCGACAGGAAAAATGTACGCCCCAATGAATATATTTCCGATTCAATAGAACAATTGGTTTATCTACGAGGTGGTTTACCAATATATTATGATTTATTATAAAATAATCGGAAAAGACACATTTTCTGACATGATGGCAAGCTCATTCTCCTGCCCTAACAGACTTTGTGCGGTCTTGATTCCAGCGTATAATTACTCTGGATTTACTCCTAGGTGGAGTGATCTGTGATAGTATCCCATATTGCTAGCTGATATTATCTCAATTAATTTTGGTTCGGCGCGGCATGTCTTCATCTTCCATACTAATAATATTTAAAATTCTTGGGGAGATTATTGATGTTCCTGATCTGAACAATGAAATCTGCAATCTATTTGTCCCAGAAAATTACTGTCGTGACAGAAAAGACCGCTTACTGGCTGTTTCAACTTGCCGTACTGTTGTACACTCCAAGTCACTTATTCCTCGGACATTAGCCGCTATTAACGCTCTCCTAAACTCAAACACAGATCTTGATATGTTTGCGCATCAATGGAAGATGATACTGTCAGAATGTTTAAATTTTTGTGAGAAGAATGCATGACTGTGTTAAATAAATTATTTGTTTAAATAGTGTAATTGGCTTCAGCCATTCTATTTAAAAAGAAAAAAAAAATACTTCGCTATTAGTCGTCGTCTACCCCCTTGACCGCCTTTCTAGGATTTATTCCGGTCTGATCCCCTGAACCCCCTCCCCCCTCCTCGATCCCCTGCTTGTTCATCTTCTGTTTTAATCTCTGTCTTATTCACATTATGTAAGTTTACTCTTTTTGACAGGTATCATCATCATCATTTCAGCCGAAAGACGTCCACTGCTGGACGAAGGCCTCCCCCAATTTTAGGGGGGGTTTGCCATAATCGCCACGCTTGGCAGGCGGGTTGGCGATCGCAGTATGGTATGATGGTGTAATGCATAGAGAACGCTGCTGCCCATTCTCCGGTCTCCCTTAGTCGCCTTTTACGACACCCACGGGAAGTATGGGGTGGTTGTATTCTTTAAGTCCGGCACCACACAGACAGGTGAGTACAGTCAAAATAAAATAATTTAGCCACATCATCTTTCACACCAGTCCATCCATCATTTCTTTTTTTTGTTTCTAAGCTACTTAGTTATACTAAAATATTAGCCAATCAAGTGGCACCGGAACTGTCATCATAGTGCACGGTGGATGAACGAGCGTTCAGTTAAATTCCGATAGCCTAGTTGACGTATGACGTTCATGATCACGGGCACAACTATGCAGTTCCAAATGTAATTGTATTGGTTGTTACCGATCAATGAACAATGAATTTAGATATATAGATATAAATCCTAGTTGGAAAGCTGCCAACATGCACTGATAGTGGAGAGTAATTTCAGATGAACCGTTGCCAACGTCCATACTATGTTGAAAACACCGGTTCTCGTTCCGATCACCGAAGTTAACCAACATCGGGCGTGGTTAGTACTTGGATGGGTGACCGCCTGGGAATACCGCGTGTCGTTGGCTTTTTGATAAAATATCTTTTGTTTTATTGATTGTTATTGGTTGTTAAGAGCCGGTAATCAAAGACAAACTTTTTGAGAGTTTTTTTTATAGGTAATAATTTTATCGATTCTAATATCGAAAATGATGATTTAAATACCCTCGACTTTAACCAGCAGTCGGTCCACTTTATGGAGACCTAACCACCCTGTGGCTTTCGATACGCATTCGCCAGTCCAGTAATTTTCGGCCCCATCGTCTATTCATTGTGCGAGCAATGTGTCCCTCATCATCATCAGCCTAGCCTTTTCCCAACTATGTTGGAGTCAGCTACCAGTCCGACCAGATGCAGCTGAATACCAGAAATTTAAAAGGAGCGACTGCCTATCTGAGGTCCACATCACAGTTACTGGGCAATACGGTACCCCTTGGTAAGACTGGTTGTCAGACTTTCGGGCTTCTGACTACCAGATGCAGCTGAATACCAGAAATTTAAAAGGAGCGACTGCCTATCTGACGTCCACATCACAGTTACTGGGTAATACGATACCCCTTGGTAAGACTGGTTGCCAGACTTTCGGGCTTCTGACTACCCGTAACGACTGTCAAAGATATACGAATGACAGCCGGGACCAACGGCTTAACGTGCTTTCCGAGGCACGGAGGGGTCACAGTATGTAAAGATGGTCACCCATCCACAAACCAACTGCGGCAAGCGTAGCTTAACTTGATCGATCGACCTGTGCGGCTGTTTTTATTTAGCCATGGGGCCCTCAATGTGTCCCACCCATTGCCTCTTTAAAAGAGACATACAACACCTTACCTTACTCTATTTCATTCACAAATTCTAAAAATTTGTCTAGCTTAGTTCAAAGTAAGTTTACTTCAGAGGTGTGAGCGGAAATCGAACGAGCATTGGCCAGACAGTATATAATTTCATTTATTTATTTTATTTATCCATTCATTTCAGGCATCAAGGCCCATATAAACACATGTATACAATACAATATTAATATAGGTAACTTAAAAATACTATAAATACATACAACATTATAATTACACTAAAAAGGACCGGAGGCTAAATAATAACAGCCGCACAGGTTCATCATCAGGTTGAGCTACGTTTTCCGCGGTTGGTCCGTGGATGGGTGACCATCTTTACATACTGAGACCCCTTCATGCCTCGGAAAGCACGTTAAGCCGTTTATCCCGGCTGTCATTCGTGGATCTTTGACAGTCGTTACGGGTAGTCGGAAGCCCGAAAGTCTGACAACCAGTCTTACCAAGGGGTAACGTATTACCCAGTAACTGGGATCAGATAGGCAGTCAGTCCATGTAAAATACTGGTATTCAGCTGCATCCGGTTAGACTGGCAGCCGACCCCAAGTCCCCAACATAGTTGGAAAAAGGCTAGGCAGCAGATGATGATTTTAATTACACTAAAAACTAACGCACACGAAGTGTCTGCGTCGTGTTTTGCTGACTGGTGTCATGTAGCCAGCCACGAAACCGGCGGTACACAACATCCTTCGACCAGAACTCTTCCTTGAGGAACTTCTCGAGATGATGTGTCGGAGCACGCACCACGAACGACTTGAAGTTCGTGTTGTGACGCGACTCCAACTTCCAATTATGGACCTAGATGGAATTGTGGACTCACTAGATTTTGCAAATATAGCTGTATTGGTAGTGACAGTTCAATGCATCTAATTACAGAAATAAAATCTCATTGTTGGCAAGTTGCCCGCTTGCATTGATACTGAAGAGTAATTTCAGATGCACCGTTGCCAACGTCCATACCATGTTGAAAACACCGGTTCTCGTTCCGATCACCGAAGTTAAGCAACATTGGGCGCAGTTAGTACTTGGATGGGTGACCGCCTGGGAATACCGCGTGTCGTTGGCTTTTTGATCAAATATCTTTTGTTTTATTGATTGGTAAGAGTTCCTATGACCGGTAGTCAAAGGCAAACGTTTTGAAAGTTATTTTTAACAGGTAATAATTTTATCGATTCTATTAAGGAAAATGATGATTTAAATTCCCTCCACTTTAACCAGCAGTCGGTCCACTTTATGGAGACCTATCCACCCTGTAACTTTCGATACGCAGTCGCCAGTCCAGTAATGTTCGGCCCCATCATCATCATCATCATTGTGCGAGTAATGTGTCCCACTTATTGCCTCTATAAAAGAGACATCAACACCTTACCTCACCCTTTTTCATTCCCGAATTCCAAAAATGTCGTGTCTAGCTTGGTTAAAAGTAAGTTTACTTGATAGGTGTGGGCGCTAATCGAACGAGCATTGGCCAGACAGTATATAAGTATTTTTTTTATACATTTATTTCAGGCATCAAGGCCATAAACATAATTATGTATACAATACAATATTCATATAGGTAACTTAAAAATACTATAAATACATACAACATTATAATTACACTAAAAACTAACTCACACGAAGTGTCTGCGTCGGGTTTCACCGACTGGTGTCATGTAGCCAGCCACGAAAATGTATGAAAATTTTCGAACCGGCGGCGGCGGTACACAACACCCTTCGGCCAGAACTCTTTCTTGACGAACTTCTCGAGATGATGTGTCGGAACACGCATCACGAACGACTTGGAGTTCGTGATGTGACGTGACTCCAACTTCCAATTATGAACCTAGATGAAATTGTGGACTCACTAGATTTAGCTATATTGGCTGTATTGCTGTATTGCTGCATAGCTGTATTGGTAGTGACAGTTCAATGCATCTAATTTCTTACAGAAATAAAATATCATTGTTGGCAAGTTGCCCGCTTGCATTGATACTGAAGAGTATTTTCAGATGCATCGTTGCCAACGTCCATACCATGTTGAAAACACCGGTTCTCGTTCCGATCACCGAAGTTAAGCAACATCGGGCGCAGTTAGTACTTGGATGGGTGACCGCCTGGGAATACCGCGTGTCGTTGGCTTTTTGATAAAATATATTTTATTTTAGTTGTAAAGAAAAACCTAGGTTTTATATCGAAAAATCTTTAATGACGATTGTTGGTTTTTTGGTAAAATATAGTATTAAAGAAAAAGAGACGAGGAACCGAGGTACCGAGTACGCTGGCAACAAATTCTTAACAAGAATTCCATTAATATGACATGCACCTACATGATGTTCAGACGATGTCTGGTGCAGGTGATGAAAATCCGCTTAATGCGAACGGCGCAGGACCATTTGCTGTGAAAATCCTAAGGGGGTGCCTACTTCCAGCTGTGAACGTCTTTTGGCTAAGATGAAATAGAAATTTCCAATTGTGCTGCTGATACAACAGATTTCTGGTTATCCGCCCAAATAAACTGAATACATGCTTATGAGAGATGCAATGGGTGGCCGATCGAATTAGATATCGCATCTGACAGTCTTGATGGACGACGTTCTCAAACGGAGTCGTGGGTACACTAATAGCAAATACGAGGTGGCAGGGACATCGGACTGCCACCACCACCAGCACCATGCACCATGGATTCATTAAAAGAAAGAAAGAAAGAAAATAAATTTAATTATCATAGACTAAAAGACACACATAGTCGTACTCGTACATCAGATAAAAACAAAAATAAAGATAAAAATAATGAAAAGCTAAAAAGAAAGTTATTTAAAAAAATCAAAAAACCCGACTGCGGTAAAAAACTTAAGTTAAAAGAAACTGAAAAGCTAAAAACAAGCCCATTTTA
The DNA here is from genome assembly GCA_916614155.1 of Mesoligia furuncula. Classification (NCBI taxonomy): domain Eukaryota; kingdom Metazoa; phylum Arthropoda; class Insecta; order Lepidoptera; family Noctuidae; genus Mesoligia; species Mesoligia furuncula. The sequence goes on from OU744794.1 coordinate 28,690,321, forward strand.
AATTAAATAAAAGTTGGAAGCAGGCGGGACCCACATCATTTTTATTGTATTTTCAAATTCAAATGGGTCCCGCCTGCTTCCAACTTTTATTTAATTTAAAATGGGCTTGTTTTTAGCTTTTCAGTTTCTTGTAACTTAAGTTTTTTACCGCAGTCGGGTTTTTTGATTTTTTTAAATAACTTTTTTTATTTCCAGCTTTTTAGTTTACAAATTTGAAAGATTTCGCAGACGATTTAGTTCTTGGTAGGTGTTTTTTTGCGATTTGTCACTTCGAATTGCTTTTAAGTATATATGTTGTATATATTTTTGTAATCACCTTTTAAAACCCTTTATTTTGATACCCCACTCGATTGGTTTTGAAAAAAAAAATCAAAAAAAATATTTAATATGGCGTCCAGTAGTCGCCATATTGAATTTTCACTATCGTCATGTCTTTAGTGACACTCGCCGGACTAAGAGGAATCGATTAACGTGTGAATCATAAAAATCGGCCCAGGCGTTTGGTCTGTATAGTGCTTCAAAGGAACATATAAACATACATACATACATACATACATACATACATACATAGGCTGATGAACACATTACCACTCCTTTGCGTCGCGCAGTCGGGTAAAAAGTGCAAAGTCCGATGTAAGAAATTACATGGTTCTGAAGCACCATGCGTAGAAATTTTTCGTAAGTTATCAAAAAAAAATGCTGTTTCATAAAAAACTGCAATACCTAAGCGGACAAAATGTATGGATTCATGGTTTCAATTTGAGTCGATGTACAGTCAACAAAAGAGATAAGTATGCAGGATCTTCGGATATAGTTGAAGTTTAGTAAGAACCGATGGATGTTGTCGACTGAAATTCAATTTGATAAATGAGCTGTTTGTTTTTTATTAAGAAAATTAAATTTTATTCGAGAACATCCATCGGTTTCTTCAACTATATCCGACGATCCCGCATACTTATCTCTCTTGTTGACTGTACCTGGCACCCTGTATTGCCCTATTAACAGTGAAAGTTCAATCAATCTAATTAGGTACCTACATAAATCAATCGTACTTGGAAACGTGCCAGAATGTACTGATAGTGGAGAGTAATTTCAGATGCATCGTCGCCAACGTCCATACCATGTTGAGTACACCGGTTCTCGTTCCGATCACCGAAGTTAAGCAACATCGGGCGTGGTTAGTACTTGGATGGGTGACCGCCTGGGAATACCGCGTGTCGTTGGCTTTTTGATAAAATATCTTTTGTTTTATTTCTAAAGAGTTTTTGCTCTATGCCTGTACCCAGAATAAATTTTTTAACTGTTCTGTGGTAAATCTGATAAGAGAATTTAGTATTGCATGTTTTTAGAAATAAATGGAACAAAATAATAATATGAAAGTAAAAGAGACCAGGAACATTTTCAATTTTCATCGACGTAGTGCTAATAATCTCCGAGTCAAATATTTCTGTCACATCTGGACAGACGGACATGACGAAATTATAATAATCCTTAAAAATACATCCCTAGCATAAGGCGAGGACAACACTGGTCACAAAATTCATTACAAAAATTCCAACAATAAAAGATGTACGCGGAAGAATTCGGCTGGATGCGGATAACGTGCTGCCGACTGGTCACTCTGGCAAGCCTTGGGGGAGGCCTATGTCCAAAACTGGACATCTTTTAGATAAAACGATGATGATGAAATACACATGAGTTTCTACTTTCTGCTGATTCGTTCAATTAGTTGAAAAAGTTCAAGTAGTTGCTAAATGCTTATGAGTGGTTTCAATTCATAGCTGGTAATTGGCACCATTCCGACTCCGCAGATGATGGATGTCCTTTCTAGATGTAGTTGTGAGCACAAATAGTTGCAAATATAGCTGTATTGATAGCGAAAGTTCAATGAAAGTAATTACAGAAATAAATCGTATTTGGAAAGGTGCCAGAATGCACTGATAGTGAAAAGTAATTTCAGATGCACCGTTGCCAACGTCCATACCATGTTGAAAACACCGGTTCTCGTTCCGATCACCGAAGTTAAGCAACATCGGGCGTGGTTAGTACTTGGATGGGTGACCGCCTGGGAATACCGCGTGTCGTTGGCTTTTTGATGAAATCTATTTTGTTTTTAATAATTGTTAAGAGATCCTATGACTGGGTGAATAGTTAGTATTTTTTTTACCCTTTTTCGATGCTCCTTTTGGTACACAGTCGCCACTCTACTAATTATTTCCATCACTATCGTTCAGTCCACCGTTCTGCGAGCAGTGTATCGCTCATTGCAACTTAGACAATATATCACTTAAATATGTGAGATGCACCTGTCTAAATATCATCTGCCTAGCCTTTTCCCAATTGTTAGGGTCGGCTTCCAGTCTAACCGGATGCAGCTGAATACCAGTATTTTACATGGAACGACTGCCTATCTGACCTCCACAAGCCAGTTCAGTAACTGGGTTGTGGATGTCAGATAGGCAGTCGTAATACGACTACCCAGTGGTAATACAATACCCCTCGGTAAGACTGGTTGTCAGACTTTTGGGCTTCTGACTACCCGTAACGACTGTCAAAGATCTACGAATGACAGCCGGGACCAACGGAAAAACGTGTTTTCCGAAGCAGGGAGGGGTCTCGGTATGTAAAGATGGTCACCCATCCACAGATCAACCGCGGCAAGCGTAGCTTAATCTGATCGATCGACCTGTGTGGCTGTTATTATTTATCTACGGGTCCCTGGTGCACCTGCCTAAATAATACTATGGTTATTCTGTCAATGCGTCCTACGTAGATGACAGTAGAGTCATTTCATAGTAGGCATTGGGCGAGGATCAAACTAGCTATCACCTCTGACAGTCTGGTTAGATGTTTCAAGACCGAGTCGTGGTCACAACTTGTGACTTAAGAGATAGTGGAGCGAGAGGGAGTAGGAGGCAGTCACCTCCTTCTGCGAAGCAGTCATGCTAGCGAAGGAGGTGGCGGGATGGCTGAGGGAAAGAGCCTCCCGTCCCAGCCGCCGCGGGAGACGCTCCAGGCGTCGGGAGCCGCGTGAGACGCTCCGGGCGTCGGGAGCCGCGTGACGAGTCCCAGCCACCGTAGGCGCGGGCCTGCGGACGGAGAGTAATGGGTAGCTCACCTTCCAATCAGGACCAGGCCCGTGCTGGAAGGTGCGTACGTGTTCCACGCGCGTCTCAAAGAAATGTCAGCATTAGAGAAGGGGCCTATTAGGACGGTAGTCTGCTGGGTCAGCGGGATTGTCCGAAAGGGTTACCGCTGCCCCGGAACATAGAGGGCTAAGGAAGGAACACGGGTGGGTTTTAGTCAGTAAGAGTCTGACACTCCCTTCCACTCCACCCAGAGCGGAAGGGGTCATTTGATGTTTTCCCATCCTCAAAAAAAGACAATGGTTGCAACAGATCAATGAATCTAATTACAGAAATAAGTCGTAGTTGGAGAGCTGCCCACTTGCATTGATTTTATAGAGTAATTTCGGCTGCACTCTTGCCAACGTCCATACCATGTTGAGAACACCGGTTCTCGTTCCGATCACCGAAGTTAAGCAACATCGGGCGCGGTTAGTACTTGGATGGGTGACCGCCTGGGAATACCGCGTGTCGTTGGCTTTTTGATGAAATATCTTTTGTTTGGTTTGTGAAGAATTGATGATCTGAGTCAACGCAACTTTTATGAGGACGCGTTATGTTTTTTTTTTTTATATGTTATTTATCATTAAAAAATGATTGATTGACGATTTTGGGGCATCTTTATCATCACTGCTGGGCATGAACTTCCCAAATACCGACAAAATGTCCGGTTTTATGTTTCTCGTACCCAATGGACTTGTGAGACCTTCACCAGGTCATCGGTCCACCTCGAAACCTATGACGACCACGGACCACGATCACGGTCCAGTATCCACTCGGTCCGCGGTCGCCATTTCAGAAGCTTTCGTCCCCATCGGCTATCATAATTATGACATCATCATCGGTGCCTCAGGCGGGAATCAAACGAGCTTTTCACTGCCATTTCGACAGCCGACTTGATGGAAAACGGCCTCAGACGGAACGTTGGTGACTACTTAGAAGCGAATAGATGACATATTTATTAGTGGTCACAGTTCAGTAAACAATTAAGTAATAACAGCCGCACGGGTCGATCTACGCTACGCTTGCCGCGGTTGGTCCGCGGATGGGTGACCATCTTTACTTACCAACCCTCCGTGCCTCGGTTAAGCCGCTAGTCCCGGCTGTAATTCGTGGATCTTTGACAGTCGTTACGGGTAGTCGGAAGCCCGAAAGTCTGACAACCAGTCTTACCAAGGGGGTATCGTATTACCCAGTAACTGGGTTGTGGAGGTCAGATAGGCAGTCGCTCCATGTAAAATACTGGTATTCAGCTGCATCCGGGTAGACCGAGATCCGACCCCAACATAGTTGGGGAAAGGCGAGGCAGAATGATGATGAGTTCAATAAAGAATGAATCTAATTACAGAAATAAATCACAGTTGGAAAACTGCCAAGATGCACTGATAGCAAAGCGCAATTTCAGATGCACTCTCGCCAACGTCCATACCATGTTGAAAACACCGGTTCTCGTTCCGATCACCGAAGTTAAGCAACATCGGGCGCAGTTAGTACTTGGATGGGTGACCGCCTGGGAATACCGCGTGTCGTTGGCTTTTTGGAAAAATATAGTTTTGTCTTGAGTTCCTCTGAGTCAATAGGCTTTTGAAATGGGCGACTAGAATCATTTCTATTTTAGTAATTTTTGACGTTCAAAAGTGCCTGTTAAGTGCCTATTTGAAACAAATGCTTTGACTTTGACTTTGGTAATACTTTTATGATATTTTTCCAAATACTTTCTAGAAAGAAATTTTTGAATCAATAAATATTATTTATGTAGAATAGAAATGAGTACTGTAACTGGTTCTAGAAGGATGTAACGTAAAATATACGTAGGTATTCCATTTCATTTCCGACTTAAGCCTTTTGCAGAAGAACTGTCTCGCTGACAATAAGTAAGCCGCTTATGATTGCAATATTTTAATAATATGCTACTTTAATTACGAACCAGGTACAATCAGGAATTTCATTATGAGTGAAAACAGTCAAATTATACAGCCTGGGAATATCGCATGCTGTTGGCTTTTTACCCGACTGCGTCAGAAGGAGGGTTATGTTTTTCGAGTGTATGTATGTATGTATGTATATTTCTTTGGCTCGCTCTGCAGCTTAAACGGCTTGATCGATTTCAGCTTGAGAGGTGCCGTTACATTCGTCTTAATTGTGAGAGTGACACTGAGTATATTAAAATTGAAAAAAAAATTAAAATGGCCGATTTTTGGCGCAATATGTTTTCAAAAAAAAATTTTTTTTTCTCGAAACCTATCGAGTGGGGTATCAAAATAAAGGGTTTTAAAAGGTGATTACAAAAATATATATACTTTATATGGTTAAAAGTAATTCGAAGTGACAAATCGTAAAAAACACGTACCAAGAACTAAATCGTTTGCGAAATCTTTCACATTTGTAAACTGAAAAGCTGGAAATAAAAAAAGTAATTTAAAAAATAAAAAAACCCGACTGCGAAACTGAAAAGCTACAAACAAGCCCATTTTAAATTAAATAAAAGTTGGAAGCAGGCGGGACCCATTTGAATTTGAAAATATAATAAAAATGGTATGGGTCCCGCCTGCTTCCAACTTTTATTTAATTTAAAATGGGCTTGTTTGTAGCTTTTCAGTTTCGCAGTCGGGTTTTTTTATTTTTTAAATTACTTTTTTTTGATAAAATATATCTTTTATCTTAGTTTTAAAACGTAGTAGTTAGATTAACAGGAGATGGCCTAGTGGTAACGGCCGCGACTTACGAGTTAGGTCGTAGCTTCGAACCCAGACAGTGCTTGGCCAGACTGGTTGCGCGGGCGCGGGGCGGGCGCGCCGCGGCATACTCAAACATAAGAACTTAATTTGAGTATCCATAGTGGGCACGCGGGCGCGGTGAGTGGCGCGGGCTACTCGGACTCTCGCTCGATCAGGTTAAGCTAGGCTTACCGCGGTTAGTCTGTGGATGGCCATATTTACATACTGTAGTGTCTTATGTGTTCCTGCCTTTAGCAAAAGGCTCTGGCTAGATATAATATTCCATTCGAAGATTCAAACGAACGTCAAATAATTTAATATGATAATTATTTTTGTTCTATAGAGTCATAGATATGATTACCGTGAAGCTGTAAAGTTCTTTTTAACAATATAATAATTCCTAGTCTAACGTCCTTTTACTTGTATACCTCCCAGAGGTACTTTAGAGGTCCCCTCTGGACCTCTATAATACCGAGACCCCTCCGTGCCTTGGAAATCACGTTAAATACGCTCCATGTAAAATACTATTATTCAGCTGCATCCGGTAAGACTGGAAGCCGATTCCAACATAGTTGGGAAAAGGCTAGGCAGATGATGGTGCGGTACAATTTTTTCAACTTGTACAACGGTTGTTTTATGTTTCATTGCTGTACAAAGGGGTCTTAATTTTTTTTTAATTGCAGAGTGGGCCTACTCTTGTCCTCAATCACGCCTGATGGAAAGTGATGAATGAGGTCTATGATGGAACGAGCGTGCCCAGAAGATGCCTAAGGCTGCTTGACGCCGGACTCCGGTGGGAGGGTGGTCGCAAACCAGGCGGGCGTTAGCCCTACCATCACAAGGCAGGAACAGGCCAGTCAAATAAGATCTTGGGTGTGACTGTCCAGGATGCGCCGAGCGCTCGGTTCAGTTGAGTAACTAGCGGAACAAACTGCGCTATACGAGGAGGCTTCTTCATGGATCCTATATCCATTCCTCCCTGTATGTTTCTTTTCTCATGTCATCATCATCATCCTGCCCTTGTACAGACGCCAGCACATCAAGCTACCCGAAACTGTCAAATTTTCGCAATCAACCTTGAACCTTATGCTTTAGCGATAAAGTTGAAAGTCTATTAAAGAAATTTGACTGATTGTAGTAGCTTGATGTGCTGGCGTCTGTACCATGTTACTTGGAGTCGGCACAACATCTCCCTCTCCCTCTCCAACCTCTCCCTCTCCATCCATCAATATTTTTATGGTACCTACCATTATGAAGTGCTTGTACTTATGTTTTATGTCACAGCAAATAGCTTATTGGAGAGGAAGGAATATTTTGACAACAATAATTTGGTTCCTTTCACAATTTTTAATTAGTATAAAATTCCGAAATGATGATCACTTTTATCGCAGTCTGTACTCAGCACATGGTTCTCAGGATTATTTGCCACTGCAAATAATACTTACGCTACAGGTGGATTATTATATTCTGCATGTTCATTCTTATTTATTGCAACAAAGGGTTCGAGGAAATACTGGGTTATTGGTAAAATATTAACAACCTCTTAATTACGGGACCAAACCTGAAATCGTGAAAAAAAAAATCAGCTGCTTCCTACATTTATGTTCGTGTAACTCGTCAAAATGTAAGGAACAGCTGATTTTTTTTCATAATGATAAATACAATGACCTCTTAAGAGGTTGTTAATGTTTTACCAATAACCCTGTATAATACAGACAAGAAGATGGCAGTACTTTATTTTAAAACCTGTCACCCACATGATATGATCACAGTCATACACACAAAGCCATACACAAACCAGACATGCACGAGAACTCGTACTTCACGGTCATCGCATGCGAGCTTCGATAGCCAATTAATTGAATTCGCGTACGTAATACACGCAAGGGTTATTTAGAGAAGCTTCCAATTAGTACATTGGTGTACTGTCGCATTCATGCGATTCATTTTAATAACCTCGTTGCGTTTAATTATGGCAACAACGTTCTACTGTCTACAGTCGGACTTTTAATTAGCTGCAGTAAAATGACAGCTTATGTGTTGCCACTTTTTAACAAAATTTAAATAGTGATGTGATAAAAGAATCGATTCATTCAATTAACATTCCGTTCAAAATCGATCAATGTTAATTGAATTTATAAAAAATGATAGTATATTTAATAAAGTCCTTACATATGAAATTGGCGTTTTATTTGGAAAAACCACAACGATTTTTTAAAATTAAATGATATATTTAGTAATCAATTAAAGTATCTGTGTACATCCATGATAAAAACTATTTTATAGGCAGAACTTTATGTAACAGTGAGTGTTTATTGGGTGATAATAACAATCAAGATAATTATGACTAATATATTAGATAGCAGAAGATTGGACTCCTTGTTAAAGTGTTTGTCCGAGGTAGTACTACAACCAACTTCTGCCATAGTATTTATAACAGGTTGCTACGTTCCAGTCTAAGGGTTTCGGTAAAATTACAAGCTTAGAAGATTCTTCAACTTTGCCCCTTTTTTTTTGAGGATGGGAAATCATCAAATGACCCCTCTCGCTCTGGGTGGAGCGGAAGGGAGTGTCAGACTCTTACTGACTAAAACCCACCCGTGTTCCTTCCTTAGCCCTTTATGTTCCGGGCCAGCGGTAACCCTTTCGGACAATCCCGCTAACCCGGCAGGCTTCGGCCCTAAAGGGGCTCCTCGATGCTAGCATATCTTTGAGGCGCGCGTGGGACACGTACGCGCCGTCCGGCACGGGCCTGGTCGGATGGTGAGCTACCCATTACTCTCCGCCCGCAGGCCCGCGCCTACGGTGGCCGGGAGTCGTCACGCGGCTGCCGACGCCCGGAGTGTCTCCCGTGGCTGGGACGGGAGGCTCTCTCCCTGAGCCGTTCCGTCACCTCCTTTGCTAGCATGACTGCTTCGCAGAAGGAGGTGACTGCCTCCCACTCCCTCTCGCCCCGGACCATGGCTTGCACCAGGGCCGGACGCGAGAGGTCGCCGCCGCTGCCTATCGCCTCTACGAGGACACGGTCCGTGTCCTCTGGGCTATCCTGGCAATGGTGACACCCAGGTGTAACTTTGCCCCTAAGGTCAATATCGCATAAGCATTGTTACCTTGGTGTTGCTAATATCTTCAGGCGACGACAGCCGTTTCCTTGCACGTCAGCCAGTTTAATCGAACAAAAACAAAATATAACTTTTTTACACTGACTGCAATATCGTACAACACAAAGCTGTAAAAGGTCTCAGCTCGTACTACATCTAGTAGAATGACGTCACTCTATTGTCCGAACACAATGTAGACTAATTCCGCGTGATTGTGTATGTGGACGCAGCTTTATCTTGATCGGGATCTCGTATTGTATTGTAAACATACGATGTTGGGACGAATAAGGCTCTTTGTATAGAGCACGGTTTCTTTAAAGTACGGCGTGTTAACCTCTACGTAGAAAAATCGTGTGACCTTGTATATTACACAGTTCTAAGGTATATGGTGACGGCGCCGTGCCACGATAATATTATCTATACAGTACTCTATTTAGTTCGAGTTATACCTACGCGCCTCGTGTTCGGTTTACACTCGGCAAATAAACAGTCTCAAATGCTCCACAGAGCTTGTAACCTATGCTCCGCAGTGACGAACGGACGCCGAATGGTGTGATGGTTTTTTAAGCAGTAAGCGTGCGATTTGTGACAAATATTCATTAAAATAAGATGGCAAAGAGCAATTATAGACTATATTGAGCTGTTTTTGGTTACTTGAATTCGTCAATAAGTTTGTTTTTTTCAAAAAACACAATATGTATTTCATCAGAATCAGAAATATTTTATTTGTGATACATAGGTAGGTACAGTGGTTGGACATGTTTTAGGTTAATGCGCGCTATGATCAGCCTATTATAGGCATACAAATTAATTAATTACAATTTTTACATGCAAATAAAGAGCTTACTCGTGCTAAGCTACAAATTAACCATTTATATTTGATGACTATAGGAACAGAAGTCAAAATAATTTGTTAGGTAAATGTCAAAATAATTTGTTAGAAATGTCAAAATAATTTGTTAGGTAAATGTCAAAATAATTTGTTAGGTAAATGTCAAAAATAATTCAGATTTAGATAATTAATTACAATATAGTCGAAGAAGCAAATTACATTACATTACAAATGTCAAAATTTATCTGATAAAAAATCCGATACACTATAATAACATTTTTGACACAGCAAACTTGTCAGTTTTGGTTTAAATAAGTTTTAATTGAACTCTTCCTATTTCACTCACAACGAATTTCATTTTTTAAATAAAAAATATAATAGTTACCTATACAAATACAAAACTAGAAAGTAACTCAAGTAGGATGATGAAATTAAAATAATGTTGGCGGGCAGCCCTAACGGGTGTTTACATACCGCGCGGCTGTAGGTAATTATATCTAGAACAGCAGTGCGATTCTGTAACCATCTCACCGTGAAAACTTAGGTGAAGTGAGCGTGGATTGAGCTGTCAATAGTGTCAATTCCTAGCAAAAACTAACTCACTTCACCTAAGTTTTCACGGTGAGATTTTTACAGAATCGACCGGCTGGGCCGAGTCACAATACTGTATAGATAATATTACCGTGGGCGTGCTGTTTTATTTATTTATTTATCCATTTATTTCAGGCATCGAGGCCCATATAAACACATACAATACAATATTAATATAACTTATAAATTCTTACATACAACATTATATTTTTGTCTGTGTGGTGCCGGACTTAAAGAATAGCACCACCCCGTACTTCCCGTGGGTGTCGTAAAAGGCGACTAAGGGGCGTACCGGAGAATGGGCAGCAGCGTTCTCTATGCATTCCACCACCATACCATACTGCGATCGCCAACCCGCCTGCCAAGCGTGGCGATTATGGCAATCCCCCCCCCCCCCCCTTTTGGGGGAGGCCTATGTCCAGCAGTGGACGTCTTTCGGCTGAAATGATGATGATGATGTCAAAAACTTCCATAGTGATCCAAACAACGCTGACGACCGTGCCTACCCACGACGAATGAACAGGAGTTTTTCACGGCAAGAATAACGTGTGCACAAAGGGCTTAAGGGTTGTGGACCTAAAGTGATACAGGTTTTTTCTTAGAATTCATATTGGCTAGTTTTTCGTACGGTCTGTACCTTTAAAATCCCTGCTTTGTTATACCGGAGTTCTGGTTATACCTCTAGTGAAAAAAATTGGTTTTTCTATTTCGTGTAACTTGTTAAGTATGTGGTATAGGGATTTAACATTCTGGTATATGTTTTTTGACTCTTTGGTCTAGTATCATGAAAAAGGAATACAATGATTTATTCTTGATCAAAAAAATTGAAAAGTTATATCTATGTTTTTACTTTTTTCGACATCACGGCGGCGGCATAACGCTTAAGAGTTATTCAATGGAATTTACTTTAAAACATAGAGAATTATTATATCAAAGTTTACACAAAGAAGTTTTAAATTTAATTCATTTATTTTGTTAAAAAAGGAGTAAATTCGTTTTGGGACATGCGTCGTTTTGTTCCGAGCTCAAGCACATTATAGCCATCTCATTTCTTATGCGTTTCAAAAGTAATTCAAATCAAATCAAATTATTTTATTTCACAAAAACCTACATGGGCTTGGGCACTTATGAAACGTCAGAAGCGAGGTGCATGGTTCCAATTGGTCATTTCCTATGAAGAAGAACCGGCAAGAAACTCCATGGTTACTCTTTTTAAAAATAATTGACTTTTACCATGTTTTTATTATCATTACAGAAGGTATGGGAGGACAGCGTAGGCCTGTCAACAAGTACCAGGTACTTGATAAAATAAAAAATGGTCTACAAATCTAAAGTCTACAAGGCCTACAAAGTCCTCACATTTAAATTATAAGAATCTATCAAAAAATAAATAAAAAATTAAATATAAAAACCTACCAAAACCAAGTGATATGATTGCATCACTTTCGCTCGCTTAGTAGATCAGTGCGTAGTAGCTAGATTGTCCGGGTCAGCGGGATTGTCCGGGTCAGCGAGATTGTCCGAAAGAGTTACCGCTGGCCCGGAACATAAAGGGCTAAGGAAGGAACACGGGTGGGTTTTAGTCAGTAAGAGTCTGACACTCCCTTCCGCTCCACCCAGAGCGGGAGGAGCCATTTGATGATGTCCCATACGCAAAAAAAAATTTTCGAGGCCTTAACTATGAAGAAGTAATTTTCATCACCTAACTAAAACTACCTACTAATAAATAAGTAAGTATACAGTTCCCACTGCTGGGACACACGCCTCCTCTCTGTTAGAGGGTGTGAACCGTTGTCCACCACGCGTGCCCAGTGTGGGTTGATCATATGTCTTCGAATTGTTGGTTCTAGGACATGCCGGTTTCCTCACGATGTTTTCCTTCACCGTTTTTGAGAGTAGTGGTGATGAAATTATTTACTCAAAGTAAAGTGCCTGACTGGCTGGTTTCGAACCCATGACCTTACAACTCGTAAGTCGGGGCTGTTCCCAAGAATGTATGTTTATTTGTTTGTAAGTCTATCACGCTAAGGACTGATTTTTCGATCATCGGATAACTTTATTCGAGGAATATTTTTGAAATGTTGACAGTTATTTCGTACAAAATCTGTCAAACGTCAATTTTGTTCCTCGAATAAAAATTATCTGGCGATGGAAAAATCAGCCCATAAACGGCTAACCTGAAGGCCTTGACACTTGGCTATCGCTTTCAAAGTGCTGCATAGTTCTGCAATGACTTTCATCAAATGGGACTGACATAGCTTTTCGGTAACTTACGAGTATGTCATGCTTCTGCATTATTGACTTTTCCATCATCGCTTTCACAGATAGAATGCCACTTTGTCTAGGTCTCAGGTGTATTGAATTGCAACTTGGCAATGGTTATTTGTTTATAGAGGGGCTTGTGTCTAAATAATAACAGCCGTCGATCGATCAGGTTAAGCTACGCTTGCCGCGGTCGGTCCGTGGACGGGTGGGTGACCATCTTTACATACCAAGACCCCTCCGTGCCTCGAAAAGCACGTTAAGCCGTCGGTTGTGAATTTTATTCGTGGATATTTGACAGTCGTTACGGGTCGTCAGAAGCCTGAAAGTCTGACAAAAAGTCAGATAGGCAGGGGGTTTCGTGTTACCCAGTAACTGGGTTGTGGAGGTCAGATAGGCAGTCACTCCATGTAAAATACTGGTACTCAACTGCATCCGGTTAGACTGGAAGCTGACCCCAACACAGTTGGGAAAATGCTAGGCAGAAGATGATGAACACTTATTTGTTTATCCATAAGAAAATTAAAAATCCTCATTTGCATGAACTCCCTCAGAATACTTAATTTTAATCCCAGTAACAGATTCCTCGAACCTCCTAAAGATAAGTAAACCCCTCGTTATTTTTATCTCCCACTTGCCTACCATTATAACTTCAAATTCAACCACCAAGTCACAGATGCTAGCGCAACAAATTATTTCACCTGTCAAACAGGCGGCGGTACATGTGCCCAAAGTCGTGGCGAAACGTGACTCCTCTACCAAGTGGTAGGGCGGCCGTGACCGACGCGCGTCGAATTGTATAGTAGCACTGTAGTAGAACCGTGAGACATGGCTTTGCTGGGCCTAAAAGGCTTAAACCTGATATATTTATTATTAAACATTTTGTAGACTTAACAGGTCAACCCAAGGCGTCTACAAACAAGTTACATTTAGTAAATATACGCGTACAGCAATTTGTTGTTAACATGTGTAATATTATTATTAAATACTAAAGCTTAACTACTAACTTATAGTGATTGCAGGATTTATAACTTAACCTAGTTAAATAAACTTCAGTTTAAAATCCTTAAAAGTCTGCTATCGTGTACTGGTATGACAGTGTGAGAGGTGGACGTTTGCCGCGGATATAATTTTGTTCAACTTGTCAACGAACAGGTTCACGTCTTGAGTTAATAAGATCGAGTTGAGGATTGCAAGGGTACGTCGTGTGGGTGCATTTCTTGAAACACGGGTGCGGGAGCTAGGAACAGCCAGCAGGGCCCGCCGCCGACGCAAACCGCGCTCCCCCGCACCCCGCATGATGTCTTTATTAAAAAAAAATGTGTTTTCTAAATTATAAGTTTTTTTTTATTATGGCTGCCAAATCTGCACTTTTTGAACGTCAAACTTAAATAAGGCAGTCTCATAAAACACCTACCCTTCTCCACTTTCTAGTGCTTTTGGTAGGGTAAATAAAGAGTAAGCGAAGTGACTGGTATAGACGTTACGTATAAAATAAAGTTACACTCAAGAATTTGAACATATGAACTGCTAGTGGAACCGCGCGCTCGGAAGAACCTTTTAAGGGAGGCGCCCCTGACGCGTGCACTCCGCACGCTCAACCTCATAGCGAGTGGGACTGACTTATCTTCTCTGAGTAAATTCACAAGGAATGCATTATTTATAATAAGTTATAGATTTTATTATGTTTAAGTTAGGATAAGCGCATTTACCGCATTGGGTTATATCCTGTAATGGTTTATGTAAGTAGATTAATAAATAAATAAAAAAATGAACATGATTATTAAAACAAATAAAAAATAAACACTAAAAAAGTTCCTACGGTATGTCATAATACACCATCCAGAAAAGTTCTTAAGAAGTTACTTTGCTCGAAAATACTCATTATAACACCTGTATCTCCAAACCCAACCTTCGCCGTGTGAACCTTTTCAAGCCTCTACAAATCTCTGAGTACCATTGTAAGTTTTGAAGGAGGAAGACCCTCCACATGATCTTGATATAAACAAATTAAGGACACACGTTAAGAGGTATAGAAATCCTTCTCTATTCATGACACCAAAAGTTTACTGGAGAACATTTTGGTGAAGACTATTCAGTATACGTTCAGTGCAAGTCATCATCTGCCTAGCCCTTTCCCAACTATTTTAGGGTCGGCTTCCAGTCTAACCGAATGCAGCTGAATACCAGTATTTTACATGGAGCGACTACCTATCTGGCTTCCACAACCTGGTATTCAGCTGACAACCAGTCCTACCAAGGGGTATCCCCCTTGGTAGGACTGGTTGTCAGACTTTCGGGCTACTGACGACCCATGACGACTGTCAAAGATCACCGAATGACAGCCGAAACCAACGGCTTCGCGGGCTTTCTGAGCCATGGAGGGGTCTTAGTATCTGAAGATGGTCACCAATCCACGGACCAACCGCAGCAAGCGTGGCTTAACCCGATCGATCGACGCTTGGGGCTGATATTACTTAGCCACGAGCCCCTCATCTCATTTCATCTCATCTTATACGTCCACTGCAAGTATTTTGTTTATTAATTTGATAAGTTATATTTCTAACCACAAAATATTATCTTGGAAAATATAAACCTACATTTTCAATTGTACAGAAGTGTAGGTATGTGTTCTGTTGTACTCTTGAGGACGCTATCGCAACCTAAACATATATGTTGAATAGGTATGGCGCATCTTAGTTGTGTTATCTTTATTCTTGTCTGGATCTTATTTTGGGCCAACCAGTTCTGAAATACTGTCGTGTCAGCGACACGAAAAAGAAGAAGTATATATCTTACAGCGCAAGTTACATATACGGAGCTTATCGCGAACTTTGACGGGATATATAGCTTATTCCAAACCGACCGTACCTACCAATTCGTAAGAAAGACCAATCAGTTCGAATATACAACATTATTTTTAATATATGCGAAACCCGAAACACGTGTCTAGTATTTTTATGTAAAGAATCTTATGTACAAAATTTGAAAACTGTATCATGAAAAATCATAAAGTTATAAGCTTATTTGTCCGTACAAAACTCACCCGCGCCGCTCGCGCCACGCCTTCTTGCGCTCATTGATAATAGTACCGAGGTACCTAACCGTTCGGCGCGGAGATTGGATAACCTAGTGTCGCTCGGTGTCTAACTTTTAACCTTTTTTAAATATTTTTGAGGCAAAATATAACATGGGGTAAAAATTATTGGAATCGATTCAATTACTTATTCTGAACAAACTATATTCATACTAAAAATAACGTTGTATACATTGATAATCCTTAATTAAATACCTGCGGGATGATTGGGTAACACAGTAACAATAGGAATGGCTAACATTTTGACAGTTCAACATCGCGTTATTTAATTTGCTGAGCAAAATTCAAACATATAGAAGAAGCAATGGATTAGCGTTCTCCATGCATTTTACCATCATACTGCGATCGCAAACCCGCATGCCAAACGTGGCGATTATGGCAACCGCCAAACCCTAAGAATGACAAGCACAAATAAAACTTGGCCCCTTGTGCCCGGCGGGGCCGCCGGGCACAAGGGGCCAAGTTTTATTTACCTACCCTTTTTTACTGTACCGAAAGACGTACCGTTGGAAAGCCTCCTACAAGGTGTACTGACGACCTGCCGCATGAACTCGTTGGATGCGAGAAGCACAGAACCGGTCGAAGTGGAGGTGCTTGGGGGAGGCCTATGTCCAGCAGTGGACGTCTTTCGGCTTAAATGATGATGGTGATGATGAATGGATTAACAATATCCTTTAAAATTATTAGATTGTGATTGATAGTGCTGCTCTGAAAGCCTTAACTTAAATGACACAAGTTTTGTAGCAATAAATTGCTTGACAGAGCAGCTACAACATGATCACGCGTGCCAAAGTGCAGTAAAAAGTAAAAGGTTCCTTTTATCGGCCGTAAACATGTGTCGTGGGTTTGTTCGGCTTGAGTTCGGTCGGTCGAGCCCAATGCTGCAGAAATGTTAATTATGTGTTAGTAACTTGATGAATCACATGACAGATCTTTGTTTTTTTATCTTTTTTTATAATTTTTTTTTTCTTTCTTTTTCTAGTACTCTTGTACAAGGCAAAGTTATTGTAAGAGATCTTATTATTTATTATTTTAAGCAGATAGGTAGGAGACTACTTCATCTGCCCAGCCTTTTGCTTACTATGTTGGGGTCGGCTTCCAGTCTAACCGGATGCAGTTAAATACCAGTATTTTACATGGAGGGACTGCCTATCTGGCCCCCACAACCTATTTACTGGGTAATACGATACCCCTTTTAAGACTGGTTGTCGTAGTTTCTGGTCTCACTACTGTTAAAGATCTACAAATGACAGCTGGTACCAACTGTTTAACATGCTTTCCGAGGCACGGAGAGATAATGTAATGGATGATCACCCATCTACGGAAATACCTTCACCTACGATCGACCCTTGCGGCCGTTATTATTTGATCAGGGGCCCCTCGAGAAAGTCAAAAACCTAGAAAAAGCTGGCGCCATCTAGTTTGTGTGTTTGTGTATGTGAGTTTAAATATTTGTAAACGCACCCACAATACAGGAGAAATTCCTAGTGTGGGCAGGCCTCCGTCACATGTACTTGCGCGCTATAATGACCTACCGCCCGGCCGAGCGGCCTCGGGCCGTTTGCGGACCAAATTCAGTGTGGTTTTCCCAAGCGAAGCGCACGCATGTTGATCAATTCACAACTGTACGCTTGAGCTGTGAATTGTGTAAAATGTGCCTAAATGGCACATTTTATCATACAGCGGTTGCTGTCGCGACGGAGTAGGCTATTATAGCAGTAGGTATTGGAAATTTTCTACTGAGTGAAGTATCTGTTACGTAGTAACTATTTAGTAATCTGTGGTGTGGGGCAAATAAAAACAAAAAATGACGTTTAAAAGTGGAAGAGAAATAAACATTCTAAACTTTTCATTTCATTTCAAAGAAACGTAAGCCCCCTTTTAAATATGTAACACATTCTTAGACCCTTCAGACCAAATAAAAAACCAAGACAGAGGGCTGTCAACAGTAAAGTGAAGCTGGTTTCGTAAACATGTGTGCACATAGTGAGGTGTAGTTTGATTGTAAATGTGTAAATGTGTGCGTGTGAGCGTGTATGCACAGAGCGGAGGTGTAGTTTTTGCATGCTTCACTATATTGTTCGCAGCGCTATGCTAGACTTTTTATTTGGTCTGAGTTAGAACCCACAAACTGCTATTGATCCCGATTGTCATGTTCATCTATGTCAGTCGAAATAGATTGACAGAAGTCCAGAAGTTTCATATTCCTTGTATTCGCAAGCTTTTGCGCTGACTAATCTACGAGATTAGGAAAAAACTACATAAATCATTTTTGCCTCGGCAGTTAATATTTACTTTATTAATGGTCTTGTAGCCCAAACTTCAAACTCCGTGCCTGCCATACGTTTCAAAAGTAATACTACAAAAGATTGAGCCGTTAGCACGTAGATGGCATACGAATTTACGATCGGGGGACCGTCGATCCAAACTTTGACTTTCTGATGAATACTGCCCCAGAATTTATGGCGAAGACATGCCCATTAGGAGGGGCTTACCCGTACATATGAAAACATTCCACTTTTTCAACTTTTCGCGGCTTTTTTATTTATTACTTGCTTTGCCGCTGCACTGAGGAATATCTTCAATGTTCTGGACTGGAAAGGGGCTGGCATTAACATCAATGGCGAATAAATAACTCACCTTCGGTTTGCCGACAATATCGTAGTCATGGCTGAGACTATGGAGGACCTCAGTACAATGTTCGATGACCTCAGTAGGGCCTCCGAAAGAGTGGGTCTAGGTCTTAAATGAATATGGACAAAACGAAGGTCATGTCATTGTCCGTGCCAGTGAATGACCTATGGCACTGAAACGTGCTCGCTCACAATGGGCCTTATTAGAAGGCTAAAAGTCACCCAAAGGGCAATGGAGAGGGCTATGCTTGGAGTTTCCCTGCGTGATCGAATCAGAAATGAAGAGATCCGCAGGAGAACCAAGGTAACCGACCGAATTGCCAAACTTTAGTGGCATTGGGCAGGACACGTTGCTCGCAGAACACATGGCCGATGGAGTCGAAAGGTTCTGGAATGGCGACCGCATACCGGAAGGCGTAGTGTTGGAAGGCCTCCCACAAGGTGGACGTCCGACAATCTTGTGGAGGCCTTGTGAATTGGATGCGAGAAGCACAAAACCGGTCGAAGTGGAGGTGCTTGGGGGAGTCCTATGTCCAGCAGTGGACGTCTTTCGGCTGAAATGATGACTTGCTTTGCGGCGCTATTATCCATATCCTCCGTTCCAGAGAATATTGACTGGAATGCTTAAACTAGGGATAGATCAGATAGGACTACGTACAGACGTCAGCACATCAAGCTACCCGAAACTGTAAAATTTTCCCAATCAACTTTGAACCTTATACTATAGCGATAAAGTTGAAAATCTATCAAAGAAATTTGACAGATTGTAGTAGGTTGATGTGCTGGCGTCTGTACAAGATGTTTTACAAATTGCTAAATCTAAAAAATAATTACACTGAAAAATATTATAATACTACCTACTCATTACAGACACGGCAAGTGTCTCTCGAACGGAGTTAAAATAAATTAATTGGTCAAAGTGGTGGGGTTTGGGGAAAGTTTATGTCTAGCAGTGGTCGTCTTGCGGCTGTAATGATGATATTGCATTAAGTAATTACTATGTTGATTCTCCAGGTGACTACCTGTGTAGCGGAAGAACCAATGCGTTTATTCGTAATTATTCCAGGCCTAATAATTCTGGCCATAAAATAAATGTAGTCCATATTTACAGGACCCAAGTAGTCAGCAACATGTCAAGACGTGACCGTTGGTTCCGCATCGCGACTTGTTTCAACTAGTTCGACTTTTACGCGACAATTACTCGACACAAGTTCCTTGTTCCACAAAATAAGACCCAACAAGATTGGAGAAATAACTTGAATATTTAACATTAAACGGAAGACATGTTTTAAGTAATATGAAGTTTAGAGCTTAAATGAAGCACTTTGTAGACGCAATTTATCCATTATGAACTTAGTGCTTTAAAGCGGAATTACAAAATGAGACTGAAATTCTGCGACAGTACTTAATTGCTTTTTGATGATACATTCGGTCCAACAAAGGATACTTTTGGCACATACGGATAAGCTCCGGTTAGCTTACCTGGCAAATCACGTAAAGGGCGCGCGCTTAGGGGGTTGTCTTTTGTAACCTTTTACGCTCAAAAAGTGCTGATTCTATGGGTAATATAATGGTAATATCTTCAGTACTTACAAGCTGAAGATGCTCGCGATCGTGGTCGATATCTCGATGTCGATACTCGCTATTTCAACATGGATGGCGGTGTGAACATGTCAGTTCAGTCGTACCTGAATGCTTGCCCAGTCCTGCGTTTGTGCTGTACCCACTGACCTCTATCATTTGTATTATAGAGGTCAGTGGCTGCACCTCCAGAAAAACAAGTTGAATCGAATCGACCAATCACGAGCCAGATGTCAATTAATAATGTGGTGGTGTCTTTGGTCCCTGGCCCTGCATGAAGCAATGGACACAATTGTCATTTTTTAAGCTCGAGTACAAGGCTTTTGACTATGTTATGTGTGTATATTTTATGTCGTTTTTTTTTGCAATATGCGTTTTGTTCGCATGCAGAATAAACAATTTTTCTTTCTTTCTTTCTAGATAACATCGATGCTTGCCGTCAGCCGCGATGTAAAAACAAAATATTTTGATTTTACGTATAACGGTTTTCATCGGTATTCTTCGGCATGGTCACATCGAGGTAGCGAGCTACACTGCGATTGCAGGCCTATCTTCACTGTGTACACTGAAAGAAATAAGCAGTAAATAAAAATGAAAAAACATTAATCTGAACTGTTTTAAACAGTTCCATGAGCCTAACGTTCAAAACCCAATTTTTTACTGATCCGAAAAAATCTTACCGTCATGACAATAAAGTATAACTATTGGTGATATCGTTCAAACCATTGAAATTTAGTAATGGTGGTTTTCCCTTTTTTTGTGTTTTTTTCGGTAGGTAAATAGTATGTTGAATCATTAAAAGTTACTGACTTACTGTTTTGTCTTTTACTGTTTTACAAACATTTATTCTTACTGTATAAAGTACAGACGCCAGCACATCAAGCCACTACAATCTGTCAAATTTATTTAATAGATTTTCAACTATATTGCTAAAGTATAAGGTTCAATGTTGATTGGGAAAATTTTACAGATTCGAGTAGCTTGATGTGCTGGCATCTGTACGTAACTCTTAATGAAATTGCTTTAATGTGCTGTTGTAAGAATTTATTTTTGTCAGTGTAATTTCGCTGCTTTATATTATATAGCGATTTTTGGTTTAATCTGAAGAAGAAAATTGCTTTCATGTTTTGAAATACGCCACATAATTTTTGAACTGCCTTGGTCTCGTGGACACAATAGCGACTGCTGAACGTGGGGTCCTGGGTTCGATTCCTAGGTCGCGCAAAGTGTTATTGGGTTTTCCATTAGGAATTTCTCAGTACCAGCCCAGAATTGGTGGTGTGATACTTCTGTGTCTCAGAAATTTATGTAATGTATATACATTTTATTTATTGCTTATTTTGATTCTTCTTTTTATTTGTTTTTTAGGCGTGAAAAAGTAACAGACAGACAGAGTTACTTTTGAATCTATACATATAATAAATCTGTAGAAGGGTCAATTCTGTACATTGAAAATATTGAAAAAATAAATAGCGGGGGGTGTTGCTGGATCGATACCAAACCCAAATATGTGCTTAAAAAAATTTTTGTCTGTCTGTCTGTCTGTCTGTATATGCAGGCATCACGTGAAAACTAACGGTTCGATTTCGATGAAACTTGGTATAATTATACCTTATTATCCTGGGCATAAAATGGGATACTTTTTATCCTGGAAAAATACGTAGAAAAAAAAATCTTATTTTTCAGTTTTATTCATAGACGCTGTTCTGTAGAACCGCGAACACACGTTGCATTACCCGCAGTGGATAATTTTCCATTTCAATTTAAGAGAATACAGTTTCCTGTAGCTTTGTGTTACACCATGACAATAAATAAGGCTCAAGGTCAGACCCTAGGAGT
The DNA here is from genome assembly GCA_916614155.1 of Mesoligia furuncula. Lineage (NCBI taxonomy): Eukaryota > Metazoa > Arthropoda > Insecta > Lepidoptera > Noctuidae > Mesoligia > Mesoligia furuncula. Next base: position 28,712,099 of record OU744794.1, read on the forward strand.
TGCTGGCGTAGATCTTACCGCGAGTTGTTTTTCACACGGGCAACTTTACGTAGCTCTTTCCCGTGTGAGCAGTCCAAGAAATCTTCATGTTCATATTCCGGACGAGCTCACTAACTTTCTGTCGCATTGTCACGATCACTTTTTTATTATTGCAAACTTTTCGTCACTGTCAGTAATTTACTACTACATGCTATTTATCAAGGTCGGAATTACTATGAAAAAAATACTTACTTCAGAACGCGAGCTCAACAGCAGTAGCTCAATAGAGGGATCTCCTTAATTATTATAGGATTAGCCGTATTTGGGTCCAATAGATATTTATAAGATGTCATTGTCAGAGTTACTCAAAATGGAGAAATAAACCATCCACGCGAAGACCGACATCCGCGCGGACGGAGTCGCGGGCGGAAGCTAGTTTATAATATTAGTATGGATTCAAAGTCCTGACTGACTGATATATCAACGCACAGCCTAAACTGCTGGTCCTAGAGACATGAAATTTGCTAGGTATGTTCTTTGTGAGGAGTAGTTATCCACTAAGAAAGGGTTTTCGAAATTCCACCCATAAGAGGGTGAATGGGGGAGGGTGACGAAGTCGCAGGCAGAAGCTAGTTATAATGTTTATTTTTCAATTCAGGTTGTTATTTTCTATTTTAATTAAAACCGTATAAATTTTCAATTTTAACTGCTTCGCGCACCGCAGAAACTTTCAACCACATTTTATATTCATCACTGTTTTAGTCACATGCTTTTCTTCCATCCTCAACTCATGCCCAGCTGCTATACGAGTAAGTGTAGTGATAATATACAGCATATAGTGTCTGGCAGCTCACATCCAGCATCTAACATGCGCTAACTAAGTTTGTACTACGGTCCCAGAGCAACTGAAATCGGTTTACTGTATGCGTGGAGACAAAGGTGTGGGAGAAAGCGGGTAATCGTACCTACCTGTAATCTTCTCTTATCTGAAGATTAACTCGTAGGTTCGATCCCAGACAGGCGCTTTACTTTGTGTAAATTATTTCATCACCACTGCTCTCAAAACGGTGAAGAAAAACATCGTGAGGAAACCGGCACGTCCTGGAACCAAAAATTAGAAGCCATGTGACATCTACTAACCCGCACTGGGACCGCGAAGTGGATTATTGCCCACTCTTTTTCACCGAAAGGAGGCCTGTGGACATAGACCTCTCCAATTGCACGCCATTTAGCTTGATTCTCGGCAGCTCTCATCCAGCTGCTACCAGCTACCCTGTGAAAGATTGTCGCTCCACCTAGCCTAAAGGCGCGAAGGTTCTACCTTACGTTTGCCGATTCGTGGTCTCCACTCAAGAACACGGCTATCCCAACGGTCATCGTTTCTTCAGCTAATATGGCTGGCCCATTGCCACTTCAGCTTGTTTATTCTGTTAGCTATGTCGACAACTTTTGCTCTCTGCCGGATCACCTCATTCTGGATTATATCCCGCAGAGTCTTTGAGTGTAGAAAAATTTGATTATACTAATGCGAACTACAACCCGCACTCACAGACCACATTAAGGACTCTATACTTCATTCCAAAACACAAATAGCGGACGCTGCATGGCCGCACAGCTGGTGGACTAAAGTAGAACTGCAGTGTGATTCTGTAAGATCTCATTCTAAACTTCGCATCTGAATCCGCTGTGAGTTTCTTAATTGGCATTCTAAAAACTCGATTCATAATTCGATTTACACTAGCGCTACCCTTGCGAGCGTGTCAGCGAGTTGAACTAAATTGGCCGTGAGATTTTGACAGATATAGTATGAGATGACGTAAGAAGTGGCATTCTGAGACGTAATTCCGCCGTCACTTCGATACTCACTTCACACTCGAACCCGATTGAAAGTGTCAAATAAAAAGTATCTATTTTACGAGTGAAAATAGAAGAAATCTTATTAGACATAGTGATAAATAGTATTTTTATGTCACAGTGTTAAAAATTAGTACAATAACTATATAATTTGTGTTTATAAACTACTTTTTGGGCGTTTGTGTAAAGTAAATACTTAAGCGATAACGATGGCAAGAATGTTTTTGTTTAAATCTTTATTAGAAGAGGCTCATGCTTTGGATAAACTAGAAAAGCGTCGACAATCTAACCAAATTCGAAGTTTATCTTTATTAACCCGAGATGACGACTATGTGAGCGTATACAGATTGTCCAAGGAACTAATTGACCAATTAGAATATGAGTTACTGCCTCTGATAAAGCCCACAAAACGTCGAGGCAAAGGACTTTCAACTCGTGTAAAAGTAAGTGCTTCATTTTACTAAGTATAAAGTTACTTTTGTAAGTATTTACACAGTTTACCTTTAGCTGATAGATTTGTTACCAAGCAGACCAACATAATTTACCGCTTAAAACTCCTGTAAACACTTCATAGGGAATATTTTATTTAGGTTGTTTCCCTGCTAGCTATGTTTTCATATTAGTATAAGGACCCTATATTTATAGTTACTTGGTACTTGGTATTATTATTATGCATGTAAATAACCAAATTGGTGTCCCTATTTTATTTTGACTAATCTAGATTACTTAATTTTTTAATTCTCACAGATATTATGCACCTTGTCATTCTTGGCTAATGGCAGTTATCAGAAAATAATAAAAGAAAATATAAGGACATATTTATCGCAACCATCAGCATCTCGTTGCATAAATGAAGTAGTGGAAGCCCTTAACGATCCGGAAATAGTAAAAAAATATATAAGGTTCCCTCAAAATATACAAGAAAGACAAATGTTAAAAGAAAGGTTAGTAGGTGTATCATAATTAAAGTGACCCTTCTTTGATTTTTACATTTACGTGAAAGTTAATCATGTAAGTGGTTACTTTAAATTACAGGTTCTACAAAAAGTTCGGCATTCCAGCAGCTCTTGGGTGTATTGATGGCACTCTGGTGGCATTGAAAAAACCAGTAGAGAATGAAGAACGTTTCTACTGCCGCAAAGGTTACCATGCAAGAAATGTGCAATTGGTAAAATGGATTTCAATGTTGTAATCTATTACTATTAGGTATTCAATTAGTCTTCTTTATATTTCTTTTTAATTTTTTTTTCAGATAACAGATGCAGATTTAAATATTTTAAATGTGGATCCAACATATGGTGGAGCTACTCATGATAGCTTCATTTTTAACTATAGTGTTATAAAAGCCCACTTAGAGTGAGTTGCATCAGCTAACTATAACGATAACCAATCCCATGACAGCCGTCAAAATCTCCGGTTAAGCGAAATTCGGGTTGCATCATTTTGAGAATTGTTAAAATGACGTCATAAATAACTATAACAAGTCATTTTTAACTATAATCAAAGCTTTGACAGACGTCAAATCTCCGGTTAAGCGAAATTCGGGTTGCATCGTTTTAATTTTGACAAAATTGTTAAAATGACGTCACAGATAACTATAACTTTAATCGCCCAACTTCGGGCGGTAAAGGGCTATAGTTACGGTTTGTGTCATTGTATATGTCATCTGCTTTGCATTGTAACCTATAAAAATATTGTATTATTGAATAAAGTACCTACTAAAACAAATTAGGTATGTCTTTACTCCGCGATATATTGTGGAAATAAAGCTCTTCTAGCGATGATAGTGTCAGTGAATCCGATTTGCCAGTTAGGAAGAGAAAAAAATTCACCCTCGCATTGATCGATTTCATAAGTAGGATGAGAATTAATTTTTGGACAGATTCCGGGTTCTAAGACCTTAGCAAGAGCTTCTAACTTTCCTAATTAGAAGCCAGAGCCCTTGCTAAGGTCTTAGTTCTCAGCAAGGGTTCTTGTTTTCAGCAAGGGTCCTCCCTTGCTGAAAACAAGAACCCCTGAGAACTCTACATATTATATAAATAATTACCTAATGGCCCCGACGTACGATTTGAGTAGAACCCAGGCAGGCGATTTACTTTGCGTAAATTATATCATCACCACTGCTCTCAAAACGGTGAAGGGAAACATCATGAGGAAACCGGCATGTCCTAGAACCAAAAATTCAGAAGAATACGCTAGAGCTTGAGCTTCTTCGGCAATTAAAGCAACACAGTGAAGAGAAGTATAAGCTAGAACTAGAAAAACTGAAATTTTAAATCGATATTCTTATGTAAAATGTTATTATGTAAACTGTAGCAAGTGTATTGTGAATATCGATTACTAATTTCAGTTTTTCTAGTTCCTAGCTTATACTTCTCTTCATTGTGCCGATGAAGTTCAACTTGATTCCAAATGCTTTATCTGATTTGATCCATTTCAATTTCATTAAGTTCTTTGAAGACAGGTTGTTTTTGTTTGGTCATATTATGTTTTTAAAATTGTACTTGTTTTTTTTTCTTCCTTATTTTATGAAAGTCAATGCTTATCAAAATTAATTTAGTATATACTAGCAGCGCCCCGCGATTTCACCCACATTAGTTACGATCCCGTGGGAATATCGGGATAAAAACTACCCTATGTCCTTTCCCGGGACTCAAACTATCTCTATACAAAATTTCATCTAAATCAGTTCAGCGGCTTAAGCGTGAAGAGGTAACAGACAGACACTCTTTCGCATTTATAATATTAGTATGGATATAGGACTTCCTCACGATGTTTTCGTTTTGAGAGCAGTGGTGATGAAATAATTTACACAAAGTAAAGCGCCTGTCTGGGTTCGAACCTACGACCTTTATGCTGTAAGTCGCAGCTGTTACGACGGACCCACCACTGCTCAGCGATAAATAGTAGGAGTGTATTGAACGGTTAAAAAAATAATAATAATAACAAATTGTACATAGCAGAGCATTTTTATTAATGTAACTACTTATATTAATTTCAACGTCAGACGACTTAGAAGTAGGTAATATTTCATCTGAAAAATATGCAGGTCACTCCACCGATGAAAATACTTCAATACCGCACGCTCAACAGTACATGTGCACAACAGCTAACAATACCAACGTCTGTCCACCAAACAGTTGCAATAGCATCCAGCAAGAGCAGCTGGGTGTTAGAAATGAATTTGTTAGGTAGGTAGGTACCTACCTAAATAATGCACCTGAAAATAAATAGATGATTTATGTTAGAAAATAAGCGTATTCTAACTAATATTATTCTTGTTCTTTTTGGTGTGCTGGATGCCACTGCAAAACAATGTTCTTTCCCGCATTCATCAGGCACAGTATGCGTTTGCTGTGAAAATCGACATATAATGTAAATATTCCTGTATTCAAATCTCCATAATGTATAAACAGTTTCAATACTTTCTTGCATCGTCTATACGCATTTTCGTTAAACTGCACTAAAGATGGTTTGACTAGCGTTCGTGAATCCTTGCGTTCACAAGTTACCGTACATTTGCAGCAGTCTCGGGCAATGTGTTCGCACATTGCGTTAAAATCTTATTGAACAATTAACACAACATCCTTCTGGAGTAAATGCTGTAATACATCTTCCAATAATATAATCCTTCAATTACATACAGGAAAACAGAACTATCAATTTCATGCAATTCGAAAGAAACGGAAAAATAAAATGAATGTTATAGTCACTTGACACTTGTCTTTCTGACAGTGTCAGATAGTGATGCGGCTCGATTTTATTTAACTCGTTACTCAAAAGCTGAGTCCATTTTCTCTCGAGGTGCCTCTCGATGTACTCACGATTAGATAAATATCACCAACACTGCCACACTAGTTAACTGTCATTCTTGGTTAAAAAACCAGGTAATAAATATATTCTTGTAATAAACCGTCATAATACTGTGATGTACAGTCACAGAGTTCTAATAACAGAAAATACATATTCTGTGGGTTAGTGCTGTCAGATAATAAAGTGTAATTTGTCATTAAATCGTCATTGATTTTATCAGATCAATCTGACAATCAGTGGAATATGCGTAGGAATTATTATTATTATTATTATTCGTATTAATACGCTCTTTACAAAGTCGAACAAAGCCAATCTGAGCCGAATGTCACTGACTTAAATACCTTGGTACATTACCAATATAGAACGGTAACTGTATTTTGGATCTTGCTATGATTCTTTTCTTGAAGTTTATTTTTGTGTGCGTTTCAAACGTACGAAGCTGCTGGGAACCTCCCTCTAGTCCTTAGATCAACTTAAATTGAGTTTTTGAATTAAATAATCGAGACAATCGAGTCCTGACCATTAATGACTGATTAACATCACTAGTGTCAAATAAACAAAGCGTGATGACAACAAGCTTGAAGTGTTGCCCTTGTCAAAAAATTACCCACGTACATTTTGGGGAAATATGACGTCTTGTCACTTGTCACCCTTTTAACTTTAACTGTGAAATACACGAAATACATGATGGTGCAACAACGGATAGTAGATTCTACGGTCATTGTTATGGTTACGGTTAAATTTAACTTTGACACAAACTATAACGGAGCTATTGATGCAACCCACTCTTAGAGGCATTAACAAATGCTGGTGAAGAAGTTTTTTTGCTCGGTTAGTTAATTCCTCCCTACCCCTACTTCAGAATATACTTAAGCCTAATTAGGTATAAAAACTACATAATTATTTGATACTTATTAATTTTTTCAGGTGATTCAGGATATGCTCAGCGCGCCTACCTTATGACGCCAATTAGTGGTGCTGAAGATAATTCCCCAGAAGCTTTCTACAATGACCGTCACTTAACTGCTCGCAATTCAGTAGAGAGAACAATTGGTCTCCTAAAAGGACGATTTAGGTGTTTGTTAGTACACAGAGTGCTCAATTATCATCCAGACGTAGTTGCAAAAATAGTTATTGCATGTTGTGTTTTGCACAACATGTGCAATCGCGCAGGAATGCCGGCATTCACAATCTCAGAAGAAGAGAGACTAGAAGAGCTCCAAACAATTGCTGAAGTTCAAAGGAGGCAAACTAGGGATCCGCCATCTAACGCCGATTTAGCTCTAGGGCAATTACGTAGGCGAAACTTAGTAAATAGGCTATGGCGTTCACGTCATAATTAATTGTTTAGTACTAATATGTATTCTGTGGTGAGTGAGGGCTCCTGTACACGATGCCGCCGCCGCGCCGACACCGCGCCGCCACCGCGCCTCTTTGCTGTGTATACGTTCGGGACGTGTTTCGTTCGCGGTGCGGTCGCGAACGTATACAAAGGCGCGGTGGCGGCGCGGTGTCGGCGCGGCGGCGGCATCGTGTACAGGAGCCCTGAGGCGGGTCTGTGTACTTAGGTGCTAAGTTCAAAAAAGAAAGAAATTGTGTTCATTATAGACCCTGCCGGGCACAGCAAAAACCATTTTGGCATTCACCAAAAATATTTTATATTTTTCACAATATTCGTAGGTATATTTGGTCACACATAGCCTTTTCAAGGATCTTTTGTTTGGATCTGATTTTGATTCTTTTTGTGGATCGGTTTAATAAAAATGCCGGCTACTTGTTTAGGTTCGGATGTTGTGTTATCATTTATTTGCAATTGTATGTTGGTTTTTTGATTTTTGATTTCTTGTTCGCTCTCTCGTTTACGATGCTCCACATTGTTTTGACCTTATTATATGATTTATTTATTTTATTTATGTATTGTCTTTTTTGCTGTCGCAACCAATTTTTAAAAATATTTTTACGTATTTTTTATAATGTTGTACGATTATTGGATTTTTTGTTTTTGTGTTAGTATTTTTAACATTTTTTTGTTATTGCTAGAGATTTTAATGCCTGTAATCAGCCAGTATTTTTTTTGGTTTAGTTTTAAGTTTAATTTTACGAGACGGAATTAGATTGATTTAATATACCTCGATATTATTGTATCGTTGAATATTTTGTAGTTTTCATTTATATCTGTATCTGGTCGCAGCAAATAATTCCAGCTTTGTTTACTTAGTATGGATTTGATTTTTTGTATATTTTTAGCTTTGAATATTGTTTTTTTAGTGTACCGTTATAATTAACTTGTTATTTTCCTTCAGCCGCAGTTCTATTATAATTTCGCTCAAGTTTTCCAGCGTTAGTTCCGTTTGGACGTTTGTATCTAGTGTGGGAAATGTGTCACCTATTAAGCTCATGTCCTCAGAGTCTGTTGTGAAAATTTGAGAATGTATGGTTCTTTTTCTATTGTGTATTTCAAATAAACTTGCGATAAATGTCATTCAACCACCCTGTACCAAAAAGTCCAAATAACTTACGATAGATATCGTTCGTCATACAAAACTGTCGCTAACATTGCATCGGTTGAGTTTCATAATACCAAACACGGAGTAAGTCAATGTTTTGATCGTGTTACCGACACTGCCCACACATTTTTTTCGTATGGTTTGGAAATATTGGGATACATTAGTAGAAGGAGGTGAACAAACTTTATCGCAAGTTTATTTGAAATGAACTTTAATTGTGACATTATCTTCTGTAGGTGTTCTCATCTGCTGGGATAGCTGACGATCCTCTAGCCGTATAGGGGTATTCGTGTTACCTATTTTGGGTCTTTTGCATAAGCAAGCCTGACAATGCCATACATTTTTAAGATGTACCTAATGTAATTTCTTTATTGAATCGATCAATAGGCACATTCGCACACTATATGTCGTATGTATGTCGATGGTTGGTTCATGCGTCGTGCCCGTGAATGGGTGCCGCCAGTGGGAATGGGTATTGAATTATAATAATTGACGTTAAAGTCAGTCAGTCAAGAACTCGTAATGATAGTTAGTTGTTTTTGTAATTAAATAAATATAAAAGACGGAGGTCAATAACCCTTTCTAAGTTTTCTTTCGCCAATTCTTTCTTCCTCCCAATTTGTGAAATGGTGGTAGGTACATTCAATTCATACTATTATTATAAATTCGAAAGTAACTCTGTTTGTCTGTATGTTACCTTTTCACGTCTAAACCACTGAACGGATTTCGATAAAATTTGGCAGAGAGATAGATTGCATCTCGGGGAAGGACATATAATAGTTCTGACGATATACTTCGCGGGCGAAGCCGCGGGTGGAAGATAGTAGATTTACATTTTTAGCACATCGGTAAATGTATAAAATCAAACCAAATCCAAACTAATCACCAATATGCTTTCAATAAAACCGCTCTAGTATCCGTTTAAAAGTGTTTTATTTATCATATATTATATTAACTTACATAACTACACTCTATCTCTATTCTTAGCCTCTGCCAATGCTTGCAGCCCTTTCCCCACTGCAGCTACAGCTTCAGCTAAAACCCTATCCCTCTCTGCACTCCTTTCATACATGGCCCTTTCTCTTTCCGCACTTATCTCCAGAAAGGACTGCAGGATGTGTGCATTTCCACGTTGTATCTCCAGCTGCTGTTCTTCCACCCTCAGGAATCTCTCAGTAAAGGTGGAGAATTCCGTTCGCCGTTGAGATGGTGGAGGAGCAGCAACTGAAGTCGCGTGACGTGATGCTGAAAAAAGAACACCGATTACTATGATGCGTTAATTAAAAAATCTTAAATAGCAGCTTTTCGTTGTCATTCGTTTGAAAAATTGTGTTTCTATAGTTATTTTTATTTTGTACTTACACACAGAACCAGCACCTCGACTAGCACGAGACGTATTTGTTCTGGGGCGGCGAGAAGGGGAAGCAATTGGCGTTGCGTGACGTGAAGCTAAAAATATAAATATTTACATAGGTACTTAGTTTACATGAAGGTTCTTAAATCTCAAGTTTTTTTCCTAAATGAAATAGGTATAAAATAAAAGTACAAATCAACTCAGATATATTATTATACGTTTATGAACCGAGTTCATCATTGAGACATGCTCAATGATGAACTCGGTGTCGGCAAAGCCACATAATATTGGGTTCCCACCTATGAAATAAGAGTTTTTTTCTCACAAATAAAGAACCTCGTACCTATATTATTTAACATATTCATCAATTGCTTGATATTCTATCGAATTATGAACATAGTTTATAGTTTTCTTAACATAAAAAATACCTTAAAAATTACTCCTTTTTTTAGCAAAAATGACTACTGTTTGTTTTAACTTAGCCAAAACCTATTTTTGTCGCTTAATCTAAGTGGGATACGTTATCTTAGTTTTTAAATATTAGTGCATAAAAGTTTTAAAATCAGTGTTCATGGTTTTTAAATAAATTAAGAAAATGTTAGTATGAAAAATTGAACTTCTTTAAAATTCTCCAAACAAAACGCTGATTTCATAGATGTGGACCTAATAGTAGTGAAAGTTGTTTAACATTACTGGTCACTTACATGACGAAGCAGCAGTTCGACGACGAATCACTGGGGAGGCTACTTGTGTGGAACCGCGGCGTGAAGGAGAAGGTGTGGGTGTGTGTGAAAGTGTTATCGGTGGAGGGGACAAGCTAGGATGATATATATGAGGATTTGGAGGAGGAGTGTGTTCTAACTGGATATTCTGAAACAACAGAAACAATGCTAAAAAGGAAACCCACTTACCTATATTATAATTAAATATTGATGATAATTCCAAGGAAAGTTGCTAGAGTGCCGCAGGAAATAATAAAGCACTTAAAATTTTAAAAAAATCTTATGTAGATGTTATTAAATAATAATCAACAAAAATAAGAAACTAAAGTAGGTCAGTTGCTATCTCCCAAAACAATAGCTCACACTCACTCAGATACATACCTGCAAAATGCTTTGGCTTGTTCCAACAGTTGAGCTGGATGAGGAAGCAAACAGTCTTCTCGAAATTGCAGGATCAGGTCGTCTGTAATTACGAGTGTGTTCGGAACCCTGAAAAGTAAATTGGATAAAATGTTACTCCTTGTCTTCCTTGTTGAATAAAATTAGACAAAAATATTTTGACTGAAAATACCCTAAAACTAAATTAGTATTTGAATTATATTACAAATTAATTTTAATATAGATAGTTACTACATTTAGGTCTAATAGAATACAATCTAGACACATCAGATTTATAATAGTGGGTATGTACCTAGTAGTTAGTAGAATAATATAACTTACATAAATCACAATAGCTGGTGATTCCTCTGTAGGTGCCTGACTCAGTTGTTGTGGTACATGAGTCTATAATAAGTAAATATAAATAGATAAATACTAGATAAGAGTATATCATTAATTAATCACATACAATTATGGATTAAATTTAAATATCATACATTGTCAGTATCAGCATCTTGTATTTGTTGCGCTTCATGTGATGGAGATGGAGTATCGTTGTCCTGAAACAGGTAGGTAATAATAATATTAATAAATTTGCCAAATAATTCTAATAAAAATACACTTTACATTATATGTATTTTTAACAGACAGATTGCACAATTCTTGGCCACTACCAGCCAGACAGGATTGATGCAAAAAAGCTAGTACCTATTGCATTTCTAAATTTCTTACCGGAAATGGCTGTATGCCTAAATGTGCATCTCCTGTTGAGAAGCTTTCACCACCACACAAAGCAACAACTCTTTCTTCAAGCTCTGATAGCTCCACTTCATCCTCCACCCCACCACCAGTCCTACGCCTAGCAGCAGAGCGCGCTGCTACTTTTTTTTTTATGGCACTTTTTTTGTCAGACCAATACTACAACCAGATATTATAATTAAAGAAATTATAAAAATTAACAATGAGATAAAAATTATGAAACTAAGGAACACACTTTAGACCAAAATTCGTCGCACATTTTAAGTGGTTTGGTTTAAGGAATGTTAAGTGGTTCTAACATGTAGTAAAAAAGTTATGCTCACCTTGGTCCACTGTTTGTAATTTTTTATTGTGCCACCTATACTATTTAGGCGCACGGCTAGTTCCTCCCACTGGCGTCGACTTCGCTCTCTGGCACTTTGAGTTCTCAAGAAACCCTTTGCCATGCCAGGGTTTCCTTCCATAAACTCTACCAGAGTTTCAACCTGAGCCGACGATGGGTGAGAGGAACGTGGCTCATTTGGACTGGAACATTATTGTTAAATTATAAAACAAAATAAATACTATTTTAATATCATTTTTAAATTTACAACCACAAATATAAACTTACTTCATGATTATTTTCGGCACTGAACGATCAAATCAAACACAAAAACAAAACAACGCACTACCAAAATATTGTCTGTCCTGTTTTGATCCTGTTTGACTTTTTTTTTTTTCGTAAGTGGTGCATAGATTATATTCATGGCACGAATTCAGAGTTTTCTGTTTTTTTACTTATTAGCTGCCTCAAATAAGCAAAATATTTTTTTTAATAAGAAATTTTAATTTAAACATCATATTAGCTGAAATTCTGTCCCAAAAACTCAACAATCGTGTCAAAAAACTGAATCGATAAAACTCGACTCACATTTTGTTGAGTGTGGTCGTCACTAGTAAAACATTAGTCGCGTCGGAACTCACTTCACTTCGCAAGTAACAAGGTGATGCTTACAGAATGCAAAATCAAGGTCATTTTGAACCTTATGCGAAGTGAGAGTGAATAGCGAAGTGAGATGCGAGTTTTCGTTTGAATTTTACAGAATCGACGTGCTGGGCTGGCCATATCTGTCGCCTTTCGGAGCAGCAATATGCAAAAGTTACCACTCAGTGTCTGTGTGGTGCCGGACTTAAAGAATAGCACCACCCCATACTTCCCGTGGGTGTCGCAAAAGGCGACTAAGGGGCATACCGGAGAATGGGCAGCAGCGTTCTCTATGCATTCCACCACCCATACCATACTGCGATCGCCAACCCGCCTGCCAAGAGTGGCGATTATGGCAAACCCCCCCTTTTAGGGGAGGCCTATGTCCAGCAGTGGACGTCTTTCGGCTGAAATGATGATGATTGACCACTCAGTGGATCCCCAATGGCAGGAAACGACTGTACGGCAGGCCCAGAAAGAGATGGCGGAATGAGCTGGAGTCCTTCTAAAAGGCAATTGGCCCACAATCGCAGTAGACCGGGAAAAGTGGAAAGAGGGGAAGGGAGTCCTTTGCCCAGGCAGTGGGACAACACAGGCTTATTTATAATAATAAATAATAATAATGCGAACTAACATATTTTTAAAGCAAAAATGTCATTTCGATGTAACAAAACGCTACCGTCTCTAACTTGCACACAACACAATATGTGTCAAGCGTACGACTTTGCACTCAACTTTGCTTATTAGATTGTTTTGTTTCCTGCCTTGTTAATTAAACACACCTAGTTTCGGTAATGCTGCCTTAATTTCACAACTTTATTACCAAACTGTGCATTGTTGGAACCGATCGTGTTTGGCAAGTTTTTCTTTATGACGGTTAGTGAGTTGGTTGGCTTTAATCAGCGCGCACTGTGCCGAAGAGGTTAAGTTGGATGCTGTTCAGTAACGGGTATATTTTAGGGGTTATACTGGATTCTGTCTTGCAGACTAGCGTCTTGATTAAGGCTGGTGTTGAAGTTGGTTCGTTTAGTACTAGAAGTTTCATATTTCTTGCAAGCAGAGGTAGTCGCAGTGACTAAACCTAGAGATTAGGACAAAGTGACTTGAATCATTTTCATCTCGCCAGTTATTATTTAGGTACTTTAGTTATGGTCTTGCAACTCAAACCTTAAATTGCGTGCCTTCCATACTGTTAAAAAGTAATACTACAAAAGATTGAGCCGTTAGTACCTATGTAGATGGAATAAGAATTTACGACCGTCGATCCGAACTTTGACTTTGTGTAAGACATGCATAGGCATTCATCACTTTTTTACTCGCCTAGGCTTAAAAAGATAAATGTATTTAAATAAAAACCTACCCTCAAATGTCCTACAAACGCGGGAGTGTCCATAAGAAAGTTGCACTGGAAACGACAAAAAAAATACCGTGAAATTCTTTGAGTTGAGTTGATTGAAGAAGAAGCCTCCTTGTCGGAACCAGTGCGGCACCGCGCTGGCAGGACCCAACATGCTGCTGCGTCCAGCAATCCCGACGACGCAGCTGTACGTGTCCAGACTGCATCACTCCACGCAGGTTGAGGAGATCGTGGAGTACATGCGTGTGAACACCAACTGGACTTTGAGGGTCGAGAAGTTGGAATCACCTCACAACACGAACTTCAAGTCGTTCGTCGTACGTGTTCCGACACATCATCTCGAGAAGTTCCTCAAGGAAGAGTTCTGGCCGAAGGGTGTTGTGTACCGCCGGTTTCATGGCCGTCTACATGACACCAGTCAGCGAAACACGATGCAGACACTTCGTGTGCTTTAGTTAGTTAGTTTTTTAGTGTAATTATAATGTTATATTTATAGTATTTTCAAGTTATATTCATATTGTATTGTATGTGTTTTATAAGGCCTTGATGCCTGAAATAAATGGATAATGAATGAATGAATGAATTGAGTGCTTACGAGAAAATGAAAATAAAAACACGGCCATGTTGTTCTAGTGGTCACAAACGCTACTGCTGAGCATGAAGGCCTGGGCATTCGATTCCCGGTTCAGTCAAAGTGTTATTGGATTTTTCTATCTAGAATTTCTCAATAAACACAGACCATAGACCATTTTTTTAGACACTTCACTGTGAAGAATTTGTATTATTCTTTATTAAATTAAGTTTCGTCTCTGTTTAATTATCCGCCAGTAAACGTCCACAGTTGACCGACCTAAACCGTTTTAATCTACGGTTTAGGAATAGGACGGAGCAGGCAAAATCCTTATATACAAAAAAAAAAATACAGTAAAAGCATAAAAATTTAAATCATAGAGGTAGGTACCCATAGTCTTCAAAAAACACAGACATTAATAATTGTTTTGTAATTTTTTTGTTCTCGCTTAGGTGAACAGAAATCCAGTGCACTAATATGAGGCTTGCTAGATTGCACGAGACAACCCACAAAATGCTACTGGAACGTCTCAAACTTTGCCAAAAAGACGCGACTCTCGGCCTCATGACGGTGTAAAAGTCCGTGACCCTCTCTTTGGCAAACATGTCCGAGGTACTGCAGCATCTTGGCAGTTTCATAAGGGTTCGGTAATTATGGGGACGGCCTTATAAGAAGGCTAAAAGTCACCGAAAGAGCAATCGAGACGGCTCTGCCGCGAGGAGATCCGCAGGAGAACCAAGGCAACCGACATAGCCCGAAGAATTGCCAAACTTAAGTGGCAGTGGGCAGGGCACATTGCTCGCAGAACAGATGGCCGATGGGGCCAAAGGGTTCTGGAGTGGCGACCACGTACCGGAAGACGTAGCGTTGGAAGGCCCCCCACAAGATGGTCCGACGACCTTGTGAAGGCCGCAGGAACCCGTTGGATGCGAGAAGCATAGAACCGGACGAAGTGGCGGTGCTTGGGGCTCCCCCAAGCCTCTATGTCCAGCATTGGACGTCTTTCAGTGAACTCTATGTGAACAGTGGCGGCCAAGTGGTAACGACCCTGACTTACGAGTGTAAATTATTTCATCACCACTGCTCTCAAAATACGGGGAAGGAAAACGTTGTGAGGAAACCTGCATAGTACTAGAACCAAGCACAATTCGAAGACATGTGACATCTACCAACTGCACTGGGACCACTCCCTCTAACTGGCCAGGAGGCCTGTATCCCAGCAGTGGGAACATTATAGGCTGATTATGTTAAGGGAACCTCTATAACGACATTAACCAAATGAAGAAGAAAACAATTGCTCCCAAACGTAAACGACCTATCAGACAACGTTGGCACCAGCAGCACGATATTAGGCATCACAAATACACAATCACTTCACTGACACGTCCAACAACTGACAGCTAGCGCCTATCAGCTTTAATATCTAATGTAACCGAGCATTGTGTATTTATGTCCGTCATTATTTACGTTATTCAGCTAATGTGGTTCTATTGTGTAGTGGTTGTTTT
Organism: Mesoligia furuncula; assembly: GCA_916614155.1. Classification (NCBI taxonomy): domain Eukaryota; kingdom Metazoa; phylum Arthropoda; class Insecta; order Lepidoptera; family Noctuidae; genus Mesoligia; species Mesoligia furuncula. The sequence continues at coordinate 28,727,865 of OU744794.1, forward strand.
GGACCGTGTTTGGTATATTTAGTGGCGCGTAAGATGAATGTAAATAGTTACAATTAACTTGGTTGTACCGTTTGTGGTAATTTCCAGTCCTAAATGACTATCATTTACTTGGTAACTAACAATTTATACTGGGTACTAAATTAAAACACTAACCTCCTTAGTATAATAAACGTTGCACAGCTTGTGTACGTGTAGTTTAGTTACACAACGGTTTGTCTTCTTCTTTCGAAAGTCAAATTACTGACAACTGAAAGAGAGAAATCAGTGTGTAACTATTCATGTGATATAATACGTTTATCAGTAAGGAGGTAACTGGACACTGTGTTCTTTACGTTATCCATAATCTTTGTCAAACGCTTCTATAGCTTTTACAAATTAAATCTAACAAAGGAAGTAGTAGGTAGGTACTTAAAAAGGCTTCGTTACAAAGATATTTGTAATTTCATTTTATGAAATTTAATTGAGCTATGCAGTAAGAAAGGGTCTTAACTTATTTTTGACAAGTTTCAGCCCGCCAAATCTTAAGAATGAAAATAAGTCGTTGCCAATTCAAATAAAGAGGCATGCATATCGGATGATTTCGGTCAAGGTATTTAGTTTGTTTGAAAATTAACAAATAATAAAAAATAAGAATTCATTAGTGTCGAAGTTTATGTATATCATATCGGAACACGGTGTATAAATAAATACAAAAACAAAAGGACACTTAGGCGTCGAAGTACTCGTCCGCATCGCTGTCATCCGGAAACGTGCCCAGAAGAAAGGCAGCATTTCCACGTTGAATGGCCCTCTGGTCACGTGAAGTGTCGACCAGCAGGCGGGAAAGGGTACAATAAACAGACTTAACAGCTGAGTCATACTGGTTTTGTAAGAAAACATAAAATAAAGAAACTTCAAAATAATATGAAGTTAACTAAAATTACGTAGGCTACAAATCATAACTCACTACTCAAAAGTTCTCAAAAGATCCCCCCATTCACTACTTTTGTCACCCTCCCACACTAAAGAGTACTTCACCGCAACACATTTAGCGCACACCCTGTACATTTAATTGTGTCGACACTAACACAGCTTGCGATTAGTCGCCTCAGCAGCTTAGCTGTAAGCACTTACGTAAGTGCTGGCTGGAATTGAGCTGTCTAAGTCGGTTTTATAAATGAATTGCTGGTAAACGTTTTGAAGTATGACGTTTTATGTTGAGATGGATGTGTGGAGTGACGAGAATGGATAAAGTAAGAAATGAGTATATAAGAGGAAGTTTGAAAGTAGCGCCAGTGACAGAAAAGTTGAAAGGAAATCGTTTGGCTTGGTATGGGCATGTGATGAGAAGGGATGAAACGCATGTGACTAAAAGAGTAATGAATATACATGTTGATGGATGGAGAGGGAGAGGAAGGCCAAAGAAAAGATGGATGGATTGTGTGGGGAATGATATGAAAGAGAAGGGAGTGAATGATAGCGTGACGGCTGACAGGGGAGAATGGAAGGAGAAAACGTGTTGCGCCGACACCAAGTAACATGGGATAAGGGCAGGAAGATGATGGTTTTGAAGTATGACGTTTTAAAAATGTTATGGCATACTGATGTGTTTATTTTGAAAAGTAGTTTGATCTAAATTTAATATACACATAACATCATGTGTGCATTCCCCGAAAGGTTAGGCAGAGGTGTACTTCCATATTTCGCCAGTGTCCCTTGTAAAAGACGGTGAACCAATTGCCATTAATCGGGCATAGATCCAGACTCCGGGCTGTTTATTGAGAAATTCTAAATAGAAAAATCCAATAATACTTTGACTGAACCGGGAATCGAATGCCCAGGCCTTCATGCTCAGCAGTAGCGTTTGTGACCACTAGAACAACATGGCCGTGTTTTTTTTTTCATTTCTTCCAAATTATGATGACATATGGTTTAAATTCGATGTATGGTCTAAATTCGAAGACATGTGACATCTGCCAATCCGCATTAGGCCCGCGTGGTAGATTATGGCCCACTCCCTCTCGAATAGAAGAAGCCTGTGTTCTAGCAGTGGGAACATGCACATCCCTGGTGCGCAGGAATCGGGCTAGGTCCAGCGGCACCCTGAGGCCATTCGCGCAGAGGTTCGATTGTTAGTGCCTGAACCATTGCTGTATGGTTCACATACTAGGCAATCAAAGTATGTAATATGTTTATGGTCTTTCTTTTTAATATTGTATGTGTTTTTATTTTATTTTTAAAATTTTGTAATTTTTGTGCCTACTATGATCCCGTCTTGGTCGAAATATACGATTTATTATTATTTCCTTTATTTCATTATATACATATTATAAATTAAAGTATTTTTAAATATTAGAATATAAAAAATACATATAAAAACATTTTAAAATATAAAAAAATAGTAGTAGCCCACCGGTATCGGGAACAGGATCCAAGCTACCGGCCGTCAGGGCTCCAGAGAGAGGAACCTCCTAACAATGCGGGCCGTGTCCAGGAGTACCGCTTTCTGAATCAAGCCCTTGATCCAGCCGCCCAACGAGAGCCTCCTCTTTATTATTGTTATTATTATAGGCTGATTCTGCTTACTACCCCGAACAGTACCCTAGTTGCGAAACACACTATCAATTATTATAAACAAAATAATTTTGAAGAATATTCCTAATCCTTTGCTTCATATGTTCCAAAAAGTTGTCTGCTCAACATCGTAAATAACGCAGTAAATGTTGTTGAACTATCAAAATAAACGCCAATGCTACTGTTAGAGTGTTACGCACTCACCCCACTGATCTCATAAAACACTCGGTTCTATTAAAGCCAACCCGTGACTCCCCATGAGTGTCGTAAAGCCATTAATAGATTTTCGGAGTGGGATGGGTTGCCATGAATGGGTAATGACGATTATTTGTGAATCAATAACAACATGCTTACTGCTTATCGTTTATCTAACTGTATTTAATAAGGGGTTGTCTTTAGGGATTTGTTTATTATTCACCTGTAATAACAAACGAAAATAATAAATAACTAAGATGATTGTCTTCATTGTCTTGTTTTAACCGACTTCAAAAAAGGAGGCGGTTATTATGTATATTCGATTTCTAGCATCTGTTCCATACTAAGGCTGGTTTTCCACCAGAGATGAGCGAGGATGCGTAGCGAGGGATGTGTGTAAAACTAACCAATACTAACGCTAACTTAGTTCAAGTTATAAAAATGAAGCGATGTTATTGGTTGGTTTCACACACATCCCTCGCTACGCATCCTCGCTCATCTCTGGTGGAAAATCAGCCTTACCGAGGGATATCGTTTTTCCCAGTAACACGATTGCGAAGGTCAAAAATGCAGTGATTCTTTGTTAAATACTGGTATTAAGTTGCACTCGGTTAGACTGGAATATGACCCAACATAGTTGGGAAAAAGCTAGATAGACGATGATATCTTTCAGCGATCTCTACCGTTCTTCGTACTTCAACTAGTAGATTTAAGGGTCTACAACATCACATACCTACCTAATTTTCAAGGACGTTATACATTATTTAAGTTCCAACGAAGCGTGTGAACCTTAACGCTATTCTGCACAAACGCAACGTAAACCTAAGGGTTAACGTAAAGGTAACCTTTCCAATCCCGACTCAACAGATGTTACGTATGTTATCAAATGTAGATGTCCCCAATTATTTAGGTACTGACAAGTTACAGATACATACAGAAGGTCGGCTGTTTAAACCGAACAAACGCACACGTACTGTCAGTTCCAAAACTATCTGCTGAAAGGGTAAACAAACCTTTATCAGATAAAATATTTACGCAATCAGTCACTGAAGGGAATTAGTAACATATTCATATGTATTTTAGAAAGTTTCAACTTTATATCTTATCACTTTTACCGTTTTACCAATCATTATTGTTTGCGTAACATTATTAAATTGTAATGAAATCATGAAAAATGTTGTATGTTGTAAAATTAACCTCAGTTATAATATTTAATTAGAATTTCGGGTTGAAGTATTCAAATAATAAAATCAAAGAACTCAATTTGTTAATGGCACTACAAATTGGCATCCACAGGAAAATTTTCTGATCCATTTGTTTACATTTTGATCAGATACCTTTGGAACAGACCATACATAGACAATCTCCACGTTCCGCGACCGCAAGCGCACTCGCGTCTGGCATTTGTTTGATATCGCCGTACGTGCGTGTCTATGTGTGCGTGCGCCTGTTTTCAGTCGTTGTATAAAGCCGGCCTTCTGTAGATATCTATCTATTCTGTGGCACAGAGTCCGCTCCGAGCGTTCTGCTTCATTGGGGCAACGTGACTGCGACGGGGTCTGACCGTTTTGTCCCAACTATAAAACGTGGGGTGAACTGGACAAAAGGTGTTTTTCTTTTAGTAATAGTTTTGTGACTGGCAAAAGATTTTCATAGTACAATTTATATAGCTTACCTATTGCAACGCTTGAACAAAATAAAAATACTCATTTTTAGGGTTCCGTAGTTCCTACAAGGAAACCTTATAGTTTCGTCATGTCCGTCCGTCTGTCTGTCTGTCTGTCCGAGGTTTTGCTAAGAGACCGTTAGTACTAGAAAGCTGTAATTTTGTAGGAGTACACCGACAAAGTGGTAAAATAAAATTTTGGAAAATATTTTTTAGGGTACCTATATGTATAGCTCCCCTACATGTAAAGTGTGGATGAATATTTTTTTCGTCGTCTACCCCATCGTGTGGGATCGATGAATAGGTTTACTAAAATGACTTGGGGGTTGCTAAAATTATTTTTCGATTTAATGCTCCATTTACGAAATATTAAACTTTAAAGTGTAAATTTTTGTTCCAGTATTTTTATATTTTTGGCGTCCCCCCGTCTCTAAAAGCTAAACTGCGGGCTTGAAAAATCTGGAAAAATTCACGATGATAGTGCATTTTATGAACTTTAAAGGAAAATTATAGCGGTTAAGATAACTTTATTAGTTTATAACAGTAATAGTCGTTGAACTTGAGTCTTGGATAATTTTGTACCAAATACAAAATCCTTAGCATTAATCCTTTAAAGTGACTAAGTTAAAGTAGTTGCTTGTTTATAACGGGTAAAGACTTGCATTGAAAAACAAAATAAGATTTTTTTTTATATTCAGCATAAAGAACAACAGAATCGTACTAGGGTTCTGTACCGAAAGGGTGCCAACTGAACCTTATTATAATAAGCTTCCGCTGTACGTCCGCGGGCAGTTATATCTTATGAACCGTAAGAGGCAGACAATTGAAATTTTCACAAGGTATGTCGCTATAACAGAAATTAAGTTTAAAATCAAAGTAGTTCTCCATACTTACTAGAAACGTGCTTTTTTCGGCGTTGTTTGCCTTATGGTACGGAATCCTTCGTGTGAAGTTTTTTTTTTATTCAACTTGGTACGTTTAATTCACATGGATTATAGTTATGCTGATTTATTTACTATCCAATGGCCATCCTTTAAACAATTTGTATATCTGTCTGTAGAAGACTTCTTACAATGGAATTCGACACATATATAGTGTACCTAAAGTACTCAAGTCATCATCTGCCTAGCCCTTTCCCAACTATGTTGCGGTCGGCTTCCAGTCTAACTGGAAGCAGCTGAATACATATTTATTATTTATACGTATTTTACATAGAGCGACTGCCTATCTGACCTCCAGAACCCAGTTACCGGGTAATACGATAACCCTTGGTAAGACTGGTTTTCAGACTTTCCGGCTTCTGACTACCCGTAACCAAAGATCCACGAATGACAGCCGGGACCAACGGCTTAACGTGCTTTCCGAGAATGGGAACGTATATAGTAAAGGAAAGTATATAGTACCCAATAAGTATCGTACAATATCTGGTAATGGTTTGTAGATTTACGCTTGTCGAAGTCTGTCAGAACCACGAAGTCGTGAACGTATTGAGCAGTTCGCTCACGTGCTCTCCGATATTATAGAATTACATCGAGACGGTTATTGTTGAGAATTTAAAATAATCGTTATTATATTGATTGTAAAAAAAAACGATTTAGGAGCAGTGGTGACCCAGTAGTGCCCAGTGGTAACGTCCTGGACTTACAAGTTGTAGGTCGCAGGTTTAAACCAAGACAGGCGCTTTATTTTGTGTAAATTATTTCATCACCACTACTCTCAAAACGGTGAAGGAAAACATCGTGAGGAGACCTCTAGAGGAGATATCTAGAACCAGAAATTCGAAGACATGTGACATCTACCAACCCGCACTGGGCCCACTCTCTCTCGAAGGAGGCCTGTGTCCCAGCAGTGGGAACATGTAAATGGCTGATTATGTATGTAAGTTGATTTAAGTGCATTTGCAGCTATGAAAACATGAAGCTCACAACAATAATACTTTATTAACTTCCCGTGTCCTCGAGTCCATTATTCCAGTATAAGGAAAATAATTTATAATGGTTTGACAGTTTCCTTATAAGGAAACCTATCATACATACCCATTTATCACTGGCTGTCAACTGAATAAGCCACAATAAATTTCAATTCAATAATTAAATAATAATAATAATACATACATCTATCGAGGCTCTCGTTAGGCGGTTGGATCAAGGGCCTGATTCAGAAGGCAGTACTCCTCGATTCGGCTCGCATCGTGAGGAGATTCCTGTCTCTAGAGCCCTAACCACCGGTAGCTTGGACTCTGCTCCCGACACCGGCGGATCACTATTTTTTTATTTTTTTAAATGTTTTTTTATACTTATTTTTTATATTGAAATATTTAAAAATGTAATAAAATAAGTTAAGTTAATAAATAAACGAAATAATAATACCAAAAGACAATTACAAAGAATTCCGTTCAAATAATAACCTAATGAATATTCATTAAACGCAATTAGCGTTTATTCGAAGCTTATATTCATTAAGTTTAATCTAGCACAAAGTAGCTTCACAGTTGATTTTTAATGGGAAAACTTCTCCCGTTTGCACGAACGGCACGTCGGGCATTGAGCTACTTTCTAATAAGAAGAAAAATATGTTTACATTTTGTCGCTAACTTTTATAGTTTCGAGAGATAGGGAAATATTGAAATGTAAGAGTTATGCAAGCAGGAAACAGACATTTTTGCTGCGCCGGCAATATAATTTATGTGGAAGCAATAACGTTTTCAATGTATTCCTTTTTTTTTATGGTTAAAAAGCACTCCCTCTCTCCTTAAACACCCTCTCTCCTTAAACATCATCATTATATTTTCTTTGCTCCTGTTTCATGTTTATTATTATATGTATATATTTATTTAGATTAATATAATATACTTTATGTATGTAAATGGTTAACCGACTTCTAAAAAAGGAGGAGGTTCTCAATTCGGATGTTTGTATTTTTTTTTTTATGTTTGTTCGCGCATAATTCCGTCACTTGCCAACCGATTTGAAAAATTCTTTTTTTGTTGGAAAGGGTATGCTTCCCAAATGGTCCCATGAAAATTTTATCGAAATCGGACAAGCGGTTTTTGAAAAATCAACAAAAAAACTAAAAATTTATCTACATTAACGATCTTTTCATATTTTATAACTCCGTCATTTACGAACAGATTTGGAAAATACTTTTTTGAGCATTTGCTCTCGAAAATCATCATTTGGATGGCTATCGGAACTACTCAATGACAAATATTTCACGGGTTGCGATTCGATTACTTTAATATGGTTGCTAAGCAATTTATGCTCTTTACAAGCTCCATTCCACCATATGCAATGGTGAAATGGAGCTGATGGTGACTTCTCAAACAGCTCCAGTTCTCCTGGCTTATGGGAACTCCTCAACAATTAACGTCCCTGCATCGGGTAAAGCAATATTTTGTAAAAGGTGATAAGCAGTTGACATTAGGCTATTGTAACTTAGATAAATTACAAACTGACCCACTAAAAAGTGAAAAATAAAAACTTTTTTACAAAAAAAAAAACAACCGACTTCCGAAAAACACTATAAAGTGAAAAATAACTTTAATTTCGGAAGTCGGTGGCAAAAAACTCAAATACAAATCCAAAGACACCGACTTCCGAAATTAAAGTTATTTTTCACTTTATAGTGTTTTTCGGAAGTCGGTTGTTTTTTTTTTTGTAAAAAAGTTTTTTATCTAGGTGTTTTAACGTGTCTGCGACATTTTTGCTTCTGCGATTTTTATTGATTAGTGTTTTTCATTGGCGATTTTGGACTAAGGTACTTGAAGTAAATATCTACAAAGGAGTAATTGCACCAAAAAAACTTGATAAAACGGACGGTAAAAATTTAGTATCCGGGGGCACGAAAACGAGGTGGTGGGGGGGTGGAGGGGGGAGGGGGAGGTACCCCCTTCCCCCTGGTACCACTCCCATGAAACGAGGACGCACCATTCTTGAGAAAAACAAATTATTGTAACCTAACCTTAAAATACTTGTTTTCAATACAAAGTTGCTTCTGCACGTCTCCGGCGCTGCGGGAAGTGCAGCCCCTTCGCCCTTACGTAACAAAGGATAGGCACCCATGCTCACCTCCGCAGCTTCGGCTTACTGGTCGCCTTTGGCGACCAGCCTCAGCCGCTACGGCTCGCACGGGTGCCTATGCTTTATTACAGCGGGCGGGGGCTGCACTCCCTCCGCGCCTCCGGATTTTTAAATACACCCTCGGGGTAGCAGCCAAAAGACTACGTGAAGTCGGGGTGCCCCGATTCGGTTTTGGGACAGATTCGACCTATTGTACGTGGAGTCGGGATGCCCCGATTCGGTTTTGGGACAGATTCGACCTATTTCAACCATAAAGTGGGGTACGCTAACTTCCTTCTGAACAGAATTTCTAGGTACATAACAAGACAAATAAAACAACAAAACCAACACAAAAACATAACAACAAAAACAAAATCACAGAGTACTTAATAACACTGACAACAGTACAGTTCTTTTTTACGTTCCGTTTCACCGATTTTACACGACATTTTACACCACAGACAATATACTGGTACAGATTTGGTTGTCAATCGCCTATTTTAACGTTTCGTTACACTTTTTATCTGATTTGAGGTTAGAAACAATTTTTATAAATTTCTCGAAAAATATGCATTTTCGTTTAATAAGAGTGATAACGTTATAATCAGGGACCCATCCCCTACCACCTGCAACCACTGTCACCCCTCACTTCGTGCCCCCGGATACTAAAGTCAAGCCAAACGGACTTACGATAGATAATCTCCACTAAAATCATAATAATATAAGTATCCTGTCGTAAAACCTAAACTACATATCCAAATTAGTTAAAATAATGACAGTATTCACAGACAATGTAAATAACATTATGGTTGAAATGATGAACGTATTTGAAAAAGATCTTAGAGATTAACCGAGCCAAATATTTGTAATTTCTGAATTGAGGTAGGTAGGTTAACAATTCTGCCTAAAGTACATAATTAACGCACTAGTAACCAAGGGCATAAAAGATATTGAAATAAAACAACAAAAATGCGATTTACCTATTTATTTATTCGTTTAGTCTTAAAAAACGACGTCTGACATCTGACGTTAGTTTTTTTCATAGACATGGGATTGAACGTCGGGTGGAACAGAATCGATAAAATAATCGAAAGGGTTGAAAGATACAAATAGAATTAGTTTTTGTCGACCACTATTCAGTTAATATTTTTCGACACAAAATAGGTAGTAAGATTAAACAAAGAAGCATATCGATACCTCTGGGCTCAAAGGGCGTATAGCACAAAACACAGGTTTTCAGGAGAAGCAAAAAACAAAAAAAAAAATTGTTTTCGTTATATCTCTCTCATTTTTAGAGCTACATAAAAGTATCCAAGGGATAAAGTTCTTAGATTTTTGATGTGCTTAAGAAGGTTTTTTACACAGACTACCTACAGTATTTGTCTGTCCTTCCCCTTTTTAATCCATCCAAAGGTTGTCTTTAAAAGATCGCTTCTAGCGATAAGACCGCCCATTGTGTCACCCTTTGTGAAGTTTCTATATTTATATGTATGTAATTTATGTGTAATTTATGGTGTACATACTAAAGAGTATTCTATTCTATTCTATTCTATGTGCATTTCATATTGTCATTAAGTATATTGTTGTACATGCTTAGTAGAATGATATTATGATACCAAAAAAATACTACCTATCTGATTATACTTGTTTAAAGGTAATTCTTGGAACAAAATATCAAGAAAAAAAAAAAGAGAAAAAATGTTGGCCTGTAGGCTTTGCAGACGGATTGGTGATCACAATGTTGTTTCTAGCCTCTGTCTAACCCTTCAGGGATTATGGGCGTGATGATATGTTATGTTACAAGAAAAGAGTTCCTGGAAGGACTCGAAGGAGGCCTTTGCCCAGAAGTGGGATAGTATAGGCTTTAAAAAATGTTACAAGAGGCCCTATTCAGCTCAGTCTTTATATTCGATTCCCAGCAAGGCTGTCTGTCATAGCCTAATACTCAAACCTGAACACAAAACTTCCATAAAAATCTTGAAGAACGTCGACAGTAACATTTCGAAGAAATCTAAATTACACGTTCCACAGTTGAAAACTTTGTGAAAGAAATTCAATCGACTTTCTTTTCTTAATTAAGAGCTCTTTTCAGGCGCTGTTACGAAACATTTTCGGATAATTTCCTGCTTATGTCTTGGTGCGTGTTCTTAAGACTATAGACAAAAGAAATGATATTTAATAGCGATCTCTGTTTGTGTTTTGTTTTGTTATTAAATGGTTGGGAATGGCGCAAAAATAAATGGTTCTTAAATAAGAAAAAGGCTGCCAGGCTCAAATGGGATTGGGCGGGTCACATCAGCCGTTTGCACGATGACCGCTGGGCAAAAATCTCCACACAATGGGTGCCTGAAGAGGCCGGCCCAGAAAGAGATGATAGCCTGGACGCGTACCGCGAGGGCTAGTTCGAGTTGGCGCGGGAAAAGAGTTCCTGGAAGGATTTGGGGGTGGCCTTTGCCCATCAGTGGGACAGCATAGGCTAGCAAAAAAAAAAAATAAGGAAATACGACAAAATTCAGAAACTGTTTTATTCATTCTTTGGAAACACTGAACTATGCAGTGTCTGCGAAAAGCTTCTTAGTGTAACTTTACAGCATTTGAGTTAACGTTTTAAAACTCAAAACCTAAGTGTGAGTGAGTTCAGGATTGTCCATGGACATCCACCAACCCGGACTGGGCTCGTGTGTTGGATGAATTATGCCCCATTTCCCTCACAGAGAGGAAGCCTGTGCTGGCTATAACAGGGGTAATATTAGGTCCTCACATATGAAATTGGCGTTTTATATTGAAAAAGCAAAACGAAAAATGTTTGGAACCAAAAACGTACCGTGGTTTCTTTTACAGTACCTTCCCAATCATCATCTGCCTAGCCCTTTCCCAACTATGTTGGGGTCGGCTTCCAGTCTAACCGGATGCAGCTGAATACCAGTATTTTACAGTAGCTTCCCAATACACATAATTAATCCTTCCATCTGTTTCTGCAGCGCTGGTGGTACACTTAATCACACTAATATTATAAAGGCGAAAGTTTGTGAGTGTGTGTGTGTGTTTATATGTTTGTTACTTCTTCACGCTCAAACGGCTGGACCAATTTGGATAAAATTTGGTATGGAGGTAGCTGACACCCTGGATTAACATATAGGCTACTTTTTATCCCGATATTCCTACGGGATCGACATTTGCGCGGGTAAAACCGCGTGGCGCAGCTAGTCGTTAATAATTATAATACAATAAACACATTAGACTCCTTTTTGGCAACAAACTATATTATTTCAATGTTTAAATCGATTTTAAAGTTTCTGCCCGATTCACCCCTGCATCCCTATTCACCCCGTTTGACCAGAAATTATTGCGAAACAAATTTTAAGGGAAACAGAGTGATTTAAACTTCAATGCGCCCGCAAATCTGTCAGAGGGTGGCCCAATTAAAGAATATATAGCGGTCGCGTAATCTGGGCCCTTTGTGGCATAGATTGATTCAGCGAGGTTTTATTCGTAAATAATTTAGACGACCCGGCTGAATTGTACGCTTCTTTCGCCACGCGGCTAAATAAAAAATATACACGCATTGTCGTGGCGTACGTTGGTTGGGTTTTCGCGGGAAAACATTTGGAAATGATGCATTGTCTTTGGACAGATTACGTATCTGATTTGTTTGGATATTTGTTTGATTTTGTTACATATTTTAAATATTAGGACAATTATTTTATTTGTACATGATGTACAAATCGTAAATGAGTTAACAGGATCCATGTGAGGAATTTTTGTGAACGTACCTACAAACAAATTAAATTAGCTCTAGAAAGTAGGACTGGGTATGGGCATGACTTATGTAAGTGGACGTGTCTAAACTGCAATACGTAAAAACGTATTGCAGTTCAAATAATTCGAATGCATCGAATGCATTCGAGACCTCTCCGTGCGGAAAGCACGTTAAACCGTCGGTTCCGGCTGTTATTTGCAGGGGGCCTAAAAAGGCCACTTTGGAGAATCATAAAAGGATATCATTGTGAATTATAAAACGGCGAAGACAATCCGTGCTTTTCTTTTTTTCTGCCGCACTACGTAGGTAAGTACAATCAAAGAGATTGGATTTGGATTGGATTGATTGGTATTTTAGCACAGACAAAAAAAATAACTGTAAAATGCTTCTCCGATGGGATTTGATACGATTAACTTAACAGTTAACTGTCCATTCTGTTATCCTTCTATGATACTGCCAAAGTGGCCTTTTTAGGCCCCCAGATCTTCGACAAGCCCAAAAGATTGACGACCAGTCTTACAAAGGGGTACTGTGTGGACGTAAAATAGGCAGTCGCTCCTTGTAAAATACTATAATAGTATTCAGCTGCATCCGGTTAGACTGGAAGCCGACCCGAACATAGTGTGGAAAAGGTTCGGCAGATGATAAACATTTTTTACTAATTCTAGCCAAAATAATAATCACCATATTCTGGTGAGCTGGTTTTCTATTTCGATGTACCTAATTTCATTTTGTATCACTATTGTTTCGTACGATCAGATAGGGCGGCTCTATTGTTTATAACAAATGTATACCGAAATAAAGGTATTGCTATCGACTAATTTAATTCAATGTACGTTTGGTATAATTTTGGTAACAATTGGTTATGAATAGGTACAGTCAGGGAAATGAATTGCTTAGGAAATTGATATAGGCCATAATTTAAGTTGGTAGTAATTTGCTTAACAATAAATTTCCTTGACTTTACATTGGGTTGTCTTAAATATAATATGGTTTTAGAATATAAATGGATAACATAACAATCTTTGCTGTCTTTTTTCTAAGCGAAATATTACGTTCCTTTCGCTATCACCACACTGAAAAAAATAATTTCTTACTACAGCACATTTGAAGCGATTTCATTAAGACTTACTGACTTTATACAGTAATAAGAAGAAATATTTGTAAAACAGTAAATACAAATTAGTTTCTTTAAATGATTGAACATACTATTTAATGAAAAAAATCGGTTAAGTGCGAGTCGGACTCGTGCACCGAGGGTCCCGTACTTTGTAGCTATGTAAATAGTTTAACACGGGTTCTTTTTAATGTACCTACATATTTACGGTTTTCGGATTTTTCCCTTTACTTGTGCTATATGATCTTGCTTCTTGCCAAATTTTATGATTCTAGGTCAACGGGAAGTACCCTATAAATATTGATTCCCTTGAGAGTGTCGAAATGTACGGTTTTTGCAGTATAAACGGCTGTATCTTTTTTTTACGTTAACTTAGGTGTTTGATTTATTCACCGCTTCAAGGGACTGTAGAGCTGAGCATATGGTTTCAATTTCAACTCGATACCTCAACGCGTTCTCGAGATAAAGGGTCTTGACAGACAGACGGACGGTCCGACGGACGGACAACAAAGGGTTCCGTTATTTTCTTTTGAGGTACGGAACCCTAAAAACAACAAAAAAAGGAAAACCACCATTACTGTAAGTTTGAACGATATCACCAAATGAATAACACAGTTAATTTTGTGACCTTTTAGCTACTTAAAACGTTAAAGTTTACTGTCATGACGGTAACATTTTGCCTCAAGCTTTAACCGTTTTCAGATCAGTAAAAAATACTATTTTGAACGTTAGGTTCATATGGAACTGTCTAAAGCAGTTCAGATTAATGTTTTTTCATTTTATTTACTGCTTATTTCTTTCAGTGCAAACATATATCTTTTTATATATCACATCTATTCAAAAAGAGCTTCATAAAAAGAGATTCTTCGTAAACATGGACTAATATAGCTCTTTAATCCCTAGGGACTAAAAGTGATTTGAATTTGGAATGTCAAAAATACAATACATTTTCGTACATTTTTGACAAGTTTTTGGCACTGGTTGTCGCTGAGATGAGATTGTGGCTAGATTTTGAACGATTATAATTACGGCAGTTGGCTCTGATCAATATAGTATCAATCTTTCAGAAAATCTACCTAAAGAAAATTTGAATTCAAGGAATCAAAAGAAAAAATAGTGCTTCTTTGTAATGATACCGAGAAATTGCAAAAACCGAATGAATGGCAAAACGGAAACTTATTGTGAAAAATGTGAGCAATTTGTTGAGGACATTTGTAATGCGCAAGCAATTTCTTGCTACTGGGATATTTTTATGTAATTAGTTACCTAGTTTACGGCAGTAATAAACATTTTTTTTTTTATTAAAAAAAACAATAATCACTGTACCGAAAACCATCGAGTGCACAAATATAGCAACCTCTTAGGAGCTATATTTATTTTTGTGCCGCTTGGGGTTGAAACACTAGGAGGGCCGTGGGATCCGAGTGCTCATCCAGTATTTCGGGACATCGCCAAGCGGTTGGTCGATAGAATCAGCATTGGTGGCACGGGGTAAAAATGCCAGTAATTAATGCCTTTAGCCCCACTCTTCCTATTGACAAAGATGAAGACAATTTTTTTAAACCCAATTAACGTTTCCCTTTTTTTTAAATATACTTTTACTTACATAATATATTTGTCTGTATGTTGTATATAAGATTAGAGGGGCCAGTGGCTAAATAATAACAGCCGCACAGGTCGGTCGATCAGGTTAAGCTACGCTTGCCGCGGTTGGTCTGTGGATGGGTGACCATCTTTACATACCGTGACCCTTCCGTGCCTCGGAAAGCACGTAAAGCCTCTGCTCCCGGCTGTCATTCGTGGATCTTTGGCAGTCGTTAGGTAGTCAGAAGCCCGAAAGACTGACAACCAGTCTTATCAAGGGGTATCGTATTACCCAGTATGTGGGTTGTGGAGGTCAGATAGGCAGTCGCTCCATGTAAAATGCTGGTATTCAGCTACATCTGGTTAGATTGGAAGCCCACCCCAATATAGTTGGGAAAAGGCTAGGCAGATGATGAAGATGATGACTTTAGAAGTAGCATAATAATCAGCCTATATCGTTCCCAATGATGGGACAATGGCCTCCTCTCAATGAGAGTGGGCTGTAGTCACCACGCGGATCCTGTGCGGTTTGAGGGGATGGGGCCTGGAAGGAATTTGAAAAATAGGTATTTGAAGAAACTATTGCTGTCGCCTTACCTCAAGTCTGCCCCCGTAGTGTGTGATAGGGACAGCTGCCCGTAGTGTGTGATAGAGACAGCTGCAGCTCAGACCAAAATTATCACAAAAATCTTGACGAGATCGACGTTTCGTATTCCCCTTTTTTCTCCTCGAAAACTGAGCCGATTCAATTATTTTTTTCATTAAAATTTTAAGAAAGAATAAGTTTAGGTTCCTAACATTGTTTTTTATGTTAAAAACTTTTCTAATTTGTCTGGTAGTCCTCTAATCACGGCGGTAAAAATAGGGCATTTTTTGTAATTTTTAGAGGATCATATTTTCTTTACTAATTAGTTGCTGAAAAAGGAAAATGACAGGGACGTGTTTACAGTAGACCTTGATTTAATGAAAAAAAATATTGCTCTAGAGGCATTATTCAGGAAGAAAAAAGGGGAATACATTTGTATGGAGAATCGCACGCCGTGTGGTCTTAAAGAAGCATTTCCTAACAATGGTTCATGAAATCTAGTAAATACAATACCGCATAGAAATCACACACACTAATACATCATCTGCCTAGCCTTTTCCCAACTACGTTGGGGTCGGCTTCCAGTCTAACCGGATACAGCTGAATACCAGTATTTTACATGGAGCGACTGCCTAGCTGACCTCCACAACCCAGTTACTGGGTAATACGATACCCCTTGGTAAGACTGGTTGTCAGACTTTCGGGCTTCTGACTACCCGTAACGGCTGTCAAAGATTCAATGCGAATGACAGCCGGGACCAACGGCTTAACGTGCTTTCCGAGGCACGGAGGGGTCTCGGTATGTAATGATGGTCACCCATCCACAGACCAACCGCGGCAAGCGTAGCTTAACCTGATCGATCGACCTGTGCGGCTGTTAATATTTAGCCACGGGCCCCTCACACACACTAATACAATGTAACTACTCATAATTTCAATACCTATTCCACAATCGAATCTAAAGCCAATCAAACTAATTAATTAATTCACTTTAACTCAGACACGTTACAAAGACGAAATTGTCGGAATAACAACATCGCAAATTAATATCTGAGGGCAGGAATGCAATCCTATAGATATGAGCTCGCCCGGAGCTATAGATACTCGTAGACCCTGTCAAAACACGCAGGGTTGAAATAGGCCAAATTCCTTTCGAGATTTTATTAACCGCAAAGAATTAGTCAATGACGTTGGTATTGAGGATCACACACAATTTTTTATTAGTTTTTTATTGTTAAGGGATTCATACAAGTCATTATAATAAATATTACTATAGTAAAATCCTACCCTATCCTGTACTACATCCTACTCACACTAACATTATAAACGCGAAAGTTAGAAAGAATGGTTGGATGGATGGATAGACCTTTGTTACTCATTCACACAAAACCTACAAAACGGACTTGGATAAAATTTGGCACACAGATAGTTTATAACCAGAATTGACACATAGGATACTTTTTATCCCGATATTCTTACGGGATCATAACTTATGGGGGTGAAACCACGCGGGGCTGCTAGCACTGCATACAATTTTCTTTTTTGATGCGCGGTGGAAATCCTCTTGGAATTCCTCCATCGTGGAGGTGACAGAGGGGCATGCCAGACTCTTACCGCCTAAAACCACCGCGGTGTTCCACCTCTTCCTATGCCCGGGGGTGCGGGATTCGCATAAACATTCACCGCTCCCCCGACAGGCCTCGACCCGCTGTTCCTCAGCGGGTCCCACCTCCCCGTGCAGCCATAATGGCCGCACCCACTCCCGAGTGGCGCGCATGGAACACTGCGGCGGCAACTCGAGCCTATCTGGTTGGACGACGGACGCCCCTAGTCCGCCGCCCGCAGGCCAAGGCTCATAGGCTACGATTAACGTTGATGATAGAAGATTGACGACTTCAATTCAGAAATAAGTTTTTTTTTTAATGTAGCACCTATTGTAGAAGAATTATTCCGTTTCTGGCTGAGACTCGCACAGGAACTATTGTAAGTGAGGGAAGCATGGCACAAAAGGGTGGAAGCCTTTACTCAGTAGTGACAACCGCGTCGCCATCACATTTCTTGTTCCCCGGCCCACCCCGTTACATCGTATCGCCTGACCGAGCTAGTACTTCGTTTTCGCTCAGCGTTCTTTCTGACTTTTTCTTTTTCTCGGCTTCGAAGAGTCCTAGCGTGATATTGTAAAGCCTATAGCCTTTCTCAAGAATGAAGCTGTCAAATGCAAAAAGAATTTTTCAAATCCGACTGGTAGTTCCAGAGATTAGCGCATTCAAAGAAATAAACAAAAATTTTCAGCTTTATTTTTCGTATAGATAGATATAGATTACTAGTACTTAAGTAATCTAGAAGGCAACAAGTCCAATACCTTAGCTATTGAGCAATGAGGACTTCCATAAAGAATAATTCCTATTAAAAGGTCACAACATCACTAGGTAATAATATCTGTCGGCGGCGTTGCCGAAATTATAATCTGATTTGAACTGCAAACCGTTTTTCTATTGCGCAATAACCAACACTACCCACTTAGTACGCCCACAGTAATTAAAATATGCCTGATAATAACGAGACACATTATACCTTTTCCTACATATCAATGATCGTGTAGTGTAGACAGTTTGAACGTAGGTAACCCGTCTGAATTTAATGCTATCGTATAGATCGATACACGTGCTCGCCTCCTGTCTAGCTCATCACCACGGATATCGAGGGATATGTCATGGAGGCGTAGCACATGTCGCCTCCATCCGATCAAACTGACCAAAAATTTTTTTGCGTATCAGTAGCAATGGGTTTTGTCAGTTCAACAACATTCATTGCGTTATTTGCATTGTTGAGTAGACACATTTTTTGAACATATGAAACAATGGATTAGCAATATCTTTAAAAATCATTCAGATTGAGAAAATGTGTTACGCAGTGCAGAGTTACATGTGTACATTCAGTGATTGTATCTATACTTTCTAGTGCTCAAAAGGGACGGGCTTTTGAGCATGTGTACAATAAGATAGTATAAATGTTTACTTTCTTGCGTGTGTGCCAAAAAAAGCATCGTGTGGGCCGTATCTATTTCTTTTGTTTTTGTGAGTTTCAGGAATGGGAAAAGGTGGCGACATTTGAACTCGAACAAATATATTGTGAGGGCATACCTCTCGAATATCTATGCTCATCACAGTTGCCTTTCTCTATGTTATAGGCCTGCAAACCGGCTAACAAACTGATGGACTACCTGGTGGAAAATGGTTACAGCTAACTACGAAAACCTACGAAACGTACTGTGTCGCCGAAGGGAGAGGGAGAAGTTTAGCTGTAGTAGAATATAATAGTAATTTACCAGTGTACATATAGGGTAAAGAAGTAAATACCCGTGTAACCATGAAATAATTGCCTAATTAAGTGCTATCACACTATAAAGGCGAAAGTTTGCTAGTGAATGTTTGTTACTTCTTCACGCTCAAACAGCTGGACCAATTTTGGTGAAATTTTGTATGGAGGTAGCTGACACCCTGGATTAACATATAGGCTACTTTTTATCCTGATATTCTCACGGGATCGACACTTATGAGGGTGAAACCGCGGGGCGCTGCTAGTTAGACATAATTAACAGCCTTATCACCGCCATGGGACTGGGTGAGCCACACGTACAGTATTCATCAGGATGAATGGGCCAAGGTCGTCCCGCAGACGGGCGTCGACCTTGACTCTATTGACTGATTGGCCGGAAGAGGCAGCAGGCAAAGATGAATGGCAAAGTATGAAAGACATTTGCCCAGCAGTGGGGCACATATTAACAAAATGCATTTTTAATTCACTCACTGATTTTGATGAGAACAACACGTTTTTATCCTCACAACACAAAGTTACACGCAATCAAATCCTAATCCATAAAAATTCTAATAATTAAAGAAGAATATCAAAAAAAAAACATGAACACTCAAGGGACAGAAGATTTGGTTGTACCGTTACACTTTCAAAACATGTTTACTTTTTTTTAATGGGTTTTCTTCTCTCTGATATTCGTTCCACCATCGAGCATGAAGTAAGTAATCCGATTTCATCGAATTTAAGAGTCTTTGCATTAAGTTTTTCGTGAACACAGCTAATTTGAATTATTCATTTTCCTATGTACAGACGCCAGCACATCAAGCTACCCGAAACTGTCATAATGTTTTCCTAATCAACTTTGTACCTTATGGTTTAGCGATAAAGTTGAAAACCTATTAAAGAAATTTGACAGTTTGTAGTAGCTTGACGTGCTGGCGTCTCGTCTGTACGGTAAAATCACAGCATATGCAGTACAAATTAAAAAATACCTACATATTTTATAAATAGCTGAGATTCCATTTGCAGCTTTCGTAAATCATCATCATCACTTCAGCCGAAAGACGTCCACTGCTGGACATAGGCCTCCCCCAAAAGGGGGTGTTTGCCATAATCGCCACGCTTGGCAGGCGGGTTGGCGATCGCAGTATGGTATGGTGGTGGAATGCATAGAGAACGCTGCTGCCCATTCTCCGGTATGCCCCTTATTCGCCTTTTACGACACCCACGGGAAGTATGGGGTGGTGCTATTCTTTAAGTCCGCTTTCGTAAATAAGTTGATATTATACAGATTGTTAGGTTAAACGAGGGACACACTTTGAGGGGAGTTAGTACTCATGAACATGAGCAACTTTTACTATGGGGCCGAACCAAAAAAAAACATCTACTGTTCAGTACATTTTGACGAGCTATGCGAACATAAATGTAGGAAACGGCTGATTTTTTTTTCGCGATTTCAGGGTTATTCCCATATTAAAAGTTGTTCATTTTCATGAGTACTAACTCCCCTCAAAGTATGTCCCTCGTTTAACCTAACGCTCTGTATATCCCAACCAAGGAAGGCCCAGAAGAATTAACGTAGATATTCGTTTGTATAAATGATCTACTTGATTAAACAAAGCACACCAAGCCGCAGTCAGTTGACTAAATACATACGTCGAAAATATATCTAACTAGCTGCGCCCTGCGGTTTCACCCGCAGAAGTGTCGATCCCGTGGAAATATTGGGATAAAAATAGTAGCCTATATGTTAATCCAGGGTATCAGCTACCTCCATACAAAATTATATCAAAATTGGTCCAGCCGTTTGAGCGTGAAGAAGTAACAAACATATAAACACACACACACCCTCTCACAAACTTTCGCCTTGATAATATTAGTGTGATTACCTATTTGGATACATTTTCAAGTCTGTATTACTTACAACATTTTTGATCTACCTATACATTTTATATTCTTCTTCCATAGGTACATAAAGAAACAAACAAACTTCTTAACCAAGTCTAATTCATAACATCAAAACTTTATCGAAATTGCGATCACAACAGGGAAACAAACACAGAATCGCTCACTCAACCGGCTACAGAGGTAAACATGTCTCAAGATATAGCAGATATCTTCAGATATGCCCCGAGGGTCGCTGTCACTGTGAGAAGGGGACAGAATAAGGCCCCCCAAGGTGTACTTGACGGAATGATTAAGAATGTCGGTCAAGCGTGTCGTATGCCTAACGTGTTTTGCCGGTGTGGAGTAACGATTCTGTAAGTCCCTGATAAATAGGTGCGTAAAAACGGGATACGTCTTTGGGTCGGTACCCAAAGATGTTACATCCCGTTTATCGTTTTTTTTTATAGGCTGAGTTTTTGAGACACATTTTGTAAAACAGTAGTTATTATAGGGGTGCTGAAGCCATGCCTCATCATTTGCCTTTTCCCAACTATGTTGGGGTCGGCTTCAAGTCTAACCGGATGCAGCTGAATACCAGTATTTTACATGGAGCGACTTCCTATCTGACCTCCACCACCCAGTTACTGTAATACGATACCCCTTAGTAAGACTGGCTGTCAGACTTTCGGGCTTCTGACTAACCGTAACGACTGTCAAAGATCCACGAATGACAGCCGGAACCAACGGCTTAACGTGCTTTCCTAGACACGGAGGGGTTACAGTATGTAAAGATGGTAACCCATCCACAGACCAACCGCGGCAAGCGTAGCTTAACTTGATCGATCGACCTGTGCGGCTGTTATTATTTAGCCACGGGCCCCTCGGGTGCTAAAGCCACGACTATGGGTAGAAAGTTTAGAGCTCCGCAGAGAACATTACTCACAGAAAAATGAAGGGTTCAAAAGGGCTTAGCAACATCACACTAATATTATAAAGGCGAAAGTTTGTGAGTGTGTGTGTGTGTTTACATGTTTCTTACTTCTTCACGCTCAAACGGCTGCACCAATTTTGATGAAATTTTGTATGGAGGTAGCCGACACCCTGGATTAACATATAGGCTTCTTTTTATCCCGATATTCCCAGGAAATCGACACTTACGCGGGTGAAACCGCCGGGCGCAGCTAGTAACAGATAAAACGGACTTGTTAAAACATAGAGAGAAATATTTGTCTTTTGTTAGGCAAACATTACTCTCGCACACGTGATTAATTTTAGCAAACAACTTATGAAAAGCGGAGCAATGTTCTAAACCACGATAAACAAAGTTTTAACAAAACAAAGTACCTATCAAAACCCTTTATTACGAACTCGTAAGTATCAAGATCCAATTCTGCGGCACAGGGGTACCAATTCATTGATTTACACAAATTTAGAACGGAGCCACCCTTACACCCATGCCATGGCAGGATCAATAGACACCTACCTATACATTGCCACCACCTATATACATTGTTGTACATTTGTTTAGCCCTGACAATGCCTTGAGGATATAATGGTAATGTTACAATACAATGGGCCCGAAAGAGATAAGCTGAAAATATTGATATTTTTTATTTGAAAGGACAATGCCCATTTTGTTAGGAGTTTTGGGCCCCTAAAAAACTTCGCGTGTCACGGAGGTTTTAACGTGGTTTTGTAGACCTAGAATTACCTTTTCATATCCTGAAATCGATTTTCAATTTTTCACCCTAGTTTAAGAGAAATGTATATTTTTTTAAATGCTGAAATTGAGGTTATAAAACAAGTTTTTTTTTTGTTTTAAACATATTTGAAATTAAAATAATAATAAAGTGGATCTTGGCATTTTAAAAAAGTTGACAGTCTTTGATTACTGTCACCTGTTCCGAG
Source organism: Mesoligia furuncula (assembly GCA_916614155.1). Taxonomy (NCBI): domain Eukaryota; kingdom Metazoa; phylum Arthropoda; class Insecta; order Lepidoptera; family Noctuidae; genus Mesoligia; species Mesoligia furuncula. The sequence continues at coordinate 28,750,494 of OU744794.1, forward strand.
TTTTACTAAGAATAAGCTGAGAGCAACAGAAGTATTTGGAAAGTGATCATAATATTATAACATATGTTTACAATTTAGAAGCTCATTGAATTGCTCTGCAGTAAGTACCAAGTTCCCAAGCAATAATGGCATTTAAACAAGAATGCATCGAGTCTATGTCGTTGAAGTCTGTCTCTCAGTAGCTTTTTCAAGTTTTGTGAAAATATCATCTACTTGAAATCCAGTTAAATCTGAATATGGGGCTTCTAGTTTCTACGCTCAACTCGGCAGCTTCAAATTGTAACGAACAGAAGTAAATACGGAGGAATAAATTAATTCAACTCGACGCAAAACGAACGGCACGAAACAATTTGATTGATGCATTGATTTGACAGTTAGATTGTCTAAGTGTGACCATGTTAAATATTTTGTTATAAATAATATTATTTACATAATTAAAAACATAATTATAAGCGCTGTTTAGGTATGTATGGGAGGTATTAACCTGAGCACTAAACACAATGCTGAAGTCTTTCAAATGTGAGCGTCGGATTTTGTGAATTTTTATTTTTGTACGGTTTTATAACATCCAGAATCTGGCAACCCGAATCAGATTAGACAATCGAATACGTGTGTGTGTGCGCCCACTCGTCTTCACAGAGCACTTATAATACTGCTTCTTCAAAAAAGTGTCAAAAGGCAAAACCGGAGCGTGTGTGCAGTTAATCAAATTCGACAGTCCACTTAGACAATCGGAAGGGCAACCAGAGCGTCTGTTTCCGCCTTAGCTCTTCGCTATAGAACAGAGGACCTCCACATCATTTAAGGGCCGTACGTTAGCTTCAAGCATCGCAGAGCTAAGACCTAGAGAATCTCCTAGTCATCATATTATATGTCTGTGGGTAGAATATACACTCCCTCAAATTATAATTCCTTCGTGTTTTATTTTATTTACTTCTTTTATTTTCTTTATTTTAGCCCGCCCGTCGTGTACTTCGCGACTAATCAGTTACATGAGAGTATTAGATAGATTACGACGGGGGAAAAGCTATTGTAGCCTATCTCCGGTCATTTTAGTCATTTTAGTCGGCGGATTAGTAAAATATCGATATTTTCAATCGATTACAATTATTTAATTGACATAGTCTGTCGTCTGGCAACATTCAGGTTAAGTTTTAATGGCGGAACTGATATAAATTCAATAAAATAAATAATAATTAGGTTTTCCAATGCTAGGGTAAAAGAAATCTTGATAAAAAAAACATGAACATGTAAAAATACGACTTAATTTTTGAGAAGTAAATAGTCTTGACACGACACCAAAACTAAAGGGCCCATTGGTGGTCATTCTCCTTTATGTTGGTAACATATTTAAGAAAATATTAGAGGACGCCAATGTATTATTTGTACAGTGGAAAGTTTAAAGTTTACTTTGTTCAACGAAAATATTATATTATTCAAAGCATAAGCAAAAAAGCTAAAATATTCAATGAATAATAAAAAGTCGTTTCACAGCAATATGATAACATTTGACAGGACAGGGAAGCCTTTCTGATTTTAGGTAAATAAAAATTAATACATACGTACTAGTATTTTTCATTATGTTCTTCAGACACGTTATTGAAACGGCATTAGTCGGAAATCACACTAATATTATAAAGGCGAAATTTTGTGAGTGTGTGTGAGTGTTTGTGGGTGTGTGTGTTTATATGTTTGTGGGAGCTAGGGTAGAATAATAGACACAAATAGGTTCGTTATTATATTTTTAGTAAGTGACACAGCAATATTTCACAACAATAATAAATAGCATCTTAGAATTTAAAAATAATAACACAATAAAAAAAATACAACATAAAAATAGAAATTCAACATTGCAACATTATTATTTAAAAAACATACCTGACAGTTCAGAGCACCGTTGTGCCGTGTCCGCTATCGAACAACTTCTGATCTATCGAGAGACAGTGCGCCCCTTTTATAGCAAGACTGACTCGTATAGTGGGGGCACAAGTAGTCGGTTACAAATGTTACCATACAAAATATTATTAAACAATTCTTAAAAATCATTAAATAATTTCTCTCTCACACGGCCATACTGACGAGCAGCCTTTATGGCTCGTGAACAAAATTCATAAAAAGATTTAAATCAGTTCTCTCAAATCATAGCTTAATAATGACAATTTCAGATAATAGTTAAATCACACGAAAAAAAAATTACTAACGGTCAAATCACATGACCCAATCACTTTTTAATGGCTGTTACATTACATGGCCAAATCACATGGCTATTGTCAAATCTCATGACAACCAGTACACATGCCAAATCACATGACATTGGTGAGATTGTCAAGCATAACCATAATCGTTGGCCGGACGCTCAGGGATATACAGGACAATCTTCAGAGTTGCGTAATACATAACAAATATAAAAGTTATAGTTTTCATTAAAAGATTAATTAATTATCTTCGGAATATTAATCAGAAATATCTAAAGAGTCTGTCAACTCACATCCCATGTCGGGAGTGACAATTCGCAAATTATCATGAGAGACATACAACTCATTGCCAGTTTTATTAACTCGAACTGTATATCTATCGTTATCATTTACTTGAGTAATGACGCATGGACCTTTAAATTTACTGTCAAGTTTGTTAATTACTCGCGGATTTTGTTTTACCAGTACTATATCACCGACTTTAAAAGGTATAATTTTAGCTTTAGTTTTATCATAATCCGCTTTTCGAGATTGAGCTAGCTCGTCCATTCTGAGTTTTGACTCTTGACGGCACATGTCGAGGTCCATACGTTCAACATCATTTAGCAAAGCTGATATAGCAGGAGGTGACTGATCGCAGCCCATTAGAAGTTGGAAAGGAGTATGACCAGTACTTTTACTAAAGGTGCTATTGATAGCCAACTGTACTTCGCCAACGGCATCTTTCCAACTTTTTTTTTGTTGTATTTTCAACAATAGTAAAACAGTTTGTCAGAACTTTCATAATCCGCTCAACCTGGCCATTTGCACGACTCACACCACTAGCAATAAAATGCAATTCTATAGACCAATTTTCGCAGAAACTTGTAAACTCTTTGCCGGTATAGGAAGCAGCCTGGTCACAAACTATACGTTTAGGGGTACCAAAAGTGTAAATTAATTGTTTTAATGCGTTTACTGTAGCTACTGCAGTCAAATTAGTAACAGGTTTTAAGTAGCAAAATTTTGTAAATGCATCTATAAAGACAACTGCGTATTGTTTGGTAGGTTTATTGCCACTTAGTTTGCCCGTTGTGTCCATATGGACTGTATGAAAAGGCGTAGGGGGCTTATCTATAGGGTGTAATGTAATCTGTCGTGACCCAGATTGACTTTTATTTATTTTGCAAGTCAGACAACTGTCAACGTATTTACGAGTATACTTAGACATATTGGGAAACCAAAATTGTTCTCTTATTTTGTCGAGGGTTTTTTCCCAACCAAAGTGTTTAAGGGCATCGTGATAAATTTGTATAATATGCCACCTATAACTTTTTGGAACATAGAGACGTTTCTTAACTTTATTATTAATAGAAATAATACGATACAATAATCCATTTTGAATTTCATAAGTAGAAGCTATATTTTTGTCGATACTCCCTTGTTTAATTGATTCGATTATATTTTTGGTTTCTGAATCATTATTTTGTTCTACTTCTAACCATTCACTATAATTTTGAATATTATTTATATTGACAGTTGATGGATTGCGACTTAGGTAATCAACATGGGGAATACGTTCTCCCTTTCGATACTCGATAGTAAAATCAAAAGATTGTAGGTAAGCCCACCACCTATGAACCCTAGGAAGCAATTCTTTTTTATTACGCGAGGCTTTTAGCGAGTTACAATCAGTAATGACTTTAAATGGCCTGCCAAGTAAATAATGACGAAAATGCTTAATAGATCTAACCACTGCCAGAGTTTCCAACTCATAAAAGTGGTAACGACTTTCGGTCTCAGTGGTGCGCATGCTAAAGTACTCCACTACTTTTAATTGATCATGTTTTTGGAAAAGAATTCCCGCTAGACCTGCGGAACTGGCATCTGTGTGAAGCTCGACAGTCTTAGCAGGATCGAACAAAGTTAGAACTGGTTCAGAGGCAAGGTACTCAAGGATTTTACCTCTAGCAGTTTCCTGCTCCGATGTCCAGTGCCATTTGACATTATTACGTGTAAGATTATACAGGGGAATCATGATAAGGGAAAAATTGGGAATAAACTTTCGGAAGTAACTTGCTAATCCACAAAATTGTCTTACTTGTTTTACAGTTGTAGGAATGGGAGCATTTAAAAGAGCGGAAACCTTACCCTGGCTTGGTTTTACTTGGCCGTTGGAAACAATCCTTCCCAAGTATTCAATCTCAGTTTTTAAGAACTTACATTTTTTTACATTGATGGAAAACCCTGTTTTCTGCAAGGCTTCAAGGACTAACTTCAAATGTTCTATACCTTGATCAATTGTTTCTGAATAGATCACTACATCATCAATGTAAATTAACACAAATTCATCTACGAATTGCTTAAGGGCTGTGTTGATGGCTCTTTGAAACACAGAAGGTGCATTACATAACCCAAATGGCATTCTTAGGTACTCATACTGGCCATCAGGGGTTACAAAGGCAGTTTTTTTTATGGAATTATCTGCTACGGGAATTTGGTGAAAACCAGCTGTCATATCTAAAATTGTAAAATATTTAGCCCGCGATAATTTACTAATATGATCATCAATAATGGGAAGCGGAAAATGATCACGAACGGTGTTGCTATTCAATTCCCTGTAGTCAACACACATTCGGTCACTGCCATCCTTTTTCCGAACTAGTAATATTGGACTTGCGAATGGGGAATTGCTATCACGAATTATATTGTTATCCTTTAAATCCTTAATAATGTTTTTAACTTGTTCACGCTCAGTAGGAGCTAATCGATAAGGTCGTCTTTGAACTATTTTATCCGGATTTTTTAATCGAATATTTAATTCACCAGTAGTTACTTGAGAAACCGCATTGCCGAACGTAAACATTTTAGAATGTGATCTCAATAAGTTGGATAGCAGTATTTTATGCTCCGAAATGATTTCAGGATTGATATCAACTCCGTCAAAATCAACATCTTTTTGAAAACAGTTTACACTGTAAGAGTTACGGTAGACTTTAGCAGAATTCCTTGAGAAAGTTACCTGAATTCCAGGTATTTCAAATAAATTTTGACCAAGTAATACGTCATACTGAATGTACCTATCAGGGACCAGAATAAAATCTAATTCAACGTTTATGCCATCAACACAGACCATACACAGCTTTTTACGCGATGAACGGAAAGCATTGTCTCCAACACCTTTCAGAAGAAAGGTTTCATAAGTTATTTTACCTCTAATTGAATCGCCAATACTTTCGCGCATTAGAGAGCATTCCGCACCACTGTCTATCAAGCAGGAATAATCGTGATTATCAATTTGAATAGTGTGTAATTCTTTCTTACTTAAAACCAAGCTATTCACGTGAGAGGCCTTTTCATCTTTAGTTTTCTTATTTAAGCGTTGAAAACAGTTTTCACTGGAATGCCCCTTTTTATTACAAAAAGTGCACGATGTTACCGGGGGTTTCGAACTAAATTCTATTGGTTTTGAACTGTTAGAATTGGTAGTAGAAGCTGAATCTTTACTAGGATTGCGATTAGTACCCGAACGACAGTCTCTTTGAATATGACCTACTTTGTGGCATTTGTGACAGCGTCTAGACGAAGTATCTGGAGTAGATACGTTTTTAGAACGCTTAGATGGGATATTGTGATCAGACTCTCTGACAGGCCTTTTTCGCTTATACGAATTTAGACTCTGAATTAACTGTGGCAAATTTTTCGGTGTAAGGCGAAGCAAATCAGAACGAATACGAAAGTCCGACATACCTGAAATAACTGCTTCGACGAGGCGTTGTTCAGTCATCTCCACACCAATCGCCTTCTTTGCCAGCTCCCATTTTCGAGTTGCGTACTCAGCAAGACTACCGGCCTGCTCACTGGTATAGTCCATAAACAGTGTTAGGTCGTCGTAGTAACGAGCTTCATCTGCAAAAGTTTCAATAAGACCCGTTTTGAGATCTGGCCAGCTACTAAGACTAGAATAATTACGACGTGCCCATTCAGCCGCACGTCCGCGCAAGTTCTTCCTAGACAAGTTCAGAATTTCTCTATCAGTCAGTTCATACTCAATTTTAAGTTCTTCGACGTTTCGACACCAAACTTGTATAGTATCGGTACGATCGTCAGGGTCAAAAATTGGCACATAGATATGCTCAAGACTGCGCATCCGTGGAGTAGGTCGCACATTTGGTGGATTAAAGGCTTTTGCAGTAGTATGAATTAATTGTGACATCATTTCTTGCATCATATTTTGCATAACTTTAATAGGTACAAAATCTACTCCCCTTGAATCACTGCTGCTATTGGCTGCCATTGAACCGCCGAGAGGTGCATCGCCATCATCTGGGGATGCCATAGCCCTATTGGTTGTACTTGGAGCTGCGTAACCCGTTGTCCTTTGTCCCAAGATTGGCGACTGATGATCAGGTGTACGACATTCTTGACATCCTTGCGATGTTTCTGCACCATCCTGTAGGAGCCCGGTCTCGACAGCTGCAGATTTATTCATTTTCCTGAAACCAAACATTTGTAGGCGTAGTTTTTGTTATCAATCCCACTTCTGATGTGGGAGCTAGGGTAGAATAATAGACACAAATAGGTTCGTTATTATATTTTTAGTAAGTGACACAGCAATATTTCACAACAATAATAAATAGCATCTTAGAATTTAAAAATAATAACACAATAAAAAAAATACAACATAAAAATAGAAATTCAACATTGCAACATTATTATTTAAAAAACATACCTGACAGTTCAGAGCACCGTTGTGCCGTGTCCGCTATCGAACAACTTCTGATCTATCGAGAGACAGTGCGCCCCTTTTATAGCAAGACTGACTCGTATAGTGGGGGCACAAGTAGTCGGTTACAAATGTTACCATACAAAATATTATTAAACAATTCTTAAAAATCATTAAATAATTTCTCTCTCACATGTTTGTTACTTCTTCAAGCTCAAACGGCTGGACCAATTTTGATAAAATTTTGTATGGAGGCAGCTGACACCCTGAATTAATGTATAGGCTACTTTTTACCCCGATATTATCACGGGATCGACATTTACGCGGGTGAAACCGCGGGGCGCAGTATTCAGATTCAATATAACAAGCTTTTATTGAATACTAATAACCCGCCCCTACTTCGCATGGGTTTTACAATTTGACAAAACTTCGAGTTTTTTGAATAGTTAAGTAATTGATTAGCAATTCTTGGAAAAGGTTTTAAGCTCTAAGAGTGTGATAGAAACATTTGAGATTGTTTTTGTTCTCGCTAAGGCTCTAATAAAAATAATGAATATGACCACAGAATGCAACTCAAAGAAACAAGTATTGTATTATTTTAGGTTAAATAAATATTTTTAATCCCTTTTGTTATGTAAAGAAAGAAAGAAGATTATTTTATTTGGAACACGCACAGGAAATACAAACAATAAAAAATCTATTAAATCTAACAAAATCCAAAAAAATATCATTTATTTAAGATTAAAACTAGCAAAATAGTGAAAAAAAAAGACGATGCCAAAACTCAGCTTGTTTTTTTTTTTTAATATCACAGCATCATACTGCGATATTAAAAGAAAGGCAAGCACCGCAGCGCTGGGATAAGAATGTCGTTAGTTATTTAATTAAGTACATTAGTTGGATAATAATATTATTATAGTATAAGTTAAACTTAAATATCTATCTATTAATAATATGAACTACGAGAAGATGATTTATTAGGTTTCTAGCAGCGCCCCGCGGTTTCACCCGCATAAGTGTCGATCCCGTGGGGAATATCGGAATAAAAACTATCCTATGTCCTTCCCCGGGGTGCAATCTATCTCTCAACCAAATTTTATCGAAATCCGTCCAGTGGTTTAGGCGTGAAAAGGTAACATACAGACAGACAGAGTTACTTTCGAATTTATAATAACAGTATGGATTGAGTTTAAAAAAATAGACCTACGATGACAAAATTAAAGTCATATGCTAACACTAATAAGTCCACAGTAATATTTAATAGCCCAATTTAATCAAAACGCACTGGTTTTAAGTATTCTATACCAAGTTGAACGGATGCACGTTGTGGTAATGCCATAAACCTGTCTAGGTACGTGCAAGTGTTGCCAATGGACTTTAATCTGGGTTAGTGGGTGTGAACCTGGGGTTACTCTTTAAAATAGTTTTGATTTTAAAGTGAAATGAAGAGGTGAAAATGATCTGCAATCAGAAAATTTTATAAAAATAAAGATTGCCTCTGGCTCTCAGAATGGATGGGAGAATTCTTAATTTTGTATCCAAACCCATTGATGGTGTTGTTTTGGATAAGAAATTAATGGCATTTTAAATTCTTGCACGTCCAGCTCCCATTTGTATATAGTAATTTTAAAACATCTTTCACAGGATGCACCCATAAACAATACAGCCATAATCAGCCTATTTATAATCTTCCCATTGCTGGGACACAGCCCTCCTCTCTGTAAGAGGGAGCGGGCCGTATTCCACCACGCGGGCCCGGTGTTGGTTGATAGATGTCACATGTCTTCGAATTTTTTGTTCTAGGACACGCCGGTTTCCCCACGTTATTTTCCTTCACCGTTTTGAGAGTAGTGGTGATGAAATCCGACAAATATGCTAAATGTGAAAGTTTGTGAAGATGTTTGGATGTTTGTTACTCAATCACGCGTAAACCGTTGAACAGATTTGGATGTAAATTGTTATATAGATAGACCATTTCCTGAATTAATACATGGGATACTTTTTATCCCGATATTCTTACGGGATCGGAACTTACGCGGATGAAACCGCGGGGCGCTACTAGTAATTTACATAAAGTAAAGTGCCTGTCTGGGTTCGAACCTACGACCTACCGTTCGACGACGTACCGAAGTCGCGGCCGTTACCACTGGGCCACCACTGCTCACTAGAACAGCTTCGTAGTAATTATGAGTTTAGGTACAGCTAGATTTTTAGTTGTTTATTTTTGTTAGCCTATTTTGTGTCCCACAGCTCCCCCCCTCCCAGCTTCCTCCCTTTTTTTCTTCCAAACCTCCCTGTCTTGTGCGATATCTGGCCATGTTGGCCCTGTTTTTTTTTAATTGTCAATGAACAAAAAAATAATAAACATCCAAATTAAGAACACCTTTTTTTGAAGTCGGCTAAAAATCAATGGAAACGAAGAGCAATGGAAAAGTTATACTTTAATTCTATTTTTTTTCTTAGCCTATATTGTGTCCCACTGCTGAGCAAACGTTTAGTCTCAGAAGATCCATTGGCCAGACCCATGGTGGATCTAGTGACGAATGTTTTCTTATTGGATCCTGAATTTAAAAGGCCTCCCCCTTTTTCTTCCAAACCTTCTTCTCTTGTGTGATCTCTGGCCATATTGGCCCTGCAATCTGTCATAGTTTGAAAGATTATAAAGGGGGATTTGGACTATAGTCCACCACGCTAGTCGAGTGCGTGTTGGTGGACGTTGCGCCAGAGCCTTGTTCGTTGAACAACAGGGGCAATTAAATTGCAATATTGCTAAGGGCGCATTCCATCAAACTTTCATACATAGAATAAGTCTTATACTGGGAATACATATTGAATTTTTGTCAGTTTTTAGGGTTCCGTTGCCAAATGGCAAAAAACGGAACCCTTATAGATTCGTCATGTCTGTCTGTCTGTCTGTCTGTCTGTCTGTCTGTCTGTCCGTCTGTCTGTCTGTCCGTCCGTATGTCACAGCCACTTTTCTCCGAAAGTATAAGGACTATACTGTTGAAACTTGGTCAGTAGATGTATTCTGTGAACCGCATTAAGATTTTCACACAAAAATAGAAAAAAAACAATACATTTTGGGGTTCCCCATACTTAGAACTGAAACTAAAAAAATTTTTTTTCGTCAAACCCATACGTGTGAGGTATCTATGGATAGGTCTTCAAAAATGATATTGAGGTTTTTTATATCATTTTTTTCTAAACTGAATAGTTTGCGCGAGAGACACTTCCAAAGTGGTAAAATGTGTGTCCCCCCCCCCGTAACTTCTAAAATAAGAGAATGATAAAACTAAAAAAAATATATGATGTACAATACTATGTAAACTTCCACCGAAAATTGGTTTGAACGAGATCTAGTAAGTAGTTTTTTTTTTAATACGTCATAAATCGTAAACCGTAATTTACCTTTTATTCAACCAACTAAAAAAATAAAAAAACATTTAATTTCATAAACATAAACCTTATGCATGAACCTGGATGTTACGGAACCCTCGGTGAGCGAGTCCGACTCGCTCTTGCCCGGTTTTTTCCATACTAGAACTGTCAGACGTCAATTTTATTCCACGGATAAAAGATATCTGACTTTGGTAAAATCAACCCTAAGTGCAATAAAACCATAGCCACTATCCTTCCAAAGAGAAAAATCCCTCTATAAAATAATTCAATCAAGTTAATCAAAGCTTACTTTACAAAGAGGTAACATTGTGACATTTTATTAAGGCACCCATAAAACACAAAGGAGCTGCACTAAGATGGAATGGATTGCTAATCCAGGTTCTACCTCCGTCGGAAGACTCTTCTAGGCTTTTATCCGCTGCAGTAGCTAGCTTACAGTTGTAATAGCATTACGTATTGTAGCAAAGAATAATTTAATAGTATGGCGTTTTTAACCCCCGACGCAAAAACGACGGGGTGTTATAAGTTTGACGTGTCTGTGTGTGTGTGTGTCTGTCTGTGGCATCGTAGCTCCCGAACGGATTTTGATTTTGTTTTTTTTTATTTTTTTTATTGAAGTCGGGGGACCGTTCTGTGGAACACCTTCTATTCTAAGAGGTCCCCCGACTGCTATATGAATTTATCTGTTTTAGTCTCGTTACCTAGATTCTTTAAGTTGGGGGTTTTTAAATTATTTGATCCTTTTCCAATTACTTACTGTTGAGGACAGCGCCATCTACCAGCATCGACAGCAGACGCAATGAAAAACCAAATGATGATCTACACAACAGACATGCGCCTACGTCACTCGTCAAGCTGAATAGTTCTTCGAACCACCGAGAGGAGGCACTGCTTCAAGCCTATATAAACGCATGACGACGCCAGCTCGGCCCTTTTTCCTACTTTCTGCCTCGACCCTGTTAGACATAGTCCCATAACCATTGTACATAATTATAACAATAAATTTCTGTAATCCAGAGTAAAATAAATCACTCATTTTGGTTGCCACTCCCTGAAATCTGAAAAGAACCCCTAAGAGTTAAGGCCACACCTTAACATTGGTCCTTCGAGCCGGATCTTCTGATCATCACCACGTTGTCAGAGGAAGCCTTCAAGGGGTGCCTGGCAATTCCTTCTTCTTCCCTTTTTATTCTGTGTGTGCTAAAATCGTACTTTTGTGTATACAGGAACGCGCGTGCATTGTTCACCAGCCTTGCCGCAGGAAAAACGTGAGTACCTTCTCTTCCCACAAATTGCCACAATGACTTCGCCTGAGGATATTAAAAAGCTAGCAGATTTAAGACGGAGACGGGGTACCTTAAAAGGTATGCTCACACAGTTCGAAAAAAGTGTAAATTTGTTAGTTGGTAGCGAAATCAATCCTAAACAGAAGGTAGAATTAGAATTGCGCGTAAAGTCTGCTCAAGGTTTGCTACAGGAATTTAGTAAAGTTCAATCGTCAATCGAGGAATTGGTGCCAGAAAAGGACATTCCGGAACAATTAGAGTATAGAGAGTCTTTTGATAATTGTTACTATAGTTCTGTTGCTGAAGCTAATTGTTTAATAGATAATAGCCAGGATAGTTGTGACAAACACAAGTGCAATTCCAATACGTTGGAACATAACTGCAGTTATTCCAATACGTTGGTAAAATTGCCAACTATTTCGCTTCCCAATTTTGATGGTAGTTACGATAATTGGTTGGAATTTAGAGACACATTTTCATCAATGATTCATAATTCTAAGCAACTTGATAATATTCAAAAATTCCACTACTTAAGAGCATCTCTGACTGGAAATGCGTTGCAAGTTATTAAGTCTCTTGAATTTTCTTCAGATAATTATAGTGTTGCTTGGGAATTGATTGAGAATAGATTCAATAATAATAAGTTGCTGATACACAATCACGTCAAAGCGTTATTCACAATGTCAACCATAACTAAAGAATCACCTGCCCCAATTAGGAAACTAATAGATACGGTACTTAAAAATTTACGAGCTTTAAAAACACTTGGTGAGCCTACCCAATCATGGGATACCTTGTTGATTTATATAATAACTTCAAAATTGGATGTAACTATTGAAAAAGAATGGGAACAGTTTAAAAACACTAGTGCAAGTGATTCCGAGAAAATATTTAATTTAGATTCACTCATACGGTTTTTAAAACACAAGGCAGATACTTTAGAAATGGTTAAAGTCAATAGTACTTCCCAGGCAGTTAGTCATAATTCTGTTAAAAAACAATCGCACAGTTTGGTTTCTACTCAGAACAATAAAAAGTTTATCAAGCATACCCGCACTTGTGTTAAATGTAAAGCAAAACATTCGTTGTATGGTTGTCAACAATTTTTGGACTTAAGTTCACAAGATAAGCTTCAATTCGTTAAAGATAAGAATCTCTGTATTAATTGTTTATGGACGGGGCACTCAGTAAATGAATGTCGAGCAGGGCCTTGCAAGCAATGCTATGGCAAACATAATAGTCTTTTACACAATGAATTTAATAGGGATAACATTGTATCCTCTGCTGTTCAAGCGGATCAATCTACAGCAGATGCACAAGTAGATAGGTCGCAACATACTTCGTCGTCAGTGGTTCAGACTTTTCACACAGTCGATAATTCACACAATGATAGTTGTAAAAGTTTATTGAGTAAACATACACTGCAACCGGTTTTGCTGTCGACAGCTTTAGTAGAAATCATTGGTAAAGACAATAAATATTATAAGGCTCGCGCATTATTAGATAACGGCAGTCAACACTGTTTTATCACAGATTCACTATGTAGGAAATTAAATGCACAACGTATACAGTCCACTTGTCAGATTAGCGGGATAGGACATTCAGTCACACAGGCAGTCCATTCTAGCGAAATTAACATTAGATCGATATACGGCGATCATAATATTATCCACATTAAATGCCTGGTTTTACCTAGCATCACGTCGACTATACCGGCCACAAGTATAGACGTAAACAAGATATCTATACCTAAAGACATTAAGTTAGCTGATCCAACTTTCTGTACATCTTCACACATTGATCTATTAATCGGTGCAGATTGTTTCTGGGACTTAATGCTTAATGGTAAAATTCGTTTATCTTCCGGACCTTATTTAGTAAACACCAAATTAGGATGGCTAATTTCAGGTCCTCTATGCACTAAAAACTCACACACAAGTAAAGTGCAATGTCATTTTGTTCAAACGACACACCTAAATGACCAATTAAGAAACTTCTGGGAAATTGAAGAAATCCCTTATGCAGGTCAACATCTTTCTACAGAAGAAAGTTCATGCGAAAACCTTTTCTCACAAACTACTAAGAGGCTAGCTAATGGTCGGTTTTCGGTTCAAATTCCACTAAAGGAGTCAGCGGATGTGCTAGGCGATAGTTATTCAGTTGCTAAAACCAGATTTCTATCGTTAGAACGCAAACTTGAGCGTAATCCACAATACAAACACATGTATAGTGAATTCATGCAGGAGTACTTACGCCTAGGACACATGACTCGCATCGATAACGATCATAAGATGCCATGTTATTTTTTACCGCATCACGGCGTTGTCCGTGAAGATAGCGTAACCACTAAATTACGTGTAGTGTTTGACGGTAGTCAAAAAACATCCACGGGAAAATCACTTAATGACATACAGTTTATCGGACCTGCATTGCAAAATGATTTATTTTCTATTCTGTTACGTTTCCGACAGTATGAGTACGTTGCGTGTGCAGACATTGAAAAGATGTTTAGACAAATTTTAGTTAGCGATGAGCAAAGAAATTTGCAACTAATTCTGTGGCGAGAAAAATCGTCAGATCCCCTTAGTGTGTACCGTCTTAACACGGTCACGTACGGAACAGCATCGGCACCGTACTTGTGTATTCGCTGTGTTAGGCAATTAGGATTCGAGTGTAAAGACGAATTAATTTCTCAGACTATTTTAGAGGATTTCTACGTAGACGATTTAATAACCGGGGCAAATTCGGAAGCACAGCTATCGTATAAATGTAACAGAGTAGCAGAAGTTTGTCAATCCGGTTGTTTTCCCTTAAGAAAGTGGGTAACCAACTCGCCGAACATAATTTTAAACACCACACAAAATGTTAATAGTTCGAAGTATTTGTCATTAGGTGAAAATGTATCTTGCAAAACATTAGGCCTTGGCTGGTACAATAGCAAGGATGAGTTTCATTTTACGTCAAAAATAAATATTGATTTTTCTAATGTCACTAAACGTTCAATTTTATCTGCTGTTTCTCAAATTTACGATCCTTTGGGATTATTGAGTCCGGTGGTTATAGTAGCCAAAGTTATGCTACAAAAACTTTGGCTTGCTAAAGTAGGCTGGGACGATGCTCTGTCTCAAGATATAGTTTCGTCTTGGAAAAAATTCGCTGAGTCATTATCGAATTTAGACAAATTGAGAATACCTAGATTTGTTTTGTGTGATTCACCTAATGTAATTGAGTTACACATATTTACCGACGCGAGTCAAACTGCATACGGCGCTTGCGCCTATATTCGCACATGTAATGCAAATGGTGACGTCACAGTTAAGTTGCTATGTGCTAAAAGTCGTGTTGCTCCGGTCAAACCGATTAGTATTCCTCGCCTCGAGTTGTGTGGTGCACTTATAGGAGCGAGATTACTCGATAAAATTAAAAAATCGCTCCGAGTTAAGTTCAATAATATTTTCTTGTGGTCAGACTCCACAATAGTGTTGGGTTGGCTTAGAATGTCTCCTAATCAGCTCAAAACGTTTGTACAGAACCGTGCTGTGGAGATAAATGAGTTAACAAACAATAAGTGTTGGTTTCATGTCAGCGGGATAATGAACCCAGCAGACTTGTTATCACGAGGTATAGCATTAGACGAATTAAATGCATCACCTTTGTGGTGGAACGGACCGTTATTTTTGCAGGAGAAGGTAAATACTTGGTCACACACACAAAACGGCTTAGGTCAGACACACACACAGACACATACACTACCCGAACTAAAATCGAGCATTGTTAGTGTACCAACCTGTGTTATTAGTCCGGATAACGTAATTAATTTTAAAAGATTCTCTTCATACAGTAGACTTCAACGCGCTTGCGCATTCATGTGCCGCTTTATACATAATGCACGCACAAAAGATCACACAAAACGTAATACCGGATCATTATCAGTTGATGAGCTAAAGAATGCAGAAACATTACTCATCAAACTGGTACAAAGAGAATCGTTTCCTCACGAGTTAAAAGCGTTAATGAATAAATTACCTATTAAACCATCGCGTAATTTATCCAGCTTAAACATAACTTTAGATAACAATAATATAATACGTGTTGGAGGTAGATTGGGAAATTCAGATTTTGTGTACGAAAAGAAACATCCAATATTGTTATGCAGTAAACATCACTTTACCTTATTATTATTTAACTTTCAACATATAAAATTATTACACGCGGGACCACAACTACTTTTATCGCACGTCAGGGACACCTGGTGGCCGCTAGGTGGCAGGAATTTAGCGAAACAAGTTGTACATCGATGCATTAGATGCTATCGAATGAAAACTGTCACATCACAACCAATTATGGGTAATTTACCTAACGAGCGATTGCAGCCCGGTTTTCCTTTTTTACGGTGTGGAGTAGACTACGCCGGCCCTATGTACATACTTAACCGTAAGGGTAGAGGGGCGAAATTGGAAAAGTGTTATTTATGTTTATTTATTTGTTTTTCAACTAAGGCTTTGCACCTGGAACTTGTTACTTCATTATCATCCGAGGGTTTTATTCTGGCACTAAAAAGATTTATCTCACGAAGAGGTAAACCTTTACAAATCTTCTCAGATAATGGTAGGAATTTCGTGGGTGCAGCTAAAGAATTTACACATTTTTTAAATAACTGTTCTCATGACATAGAAAACTTTAACACAGAGAATCAAATTGAATTCAAATTTATTCCTCCATACTCACCTCATTTTGGCGGTTTGTGGGAGGCGGGGGTGAAATCATGCAAGCACCATATTGTTCGCGTAATAGGGAATGCACATCTTAATTTCGAGGAGTTCAGCACGGTTTTAGCACAGATAGAAGCCGTCCTGAATTCCCGTCCCTTATATCCTTTATCTTCAGATCCTGATGACTTCACTCCCCTCACCCCTGGGCACTTCTTGATCGGGCGACCGATGACAGCGCCAGCAGAGGATGACGTCATGACAGTTGCCACACACTCACTGTCACGCTACCGGCGTATCGAGCAGCTCAGACAACACTTCTGGGCTCGATGGTCAACAGAATACGTTTCAGAGCTGCAGAAGCGTTCAAAGTGGAAGGAAACCAAGGCGGTTCTTTCACCAAACTCACTAGTCCTGGTGAAGGAGGACAATTTATCGCCTCTAAAATGGCGATTGGGTCGAATAATAACTATGTTCCCAGGCAAAGACGGCATTCCCAGGGTGGCTTCCATTCGCACTGCTACAGGCGTCATCGAGAGGGCCTTCTCCAAGATCTGCCCTCTTCCACTCTCCAGCGACGACGCCGACGCTTCAGTCATGCCAGCGGCAGCCCCTTCATCACAACCTGGTACCTGTTGAGAGCTATGATGAAGCTCTCAAAGCGGCGGAGGATGTTGAGGACAGCGCCATCTACCAGCATCGACAGCAGACGCAATGAAAAACCAAATGATGATCTACACAACAGACATGCGCCTACGTCACTCGTCAAGCTGAATAGTTCTTCGAACCACCGAGAGGAGGCACTGCTTCAAGCCTATATAAACGCATGACGACGCCAGCTCGGCCCTTTTTCCTACTTTCTGCCTCGACCCTGTTAGACATAGTCCCATAACCATTGTACATAATTATAACAATAAATTTCTGTAATCCAGAGTAAAATAAATCACTCATTTTGGTTGCCACTCCCTGAAATCTGAAAAGAACCCCTAAGAGTTAAGGCCACACCTTAACACTTACATTTAATTTTATTAGGTATTTTTTTGTGTCGGGGGTTTTTTAAATTTTTTGTATTTACATTTAAAAAGGTGGCTATGGTTTATTTTAATGGATTTGTGACTTTTAGGATAAGCCTTGTTTCTTAACATACAAATTCTGCAAGTTGTTTGTTTGTGCACAGCACCGTAACTCGGTTGGTTGAAAGTAATTTTCATTCCAAATCTGAACAAGTATCTTACGGGTGGAGCTAACAATTCACTTATATCAATTTACTTATATTTATTTAAAAAAGCACTGCCACATCACGTAACTAATGCTAGAATAATCTTAATAACTACAGCATTGATTATATATCTTACAAGCCTTACAAGTGGTACAACCTGTACTTCTTTCCTGTATAATATTTTTTTAAATGTCTTTTAGTATAGATGAGAATAGAATAGAATACTCCTTATTATGTACACCATATAAATTACATACATAAATATAGAAACTGTACAAAGGGTGACACAATGGGCGGTCTTATCGCTAAGAGCGAACCACCTATCCACCAACCACCACCTTTTACCAATGCAGCAGAGAGAATCTTTCTCAAATCAAAATTGTACATATATACACTCACGCTTTTTCCAATGGGAGTAAGCAGAAACTACAGAACGCCATCTGCTACGATCCTTATACTCTTTTTGCTTCGTTTACGTTCATACATCTAACAACAACGTAAACACAACTAATTATTTATCGGAATCTTTTCTAACCATTGTAAAACTTCTTCAGTTTTCTTAAAAAAAAATCCAAAGCTCTCTTCAACATTACTTGGAAAAGTAATCTACCTGCACCCAAACTGCGTAACACACTATCAATCGGAATCTAAACAATTTTGAAGCAAACTGCCAATCCATTACTTCGCAAGTTCGAAAAATGGGTCTGCTCAACACGTAAGTAACGCAATGAATGTTGTTGAAATGTCAAAATGAAACCGAATCCGATTGATAATGTGTTACGCAATTGCCCCCTGGAATAAACTGTCATAACACGGTATTCCTCTTCACATTACTGCACAATTGAGCTACTACCGCCGGGTCCAAACCCACCTAGTTTAGATAAAGGAATCATTCCAATTAGCCAGAGCAAATACCTAGAATTGAATACAGATTTACGCGGCGTGCTTGTGTCAGTGAGCAGAGAGGAACAATAGGTCAAGTCTTTGTAATTGTGTTACACCAAATTATAAACTACTAGCTTCCGCCCGCGGCTTCGCCCGCGTCTTCGCCCGCGAGGTATCTCGATAAAAACTATTCTATATCCTTCCCTGGTATGCAATCTATCTTTCTGCCGAATTTTATCGAAATCCGTTCAGTGGTTTAGGCGTGAAAAGGTTAACAGACAGACAGACAGAGTTCCTTTCGGCTTTATAATACTAGTATGGATTTATGAGAAATTTATTTTATTTGTTTATTTCAGACGACACAGACCCGTAGATAAATACCTTAACCTAAACATTTATATTTGTACTAGCTGTGCCCGCGACTTCGTCCGCGTGGAATAGTGACTTTTCGGGCAGCATATTTTGAATTAGATATACCGTCTACAGACCGGGCATTTGCTGTCCGAACCCTCTGAGAACTCAGGCGAATTTCCCTATCATTGAAAGTCTCAGACTCACGTGATAGTGCTTGAGCTTCACGATCGGCAGTGAGACGTATTTCTCGTTCTTCCTGTGTTTCCTGAGACCGAGCATTTGCTGTCCGAACCCTCTGAGAACTCAGGCGAATTTCCCTATCAGTGAAAGTCTCAGACTCACGCGATAGTGCTTGAGCTTCACGATCGGCAGTGAGACGTATTTCTCGTTCTTCCTGTGTTTCCTGAGACCGAGCATTTGCTGTGCAAACAGTCAGTATTCAAGTGAATCGCAATAATCGAATCCGCCTATACTCTCCAGGATACGTGCGTTCGCAACGAATAACTGAATCCTTATGGCAGCGGCACGTTTTTTTTTTTTTGAAATGGTCGTCTCATAGTTCAACCTGAGGGGTTATCGACTGCTTAACCGGGCTTTCCTGTGGATGCCTCAATAAATTAAGGCCTCCAGCCAGGGCATAATACACTTATAAACTTAACTACACAATATAAACTTAAAAACTAAGCGACTACACGCTAAGGGCACCCCCTGTGGGGTACGGACCTCGGCTTAGGGCGTCGCTGGGAGAGGGCAGCAAGGGACAGGCTGGATCGGAATTATGGCAGCGGCGTGGCTCTCAGCGCGCTTTATATAGCCACGGACGCGCAGGTGCGAGGCGTGAACGTACTCTGATAGAATACCTTAACAAATGTTCGCCGTGATTCTTTAAATTGACATAACTTTTTTATTTATGAACCGATTGACATGAAATAAACACTAAATGTTAAGTGAAGCTTATTACAATATATTAGTGAAAACTGCATCTAAATCGAATAAGCCGTTTCTGATATTAGCGTGCACAAACACACAGACAAACAGACAAAAAAAAAATTAATTACAATTTCGGGTTCGGCATCGATTTAATAACAACCCCTGCTACTTTTTTTTCATATATTTCCATTGTACAGACACCACTTTTCTACAATTTTATTATATGTATAGATTAGAAATACCTATAGAGTTAATCTTTAAAAGGAAATGCGGTCGGTGAGACTTTTTGAAAAAACCTAAGTAAAAAGTCATAATTCGAGGTTTGGCTTTCGCCTATTTTCTCCTCCAATATTAAGATATTTCATAAACAGAATAAGAAGGATATCTGTGTCCCTATGTTTCTCTTTTTTCATTAATAGTTGTCAAATTTGTACAACACTAGGCCTCTGTTGACAGCGGCAATTTCGAGCATTTCTTGAGGTTCTAGTGTTTATAAAAGTAATGTATCATTAAAAAGGAAAACATAGGGACACCATATACATCGTTCTTATTCTGTTTATGAAATATCTACTAAGAATTGGTCCAATATTGGAGGAGAAAATAGGCGAGAGCCAAACCTCGAATTATGACTTTTTACTTAGGCTTTTTCAAAAAAGTCTCTCCAACCGCATTTCCTCTTAAAGATATTAGTCGGCAAAATCTCACATCACATTCAATCATACTGTAGACTCAAAACAGCTCGTGATCGTAAATACATAATCCATCTCATTATAAAAAAAAAATCTCTTTTGGACTATATATGGTCAAAGGTAAAGTTCTTAATGCTAAACTGACAACTAAGTCCCGCTGGAACCCAGAATCCATTTAGAGTTACACCATACTTTTTGTTATGGATAAAAACCAAAACACATCCACCCTTTCGTCGATATGGATATTCGATTTACTTAAGTCAAAAATTGGATGCCCTGCGTTTTAGCGTTTATTCGCATGCATTTCCTCATCTGGTCCTACTGAACTTCTCTGTAGTACGTCTGCACTGAATCTCCACCGTCTAACGTCGCACTGACCTCCAATTATAATTGTTTGGTATAACTATCTATTGTTACGACGAGCTGAGGTGGAATTGTAAGCGGATAGATTGTAGCTTCGGAGGTCAGATTGGAGTTATTGGAGCTCAAAGCAATAGTTGTCAAGCACGTACTTTGTAACTTTGACTGAATTCAAGACGAATTATTTGAAGATAAAGAGCTACGAGTTTGCTACGCCGTAGCAGGTGGTGCTACACCGGCTACGCTGTCGTAGCAAATCTGTATAATAAGTTCGGAGACTGATTATTTATTTATTAAAATCTCCCTCATTATATAATTCTCTGTGATATAAGGAATATTATGAAAGACACAAAAATGTTTTAAATCGAACATGTTTTTAGGTAAAAAAACACAACTTCAGATCGGATTTCCTCAAATCATGGTTATATGCATTTTTACGTTCTGTTGAAACTAAAAGTGTCGGTCAAACTCAAACTCAAACTCAAAGCATTTATTTCAATTAAACCAATTACAGGCACTTTTGAATTGTCAAGGGGTCGGTCAGTCAGAAAGATGAAGCTAGTTGCCCATTCCAAATCGTACGAGAAGAAAGGGCAAGAAACTCCATGGACACTCTTTTAAATCAAAATAATATGGTTACAAAGTCTTGTTTACATCATTAATGTTAAAAATTATACATGTGAGAACGATGCAGAACGTTAAAAGCGTCCGTAATGAAAAGACGAAATAAAAAAAATAAAACAATTCAAATAGGTATTAAATTAAAATAAGCCTTGGCAGCAAAGAGATGACCAGTCCCTACTGACGGCGCCCGTTCACGAACATGACGCATGTATTAGCACCATTCAGCTCAACCATTTTGAAGGGAGCTAAATGATCCAACACACGCGCCACCATCAGCGAGACATTTGAGTGAGCGTGACATACTCTCAGCTGCCAGGGCACATTCAAGTCAATAAAAGGCGTACCCAGTAAATGGAAGCTTTATAGTATGTGCATAGTACTCACACATGTGCTATGTAATTATACAATACTAGGTGATTGAATTTATATAATGCAAAAATAGTATTTTAAAATCTTCAGCAGCTCCAACTGTGTTTTTCAATGCTAATCAATTTATTTGTGCGTCCTTATGGAGCAGGACCAGCGTTCAGCCAAGCATTTTTGTCAGTGATGTAATCCCCCAATATATAATATGCCTGGCTGCACAGTGTGCGTTTTATACAAGATTTAAATTTTGTTTCATCGGTAATAACTGAATAACAATTCGATTTTTTTAATCGAAATATAAAAATAAATTGAAATGCCAATATTGCTAACCGAACTATGATTCCAGAATACATAAATTATAAAAAACTGCAATATTCAAATTCTCTGTAAAAATAACATGGAGATTATTTTTTCAAATACGATGAAATAGTAAATATGCAACATATTCGTTTTCACCAGTTTTCCAGGTGTCAATGAATAGGATTCCTGCTAGGATTAGGTACGGTCGGCAGCAAAACTCCATCAACACTGTCATTTTTACATGTTATTAAATTGACTACAATTTTTTTCAATAAACTGCTTTTTAGCTTTCACATTTCACATTTTATATTCTAAAAATTGTACTTCTGCTGCAATTTTGAACAAATATTTTGCTCAATAACTAAGATTAAAAATACTGAAGTGTTTGTTAAAGTGTTTGTTAATCGACTGGACGTTGACCTGAATTTATTCTCGAGCGAATAGTTTTGATCACACGTTCATCGAAATTTCTAAAAACTGATAGGAGGATTTGACTAAAACTGTATTTGGTGCGAAAACACGTAATTCCAAGGTCCCTGAAAACTAAAACACAAGGAGAAAAAACTAGGTTGACTCAATCCGCCTTTTCTTTCAGATTTCATTGCATAGAAAATTTAGACAACAAAAACCTCGTATATTGAAAATATCACCTCGTATATTGAAAATATCACCTCGTATATTGAAAATATCACCTTGTATATTGAAAATATCACCTCGTACATTGAACAACTAGCTGCGCCCCGCGGTCTCACCCGCATAAGTTTCGATCCCGAAGGAATATCGGGATAAAATGTATCCTATGTGTTAATCCAAGCTATAAACTTATCAGTGTGCCAAATTTCATCCAACTCCGTTTAGTAGTTTTTGCATGAAAGAGTAACAAACATTCATCCATCCAACCAAATTTCATCTAAATCGGTTCGCGGTTTAAGCGTAAAGAGGTAACAGATAGACAGACAGACACACTTTCGCATTTATAATATTAGTATGGATTTGGTACTACCTACTTATTTATAGGCAAGAGGACACTGCTGGCCTATGAACACAGTAATCCTTGTAAAAATAAAAAAGACAAAACAAAATCCATGAAAAAGAGGTAAAATGTTGTAAAATACCCTATTTTGTTTGGATCGCACTAAACGTACATATACTTAAGGGTCCCTATCAGTTTCGCGGACAAAAAACAGAAAAATCAGTTTTTTTCAGCGCAAACTCAATATCCTTAAGTTATCTAGTTTTTTAAAAAATACACAAGTATTTATCACCTATCTATCTAGTAAGTGTACGAAATTAAGTTTTGATAACTACTTAATATACATTTCCAAAAAAAAAAAAACTAATACACGTTTTTACGTTATCACGAAACACCAAGTTTTTCGATTCCTTTTTTAGCTAACTGGTAGCGAATAACGATCTGAAAAAAAATCCTAAATACTAGGCATATAGTATATTAGTAAGTGTACGATTTATTTTTTTTAAGTTTAATGAATTAGTACTTGTAAAAAAATGTTGAGTACGCTGAAAAAACCCAATAAAGTCATGCGCAAAACCGTTGTCTACGCGTAAGAATTTATTGAAAATAACAAAAATCGTAAAATATTTTAAAAATTGAGGTATTTATCTACCAAACTCAATTTTATATTTTTATTTTGACTACTAATTTAATTGTAGCAAAATATCTAAATAATGCCTTATAAACGAATTTTTTATTAAGTAGTTATTAAAACTTAAAATTCGTAGACTTACTAGATAGATAGGTGATAAATACTTGTGTATTTTAAAAAAAACTAGATAACTTAAGGATATTGAGAAAATTGCGCTGAAAAAAAATGTTTTTTTCTGTTTTTAGTCCGCGAAACTGATAGGGACCCTTGATAAGAGCTTTAAATTTAATTTACTGACAGACAACCCACACCGCTGGGTCAATAAGGACGACTTTTTGAAAATTTGGTTAATTAGGATATAAAAGTTTATATAGAAGTTCGTAATTTTTGCCCAACCGTAACCCGAACACACCTTTTGGAATAAACATAATTTGGTACAAAATACATAAATTCATCATAATCTATACATATAATAAAATTGTAGAAAAGTGGTGTCTGTACATCTATACATATAATAAAATTGTAGAAAAGTGGTGTCTGTACAATGGAAATATATTTAAAAAAAGTAGCAGGGGTTGTTATTATATCGATGCCGAACCCGAAATTGTAATTAAATTTTTTTTTGTCTGTTTGTCTGTTTGTCTGTATGTCTGTTTGTCTGTTTGTCTGCTGTGTTTGTGCACGCTAATATCAGAAACGGCTTATTCGATTTAGATGCGGTTTTCACTATTATATTGTAGTAAGCTTCACTTAACATTTAGTGTTTATTTCATGTCAATCGGTTCATAAATAAAAAAGTTATGTCAATTTAGAGAATCACGGCGAACATTTGTTAAGGTATTCAGCGAACGCACGTATCCTGGAGAGTATAGGCGAATAGTTGCTTTCGATTATTGCGATTCACTTGAATACTGACATAAGCGGTTCTTTCCTGGATTTTTGGGTATTTACTTATCTTAATTTTTATTCAGGGTTTGTAAATAAATATTTTAAGCATTTATTATAGGTTAGGCACTCATTTCCCTGATTTTCGGTATACTTATCTTAATTTGTATTTAGGGTATGTATATAAATATTATAAGTATTATATTTGGTATAGGTTAGGCATTTCTTTTCTCGATTTTCTTTATCTTCTATCTATATATATATATATAAAATGGTAAACTGACTGACTGTTGATATATCAACACACAGCCCAAACCGCTGGTCCTAGAGACATGAAACTTGGAGGGTTTGTTCTTTGTAAGGAGTAAGTATCCACTAAGAAAGGATTTTTGGGAATTCTACCCCTAAAGGGGTGAAATAGGGGATGGAAGTTTATATGAAAGTCTGTCAGTTTTGAAGTTAGGATCTTCAAGTTTTGTGTTTAGGCTGAGGATTTAAAATTAATTAACAAGTGTCTCAGCGTTGTGTATGGAAAGTCCTTAATTTTCGAAGTAAAAATCACAAAATTCAATCTAGGCTTATGGTTGGAAGGTAACGCAACGCAACGTAAAAATGTAACGCAACGTAAAGGTAACGCAACGTAAAAATCTAGGCTTATTTATGGTTGGAAGGTAACGCAACGGTATTGTTAGAATTTCAACCCTTAAGAGCGTTTACGCCGTACGGCATTTCATACAAACTTTCAAGCCCTTATTTTTCGAAATGAATGAACCGATTTTAATGAAACTTTGTACGCATATGCAAAATACATAGGTCTAAAAAGTTAGTAGAGAACATTTTTGAAAAATAGTGTTACAGCCAAATTAGACCGATTTTAAATAGAAACAGAGATTTCCAGTTATCGTTTTTTAAATAAGACATTTTGAAAATGTTCTCTACTAACTTTTTAGACCTTTGTATCCTGCTAATGCGTATGAAATTAACATCGGTTCATTAATTTCGAATAATAGGGGCTTGAAAGTTTGTATGAAATGCCGTACGGCGTAAACGCTCTTAAGGGGGTGAAAAGGGGAATGAAATTTTGTTTATAATTACTGGTCCTAGAGATATGAATTTTGGAGGGTGTGTTTTTTGTGAAGAGTAGGTATCCACTAAGAAGGGGTTTTTGGAAATTCAACCTTTAAGGAGGTGGAAAAGGGGGGATTTTGTTTGTATGAAACATCTTATTCCTTGAGTTAATAACCTTGAAACTTGGCACGAATACTTATCTAAGTAAATTATGAAGTTTGGCAATTTTTGTTTTTCTAAACTACTCTCTAAAAAGGGATTGGGGATTGGGGGGTGTCAAAATTTGTATGGAAGAATTTTAACGCGCTGTCCGATTAGCTCGAAACTGAGTATGTATACTTAAAACTAAAAATAAAGACTAATGTGTATCAAGGTTTTTCGAAAATCTACCCCTAACTGCGTGAAAAAGGGTAGTCAATTTCACAGGGGAGTATTTTATTACGTGGCATGATTAGCTCGAAAATTGGTATAAATAATGTTTGAGTCGAGTCATCGAAACATCCTGCCGGGTCAGCGGGATTGTCCGAAAGGGTTACCGCTCGCGCTGGTCCGGAACATAAAAGGCTAAGGAAAGAACATGGCTGGGTTTTAGTCAGTAAGAGTTTGACACTTCCTTCTGCTCCACCCAGAGCGGGAGGGGTCATTTGATGATTTGCCACACGAAAAAAAAAAGTCATCGAAACATCCCAGACGAATGTTCAAAATTCCATCCTTATGGGGATAAAAAGAGGGGACACTGTTTATATGAAAAATCTTATTTATTTGGTTTATAAACTTTATAGACTTCCAGAAATACTAACTTTAATTTCGGAAGTCGGTGTCTTTGGATCTGTATTTAAGTTTTTTGCCACCGACTTCCGAAATTAAAGTTATTTTTCACTTTGTAGTGTTTTTTTGGAGGTCGGTTTTTTTTTGTTATAACGTTTTTATTTCTCACTTTTTAGTGGCTCTGTTTATAATGTATCTAAGTTATAAACAGAGCCACTATAGAGCTATAACTAGAGCTATAAAACGCACACTATGCAGTCAGGCATATTATAAGTTAGGGGATTACATCGCTGATAAAAATGCCTGGCTCAATGCTGGTCCTGCTCCACAACCACAACTAATTGATTAACACTTGAAAATACTGTTGGAGCTGCTGAAGATTGTAAGATTATCTTTGCATTGTATAAACTCAATTTCCTTTGCATTGTATAACTGCATAGCACAGATGTGAGTTCTATGTAAGTATACCTTCTTTACCATTTACCGGGTAATATGTCTTTCATTGACTTGAATGTGCCATGGCGGCTGATAGTATGTCATGCTCACACAAATGTCTCGCAGACGGTGGCGTGTGTATTGGATCATTTAGCTCCCTTCAAAATGGTTGAGCTGAATGGTGCTGATCTATGCGTCATGTTCGTGAACGGGCGCCGTCAGTTGGGGCTGGTCATCACTCAGCTGCCTCGGCTTATTTTTAATTATTTTATTTTTGGATTGTTGTCTTCTTACTATTTGCTGTACTCTGGACGCTCTTAACGCGTACGTATTTTTTTACATCGTTCTCACATATAATTGTAAATTCAACATTAATGATGTAACTAATATTTTTGTAAAAATACAATTTAAAAGAGTGTCCATGGAGTTTCTTGCCCGTTCTTCTCCATAGGTACCTACGCTTTGGAATGGGCAACTAGCTTCATATTTTCTGACTGACCGACTTCTTGACAATTCAAAAGTGCCTGTAAATGGTTTAATTGAAATAAATGGTTTGAGTTTGAGTTTGAGTTTGAGTTAAAACATCCTAATATCAACTTGCTCATCGCCTTTACCAAAATATTGCTTTTCCCGATGCATGACTGACATTAATTGTTGAGGAATTCTCCTGGTATTTCACCATCAGCTCCATTTCACCATTCGCATTGTGACGAGCATAAATTACTTAGCAACCATGTTAAAGTAATCGAATCGCAACCCGTGAAATACTTATTATGGAGTAGTTCCGGTGGCCATCTGTGGTCTTCATCATCGGTTCCACTTCACCAAATAGTGCTTTCGAGAGCAAATGCACGAGTTACTGTAAAAATTGCCCAAATCGCTATAGGTGTGCCTATAATATTTAAAGAGTTCCTTCGATTTCTCCATTATCCCCTCATCAGATCCTGACCTGATGACAATGGGACCACCTGGAAAGTATACCCTGAAAACAAAAAAAAAATCAAATCGGTCTAGCCGTCTTCGAGTAATCGGGAACGTACATAAAAAAAAAGATTCCGACGAATTGAGAACCTCCTGCTTTTGTTGACGTCGGTTAAAAATAAAAAAGTGTGTTTTAGGGTTTTTCAAAAATCGACTCCTACCAAGTTGGAAAAGAGTAATAAAGTTTATGGGTTGGATTTTACTGCTTGCTTCCATTAACTCGAAAATGGGTATGGGTCTTTGAGTCAAGTTATGAACACATGCATCCCAAACGATTTTTCAAAATTCCATCCCTGTTGGAGTGAAAAGCGGGGATATAGTTTATTTGAAAAGTACAAAAACTCTTTGATCTATAAACTTAAAAATTGGCCCGAATACTTATTTATCTAAATAAATGTTAAGATCATAAACATAAATTTTCGAAATATTAGGAGGAAAGTACGAATTTCACGCGGACGAAGTCGCGGGCAGAAGCTAGTATTATACATAATTTCAGGTATATGTTACCAGGAATTCATGAAACATCTGGACTCGTCTGCTAAAATCTGAATGCTCCATGTCAAATACAATTCCTTGAACAAACATACCTACATCTACGTTACATCCCGACCGCATTGTACCAGGGCCCCAGTAGCTCGAGGAGATCTATTATTCCGAATTTCAATAGACACAAAGTTCGGCACGTGACCGATGTCCGTTGGGAGACTCGCGTGGTACTTGTTAGTTAGGGAGGTTATACACTGGCTGGCACGGCGATTGAATTGATACTGGGGGATTAATTTGAAAAGAGTTATGTAGGTAGATCTTGGCTCACAGTAGTTACTCATTGCTAATTATGACCCTGAGGTCTAGTAAAATAGATGTTGCCACACAATTTTTGAAGTGAAAATGTCTTTAGGCGCGTTGGTTTTTTGAGATGGGTAAAAACCATTGATCTCGCGCCACTGTTAGCGTAAGCGACACTGCGCGTGTTTTGTTTATAAGACGATTCAAACAATACCCGCTTCGGATGAGTTCGGCTGTCCTCGGGATGTACTCGGTTTTAATGTATATCCGATATGTCAGTGAGTGATGGCAAAGTATTCTGTTTGTGTTTTGTGTTCACTTCTGTCGGCACTCCCGGAGTGCCACTGTTTTTTAACGGAGATGGGTTCAGGCAACTTTTCCACTTGCACTTCAAAAGGGTGGATGTTTACTCAAAGTCATTTATTTCAAGTAGGCACTTAAAAGGCACTTTTAAACGTCAAAAATTACGATAAAATAGAATTGATTCTAGTCGCCCATTCCAAAGGGTAGTTTTCGTGTGGAGAAGAATGGGCAAGAAACTCCACCGTTACTCTTTTAAAATGTTTTACAATATTTTGTATACATTAATTATATAATAATATGTGAAGACGATGCACCTAAAATAAAATAAAACTACTATACCAAAATAGGTAAAAGAGTTAAAAATGAAAACATGACATAAATTAATTATCTAATAGATACATGGTGCTCACATATTTACAAACATGGTAAAAATAAACGATTTTCATTTAAATAAAAAATTACAAGTCAGGGTGTGAGTTTAAGTAATTACAGAATATAAATCAACGTCAAAAAAAAAGAAGAAAGAATCAATTTTACAGTTAAATTAGCAACCAGTTTGATTTTGTCTAGAATCTAGATTGTCCCATGGAGCAGGACCAGCATGTTTCCAAGCGTTCTTATCTTGGATATAATCTTCTAATTTATAGTATGCTTGTTTACAAAGTGTACGTTTAATGTGAGTTTTAAATTTTCTTTCATTTAATTGCAATATTTCACAAGGTATTTTATTGTAACATTTAACACAGTACCCCATAAAAGATAATCTAAAAAATGGTTGATGTATTTTTTCTTTATTTCTAGTATTAAATTTATGTCTATCGCTTATTTTATTAAAAAGATGTAGATTTTTCTTACATACATAATATTTTCATAAACAAACTCCATGTCTACAGTAGTATTATTTTATTTTGCAGCCGTGAATCACACATTCCTGCTTATTTTATTAGAACGGTGTAATATTTTTTGTTTTTTATTTTGCTGAATACGTTGTGTGCCCTTTCCTCTGTGCTAAATAGATTTACTATTTCTTTATTTTCTTATTTTCACTGGAATTAATCCTGAAGTCCCGCTCTGATTATTTGAAAGTCTATTGCATTCAAAATAAATTTATTTATTTTCATATGAATTGTCAAAAACATAAATCGCACTAATATTATAAAGGCGAAAGTTTGTGAGTGTGTGTGTGTTTATATGTTTGTTACTTCTTCACGCTCAAACTGCTTTACCAATTTTGATAAAATTTGGTATGGAGGTAGCTGACACCCTTGATTAATATATAGGCTACTTTTTATCCCGATATTCTTACGGGATCAAACTTATGCTGGTAAAACCGCGGGGCGCAGCTATTTCATTCATAATTCCGAATGCTTCCAAAGCAAATACGTTTATCAGTATTATTTCGATACATGTTAGACCATTATAAGCCTGGTAGGCAATGTTTACTTAGGCAAATAGTTTACCTAATTACCGATACAGGTATGCTTTGAGGGCATATAGCAGCGTACACATGATACATGAATTACATAGAAATTTCTCTGAAATGAGCGATTTCTATTTATGTTAATACGCACACACATTTCACCTAACACGTTTACAACGCCTTATGTGAAAAATATCGTATTACTTATATCGTTTAGTCACTCTGTACCTCAAATTTTGTGTAATACTGTAATGTGTAACCATTTATTTTCCCAAATAAATCAAAATAACAGTAGGTAGGTTACTTTAATTGACTTCTGTAAGCTAAAAGAATATCTCTTTAGGACAAGAGATATTCTTTTAGCTTACAGAAGCCAATTGTTCCGTAGAGATAATAGGTGTCGGAAGGATACTATCACTGACCAGGGGGCCACTTTGGCAGTCATAAAAGGATAACATTATGAATCATAATATGGCGAAGACAGTCCGTGTTTATCTTTTTTTCGCTGAACTAAGTAGGTAGTGCAGCATTAACAAATCCTGTATTATTTTTTTTGTCATCAATCCTTCTCGGAGTTGATATCCAACCTCATTTTTAATACAGGCCATGTATTAACCGAGTCTTTAACTATAGGTGTAGCGGCAGCTTTACTATTCTGCATACAAATTTTTTAAAGTACTTTCTTGGTGTAGACCTTGATGTATTTTGATACAATCTTCCTCTTTTTAACCGACTTCAAAAAAGGAGGAGGTTCTCAATTCGACGGTATGGTTTCTTTTTTTTTGTGTTTGTTACGCGATTACTCCGCCAATTGTGGACCGAATTTCAAAATTCTTTTTTTGTTCGAAAGGAAATACTTCCAGATTGGTCCCATTTTTTTCAAAATCTAGTTCTGATGATGGGATCCATGAGGAATTGAGGGAACTCCTCAAATAAAAAATACCCAAATCGCTACTGGTGTGCTTATAACTTTGCACACCAATAGCGATTTGGGTATTTATTATAGTAACTCGTGAATTTGCTCTCCTAAACCACCATTTGGTGAAGTGGAACTGATGAAGAAGACCACAGATGGCCACCGGAACTACTCAATAATAATTATTTCACGGGTTGCGATTCGATTACTTTAATATGGTTGCTAAGCACCTTATGCTCGTCACAATGCGAATGGTGAAATAGAGCTGATGGTGGAATACCAAGAGAACTCCTCAACAATTAACGTCCCTGCGACGGGAAAAGCAATATTTTGTAAAAGGCGATGGGCAAGTTTACATTAGGCTATTGTAACTTAGATACATGATAAACAAACCCACTAAAAAGCGAGATATAAAAACTTTTTAACAAAACAAAAAAACACTACAAAGTGACAAAATGACTTCAATTTCGGAAGTCGCTGGCAGAAAATAAAATATAGATCCAAAGACACCGACTTCCCAAATTAAAGTTATTTTTCACTTTGTAGTATTTTTTTTTTGGAAGTCGGTTTTTTTTTTGTTAAAAAGAATTTATTTAAATTATGAATCGTTGATACGTCAGATGTTTTTTTTTATGCTATCATGGCTCACTTGATAAAAAACTTGTGACGTGTTCAGATATTTTTTCTTGGAAACGAACGCCGTAATCTATAAAGTTATATTATTACCTGGTTAATTTGTTATTGTTCTATAATACAGTTAAATTGTTTTGAATTTTCCGTGGATTCAAGGTGCGTATTTTACTATTTTTTCCTTCTGGGTTATTTATTGCTTTTCATGTGGCAAAATTTTTAATCGATTTCGTTCTTCGCTAAAGGATCCTCGCTACAAGATGTGGTTAACTAAATGAGTCTCCACTGCTGATGGAGAACTAAGGGTATTTTTTGTCCTTCTTTGGTACGTAATAATTGTTCTATGCTGTTTTTTGGGGTATATGAGATTCTGCTTTCTTCACGGGTCCTTATGGATAAATTTTACCCCAGGTTAAGGCCCCTTTCTGCAAGCCGATACACTCGGCTTTCCCCCTACGACCCTGTCTCTTGCCAATAAGTAATTCTGCAATTTCCCGGAGCAACAGCCGATTCGTACTGATGAGCAGAGCCGAGCTGAGCCGGATTCGCCGGTCGTATTCGCCAACGGAGACTCCTCTCTGTTGGCGAATACGACCGGCGAATCCCGTGTTAAACAGATACTATTTTTTCCCCCTATTCTTTTATTACCTAGTTTGTTGTAGTCTAGTTTTTTTTAAAGAAAAGAACCACTGTATTTTTACATCTAATACGGCAGGCGTGTTACCCTTTTTTCTTTCACGCGCGCGGAACTTACATGATTGCAATCACGGTAAAAATCGCGTCGCGTGTCTAAATCTTTGTACACTATCCTAAAGTATTGTTTACAATATCGTCACAGGTTCCAAGATTTTTTGTCATTTTCTTACTTGTTATGTTTTTATTTTTTTTATATTTAATCATGTTCGGAATTTTTTTTAAGAAAATTATACGTATTTAATAGCGAAAAGTGTTTCCTTCCATCTATTTTCGCTACAGTAGGTACTCGTAGAATCAAAGAGATTGGGATTGGATTTGAATTGGATTGATTGGTATTTTAGCACAGACAAAAAAAAATCTGAAAAATCCTTCGCCAATGGGATTTTATACGATTAACTTAACAGTTAACTGTCCATTATTATTCATAATGTTATCCTTTTATGATTCTGCCAAAGTGGCCTTTTTAGGCCCTTGGGAAGTATGTTCTAAAGTACACTATTAATAGTAGATCTAGATAGCAACTTTGCACAAGGTTTCCTTATAGTGTTGCCAAGATGTACGGCAATTTGGAATGTCATAAGTTGTACGATAGCTCATGCATGTCTAAATTACGTTAAATGTTGGATAATTTTGAGATTTGAATAAAAATTGCTATAATGAGATAAAATTAAATCACTAACTTCTTTCTATGTTACTTTAATATAAGAAGGAGACTTGTACTAATAAATTCATGACAAAGAGCGTATTAAAGCCCCGTAAACTTTTGTTGATGATGAATTCATGGTAAACTTTTGTTGAGCAACAGTTGATCAACATTGTTGATGAGCAACGACAAACTTACTGGAAACAAGGAAACAAAATTTATAAATCTAATAAATAAAATATGCATCTAAATATTGCCCGCGGATGTAGGTAGTGTCCTCTGTATCTAATGTATTCCACACTACTGTGTGTTAATAACCTGGTTGCTAACTCGTCCACACACTTCAATAATTGTTGATAAACAGATGTTATCGCTCGCCGAGCGAGAACTTGTCAACATGCCGTGATCAACTCTGCAACATGCAGTACCATGTTGCCATGTTGATTAAACTTTGTATAGAAACAAACGTGTACCATGAATACTGGGCTTAAGAGAGTGCGGATGTTCCCACTGTGTCTTGAACTCGTGACGAGAGTAGTCGTCCTGCCCGAATTGTCGTGGCATTCACTGTTAAAATACCGCTGCACGATGGTTACGTATTATAATAACTACAGTTATTCTAACTATTTTCGATATAACTACGGTTGATTCACATATATTCGTAACACATATTGGTCGACTGAACTACGATTAACGAACGATTAATCTAATGGTTTTTTAAGATATTGGCTATTTCAACTATGTATGAAATAACTCATGGACCTAACAATAACAGTGTCAGTGAATCGGCCGTTAGTTCTATCAACCTTTTTTTGGTTTATTAATTGTAGCTGAATAAACCGTAGGTGAATAAACCGTAGGTGAGTTGGCCGTAGGTGAATTCTCCTTTATGTATTTCGTTCATTAGTTATTACAAAATTTGGTGAAACTATCTTTAGGTATTTTAAACAGTAGGTCTTTTGACCGTAAAGTTATCTCGAAAATAATTAAAATAACTTTAGTTATTATAATACGTAACCCTGCACGATTACTGTCGTTGGCGTGTCTTGTTTTAGAAGAAAGAAACGGTAGTCGTCTAAACACAAAACATAACAAAATAGTCACTACTCAAAGCTATAAGAAACCATTGTTTACTGTTTGGACTGCAGGTGCTACTAGTATTGTCTATAATATTAATGGCATTGACATATGTTATCAATCTGTTACATAATCAAGACCAGCGGCAGCGGTTTAGACAAAAATTTAAAAAAGAAACATCAAAATTGCTTCATTAGTTTTTGAGAAAATCGCGGACATACAAACATACATACACACGTGTCGAATACAGAACCTACTTTTTTGGAGTCGGTTGATAAAGACAAAATAAAATGTATTACGGGACATTTTCTTTTTATTATATTCGATTGTACAGACGCCAGCACATCATGAAGCTGCTACAATCTGTCAAATTTCTTTAATAGATTTTCAACTTTATCGCTGAAGCCGCGCAGTTTCAGGTAACTTGATGTGCTGGCGTCTACGATAATTTTGTCGTCAAAAGGATAATCGACGGGGAAATTCGACAATTTGAACTTTTGGAGCTGGCAACTTATACTGAAAGAAACGCTGTCACTGTCTAATTTCTAGAGTACCGATTTTATCTAGGTACAGAAAAAATTATTTCATTATAAACTTTCACTGGCTCATGGGGTTATTGATATACCGTAACACATACATAATTATGTGAACACCTTGAATTTGATTTTAAAAAACCATTACCTGTGTGTTTTTCAATGGATATCTTTAAGCCTTTATCGTTACCACAATAGCTAAAACTTAAACACGATAACGTTCAAATGAGATTAACCTCAAATAAAACAAAAAGCCTAAGCAAATAACAATTTACCAAAACCGCTAACACTTGCAATACTGTGGCTGCAGCCTTAAACTATCTAGTAGCAAAACGCGCCGAGGATTAGGAGCTTAAGCACAAGATTACCGAGCAAGCAGGCGATCGGGCGATTAGAATGGTTTCAACTATCATTTACTTAACGGCTAGGGGACTTAAATTAGAGAAAGAAAATAAGTTTATTTCCGGTAAACATTATTTATTTATTTATTACCTTTACAACATCATAACAGGTCTAACCTAATGCGATGGTGTGGTATTTATATACTTACAATATTAAATTAACCTAATAAGGAACTTCTATAACATACTACTTATCCTAAATTATATAAATCTCATACATAACAATAACACAGAACAACTATTATATTAACTTAGTAACATTTAATACATATTACTACACATTTATTTAGAATACAAAAACATATTTTGCTGTCACAACTTATGTGTAGCATAATATAAATAATAGTACCCTTGCGAGTTCACTCCTAGTACATGTAAATACGTCAATTTGTATGTGAATTTTAATAATATTGTGTATTGCTCGGGTTAAAGGTGTTTTCGCCAGTAAGTTGGTCCGCGCTGGCGGTACCAGCAACAGTGGTGGACGCCGCCGCCTCCACACGTAGCGGTCTGGTACACAAATACTAAGCCGTTGTAGTACTCCCGGATTATTTTGTATTCCGCGGAGTAGTTTAATTAGGTACTCAACAAGAGCGAACTCCCGCCGTACACCCAGCTGATTGGAAACATGGCGCAGAGAAAGAACGCAAATACAAAATAAGAAGGGAAAATATGCGCCACATTCACGCAAAACGGTCGCTTATGTAGCTAATGTACCCTATTAACTCAGCGGGCATACAGCGACCTACGCGTTCAATATAATAATGAAGAGACGCCAGCACATCAAGCTACCCGAAACTGTCAAATTTTCCCAATCAACTTTGAACCTTATGCTTTAGCGATAAAGTTGAAAATCAATTATAGAAATTTGACAGATTGTAGTAGCTTGATGTGCTGGCGTCTGTACTGAGAGGACTGCTGCGGCTGCCGTGGCGTTGTAGTGCATCAGGGATGTTTGCGGATAATAATATTAATGGTTTTGCCATTAAAGAATAGATGTGCATCCCTGATAACGCGTGTTCGCGCCAGCACCAGCATTCTCAGTGTGTTCGCAGATCGGTGGGATTGGCCTATCTGACCTCTACGACCCAGTAACTGGGTAATACGATACCCCTTGGTAAGACTGGTTGTCAGACTTTCGGGCTTAACGTGCTTTCCGAGACACGGAGAAATCTTGGTGTGTGAAGATGGTCACCCATCCACGGACCAACCGCAGCAAGCATAGCTTAACCTGATCGATCGACCCGTGCGGCTGTTTATTACTTAGCCACAACCCCCGAATTGTCAAGGTGTTATCCAATGAAAACTCGTTGTGATATGGTGATCTCCAGAACAGACTCGTTTGATTGGCCAATCCTGTACCAAAGTCAAAGTCAAAGCATTTATTTCAAATAGGCACTTAACAGGCACTTTTGAACGTCAAAAATTACTAAAATAGAATTGATTCTAGTCGCCCATCACATCACGAAACGTCAGTCTAGTGTTAATTTGCGATAAGTTCACTATTCTCTATCACCAGCCACACACTCAGATTTTTAATGTCATGCAAAAAATTCTCTTTACACACAAACTTCATTGTACACTTAACACGTCATGAATAGAGGCCCACATTTCCATCTCTCCTAGTCGTAATTTCCACCTCTCTGGCCGCATTTCATAGCAAAAATGTAAGCCTTTTCACGGTTCCAAAATTAGTTTTTGGTCTTTCACGAAACACCTCAAAGAGTTACTCAAAAGTTTAACTGTAAGAAATTGTGCTGCCTTTGCCGATGCCGAGCCTTTTTTTCGCTCGGAGTGAATCTAGTTGATAATGAACAATTAACACTTTGCCTAAGAAATTCGAGGGAGAAAGATGTTTCTGCGTTTTTAAATTTTGGGTTGTACTGACTTACTTCACATTATTAGTCTTAAAACAACCCAAAATATTTAGGGCCTTGCTTTTAGGCAAATATAGAGAAGTAAGTGATACATGAACATACCTCTCTAAGGAATTGATTTTGGTCCGCACTTTACTGTCAAAAAATGACATATCCGACTGTTCGGTTCGCAGTGGTGACCGCGTGGGAGCAGTGATGGCCCAGGGGTAGCGGCCGCGACTTAACAAGTTGTAGGTCATAGGTTCGAACCCAGACAGGCGCTTTACTTTGTACAGATTCACACCACTGCTCTCAAAACGGTGAAGGAAAACATCATGAGGAAACTGACTAACGATCTACCAACCCGCACTGGGCCCGCGTGGTTGATTACGGCCCACTCACTCTCACCGAGAGGAGGCCTGTGTCCCAGCCGTGGGAACATTATAGGCTAGATTATGCAAGCTTATATTAGGTAAAGTCTGGAGCAGAACTTCACGCTATATACGTACTTCATACTAGTACGTTCTCCGTTCTCGTAGACGTTTGAAGTTCGACCCAGTGATTCAACATTGCACAATCTCACCTACCGCACGACTGTTTAAACAATGACTCCTTCTATAATTTGACGTAAGTTCATTCTACCCGTAAGTTGTATGAATAAAATCTGTGACAAAAATCTTTACGATGTATTACTCTGCTATAAAGGAAACTCCTGCTACACGTTTTATGGGACTTAAAATTATGACTATAGTACTAACGTAAGTTAATTATATTACTAATGTCATAACTTTTACTGCTTGGCTCGTAAAGTAAATATTACGATAGCGGAATCCATAATCCAACTGGCACAGGATGATAAGTAGAAGCGTTGCCATTTTGTTTTATTGCTAGAACGGCTTCCATTTTGCTCGCAAACGGGTGATACATGTGCTTGAAAGTATTGCTTCGTCATGCTTATACAGCGTTATTGGTAAAACATTAACAACCTCTTAAAAAATCATTGTACTCATCATTATAAACAACTTTTACTATGGGACTAAACCTGAAATCGCGAATTTTTTTCGCGATTTCAGTTTTGGTCCCATAGTAAAAGTTGTTTATAAATACGAGTACAATGACCTGTTAAGAGGTTGTTAATGTTTTACCATTAACCCTGTATTGTTTATTATTTTTCAAGGTTGGCTACATATCTGATGGAAGATGCGTCAGGCGTAAGTTCGTTTACTTCCAGTTAGTGTGTTACACACGGGCGACTGCCGTCGACAACGTGCCGTTCGTGTATTTGGGTACGTTGCTCAAATACATGAGCGGCACGCGCACACACTTATTACGCTCGACGCACTAACGCATCATCGGTTGAGTGTGTAAGGTTGAATATTTTATTATCTACTTGTCTGTTCTGGCATTACTTGAGCGACGATACGCGACGCATCTTCAGTCAAATACGCAACCACCCTAAATCTATACATATTATATAAGAAAGTCGTGTTAGTTACACTATTTATAACTCGAGAATGGCTGAACCGATTTGGCTGAAAATTGGTGGGAGGTAGCTCAACCAGGAGACGGACATAAGATACTTTCATCCGGTTTTTTTTTTGTTTTAGAA
This sequence comes from Mesoligia furuncula, assembly GCA_916614155.1. Taxonomy (NCBI): domain Eukaryota; kingdom Metazoa; phylum Arthropoda; class Insecta; order Lepidoptera; family Noctuidae; genus Mesoligia; species Mesoligia furuncula. The sequence continues at coordinate 28,789,126 of OU744794.1, forward strand.
AGGAGCGGTAGGAGTAGGTTAGAAGTAGTGTAGGAGTAGGTTAGTTAGGAGTAGGGTAGGAGTAGGTTAGGAGTAGGATAGGAGTAGGTTAGGAGTAGGTTAGGAGTAGGGTAGAAGTAGTGTAGGAGTAGGGTAGGAGTAGAGTAAGGGTAGGGTAGGGTAAGGGTAGGACACCACGCGAACGAAGTAGCGCCGGGCAGTTAAAAATAATTGATATGGCAAAACAACGTTTGCCGGGTCAGTGTCACATGTTATAAAACTTTACACGATAAGAACGATTTACGCCCAGTTTCTGGATCGAAATTCAACACATAAATTGGCTAAGAAATTGTCAATCGCGTAAACAGGTGTGATTCGTTGAATTTATTATCAAACGCCGATATTCGTCGATATTTTTTCGTTCCGGAGGAAGTCAAAGTGACGGACTGCTCTTTATTTCTTCATTTATAGTGGAACTCTTTGTGAAAGAACTCGTCCTGCTGGTCGATTCTATAAAAATCTCACCGTGAAAACTTAGGTGAAGTGAGTTTGTTTTTGCTAGGAATTGACACTATTGACACTACTCCACGCTCACTTCACCAAAGTTTTCACGGTGAGATATTTACAGAATATCACCGCTGGTCAGTATTCGTACTACCACATGAGTAGACATTCCGTTTGTCTACTCATGTGGTACTTGCTACTTGAACCCGCTTTGCCTATTACCCTATTACAGGTGTGCATCTTCATCTTTTAATGTCAATGGTACTCTCTACTGGTGTCCATTGAAGGTTGTGACTAAATATTACATCAGCTTTTTTGCCATAAAAGAAACCTTTAAACAATCTCTCATTTCGTCTCGTCCCCTGTTATGGTGGGTCCACACGATACAGACTCTCATCAACTTCTATAGAATTTTGTCTGTGCAACAAAGCAGTATAGACAAAATGTCGGTGTGTCAGAAAAGTCTAAAGTCTGCATTGTCAAAATTTTTCTCAAACAAATACGCGAACAGCGTATTTGTCGGAGCAAAATTTTGTCCATTTTTGGGTACGTCTGTGAGGTCTGTTCTTAACGAAGTTCGCCATGATACTAAATAAAAAATTTCGGAACACTACAGATTTTTGAAAATCCAAGTCTGAACTAATGCAAAGAGATGTTCACATTACTCAGTCTACAAAGTCTGTACAGATATCTGTACGACCAAAAGTCTGTATAGTGTAGACCCACCGTAATTGACAGAGTTGAGGTTGTACACTTTCTTTTCCACGTTACAATTTTCAATAGAGCATCGTTAGCAAAAAACAGACATCTAAGGTTTTCCCCTGTATCGTCGAAACACAGGCGGAAAGATCAAATCAGTTGTTCGGGGGACCGGTTCCCGTCTTATATATGTTGCGTCCGGGCATCAAATACGTAACCCAATGGTGCAGAAATCCTTTTGATTCGTGACTATACCTTCTATCTAATGTCCTTTATTGCCTACTGCTAGATGTATCGTCTCGATTCGACTGGTTCACCAGTTAAATGCTTTGGACAATTTATTGCTGACGACCTTAAGGATGATGCCGATGATGAGCTCGCAGGGTATTGGCGTTGCGAGTAAATGTGCTGGGAGCCTACTCTCTAAGTCCGTCAACGAAGATACGGGCCCAACCGAAAATAGTTCGAAACTTCACAGTAAACCCTACACCCGGTTAAATTTTACTTTTTCGGACGAGTGAAAACTCATCGGAAGTAGGGACGACTGTCAAATCGTGATGTCTTTCATTCTTATGTGGGGCCCTAAAGTAATCTTATATCCGTAAGTGATACGGAGTAGGAATCCCCCGTCACTTCGGCCTGCTTTGCTTTTTTGGTTATTTTTAATATAATTTTGTTAGTTTTAAATGCTCCTTTTTAACCCCCGCCCCGACGCAAAAACGACGGGGTGTTATAAGTTTGACGTGTCTGTGTGTGTGTGTGTGTCTGTCTGTGGCATCGTAGCTCCCGAACGGATGAACCGATTTTGATTTTGTTTTTTTTGTTTGAAAGGTGAATTAGTCGGGAGTGTTCTTAGCTATGTTTGATGAAAATCGGTCCAAGATGGCCGCCGCCACAAAATGGCGGATTACATATTTTTTCACAACTCCCTCAATATGGGTATCAAATGAAAGGGCTTGAATAGTAGAATACTATACACTATAGTAAATTTCAAATCCAAGATGGCCGCCACCACAAAATGGCAAATTACATTTTTTTTTTTCACAATTCCTTCAATACCTATAGGTATCAAATGCAAGGACTTGACAAGTAGAATAATGTACTTACACTATATTGAAAGGGAATGAGGAATAATAATTAACGAAATGAAAACTAAAAACTTAAAAATTATTTTTTTGTCTGAACAATGCCTTAGATTGATGAGGAAAGTGGAGTGATGACTGGTACCTACGACCACTGAGCTTGACCATTTTATTACGAATGGAATTACCCTACTTATCAAACGTATTTCTACATCACATAATGTCGCAGTCCCATTTTATAAACTAGATCTGAAATACCTAAGATATCTACTTAATAGCTATGAAATACTTGTACTGTAGGTACGAAAGTTGAATAACTAAAGGAAGAACTAGAAAAAGGATATAATAAAACAAAAAAATCTGTTTAGTCTTAAAAATTATTCTTTAAGTATCTATAAATTAATAATTATTTTTTGACGGATAAAAAACCTGATTAAACACTAAACTTACTACTACGAATATTAAAACGCAAGAAAATAAAAGAAATGAAATACAAAAATTAAGGAGTCCCTACAAAAAGCATGAAATAAAAAATTAAATTAAAAATTTTAAAAACCCCCAACACAAAAAAAAATTAAATTAAATGTAAGTAATTGGAAAATTTCTGAAAAAAAATTCTTCCATATGAATTTATCTGTTTTAGTCTCGTTACATAAAGTCTTTATGTCGGGGTTTTTTAAATTATTTTATCCTTTTCCAATTACATTTAATTTAATTTTTTTTTTGTGTCGGGGGTTTTTAAAATTTTTAATTTAATTATTACTGTTTATATTTCCGGTGCGTGTTCCAAATAAAATATATTTCTTTCTTTTTTTTCTTTCCAGATTGCGGACAGTAGCAACATAGACATGACGTCGATATCCGTGCGTAAGCCCCATTATGAGGGATCTTACAAACACCACCCTGTATGTATTGGAATTTAAGTACAAACATAGCTGTAATGGGCCCTGGTATGTCCACTTGAAGAGACAGTCATTTGTTTAAAACCTCTCCATAGATTTTTTTTGTGTACAGGTCGTGTCTAAGTGGGTAGGCGCCCCGTCGCGCGCAAACAAAAATGTTCTGGGACATTCTAGACTAAGATGTCACGCGGAGAGCGGGACATGTTAGTGGCATAAGTTAAATAACATTTGTAAGTATTTTTGCAATTGGATTAACTGGATCAAATTACAAAAATAATACTTACGTCTTATAATTAAAAAAATAATATCATAACCATTTAAGCCGTCCATTTATAATCCCACTAGCTTCTGCCCGTGGCTTCGCCCGCGAGGTATGTCGATAAAAACTATCCTACCTATGTCCTTCCCCGGGAGGGATGCAAATTTTTATCGAAATCCGTTCAGTGGTTTAGGTGTGAAAAGGTAATATACAGACAGACAGAGCTACTTTCTTCTTAAAAGAAAAGAATGAAAGAAACGGGACTGGAATCCGCGCAGTAAAAACTGCTCCGCAATAATTATTATACAAAACATAATCAATTGCATGCAATAAACAAACGTCTGAAGGCTAAAATCTCAACAATAAAACAGCATTAAGGTGTGTTTAAACTTGCCACTGGGTAGGATGAGTTATAGAGGGGAGGGTTAGCAAGAAAAATCCGGGCAAACGCCGCGGCAAGACCGGGCAACTTCCCATCTAACCACTTAAAAAGTTTTATGCAAACTTGTACAGTAGGTGGGCGTAAATATGACGCATTGATCTTTAGCGAGAGACTGTCACACAGGAACGAGTGACAGAGACGACACTCTACATAGCTAGAACTCGATATGCCATATTTACATTGAGCTCCTTCAGTTCTGAGTTGAGTTGCACGATTAGTGTAATAAAAAATAAAGTCCTGTACCAACCGGGGGTTGTTCTTGGGTACACTTTCATAGTACAGACGCCAGCACACCAAGCTACCCAAAACTGTCAATTTTTTTCAATCAACTTTGAACCTTACATGTTGACGATAAAGTTGAAAATCGATTAAAGAAATTTGACAGATTGTAGTACCTTTATGTGCTGGCATCTGTACATAACGTCGCCTTAAAGTGAAAACCTCGGGAATGCAATACCTCGTAAGTAGCATCACACTAATATTAAAAAGGCGAAAGTTTGTGAGTGTGTGTGTGTGTGTGTGTTTATATGTTTGTTACTTCTTCACGCTCAAACGGCTGGACCAATTTTGATAAATTTTGGTATGGAGGTAGCCGACACCCTGGGTAAACATATAGGCTTTTTATCCCGATATTCCCACGGGATCGAAACTTATGCGGGTGAAACCGCGGGGGACAATCTTATAGTATCAAACAGTTCTGGATATAAAAGCGGGTTAAATTCCCATCATCATTATTATTGAGATCTCCTATTTTCAAGTCGGTTAAAAAAACGTAAAAGACGTTGTACAAAAATTTTACAGCACGCAGTTCTTTCATCCACCTGAAAAGTTACTTCTTTCACACTTAAGAGGTTTTCACTCTAAGGCGTCGATAAAGGGATACCTGTTGGTTAGTGCCTCCTCATCATTTAAAATTGTCTAAGGGGCCTCTGCTAGTTGGCTTTGCCCGTCGTACGCCTCCCAAAGGTCTTGGACCCGAAGGTCCTGTGAAAGACATTTTTACTATAATAATTATTTATTTATCATCACAAATATTGTAATGGACAGGAAGTGCTTCATCATTCATCATTTTAGCCAAAAGATGTCCACAGCTAGACAAGCACCGCAACTTCGACCGGTTCTGTGCTTACCGTATCCTGCGGCTTTCACAAGCTCAAGGTCTTTGGCCAATAGTCTTAATATTTTTGTGAGACAGGTGCGCGAAAAAGACATACAATACCAGTGATACGCGTCACCAGGCATTAAGCCATTACTGACAAATGCGTGCACTGACTAGACAGGTCTACTCAAGTCTGTGCGCTTCTTGACCTCTGAGTTTGTTTCGGCCTTTCTTCTCAGAGTAGTCAGAAATAAACTTACTTATCTACATACTTACAGAAATAAAATTATTTATCATTTATTCTGTTTTTTATCATTTATTCTGAGCTGGACTCATTCTTAAAGGGCTTACATGACCTAATTAGAGCGGTCACTGTCAGACTGCATAGAAAAAAAAAAGAGAAGCACGATAACGCAACGCTGGTATTTTATTGCAAAACATGAAGCAATTATCTATTTACAAAAAATCTATTGTTTGGACTAAAAAATTCAACCTTTAGTGCTTTAGCATGTTACATGTAGAATAGTCTGACAAAAAATCAGAATGATTGTATGTACATTAGTATGGTTTTTATTGTAAAAAGAAAGTTTCTAGAGGTATCTTCATGATTTTTTTCTATCGTATCAAATTAGTTGTATTATGTTTTCAACACACTATCTGCCTAGCATACATCCTGAAAAATATTGTATATTTTTCTGATTTTGTTTACTATAGTCGATCATATACTTTTATGGCTTCTAAAACTTGCGTTTTTTGCGTTTAGGTCCTGTAAGCCCCTTAAAAGATTGGCCCGAAATTGCAGTAGACCGGAAAAAGTGGAAAGAGGGAAGGGAGACCTTAGCCCTGACTTGGGACAACACAGGCTTATAATAAAACAATAATAAATTTTCCACGTCCGGGCACTGTTAATAAGTCCTTAAAGGTCGTAAGGCTGCGTTTCCACCAGAGATGAGCGAGGATGCGTAGCGAGGGATGTGTGTGAAACCAACCAATAACATCGCTTCATTTTTATTATAGCTTTAACTAAGTTAGCGTTGGTATTGGTTAGTTTTACACACATTCCTCGCTACGCATCCTCGCTCATCTTTGGTGGAAAACCAGCCTAAGTTATGAATTCAAACCAACATTAAAAGTACTTGAAGATAAAACTTCATTTAAAAATTAAGGTAAAGATGCAGAGATTCGAGATTGGTACTCTCCCTAAAGTTGTAGTCGTTATGACGATTTTTTTAAGTCAACAACCTTTTAAAATGTTTTTCTACTTACTTACTTACTTACACTAGGTTTTGGCAAAATTCGGTGCAGAGATTTTTCGTTTCGTATGAGGAATTAGTGAATAGCTCATACATTTTTCTTTCTTTTTTTTTGCAAACTGTGCATTACATAAATATCAGTTAAGGTGGAGTTTACATTACTAATATTTTTTCATGGTCTAATCATTTTAGTAAGGATATGTCGCAGTCGGATTGTATAATCCGCCATATTACATTACGGCTAGCCGTTATCAAAAACAGGGCCGTTTTGAAATGCGGCGGTTCAACGATTAGCCGGATTGAATGCAGCTGAATAAAAAACCGCCGGAATGTATTCGCCGCCATACGTTATTCTACACGGCTAGCCATAATGTAATACAGCGAGACATTAGCCGCCTCTTTGACAGGTTTTAGTTCCGATTCTTAACACTCATGGCGCTGCGTGACATAACAACAACAATGCCGTCGGATACAGAACTACATCGACATAGCGAAGCGAGCGAGCGAAGGGCACCCCGAGGTTCGGTTTAGTTAGGTTACTTCAAACCCTTTACATAGAAATAGGAGCCCCGCGAAGCGGGTAAAATTGATTTTCATTTTAATCATTGTTTTATTTTGTGAGTATGGTCACCCTACAATCTAAGTAGTAGCACAGATTACTAAATAGTTACTACGTAACAGATACTTCACTCAATAGAAAATTTCCAATACCTACTGCTATAATTGTCTGTGTGGTGCCGGACTTAAAGAATTGCACCACCCCTTACTTCCCGTGGGTGTCGTAAAAGGCGACTAAGGGTCTTACCGGAGAATGGGCAGCACCGTTCTCTATTTATTCCACCATCATACCATACTGCGATCGCCAACCCGCCCGCCAAGCGTGGCGATTATGGCAAACCCCCCCACAAAATTGGGGGAGGCCTATGTCCAGCAGTGGACGTCTATCGGCTGAAACGACTGCTATAATAGCCTACTCCGTCGCGACAGCAACCGCTGCATGCTAAAATGTGCCTAAATGCTTATCGTACAGTTGTGATTGCTTCGCACCGCGCGATCCCACAGCAATCGCAGGGCTGCCTCTTCGATAAAATGAAATTAACATAACTATTTGTGTCTATTTTATTGAAAACTGTGAATATGTTCTGACTATAGGTGGTAGTTTAAAATTGTATCGTTTATAAAATATATTTTTTATAAATTGGTGCTGACTGTACAATACATCTAAAACATGACATGACATCTTCATTGACAGGTAAATGGAAAAATGTTAGGTGTTTATCCCTTCTTTTACTTGATTTGCATCCATGTACTGCACATAAGGCACCAGACGGCATCGTAGGTACGCGTACAAACGAATGGAACAATTGAAATTAAACAACGTGCGTGCGCTTCGCTTGCGAAAACCGCAGTTAATTTGGTCCGCAAACGGCCCGAGACCGCTCGGCCGGGCGGTAGGTAATTATAACGCGCAAGTACATGGAGTGACGGAGGCCTGGCAGTAGTACGATGCGGCTAAACGCAGGCCGCCTTATTGAAGAACGTATCGCAATGACAATCCGGCTAAACGTTGAACCGCCGCATTTCAAAACGGCCCTGTTTTTGATAAAGGCTAGCCGTTATGTAATATGGTGGATTATACAATCCGACTGCGACAGATACACCGAACGAATGCTTTTTCACTGTTTACTCAATAAGAAATTTTAATTGAATTCGCTGGTTTGGTCTACCGACCTTTACGTAGTCAAACATAAAAACCATAATATATAAAAGTACTCTGTGATAAAAACAAATGCGAGGCTCAGCTGGGAGCATGCTGGGAATTAAACCTCGAACATGTCAACTTGTCAACGAGCAATAATCCTCCACTAAAACCTACACGGTGCCCTGCCATAGACACGATAAATTTTTTAAATTCCATTCCGCCGATATTGAAAGATTTCATTTGACATTCAATTTTCCAATCACCCCGTCCAAAATATCAACATGAATATCAAAATTTCTGGTGCACTCAAAAGAATTTACACCGTTTGGTAAGCGAAACGTATTTATTGAATGCATATTGCAGTGGTTTCATATTAAATTTTATGTTTTTGGCATTTTATTTTGTTGTGATTTCGATATTTTATTTTTGTAGCAAGACAACAAGGTGTGTTACAACAATACTTTGTGATAGATCCTACTATCACACTAATATTAAAAAGGCGAAGATTTGTGAGTGTGTGTGTGCGTTTATATGTTTGTTACTTCTTCACGCTCAAACGTCTGGACCAATTTTGATATAATTTGGTATGGAGGTAGCTGACACTGGATTTATATATAGGCTACTTTTTATCCCGATATTGTCACGGGATCGAAACTCATGCGGATGAAACCGCGGGGCGCAGCTAGTAATATTATAAATGTGAAAGTTAGTGAAGATGTTTGGATGTTTGTTACTCAATCACGCGTAAACCGTTGAACATATTTAGATGAAATTTGGTATAGAAATAGTTTGAGTCCCGGGAAAGGACATAGAATAGTTTTTATCTCGATATTCCGACGGGATCGAAACTTACGCGGGTGAAACATTGGGGCACTCCTAGTTAAAGATATTTTATAGAACAGTGGTGGCCCAGTGGTAACGGCCGCGACTTACGAGTTGTAGGTCGCAGGTTCGAACCCAGACAGTGCTTTACTTTGTGTAAATTATTTCATCACCACTGCTCTCAGAACGGTGAAGGAAAACATCGTGAGGAGACCGTCATGTCCTAGAACCAAAACTTCGAAGACATGTGACATCTACCAACCCGTAATAGGCCCGCGTGTTGGATTACGGCCCACTCCCTCTCACCGAGAGGAGGTCTGTGTCCCAGTAGTGTGAATATTATAGGCTGAATATTTCTAAGCTTTTATGAACGGTGTAGTGTCAGTTTTCATTTCCCACATGTGGTCATCTATTTTTACAGTTTACAGATCCCATAATTATTCCTTTATTGTCTTCAATGTTGGTGCTGTGGTGTCATAGTCTCGACCTGAATTCTCAACGAGATACGATAGTTCAATACAAAGTGTACAATCATGTCCTGCATTAGCTTTGCTACCAATCTGTGCCACATGTAGCTCAAATAGTCTATTTACCACAACATGAGCTATAATAAATTATCCTATAGTGTATACGAGAGATATGAAACCCCATAAAGACATGTTAGCCTGGTAGCTAATCTATTGTATTTTTTATTTTATTTATTAAGGGATATTAAACAACTACAACATATACTATCACACTAATATTACAAAGGCGAAAGTTTATGAGTGTGTGTGTGTGTGAGTGTGTGTGTGTGTGTGTGTTTATATGTTTGTCACTTCTTCACGTTCAAACGGCTGGACCAATTTCGATAAAATTTTGTATGGAGGTAGCTTACATCCTGGATTAACATACAGGCTACTTTTTATCCCAATATTCCCACGGGATCGACAATTACGCGGGTGAAACCGCGGGGCGCAGCTAGTAATACATAAGATTAACAAAGGTATAGGAAGCAATGTTACAGTCCACTACATTATCCGCAGATGGGACATAATAAAAGATCACAAGTTGCCACTAGACGAGCATTACCAAAATTAACAAGACGTATTTTAAAACAAATAAATAAGTTACTATAATGCTAGCTATAGCTACAAAACCAAATCAGATTGGAAACAATTTCATTTACTTAAACTATGCAATAAAAAAATAATAATATTAAGATTACAATTAAGATAAAAATTAAATAATATTAGATTTAAATTTATTTTTCGAACATGCAAATATATAGAATTATAGGATTCCAACTTTCTATGAATAGGGCAGCGTAAGCCAGAGTTCGTACGACAAGAAATCTACACCACAGTGTAGACAAAAATCATTTGATCTTAAGTGTGTGGTCATTTTCGCTCCTTTAACCCCTTGTATGTCGTAATTACAGACATACATAATTAAAAAGCCATTGTGTCTCGCGTAGATCTACGTTCCGGCATACTAAGAGTTAAGGGGTACCACTACGCAAAATACGCGCATTGACGTGGAGTTGCGGACACCAGCCCGTATTACCTATTACCTATTTAAGGGGTAACACATGGAATGATTCGGCTAAGGCCGGGAGGCAAATCGAATGAATATTTTTCCGACTGGCTATAGCGAATCATGCTAAATAGTGTGTATCCCGCCTTACTTGTCATAAAAACAGCATTAACAATTTAATTTTCCAGTTTCAGAGGAAACCAATTCAGCCACAAAAAATGCCAAGCCCCAGTGGTTCGAACCCAGGGCTACCCAAACCAGGACACGATCAAGTTGGCGACAGTTCGCATCGCTCCTAACCTGAAGCTCCTTTCCTTTCGAGTCTCGAAGAACTTCCTGTACTTCAGCTTCGCGAGACCTGACACCGACCTGTTAGAGTTCAATGAACTTTGCAATGAGGAGACTTAGGGTTTTAATGGTGATGTTATAGTGGCAAAGATCTTAAAGTTTTTTTTTGGTGACTGGTGTATACGATTATCAAGCTCTTGTGACTGCTATTTTAAGATTTATGGGACTAAGGATTCTGAATGTGCTGAATAACTCATAATATTCTAAAGTCACCGTAACAGAAGCTCTTAGTTATAAAACATGAATCCCTTCATCCTTTCACCCATAATTTTAGCAATAAAGTTCATATATTTTTACATAACGACGTATTATTACCACTTCTAAAACATCAATTACTTGACGAGAGTGTAATGTTGAGGTTCCTATGTCACTATAACATAACTAATCATTTGTTTAATAATGATATTTATACATAAGTTTAACTATGTGTGTCCGTATAAAGTCTATGTAATCGTCTTGTTTGTCTTTTATATATCAATCAACAAAGAATATAAATATGTGTTGTCTCGTGTATTGTCTTGTCCCTGTAATGTCCGTATTGTGTTGTTAATGTAAGTGTATTGTAATGTCGCAAAATAAAATAATTGAAAAAAATTTGACGTTTTTGTTTTAGGTAGGTACGGTGGGCTGCATCAATTGGGTACCCCAGTTGTATTAAAAGTTTTATACAACTGGGGTACCCAATTGATGCAGCCCACTGTACATACCTTGTGAGGTACTTACTTTTTAGGCAAATAATAACAAGGGACACACATGAAAAACTCTAGCACATTTACACGATATGAAGCACTAATGATAAATGATTTAGGTTTGCACAAACACTTTTGCAAGTAAATCATATTTTAAAAACTAGATGAGGTCGGCGTGTAGTTTTCAGCAGGTCAAATCAGTCTTTTTAGGGTTCCGTACCCAAAGGGTAAAAACGGGACCCTATGACTTCGCTGTCTGTCCGTCTGTCTGTCACCAGGCTGTATCTCAAGAACCGCGATAGCTAGACAGTTGATATTTTCACAAATTATGTATTTCTATTGCCGCTACAATAACAAATACTAAAAACAAAATAAAATGAATATTTAAGGGGGGCTCCCATGTGTTTTTTTCGGCGTTTTCGCCTTGTGGTACGGAACCCTTCGTGTGCGAGTCCGACTCGCACTTGGCCAGTTTTTTATTCTCTCCACAACAAACATATTTAGTAGGTAATCGAGTGCATTACATTGTACACGAATAAAACCCAGTAATGCACTCAACGGTTATGTTGGCTCATTAATCAAGTAACATACACGATATCCTCATTCTGCCAGGCTGTGCACATAACAATACAACTGCACACAGCCATTGTACATACACAAGTTAAATTCTAACTTGGAAGTTGGAGCTAACGGTGCAAATAACGGTGGCTACACTACGCATGCAAATCTTAGGGCTTTAGCAGACATGCTACTTATAACTGTAGTGATCAGCGTTGTAGTCGTTTTTCCAAAGAGTAAAAACGGGACCCTATGACTCCACTGTCCGTCTGTCCGTCTGTCACCAGGGTATCTCACGAACCGTGATGGTATTTCTGTTGCCGCTATAACAACAAATACTAAAAACAGAATAAAATAAATATTTAAAGTATAAGTTTAAGTTGTATGGAAGCCCCCCCGCTTCCATACAACAGACGTGTTTTTTTCGGAGTTTTTGCCGTGTGGTACGGAACCCTTCGTGTTCGAGTCCGACTCGCACTTGGCCAGTTTTTTGGAGGTATATGCAACTATAACTGAGCGCTATAGTCTGTTCCAAAAGTATCTGATGAAAATGTAAACAAATGGATCAGAAAATTTTCTTGTAAATGCCATTGTGTTGCTCCACTGACAAAATGAGTGCTTATTGAATACTTAAACCCTGATGTTATTCAAACTCAAACTCAAAGCATTTATTTCAATTAAACCAATTACAGGCTACCTATGGAGAAGAAGCTAGAAACTCCATGGACACTCTTTCAAATCAAAATAATATGGTTAAAAAGTCTTGTACACATCATTCATGTTAAAAATTATGCATGTGAGAACACTGAGAACGTTGCAGAACGTTAAAAGCGTCCGAAATGAAAAGACGTAAGAATTTTTTTTTCAAATATTAGATTAAATTAAAAGAAGCCATGGCAGCAAAGAGATGACCAGTCCCTACTGACGGCGCCCGTTCACGAACATGACGCATGTATTAGCACCATTCAGCTCAACCATTTTGAAGGGAGCTAAATGATCCAACACACGCGCCACCATCAGCGAGACATTTGAGTGAGCGTGACATACTCTCAGCTGCCAGGGCACATTCAAGTCAATGAAAGGCGTACCAAGTAAATGGAAGCTTTATAGTGTATACATAGTACTCACTCATGTGCTATGCAATTATACATTACAGTATTGTGGATAATTTTGTAACCTCAATGTTCGTCAATGATTTTTCAATAACAATTATAATGTTATCAAACAATAACTGTTGCAGAAAGTGGTGAGATATAAAGCTGCAACTTCTTAATACAGATGCGTCTTAGTTAGTAATTGTAAAAAAATAACTCAAATAGGATTTGTTTACACTTTCATCCGATACTTTTGGAACAGACTATACACTCCTCTCACATTCGGACGTCAGTCAAATTCAGAAAATGCACATATTCGACTTCGCGATTAAACACTGCGAGTTGCCAAAACGCCATGCAGCACTGAAGTAATGCAGCATTGATCATCTGCCTAGCCTTTTCCCACCTACGTAGGGGTCGGTTTCCAGTCTAACCGGATGCAGCTGAATACCAGTATTTTACATGGAGCGACTGCCTATCTGACCTCCACAACCCAGCACTGAGTAATACGATACTCCTTGGTAAGACTGGTTGTCAGACTTTCGGGCTTCTGACTATTTACCCGTAACGACTGTCAAAGATCCACGAATGACAGCCGGGACCAACGGCTTAACGTGCTTTCTGAGGCACGGAGGGGTCTCGGTATGTAAAGATGGTCACCCAACCGCGGCAAGCGTAGCTTAACCTGATCGAGCGACCTGTGCGGTGGTTATTATTGAGCCACGGGCCCCTCTGTTATGCAGCATTGATGACATCGAGAAATCACTGATTTCCGATACTGAAGCTAGCATGTCTGCTGAGGCCCTTAGTGCTTTGTCGGTAATTAGAGGTACTCGACTTAAGTCCTACGGTATACAAAACTTCGTACGTAGGCCTACAGGGAAATGCTAGTTTTGTTTTAGAGTACTAGAGCTCCGCGCTTTGTGACGTTTAGCCTCCAGTTTTGCAGTCGTTCTTTCGTGGAGTTACTGTGTTCTTTGTATTTTTACCGACTTCAAAAAAAAAAGGAGGTTATCAATTCGACACGTATGTATTTAATATTATTGAAACTGCATCATATTCACATGTGACAATCTATTAGGGCTTCCAAACAAATATACAACATTTTGTAGATGTATGTATGTATGTTTGTCCACGCATTTCTCCGCAAATATTAATCGGATCGTGACCATTTTTTTTTATTGGCTTACATTTACTTCAACATAGGGAACAGTGCAAGTTTCATCAAAATCGATTCAGTTTTCAAGATATGGAGTAATACGTGTAAGTGTGACGGCCTGGCTTATTGAAACGAGTGTAGTGACAAAGGGAAAACATCTCAAAACCTTCGTCAAATTCTAGTGCAAGATTTACAACAAAACTATTAGGTACCTACTTAATACAAACAAATATTCCAGTTTTTATTTAAAACTTAAAATTACGAAATAATAAAAAAGTAATTAAAAAAAAATTAAATCGACTTCAAAACGAAATTAACTAAAAATTATGAAATAACTTTAATTTCGGAAGTCGGTGGCAAAAAAGTAAAACTAAAATACAGATCCCAAGACACCGACTTTCGAAATTAAAGTTATTTCATAATTTTGATTTACTTTCTGTCGGTTACCGCTGGCCCGAAACATAAAGGACTAAGGAAGGAACACGGGTGAGTTTTAGTCAGTAAGAGTCTGACACTCCCTTCCGCTCCACCCAAAGCGGGAGGAGTCATTTGATGATGCTCGTGTGGACGTTGCTCGCAGAACAGATGGCCGATGAGGCCGAAAGGTTCTGGAGTGGCAACCGCGTACCGGAAGACGTAGCGTTGGAAGGTCTCTCATAAGGTGGACCGACGACCTTGTGAAAGCCGCAGGAACCCATTCGATGCGAGAAGAACAGAACCGGTCGAAGTGGAGGTGCTTGGGGGAGGCCAATGTCCAGCAGTGAACGTCTTTCGGCTAAAATGATGACCTGTATTAATATTATCTGGACTTTAAAGGCTGTGACCTCCGAGTTTGTTTCGGCCTTTCTTCTCAGAGTAGTCAGATAGAAAACGCCCACCTCATATAGTTTAAAAAATATAATTGACGTGTAAAAGTGTTTGTGCAAACATACGAGTACTTACAGAAATAAAATCATTTATCAAAGGTGGACCTCTCAAATATTTCAATACTTACCTATATAAACGTTCTAAAAAAAGGCCCAAAAAAGCTTAAAACTATCCCAACTTCAACATTTTAAGTCACAGATTCAAAAGGCTCATTTTCCGTGAACATAGTTACTCTTTTTTTAGTTTTCGACATTAATTGCTTATGAATTATGCAAAAACGTAAGTGCGCCGACAAAGTTCGCGTTCGTTAAGCAAAGTTTCTACTGATATGTAACTTTATAGTTGCGCGTTGATGTTGGATGCAACTATGTGGATAGACCGCATAATTTCCCCAACTAATTTGCCTAATCTGTTTTTTTAATTTTAGCGCTGCACCGTTTAATGGTCGGTTTCGCTTTGAGGTTGTAATGGACGATTATTTCAACCATGGCATAAAAGAGTTCCTTGTTTTGTTTATGTGCTGACTGCCAACCTTTGAAGATAAGCAAGACACATAAAGAAATAGGCTTAACTTGTAGAAACTATTACCGTTCTTTCACAGTAAATTTTTCGTTTTTAGTAAGTTTTAATCATGATCTGGCAGTTTCAGTATTTTACGCGGCCTACCCAAATGCCCTTCTTTGGTATTGTTCGTCTAATCTTTGAGCTCCTTAAGTTCTGAGTTGAGCAGCACGATTTTTGGCAAATGCGTGCACTGACTGGACAGGTCCGCTCAATCTGCGTGGTTCTTTCTTCAAAAAACCAATCAGACACCAATCTACATGGTCTTCACATGATCTGACCAAGATTTTGTCGAAACAAACTCAGAGATCACAGTCTCTTTTAAAAAAGGGACTGTGATCTCTGAGTATGTTTCAGCTTTTCTTCTCAGAATAGTCAGATAGGAAACGCCGACCTCATTTAGTTTAAAAAAAAAACAAATCTACAAGAGTAAACAAATCTAGCGAATCATACATTGTAGGTATACACACACTATACGGAACGCGCAACAGTTTCTGAGCACTTATTATCCGTTCATAACGAACGAACAAAAACATGGTGAACACGAACATCGAACTCTTTGTTCGCACGTGCGTACCACTAACAAAGTGTTCGTCAAAAATGTTCGTGACGATACAATTTTGGTTGTTCTGTGTGGACAGTATTCAGAGAAATTTGATGCTACTTCACTGTCGACGACTTCAAACGGTGAATCCATGGTTACTGAGGGGTTGAGCGCGAGCACAAGTAGAACTGTGTTCGCAAGGTGTTCGTGTTTGCTTTGCTAATTTACGTCCACACGTACGAGCCAAATGTTCGGTGATCGATATTCGTGTTCACCATGTTTTGTTCGTTAGTGCGCTTAAGATGTCCAATGATCAAGAACTGCACCACGCCTGTGTTGCTGTAGACTCTGTCGAGCGCCGCTTGGCGCTGGCGTCCCGAGTAGTCAAACGAAAGACTGACGTATTCCCGACATTCATAATAAAGATTATTCTATTCTTGTTCTATTATATTTTTTATAAATCGTCAAAACACAGCATATCAAGCAACAGTAACGCTCATCAAAACAAGAAAGAAAAACAGGTTTATTTGTCGCAGAAATGTAGAGATTGCATGAGACATAATTGCTTATTTTAACCATATATTTTTGATGAAATACCACGCCACATCTACAGTGCATGTCATCAGCATATTACAGTTAACTTAAGTCTCAAGCTGCAAGCGTTGCTCGCCCGGAGACAATTTCTTAATTAAACTTGTGTTGGCAAATAGGTTCATATGTAGACGCTAGGGAAATGATTTGCTTCTGAGCATTTTTGTTTTTTATTTTGCCATTCATGTTTTAAGATTTTTTTTTGTATATTGAGCGTATGTTTTGGGTACGCACGCTTAAAGCACAGTTATCTCAAAGGGAGAAAAATTGCACCTACGGATCTCTGTAAAAATCTCACCGTGAAAACTTAGGTGAAGTGAGCGTGGAGTGAGCTGTCAATAGTGTCAATTCCTAGCAAAAACAAACTAACTTCACCTAAGTTTTCACGGTGAGATTTTTACAGAATCGACCGGCTGATGCCAGCGATTGAGAGCTGTCAATAGGTGACAGCTCATTTCACCTAAGTTATCACCGTGAGTTGTTTACAGTGTAGCACCGCTGTTCTCTCCTTCGGCGAATTCTACATAAGAATATCCCGTGTTAAAAATATGAGTCAGCAAGGTGCTGCTGGACTGAATGTCCGACCTGGGGATCAAACTCAAGACCTCAGGCGCAGAGGCGTAGTATTTATGATTGCGACCTCTTTGGCAGAATCATAAAAGGATAACATAATGGACAGTCAACTGTCAAGTTAATCGTATCAAATATCATTGGTGAAACATTTTTCAGTTTT
Source organism: Mesoligia furuncula (assembly GCA_916614155.1). Classification (NCBI taxonomy): domain Eukaryota; kingdom Metazoa; phylum Arthropoda; class Insecta; order Lepidoptera; family Noctuidae; genus Mesoligia; species Mesoligia furuncula. The sequence continues at coordinate 28,806,528 of OU744794.1, forward strand.
TTTTTTTTTTTGTATACGTTAAAATACCAATCAATCCAATCCAAATCCAATCTCTTTGATTGTACCTACGTAGTGCAGCGAAAAAAGAAAAACACGGACTGTCTTTGCCATATTACGATTCATAATGTTATCCTTTTAAGATTCTCCAAAGTGGCCTTTTTAGGGCCATTCATAATGTTATCCTTTTATGATTCTCCAAAGTGCCCCTAGATGACTAGACCAATGTGGCAGTCTAGGAAAAAGCGCTGTGACGTATATACTCATAAAGGGTGGATTGGGGGCGCTTTACATCTAAGTTGTTGTTTGTATTGTGGATGTACTATGCCGACTAATGTTTTAAAGTTGTACCCTAATTTTATTTCCATTATTTAATTTTATTTTGAATTTAGTGAACAATTTCATTAATGTTTGCATAGAAGATTGTACGAGACTCACCCATCTTATTGTAACATCTTATTTTATGTACAGTCAACAAAAGAGATAAGTATCCAGGATGGTCCACTCGTTCCACTAAAATCCCCTAGACCAGTCCCCCAGGGGACTACACAGCACTCGATGTTCCACTACGATATCCAAGGGGATCATATAAAACTCCAATTTCCTTTTGAATCCCCTAAAAGTTTGAGAACCTTACAAATGAATGAAACGTATTTACAATGTAGCGCTGGCTATTAAAGGCTGGTCCAACAAAGTTGAAGTATAGTAAGAAACCGATGGATATTCTTGAATAAAATTTAATTTTAATAATAAAAAACAAACAGCTCATTTATCAAATTATATTTCAGTCGACAACATCCATCGGTTTCTTACTAAACTTTAACTATATCCGACAATCCTGCATACTTATCTCTTTTGCTGACTATACCTAAAATCTATGCAAATAAAATGTACTTACTTACTTACTTCCTTCGTAGTGTTTCTATTCATCAGCGTACGGAGGTTGATGGCAGCTGCAACAGTAAGAACTACGATAAACATACTTCATATATTTTTAATCCATTAAATATGTTGACCATTCAGTCCCATATTATTGGCTAAAGCCCTTTCCTATGTAGGCACAACATCCCGCCCTCCGTCTTCCTCGACTCACTACCCGGTCATAATTCAACCATAACTTACACGCAACTACATCCGGATTTCAGAATCAATTTATCAAGCAGACATAGTCGACTCCCGAAGCCGGTTGACTACCCGGTTGAATAATAAACCGCGGTTAACCGCGCCCCCGGGTGCGTTCCGTTTATCGCCAGTCACCACTTTACAAGTTATGGGTGCTTTCAAAATTTTAACTTTATATCACCCTTGACTCGAATCGTGGAAAGGAGGGAGATGTGCTGTCGCAGCTGTTTTGAAAATGTATGGAATTAGTAAGTACTGGAAAATGTGCAGGTACGATGCGTAAAGGTGAGCGACTCCTTTTTGTCCAATTTAAAAAACTGATCACACTCAAAGGCAATTCTAGAGGATAAGTAGCCACTCGCATAGGCATCAAAACAGTTATTAATCTGTTTTGATGCCTTTCAATTATACGAAATACTTTATAGAGAGCAAATAGCAATGATTTTATGTGGAAAAAAACAAGAAAACCTTTTTAGTAACAATTTCATAAAAACTGAAGTATGTAAACATTCTCTAAATAACAAGAAAACTACATCTTCATACGACGTGGACCACAGCAATAAAGGTTTCCAACAAAAGATCTTTACCTCCCTTTTCACTACATTTTTAGCATGTCTGCCTTCGTCTACGTTCTCAGCTTTTTATCAGGAGAGTCAATATCCTTAAAACATTTAATGTTCAGCCATAACAGTGTATTATGCTACCTTTGTAACGCGAGGCAATTACAAATATCTTTATTAAGATCTAGAAATTGTTTTTACTATAAAAGTTAAGAAGGCATAAAACTTTTATGATATGATGGCCCTTTTTTCTTTAGTCCTTTTTTATACATCAGGATAAATTGTAAGTAGATACCTACCTATTAAAGGTTCTTAAAACAGATTTCTTTTGAGGAAGTACTACTCTAATTTCTACTCAAACCTTGCATCTATCTAAACTAGGGAAGTAAAAGAGTAAAATTAACTTGACCGAAACTCATAATAGCTATAGCTTGTCCACTCTGGAATGACGCGCCCTACTACCGCCCACTACGGTAAATGCGATAGAAGGGCGCGTCATTTCGGAGTGGACAAGCTCCTTAATACAATAGGGGGGCTCGTAACTAAATGGTAACAGCCGCACGGGACGATCAAAGGGTTAAACTACGCTTGTGACCATCCATTAGGTGCATACCGAGACCCCTCCCCCCTGCCTCGGATAGCACGTTAAGTTGTCATCTGTAGATCCTGGCAGTCGTTATTGACGCCAGAAGCCCGAAAGTATGACAACCCTAAGCCTATAGTGCCCTAAGCCTGTGTAGGTGTAGCCCTAAGCCTGGGTTCTGGAGGTCAGATAGGCAGTCGCTCCATGTAAAATACTGGTATTCGGTAAGACTGGAAGCCGATACCAACATAGTTGGGAAAAGGCTAGGCAGATGATGACGCTATTTCATACAATAGGCTCCGGATAAAAGGCCAGTTTGCGAGTTGGTTCAGGAAGTCGCGAAAACTTCTCACTGATTTATTAACTGAATGTATTCACGTACACGTGGCGTTCGTGGTCTTGTGTCCGGATTTCCGGTATCACAACTTTTAAGTTGTTCTCTCACAATGTTGACATGAAAATGCCACAGACAGTTAAGATCGTTTACGCCGTACGGCATTTCATACAAACTTTCAAGCCCTTGTTTTTCGAAATTAATGAACGGATTTTAATGAAAATTCATACGCATAAGCAGGATACAAAGGTGTAAAAAGTTAGTAGAAAACATTTTCGAAATGTCTAATATAAAACAAGATAACTGGAAATATCTGTTTCTATGGAAAGTTTAAAATCGGTCTAATTTGGCTGTAAAACTATTTTTCGAAAATATTCTCTACTAACTTTTTAGACCTTTGTATTTTGCTTATACGTACGAAGTTTCATTAAAATCGGTTGATTCACTTCGAAAAAAAAGGGCTTGAAAGTTTGTATGAAATGCCGTTCGGCGTAAACGCTCTTAACATTTTAATACCATTCAATAAAACCAAGATGTCAAAATTTGCAAATACCTAATCCTGTATACTCACATGCTCTACGACTGGAACCAATTCTATTTTGCTGTAATTTTTGACGTTCAAAAGTGCCTTAATGTGCCTATTTAAAATAAATGATTTGACTTTGACTTTGATTCAAATAGACAGTTAAAATATATCAAAGCAAGCAGTTCTTAGAGCTCATGAAACCAGAACTAAGTCGTGGTTTGGACGGGCGCCAATACACTGAGTATCAATACCACTTGAACTAAGCACCCTCTAACGACACGTTCGTGAAGATACAGTTTAATGAATACACTAGCTGTTAGGTATTGTATAGGTTAAGTTTATTGGTATGGTTTCTATTCAGTTGTCTAATATTTGTAGGGTTCTTGTGAATGGTAAATGAAGCACAAGTATTTTATAGTTGTGCCCAATTATTTCATTCAAAGAAAAAGATCTAGTACTGTCTGTAGCAAAAGACGCTACCCTGTTCCTAACTTCCTTTCAATATAACGTTTTAGCCTATAGGAGTATGAGGGACAGGGTGGTAGGTTCCTCCTCCTCCATTGTAAAGAGTGTATCCTCCGACTAGGTGGATGATGTTCCTGGTGTGCCCGACGGTTGTGATCGGGTTTCTGTATATGCCAACCGCGAGGATAACTGAGGCCGTCAGCGCAAAAGTGGCGTAACCCACAGTTTTTCATATTCGTACTTATCTATTGCAATTTATTTAAAATATAATACATTTTCATGCAAAACCGGCCTATCCCTAGTTTCATAGTTTAGTTTCATGGATGAAACTAGGGATAGGCCGGTTTTGCATGAATTACATTTTCATGCAAAACCGGCCTATCCCTAGTTTCATAGTTTAGTTTCATGGATGAAACTAGGGATAGGCCGGTTTTGCTTGAAAATTTATTATATTTTAAATAAATTGCAATAGATAAGTACGAATATGAAAAATTGTGGGTTACGCCACTTTTGCGCTGACGGCCTCAACTCTGCTTGTACTATTTAGGATGTGCTTCACGTCAAGTATGACGTGTAGTTCGCTTGTGCCGTTATAGATGCCGCCACAAAATCTAAGTGACGAAACTAAGAGCGATGTACGATTAACCTCATGGACCGTTTGGTCTTGCGTTTGAGCGCGTTGAGAGTTGCAGTTGGCTCTTTCGAATAGTCGCTTGCGTTACCGTAGTTGTCGAGAGACTGATCAACACAAAGATTTATTGTCACTTGGAAAATGTCTTTTCGCATCTCATGCTAACTGTGATTGGTTAATCGAAATCAACTTAGTAAAAATCTTAAATTTACTGACAGACAACGCACAGCTAAAACCGCTGGGTGTAGAAGCTTAGAATTTTGCATATGTGTTTCTTATTTAGCGAAAATGATGGCCACATTTAAAATCTAAGTTAATGTTTAATTTGGTTAATTTTGTCTAAAATGTGTGTGTTTCCATAAATGGGAAGCGCGAAGAAAATATGTTAATTTAGGGCCGAGAGCAGTTACGGATTAAGGATAAGGCCGAATGTATGTTAATTTGGAACATGTTACCGAAATTCATTGAAATTTTGTATTTTTCCTCAATAAAAACGGGAAAATAATTTTCAAAGATTGACAGGTCTTTTTTTAATAATTTTGATTTCTGGAGCTATTTATTATGGCACTCCAACGATTAATTCAAATAAACATTCACAGAGAGCTTAATAGGTAATACGGGCTGGTGTGCGGCCTGGAAGCTTGCAAATGGGCATACACAAAGGGCCACAAAAACACCACCATATTCTTGGACTCCCAGTCGGTGATACATGCGATCACAGACCGGAGCAACACTCACCCACTGGTCACACAACACAAAACCATTTACACTCACACACACACGCACGAACACACCACAACAGATTATATCTATCAATTAGGTGAAAGGGCACAATGGAGTTGCCGGCAACGAGGCTGTGAATGCTGCAGTGAAACTGGCCACACGATTTCACAAAGCGTCGCATTACAATGCATACCCGATGTCATAAATCAAACGCAAATTAAGGCAGGTCAACCTGGCTAAGTGACAAACCAGGTACCCGTCAAGTGAGCAGGGACAACATACTAAGTCCATATTTCCAGCAATAACAGACATTCACAAATACCGACAATATACCGAACCAAACTTTTACCTAACTCAAATCCTGACAGGACACGGATTTCATAAAAAGTACCTTTAAAATCACTGCAAAATGACAATTGTCGCTGCCACAACGACACTGTACAAAGCCTCAACCACCTCCTCAGAGATGTCCCTTAGATTCACCATGGATCGCATGCAGTATGTGGCAATCTCTGAGAGATTTGGTATCATAGCATATGATATTGGGATGGAAGCGGGCAAACCAGAAGTCCTACTCGCTTACACTAAATATACCTATCACGAAAATTTTAAGCCCACTAAAATACTTTAACGGCACATAGAAAACATTACTATTAGCTATTACATACTTTTACTACATAAAACTATTATTACTTTTACTATTTGTACCTATTTATATTTATCACTTAAGGAATTTGTCACACTGGATGCATTCTGCGGTCTGCGGTCAGGTCAATGTGAACACAGCCCGCATCATGTACACTTCACTTTGACCTGACCGCAGACCGCAGAACGAATCCAGTGTGACAAATCCTTAAATATTATTATCGTCATCGCGACTAAAACTTCCTACAAAAACAATATCTGCATCAATTAGGCCAATTCTCGTTATTTAAAACGTTCAAAATAGTCGCAGTCTCATCTCGGCGTCAAATAAATGTCAGAATCTTGTCAAAATGTAAGGAAATTCATGGTTTTTTTGACAGACTGAGACTGAGATCAGACTGTGAACGTTCTGAAAATTACGAGAATTGCCCCTCAGATTTCACACAGGTTAAATTCAATAAGCTAATTCAATCATCATCATCATCATTTCAGCCGAAAGAGGTCCACTGCTGGACATAGGCCTCTCCCAAAAGGAAGAGGGTTTGCCATAATCGCCACGCTTGGCAGGCGGGTTGGCGATCGCAGTATGGTATGGTGTTGGAATGCATAGCGAACGCTGCTGCCCATTCTCCGGTTAGACCCTTAGTCGCCTTTTACGACACCCACGGGAAGATGGGGTAATGCTAATTCAATAAGCTGTCAGAAACTGGGGTTGTCACTGTGTTACTTAAGTACACATTTAAGTTTAAATTCAAAGTCATTAAATTAGAGTGCCACGTCTAGGGAGACTCGTAAACTTATGCAGTTTCCTTCCCATTTAGGTTTAAATCAAACCAAACGGCTGACTAAGCGCGCGTGATTACCAGCATTCAGCTTATACCACAAACTTACATAGTTACCGTTTAAACTAAATGTATTTCCCGCAACAAAGTGTAACTAACCGATAAAATAGACCAAATGCCGATTTGAATTCACGACTTTAGTTAGCATTGGTAATGTTAATTTAAACGCTCATTTGTGTTGTAATCAATCATTGAGTTTAGTCTCGTTTCAGCTTGTATTAAATCATTAGGTTTAGTCTCCAGGGGAAACAAGGTGCATGGTGGTTATGATACGTGTTTAAAAGAGGAGACTACAGACAAATTATTATTCATCATCATCTGCCTAGCCTTTTCCCAACTATGTTGGAGTCGGCTTTCAGTCTAACCGGATGCAGCTGAATACCAGTATGTTACATGAAGCGACTGCCTATCTGACCTCCACAACCCAGTTACTGGGTAAGACTGGTTGACAAATTATTATTTAAAAAACAAATATTATTATTAACATATTATATTATTATTCTACCCCAACACAAGTATTATTAATTACTTACTGGGGCTGTCTCAATCACATCTGCAAATGTAACTGTTTGAGACCCAATAAACAATTTATTTATTTATTTATTAAATATTTAAAATATTAAGAAATAAATAATAATCAATTTATTTAACTTTTTATTTATTTTTATTTTGTTAATTAATAACTATATTCAAATTATTATTATTTATTTCTACTACATCAGCAGAAGTGTAATAATAAGGACATAAAAAGAAAAAAAATAAAGTATAAAACAGTAAGTTCTGCGTATTTCTTTGCTATAATTAGGTATAATTATGGATTTTAGTTATAACAGTAGGTTACCAGTAAGACTTCTTTTTATAAATGTGTAGATCTTCTCTTTACACGCCGTCTAAACAGTGTTTATACGATACAATGCTTAGGTTTTATTGTACTCTACAATTATGAAACTTGCATAGTGCTTGCTTGGCTTTACCTACGCTATGCGGTTTGCTTACCCTAAATTATACATGCCAAGTGTTTAATGCATTATATAAAGCGGTCGAGCAGCTACATCTGCTCTGGTACTAAAACTTAAACTTTTGAATAAACAACAAAAACCACATTGTATATAATGATATTCTGCAGCTAAACGCAAGGAGTGGCAACCATTGCTGCGAATTTAAACGATGTTGCAGTTTTAATGTTTCTCCAGAGACAGTGTAGAGTTGCCAGATCTTTTTGGCAATTGAAAAGTTTGGAAAAAGTATGTTCCTTTTTTCTACTATAAAAAAAAAATTAAATTCCTCGCGGTTGAGTAGAAGAATAGCATTAGCATAATCCTATAATTCTCCCAGTGCCGGAACACAGGCCTTCTCTCAGTGAGAAGGAGTGGGCTGTAATACCAAACGGGCCAAGTACAGGTTGGTAAAGTCAAAGTCAAAGTCAAAACATTTATTTCAAGTAGGCACTTAAAAGGCACTTTTGAACGTCAAAAATTACTAAAAAATAGAATTGATTCTAGTCGCCCATTCCAAAAGGTAGTTTTCGTATGGAGAAGAATGGGCAAGAAACTCCACCGTTACTCTTTTAAAATGTTTTACAATATTTTGTATACATTAATTATATAATAATATGTGAAGACGATGCACCTAAAATAAAATAAAATTACTATACCAAAATAGGTAAAAGAATTAAAAATGAAAACATGACATAAATTAATTATCTAATAGATACATGGTGCTCACATATTTACAAACATGGTAAAAATAAACGATTTTCATTAAAATAAAAAATTACAAGTAATAAGTCAGGGTGTGAGTTTAAGTAATTACAGAATATAAATCAACTTCAAAAAAAAGAAGAAAGAATCAATTTTACAATTAAATTAGCAACCAGTTTGATTTTGTCTAGACTCTAGATTGTCCTATGGAGCAGAACCAGCATGTTTCCAAGCGTTCTTATCTTGGATATAATCTTCTAATTTATAGTATGCTTGTTTACAAAGTGTACGTTTAATGTGAGTTTTAAATTTTCTTTCATTTAATTGCAATATATCACAAGGTATTTTATTGTAACATTTAACACAGTACCCCATAAAAGATGTATTTACTTTGGCTAATCTAAAAAATGGTTGATGTATTTTATCTTTATTTCTAGTATTAAAATTATGTCTATCGCTTATTTTATTAAAAAGATGTCGATTTTTTCTAACATACATAATATTTTCATAAATAAATTGGCAAGGTACCGTCATAATATTAATCTTTTTAAAAAGTTCCCTGAGAGATTCGCGGCGACGTAGATTATAAATGGCTCTGACAGCTCTCTTTTGCAAAATAAAGATGGATTCAATGTCAGCAGCTCGACCCCATAGTAAAATGCCGTACGACATTAAGCTGTGAAAGTAGCTAAAATAGACTAAACGCGCGGTTTCTACATCAGTTAATTGTCTAATCTTTCTAACAGCATAAGCGGCCGAGCTAAGCCGCCCCGCAAGAGATGTTATGTGAGGTCCCCATTGTAATTTCTCGTCTAGCGTGATTCCCAGAAAAACCGTTCGATCAACAAATTCCAGTTTTTCTCCATTAAGTATGATGTCACATTCGCTACTTCTAACATTAGGTAATTTAAATCTAATGCATTTGGTTTTCTTTTCATTCAGTACCAAATTATTTACCGTGAACCAATCTTGGACCTGAAGAATAGAGTTATTCACATCGTCAAGATTTTGTGCCCGTCTGTCTATCTTAAAGATCAATGACGTATCATCTGCAAATAACACCATCTTCGGTTGATTTTGAAGTAATTGGGGTAAATCATTAATGTAAACTAAAAAGAGGAATGGACCCAATATCGAACCTTGAGGAACACCCATTGTCATTTCAGACCCTAATGAGTTTACGCCGTTTACTTGAACTTTAACCTTTCTATCTTTCAGGTATGATCTTAGCAAATCAAGTGCTGTTTTTCTAACTCCATAGTGCTCCAGTTTCATCAGAAGTGTTTCATGGTTTACGCAATCGAACGCCTTAGAGAGGTCGCAAAAGATTCCAATGGCATCTTTTGCTTCTTCCCAGGCATTAAAAATGTTCTTTATTAGGGTAACACCGGCGTCAGTAGTGCAACGCCCTTTGGTGAAACCGTACTGGTGTTCATGAAAGATGGAATTTTTATTAAAGTGACGTAACATTTGATTGAGCATCAACTTTTCAAACACCTTACTGAGAACTGGCAGAATTGAGACAGGTCTGTAATTGTTAGGTTCTTTACTATCACCGGATTTGAACAATGGTACAACTTTACTATGTTTCATAAGATCCGGAAAGACTCCTTGATCAACACTGGTGTTAAATATGAAAGCTAAATAGGGCGCAATGGTTTCGATGAAAGATCTACATACTTTTACAGACATTCCCCAGAGATCTTCTGTTGATTTAATGTTAAGATCTTTAAAAGCTTTTATAACAGCCTGAGGGTCTGTATGCTGAAACCTAAACTCCAAAGGGCATGCCTTTACATTCTTTTTAAGTAAGGCAGCAGAAAGCGTGGGGGATGAATTTAAAGCTTCAGTAGTTTTAAGGGGAATATTAGAAAAAAAGTTTTCAAATTCCTGAGCTATTTCTACATCTGAGTTGATGGGGCCATGTGCAGTATCTAAATTAAATTCAGTATTACGCTGTTTTTTCCTACCTGTTTCGTTATTTATTATTTGCCAAGTAGTTTTTATTTTATCATCAGCTGATTTTATTTTATTGCTAATATAAAGAGCTTTAGCTATTTGACACACACTTTTAAAAGTTTTTGAATATTTTGCAACATACTGATGAAAGTTTGTATTATTCATATGTTGCTTTAAGCCATAGAGTTCAAAAAGTTTTTCCCTGCTTTTACGAATACCTGGAGTCGCCCAGTCACTAAATAAAAACTTAGTGTAAATACTTTTAGTTTTTAGTGGAAAAGTGTTATTAAACTGCGCGTTCAATATTGAAAAGAACTCGGCGTAGAACTCATTTGGGTCACCTATATTATTAAAATTAAAATTCTGATCACATAATTTACTGGCCAAAGAATTATTTAATTTCTCTAACTTTTTACATGTAATTGTCCTAAACCTTATTTGAATTTTTTGTAAAGGCATGTAGGAGCTAAATGTTATTGTTTGTCCACTGTGATCAGATGGCAACTTATTTACAATTTCTTTGTGTAAGTAATCACAATTACAAAAAACATTATCAATACAAGTGGCAGAAGAAGCTGTCACTCGGGTTGGTTCAATAAAAACATTTGACAAATCAAATGACTTAAAAAGACTTAACAATCTGACAGTATTCGAGTTATTTTCCAATAAATTAATATTAAAATCTCCACATACGATTATTGACTTACTACTAGTGCTAAGTTTCTTTAACACATCTTCCATTACAGAATCAAACACCAATAGATTCTGGTAACTTGGAGGTCTGTATACGCATACTATAAGATGCTTATCAAGCTCAACACAGGACAATTCAATGGCGTGTTCAACAGACAACCCGATTATGTCTTTTCGTTCTTTCGATTTAATAGAATTTTTAATTAATATTAATGACCCGCCATGTAACATACGTTTTCGGCTGAAATGGCTAACTACACAATAATTTTCATAATTAATTGACATCACTTGATGATCTTTCAACCAATGCTCTGTTAGACAAATGACATCAAACTTGGTGTTTTCCAAAAACAATTCTATTTCCAGTAATTTGGAAGCGCAACCTTGGATATTTTGATTAAATAATTTTAAAATATGTTGCACTCCCTTTGGTTTTTTATTATTATTAATTATATTGCCAGAAGATACCTTTTTATTATTCTGTAATAGTAATTGGTTATTTGAAGGGGTAACTTCTGTTGTCCCACTGACTAGTTTAAATGGTTATCCGGAGTGACCTCCACAACTACAACTGGAGAGTCTAGATTGCCCGAATAAGTTCCAGCAGGAGGAGAATATCCTATCTGACTGGTAGTGGTCTCCAAGGATGTTGGTATTATAGGTGGATCCTCCTTCGTACTACATGACGATTCATAATTAATCACTATGTTGTTAGTATAACTTGGCAACACGGACTCGTCACTAATACTAGAATTCGTTATATTAGCTATAACCTCGTTAATATTATATGCTATCAACATAGCAATCAGATGTCTACATTCCCCAGACAGAGATAAAGTTCTCTGAGTTAACTTAAAACCACTAACAAACTTGTTAGTGTCAAAAAACAATAATTTGTCACTATGACAACAAGTCAGCTTGTGAATAGTATTATTCAACTTATAAATATAATTATTTTCGTTATATGTTAAAGTATCTGAGTAAGGAAAAGCACACAACATTAGCTTACCTACGTTTAACTTTACTAAGGTGTTCACACCATCCACTATGTCCTTTTTGGTAATACCAGTGCTATTACCTAATAGCAAAACCATAGTACAATAATTATCTAGATTTACATTAGCAATTCGTTTTATCATTTGTTTAAAAGTTATGTTATGGTAACTATGATTGGTAAAACTATGGCTTAGGTAATTGAGTAAAATTTTTCCTAAGCCAGAACCTAACTCGTCACAAAAAAATATTGATTTATTTATCTGTGTGGTCTCTGCTGGAAGAGCTAATACTGGAAGGGGCAAGTCAGACTGGGGCTGAAGAGGTGGTGGTTGGTTGGCACAGCTGCATGAAAGATCATTATGATGTCACGTGTCTTCGAATGTTTGGTTCTAGGACATGCCGGTTTCCTCTCGATGGTTTCCTTCACCGTTTTGAGAGCAGTGGTGATGAACTAATCGCAGGTTCGAATTTCGAACCCAGGCAGGCGCGATAGAGTAAAAAATTAAAAAGCAAGACTAATAAAATAAAATAAACTTGTTTAACCTTTTAACCGTTTGGCTAAATATCAATTGTCTTGGCTCAATCAATAGTAATTGCCTCACACACGGCTACAAATCGATAAATAATACCTACAATAAATAAGGAGGAGCTATCGTTGAATCGAACTAAAAAATCATGCATGTTCTCTCGGTCTGGTCGCCGAAATACGGCATGAGCGGTAGGGGCACGGAAATATATGTGTCGCATAAATGCGGCACAAGCGGTTAAAAGGTTAAAACACGCACTGGATTGTCTGGTCACGTTCACTTGTAGAACACTAAACATACCTTTATTCTCCAGAAGGTTGACTTTTAGACTGAAGGCAGCTAGACACTGCTGCTTGTCCTCTTGACATCCCATTATCATCGTCCACAATACCCACCAACGGGTAGCTTGACTTTCCTTTTTAGGTAGCTCTAACTCAGCCTATCGCAGTCCACTGCTGGACATAGGCCTCTCCCAGGCTGCACCACAACACCCTGTCCTCCGCCTTCCGCATCCCATCTGTCCCAGCCACTTTCTTAAGGTCGTCGGTTGATCTAGCTGGGCGTAGATAGGTAGTAACAGGAGGATTTAACTACTTACAGAATATTTTAAAGACGCATCTCAACTTCTAGGAAGAAAGAAAGAAATAAAATCAATTTATTTGACCCAGGCTAAGGATCTTATAATGGAAGCTTGTCTATAGGATACTTACTAGCTACACGATTACTGAAAAATGCGTGCACTGACTGGACAGGTCCACTCAATCTGTGTGGTTCTTTCCTCATAAGACCATTTCAGACATCAATCTACATGGTCTTCACATGATCTGACTAAGATTATCTTTGGACTTTAAAAGAAACTGTGATCTCTGAGTTTGTTTCGGCCTTTCTTCTTAGTAGTCAGATAGGAAACGTCGACCTCATCTAGTTTTTCAAACATGATGGACGGTGTTTGAACAAACCTACTTACGGAAACAAAATAATTTATCATTCAGTACTTACACAAATTCTTCAAAAAAATATTCAAACTCACCTCTCGAACCTGGCACCACAGCCTAATAAAATACATTGTAAGAACAATATACGATGCTAATACGACGTCATAACGTTTCAATTTGCTGGCACATTTCCTAAATATTCCCGCGACGGTGAATTTATATGAGAGGCTGTGACGCAGCTGTGCTTCAATGCGATATTTGCTTTTTGACAATGTGGTTGTTATTTTGTGATTGTTCCGTTGATATTAATTTTTAATGGCTGTTTTGTTTTGGTTTTAGGCTCTCCCCCTATTATGGTACGTATAAAATGACTGGCAAAATGTGGGAGTACTATCAACTGCGTCTAACCCTTCAGGGATCAGCATACAGCAACCTCCTTCTGTGTTTCGAATTTGAGTACAATCTCATTATACATTTACAAGGCTTGGTGATCAGAAAGTGTAACATGTTTTCTTTCTTTGATAAGATTCTCTAGAACGAACAGTTTTACTTTGGACAAACTACATATTAGCAACAGTTTGACAACAACATAATTATTCGTTATGAGGACAGAATACAAGTGTTGATTTTATGATTTTAATCAATTCTCTTTTTTTGTCAATGTACACAAAAGAGATAAGTGTGCAGGATCGTCGGATATAGTTGAAGTTTAGTTAGAAACCGGTGGATGTTCTCGAATAAAATTTTATATTACAAACTGCTCATTTATAAAATTAAATTTCAGTCGACAACATCCATCGGTTTCATACTAAACTTCAACTATATCCGACGATCCTGCATACTTATCTTTTTGGTTGACTGTACTTGTTCCAAGAACAGTGTTAGGCGGACAATATTGGACCAACTTGGAAACCATGAAAGCAATCTCTTGTAATACTTTATAACATCCTAACAGAACACCACACAAAGACCCACAAGTACTGCCAGTTTATCCACAGATAACATAAAGGCACAAATTCCCAACACAATGGTATCAGTGGAGTCGTTTTATATTTTAAACTCTCCATTGTAAGCACGGGACATTTCTTTGTGCTTCCATGTTCACGTCACACTTTGTTACAGCTCCAGTAAGCTGTTGAAGAAGTTATTGTGCTGTAGTTTAGATCAGAGTATTTAAGCCTTATTGTGCAGTGTTTAATATAGCAGAATAGTCTTGTGTGAAAGAGAAACATCCTTTATCCCTTTGTGCAGAACGTAGCGTCGTCTAGGGACATACTACTACCACATTCCAACTTCTACCGACCAGCAGCGATACCATGTTCTGGTTTAAAGGGTACGACGCCAGTAGTGTGTACGTAATTAATATAGAGGTATGAGGAACATGGTGTACAGTTCACTCATCCTCCATAGAAAAGGGAGGATCCTCCGACCAGACGGGTATTGTGTCTGGTGGGTAACTGCCCGACGATTGATGTCGAGTCGTTGTGTATATGCTAATTGCGGAACAAACTCTGCTTGCGCGATGCAGGATTTTGCGTGACGTCAACGTGATGCGTAGTTTGCATGTGGCAATGTAGATGCCGCCACAACAGGAACGTGAGACGTTTCAGCTTTGACTCTGGGATGAAAATACACCTGTGATGCCTCTGATGACTATGGATGCTGACCATTTACGACACATGAGACATTTCTACTTTGCCTAGAAAATCGCTGCGCCCTGGAACATCTCATAGTTGCAGTGGTCTAATACTAACGCCCACCGTACATGCTCACACTCGCACTTGTTCTCATACTTCACTGATGTAGCACTGACATTTGTCGACACGTGTGCACTGTGCATCCACATTTGCAGACACGTGTCGTACATTAGTGGCATTACCGATTCCGACCCAAGATGGACGCCATAAAATTTACTGACACTCGCGCTACTGCCACTCGAACGTGTCTCAGCTACCTAGGACCATTACGTACCTGAAGCATCACCATTACGTACAGTACTGTACCGTATCGATAAGGGAGAACAAATGCGGAGCTCGATTCTCGATTTGCTATAGGTTTTAAACGCTGCCAGAAGCTCGCAGCTCGTGAAGTTCAAAGCGAGTGTGAACTTGTGCGGTGGGCATAACAAGCATAAGGTTTTCCTGTCAGTCCATAAAAGGTTTTGACAAGTTCTAGGTATGAAAAAGGTTCTTTAATATTTCCAACCTATTCCCACAGCTGTAAGATTAAGAATAAGCGGTCCAACTTATCTAAAGTTGATAAACGCAACCGCCGCACGCGATGCTTTGTCCCTCGCTGCGATCTATCACCGGTTCGTGGTCGTTTGTCCAGCGTCGTATTGTAGGTATTTATTATTTATTTTACTAGGAGGCGTTTTTGAAGATTTTAAGCGTGGTTTGACGTATTTGTACCAGGTGACCTGCAAGTAAAATAACTTCTGGTAAATACAAATGCAGTGGATATTTCTGCCTTAATGCGAGCGAGTGAAAGCTTATTGTTAGAGAGCTCCTGATTGGCTGAATTTAAAGTACCAATCGCCAAACGTTGGTCAAATGTAGTTTAGTTAATCAAATAGCAAAACAAATATTCCAGTCGTAATCAGGCAAACACAATGCGGAATTTCGGCTAATAATTCGCCTAATTGTAAAACCGAGCTCTACACCTGACATAACTAGTCAGAGTTTGAAGAAATATCATTGATCCGTCGAGGATATTTTTGTTGCTAAACTATTATCTAATGAGACCCATAATTAGATATTTTGAAAACTGGAAAGTTTAATCGTTTCTAAAGTCGTGTTGCAAAGTAATTTAAGTATGTTAGTTTTAACTCTAAGATATAACTTACAGCCGCCATTAAAACCCACACTCCCTGAGGATCGATTTTCAAGAACGTATGTAGTTACTCTAGCAAACTCAAACTAATTATATCCTAACTATTTACAGGAACAATTTATTAACTAGTCAGGCTATATTGAAATTCTTAATGCACTCTCTAATATTATTTTATAAGTTACTTACCTACATGTGGTTGTACTTAGCAAGTTAACATGTTTTACTCGTGAACAGCATTCAATAAATTATTCATGATAAATTCCAATAAATATTGGTAATCTATCTAATCTTTTCGTGTCTGTGTGCTTAGCCAGATTGCAAACGCGGGCACGGGGCGGGCGCGGCGCGGCGTACTCAGACATAAGAACTTCATTTGAGCGTCCATAGTGGGCACGCGAGTGCGGTGAGCGGCGCGGGCTGCTTGGCGCGGGGAGCGCTTGGGCAACTCACGTCATAGCTCATTCATACAAGTTGCAGCAGTGAGTGCGCGAGCGGCCCGCGCGGGTACCGGGGTTCTCAAACTAGTTCGAGCTTTTTTGTAGTAAAAATAAGTCTTATTCATCCATATTATATTTTGACAAACACTGGACACGACAACACTCAGAACAAAGCCGCGCTCGACTGCGGACAGGCAGATCGCGCGCGTTCCCGCCCCCGCGCCGCTCCCGTCCCCGCACTGCCAGTCTGGCCAAGCACTGTATGTGTGACCGTGTTGTTCTTCTAAACTACGCAACCGATTTTGATGCGGTTTTCCCATAATTTAGAGAGTAAATTCCGGAAGGTTTCTCTGTATAATACATATGAAACGTACATATTATGAGAAAGGAATCTCGATGTGTTGTCAAGTCATAAAATCCGTACGAAGCAGGAGCGGGACGCTTTCTAATCCGGGTAGGTATTTATTTCAACAATTGAAGTTTTAGTTTTGCCAACAAACCTTTACACTGTGGGTGTTAATGAATGTCTTGATGCTTAAGCCATAAAACATTTTTTTTAATCTTCATTTATTTTTTTTCGTTTTACCTATATTGTTCCACTGCTGGGCAAAGGTCTCCCCCATATTTTTCCACTTTTCTTTATGCTCTGCCTTCACCGTCTAATCCGTTTGAAACGAGTCCAAACCGTCGCGCCGGCTTTTTTTAGGCCTGCCTCGGTGACGACGCCCGTCTTCAGGCACCCACTGTGTGACGACTTTGGCCCATATGTCTGGATGCATCCTATAGGTGTGACCTACCCAGTCCCACTTCGACCTTGCAGACTTATCACCAACATCAACTTCATATATTTATTTCTTTCTTTCTTAACGACTATCATTGCAGCCCTTTTCTGTAGCTTACAGACAATAGAACAACCAAGCTTCACTCAAGTGTGTAAAAACCGCTTCTATACAAACAGCAACATGCTACACGTTTTCCCATGTTCGATATGAAAGGCTATAAAGGCTATTAATAGGCTATTAGAACTGTACTCTTCTCGCGCTTATATGAAAGATTCTGATGAAAAATTAATTGAGCTTAGTGCCGACACATTCTGCTGAGCACTGACGTCATAGCTGTTCGAAGTTAAAGCAATTGTTTATTGAGAAATAACTGTTTGTGAGTTTAGGTATTTCTTAAATAATACATAATGAGCCTAATATTCCCACAGCTGGGACACAGGCCTCCTCTCTTTGAGAGGGAGTGGGCTGTAATCCACCACGCGGGCCTAGTGCGAGTTGGTAGATGTCACATGTATTCGATTTTTTGGTTCTTGGACATGACGGTTTCCTCACGATGTTTTCCTTCACCGTTTTGAGAGCAGTGGTGATGAAATAATTTACACAAAGTTAAGGTCACGGCCGTTACCACTGAGCTACCACCGCTCTTGCAATAATTCTTATTCGATAAATACAACTGATGGGAAGCAAATACAACTAGTGGGAAGGACAATCTTAAAACTCGACTAAGAAAGAACATGGATGTTTTTATAGTAAATTCTATAAAATTAAACATTCAAAATCTAATCGCAGTCTCATCTCGACGACAAACAAACATCAAAACCTTGTCAAAATGTAGGGAAATTAGACGTATTTTTGACAGATTGTGACTGAGATCAGGGGGCCTAATAAGGCCACTTTGGCAGAATCATAATAGGATAATATTATGAATAATAATGGACAATCTCTTTGATTATACCTATGTAGTGCAGCGAAAAAAGAAAAACACGGACTGTCTTTGCCATATTATAATTCATAATGTTATCTTTTTATGATACTGCCAATGTGGCCTTTTTAGGCCACCAGACTGTAAACGTTCTTAAAATTACGAGATTTGTCCTTGAAATTAGTAGGTAGTAGAAATCTATGTCATTGATTGAAGGCTGAGTTGCATCATCTGACTTTAACCGTAACTTTGACCATAACCGGTGATTTTTGTATGCAGTTTGACAAACTTTTGACGTTTGTTAAAGTTAAAGTAAGATGATACAACCCAGGCTAAGTGTGTCTTAAGTTTTGTATTAACGTATACTGTCCCGTGCTGAGCAAAGGTCTCCCATACTTCGCCATTCATCTTTGCCTACTGCCTTTTATTTATTTAATTAAACTTTTCACACACAAAAAAGGTACAAATGCGGACTTAATGCCTCAGGGGCCGTCTCCACGAGCGACATTCTCGCCATGCCATCAAATTTTCACTGCGATGAAATCGCCGTGTGGAGACACGTTCTAAGAGAGTGTGTAGAAATACGTGGCACGACGATAATATCGTCGCGATTCTCTCGCTCGTGGAGACGGCCCTTAAGGCATTCCCTACCAGTCAACCAAGGGTGGTGAAGAGGAACCTGTTCCGTTATCAATTAGTCAGTAAAAAGTCTAGGTCTGCCTTGGTGACCCTGGTCCATCCATCCTGATGCATCCTGTACATGTGTCCCGCCCAGTTCCATTTCAGTGACTTATGTTAAAGTAGTTTATTACAAGCGCTCTAATAATGAACTGCTTTGTTCTCCTAGTGGTCACAGCGCTACTGTGTTATTAGGTTTTTCCCAAGAATTTCTCAATAGCGGCGTGCCGTTGCATCTATGCTAGTTGCGCGGTAAACTCTGCTTGCGAGATGCAGGATTTTGCGTGACGTCAGTATGACGCGTTGTTCTCATGTGGCGTTGTAGATACCGCTACGGGCTCACCCCTATTACATGGGATTAAAATAATTTTAAACATATTTGGTGAAATTACCATTGTCTAACCCTTTGGGGGATACGGGCGTAATTATAAATTAAATTAAGTTCAAAACAAAACTTTTACACGTAAAAATAGCTTGTTTTATCTAATGCTATGAGAAGTTATGTAATAATGAACTGTGCTGACGTCTTACAAAGACGTTAATGTTCTAGACTCTTTTGTTGACGGTACACTCTAAAAGAGATTATTCACACAGCTAAGAGTTATTACTAAACTATCTGCCAAAAATGATGATTATGGCACAATTACCGTAATCATCATTTTCGGCAGTCGGTCGTCCTGTCGATCGGTCAGTCGGTGTGGTCGAAAAGGCATTCATTTTCAACCACAAGACCGATCGAATAAACGACCGACCGACCGACAGTATGTCGTACCAAAAGTCTGCTGAACAAGCACCTCAAAAATTATAATAAGAAGATGGGCATTCGTGAGTGTCTCTGAGTTTTTGTCTTAAATTCCGGTCAAGGTTTGGAAGCTTTTTAGGAGATTGCAATCAAGCAAGAGATCCGCCACATGTTTTCTTTACGCGTCGTCACATACACAGTATAATGTAAATACGAGCGTTATTCTAAGTAAAATGTCTATTTTTTTTGTCTCAAGTATGAACATCAAGATATAACTTGTTGAAAAACGAGAAAAAATACGTTTTTATGTACCAATCCGGAAAGCAGGATGTAATAACTCCTTACATAGAAACCAGCTGCGCCCGCATGTTAGGTCGATAAAAGTAGTAAAAGTCCTTTCCCAGGGTATAAAATATACTAAATGTTATCAAAATCGGTCCCGCCGTTTCGGAGATTAGCCGGAACAAACAGACAGACTTTTTTTTTAATTGTCTTCCTTGTTAATATAGTTAGATGTTAGTATATACTTTAAACGAGTTCCTGTGACCTTCACAAGGTCGTCGGTCCACTTTGTGGGAGGCCTTTCAACGCTACGTCTTCCGGTACGCGGTCGCCACTCCAGAACCTTTCGGCTTCATCGGCCATCTGTTCTGCGAGCAATGTGCACTACCCACTTAAGTTTGCCAATTCTTCGGGCTATGCTACAACTCGTTGGATTTATTTGGGCACAAAACCGGTCGAAGTGGAGGTGCTTGGAGGAAGCCTATATCCAGCAGTGGACGACTTTCGACTGAAATTATACACTTTGTAAAAAGCTGTTACTTTGACATTACGAACAGACACTTTTTTATTTATATAAATAGTCAGATTATTTGTACAGGTATGTAGATAACATGATCTCACTTAAAATGTCGAATGTTTTCGCAGTCACATTCCAAAAATCTGTTTGAGCCTGGTTGTTGCTGGATCATTGTTTAAACCACTTTCAAAATTCCAATAATTCGACATACAATGCTCTCGTACCAAGCCAACGCAATGACATGCATTCAGGTAAGGCTGCCTGAAACCAAACACATGCTTACTCCGATCGAACGACAGCTGACACACAACTACCTACCACAACCACTTCCCGCCGGTTTGCTTTCAATTTGGCAAGATAATGGACAGTCCTACCATGTCAGCGTGAAGCCTTCCCCCAATGTACAAGCGAGGAGATTTGCATAACTGCCGCTAGGATTTGTTAGTGGAGACTGATAGCCATTTACTGGTGATTTGCGTCTGATAAATGTTACTGGACATCCCTAATTGCTTGATTTGAATATCTGGTGGAACTTGGCTTTGAATTGGATTAATGAAAAATGGCTTTTCTAGATCAAATCTATCTATTAAAATACGACTCTGAGCACGTTCGAAGTTTTGATGATACGAGTATAAGGGCTGATTTTTCAAATGACAGATAATTTTTATTCGAGGAATAAAATTGACGTCCGGGTTTGTATTGAAGAACTGTCAAGATTTCAAAATTATTCCTCCAATAAAATTATCTGGCGTTGGAAAATTCAGCCCTAAAAAGATTAAAGGGTGAAGTATTTTTAAGAACAGATTAAACACAGAGTTTATAATAAATGAAATTCAAACAACCTTACTAAATTATTTTAATAGAGTATTTATTTATTTAATATTAGAATACTAAATTAAATGACTAACTAACTTACTATACAAAAACAAGGGACACTTAGGCGTCGAAGTACTCGTCCGCATCGCTGTCATCTGGAAACGTGCCCAGAAGACTGGCAGCATTGCCACTTTGAATGGCAATGCTAATTCTTTAGCCAAAGAACGACCCAGCCCTCTGGTCACGTGAAGTGTCGACCAGCCGGCGACAAATTTTCTTTTAGTAGATATTTATAGAAATAACAGCAACATATTTGAACTTAAATCTATTATAATTTAATTACACGAAAAGCAAATTATATCAATAACTAATTACAATACAAAAATATTGAACTACCATCATTTTATTACATTACATACAATATAAATCAAAAGATAAGGTGTAAGTACTTAACGGGTTTAATTCGGTGTGGTGAGTCGACACAGCTTCGACCAGCCGAGCCGGTCGATTCTGTAAAAATCTCACCGTGAAAACTTAGGTGAAGTGAGTTTGTTTTTGCTAGGAATTCACACTATTGACAGCTCACTCCACGCTCACTTCACCTAAGTGTTCACGGTGAGATTTTTGCAGAATAGCACCGCTGGTCAGTTTTCCTTGTGAACATAGAGCGAGAATGAGACGTGCAGGCTTATTTAAGCACCATTTCCCGTCATGGCGTCTTATTTATGCACCATTTTCCGTCATGGCTTCTTATTTATGCACCATTTCCCGTCATGGATTCTTATTTATGCACCATTTCCCGTCATGGATTCTTATTTAAGCACCATTTCCCGTCATGGCGTCTTATTTATGCACCATTTCCCGTCATGGCTTCTTATTTATGCACCATTTCCCGTCATGGCTTCTTATTTATGCACCATTTCCCGTCACGGCTTCTTATTTATGCACCATTTCCCGTCATGGCTTCTTATTTATGCACCATTTCCCGTCATGGCTTCTTATTTATGCACCATTTCCCGTCATGGCGTCTTATTTATGCACCATTTTCCGTCATGGCTTCTTATTTATGCACCATTTCCCGTCATGGCTTCTTATTTATGCACCATTTCCCGTCATGGCTTCTTATTTATGCACCATTTCCCGTCATGGCTTCTTATTTATGCACCATTTCCCGTCATGGCTTCTTATGTATGCACCATTTCCCGTCATGGCTTCTTATTTATGCACCATTTCCCGTCATGGCTTCTTATTTATGCACCATTTCCCGTCATGGCTTCTTATTTATGCACCATTTCCCGTCATGGCGTCTTGGAGCGCGTGGAGGGGCTTGACAGTGGCGAGGGCATGCCGACAGTGTTGCCAGTGTCTCAGCGAGCCAGTATAAATGTAACATATTTATTTACTAAATTCAGACATGCTATGGCATAATATTTTAGGTCCCAGGTCACGTCACAGAAATCATGATTTCAGTTACTACTAAGGATAAACATATACAGGTCACATCAAATTAAAAAAACTAGCGAAACTCTCCAGACATGACGGGTATCGGTATTGTTACAGGCTTGGGGTTCGTGACAATTAAAACTACCGATTTAATAACCAAAAAATAACACTTTAATAAAACAACACAAACACAATTTCACTACTGATTGCTTCGATGTATTCGCTTGTATCGCTTTTCCAACACTGACTCGGTCGTGGCACATCCCGGCCTTATATAGTGCCGCAGATAGTTCTAGAACTTTCTATTGTAGAAACATCTAGAACGTTCGAGTACATACCGGCCCCGACTGAGCAGATATCGATAGTTCTAGAAAGTTCTACCATCGAAATTCCTATAAGGCTCTTGACTCTAATAGTTTCGCTACTCGATACTACATGGCCTTAGTGGTAATTAATATCACCATCTACCAGGCATTAATTGTGGCGCGCAACAGTATCTTAACATCATCAAACAAAAAAATAAATAAACGCCGAAAAAATTCAGAAATTTCGTCGGTTACAAAATAAATATCAGCATACCTACTCGGTCAAACAGAAAGAAAAGTTAAATACAGGCTCCCTAACAATGGAACAGCAAATTTATATTTTCAATAGCTGATGGAAAATTTCAACGCAGGGGGGTTCAGAATCATGTACCGAATCCTTAGTAATAGGTTGCGAGTCGATATCCCTGCCATGTCTGTGGTAGGGGTATATTACTCTAGTGATTTATTTATAAAGAACCAGCTGCCCGGCGCTACTTCGTTCGCGTGGTGTCCTACCCCTTACCCTACCCAACCTCAACCCTACTCCTACACTACTCCTACCATACGCCTATAAAAAAAAAAACGAGTGTGCTTATGACCACACGACTGAAGTGAAACTTAAAGAGAGAAAGAAAATGTGCGCGCGCACTGCTGTCTCTTGGTTATATCCCCCACTTAACTTCCGTTCGCCTTGCCCGATCACACTTTTCGTAACGCTTACGTCACGCGTTCGCCAGCTTACTCCCCAAGTCAAGCGTGCGTAAAGAAGTTTCACTTCAAAAAGTATCCTTTGTCCGTCTCCTAGTTCTAAGCTACCTCCTCACCAATTTTCAGCCAAATCGGTTCAGCCGTTCTTGAGTTATAAATAGTGTAACTAACACGACTTTCTTTTATATACAGGATGTCCGGTAATGAATGGATAACTTCATTGTACTCATCATTATGAACAACTATTACTATGGGATCAAACCTGAAATCGCGAAAAAAGAATCAGCAGTTCCCTACATTTTGACGAGTTATGCGAACATAAATGTGGGGAATAGCTGATTTT
Source organism: Mesoligia furuncula (assembly GCA_916614155.1). Taxonomy (NCBI): domain Eukaryota; kingdom Metazoa; phylum Arthropoda; class Insecta; order Lepidoptera; family Noctuidae; genus Mesoligia; species Mesoligia furuncula. The sequence continues at coordinate 28,830,573 of OU744794.1, forward strand.
TTTTCGCGATTTCATGTTTGGTAGTAAAAGTTGTTCATAATAATAAGTACAATGACCCGAGGTTATCCATTAATACATATCTAACCACATAGTAAATACGGGCTACTTTCCATATCAAGATACAAAACGTTAAAAAAAACGACGTCGTCGTCTAAAACGTTTTCCGACTGTATAACATTTTATTTAGGTCTCGGTGCGAGATAAGATAATGAAAAACAATACTTTTGCCGGCAATAAAACAGGCAAACAGGCACAAAGTAGGCGTTATCGTCGAAAGTAGAGCGAGATACACCACGGCAGAAACAGGACGCAAAGGCCAGTTGATATCGAAATAAGGTTCGATGTATCTTAGGTATATTTCTTTGCCTTTTGATACGGAGATAAAATACTCTTGGGGAAAAAAGTGTTTCATGTTTTAGGGTGCATCCTCACCGATATTCTATTCTATATCAGAATGAATTTACTACCTACCAACTTAAATTGCCCGGGTATTCAATTACTATTCAAATACTATAATAGAGACATTTATATTACCATAAGCCTCGTAGCATAAACAGCCTATAATGTTCCCACTGCTGGGACACTGTCATCTCTTCAAGACGGAGTGGGCTGTAATCTACCATGCGGGCCCACTGCGGGTTGGTAGATGTCACATGTCGTCGATGTTTTGGTTCTAGGACATGCCGGTTTCCTCACGGTGTTTTCCTTCAACGTTTGCAGAGCAGTGGTGACGACATAATTTACACAAAGTAAGCACCTCAAACCCAGCCGGTATTGAATCCACCTACAACTTACGAGTTGTAGGTGGATTCAAACCCGGCTGGGTTCGAAGTGGTGTGAGGTGAGTCGGGGGGGGCTATTTGTGACATAATCTCATGGCATTTAATTTTTGCCATAAACTACACTGTAATAACGAAGACTATGATTTTACTAGTCTCCTACAAAAGATTTCTCAGATGTTATAAATCTTCATATTTCTAAGGCGCCTTTGTGGAACGAAATAAAATAAAAACTAGTAGAACATCTGGCTCTCATCGCACAACTATAACTATAATAACAAACCGTTCAAGTATCGATACCGATTAAAGTTAAATTACCGCTAAAAGTTGGAGATGAGTTACCTCTTGAGTGCGGAAAAACAAAAATAAAGATAGAAAAATATTCGCAAACTCTCCGGGTGGAGTTGTCGGAAGCTGTTGCTATTATATTCACACATTTACCCGTGGCGCCGCCTGCATTGAATGAACAATTTGATGTCTCATTGACTGTGCCTATGGCTTCCCTCACGTTAACTACACACATCAAAAGTGTCTAGGGATCAACATATATTTTTGCAATAACTTTTCTCCTGATTGATATTAATTAAAATTTTCTTTAAGGATTCATCAAATAAAGTGTTTTCGTTTGTCACAGTAACGATAAACCAAGTCACCTTTGCATTAATAAAGAAATTCGCCATTTTCCTAATAAAGGGATTTTTGACATTTGAACCACTAACACAAAAGTTCGAAAAAAAGACTGAAATAACAGTTTTCTTTAAAATTTTATTGGGTAACTTAAACAATTAATAATCCGTGTTTCTACCGCGAACACTAACAACACAAGAACATCGGTTTGGCATACTCAAAATGAGTTCATCCAAATCACGCTGTGGAATGGCCGCCCATGTTCGTTGCAACAACAAAAAAAGGTCTTCTTGCGACTGGATACCCTCCATATTCGGCAGAGCTCTTCTCTGTAGCATATCCCATGCATGCTCAATCGGGTTCAAGTCTGGCGACTGAGCAGGCCAGGGCAGGACATTGATGTTAGCTGCGGCGAGAGTCTGTCTTACAACTCTTGCGGTGTGCGGTCGTGCATTATCATGCATTAACTGAAATAAGGGACCGATTTGCACTTGTAGAGGAACGATGACGTCTGATACAATCGTCTCAGCATAAATTTGAGCGTTGAGGTTGCCTCTGATCCAAATCAACTCAGTTCTTCCGCCGATCCAAATACCCGCCCATACCATGATGGTTCCACCACTATAAGGATGGACTTCCTGGCAGGATTTTAATCGCTGTTGGCGTCAAGGGGTTCTCCAGTGTCGTATACGTCTTGTATCCGGTCTCATACCAAAACGAGACTCATCAGAAAAGCACACGAAACGCCATTGTTCTTCTGCCCAATTTCTGTGTTCAAGAGCCCATTGATATCGAATCCTACGATTGTGCATTGCTATAGGTGGTACCCGTAGCGGTCTTCGGGAATGAAGGTTCACTTCATGCAAGCGGTTTCTGACTGTTTGGTCGCTAATTAAGTTCCCTGAAGAGTGATGAAGCCTCACGGCTAACATCATGGCGGTTATTGTTGGAGCTCTTCGAGTTAAGATTTGAATGTATCGGTCTTGTCTCCGTGTGGTGCAGCGATACCGTCCTCCATGGCGCTCAGCCACGGTACCAGTGCTTCGGTAACGTGTCCAAAGTCGACTGATAACACTCTGACTTGTATTCAGAGCTAAAGCCACAGTACGTTGCCGGGAACCAGCTTCTATCATTCCCACGGCTCTGAGCATTTCTTCCCTGCTTAAATGACGTCGCCGCTCCATAATAACGTTGGTTTTAATCAGTAGTAGGGAAACAGTAGCACTAATAATGTCTTCAATGCGTTGTATGTTTTTATAGGGAAAATATTGACAGCTGATTTTCATCTTTTACTCGAATTTGATTCACAGTTCCTGATTCAAATTATGAAATGCACCAAAAAGGATCCATATAAATTTATAAAATCATAAATTTATTACAAAGCCACATCTCAATCTCAAGAAATCCGCATAAAAATGCTTGATCCCTAGACACTTTTGATGTGTGTATTTTGTACAAAACTTAGTCTGGACTTTTTATAATGTTTACAGATTTATGACGAGAGAGATTTATAGAAAGAAAGAAAGAAAGAAAGAAAATACGTTTATTTGCGGCAAACATGACGCATAAAAATAAGGACACAAACAAAAAATAAAACAAAATAACAATTTGGGAGAAAGTATGCGTCACATCTACGCAAAACGGCCATCGCTCAGCATAATGCTAAGACCCTATACGAGACAGAGCCCCAGCGCTGGTTTTCAGCGACAGCCGGCGTCGACGTGATGACGTCAGCCGGTGCAGCATGCGATTAAATATTGACAAAAACAACAATCAAAAACAAAAACAACAATCAAAATAAGAAATAAAATAGGTATACAATACGAAAAGATGTATGAAATGATATATTAATGGTAGTGGTAAGATTCTGGACAGCGACTCACGCGCTGACGCGCCGCCGCCGGTTATTTATAATCTGTGCGCGAGCGCAACTGTCACAAAGCTATACATTTGACGTATTTACATACTGCTGAACGTACTATTTACATTTTTTATCAAAAAACATGGTGCATAATATAATTAATGTAATATATAATTGGATGTGTAGGACAACAGAGTACATTATACAATACGGATAGAATTTGGTGATTGTGGTGGAACCTATGGCTTTTGTAAAACTGTGTTTGTCAAATAGTGTTAGAACTATTTATGGTGCAAATGATGGAATGACAAACTTGGCGACTCAAGGAAGAACCAAAGTCTGCAGTCCAGGAAGAAAATGGTAAGTGCATCGTGATTATATTGAATATAAGTATAAATTAAATAGGTTAAATAAATAAATTAGCATTTGTTTAGATTCATCAAGCCACTATTGACAAGACGGTTGATGGAGACAGTTGCATTACTAAGAATAACCGTAAATTACAGAAGCAGTAGCAAAGTGGCGCTCCCAAGTGCAAGGGAAGAATGCTGTAGCGAAACAGACATCAAAAAACAGGCCCACTGACAGAGCTAAAAGTTCCAAGCACGATTTATGACGACAAGTTAGTTTGTCTCGTGGTCGCAAGCGCGACTGCTAAGTGTGGGGCTATATTCCCGGGTCGGGTAAAGTGTTATTAGATTTTCCATTCGGAATTATTAAGAGCGTTTACGCCGAACGGCATTTCATACAAACTTTCAAGCCCTTATTTTTCGAAATGAATAAACCGATTTTAATGAAACTACAAAGGTCTAAAAAGTTAGTAGAAAACATTTTCAAAAACTAGTGTCACAGCCCCGACCGATTTTAAATTTTCCATAGAAACAGAGATTTCCAGTTATCTTTTTTTAAATAAGATATTTTGGAAATGTTTTCTACTAACTATTTAGACCTTTGTATCCTGCTTAAGCGTATGAAGTTTCATTAAAATCGGTTCATTCATTTCGAAAAATAAGGGTTTGAAAGTTTGTATGAAATGCCGTTCGGCGTAAACGCTCTTAACAGCCCGGAGTTTGGAAGTTGGTGGTGTGGTACCCCCGTGCCTCGGAAAGAACGTTAAGCCGTTGGCCCCGCGCCTGATCTCTCGCCGGCAGTGTCGGATTGCCATCCCATCGGACTATGAGAATGAGGGAAGAGGGAGCAGACACAGGTCTGCGCACACACTTGTGCACTATAATATCTCCCGCGCTGAAGCCTTGTCTGCGTTGAGACTGGTCGCCAAGGCTGAAATTCAATCTGGAAGACTTTATTTTTATCTTACTTCCACAACCCGTGCTTTTACTGGTAACACGATACAGCTATATCCATCGAGGGGTATAACTATATTAATCAATTTTAAAGTTAACGAACCAACATTTTTATCCGATGTAATACCTTATCAGCAGCTGCCTAGCCTTTTCCCAACTATGTTGGGGTCAGCTTCCAGTCTAACCGAATGCAGCTGAATACCAGTACTTTACATGGAGCGACTGCCTATCTGACCTCCACAACCCAGTAACTGGGTAATACGATACCGCTTGGTAAGACTGGTTGTCTGACTTTCGGGCTTCTGACTACCCGTAACGACTGTCAAAGATCCACGAGTGACAGCCGGGACCAACGGCTTAAATACCTTATATCGGATAAAAATGCTGGTTCATTGATGTGATTTAGTTGTGGTGATTCTAACCAGTTCCTACTGAATATTTGTATATCTACAGATCTAATAGTAGCTGGTTAGGTTTCTAAAAGGGGATCGAGGAGTGGAGTGGGGGTTCAGGGGATTAGACCGGAATAACTCATTATAATACTTTTAGTCTCCTAACGAAATGTTAAAATAAGGCTTTTAACTAATAAAACCGTGGCGTAACGATCCGGCACGACCACATAATACGTCTGTAATGGTCTTCATCGAAAACCACACAGCGTGAACTTTTGAACCTACCAGCGGGTTAGAGAAAGAAGGCGCATTCCATTTAGTATCCGTCCTGCTCTAGCGGTGTAATGGTTGTGGTTTTATAATTTTAAAGGCTAATATTATTTTGCTTGTTATAATAATTTTATTCTACTGCAGGGCAGAGATGAAAGAAAGGTGTTTGAAAAAAAAAATTACTGGCTGAATGCTCTCAAAACGGTGAAGAAAAACATGAGGAAACCTATAAACTCACACACACACACACACTGATTATGTAATGCAAACGCTTTTTTTCAACGTTTGTTCATGGAGTTTGCGTTTTCAGAATTTAAAATATAATATTGGACTCTAAAAGTGAATTTTACTTCGAAGAATTATTAACAAGCATAAGCATAGCATAATCAGTAGTTTCTACTGCTGGGACACTGACAGGCCTCCTCTCTGTGAGAGACAGTGAGGCGTAATCCACCACGCGGGGCCAAAGTGGGTTGGTGGATGTCACATGTCTTCGTTTTTTTAGTTCTAGGGCATGTTTTCCTCACGATTTTTTCCTTCACCGTTTTGAGAGCAGTGGTGATGAAATAATTTACACAAAGTAAACTGCCTGGCAGGGTTCGAATCTACGACGCTACAACTCGTAAGTCGCGGCCGGTTTTACTGGGCCACCACTGCTTTCATATTGACAAGTTTGATCGTAAATCTCTTGTCTTATGTATCTTAAAAAAATATATGTACCGTTATTTCTTTACCGTGGCCACAAAACTTAGCTGTAACTCATTCCGTAGATAAACGGAACATGATCCTGACAACTATTACAACTCTTTTCGACGTTAAAATCGAAACCGAATCATGAAACGCCGCAAAATTTCGCACCACAGCCCGTCCATTTTAATAAACAAGCACGTAATAATTAAATGTCAATCGCCGACAGCCAGGTGGAACCATTGCATATGCTACGAGTATGTGACAGACTGCAGCCTGTCGTGTTAAATTCGATTTATTTATAAAGTGAGATATTGGTAAGTGAGGTATTGGTTTACCAAAAATCTTTTTTTCTTTTAAGTTTTTGGATCGATAAACTAACACATTGCTTTTAAAAAACATCACTTGCAACCACTCAACTGTCCGGCCGCCAAAAGTAGACAGCAAACGGAATTAAAAAACATCACTTGCATAATAAGTCAATCGCTAATTAATAATTAAATCAGCTATTGATGGTACCTGTGGTGCAAAGGTGAACACTCAGTTGCTATTAAACAAAAACATATTACCGTGGTCGCTTTTTCACACGCGCGGCGTAATTACGTATGACCTTCGTTGGTTCATACCACTGTTAAAATTCACAACTTCCTAACAAGTACTGCTAGCGGATAACGTAGCGTATAGGATTAGTAAACACGCGGGCCTGGGTTCGAATCTCCATATGAAACTTTGATTTATCTTTTCAACAATAATCTTATCTTTTTTTATTATTCGATAAATTAATACACGAGAATAATAATGTAATATTTATTTCATTTGTATTATGATATTGTTATTGAAATATGGGGGTAAAAATAAAAAAGTTTTTAAGTGATTTCAAAATTTTTATTCGTTATAATTTGATAAATAAAACTAATAATAACTAATAAACTTTTAAAACAGTTTATTTTCTCATAAAGTACAATTTATTGAAGTAAGCAGGTAATCAGTGAGCTACGACCATTAGACTTAAAATATTGTAACTATCTTAGTAATAAAATAATATTGTGCTTTAATTGCGGATATAGCTTAAGTATTCATTTCCAAAATTCATTTTGAAAAGAAGATTGAAACTATAAACCTCAAAATAATCCTTATTACGGATATGACACAATAATGTTTTAATATTACTAAAATCAATTTGTAATTTATAACTTAATACGTTGTATAACCCCCATTATTATCCATGCTATCAAGTAAACGCTGGTGTATGGATCCTATAATGTTTAAACATATATCTTCATATTTCCTTGCAATGCAACTTCATCTGGTAGGTAACTGGTTCGTTAAAACCACTTGTTTCTTATTCACTGACTATACTCTTCCTTATATCTTTTGACCCTCCGACTCACAGTAGGTAATTTCTCTAAAACAAAAAAGGAATATTGTAAGGCTACTAGCAAAATTATAAAATATTAAGTTATTACTTTTTTAAACAAAATTATTTTGATAATAGTTCAAATGTTACAAAATGATTATATTATAATTTATACATAATGCTCATCATGCTCATCATTCCAAAAGTAAATAAATAAACTCTTGGAAATATAATTTTTTTCTTCTATTTAAACCCTATGGTAAATATAAAACGTTTAATAAAATAACTACAAGGATCAGCAGTTAAACTTTAATTAAATAAATGTTCGATAAAATAATTAAATCATAATACTCACAGTCAGTCCGGTTTCATCAAATATCTGTGATATAATTAAATCCACTTTTACGCAGTGTGATAATAACCGCTTTAATCTCAATATTTTAATTTGCTTGCATTTCAAAATGAACAGCACCGACTAACCTACAATATCAAATTTTTATCAACCAACAAAGAACCACAACATTCTAAGTATTTAGTCGCGGTGAATGGTGTATCTGTCCACCTTATAATTTATTTATTTAGATTTCTGCGGGTATAACCATAAAGTTTTGCACAAGACGGACATGACACGGAACTATCATATTCAATAGCGTGATTATTCGAGTAATATGCGGGTGTGTGTGTCAAACTACTCATTATAAGAAGGTCGTAAGTCAAACTAAACGTCCAAGCTATTGCTTCGTAACTTTGATTATGGACTTCTGGAGCCTACCGTACATTAAACAAAAGTATATAGTATATGTTTCATTAGATGACATTTGTCTGTGTGGTGCCGGACTTAAAGAATTGCACCACCCCTTGCTTCCCGTGGGTGTCGTAAAAGGCGATTAAGGGTCTTACCGGAGAATGGGCAGCAGCGTTCTCTATTTATTCCACCATCATACCATACTGCGATCGCCAACCCGCCTGCCAAGCGTGGCGATTATGGCAAACCCCCCCCAAAATTGGGGGAGGCCTATGTCCAGCAGTGGACGTCTATCGGCTGAAACGACGAGATGACATAGAGCTATTTTCAATTAGGATGATAGTAGGTCATGCTTAATCAAATTTCTCGCTGACGGTGGCGCGTGTGTCGGATCATTTAGCTCCCTTCAAAATGGTTGAGCTGAACGGTGCTGATCCATGCTCCAAGTTCGTGAAGGAGTGCCGTCGGTTGGGGCTGGTCATCACTTAGCCTCGGCTTATTTTCAACTACTTTATTTTTGGATTGTTGTGTTGTTACTATTTGCTGTAACCTGGACGCTTTTAACGCGTACGTCTTTTTAGGGTTCCGTACTCAAAAGGTAAAAGCGGGAGTCCCGCTTTACTTGTTACTAAGGCTCCACTGTCCGTCTGTCCGTCTGTCACCAGGCTGTATCTCATGAACCGTGATAGCTACACAGTTAAAATTTTCACAGATGATGTATTTCTGTTGCCGCTATAACAACAAATAAAACAATAAAATAAATATTATTTCGGCCTTTATGCCTTGTGGTACGGAACCCTTCGTGTGCGAGTCAGACTCGCACTTAGCCAGCCTTTTTTCATCGTTCTCACATATAATTATAAATTCATCATTAATAATGTAAGTAACTAATATTTTTGTAAAAAATATAATTTGTAAGAGTGTCCATGGAGTTTCTTGCCCGTTCTTCTCCATAGCTTTGGAATGGGAAACTAGCTTCATATTTTCTGACTGGCCGACTTCTTGACAGTTACTGTTCAAAAGAGCCTGTAAATGGTTTAATTCAAATAAATGTTTTGAGTTTGAGTTTTTTTTTTTTTTTGTATTTATATGTATTTAGTTTAGCTACGTGTCAAGACACCTAAAGAAAAGAACTACCGCAACCTATCTTAAAATGTACAACTACTAAATTCCCGATGGCGAATTTACATTAGATGCATTTTTTATTCTCGCCGCGGAAAGCAAGACATTTCGAATTCGAATAGAACTACAGTATCGATTGAAATCGATTATTTATTCGAGTCTCGAGCTCGATTTTCGGAATTATTTACGCGTAGCCGCTAGAAAGCTTGCATATTTAAATAATGTGATGGAGATGTCTCTGTTCGAGTAATATAATATGAAGTATCGGTATTTCAATATTTATGAAGAAGTTTTGATGGCCTTAGCTGTCGGATTTTTCTTTGTTCTGTTTTGTGGTGTCTTAATAAGAAATGTATTTGTTTTTTTTATGAGTTGCCAGTTTACATACATACGTAAACTCAGGCCTTCTTCTCATGGGGGTAGGCAGAAACTACAGAACGCCACCTGCTACGTTCCTAACCTTTTGCTGATTTATTCCGGTCTGATTCCCTGAACCCCAACCCCCTTCTCGATCCCCTGCTTCTTCGTCTCCTATTTTAATCTCTGTCTTATCCACATTATGTAAGTTTACTCTTTTGACAGGTAAGTACAGTGAAAAGAAAATAAAAGTTTCTTGATTTGCAAAATTAAATTAAGATCTTCGTTTACGTTCATTGCCAGTTTATTATAATAATAAAACCTTTATCTTCAGGCTACTTTGGCCCATAGATAAATACCTTACAGACTAACATATACATATTATATTATAATAGTACAATGTGTGTTTATGTTTTTAAATACCCGGTTTTATGGACTACATGCTTATACATGCAAACACATGGTGTTATGAAATAGGTTTTCCAACAATAAGTGCCACTTAATAGCATAAGCATAATCAGCCTTAAATGTTCCAGGACACAGGCCTCCTCTCAGTGAGAGGTATTGGGCGGTAATTCATCACGCGGGCCCAATGCAGGTTGGTGGATGGCACATGTCTTCGATTTTGTTTCGGTTCTAGGACATGCCGGTTTCCTCACCGTTTTGAGATCAGTGGTGATGAAATAATTTAGAAAAAGTAATTCCACTGGGCCACAACAACTCCTATAAATCACACTAAGATTATAAAGGGCGAAAATTTGTGAGTGTGTGTGTGTGTAAGTGTGTATGTGTGTGTGAGTTTATATGTTTGCTACTTCTTAACGATCAAACGGCTGGACCAATTTTGATAAAATTATGCGGATTAACATATACGCTACTTTTTATCCCGATATTCCCACGAGATCGACATTTACGCGGGTGAAACCGCGGGGCGCAGCTAGTGCTCCAATAAACACCGCAATATTGATGAATTATGGCGTTGTTTTTATGAATCACAGAATTACTCAATTAACACTTCAGTCCTTGATATCCGATGTAAAACATCAAATCATTCTCACTGTGGATATCGACCAAAATTAAAACACTGAAATCAATCCGAAGCCATATCGCTTAAAAACAATATTTGAACAAAACAATTTAAAAACACGACGTCAATTTTCATTCAAAACATCAAAATTCTCGGTGTCGCGGGCTTCCATCACGATCAAAACAACATATTGGTCGTTATTTCCATAACAATGTTACAAAAACAACTCAATCATAACTCGAGTACTTTTGTGGAGGCACAATAAAACGGTATATATGTACTCACTTAGAAAATTCTCCGTGCCAAAGTCATTGAAAATCCTACTTAATCTATATGGTAATAAGATTAAAATTTGGAAGGCAAGCAGGCTACTCTTGAGAGATCTCGGGGCGTTATTAACAAAATACAGCAGGTCGGTATGCTTAATACAAAAATATATTCCTTTGTCTACAGTTTTCGGTGAACTTGCGAGATTATGTGGCTTCACTTGTCTCTGATATATTGTTTTGTTTAGTTTCATGAAAAGCTTTTCGTTGTGTAATAAGAAATTGTATATAAAAGATGCAACATATTCCATGCTACTGCTGAACTCCATTTTTTAGATTTTGATCATGAAAGGGATTACTTAGCTGGTAAAAACTTGTAGGTATATACCACACGCCGCAAAATTCGCAATGCAGCTCACGAAAAATAGTTAAAACTTCGGAAATTATTTATTTATCCATTTATTTCAGGCATCAAGGCCCAAATAAACACATACAATAAAATATTATAATAACACTAAAAACTTAAAACTAACGCACACGAAGTGTCTGCGTCTTGTTTCGCTGACTGGTGTCATGTAGCCGGCCACGAAACCGGCGGTACACAACACCCTTCGGCCAGAACTCTTCCTTGAGGAATTTCACGAGATGATGTGTCGGAACACGTACCACGAACGACTTGAAGTTCGTGTTGTGACGCGACTCCGACTTCTCGACCCTCAAAGTCCAGAATAATGAGTTAATAAAGAAAGAAAGAAAGAAAAAGTATTTATTGCGACTCGTACAGGAAGATCACAAACTAAACAAGTTATATAAAAAAAAAGGAAAATGAAACGGAAAGTCCTATACGAGGCCAAAAGGCTCCTATCTCAGCATGATGCTACGACATTTAAAAAATAAATGTCGCAGCGCTGGTATCCTGATAGGGCCCGAATTAAAGAAAAAATTGATGGATAGTTAATGGATGGGAAAGCAGCTCTGACCAATTTTGTCTGATGGTGTTGTTGTTGTTGTTGTGTTGTTGTCCAATGTTGTGTTCTGGCCAATGTTGTGTAAGAAGATGATCCAGAAAAGCCAAGATTATACTGCGCGCAACGAGTTATGAGCGCTGACCTTGAAGAAAACAAACGTCACAAACCCTTAAGTCTTAGTAATAAGGGTTTGTTTCGCTTGTTTTTTTCAAGGTCAGCGCTCATAACTCGTTGCATGACTTGTAACTTAAATAGTAAGGAAAATACCTGAATCCAGCGCAGGATCGCATGAGAATTAAAAAGATTAGCATAATTAGCCTATTACGTTCCCACTGCTGAGACACAGGTCTCCACTCTGTGAGAGATTCATTAAAATTAAAAAGATTACATGAATTATATCTTTACACCAACATTTTAACCGCAGGCCGCAGAAACCCGTTGGATGCGAGAAGCATAGAACCGGGGAGGTGCTTGGGGGAGGCCTATGTCCAGCAGTCGACGTCTTTCGGCTGAATTGTTGATGATGATTATGACCAACATTGTTACAAAAAATAACCCCACAATCTTTAACATCAATTTTCCAAAACATTTTCACTTCAATTTCCTCACAATTTGGAACAGACAAACAAATTTAACCGCACAGTTCCTTTGTGTCTCTCTTCATATTATGTATTCCCCGAATAAATGTAAATGCTCCTCTACATATTTGCAAGAGTTCTCGCGAACTGTGCTCTTTAATTCTACTGCCTTCGCTCTGCGCTGTATAAAAATGTAATATGTTAAAATAGTGCGTGGGAGTAGTGCTTTGTAAGAGAGTCGGTAGGAGGCTTTAATGTTGAATAAAAGTTGTAAAAAGGTGAGGATTTAGACTTTTTGAAAATGGCTAATGAAATGAATAAAGGTTGCAGGGTCTACTTATTTACTGATTATTTTGGAGGGTTTTTGATCAGACCTGAGTAAAGGCCTTATAAAGTTGGACTTATAATATTTATGGAGATAAGCAAGAAGCTAATTTAATAATAAAAAAATCTCAAACACAACAAAAAATCTAACTTCTTTCAAAAATTACCACTTCAAAATCACGACGTAACTTGTGACATTTAAAAATTTACGACCCCTTCAAAGCCTAAACACATAAACATTATACTTGGGCTAACTTGGGCATACTGCTAACATTAAGCCAGCAAAGTAAGGGCGGAAGTAACTTCGTAACAGAGAACTTACCAAGTACGTTCTCTGGGGAGCGACACTGAACTACACGTGATTGTGCGAACAAAGACAAAACAAGCTTTCGTCACTTACTAATATAACATTATGCTTATAAAGGGGTTAGCTAAGTGTCAAAGCTTAAAGAGGAACTACGATCTTTGCTCGGCTACGCCGTCGGCATGCTACGGCGTAGGTGTGCTACGACGTAGGTGTGCTACGGCGAAGATACGCTACGGCACAGTTTATTATTATCTATGACCCCCTGTACCTTTATTTATAGAGTTGATGGATCGCATTATAATTTATTATGAGCCTATCACAATAGGATGCTAGTTTAAGGCATATACTTAAGATTTCACAAGGCCTTATATTTTAAAATTCTAACAAAAAAACTGTATCGAAAATTGTTGGATAAATAATTATCATCAAAATCATTTTATTTATATTAAACTAAACTAGCTTCTGCCTGCGACTTGGTCCGCGTGAATTCTAGCTCTCCCGACCCATCTCGTCACATCGCATCGCTTACCCGCGCTTTTACTCCCTTTTTTGCTTAGCGTTATTTCCGACTCTATTTCCTTTTGCCCGGGTCCTTGCGTGATGTTAATTACCTATAGCCTTCCTCAAAAATTTGGCTATCAAACGAAAATAGAATTTTTGAAATCCAACGGGTAGAGATTAGTGCGTTCAGACAAAAAAAACTCTTCGGCTTTCTCAATAGTAAAGATAGATTCCTTAAACTATAAACTACTAAAGATCAATTAACCTTCTATGGACAAACTGTAAACAACCACCTACTTACTTCTTTCGAAAGTCATATTACTGACGACTGAAAGAGAGAAATCGGTGTGTAACTTATAAATTCGAAAGTAACTCTGTCTGTATATGTTACCTTTTCACGCCTAAATCACTGAACGGATTTCGATAAAATTTAGCAGAGAGATAGATTGCATCCCGGGGAAGGACATAGGATAGTTCTTATCGATATACCTCCCGGGCGAAGCCACGGGCGAAAGCAAGTCTGATATAATACGTTATTTAGTAAGGGGGTTAGTATAAAAGTTTGGTAAAATGCGCAAAATTGTGCCCTCCATTGAAATAACAAGTCACATTCATTGTCCCCCAGTTTCAGAACTTCTTTAACTTAATAAATCATTTTTATGGTTGTGCTATCACTAACAGATACCTACTAAATATTTTTTATGACTTGTAACTCGTCGTAAAACATGATTTAAATAAAATTGCGAACAAGACCTCATTTTTTGTTACTCATTTCAAAAGCCATTAAGTCAAAATGGTTAGAAAATTGTTTTTAAATGTAGGTATTTTACTTATTCGTAGTAGCTTTTTGTCTTGCTAATAAACTTATTGAAAGTCTTTTTCAAGTAGCAATATTTTGAAACAACAGTTTTAAAAAGAAAACGTGGCATATTAAGATTTCGTACTTTACGAAATGGTTAAAAGAACAAATTATTTAATTGTTAGCTACTGTCTAGTACTTAACTAAGCTTATGTTATTGTCTTATTTATTCATTTACTATCTAACCCGGCAAACTTTGTACCGCCACAGAATCAATGTATGAGAAGAAAAAAAATTCGTAAATTATTCCCATGTTTTAATAGGTATTGTGATATTCGGGGCGGAGATAAATCCAACAATTCAAAGATCATAAACATTGATCCAGCCGTTCTTGAGTTATAAATTGTGTAACTAACCCGACTTTCTTTTATTTATATCACACTAATATTATAAAGGCGAAAATTTATGAGTGTGTGTGTATGTGTTTATACGTTTGTTACTTCTTCACGCTCAAACTGCTGGACCAATTTTGATAACATTTTGTATGGAGATAGCTGACACCCTGGATTAATATATAGGCTACTTTTTATCCCGATATTCCCACGGGAGCGACATTTACACGGGTGAAACCGCGGGGAGCATCTAATAGAAGATAAAAGATAACTTCGCAGCTGACAGTAGGTATAACATAGTTATAATTTTAAACATTACCATAGCGATGCGCGTATTCGATTTAGCGCAAGACAAAATCTACACGATTGCTAGAACGACGTAACTTTCAGGCACACTACAATGATCTGTCTGTGTGCGTGAACGCGAAACTATAAGCACGATCCATTTTGATACACTGATCGGTAAAGGATTGCGCGCGATGATTTATAGTGTTTTTTAAATAATCGTCTAAAATAAATGAGTTTAAATAATGGGCTGAAAAAAATTTAGAATATTTAGCATTACCTTTATTTTCATAAACTAAATATATTAGTTATGTTTCTATTCAACTACTGGTGAAAAAAAATTGTCAAAGTGAATCGATTTTGTAATTTTTAAATATTGTTTTTTAATATCTAATAGCAATATTTTCGTAATTTTAGCTCTGTGTTGCACTTTGAGACTATATGTCCTGTTGGAAAAACGCATAAAATAAAATATTTTGGCACATTATAATGGTTCTATTCGTCCTGAAAGATAACTCTGACGTCTATTTTCGTAAAAAAACATGCAGGGATTGTCTTAGCTTTCAAAAACCGTCATTAAAAATTACACTTTTACTCTGTAGTGAACTTAATCAAGACTTAGTCTTTCTAAAACCGTAATGTTCTTCAAATAATCTGCTCACGTCATTAAGATATTGCCCTGAAAAAAGCTCGAAAACGCGATGTTTTCGTCGCGAATCGAATACACGCCCTTAAGACACAGCATTATTTATGATCTTCCTACTCGTAGATAAAAAAACAAAAATCTCCAACAAAACGTGACAATAAAGCATATACGCCGATATTAAAAACTTTTTAGTGCGTGATACGTGAAGTTCAGCTATTTATACCAACCATGGCATAGATTTATGTACTTTAATGAGGAAATGAAACACGTGTAATAAAATAATAACACATAACTCGTAAAAAATTTACTAATTGGTGCCAAATAAATGTGAGCTTCGTCCCTATATTAATTATATTAAAATATGTTTTTAATATTTTGAAATAATTTTTAATAATTTTTTTTTTTTTATTTATGCCACTTCTACGATGTAGGAAATAAAAACTTAACTTATTTGCTGTAACGCGTACATAATATCTCGTCTGTATCACACTTCACACTATCCTACTAATATCCTTCTAATATTATAAATGCGAAAGTTTGTGAAGACGTTTGGATGTTTGTTACTCGATCACGCGTAAACCGTTGAACAGATTTGGATGAAAATGTTGGCACATAGATAGACCATTTCTTGGATTAACACATAAGATACTTTTTATCCCGATATTCCCACTGGATCGAAACTTACGCGGGTGAAACAGCGGGGCGCTACTATATAAAGGCGAAAGTGTATGAGTTCTTAACGGATTTGGATAAAATTTGGCACACAAGTAGTTTATAACCAGAATTAACACACATAATTTTTTATCCTGATATTGTCACGAAATCGAGACTTATGAAGGTTAAACCGCGGGGCGTAGCTAGTCCCAAATGTTATGTTTTATATCAAATAAATATTATTATTACTATTCCCAGAAAGGCTAGATAGAGGTGTACCTATATTACACGCATATATCGCCAGTTATCTTTAAGTCCCATGTAATAGGTGACGAGCCTCTAGCCATCAACCAGAAACAAATTCAGACCCCGGGCTGCTACTGAGAAATCCAGGTTCGAATCCAGGACCTCATGCTCAGCTCTAGCGCTTGCCACCACTGGACCTACTGACTCGTTGGCAGACATATTCTTTGATGTATTATTTAGAAAAGCCTTATTTGAAAATCATATACGTTTTAAGGCTACCCAGCTGGAACCACACTCAAACTCAAACTCAAAACATTTATTTCCATTAAACCATTTACAGGCACTTTTGAATTGTCAAGAAGTCGGTCAGTCTGTAAATATGAAGCTGATTGCCCATTCCAAAGCGTAGGTACCTATGGAGAAGAACGGGCAAGAAACTCCATGGACACTGGCGCCGATTCTGTTGTTCACAAACTAAACTAAATTTAAGTTCATGCATCTTTTTCTTTCTGTTTCATTAAGAAAAGGACAGAAGGTAAATATTAGTTATTACAAGTCAAGTTAACTGATGAAACAAGTACAAGAGAAAAATAAACTCTTGGGAAAAGAAAGACATTTCACAAACTGGGAAAGCAACCAATGACAAACGTGCCTTATAATTGCCGCCAGCGGGAGATAAGAATTTAGTTTCGAAAAGATTATATAGATCCATTGCCAATCTTTTCGAAACATGGATGTCTTTAGAAGGTTTTCCTTATTAGACAACTAATAAGGAAAACCTTCAAAAGATGTCCGTGTTCCTGATGGATAGGCCAAGTACAGAAGCCAGCACATACAGTGGCTTCCAAAAGTTAGTTGATATTTTTCCACTTCTGATCATTATGACTCAATTTTTTTTTAAATCAGGGTATCCTAAGAGATTGAAAATGAAAATGTAAAATGGTTTATTATTTTAACAAGTAAACTTTAAAAACTAGTGATTGGAGCCTCCTTTGAAGCAGATAAGCCTGTATTAGGAGACTCCGCTCTTCCATAACTTAATAACTATCATTTAGGTACTTGTTTTAAGCAAAACTAAAAGGAATAATAATACAAAAACAAAAAAGAATAGGAAATTAAAGCTAAACATGCAGCACGCACGCACGCAGGCATGCGAGTGTGTAGGTGATAGTGAGTGTGTGTGTGTGAATGCGTATATATATGAGGGTGTGTGAATGCAGATGCGAGGGTGTGGTGAACGTGATCACGAATGAATCAGAGTGTATGCATACGGTTATGAATGGTGTAGGCATTAGGCAGGTGTACGGTTACATTTTATCCTAGAAGCCTAGATTACTTGATTATTTTTAATTTTGACAATACAAAAGTGCCTGAACATGATTTAACTGAAATAAATGCTTTGAGTTTGAGTTCTTCCAAATTTTTTGTAGATTATGGTGAACACAATGAAAAAACGCTTCGTAGATCTCTAAGAGCATCACTAGCAAATATAAATCAGCCTAGCCTTTTCCCAACTATGTTGAGGTCAGTTACCAGCATAACCTAATGCAGTTGCATACCAGTATTTTACATGGAGCGTCTATCCCTAGCATATCTAACCTAAACAACCCAATAAATGGGTAACACGTTACCCGTTAGTGCGACGGTTGTCAGACTTTTGAGCTTCCGACTACCCGTAACGACTGTAAAAGATCTACGAATGATGGCCTTAAACCTTTGGTCCTGACCAAAGGTTTAACGTGCTTTCCAAGGCACATAGGGGTTTCGACATGTAACGGATGGTCAAACCTCCATAAACCGACCGCGGCAAGCATAGTTTAACCCTTTGATCGACCCATGTGGCTGTTATCATTTAGCTACGTTACCCTCTTAATAGCGTTTACGCCGTACGGCATTTCATACAAACTTTCAAGCCCTTGTTTTTCAAAATGAATGAACCGATTTCTATAAAACTTCATACGCATAAGCAGGATACAAAGGTAGAACATTTTCGAAAAATAGTGTTACAGCCAAACTAGACCGATTTTTACTTAATCTCTTGTATCTCGGTTCTCAGATTGACAAAATCCGTAGAATTTTCAGTGAAAGGTTGATAATATATAAGCTATTAATTGACACTATTTTCATCTTTTTACACCCAGACCCAAGATTGTACGTAATCGTTTCAGTCTCCTTTCCATAGAAACAGAAATAAGACATTTCGAAAATGTTATTAAGTAACTTTTAGACCTTTGTATCCTGCTTCTGCGTATGAAATATCATTAAAATCGGTTCATTCATTTCTAAAAACAAGAGCTTGAAAGTTTGTATGAAATGCCGTACGGCGTAAACTCTCTTAAGAAAACAATAACAAGGTACCGTTATAGTTCAATTCGACATTCAAAATACGTAATGTAAAATACGACTTAAAATTACCGTTTCTTTTCAACAAAAAACGTAAAACTGCAACGAATCGTTTTCCCATTGCCAAGACGTTTCTTAATACAAAGTCAATATCCCTGGATATTGGAGTAGTGAACAAACACGAGCCACTTCACTCAGTATTACTTAATGATAATAATAATAAAGCTGAAGATTTTGTTTGTTTGAACGCGTTAACCTCTGGAACTACCAGTCGGATTTAGAGTAATCTTTTTCATATGATATCTCAATTTTTGAGGAAGGTGAAAAAAGCCAGAACAAACGCTTAGCAAAAACGATATAACGGGCACAGCTATAGAATATAGGATGGACGAAGTCGCGGGCAGAAGCTAGTTACGTGGTATTATCAATGTTTCCAAATAGCCAATTAGCCAGTTTAATATTTTAGAGTACTTGGCTATAATTTGAGAGGTTTATAGTAATGATACACGGATGTTTGTCTGTGGTTTCATGTTATTATGGAGGATTAATGTGAATGCATTCGATATTGTTCATTGTACTTGTGGGTTCATTTCAATTTTACGTTTTTAATTGGTTCTGTAGCGATATCTACAAACACCACATGCGAACTACGCGTCCTACTGACGTCACGAGAAATCCTGCATCTCGCAAGCAGAGTTTACCGCGCAACTGGTGAAACATTAACAACCTCTTAAGAGGTGATTGTACTCATCATTATGAGCAACTTTTACTATGGGACCAAACCTGAAATCGTGAAAAAGAAATCAGCTGTTCCTTACATTTTGAAGAAATATGCGAACAAAAATGTAGGAAACAGCCGATTTTTTTTTTACCAATAACCCTGTATATAATAATTCATTTATTTTCAGACAAAGTCCCTCCCGTTATTACATTAGAAAAACATAAAATTAACATTCAAAGCAAATCAAATAAATAAAATAAAAATATTAAAATACACACACGTCATTTAAATCAAAAAATATTAAAATACATACAAAAGTCATTCAGAGCAATAAAAATACTGCTCCAATAGTCATTCAGAGTAATAAAAATACTACTAAAATATATATAACGGCCCGACATGAATCATCGGGTAGCTGCCCGCCAGACACAACACCCGACTGGTCGGAGGATCCTCCCTTTTCTATGGAGTATGAGTGAACTTGACCCCCCGTTCCTCACACCTTTATAGGTCTTATAGTAAGGTTATTTTTTTAAGTGCATCCACATATAACTTAAGTCAATAACATAACATTCCACGAAAGGTAAGACAGAAGTGTCCCTATAGTACACCCCCATTTTGCCAGTTGTATATATAGTACACCCCCATTTTCCCATGTAATTGGGGGCAAACCAATTTCTATCAACCGGACCCACATCCCGATTCCGGGTTGCTACTCAGAAATTACTGATGGAAAAACCAATAACACTTTTTCCGACCCTGGAATTGAACCCAGTAAATCATGCTCAGCGATGCGACGACTAGACCATCAAGACAGTGAATTAGAAAAGAGTTTTCACACTAAATAATAAGTTTAATATGCGTCCTTGCTGTTATAAGGTCATAGCACACTTATCAAACTGGAAAGGGGTACCTTATCAACTCGACCCGCACACTGATCGGAATCGTAATGTAATTGCCTCGCCTCGGGACAAGCTCACGAACTGCGGTGCGGTGCGTTACGGCTCGTCGTCCCCGCGCTTATATGGCTCGTCATGCCCGCGCTTACGTCTCCCCGTACCCGAGCTTACGTCTCTTCGTCCACCCTTAAGGTCATAGCACACTTAAACGACTCTGCTCCAACACCGCTCCCACCCAGCACCGCCCTAAACTAAGACGACTGCTCGCAGTCCACGCGGCGACAGCTAGCAGGCACCTAGCAGTCCACGCGGCTACAGCTAGCAGGCACCCAGCAGTCCACGCGGCGACAGCTAGACTGGCATCATACAGATATCTTCGCACTTCTTCTATAAGTTTTTCTTTGTGCATAATGGATGTTCAATACCTGCGAAAACACTGGTAGAGAGATCGAGCATGTGGATTGCTTGGTAGATACTGACCGACTGAGCGGCGACGGTGCGGCGACTGCTAGCAGTGAGCGCGTGGACACCGCGCCGACGGGCGTGGTGTCCGCGCGCTCACTGCTCGTCTACAACGTGCGGCCAGCGTGGCGTCAACTACCGAGCAGTCTGACGGCAGGAAGCTCGATGACAGCGAGGTGTCTGCTAATTTATGATGCCAATGTAAAATGTATCTAAAGAGCAATATTTAAAGCCCATATTTCAATTATATTCTTTTTGCCGGGTGGGAGCAGAGTCGTGTAAGTGGGCTATGACCTTTAGTCCTCTCTTCCCTCCGGCCTGCCTGCTGCATAATCAACCAGCGCAGCGGTCGGCAAGCCGTAAGCGCGGCGTCATCTAGTCTACGTATCGGAGCTTCTAATCCACTTTGGACACTCTCCACGCTTTACGTTAGGTTGACGCCTGTTTGACGGCGAGGCGAAAGTCGATACGTGTGCTATGACCTATAAAGAAAGAATAACAAGTTAACTGCCTACTCAGTGACATTTTGACATCCAAAATGTCGCCACTTGCAGTCCTTTCATAGTTACCTCTGATTTTGCATCACTGTCCAAATCACAGTGGACATATTCATATTCTCATTCTCATACAGATATCTTCGCACTTCTTCTATAAGTTTTTCTTTGTGCATAATGGATGTTCAATACCTGCGAAAACAAGTCTGACAAAATAATTGTGATCTTTATACTCGTTACAATAAGGTTGCTGTTATGTTATTGCTGTCAGAGGTAACGTTCTGAAGTCGATACTTAAAAACAACCAGAAGGGCAATTCTCGTAATTTTCTGAACGTTCACATTCTGATCTCAGTCTCAATCTGTCAAACATATTTCTAATTTCTCTACAGTTAGAGGTACTAGGTATTAGGCAGGTCATTTTTGTCAAGTTTTGACATTTATTTGTCACCGAGATGAGACTGCGAGTAGATTTTGAACGTTTTAAATTACGAAAATTTGCTTTCAGAATACATAATAAATAATAATAATTAATATTATGTCACAAAACAAAAATATAACTTGTAATATAAGAATCTACATAAGGGCAGTTTCGATGCCCTTATTGCTTTATTATTATTTATTTATTTAAAACTTTTCTCACAATAAGTTACAAAGGCGGCCATATATAAAGGTTGGTTATTAACATGCCTGACACTGGTTGAATAGCTATGCTCAATTGTCAGACACTTGCTTGCAAGTGTCTATAGATTCCCCAAAGTCTCTACAGGTACAGCTTTAAACCAATACACCACCATATGTCCTGTAGATGTTTTGGTGTGCATGACTTTGTCACGCAACTTCCACGGGTATTTTATAAGTTAACTAACAGCGCCGCGTGGTTGCCGCATGTAAAATACTGGTGTTCAGCTGCATCCGGTTAGACTGGAAGCCGACCCCAGTATAGTTGGGAAAAGGCTAGGGAGATGATGAACGGAATGGTAACACGTTTGCACTACGATGTCTTTGCCAGTCTCTATTCATGTAAACACGCCTTTCTGTATTCGACCCGGAACTACACTGTAGTCTGTGACTACAGATTCCAAGAAATTTCAATAAATTCTACAATCGAATCAATTCAATACGGAATCCAAGAAATGTTACACATGAGACAAACAAAGACAACTCTACAATACGCAGTCTAGCATAAATACATTTGGATCGAGTACGTATTGTAGTTTAGTATGGGCAGTATGGTATAGTACAGTACAGCAGATTATTTCTTCGCGATTACGTTGTTAGTCTCATGGAGAAAGTTGATCAGTTTTATAGTCTGTACCACACCCTTATCAAATCAAATCACATCAAATTTATTTCTGAACCAAAAAGTTTTACATTAGCTGTTGATTGGAGCCTCCTGTTAAGCAAGTAATGCTATGTTAGGA
The DNA here is from genome assembly GCA_916614155.1 of Mesoligia furuncula. NCBI lineage: Eukaryota > Metazoa > Arthropoda > Insecta > Lepidoptera > Noctuidae > Mesoligia > Mesoligia furuncula. Next base: position 28,853,409 of record OU744794.1, read on the forward strand.
GACTGTTCTTCCACAGCAGTATACAATTTTTTTTAGATATAAACAGTATGTGAGTGAGGGTGTGTTAGCGCGATTTGTTCTCACCCCCTCCTCGATCCCCTGCTAGTTCGTCTTCTGTTTTAATATGCGCGTGCATGGGTCTGTATTCGCGTGCATGTGTGTGTGTGGGGGTGTGTTAGCGCGTGCATGGGTCTGTGTTTGCGCGAGCATGTGTGTGTGTGTGGGTGAGTGCATGTGAGTATCATTTTGTGTGTTGCAATAGTTCCTCAGTGTCTGCGTAATTTAGTGTCTTTATCCAATTTGTTAGAATTATAACGGGTAATTGTTATCATCTCTTTGTACTAGACCTTACCTGGGAACCAATATGATATATATATACAGGGTGAATTTTTCAAGTGGTCGTGGATGGCCAAATCCGAAACTATAAGGAATAGCGAAAAGTACTCAAAGGAGTCGCGGGCTCGATTTTGATGAAAACTAAAACTGCATCATTGGATTTTTGAAAAATCAATATTTCTAGCCAGGAATCAAACCCGATGTATTTGAAAAAAAAAACGCACACTGTATTATTACACCACTCGATAGATAATAAGGATCCTAATAAGGATCAAATTCTGGATGCGTGCGTTACATTGCGCACTACCGCAAACAGATCACACCAAAAATAAAAATCGTTTCGTTGACGACTATATACGATAGGTTATTTGACACACTGTATGTCCACGCATTTCTGATACCCAATAGAATATATTCAACAAGATTCAATTAAATGTATTCCCAATTGTTTGCAGACTCACCCTTTGGGATTGGACACTCGTTGAGACACTTGATCACAAAGTATTGGCATTATTAATTATAAAGCAGTTTTGTAAACGGATTTTCTTTAAAGGAGCTCTTTTATAATTAAAAATAACGGGTTCAGAAAAGGGTTTTTTTATGTAGAATGTCAGAGGACTCTTAGTTAAGAGTAATTTTGCTGGTGTTTACTTATTAATTAAAGATATTCTCGAGGCTGGGTAACAGGAAGATATCAAGAATTTCCAGCACTCAATAAAAATCTATTGCTTTGTATTGTACAGTCAGCAACAAAACTCAATTAACACTTCACTTTTCTAAATCTTAATTAGCAAAATATTTAATTTAACTCAGAACGGAAAATGATTTTTCCAACGCCAGATAACTTTATCGGAGGAATAATTTTGAATTTTCGAGAGTTCTTCCATACAAAAACTGTCAGACGTCAATTTTATTCCATGAATAAAAGCTATCTGTCGATTAAAAAATCAGCCCTTAACCTTTTGCCCGCCACAGTCATGTATAGATGACAAACCAAAATGTGCCCAGCACGCCACGGTTCGACTACATGACAGACTTTGACGCCGAGGGCACGTTTTTGATTTTTTGACGTGTGGCGGTCAAAAGGTTAAAGATATAAAATACTAAAAAGCAGATTACCAAATCTACTTTAGTTGTTGACCATATTAATGGTAAAAATCATCATCATTTCACCCGAAAGACGTCCACTACTGGACAAAGGGCTCCCCAAGGTATCGTCACATCGACCGGTTTCGTGCTTCTCTCATCCAGCGGTTTACTGCGGCCTTCACAAGGTGATGGGTCCATTTTGTAGGAGGCCTTTCAACGCTATGGCCATGTTACGCATGCTAGAAATAGCACACAAAATACATGATATTTAGACGCAAGTGCGAAATGCGTTAAACTCAACGCTAGTAAACAAACAGACCACGGGTAAGGTAAATATGCAGCTAGTTAACTTGATCCAGTGATTGTGCCATCGTTAGTAAGTATATAGGCAAAACCAAAGCTTTATACACCACTGCGCCCCGCGGTTTCACCCACATAAGTATCGATCCCGTGGGAATATCGGGATAAAAAGTAGCCTACATGTTAATCCAGGGTGTCGGCTACCTCCATACAAAATTTTATCAAAATTGGTCCAGCCGTTTGAGCGTGAAGAAGGAACAAACAAACACACACACACACTCAAGCTTTCGCCTTTATAATATTAGTGTGATACAGGGTGGCGGTGAAGGAAAACATCGTGAGGAAACCGGCACGTCCTAGAACCAAAAATTCGAAGACATGTGACATCTGCCAATCCGCACTGGGCCCGCGTGGTGGATTACGGCCCACTCCCTCTCACCGAGAGGAGGCCTGTGTCCCAGCAGTGGGAACATTATAGGCTGATTATGGACAGGGTGGCGAGGACATTGGCGCGCAAACCGTTATCATTAATTAAGTACCTACATGATTATAGACCTAGAGATTTGACCTTGAGATTTTTCGTCGGTTATCAGAAAAAAAACCTGTTGTGTCATAGAAAACTGCAATACCTACGCGGTTAAAATGTACTAAACAGTAATATTTTTTAAAAGGAACTAATTTTTTGAGCTGTTATTTAAATATTCGAGATGTTATTATTATTATTATTATTATTATTATTAAACGTTTATTTCGGAAACTTGCTCCATAGTTTGTTAGTGATACAACTTACGTAACTATGTTAGTTCTTACTTTTAATTAACAACAAAGTGACAAAATAAAACCTAAAATTACTCAGTTCATGTATTTTCCTGCAGTATCAGACCCGTAGCTATGCATACGAGTCCAATACTCCAGGAAAACGCCATCCAGCCTATCCCCAATCACCTTCAGTTTGCTATTGGTACTCCCACGAATTCTGCGTAACAATGATGCCGTTCTTTTCCTCATGATTGCTGAAAAACTATCAGTAGTAGATTCAGCAAACATGGCTGACGCGCTACAGAATCGCGGTAGCCCCAACAGCACCCGGAAGGCGTTGTTGTACTGGACGCGAAGAGCGTTGTAGGCCCTCTGCGTATGCTTGACCCACAGGCTGCATGTATAAAATGACTGGCAATACGCCTTGAAAAGGGTGATCTTAACCGGTCTCGTACATCTTGCAAACCTACGGGCCAACATATTGCAACGGACCGACAACGCTCTCCGTTCCCGTTCTATGTCCTGGTCATCATTAAGATTCTCGACTAGTATGTGTCCAAGGTATCTAAAACAAGGCACTCTGTTTAGAGCAACACCATAAAGGTACACCGGTGGCACTGCCCTGTGACCCTTTGCGGTAACCCCAAACACCATGAACACACTCTTCTTCACGTTGTACAGGAGGCCGTGAGTCAAGGCGTATCTCTCACAAACCTCAAGCAATCGTCTGAGTGCCTCGATCGAGGGACTCAGCAGCACCATGTCGTCCGCGTAAGATATGCTATTTATAATTTCACCATCTACCGAACATCCAACCCCTGTGCTGCTGAGTTCCCCGATCAACTGATCGACATACAAGCTAAACAGCGCTGGGGAGGTCAGACCCCCCTGCCTTACACCACTATTATTATGATCAGTTGAAAAACATATTGAGCAGTTATTTAATTTAATGGCGGTTGATTAATTATTGCGACAGTAAAACATGGACAGTAATAAAAGATCAATTAGACTGTTATTTTATCATACAATGTCAATTCTAAAAATAATTGAGCAGTCCAATAACTAAATGAGCGGTAAAAATGATGGAATGGGCTTAGCGGTTCGCTAAATAGTTCGGCAGATCATAGCGGATGCAAGAGCGAGCGAAGCGAGCTCGGGACTTGGGTCACCCCGACTCGGACAGGTTAGGTTCGAAGGGGATGACGGGGGCTCGAGTGAGCGAGCAAAGCGAGCGAACGAGCCCCCGTCATCCCCTTCGTGTTAGGTTCCTTTAAACCCTGTAGACAGAAATAGGGGCCCCGCGAAGCGGGGCTCCGTCGACTACACACCCAAAACTACTTTACCACCTCATTGTTTATAGAATTGCTTAGAATGAGATTTATTACCGACAAATTCCGATTTATTACTGCCCACACGTAACTGCCCATTCATTCATTTTTACCGCCCATTTAATTATTTTCCCACTCAATTATATATTCACTGATCCATTTCATTATTTTTTATTACTCATTTTTGTTTACTTTACTGCTTAGTTTTAACTGCTGAACAAGTTATTAAACGTGCCATTTATAATTTTTAACTTACCAAAACCGCTATTTACAACTGCCTCTTTAAATCAGTGCCTTTTTTAAATAGTCGACGAAATTTTTCCATTCAGAACTGTTCAGAATCAAGTACTGAGTCCATGGACAGGTTGTGCGATGATAGATACCACCATGTATTTTGATAACTGCAGAAATACTGGTAATCTAGGGCAAACCTAAAATCGGAGTTTTTAAATATCAGATTTCTCGCTATTGGCATATTTACACGTAGCGAGTCAACTGCGTTTTGAGTTCGGCTGGTTAAAATAACTAGGTGACCTATCAAATCAAATCAAAATCGTTTATTTGCATAAAATGTGGTAGGTACAAAATTCGATAATGTAAAATTGTAGTGCAAAGACACATTCCGCCATGTAATGATGGCATGCAAATATTTAATACATGAAGCAGGTATGTAGTAACATACTAATAACGTACAGCGGTGTTATTCTGTAAAAATCTCACCGTGAAAACTTAGGTGAAGTGAGCGTGGAGTGAGCTGTAAATGGTGTCAATTCCTAGCAAAAACAAACTCACTTCACGTAAGCTTTCACGGTGAGATTTTTACAGAATTGACCGGCTGTTACTTAAATTAACAAAGGAAGATAAATAATCAAAATACCTAGCGATTTAAGATTGAACAATTTATAATAAACTAGCGACTCGCCCTGCTTCGCACAGTTTTTACGACTTGACAAACCATCGAGATTTATTTTACAAGCTTTTATTTGCAACTATGTAACTATGTTTGTTTGTGTGGATTTTTGCAACTTAATTTTTTTATATCTATGTAAGTGTTTTATATTAATGTAGTACAAACCTTCCGAATTCATTTCTTTGAGAAAAAATACTAAATAGCGACCGACTTGGGTGTAGCATTCGGTTGGTCATATTTTTCACCTAATCAAACCCATTTGATCGGGTGTATCTTAAATACAGCGACCAACTTGGCTCGCGGGTGGTTGGTCACAATTCTAACATAACTCGTTTGGACGGAAGAGGTCGGAAAGTTAAAGAAAGCTCATTTATTCAAAAAAGTGTGCATCATTAAAAGCTCAAAAGTTTTAAGAGGTTCATTAATTTTAAAAAGCAAACAATGAACAAGGTTTTCTATGTTTTTAGAAAGAAAAACAGTTTATTTGTAAGATAACATAGTACACTAAGGGCGGATTCGACCAAATGCCATGTTATACCAGAGTAACTAACCCTTGAATAATTTTACTCGTTGGTCTTACTCTCGGATAACTTCGTTTGCGTTTTTCCATCATAAACATAGAGTAGCCAATACTGCGTATTGTTACTCTCGAGTTGACGAATGAAGTGCATTTATCAACTCCATGTTCATTCAATATACATGTAAGCCAACTAAAATGGAAATGTAATTGTGTTTAAGGCGGAACGTAGAATCTTACGTCCACATAATTTTGCCGGTTTATAATGGTGTCAATTTAACTGTCAAGTGTCAATGAATATTCACTCGTCATTTTTTTTCGTCATTGTTGAGTGAGTGAGGTTATGTGTGGTTTGTTTGGAGATCTTGATTTTGTGTTTTGTTGAAGTAATTTAAAATAAATAATATGTCTGGTGGAAAAAGGAAACGTAGCCCAAATTGGTTACCTTCTGAGAAAAATTTGTTGGTAGAACTCGTTGAAAGTCATTTCAGTAAAGTTGAAAACAAAAAAACAGACGGTGTTACGATGAAGCAAAAACTTGCCGAATGGCAAATTATATCTCAAGAATATAATAGTCAAACAACAAACTGCTCGCGTTCAGCGGAGATGCTAAAGAACCAGTGGGAGTATATGAAAAAAAATGCCAAAAAGGATGAGTCGTTGAACAGGATGCATAGAATCCAAACAGGTCAGTATTTGTCTTGTACCTTACCATTATTATTACTTGGTAATAGGTAAAATACTTTGATGGTTTATTCTTCTTGTCATTCATTGTTGAAACATCTTCACAACAATATCATGAACATGTTATGCTTATAATTTTACTTTTACATACCTAGCTACTTAACTTTATTGTACTATTTTAGGTGGTGGACCAGCAAATCCAAAAAAGGAAGATCCCCTACATTTAAAAATCATATCTTTGATTAGGACAAGTGCTGTTGGGCTTTTCAACCAATTTGACAGCGATAATGTTTTCCCAGAAAACACAGAAGCTGTTGATGAGGCTGAAATTTTTTTGCCTGAGGACCCAGCAATAGACCCAGCAGTATATAATAAAGGTATATCTTTTTTTTTGCGGATGGGAAATCATCAAATGACTCCTCCCGCTCTGGGTGGAGCGGAAGGGAATGTCAGACTCTTACTGACTAAAACCAACCGTGTTCCTTCCTTAGCCCTTTATGTTCCGGGCCAGCGGTAACCCTTTCGGACAATCCCGCTGGCCCGACAGGCTTCGGCCCAAAAGTAAGGTATACCTTACAGTTAAATTGTGCTTTGCTACTTCGATAATACAGAGCTGCACTAGTTAGTGGCACAGAGCAGCAATGAATGGGCCACCTTCCTCATCAACTTCCGAGCCAATGTCTTTGCTATGGACATGGATGGCCACACTGTCCAGGAACTGAAGCCCGGGTGGAGCTTTGAAACAATTAACATTCTATTGTTTGTAATCTCTGGCCTGACATTCTAAATTTGATTTCACTTACAAAATGTTATATTATTTGGTTACAGATCTTGAGACTAACATTGATGATTTTCAAAAGACTGGGGTTGACTCGAATGAAGTAGTAATACAGGTAAATTACATAATATCTAAAGCCGCACTCTCTTTTCCTAAAGCACCTTTCAAACGGCTATATTTATTTTTACAAATTAATTTTAGTTACAAATAATTGTAAAAGTTTGAGAATAAAACTTTAATGTTTATGAATGTCATTTATTTCTTCATTTTAGGATTGGAGTGATTACAACCCCCAACTTTTAAAAACTCCTGTGTCTACACCTCTTCAGGTCAACAATTATAATGACCAAGGAAAAATGAAAAAATCTTGGATTTCAAGAAGGCGACCTACCTATGCACCTTCAACATCATCGTTACAAAAGTTGCATGAAAAGAAAATTGAAGCAATCGACTTCCAGAAGAGTGTTGCAGAGAATGAAACAGTTCATTTAAAGGAACTGAATGAAGTAGAACTACAAATAAAAAGGGAACAATTAAAACAAGAAAAATTGAAGACACGTATTTTATTATTAGATTTAAGATTGAAGAAAAAGTTGTTGAGAAAGGAACAATAAAGTATTTAAATATATTTTATCGTAACTTTTTATTTTTGAACCTGTTTTTATAACTCTTGATCTCATGCAGGTTTTGGCAACACTGCAATCAACTGGATCAATTGACAATATTTAAAAACTAAGCCCCCCAAAAGAAACAATGAATAAAACAGTTATTATTTATTTTATAGTAGATTTCATAGTTACAACAAACTATGAAAATAATTAGCTATTAACATATTGCGTGCAAAATGACCAGTAGATTGCTGTGCTGATTCCAAGCTCTGCATTTGGCCAAGTTGTAAAAGCTCATCCCATGGAGCTGGCAATAGCACGTCTGGGTCATCAGGTGGAAGTTGTTCTCCTCGCCTGCGCAACATATTGTGAAGTACCGCTGTAGCTATGATAACAGTTAGTGCTTTTTCTAATTTTATTCGCATCCCAAGTGCCAACACTGGGAATCGTCTTTTCCATACACCATAAGATCTTTCTACAGGATTTCTGGTACGAATTTGGGACTCATTGTAAAGTTGCTCAGATGGTGTCCTTGGGTTTTCTAATGGAGTCATGGTATAATTCTTTGCAGCATATCCTCCGTCCACCACTAATAATGCATTGCCATAGCGACCAGTCTCAAAATACGCTTTTCGGACGCTATTATTAAATATAGTGCTGTCATGAGTTGATCCTGGCCATCTAGCGACTATGTCTGTTATTTCTAGATTGGCATTGCATATAGTTTGCACATTGATAGAGAAGTATCCTTTTCTATTTCTAAAAGTCTCGGCTTGTTCTCCTCCTACTTCTAGTCTCAGGGGTACAAATGTGAGGCGAATGTGCGTACAGTCCATGGCTCCAACTACTCTTGGAAAACGAGCTATTTTGTAAAATTCATCTTGCTCATGTCTTATTTCTTGAAGTGATTCAGGAAATTTTATGTACTCTGTATGCAATGCAGCTATTGCAGCACTCACTCTGTGTACAATTTTGTTAGCTGTTGGAGTACTTAAACCACAGAAGTCTCCAATACTTGTTTGTGTCCAGTTTGTTGCATAAAATCTCAAAGTGGCCAGCAACTGATTTACTGGAGATATTGAAAAATTCCTGAAAGTAAAAAGAACTTTAGATAGGTAACAATACTACTACATACCTATCATGATAATAAGCCCATGCTACTCATAAGCTTTTGGATAAATTATATAGGTACCTAGGTAAGTAGGAACCTACTAGGTACATACCGGTTTGATGTATATTCCAGACGATGCTCGATTTTGGATAAAAGACACAAAGTCGCTTCTTTGGACAATCGAAACCTTATGGCAAAGTCACGGTCATCATAATTATCGAAGTAATTGTTCCTTTCTCTAATCCATCGTCGACGTCTTGGAATGTATTCTTCATCACTGTCAGAATCTTCGATCATATTTCGTAAACGTTGCATTATTATAAAATATCCTTTCAAATCATAAAACTACCACAAGAAATTAATTATCCGCATGCGCTCAACTGTGAACCACAGACTCAAAAAGTTCAGGCTGTTGTGAACTTTTTCAACAAAGCATACGAAAACAGCTGTTAATGTAGCGGCCTCCATTACATTACTCTCGGATAACTTGTTTACTCGATGCATTTTGGCGGTATAGCGATTTACTCTCGGATAGACATTTATTCCGGGATTAAGATTTGGTAAAACGAAAAGTTCTCTAACTCTAGAGTAATTAGTGATTTTATTCCCAGGATAAGACTTATACAAGGTTGGTCGAATCCACCCTAAGAGGTGTTGCGATTGTCATAGTCTCATACATTTTACCATTTCTGGTGTACAAAAATTTATACAATATTTTATAATTCTTTATCAGTCAGGAACTCGTTTGTTGAGTAATAGCATTTATTCAGCAATAAATCACAGAGTTTGCGCTTAAACATGTTTAGATTAAGGCATTTTAAGCCATTTGATAATCACACTATACAATATTATAAAGGCGAAAGTTTGTGAGTGTGTATGTTTATATGTTTGTTACTTCATCACGCTCAAACGGCTGGACCAATTTTGATAAAATTTTGTATGTAGGTAGCTGACACCCTGGATTAACATATAGGCTACTTTTTATCCCGATATTCCCACGGAATCGAAACTTACGCGGGTGAAACTGCGGTGCGCATCTAGTTTATTATAAATTCGAATAGCCATATAGTACAAATCTATACTATACATTTTAGAGTATCAGTTAAACATTTTCCCTAAATTATTACTTTTCCTAACCACTAAACGGAATTTTTGGCATCCAATCAATTGTACCAGAGTCGTTCATACCGCAAAAAGGGCACAAATCGTTCAACAATACTTGAACTCTCTCAAGCTATTAATTCACCGCTGCTATCAAAGGTGTTTGACTATGCAACGCTGTTTGGCTCAGCCTAGCTTTAAATTAAACTAGAGTCGAGGAAAAAAACACAGAATCATGAACCACCTCAAACGGACCTGAAATTGTATTGCGCAGCACAAAAATAGAGGAGTTTTGAAGTTGTTAAAATTAAATGTTTTACGACTAACAATTAGGAAGAGATTTGGCTTGGTTATAATATCTTATTCTATACATATAAAATTCAAAGTCCTGACTGACTGACTGATATATCAACGTACAGCCAAAACCGCTGGTCCTAGAGACATGAAATTTGGAGGGTGTGTTCTCTGTGAAGAGTTAGTATCCACTAAGAAAGGGTTTTTCGAAATTCCACCCCTAAGAGGGTGAATGGGGGGAGGGTGAAATTTCACGCGGACGAAATCGCGGCCAGGAGCTAGTCAGCCTATAATGTTCCCACTGCTGGGCCACAGACCTCCCCTCGGTGAGAGGGAGTGGGCCGTAATCCACCACGCGAGCCCAGTTTTGGCTGGTAGATGTCTCAAGTCTTCGAGTTTTTGGTTGTAGAACCAGTTTCCTCACGATGTTTTCCAGACGGAGTACGTTGTAAAATTATTTTTGGCAGATTGTCATATCTTGAGTATTTTCATAGATTTCGGCTCTTTGCAATTTTGATCCTTGGAGTTAGTGTGTAGGTAGAAAGTTAGTTTCTATAGTTTTCAGTCAAATGTAAAAGGATGTACTACAAAATGACTAATTTATTGAGACTATGTATACACAATTAGTAATTTGGTAGTTTTCTCTCTTTTTACATAGTATCAAAATTTTTGAGCCCAATTTTTAAGTCTTCAGCTTTAAGTCTTAAAAAATAACTTACCCACAAGTAGGTACAGCACCATAAAGGCTCCTACAAACAGGCGCGACACGCGATATAATCGCGCGCGACACAAAGGCACCGCTTGTTGCGCGACTTGCGGTGCTTTTGTGTCGCGTGCGATTTTATCGCGTGTCGCGCCTGTTTGTAGGAGCCTTAATTGTAAAACATACTTTCAATCACTATCTGAATGATTTTGAAGGATTATGCTTCTTATGTTCGAAAAAATTATCTACTCCACAACTTAAATAATCCACAATGTACAGTATTCCCAAATTAATAATGCGCATGCAGATCTTCGCTAATTGTCGTATTCCCGGAAACACCCGAATCATTGAATCGTAAGAGCCCTAAACATGCATGAAGAAAATGCACTTAACCACTCTATATACATATCATCTTCCTACGCTCGGGGAACACGACCGTTGCCAAACAGTGACGAAGATTTCTATGCGCATTATCATTTTGGGAGACCTGTACATCGTTGAACTGTCAAAAAGAAGTCATAGCTACTGTTAGTGAGCTAGTACTTCAACAAAGCGGCTCTTAACAAACTAACTGCTCATAACATTGTTACATTCAATCGCAAAGGGCTTAGCAATACGCAGTAACTACCCCGTAATGGCTGGAATCGACAGTTTAATATCGTTTAACAGACGTTCTACGGTAATACCCGGGATTAAATGACGGCTGTGTGCTTTTACAGGTTGCTGCGGTCTCGCTCAGTCATACGGAAGTGATGTGTGTAGAAATGAGAGGGATTTATATGAAGAGGACAAGGTGTAGGGGTCTGCCCTCACCTTTCGCCTGACGCAGGTCCTCACCGGACACGGAAGTTTCGGGAGGTTCCTGCACATCATCAGGCGGGAGGAAACGCCCGGGTGTCACCATTGCCAGGATCGCCCAGAGGACACGGTGGAGCACACGGTGGAGGTCTGCCCCGCTTGGGCGGAGCACCGCCGTGTCCTCGTAGAGGCGATTGGCAGCGACGGCGACCTCTCGCGTCCGGCCCTGGTGCAAGCCATGGTCCGGGGCGAGAGGGAGTGGGAGGCAGTCACCTCCTTCTGCGAAGCAGTCATGCTAGCGAAGGAGGTGGCGGAACGGCTCAGGGAGAGAGCGTCCCGTCCCAGCCGCCGCGGGAGACGCTCCGGGCGTCGGGAGCCGCGTGATGACTCCCGGCCACCGTAGGCGCGGGCCTGCGGGCGGAGAGTAATGGGTAGCTCACCGCCCGATCAGGACCAGGCCCGTGTCGGACGGCGCGTACGTGTTCCACGCGCGCCTCAAAGAGATGTCAGCATCGAGGAGGGGCCCCTTAGGGCCGAAGCCTGCCGGGTCAGCGGGATTGTCCGAAAGGGTTTCCGCTGGCCCGGAACATAAAGGGCTAAGGAAGGAACACGGGTGGGTTTTAGTCAGTAAGAGTCTGACACTCCCTTCCGCTCCACCCAGAGCGGGAGGAGTCATTTGATGATTTCCCATCCTCAAAAAAAAAAAAAAAAAAAAAAGGTGTAGGGGTCTGTTTTGCAGTTAACTTTTATATTCTTTCTAAGCCTATTTTTGATTGTCTCTCGTACGGCAACCACAGATATAGATAGATCTAATTATCACAAGTATCACGATCTGTATGAAAACCAAGCGTGCCATTTTTTGACTACATAATATGAGGTCACAAGCACTATTTAGTGACGGGAAAATCAAATCGATTCAAAGACACCGCCGCCGCGTGCACCCGTCTTGCCCCACCCTCGTGGCCTTGCGCCAGCGCTCTCGCTCACCCAGCTACAAGGACTGAGCGCGAAAGTTGTGGCTTACGATTTTTGTACGTAAGCTGGTGCGATTTTTGGCACGCGAAGTAGTTGCTCTTGCGTTATCTAGGTGTATCTATATCTGTGGGTGCAACACACTTATAGGCGTCGACACTTTCGATTCGTTAGTGTTGAACAACAAAGCTGCCCCGAAGCAATTACTGAACATATTCGCCTTTCATTCGACTCTTGCCTATCAGAAAACTCCGTTTGTCATCTTCGCTGAATCATGCTCGGGTCTGCTGAACACAATTCGAGCTAGCCGAGTGGCTATTTCCCGGACATATATCTACATAATATGTTTATTTGGTATTAACGCCCGGCTGTTCCGAATCATGCCGAGAGAAGATCAAACAATCGATGAAAGTTCTCGCCCAGAAATACTTACACCTTCAGAACGAATTATAAAATCTACATAGTAACGCAGCTAGCCTTCTCATCTCAATAACTTAATTCTTTACGGCGATAAATGATAAATGATTTATTTTCTGTAAGTAGGTTTTTACAAACACTTTTACACGTCATCATATTTTTTAAACTAGATGTGGTCGGCGTTTCCTATCTGACTACTCTGAGAAGAAAGGCCGAAACAAACTCAGAGGTCACAGTCTCTTTTAAAGTCCAGACAAAATCTTGGTCAGATCGTGTGAAGACCATGTAGATTGATGTCTGAAATGGTCTTTTGAGGAAAGAACCACACAGATTGAGCGGACCTGTCCAATCAGTGAGATCAGATAAACTTTGAATTCTGCCATGTTCTGTTCTGGCCTACACGATCAGCTAAAAACAGTCCTTCTTTATCAACATAAAGACAGAACCAAGGTCCTTAAGTTGTACTATAGAGTAGTGCTAATCTGTAAAAAAACTCACCGTGAAAACTATGGTGAACTGTCAACACTACCAATCCCTAGCATCAGGTGGAATGACATCTCACTTTAAGCTCACTTCACCTAAGTTTTCGCGGTGAGATTTGTACAGAATAGGTAGATCGGCTATACACACTAATTCCATGGACAGAACTCTGCTGCTGACAAGTTCAGGCAAGCGTCAAACTCCAAAATAAAAACAAACCTTAAAAATTCCAGGTAAGCAACACCTCGAAAAAAATTCCCTCGATTCGCCAACCACTTTACACCGCTGAAACCCGGGAACCGGGTCGAGTGGCAAAACTAGCGGCACTACGTAAAATATTAAATTTAATGACCAGCTTTTGTCACCCGGAGTTATAGCAAGCTCTCATAGGCCTGTTTTACTTTTAATTATTAAAACACTAATTTTGTCGTTGGGTGACCCCTAACTCTCGAACACTTGACTCTTTGGTGTCTCGAAGATTTTGTTTTGAAGTTTGTGTGAAGTTTTCGGAATAGGCTTTAGCTTGTTGCGCCCTTATTACAAGAGCAGACTTTGCATGACTCCGAAAATTTTTAATAAGCTACCAAATGACATAAAAGATATTAAACGCAGCCTAAATACATTTTTAATAGACAAATGCTACTATACCATTGATGAATTTCTTGCTGACAAAATTTCTTGTGATTGATCTTGTATAATTATGATGAGCCTAATATTCATATCAGACTCTTAATTTTATTAGAATTGTATCATACTTATATAATGTTTTAATTAATTCCTAATATTGTTAAATTAATAGTGTATGCGCTAAAGGGTAGATTATTGAGTTTATATAAAATATTTGTAAGACTTGTTATATCACCAAAAATCGCACTAATAAATACTTTGACTTTGACTTTGTGACTGATGGTTGAATTAAGGGATAGAAACTGTATATTAAGGCGGTTGTTGTGTATCTTGCTTTGTATAATAAAAAGAGGACTGCTTTTCCATTAAATAGGTTTATTGCTGGCAGAGTAAAAGAGTACTGTTGGGTTCAGCTTCCACATGTAATTGTGTAATCTAAGCTAAAATTCTCAATTTTCGGTTATAAAATGTGAACTGTATTAAATGATTTTTGCTCAACCAGTAACTTACCTCATCAAAAAGGTTTTAAGTTGTCATTGAGTTACATCCATGACTAATTTAGAACTTAAAAGCTGCCTTACAAGGTTATATTAACGTTAAATTAAGGTTGTGAAGGTTATATTTGGGTTCTGTGTAAGTAGTTCGAATGGTTCTGGATTTGAGCTTTAGGTTTTGCTCTTGCTCCCAGAAAGGTTCTAAAACGTGAGCCCTTTTTGCACTCAGGAGGTTATTATAAGGTTAATATAACGTTATTAAGTCTATTAAGACTTACGAGCAGATGTACATACAAAGGTTCTAGAACCTTTTCAAAACCTTTCTAAAACCTAAAATGTTACTTGGGGTGTCTGTTCGTTCTATGTAAACATCTATACTTTGTTTGATATAAGCCTGTGCCCCTAATTGCGTAAATTTACTTCGACGTGTCGTCAACATCTTTTCAATTAAAAAACGCGCGATTCGATCGACCTTCGAGGCTACACTTACTGCACACCAAGATTATGATTTTCACTTCTAAAAAGACATTTCCTTTTGACCATCGACGAAAGAAAAATCGATTGACAACAAAAAATAACACCAGCTGATCCTATCAAGTTCTAACACGAGACACAGGAAGCTAAACACAACCACACCCATATTGATGTACTCACGTATCTTGTAACTCAAACCCAATTCACAAGACGTACCCGGCACTACCCGGTTCCGGCGCTATATAAATAATTCATACGCCAACTTTGAAAGATGTTGTTAGTTTAAAGGACAAGTGACTTGCAATTCATAGTATGGTTTAGATTCCACCGATGGACAGTCGAAACTTTAGTTCACTGACTATGCTTAGTCTAGCTCTGGTCATAGCTTCACTCGTGTGGATTTTATAACGGTAAAACTAATAGAATAAACTTAAAGTCAATTATTTATCGCAATACCTGTTTAGATATCGATGACACACATCACGTAAGTTAATTTTACCCATGTTACTTGGGATCTGCATAACATGTTTTTTGTCTTCCCAACCGCCAGGCTTTCTTTGACTCCCTTTTCTTTCATAGAATATCTATACATTTATCAATGACTAAAAAGGTCCAGTAGCCTTAGTGTGAGTTTTTTCGACTCACGTTCGATTGCGAGCGCGTTAGAATTTTGTATGGGAAATTAGGTTCCTCCTAGTGACCACCAGGTGGCGCTATAACTTTTTCCCTACAAAATTCTAACGCGCCCGCAATCGAACGTGAGTGAAAAAACTCACACTAAGGCCTCTGATAAGTGCTTTTCGAGTTATCAGCGCACAAAAGGACAGATAGAATAGAATAGAATACTCTTTATTATGTAGGTACACCATATAAATTACAGACATATAAATATAGAAACTGTACAAAGGGTGACACAATGGGCGGTCTTCTAAAAGCGATCTTTTAAAGACAACCTTTGGATGGATTAAAAAGGGGAAGAACAGACAAATACTGTAGGTAGTCTGTGGTGTACAATTTACATACATCAAGTATATTATACTAATCTAAATAAATATATTATATATGTCGGAGAAGGTACAGTGTGTCTCGTTATTATCAGCCATATTTGAATTAGAGTGGGCTACAGTGGGTGTAAACAAAACAATACAGCTCACCTTTATTTTCTAACGTGCCTGAGAGTAGCCGTACGACGCAAACGTCCACTCGCCGCTGCTGCTTGCAGCACGCGGTCCACCTCCATCATCTGCTTGGCTGCCACTGCTCGTGCACCGGGCCGCGGCCCATGACATGTCGCGACATGTCATGGATTCCCTCACTGCAGCACATGAAGGGCTTCCCCGACGGCTGCAGGCTGCTTGGCTTGTCACTCCATGTCACTGGTAGCTCCACGCCACGTCCTTGACTCCCTTTGTGCGCCGTGTGTTCTTATTACGAAAACAGGATACGACGAACTCAAACGCCGGTTACAGACACACTTTTTTTTTTCTTTTTTTAATGTGGCGGTAGGGCGCACCTGGCGCGTCACTGTGCAAAGGTATTTCTGCATACAGCCTATGCCCAAAACAACATGTACTATGATCGCGCATCCGTATCTGGTTTGTCTGGGTCGAACTTGGACAGATCCACACGCGATTATTTAATAAGCGTTCGCATGTTTGCACTTTGTTTATCAAATGTCAACGATCACTTTAATTTTAAACGTTCTGATTTTGCGCATGAACCAACACTAATCCCAGTTCTGATGTCGGAGAAAGTACAGTGTGTCTCGTTATTATCAACCATATTTGAATTAGAGTGGGCTACAGTGGGCTACAGTGGGTTGTGTGTTGGATAATGCGCAATAGAAAAACGGTTTTCATTTCAAATGAGATTATAATTTCACAAATAATTTAATCACGCTAGCAAATTACACACTAGGTAGGTACACGACACAACCAGATACGGAACGCCGACAGTTTCTGAGCACATGTTGTTCGTACGATGTCCAATGTCCAAGAGAGCTCCACATAGCTCCTCTCGCGCTGTCGTCCAGCGCCGACCCCCCACGAACTCAGGCCAGACTCTGTCAAGCGCCACCAGATGGCGCTAGCGTTCCGATTCCGGTTGTCAAGTCAGCTCCCGTACTAATGACGCTTCCGACATATACATATAGTAATAAACATGAAACATGAGCAAAGAAAATATAATGATGATGTTTAAGGAGAGAGGAAGTGTTTTTTTTAACCATAATTTTAAAAGTGGACAAAGATTGAGCACGCCTTACCGACACGGGCAAGTCATTCCGTATCCGTACTGCTAAGATAAAGAGACGTTGAGTTTTATTCTACGCTACGATACGAGGTACACCTAAGCAAATAAATAAAAATAAAAATCTGTATTGCATGATTCACAAAAAACTCACATAGGTAATTGAAAAAAAAACAGTGGCACTCCGGGAGTGCCGACTGAAGTGAAAACAAAACACAAACAGAATACTTTGCCATCACTCACTGACATATCGAATATACATTAGAACCGAGTACATCCCGAGGACAGCCGAACACATCCGAAGCGGGTATTTTTTTAATCGCCTTAGAAACAAAACACGCGCGGTGTCGCTTACGGTAACAGTGGCGCGAGTTCAATGGTTTTTTCCCATCTCAAACATGCCCAACGCGCCTAATGAAGTTTTCACTTCAAAAACTCAAAAACCAAAATGGCAATAATACATAACAAACACACCTTTCTTCTCTTGCAAATAAAATAATACATAACTAAGCAGCTATTTTATATTTTATTTTTTATTTATCCTTTTAATAGTTGTAAATGTGAGGACTTTGCAGGCCTTGTATACTTTAGATCTGTAGACCATTTTTTATTTTAGCAAGTACCTGGTACTTGTTGACAGGCCTACGCTGTCCTCCCATACCTATTGTAATTTGAAAACATTGTAAAAGTCAATTATTTTTAAAAAGAGTAACCGTGGAGTTTCTTGCCGGTTCTTTTCCATAGGAAACGACTCTTGCAAATAAAATAATACATAACTAAGCAGCTATTTTATATTTTATTTATCCTTTTGATAGATTCTTATTTTGTAAATGTGAGGACTTTGTAGGCCTTATAGACTTTAGATCTGTAGACCATTTTTTATTTTATCAAGTACCTGGTACTTGTTGACAGGCCTACGCTGTCCTCCCATACCTATTGTAATTTGAAAACGTTGTAAAAGTAAATTATTTTTAAAAGAGTTACCGTGGAGTTTCTTGCCGATTCTTTTCCATAGGAAACGACTAATTGGAACCGTGCACCTAGCTTCTGACTTTTCATAAGTGCCCATGTAGGTTTATGTGAAATAAAATATTTTGATTTTCATTTTGGTTTAGATTTCCAACCACCACTTGACCTACAAGCGGTGGGTGGAAATAGTCACTTACTTATGTATTATTTTATCCATCCTATCAACAAGATCCTCAACTAGACCGATTTACACGTACCAACCCTGGACATGAATAATGCAATTCTCTGTTTCTCTTATACTTTAACCCCCTTACTAATTAATACTCAATGTTACTCAATATTGTTTTTATGTGATACAAATTTATTTTTATATAATTATGCATACACACGTCACGTTACAGTATAAAACTGATTTACATCCGTCACCTCACATATCAGGTCCAGTTGAAAACCAGCGTCAGGCACTAGTTGTCTTTCATTTTTGCTGAACTGGGCCTTTTTAGCGCAGCCGTGAGGCACACATTCCTGCTAATTTCTTACATCGGACTTTGCACTTTTGATTTTTACCTTTTTTATTTTTGTTTTTTATCTGATGTACGACTATTATCTATCTGGTGTATTGTGTGGTTTTTAGTCTGTGCTAAATAAATGTATTTTCTTTCTTTCTTTCTTAATAAACGTATTAGGCATATCAGATGAATACATACACTCACACACATTACACACCGATTTCTCTCTTTCAGTCGTCAGTAATTTGACTTCGAAAGAAGAAGACAAAGCGTTGTGTTATTATAAGACGCTATAGGTACAACGTTTATCACACTAATCACACTAATATTATAAAGGCGAAAGTTTGTGAGTGTGTGTGTGAGTGTGTGTGTGTGTTTATATGTTTGTTACTTCTTCACGCTCAAACGGCTGGACCAATTTTGATAAAATTTTGTATGGAGGTAGCTGACACCCTGGATTAACATATAGGATACTTTTTATCCCGATATTCCCACGGGATCGATCCGCGGGGCGCAGCTAGTTAGTAAACTAAAAACGAGAATATTGTCATGTAAGTGAACTATAGTAGGTATTCTTATGAGAATAAAGTTATCTCAACCCTCAAATCTGACAAAACAAGGTGCACAAGAAATCGGTGCCTTGACTTTCAGGCGTAGGGTAAGGGACGTGTCGGTTAAAATAGGTAGTTCTGGGAAATAGACATTTCAAATGTTGGAAATTTTGAGACCCGTCAAACGTTTATGGGATTTTCACGAAAATAGCGCGTTCAGAACCAACGGAAATGTGGTTACTACAGTCTTCCTCAATGTCAGGTGAAAATGGCTAAGTGTTTTTATTATGAATCATAATGGACAGTTAACTGTTAAGTCAATCGTATCAAATCCCATTGGTGAAGGATTTTTCCGATTTTTTTTTTGGCTGTGCTAAAATACCAATCAATCCAATCCAAATCCAATCCCAATCTCTTTGATTATACCTACGGAGTGCAGCGAAAAAAGAAAAACACGAACTGTGTTCGCCATATTATGATTCATAATGTTATCCTTTTATGATTCTGCCAAAGTGGCTTTCTTAGGCCCCCTGAAGGCCGATTCCCGTATTTAAAAATGTTCAAAATCTAGTAACAATAACACATCTTAGCTACAATCATTGTGATAAAAATATTATCAAAAATGTAGGTAATATTTTATTATACAGTAGGTATTTTCGACAGGTTGAGACAAGATCGTGCACTTTTATTATAATTTCTAACTTCACGATATTGTCGTGGACGGAAACTTAAAAAAAACCGGGCAAGAGCGAGTCGGACTCGCGCAACGAGGGTTCCGTAACATCCGGGTTTATGCATAGGGTTTATGCATAAGGTTTATGTTTATGAAATTAAATGTTATTTTTTTTATTTTTTATGTGAGTTGATTGAATAAATGGTAAATTGCGGTTTACGATTTATGACGTATTAAAAAAAATACTTACTAGATCTCGTTCAAACCAATTTTCTGTGGAAGTTTATATGGTAATGTACATCATATATTTTTTTTAGTTTTATCATTTTATTATTTTAGAAGTTACAGGGGGGACACACATTTTACCACTTTGGCAGTGTCTCTCGCGCAAACCATTCAGTTTAGAATAAAATGATATTAGAAACCTCAATATCATTTTTGAAGACCTATCCATAGATATCCCACACGTATGGGTATGATGAAAAAAAAATTTTTGAGTTTCAGTCCTAAGTATGGGGACCCCCAAAATTTATTGTTTTTTTTTTCTATTTTTGTGTGAAAATCTTAATGCGGTTCACAGAATACATCTACTTACCAAGTTTCAACAGCATAGTTCTTATAGTTTCGGAAAAAAGTGGCTGTGACATACGGACGGACAGACAGACAGACAGACGGACAGACAGACAGACAGTCAGACAAACATGACGAATCTATAAGGGTTCCGTTTTTTGCCATTTGGCAACGGAACCCTAAAAAGCGTCTTCATATATTTCCATACATTTTACTTCCCTGTGATAAAGTGATGCCGCGACGTGAACGTTGACGTCCGTGATGATAATACCATCGTGTTATAAATGAAAAAAAAAACGCACTTTAGTATGCGAACGTTCTTAATCGCTCCGTCCCGGCGCGGGCCTCTGGCGGCCCATTACAGTAGAAAATCAATTGTGTCTCATTAGCTGTGATTCAGCGATTAAAAATACTTTTTATTAATAATATTTTTTATATATTTTTCCCCGTTTTTTTTTTTGTTCTTTAGTCTACACTACATTATAAAATCAAAATCAAATTATTTTATTTCACAGAGGGCAGGATAGAAGGTGGAGCATGGTTTGCGACATAGCTCCACATCTACATCCTGCTACAGTTTCATTAAGGTATCCCCACTATGCCAGGTTAGAGTTACATCTTCCCACTTGTGTCCGGAGACGGTTCAGGGACTTACAAGTGGACCATGAAAGGTAGACTGATAAGTAGGATGGTATGGAGATTGGAGATTATTCTGGCTAACACCGGTATAATAAACAATAGGCGTTTATCCTTTATCTAACTACTATATTAAATATAATTCCCGCTTTTACCCAACCTGAATCAGGACAGACCACCACAAAAAGCACTAAATTGATGCTCGAACTAAACCGTAATAGAATCGGAATGCCACTAAGAACACTATTTATTACTGAATCCAATCTTGGCATGTCTCGACTGCAAGACTTACGATCGAATCGAGTTCCAATCGAGTTTTCCTCGAGTTATGAGGTTAGACATAGCCGTTCTTGCCCATTCCTAGCCGTTTTGCCCAGTTCTGGTGTGCGACTTTTTTAGCCTTTTTCGCCGCTTCAATTCGGTAGCCCGCGCTATAGCCTGAACAAAAAATTAGCCGCCAGTTTACTCCAGCAAACTAGCTGAAATGGAGGGTTTTGCTGTTTTGTTTTGTTCAAAACCGACGCTAAAAAGTAAGTGGCTTCATGCTTGGCGGGTGTTTGGTCTAAATGTTTTCACGGCGGTCGTCGGCTTCATTAGAGGGTTAATAAATTAGGCAATCTAACTTATTTCGTGGTGTTTTCGGTTGTTAGGGAATTGATTTTATTTGTATGAACTTAGTAAAGTAAATAACTTATAATAATAAATAACTTATAACTGGTACATTACCAGTCGACAGCGATGCGGATGAGTTTTTCGACGCTATTTTCTAGTTTCTGTATAGTTTTAGTTAAGTTAGAATTTAGTTTTGTTATTTTTACCTGTCTAAATAAATATACAGTACGTTAATTAACTTAGTAAGTAAATACCTACGTTAGATTATTGAAAGTGCATGTACAGTCAACAAAAGAGATAAGTATGCAGGATCGTTGGATATAGCAGAAGTTTAGTAAGAAACCGATGGATGTTCTCGAATAAAATTTAATTTAATTAATTGAAAACAAACGGCTCATTTATCAAATTAAGTTTCAGTCGACAACATCCATTGGTTTCTTACTAAACTTCAACTATATCCGACGATCCTGTATACTTATCTCTTTTGTTGACTGTACATTTTTTCTTATTGTATAGTTGATGGTGATTGCCATGTGGTACTTTTACAACGGTAATGTCTAGTACCACGTTGAATAGGATTTAAACAGTGGAATAATACGTTCGCTAATAAGTACCTACCAGATTTCAATTATATTCCACATAGTCTCAACCTAAGACAAAATACTTTCAGGTTTTTATAAGACAAATGTTAAGATCTCTCTGCAAAACTAGGATTAAGTTAGCATTTTATTTAAAATTAATATTAATCCCTCTGTGCCTCGGAAAGCACGTTAAACCGTTGGTTCCGGCTGTCATTTCAGATCTTTGACAGTCGTTACGGGTAGTCAGAACACCGAAAGTCTGACAACCAGTATTGCCAAGGAGTATCGTGTTACCCAGTAACCGGGTTGTGGAGGTCAGATAGGCAATCGCTCCACGTAAAATACTCTATCCGGTTAGACTGGAAGCCGACTCCAACAAAGTTGGGAAAAGGCAGCAGATTGATTTACCGTTTGCAAAAGAATTTCTAAAAATAACATTCAGTTTTCACTCCTAAATAGAAAACGCAAGAATGAAAGATCAACCAATCATCGATTCGTCATCCCGAATCCATCTTCCCGCCAAGAATTCATAACCTCATCAGTGATGGCACTTGAGCGTTTTTCCCCCAATTTCCCCCAAGTTAGTACCGTCGATATGTTAGTTTGAGAGGAGAGAGGGCGTTCCTCTGAAAAATTACAAGTTTCCATTTCGTTTCACTGAGTTATTGCAGCGGTTGCGCTTGTAAAGTTATCGAGTGTTCAGGGCCGGACTTAAAAGGAAATGCGGTCGGAGAGACTTTTTGAAAAAGCCTAAACCTCAAATTAGGAGGTTTTACTCCTAATTTGAGGTTTGACTCTCGCCTATTTTCTCCTCCAATATTGGACCAATTTAAAATATATTTCATAAACAGAATAAGAAGGATATATACTGTGTCCCTATGTTTTCCTTTTTGATGATACATTATTTTATAAGCACTAGAACCCTAAAAAAATGCTCAAAATTGCCGCTGTCAACAGAGGCCTAGTGTACAAAGACAACTATTAATGAAAAAAGAAAAACATAGGGACACAGTATATATCCTTCTCTCTGATTCAAAGGTAGGTACAGACGCCAGCACATCAAGTTACTACAATCTGTCAAATTTCTTGAATAGATTTTCAACTTTATCACTAAGACTTAAGGTTCAAAGTTGATTGGGAAAATTTGACAGTTTCGGGTAGCTTGATTTGCAGGCGTCTGTACTTTGAGTGCGGTTTCGTCTCTATTCTATTGCCTTGGGCATAATGTAGCGAGGTGCCGCTGAGCTTCGCAAGTAATTTCTTTAATTGACAATCTGTTTAGTAGTTAATTTGTAGCTTTTATGTAGTAAGTAAGTCAGACTGGAAACAAGCTCAAATCATAAAGGTACATTTTGTTTCGATAAATAAATTTATTAAACTGCTTGAAAGTTTTTCAGTTTATTTTCTGAGGAATAATCACATCAGGTTCTACATATATTCCAAGTAATCTAAGCTCTCTGCTAAAGTTAATTAAAATTTCTTTGCTGATAATAAATATTTCTTATTAATTGGCTAAAATTAGTAGTCGTTTTATTTAGAAACTGAACCGCATTCTGGACAGTCATACCCAACACCTCATTTTACTGGCCAATTCTTGTCTTGCGTTGGTAGGGCTAACGCCCGCCTGGTTTGCGACCATTCCCACCGGAGTCAGCAAACCAGGCGGGCGTTAGCCCTACCACCGCAATGGAGGAATTGGCCAGTCAAATAAGATGTTGGGTGTGACTGTCCAGGATGGGCCGAGCGCTCGGTTCAGTTGAGTAACTGGCGGAACAAACTGCGCTACACGAGGAGGCTTCTTCATGCCTCCCAAAAACAGTTTTTTCAACAGTTTCTAAATACAACAACTACTAATGTTAATATTTAACGTTAACTTTATCAGAGAGCTTAGATTACTTAGGATATATATTCCAAGTAATCTAAGCTCTCTGATAAAGTTAATTAAAATCTTTTTGCTGATAAGAAATATTAACATTAGTAGTTGTTGTATTTAAAAACTGTACTACATATTATATATGTATAACCTTAGGTGATTTTTCCTCAGGAAATAAACAGAAAAACTCAAAAACAGTCTAATACATTTATTTATAGAAACAAAATGTACTTTTATGATTTGAGCTTGTTTCCAGCCTGTACTTAACACTTCAAAAAATTATTCATTGCATAAAAACTACTAATTAGCGGATTGTCAATTAAACTAATTACTTGCGAGGCTCAGCGTCACCTCGTTGTACATCATACCCAAGGCAATAGAATAGAGTCGAAACCGCACTCAAAGTACCTTTGAATCGGTAACTGTTTCAACAAAGTCACGAATATTATAATATGCTACAATAATTGGTTAATTACAGGTCAAAGACCCCTTCCAATGAGGGAAGTTTTGAGCATTTTCAACACACTTGCCGATTACGTGTTGGTGATTTGAGCAACACAAAGCAGGAACGAGTAATATCATCACGTTTGCTCACTGCGTAGTAAGCAATAATGTTTTCCTTCACCGTAAGCGTAGCGAAAAATTATGCGTCAGAAAAACCGCGTGTTTTAGTTTTCTATGAAAATTACGTGGCGTAATTTCGGTGTGATATGCAAAAGGCTTTGCAGGCCAAAATTACGTCGCGTAATTTCGGCAGATGTGTTGCTACACTAGGTATATGTGTGTCTTAATTAATTGAGAAAGTTCAAATAACGCTAAAGAATTTACATTGGCACCTAATAACAAGGGTATTAAACCGAAACCTATACAATACAGTTCATATCCGGGCCACATCACGTTGTACAGTCGCCAGCACATCAAGCTACCTAAACCTGTAAAATTTTCCCAATCAACTTTGAAACTTATGCTTTAGCGATAAAGTTGAAAATCTATTAAAGAAATTTGACAGACTGTAGTAGCTTGATGTGCTGGTGTCTGTACATACATCCAGCAGTAAACAAATATTTGTTCATGGCCGGATTGAAAACGCACCGTGTATCGCAAAAAATCGAAACGTTGCAAAAATCGAGAAGCCAATATTATGACTATATAGCATTCAAATACCTGGGTATTGTTGAATTTAACTGGTATTTTTATAGAATGAGAGTGGAGCTTAAAAACATAATTTGTTTTTGACGTGCAAAAGTGTTTTTTTTTTTTTGTACATATTTTGTAGAAATAAATCATCGTCGTCATCGGTGACATGAGATATCTCAGGTTGGTCTCTGGGGTGAGAACGAATGTGCGATGGTGATGATGATGATGCCTTTGGTATTGCAAATGTTCATAAGCAATGGTGACTACTCACCATCAGGTGGACCGTTGCCTGGTTGGCCATAAAAAAACTAAGTTCTATAACACCTGCCAAGTTTTAAATCGAATTGATTCTTCTAAGTACATCCTAATATCTCGGCATCACAAATAGTTTTTGAGCTAAAGAGAACAAGACCTACATATCACATTTTTGCGACCACAAAAACACAAAAAAATCTATTTTTGGGGTTCCAAAAAGGGGACCCTATTACTAAGACTCCACTGTCCGTCTGTCTGTCACCAGGCTGTATCTCATGAACCGTGATAGCTAGACATTTCAAATTTTCACAGATGATGTATTTCTGTTGCTGCTTTAACAACAAATAATAAAAATAAAATAAAGTTAAAATTTAAAGGAGTATAAAAGAAACGTTTTTTTCGGCGTTCTTCTTCTGAGAAGATCGTGTCGATAGCAATCTAAATGTACTCGGCCCAGAATTCGGCTACTTGTTTGGCGCCTTCATCACCGTCCATCAGTTTCTGTAACGTGCAGCTGACAGGACACGCAGGACACGATATTAAGTGTCCCATCGTTTGTGGGACAGCACCACATTTACACTCCAAGGCGGAGTCGTCTATGAATCTCCACCTGAACAGGTTATCCTTGCTTCGGCCTACCTGGGTCCGGAGTCTGTTTAAAGACTTCCAGATTACCCAAGGTAACTCATGTCGAGTTGGGAGATCTTCAGCGGGTGGGACGAACGGTTTGGGTAAGGTAGCACTGTCTCGCCACAGCTTCAGTCTCTCTTGTGATGGTCCGCCAGAGAGTGGAACGGTTTCGGCGTTTATGCCTTGTCGTACGGAACCCGTCGTGTGCGAGTCCGACTCGCAATTGGCCGGTTTTTTTTATTTTATCATCTCACGACCATAAAATTCTGTGTGAAGTTCAGACTATTTGGATTTAGTGTATTGTGGATATACGACCATTTTCATGGAAATAAATTTTGAACTCAGCGAGATACAAATATATCGGCTAGCCAGAAAGAAAGAGAAAAAAAAATCTACATAAAATTTTTTATAAAGTGAATTTTGCAAAAATAGGACATCGGACCAGATGGCTCTGATGTCGAGATATTGGTCCCGTGGGCAGGATCACACAAACGCTATGACAAAGTTGTGTGAGTTCCATGAAAGTGGAGGCTTTACCTTATTAGGCCCCGGTGTGCTGTTTATATTTTATGCCACTTGGCGTCCTTTTGAGAGGCTTTCAATGAAAATTCGTTGATAAAAGAGGAGGTGCAGTGTGCGGTATTTTTTATGACAGGCTTAATACAACATTATTTTTAGTATATGCGAACCCCGAAACACGTGTCTAGTATTTTTATGTAAAGAATCTATGTACAAAATTTCAAAACTGTATCATGAAAAATCACAAAGTTACGATCGGATAACCTACTTGGTGTCGTTCGGTGTCCGACTTTTAACCTTTTTTAAATATTTTTGGGACAAAATATAACATGGGTAAAAAATATTGGAATCGATTCAGTTAGGTACTTATTCTGAACAAACTATATTCAGGTTTCGCATATATTCACTAAAAATAACGTTGTATAAAGCAGGAAGTAATTAGGTATGTGCGTAGTAGGAAGATCGAAACTTATGATAATTTTATGTTGCAATAAAAAGGAGATGTAGATTATCGTACGGTTTATGTCTATGCGTGTATTGTATGCCATTAATTTAAAATTTATTGTGTACTAGCTGCGCCCTGCGGTTTCGCCCGCATAAGTGTCGATCCCGTGGGAATATCGTGATAAAAACTATTCTACATATGTCCTTCCCCGGGATGCAATCTACCTCTCTGCCAAATTGTATCGTAATCCGTTCAGTAGTTGAGGCGTGAAAAGGTAACATACAGACAGACAGACAGACAGACAGAGTTACTTTCGAATTTATAATATTAGTATGAATGTTTATTAATTTATTAATATCATATAAATTAACTATAAAATAAAGCATTGCGCAGTCAGACATAACAAGAAAGTATTCACTAATTTGAGCCAATCATTGGCATGCCTTCTTTGTATGAGGAGAGACCTTTGGCCTGAAGTGGAACAATAATAGGCTGGTTGTATTAATGGCAGAATAATGATTAGAACCCAGGCAAATTGTACATAGATTGATATAGCTTAGAACTTAATAAAGTCACATAACAACCACTTCATCTAACTCAAAACTCAAAGACGCACAAACCTCCGCCCGCGGCTCGAAACTCAAAAGATAAAACACAAAACAAACAAAAGACGAACGCAGGAAAACAAAAAACATACATTATCCAAATTGGTTTAAGTTTAACAAAATCCCGTCGACCCATCCGAAGTGCGGCCCTGTGCTCCCAAGGAAGTCATTAAAGTCTTCGCAACTAAGTGAAAAAGTTCACGACACTTGTTTTCTGAAAGTGCCAAAACATTTTTCTTGTAATGATAAATAACAGGACCTTTGGTGCTGAACGCAGATTTGTTGCTGCTAGCTTTTTAAAGGTGATATTTCCTTTTCAGGGACGTTTAAGACCGCTTTTACATTTAGGCGACTTTAACAGCGCGACAGACGCGCGGCAGTCGGCCAGTCGCGGATGATGATAGGTTTGTGTGTTCCGGTCGTGTGGGGACGACCACAAGCACGGCTGCTGGCGGAGCCGCGCGCTAGGACCAATCTGTAAGCCAATTCCAGTACTTAATTAAAAACTTTCAAAATCTAGTCGCAAACTCATCTCAGTGAGAATCAATGTCAAAAACTTGTCACAAACGTAGGGAAATTAGAGGTAGGTATTTTTGACAGATTGAGAATGAGATCAGACTGTGAACGTTCTTAAAATTACGAGAACAACTGACGCGTGCACTAACTGCTCGTTGCTCGCCTATACTTGCTTCTCGGCGGCAGGGGCGCCTTAGAGACGAGCGCCATTCTTAGAATTCAAAGTCATCATCATCATGCCTAGCCTTTTCCCAACTTTGTTGGGGTCTGCCTCCAGTCTAACCGGATGCAGCTGAATACCAGTATTTTACATGGAGTGACTGCTTATCTGACCTCTACAACCCAGTTACTGGGTATATATAGTTATTGTTAGAAATCAAAGTATGGCATACTAATTCACATTTCTAACTTGTTATTAACGTCGATCTTTGCAAGTGGTTTGGTGGAGGAAAATTTCGTAAAAATTTAAAATAGCCAATATTCAACAGAGACCGACTGTACAATATACCAAAATTACCAAAGGTAGGCAAAGTTTCAAGGAAATTGAAAGGGACTGATAAAAATACTGACTTGTTTTTTTTTTTGTTGCCCGCTTATTGCAGAGAGACGGTAGGTAGATAATACTTAGGCAAATACGAAAGTACCCAAAATTGTAGACTTCAAAAATTGAGATGTTTTATGCATAGTAACTGCATAGTAATGATATACTGATATTTGTATTATGTGTAAGTATACGATACTACGATTATGCGATTCTGGTAGAACAATAATAATTTCCATGAAGTTTTCATAGAAATTGTTCTACTAAACTTGGGTCGTGCTGTCGCATCGTGCCTGTCTGCGGGAGCCTTAATATGTGTCAAATGGGGGGTGGGATCCTGGGTTCGATTCCCGGGTCGGGCAAAGTGTTATTGAATTTTTCCATTAAGAATTTCTTAGTAACAGCCTGGAGTTTGGAAGTTGGCGGTGTGATATCCCCATGCCTCGGAAAGCCGGTCCTGTCGGATTGCCGTTCCATTGGACTGTGAGAGTGAGGGAAGAGGGAGTGCACCTGTGTCTGCGCGCACACTTGTGCACTATAATATCCCCCGCGCCGAAGGCTAGTCTCCGTTGAGATTGGCCGCCGTGGCCGAAATATAGTCTGGGGTCTTTATTTATTTATGAGTCAAACTAGCTGCGCCTCGGGGCTTCACCCGCATAAGTGTCGATCCCGTGGGAATATCGGGATAAAAGTAGCCTACATGTTAATCCAGGCTATCAGCTACCTCCATACAAAATGTTATCGAAATTGGTCCAGCCGTTTGAGCGTGAAGAAGTAATAAACACACACACACACACACACTCACAAACTTTTGCCTTTATAATATTAGTGTAATTTAGTACTAACTTCAAAAACAGTAAACAAAGGGCTGTACAAAAAACTCTATAACTTTTTTCTCTTCTGAAGCTAAATCGACACAGTCCACTCATACATAATTATGTCAATTGGAACTTCATTGCGAAACACTGTCTCTTAAGATACAGGATACCCTAGTTTAAGAGACAGAGTTTAATCTATTATGTACAGATTTCTTCAGCATCCAAATGTTTCATGTAAATGTTCACTACTATAAATTCAAAAATTGTAAACTTAAAGTACAATTATCTGTTTTTTTGGGAAATAAAGATATTTATTATTATCTCCTTTATTTAATTATATACAAATTATAAATTATATTTTTAAATATGATATAAAAAATATAAAAACATTTAAAAATATAAAAAATAGTAGTAGCCCACCGGTATCGGGAACAGGGTCCAAGCTCCAGAGAGAGGAACCTCCTAACAATTATTATTATTATTCAAATATACATTGTTACGAAATCAGCACAACAAACCTAATACCTGTAAATCCGACTAAAGTTTATTTTTCCACTTAAAGCGAGGTCGTATTCGGAATCTAGGGCAGAATAAGCCATAGTACTTATAATCCGCTTAGCTCGTAATATCGGCAGTGCTTTTTGCTATCACAGTCAGCTTTGCATAATTCTAACGTTGAACAAGAATGTTGCTTTCCTGGACGCCAAATTGACAGCTTGATAGCTTAATACAGCGGTGTTTTTGCTTGGAAGGTTTAAAATGTTTGGGTTTTTTTTTTATTTTGGCATTATGCGATGCAAAAAGTTTAGAGTCAGACTGTATAGAAAATAGGCTATTGAAATCCAGTTACTTATAATAGTACCGACTTAGTTTCTATAATAGGTATTTATAGTCTTGCATGAATTTGCTATCAAATCGCATAAGTGTCGATTCTGTGCGAATATCGGGATAAAAACTATCCTATGTCCTTCCCCGGGATGCAATCTATCTCTATGCCAAACTTTATCGAAATCCGTTTAGTGGTTTAGTCGTGAAAAGGTCACATACAGACAGACAGAGTTACTTTCTAATTTATAATATTAGTATGGATAATAAGTGTATTTGCACACAGGTATCCTCGAAAGACTATTATTACACCTTTCAATCAACGTAATATTATTGTAACTATGAAGAAAATGTCTTCCTAATAAATTGAATTTCCTTCAAATTGTATTGCAAATCATTTACCTCAAACAACATTACCCACCAAAAGCTTTTCAAACTCCATACAGCCTTTCAATCCAAATATTTAATTCACGAAAACCCTTAACATTTCAATACACCTTTAATACTTTAAACATCTGCGACAATTGAAGGCATTGGCAAAGATTTCTAAAATGCCGTGTCAGTGAGGGCCCCCTTGGGGTTCCCACCCCCTTCCCGACAACCGTTGAACCCCCGTCGGCTGTCAGATAAGCAATAACCTGGCACCTGCCGCCTGTCACGTCAAAAGTTGCGCAAATACTGGGAGTGTTGGAGTGTATGTAGAAGTGAAGGGAAATTGGCTCAGTTTTGAATACTACGGAGATATATAGAGAGAAGGGTAGCTTTTTGACGACATTTTGTTCTATAGATATTATGTCTTTGTTTGCTTTCTTGCAGTTTCTCTTAAAGATCACAAAATATTAATTACTGACCTACCGCGCAACTGAGACTGGGCGCCAGTAGGCGTTTTTACCGACTTCAATTTCAGTAATATGCAAGATATGGACTAATACGTGTAAGTGTGACGGCCTGGCTTATTGATACGAGCTACAGGTGTAGTGTCAAAAGGAAAACATCTTAAAACCTTGGTAAAATTCTAGTGCAATATTTACAACAAAACTATTACTTACCTACTTATTACAAACAAATATTCCAGTTTTTCCTTAGAACTAAAAATTACGAAATAAAAAAGTAATATAAAAAAAATAATCCGACTTCAAAAAGAAATTAACTCAAAATTATGAAATAATTTCGGAAGTCGGTGGCAAAAAACTAAAACCAAAATACAGATTCCAAGACACCGACTTCCGAAATTAAAGTTATTTCATAATTTTGAGTTAATTTCTTTTTGATGTCGGTTTAATTTTTTAAATGACTTTTTTATAATTTCTAACGTGACGATGTTATTGCGGACGTTCACGACATCACGATAACACACGGAAGTAGGTATATGAATTATAAATATTAAATATTTAAAATTCCCGATTACGTTACAACGTGCGTATTTTTTTTTAAATTAATTTATTTCAACAAAAGTTACATATGTATTTCACAAATCTTCTGCCAAACTGCAGGACAGTTTGTCGGCAGCATACATTATATTTCCATACGTTTTATGAGGGTATTCCTCGAAACGCACCAACTTTGAAACGCACCAAATGAAAGTCTATCGATATCATTTATTACGAATCCTTCATGCTCTTCTCTATGTTTCGTTGATAATGCATTTGCGAGGATGGTGTTTAATGTTTAATGTTAGGTGATTAATGTTACTTTTTTAACTTTTCAACACAATGTACCTACTTATATTGTAATAAAATAAATTACTTATGACTTATGAATAAAATTATTTATTTTTCCAGTAATTCTTTAGGTGCGTTTTGGGGAATAAATACCCTGTTTTATGAACGTGGACGTCCACGATAATATCGTCACGTTAGAAATTATAAAAACGCACAATGGTGTGGTGACGTGTCGCGAGAGCTCAGTCATTCGCCCGCTGACGGGCGTCAACCGATGGGAAATCATCAAATGACTCCTCCCGCTCTGGGTGGAGCGGAAAGGAGTGTCAGACTCTTACTGACTAAAACCCACCCGTGTTCCTTCCTTAGCCCTTTATGTTCCGGGCCAGCGGTAACCCTTTCGGACAATCCCGCTGGCCCGGCTTCGGCCCTAAGGGGGCCTCTCCTCGATGCTGACATCTCTTTGAGGCGCGCGTGGATCACGTACGCGCCGTCCGGCACGGGCCTGGTCCTGATCGGACGGTGAGCTACCCATTACTCTCCGCCCGCAGGCCCGCAGAACCTACCGCAAACCTACCTCAGGTACCATCTCCATTAAAGTGGAAGCGCCATTAGTAGCCCGCGAAATTCATATTCATATTAATTTATTTGCATACCATAATGTGAAAAAAAAATGTAATTAAAAAAACTGTATCTTAGCTTTAAGCCTATTTGTAACAACAAATAGGCACAATACAGTTTTTTAATTACATTTTTTTTTTCATTACAGTTTTTTTATTTCCCTTTTTTTCTACATTCAATTCAATTTTCTTACTCTTTTGCATGGGTCTCTCATTCTCTACTCATTTGCAGGTCAGTGTCAGGTTGTATATTGAACAGAAATTTTATCCACGACTGTAACATGTATTTTCAGAATTATAATCATTAAAATCATCAATACAAGCCACCAAGTTCATAGTAGTTCAAGAAAATTTGAATATCACGAGCTACCCTGGCGCTTCCCATCTAACTAGCTAAACTTTCGAAATATTCCCATTTTTAGGGTTCCGTACTCAAAGGGTAAAACGTATTACTAAGACTCCGCTGTCCGTCTGTCAACAGGCTGTATCTCATGAACCGTGATAGTTCGACAGTTGAAATTTTCACAGATGACGTACTTCTGTTGCCGCTATAATAACAAATCCTAAAAACAGAATAAAATAAATATTTAAGGGGGGCTCCCATACAGCATACGGAACTCTCCGGGTGCGAGTCCGACTCGCACTTGCCCAGTTTTATTCTATACAGAAGACGTCGAAGAATACTTCTTATAATAATATAATCATTTATTACCAAACCTCCAACCATTTGTCCATCAACAGTGTAGTTCACCCTAACTGAATCAGTTTGACAGTGCGAGCAGGATAGAGTGATACATGGCGGGGAAGTGGGGGCAAAATATGAATTTCAGCTAAAATATTACAAGCCCTGGGGCTTACAGGACCTAAACGCAAAAAATGCAAGTTTTAGAAACAATAAAAGTATATGATCGACTACAGTAAACAAAATCAGAAAAATGTATGATATTCTTCAGGATGTATGCTAGGTTGATAGTGTGTTAAAAACATAATACTAGTTGTATTATGTTTTTAACACACTATCAACCTAGCATTCATTCATTTGATACGATAGAAAAAAATCATGAAGATACCTCTAAAAACTTTCTTCGTACAATAAAAACCATACATACAATAATTCAGATTTTTGTCAGATTATTCTACAAGCAACTGCTAAAACACTAGTGTTTTAATTTTTTAGTCCAAACAATAGACTTTTTGTAATTAAATAGTTGCTTCATATTTTGCAATAAATTACCAGCGTTGTGTCATCGCGCTTCTCTTTCTTTTCTATGCAGTCCGACAGTGACCGCGCTTTAGGTCATGTCAGCCCCTTAAATAGTAGGCCTATAGATTCAATACAGTTTCAACTATCTACATTTGTTGATAAACAACCAGTGAATTTTTTTTTTCTTTTATAAAGTAGCACAGTTGGTGATACTTTATTTAGATTACAATCTAGCCTATTAGCTAATAAGTAATTTAAATATAACGAAGGGCTGATTTTTCAATCGACAGATAATTTTTATTCGTGGAATAAAATTGACGTCTGACAGTCTTTGTATGGAAAAACTGTCAATAATTCAAAATTATTCCTGGGATAAAATTATCTGGCGTTGGAATAAACAGCCCTTAAACTGCTAAGTAACGACAAAATTAAGAAATCGTCCAATAACGTGTTTCTTATTCACTATAAGTTAAGGGGAAGACACTTGATTCACGTGTTCTTTACAAGATTCAGCCCTTGCACTACAGTTGTTCACTTACACTGCACTAAACTAACTCAAAAGGTTTTAACCTTTTTAGTGCCTGTGAATTGAACAAGCATTTTGATATTGTAAAGCCCTCTTTATGATTTTAAGGTATGAGGTAACACTACAAATGAGTTTCCCAGCTCGGCGACATCAAAGGAAAATTAAAATACCCACCTGTCGTACCAATATTAATCTTACGGATTCTTGACAGGTTTCCTTTTAAAGATTTCTTCTCCTTTATTAAATACTTAAATCCATTTAATTTATGGAGGAGCTACACAAAATGAGATTCTGAATTTAATGATAACTAGCTTCCGCCGGCGGCTTCGCCCGCGAGGTATGTCGATAAAAACTATCCTATATCCTTCCCCGGGATGCAATCTATCTCACTGCCAAACTTTAGAAAAAATTGAGTCACTTCAAGTGAGAGTGCTTGTAAATCTCACTTGAAGTGACTCACTTTTATCTCTATTTATCCCGTAGGTAACAAACTTACTTTCGCATTTATAACATTAGTTACTGTTTATCCTTGCCTTCCTAATCCCAGAAGAATGTTCACCATAATCATGCTCCTCTCCTTGTACCAATTTATTTAGGGTCGGCGCAACATATATTTTTCTTCCATACTTCTCTATTAGTCGTGGTGTCGGTAGACACACCCAGAAGAACGCTGTCGTTGTCAATCCTCCTAGACCCTTGACTATTTTGTTGTTGAGTAACTTTTTCATTTACAGTTTAGCTATTTCAATGTTTTAAAGACACTGCGATATGTCTATGTGTATCAGGACTGAGGAGATCCGCAGGAGAACCAAGGTAACCGACATAGCCCGAAGAATTGCCAACCTTAAGTGGCAGTGGGCAGGGCACATTGCTCGCAGAACAGGAGGCCGATGGGGTCGAAAGGTTCTGGAGTGGCGACCGCGTACCTGAAGACGTATCGTTGGAAGGCCTCCCACAAGGTGGTCCGACGAGCTTGTGAAGGCCGCAGGAACCCGTTGGATGCGAGAAGCACAGAACCGGTCGAAGTGGAGGTGCTTGGGGGAGGCTATGTCCAGCAGTGAACAGCTTTCGGCTGAAATGATGATCATGATGATGAATGTTGTAAAGACTAGAGATTAGAGCCATGGTGGCACAGTTGTATCGGCCACGAGCCGGCTTACGAGTTACGAGAGGTCGTCAGTTTTAACCCAAACGGGCACTTTACTTTGTGTCTTTAATTTCACCTCTGCTCTTAAAACATCGTGAGGGAACCGGCCTGTCCCAGAACCAAAAATTCGAAGACATGTGACATCCACCAACCCGCACTGGAGCCGCGCAGTGGATTATGGCCCACTCCCTCTCACAGAGAGGAGGCCTGTGTCCCAACAGTGGGAACAGTACAGGCTGGTTATGGAGTTTTTTGAATATTTCAGAATAACTCTCTCAGAATGTTTCAATAAAATTGCAAATGAATTAATATCCTGTACACGGCCCACAATCATAATTGAAAAAAATATGAAAATACAAATCTATTCGGTATTGACTAGATTCAGCGAACAGATAGTTTGATGAGGTTCACGGTTTTTCAAATTCGCAACTAAATTGAAATTTTAATTGAAACAGTATTCAGCAAATAGATATCCATATTTGTTCCTATATTGTACAAATCTATTAAGGCAGAATGGACAGAATGCTTTTTTTGTAGGTACTCAAACAATACATTTAAACAACAATAAACAATATACAACAAATATAATTATTTATTTATTTGATCACTGACAGAATGGACTTTTTGTAGGTACTCAAACAATACATAAATAATCACCGTTCGCGTTTTATTTGACAAACATGTAAACAAATATGAGTATTTGGAAAAACTTACTTTTATGCCCACACAATACCTAAAGTTCAACTTCAAAAAAAAAACGCAACAACTTCAAACATTTCTATAACTTTTTAAATAGTGCTAGTCACTCTGAAATGAACTTAATTACTGCTAAAAATAAAGTTGATATTTGTTCAACTTGAAATAACGTCAATTGGAAACATACGAGGATTTGAATATGCTGACATCCCATGCCGATCTCGGCTACGGTGACTGTTAAGGTTCCTACAAACAAGCGCGACACGCGATACAAAGGCACCGCTCGTTGCGCGACTTGCGGTGCCTTTGTATCGCGCGCGATATTATCGCGTGTCGCGCCTTTTTGAAGGAGCCTTTGTATCTGACTACTGTAGGTTACGGGCGTGTGCTCTCATGTGGCTAATAACCTATCTTGGCTGTAAAGGTACCTATGTGCACAGAGCAGACACGTTAGAATGCCATTGTGGTAATGATTTGTATGTGGGAAGATTTACAAACAATCAAATAGTGCTGTCAATTATAGGGTGTTCAAATAAAACGACAAGAATATTATAAATCAGATTGCTTTAATTTATTTTAGTTTTATACAAATCGAATACTACTTACGATAGTCAATTTTAACGAATAAACATTTTACCCGTTGTATTTATTTTTACAAATTTACCTTTGTATTTTATTTTTTATTATTTTTCATCTATTATAAAAACCTCCATAGGGGCTTTTCATTATAAACTTACATTACACTCGGCTGTATTAATTCAACTTACTGCAGTCGTATATTTTTTTTTAATATATTTTAATTTTAATTAATTATTTCGACTATGGTTAAGCCACAGGAACACAATGTGGGTTATGTGTGATTTAGGAAAATAAATGTCGAACTATGTATGAGAAGCTCGATAGTTGAAAATAAGTTTGGTCGATGTTTTTGTTACGTGTTTCTGAACGTGTGTGGGTTCAGCTCTACATCCGCCATTTTGTTTTCATAAAAGTACACAACTACTACAATTATTTTATGATAAACTAACTCTGCAGATGAAATATTTTCTACTTGGAACAAACTGTCGTAGACGTTTCCGTGAATTTGTATTATATTTTTTTAACTGAAATTCTGTTTTAAACCACAATTTTTTTTTAAATTAATTCACAAAGACGTCTTTTAATCGCTTTTTTTGTTTATATCAAGATCTCATAAATTATCTTATTTTTTATAATTCAGCAAAACACTCTCAATCAATTTTATTTTCGCTATTAACACATTGAAGGACACTGAACGAGACACAATAGAAGTTTTATTGTTATTACGTCTATAGGCGTTAAGTGTCCCGCAAAGAGTTAAAAAACTGAAAATCTATTGTTTGAAGAGCTAAACCCAACACGGAGATGAAGATGTGTGAGAAAAATGGTAATAAATTAATAATTTATATGTGTATATTATAATAACGTTGTTGCATACATAAGTTGGTGTTTGAGTAAGCGAGCAACCACCAGGTGTAATGTTTATAGATGTAGCCTAAATAGCGATCAAATGAGACACAGATTTACATTTGTTGGCCTAAGAACATAAGAACCACTTTTTGAACTGAAGAAAGATGCTATTTTAACAAATACTTTTTTAAATAGTGAAAAAATGTTGTCATCAAAAACCTCAGTGATGTTGCCATTTTACAGTTTATAATTGAAATGCCCCCTTCTAGATTTTATTACCATCCTATTATTTAAAATAAAAACTAACAAATTCGTATTCAATACAAATACTGGTCACTTTGAAAAGTTTTCGAAATTCGAAATTGAGAGCTAAATATTCTGAGACCGAATTTATTTCAAGTTTATTTCTTCATCCGCTCTCTCACGCTATCTGCAAGTGGAGCAGTGTACTAAGTTACAGACACGACATGTGTCAATAGCGTATACTCGTATCGAGTTTGAAGATCGCACCAGCACGACTTGCGGGAATGGTGTAAGGGTAAACAAGCTGTCACTATGTGCCGTCGTTCACAAGTTACGTAAAAAGGTACGCTATATTTTTCGGTCTTAGAAAATCGAGCAAGCTCGGTATCGTATCGTATCCTAAAATTGACTTTTTCTTTGTGTGTTCTCTCGAAATGCGACTTTGTAACCGAAATTCAATCTAGTTTGTAGACGCGTTGCGCAAAAATGAAACAAGACAGGTCGGTAAATATTTTGGGAAATTAAAGAAGACACAGAAAGTATTATAAAATTCAGTTGTTTTATTCCCTTAACTTTCATTTACAACGTAATATTCTTGGGTCGATTAAACTAAACCATAAATTGGTAGGTTCTTAGGTCCTTGGCAACAAAATTTTGTTAAACAAGTTTTTTTTCCAAACCGCTGTAAATTTTCCTTACCGCTATAACTAATAAACGACACAAGAGTAGATGAGACTCGAAATAGTTAAAATCTTAGTTTACAGCGTCAGAAGTAGAATATACATGGAAATCCAAAATACCTGTTTCACGATTAAAGCATTTTGTTTCTGTTGTGCAGTATGCAGAGCAGTCTGTATGACATATGAATAAATATATTTATAATTATATTCATATAAATAATTATATTAATATGTATAATTTATAAAATTAAAACACAATATGTAAAAATATTGTTTTCAAACGAACTTTACTAGACAAAGTAGTAGTAGGTATTGCTTTTGCAACAAAATATTAGATAAATATAATAATAAAATTTACTTGTATACATATGTAGGTATCTTAATGAAATTAATATACATTACAATAATTTTGGTTAAAATGATAAAAAGCCATGATTTTATTTTACGACATAATAATTATAATAAATTATGTACGTAATTATAAAAATTATTAAATATTTTCATAATAATAATTATGTGTCATATGCCATACAAACATTAAAATTATATATAGATGTATACATATATGTAGTAGTGTAGACATAGACGATAGTGTGTAAACTGGTTCCTCAGTGTTAAGTGAAATTCGGAAATAGATTAGAGTTAAAATCTACAAAATATTTGAGGAAACTTACGCAACTGACAAGATAATTAATTTTGAAGTACAGTTTTACAGAAATATATTTTAAGCATCAGCCGACAGAAATCTTAGGTTTAAAAAATGGTTGGATCCTTTCATTTTGACCGTCCATAGAGATTTTTTTAAATCTTTGATTATAAAAATTTGTTATAAATAACAATTTGTGTTAAATAAATTGTTTTGTCATTTCCCCCAGTTTCCTCACACAATTTGCATTGTTTCTTGAAGTGGGAACAAATTTTCAAAAATATTAGAAGATTACCGACATTGTAAAAGTGAGAGATTAAAACAATAAATACTGCTTGTAAAATGTGTATGCATCGCATATGATGTGGTTACGTCAGTTCATTTGTACGTTTATATTCTAACCCGGTCCCATGCAGGCGTTTTATTATTCGGTTTTATTAAATCGTAGATCGTTTCTACTCGTTTTTAAATTTATCAATATTTTTTAATATAATTTATCATTGAACCGCTACCACGGGCCTTACATTCGATTTCACAACCTCTCATTTATTTTTTTGAAAGAAAATAAGTTTAAAATTGGCTGAACAACCCGTAGCCGCGGCCCAATACAAACATTAACCAGTTAAATTACATGTTAACAAAGACCCTAGTTCGTTTTTTTTATTTTTTCTTTACAATAATCTTCTCAACTTCATCGTTTATACCTAAAACCAACTTAACTTCAATATTTATAAACCCTATTTTTGACACTAACAAATCTAATTAAATATATTAATTAATTTTACAAATTTTCATTTTTTTATCATCACTCTCGAATTGAAATATACATAATCAAATATAACAATAGGGTTTATGAAATTTAAAATTATACTTAACAATTATAAATACGAATTATTAACAAAAACTGACATCTGATATTTTTCAGCACCACACTGTTGAAAATAAATTCTGCGTAACGACAACCTTTATAATCTTAGGAACGATTAACATAATTAGGTTTTAATAATCAAATTCTGGAAAATACAATTTCTGAA
This sequence comes from Mesoligia furuncula, assembly GCA_916614155.1. Lineage (NCBI taxonomy): Eukaryota > Metazoa > Arthropoda > Insecta > Lepidoptera > Noctuidae > Mesoligia > Mesoligia furuncula. The sequence goes on from OU744794.1 coordinate 28,893,586, forward strand.
CAGCCTGTACCTTTCTCTCGAGACACTAATTTCTCTGGCCCTTTTTACATTCCGAATTCTTAAGATTTCGAGAAAAAGGTACAATTCGTAAAACACATACCTATGTATGTTCATTCGTTAACGAACAAAAAAAAATTAAACAATATGCGAAAACACTCAGATTGCGTAAATTTTATATCTAGTTTAGTGAGCTTCCTTATTGATAGTTATTCCATTATAAGTTTAGCTTAAATCAAGGGACACGACATTCACTAGGCTATCACGACATCTATAAGAGCGAAATTGAGGAACGGACATAGATAAAGACTTTAAATTGTTTATTTTTTAAATAATACGACTATTATATAGATGCTACAGTATGTGCTAAAAGGTTCTAATCGAGTAGACACTTGACGAATTGGAATCGATAACAACCAATTTCAATCAAAAAACTTTTTCAATTGATTATCCGTCAAAGCGGCACGTTGACGTCTTATTGGGCGCGAAAAATTTCGGATCGCCTCCAATCGATCTACGTATGAAATTAATCAGATAATACTTTACTTATCGAGATGATATCAATATAAAGACAGTATCTAGTACTTACGAGTAATAGTGTACTATTCCTGCCCAATAAGACTGGTTGTTATAATACTAGAGTGAAAAATGCGATATTTTAGTCTTTTTTCCGATTTTTTTTCTAAAATTTATATACAAATACGTACACACTGCATTATTCTGTATGTACACTTTATCAATATGGTTACGTGGTGGTTAGTGATATTAACAGCATTGTTATATTTCCGCTAAGCATAACATTAACACAATCCGATGACTAATTAGTTACTATTACTGATGCTAAGGACTTACTCTCATATCGATATACTAACAGTATAATATTACATTATCGATAGTTTAGTGAGCATTTATCGATACGAGAGATCAACGATTAGGTTCTCCGTTTTATCGAAAATGGTTTAAAAACTAAAAATTCATTTTTTCCCTTTTAAGTCGGTCCTAATTATTTTTTTATTCAACCCCCTGATGCTAGAACTATTCTAACTTTGGTTCCGTATTAATTGTTGAATCCTTATCAATTCCATAACTGTTTAACAATTCCTGGATTTAATCTTCGTAGTACATTCATTTAATAATTACAAATTTACTTCCATACCCTTCACTAATGTTCCGATCTATCTATATATATACATATCGATTCAAATCGATATGTATCGATATACACGTAGCGATTATCGCTAATCGAATTTTAATATCGAATGGAATAATCTTAAATCGTTAAGCTATTCTTGACTCTACCGATATTTGATCCATTATGTACATTACTTATTACCCTAAGGTTTTATGTCAGCGTCTGTGATCCCTCATTACATGTAAAAAGGATACCGATTCAAATAAAATGTTTCAAAGGACCTCCTTTCCCTTCAATTTATGAGAATTTTAATTTAAGCATTCGCGTAGAACCGAACTTTTTGTTTTACAAACTTTTTTGATCAAACCTCACTTTTCATCCAAAGAGTTTGATTTCCAGACATACTTTTTTGTAATTTCTTTTTCCAAATAAATGCATCTCTATGCCAGCTAAGCATTCTTTCGTTAAATCAACCCTCATTAGTATTTCGTTTATAAATATCGTTTAGTTATAATAATTAATATTGTTTTTTAACAAATTATACACATCAACATTTATCTGTATAACATCCTAGTCAACATCACATTTTTTTAAATATTTGCTAATGGAAATTTCAGTCTGAGCTCAACGATTACCTATAAATTCGAAGAAATAAATCGTACGAAAAACGTTTTCTTATAACTGTAAAATAATTATTTAAATATCAATACAACTGAGTACATCAATGATAATTAAAATAATTAAACAGACCTTCACTACAAAATTACTTACATCAGCTAAAATTTCCACTAACATTCGACTTAACTACAATATGTAAATTTATTATAATTTAATGTCTTAAGACTTTGTTATGGAGACGTGTGCGTTTCATCCACGTATTTAATTTAATTACATTATCAATTATAATTACAAATCGGCAATCTAATAATTAGTTCTCTCATACTTGTGCCGTCCCTCCGGAGGCACCTAGTAGTTGTCTCATTGCACGATGATATGCGGTGCCGATAAAAGGACAGCCACTGTCGCGATGATTGTGAAAAGTGTGAACACGAACAGGCAAAACCTGGGGACAAAAGTAACATGTCAGGACCTTAAATGTATGTCTTGAACAGGCAAAACCTGGGGACAAAAGTAGTATTTCAGGACCTTAAATGTGTGTCTAGCTCCCTGGGGAACCCCAGAGCCAAATTGGAAAGATTTTTGAAGATTATTAGAGAATAGATTGTTATTATATAACCATAATTTGGTTCAGACTAAAGAAGTGAACATCTAATTAAACAGTAATTTACATTAAAATCTTCTAAAACCATATTTAAATGTCGGTTTCAAGTTAAATGCCTATTCAAAATGCTGTTCCTAAAAAATTACAAAGCAGTACACATACCCGTTCTTATAAGTTCAAATTTTATTTCTAAAAGCGCTCCTTACTTTATTTTCCTTCACCATTTATAACAGCTTGTTTGAAATTCAAAATGTATACCCGTGTCGGATTTTGTACATTTTCGTTTGCATTTTAAAATGAAGACTGAACAAAATTGAATTTCAGTTAAAACCCCAACTGTATACAAAATGTCATGAGTTTTAAACAACGCATGAGGCTTTGCAGCCAAGCGTTTTACCATATCCGACGGATGCAGCTAGACAGCATTAGCTGATTTTGTACTCGTATCACTGTACCTCGACATTTTGTCTCCATACGAGAATGGAGCAGGGGCTAAACGGGAGGATGGTACATGTAACGTTACAGTAACATGTTTCCATTTTTCATTCTTCTCATATAAATTATTCCACATATGCAGCTAACATATAAACTGCGGTACTCAGATCGCGGAAAGGTTGTTAGTCGACCATATAACTGCCAGGTTACGAGCTTTTTCACTGCTAATTAAATTCTGTGCGGCTTCTAGAGCCATTTCATTAACTTTACTATTTTATGAAGTTCATTATTTATTGCAATACTTTTATACACGGTCAATCAATAACTTTAAGTAGTTTTCCGACTCTTTTAATTCTGGCTTTTATTACGAGCAATTATTATTGGTGTTCTTTCATTAATATCTTTGTGTAGTTTTCTTCTAACTTTTCTTTTCAGATAACTTTGAATTCAACAAGATGTGATTATACTGCTTTTGCTACATAATATACATCATTTCTGTCGACTATACTGGTGTCTCTGACTTTACACATATCTCATAAGTGCTGAGTCTTTGCTGGAGGCGATAAACTCAATCCTGCTCCAGGACACAACACATGATTTAAATTCTGTTTATGTGCTATCGAGATATTAATAAAAACATTATATACGTCAGTCTTTATATTTAAGTTGTCAGTTTCTTTCAGACATTCAATTTGTTCATTTTTACTTTTATTATAACGCGCTTACCCGCTTAAAGTGGAAAAAATTATGACACTCGAATTGTTTTTTTAATTAGCTTCTCTCTACCGCCTCTCGATCCATCATTTGAGCAGGTGATATATTGAAAAAAATGTGGGTGTTCTATTTCGTGTATCTTGTTAATAGGAAATTGAATAGGGATTTAACATTTTGGTATATGTTTTTTGACTCTTTGGTCTAGTATCATGTAAAAGGAATACACGATTCAATGATTTTTTCTCGATACAAAAAATTGCTAAGTTAAATCTATTTTTTTCGACATCACGGCGTAACTCACAAGAGTTATTCAATGGAATTTACTTTAAGAGCTTATGCTACCTCAAATGGCTTAGCATGATCCTCCGTTATGTCGACAATACCGCAGCATTAATTTTGAAATAAATATATGGTAAAGTTGAGGATTAATGCTAGGTACTATGTTAGACGAAAACACGATTCCATAAAATTTTCTCGATAGAAAAAAATTCCAAAGTTACCTCCAAACCGAACAATAAACCGCTGGTATTCAAAAAATACTTCATATTAGATCATGAAACTTTGCATACTAACTGAACTAACTATAAAGCAGGTCTTATGTTATTTAGTTTTTTTGAATTACCTTTATTTTCACCGTAAGAAGCAAATACCTAAACTATTGGCGCTGCCTTCCGCCCAGCACCGCACTCTGTCTCGCTCTTACACAGTCCGCGAGCAGAATCGTGCGAGCGAGATAAAGAGTGAACTTTAGCTGAGGTAGTATAGGCTCTTAAGATATAGAGAATTATCATATCAAAGTTTACTCAAAGTAATTTTAAATTTAATTCATTTGTTTTGTTAAAAAAGGAGTAAATTCGTTTTGGCACATACGTCGTTGTATTCCGAGCGCACGTAAAAAGTACATTATAGCCATCTCTCTTCTTTTGCGTTTCAAAAGTAATTGCATCACTTTCGCTCGCTTAGTAGATCAGTCGCTACGATTTATTTTCGAGGTAGCGCCTTAAGAGCCTTCCTTAGCCCTTGATGTTCCGGGCCAGCGGTAACCCTTTCGGACAATCCCAGGCTTCGGCCCTAAGGGGCCCCTCCCCGATGCTGACATCTCTTTGAGGCGCGCGTGGAACACGTACGCGCCGTCCGGCACGGGCCTGGTCCTGATCGGGCGGTGAGCTACCCATTACTCTCCGCCCGCAGGCCCGCGCCTACGGTGGCCGGGAGTCGTCACGCGGCTCCCGACGCCCGGAGCGTCACTTTCAAGCCCTTGTTTTTCGAAGTGAATAAACCGATTTTAATGAAACTTCATACGCATAAGCAGGATACAAAGGTCTAAAAAGTTTGTTAAGAACATTTTCTAAAAACAGTGTTACAGCCAAATTAGACCGATTTTAAACTTTCCATAGAAACAGAGATTTCCAGTTATCTTTATTTAAATAAGACATTTCGAAAATGTTTTCTACTAACTTTTTAGACCTTTGCATCCTGCTTATGCGTATAAAGTTTCATTAAAATCGGTTCATTAATTTCGAAAAACAAGGGCTTGAAAGTTTGTATGAAATGCCGTACGGCGTAAACGCTCTTAAGGGTCCCTATCAGTTTCGCGGACAAAAAACAGAAAAATCAGTTTTTTTCAGCGCAAATTTCTCAATATCCTTAAGTTATCTAGTTTTTTTTAAAATACACAAGTATTTATCACCTACCTATCTAGTAAGTGTACGAAATTAAGTTTTGATAACTACTTAATATAAATTCCAAAAAAAAAAAAACTAACACACGTTTTTACGTAATCACGAAACACCAAGTTTTTCGATTGCTTTTTTAGCTAACTGGTAGCAAATAACGATCTGAAAAAAAATCCTAAATACTAGGCATATAGTATATTAGTAAGTGTACGATTTATTTTTTTTTAAGTTTGATGAATTAGTATTTGTAACAAAATGTTGACTACGCTGAAAAAACCCAATAAAGTCATGCGCAAAACCGTCGTCTACGCGTAAGAATTTATTGAAAATAACAAAAAGCGTTAAATATTTTAAAATTTGAGGTGTTTATCTACCAAACTCAATTTTTATATTTTTATTTTGACTACTAATTTAATTGTAGTAAAATATCTAAATAATGCCTTATAAACAAAGTCAAAGTCAAAGTCAAAACATTTATTTCAAGTAGGCACTTAAAAGGCACTTTTGAACGTCAAAAATTACGAAAAAATAGAATTGATTCTAGTCGACGACGAATACGATAACGAATTTTTTATTAAGTAGGTAGTTATTAAAACTTAAATTCGTAGACTTACTAGATAGATAGGTGATAAATACTTGTGTATTTTAAAAAAACTAGATAACTTAAGGATATTGAAAATTTTGCGCTGAAAAAAAAATATTTTTTCTGTTTTTAGTCCGCAAAACTGATCCGGGACCCTTAATCAATATTGATTAAAATTAACAACAATAAAAATGCCTTAACACGAATTTCCTACAAAAATTAAAACGTATTGTTTCATACAGAAATGAAATACCAACATCATTCATTAAAGTAGGAACAAAAGCCCGGTGCCGGTTAATCCCCTTTTATTGTGAAAACAATACAGTCATAAATCAATGAATGTAGTTTTACCATATTCATTAATCAATTCGCTGGAGCTTTTCGGATTTGGGTGAATTCTGAATTGAATCGAATAATTTCTTTATCCCCGATATTATAGTCACTGCTTGTTCTCTGGTTTCATATATTATGTATGGTCACGTTCTATTTACTCTTGAAACTTTTCCCTCGTGGGTCTCCTTCATATGTGGTGAGTTTAAATCGTTTAGCGCCGCACAAAGGCTCTTTATTTATAAAGACTGTACTTGTTTATGGCTGACAGTAAAATATTAAGAATGACACCAACTTTAAATTTTCAGTTACCTGCCCTAATTCTAATCATCGAACTATTCTAACAGGAAAAAAATAAACCAGTGCGTAAACTGTAAGCATGAATTCAGCACATGTTTCTAGAACCCGTATATAGCGTAAAAAGTATACATCAATTATTTTTTTTTTTAAATTGCTCTACCATAGATTATCATCAAATCAAATCAAAACGTTTATTTCGGATAATAACCCATATTTTGTTAGTAGATACAATATTTTAAAACTATGTTAGTACACGTAATATTATTATATCAAAATTAAAACGAAAAATTAAATTAGAATTAAATTAAAATTTTCTTGTCATTAAAATCAAAGTTAAGATAAATATTAAAATCAAAATCAAAATTACAAATCAAAATTAAAATCAAAATTACAATAAAAATTAAGTAGGTACAATAATAATAAAAATAAAAATCAAAATATTAAATCAAAAAATCAAATTACAATTAAAATAAAATCAAATTATATTAAAAAAAATAAAATAAAATATAATAAATAACGTATAATTATGACCGCATTGGTATACAGAAAAGTGTATATATTGTATACAGGGTTATTGGTAAAATATTATCAACCTCTTAAGACGTCATTGTACTCATCATTATGAACAACTTTTACTATGGGACCAAACCTGAAATCGCGAAAAATAATCAGCTGTTCCCTACATTTTGACAAGTTATACGAACATAAATGTAGGGAACAGCTGATTTTTTTTTTCGCGATTTCTGTTTGGTCCCATAGTAAAAGTTGTTCATAATGATGAGTACAATGACGTCTTAAGAGGTTGATAATGTTTTACCAATAACCCTGTATATGCAATTTTCTATGAAAGAGCCGATTTTTTTGATAACCGACAAAAAATTTCAGAACCACGTACTGAATTCAAGGAAACAACTTGCGCATTGGTTAAAAACAATCCTATTTAAAGTATACTTTCTCTTACCTGTCAACAACCATCGCAGCGAACTTCCAATCGCTGATCAGCTCAGCCTCCTCGTCTGCTTTCTTCATCCTTGCTGTTATGAACTGCAGCTCCCTCAGGATGAGATGAAGTTCTCTGTGGTGGCTACCCAGCCCGCCGCCCACGTCTTCCATAGTGGACGGACGGACGAACGACCGACGGAAATCCGAGCGGAATATTGAGCACCTAAATCGATATAGTGAGATTGGAAAGAGTGTATTAGCATAGAAATGTTTAATGAGATGTAAAGTGAAGTACTTTACATCGATTTTAAAAACTGATTCAAGGTTCTAGCATTCTTATCTGATGCAGGGATGATAAACGAAGAGTATTCCAATTTGACATTCCAATGAAATGAACAGAATATGAACAAATATTATTATTCAGGGACCACCTGATATCGTATTGTTGTTACTATGCAGTGTTTTTACTCACCCAGGCCCCAAATTTCCAGTCGATGCCGTACTATTAGGAGGTGGAGGGCCGTGCCTGAAGTCATCATCTATGTCTAGCACATTTGCCAGAAGTGACTTGGATGACCGCTCCTTAAGCTCTAGCTCCCTCATTCTTGTATTCATCATTATAGTCTTTCTTGTTATTTTCTTCCCTGGCCTCGACATTCGTAGAATCCACGGTAACCATTGCAGGAACACTGATTTTATCTGTCAATTAAATTAATCTTTAGAGTTAAGTTCTATAATGAAACTTTATTAAATTACTGACAACTAGATCCCGTAAAATTGCAGCAGTATACAACATTATTTTTAGTATATACGAAACCCGAAACACGTGTGTAGTATTTTTATGTAAAGAATCTATGCACAAAATTTTAAAACTTTATCATGAAAAATCACAAAGTTGTAAGCTTGTTAAGTTACCTGTTTGTCCGTAGAAAAACATGCTCACCCGCGCTGCGCTATCTTGCGCTCATTGATAATAGTACCTAGGTACCTAACCGTTCGGCGCGGAGATTGGATAACCTACTTAGTGTCGCTCGGTGTCCAACTTTTAACCTTTTTCAAATATTTTTGGGACAAAATATAACATGGGGTAAAAATTATTGGAATCGATTCAGGTTTCGCATATATACTAAAAATAACGTTGTATATTTTTTCATTAAGAAAACTTGAAATATTTCCTAAAGGGTGACTATTGGGTTCTGTTGTACTTAAGGCTTTTTATCAGATACTCACCCACTGTGGCATCTCATGTATGTCTGCTGTTCGATGATGGTAATTGAGTACGACTACTGTCAGTACCACCGACGACGCTACCATAAACATGATGCAGTTGAAGTATGTCCCTGTTACATACAACATCTAGTTTTAAACTTTGCGCGGCATACAAGTTTATGTTGACGATGTGATCATTTACTTTACAAAAGGAGATAAGCTTTTACTTGTTATGTCTGTGATGGACGCAAAATACTTAACTTACTTAATTACTTAGAGTGCTTTTAAAGTTACTTTTTATTTAGTACTGATATAATAATTGATCAGAATATACAGTTGCATGTATTACATTTAATTTTTCAAAATACTTGAGCAAAGGGATTTTCAGTCCGAAATTGTATTTACATAGTCTTAAACCTAAGGTGACAAACAAACACAAAAAATAAATTAAAACGGTAAGGAGAAAATTAAGTACTTCAACGAGTTTATCTTACAGTTTTATAATAACATTTTTAATTGCAATATCACGTGGTTCAAAGCTACATAATACGTCATATCTAATTAACAATGACACAGAAAGCCACATTCATGCATTTTAATTGTACATGCGATGTTCTAATCTACATTTAGATGAGGTTTAGCTTTTAAGCGTTACATTGATGGTATCCGCTTTAATGAGTCAACGTTTTATGATATTCTGTCGTGTCTATCAACAAAAATAATCTTTTTTAAAATTAAAATTATAATAAACACGACAAATTATGGCTCCTACTTTCTTTATCACCTACTTTTATTAGTTTATTCCAAAGAAAGTGCCTGTCACTTGATTACTTTGAGCATTAAATTGACAATTATCTCTGATGGACAAGCTCTTTCAGTTTATTATTCAGCATCCCTTATAACGATGTTGTAGTTAATCTCAAACTTATTAACACATTTAAATTGTAACTAACGTTACCAGAGACACAACTTTGACAAAGGAATTTGTTATTACTAATGCAATGTTGAGCACGTTTTAAAATGAACCTGAGATCATGTAGGTACCTAGTCGTAAATGGATAGAGACCAATTGTAACTATTTTGTATAACTAATACTACTAAGTAAATGAACAAACTGGTCAAAGTTATATCTCAACAAATACCTTTGTCAAAGGTTTCAATAAGTTTTATCATTTTGTCAATTACAGGGATAGTAACAGACCCGACAAAGTTGAGACCCGAAGTTCACAAGATACTTGGAGGCTGGACCCTCACTACCCGCATCCACTTTGTTGCTTTAAACTGTTGTTTAACTTTAAATCCTGCTTTTAAACTACAAGCAATTAAGTATTTAGAAGCTCGTTTAGATAAGGAGAGTTGTACGGTAATTTTCGCTGTTGGAATTTTTCAACCATTTCAAAATCATGCTCGAAGCTGCGGTCTGTAGTCGCGTGTCTGTCGGCTGTCTACAGAAAGGCCAAGAGAAATTAAAACAGAGAAAGTAAAATCGAATCGAAAACGAAATTTTAATGAATGGACCAAGAAGTAATGTTGTAAGTACATTATTTTAATACATTACAAGAAGATCGAGTGCCAGTTAATTCAGGAAATTACCTTTAAATAGACTCAGTTTAGCTACTTGTTTCAACAGCACGAATTTAAAGTGCAATAACTCTATTTCAAGTGTTGAGAGAGAGCCGCAAGAGCGCTGTAAAAGCATAGGTCAGTCTCCAGAGACGGCGAGACTCTAAAATGCAAGTTGAAAACAGAAAAATATAAGAAACTATACGCTCTCCTTCAAAATTCAAGCAAAAATATCTATTTAGATCTTTGTTAAGTTGGTGTTTCACGAATGAGCGGAGAGACATTTTAGGTTCAATACTCTAAAATATTCCTCGAGCTGCATTCTTTTTTAGAAAAAAAAAACTATTCATCATTATTTTTATTTCAGTTATTTAAGAAAATAAAATAACAAACGCGTGGTACTTTTCTCACCTATTAGGGGGATCGCCTCAGAGGTTTTTGTGATGACGTGTCCCACCAATAGAGAGAAAACAGTTTGCGACAGGAGAATTGTAACACCTGCAAAGATCAATATAAACTATGAAACAAAATCAAATCAAAATGTTCTATTTACAATGGTTAAACCTATAGTACCATCCAGTCTATACGTCGTTGGTTAGATCTCGTCCTGTTTGTGTGCTGAGTCGGTATCAGGGGCTCAAGTGAAATCATAAACGAAACATAAGGATAGTCATGCAAACACTAGAGGTTTTTATCACTGGCGTTTTATCATTATTATTATATTTTCTTTTATTAGGAGAAGGGTTTTATTCGAAGTTTTCGCTAAAGTTACTCCACCCTCCAAGTATCCAGAGACCGCGGCTTTAAGCCTATGGATATAAAATAGTTCCAAAAACAGAAACATTAAGAAAAACACCCAATACAAATCGTACACCATGGAATCGATTACGTTGACGGCAAACTCACATAAATACTTGAAGATAATAAAAATACGAATGTAAGTAAACATTTAGAATAAAAATATCGTAACTTACCTTCAGCATCCATTAACAGTTAAAAGCTCTTGTCAAAGTTATAATCACATGCCATGCCACTTAAATCGGAAAGTTAGTATCGTTACAGAAGTGTATCGACCGAATAAACAAAATAAATGAGACTTGATTATTCAAATGACTAAAGCTGAAGCGAAGAATCACGGAATCGATTCCAAGATTTTATCCGAAATCACTATAAGAAAATACGTAAAAGAACAATACCTTCACAATAATTCTTGTTGAACCATTACAATTTACTTTCCGATAGAACGAATTCTCGAATTAATTATTTTTAAGCAAAAGCGTCTTGAAAGTAATCGACCTCATTTATCGACAGACAATAAAATGAAAGCTTGAAACCACTTAATAGCAACCATAAGCTCACAACAATTTAAATTAACTTCAAACGTACATAATTTACTCCTTGTAATGTTTTAAAATAATTATTAATTATTCATTTTTAATAACAAAAACAAATGAGAGCTGAAATAAAATTAAAAATAGTATGAAAGATGAAATAAAAGTACCAGGACAACATGAATATGAAGAGAAAATAAATGTGGGAGACAAGCGGGATGGACAAACGGTGTGGGTTAGGTTTGGGTAGTGTACCTAACAGGGGGATAGCGTCGGAGACCTGTGGCAGGGTCTCGGCTACCAGGTTGAGGAACACCGTCAGCGAGAGAAGAATAGTGACTCCTGCAATCAAACACATGGTTAACACCCCTACTGACGTTGATATCATTTATCAACTCATCAAAATTTTTGTATCGACCGCAGTAGTTGCCAACGTAATATAATATAATGTCGTTCCCTAAGCGATACAGTTACGGATGGTAACAATGCCGAAATGATATCTACGCCAATAAACACTTACCATGTCTCGTCTTTTTGTGTCTGGATTTTTGCGGAAAACTAACACTGGCACAAACAATCATACCACATTCTATACAATCTAATATTCATTTCAGTGCACGCTGCTTCCGAAAGGCTCTTAAAAGTTTTATTACCCCTTTGGTACGTTCAACAAGCTGTATAACGTAAATTCTTGGCTTTTACGGTACACGTTTATTATTTCTGATTAATTCTCGCCACCACAGTGTAATATTAAATGGTTCTTGTTGCTTTTATCGTTGGTTTGGGATGAATATTTAATGTGTTTGCAACTCTTGTTAGATTTTTAATATTTTGAATTCGTTTTCTTGAGGTTGTTTCTTTTGTAAGTTTGCAATGGGGAAAAGATTTGTTAGAAAGTTGGTGCTTATGGTTTTCAAGTTTTCTCTGATTTGACGATGCTGATACTTCGCTGAAGCTCCTCTTTATTAAAATACCAATTACTTTATATTATGTTATTAATATAATATAGACAAATTGTGCATCAATATTTTCTAGATAAAAAAACGAATTTAAGACAAACGTGATATTAACGCCAAACTCACTAGACTCACAGTGATGTAATATGAAGGTGTTTTATTTATGAAAATATGCTGGCCTTAATATACTCACTTGAGGAACCCCCGTAGTCATTACGTTAAAAATAACGGTAGCAGCGTGCACATTTTCACCAGCACTATATCCTACAGTGCGGTACCTATTAGTGGCACTGCGTCAGATGTAGACGGCAACTTTTCTGCGACCAGGTTCAGAAACACGGTCAGTGACAACAAGATTGTCACACCTGGCAACCGGCCAATGAATTTATAAGTAGGTATTTCTGACATGATATCAACTGAATTAAACGCTAGAGCAAAATTGGAGGCACTCGATTATTTCAAGCACTAAATGCTTGATAGCATGTAATAAAAGCTTTGTAAGGTTTTTCTATGTGGTCATTATCTCGAACAGCTACCACAGTTTCATTCACATCATCATTAGTATTGAGTTATTTGAAGTAGTTGCATGTGCTACAATTGTTAAACCACACGATACAACAATTCCATTTACCAAATGAAACATTTCTAACTCACCACACCAAAACTCAAAGTACAATTTGAGTCTAACTAAATCATCACGCAAACATAATCAAGAACTCGAACAATTTATTAAACATTCCCCAACATTTGGAAGGAACTCAACCGTGAATGATACTTCAAATCTGACTCTCAGAACAAGGCCAATTTTCTAGTCTGTGCAATAATAATTCTGACGCCTCCTTCAAACGTCCCCCATTAAGTTTAAGTACGTTCTTAGTTCCAGTAGAGCTGCTTTTAAATACTCAAGTCTCATCGCTTATAATTAAATTGTAAAACTGTCTTTTATGGACCATGAACGATCTTTAGTTACAAATTATTGAAGCTCTCTGCTTGTCAGAATGCTTCTTGCTTGTGATCGATCTTTCATTGGACGGTCCATTGATTTTAGCGTTGAAGACAGTTACAGTACTAAATTTGCTTGGGTCGATTTATATTTGTTATGCTTAGCAAGCATGGAAATAACCCTAAAAGAAAACAATTCACTGTCATTAGCAGGGTAATTTCAATTATAAAGCGCTAACCTACTTAGACTCCTTCCTCTGCTGACACATATAAAATTTACTGCAAACTCGAACGTACATCAGCACTTGTGCCATATACACGAGTGCGATACGAATATGCACATTGTGGCCTTTTCAAGATAAGAAAATGGAACACGATTTCGCTCCGTTCTTCCGTACCTCTTTTGCTTGCTATATGTACGTCCGCGTTATTCACTTGTCAACAAAGTAGATTTTCTTCGGAGAATGCTGAATATTTTAGTACTAGGGAATTATCAAGTTTCTTAGAAGACAGTAAGATACTTTGGTTTGGTTGGCTGTCTGTTCGCATACGGAGAGAAAACTGCGACCACTCGTAAGTGGTCACAATCCGGCCTACTTAGCCAATTTAGAGGACCTCAGTTATATCCCCAGGTCGAGCTAAAGTGTGAAAGTATTTTGCATTAGCAATTTCTCATTAACATTTTAGAGTCCGGTTTTGTGCCCTATTAATGACAATAGGCTTGGTCCTATTACTAAGAACTTAAGTATAACAGACGAAATTAAGTGCCCGCCCGGACTACTTCGGAGCATATAAAAAAGGCACTATACTAACCTAGAGTAAGTTTTTCTCCAGAGTCAGGTGGTAGTGTGAACCCGAGGAGTGCCATCGATGAGATCAGCACACACGGTACTATGAGGTTGAAGAAGTAGTACAGGGTTCTTCTCCTGATCATGATGGTGAACGTCACATCGACGTAGGGCTCTGGGCAACACGCGTACGTTATCGTGTTCTTTTTGCCTGGCATCCCTGTGGGTTGGCAAGTCAATAGAAAGTTATTAAGTTGTTAGAAGTTGGTTTATATGAAAAGTAGAACTATGTCTTGAAAAGTTATATGAAAAACAAAATTAAATTCCCGTGAAAAGATTCAAACAATAGTATATAATTGATGATAAATCGGTGAAAGATGGTCAAAGTAATGAAGTTTAATAAAGAGATAAAATTAACGATGAGAGTATGTGAGAAAGAAACACAATGACAAGAGATATTCAGGTTTCCAACAATACCTCGCAAGTAACCAAGGAAGATGTATAACAACACTATTATAACTCACCTATTAGATACCACTCCCCATTTGTTATGAAGTCCGACAGGTCACCGCCTGCCTCATCTTTTAGCACCAGATCCAACTGTCAGGGCGAAACACGGTGTAGTTTCACACATTCAACAAGATGCACTAATACCCTAACTCATACAAGGAAACATGCCAATTGTACCGAGATAGCAGGACCAAATGCCGAAGGACGAAAGTCTTTCATTATTCGCCTCACAACACCGACTTGTTAAAGCTATATGATTACTGCTGAGGAAGCAATTTTGTAATGAAATGGTTCGTCATTTCTTTCTCTATCGTCCTTTTCTTTCTTTCCTTTTGCATATTTTATTGGATATAAAACTTCGGCAGATTTCATAAGTTATAAACGTCTTGAAGCCTATTATTCGGTATCGGCTTAAAATTTGCTGACTTACTTAGTGTCTGGAATCTTTTGATCCTGCCATCTTAAGGTTTTCGAAGTTTCTTGTAAAATAATTTATACCTTGGACCGAAAGGGAAATGTGAGAACCTCTAAATGCAAGACAAGGAAGGGGATGCAAGAGCATGCTTTAAACAATTGAAAATATCGCCGCCATACGGAATTTTGTTGATAAAAAATCTAATAGTCGAAAGAGTTCTAATAAATAAGCAGATAGGAATAAACTTAATAAGAAAGGTACTACTGATAGGGAAGATAAAATACTACATAATAATATCTATTAGTACCTAGATGAAAGATACAAGCATAATTCAAAGACAGCCAAAAACAGCATTTATGGTAACCAAACCTTAAATGCTTTTTTGCTTCAAAAAAGAGAGAACCCCAAAGGATACCCAAAGCAAAAGTTGGTATCGTTCAAAGCCATACACTGCCAGTAATTAAGCTAATCCAGTTTCCTCAATCCACGTCAGACCTCAAATTCTAAAACTACCCATTATAATGAAAGTTAAAATAATACGAGGACACAAAGGCAAAGTTAGATTAAGTCTATAACCAACACGTGGCGCAAAACTGGAGTAATGAGGTTTGAGGCGCGCCCCAACTCCGGGACACTACGGAATTATTCAAGAAGTTATCACTCAACGTACCTACACGATATTTATGACAGCTTTTGTATTATATTTTACTGGAATTTTTAGACTAAAAAGCAACTTTGTAAAGTAATTTGAAAGTCAACGACGCAACTTTGTTCTAAACACACACAATGTATATATAAACGAATACTTTAAAGGTATAACGCAAAAACAATGAATGTTAAAATAGATTTTAAAAAGCTGTTCTCTAATAAAAATTTGTCGCTTGACGATGACCGAGTCGAAAATTGACAAGAGCGTGTGATTTCGGCGCAGCGGTCATTTGTAAACAAAACGACACTACTTCGGTCAATCGGTTCCAAACTGTACCTACACTGACGCTTCAACATTTGTACCCATCAACCGAATAGCTGTCCGAACAGAAATCAATCGGGTGACAGAACTTAAATACATTTATTTTACAAACGTCGCATTTTATTTACAGACGATGTATTTGTTTATGCAACAGGATTTCAGACGATGTATTTATTTATGAAACAGAATTTGTTCTGTAAAATCACAAACAGACAACGTGACTGAACTCTTAATCGAAAATCAATACTACATTCTAAGACTGTCATAAATTTCGATAAGAGTTACAAATAAATACATCTACAAACAAATGCGAATCCTTTCTAAACTTTACCATCTAAACTAAAGAAATAAATAAAGAAAACGTGCATTTTGTTCTATAAAACTACAGTTTTAAAAGAAAGAGCTAACTAGAAAATAAAATGACATTAACCTAGGCTACAGAATAGAAAACGTATTGAAACGTCTGAATGTATGCTAAATTATTCGAAACATTTCAATTTCTTTTATTTTATTTTATTTTGCAGTATCTTCATTTTAAGTCAGGCGTCTAGAGGTGACTGTTTTAGTAGGGTTTAAATATGTGGGAAAAATTATATTCACCTTCCTTATGAGCTAATTATAATGGAATGGTAAATATAATTAAAATATTTTTATAAACTATATGTTTATTTAAGTAGCATCTTGTGATCAAGTAAGTTAAGGCTTTAGCACGATCTTATTTGATGAGAAATGTTAAATCCTTATATTTTCGAGACTCTTCTCAGCCATTAGGTACAACTTCCTTCATCAAAATCAGAGCCCTGCTCAGAGCAGTTTTCTAGCGTTTATGCATTTTATAGTTATTAACTCAAGAGTCATTTGTCATCAGGTAATCCGGTAAGTCTGTCAACAAATATTATTATTGACATTTATAATCCAATTTCGTAAAACTACAATACGAAATTAATTTATTGTTTTAACTATGAGGGTTTATTGTGGACGTGTTTCCTATAAACATATAATAAAGCTTTTCAAAACATTTATAGTTATAATTTTCCGATGAACATGAATACAATGGCATTTAATTTACAAAATAATTTACCATAGTGTTGCAGTATTCATTTAATATTTATTGACACATTATGCACATTAAAATTAATCAAATAGTTAAAACAATAACTTTAGCATGGACTAAAATGCTCTGCATTTTTGTGTAGTGGAAATTGAAATTGATATATTTTTGTGAAACCATTTATTCTAACCCTTTTATGTTTTTATCAAATAAATGCACTTATCTGGCCGAATTAAATAATCTGTTCATATCATTAGATACTGAACTTAAAGAGAAAACTAGAAACGTAAAACGCGTCGAATAATTTAGCAGACTACAACATGAACTTTATTTAAATCAAACAAAGATACAATAAAACTTTAAATATATACATCGTGTGTGCATTTGCACACTCACACAACGTGTACATTTATCATATAAATGTTTATACACACACGCATTGTAAAACGATATAAATAGTGCACACACATTACAGTCTATCCTGTAGAGTGTTTAACACTTTATACATTTTAAATAACACAAGTGATTACTACACATTAAAACGTGCTTTATTAAAAAAAAAACTACTTACTAGTACATTAGGATATAGTATTTATTTATTAAAACTTTAGGCACATCTATACAATAAAAATACTGTAAGTACAAAGGCGGACTTCGTATCTGAGGCATTTTCTACCAGTCAACCTTAATATATGTATATGTATACATAGTAATCACAAGTGCCAATCAAAATGTAAATAAATAGGTTTTAATAAAATACATATATACACACAAATATTCTACAGAATTTTCCGTATGGCGGTTTGTAATCGTTTCATTAATTAGTGACTTTCTTCCACATTTATGTACAGTGCTAATTTTTTGCATCATGCAAAATAGTACATACAAAACTGGATATGGAAATATCCCAGGTTTCTCACATGGTTCCCTTAGATTTCTCCCTAGCCTAAATTAATCCTAAGTTATCTACCTTATTATTAACCTGAATCTAACCTGTAATTTATCCTAATAAGATTAATTCGCGCGATCTTTTAATTAAATTATTTCAGCTACGGCTCTTATTTGTAATGTTATCGTGTAATTAAATCTCGTTAATTTAACAGTAATTAATTGTAATGAGGCTAGAGTTATCTGCTTTGTTAATGAAAAGATGCTTGTTTTACTGTAAGACTTTTAGAAAGTCGAGCTATTTATCTGTTAACTTTTTTACAGTTACAGTATCATCTGCCTTACCTGTAAACACATATCATTCGGATTATATTATCTCATCATCATCTGCCTAGCCTTTTCCCAACTATGTTGGGGTCGGACCGACTGACCTCTACAACCCAGCTATTGGGTAATACTATCGTATTGGTAAGACTGGGTTACATGATCTATGAAACCGATTTAGAAGGAGAATTTTGCTCAACACGGTACTCATGATAATGTTTTAATTGAAACTACAAAATGAAAACAATCCTCTAGATTTTGGGTAAGTCAAAGATGACAGTCTTTCCTTCCTAAAGAGTAACTTTGATCAAAAAAACTGTCTTTAAAGTACGCTAAGACCAAATTTAATGTATGGCTTATCGCAATTTGGTTGTAATAACTTCCAAATACAAACATATCATCTTAAAATATACGACCTAAATCGAATTCCACAGAACAAGTTTCATGTTAATTACCCTTCCTTTAAAATGAAACAGAACTCGAGGCTAAGTCAACATTAGATAAGTAAATACCGCTCGTGGGTACACGTGCAGACAAATCTTCAGTTTAAATGTAAAGCAGGCAGGTGAATCTGTAACGTGTGTTTAACTTAACTTCGTTCAAGATATTTACCTAAGAAACGAGCAGATTCAAAGCTATACCACAGATAAAATAGAAATTACTAACGGCTTTACTAACCTAATCAGAACAGAGTTTGCAAATCTCGAGTGAAAAAGAACGTGTCAGATTTGAAATTCAAAATTATTCTATCAATGTTTTTTTTTTAATAAGAGCCAGAGAAACTAATCAAAGAGATCGTGAGTAGAGCCAAATTATATAAGATCTTTAACGTTCTAAGTTTCTACCTGATTGCCATCATATGTCCAGCTACCAAACTTCATATCACAGTGTTGGTCGTCGAAGGGAAACCACGTGATGTCTATCTTGCATGTGCTCTTGAATATGCCAGGAGGCACGTACAGGCAACTGCCGTTGTTTCTGACCACCACGTTGGTCTGGTATGTCCCGTCAAAACCCTCGTCAGCACTAGTATCAATACAAATTGTTTCATCAACTAACTGTATTTTTTTACACGTGTTTTTTTTTGTTCACTTTTTTGTCAAACATTTCATCATCATCATCAAATAATATTTGTTATAAATATTTGGCTACCATACCACATCAAATGGTCAGATACAAACATCTTTTTTAAGTCACTATCCTTAAAAAATTTTTTCTTATTTAGGTAACATTCTTATAATTTTGTTGCCATTTTTTAAAATTACACGCAAAGAATTTATCTTTATTGTTTTTCGAAGTTCCACTCATTCATATTTAATGAAGGAACACTTATAAATAAATTATGTACAAAATTTTACAGAATTAAGTTAGATGACCCAACTGACCCTCATCCAACCTTCACGATTGAAAACGAATGCAGGGTACTAAAAGCATTCTTTGATCAGCTTTTGTAATTGAATTAAAAACTTCCGTTGAACACATTTTATGTCAAAATCCTCTTTTTCATTCATAGTGTACTTATCATTTAAATTATCTGAGTTAAAATATACATTTTTGTTTTAAATATCTTAGATGGAAAATGAAGTTAGCAAAGCGCCAGTGAAGTCGCATAAAAATAAGAATCAATATCAAAGAAAGTGGTTTTTCTAATAATGAAGAACGATATGTTTATTTTAATTTAAAAATGAAAGTTTTAATTAGATATCTAGAGATAATTTTATTTACTTTTTATTAAAGCTATGTCTAAAGCGAAATGTGCCTTTTTTAATAAAGCGTTTATTATTTAAATTATTTATTTGTCAGTGCTTCGGATTCATCTGGGACGCTATTTATTTAAAAATGTGCTGTCATTGACAAAGGTTAAATTAGAATAGATTTTATCATTGACTGCACTAAAATCATCCTCTCGCTCACCAGATTTAGAAAAAAAAAGCTCTTTTGTCGATGAAAAAGTGTTGCAAAAGGAAGAGTTACAAGATACAAAAAAAAAATATCTGACAAGCGAGACAATGACAGTGGTGTCTCAAATCAGCGACTAGCGTGCCATGTACGTTTATTTTATTTTTATTTGTGGCAGCACGAGTAGGAGCTTTCAACCACGCGAACGATCGTTACTTTTAAAACAAAATAAAACATATATTATAAGGGGTCAAGTACCGATCGTCACACTCGGGACTATCTCCTACTGTGCTGTCACAATTCTGAAAATTATGTAGTTAAATATATTAATTTTAAAAATAGGAAATAAAGGTACACGAAAAATAAATGTTAGTAAAGGTCATCTTAGAGCTAAGCAATAGAAAATAGGCAGAATTAAACAAAATGCTTGGTTAATGCATTTCAACTTACGGATTAGCAGTTAAAATAAATGTTTATTTTGCTTATTCTATTAGCTTGCTGTACAAGTTTTATAACAAACCTCCCGCAGGTACACACGTCTCCACAAAGGCCTTTATGAGCTAAATAAAGAACACGGGCGTTATCGCCTACGTTCATTTATCACCGTGCCCACAATCTGATCATTAGTATTTTTCATTCAACTCCCCCTTAATGAACACCATTCTAATCGGATTCATTCATCAAAGTAAATGTTAGCTTTGGTGCATTTAAGCTATCTTTTGTAACATCTGGGTCAGATATAAAGTTTTCTTATGTACTTTTTGTATCTGATTTACAAATAGATCCGTTTTTGGCGTAAGTGCCAGAAGAATGGGAATAATAATGTCTACTACGCAAGATGCTTTTTGTTTTCGTTTTTATCTTTCGTAGTCTTGTTCTCTGCTCTCATAGAAAACTAGCAAGAGTTTAGACTCTTGCTTCCCTTCCTATTGCATGTCGAAGTGAACCTGATACTAAGCGGAGCATGGAGCTTCATCTACTGCTAAAATCACTTGAAAAACGAGGAGGTCCCCCTCCTTTAATTCATCCAAGCAACATAAATTCCTCTTAACTTTCACATTTCAACACAGGACGTGTCCATTTAACCCAAGATGAGTGCCGGATTAGCCCATAAGAAAATTAAGCAATTGCTTAGGGCATCACGTTTCGGGGGCGCCATAAGGCAGAAACAGTATTTGCTAGCACACGAATGGCAAGGCTGATTATCAGCAAGATATTACAAGACCCAAAAGTCAATCTAGAGGTGTGCGCCAATCCTTACAAATCGCTCGTCAATGTTTTGAAAAATACGAGGCGACTAGTGGCCTACAGGCGTAGATTGCTTAGGGCATCAAGTAGTCTTAATCCGGCACTGCCTAGATTAATACAACTAATAGAATTTAAATTATTAAACCAGAAGGCGAACATTTAAGATCTAGTCTAAGCTACAGTTTAACTGTAATTTGTCCAAGAGCATCCGGAGACGCGCTTCGATGAAACCAAGATACTGGTTTTATGCTGGTTTACACCGGCTCGTACTGGCCGTAACTAGTTTAAACTAACTTTTGATGTTGCTGTTATTACAGGAGTTAATTTTAATTCGCTTTCGGGATTTATTTTCGTAGTTAAGCTAGTATTTTGTGTTTTGACTTAATTTAATGTCTATTGTAGTGTTAAAAGGTTGGAACTGAGTTTAGTGTTTGGCGTTCCAGACCGATAACTTTGGTACTAATATTTGGTCAGTAAATTAAGTATTGTAGTTGTTGCCAGTCGTCCGGGGGCGAGCTCAGACCAAATAAAAAGTCAAGACATAGCGCTGCGAACAATACAGTGAAGCATGCAAAAACCACACCTCCGCTCTGTGCATACACGCTCACACGCACACATTTACAATCAAACTACACCTCACTAATGCACACACATGTTTACGAAACCGGCTTCTCTTTACTGTTGACAGCCCTCTGTCTTGGTTTTTTATTTGGTCTGAGGTGGCGAGATGGGCGGACGACATTGTTACCATCGTGGGTAAAACCTGGATGAGGCTGGCACAGGAACGTGGGAATTGGCATTTGAAAAGGTCGGTCTATGCCCAGCATTGGGTTAAGTCGAGCTGTGGATGATGATGAAATTAAGTATCACCTTCTTTTAAAGAGCCAATATTATAACGATTTTTTTTTAATGTTATAATTAGAGATCGGATATTCGGATGCATATTTACCTAAAGTGAATTGTTAGCTATGAAAGTATGTGTATGTGTCAATATAGGGAATGCATAACTAGTCTGGTGTAAGTATAGTATGGAAGAAGTAACTACATAAATAAAATTATTCTAAACATATGTAGTATGTTATCTTATCTTGACGTTGTTTGCTATTGCAGTTTGGTATCTACCTACCTACTTTATAACATTAGGTAGGTAAATATGCATCCGATTCTATAGTCAGAAAAAAAACACAAAATTCAGGAATCGCGGGATTTTCACGATCGATACAAAAGTGCATTCCATATAAGCCAACATTTGAAAGTAAGCAAATATACATCCGATTCTATAATCAGAGTCCTAAATTTGTCAATCCGCGGGATTTTTTTATACATATGCGCATTCCATATCTCAACTTTAGGTGAATATGCATCCGAATATCCGATCTCAAGTTATAATACTTAATGCTTTTAAAAATACCAACGTATAGCTTAACTGAAGCCATACCAAAACATTTTCCTTCTCTTCCTACTCTAGAAAATTTGTAGATACCCATAACTGCATCCCAAAACCCGAAACATAAATAAGATAAAATTCTCAGATTGTGAAAAGCCCAAAAACATCCGTGGGCGTTGACTACGACAAAAGTGCTGTCATGCTTGCATGTAGTATTCATGGACGTCGGACGTGTGGTGTGTAACCACTCCGTTAGTTGGCGGCCCGCCAGCAAATCCGTATTAACGGGGACCTCGTGTCAAACAGTAGTGTAATTCACTGGATTGAATAAAACATGCGATTGCTGCGAATGTGAGAATGGACAGTTTTCTTTTGTCATGTTTTCATTGGGTGTTTTTTGGTTGTAAATTGTGACTTAACGAGATATATCTGCAGCGTTCTATGCTGCTAACTAAGCTGTATCGTTTAGCTCGTCGATTGTGGTTTAGATTTGGGTTTTGTATACACAATCTTGCGCTCTAAAAGTCTGTTAATGTGTGGACAGAATCCCTTTAAGAAACCCTGGCCCCCCTGACGCCTCAAACGCAGGCTTGACGTTCTATTTATCTTATCCCAGCCATATTTTTAGTGACGGGTTTCAAATAGAAGTCCAAAAACAAAAGAGGAACGGCCTCAAATATTTTAAAATTACGCTTCGGTGTGACACACGCCCTCACCTTCAACAGCCAGTCACGAAGACGGTAAACAAGGTGCCACCATCACACAGCTCCGTAAGTGATTTAAAAGCTTCCATAATCGAATGCTGGGCCACTGGCCCACTGGCCCAGAGCCAACAGGCGCCAATATTCGCGACGTACAGCCAATATCGTAAATGGGTGAATTTTGTTGTTTTGTTAATAAGTTTGAAGTGTTGGCTGAAATATTGGTTCCGTGAACGTTGATTTGCGAAGTGCAATTTGAGTGATGGGATTTTTAATTAATACTCGGATGTATGATTATTTTTAGCTGTGTTTACACTTTTATTGATGAGGGATGGGAAGAATTTTAGATAAGTACGCAACATTATTTTTGTCAATTAAAACGAAATTATGATATACTGACAAAAATGTACTTTTCAAAGTGAAAACAAAGAAAAGGAAAGAGTCTTTGAAATGCTATTGGCATTTCACTCAGAAGCAGATAAAGATGAAAGTTTAAACAAGCTATTCAATATCAAGTCTTAACCCAGTACAGTTATAGCCGATAACTAAATACCAGTCAACTATCGATTAAGTTCCTTGGAACATGACATTTACTACCCATGTAGGACTCTCCCAAGGTGTGGTAAAACGATTAACTAAGTTAGCAATCTAATGTGATTCGGCTAACTTAGTCCGCTTTGGTTTGTGATGCAGCCACAAACTACAGCGTAGAGACATGGAGCTAACTTTTATAGTTTGTATGGCGAACTAAATATTGACGGTAATAAACTAGTTGAAGCCTATAGAAAAGAAAACGTCACCCATATACGGGTTCGGGCTGTGGGAACACATAGGATAAAAACATACATATATAGCCTGTTAAAATCATAACCCTCGTTTGACTATTTTTTACCCGATCACATCGGGTAAAATGGAAGCATACCATAACACCTTTCAATTTCGATTTGCCCTTCTGAAGGCCCGTTTAAAAAAAAGCGTTTTCGATTATCTAAATGTATGTTGGCCTCAATTGTATAAACTTTAAATGATACTCATATCTTGGCCATTAGAAGATATTGGACCATCTCTATGCATAGTATCACTTAACATGTTAAACGAATTTTATTTTAAATGGATTTGAGTGTAAGTAAACGGTTGATAAGTACACAATTTTCTGGCGAACAAAATTATTGTACTGTTTCGTGCCAAATTTTCTCGTTTTACTTTAACCCCAGTGTCATTGTGTGCGTTAATAGGGCATGAAATGCCGACTAAGCAAACGCTTACTTGCAAGACAAATTCTTTTGTAAGCGGCGATTATAATAATGTACACGATTTACTTAAACCAAAGTACTTATTTCTTGCGATCGTGAACACTTCTTACTACTTTGACTTGATTAAATTTTTCGACATTTTTTAAATCATATAAGCTTTTGACTTGTTAGTTTTAATCACTCCTTATCTGCTTAACTATTTACCTAACTCCAATATGCTTGATTTTTCATAAACGTTGTCGTAGCATTTTTATCGCAAGCTAGCATATACATTTCATGTATGTTATCATATACAATCTTTTCCTCAAACAGTTATTCTCCCGACATATACATTTGCTCCGTCTTCTCAAGGCTATATATTAATTATGTTGCCTTGCCTCCAAGTGAAATTGTGAATCACCGACGTTACGCACATCGCATGCCCATACCCATGCGAACGCCCCGGGAGAAAATGAGCGCGGAGAATGAGCAAATCATTTTAGGTGTATTTTGTACACGTCGCAAGAAAATGTGAATAAAATCTTCGCAAATTTTGGCATTGAAGGAGATAAAAAATATAACGTTCGTCAATTATTGCTCCGATTTCATTTATTTGATGGATCTCCTTTTGACTTCATATTTATTGTTAGGTATTTCATTTCATTTCTTTTTGGGATTTGACTCACTTAGTTTAGTGTGTATTTCAGTATTTTCATACTCTCTACAACATCCCATAAATAAACCCATACTAAGCAAAGTATACCATAAAAAAAAACATACATTCCCCGTACATTTAAAACATTATATTAGCAGATTGCAACTCGTTTCCCCGTAATCGCATCAACAAATCACAGATAAAACTTTTATTTACAAAAAGGATAGTTGACTGGCGAACTTCCAAGCTTAGTTCCCAACTTAGTTCCACCATTTAAATCTGTTTTACTGTTGAAACTTAAAAGTCTGGAAATGTTGAAAACCGGCCAGTCCCTAACACCGATGGAGCGGTTATGTCCTCATTACACGAGCCGACTCTGCAACTCTGCAATTTACCCGACCTTTATTTTAATTCGAATGCCTGTTAAAATCTCGCTTAAAAATCTTGGGAAGTTCCGGACTGTAATGTTCGTGTAAAAGCAACAGATAAATTATAATGTAGCCGTAATCTATTACCGTTAATGTAATTTTGGTTAATGTCGCAGATTTTCCTTGTATCATTATGTGATATTTATAGACGCTTCTCTCTGTTTAGGGCCCCGTTAAATCATGAAAGAACATCCAAAAGAAAATCAAATTATAGAAAGTTGTAAACAAAGGAGAGCACCATTCAAAGTTGGAAAGGTCATGTACCTCTCTGGAAAATCTAGTCCGAGAGGCATTCGCACAATAAATAAAAGAGCTAGTGACTAAAGAAAAAACTAGAAAAATATTAAATCTGCTATCTTCTTCATAATATTTTATAGTCTATGGCATCGTTAAACTAGTAGTGTTGCCATAACAGCTTATCCATAGATATCCGTAAAAGTTATCGGCCTAAGATATACGCCTATAAACCCCTGGCTTCTGGCCAGGTAAGTGCCGATAAACATGGAACACAGTTAACATTAAATCATGTCACACTGGGTTTATATCATTTGCTCCTTAACGGTGTAATGAATAACATGTTTGGCACTCCGCCAGATGGCGCCACTTTCCGCGGACGTCTGTTTGCCGAGAAAATTTGTTTAACGTTAACGACGTTTGAACGACGTGACTGCATTTGAATTTGAGAATAAATTGTATGATTATATTACTGTGTTCTGGCTCTGCAAATTGCATGTTGCAGAGTCGATGTCGTGGAATGGGGCCGTTATTTCGTCATTTGTCGCAGATGGCTTTTAATTTGAAGAGAACAGTTTGGACAAATTAGAAATACTAAGCCGAAAATGCTCGCCAGTGTTCGGCTATAATTAAAATCTTCTGGTTTTGAAATGTAAAGTAGTCTGGTAAAATATTTCTTCCCCTCAAAACGCTGGGACGAACATTAAGGAAATTTATAATTATTTTGTCCGCATATTTCAGTAAGTTGGGCTCTCTATTGAGGTTTGAGCCTTGTAATTACTTACAGTTACTTTAAAATAATTTTCGCTAGCCTATAAAGTAATAAAAACTGAAAAATGGGAGACACGTTTCCGTAATTTGCTAAATCTGAAAAAAATATTACTCTGTTCAAAATAACACTGAAAATTTTTCAGTTTCTTTCGCGAGCAAATAACTTAACCAGACAAAAAAAAACATTATTTACTGAGATAATTTACCTCTAAAATATTATACCTTCATCCCAGCAATTCTTTCTGAATGTTGAATATAATTATCCCATTGTTTCGTTCGTTGGGATAATAAAAACAAACTCAGTATTTGCCCCTTCCCTTTAAAATAATTAACGTTGCTTTGTTGCCAAAAATTATACACCGTTATTAAAATTACAATCCCTGTTAAAAGCTTTCCCGGAAAAAATTTAAAACGGACTCAAAACACCAGATTGGCATTTCTCGTATGTTTAATAACGTTCCATTCTTTATCTAATCTCAGTCTCAATGTGTCAAAAAATCCTGTAATTTACCTACACTGGACAAGTCTGCCGTCATAAAGAAAACACATTTTTTTCCAAAATTGAGTAAAAAAAACTGGCACATGCGCCTTTTTTTTCTGATTCCAATTATTTGTATACCTCAATTTTGAAAAAAAAAATTGTTGTGCCCTTTTTCTTTATGGCGGCAGAAGTTTTTGACACCGATTGTCACGAGATGAGATTGCGACTAGACTTTGAACGATTTTAAACACGGAAATGGGCCTTCAGTATTGTTATTCATAGTCCGAAATTACGGTAGGTATTTACAGCAAAAAAAAGCCAATTACAGTCTCTGAAATTGAAAGCTCCGATAAATGAAAATAAATTAATAAGTAGGTAGGTATCATACCCGAT
The DNA here is from genome assembly GCA_916614155.1 of Mesoligia furuncula. Taxonomy (NCBI): domain Eukaryota; kingdom Metazoa; phylum Arthropoda; class Insecta; order Lepidoptera; family Noctuidae; genus Mesoligia; species Mesoligia furuncula. The sequence continues at coordinate 28,921,293 of OU744794.1, forward strand.
CGTAGTACTCTCACCTATTATACATAAGCACGTCCGGTTTCCACAGCTTGTTGGGCGTGATCCTGAGGTCCTTGACCCCTCCATATTCGCTGTCGTTCCACCTCAGGTTGTAGTCATTCCACTCCTGCACATCATCAAGACAATCAGAAATATCTACGTCATCACAAGAACAGGTGCGAGCAAAAATATTGGAGCATTTCTGAATTTTAACAAATAAGCAATAAAATTTGGGGTGTGTTCTCATTTTAAAAGAGTATGTGACAAATAGGAAGAATTTCTGACTTTAAAAAAATATGTGACAAAAAGGAAGCAATTCGGATTTCAAAAAGGAATGTAATGATACTTTTTGGTTTCAAAAGAGTAATGCAATAGAAAGGTTGAAGTAAGAAAGTTGGAAGTTTTTAATTAGGCAAACGTTAAAACTGCAATAAAAAGATGCTAGACACCTTGAGAGGTTTATGAACAACTTTTCAATGTCAACAGAGCAGTTACGAAGTGCGGTGCTGTGAATTGTGAATGATAAATTGAATTAAAATAACGTTCGTAAGTACTGATAGCGGTATTACGAGACAAAATTTTGTAAGATCATAAATGTAATTTAATTTACTTAGAGATATACTTGATAGTGATATTAAGGCCTATAATTATCTATTTCAATATTAATGCCATCTGTAGTCGTTAATTATTTAAGTATTTACTGTGTAATATAACGTAGTACCTATTTAAAGTTTTAACAATCTCGTCCTCAGTAACATCGCAGAAAACTACAACAATTCGAAACGCCAAAATACAACTTTGTCACGGGGCTTCGACTCAAAGAATGGAATTTTACATTGTCATATAAAAATACATATCAAAAATATTCCATTTATTCTGCTCGCCAGTGTACGGAACAATGGTGGGTGTTGTTTTTACGGCCGATCTCAACATAAAGATTTCCTTTGACACAATTTTGTATTGTGTTAGTACACTGTCCTCCTTACTAATAAACGTTGTATAGCGTCAGTATAGTTACGCATCGCTTTGTCTTCTTCTTTCGAACGTCAAATTACTGACGACTGAAAGAGAAGAAATTCAGAGTGTAACTATTCATCTGGTCTAACACGTTTATTAGGTAGGGGTGTATCTATAATATAGAACCACCCTAATACCCTTACTAATAAACGTTGTATAGCGTCTGTATAGTTACACAACGCTTTGTCTTCTTCTTTCGAAAGTCAAATTACTGACGACTGAAAGAGAAGAATTCAGAGTGTAACTATTCATCTGGTCTAATACGTTTATTAGGTAGGGGTGTATCTATAATATAGAACCACAGATATGTAGTTAACTATTCATCTGATTTATTACGTTTATTAAGGGAGTAAGAGTGCAAAATTTCTATGAGCTCTTTTTCTCCTTATGGAACCTAAACCTTAGGTTCAATAAAAGTGCTATTTATTATAATTTACATAATAAAACAAAACTAAATATACCATTAATAAACCAAAAAATAAAAGATTACGTTTAGTTTCTCAGAGCGCGATTTTCCCGCGTTTTAAATGCAGTCATATTATTTTGATCGCAATTGCGTGTATTATTTAATTAATTATTCAAGTAAGAATTTGACAGATTAATAATTTTATAGGTTTGTTTTGAATAAGTACCTACATACCTACCTATCAATGGACTTTACAAGTTACATGGTAAATAGGAGTACAGGGGTAAATCGGAACGAAACTTTAAAATGGATTTTAACGTTGAAATAATATAGTTTGTTGCCAACAAGGGTACTTAATCGATAATTATAATACAGTACACACATTAGAGTCCTTTTTGGCAACGAACTACATTCGTCGTCGTTTCAGCCGATAGACGTCCACTGCTGGACGTAGGCCTCCCCCAATTTTGGGAGGGTTTGCCATAATCGCCACGCTTGGCAGGCGGGTTGGCGCTCGCAGTATGGTATGATGGTGGAATACATAGAGAACGCTGCTGCCCATTCTCCGGTACGACCCTTAGTCGCCTTTTACGACACCCACGGCAAGTAAGGGGTGGTGCTATTCTTTAAGTCCGGCACCACACAGACCAACTAACGAACAGACGAACTACATTATTTTAATGTTAAAATCCCTTTTAAAGTTTCATCCTGATTCACCCCTGCATACCCCATTTAACGGTAACTCAAACAAAATCAATGAAGACATGGTCTTCCACAAAACCTTACATAGGAAAACTGAGAACAAACACACACATTGTTTGTGTGCGACCTCCAGTTAATAATTGATACTGTATTTCTTCGCTATATCAATATTTGTATAGAATCTATTAAGATAGTATAGCTTACATCAATACGTACAGGGTCGCAGCATCGACCCGCACTCTGTAACCATGAATTCGGTACATCATTCTATACTCCTTTATAAAAATAACAGGTATACATATCGACGCTTGAAAGGCAAATTTGACTAAGCGACATAGGGCTTCTATGTAAGCCCTATGTCGCTTAGTCAATTTTAACTGTTGGAGTGTCGTAATAAAGGCATTTAATTGCTTAAGAGAACGTGTCTATCACTAGCTATGTAGTACAAAGCTTGTTAAAGAAATAAACTATTTTAAGCGACATAGGGCTTCTAATAGAAATGTCGCTTAGTCAATTTTGCCTTTCAAGCGTCGATATACAAAAAAAAATACAAAGTAGTTTATTTCTTTAACAAGCTTAGTACTACATAGCTAGTGATAGACACGTTCACTTAAGCAATTAAATGCCTTTATTACGAGACTCCAACAGTTATCACCCTTTCGTTATTTCTATCGCATGATAAACTACGTTATTAAAGTAATTAAAGAAATGTAATCTATTTACCATTTACATTAAAAAAGGAACTCTAAAGTGCAGTAGTTTTAATAATGTTTTGTATTTTTTTTTCTAATAATAATAATAAATAGAGCATAGACCACCTAAAGTTGAAATTTGTCGTCGGTAAAAAAAAATCCTCTTCAGTACATTTTAACCGTGCACATTTCTACAAAAAAAAAATAGTTTTTTTTTTTTATAACCAATCAAAAATTTCTACGCTTGGTGGTGTAGAATCATGTGCTGGATTCGTGGCTACATTTTGCGCGTCCCTGTCCCCGCCACCTTGTGAACCTACGTATTGAGAACTATTCGGTTCTTGCTACATATAGACTGAAGTATCTTACTCAACGAGGCTGGTTTCAACTTGTTGCTATCTTCATATTTTATGTGTTCTTCTGTATCTTATGTATGTAGGTACTTCTGAGATGATATTGGCTTTTATGTACTCTATCCTGTCCTAACTTTCGACATAGCTTATGTATTTCAAACTTCTGTTTATAGTTTACTTCAGAAAAGGAGTACCTGTATTCACAAAACCTTGGCATTTTAGATTAGTTTTGTCACTTTAGTAATCATAAAGGTAGGTACTTATTTCTTTTTAATCGGACTCCTAATTAAATAATTAAGGTTTTAAAATAGTTTATATATATATATAGTAATAATTAAAATAATATTATATATTAATCAAAATTGATATCTATGTTACAGTGCCCAAATACACTCTTTTCCTAAATAAATAACTTTCTAAAACAAACACATTACAAAAATTATGCCATAATTTTTTTTTTTACTATTCGCTGTTGAAATCGACCGTAAATGTCACAGTTCAGAAATGGGATTATCTAGTGTATTCAGTATGTCTTACAAAAAAAGTTTGAGTGACAATATTAGAAATATTTCCCCGTACATTTTCTTTAAAAACTCTCGCAATGCTTCACAGACTCAACTCAAACAGAAAAACGGGAACCCTTGTACACGATTTCCAATATTGTCACCTACGATCACTTCCACACCGGCTATAATATCATCACAACGACCAACGATAACAACTCCCCATTCAGACCCAACAAAACAAAGCAAGCCCTTCAAACTTCACCCTCTCCTCTAATATTACAAAAGTTAGAGCCACAACTTAGCAATATCTACCTCTAGGTACCCACGTATTTGTACAGTATCATATTAGATTCCGACCAGCCCGAGGCACCACGACTAACAAATAGGGTCATAACTCCGAAACTACTTTACTGTTTTTCGCGAAATATACGTCTAAATGTAGCTGGGTAAACGGGCTATATTTAATATAAAATTAGGTTCAATAAGACCAGTGATTTTTGAGATATTTGTGAAGATTTAGGCGAAATACTTTCAGCAGCTTATCCAATTTGGGTCATTTGCAGAAAGCCCGGTGTGGGAGCGAGACAGATGTATAAGTAATGTTCTCTCCTGAAGGGTTTGTGTATCAATTAGATAGTTTAACGGCTTTATTGTTTTCAGGCATACGGTATAATATGTGGCAACTCGTAACTTGTGGGTAACTTAAGTGCTTAAAGGATAGACGCATGTTGAAATTCCAATGGTTGAAAATTGGCAGGAGATTATCGTGCTTATTACTTAGATACTTAACTTGCACAAACTATGTCATACATTTTATTGATTAGTTATAACAATAGTTACATATAGAAGGGTAATTCCAGAACTTGAAAACGTTCAAAATCTGGTCGCAATCTTATCTTAGCGAAAATCAATGTCAAAAACTAGTCAAAAATATAGGGAAATTAGAGGTATTTTAGACAGAAACCGTCTTATTACAAAACGAGATCTAATTTTAGACCTAGCCTAAACCTTCGAGCCAGTTACTCTATTTTGAACTTTATTCCGACAAACGTAAATTTCTTAATGCAAAGTTGACAACTTAGACTCGGGTTTAACGTCAGTTTTTGTAATAATAACTTTAGCTTCGTCGGATTATAGTTCGAAATTTAAAAATGGCTGGATGGTTTAAACCTGGGTCTAAAGATAAATCTTGTTTTGTAATAAGGCCGATTGAGACTGAGAACAGACTGCGAACGTTCTGAAAATTACGAGAATGGCCCCCCCTCTGTAATGATTTAATGTCAGTGACTCCTAAACAACCACTACTTCATCATTTCAGCCGAAAGACGTCCACTGCTGGACATAGGCCTATCCCAAAAGGGGGAGGGTTTGCCATAATCGCCACGCTTGGCAGGCGGGTTGGCGATCGCAGTATGGTATTGTGGTGGAATGCATAGAGAACGCTGCTGCCCATTCTCCGGTTAGACCCTTAGTCGCCTTTTACGACACCCACGGGAAGTATGGGGTGGTGCTATTCTTTAAGTCCAGACAGACCCACTACTTAGTTATTTTTAAAACAAGTAAAACCTTTTAATAAATTCATTTACTTACAAACTTTCAAGAGAGAACAGTAACTTTGAAATTGGTAAAAGAACATGGTAACTTAGTAAATTGGTCGTTAAATTCAAGAACTTTGAAATATGAACTTTATTTCAAACTTCTTAAAGTTTATTTTGAAGTGTACAGGGCAATGTACAATGAACTATGATAAAATGTAGAAAATTTTGTAAGAAATATGAAATTATAAAAATGACAACAGTTCTTTTTGTATATTTTTATAAAAGCTTTTGAAACTTATGCAATATGTCATAAAAAGAACAAAGATTTATGTATGTAGATGACTTTGTAAACAACACTTTAGTTGATTGTACATTTCGCAATCCAGTAATTCTGCAATTAAATATCCAGATACAGGTACACACGACACAACACAAACACGATATACCTACAATATAATAAATGTAAAAAGAGAAGATATACATCATATACATCACCTCTAATAAGCAGTAAAACGTGCAATGGGAAACATGCTATACCTAATAATTAAAAAAAAATACATAATTCCATATATACAGCACATTTTGTACCTAAAAAGCTCGACATTTCTAATTTCCTTGCAAGAATACATAGGTCTTCTTAGACCTTTCTGTCAATACCAAGACCAAGGGATTGGGGAACACTACTGTCTTTGTAACTAAGCTGCCGTATTGGTAAATGCTAAAATAATTATAGTTTTAATAGCTTAACTACATACCTTTATTGCTGGAAAAGTAAAAAATAATATACATTTTTCTCTAAGAAAGTATATGTAAATAAATATAATAGATTCTGGAATATACCACGACAATACGACCAACATCAAAAGTATGTAAATTAAGCGTCATTGTTTAAACTTTTTATTAAAAAAATAAATAAATTATAAAACCAAAAATTTATCGACAAAGTCGGGAACTGAAGCATAAAATCTATTTTTTCCATCATAACCAAAATAAAACCAAACGGGTCTATAATAATTTATTTTAAAAGTGTGTACATTTAATGTCAATTATGTACACAATATTTTAAAATTTAGCTTTTTATGACGCATAAAGGTACCAAGACAAAAACATTTTAAAGAAGAAGAAAGAATTTTAAATACTTTTTAGAAATATACTTTTAAATATTCGAAAACGTCGTCCCAATGAGTTTTAACTCCGCAGGCAAACTAGATTCGAGCATGGTAACCACACTTTTGAACGAGGATATATTTCCCATAATAAACATTCCATGGCCATGCATAGTATGAAAAATACTACAATTTCTTGTAGCGAAAATAAAACAAAATCAACAGCGGGTACCCAGGATGTGCATAATCAATTTACAGTGTACATAAAACACATTTCATCTCAATAACAATATTTGTGCATATCAATATACATAAATCTTCACCAATATGTCACTTCCAATTGACCTAACGAGACCCACTTTAACACATCGTTTAAGTTATTTTTCAATTGAGAAACATGTATAATTTTATGTTAGTATAAATTATTACGTCACACTTAACGTCAACCATTAGTACATATTGTTAAATGCATTGCGGCTTACACGGCAGTTGTCGCTGATATACACAAATGTATCTATACATTTCTGTCACTGACGATACTCACCCTTATAAGATGTATACGATCGTACAGTACCGACTAAACTGACTACGTAAAGTTGAAAGTACTAAGTAGCTAACTTATGACAGTTTGTATGAAGGGATGCATGATAGGGTCTACTGGCTAGTCTAAAGCACGAGCCGGGGTCAGCGATGACGAGGACATGTCAAGCAACTCCCATACAAATATCATAAACAGGTAAATACAAAAAAGACTGCCGCATATTCCACAATGCTATGCAATTTTCATAACAGTCATAGATTAGAAGAATAACCCAAACAGATAGACAGAACGAAGGTATAATATACAAAAAAGAAATAAATAAAAAAAGAGTAGAAACGAAAATAATGATTAGAAATTTTAGTGTTAATTTTAGGTTTGTCTTTTATTCACACTTACCAACGACAGCCATATATTGGTTATAAGTAGTTGATTCTTCTCGTCCTATTGGGTTAGACGATGTCAACAAAAACAGAAAGGGCGCAGTCAGTATGATGATCTAAACAAACTGTTCCACTCCGCCGGACACAATACTTAGGGGCTGGGGCGGCACGCGAAAATTTCACTTATCATGCGTTTGTTAAAAGCTATTTTCGCGCGCCGCCGGACACACAATCTAAATAGATATTATATGCGTAGTTTACAACAATTTAACACTGACTCCATGCGACAGATCTGCCGCGAAGGCGGCGCCCTCTGTCCGCGCCCGCCTCCTGTAACCTTTTCTTCGAAGTGCATTAAATGGTGAATTAAAAAAGTGCGGTAAAATAGTGCTGATTGAATGTGGAAAGAACGGTAGTTATCGCTTGTTACCCGGTAGTGTTGGGATTGCGGGGGGCGGGAGGGCGAAGGCGCCATACCCGGCTCCTACCACTTACCAAATTGAGCCAGACGTTTGTGGTCAGGATTTGATTTTTCTCATCCTTATTTTGTAAAAGGTACGCACGCCGACGCAAAAAAGGAACGAAAAAATATGGTGAACAACAGTACCGTGTAGGGGTCTAAGCTTTTACCTCTTAATTTGAATTTAGCTGACGTCACGTAAATTAAAAAATTATACAATTTCGCGAACATAACTATTTCGTTTGTCACGACTTTTTCAACAAACACAACGAATTTTATTACAAAGATAAAAGCAACAATGTAAAGTATTCTTTGAAGTCAGCTAAATATCAATCTAGAACACAGATGAACCACAAAGTTGTTTTAATCTTTTGCCCTCGATTTAAGTGTAGGATAATCCACTTTTGCTGGGGCCAGTCGTTAAGAAGAAGCAATTAAATATTCCAGTGAATAACAGAGAGCAGTTGGGTGATGAGTAATGCGTTTTACGATTCCACTCGACGGTTGTTGTATACGGCCATTTGTAAAATATGACTGATTTTATTGTGACTAAGTTGAAATATTTGACGGAGACAGATTTCATTTTGGGGTTTTACGTTGTGATTCTGTATTTTGTTGCTGCAGTCTTAGTTGGAATTCAAATTTGCTTGGTTGCGTCTTTGATATGGATATTAGGATCATCTAAGCTGGTTACGACTTACCAGCAGAAATGGTTCAGCAGCGATGTATAATTTAAATCCACAGTATATCCAAAGTCAAGCAAGCAAATTACAGTTTCTAAATACATTAAAATTTAAGCATATGCTCAAATCTTGCTCCTGAGAACTCATATGAGAGATATATCTTTGTTTAATGTAATGAATTTACATCCACTCAAATTCAATTCACTAGTATGTGATACTCTGGTAACACACTTTCACAGACAATCCAAAGGATTGTGAAGACAGTTGCTAAACCATTGCGTCATAAATGTTTGAAAAATTCGTCTGTTTGACAATGTTAAGAACGCTGTTGAATTGTCTAAATGACATTGGCATTGCCAATGTAAGTGTGTTGAGGAATTACCCCGCAGAAAGAAAAAAGATAATAGAAGCAGGAAAGATGCTTACAAATCAATAGTTCCCTCAGACACATATATGTATCTAAAATACGTTGTTCTTCATACGACCCATTCACTATTTCACTTCAACTCGCACACAAATAAATTTAACAGCAACAAAACCCTAAACGGTCCAACATAACTCCCAGGACCCAAATTCTATGACATGTTTATACCTAAGTTTCAGGAAGGACATAAACAACGATCTGCAGAGGGCAATAAAGTTTGGATAGCATCTGATAAAACTTTATGACACAAAGATTTATGTACCGGAGGGACGGGTCGATTGATTGATTAGGTGGATATCTCCTTTTTATGAATATAGAGTTATATGTAATAACAATATTTTTGGATTTATTGCTAATTCTGTAGATGAGGAAGTTCCTGGTTAAGTAATTGGTTGTGAGTATTGTGCTGGTGAAGGTAAAACTGATATTTATATGAAGTTACAGAGAAAATAGATATTTAAACAATCAATATAGTTTGCAGATAACCTAATTCAAGTACTTGGAAGCTGGGACAAATGACAACGATTATAGAAGTTACATTGTACTGACAAGCTTCATTATATTGAAATAGAAAAAAACAAATACCCTAAACTACAAACAAAATGTAAATTTTTTGACACAGGACATTATTATACTAGACGACTACGACTTCCACGCCATCCATAGCTTCAACATTAAGATGTGTTAGGATTAGGACACTTTTGAACATAAAATGATAAGACGCTGCGACAGCCATATTTTATGATCCAGTAACTCGACTGTCCCCCGACACTTGCCACTTCTCTTTAAATGATCCAGATATCAACTGTATGAAAGATGCTGCTATAAATATTTACCTAACTGTAGCAAATTTTAGAGATGTAAATGTGTTTTAATGTAAATTCACTTTTATTTAAACGGATTTGAATTTAAATATTTAAATTCAACATTTTAGTACCGCATGTTCATTGCAGAAACTTTTGGAATATTTATTAATTACTTCAGTTATGAAGTCTACTAACGGAACACCGAACATTGTTTAGAATATTCAGTTCCAAATCAGTTGTTTGTGTTTATTATTTTTATTTTTTTTCCGATATCCATAGAGAATTTATCTTATTATATGTTATTGTATAAGTAACTATTTACACTAGTTACTAAATTAAATGACTAACTAACCATACAAATAAATACAAAAACAAAAGGACGCTATGGCGTCGAAGTAGGTACCTACTCGTCCGCATCGCTGTGATCCGGAAACGTGCTCAGAAGACTGGCAGCATTGCCACGTTGAATAGCAATGCTAATTATTTGGCCAAAGAACGACCCAGCCCTCTGTTGGTGTTTATTTTTTACGTTATATTGTGTTGTGTTTTTATTTAATGTTTTTTTTTTCATGTAAAAAGAATATTTATGAAAGGTTTTTTGCATATACAAAAAAACTATCATAAATATTCTTATTACATGAAAAAAAACTTTGAAAAAGTAATCAAGCTGTAATCCAAATTCCCAGACTCCATTACGCAACCAACAACCATAAAATGAAAAGTCCTAGATCCCTCCTTTCCAATTAACAGCCGTTTAATTCTATTAGCAAGACGTAAAACTGAAACTCTTCAACAACTCTCACTTATAACACCACAACGCTTCAATACGGAACTACGGAATTATTCAATACAGCACTTAAGGCGACAAGGGCCGTTGCAAAGAACGCGTCGCTGTGAACTTGGTTTGCTGTAGGCGCTTTACGCTTTGTCCTGCAGTGCTACAGCGCTTGAATTTTGTGCCTTTTTTTTTCAAAGTCTGATGCACGGGTTTGAGGAATTGTGATGGGTGGAGATTTGTGTGTGGAATTGTTTGGAATTGGTCATACTAGTGTGAAAATCACCATTTGTTGCTATTTGTTTTTCTGATCATCATTCCCCTGCCTGTATCCTAATTTATTTATTTTTGTCGGTGCATCATAGCCAGTCTTTTGATTCATACATTTCTAACTTCTGAGCCATAATTATCTTTCAGACAATCCATCCATATTTTTACCCGACCACGGCAAAGTAAAAAGGAGGTTTATGATTTTGACCGATATGTTTCCTTTAGAAAACCTTTTTTCTTACTTAACCATTTTTAATCACATGCTTTCCACTGTTGTGTTAATCATTCTTCTTCTTCCTCGTGTCACTGGCATGACTTTTCTCAGATGGCCCAAAACTTCGCCACGGCTTCTTCCACGGCGTCGTCGGTGGCAGCACAGCAATCACTTTGGCTGCAAGTTTTGAGACTCAGAGGGCAGGATAGGAGGCGAAGCGTAGCTTGCAACATAGCACCACATGCTGCATCCCAACCCTGCTGCCGGTCCGTCGAGGAAGATCCACTATACAAGGTTGTCTACCATTTAAAAGTTTACATTCATAACTCATCGTCAAATACATTTTACTTTAATTCTCATTTGAAAGATCATATAAAAGTTTCCACTCTTACGTCTAAATCTTTGAGTAGCATTATGTTCGCTGTTCTGCATTCAAACTCAGCATCACTCAAAACGTACATTCATGATGCAATCTCTTAACGTGCTCATGCTTGCTTCGTAAATCGTATCCAGAGAGAAATGGTAGCTCCTGTAGTGATACAGTCTTCATGTTTATAATCTCCTAGTATCCTCTGGGGACATGGTTGAGTTATATGATACGTAGTATACATTCTGTTGTTGATATTCAAACTATAATACATATCCTATTTAGAAATTGCTTTTAGGCTCAGTTTTTAACCAAGACCGTATATAGTCCTCACTTTTCTTATGTTTAAAATTATAATCACACTAATATTATAAAGGCGAAAGTTTGTGTGTGTGTGTGTATGTGTAGGGGTGTGTTTATATGTTTGTTGCTTCTTCACGCTTAAACGGCAGGACCAACTTTGGTAAAATTTGGTACGGACTGTACGGAGGTAGCTGACACCCTGGATTAAAATATAGGCATCTTTTTACCCCGACATTCCCACGGGATCGACACTTATGCGGGTGAAACCGCGGGGTGCAGCTAGTTATTTATAATGTTAAAGAAAAGAAAGAAAGAAAGAAAATACTTTTATTTGCGGCAAACATTACGCATAAAAATGAAAACACAAACAAAAAATAAAACAAAATAACAATTTGGGAGAAAGTATGCGTCGTTCGTATGTTTTTGTTGTTGTACAGCAATGACCTCTGAGTCTTTATCTATTCTTTTTTGCGCTTCTCATTTCTCTTCTGTTATCATCATGAAGTCTTCCTGTGTCAAGACTACTACCATCTTTCTTTCCGTTGTCTCATTTAAAATTATCACTCTCATCGGTCTTAGTCGTACTACACAAAGCATACCTATACTGCTAGATTTTTTTTTTGTTGAATGGGCCATTATCATTATTTATACCATACCACCAAGATTCTCCAAAAAAAACATCTCTTTCTCCAAGAGACTGGCCAATCAAGTCCCTTCTATCATCAGCGCCTCACTGGCCATCAGTAACCCATCACTCCTCTTCCTGTACTGCCAAAAGTTTCACTCCGTCCAGTCAAAGGATATCCAGACAGACGTTTCAATTTCCGCGGTAAACATAGGTTTTACCATTTTACCGAATGGTTTCAGCTTTCAGCCGACATTTTTTAGCGTTCAACACGAATTCAACTGTTCAACTTACGTGACGAGTTTTTTTTTTTATAGAATTGACTTGTTGAATCGTAATTGAAATGTTTGTAGGAATAACAAGTGTTTTAAAGTTTGCAATTTTAGTTTGGTTTGTTTCGTTATTTTTATAGTGGTGGGATTTTTAATCATTTCTACTATTGAGAGTTTTTTTTTTTTGTGCAGACGCCAGCACATCAAGCTACTACAATCTGTCAAATTTCTTTAATAGATTTTCAACTTTATCGCTAAAGCATAAGGTTCAAAGTTGGTTGGGAAAATTTGACAGTTTCGGGTAGGTTGATATGCTGGCGTCTGTACATGAATGACCAACTACTAAACGTACTAACCTAACCTTACCCTCTCAAAAGAATTCAATTTAGTTCTTCCTAAAGTTGCCTATGAAACAATTTTAAGGAAAAATTCTATTGTACATATAATTAGGTATATACTCTCCAAAAATCTATATAAATAAAACAAGGTCGGGATAGTTACACCATTTAACTCCAGAACGGCTGGACCGATTTTTATGATCTCTGATTAGTTGGATTTGTCTCTGCCTCGAATAGCAGAATAACTATTAAAACATGGGAAAAAATCACGACAAAAAAGTAGATTGTTCATTTTCTTATACATTTAAGTAGGTACAAAGTTCGCCGGGTCAGCTAGTATTTACATAAATAAACATCTTGTTACAAGCATTATCAGCATATAATGTACCCCCTGCTGGGACCCAGGCCATCTCTCAGTGAGAGGGAGTGGGCTGTAATCCACCACGCGGGCCCAGTGCGGGTTGCACTATTGGTCTTCGATTTTTTTGGTTCTAGGACTTGCCGGTCTCCCCTCGTTGTTTTCCTTCACCGTTTTTAAACATCTTGTTAATTTATATAAAATACTTGCTGCGTAAATGTCGATGCCGTGGGAATATTGTGATAAAAAATAACCTATATGTTAATCCAGGGTGTCAGCTACCTCCATACAAAATTTTATTAAAATTGGTCCAGCCGTTTGAGCGTGAAGAAGTAACAAACATATAAACACACACTCACAAACTTTCGCCTTTATAATATTAGTGTGATTACCTACAACGCCAAAACTATGTCTCCATCATGTTCCCGGAATCACGCTTAGCGTATTGGTAAGTAATTAACTTAACTACTAAGTAAAACCAATTAACTTATTAAAACTATCCGTAACTGATTAATTAGATTAAACCAAGTATCGGAAAAGCCAGCCTCCCGGATAATCACAAGTTTATAGGTATACGTATAAACTCATGCGTTTAATTTGCTCTATTGGAATTCATTACCATCGGCGTATTGAAATAAGTTAATGAAACAAATGTGAATTACAAATCGATCAGAGGGGCGATTCTCGTAATTTTAAAATAAAATTTTAAACTAAATTAAATGACTACTTAACTACTTTTTTTTGTATTTTGTTTGACATTTTATTTGAATTTTGACATTGGAATTGTATTTTGACATTTGAATTTTATTTTGACATTTTAATCGTATTTTGACATTTCAACCTCATTTTGACTATTAAGTATTTATTAATTGTATTGAACTGTTAATTTTTATCCGATAATTGTGTTTAAATGTTCTTATTTTTTTATTAGTTACAGCATCGTATTCATTCATTTATATTTTGCATGTCGAATCTTGGGCTGAATGTATGGCTCATAAAAATAATTTAATTCTTCACGACCTTATTTGTAACTTACCTGCATTCTAGCAAATAAATAATTTGATTTGATTTGTTTAGATCTGTCAAAAATAGTTCTAATTTTCCAACGTTTTGACATTTGTTTGTCGCCTCGATGAGACTGTGACTAGATTTTGAACGTTTTAAACTACGAGAATAGGCCTTCTGATTTTCTATGTTCATGACATTTCCAACAGGCACCGAACAATGTTTAATGGCATATTCTATCCCACCTAGAATATTATTTTTAGGCATTCTTTCTAATCTACGTTTGCGATTTAGTTGCCAAACATGTAAACACACACGAGTTTTTGTAAAAATAACTTTTATTCCTACACAAAAAAAGTTCAGTTTACGCTAGAACGTTTTCAATAGTGCTGGTCACTGTGAAATCATTTAAATTACCACTAAAATAAAGTAGATATTTGTTTAACTTGAAATAACCTCAAAGGGAAACATAAATAATAGGCCTTAGACAGTCTTTTGATGAGGTTATTGAGCCCACAACTTTCACTGACAACCAAAACACAAGCTCCCTCATAATACACGAAGACACGAAAATAGAAGGAAATAACGTAGCAACAAGATTTACAGACACTCAACATACATTCATAGGGTTCCGTAATAAAACGGAGAAACATTATTTGTAGATACTTCCTCGGTATTACTTTGTTTGCCATTAAGAAGGCGAAGTTAATCAACCGTGGTAGTTACTAACTAGATACACAACAACCCTTTATAGGCTTCTAACGACTTGTACTAAAACTTTGGTTAAGCCATAATCTTTGTCTTGACAAATATCATTAAGGCACATATAAACTCTTACAGCGGAAATTAAGACCCCCTATCTATCGTGAACCTTTATTGAAGTGAGGAGTGTAATGATATTTATAAACATAACAATACATCACGCCTGTAATCTCCAAAGGGTGATATGTACCTGTAGCGGTATCTACAACGCCACATGTGAACAACGCGTCATACTGACGTCACGCAAAATCCTGCATCTCGCAAGCAGAGTTTACCGCGCAACTAGCATGGCCAACGTCCCGACATGAATCATTGGGCAGTTGCCCGCCAGACACATCCTCCCTTTTCTATAGAGTATGAGTGAACTTTACACCCTCTTCCTCATACCTCTATATACCTTTAGTATACCCACATTTCTCCAGTTATGTTTAAGTCCCATGCAATATATGCTGCCTATTGCTGCCCTGCAGCTCCTACTGAGAAGTTCCGGATGGAACACTTAGCCTGGGAATCGAACCCTGGACATCATACTCAGCAGTAGCGGTTGCACCGACTAGACCAACGAAGCAGTATTTATATAAACCTACCTATTATAGTAAAAGCAATATTCTTAATGTACCTGGAATGAGCGTTTATGCCGTACGGCATTTCATACAAACTTTCAAGTCCTTATTTTTCGAAATGAATGAACCGATTTTAATGAAACTTCAAACGAATAAGCAAGATACAAAGGTCTAAAAAGTTAGTAGAGAACATTTTCGAAATGTCTTATTTAAAAAAAGTTAACTGGAAATCTCTGTTTCTATGAAAAATTTAAAATCGGTCTAATTTGGCTGTAACACTATTTTTCGAAAATATTCTCTACAACTTTTTAGACCTTTGTATCCTGCTTATGCGTATGAAGTATTAAAATCGGTTCATTCATTTCGAAAAATAAGGGCTTGAAAGTTTGTATGAAATGCCGTACGGCGTAAATGTTCTTAAAGATTGTCTTCCAAACTATCAATGGAAAGCAAATTACAGCCACAAACAGAATATGCACGATTTTTCATTTTTTTCAAACTTTACATTTGGGTCCTTTGCCAAGTCGTGGAAGAATATTTAATGCCATTTTCATCTTTTTCCGTTACAGATTTTAACATTCAACTCTTCTTTTGCCATTCAAAAACTCTGAACTCTGAAAACAGCCCACGCGATAAATTCCACGTATTTTTCTTTACGTATTCTTTTTTGCTAAAAAAACCTGTTCGGATGTTTAAAAGTGCATAGCAAAATTGGCAGCTTTGACGTTTTGAGCTTCAACAAAAAATGTCGGATGAAAAGTTTTGCGAGTGTAGCTGAAATACGTAGTAAAATAAAGATAGCTACACTAGTAGGTGTTCATTATTAGTCGTCGAATCTGCACGAAAATGTTCCAACATTTCTGTATCGAAACATTATTCTAATTAATACGAAAACCCAAAACTATTTTTGAGAGTTAACATTTCACAACTGCTGCAGGGATTTTAAACTCTAGAAGGTAAGGTCGGTATGACAGGAGCTTATTGACTTTATTCGTATGTACAGACGCGCACAAGCTACCCGAAACTGTCAAATTTTCCCAATCAACTTTGAACCTTATACTTTAGCAATAAAGTTGAAAATGGACAGATTGTAGTAGCTTGATGTGCTGGCGTCGTCGGTACCATGACATTGAATCTGCAAAGTATTTTAATTTTGAAAGTAAATACAGAGATGAACTTTTTTAGGAAAGTAAACTGATGTTTGAATTACAGTTTCAAAGTTATTTTACACAGCAGCAACCAAACACCAACCTTATTGTAATGAAAATAAAGATCAGAATTATTTTGACAGATTTGTCAGTGGCAGTAACTCAGTAGTAACCTTATTAGAATGAGAATAAAGATCACTGTGATTTGGACAGTGATGCAAAATGAAATGAAAATCCACACTATAATATTATAAATGCGAGTGTGTCTGTCTGTCTAATACCTCTTCAGGCTTAAACCGCTGAACCGATTTAGATGAAATTTGGTATAGTGATAGTTTGAGTCCCGGGAAAGGACATAGGATAGTTTTTATCCCGTTTCAGCCATAAATAGTCATACAGACATCAAATAGCCATACAAAAAATAATCTCTTTTCCTTATTTCAGACTACTTATTTAACAATAGCTCGTGTCATGGAAAAAGATTAGGCAGATGGCAATGACAGTCGTGGGGCTGACGGCATAACTAGGTCCGCTTCCACCACAAGATTGCTAAATACGTTTAGATACCGCTAAACCTATGTTAAGGGGATTACAGGACCAAACCGCAAGTTTTAGACACAATAAAAGTATATGATCGACTACAGTAAACAAAATCAGAAAAATATATGATATTCTTCAGGATATATGCTAGGTAGATAGTGTATAGAAAACATAATACAACTAATTTGAAACGATAGAAAAAAATCATGAAGATACCTCTAAAAACTTTCTTTTTACAATAAAAACCTTACTAATATACACACAATCATTCTGATTTTTTGTCATATTATTCAACAAGCAACATACTAAAGCAGTAGTGTTTTAATTTTTCAGTCCAAACAATAGATTTTTTGTAAATAGATAATTGCTTCATATTTTGCAATAAATTACCAGCGTTGTGTCATCGCACTTCTCTTTCTTTTCTATGCAGTCCGACAGTGACCGCGCTTTAGGTCATGTAAGCCCCTTAAACTTCGCTGTGTTTCTGTCAATCGTTTGAAGATGACTTAGACAGAATTATCTTTTAAATATGTTTGACGTTAAACGCAAAATGATTTGTGGTGCACACCGGCCTTAGTGTACCGTCATTTGTGGAGTCCTTGTAAATGCAAACAGCCAATATTAATCCCATACAAGACCTATATACAACGCTAAACATCATCACCTAAAACAATCTACTTTAATTACTACGTCCGTAATGAGCCAACGTTTAAGTACGACATTTTCT
The DNA here is from genome assembly GCA_916614155.1 of Mesoligia furuncula. NCBI lineage: Eukaryota > Metazoa > Arthropoda > Insecta > Lepidoptera > Noctuidae > Mesoligia > Mesoligia furuncula. The sequence goes on from OU744794.1 coordinate 28,939,171, forward strand.
TGAACACAAAGTGCCAAATTTGAAGTGCCATTCAAGTTATTGACAGCGTAAAATGTAATCGTTCCCCCACATTACGATGTTTGTTATACCGGCCGGCCATTATTGAAAACGAGCTGGAGAAATTGACCGCAAACAAGTTTCCAATTACATGTTTCCCTAATAAGGGTAATCGGGTATTATTTCTTCTGACGTAATGTTACAGGGTCAATGAACTTGAGTATGATTAGGTTTTTTGTGTTATATATATTTTGCTCTTATAAGTCCTTTGAAAAGGTCTCGCTATAATTAGTCGGTAATTATTACAAGAGACCTAACCTTTTACATAAAAGCTTTACATTTATAATGTACTTATAAATACAATGTAAATTAATAAGACCTAGAGGAACTATGAACATGAAGTTGACCCTTCATGTGAGTAGAGGGCTGGCTTATTTTTAGGCCAAAGAATCAGCATTTTAGGCACTTTCTTTTACCTTTTGTGGTAGACTAATTTTATTCGTCTTCACATATAATTATATTATGTATAAAAAATCTTGTGAAACATTCTAAACGGTGGAGTTTTTTGCCCATTCTCCTCCATACGAACACTACCTTTTGGAAGGGGCGACTAGAATCAGCTCAATTTTACTGTAATTTTTTGACTTTCAAAACTGCCTTTAATGTGCCTATTTGAAATAAATGATTTGACTTTGACTTTGACTTTTGCCATTGACAGCGATGCAGACGAAGTTTTTGATGTCCAATGAGCTCTTCCCTTTTTTTATATACAATATACATGTTTACTAATTTAAACTTTGAAGCCTGACCTATTCTCAGAAGAAGAAAGAAGAAGAAGAATTCTCAGAAATATGCTGTTATTTCTCATCAAATAAATTGACATAAAATTTGATAACAAGTTAACTTGAGTGGGCTTTTCCTAACGAGGGGTGAATCCGAAACAACCCCCAGCAACAAAAGTTAAGCTCTTTACAAATTCAGTATGATATTCCATCTCGTTGTAATTCAGCAAATTCAAACAATGGCAAATATTATTACTTATCCAAAACTTGCAAATGTATTATAATATTATGCTTCCCGAAACTTTGGATCTAAACAAATAACATCAGTTTACTCAAAACTGTGTTCGCAGAAACAAAATGGCCACCTCTTCTGTCATTCACTGGAATATTTTACTAATAAACATTTTGACGGAATGTTTGTTACATAAACACATGTTATGAGGCGAGGATTTTTATTACAGATGGCTGAGTAAAAATGATTATTTTACTAGCCATCTATAACGCACAATTAGCCTATGGAAACCTTGACCATACTTAGAACCTTGTCACATTATAGGATGCAAATGGCAATGTCAAAAATAATGCTACTACAAAGACAATGGAAAGTGATTAGTTTAGTGTGACAAAGGACAAAATGATCAAAGTTTTCATAAGATTATTTTCCAATAATTTACACAGTAGGTACTAAATACTAAGGTATATAATACATGTATTAGGTCACATCAATCTTGTAAGCTTCTGTTGTGCTGAGGATTCTAAGGGTCAAACTTAAAGTCTATAGTTTCTAACTTAATCTATGTAAGTAAACGTTAACCTAAACAGTTTATAGAACTCCTAAGCTAACACATCGCGATATTGTACAGACGCCAGCACATCAAGCTACCCGAAACTGTCAAGTTTTCCCAATCAACTTTGCTTTGAACCTTATGCTTAAGCAATAAAGTTGAAAATCGATTAAAGGAATTTGACAGATTGTAGTAGCTTGACGTGCTAGTCTGTACCTAAGTAAAGGCACGTGTACTTTTAAGTTAAACACTGCCCTTATGCCCTAGGCTATTTTTCTAATACAGGGTTATTTCAAAATGGATAGCTAAACTCCGCTAAAGCGATAGGTAATAATAAAAAAAAAATGATGATTTGTTTCGTGGGTTCATTGACCACGGTTATTCTAGTCACTTGAAACACCGGTAAATTTTTGAAGTGAAAATCTTTAGGCGAAAACACCATTGAACTCGCGCCACTGTTACCGTAAGCGACACCGCGCGTGATTAAAAAAATACCCGCTTCGGACGTGTTCGGCTGTCCTCGGGATGTACTCGGTTTTAATCTGTATCCGATATGTCAGTGAATGATGGCAAAGTATTCTGTTTGTGTTTTGTTTTCACTTCTGTTGGTACTCCCGGACTGCCACTGTTTTTTTTTTTGTTTTTTTTTTAAACTTCACAGTCGTGATGGCAATCGATATCTAACACATTAAAATATAAGGAAACAGATTGTCTCAACTCATAGTTCAAGTAACAACACTGAGAGCGGTTGTTGACCTCACAAAAAATAAACAAAAATCATCAAATCTTTTTGTTTATTTATATTATCGTATCTAATTGGATATCAATACCCATCTCGTCTGTACAGTGAACAGTTTAGCTAGCCAATTTAAAATAAACCCTGTATAAGTTGTCAAAAAAGAAAACTGCGTATGTTATGAGCAGTGATCGGAATAGGTAGAGCTATTTAGGTTCATTGACCGCAAACATTGATGATATTATGGATATTCTACGGGATTCCGACTGATACTACGGGATTTTTACGGGATTTTATTGTCGCTAGAGTGACGCAATTGTTTTTTTCTCTTTCTGCGGCACTAGAAATCAATTCTTTACCCACAGTAACTTCGAACTAAACTTAACTTCGTAACTAAAAGGGAATATCCATATTATTCTAACCTATGGCAAGTACATAAAACAGCTCTACCTACACCGATCTATGTGTATGAGTAAGTGACGTTAAAAGGTAACCTCTAATTATTACAATTATTGTTAATGCATCAAGAGGTGGGCCGTGGTTAAATATTAACAGCCGCACAGGGCGATCGATCAGGTTAAGCTACGCTCGCCGCGGTTGGTTTGTGGATGGGTGACCATCTTTACATACCGTGACCCCTCCGTGCCTCGGAATGCACGTTAAGCCGTTGGTGCCGGCTGTCATTCGTGGATCTTTGACAGTCGTTACGGGTAGTCAGAATCCCGAAAATCTGACAACCAGTCTTACCAAGGGGTATCGTATTACCCAGTAACTGGGTTGTGGAGGTCAGATAGGCAGTCAATCCATGTAAAATACTGCTATTCAGCTGCATCCGGTTAGACTGGAAGCCGACCCCAACATAGTTGGGAAAAGGCTAGGCAGATGATGTTACTGCATCATACAGAGGCAAAGTCTTTGCCTATTTGCTATTTAATTGCTACCCGTTTTGACTGTCCTTTCCAAATATCAGTGGATAAGGACAGACATAGGCATCAGTTAGGAACAGGTACTAACCATACTAACATAATTTTTGGTACAATTTTCTGTTACTAACACACTAATAGTATATGATTTTGTTATTTTGTGTTGATAATTATGTAACTTATACGGAAATTCTCTGAAATAAATAATAATAATAATAAAAAAACGTTGAAAACTATAATGAGCCTTTGATTTTACACTACGTCATTTATGAATTGTCTATTTAACACGATATAATATATCCGTTATTTATACCCACTACAACAGTGTCAATGAATTCGCACAGATAGTTTTGAACAACTTTCTCTTAGAAAAACTGGCTTAGTAGACATTGGACTTATTCGCGAAATGACCTGTAGTCGTTTATGGACTTATTCGCGATATGCCTCATTCTGAAAATGCCCTATTCGTGAAATAACCTATTCTACTTTGGACTCATTCGCAGAAAGACTTATTCTTAAAAAGACCTATTCTCGATATGCCCTATTTTTGAAACTATGAATGTACTTTGTTAATTAAAGTAATTCAGAGTATTTCAGAAAGGTAAAAAAATCTTTGTCACCGATCAAATCACATTAAATTCCTTTCAGAAAAGAGCTCCAAATATTTTAACGAAAACGGTTATTCAGAACCTTCAATTTGTGACACGGTAACCGAAAACTGTCACCACCCCGTCAAACACGGCCATGGAAAATCCCTTCGACACTTTAATCCCAGTATAAAAGTGCTATTTCACAGGGAAATACCGGTTTTATGCAAGATTTATTATAGCGAGGTGGCTCAAGCGAATCGCCCTGGTCCTTATATTAAAATTATGAATGAAACTACCCATTCATTTTTGTAGAATGGAGATAAAACTGTCCTGCTCTCATACTGTTCTTTGTTGAAAATATTGCGACGTAGAGCTGTTTGCCGTCGTGTTGGTAAACATAACTTTATAGTTCTGAGTTCTGGAGCGGTAAACAGATCTATAAAACTGAGAGGTCTTTGAATTGTTGATTATAAACTACGCAAAAAACTATCTGATGGGAAAGTACTGGCAACTTTTAATATGCTGATTTTAGATATTAAATAACCCAGACGTTCGTTAACCTCTAAACGTTGCTGGTAAACCTACAATTGACGACTGTGTAAGACCAAGACTTTTGTGATCTATTATACTACTTAAGATATATTATACATAGAAGCTGTTGGTGTACCTGATAAATAAACCTCTGCTTATTAATACTTCATCATCTGCCTAGCCTTTTCCCAACTATGTTGGGGTCGGCTTCCAGTCTAACCGAATGCAGCTGAATACCAGTATTTTACATGAAGCGACTGCCTATCTGACCTCCACAACCCAATTACTGGGTAATACGATACCCCTGGTAAGACTGATTGTCAGACTTTCGGGCTTCTGACTACCCGTAACGACTGTCAAAGATCCACGAATGACAGCCGGGACCAACGGCTTAACGTGCTTTCCGAGGCACGGAGGGGTCACGGTATGTAAAGATGGTCACCCATCCACAGACCAACAGCGGCAAGCGTAGCTTAACCTGATCGATCGACCTGTGTGGCTGTATATTATTTAGCCACGGGCCCCTCTATAAATAATAATAATAATACTTATTTACCTTTAAGTTTTACTAAACTAATCTCTGATTGCAACATTGCGGTGTATCTCATAGCACATGGTCATGACATTTGGGCATTTTCAGTTACTCAAATAAAGTCTGTCGACCGGCCTACACAATACAAATTCTAAAATGATATAGCAAGGTGACTATATCGTTTAAAATGTGTGTGTGACACCACATAATTTATTTTATTTCTAGTTTTGAGAAAACACACTACACAACAGTTAAACTACTAACTAACTATAATTTTTAGCTACTTATGTATCAGACCACCAAATCAAACAATCCTAGTTTTTCTGTTAACCTTTGCATGATAACAAAAACACTAGGACACATATCAAACTGCCTTACATGTCATCTAATAGAAAATTGTCCTTTCTACTCTTCTCAATATCTTCGCCATCTTTTAAGGATTCATCACCTTCCTTCCCAGGGTATATCCTCAACACAACAGAAGCCGTCTAATCACAAACAGACTCACCACATCAATGATCTGCTGTAGAGTGAGGCCGAACCTCACCTCCAGCGGCTCGCTTTCGTTGGCGACCGGCCGCTCCAGCGTGTTGTAGTTGGCGAGCAGAGCGTTCAGAAGACGCTTCTCGTGAGGACCTTGCTCCGATACTGTGGGTGTAGAAGATAGATATGAGTTAAAGAAAAAATCAATAGGTATTCATAGGACTGTTTCGTACATTTCTGTTTAGGATAGTGGAGTGGTTCTTGCCGTAGAACGTTTTGTTAAACAAAAGTAAGAGAAAACGGGAGTTAAAAAGGGGGGGGGGGTTAGGAGTAGTTACGATTAGTGGACGAGAGACAGAGGCTGTAAATGCTCAGTGGCCATTAGTGAAGTATATGTATGGACTATTGTAGATTGATTCTGATGATAAAGTTAGAAGTTGAGTCATAATAAGAATCCGAAGGAAAAAGGGGAATGTGGCTCCAAAGCTAATAGAAAATGTAAGGGAATCAATAAGGCAACATCAAAGGAATTTTAAGTAAGAACATTAAAAAGAATTAAATAAGGATCGGATATTTTTGTAAAGGAACACAAATTATGATTGACTTAAAGTATTTTGAAGTCGAAACGTTTACAAAAACACGATCAAATGGAATCAAAAACATCAAATAAAATAAGACTTCAATTTAATAACGTTTAACATTAAAGAGTAAAATCCGTCGGTGAGAGCTGAGGTGTGTTGTTACCGTAATTTTAACCTTAAATTCGTCGTTTTAGAACTTACTTTCAATCACACGTGCCTGAAAAAGAGCAAACATCAAACCTAAGTACAATAATACGGCTGAATATTCGTATAATTGGAATACAAACATGTTTATGAAGATTTCTGCGTCAGGAATATTCAGGACATATACATATAGTTATAAATATTTATAAGGAATACGTCGACACTCTCTACAATAGTTGTATTACAGTCCCGAAAAAACCTATTTCCCATCAATATACGACAGCACTGCTTCCTTTAATACAATTGTATAGAATAGGATACGAGGAACTTCTATTTATTGGAAGAACTAATTCTATATCTCCATATTTATCTGAATAAAGCAAAGAAAGAGACACTGCAGAGAAATAGATAAAGCTCATTACAATAAATCCAACTGTTTAGAAAAATAAAAGGAAAATTTCCCAAAAGCCGTTGATTTTTCAACACATCCATCTAGCTTTCACAATAAATAAAAGTCTTTGAAACAAAGGCATCCAATAACTTACGAGACGAAAAGAATTAAGAGCGAAACAGACCATAATTTTTCACAACAAATTGGACAAATCCCTATAGTTCAGCGGCCGAGAACTACGTACATCTGCCACGGGAATAACGACTGGATAATCCTGTCTACGCACCTGAACCTTTTAAAACCACAAAGGCACCTTAACGTCAAATGCATAAAGTCCATTTTCGCAACACAGAAGAAGCTTACAAGAGTCCGGCTCGAAGGATCAGCAATAAACACTCATTTTAGGGGCTTACAATGCTCTTATACCTACGTGATGCAAGAAAGCCAGTGTGTGACAAGTATAACGCGCTCGTACGTCGGATTAGTGCTTTAGAAAAGGATAGATGTAAGTGCTCAGTTGCGCGCAAAATCAGGTAATTTATTTTCTTTGGTATCTCCAGGTCTCGAGAGGATTTCAGTATGGTCTAATAGTTTTTGACTAGTATATATCTTGCTCGTTCTTACGTTAGTTAGCTTTATACTGGATTGGGGATGCTCACTTCAATAGAAATTCGTTTACTTGTTACTTTGTTTGGTTGTTTACTGAAATCATATAGGCCATGGACGTCGACGGACAAACTTTAATCATAAATTCATCACATGATCCTATCCCAACTAGCGTGGAAATTTTTCGTCAGTTATCTAAAAAAATCTGCTGTTTCATACAAAAGTTTCATACAAAATACCTACGCGGTCAAAATGTATGGAACACTATTTTTTTTTTTTTCAATAACCGACGAAAACTTTTTAACGATTCAAGTATTTGATCCTGGACCCGTCAGGAGTCCAGAACAGGTTACCGTGGTCGTCGATGGGGATGCCATCCTGTAATTACAATTTCAGTCGTAAGTGATGAGAAAATTGTCCGTCACATCGGAACTCATAGGGGCAATTGTCCGTTACATCGGAACTCAGAGGGGCAATTCTCGGAATTCTAAGAACGTTCACAGTCTGCTAAGTTTGAGACTTAGCAGACTTTCTGTCAAAAATACCTCTTAATTTCTCTAAATTTTTGACTAGTTTATGACATTTGTTTGTCGCCGATATGAGACTGCGACTAGATTTCGATCGTTTTAATTACGAGAATTGGCCGTCAGATAAATATATGAAGCTTATTAACATCAGCATATTTTGTAAAGTAAAATTCGTCAATATGAATTGAATTATAATTATTTATTTGTAAAACATAGGTTAAAGGTCAAGGTCATAAATGATAATTTATATGTTGCGGCATGTTTTGCCATTAATGACATACAAATACGACTAGAGTTCTCGATAATGTGAAATATTAAACTTTTGTTTTTATAATTGAAAACAATTGTATTTATAATGAAGTCAATCACAATATTTAACACATTGCAATAAGTCGACTATATTATTAGTTTAATTAATTAAATTCAACCGAATATTTTGCACCCAATTACTGAAATAGCGATGTTCGAAAAGTGTTAATTGGTAGCTCAATATGTGGTTTTATTTTCATTTACTTTCCGACTGAAACTATTTTTACTACATACATAGTTAGATTGGGCATCATTGAAATTGAAAAAGGATAATCTCAAAAACGTTTTTTTTTTACTTAATTTATGTTGTATCAACAGTTTTAATTTCGTGCCAATATTTATTATTTATTTATTTAATACTTCAAGCACATAAATGTACAGAGGCGGACTTAATGCCATAGGCATTTTCTACCAGTCAACCATGCCATGCCATTGTGAGTATTAATCCTCGATAACACTTTTGATCTTTAAAAGAAGTATAAATATGTCGCATCCGGTCATTCGTTTGAATATTCGGAACGCTAACGCCATCTGGTGGCGCTTGACATAGTCTAGTTCGTGGGAGTCGACGACAGCTCGACAGAACGATGTGGAGCTCTTGGACATTGGACATCGTACGAACAACATGTGCTCAGAAACTGCCTTGCGTTCCGTATTTAGCTGTATCGTGTACCTACAGTGTGTCATTTGCTAGTGTGATTTAATTGTTCGTGAAATTATAATCTGATTTGAACTGCAAACGGTTTTTCTATTGCGCAATAACCAACACTACCCAACAGTACGCCCACCACAGTAATTAAAATATGGCTGATAATAACGAGACACATGCATACCTTCTCCGTCAAATATAAACATCATAACATCACGCTTGCATTCCCCAAAGGGTTAAACAGAGCAGCCAGTTATGTTTGAGTCCCATGCAATAGGCGGCGAACCTATTGCCATCAACTGGGCACTAATCCAGACTCCAGGCTGCTACTGAGAAATTCCAGATAGGAAAACCCAATAACACTTTGCTCGAACCGGGAATCGAACCCAAGACCTCCTCCTCCTGCTCAGCAGTGGCCCTTGCGACTACTAGACCAACAAAGCAGTTAAATAAAAGCTACGCTTGCCGCGGTTGTTCCGTAGATGTGTGACCATCTTTACATACCAAGGCCCCTCCGTGCCTCGGAAAGCACGTTAAGCCGTTGGTCCCGGCTGTCATTCGTGGATCTTTGACGGTCGTTACGGGTCGTCAGAAGTCCGAAAGTCTGACAACCAGTCTTACCAAGGGGTACCGTATTACCCAGTAACTGGGATATGGAGGTCAGATTGGCAGTCTCTCCATGTAACATACTGGTACTAAGCTGCATCCGTTTAGACTGGAAGACTAGGTAGATGATTAATTGATACCAACCTGTCTAGTTGAAAGAAACTGTATTAGGTGTTAGCACCATTAAGTACCAACATTATTAACATCAGTATCTCAACTATTAAATCCATAACATACGGCCTACTTAACCACAAATTCTACTTGTAAGAAAACGATACGTGAATTTCATCCATCTTCTAAACTCTTAAGTTAATCCCGCCTCTAAATTATTCGTCTAATATGTGTTCCAAACTAACTACATTATAGGGTAGCCTTAGTGATTACATCACTAACGGGTTGGTACGAGAGTTATACTGTTATGGGGGTATGATTAAGCTGGGTTTTGGAGTATTATACAAGCATCAAATTAAAACAGCTTCAACGATACTTGGACATTCGGAGTCGCATCCTGGGCAGTTTGCCCGCTAACATCTTGCTGACTGCTTAATATTGGTAATGTTGGCAATATTGGTGATATTGGTATTATTGGTAATATTGGTTTTATTGGTAATATTGGCAATACTGGTAATATTGGTAATACTGGTAATATTGGTAATAAGGATAATATTGGTTTGTAACTGCCTCGTTGCAAGCGCAACTGCTGAGCGTGGGGTCCTGGGTTCGATTCCCAGGTTGAACAAAGTGTTATTTGGTTTTTAATTAGGAATTTCTTAGTATCAGTCCGGAGTTTGGATGTTGGCGGTTTAATACTCCCGTGCCTCGGAAAGCACGTAAAGCCGTTGGTCCTGCACCTGATTTCTCACCGGTCGTGTCGGATTGCCGTCCCATCGGACTATGAGAGTAAAGGAACAGAGAGTGTACCTGTGCTTACGCATGTATAATATTAGTTAGGATTAATATTAATAATATTATTATACCTAATATTAATTAATATTGATATACCTAATATTAATTAATATATAAAATATTAATAAAATAAATATTATTTATTATATAGTTAGTATTCTATAATAACAAATATAATCCAAATTAGGATTTATTATTCAGTAGGTTAAAAAATTGCGAGATTCTGATATCCAAATCATTGGTAATAACTTATAATCTTAACAGGACACCAAAGTGAACGAAGTGCTCTTAAATAAATTGAACAAAAACAGAATTATAAATTCAATTACACCCTAACAAATTAAATGAACAAGCCACAATTCTACTTAAATCACCAAAAAGTTACCGACAAAAAATGGCAACAAAAACTGAAATCCCCATTCCCATGTAAACGGAGGCGAACTCCAGTTAATATCTGTAATAACGAATTAAATTCAAATTAGGATTTACAATTTAGTAAGGTTAAAACATTGCGAGATTCTGATATCCAAATCGTTAAATGGTAATAATCCTGACAGGAACAGGACACGAAAGTGAACGGAGTACTCTTAAATAAATTGAAAAAAAAAACAGAAATATAAATTCAAGTACACCCCTAACAAATTAAATCAACAAACCACACAATACACTACTTACATTACATCACCAAAAATTTACCGACAAAAACTGAAATCTCCACTTTAGGTTTAAAACTATCACGTAAGCAGCAATAATCTCTATCTACGTAGCACCCGACCGAGCGACGTGCGGTTAGGGGCGAGACATAAGACAGACAGGTTAAAAGGTCCACTTCAAGACGTAATAGCCAATTTAGACACGCAATATCGGATTGCGAATACATTTTAGCAAGAAATCGTCCAGCCATCGAAGGCTTTGTTCAGAATATGTTGGTTTGTGAATTACAAGCGCAGCAGGCTCACAAATCTCTCCGGTTTATAGATCTGAAATGAGATCGCATATTCTTAAGAAATTGCCAATTCATCGTCAGACAATTTCGTCCCTTTTTTCTGCACTCGAATTTAATGACAATTCATCGTAATTTTCCCCAAATTTTTGTTACGTGAAATGTATGTGGATCTTCATAAAAACGACTTCTTCCTCTAAAATTGCTAATTTCACTAAAGTGTGTCAGCTCAGGACTGACTTAGCTATTCTCATAATACTGCCTTATCAGTAGCGTTCATAAGTTCCTTTAACTACATGTATCAAAGCACACAAAACATCGTGGTACATTCCTAAACATGAGCACATTGTGTCACTTCCAGCTCAACTTCAAAGCTTATCCTCGAGTTCACCGCACACTGAACATTCTGTACACCACCTTACGTAGTGACGGTACCTAATCCATTCAGGGATTAGCGCTTCCAGCCGCCCTCGTAAACTTGCCGCGGTTTACCTCGCCAGTATTGAATGAATAGTTGCTGAATTATAGCTGGAGTGACGGCCATATTGGTGGCGAGCACCCTTTTCAGATTATGAGCGATTTTGGGAAGGAGAAGATCCGAGGTTCGTTATTGTTTAATAGGAATTTAGGTTGTGTGCGTATAGGATGGTGGAACGAATTTCGTCTAATAAGTGCTTGTTCACGTAGGAACGCGCGGGCGCGGTGACGGGTGCGCGCGCGGTGCACTTGATTTGCCGCACCTGCGTTTTGTGAACACTTGCATACTTTGCTGTGTGTTTGAGATTTCGTGATCGCGCCCGCCACCGCGCCCGTGAGTCAACGTGTTTAAGCACTAAAAATATGATTTGTATCCATACTAATATTATAAATTCGAAAGTAACTCTGTCTGTCTGTATGTTACCTTTTCACGCTTAAACCACTGAAAGGATTTCCATAAAATTTGGCAGAGAGATAGATTGCATCCCGGGACCTTCCCCGGGATACATAGGATAGTTTTTATCACAATATTCCCACGGGATCGACACTTATGCGGGTGAAACCACGGGGCGCTGCTAGTTAGGTCATAATTATAAATGTGTTTTTCGGCTATAATCGTTCATCCATAAACACTATATGTATGTGGGATTACCATTGATTTTCACACGTAACATGGACAATTTATTTCTTAATGAAATTGAATTAAAATTACAATTAACCTGTCACCCAAATCACAATTTTAAGGTTGCTTGGCAACCATTGATCCGTCTCTAATTTATATTTTTGTATACGCAGCGCCAAATTCACTTTTTACGCTCCGTCGTACATTGTATTACGCATTTTATTATTCAATTGCCAAGTTTTGTTGGGGTTGGCAACTGACAGAGTGGTGCCAAGTACACTCGGGCAATATAAATGTCAGCCACGAGGCGAAATTTTTAAATAATTTCATAAATATGACTGTAAAAAGCTGTAATGTAAATATGCTTTTGCATTGACTTATATATTATACTATTGCAATCATTGTGCTTGTGGAAATGGAAATGTGAACGTTTTGTCACAAATGTTTTATGACTATGGTAGTATTATAATAGGTACGCTATTTGTTTCCTGAGTACTTAGGTAGTACCTATTGCTTCATATGCATACATAAAACTTATCCACTTCCACAATGGCTGAATTCAGGTTGAATATGTTGAGAAATAATGTCACTGTAAAACAATATCCATACTAATACTAATATTATAAATTCGATGGTAACTCTGTCTGTTTGTCTGTCTCTCTGTCTGTATATTACCTTTCACGGCTATACCATGAACGGATTTCGATAAAATTTGGCAGAGAGATAGATTGCATCCCAGGGAATGACATAAGATAGTTTGTATCGACATACCTCGCGGGCGAAGCCACGGGCGGAAGCTAGTATGAATATAAATATGAAATTAAATACTGACATGACACACAGACGTATTTTTATTTCTTTTATTATGAAACAAGTATTATTTTTTCAACACACACACACCCAACCTCACTTACCAACATACTTTCTCCTAAAAACAAGATGGCTACCTGTCAAACACCCATTTCCCGCCAAAACTCATTATTCCGCAAATAATCACGTTACACAGCTAGTTAGCAGGCGGGGCTGTAACTAGAAACTCTGTTGGCAATCATCGTAATCTAATCCCTTCAGGAACAAAGGCAATGTCTGCGCAATTTATTTGTACCTACCCGACCCTCGGAATTACTTGAAATTTTGAAGACAGTAATAAGATGTCTGTACTGTCGTGTGAATGGAGGGTGTATGTCGTGAATAGTAGCGATAAAGCTTAGGAATGTAACTCTGTTCTGTAGAGTAGATAATACTCGTATAGTTCATGATTTTCCTTTGTCAGGCCCTTGTGTCCTAGTAAGCTGTTATGTGATAGTTGTTCTAATTTATTTTTGTGTATAAGTTGAGCAAGTTTGCCTCCCGTACATTGTCGTTGACTTTGGCTAGTGTAGAGAAGAAAGCAAAACAAAACCGGTCAAGGGCGAGTCGGACTCGCGCACCAAGAGTTACATGTAAATAGTTTATCACGAGTTTTTTTTATGTACCTAACTACAAATTTACGGTTTTCGAATTTTTTCCTTCACTTGTGCTACAGGACCTTGCTTTGATTCCTTTGAGAGTGTCGAAATATACGTTTTTTGCGGCACAAAAAATTAACAATTTTGTTTTTTTTTCACAGCTTCAAGGGACCGCAGACCTAAGTATATTTTATAATTTCAACTTGATACCTCCACGCGTTCCCAAGGTAAAGGCTCTTGACAGACAGACGGACAACAAAGTGTTCGTATAAGGGTTCCATTTTTTCTCTTGAGGTACGGAACCCTAAAAAGTTGTATGATACCTATGAAAGGACAGTATTATGTTAGAAAGAGAGAGGGAGGCCTTTGCCCTTCAGTAGGACAATACAGGCTAGTTAGATTAGATACCTATGTATCACACAACTTTTTTTGGAGTGAAAACTTCTTTATTTTTTTTTTTATTCAGATAACAGAGATCCATTGCGTTAGTAACAATAGTCTTAACCTGTGTTAGTACTTAATTAATAACACCGACAATGTACAGGCCGCCGCGGGCTTTAGCCGCATTCGGCTATTTTTGGGATGGGAAAAAACCATTGAACTCGCGACACTGTTACCGTAACCGACACCGCGCGTGTTGTTTTTTTTTTATAAGACGATTTAAAAAAATACACACTTAATTGTTCAAGTTTTCACTTCTGCCGGCACTCCCGGAATGCCACTTTTTTTTGCGCTAACACAACTTCGGAAAATGCATGCCATCTTGGGAAAAGGGACCAGCGAATTAAACAATTAACCTCTAGTATAGTTACCGGCACGGATCTTGAGCGCTTGAGTGTTATTTACGAGATATATAAATTCATAATAATAATATTATTTAATATTATGTTTTATTTTGCCATAAGTATACGATGCGCAAAGCGATCCCCACTCTACCGCCGAGCGCTCAAGATCCGTGCCGGTAACTATAGCCAATTTAACCGAGCATATTACACTTCAGTCTTCAGTCGTCTTTCTTCCTTGAGGAAGAGTTCTGGCCGAAGGGTGTTGTGTACCGCCGCGCCGGTTTCGTGGCGGGCTACATGACACCAGTCAGCGAAACACGACGCAGACACTTCGTGTGCTTTAGTTTGTTAGTGTAATTATAATGTGTGTATGTATTTATAGTATTTTTAAGTTATATTCATATTGTATTGTATGTGTTTTATATGGGCCTTGATGCCTGAAATAAATTAATCTAAATATATAAAACTCAAAGGTGACTGACTGACATAGTGATCTATCAACGCACAGCCCAAACCACTGGAGGGATCGGGCTGAAATTCGGCATGCAGGTAGATGTTATGACGTAGGCATCCGCTAAGAAAGGATTTTGATAAATTATACCCCCAAGGGGATAAAATAGGGGATGAAAGTTTGTATGCAACTTTGTCAATTTTAAACCGATCGGGCTGAGACTTCGCATGCATATAGCTACTATGACGTAGGCATCCCCTAAGAAAGGATTTTGATAAATTCAACCCCCATGGGGATAAAATAAGGGATGATGGAGGATGTAAATGTATTAGTATTTTTTTAATAATACTTAACGCGAGCGAAGCCGCGGGCAAAAGCTAGTAATCAATAATAATAATACTTCAGTAAAAATGTCAATAAAGCCACATTCATCGTCTTACATTAAGACTTTTCGAACATCAAAGCCCGCTATTCATCGCCTTGAATCAAAGCGTAATAGCCTCTTAATCCTGATACGGTAAGTACCTGGCACCATGCCCACGAGTGCCACATAGCCTTGTTCCCCCAGTTGTCTCTTATCTCCCACTCGCGGACACTCGCGAATGCTTGAGCTACTCGCACGAAGTTTGTTGAGCTAAAGTGAGCTCTTTACATTCTTCTCAAGCACTTTGGAATTGAAAAATTTCTGCGGAATCGAATGAATCGAACGCTCGTGGTCGAGATAGGTTATCTGTTTAAGATTAATACAATGTGCAGCTTTTGCCCATGTCTTCGCCCGCGTGGAAAAATTATCCGATGGATTTGTACAGACGTCTTTAATAGATTTTCAACCTTATCGTTAAAGTATAAGGTTCAAAGTTGAATGGGAAAATTTGTCAGTTTCGGGTAGCTTGATGTGCTAGCGTCTGTACTACCGGGGTAAAAAGAATCTCATGCAATAACCCATGTCATGGTCTAATCTGCGTTTGTGATGATGTATGTGACAAAAATGTAAACAAATATGAGTTTAAGGAAAAATAACTTTAAATCCTACACAATAAAGTTCAGTTTACGCTACAACTTCAAACATTTTTATAACTTTTTCAATAATGCTAGTCACTCTGAAATCAACTGAATTACCATAAAAGTAAAGTTGGTATTTGTGTAACTTGAAATGATATTAATTTAAAACATAAGTTTGAATACACTTTACCAGTGTGTCAAATTAAAATTCCGTCCTAATCCGTTTCGTGTATTCCCGTTGTCCTCGTAATTCCGTTCAGCCCATAAGTCGTGAAAAGGTGACAGACAGACAGTTTTACTTTCGCATTTTTAAAAACAGTAAGTTAATATAGTACATACTAGCACCGCTCCGCGGTTTCAGCCATAAGTGTTGATCCCGTGGGAATATCGGGATAAAAACTATCCTATGTCCTTCCCTTGGATGCAATCTATCTCTCTGCCAAGTTTTATCGAAATCCGTTCAGTAGTTTAGGCGTGAAAAGGTAAAATACAGACAGACAGACAGAGTTACTTTCGAATTTATAATATTAGTATGGATTTATTTGAAAGAGGAGTAGGTACCTTTCATATAACTTGAGAATTGAGTGAGTTTCTTGAATTAGTATGGATGTATTTGAAAGTGGATTAAGTACCTTTCACATAACTTGAGAATTGAGTGAGTTTTACCCACAAATTACAGACACAAGTAAGGTCAACTTTGATAAAAGCAAGCTTGGGCTATTTATATCCACAACATTCTTAACCAATCTTTAAAATAAAAAGAACGTTATTTGGCTTTGTAGATAGAGTGTATGTATAGCATTCAGACAAAAATCACTTAATGATGTGGCCATATGTAATCGGATTGGATTTTATAGGTAATATAATAATAATATAATATAATAATATAATGTATTTTTTTTATGTAGCATAAAAAGACAAGACCCAAAAGCTATTCACAAAAACAACAGTAAATTGACGAATTGAACAGGGACTTTTGTCCATCACTAGACAACACTCCAGCATAGCTAAATTCCAGATTTGACCTCTGAATATACTCGAACTCAAAACAAATATTCGCCTTCTTGAATCATAGAATGCGTAAATAAGATTTATAAATCCACTGCCGTGCAGTGACCTCAAAGCCTTAGAGCAAATAACGCACTTAAAAGGCAGGCTTCGGCGCTCTAAGCCAATCTGACGTGGCTCCGATAAGTCACGGCACATCGGCTCGGCTGCCGACGCCCTGCACGAACGCGCGACGTACATTCGAACATTTTTTTAAACGAAAATACAACTATAGCGCTATCTTTTGGCGCGTGGCCAAAATCACAACTACCGTCGCCATCTTGTTTTTTCAATACATGTCAATGTCATTCAGGCGCCAACACATCGTTCTAGCAGTCAACATCTTCCTGTCCTTGTCTCATGTTACTTGAGGTCGACGCGACAGGTTTTTTCTTCCATTCGCCCCTGTTAACCAACACGCTATCATTCACTCCCTTCTCTTTTATTTCATTCCTCTTACAATCCATCCATCAATGTGAGTGTACCATAGCATTTTAGTATAGACTCCTTCAACAAGAACTGGGGGCCTAAACAGGCCACTTTGGCAGAATCATAAAAGGATAACATTATGAATCATAATATGGCGAAGACAGCCCGTGTTTTTCTTTTTTCGCTGCACTACGTAGGTATAATCAAAGAGATTGGGACTGGATTTGGATTGGATTGATTGGTATTTTAGAACAGACAAAAAAAATAACTGAAAAATCCTTCACCAATGGGATTTGATACGATTAACTTAACAGTTAACTGTCCATTATGTTATTCTTTTATGATTCTAACAAAGCGGCCTCTTAGGCCCCCAGGTTCTTAGCAGCTTTCAACAGAGAGAAGTGGAAAGAGAGTAGGGAGGCCTTTGCTAATAATAATAAGGCGAAACGAGTATTTTCAATTTTAAAATCGTTCGTATTTACATTACGTTCACTCCGCTTGTTCGCGCTGGCCCCACCGGCCTGCCCGCGGCTGTCGCTTGCATTGTCTGCTAGAATCAATGTTGTTCCTACGTACCACTGCGAATGGTAGTGATTCTAAGTTGAACTTCTCTGAAAACGTGAGTAAATGGATTCTCGTTGGCTTTTTCACAAGTCACGGCGATTTCGTAGTTTTTAAAAATGTTTTCGGTGTAAACATAGAAGAATTTACGACGTATTTTTATGGGACCTGTAAACCGTAGCTTTTAAAAACCTATTTAATGTTCATCGCCATTTTTTAACCGCTTAAGAAAAATTGGAAGGGTATCTTCCAAAAAGATTGTTTACATTTTTATCCCACAAAAATGAGAGCCCGCATTTTAAATTGAGATTTCATATCCTTTAAAATTCTCAAGCAGCTTAGAACATTTTGATGCCACATTTTACGAAAAAGCGGGCATCTTCAAAGTACAATAAGTTCAAGCTTACCCGCTATTGCTTACATTAGGCGCAATAAAGTAGCATCAGACCGCTAATCTACACCCGCTGTGGCGCTGCACCGCTTGCAGTGCTGATATTAATGCTAGTATGGATTAATTTAAGCGCTGTTTTCGCTTTATCGACGTTGGTTTTAATGTTGCGTGTGAAGTTTTCGGTTTTATTTTGGTAAAAAAATTGCAGGATGTCGGTTGCTGATTTTTTTTCAATGGATATTCTTTTTATATTATCCAATAGGCGAGTTATCTTGTTGCATATTGTTCGACACCAAGACATTGTTCTTAAATGGCGTTTATTGTTTAAAACTGTCATATGCTTTTCAAATTTGTCTCATGAAAACACGAGTTTCCAGATAATTTGTTCCAAGAGCCGAATTCCAACCTTCAAACATCCACAATATTTCAAATGCAACTGCCACATCTTTTCAAATTCACATACTAAGCCAAACGAACATTGAATGTCACCCAACCGTAAGAGAAACACATACTCTTCGATGTCACTACGAATACAAAACACATAAAAGTACATAAAGTGTAGGAAAACACGTAAAAACATAGGATTTATATCTTTGTTTACTATTACTAGTTCAGAAAGTTAAGGCATTTGGGTAACGCATTTTTATATACAGTTGCGTTCAGTTGGAGAACCTATTAGTAAAATTGTAACGCATGCGTATAAAATGTTCATATAAAAAATGTGTAGCTGTAACAAAATACATGTATTTTATGTTTATGTCGTTTCCTCATCTCCTTTTATTGTCCTTTATCTACTTACTAGTAGCGCCACGCGGTTTTACCCGGATATATTCCGATCCCATGGGAATATCGGGATAAAAAGTATCCTATGTCTTAAGCCTGGTTATAAACTATCTGGGTGCCAGATTTCATCCAAATCCGTTTAGCCGTTTGTGCGTGAAGAAGTAACAAACACACTAGTAATTAATACAGCTGCTATTTTGTTTTTTTTTTGTGGCATTATAATTTCTAATTTGATTTCTTAGAATCTAAGTCCAGATTGTTGTTACTTCAGATGCTTAGAAGCTTAACAGGTTCACGGACCATAATGTAGACATAATACTTAGTTAAACAATCAACATTATTAATAATTATTATGTGATTCATGGCACAGGGAATGGGTTAAGAAGTGAAGTCTAATAAATCTAGACTATTTGATGAGTTATTCAGAGGAGCAATTCTCGTAATTTTAAGAACGTTCACAGTCTGATCTCAGTCTCAATCTGTCAAAAATACCTCTAACTTCCCTACATTTTTGACAAGTTTGTGACATTTGTTTGTCGCTGAGATGAGACTGCGACTAGATTTTGAATGTTTTTTATTACGGGAATTGGTCTTGGAGCCAAAAACCCGGTCTGTCTTCGCCATATTATGATTCATAGTGTTATCCTTTCATGATTCTGCCAAAGCAGCCTTTTTAGGCCCCCTGATCTATAGTGAACAGAAAGAACCGAATTAAAATTTAAAAAATGTCTCGTCAACTAACATAAACAAGCCATAATTCACCAAATCGACTGTAAGTAGGCCTACCAAAACAGAAGCGACGATAATTTATTCACTTACCGATAATAGAATACATAATAATAAAAATGGATGGCAGCAACGGGAAAATATCGGAAATATTGTACGTCGCCGACATTGCTAATCTATTGTGGCAGGCGTCGAATTGACGGATTAAACCGGCTTATCATTGAATTATTTTCCTCGTGGACTGTTCGTAATGAAAAAATGTATAATCGGAAAAGAGGTTTTCTTTGAGGTCACAAACGGATTCATTCTCCGTAAAAAAATATACACTTTGACCACGAGGTATGCCATGTATAGTGCTACAAGGATCTTTTGGTGAGTTGACGCTGACAGGGTGGCGCTGTTGGTAAACACACAAACATTTGTTCAATTGTTTTGTGAAATGTATTGAATAAACGAGATGGCGGCGTTAGGCTGGTTTTAGAGTCACGCTGACAGCTCAGCGCGTAGCTTGTCAGCGCTGAGGTTCAGCGCGAGACGTTTCAGTATCGTGCTGATCACTGCGGAGTACAGATTCGTCGATTCGTCATGACTGTTCACGCTGACGGCGTCCGCTAGGCTCGACACTAGAACGCTCACTGAAGACAGAGGCGCGCGTGCGTTGGTCAGCGCCAACGGCTACGCGGCGCCGATGCGCGACGCGTACGGCCGCTGAACCGTCACCGCTGACCAACGCACGCGCTGATAGACTACGCGTTATTCTAAAACGCTTCCTAGAAGTCCATAGGTTTCGGCTTTCAGCGCCGACGGTCGGCGTGCGGTCAGCGCGACTCTAAAACCAGCCTTAGTTCCGATTTTGGCCACGCGCCATTATACATAGATTGCTTCGTATACTCGTATGTTGCACTTAATGCCGTTAGCAGTTATGATATAATATCTATAACTAATCTTTTTTGTAAGTATCAAAATCAGACGATCGTATATAAATGTTTAAGCCCCTTGATGATTTTTGATCACATGACACACCATTCGTGAGTGACTCTTCCATTTCAATACATACAATTTAACGCTAAAAGCCCCGGATACGATGTACATAATTGAGTGCTTCAATACAAAATCGATTCACTCATTTCCTTCTACCGTTCAAACAGCCAGCCAATCTTTAAACCTGCTCAAATATTCGTCTAACCCCCAAACGCTTCAATATTGGGCTCCACTAAATCAACAACACAACACGCAATAGTGGTTGAACAGGCGGGGTACATTCGACCCCGCTAACATGGACTAGAAAGGGTTAATTAAAACGTCCGCCACCGCTTTCTAAACTGTTAACAGAGTTAACTGAAGCAAGGGCTGAGTACAGGGACGGCTTTTGGTTTGAGTGGGCCCCGAATTGTACAAAAAACATGAGAAAGTTCAAGCCAGTTTGAACACGTCGTAATTAATTTCGGTTCCCTTTTAATTACTGCTAATTAAAGCGATTTGTCAGTAAGGTTTAAGTAAATTAATTTAAAAGCTTGCTAAGCCGGAAGTCGTAAAATGTGCTGATGTGGCGAGAACTATTGTAATATTTTAACATTTCAGGTATCCTATCTACTTTTAAGATGAACCACATAAAAATGCCTTATAAAAAACATTATAAGTAACATTATATGTTTGTATCTGCATGGTTGACTAGTAGAAAATGCCTATGGCATTAAGTCCGCCTCTGTACATTTATGTGCTTGAAGTATTAAATAAATAAGTAAATAACAATATTATGAAGAAAAATGGTTTATGTAAAGTAACTGAAGTAGGTAATAATTCCAATATCTAGACGGGTTAAATATCACGAGTCAATAAAAAACAATAGTTAAATGGATTTTATTCGTTTATTAAATCTTTGCCACCCATGCACCCTTTATTTCTTCTTACAACACCTTTGCACCCACTACATTACATATATCTTACATGAGACAACAAATGCTACCTTTCCTTAGAGTGCGGCCCTGTATTCCAGTTGTCAAATGAGTTGGAGACAAGTTAGTAGTGGAGTGCACCTGTACCCGGCGGGGTACGGCGGTACCCCTCGGTAAATAGTTTTTAGATTAGTTGGTATTGTTTCACGTGTACCGCTGGTATTGGTATTGGAGCTCTAGAGTATTTGTTGGTAGATAGGAAATGGTGGGGTTTTCTTTTTAGAGAAATAGTTTTCCTTTAATAAAGATTGGTCCTTGGCAGCTCTGGGCAGAGAGAGGTGGAAAGAGAGTACCGGGGCCTTTGCCCAGCAGTGGGACATTAATGGCTAAAAGTAGTTGTGTTCTTGAGAAACTTTAACGAGAAAACCGTATAGGTATTTAGAGGCTGTGTTTTACAATGTGACTGGCAAGGAATTAAAGGCGGACACCCGAGAAACAGGCCATGTCCTAGTGTATAGTGGATGAAAAGAGTTTCATAAAATCAAACATTTACTTAGCCTGATTTCTATAAGGATCTAAGTAACTTAAGTAATGCATTGTTAACCCTTTTTCTCTCCTTATGTATGAGGCTTATGAAATAAATTAGGTATTATTTATATTATTATCCACATATACATATGTATTATTACCACCGATATCCAGGGATATGGCATGGAGGCGTGGCGCGTGTCGGCTCGTTAATAGTCGTTAATAATTTATGATTATTACCAATTGGAACCGTGCACATAGCTTCTGACCATTGACGTTTCATAAGTGCCCATGGAGGTTTATGTGAAATAAAATATTTTGAGTTTGATTTATACTTAGTGGACGAGTTGAGAAAACTGAAAAAGATTGTATTACTGATCCTAATGATTATAATTCTGTAAATACATATTTGTTACGGTCGCGAATCATATTTTAATCAACGTACAACTTAATACTGACCAGCAAATTGCAAAAAACGAAAAAAAAGTTATTTTCGCGGGCTACCTTAGCGCTTTCGCCTTAAATCAAATATTTTCTTAAAACGATATTATTGAATTGATTCTCCAACAGGTTTTGATTACCAAACTTATATACCGTCCTTACACGCGATCCATTTTGCCTCCGTGACACGCCACATTCGCTGATACTTCAACGAGTATGTACTACATATTGAGTAGTTTTACTTTATTGAGCGCCTATCTCGATAATTACAACACACTGTTGGTCTCTCAAAGGCGTCGACTTGAAACAGAGGGGGAACGGGGGAACAAGAGGGGAGAGGGAAAAGGGACGTGTCGCCAGACGTTTGAATGTTCGTCGGACATCCCGATTTTCGTTCTACTAAGCTCCGGGGAATATAAACGGACATGAGACAAATGTACAATGGTTTTGCTGCTACTTTGCTCTTGTTAGGTGAATGGGGATCCAAGGGAGTTTAGGTTTATTAACAGAAAGAAGTACTGGAGCTTAAATATTGTAAAATGTATAGTTTTATACAAAAAAATACACAATAATTTTCATTATCTCTACAAAATCTTTTCCAAATTTTCTTATAATACTTCCAACAATGATATTATTAATAAACTGTCACAATATAAAGCGTCTCACCTCGCTATATTATCAGTCTTAGCTAGAGGCAAGGGGAGGGGGAGGGGGAGGAGGGAGTTCGGGCCATGAATGACCTACAACCACGGGTAGCGGCCGGTATAAGTCGCACGCACGGTTACCCGGGCCGCACCGCGTCGGGCCACGCCGAGCGGTTATTTTTAATGGGTTCTTTAATGTGGGTTTTAATAAAAAATAATTGATAAAGGTGTGGGGATATTGGTTTAGTATTTTTATGATCACACAATGTGCGTAGGACTTGACCGTTAGTACGTAGGTGTTCTGACGAGCCATAAACCAAGTCAGTGAAAGAATTTTATCGAATACTTCTGCTGATCTTCCTGCTCGATGCACCTTCTAGAAGTTATAAGTCAAAAACTGAAAGAAGTCCGACTATTACGAAGGTCTTTCGAAGCTGCAAACTTGGTCTTACACTTTTGGTATACAGGGTTATTGGTGAAACATTGGCAACCTCTTAAGAGGTCATTGTACTCATCATTATGAACAACTTTTACTAAGGGACAAAACGTGAAACCGCGAAAAAAAAATCAGCTGTTCCCTACATTTATGTTCGTATAACTCGTCAAAATGTAGGGAACAGCTGATCTTTTTTTTGCGATTTCCGGTTTGATCCTATAGTAAAAGTTGTTCATAATGATGAGTACAATGACCTCTTAAGAGGTTGTTAATGTTTTACCAATAACCCTGTACATCCTAACAACATCCAAAAAAATTAGTGCAGTGCTTTTTTTTGCGACCTACGATGTTTTAAATGTCTGGCGTACGGCTATTTCGTTAAGAGCGTTTACGCCGTACGGCATTTTATATAAACTTTCAAGCCCTTATTTTTCGAAACGGATGAACTTATTTTAATGAAACATTATACGCATAAGCAGGATACAAAGGTCTAAAAAGTTAGTAGAGAACATTTTCGAAAAATAGGTGTTACGGCCAAATTAGACCGATTTAAAAATTTTCCATAGAAACAATGATTTCCAGTTATATTTTTTTAAATAAGACATTTCGAAAATGTTCTCTACTAACTTTTTAAACCTTTGTATCCTGCTTATGCGTATGAAGTTTCATTAAAATCGGTTTATTTATATCGAAAAATAAGGGCTTGAAAGTTTTTTTAAATGTCGTACGGCGTAGACGCTCTTAAGGTGCAAAGGAAAACAGTAAAGCGCACGAAACCAAGCCTGACTTAACAGGAAATCTAATATGTACCATATTGGAAACTCATTGATACAGCCACATTTTGAGAGCATAACACACGCTTTTCTCGACAGGGCAATATCGAAACTACCAGCTAGATAAGAATCCCAGCGAGCGGTTTTCCAAATAGATTCTGTTGCATAAATTCTATTCAGCTCCACTCAGTGTTAAAAAATGCGCATATCTTCGCTTCGCTTTCCCTCACAAATCGATGCCCAAGCAAATAGACTTAAGGCGATTTCTTCAATTCAGCCCATGGAATTCAAATTTTCTTACTGTTTTTGCAAATTGCAACAATGTTTTACATTGTATGTTTTTCAAAATCAGCCTATGATGTTCCCACTGCTGGGACACAGGCCTCCTCTCTGTGAGAGGGAGTGGGCCGTAATCCACCACGCGGGCCCAGTGCGGGTTGGTAGATGTCACATTTCTTCGAATTTTTGGTTCTAGGACATGCTGGTTTCCTCACGATGTTTTCCTTCACCGTTTTGAGAGCAGCGGTGATGAAATAATTTACACAAAGTAAAGCGCCTGTGTAGAGCAGTGGTGGCCAAGTGGTAACGGCCGCGACTTACGAGTTGTAGGTCGTAGGTTCGAACCCTGACAGGCGCTTTACTTTGTGTAAATTATTTCATCACCACTGCTCTCAAAACGGTGAAGGAAAACATCGTGAGGAAACCGGCATGTCCTAGAACCAAAAAATTCGAAGAGATGTGACATCTGCCAACCCGCACTGGGCTCGCGTGGTGGATTACGGCCCACTCCCTGTCACAGAGAGGAGGCCTGTGTCCCAGCAGTGGGAACATATAGGCTGATTATGTTGTGTTTTTGTAAAGCGCCTGTCTGGGTTTGAACCTACGACCTAGAACTCGTAATTCGCGGCGACAGTAATGATAAAAAAATATAGTACTAAATAGTAATAATTAAAATCATCAATTATGCCCTGGAAATTATAACGGGTGTAAAAAGACACTTAACAAAAACGAAAGTCACCTAAACTCCCCGCGTCATAGTAATAATTTTTGTACTGGACCACACCGTATTGTTTCACATTTTTACATCAAAAATAAAAATCGTTTCCCAGCAGGTGTGCTATGTTAGTTAGTTTGATTCACAGATGCGTAGTTGACGGCTACGTGATGACTTTTTATTACACATTGTATTTGGAGGAAACCATCATGATTTCACGAAATACTTCCCATAGACATCATTTCGAAAACTAAATTTTAAAAAATCCGGTTGCGATTAATCCTTGATTCAAACTCCATTCCTTGTATTATTCTTGTATGTGTTGCCAACATTAACTTGTGAGGTGGTCACTTGTTAACTTAAGACCTTTCGATCGATGAGCAATATAATCAAATCGTAAATTGGGTAGTCAATAAATATTGGGATGCCGTCATAAATTAACAATGCGGTGGAATGGTTACCGGCTTCGTCGATGTGAATTGTTTAGTTTAATTATTGTTATTTTGTTGTAATACACTGTTAATTATATAGTAGTATAATGGATTTATGAAGTACCTACCAAGTATAAATCTATTACAGAGTATTAAGGATGCACAACGTACAGACGCCAGCACATCAGCTACTACAATCTGTCAAATTTCTTTAATAGATTTTTTTCAACTTTATTGCTAAAGCCAATCAACTTTGAACCTTATGGTTCAAAGTTGATTGGGAAAATTTTTCAGTTTCGGGTAGCTTGATGTGCTGGCGTTTGTACTTTGAAGTAACAGAGTTGGTGACATATCTAAATAATTATAGAGAGTATGAGATATCGTTAATGCTAAAAAATGTTTAAAAAAACCTCTGCTCCAAATAAAATTCAAGTAAATCTTCGGGAAAAATCCTCAAGTTCGAGAGCTAATTTATAGAAACTTAAACCACAGCAACCAATACACATAACCACGTCATTCATAACATAAACCCTACATTCTACCGTCAAACCAAATCTCCTACTACACTACAATACCTACTTATAAGCTAAGAGCAAAATCTGTCGGCAGAAGCAACAGCCAAGGGGGGAGCGTTGTCATGGCAACCGCTCGGGCGAGCCACCTCAATTTTTGCCCTAGTTACTGCCCGGCGAACGATTTTGATACAAAGCTCAGTAAAGCGAAGGGCATGCCAGTCAGACTGCATCGATTGGATGTCTTAACGTCTTGTCTGTCGGAGTTTAGAAAAGGTATTACTTAGTCTGGTGTGATTTAGAAATAGGTATTGATTTTTTGATAAAAGTAACATACTTCGTCTATTGTCTTACACAAGTAAATGAATTTGTGTCACATGTCGAAGAAAGAAAGTAATGTCAATAAATTTGGTCAATATTTTTTTTTTTTTTTGACATTTACTTACTAATATTATTATTTTTTGACATTATAACAATATTCATGGACATTAAATTTTTTGACATTATAACAATATTCATGGACATTAACATTTCAAATTATTACATAAAATCTGACATTTTATAACAATCATATTATTGGTAACTGATGTAATGTTATGATATTTTTAATTATTTAATGTAGGTATTGTGAAATTGAATATTTGCAATTAATATATAATCAGACATTTTGTAAGTCCATAGCTGAAGGAATAACTATTATGATATTTTTAATAATTTAATGTATTCTGGAATTAAATATTTGCACACCACAAGTAATGGTAGAATGTAATTGGGCCACATTTATAATAAGATCATACTATTTTGTACACCTACATTTTGGCAAATAAAGTATTATTATTATTATTATAAGCTTCCTCTCTTCGAAAGGGAGTGGGCTAAGAATCTACCACGCGGCACCAGTGCGGGTTTGTAGATGTCACATATCTTCGAATTTTTGGTTCTAAGATATGCAGGTTTCCTCACGATGTTTTCCTTCACCGTTTTGAGAGCAATGGTGATGAAATTGTTTAGACAAAGTAAAGCGCCTGTCTGGATTCTTACTCACGACCTACAACTCGTAAGTCGAGGCTATAACCACTGGGCCACCACAGCTGCCAGTGAAAGTCTAGTGTATAGAACAGTGAAATTTATGTGCCTATTGTTATAGTTTTAAAAATATTCTTTATTTTCGGACAACAATGAGCCAGCGTGTTAGTAAACAATATAATAACTTATTACTAGTGTTAGTAGTTAAAATACAGTAGAGAAGAAGATAGAATAAAAAAGATTTAAAGATAGATATAATAAGATCATTTTGCGATCGTTTAAAACTATGTAGGTAAAGCTATGCTGCCGTCATAAAGAAAAGGGCACAACTAACATTTTTTTCAAAATTGAGTTATATACATATTTGGAATCAGAAAAAAAAGGCGCATATGCCAGCTTTTTTACTCAATTTTCGAAAAAAAATTGTTGTGCCCTTTTTCTTTATGACGGCAGTATGTATTTAAGAACAGTGCCATTAAAATCTTTGACTTATTATTTAAGATGACACCGACCGCGCAATGGCGCCCTCATCGCTTGTTAGGTTATTTCTTTTATTTTAGAATGAAAATGCAGATAATAAGCATGTTACATTGTGTTTCACAAGATTATACGTTATTAGGTATTATTACAATTACAGTTACAAGTATTACAGTTTTATTATAATCCTTAAAACGGAAAATTAGTGGCCACTATTTTCCGTTTTAAGGATTATAATAAAACTTAACAATGTAAAACTACCGTTTGTAATAATAACGTATAATCTTGTGGAGCACAACTAAACGTGCTTATTTTCTGCATTTTCATTCTAAAATAAAAGAAATAACCAAACAAACGATGAGGGCGCCACTGCGCGATCGGTTTCACCTTAAAGAAATTTTATTTTCTGGTTCCATGCATTATTGATTGTACCTTTATGTGTTGCGCTAAATCTTGTGTGCACTGAATAAATGTTTTATCTATCTATTATGTAAAAAACAACTGTTATTTCAAGACTGTTCGGCAAACTCATTATCGGCCGGGATTAAGGTCAAATGTAAGAATGTCTTGAAAGAATAAGTTTGTTAAAAGAAAAGTACTGAATTTTATTTATTTGAACCGAACAGCTTTTGTAAAGAAAAAATAACAAGGTGACAACAATAGAGTAAAGAGTACAAACCATAACTTTTTGTACATAACTTACACACCTAAATAAGTATGAATAAACAACAGAATGTCTTATTTAAACAATTTTAGATCTTGGAACGTAAGTACCAAACCCTTAGAAGACACACATGAATTTTAATAATAAAAATATATTATTATGACTAGCTTATGAAAAATGACCTAGGTAGTCCCGCCGCGGTTCATTGAACCGAGTCACAGAATAATATCTTCTTTAACATTAATGTATAAAAGAAAGTAATTAATCTAATTACCGATAGAGCCAGAGATTCATCCAAGAATGAAAACGACTTGCCAAACGAAGTGCCAAGGATTTACCAATAACGTGGGAAATTAATGATGGCTAATTACAGGCTCAAATTTTTGAACAAAAACTTTGATAGCTCTAAGATAAATGATAAAATATGAAACCTGAAAATTATCTATTTTTAGAATGTTTTCTTTCTGAAACACAAAGGTTTCTTTGTAAGTATGCGTTCACTAGCACAAATGAGTTAATTTATAGAATGGCCACATAAAAACAAAGTCCTAAAATCGGTATTGAAGCCACAATTCAATCAATCCGCGTAGCCTTTACCCAACTATGTTAGGGTCGGGTTCCAGCCTAACTGGATGCAGCTGAATATTAGTATTTTACAAGGAGCGACTGCCTATCTGCTCTCCACAACCCAGTGTGTAGGTAATACGATCTCTTTGGTAAGACTAGTTGTCAGACTTTCGTGCTTCTGACGACCCGTAACGATTGTCAAAGATCTACGAATGACAACCAAGACCAATGGCTTCACGTGTTCTCAGAGGCACGGAGGGGTCTCGGTATGTAAAGATGTTCACCTATACATGGACCAACCCCGACAAGCGTAGCTTAACCTGATCGACCGATCCGTGCTGCTGTTATTACGTAGCCACGACCGTCAATCGAAACCGCAATCCATGGAGCAAAAAACGAATTGCCCAGCCACTACGCCAACCTACTTATTAATTAAAATGACTCTATTATCTATCTATTTATGTAAAATTCAAAGTCCTGACTGACTGATATATCAACGCACAGCCTAAACCGCTGGTCCTAGTGACATGAAATTTGGAGGGTGTGTTCTTTGTGAGGAGGCCTATGTCCAGCAGTGGACGTCTTTTGGCTGAAATGATGATGATGATGATGATGAATGTTCTTTGTGAAGAGTAGGTATCTACTAAGAAGGGGTTTTTCGAAATTCCACCCCTACGAGGGTGAATGGGGGAGGGTGAAATTCCACGTGAACGAAGTCGCGGGCAGAAGCTAGTCATAAAATAAGAGTCTTGAACATAACATGTACCTCATAAACTCATCGAAAAAGCAGCTAGGAAATAAGCCCAAAATTAAAAGAAAACAACCTATCCAACAACTTCAACTCAACAAAACCGTTCAAAATTCACAGTTAATTTCCGAAACAACTACGTTTATCCGTACAAAGGATCATAGCATCATAACAACAAAGCCTTGCTCAAGGAAACGGCCTAAAACTCCACAGAATATGACTCGAAGTAATCCTCCATACGCTAACCCCTACCACCATTCTACTATTAACATGTCATCTAAACGATTATCGTTCTATTCGCGGTCCAACGCTGCACAAATGCAATCCAAACTTGAATGCCCCGCACAAAACCCGTAATGTACACCAATCTCTTCTATCTAATCGCATTTGAGAATAACTAAGCTTAGTGGTAGAAATAAAATTTAATTAGTAAAACTCGGTTTTCGTGTTCAGTTCAGGTTTTAATGTCGTTAGTAGTGTGTATAAGTTGATATCGTTGGTTGTTCAACAAACTCGTTCGGATTATTCTAGAAAGTTTGGCAGCGCACCAATCAACGTTTAATATGTGTTTTACTCGATGTTGGTATTTGCTCTGCTTTTAGAACTAAATGGATTAATTTGAGCTGCTGTTTGACTTATTTTTGAGCTTTAAATAGTGATGAATATCATAAACTGATTTTAATTTGTAAACTACCGTTTTAGTTGCATTTCTGCTTATCCTACACTGGCACATAACTTCGAACAAATTCAAACATGCACACATATTCACACGTATTTACTCCACAAACCACGTTTTACTACGATATACTACGCCGTAGCATTGACAGCTACGCCGTAGCTGCTACGAGATCTGAACAATCATTGAACGTCAAGAATTCATTTAGATTAAATAGAACATCTGTGTTGCTTACGAGGGGAGGATAAAGTGTGGGGAGGGGCGAACGGTTTTAATTAATTATTTTTACTATGGCACTGATGACGTACGGCTGTGTTTAATGAAACTCCGTTTTGTTTTAAAGCCATTTGTGGGATTAGAGATAACGTAGCTTTGTTTAGGAGTTTTAAAAAGTTGGTAAATAAACTCTACTGCAGAGATAGATCAATACATTTTACTGGACTCTAACATGGAATTTCAAATCCTTGGTGCAACATAACAAAAGAAGGTAGAAAGAAAAATGCAACCCTTTGACGCAAACCCAATTTTACTTTTCAAAACAAGTGCCATGAAGCATGTGAAAGCAAAACTAGCAAACACAATTATAAATCCTCAAAAGCGGAAAAACTTCAAACATTTCAAAACAATAGGAACTAAATCCTACAGAACACAGAAATCGCTTGCTACGAACGCAATCAACAAAATAGTGGAACACGCAGGGCTGTCAGTTTCGAGCAACATTCGGAAAAACTAATCAACGTTAAAAGGCAACGCTGACATCCCTGACCGGGCTTGAAAAATGTAGCGATTATACCTGCCCACGTAGCGCGTAGGCCGTAGCGGGTCGCTACGGCGTAGCTACGTAGACGCTACGGCGTAGCAATTTAAGTGTCAGTATTGGATTTTGTGAGGTAAATGCGTTTTTGTGAAGTAAATAGAGGTGCAATGTAATGGAAAAGGTGTGGTATTTCATGTGGCAAAGGCATATTGTGTATACTATGGTAATTTTGTGAAGGATCTCTTTCTCTTAATTCTTTGTCAAATACGATAACGAATAATTTTGTGAACGACGATACGATCATCATCTGCCTAGCCTTTTCCCAATTATGTTAAGGTCCACTTCCAGTCTAACCGGATACAGCTGAATACCAGTATTTTATCAATATTTATCATTTGTAGATAATGTTTCTAATTTATAACATAAGTTTTCCTTGCACACAGATACTATAATACGACTTACCATTATTTAGAAAATAAACCAACTTAAGAACAGTTAATCCAGCAAACAATCTCACTATAATACCACATCACATTACTTCAAAATGACTCCGAGTTAACATCAAGAGACAAAAGCCAATTATCGCACATTCGTAGTACGGAGCTACGGAGCTACGGAGCTACGGTGCTACGGAGCTACGGAGCTACGGAGCTACGGAGCTACGGAGCTACGGAGCTACGGAGCTACGGTGCTACGGTGCTACGGTGCAGGTTAAATTAACTATGTAAGCTACACAATGAAATCTAAAGTATAAAAAAAAACTCTTCAAATATTGGCATTAATGGTGACTATTGTCTAGTCTAGTTGTTTGTAGGAAATTAAATCATATAATATAACAGGGGTGGCCAACTTGGTTAGACGCAAGATCTACTGTTCACTGACAACACCCTGTGCGATCTACCAATTACATACTTCTTGAAATCTTATATGAAACAACATAGTTCAGTATACGATTAAATATGTAGTATTTTTTATTTTATTAGGAGGGAAAATATAAAACCGAAAATTATTCTTAGTAACTACTTATTATATTAATATGAGCATTACGTTTGAGCATCTTTCGCTAGATTAGCAAATCAGGTTTGTAGTTGGAAATATGTTTTGCCTTGCCACGATCGAGTGGACTAATAGTCGCGATCGACCAGTCGATCGCGATCGACCGGTTGGCCACCCCTGATATATAATATCTAAAACTTAAAAACTCCTCTCATTTCTGTAAAATTGTCACCTTCACTCTTGGATGTCACACGTTATTTTCATGTCACGACTACATAAATGAAGACGAACAAAGTTATTTTAAAATAGTTATACATATTTTATACAAAGCAAAATAATATTTTACAAAGAAACTAATGATTTATGCAAAGTAAGGATTAAAATGTAAATTATTTGCGCTCGGAATAATAGTGGCGGTAAAGTTAGGTCACAATATTGGCTATTATTATTCAGATGGTACTTTATAATAGTTTTTGCAGAGCCTTTTCAACCTTAATCTATCTATATACTAATAATAATATTACGAGCTTGGGGTTCGTGACAATAAAAACTGCCAATTTAATAACTAAAAATGACACTTTAATTGAACAACATTAATAACAATCAAACACACTAATTATAAAACACAATTGCACTACTTATCGCTCTAAGTCGCACTTGAAGATCGCTTCTGAATGTATTCGCTTGTATCGCTTATCCAACAATGACTCGGTCGTGGGGCATCCAGGCCTTATATAGTGCCGCAGATAGTTCTAGAACCTTCTATTGTAGAACATCTAGAATGTTCGAGTACATACCGGCCCCGACTTACCAGATACCGATAGTTCTAGAAAGTTCTAGCATCGAAATTTCTAGAAGGTTCTTGTCTTTACTAGTTCCGCTACTCGATACTAGATGGCGCTAGTGGTAACTAATGTCACCATGTACCAGGCATTAATTGTGGCGCACAACAATAATAAAGCTGAAGTTTATTATTTTTTGTGTGAAAGCGCTAATCCCTGAAACTACCTACCAGCCGGATTTGTAATAATATTTTTGCGCTTTGTTAGTTTGCTAACATATTTGAGGCCATTGTGACTTGTATATTAAATATATATAAATAGATACATAGTTCTCCGCCGACCTCATCTAGTTTTAAAAAACCGGGCAAGAGCGAGTCGGACTCGCGCACCGAGGGTTCCGTAACATCCGGGTTTATGAATAAGGTTTATGTTTATGAAATTAAATGTTTTTTTTATTATTTTTATATTTGAGTTGATTGAATAAAATGTAGATTGCGGTTTACGATTTATGACGTATAAAAAAAAAACTACTTACTAGATCTCGTTCAAACCAATTTTCGGTGGAAGTTTACATGGTATTGTACATCATATATTTTTTTTAGTTTTATCATTCTCTTATTTTAGAAGTTACGGGGGGGGGGACACACATTTTACCACTTTGGAAGCGTCTCTCGCGCAAACTATTCAGTTTAGAAAAAAATGATATTAGAAACCTCAATATCATTTTTGAAGACCTATCCATAGATACCCCACACGTATGGGTTTGACGAAAAAAAAATTTTTTAGTTTCAGTTCTAAGTATGGGGAACCCCAAAATTTATTGTTTTTTTTCTATTTTTTTGTGAAAATCTTAATGCGGTTCACAGAATACATCTACTTACCAAGTTTCAACAGTATAGTCCTTACAGTTTCGGAGAAAAGTGGCTGTGACATACGGACGGACAGACAGACAGACAGACAGACGGACAGACAGACAGACATGACGAATCTATAAGGGTTCCGTTTTTTGCCATTTGGCAACGGAACCCTAAAAAACATGATTGACGTGTAAAAGTGTTTGTACAAACCTACTTACAAAAATAAAATCATTTATCATTTATCTATTCTTGAGGAAGGTTCTAACCTTAGGAGCCGAGCGAAAAGCTAAAACGTCATAAAGAACGCTAAGCAAAAATGAACCAAGAGCACGGGCGGGCGATGCGATGCGACACGGTGGGTGGGAGCCCAAATTTCACGATAACGAAGTCGCGGGCTAGCTTTTGGTAAAATATAGATATGAAGTTTCATAATTGCTTGTAAACATAATACTCCGAATATCAACGACTCACTGTAAACACTGTTTTTTTTTGTCTTCCGAGATGCTGAAAGATAAGTGTTTGTATTATTTTAATGAGCGCAAAAGCAAAGTAACGACAGACAGACTAAAAATAAGAGCGAAAATTCCAGGAAACAGTATTATTTATCCTACTCAATTCCTTTTTGATAAATCATCACACTAATATTACAAAGGCGAAAGTTTGTGAGTGTGTGGGGGTGTGTTTATATGTTTACGCAGGTGAAACCGTGGGGCGCAGCTAGTCTGTTTTTAAAACACTTAACTGCGGTGCTGCATAATCAATATGTTTAAAGAACTAATAAAGTGTTATTAATGTCTTTATTATTTGTTTTTATCACCATCCGGAATTAAACACTAACAAAATTCTACAAAAACACGCTCCAATTAATCTTTTGAGTCTCAAAAAACCCTCTATCGACATGTTCCCCACAGCGTGACAAGTTACAAATGCGACGTGGCGGGACACGCTCGCGTCAGCGTGCTTCGCTGGAACACGTTAGAACATGTTAGAGCATGTCTCTTTTTTGCACGGACCGCTAAACACGCTTTTTGATAAAAGATAAAAAAATGGAAAGATAGCTGCGTGCTTTGTGTTGTGGGAGAATGTACTGTGGGCGTTATTTAGAAGTTATTATATTACATAGTCTCATGTCTTTACCTCTATGGGGATAGGCAGAAAGTATAGAAACTATAAGAGAGATATAATTGAGTTATATTAAACGACATTATGTATATATTATTGTTGTTAATTACCTCAATTGACACGAAGGGTTTACTAATGATAAGCATAAAATATATTGTCATAATTTACATTGGCATAGCGAAATTCAGCATAATGATCACCCGCATTATGAGGCATAAATGATTTGCCATAATTTTTATTGTCATAAATACTGTTAATAATAATGAAACATAATTTTCTATAGCATAATATTATAAACGCATATATTTACAAATAATGGCTTTTTGGCATAATGAACCCTAATAAATTACTCCTAACGGTTGTAGACACTATTTCGCATTATTGATTATTGCTCCAATGTAATTCCGAATGTAATGTAATAATAAGACGTAATCGACGGTGTACAGGGTTTATAGGAACCTAACACGAAGGAGATGACGCTCAACCGAGCGAGCCCTTCACACAGAAATCTATTTATTTATTTATATATACTTTATTGTATACCAGAAAAAACATAACAAAAAAATACGATTTTTAATACAAAACATACAATGGGCGGCCCTATTTCTACGTAAAGGGTTTAAAGTAACCTAACCAAAAAGAAACTCGGGGTGCCCTTCGCTCGCTCTTGCATCCTATGTCGACGTAGCCCCGCTTCGCGGGACTCCTATTTCTGTGTAAAGGGTTTAAAGTATCCTAACCAAAACGAACATCGGGGTGCCCTTCGCTCGCTCTTGCATCCTATGTCGAATTTCAAAAAACCCTTTCTTAGTGGATGCCTACTCTTCACGAAGGACACACCCTCCAAATTTCATGTCTCAATGACCAGCGGTTTAGGCTGTGCGTTGATATATCAGTTAGTCAGGACTTTGAACTTTATAATATAGAAAATTATTTGCTGAAAATACAGGTTTTACTAGAGGTAAAAACGTGTGGTTTATGCACAGTCTTTAAGAGATGTTATTCAAAGAGGCAATTCTCGTAATTTTAAGAACGTTCACAGTCTGATCTCAGTCTCAATCTGACAAAAAAATCTTCTAAAATTATTTTTTATAAGTTTTTGACATTGATTGTCGCTGAGATGAGATTGCGACTAGATTTTGAACGTTTTTAATTACGGAAATTGGCCTTCAGTAAACATATGTATAACAAACACATCTACATATTACAGTAAAAATATGTACACATGTACAGTCAACAAAGGAGATAAGTATACAGGAGTGTCGGATATAGTTGAAGTTTACTAAGAAACCGATGGATGTTCTCGAATAAAATATAATTTTATTAATAGAAAACAAACAGCTCATTTATTAAATTAAATGTCAGTCCAGAACATCCATCGGTTTCTTAGTAAACTTCAACTATATCCGACGCTCTTGTATACTTATCTCCTTTGTTGACTGTACATATTACTTTTTAAAAAACTTACTCCTTCTTGTCTTTAGCGTGTCGATCTAAACTGAGTCAGCCCAGAATTTCGTTATACCCCTAATTACATTAGTATTCTTCGCATTATTTGTCTAAAGAAAAACACTAAATCATAATCTTATGAGAAACAACATTAAATTACACGAGAAAAACATAGTTTAACGCGTCGATAGGTCTCTTTTGCGGTGAGTCTTTTATATCCATTCTCATTCATCGCTAACTAAGATTAATGTGGTGCAATCTGTCTCGCCGATAACTATCTATGACACAGATTATAATCGTAAGAGATGGGTGGCTCCCAGCCATTTTTCATAGAATAAAGAGCCGAGAAATGTTACAGAACACTGGAGAAAATTATGATAGAAAAAATGGACGGGGCTGTGGGAAAATTCATCTTCAGTGATGTTATTCTTTTGTGAAACAAATTGCTGGTAGATAAGGAAAGACTCTACTTAATTGCAAAAAATAAATATGCTATTGAATTTCCCTGGAAAGAAAATGACAACTATGGCTGCAGGCACTTCTCTTGATCTAATAAAACACTGGCAATAATAAAGCAACAAATTAAAGCTCAAGAAAAAACACAATTCATATTATTATTATTTTCTACATAATAATAAATTATTATATTATCACTGAATAAACCTCTCAAATAAAGATTTCATCATGAGAAAACGCCTATAAAATTTATATTATGAAAGGAAATAAACTTCCATTGAAAGTTACCCATTCAGAACATACTTCAATAATGTGGCAAGAGACTCACATCATTGGTTATTGGCATGAGTATCCAACATTGAAATAAGTATCCAACATTTGATTTCAATTTTTTTCGGCGTGTACCTTAACGTAAACAGTTTTCTTTATTTGCCTCTTTACATATTCATGTTTCGTCACCGAATTTCATGGTTGTTAGATATTCAATTGTATTACGTTTCTTTGGTTTTTAATTTGAAAAATGATTTATGACGGAGAAATCCGCGTTTATCGTTATTAAAGATACGAATCAATCATATTAAGAAGATTATGGAGATGTGTTCTACCTTGCAGTAACCGGTAAATTAAAATATTACTCAACGATTTTTTCTGTATAGATTCTGTAGCTAACAATCAAGAAGAAGAATACCTACAGAAAAAAGTTTAAATTTAATATTTTAGTTTAAAACGTCACAAATCAAATTCTTCTCTTCTTGTTCTCACACACTATTGCCTACATATATTTCATTTTATTTGTCCTTTCGCAGGTCTGCTGGAAGAAATTTCTTAAGAAATAAGCAGTACCTTTGTACGCAATACTAATATGTCGTATCTGTATCCATTTTACTGTATATTAATAATAAAATAAATAAATCAATAAAAAGTAACTTTTACCTATAACTATTATTTACATTATACCTAACAGCTGTAGTCTCACCGAGTAATTCATCAACTCGTCCTACATGCCTACGGCCCAGTTAGGACGACTTGCAGATCAAAATAAATTATATTTTCATTCTGCAAGTCGTCCCACGTTTTTTTTTGTATGGAACTTTAAACTTTGTCAACGTTTGGTACAGTTAGCAAGACAAGATATAACAATATTTTTTTAAGAATTTTTATATTTTACTTTCGATAAATTCTTAGATTATTAAATATTTTGTAACAAATTCTTTTTTTTTATTATTATTTCTACACTAACACTTTTGCTACTGATTGTACCTTTTCTCATTTTGATAGTAACGTGGGACGACTTGCAGTATGAAAATATAATTTATTTCGATTTCTGCAAGTCGTCCTAAATGGGCCGTAGGCATGTAGGACGAGTTGATGAATTACTCGTCTCACCACTACAACTAACTCAATTATTACTGAAACCACTCCATACATCCTATTTAACAAAACACGTGTATCCAAACGCGCCAACCCAAAGCACTTAAGCATTAGATCCTTTCAAAAATTAATTTCCAATCCCATTTGTGTAGGAGCCATACATCATTTTGTGACATTAATTATAATTTCACAATATTCTTAAGAGCCTGAGAGCCCCGCGTCAAATACGGCACAAGTCCGACAAATTTTACTATTAAGTGTTTAAATAAGTATTTGATTAATGACTTTGGGGCTTTGTAATGAAAAGGGGTTCACAAGTACAGGGATGAAATAGGTTTCTTTGTACGAAACATAAAGTAAGGGTGTGTTAAGTAAGTTGAAAGCTTTGGATTCGTCAAGAAGAGTCTGAGTATGCATAATCAGCCTATAATGATCCTAAATGCTGGGACACAAGCCTCCTCTCTGTAAGAGGGAGTGGGCCCTAATTCACCACGCGGGCTCAGTGCGAGCTGATAGATGTCACATGTCTTTGAATTTTTATTCATGCTGGCTAAAACTACAGATTTAGATATTAGCCAATCTCTCGATAAATATAAGAAATGTCTTAAAAATTTATTGTGATCGTTTTTTTTTTCATTTTGTTTTTTTTTTTGTTTTATTTATGTTAATGTTAGGTAGTTTATTATTCGATGTTTTAATATATTACCGAATCACTGTCAAAATGTTTCTTTTATATGTATTAGGTACCTATTTAATTTGTTAGCTTAGTTGTTCATTTTATTGTGCATGCTGTGGTCTTCTGTAATTGAAAGAGTACACCTACTAAATACTTTGTCGTCCATTAACTATAGTAAAATGTTTAGTATATATCTTTTGTTGGAGATCCTAAAATAAATAAATAAATTTTTTGGTTCTATGATATGCCGGTTTCTTCGCGATGTTTTCCTTCACCGTTTTGAGGGCAGTGGTGATTAAATTAAATACACAAATAGTGCCTGCCTGGGTTCGAACTTATGACCTACAACTCGTAAGTCGGGGACGATACCACTGGCCCACGACTGCTCACTTTGAATTCAGTATGATTTTCAAATTAATCCTTAGTTAGATGGATGGATGGTTGGAAGATTTCCTAGTTACATTTCGACGGCTAAATTACCAAACCGTTTTACACAGCAGAGAGGTAGCTTTAAAACAAAAATAATCCAAGGTACTATTTATCCAAAAAATTATCATATCACTGTTCTTTCATGCTGTATAAATAAGTATATTTAACAAGTAAGATGTTCTACGAAACATTGCGGTTGCTATTATTTGATGTAAATACTGAAAACAATTTTCGAAAAGATCAGTATACTTTCACGTACCTTTTATAATATGCAACAATATCTAGCTCAGTGCAAAAAACCTATTTTATAAAAATCCCTTTACTTATTCAGCTTTCAAAACAGACAAAATATGTCTTTTAATATAGTGGGTAATAATATAATAGAGAGGGAAACACGCCACACGTGTGAGGTGGCGCCACCTACCGCAATTCTCTTGGCATTACTCGCTTAGAATTTATTATAAGACGTGTTAGTTTCCGAGCTATTCTCTTCAGCATTTCAAGGTAGTAAAGTGCGAATGGAAAGGTTGAAAAATGCATCGGTACAATGAGAAATGTGATGAGAATTCTGCTGGAAAGATGATTATTACGTTTTGTGAAAATGAAGTTAAGAAAGAAAGCAATCGTCTGAGAGAAGAAAGCTTAATGATACTATATGTGTCTTTATAACTGACTGGCGGTTTTGAGTATTTTGTATATGGCTTCCGCAAATTTCCTACAGATCTGGTAGCGTCATGTGACGGGTCATCGAGCTGCCTAAAATAGGGTTGAGCTACACGACGACTGATGCATGCATACCGTCGGTTGGGACAGGTCAACTCAAAGCTGCAATGGTTCTATCTTCAAAATGGTCTTTCCAGACATGGCCCTGCATTGTTAGGTTCACATACAATCCTAATAATTTAATGTTTGGAAGAAGAGAGACTATGTATGAACTCTGAGTTTGTTTTGGCATTTCTTTTCATAGATCAGTCAGCTAGGAAATGCCGGCGTCATCTAGAATTATAATATATATCTCATTTCATTTCATATTGTAAGAGAATTGTGTAACAATTTTGGTATATAATAAAGCATCCACTTATTCAACAAAATAGTAAGGTAAACAACCACAACTGTGTACAGAGTCATAATACCGATTCGCAAGTGGCATACTATACACCAAATAAACTCACGAATATTTTGTGGCTATTTTCTCGTTCTCTCTTTCAAAAGTACTGGGGCCGATTTCTAAACCTAATAGTTCTTTTGTTAAAACCTTACCGTTTGATCTTACTGCAAATAAACTACAACATAATGCTATTATAGCAGTGTTAATAATCTCAGATAATTTACATTCCATCGCCACTTAATCTGTTATCTATTTTAGTGAAATGTATTCTAAGTTAATTTATGACTGACCATGCATTTGTAACAAAAGGGTCCTAATAAGTTTTTGGTTGCAATGGAATTTGAACTTTGTTAAGTGTGACATTTAGTTTGTTATTCCATTACATGAAAATTATCTTGAAACTTTCACCAATGCGTTATGGTACTACCTTATAACAGAACATTACCAGGACAATAAAAAACTCCTAAAGTATACAAGGAAGTCAAGGCTTATCGAAAAATTATAAACAGTGTAGCGGTATCTACAACGCCACATGCGAACAACACGTCATACTGACATCACGCAAAATCCTGCATCTCGCAAGCA
Organism: Mesoligia furuncula; assembly: GCA_916614155.1. Classification (NCBI taxonomy): domain Eukaryota; kingdom Metazoa; phylum Arthropoda; class Insecta; order Lepidoptera; family Noctuidae; genus Mesoligia; species Mesoligia furuncula. The sequence goes on from OU744794.1 coordinate 28,980,314, forward strand.
GAGTTTACAGCGCAACTAGCATAGATACAAGGCTCGACATGAATCATCGGGGAGTCGCCCGCCAGATACAACACCCGTCTGGTCGTAGGATCCTCCCTTTTCTATAGAGTATGAAAAAACTCTACACCCTGTTCCTCATACCTCTCTATAACAGCTAGCACCAATAAAATACGAGTAAGATCAACAAAGTAATTAGGAAAATCCCGGGACAAGCCTCAATGGCGAAGGGATTTGAGAGTTTTTGAACAGTACTTAAATAGAAGGGAATGGGTTTTATGTCTCTGTTATAAGATATTAATTCGTATTTTCTGAACCGAGATAAGATTCAATTTAAACTGTAACGCTGATTTCTTTTTTCAAAATCAATGACACATTTTTTATTTATAGAATACTACCCGTCAAAACTGGAAGGAGGATGCGCAGGCTCGCAAAAGATGGAAAGGATGGAGAGAAGCCTTTGCCCAGGAGTGGGACAGGCTAGTAAAAAAAATAATAACACAGATTATGATGTCTGAAAGGCACAATAATATTTTCATTAAAACGTGATTCAAAACTAAGAAAACAGTATTATAATGAGACTTGTCAGAGACTTTTCTACCAAAGAAAGAAATATTTACCCAAAAAATACTTGGAACGTAAGAAATAACCTTTCACCTCGCTTCAATATAACATCACAACCTTTATCCACGTCAAATCCATTTGTAGTAACCCAAAAAAACACACACATTAACAACACAAAAATCCTACTCACGAAGTAATAAAAAATAACACAGGTCGTAATATCAAAGACCTTTGCCCGTTTACCTCAGACGTACGACCATAGACACGGAACACTTTATGACCAATAACTAGCAAGATGGCGGCGCGCGGGAAAATATTTACGGCGTCGAATTTGCGATTTGAAGTGGCCGAGATTTATCGTATAGTGTTCGTCTTCCAGGAAATCGGCGACACTTGTCCCCGATGTAAGTTGGGAAAGTATTCATTTATGTTTTGCGAAGTTTCCTGGCGACAAAAGCAATATTCGTTCTTAACCTCACTTTCGTTGTTCGTAGTCGTGTCTGCGTCCTTATGATAATGCTTTCGCATTTATTGATTGTTTTCGATGTTTTTATAGCCGTTGCTATTGCGAATAACAATTAGGAGCTATGAAAATTTCCCAACTTGTAGGTCGTGGGTCGAACCCAGGCTAGCGCTTTACTTTTTGTAAACAATTTCATCACTACTACTCTCAAAACGGTGAAGGAAAACATCATGAGAAAACCGGCATGTTCTAGGAGCAATAATTCGAAGTCGTGTGACATCTACCAACCCGCACTAGGCCCGCGTGATAGATTACAACTCCAACCCCACTCCCTCTCGAACAGAGCAGGCATGTGTCCCAGCAGTGGGAACATTATTTTAACATTATTAACATTAGGCTGATTATGCTATGTTCAATCGCAAATCATTATTTACTAAGCAAAAAATAGCACACGAAGATAGCACAGTATTAACATAAGTAGTACGGAATTAGTGTAAACAACATAAGCTATGCTGATGACATGGTGCTAATGAGGGCATCGATATGTGGGATTAAGAAACTGCTTACTATCTGTGAAGTAAGTATATGCCGAGCAACACGGATTAAAATATAATCCACTCAAAAGTGAAGTCATGGTCTTTGAGGCCAGAGGAAACAGTACAGGTAACGTGTTTCCTAACATTACGCTTAATGGTACAGTTCTGCGTAGGGTGTCTAGATTTAAGTACTTAGGACATATGCTGACCTCTGACCTCAAGGACAATGATGACATCGAGAGGGAACGGAGGGCGCTGGCAGTGCGGGCGAAAATAATAGCTCGCAGGTTTGCACGTTGGTAACGTTGAAAATTACACTTTTTAGGTCTCATTGTACATCATTCTACACGTGCAGCCTGTGGGCCGACTATAGTCAAAAATCTTACAGTGCCCTCCGAGTCCAAATTAATAATGCGTTCAGGGAGCTGTTGGGGCTGCGGCGATTCTGTAGTGCATCAGGGATGTTTGCTGAACATCGCGTAGACTGCTACGCTACGATGCGTAAAAGATGCGCATCCCTGGTGCGTAGAGCACGTGGCTGCGCCAACAGCATCCTTAGCATGATAGCTAGTCGGCTGGACTGTAGCTACATCAATCATAGCTGCGCCATTTGTCATGGAATGGTGCAGTAGTGATTGTTTGGGCTTATTTCAGTTTATTGTTTTTTTATGTTATGCTGTGGGTAGTTTTTAAGTATTACTAACACTAGGTCTTTAAGAACATTGTTACTAACAAAATGGGCACCTTGGTCTGAAATAAAGTATTTTATTATTATTATTATAAGTATCCCAGAATCAATCCAAAAGAAATAAGTAACAGTTTTGTAACTTCTGTTACAAAAACAGCTATTCCAAGAATACGGATCGCTTAAAATAACCAAACTTTCAATAAGAACACGACTTCTTAAAATAAACTTCCGAACGAACGAAGGCAAGAGACGTCAATGCTAAATAATAATAGACTAACTTGGTCGGTAGACAAGAAAAGGCAAAAGTCTGCCATTGTTGAAGTATCTAAAGATATCAAACCTTTTTTTAGTTGAACCTCATTTGCGTCTATATTCAGGCTATGGATCCATAGATTTAAACTCTATTAAAAGTAATTAATTAGTTAATACATTTAAGATGGAAGATGTGGATGTGGTGTGTGTGTGTGGTGTGTGTGTGTGTGGTGTTTGTGTGGAGTGTGATGTGTGTGGATGTGGTGTGTGTGTGGTGTGTGTGGTGTGTGGATATTGGAATAAGAGATAAAGTTGTCAGACAATGAAAATGTACCTTTACGCAAACTTACTTAATGCAAATCTTTACTTAGTTGCATTAAATTAAGCACCTGTGAATACATTAAAATTTTATAGTCAATATCAATTTAGCAGGTGGTGTTCTGTAGTTTTTGCCTGTACCCATTGGGAAAAGGACATGAGTTTAAGTACAGACGCAAGCACATTAAGCTACCCGAAACTGTCAAATTTTCCCAATCAACTTTGAACCTTATGCTTTAGCGATAAAGTTGAAAATCCATTAAAGAATTTTGACAGATTGTAGTAGCTTGATGTGTGGCATCTGTACATATGTATTAACTTTCCCTGTGAACAGACTTATTTCGAATATGCATTGCCATAATCACCTTCTCAACTAACATTAATTAAAATGATCCATATCCAGTCCACATTCACGGACTTCCATCATGAAACTAATTAAAAATAACTGCCTAAACATAATAATTATTACTACGTAGGCACATCTAATTAATTCATACTCTGAAGACAGACTTTATACACGCGTTGAAATTAAGCTATTATTCAATCTAACTTATTCATTTATGTGTACATAGTGAGGTTATTATACGGGGCGTATGCCTTTCTAATTTGATCGAGAGTAATTAGAGGAACCCAGCTCGACCGCGAAGGTCGAGATGGGTTCCTGGTTTCCTGTCAATTCCGCACTCCGCAGCTGTTTGTGGGTACATCAGGAGATTTATTTCGTGTGTAAAAAGGCTAGTGGAGTAGTTAGAGATTTACTTGGAAAAACCAAACGAAGTCAAAAAGCTATCGAAAGTTTTGGTATGAATTATATATGTACCTATAATTATAGGTTTTCATATTTTTTGTTTAGCCTATACTATCCCACTGCTAGACTAAAGCCTCCCCCAAGTCCTTCCAAGAACTCTTTTTCCACCCTCGCCTTGAGTTACCTCGAACCAGCCCTCAAATAAAAACAATAAAATTTAAAAAAAAATACAACTGTTTGGTTAACACGGTTCATGAGATACAGCCTGGTGGCAGACAGATGAACAGTGGAGTCTTAGTAATAGGGTCCCGTTTTTACCCTTTGGGTTCGGAACCATAAAAAGTACGATACCATAATTATGTACAGTTGATCTCATAATTGTTTTATCATCTTAAGTGATAAATGATAAATGATTTATTTTCTGTAAGTAGGTTTTTACAAACACTTTTACACGTCATCATATTTTTTAAACTAGATGTGGTCGGCGTTTCCTATCTGACTACTCTGAGAAGAAAGGCCAAAACAAACTCAAAAGTCACAGTCTCTTTTAAAGTCCAGACAAAAGATATAAGATTGAATGACAGTTCGTGAAGTTTCAAATTACCGGGATATTTTGTCAAAAGTAGCACGAGGTGAACTATACTGTCTTGCCCTACTGTGTCGATCACACTCAAACTTCCTTGTTTAAAGCCTAAACATTCACTCTACTTCTACTCAAGTGCTAACATCAAACACATATCTACATCATTTCACCATTCAACACAAAACCCCGAAAATACATACACACAATAAAATTATACATCGTCCCAACCCAATTGCCAGGCAAGCATACAGAATCACTCCCCCCATACCTACCCTCATGTAGGTACATACAATATTTGTTGAACCAAAGGCCGTTTAAGAGCGGAGTCAACAAAAGACTGTGTTTCGGATAAGAGGAGAATTTTTCCGGGCAAATGTTCCGGAGGTCGTATCTTAAGATACGACTTTTTGGTCCTAGGGGGCCTTTGGTCGTATCGTGGCAGGTTATTGGGCAAGCGTTGGTGGGCATTAGACTTAGTACTGGCTCGGACAGATGACGTTATAATGGACAGGTGACGTTTTGAAATGGATTCTGGTTTAGATGTTTAGTTTTGACACGGTGAATTCATGGTTGAAGATTTAGTTCTACAAATATTTTAGTTGTGATTGATGTGAAAGTTTGTATGTTTGTTAAATGGTAAAATGGATTTGGATGAAATTTGGCTCACAGATTAACCTAGATTAACACCTATAGTATACCATTTATCCCAAGTAAAACGTTCCTGTGGGATAATTTCCTACGTCAAGGCGGGCGAAGCCGCTTGGAAAAGCTAGTTAAGTACAGTTTTCTTCAAGATAATGTTGATTAAGGTTGTAATTCGACATCTTAAAGTTTTCATTTGATAGTTAAGATTTTTCACGATAAAATGCAATGTGCTTAAGATGCTCCTCTACCTAACACTTCGAGGCAACAGGCGTGATGTTATATTACAAGCATAATAAAAATAATTATAAAAAAAATATAAAAAAACAGTATAAAAAAGTATTAAAAAAAAAACAGAAAATGCAAAAGATAATAAAATGTATTTACTTTACTAGCTGTGCCCGCGACTTCGTCCGCGTGGAATAGTGACTTTTCGGGCAGCATATTTTGAATTACATATACCGTCTACAGACCGGGCATTTGCTGTCCGAACCCTCTGAGAACTCAGGCGAATTTCAGTGAAAGTCTCAGACTCTAGTGCTTGAGCTTCACGATCGGCAGTGAGACGTATTTCTCGTTCTTCCTGTGTTTCCTGAGACCGAACATTTGCTGTCCGAACCCTCTGAGAACTCAGACGAATTTCCCTATCAGTGAAAGTCTCAGACTCACGCGATAGTGTATGAGCTTCACGATCGGCAGTGAGACGTATTTCCCGTTCGTCCTGTGTCTCCTGGAATCGAGCATTTGTTGTCCGTACTCTCTGGGAGCTCAGTCGGATTTCCCTGACAGCAAAAGTCTCAGACTCACGCGATAGCGCGTGAGCTTCGCGATCGACAGATAAACGTGCCTTTCGTTGTTCCCCGTTTTCCCTATTTCGAGTTGTCATCATTCGAGAACAATTTGAACTCAGTCGAGATTCTCGCTGAATCGAAGTTTCTGCAGCACGAAACATAGCCTGGTGCAGAGAGCCTTTTGCCTCACGACCTTCCTCAGATTCCTGTGATCGAACTAATCTCATCCTTTTAGCATTTCTGCTACATTGGGAGAGGTTGGATCTTCTTCGAGGCATTCTTACAATAAAATAGTACGTACTACTTAACACACAGTTATTTAGTAAACACGTACTATCGTAAACAATTAAATTATAAATACTTACAGATTATTATACAGTCTAAAATTATCACAGTTAAGACGTGTAAACCAAACGTCATTATCATCATCATTTCAGCCGATAGACGTCCACTGCTGGACATAGGCCTCCCCCAATTTTGGGGGGGTTTGCCATAATCACCACGCTTGGCAGGCGGGTTGGCGATCGCAGTATGGTATGGTGGTGGAATGCATAGAGAACGCTGCTGCCCATTCTCCGGTGAGACCCTTAGTCGCCTTTTACGACACCCACGGGAAGTAAGGGGTGGTGCTATTCTTCTACACAGACAAACGCACTAACTTTATAAAACAAAAGAATTGCTAGAAAGAATAATTACTAACCTAAGCTAATGAACTTATACTTAATAAAGAAAATCAAGAAAAGAAATGCCTAACCTATACCAAATACTTATAATATTTATATACAAACCCTAAATACAAATTAAGATAAGTATACCGAAAATCAGGGAAAGAAATGCCTAACCAATAATAAATGCTTACAATATTTATTTACAAAACCCTAAATAAAAATTAAGATAAGTAAATACCCAATAATCAAGGAAAGAACCGCCTAACCTATACCAAATACTTACAAAATTTTAAAGAAAATTAAGAAAAAGAATCTAACCTACAAACCCTAAAATATAAATAAATGAAATATGCAAACAGTCAGTATTCAAGTGAATCGCAATAATCGAATCCAACTATTCGCCTATACTCTCCAGGATACGTGCGTTCACTACGAATAACTGAATCCTTATGGCAGCGGCGCGTTTTCTTTTGAAATGGTCATCTCGCAATTCAACCTGAGGGGTTGTCGACTGCTTAACCTGGCTTTCCTGTGGATGCCTCAATAAATTAAGGCCTCCAGCCAGGGCATAATACACAACTTAACTACACAATATAAACTTAAAAACTAAGAGACTACACGCTAAGGGCACCCCCTGTGGGGTACGGACCTCGGCTTAGGGCGTCGCTGGGAGAGGGCAGCAAGGGACAGGCTGGATCGGAATTATGGCAGCGGCGCGGCTCTCAGCGCGCTTTATACAAGGTGTAACGGAAAGGGGGTATCAACTCTGAAGGAGGTGAATGTGCTCATGAAACTGAACAAATTTCCCCAAAGAACATAGGTCGAAATATGAAAAAAAATTTGGACCTCCCATAGTAATAGTAAATCATTGATGTGCTATTACTATGGGAGGTCCAAATTTTTTTTTTCATCTTCATTCACCTCCTTCAGGGTTGATACCCCCGTTCCGTTACACCTTGTATATATAGCCACGGACGCGCAGGCGCGAGGCGTTTACGTACTCTGATAGAATACCTTAACAAATGTTCGCCGTGATTATTTAAATTGACATAACTTTTTTATTTATGAACCGATTGACATGAAATAAACACTAAATGTTAAGTGAAGCTTACTACAATATATTAGTGAAAACCGCATCTAAATCGAATAAGCCGTTTCTGATATTAGCGTGCACAAACACAGCAGACAAACAGACAAACAGATAAACAGACAAAAAAAATTTAATTACATTTTCGGGTTCGGCATCGATATAATAACAACCCCTGCTACTTTTTTTTAATATATTTCCATTGTACAGACACCACTTTTCTACAATTTTATTATATGTATAGATATAAGTAACTACCTACACCAAGTTTTTTTTTTTCAAAGCAAGACAAAAGTAGATATTGACCGCTCAAAAACTGTAGTCGGAAAAACAAAAAAGATTATACATTTTACCACAAAAACTCGCCCACAATAAAAACAACAAGCTCCTTTAAGAACTTAAAAATAATTCAATGAAGTCTTTAACAACGAAGTCGTGATTACCCCCGAGGGTGGCTCGTCACGGTTACTTGTGATTTTACACGATTCAGCCCTAATTTATTAAAGTTCCGACGACCAGGTAAAAGGAATTGGCTTAGACTTGACTGGAAACCCTTTTTGCCGTTTTTCCTGGTTCACGATTTTAATTAGGCGAAGAACCGTTGTGGTGTTTTTGTGCATTTTTCATAAAGTGCGATGTAGTACGAAAGCGCTGGAAAAATTCATTCTGAATATGAAAAATTCCAAGATCTTTATTATGCAGCAGCGACATCAGAAATATTTACTTTCCTCTTTTTATTATGGCTTTTTCCGTACCTACATAGTAACGTAAAATAATAATAGTGACAGCTCGAAATACCATTCTTTTTAACCATTTTTAGGGTTCCGTAGCCAAATGGCAAAAACGGAACCCTTATAGATTCGTCATGTCTGTCTGTCTGTCTGTCCGTCTGTCTGTCTGTCTGTCTGTCCGTCTGTCTGTCTGTCTGTCCGTCCGTATGTCACAGCCACTTTTCTCCGAAACTATAAGAACTATACTGTTGAAACTTGGTAAGTAGATGTATTCTGTGAACCGCATTAAGATTTTCACACAAAAATAGAAAAAAAAACAATAAATTTTAGGGTTCCCCATAATTAAAAAAAAAAATATAGGATGTACATTACCATGTAAACTACCACCGAAAATTGGTTTGAACGAGATCTAGTAAGTAGTTTTTTTTTAAAACGTCATAAATCGTAAACCACAATTTACCATTCATTCAATCAACTCAAAAATAAAAATAAAACATTTAATTTCATAAACATAAACCTTATGCATAAACCCGGATGTTACGGAACCCTCGGTGCGCGAGTCCGACTCGCTCTTGCCCGGTTTTTATATTGCACAACTCATTAAAGCTAAAATGATAAATTATTTTATTTTTGTAAGTAGGTTTGCACAAACACTTATACACGTCAATCATATTTTAAAAACTAGATGAGGTAGGCCTTTCCTACCCGACTACTCTGAGAAGAAAGGCCGAAACAAACTCAGAGGTCTCTAAAAATCAAGTATCAGTGCATCACGAAGAATCAATACCACCGAACCACTATTCAAATCCTATCACAACCATTAACACTCCAGCCGTCCAATCCCACAATTATTCACCTCCACCATCTTATAAATAAGCCGAGACATCGGAGCCAGGCATATATAAACAAAAGCACGTCATGCAAGATGCATGCCTTCCCCGAATGAATTATTTATACAGGTTAGCAGTCACTGCATTTCTGTACCTTAGATTTATTTAACAGTGCATATCTCGGTTGGGTCTATTTATTTTACACTGCACTGCATCGGATTGCTGTGTCATGTCGCATAAACAAGTCCTTACAGTTTCCTTTTTGCTATCGCGACCGTATTTTACACTTACGTGCATAATTATGGAGTTTGATAAGGTTCAGCTTCATAATTTCCTTTGCCTGGCTTTTAGTACGGCAGTTTAGTTTTATATTGCAGGTATTCGTGTTTATGATAAAAATGACGTTAAATACGATTTAGTTGGCAGTTTAAATTACTTTTGATTATAGTTTGTTTTTTAAACACTAGGGTTAGAAATGACTATTAATAATAATAAAATATAAAATGCTTGTCTATAGAGTAACGGGCGTTCCAACCTTTCTTTGATTTTCTCTATTTTATTTAAAAGAAAAACAGCTTTTCCGACTTTCTAACCGGACTTTTCTACGTTCTGCAAAAGTTTTTTTTCTACCATTCTGAGAACAGAAAACATACTAGATACGTACAACTGCTGCTTGAAAGAAGCTTTTGACTTTTATATCAAAGTAAAACGAGTCATTTTCAGCCAAAAATAATTCCAACAATATTTTTGAAAACATTGTGAAGTACTGTCAGAAAATATTTCTCCTCTGAAAAGGTAAAATTCTAGTTTGTAGAAGGACACCCTGAGAAAAATTCCGGTGCTAAACGTCGTAGTATATTTCCAACCTGTTGTCCGGGTCTGCGTATGTAGAAAACGTCTTATTTCTTTTATTTTCGAGCGCATAACCTGTCTGTACTTGACTGTACAAGTGTACTGACTTCTAAAGTTCAGTAGAAGTCTCTGAAGTCAGTCCAGATAAAATCCTGCAACATTCTACCGTTAGCACGAAAGTGTACTGTATAGCAGGTTGTTTCTAAGTATTTGTGTCCGTTTTCCAACACGCACATTTACCAACACATCGTTAGCGTTTGAAAAATTCATCAATTTACTTACTTACAATGTACTAGCTTGCGCCCGCGGCTTCGCCCGCGAGGTATGTCGATAAAAACTATCCTATGTCGGTCTCCGGGATGCATCTATCTCTCTGCCAAATTTTATCGAAATCGGTTCAGTGGTTTAGGCGTGAAAAGGTAACATACAGATAGACAGACAGACAGAGTTCTTTCGAATTTATAATATTAGTATGGATACAAGGTGGAAGGGACATCGACACACAAACTGTTACCATAAATTCACCACATGATTCTTAACCCCTTTTTTGGGGGGGGAAATTATCATATTATAAATATAACTTCTCCCGCTCTGGGCGGAGCGGGAAGGCGTGTCAGACTTTTACTGACTAAAACCCACCCATATTCCTTCAGTTGCCACGGTGCTCTTTCGAACAACCCGCGACTCTGGCTGATTCTAGACCCTTCGACATTTTTAGTCGATTATAAAAAAAAAATATTGCTGTTTCATAAAAAAATGCAATACCTATATGCGTGTATGTATATGCGTAGTCAAAATGTAGAAGAAGCAATTTTTTCTTCTAATAACCAGCGAAAAATTTCAGCGCAGGGGAGTTCAGAAACATGTAGTAACTGTTTGTGCGTGGAAGTGTGTGCCACCCTGTATAATTCTCTTCAATGGAATACTTTTTCTTCACATGAATACAACCGTGAAAGCTTTATCTGCCCGCCCACGTCAGACTTTTTGTAGCACCGATAATCGGGTCGATTTTTCCTCCGATTCTAATGACCGATTTTGTGACCGGCTCAACGTACACGTCCGTCACTTTGTCTTCAACACAACGTCCTTTCTTAGCAAGTGCATGCAGCCGACTGTCGGTGATTAGTGTGCGTTAACGCAAACATTTCCGAACGTTCCATTTTTCACCGATTATCGGCTCAGTTGAGATGCACCGATTTTATTTCTGACCGAATTTTTGTAGGACGTGTGCATTGCACTATTGCCATCAGTACGTTCTATTTTTCTTCTACAAAAATCGGTCACTGATTTTTAGACGGGTGGGCAGCCATAAGAAACAACAAAATCGAGCGAAATCGTATCGAATACACGAAATAAAATATATTTTCCTAAAAATACCGTACCTTATACAACAAGACATTCGTTAAACACCTCTTTTGTCACACACGATTCAAATAAAACCCCATTCAAACTATCAAAGTGTCTCAACAATAAACTTTCTAGCACATCATTTTATATTCAAATTCGCTATCATTCTTACCACTTGTAAAGCAAATTGGCCCACAATATCCCACCACTTGCCAGCTACGTGGGTCCAATGGGTTCCAACGTCCCCTTAACAGCCCGCCACAGTAAGAGCTATTGTGTCCCTATCGATTTTATCACCCCCCTTCACCCCCCGGGGGTAGGGGGTGGCTTACAATGTTTTTAAATTGAAAATAGTTGTTCAGAGATTATTTATGCTTGAGACAATACTGTCTGGTCGAGATACCCTTTATTTAGCTTGGAGTTTATTAATTTGAGTTGCCAATCATTTTGAATAGGGATTTGTGTTTGATAGGTCGATATTGTGAGGAGAAAGTGTATCTTTTCTTATAGAATTGTAATCTTAGGTTAGCTTAAGTTAGAGGGTAGAAAAGTATTAATAAAATCGACCCCGGCGGTAAGTGAAAATAGACTAGCAAGAGATGCAAATAAAATAACACATCAGTGCATCTTTGTTTAACATTAATCATGAAACATTTATTTTCTCGTGACTGTACTTACCTGTCAAAAAAATAACCTAGATAAAGTGAATAAGACAGAGATTAAAACAGAAGACTAACTAGCAGGGGATCTAGGAGCCCCCTCTTAGATCCCCCGCTAGTTAGTCTTCTTTCTCTCTTTAGGAGCGGGGGGGTTCAGAGGATCAGACCGGAATAAAGATACTTTTTATATTTCCAAGCATGTGACACTCGTAATCTATACAAATACAAATAAATAAAAATTCAATTGTCTGTTTGTATTATCAAAATAACAGCTTTTTACTAAATGCATAATAATATGAAAGTATATACGGTACTTATAACAAAATACAATTTTTTTTTTTTGTCATTCTGTTTGTTCCGGCTAATGTCCGAAACGGCTGGACCGATTTTGATCAAATTTGTTATGGGGGTACTTTGAACCCTGAGGAAGGATAGGCTACTTTTTTTCGACATACCACGCGGGCAAGGCGGCGGGCAGAAGCTAGTAATAAATACTTTTCTAAATGCTAAACAAGTCAAATCAAAATGGTACAGTGAGTGAAATCCCTAGAACAAGTTCGGTAAGCACTTCCTTCCCTACCCATTATTTCTAATAAACAATTATAACTGCGTAATTAACTTAAGGGGCTTACAGGACATAAACACAAAAAACGCAAGATTTAGAAACAATAAAAGTATATGATCGACTACAGTAAACAAAATCAGAAAATATTATTCTTCAGTATATATGCTAGGTAGATAGTATGTTGTAGACATAATACAACTAATTTGATGCGATAGATAAAAATCTTGAAGATACCTCAGAAAACTTTTACAACAAAAACCATACTAATATACATACAATCATTCTGATTTTTTGTCAGATTATTCTACAAGCAACATACTAAAATACTAGGTTTTTAATTTTTTAGCCCCAACAATAGATTTTTTGTAATTAAATAGTTGCTTCATATTTTGCAATAAATTACCAGCGTTGTGTCATTGCGCTTCTCTTTCTTTTCTATGCAGTCCGACAGTAATCGCGCTTTAGGTCATGTAAGCCCCTTAACGCAATTTCTTATCGTAACTGAAAGCCGCAAAATTTCAAAGTCTCAAACAGAAACCTCCCAGACTCGTTAAACTCAAATCAAATCGAATAAAGCGAGTAGGTACTGCAAATCAGAAGTACATACACGCAACGTTCAACAAAGGATGTTCAGAGTTCGAATCAAATTCATATGTAAACTTCGCACTGAAAAGTTGAACTTAGCTAAATTCATTTCCATATTTGTGTTGGAGCTTTGGTTTCCGTTTGAGGAATAAAAACTGTATTTCGACTAAAATAGAATTCAGATTTAGATGAAACTGGATTGAATTTGAATGGCTTATTATTTTACATTTGGTCTCCTGGAAGCAAGAGCGACTGCTGAGCGGTCCTGGGTTCGATTTCCAAGTCGAGCAAAATATCATTGGGTTTTTCTATTAGAAATTCCTCAGCAGCAGCCCTGAGTTCGGAAGTTGGCAGTGTGACACCCTCGTGCTTCGGAAAGCCGTTGGTCTTGCGCCTGATGTCTCTCCGGTCAGCACATTCATACACATAAACACTAAAATGATATCAAACACTATCTCTCTCCTTAAAGACCATATTTTTGTTTTTTGCACTTGTTTCATGACTATTATTGTTAATGTTTTTATAGATATATATATAATTTATTGGGCCCGGGGCTAAATAATAACAGCCGCACGGTTCGATCGATCATGTTAAGCTACGCTTACCACGGTTGGTCCGTGGATGGGTGACCATCGTTAAATACCAAGACCCTCCGTGTCTTGGAAAGCACGTTAAGCTGTTGGTCCTGGCTGTCATTCGTGGATCTTTGACAGTCGTTACGGGTCGTCAGAAGCCCGAGTCTCACAACCAGTCTTACCAAGGGGTATCGTATTACCCAATAACCGGGTTGTGGTGGTCAAATAGGCAGTCGCTCCATGTAAAATACTGGTATTCAGCTGCATCCGGTCAGAATGGAAGCCTACCCCAATATAGTTGGGAAAAGGCTAGGCAGATGATGATAATAACACAGAAATCTCGATGTCTTGACATGTCTCAATACATAACATTGCGCCCGTGAGAAGCATGACATGACAACAGAGATCTTGCAAGAGCCATCAAGATCCGGCTTGTTTAAACACTGGTTTTCCCTATGTTCCTATACGCTACTGAGACGTGTACGCTGCGTGAGGTCGAGAAGAAAAAGCTAGACGTTCTGGAAATGTGGTGCTGGAGAAGAATGCGTGGGGTATCGTGGATTGAGTTTCGCATCCAACACTTCTATACGACAAGAACTCAACATCAAAAATCGTCTATCTGTTCTGGTTCAAACGCGCATCCTCAAATACTTCGGACATGTCTCGAGGCGTGACGATGATTCTATAGAGCACTATGTTGTGCAGGGTAGATTGGCACTAGACATGACATGGAATGACTAAATCGCATTGGGTAATCCCTTGTATGAGTGCACACAAAATTACCAGAAATCGGAGTAGGCGACGAGAAATCGTGAGGCTAATTACATCAGCCCCTAGACAAGAAACTGACACACATAACACACACACATCACATGACGTGAGGCCCATAACCGTCTGTCAGGTCAACAGTAAACAATTTTAATATTTGAAGCGTGTTCTAATGGTGCACTATGGAAGAATGTTTTAAAAACACAACCCAACCTTATGAGCTCACCGGACGGTAAAATTTATATGGGAATCAAGCCGCAGGTTGGCCATAAAAACTCTTGTTAATTATTTACTAAGCTTGCCATTTTAAGCTCTAGCTTATTGGCCATAAAAATAGTTAACAGACCTTTAAAATTACCTACATTTATTATGCGAGTTAATGATGGAAACATTATAAAATATTCCTCTTGTTTAAAAAAAAGTATTTAAAAACATTGAATAGTAAATCTCGGGCGACCATTTTTTATTAAGTACTTTAAAGTTTATCAAAGAAGATGCAGATGCCATAAATATTGAAAGTTTGTTACAACTATCGTGTTGCCGGCCGCTAGGGCATCCAATTTCCAATATTCCGAGATTACGAGATTTTAAAGTTAGCGGTGTCTCAAGATTGGCAAAAAGTAACAAAGTTTGAGTAACAAAATCAATATTATTATTATGGCTTAATGTTGTTTTAAGTAAAACTGCTTACTAAAAGTTTGGCAAAAAGTGACGCTATTAATACTATCGAACTACTTATTAAAAACGACACTGAACGCATTGATTCGTTCCATAACCGTAAATTATTTGCTTTTATTTCTTTGTTGCGCAAAGATTTCATAAAATCATAATTATTTTAAGTTATTATTATTTTGTCTTCCCCGAAGGATATTTTAAGTACCGCATTTCTAAGTCTGGGTCAGTTAAATATTTTTAAGTCAGTAAATATTTCGGGATAATTCTTTTCCCATCCCTCTATAATGTTATTACACGGTTATTTTCGCTGAACTTTCAACACCAATAAATTTACGTTTTATATAGAGGTCACACAAGCAAGTGATGCATAGCGTAAATAAAACATGACGGGATTAAAAAATATATCAGCCGGTGACAGTTTATAAGGCCATCGCTCACGACCACCATGGACGGCCATTTTATTCAACCGCTTTTATTCTGCTGCATAAGGGATAGTTATTATAGTACTGCTATTGATATAACTCCATATAGTTCATAATCAGCATATACATATAATGTTCGCACTGCTGGGACAAAGGCCCCCTCTCGGTGAGAGGTAGTGGGCCGTAACACATGCAGATTGGTAGATTTCACATGTCTTCGAATTTTTGGTTCTAGGACATGCTGGTTTCCTCACGATGTTTTCCTTCACCGTTTTGACAGCAGTTGTGATAAAATGTTTTACACAAACTAAATCGCCTTGTTGGGTTAGAGCCTACGACAAACAACTCGTAAGTCGTGTCTGTTACCACCAGGCCACCACTGAAAGAAAGGCAGAAATAACGTGTATTTGCGCAAACATGTCGCATCAAAAGAAAACAAACACAAAAAAAATATTACAAGTTGGGCTCTGGTCTTATAAAAATATTGTTCGCTTTTATAAAAATATTGTATAAGAAATATATAAAAGAAACTTAGGTCCGTATTTCTGCCTACCCGACAACTCCCATAGGAATAAAGCTTATCCGCCTTACTAATAAACGTATTATACCACATGAATAGTTACACACCGATTTCTTCTCTTTCAGTCGTCAGTAATTAGACTTTCGAAAGAAGAAGACAAAGCTTTTTGTAACTATACAGACGCTATACAACGTGTAATAGTAAGGGGGTAAGAATATAATTATGTATCTGGTTTATCCCAACCTCATCGGTAAACAGCGATGTGTGAAGGGCTCCAAAAAGATAAAAAAAATCTCCTAAAATATTTGTTTTAATAAAAAGTATGTATACCCTTCTATACCAGTTTGGAGCCCATAAAATTCCGGAATAGGATCAGATACCAGCAAAAAAATCCCGCCAATATCGGAAAATTCCGGGACCGGTATTATAGAATACGGGATTAATTGAAACCTTTTGTTACATAACACCGAAAAAAGCCTTTTTTTATATCAATGTGTTCTATTCTCTGTTGTTATTACAAAGGGATAACTCGTTTAGGGGATAAAGGGATGAGACAATAATTTATCGACCATTTGGTTACTCAATTTCGGGAATAGTTCGGCGTACGATTCGCTGTTATTATTTTGTACAGACGCCAGCACATCAACCTACTACAATCTGTCAAATTTCTTTAATAGATTTTCAACTTTATCGCTATAGCATAAGATTCAAAGTTGTTTGGGAAAATTTTACAGTTTCGGGTAGCTTGATGTGCTGGCGTCTATACATTGTTATATTTCTTAAGCCTAACAGAATCTTAGTGCTAGGAATCCTGATTTAAGTAAAATGAGGTTCAGTGAGGTCAATCGACCTTTGATTTATTGATAACGAAAATATACCATCACGCCTGTTATGTCCCTAAGGGACATAACAGGCGGCAAAAGTGTACCGATAGTATGTTCACTTAAAGTAAAAAATGGGCAGTGCTGCACACCCCTACCATATTTCAAGTTAAACAAATATCAACTTTATTTCAATGAAGATTAAGCTGATTTCAGAGTGACTAGCACTATTGACAAAGTTATAAAAATGTTTGAAGTTGTAGCGTAAACTGAACTTTATTGTCTAGGAATTAAAGTTATTTTTCCATTAATTCATAATTGTTTACATTTTTTGCAAATAAATCCCGAATGCACGGTACCTACATTTAGGCAGCAGATAGACGAACGAAGCAATCAGACTATTAATAATAATAATAAACCATTTACTTTCAGGTATCAAAGACCCATAGATACATACCTTAACCTATGTATACATAATAATAATAATAATAATTTTATTGTCAGATATTACAATCCATTTTTGTTAGTAAGGACATAAACATCTTACAAACTAGTGTTAGTACATATACCTCTGTCAATTAATAAATTCAGAAAATAATATAGTAACAATTTTGTTAGTAAATAAAACTTAATAACTATGTTAGTATCACTTAGTTGCACTAAGTCTCTGTACCTTCTGGTGGTACTTGTCCGCAAAAGCGGCGGGATACCACATCGTCTATTGCTAACGAATAAAGTTTTAAATAAAGTGCCATCTCAGTCACAGTTACTGTTCTTGAGCCTGAATCCTTTCATTAAAATTTGAACTAATTACGAGTGTTGGAATGACTCCCACAAGATAGATCGATGACCTGGTGAAGGCCGCAGGAATCCGCTGGATGCGAGAAGCACAGAACCGGTCGAAGTGGCGGTGCTTGGGGGAGGCCTATGTCCAGCAGTGGACGTCTTTCGGCTAAAATGATGATCATGAACTAGTTACTGATAAATCAATTGCCCTCTTATCTCACAGACCATATATTTCTTTCAAAAACTGCTATTTTTACACAAAATTGTTTTTTTTTTCCAGCACTATAAGGTGCTCCAACACACAAGACCATAAACCAAGCAATTTATCTTTGACAACATCAAATAAATTGAATTCCACCCTATCTACTCCTTGGAACGAGCTCAGAGACAAACAACCAACTTTAAGCCATAAACAATAAGGAAATCCCGTACAGTACGCGGTAAAAATTATTTTGTGCCAAAATTGTGTCATGGTGTCTCTATTGGTGTGCTATTCCTAGATAGAGGGTTGTCAAAAAAATGATTTTAAATTTTTTGAAATTCGAATTAAGGATTGCATGTACGGTTCTTTCGGAACGGAACGGAATTCTTGGTAAGTAACCAATAATTGGAGCAGTGGAGCAGTGGTATCAACCCTGACTTACGAGTTGTAGTTCGAACCCAGGCAGGCACTTTACTTTGTGTATTTAATTTCATCACTGCTCCCAAAACGGTGAAGAAAAATATCGTGAGAAAACCAGCATGTCCCCTAGAACCAAAAATTCGGAAACATGTGACATCTAACTAGGGGCCACGTGGTGGATTACAGCCCACTCCCACTCACAAAGAGGAGGCCTGTGTCCCAGCAGTGAGATTATCGTTGGCTGATTATGCTAGCCAATAAATAGACACAACAGTAAGAGAAATAGATCCTCCCGAATTGAGACTTTCAATAATTTAACAAACTGTGATAATTACCATTTTATCGTCCATTACATTTTAATTTTTAATAGAATATGTATCAAAACAGAAGCCTGAAATTCTGACAACCAGTCTTACCAAGGGGTATCGTATTACCTAGTAACTGGATTGTGGAGGTCAGATAGGCAGTCGCTCCATGTAAAATACTGGTATTCAGCTGCATCCGGTGAGACTGAAAGCCGACCCCAACATAGTTGGGAAAAGCCTAGGCAGATGATGTATCAGAAAATAAAAATAACCAGCAGTTCCATACATTTGGGTCGAGTAAGTATTGAAATCTTGTTTGGGACAGATGATAATTATTCACGACTAGCTGACCCGACAGACAGTTGTCCTGTTTTGATTCGAAAGACACATGGCGCCATCTATGATTATAATAATGTTATTGTTGTTTTCCTCGGGAACAGCACTTTTTTTCGGGATGAAAGGTACCCTATGTCCGTTTCTGTACACCTGACAACGTATATGCGAAATTTCAGGATGATCGGTTCAGTGGTTTAGGCGTGAAAAGGTAAAAAACAAACTTACTTTCGCATTTATAATATTAGTTAGGATTATGATATTGGACCCATGGAGAAAGATGTTCAGTTTGATGGTCCCTTAAATATGACCACACATTTCTAATACATGCTGTATACTTATGTCCGTTTCTGTACACCTAACAACGTGTATGCAAAATTTCTGGATGATCTGTTCAGTGGTTTAGGCGTGAAAAGGTAACAAACAAGCAAAGTTACTTTCGCATATAAAATATTAGTTAGGATTACGATATTGGACCCATGGTGAAAGATGTTCAGTTTGATGGTCCCTTAAATATTACCATTTCTAATACATGCTGTATGATGAAACTATGAAACTCTACTTATGATTCTTTTTTTTGTACTCTGTCAACCCTATATATGCCACCGATGCGTCGTCACCAACATAAAATGCACGTGGCAGAGTAAACGGTAATATAAACCTTATATTACAGCGATGTGGGACATTATTACATTTCTTTATTTTACTACCCCCATTGTGTTCCGAATAAAATGTTTCAATGAATATTTTTACGTTATAATTTTTTTCGACGAACGCCTAAAAATATGACTGACGGTACTTTTATTTTTTTATTTCATTTTTATTTCGGTATTCTTTGATGACGCTTTTTATTTTCGAAATAAAGTTCTTTTAAAATTATAGTATGTAAAATTATACAAGTCATATACAGCGTGTATCGGAAAAGGGTGGTTATATTTGAGGGTGTGGTACTAAACATCAAACAGGTGCCGTATTAAGACGGTTTAATGTCATCATGATTCCAGTGTAAGAGAAAGACGGAGCTATACATGATCGATAGCACCATCCTTTTTTCGCACTGGAATCATGATGGTATTAATACTTGCATTAGCACGGCCCCTGGACAACTTTGTCCATGAGAAAAAGGAAATAGCAAAAAAAAAAACATGCATAATTTTAAATCTGCTTCTTGTACGCAAAACACATAAATAGGTAAGTTATGTCGAGTACACAATTGAATTTAGGTAATATATTAGCATTGCATACGTCTGACGTCAAAGTTCGAATTATCATCTTGAACTATATGCAAATATTAATGCTGTTGATAACTCGTGCACGCGAACAATACTGAAGTTTCCCTCCGCTCCGATTCAATACACACAATGACACGTATTCACTACATAATACCGATTTGCAACGATTCCGAACTGTTCACACTTCAATACATTTCCTCTTAAATCGAAACAACTGCATTTATATGAAAATACGCAGAAAGCGTCGGAAGTATATAAATAACTAGTTTTTGTCCGCGACTTCGTCCGCATGGAATTAGTTATTTAGGTCACCTTTAAGGGATAATTTCGGGGATAAAAACTATTCCTATATCCTTCCCCACAACTCAAACTATCTCCATACCAAATTTCATCTAAATCGGTTCAGCGGTTATTGATTCCCCATACAAACTTCCACCCCCCTTTTCACCCCCTTAAAGGATGATTTCTGGGATAAAAGTTTATCCTATGTCCTTTCCCGGGACTCAAACTATCTCTACACCAAATTTCATCTAAATCTGGTCAGTGGTTTAAGCGTGAAGAGGTAATAGTCAGACAACTTTCGCATTTATATATAAACTAAGAAAACTAACAATACTAACCTATTTACATAAGCATTATTGTTACTAACACCAAAATACTAACAATATTATGGACCTAGTCTGAAATAAAGTTTTATTATTATTATTATTATTTATAATATTACTAGCAGCGCCCCGCGGTTTCACCCGCATAAGTGTCGATCCCGTGGGAATATCGGGATAAAAACTATCCTATGTCCTTTCCTAGGACTCAAACTATCTCTATACCAGATTTCATCTAAATCGGTTTAGCGGTTTAATCGTGAAGAGGTAACAGACAGACAGTCAGACACACTTTCTCATTTATAATATTAGTATAGATAATATAACTCATTATTATTCTGGTATTCTGGGTGTAAAAAGAATAGACCGAGTTTGGAATACCACGCTGCGCTCCAAAACGGGTATTATAGACGTGGGCAGAAAGGCTGCCAGGCTAAAATGGGATTGGGCAGGTCACATCAGCTGAATGCAGGACGACCGACGTCGCCGAGGCCTAGAAAGCGATGGCGAGATCACCTAGATGCACATTAAGAAGGCTGGCTTGAGGTGGCGCACGAAAAAAGAGTCTAAAAGGATATGGGTGAGGCCCAGCAGTGGGACACAATAGACTAAATATAAATAAATATAACTCATAACATCACGCGCGTATTTCGCGAAGGGTTAAGCAGAGTTGTACCTATAGTAAACCCACATATCTCCAGTTATGTTTAAGTCCCATATAATAGGGAGCGAGCCTATTGCCATCAATTGGGCACACGTCCAGACTCTGGGCGGCTACTGAGAAATTCCAGAAGGAAACACCCAATAACACTTTACCCAACCCGAGAATCAAACCCAGGACTTCACGCTCAGCTGTAGCACTTGCAACCACTAAACCAATGAGAAAGTATAAAAATCTTAACACTTATATCTCTTTGAGGAATGGCCAGTGGCTAAATAATAACAGCCGCACAGGTCGATCGATCAGGTTAAGCTACGCTTGCCGCGGTTGGTCTGTGGATGGGTGACCATCTTTACATACCGTGACCCCTCCGTGCCTCGGAAAGCACGTTAAGCTGTTGGTCCCGGCTGTCATTCGTGGATCTTTGACAGTCGTTACGGGTAGTCAGAAGCCCGAAAGTTTGACAACGTCTTACCAAGGGGTATCGTATTACCAGTAACTGGGTTGTGGAGGTCAGATAGGCAGTCGCTACATGTAAAATGCTTATATTCAGCTGCATCCGGTTAGACTGGAAGCCGACCCCAACATGGTTGGGAAAAGGCTAGGATAGATGATGATAAATATAAACACTTTTATCTCTTTGCAATAAACTTCTGCAATCTTTAACACAAGAATAAATATGATAACTTACTTTTTATGTCGAATACACCAACAAATAAATCGGTTTATCGTCCATATATCTCTTTAATGCTACATTAAATAGAAGATCCCATTACACATTTCAAGTAAAATAGCTTAAACCACATATTTTATCAAGAAATAGGTACATCATCAACGTAAAGAAATCTAGAGAGTTCTATTAAGTTTTATTCTGCAGACTAAATAGAATATTTTAAGCAATACTTAAATAAAAAAAACAAAGTGATACTGTGTTGCCAGTCATTGAAAAAGTTTTAAGAGCAATTCAAGTTTACAATCATTGCCAGTCTTTAAAACTGACAGTATCCCGGATATTGTGCGACAACAATGAATTTAAATTGACGAAAATAAGGAAAAACTCCCGAAAATAAAGAATACACTTCTTATTTATCTTCGCACAGATGAAATTTTTAGCATATTTCCCCCTTATGCATAAACGTTGCTTCAAGTAGTGACTGTTTAACCCAAGAAGCTTATAGATAAAAGTGGAGGCAACACTCTAAATACCGAAGTGAAGACGACTGTGGTCGGACACTCTCTTTCTAAATACACACATAAGAACGAGACAGTGAATGTGTTTTCTTTGTCATACGTATGTGTTTAGAAAGAGAGTGTCCGACCACAGTCGGTTTCACTTAGGTATTTAGAGTGTTGCCTCCACTTTTATCTATAAGCTTCTTGGTTTAACCATACTTTTTTGACGTTTAAAGGTCACTTACCTAACTATAGTTAAGTCATCGTTTATAAATAAACCCCATAGTGCCCCATAAACTCTTCTCCTCCTAATGAAAACCCTAACGCCACTTAATTTAACATAGTTCATCTTAAAATTATAATCTCTAAAGAACCTAATTACACGCCAACACAAAAATTCAGCAACAAAACCGGCCCCCCGGGACAGCGCCATCACTATTATCTACCGACAGCCCCGGCTAACGACAGAGACGATCCCGCTGAAGTGTTCAACAATATCCCGGATCCCGGGCTAAAGTATCACTCTATACTACATCACTAACTATAGTCTGTGTAGCGTTGTATGTGTGTATATGTTAACGGAAAAGTGTGCAATCCGTCATCTATACAATTCCTTGGAAATGTGTACAATTCCTAAAATAGATAGGAAATCTATGATATATTTTTTAATATGCACTTTTCCTAGGAAATCTATACATTTCCTAAATAGCAATCGGAAATCTTAAAAATTCAATATGTTGTGCTACTAGACGACGTGGATGCAAGACCGAGCGAAGGGCACCCCCAGGTTCGGTTTGGTTAGGTTCCTTTAAACCCTGCAGACAGAAATAGGAGCCCCGCCCAGCGGGGCTCCGTCGACCCTAAATTTATGCTTTGAATGTTATGCTTAATCATTATTATGATTAGAGAAATTTACAAATGTGTTTTATTTCTTTTAGTCACAGAAAGCATTACTTTTTACATATTTCCTAGTATCATCTCGGAATTGCATACAATTCCTAGGAAATACACATATATTTCACAGGAAATGTGTGTATTAAAGAATCTTTGAAAGATTATTTTACACTTTTTCTAAGTAGGCTCGGAATTGCATACATTTCCCAGGAATTGTGTAAAATTCCTAGGTTTCATATATTTCCGGTAACATATACACTACTTTGGCCTATCTAGCTCAGCTTATATTAAAAAATAATGGTCCGTTCTCGATTCTTCAAGACCAACGGCGAGTTATAGTCGACCCTTGTATACAGGTGGTCAGGTTTCGGAACTAATCATAAAATATATTTTACGAGCGCCTAGCGTCCTTTGAGGTAAATATGGCGAGCAGTTTTGTTTGGACGAAACACAAATGTTTTAAGACAAAAATTACTGGTAAAGATTGTAACGTGTCGTTGGTGCTTTTTGCTTTTCGTTCTGGGTATTGGGGACCAGCTGGCGTGAAATGTTTTGGAATTTGGATAGTATATGATAATTACGTACTTAAAGCCCTTTGTACACGCACGTTTTTCTTGCCTTGCACGGTCATCAGTGTTTATGGACCTGTATGGAAGCTTGTCGATGGACACGTTTTTTCGGCGCGATTTATACGCCGTACCGTAAAGAAACCGTACCGTGTACACACGCTAGCACTCATCAAGCTACTGCAATCTGTCAAATTTCTTTAATAGATTTTCTACTTTATTGCTGAAGCATTAAGGTTCAATGTTGATTGGGAAAATTTGACAGTTTCGGGTAGCTTGATGTGCTGGCGTCTGTACAAAGGGTCTGCTACTACAATTCACTGTATTAGCGTCTAGTAAGATTAGAAAATACTTGGGTCATCCTGTACTGTCTAATCTCGCTCTAATGTCAACTGAATTGGACAGGGACAGTATAACCTAACGTTTACAAAACCAAACCTAGTTATGTTCTATGCTTAGAACATAACCAATGATAAAAACGTTATGTAACTAAATTGAAAAAAGGAACCCATCGGAGCCAGCTACGTGTCGGAATAGTCGCACAAAACTGAAGGCATCCCAACAGACTGCTACTTACAAGTTGAGACGTCTACCCCAGACGTGTCCACACCGTCTCTAACACTACAAAAACATAATCCATATTATCAGCTCACCTTCAAACAAAGAACTCAAAATCAACATAACCTCACTCCGTTATGAAACCGACTGATAAAAAAGGAACGCAACAAAATTCCAACTTTAAATTGCTCGATACTGCTCTTAAAGTGTTTGTAGCAAGACAAATGCCCCAACTAAAAGTATGGGAGACTTGTAACAATCGGGGACATAAAAAAACGGATCCCAAACGACCAATATTGAAACAAGAAGTCGGATCTTTGTGAGTATGGACGTCGCAATAGCTGTATTATGGGCCGGAGTTGGCAAGGCAGCGGAATTTAGACAATCCCAAGTATATGACGTTACTTTTCCATTGTGTATAGGTACACGTACTAATATTGTAAAGAGGAAAGTTTTGTTTGTTTCGCACGGATGATAAGAAGTCGTTGGACTGTTTGATAGAAAAGTTTTTGTATCAGTTATCCCTGGATAGGTTTGTCCGCAAGAAAAGGCCAGACAAATGTAGTACTTAATTTCCGTTTATTGAGAAACCCACTTAGGTCGCGGGAAAGGCCTAGGTACATACCTATATCTACCAGATGATTGCGATGAATTGATTTGATAAATACCTAGTAGTAATTGTAGGAATCAATATGTTATTGCATGTATTCGCTTACGTGGCCATAAGGTAAAGCTATATGTAATTCAGTTAAGAAACAGACCAGCTTTGGTAAATAATACGCTACGACATCCATTGCTAAACAAAAAGTGTTCCATTCAAACATAAGTACCACCATATTCATAAACAGCCCATAACGTTCCCACTGCTAGGACACTGGCCTCCTTTCTGTGAGAGGGAGTGGGCCGTAATCCACCACGCGGGCCCAGGGGATTGGTAAATGTCACATGACATCGATTTTTTGGCCCTAGGACATGCCGGTTTCCTCACGATGTTTTCCTTCATCGTTTTGAGAGCAGTGGTGATGAAATAATTTACACAAATTAAAGCGTTCGACTGACAAGCATACATATTATTATAGCACATAATACAACACTCAATTATGGTAATTCCACACGCCAAGCAAATACTCAATTTGCAAGATTATTTAAACAACAAACATGACTGTATGAGGCAGCGTTTTAGAACGGTATCTAATTTTAAATTAATCAATAGCTCAACAAACGGAGTAGACAAGGATGTGGATCATGCTATGGCAGCTTGGAACATCACCTAAAACACTATTACTCCTAGCGCCCCTAGCGAACAAGTAGAAAACGAAAAATACTGTGATACAATATAAAAATATTTAGTGATGATACCGGGAGATGTTGTGACGAACAAACACATACATAAAATAATTGTCTCAAAATATTGGACATTAAACAACAAAAATAAAAATTAAGCCTAAACCAAGTGTAACAAGTCTATAGTGATTTATAAAACGGTTCTGAAAGGTGTTTTTTTCATTTAAATAATGGGAATTTGTTATTGTTGCATTGGTAACACTTTAATTGAAATGTTGAAATGTCTGTCAGCGCGAGTGTCAGTTTCGGATTTTGCTTTTGCAATAAAATTAAATTCTGGTTGTTTCGCTAGTGAGCATAGGCACTATTTATAGTTTGGACCCATAATATTATTATTGTGAATAGTGCTGAACACTGAGTGCACTTCCATCATGTCTCAAAACTCTTGTTGTGTACCTACCTGGAAGTCTACTGACTAGGAAAGAAAAGTGCTGATTCTCAGCCTACATGATTTTGATTTTAATATGTTAGTAAATGTTTAATTTGTATGTATTTCTGTGTTTTTTATAAGAATAAACAGTTTGTTTATCTTTAATATTCCGAGTACATTCATTCATACTCCTATTCCTAATGCAAGTAAAAATCTGGAATTTTTACATTGTCGTATAAATTATTGTTTACTACTACTTAGTGTGTTTTTAATAATTATGTAATTGTTAAAAAAACCTTAATAGGTAGTAAACAATAATTTATACGACAATGTAGAAATTTCAACACAATTAATATAATAGAGCTCCATCTACCATCTATATCCGTGACTATTACTAGAGCTCCATCTACCATCTTCCGCTGTAACTAATAGTTTTAAATACTTGAGTCCTAGATGGCGAATTGTGCTGTCAACACAAAATGAAGAGAGCTTCCTGTCTATTACACCGCATTATATTGTAGTCTTTGATGTGGATATAGAACACGATTTATGTGATTTCAAAAGCTTTTTTCTGCTGTTTGATTTTCGAACTGTCATTTCTTTAAAACTAAAATGTCAAAAACATGCTGAGTTTACTCTATGGTAAACGTGCGGCCTCCTTTTGTTAAGTGTAGGTACATAAAACCTTTTTTTAAAGTGGGTTTAAGGTTGTCTTTTTTGAGAAGTCTAGTCCTGGTAAAAAGCAGTCTAATTTATTACATAAGTACACTTATGCATTAACTTATGACGATGGAAAGTTTTCTTAATATTCTACGGTATCAAATTCGGTTGAAAAAAGTGGTGATTATAGGTTATTCAATAATGTAAGTACCCAGTCTATTAGAAAACCCATGTTCGATACTAAACATTTATGAGCTGATGTGCTGAACTCAATCCCAATAATGTAATGAATATGTGTTCCATCCCACGAGAGCTACAAGAGTGAACTTAAGTAAATGGGTCAAAGTAGCTCATAAGTGTCGACTCAGTTAAGTGCGACAATTCATGTGTACTATGTTCTTTATAGGAACGTTTTCTATTGTTGTTATGGAAGATGTTTGTAAATTGGCAAGTGCAAGGCAAAGTTCTTTTCTAAAGGACTTAGCGATTAGCTAAAAAATACCGTGACCTAAGAAAAACTTCATTTCTAAACACAAAAGTCTGCATAATAGAAGCAAAATCTGTAAAATATTAACAACATCTAATGGGTCTACGCAAAACCTTTTTCATTATAAAACCAAATCAATTCAATCTAAAACAAAATGGCGGTGACGAACGCAAATCCATAGATAATGCTCCACTTTTAAAATATTTTCAAATATACCACGATTCCGTAAGCATACTTAATAGGGACGTCCCTTAGAAACCCATCTCATCTGTCAGGCCTTGGTAGATAGGGCAGAATTTGCATAAAACACTCAATATACCACGAATAGCTACGAGTACGTATATTTCATATTCTATTAATGTTGCCGACTTCAAAGAGATCTTCGGGTACATAGGACGAGCGTGTGATGAGCATATATTGTAAGTTGTCTTAGACATCCCTGAGGGGAATTGAGCGAATTAGGACGTAAGCGGTGCAATGTAAACACATTGCTCTCGCTCTCGGAACTAATATCGGAGATTCAATTGGTTTAGTAATACTAAGGCAATAATCTCGGCTAGATTCCAACTTATTATGTAGGGGGCCCCACATATTAAGTAAGACGGCATTATTGTGTTACTGGGTGATAAATGGATCAGAGGTGCAATTCTCGTCCATTTTAAGACCGTTCTCAGTCTCAATCTGCCAAAAATATCTGTAATTTCCCTACATTTTTGACACTGATTGTCACTGAGATAAGATTGCAACTAGATTTTGAATGTTTTTAAGTAAAAGAATTGGCTTTCAGACTGTGAATGTTCTTAAAATTACGAGAATCGCACCTCTGATCCATTTATCACCCAGTGAGGCAATAATGTCGTCTTAATTAATATGTAGGGCCCCGACAACCCGATGTTTGAACTATTCACTTATCAAAAGAGCCTTCAATATGCACTATACGTTTCTGACTGGCTAATAATATCAACACTGCAGCAGGTTACAGCCGTCCACTGCTGGACATACGCCTCTCCATTCGCACGCCTTTCAGAACGATCCTCGACCACTCTCATCCAGCCACCCTGCGAAGATCGTCGGTTCACCTAGCCTGAGGACTTCCTGGGGCCGTATTAATTAGGCTATCATGAATCCAGTGCGAAAAAGGGATGGTGCTATCGAACAAGTATAGCTCCGTCTCTCTTACACTGGAATCATTATGACGGTGTAACACTATCAATAGCAATGGCTATCATTTTGACAGTTGAACAACATTCATTGCGTTATTTAGGTACGTTGTTGCACAGACAAATTTTTGGAACATATAAAGCAAGATATTAGCAATATACTTCAAAATGATTGATAGTGTTACCTACGCAATTAAGGTGCTGTTTTTAATACAAAACTGACTACTTAGACCCGCCTTTAAAGTTATTGTACAAACAAGTTTACCCTAGTTGTCAGTTGTCATAAAGTTAAAAACATAACCCTCCTTCTGGCGCAGTCGGGTGAAAATATAATTACTTCGGTTTTTTATTGGCACTGATTTAAAGAGGCAGTTGTAAATAGCGGTTTTGGTAAATTAAAAATTATAAATGGCACGTTTAATAACTAGTTCAGCAGTTAAAACTAAGCAGTAAAGTAAACAAAAATGTTTAATAAAAAATAATGAAATGGATCAGTGAATATATAATTGAGCAGGAAAATAATTAAATAGGCGGTGAAAATTATTGAACGAGCGGTTACGTGTGGGCCAGTAATAAATCGGAATTTGTCGGTAAGAAATCTCATTCTAAGCAATTCTATAAACAATGAGGTGGTAAAGTAGTTTTGGGTGTGCAGTCGACGGAGCCCCGCTTCGCGGGGCGTATTTCTGTCTACAGTGTTTAAAGGAACCTAACACGAAGGGGATGACGGGGGCTCGTTCGCTCGCTTTGCTCGCTCACTCGAACCCATCCCCTTCGAACCTAACCTGTCCGAGTCGGGGTGCCCAAAGTCCCGAGCTCGCTTCGCTCGCTCTTGCATCTTAAGTTGTCATTACAAATGTGTTACGAGCTCACGCGAATTTGAGTTCGGGTGTCACCGCTCGCTATGATCTGCCAAACTATTTATCGAACCGCTAATTCCATCAATTTTACCGCTCATTCAGTTATTGGACTGCTCAATTATTTTTAGAATTGACATTGTATGATAAAATAACCAACTAATTGATTTTTTATTACTGTCCATGTTTTACTGTCGCAATAATTAATCAACCGCCATTAAATTAAATAACTGCTCAATATGTTTTTCAACTGATCATAATAACATCTCGAATTTTAAATAACAGCTCAAAAAATTAGTACCCTTTTTTATTAGATACAACACAACACACATCTAAATAAATAATTGAAGGATAGATTACAAAAGACAGAAGATCAAAATGTCATCTTGATTATTAAGCAAAATGAATTCACACACTAAAGAATTTTAAATAAATTATTAGGTTTTAAACCAGCCTATACAATAAACCAAAAAGGTTCGAAATAATTCTACAAGAGACGGATGAGGCATTCCATCTTTAAAACGAACCTATTTTTACAGACTTCAAAAAAAAGAGGTTATCAATTCGACACGTGTAGGTAATATTATTGGAACTGCATTATATTCACATAATTATGACAATCTATTAGGGCTTTAAAACTAAAAATTACGAAATGAAAAAAGTAATTTTAAAAAATTAAATCGACTTCAAAACGAAATTAACTCAAAATTATGAAATAACTTTAATTTCGGAAGTCGGTGGCAAAAAACATAAATACAGATCCCAAGATACCGACTTCCGAAATTAAAGTTATTTCATTATTTTGAGTTAATTTCTTTTTGAAGTCGATTTAATTTTTTTAAATTACTTTTTTTTTTCTAGATACGGTCTCAGTGGGCGTGTGATTGTTCTTTGTGTAGGCGATATAAGGATTGAGTACATAAGTACCAGTAATAGTTACAGGTTTGCTCTTTTTTTTGCCCTATTTAGTTAAGCAGAAAAGTACAGACGCCAGCACATCAAGCTACTACAATACGTCAAATTTATTTAATAGATATAATTTAGAAGCATTTTTTTTTTTTTTTTGTAAATGTAAGAACCATGTTTCCGTTTATTATGATTTTTTTTTTTGTTGTTGACTTGAAAGAGCATGGCAGTTGAGAACGTGTCATGCTCACTTAAATGTCTCACCGATGGTGGCGCGTGTGTTGGATTATTCGGTTCCCTACAAAATGGTTGAGCTGGATGGTGCTGATCTACGCGTCATGTTCGTGAACGGGTGCCGTCGGTTGAGACTGGTCATCTCTTAACTGCCAAGGCTTATTTTTAATCTTATATTTTGAATTGTTTCTTCATTTGTCTTTTTTTTACATTGTTCTCACATAATTATAGAAGCAACAAGAATAATGTACCCAGGATTTTGTAATAACTTGATTTAAAAGAGTGTCCATGGAGTTTCTTGCCCGTTCTTCTCCATAGAGATCTACGTTTTGGAATGGGCAACTAGCTTCAACTTTCTGACTAACTGACAGACTATTTAACTTTGACAATTCAAAAGTGCCTGTACAAGGATTAATTGAAATAAATGCTTTGAGTTTGAGTTTGAGTTAGATTTTCAACTTTATCGCGAAATCATAAGGTTCAAAGTGGCTTGGGAAAATTTTACAGTATTGGGTAGCTTGATGTGCTTTCGTCTATACATAGAATTCGTAATATGGAGAGGTATTCTTCTATGAAGGTTTAATCACGGCACAATGGAAGCTTTTTAAAAACCTAAATTTTACAAAATGCTTTGGATGTAGGTAGTCAGGTACAAAAAATGACAATTGGGATTTGAATGTACGGGCAATTTACGTTGGTCTCAAAACGGTGAAGGAAAACAGGGTGAGAAAATGTCCTATAAACAGAAGACATGTGACATCTGCCAACCCGCACTGAGCCCGTGTCACATGTCTTCTGGTTATAGCCCACTCCCACTCGAAGACAAGAGGCCTGTAAAGAATAATGTACCCAAGATTTTGTAATATCTTGATTTAAAAGAGTGTCCATGCAGTTTCTTGTCCGTTCTTCTCCATAGAGATCTACGTTTTGGAATGGGCAACTAGCTTCAACTTACTAACTGACAGACTATTTAATTTTGACAATTCAAAAGTGTCTGTACAAGGTTTAATTGAAATAAATACTTTGAGTTTGAGTTGAGTTTGAGTTTGTGTCCCAGCAGTGGGGACATTATAGGCTGACTATGTTACGTTGGTAGTCAATTAAGTTGCTTAACAATTAATTTCTCTGACTTTACTTACACATAATTATGGTATGTATTTGTGAATAGTATCGAATATTATTTGTAAAGAAACCACATTAATAACGAGTTATTTCGATAACAATTTTTTGGCAATGAGTGAAATACCTACTCTGTGGCGGATATTTTTATGAAAAATAAGTTTAAAAACTAAAACTCGACTACTGAAAAGGATGAATGAAACAAGAAAGTACCTTCCCGTGGTCGCATGCCGCTGTACTAACATAATATTATAAGCTGCGGTAGCTTGCAACCACAGGAAGGTACTTTCTTGTTTCATCCTTTTCAGTTATTTTGGGGCTTTTTTCAGTAATATTTATATTTTTGAAATGTGCTAATTAAACCCTTTCATTTGATAGCAAACACGGCATGATAAAAAAAAATTTTTTTAGATCATGACTTCATGTCCGCTAGCGGGCGCCATATTCAATTTAATGTGACATCACATAGCCTATAACCAGCGGACAATCAAGACGCTTCCAACGATATCTCAATTGTCAAATTATGACAAGTAGTTTAGAAGTTATAAGGGAACAGATGAACATACTGAATTGTGTGTCTTTCAGTCTGTACTAAATAAATGAATTTTTCATCTCTCATACTCGGAAAGTAGTGTTTGTTTGATCCGAATAGCGGGTGGAAAACGCTGCTTCCTACCCTTGGGCGGGAAAGTCTCATAGTAATTGCTTTCCTCCCTAGGGCGGGAATGAAATTTAAAAATAGAACTAAATTTAGTTAGTTAGTCAGCTTAGTCAGACATACGACACCCTTAATTGATTATGTAAATATTTATTATGCTACCCATCAAATCTTATGAATGTGCGTTAATTAGGAGAGTTGGATAAAAAGCTCATATGTTAACGCCATTAAATCTTTCAGATTTAGCGCACAAGTTAATAATTTACCTTGAATAAATTCAACATACATAGGCACGACAATCACTATTTTGATGTCAGTTCTGGGCGAGGCTAAAAAACATAAAAATTGGGGATTTCAAACATCCTGACTGTACCATAATAGGGCTGTGAATATACATCATTTATATTATTTGACGAATTTATCCATAGTTTAAGGTAAATAAGTAGTGGTAATGAACTTTTTTTGATATCTAATGTCGAAATTTCGCGCCAATCGTATGTGTTTACATTTTTACTTTTCACAAATTTCACACACACAGATGTAGATAAGATTTAAAATGTGACAAGTGTTATTGATAATATTATAAACAACACGAAAATGCCCAGGTTTTAACGTAATATTCAAACACAGGTTCAATAATACGTATTAATCATTACCACTACTCAATTTGTGTTCAAAATCGCCGACCATTATTGTTTTTTTTTTTTATTGCAGTGATGAGTGAAAGAGATTATTCCAAACAATTTTTTTTAAATTTCGATTTACTCGAGTAATTAATATGACGAATGTAATCGATATTTGAAAATAAAATAAAATTATTTTAAGCAATAAATACAATAAGCATTGTATATAATAATGATTTATGCTTTTCTAATATCATTTCAATCTCTTCTAATATCATGTCAATAACAGACAGGCCAATAGGTACCTCATTTACTGAATTTCGCGCCGAAATGCTTCTATAATTGAATTTATATTCGGAATGCGATCGCTGTTTAAAATTATTTTAATTTATTGGACAATTATTTATTGTGGATTTTATTTTTGATACTTTCTAATAGTTTACTACAGAATTCCCAGTATACATTTTTTAGGTAGGCTTACCAGAAGTTTTTTTGAGAATGATGATAATTAATTAATTCTATAGATTGGTTATTCTGCAAACACTTAAATTTACATTTCAATACATTTTGTTAGTTTAAAGAGTTTTTATTCAGTTTCTACAATTTTTTTTCATTTTTTTATTGCGAGTATCGATTAGGCTGTATGTAAGTTTTGAATCGAAATAAGAAAGTTGGGTCAGCACTAAAAAGTGTCACGTCGCAACACAATTTTTAGTAATTTTTATCAAGATTATCGTGTTTTCTAAGTAATTTATGAAAAATGGTAAAAGTAAGAATGCAGACAGAATTATAATAATACGGGCTTATTTAACTAAGAATTATTATAATAATTATAGTAAGCGGAACGGCCTGCGGTGGTGACACAGAATCTACTCATGTGGCGGTGACGTGGTGTGTTCCATACTTCAAATTAGGTACCTACCTATTATTCATGTAATTAATATCAATAAATATTTTAGAAAAACTACTATTTTTTACTTTCCTTAAATTCGAAATGAAAAGTAGAGTGTTTAACGCGGGTGAAGTCATCAATTCCCACTCGGACTATAGCCGCCCTCGCTGCGCTCGGGCGTCTAAATGCCTCGTATGGGAATTGATTCCTTCCGACCCTTGTATAACAATCTACTATTCTTTCTTTCTTTCATACATACATACATATTTACATAAATACCGGTCAAAATAATAACCCTCCTTTTTGCTTCGCCGTAGTTGGGTAAAAAGAGTACCTCGACTTTTTAATTAATAAAATAACATAAACCACTATAACTAATACACCCAGAGTAAGCAATAATAGCACAAACACTTCAGTCAGAGCACGACATGTAAAGACGCAGACAGATTAATTAAGAAAAACAGAGAGAACCGTATTACTTAGCGAGGAATAAATTGCCGGAGGTACTCTGTGGACGGGAATTTATCCTCTGACGGATTAACCGCTGTGACGTCACGTGTATGAATGTAATTACATCGTGAAATTAGGGATGTAAGCAGAGCTAGGGAATATATCTGATTATCTTGTTGTAATAATCTGTATCTATACTAAAAATAAAGCTGAAGAGTTTGTTTGTTTGTGTGAACCCGCTAATCTCTGGGCCTTATAAGAAGGCTAAAAGTCACCCAAAGGGCAATGGAAAGGGCTATGCTTGGAGTTTCCCTGCGTGATCGAATCAGGAATGAGGAGATAACCGACACAGCCCGAAGAATTGCCAAACTTAAGTGGCAGTGGGCAGGGCAAATTGCTCGCAGAACAGATGGCCGATGGGGTTGAAAGGTTCTGGAGTGGCGACCGCGTACCAGAAGACGTAATGTTGGAAGGCCTCCCACAAGGTGGACCGACGACCTTGTGAAGGCCGCAGGAACCCGTTGGATGCGTGAAGCACAGGACCGGTCGAAGTGGAGGTGCTTAGGGGAGGCCTATGTCCAGCAGTGGACGTCTTTCGGCTGAAATGATGATGAATCTTTGGAACTACTAGACGTTTTTTGAAAATTCGTAATGCATTTGATAGCCCATTTCTCGAGGAAGGCTATAGGCTATTTAACATCACGCTATGACGCTAAGGAGCCCAGCAAAAAGGAAAAAAAGTCAAAAAGAACGCTGAGCGAAAACGAAGTTATAGCGCGAGCAGGCGATGCGATGCGACGGGGTGGGGCGGGGGAACAGGAAATTTCACGCGGACGAAGTCGCGGGCTGAAGCTAATAATAATAATAATCTCCGCCGCCGTATCTCTACGTTGGTTAGGTCTAAGGTGAGGAGCCAGACCAAGAGAGATACAGAAATCCGCAGGGCAGCATGTGGCGAACTGTTGGGTAGTAGCGACCCCACGGACCCTATCTTCAGGGAGAAGTCTTGTTCCTCACCTCTGGCTTGCCTTTATTGACCGGCTGGAGTGAACAATGACGAGGAACAGAGCTCCCACCTCATTCTTGCCTTTATTGGCCGGCTTGAGTGGAGATTCGCAAGAGCAAACGTGCTCGGAGGAAGGAAGTATTCCAGTAAGATGCTGGTAGGGATCTTGATCGTACTTCCGGGATTGTCCTGATAGCCGTGGAATACCTCTCCACTTCTCATAAGCACTTCAGGACATGTTGCCCCCTTGTTGCTTCGTCACTAAGTGCTAGCGACCGTTTCCGGGGGCCCATTATTGAGTGTGCAAGTCACCCCCTGCCATTTTATCCGTGTGTATATAAAACATTGATCAGACTGGGGTCATAGTTATTCCATAGTTCTTGGTAACCAGTCCACTTTAGCCACCCAAACCCATAGTCCAACTTTTTATATTTCCATATCCTGCAATAGTCCTACACCAACCGGGGGTTATCCTTGGGTGCACTTGCATAGCGCATACAGGGATAATCGTCGGTTGGTGCCGCATTACATTAAAATTTCCTAAGGGGCCTCTGCGAGTTGGCTTCGGCCCCTCGTACGCCTTCCAAAGGTTCCGAGATATATAAATTCATAATAATAATATTTATTTCCATAAGTAGTGTACAGAGTAGGTATGCGCAACATTTACAGCGTAGGACTTACAAGTGCACAAAGATTTGATCAATGACCCCCATGCTATGTGGAACCTGTGTTACAGGGGTCATCCATCCGTCCATTATACAGATTACAGGTAGAAGCTAATTAAAAATATGTAGGAATTCGTTTCGATTGATTTACTTTTATCGTTGTTGGGTTTGTCATGGTAACACATGTGTATTTTACTATGACAATGGCGCCGATTAAGTTGTTTACAAACTAAACTAAATTTAAGTTCATGCATCTTTTTCTTTCTATTTCATTAAGAAAAGGACAGAAGATAAATATTAGTTTAGTCCTGTCAAATTAAGATAGATACTCCATAGACAACTTTAGAGGAGATTAAAAAATTGGCTATTAAAAATACGTCCATTTACGTCAGGCGCTAATTTGACAGGACTAAACTAATATTTATCTTCTGTCCTTTTCTTAATGAAATATTAAAGAAAAAGATGCCTGAACTTAAATTTAGTTTAGTTTGTAAACAACAGAATTCTGTTGTTCACAAACGTGAACAACAGAATCGGCGCCAATATCTGCCTAGTCTTTTCCCAACTATGTTGGGATCGGCTTCCAGTCTAACCGGATGCAGGTGAATACCAGTATTTTACATGGAGCGACTGCGTAGCTGACCTCCACAACCCAGTTACTGGGTAACATGATATCCCTTGGTAAGAATTATTGTCAGGCTTTTGGGCTTCTGACTACACGTAACAACTTCGATAAACGAATGACAGTTGGTACCAACGATGACAATAACCCATAGTAGAGTCGGTTCGTTATCGAAAAAATCAGCAGTCAGCTGGAGGCTGATTGAATGAAAATACGTTTTCAACTGTAAACCGAACTATTCTTTAACTCAATCAAAATCCAAACCGACTTCAGCTGTGTGGAAAATCGAAACTGTTGTCGAAACTAAACGACTTACAGTCTGGCAAAAGCAACGATTTCACGAAACGAAGGTTTTATGAAAACTCACGAAATGTTCCACCCAAAACCGGGCCCGATTGAAACAAAAGAAAGAAAAACGTAGAACCGCCGACGGAATATTAAACTTAGTGGCTTCACCCATTCGGTCCCAAGGGAACCATTCATTCACTAACTCTTTACTGTGAATGCCAAGCTAAATTCAAGATTAACAATTAACTTTGTCGTTCTGCTTTTGTTTTAATTTGTTATTATAATCTTGATACCAGAAATGGATGTTAGAATAATTTACACTTGTGCTAACAAGATGGTCGCCGGATACCGTTTAGGGAGTCAGTGCAAGGGTACGTTTGCTATTATAAACAAATCGACCGCAAAACCACGCACTTTTGAACCCCTTGGTTTGTTGAAATATGGAAAAAAGATGTATGAAAATAGACATTTTTAAGCCATAATAAAAGTGTAACTGTCCAAACACACTATGTCGAAGGTACGCGACCGAAGTTCCGCGGCTGATTTTACGTTCCGACGTATTCGGCTAATATGACAATACCATAAGTGCCGAACTTACGAGGCAGAAATTCTGTTGCGCACACGCGGGGCGCGGGCCTCCCGCTGTTCTCCGCCCCGGATCTTCTTCGGCAATCGAACCGAACTTCGTCCGCGTATAATGTGTCTCTACAGAATACGTTGCCGCGGAATTGCCGCTGAACTTACGCCCGACCAAAGTTCAGCTGTGCGCTCTATCGCAACGTAATTTCGGCATAATGCGTCGTCAGTAATTCAAATAGCATTGCAGGCGTAATCATGCCGAACTTCGGCCGCGTACCTTCGGCATAGTGTCTTTAGACACTAAGACCTATAATTATTTAAATGCATGAGAGCTGTACAGGGTGGCAGCGACGATTGACATGGGCAATATCGAACTACGCAGTCAAAATGTATGGAAAAGCATTTTTTTTTAATAACCTACGAAAAGTTTCATCGCAGTAGGCCAGAGTCATGCACTGAATCCATGCGCGATGATGTCCCTACCACGATGTATACATGTTGGATAGCGCCATCCTTTTATGCAAAATTAATAACTTAACATAATATGGCTAAGGACCAGTTCTTGTTGAAGGAGTCCAGCTCATCCCGCCATCTCCGTCTGGGCCTGCCACGATGTCGTCCTTAGCAGCTTTGAACAGAGAGAAGTGGAAAGAGAGTA
Source organism: Mesoligia furuncula (assembly GCA_916614155.1). NCBI lineage: Eukaryota > Metazoa > Arthropoda > Insecta > Lepidoptera > Noctuidae > Mesoligia > Mesoligia furuncula. The sequence continues at coordinate 29,018,311 of OU744794.1, forward strand.
GGGAGGCCTTTGCCCTGCAGTGGGACATCACAGGCTAATAATAATAATAATAATATAAGTCATGCTGACGAGGGGAGTAATGATAGGGCTATAAATGTAAGTACCCAGTGCAATGAGGAATTGAGGAGTGCTTTGGAGGATGCGATTCAAGAATATCGCTTCATGTCGCCCGAACTTAGGCCACGCTTACCTCGTTTGCCCATGCATAACAAAAATAGGGCGCTGGTGGCGGCCCTGGATTCGCAGTTGTCAAAATATTTTGATACCTGCGAAGACCTCATCGATACTCATTCGATTCTGTACTGCGCGGCTGTAGCGGCATGTCGTGTAGCTCACGTCAAATTTGCCAACGATTTAGAGATACACGACCGAAACAAGCCGTACCAGCTTGGCAGTGCAGGATTGAACGCCGTATTGGTGGGGCCAGAACGCTCATCGGCAAACTAATCTGCTTCAGGGAGGGCAATACTCGCCCTAGAGTGATGCGCTTTGTGAGGCGGGCGTTCTCGGGGACTGATATCAGTCCTCAAGACTATATGTCTTGTGTCACAGAGCGCATCGACTTCCTGAAGCAGAAGGTGTATGCATGGGCAAACCGTATTCGTCGGTATAGGCGGCGAGTAGAGCGATACACTCAGAATCGCACCTTCCAGAGCGATGAAAGGTGGGTTTATAGGGGTTGGGAACGACCGGACCAAGGTGTGGCTGAGACGTGCCTACCAGATGATGATGCCATGTGTTCCTTCTGGCGCAATATCTGGTCGGTGCCTGTCAGTCACACCGAAGGTGATCGGGCTCGAGAAGTCGAGCGAGCCTGCGACCCAATACCAGAAATGGGGGCTATCACCATCTGCCCCCAAGATGTAGCTCGTGCAGTCCGTCCGTTGCCTAACTGGAAGTCTCCCGGGCCGGACGGACTGCATAACTTTTGGATCAAATGGTTTCCAAGGTCGCACGCTCGCTTGGCATCTCAGTTCCAGACTACTTTGAAGTCTGGTTCGCTACCCCAATTCCTAACGACAGGAATTACCCACCTGCTCCATAAATCAGGTAGCACCGCGGAACCCAAAAATTATAGGCCGATCACGTGTTTACCGACGGTCTATAAAGTTCTTACATCCATTTTGAGAACTAAAATTAACAAACATATAGACACCAACTCCATCATCTCTGCCTCTCAAAATGGATGTAGGAATGGGTCCCGCGGTACTAAGGAGCTACTCCTCATTGATATGGCCATTAGCCAACAGGTTCGTCGTTTCCGAAAGGATCTGTCGACATGTTGGATAGATTATAAGAAGGCCTATGACTCGGTGCCACATACATGGCTCATGAGGGTGTTAGAGTTGTATAAAGTAGATACAACTCTACGCACCTTCCTGATGTCGTGTATGAGGCAATGGAGGACGGTCCTTCGCTATCCAGGATGTCGAAATATTCAGAGGAATAGCGAACCGATAAGGATTGAGCGAGGCATATTTCAGGGCGACAGTTTGAGTCCGCTTTGGTTCTGCTTAGCCTTGAATCCTCTAAGTACGCTGCTGGAGGATTCAGGTCTAGGCTATCGGCTGAGAAGAGGTGGTCAGGTTATATCTCACCTCCTTTACATGGATGACCTAAAACTTTTTGCCCCCAACAATTTGCAACTGATGGAGCTACTGAAAATTACTGAAACTTTCAGTAGCGCCATCAGGATGGAATTTGGTGTGGACAAATGTGCGGTCATGCATGTAAAGCGAGGGGAGATTGTGGAATCCGTGGGAACCCAACTCTCGGATTCCACAAACCTTAGAGCCCTCTCCGCATCCGAAACCTATAAGTATTTGAGTATGTCGGAAGCGTTAGGGATCAATGTTACTGACATGAAGCAATCGGTAAAGGAGCGCTTCTTTGGCCGCCTGAAAAAAGTGCTTAATAGTCTTCTATCAGGCGGAAAAAGGTGCGCGCCTTCAACGGTTGGGTCATGCTAGTTTTGATGTACTCTTTCGGCATACTCAAATGGACTCAGACTGAACTCGACGCCCTGGATAGGAGGGTCCGTACACTGCTGACTGCAAATCGAATGCATCACCCACGGTCATCGGTAATGAGGCTGTATATCCCGCGAAAATGTGGAGGTCGAGGGTTTTTAAACGCTAAGACGCTCCACAATCGCGAGATATGCAGTCTCAGGGAATATTTCCTAGAAACCGACGTGGGGATGCATCGAGATGTAGTCATAGTGGACAAGGGCCTTACCCCGCTCTCCTTGGCTAAAGAGAACTGGCGCAAACCAAACAACCAACTGGTTTTGTTTGTGCAATTATGGACGAAGTTATGATGACGAACAATTACCGGAGATTTATTGTCAAAGACGGTACGGTTGACATCTGTCGGGCATGCCACCGGCCGGGAGAATCAATCAGACATATTATCTCCGGATGTTCTCGTCTGGCTAACGGAGAGTACTTGCATAGACACAACCTTGTAGCCAGGATAATCCATCAGCAGCTTGCTTTGAAATACAACCTTGTGGAATCGGAGGTGCCGCACTACAGGTATGTGCCCGACCCAGTTCTCGAAAATGGTAATATCACATTGTACTGGGATCGATCCATCATCACTGACAGGACTATTGTTGCCAATAAGCCTGATATAGTGGTGGTGGATCGATCAGAGCGGCGCGCAATGATTGTTGACATAACCGTCCCGCATGATGAGAACCTCGTGAAAGCCGAGAAAGATAAACAGATCAAGTATCTTGACTTGGCTCGCGAGGTTGTCGACATGTGGGATGTGGACACTGCGATCATTGTGCCGATAGTCGTGACAGCCAATGGGTTAATAGCCAAGAGCCTCGACCAATATCTAAGGAGGCTCTCGTTGGGCAGCTGGATCAAAGGCTTGATTCAGAGAGCGGTACTTCTGGACACGGCCCGCATTGTTAGGAGGTTCCTCTCTCTGGAGCCCTGACCGCCGGTAGCTTGGACCCTGTTCCCGATACCGGTGGGCTACTATTTTTTATATTTTTAAATGTTTTTATATTTTTTATACTAATATTTAAAAATATAATTTATATGTATTTAGTGAAATAAAAGAATAATAATATGGCTGCATCTTAAGCCCGGAATACACATGCCTGTAATTTGCACAAAAGTATGCAAGTAGCTGGCATACGAGTATGGTATTCACCAATCAGAAGTTGTTATGGCACACGGCATGCAAGCTGATTGGTGAATACCATAGTGACATGCAAGCTAGTTGCATACTTTTGTGCCAGCTACTGGCATGTGTATCCTTAGCATTATTAATATTACAAAGACCGTTAATTATCTGTATCTGCCACACATTTCGCACTAGAACACAAACTTTACATCATAATGTCTTTTTCTCAACACACAGCACACAAAAAGTGTGTGTGACCACACGTTACACACAGGCGTGTTACTATCCTACACATATACCGGCACTGTCTACTCTCACAATAGCCCGCACCCCTATGACCTAATAACGGCCAGTAGGTACGCCACAAAGTCCCCAGTTAACACTAATCAGGGCAGTTTTAAAGTTAGACCAGTCAAACGAACAGCTTAACTTTGAGGTAACGTGTCATGTTGACTAATGAATACTTACGTCGGTTAAAGGTTAGTACGTCGGGTAATATAAGTATTTTTTTGTGTGTAAGCACCCCTTGATAAAGTCACTGCCAGTGCCGGATTAAGCAAATTAAGCAATTCATCATTCTCCTGCTCTTATCCCAATTTATTTGGGGTCGGCGCAACATGTCTTTTTCTTCCATACTTCTCTATTAGTCGTCATCTCGGTAGTCACCCCCTTTCTAACCATATCATCATTCACACATTCCATCCATCTTTTCTTTGGTCTTCCCCTATGCTTATAGCCATCGACATCCATACTCAAAACTCTCCTCACGACATTTTCCTCATTTCTACGTAACACATGCCCATACCATGACAACCGATTCCCACGCAACTTTTCAATTACCGGGGCCACTTTCAAACTTCCTCTTATGTACTCATTTCTTATTCTATCCATTCGTGTAACACCACACATCCCTCTTAGCATTCTCATCTCTGCTGCATGCAATTGCCTTTCATTCATTCCTTTTGTGGCCCAACATTCTGATCCATACAAGCAATTGCTTAGACAAATTAAGCATCACGCCTCTGTGGGCACCATAAGGCAGAAACAGCACCGAAACAGTATTTGCTAGCACATGAAAGGCAAGGCTGTTTATCAGCAAGATATTACAAGACTCAAAAGTCACTCTAGCTAGAGATGTGCGCCAATCGTTACAAATTGCTCGTGGTTGTTTTAAAAAAATACGAGGTGACTAGTGGAATGTATAGGCGTGGATTGCTTAGGGCATCAAGTAATCTTAATAGTGGGTTTAATGAATTATACAGCACATAACTGTCAATGCGAAACGTTCTTTACATTGAATAGAATATAACAAATTTTATTTGCAACTAGCTGTGCCCGCGACTTCGTCCGCGTGGAATAGTGACTTTTCGGGCAGCATATTTTGAATTACATATACCGTCTACAGACCGGGCATTTGCTGTCCGAACCCTCTGAGAACTCAGGCGAATTTCAGTGAAAGTCTCAGACTCTAGTGCTTGAGCTTCACGATCGGCAGTGAGACGTATTTCTCGTTCTTCCTGTGTTTCCTGAGACCGAACATTTGCTGTCCGAACCCTCTGAGAACTCAGACGAATTTCCCTATCAGTGAAAGTCTCAGACTCACGCGATAGTGTATGAGCTTCACGATCGGCAGTGAGACGTATTTCCCGTTCGTCCTGTGTCTCCTGGAATCGAGCATTTGTTGTCCGTACTCTCTGGGAGCTCAGGCGGATTTCCCTGACAGCAAAAATCTCAGACTCACGCGATAGCGCGTGAGCTTCGCGATCGACAGATAAACGTGCCTTTCGTTGTTCCCCGTTTTCCCTATTTCGAGTTGTCATCATTCGAGAACGATTTGAACTCAGTCGAGATTCTCGCTGAGTCGAAGTTTCTGCAGCACGAAACCTAGCCTGGTGCAGAGAGCCTTTTGCCTCACGACCTTCCTCAGATTCCTGTGATCGAACTAATCTCATTCTTTTAGCATTTCTGCTACATTGGGAGAGGTTGGATCTTCTTCGAGGCATTCTTACAATAAAATAGTACTTACTACTTAACACACAGTTATTTAGTAAACACGTACTATCGTAAAAAATTAAATTACAAATACTTACAGATTATTATACAGTCTAAAATTATCACAGTTTAAGAAATAAGTGTTAAGACGTGTAAACCAAACGTCATTATCATCATCATTTCAGCCGATAGACGTCCACTGCTGGACATAGGCCTCCCCCAATTTTGGGGGGGTTTGCCATAATCGCCACGCTTGGCAGGCGGGTTGGCGATCGCAGTATGGTATGGTGGTGGAATGCATAGAGAACGCTGCTGCCCATTCTCCGGTGAGACCCTTAGTCGCCTTTTACGACACCCACGGGAAGTAAGGGGTGGTGCTATTCTTCTACACAGACAAACGTACTAACTTTATAAAACAAAAGAATTGCTAGAAAAAATAATTACTAACCTAAGCTAATGAACTTATACTTAATAAAGAAAATCAAGAAAAGAAATGCCTAACCTATACCAAATACTTATAATATTTATATACAAATCCTAAATACAAATTAAGATAAGTATACCGAAAATCAGGGAAAGAAATGCCTAACCAATAATAAATGCTTATTATATTTATTTACAAAACCCTAAATAAAAATTAAGATAAGTAAATACCCAATAATCAAGGAAAGAACCGCCTAACCTATACCAAATACTTACAAAATTTTAAAGAAAATTAAGAAAAAGAACCTAACCTACAAACCCTAAAATATAAATAAATGAAATATGCAAACAGTCAGTATTCAAGTGAATCGCAATAATCGAATCCAACTATTCGCCTATACTCTCCAGGATACATACGTGCATTCGCTACGAATAACAGAATCCTTATGGCAGCGGCGCGTTTTCTTTTGAAATGGTCATCTCGCAGTTCAACCTGAGGGGTTGTCGACTGCTTAACCTGGCTTTCCTGTGGATGCCTCAATAAATTAAGTCCTCCAGCCAGGGCATAATACACAACTTAACTACACAATATAAACTTAAAAACTAAGCGACTACACGCTAAGGGCACCCCCTGTGGGGTACGGACCTCGGCTTAGGGCGTCGCTGGGAGAGGGCAGCAAGGGACAGGCTGGATCGGAATTATGGCAGCGGCGCGGCTCTCAGCGCGCTTTATACAAGGTGTAACGGAAAGGGGGTATCAACCCTGAAGGAGGTGAATGTGCTCATGAAACTGAACTAATTTCCCCAAAGAACATAGGTCGAAATATGAAAAAAAATTTGGACCTCCCATAGTAATAGTAAATCATTGATGTGCTATTACTATGGGAGGTCCAATTTCTTTTTTCATCTTCATTCACCTCCTTCAGGGTTGATACCCCCTTTCCGTTACACCTTGTATATATAGCCACGGACGCGCAGGCGCGAGGCGTTTACGTACTCTGATAGAATACCTTAACAAATGTTCGCCGTGATTCTTTAAATTGACATAACTTTTTTATTTATGAACCGATTGACATGAAATAAACACTAAATGTTAAGTGAAGCTTACTACAATATATTAGTGACCGCATCTAAATCGAATAAGCCGTTTCTGATATTAGCGTGCACAAACACAGCAGACAAACAGACAAACAGACAAACAGACAAACAGACAAACCGACAAACAGACAAACAGACAAAAAAAAATTTAATTACATTTTCGGGTTCGGCATCGATATAATAACAACCCCTGCTACTTTTTTTTAATATATTTCCATTGTACAGACACCACTTTTCTACAATTTTATTATATGTATAGATAAAACATGATATGACACAAACCTCGCCGTAGGTATATGTCGTGCGGCAGGTTGATGGCAATAGGCTCGCCCATGTATTACATGGGGCTTAAGGCTAAGTTTATATGACTAACCGCGCGGTTCAAGATCAAGCTAAATAATGTTCATCGTCTACATTATTGCTGGTTTTCCACCAGAGATGGGCGAGGATGCGTAGCGAGGAATGTGTGTAAAACTAACCAATACTATATGCTAACTTAGTTCAAACTACAAAAATGAAGCGATGTTTTTGGCTGGTTTCACAAACATCCCTTACTACGCATCCTCGCTCATCCTCTGCGTGACACAGATCTTGGACCACCCGGTTAGTGTCGTGAGACATCTGCGGAACGTACGGCGCCGACACTTCAGTGACTGAATTAGGCCGCGCTCACTTTGGATGCGAATTACATCGTACGTAAACGTATGAACACTGTTCGTACGAATTGAGTGCGCACACTGAATACGTTTTTCTCCGTCAAATAGACAGAGTACCGGTGTTAGCGCATACGTGAAGTCATCTTTGCTGCGATGAATAATCTTTTTCTTTTGGATAATCATCTTCTAAACCGTAGATTGCGACGCCGTCGTCGTTATCGTAGAACCGAATGGGTGCGCGAAATATTTAAAAAAAGAGATGAATTCGGTGAATTTCATCACATTATGGAAGATTTGTATAATGACCCCCAGACTGTTTTATGGTTATACACGCATGGGGAGAGATACTTTTGAGTACATTCTTAATGCAATACGACCTAACCTGACTAAATACAGCAACTATCGCGACACAATATCACCTGAAGAACGATTAATTATTAACTTTTCTACATCCATTATTGATGGTGAACGCACGAACGTGTAATAAAATCCCAACAAGTTCGGATTGATTTCGGACGTCGGACTTGCACGTACGTATACGTACGACTAACTCGCGCGCATTGTGAGCGCTTTCATAGTACTCAGAAGGTCGGGAATGTTCGTGCGTGTTCGTACGTTTCTGCACGAATGGAATTCGTACGAAAACGTATCCAAAGTGAGCGCGGCCTTAGTAGTTCCGCGCGCCACCGCGCGGTCATGCGAACTTAGCCTAAGCATAACTAGCAAAATGTGGGTGTACTACCTACCTACTATAGGTAGGTAGTACACCCACACCTCTGCAAAATCCTTCGATAAAACAGGCGTGATGCTATGTATTTACCTATTTGCTAACGAACTAATTGCATAACACATTATCAATCTCAATCTAAATAATTTTGAAGGATATTGCTGATCCGTTGCTTCATATGTTCGAAAAATGTTTTTGCTCAACAACGTAAATAACGCAATGAATGTTGTTGAACTGTCAATATGAAACCCATTGATACTGATAGTGTTTTGTGCAATTATCTCGCAGGTGTAACTTTGTTACGCAGGATTCAACAATCAAAATAGCAAAATAATTTAGTCTCTTCCACTGTTGTACCTACTGCATCATCATCATCATCATCATTTCAGCCGAAAGACGTCCACTGCTGGACATAGGCCTCCCCAAAAGGGGGGGTTTGCCATAATCGTCACGCTTGGCAGGCGAGTTGGCGATCGCAGTATGGTATGGTGCTGGAATGCATGAATCTTATGAAATTAAAAGATGTATGTATATGTAAAGAATTTACAGCAAATATATCAGCCCCAGTCAGACATAAAATTCCTAGAAAGGGTTAGAGTTTTATAGACGAAGATGGATACGTGATCGCGAGGCTTCTATTTCAAAATATTCAATATCTTTACAAAAACAATACATAACATGGAACACATTATCTTGATTTTACATTTTTATGCCGACCTTCTTTACGTTATTTTGGAAGAGGTCAAAATCTGCATGCTAAAGTGCTGCCACTGTAACGGAACAGAACTCAACTTCAACAAGTTTTCTCTTTTATGAACTGTCAAAATTTATATAAATCAGGACAATCAGGTTCCACAGACTAAAAAGAGAAGGTTCCTTCCACTGACCTCTATAATACAAGTGTATTATAGAGTTCAGTGTTCCTTCAGACCGTATTTTGACCATGGCGGCCAATCCCAACAGAGACTATAGCCTTCAGCGCCGGAGATATTATAGTGCACAAGTGTGTGCGCAGACACAGGTGCACTAACTCTGCCCTCACTCGCACAGTCCCATGGGACGGCGATCTGACACAAACGGAGAGAGATCAGGCGCAAGACCAAAGGCTTAACGTTCTTTCCCCTATCACACCGCCAACTTCCAAACTCTGGGCTATTACTAAGAAACTCCTAATGGAAAAACCCAACGCAGTTTTCCCGACTTGTGAATCGAACCCAGAACGCTCAGCAGTCACGCTTGCGACCACGAGACCAAAGGTACAGATAAAAAAATATGTACTTTGTGTAGTTACCTAATGCATCTTCAGCCATACATGATTTACTTTTATGAGGTTTAGGAGGGTGACGGTGTAAATAAAACGTCCGTATCACCTTTAATTCTTTAATCCTTGAATATAGTAGTAGTACGAAGTGTACCGCCCGGTCCGCCCGCGTGCGGTTCCGACAGGTGGCGAACTTGTGTTGCCAGTTCTGTGCACTAGTGATGTGGTAAATAGATATCGCTACAAGGTCTTATTCCACCCTTTCATTACAGTATTGTATCGCCCTTTATTGCTCATAAAAGCCGTAAATGCAAAAGCATAGTTGCCTCTTAATATAAAATAGCTAAACGACATATTAACCTAATTTCTCCCCCCTTCCGCCTTCTCCCGTACATTTATGAACGAGCCTCTAATTCTCACTTTAATTAATTTAGAAGCTGGCCTTTCACTGAGCCAACACGTTTACCTGTGTCGTGCGCTAATTTATTATGAAATTTTGCCATTGTTATTGTTTATGAGGGAAATATGGCGTTTCGAAAATGTGGGGGCTTAAAATAGAATATAATGTGGAGTATGTACCGCGTATGTGTAGTACCTATAGTGGTACAATTATAGAGGTATGAGGAACAGGGTCTAAAATTCACTCATACTTTATAGAAAAGGGATGATCCTCGGACCAGACGGGTGTTGTGTCTGGTGGGCAACTGCCCGATGATTCATGTCGGGCTGTGCTAGTTGCGCGGTAAACTCTACTTGCGAGATGCAGGATTTTTCGTGACGTCAGTATCACGCGTTGTTCGCATGTGGCGTTGTAGACACCGCTACACAGTCATATATGTCGCGTAGCATAAATCAGCCTATAATGTTCCAACTGCTGGGACACAGCCCTTCTCTCGACGAGAGGGAGTGGGCCGTAATCCACCACGCGGACCCAGTGTGGGTTGGTAAATGCCACATGTCTTCGAATTTTTAGTTTTAGGACACACGATTTTTCCTTCACCGTTTTGAGACCAGTGGTGATGAAACAATTTACACAAAGTAAAGCGCCTGTCGGGGTTCGAACCTACAACCTACAGTTCGGAAGTCGCGACCGTTACCTGTGAGCCAGTACTGCTCATCCTTAAATGTGTAGACGGTCAAATATGTATTATTATGTATAGCATGTATCAGAAACGTATGAAATGTAAAACAAAACATTTTTTAATTTCGCTAAGTTCACCTTCTTAGCGAAATTAAAAAATGTTTTGTTTTACAAAGATACACGTGCTTCAAATTGGGTACCTACCTACATTTTTGTAAGGAAAACATTTGATGTAAAAGGTTTTTTATAAAAAGAAATGTATGTGAGTTCTTTTTGTAAGCGATTTACTAATTGGGTTGTTGTTCTTGGATAATCGTAGAAAATGAGCTGAAACTCATTTTCTAACTATCTATACTACTTTTGTGATAAGATAAAAACAGAACAATACAATAAGAAAATTGAACCCTTTTTATAATTTATTGTATCAAAATCTCAATAAAAAAAACGACAAACTAGCAAAAAAAATCTACTGTAAAACCATCCTTCCGTGTTAGGACAAAAAAATACCGCAAAAGGGAAGAATTCTCGCTCATCATTGTACCCAGCAACTCACTGAAGTAAAAGAAAGACTTTCTCGAAGGAATCATCGAAACCGCCTCGAATCCACATGAGTAGACAAACGGGAATCTCCACAAAACAATGACGTATTTTTTCTTTTCGATACTTACGACGGTACTTATAAAAAAGGTACGAAAAAGCCTCGAAAATAAACAAAAGAGTGGCATGGAAACTGTTGGCATTTTTCGTGAAAGGATATATACTACTTAACAACGGCTTGTTAAAACGTGAAAAAAAGGTTCGTCAATTTAAGATTATCAGAATATTTATTTCGTAAAATGGTTCGATTTACTTTTTTGTCAAATTATAAAGTGACGTAAGTGACTTAACATAACGCTTGTCATACTTTGCTAAAAGAGTGCAAGAGTGCAGAGCACAATCTTCATCCATAGATATATTAAAGTCCCCGTCACGGGAAGCTATAAATTTTGTAAACACACATTCAGGGGTTCGCAACATTTGGATCAAATTAAAAAAAAAACGTTTTTTAAATAATTATGATCATCTAATTACTGTCGTCAGACGATTCCGAGTATTCTGCATCTGCATTCAGCAGCATTGACAGCGTCAGCGTGAACTTACTTCAAAATGGCGGCTTACGTTCCGAGTCAGACGCGTTCCAGTACCACAAAACATTAAACAGCTCTTTATATCGCTAAAATATAACCCGATCAAGTGAAATTGCTCGTTAGTTTCGTATTACTCGTATGTTACTTTGAGTTGATTGATGTTGGGATTATTTTTTGTTGACTGATTTGTCGCTACGTAACTCAGTAGAAGTTCTTTATTTACAAAATGTATAGCTTCTCGGGACGGGGACTTTAAATTAAAGTCGCTTTTCGTGTCTGTCTGTGTGACCGCATTGTTCTTCTCAACTACGCAACGGATTTTGATGCGGGTTTCACCATCATTCAGAGAATTTATTCCCGAAGATTTATGTGCATCATACATAATCAGCCAATGTTCCTAATCCGGGACGCAAGCCTTCTCTCTGTGAGAGGGAGTGGGCCGTAACCCACAGCGCGAGCCCAGTGCAAGTTGGTAGATGTCACATGTCTTTGAATGTTTGGTTCTTGGACATGCCGGTTTCTTCAGGATGTTTTCCTTCACCGTTTTGAGAGCAGTGGTAATGAAATAATTAACACAAAGTAAATCGCTTGTCAAGGTTCAAACCTACGGCCTACAACTCGTAGGTCACGGCCGTCACCACTGGATCACCACTGCTCTTAGGTTGATGCGAATAGTAACATAACATTAATATTAAACTTACGTGAAATAAAGAAATCTCGATTCCATATACAGTCCTAAACACGTCGGAAAACAAGCCTACTCTCTTAGTCCGTCAACGAAGATACAAAGCCCACCCGAAAGTAGGTCGAAACCTGAAAGGAAACCCTACTCCTTATTAATTAACTTTTTCGGACGGGCAGTAACACATCGTGAGTAGGGGCAACTGTCAAATCTTTTGCCATTCATTCTTAGGTCGGGCTGCAAACTAATCTTATATACATAGGTCTTACAGGGTAGGAGACGCTCGTGACTTCGGCCGACACTACGGATTTCGGCTTACGGAAGAGACCTCCAGAGTCGGGTCGCTAGTATTATTTAAAGGAAAGGCAACCCTATACCAGTCACCAGGATACAGATATGCATGGTGCAAAAGTTGAAAAAAAATCTAGCTAAGGGAAATAGCAGTGCTCAAAGGCAAAGGGCAGGCTATTATAAGTTATGCATTGCAATCATGCTCTATGCTCCCCGGCGAGCGCGCCTTACATACTTTGCTAATGAAAAGTAAGTGAAAACACGATGTGTGTAGTGTGTACTTAGATATTAATCACGGGTAATGAAAGGACTTAAATAAATTGGTAAGATTATTAATGACAGTATTAGTACTATCCTAAAATACAGGGTTTTTGATATGGGGCATAAAGGACGGTACGTTGATGTCTCAAAAACCCTGTAAATCATTCAAAAAGACTTTCGGACGCTCTATAAAGGCCTACGAAGACCGGGACGGCATGGCAAGGGATTTAAATTTTTACTAATGGACAATCAAACGTATCGATATGGAAATACGACATAAATTGCTATGCTTTAAAATGATGCCGTGGCATCGAAAGGGATTTCATTGCACGGCATTAAAAGACGCGCCACGGGTTCTCGCGGCGGGATGCCGTAGCGTCATGCGGTAGGCAACGGAACGCCAAGGACTCCAGCGCTCGTTGTGACATGCCGCGGGGTGAGGCGGGGAAGCCGCTGGAAGGCCGCGGTATCTAAGCGGCTAGTGTGCGTTGACTGACGGCAAAATCCCTTGCCATGCCGTCCCGGTCTGCGTAGGCCTTTATCCCCTTTTTTCAGTCCTTGCCCAAAAACAGCATAATCAGCCTACAATGTTCCCGTTGCTCTGAGGGAGGGAGAGGGCCATAATCCACCACGCGGGCCCAGTGCGGGTTGGTAGATGTCACATGTCTTCGAATTTTTGGTTTTAGGTCACGCCGGTTTCATCACGACGTTTTCACGATGACCAAAAAAACAACGGAACAATTTAAATTGATCTTCAAGTGACAGATCTACAAGGTATCGTCATACGATCCTTTTGAAATAGAGAAGTTTGGAATATCATAATTTTAGGCAGTGGCGTAGCGTAGTGGGGGCAGGGGGGGCGGCCCGCCCCGGGCGGCACTATTTAGGGGGCGGCAATGTAAATATTTGAACCATTTCATATTTTTAACGCCACTATAAATTCGGACAATAAAAGACTTTGCTCTTAAAAAAGTAGACGTAGGTATATATATTTTTTTTAAAGCCGGAAGTTTTGTTTTTAACTCTAACAAGTAGGTACCTACTTATATTATTTTTCAATAAAGATATAAATATTACATAATAGTATCATCCTAGTTCTAAATAAAAATTGATTTTCGTTTTATATTCAATTCGTATCAATGGTTGAAATAAGAATTTTTGTATTAATAAAAGTGATTGTAAAACAAATAAACATTTTTATTTAAAATTAACCTGTATAATGCAAAATAATGATGACTGTTCTTGCCGAAAAGTTCTCTAGAACTAATAATACATGTCATATAGAATAGAATAGAATACTCTTTATTATGTACACCATATAAAGTACAGACATATAAAGCTAGAAACTGTACAAAGGGTAGGGTATATAATGTATAGTATACATTAAATTGAAATACCTAATTAAGAGGGCAGCAAGATTCTTCCGCCCCGGACAGTTGATACCCACTGATTTTAGCTACGCCACTGATTTTAGGTCTCACGGTAATATCGTCTACTTCTCTACAAGTCACGGCGATACAGCAATTATAACTTACTTAATAACTTTCAAACCCCTCAACCGTATAACTTCAAAAACCATTCAATCTTCGTCTGCGTCTCACCTACGTTCTCTCAAACATATTTAAACCTAACGCATACCATTGAGCCGCGCTGATTGCTCCAATCTCACGGCCCAAGGCGTATTAAGCCGCTGCTAGTTCACAGTTTGCAAATGAGGCCACACTTAGTGAACTAATCATAATAATCTGCGAACACAACTAGTAAACACTGTGTATGGAGTTTGGAACTGAAGTGAAGTTGAGAGAAACAGGTCATGTCTACTATTGGTTGGAAATCGAGTCAAATTTAACACTTGCTTCTCTTTATGAAAGAGTAGCTTCTGCCCGCGACTTCGTCCACGTGTTTAAACATAAGCTATGGCATTCGGCAATAGCGTAGCTTTCTATCAATGAAAAAAAAATTGAAATAGGATGAGTAGTTTCGGAGATTACTTTCTACTTAAAATCTCATAAATACCTCTTCATAATATTTATATATACTGTGGCATGGTACTCATTAGGCTGGGCACGCCAAAATTGCGGCGATAAGTCCCCTCTTTGAGGAGTGGCTGGAGAGGCGCCACGGCGTCCTCACCTTCCGCCTAACGCAGGTCCACACCGGACTCGGCTGCTTTGGGAGATTCCTGTTTCAGATAAGGCGGGAGGAAACACCCGGGTGTCACCATTGTGTGGATCACCCGGAGGACACGGTGAGCATACGGTGGAGGTCTGCCCAGCTTGGGCAGAGCACCGCCGCGTCCTCACGGCGGCGATCGGCGGCGGCGATCTCTCGCGTCCGGCTCTAGTCCAGACCATGGTACGTAGCGAGAGTGCATGGGAAGCTGTCGCCTCCTTCTGCGAAGCAGTAATGTTCGCGGAGGAGGAGGCGGAGCGCGAGAGGGAGAGGTAATCAGGAGACGCCCTGGGCGTCGGGAATCGACAGTCGATTCCCGGCCACCGTAGGCGCGGGCTTGCGGATACAAAATAACATGGAACAAATGTCCTAACCAAGACACAGGAGAAACTTGAAGGAAAACACAAATCAATAGCCAAACAGAATGACACCCAAAAATATAAATTGTAAAGAAATACATATAATATACGCCTTTCATATACGCCTGCCAAAACTTTTCACAATTCTATAAACCGATCACAATACTTTTCATACCACACGAGGCCATTCAAAAACTTGTTTTCAAATCTGTTTTCGGGTTGACAATGCAGTAAAAGTAATGGAGGAAAATGTTTTAATAAACTTTATAAACACGCCCTGAATTTATATACGAGTATATGTGCAGTTCAGACACAGCACGGAGACTATAAAAGTTTATATGACTGTATCTATAGACAACTGCTGTAAAGTTTAAGTTTTAAAATGCTTTTATTGTTGTTAACGACTAAAATTATCAATTTGAGGTTTCCTTCGGTGTTCTCTTGGCTTATATCCAGGATTCGTCCTGCTGGAAAGCTATAGCTTTAAGTGAAAAGTTTTTGTTCCTAAATAGTTTTACATCTTTATTATGAAATGTATGAAATTGATGCTAATGGTGCATTTTACTTTTTTTATTAATATTTTGAAGTACCTATTTTGATGTTGGTTCGCGGTCAGCTTCCAGTCTAACCGAAAATACACTGGTATTCTGCTGCATCTGGTTAGACTGAAGCCAACCCCATTAAAGTTGAGAAAAGGCTAGGTAAAGAAAGAAAGACAGAAATACCTTTATTTGCGGTAAAAATGACGCAAAAAGAATATAAACACAAAAAAAATAAGAAAATGTTGGGGTAAAAATATGCAGGTAAAACAATAGTTTGACACCTGGAGGACTTGCGGCCTTCTAGTCTTTAAACAATTGAATAACATTCCTTGACCATCATCATCTGCCTAGCCTTTTACCAACTACATATGTTGGGGTCGGCTTCCAGTCTAACCGGATGCAGCTGAGTACCAGTATTTTACATGGAGCGACTGCCTATCAGACGTCCACAACCCAGTCACTGGGTAATAAGAAACTCGTTGGTAAGACTGGTTGTCAGACTTTCGGCTTCTGATGACCCGTAACCACAGTCAAAGATCCATGAGTGACAGCCAGGACCAACGCCTTAACGTGCTTTCTGAGGCACGGAGGAGTCTTGGTATGCAAAGATGGTCACCCATCCACGGACCAACCGCGGCAAACGCAGCTTAACCTGATCGATCGACCCGTGCGGCTATTATTAACTAGCCACAAGCCCCTCCATTAATTGACCATCATTTTTCTTATTTTATCTTCTTACATGAATTAAAGTCGCTTTTCGTATCCGTCTGTGTGACGCAACAGATTTTATTGCAGTTTTCGCCATTATTTAGAGAATATATTTCGGAACAACCATATTAATAAACTACCATGATTCATATTAAACTACCATGATTCATATTAAACTACCATGCCATATATTGGAGAAATCACGATGTTTTATCAAGTCGTAAACACTATGTGAAGCAGAGGGCATCTGTATTTCTACAACAAACAAAAGAAATTCGTCACCAAACCTCACAAACAAACCTTGTTTATCTCACATAAAACATTTCTGTTTTCCAATAGAAATAAAACAAAGATTTATCACTAGAAACACGAGAATGTATCTCGTTCGAGATGTAAGGAGAATGCTAATAAATAAATGATATATGTTTTTTGTTCCGATATCCATTAGCATTGATTGATTGCGCCTGGACATGATTGTTCACAGGTGAAGTCTCAATTTTCTCTTTATGACCTTTTTCTTGTTACGATGGTGATTTGTCTTTGATTTTGTACCAGTTGTGCCTCTTGATTTTTCATTTTTATGTCTTTTATATGATTGGTTTCCAAATCTTTTATTATGTAACCTAACATAACATCACGGCGCGTTAAGCCGTTGGTCCCGGCTGACATTCGTGGATAAAGATCCACGAATGACAGCCGGGACCAACGGCTTAACCCGTAACGACTGTGAAAGCTCAGTCGTTACGGGTCGTCAGAAACCCGTAAATCAAACAACCAGTCTTACCAAGGGGTATCGTATTCACCAGTAACTGGGTAGTGAAGGTCAGATAGGCAGTCGCTCCATGTACAATACTGGTATCAGCTGCATCTATTTAGACTTGAAGCCAACCCCAACATAAAAAGAAAAATAAAGTAAGAATTTAGCACAGACTAAAAGGCACACAATATAATATACAGCTGATAAAAAAATAAAAAGTGTAAAGTGGCATGTAAAAAATTAGCAGGAAAGTGTGACTCACGGCTGCGCCAAAAAGGCCCAGTTCAGCAAGAATGCCAGACAACTAGTGCCTGACGTTGGTTTTCAACCGGACCTGAATAGTTGGAAAAAGGCTAGGCAGATGATGATTCCATGAATACTTTGTATTACACCGGCTTAGATGAAAATCGCACAGTTCATTAGCTCACAGATCACGTCTGATTATATCAAAGGAGAGGCATTAATACATCTGATAAGGCATGTTGTGTCTAATTAGGCCTCCTCCTTTCAATGGCGGCGTATAAAGACGAACGGATCGACGTTTTCTATAGATGAAGTTTTATAAAAGAAGGTTTTCATGTCAGCCTGTATTTAGTCCTGCAGCGTTATTCTGCAAACATTGAAAATCGAATGGTGGCGAAGTGAATCCGTCAGGATTTATTTAATAAAGCAAATGTGTTCGATTTCGAATTGTGTGTGTGTATTACCAGTATTGTACAGACGCCAGCACATCAAGCTACTACAAACTGTCAAATTTCTTTAATAGATTTTTAACTTTATCGCTAAAGCGTAAGGTTCAAAGTTGATTGGCAAAATTTGACATTTTCGAGTAGCTTGATATGCTGGCGTCTGTACATGGAGCGACTGCCTGTCTGACTCCCACAATCCAGACACGGGTAGAGCGATACCTTAGGAAGACTGGTTCCAGACTGGAACAGAGATCCAATTAATGTGCCATAATACCTACTTACCTATCAGAGAGAGAAAATTATTGCATTCAAAGGATTTTAATCAAAATTTTTAAGAACCTCGAGCGCATTTTGGGCTATCAGCTGCGATATCACCCTTACTTCACTGGCTACTACGACATTATCCGTTTTTGGAGTGCTCCTGCCATCTGAGGAGAAGATTTTGCAACGTCTGTATTTTGGAATAATTATAAATTGTTGAAATAAAATGTTTTTATAATAACAAAACCAGGCTGGGTTTTGTTAATAATGAATAACCATCACACGGCCTAGAGTCGCTGGACACCTCATATTTTAGAATAGAATAGCTTTATTTCGGACACAAATATCCATATATGTGTTAGTAACATTCAAAAAAATAACTTATTGCCTAGTGTTAAAAAACCGGGCAAGAGCGAGTCGGACTCGCGCACCGAGGGTTCCGTAACATCCGGGTTTATGAATAAGGCTTATGTTTATGAAATTAAATGTTTTTTTTATTATTTTTATATTTGAGTTGATTGAATAAAGTGTAAATTGCGGTTTACGATTTATGACGTATTAAAAAAAAACTACTTACTAGATCTCGTTCAAACCAATTTTCGGTGGAAGTTTACATGGTATTGTACATCATATATTTTTTTTAGTTTTATCGTTCTCTTATTTTAGAAGTTACGGGGGGGGGGGGGGACACATCATACCACTTTGGAAGGGTCTCTCGCGCAAACTATTCAGTTTAGAAAAAAATGATGTTAGAAACCTCAATATCATTTTTGAAAACCTATCCATAGATACCCCACACATATGGGTATGACGAAAAAAAAAATTTTTAGTTTCAGTTCTAAGTATGGGGAACCCCAAAATTTATTGTTTTTTTTCTATTTTTATGTGAAAATCTTAATGCGGTTCACAGAATACATCTACTCACCAAGTTTCAACAGTATAGTTCTTATAGTTTCGGAGATAAGTGGCTGTGACATACGGACGGACAGACAGACAGACAGACGGACAGACAGACAGACAGACAGACAGACATGACGAATCTATAAGGGTTCCGTTTTTGCCATTTGGCTACGGAACCCTAAAAATCAACCTTAGCACAAGCTGCTGTACAATCAGAGAACCGAAGCTCTTGGCTACAGTTTACTATATTTTAAAATCCATCTAGCCGATACAAAGCTTCGAGAGTATTAAGAATCCCACATACACAGATACGCGTGAAAAAACAGAACCTTGCCTTTGCTGTCGCGAGTTCGAGTAATAACTGACAAAACCCTAAAAGAAATATGTTAGAAAAAAAAGAGCAAAAGCACTTACGTTATTGCAATAAGTAATTTACAACTGAAGCATTCAACTGGAGGGCAGAACCTTACAGAACGATACTAACGCAAGCATATACAAATATGAAATACTATTTTATACACGTCAGATGAGGGTCATAAGGCGATTGTACCGAAATCGCAGCGAGAGATCCCTTTTGCTATACAAAAGTTAATAAATTGCTAGTGGCCTTAATACGGACCTTTCAAAAATATAGAGAACCTCTGAAATATTCATAGGTACACGCTTTGTGCTTTACCTTGTATTTCTTTACTTTCAAAGAAGTGAAGTAATACTATTAGAGGAGAGGAGGCTGGTGAATTCACTAGATCGATAGCTTTCGGTTTAGCGGTTTCTACCACACAATCTTTAGGTGGTCAGGACACACAAAAATTCAAATGAAATAGAGGGGTTCTCGGGGTTGTCTTTTTATAAGACCAGTTTTAGCGATAAGACCGCCCATTGTCAACCGTTGTATTTTTTTTTTTGCATTTTTGTCTGTAATATTTATAGTGTACATAATAAAGAGTATTATCTATCTATCTGAGTGGTTCTGGTCCTTTTAATGACAGAGAAATAGACAGGGAAGGAAAAGATGTCATCCATTCCATCGTCGAAGTGCCTGTCACCCTATTACCTTTAACATCTCTATATGACAGATAAAAGTAAGTCGAATAAAAATTCGCGGGTCTTAACAGTAAAACAACAGACGGACCGTTCTCGTAATTTTAAGAACGTTCACAATCGGGGGGCCTAAAAAAGCAACTTTGGCAGAATCATAACATGATAACATTATGAATCATAATATGGCGAAGACAGTCCGCGTTTTTCTTTTTTTCGCTGCACTACGTAGGTATAATCAAAGAGATTGGGACTGGATTTGGATTGGATTGATTGGTATTTTAGCAGAGACAAAAAAAAAATAACTGAAAAATCCTCCACCAATGGGATTTCATACGATTAACTTAACAGTTCTGTCCATAATGATTCATAATGGTATCCTTTTATGATTCTGCCAAAAAGGCCTTTTTAGGTCTCAGTTTCAATCTGTCAAAAATACCTGTAATTTCCCTACACTTTTTAAAAGTATTAGTTTAGTCCTGTCAAATTAGTCGGCGCCTGACGTAAATTGACGTACTTTTAATAGCCAATTTTTTAATCTCGTCTAAGTTGTCTATGGAGTATCTTAATTTGACAGGACTAAACTAATATTTATTTTCTGTCCTTGTCTTAACGAAATAGAAAGAAAAAGATGCATGAACTTAAATTTTAGTATAGTTTGTGAACAACAGAATCGGCGACATTGATTGTGATTGATATAGTTGGGAAAAGGCGAGGCAGATGATGATGATTTGACATTGATTATCGCTGAGATGAGACTGGAACTAGATTTTGAACGTTTTTATTTGGGGGAATTGGGCATCTGTTCTAGTGTCTTCACAGTGAGTAAGCAAGTTCTTGGCTTGTAGCTAAATTCGCACATTAACATAATAATACTGTACACTAATGCTGTATGTCAGTGTGTCTGACATTTATTGCGAGTGTCTCAAGCTAGTCTCAGTGTAAACAGCGCGGTAATTAGTGTCGCCATTTATGTCTGACTGCAATGTTTAGCAGTGTCTCTTGAGAATAGTTTTTATTTGCATCATGTAGCTCATTATGTGTATTAGTATTATAATGTAGCTCATTATGTGTCCTCTAATTAACATTAAAATGTTGATAAAAAACTCTTTATTTTTTTATACACGACGATAAATCAAGCTATACATTTCCAGTATAAGCTGACTTCTCATTGTGCGAAAAGTCCATACAATGCGAAGTCAGCTAAAACTCGAAATGTATAACTTAATGTGTTGTCATGTGTACCTAAAATCACGTCTTAAAAATTTGTTAGGTATAGACGCCAGCACATCAGGCTACTACAATCTGTCAAATTTCTTTAATAGATTTTTAACTTTATAACTGAAGGATAAGGTTCAAAGTTGATTGGGGAAAATTTACAGTTTCGGGTAGCTTGATGTGCTAGCGTCTGTACTGTCAGAATTCCCAGTATGACGGTGCTCCTTGAAAATTAATTAACAATATTTCCTTTATTTTCACATTTTAGTTTCCTATTTTATAGCCTGTAAGGCTTTTTACTATACAGGGTTATTTTGTTAAAACATTAACAACCTCTTAAGAGCTCATTGTACTCATCATTATGAACAACTTTTACAATGGGACCAAACCTGAAATCGCGAAAAAAAATCAGCTGTTCCCTACATTTTGACGAGTTATTCGAACATAAATGTAGGGAACAGCTGATTTTTTTTTTTTCGTGATTTCAGGTTTGGTCCCATTGTAAAAGTTGTTCATAATGATGAGTACAATGACCTCTTAAGAGGTTGTTAATGTTTTACCAATAACTCTGTATATGAAGAAAATATGTAAATAGACACGAAATACCTACTTATACATACACGTGCTGATTCTTTTCTCGTAAAAAAACGTATTTATTTAATGTCCAAAACACGCATAAAACTTGTGTATCTGCTCGTAATAGATTGCCAGTGATTTATGTTAAGCAATATTCTATTTAACTTCTCTCAGACGAGGCTATTATCATAAAAATCTGATACATCGGCGATACGCGAACGATACGCGATCCTAATATGATTTCGCGGAACGGTTTATCACACTTTCAGTCATAACTTATTATGATTTAGCACTTTGACAAGTTTTCTTTAAACGCGAATTCTGAGCGTGTGATCCTGGGTTCGATTCCCGGGTCGGGAAAAGTATTACTGAGTTTTTCCATTAGATATTTCTTAGTAACTGCCCGTAGTTTGTAAGTTGCCCCCGTGCCTCGGAAAGCACGTTAAGCTGTTGGTCCTGCGCCTGATCTCTCTCCGGTCGTGTCGGATTGCGTCCCATCGGACTATGAAAGTGAGGGAAGAGGGAGTGCACCTGTGTCTGCGCGCACACTTGTGCACTATAATATCCCCCGCGCCGAAGGCTAGTCTCCGTTGAGATTGGCCGCCGTGGCCGAAATACGGTCTGGTGGACTTTATTTATTTATTTTATATTTTTTTACATTGCGGACTACTTATGATATCTATTTTTGTTGCTTATAGCTTCGTCCGCGTGAAATTTCTTGTTCTCCAGACCCACTCCGTCGCATCGCATCGGCCGTCCGCGCAATTTTTTTTTTTTCTTTTTCGCTTAGCGTTCTTTCTGACTCTTTTTCTTTTTACTCGACTCTTAAGGTCCTATTGTCATGTTAAATAGCCTATAGCCTTCCTCAAGAACTGGGCCATCAGCAAAAATATTTTTTTTAATCCGGCTCGTGGTTCCAGAGGTTAACGTATTCAAACAAACAACCCTTCAGCATTATTATTAGTATAGATAAATAAAAACAGCCATGTTATAACGGGTGCAAAAATATGCTTATCGAAGCCGAGAGACACTTGTTCTCCCCGTTTTTATGATGTGCGCGAGTTACATTGCGCACTAAACAGCGAATTTTCACACCAAAACTAAAAGTAGTCTTCTAGCAATTATTTTTGCAGACAGTTACTTAGTTCGATTCGTTCTTACAGAATGCGTAGATGACGGCGTCGTGAAGGGTCTTTTTACATCCTATATTATGAGAGGAGCTCATGGCTTGGTAAAAAAATCAGTCAGAGTGATAGTCGGTCAGACGTCAAAGTCCGTTTGGCGAATAAAAGTCCCAAACGTAAACAGTTTTTTTTTTTATTCTGGATCAAAGATTAAGGAGATATTTGTGCTGGGTGAGTTACCAGTCGCATTTAAACAAAGACAACATCAAGGATCACCTTTGTACCGTGTTTTCTTCTTGTCAGTTTATATAATGTGTGTCCACAAATGGTTAAATAAAATATAATAATATTAGTTTAAGAATTCAATTTTCCATTACATAAGAGTCTTGTTTAGATACGAAATTAGTCTTCATTCCACAAAATAACAAGCCCAATTCTTTTGCTCCTGCCATATTATCTACGTAACATCGTTCAGAGTACATATTTGGCTATTTTTTCGAGCGAACGTGACAGGCAGGCGTGGGTGGCTTCATCTGCTTGACCAAACTTCTATATTTGGAGGCAGATATTATTAACAATGGCTTCATAATATGGTTATAGAACATTCCACCAAAATGTGGAGCTTTTAAAAATGCTTCCTAAACATGAAAATATAAGCCCATATTATGAAAGGTATAATGAGATATTTTTGTTCTTTGCTTTTACGTATTAATATTTGTATTGAAGAGCTCAAATATACAAAGGCCTTAGAAGGTAATTTTCGTCATAAAAAGAGTAACACTTTGGCCCACTTGCACCACAAATCACTTTCACGTTTAAAAGATTTTTTAAGTGAAACCAACTTCAGGCTCGTTGGGCATTTGTTGAGATGGGAAAAAACCATTGAACTCGCGACACTGTTAGAGCTCATACAACGAGCGGCATGTTGCCAACGGCAGAGGTAACTGCAGCTGACGACACGGGGCGACGGCAGCCGTCAACACTTCCACGGCAGCCGTCGACGCATCAGCGGCAGCCGTCGACGCGTCAGCAGCAGCCGTCGACGCGTCAGCAGCAGCCGTCGATGCGTCAGCGGCAGCCGTCGACCTATAGTGACACTTGACATACACGACGGCTGCCGCTGATCTTCGCTCTAACCGACACCGCGCTACGTTCGGATGTGTTCGGCTGTCCTCGGGATGAACTCGGTTTAAATCCGATATGTCAGTGAGTGATGGCAAAGTATTCTGTTTGTGTTTTGTTTTCACTTCTGTCAGCACTCCTGAAATGCCACTGTTTTTTTTTTAATGCGTTTAAATGTATTATTGTTCTATTTTTGAAAATCGTTTCAAGATGTCAGTGATAGAATGATGTTTTAAATATCGCATCGCATTTAGTGATTTGTGGTACAAGCAGGCCTAGGAAAAACTCGCAAATACGAGGAGGTTCATGTAAAATGCACACATAGACAAATATTTGCTAGGAAAGCGGTTCCGTCAAATCTGAAATTTTCACCAGTATTTGACATCAAGGTGTCAAAACACGCTCTGTATTAGGACAGCTGTTACTATGTGACCGTTCACCGCTATCTGAAAGAAAGAAAGAAAGAAAGATCGAATCGATTTTTGCGTTGAAGTGAACATGACGCAAAAAGAACATAAAAACAAAAAATTAAAATTAAAAAGGTAGGGCGAAACATGCGTCACATCCACGCAAAACGGCTAGCGCTCAGCATTATGCTGCGACCCTATGCAAGACAGAGCCCCAGCGCTGGTTTTCAGCGACAGCCGGCGCTGACGTAATGACGTCATCCGGTGCAACAAACATACCTTAGGAAACCAAAACTTTATTATTGCAGATATATATTGATGCCAGTAATCAATGTTCTACCAAACTACTGCATGAAACAAGAAAGCATCTACATAACCACACACAGTCCGTCAAGTGCTAGGAACACAATTACTTGTAGCTACACGATCTAGAGATAAGCAAGGAATTTGTCTCGACTGCGGAGACTGAACGTTGAGCAAAACTCGACGCGGAAGCTGAGTCCTGTTAGTTGTTTAACTAGACGACAAGATGTTAGTATGCATTTGTTCGGTGCTTGAATAATTTTAGACAAGACAATCTATGTTAGAAATTATGACGATACATAGAAATATTATTCAGTAAGAGATATACCTACAGGGTGGCACGAATTTAGCACATGATTCTATGCCCCCTACCCTCTTACTAATACACATTGTATAGCGTCTGTATAGTTACACAACGCGTTGTCTTCTTCCTTCGAAAGTCAAATTACTGACGACTGAAAGAGAGAAATCGGTGTGTAACTATTCATCTGATATAATACGTTTGTTAGTAAGAGGGATTACAAATACTTACAATCAGTCGGAAATTGTCACAATATCGTTTTCTTTCCCATTATCTTTTGATGTTTCTTATTATTCTTTATCATTATCTTCTTTCTAAACTCATGGTAGAGCTACCGATACATTTAGCAGTAAGGGGGCTAGTGTAGAATTTTTTTGTTGGTTATCAAAAATATATCAGCTGTTTCATGGACAATACCTACGCGGTCAAATGTGTGGAACAGCAATTTTTTTTTTATAACCATCTTAAATTTTCAACGGCCCCTGCGTTGAGAATTTACTTTCAGAATCATATAATGAATCCATAGTAAAAGGTTGCGCCTCGATGTCTCTGCTACCCTGTAGAGAGATATCACCTGTATTTTTAGGGTTCCGTAGTTCCTACAAGGAACCCTTATAGTTTCGTCAAGTCCGTCTGTCTGTCTGTCTGTCTATCTGACCGAGGTTTTGCTAAGAGACCTTTAGTAATAGAAAGCTGTAATTTTGTAGGAGTGCGTATATTAATTACGCCGACAAAGTGGTAAAATAAAATTTTTGTAAATATTTTTTTTTAGGGTAGCTCCTCTATGCGTGAAGTGGGGATGAATATTTTTTTCGTCGTCTACCCCATCGTGTGTCGTTGAATAGGTCTTGTAAAATGACTTGGGGGTTGAAAAATAATTTTTCGATGTAATGCACCATTTACGAAATATTAAACTTTAAAGTGCAATTTTTTGTTCCAGTAGGGCGCTCCCACCCCGCTAAAACCTAAACTGCTGGCTTGAAAAATCTGGATAAATTCACGATGATAGTGCATTTCATGAACTTTAAACTTATAAAGGAAAAGTATAGCGATTAAAATAACTTTATTAGTTTAGCAGTAAGTAATAGTCGTTGAACATGGGTGTTGGATAACTTTGTACCAAATACAAAATCCTTAGCATTAATCTTTTAAAGTGACTAAGATGAAGTAGTTGCTTGTTTATAACGGGTAAAGACTTGCATTGAAAAAGAAAATATGTTTTTTTTTTTTTCAGAATAAAGAACAACAGAATCGTACTACATTGTGATAACGGGCTACTACGGAACCCTACACTGTGCGTGGCCCGACACGCACTTAGCCGGTTTTTTTCTTTTTAGCAATATTATTTTGTGACGGATAAAGAGAGATATACTTGGAATCTCTCTGAAGGAACGAATCTGCAACGAGGTGATCCAGCAGAGGACCAAGGTTGGCGACATGGCTCACAGAATAAGCAAGCAGCCGGTCGATTCTGTAAAAATCTCACGGTCAAGTCAAGTTTTCACGGTGAGATGGTTATAGAATCACACAGCTGATGATCATGGCAATGGGCTTTGGCTGGGGGCTGGTAGCAGCATGAGAGTTGCCGAATATCGAGTTGATTGGCGTGACAATGGAGTGGCCTGTATGTCCAGCTGTGGACTGCTGTAGGCTGATGATGATGTATGTTTTATTTTCGCTAGGTACTTAGAATAGCGCAGTGGTAGCCCAGTGGTAGCAACCCGGACTTACGATTTGTAGATCGTGGCTTCAAACCCAGGCTGGCTCTTTACTTTGTGTAATTTATTTCATCACCACTGCTCTCAAAACGGTAAAGGAAAACATCGCGAGGAAACCAGTGAAAAAAAATTCGAAGACATGTGGCATCTACCAACCCGAACTGCACCCGCGTGGTGGATTATGGCCCACTCCCTCTCACAGAGAGGGGGCCTGTGACCCAAAACTGGGAACGTTATAGGCTGGATTATACTAACAATAACTGTAATAAAATCCATATGGTACATTATATCTATACATATAATCCATGTGGCTTTCTATTTGTTTAATCATTGGAAACTTGCCCGCTGGGTTTCTATAAGTTATTTTTCAGGGTAAAAAGTACCCTTCCATCTCTTTGTCATAAACCACCCGTGTGTCAAACGACGATTGGCTGAAGTATTGAGGTGTGAAAACAGAACAAACAAAAAATACACTCGCGTTTATAATATTTACTGTAATAATAGGAAGGATTGAAAGTAACACGTTTTTATGTTTGTTTTAATCAAGGTTTCTGATAGGCTGATCAAGTCCAAAATCACAAAATGTCAGCTTTGTGATTGGTTGACAGAAAAAAACAAGTGCCTATCAAATTATTTGACAACAGAAAGTTCCGTAATTAAAAACGTTCAAATTCTAGTCGCAATCTCATCTCAGCCAAAATCAATGTCAAACACTTGTCAAAAATGTAGGGAAATTGAAGGTATTTTTGACAGATCATCACTGACGTTCTTAAAATTACGAGAATTGCCCTCAGAAAATAGATTAGGCTTTCCAAAACCCAGACCGTCTTATTGCAAAGATAGTTTATTTCCAGACCTAGGTTTAAACCAAGCATTAAACCAAGGAACCATTTTGTAATTTCGATTTCGATAACCAAAGTTCTAATTACAAAACTGACAACTTACTACCGGACTACGCTGTCAGATTTGTATATAGAACTGTATTTATATCACATGGAGATTATTTTTAAAAAAAATACTGTGTGGTTTTAACCATGCCAGTGTTTTGCCTTCCCCAATATGAATAAACAAATGAAAGTCGCCATGCATCTATCGTGTATGCATTGCTTAATCAATCGCATGTCAGCTCTACCTACTGGTGTGAAGTACGGTACCTACCTACCTACTTATAATAACAATGGCCGCCGCTGAGAGGCGCCCTTCATGCCCTGAAGCCTGTCAGCGCCACGTCGCAAGGACACCTCGGCCCTGCCTTGTATTATGACACACATATTCTGTGTTACATTGTAGTTTAGCAGTTGTAGTGTTTCTTATAACGAGTAGTAGTTTAATGGTGCTAGATACTACAGCAGGACTAGCATGGCCGGAGACATTTTATCCACGGGGAGAGGAGAAAATACTATTCCCCTCTGTCAGTTTTGTCCACCCTCCGAGCATGGCGACATGGGTGGATAAACCATTCACGGTGGACAAACCAGCAGGGCTAGCATGGCCGGAGACATTTTATCCACGGGGAGAGGAGAAAACACTATTCCCCTCTGTTAATTTTGTCCACCCTCCGAGCATGGCGACATGGGTGGATAAACTATTCACGGTGGCAGTAAGCACGAGACATTTTTATAGTACAATTAATTATATTTTCTCCAAGAGATATACTTAAACCCACCATCTAAAGACGAGGACAAATTTCTCCCTTTGTTATGTCAAAATATCTGCAATTTTGCTCTTCCAATAGTCGCCATGCTATAGACGGGGGGTGAGTATCCACGTCTAATGTCAAAAAGTGATATAATTCTCTTTCCCCCTGTTGCCGTGCTTTGGCAGGTGGATAAAATAATGTTATCCCTTGTCAGTGGAAATAACCGGTGGAGAAAAGTTTTTTGCCAGCCCATGCTAGCCCTGCTGGGTGATATGCATCGTCTACTTTAGACTATGTATCTACTTGAAGAATACTTTTAAAGGGACTACAGAACCTAAACGCAAGTTTTATAATGCTTAAAAGTATATGATCTACTACAGTAAACAAAATCAGAAAAATATATGATGTTCTTCAGGATCTAAGCTAGGTAGATAGTGTGTTGAAAACATAATACAACTAATTTGATACGATAGAAAAAAATCATGAAGATACCCCTAAAATCTTTTTTTTTACAATAAAAACCACACTAATATACACACAATCATTCTGTTTTTTTGTCAGATTATTCTACAAGCAACATACTAAAGCACTAGTGTTTTAATTTTTTAGTCCAAACAATAGATTTTTTGTAAATAGATAATTGCTTCATATTTTGCAATAAATTACCAGCGTTGTGTCATCGCGCTTCTCTTTCTTTTCTATGCAGTCCGACAGTGACCGCGCTTTAGGTCATGTAAGCCCCTTAAAGACAACATATCAAAGTGCTAAATCATAATAAGTTATGACTTGAAGTGTGATAAACCGTTCCGCGAAATCATACTAGGATCGCGATGACACAACGCTGGGAGCGTTGTGTCATCGCGTGCTTCTCTTTCTTTTCTGTGCGGACTGCACAGAAAAGAAAGAGAAGCGCGCGATGACAGTGACAGCGCTTTAGGTCATGTAAGCCCCTTAATCTAATCTATCTAATCAACCTATTGTCCCACTGCAGGGCAAATGCCTCTCCCGTTTCCACACACATCTGTATTTTGCTACTGCCGGCCAGTCCTTTAAAATTATTATAATTTGCTTTGAACTTTCAAAATATTAGATAAGGGCTGATTTTTCCATCGTCTGATAACTTTATTCGTGGAATAATTTTGAAATTTTGACAGTTACTTCATACAAAAACTGTCAAACGTCAAATTTATTCCTCGAATAAAAGTTACCTGGCGATGGAAAAATCAGCCCTTAGAAGATCAACGCAAATTTTTATTTGGGTTTCCATTTCCAAACATGGGTATAAAACAAAGGTACATCTATAAACAATAGTACATTATGATACATGTGTGCTATGTTGATCATTATGCTCGAGGCGGTATTATTCGCGCGAGCCGCAGGCGAGTGCGATAAGAAAGCCGAGAGTCTAATGATCAATGCACACGCGTTTCATACGACGTTTTTCAACACACTTGCGAGGGAAAAAACAGACTTTTATTGTTAAATATTAACTTCTTTGGAAAATGGCGCGCTAGTTTTGTTTTTCCGCGCGCCGTGCTAAGCAGCACTAGCGATGCGCGCGCAGTTGTAAATAAAAGCACCGACTCTCATTTTAAATATATTGGTCTATGGTACTAACAAAACCGATCCGCCCCGATCACACGTACCTGTTTGAGAATGAATTATGCTACACATCAAATCTTAATGAATGTGCGTTAATTAGGAGTGTTGGATAAACACCTCATAATAATTATGTTCATATTTAGCGCACAAGTTTACTATTATTAATTTTCCTTGTATAAATTCAAGTCATACGATACTCGCCATTTTGATGACAGTGGTGGTCGAGGCTAAAAAACATAAAAATTGGAGATTTCGAACACCCTAACTTCCACATTCATTTAATTATTTGACGAATTTATCCATAGTTTAAGGTAAATAAGTACTTAGTGGTAATGAAGTTTTTGGATATCTAATGTCGAAGTTTCGCGCCAATCGTGCGTGTTTACATTTTACTTTTCACAAATTTCACACACACAGTTAAATGTAAGATTTAAAATGTGACAAATATTATTGAAAATATTGTGAACAACACGAAAATGCCCAGGTCTTAACGTAATATTCAAACACAGGTCCAATAACACGTATTAATCATTACCACTAGGTACTCAATTTGTGTTCAAAATCGCCGACCATTATTGTTTTTTTTATTGCAATGATGTACGAAAGCGATTATTCCAAACGATTTTTTTTTTATTTCGATTGATAATATGACGAATGTAATCGATACTTACTTGGAAATAAAATAAAATTAAGTACCTATTTTAAGCAGTAAATACAATAAGCATTGTTTATAATAATGATTTATGCTTTTCTATTGTCATTTCAATCGTTTTTTGGACATTTCACTTAAACAGAGTCAATAACAGCCAGGCCATAGGTCCCTACCTCATTTATTGAATTTCGCGCCGAAATGTTTCTATATTTGAATTTACTCGGAATGCGCTCGCTGTTTAGAATTATTTTAATTTATTGAACAACTATTATTTATTGTGGATTTTATTTTTGATAATTTCTAATAGTTTCCTACAGAATTCCCAGTATATATTTATTAGGTAGGCTTAGTAAAATTTTGTTTGAGAATGATGATAAATTAATTCCATAAATTGGGTATTCTGCAAACACTTTCAATACTTTTTGTTAGTTATAAGAGTTGTTACTCAGTTTCTAATTTTTTTTTATTTCATTTATCGCGAATATCGATTAGGCTGTATGCAAGTTTTGATCGAAATAAGGAAATTGGGTGGACGGTCAACACCTTCTTATATACGTATCTATGGTCAGCACTAAAAAGTGTCACGTCGCAACACAATTTTTAGTTATTTATATCAAGATTTGATCGTTTTTTTATGTAAGTAGTTTATGTATGAAAAATGGTAAAAGTAAGAATGCAGACAGAATGACAATATCTTTATTTTTTCCTTTTGCATATTTGCAGTTTGACCGACCTCAACATATAAATAAATTATAGATTTTTTGTAAACGATATCGCAAAGACCATAAAATACACACACACAGAACTCTATTTCATCATAATTCCATACTGACTATTAAAAAAAAAAGTGAATTAATGAGATTAAAAAAGCGCGCATCTCCGACTAATAAATAGTTATCTGTGGAAATAAAGCACATGTGGATTAAAGTAAAGAAAAAGCACGCGTTTTTAATACACTGCATTATGGACCTAAAAGCGGTTCAATAAGAGCCACTTTACGAGCAAGTGTGTTGAAAAGTTCCTTTTTCAAATTCAACAAATTACAGCCAACCGTAATGTCAATTTACGAAGCAAAAACGTCACGTCCGCAACTAAGCCACTCGAACAAAGCGCCAAATTAAAACGTTCCCCCACAAATTAATTCGAAGCACATTACTTAAACAAGCGTCTTAATTTACCGTAAATATTAATTAAAATTTAAATAACAACCGACATTTGAAACAAGACCACGGTCACTGGAATGTCCATGAAATAAATGTCGAACAAAATGACTGTAATTACAACAACCCAAAGCCTACAATCCGGTAGTCGGGTAAGCATTTCCACATGAGAAGAAACTTTTGTGGGTAATGGCTGAAAACCGACGAGTATTATTAGCTCCGAACCTTATGTGGGCGCTTCACTCGTGCTGGAAGAATACTACTCATGAATAATTCGGCTTCCAAACAGGGTATGTCTTAAAAGAGTATGGAATATTTTGCGGCCTCGGCGAAGCACCTACATATTTGCTTTTGGACTTAATTTTTAATATGAATAAGAGATAGGCTAAAATAGAAAAGTGTTTTGTAATTTTGGGCTCGATTTCATAACCACATTATTAATTAAACTCTCACAAATATATAACTAAACTTATACCTAATATCAGCACGATTGACCTATTTATGTGAAAATTCGTCCATTCCACATCAGCAGGACATATTTGTCGTATTGTAAACCAAGCTTAATTGCGAAATGTGGCAAAGGCCGAATTTTGGCGCGAATCTCGGTGAAAAGTGAATCCACGCTAATTGAAATTCTCACACCACGAAACCTCGGTCGCTGCCAAAGGCCTCCTGGTTCGTTGCCGAAAACTTGTATCGTGGAACGGGAATTTAAAAAAAGGAAATCGGCTTATTGGCGTGTTTATGCTAGTGTAGAAGTTGATTCAAAAAAAGAACGGCCTATAAACAAATTAATCTTTTTTTAATGGAATTTATGGCGATTTGCGCGCCATATTTTATTTTTTATTACACGGATATTAAGCTATAGTCATGAGAATATATAGTTTTAAATCGAAACAAGGTAAAAGCTAGTTCGCGTAAACATCGTAAAAGAGAATGAAGCGGAAAATAATTCCACAACTTTCCTCTGTTTTATATTCATTAATTGATTCCTACGCTTCGCTGTTCATAATTTATTCGAGTGTTTTTATTTGTGATGCCTCCACAGTTTTACTTAAAATATTCACGTTATTCTATAAGCCTTTTTTGTAACAGCGCGGCGGATTAATAAACGAACCCTTTTAGGCTTTTATTTATTTTCCATGTTTGAAAAAAGTTGAAAACTATCAAAATATTTGGGACTTTTTGTTACACGCGCTGTATCGATATGTACATGTACGTCGGTACTACTTAGCTTCGAGAGAATGGTGCCAATATCGGAGTGTTAGAGGTGATTCCCACTAAGGTCGATCGATCAGGTTATGCTACGCTTGCCGCGGTTGGTCTGTGGATGGGTCTCCATCTTTACATACCGAGACCCCTCCGCCGGTGCCGTTGGGCCCGGCTGTCATTTGTGGATCTTTGACAGTCATTACGGGTAGTCAGAAGCCCGAAAGTCTAATAATCAGTCTTACCAAGGGGTATCGTATTACCCAGTAACTGGGTTGTGGAGGTCAGATAGCCAGTCGCTCCATGTAAAATACTGGAATTCGGCTGCATCCGGTTAGACTGGAAGCCGACTCCAACATAGTTGGGAAAAGGCTAGGCAGATGATAAGAGGTGATATCCACTAAGTCGACAATTCAATCCGATTAGCGGTCGAAACATTACCGTAGTACATAACCGATATTTGATCGAATCTTTAACTTAATTCAGTAGCACAATAGTATTTATGATTGAAAAGGAAAGTGCAATAAAGGGGCTATTAACTTAACTG
Organism: Mesoligia furuncula; assembly: GCA_916614155.1. Lineage (NCBI taxonomy): Eukaryota > Metazoa > Arthropoda > Insecta > Lepidoptera > Noctuidae > Mesoligia > Mesoligia furuncula. Next base: position 29,052,058 of record OU744794.1, read on the forward strand.
CGCTTTTCAAACAAGCATTTTCTCGTGAAACGAACTCGGAGGAAATTACTATCTACAGTCTACAGAACTAGGGACGCAACAATCTCGATAAATATTAAGTAAGTAAGTACATATCACAATCGCAATTTCAGTATCGTTTTCGCTACGTGTTGGTGCAAAAGCATGGTAACAATGAACGAAGGAAGTTCTGAAAAACAAATGTTTGGAACCATGATTTTTATTCTTCAATAATCTCAATCACACGACACCTTTCACTACAAAGACCAATCACAATCACGTGCAGACTCAACAAAAAGAAAGAAACACAACACAACAGCCTTTCGTTAGCACAAAATATTTGTTTCAACAGTCGCAGCGTCGCGGTGACGAACAACCCCTTAGGTGCTTGTTACTTGGCACAACCAGGCACCACGTTGTACACAATTCAACGAGCTGCGATTTTCACTGTGGTCCCCAATGGGCACTCTTTGAGTTCATTCAGATTGGCGAATGGTTATTTGTTTGTTTGTATTTAAATTTTGAGCCGCCATAAGCCGATTTTCGTATTTGCTGAGTTAACTTTTCGGATATGTGTCTGGTTGAGTTGGCAATCAATTTTGTTTCGGTTGTTTAGGATTTTGTTTTAGGGGTACAAAGGTAGGAATTAATTGATGCTTAACAAGGATCAATTAATTTAAAAAAATACTAGGCCTTGTGCCTTCAATCAAATCGATCCTAAGGACCAATTCAATGCAAATGCGTAATGAGTGTAAATGTGGCTATCCCACAAACAAAGGGGCACTTAATATCGTATCCAGCATGTCCAGTTGCAAGGTGTCAAACTCATTGCCATATTCTGGGTCGACTCTATTTGGATGGACCATCGCCATGTTATAAAGAAGAATTCAACGTATGAACAACAAGAACAAAACATTAATAAAGTTTCACGAAGCTATCAGAACCATAGCTCGCAATAATGCTCAAAGCCACAACTCAAAGCCGCAGCAAATAGCAATAATAATAGCTACCTCCTAGCACACCAGTAAGATATAAAGTAACAATAACGGTCTCAGAACAGAACATGATAATCCAGAACTACAAACTACCTGAGAACTTGAAGCTCTCTACAGCACTTCAAAAGGAACCGCTGTGGTTACCAACTACTAATAACCATTTAGACGGTAATGTACAAGATAAACTTTCCGCAATTTTCACTGGAACGCTTTTCATTCTATTCGCTTTAGAAGAGGAAAGAAAGATTAAATCTATAGTGACAATACTGAAGGTAGTCTGTGATGTAGCATTTACGTATACAATAAATACATACATAAAACATGTAGGTACTTATCTATGTATGTTTGGACATGAATAGCTTATGGTCGTGTCTAGAAATAGTCAGGTTTCCAGGAGAGCAAACATAAAATTAAAAACATTTTTTCCAATATTTATTAAATTATATTTAATTTTATTAAAAAATATGTATCAGTATTATTAAAACATTTAGCTGTTTTTTGTTTGTAACATAATTATTTATGGTAACCATTTTTTAATAATAAACTTAACCTCAATTACAATGTTAAATTATTATATTTTTTCGCTTAAATCCGACTTTATGCGTGAAATAATGTAGTTTACGATAGACTCTGCGAACATAATATATTCATATGACTTTACGCTTCCAATTTTTATGAATAAACTGAAATTTTTACAGAATGTTTTTTTTACCGGTTCTAAATTTTACAGGGTGTTCTACCCATGAATATGAACAACTTTCACGGTGGGACAAAAAATCTGCTGTTTCATACATTTTGGTCAAGTAGGTAAGTATTGAACTTTTGTATGAAACACCTCATTTTTTTTCATGATTTCAGAGTTGGTCCCATAGTGAAAGTTGTTCACATTCATGGGTCATCCTGTAAAAATTTGGAACCGGTAAAAAATTCATCTTGTATAGAACACGTTCAAAGCATAAGGGTTTATGTTGAATTAAGTCCCCTAAAGGTACTATTTATGGAAGAAAGGTATTAATAGAAATAAGGTAAGGCTACATGCTGTTTATATATTCCAGATATCGTCAAATCAGACTTTATGCATTAATGTATCTCCACAATTAAAAAGGATAGAAATACAAGAGTTAGTTTGGCAGAAAGAGAAAAAAACTTTACTCTTATGATGTTAACAAGTATCTTTGGGTGGATCTTTAGATCCGACTATATGCTTTTCATGTCCAGATGTATATCCAGAATCCTAAAAAAGAAACCTAAATGATACAGATATCCATCGGGTTCTAACCCTAAAGCCTTAACAATGACCCACACGGGGGTCGTTACTGGGCACGCCACAATGGCAGCGATAAGTCCCCTCTTTGAGGAGTGGCTGGAGAGGCGCCACGGCGTCCTCACCTTCCGCCTAACGCAGGTCCTCACTGGACACGGCTGCTTCGGGAAGTTCCTGTTCCGGATAAGGCAGAAGGAAATCCCCGGGTGTCACCATTGTGTGGATCGCCCGGAGGTCACGGTGGAGCAGCTTGGGCAGAGCACCGCCGCGTCCGGCCCTAGTTCAGGCCGAGGTATGGAGCGAGAGTGCATGGGAAGCCGCGCCTCCTTCTGCGAAGCAGTAATGCTCGCGAAGGAGGGGGCGGAGCGCGTGAGGGAGATGCAATCTTTGCGCCCTCACGCCCCTAGTCGCCGCAGGAGACGCCCTGGGCGTCGGGAATCGATATCCGATTCCCGGCCACCGTAGGCGTGGGCTTGCGGACGGCAATCAATGGGCAGCTCGCCGTCCGGTAAGGACTAGGCCCGGGTCGAGGGCGCGTTGTGTTCCACGCGCGCCTCAAAGAGATATCAGCACTAGCTGACGGGGTTCGCTAGGGCCGATGCCTGCCACGATCGCGGGTTGTTCGAAAGAGATATCGTGGCCCCTGGCACAGGCAACTAAAGGAACATGGGTGGGTTTTAGCCAGTAAAGTCTGACACGCCCTCCCGCCCAGAGCGGGAGAAGTTATATGACAAATTACCACCCAAAAAAAAAAAGGGCGGTAGTTTATAATTCAGCAGCTTTCAATAAACCAATACCTCGAGCACACACATGTATAATGGATTAGGACCTTCACATTAATCTGATCGGTTCAAAACTTCACTAGTTACTAAACTAGGATTTGGACCTTTGTTCATTAGTTAGCTAAGTATTAAAGTTAAGGTGAACAGCTTGAAAGCAGGTAAATGAATTGTTCGTTCTTTTTTGCGTGTATTCGATAAAATTACTTAAAAGCACTCAGCCAAATGGCGACGCAGTTCAAATGGAACACGAAATTGATAGGAAAATTGGTCGAAAAACAGTTCCTAAATTTTCTCATTGACAGTTTAGTTAGGCAAACGTTGAAATAACAAACGTACATACACGAGCACAAATAATAATGTCAACACTTGGCAACTTTTAATTGCGATTTTTTCACGAAGTAACGAATGAAAATTTGAAATACGACACTTTACATAAACCTATGTCTATGTCTGTGTGGTGCCGGACTTAAAGAATACCACCACCCCTTACTTCCCGTGGGTGTCGTAAAAGGCGACTAAGGATCGTACCGGAGAATGGGCAGCAGCGTTCTCTATGTATTCCACCATCATACCATACTGCGATCGCCAACCCGCCTGCCAAGCGTGGCGATTATGGCAAACCCTCCCAAAATTGGGGGAGGCCTATGTCCAGCAGTGGACGTCTATCGGCTGAAACGACATAAACCTATGGGTTCGAAAATACTATGTTCGTAATAACATACAATTTCATTAAAAAATAAAGTAGAAAATCGCCTTTGAATAAAGCCAAGTGTAGGTATACATACTTATGCTGGTGACTGTACATCATAGCGATCTATCCACCCCAACATGGGTTGGACCAAAAACCATCCATAGGAATAAGTGATAAAACAACAAAACACCGTTTCCCTTTCAACATCCAAATTAACACAAAAAGAAAGAAAGGGAATAATGATAATTAAAATCATTTACCCAGCTCAGAATATACAGCCGGCCCTAATGGTGTACACATTAAATGTATACCTACTGACATCGCAATATATTTTGCGAACCGCTCTACCCACAGTTGCCATATTGCAAAAATGTAATTCTCCGGCCGAATTGCTTTAATAGCAAGCCCTGATCCCACCGATCCTGTTCTGGGTAAATTTAAATAATAAATATGGTAATTATTTGTTAGGATAATTAAGTAACTCTGCTCTTTTTGCGTCACATCAAAGGGTTTTTTGAATGCCGGAGTTTTTAAGGTGTCAAAGTGTTTCAAAGGGTAAACATTTGATCTTCAGGTAAAGTTCAAGTCTCGTTTTAGCACGAATTTTCGTCTCAGAATCAACATCTTATTTACTAAAAGGTTCACATTTCGTTTTTGCAAAAGATTTAAAACACTGCAACGAAATGCTTACAGTGGGGCACTAAGCAAATCTACTTGGCCGGTGATTGTTACATATGATTCAGATGTTATTGTAACATCTGAATCATAAATATGTAACAATCACCGGCCAAATCACAACACAACCGTACTTTTTTCACTCTCGAAAAAAAAAAAACGTTTTGCTTTTATATCACAAAAAACAACACGAAGATACAATCACTCATTCTTTTCACAAACTGTCGAACTCACGCCGCACAATCGGTCAATTTCAAACTGGCAACACTCGCGAAAATGCTTAACAAAACAGAAAACATAAATCTGTGTCAATACCAATTAACTGTAGGCCACAGAGAGAACACAAAAACACTGGGAATAAATCAACTGACGTACACAAAATTTTACTCTATTGTTAATGCGTTAAATGTTAATTTTGTGGTTTTTGTGGAGTAGCCAAATGTAGTTTGACAAACGATTGTAACTGCCTGATGGAAAGTTTGTTACAATTGTTTGATAGACATGGCTAAAATGGCAATTTTAAGGCACGTACTATGTGTAATATTTTATTTTTATTTTCTCTATAACTGAATTTGTAATTGTCTTGAGAAATAAATGTCTTAAACCGTAGATAAAAGGATACTTTATAACTACACGTGCATTTTTGTTTGTCGAATACCATGTTGTCTAGATTTGATTATTGTTTCGCTTTATTAGGAAGTATATACAGGAAGTATATAGTCAGTATATACAAAACAATAACATGAATAACGTTATATCCAGAAAAATATATGCACAATTTTGGCAATTCAATTTATAAAACTTAAATGGACACAAAGGCCGCACGTCTTCTTATAATAATATTACTGATGAATTTAACTTAAACGGCCATATCCAATAAAATAACAATTTCTACCCAATATTCACTTTTTGGGCTTGCAATTTAATATTTAAATACGCACGTCCTGCTCATAAAAGCTATGATACCCGACTGGTTTGATCAGAATAAAGATCAATTGATGTGGTGTTAGAAAAAACTTAACCCTCCTTCTGGCGCTGTCGGCTAAAAAGTGTATTAGGTATGGATTTATCAGATTGACGTCTTGCCTCGAAACAGCGATTGCACATGCACTCTTAATAGTTCTCACAGGTTCTTTTTAAATCTACGTACATAGTATGCGAAAATAAGAACAAAATTGATAAGCGAGCTTTTACAAATCACTTCACTCATTTAAAAAAATCACTAAATTTAATAATCTTACATGAAAATCTTTGCCAAAATCATCCAAATATTTCCCTTCAAAAACGGCCTACAACAAAGAAAATACCATAAACCGCGGCACACTTCCGTGCCCAACTTTTCTAACCGACTAAACCGATACAGCATTATCAGGATAAATGACGTAACGTCAGCGCAACGCTGCAAAATGCTGGGAACAGCGACGAGCCACTGAGCTCGCGATCTCAGCGAGCTCGCGACGGTAATGGCATGAAAATGATAGATCGACACACTGCACTACACTACACTGTAAATCTTGCCTGTAACGGGGTAAGCAGGATTTGGAGCTACTGCAGACAGACTTGATATAGAGGTTTTTAAACAGGCAATGCCAATATTCGAAGACTTTGGACTGGCGATTGAGAATCGTGAATCTTCGTCGTGGAGTCAGTTTCTAAAAATCTTCTCATTAATTTATTGCCAAAGCTGCCAAATGATGTTTGGTTGTTTCACGTGCTGAAGGCTGGTTTACAGATCAGAGAATTGTTCAGTAATCAATGCACCGGAACGATGTTAGCACTGTTATAACCGTTCACGTCGGAAAATGGTGTGAAAATAACAACAATATAATTCAAACAACACTCACACAAAGCACCATACACAACATTACTATAAATCTAATGACCACTTATTTCCTAACGAAACAACTACAACTTATTTCCTACTCTAAACTTTATTTCTCTCATTCCGTTTTTTCCTCTTTATATCTGCCCGACCGTAATGGCATGAAAATGATAGATCGTCACACACAGCACTACAGTACTCGCTGTAAATCTCCTTTCGATTTGTTCTCGGAGTAAAGTAAGCAATATCGACACGTTCTAGACATTTCAGGCTTGAGGTTTCAATAGGAGTTTTTCTTGCATATACTAGTTGGGTTTTTGAAATGGTGTTTGTACAAAAACTGTCGGTTGAATTGAAAATTGGCTTCAATAGCTGTCTATTTACATACACATTTTTGTGGAGAAAACTTACATACAGTACAATTGTTGGTTTCAACTAACGATTTTACGAATTATTTAGCACCAGCAATGAAACCACAAGAGCTGTCAGTGTCATAATTTTGTGGTTGTCACAACATCGATTACTTAATGAAATTATTTTTTACGTTTGGCCTCTTTCCAAATAAGGCTTTTTTTTTGCTTGTATACCGATTGAACAGTTTTCAGAAATGCTTGCTCAGTTTTTCTAAACCACTAGAGATTCGCATAAATAAAAATCATTAATAACATCAACACAATGCCAAGGTCCCGTACCGAAAGGAACAAAGCAGTCCTTTCTTGGCCACGTCTGAAATATTTTCGGAATAAATGGAGTCACTTTAACAAATCGTTCGGGACTCAGCTCGTGATTGTAATGGCGTCAACTGATATATTTCCACGTGTTGCACTCAATGACCAAGCCAAAAATATGCTTGTGGGACTTACTACTTTACTGCCAATTTTAGTTTTTGCATACATCATAAATGATATGATAAATGATTTATTTCTGTAAGTAGGTTTTTACAAACACTTTTACACGTCAATAATATTTTTTCAAACTAGATGAGGTCGGCTTTTCCTATCTGACTACTCTGAGAAGAAAGGCCGAAACAAACTCAGAGGTCACAGTCTCTTTTAAAGTCCAGACAAAATCTTGGTCAGATCGTGTGAAGACCATGTAGATTGGTTCCGAGATTTATTTTGCTTAAATTCACAGTAATTGGTCATTTAAACACTAACTAATCTTTTTTCCTATAAATAAATTGATAATACTTACTACTAAGCCAAATCTCCCTCCATCACTTCGTAAAAAAGATTCGTAAAAATCCCTTACCCAACTTAACAATCTCCCCTTAATTGCGAGAATAGCGATGCCGATTCAAAGATAAGACAAAACAAATTAAAACTTGAGACCTTAATTTCGTTCATAGAGCCAGAAACAGATTAAGTCGAAGAGAAAAAGTATTAGAACTACTTAAAGCGGACCATAAGCAATTAGGTGTTCTGTAGCCAGTTTTAAGCGGCAATCATTTACCGAAATTAGTTTGCTATTTGTTTAATTAAAAGGTGTCTCACACACAAACTAGCTCTCTTCTCTATCCGATCCGAAAAACCAATTCGCTTTGTGTCCTTTGTCCAGTAAGCAGAAAACACAGAAAACATGTAATTTTAGTCTATGAATTCGATTGTTCTACCTGTGCTCATTAAACGAACGTACTTTGTCTTTGACCAATAATATCATTGGAGTAAAGATAAAGATATTTGCTTGTGAGTCTAATGTCTATCAAGGAGATGCGATAAGAATTGATTTCAGTTCAACAATAGAACTAAATTCTCATTGAAATCAGTTGAAAGGGAGAATCACACGTGAAAATCAATAGACCAGCGGCAAGGGCATTGACTACCAATTCAAGGGCCGTAGAACAATGCTTTGACGGCATCAAATCTCACCCCATTGAACTATTCAAAGACTTATATAGAGCTAGCAAGCATATTATATTTGTATAGAAAATTTACATAAGTATATTGAGAAACCTTATAAAATTACTTCATAAGATCTTGGTTATGCATATGTTATTAATCCGTTCGCTTGGGCACGTGGCTGTTGTGTGTTCGTAATCAGTACAGAATGTTCCCAGTGCTGAAACACAGGCTTCCTCTCTGTGAGAGAAAGTGGGCCATAATACACCACGTGGGCCCAGTGCGGATTGGTAGATGTCACATGTCTTCGAATTTTTTATTCTAGGACAAGCCGGTTTCGTCACGATGTTTTTCTTCGCCGTTTTAAGAGCAGTGGTGATGAAATTAAATACACAAAGTAAAGTGCCTGGCTGGGTTCTAACCCAGGACGTGCAAACTCGTAAGTCGGAGCCGACACCACTCCTAGCTAATTATAGGTATAGCCCGGAAACGATGTAACGTTTACCTCTACCCAAATCAGAGTATCCTGCCAACCTGATGGTCTCAAGGGAGACCAAATCTTCCGAGCAAGACACCCTAATTTCATGCCGTTTAACTTGCTTCTAAGGCTGTTTGTAGGTATCTATTAAGCTTTATTTCCGATATTCCATCTTTTTCCTTATCTGTAATAAGTATTCCCCCGTCCCCTGCTACCTTCTGACAAAACAAAAAAATCACTAATTATCGCTTCAGATTTATCGCTGAGCGTTCATCAAAATTCTTTTGAATTCGCGAGAACTTCAAATGAGACTGAAAGAGGATTAGACGAAAAAGGTACGCAGGTAGAAAATGTTGCCAGAGTATAATATACGACAGAAAGATAACGTAATATACCCTTTCGAGCTGTCCGTCGGGCGTTTCACGGGTCTACGTTGTGTGTGTCGGAATATGTAGAGTTATAGAATGTAATCTTGAGTTATTTTCCTAAATTGCATGGAATTAGTATGTACTGTATTTTGCCAAACTGTCAAGAGTATTTCTAGACGAATTAGCAACGATTCCGAACGAACCGGTGATTTGTGAGTTGGTCTAAATAAATACAATAACTTATTTTACTTTCACCTAAGATTTAAGGATAGCAGAATTACACATTGTATTTGAAATATTTTCTTAATTTTATGTGCTATTTTGATGTTTAAGTGGTTATAAATAATTAATTATAGTATGCTCAGTGGAACGTATGTTTAAGGGACTTCATCTAATTATAGCCTGATAAATTGTTATAAAATACATTGAATATCTTCTAACGTTTTAAAATAGTTCTGTCAAAATAGATTTACATAAGACTCTCAATATCAAAAGTTATTTGGTCAAAATGTATGATTGTTAAAAATGGCGGGAATGTTAGATATGTACTTGAGTAATATTGGGGGGCTTTTAATACTATAAAACATGTGAGACCGCCAATTCTGATCCTCTTGGATTCAACTGTGGTGAAAGATGGACTACCGTTCACGTAAGTTAATTAATATTATTGCTGTTAATTGTGTTGTCCTTTAGGTGGTCTATTATAATAAGTCTGATATTGCTTTTGTGTTAAATCGAATTACTTACGGAATATTCATGTCCTGTTTCTATCCATTGTTAATTTGCTATAACTTTGAGAAATGGTCCAAGAGATTAATCATTGATGTGATAACAATAATTGTTTATGCAAATGTACCTACAATGTGTTGATCTGATCCAATACTTTAAAACAAGCTGCCATGAAGTTTGCTTGCCCTTCCTTCTTCATGATGACCTAGTTTTGGGAACGGGCAACTAGTTTTCTCATAACGTATTTATCTGACAAGCCTAATTAAAATAAATGCCTAGTCTTGTCTTTCTGTGCTTTTCTTAATAAATCCCTTTCCCTACACACCGTATTCATAGGTACTTCATACAGTAGGTACCTAAATAACTAGTAACACCACCAGACACAGTCAATGACACCAACCAACCACACTAAAAGCTGCTAATTGAGCTGATATTATTACCTGTACATATAGTACCATTCACCTTTCTGACATCAGAAGTGGGATAGTGCTCCAGCTTACATAACAATTTCTAATGAATTATATTTTTCTATTTTCATGATCAATGTTGGAGCTAACGATTGGCTGGAAGCTGTTGTTCATCGGTGGGCCACTAAGACGATGACATCGCGCTGCCGCCTTCGACGTCAGGACTACGGAGTTACCAAGTAACTGTACTGGCATCGAGACTGCCGAGCTGCGAGCTGCTTTACGAGCATCGAGGGTCAGTGTGTCGTCTTAGGGGTCAAGAATGCAGAGACTCGAGCAGCTGCTGTACGAGTAATCGGAAACCTTTCCAGCAATATTATGTATCTAAAGTCGGTAAGGCCTTTAGAGGCTCTGCTTTGATATTACCTTGGAATCTAAGACCATATCCAGAAGAAGTTTGGTAACATAAAAACTTTCATTTAAGAACAATGTTTGTAATTAGGAGGTAAGCTTCAACTGGTATTTTATCCAACTTCAAACAGAAGGTTCAAAATGATGATGGGTAAATTGTATAAAAATATTCCTATAAAAATGTACCTACCTATTTATAGGTTGCAAGGTCATCAATTACCTAAAATTAGCTTGTGAACATTAATTTGAAGCTTGGCTTATTAAACCAATAGAGAGGATTATGTTAGTTACTAGATTATTATTCATTTTTGCTCAGACAAAAGTTTTCAGAAATGAAACTGTTACTGAAACACTGATGTTAGATTCTTGTGTTCATAAATTATATTCAAATTATACTCAAAATGTATATTTTGGGTAAATTGCATAACTTGATGAACATGATCACACTTCACACTAGACAGTTAATATTATAAAGGCGTGAGTGTGTTGGAAGTTTGTTACTTCACGCACTAACGGCTGAACAGATTTGGAAAATTTGGCACACAGACAGTAGGTAATTATAACCAGGATTAACACACAAGATACTTTTATCCCGATATTCCCACGGGGTCGTCACTTATGCGGGTGAAACCACGGGGCACAGCAGTCAAGTATTTCATAATATAGTAGTAAGCCAGAATAAAATTTGGTACTATGTCATAGAGTAAATGATACATATTTCTTTTTGATCTGATATGTAAAAAAAAAAAAAGAAATACTTGGTGAATATCATTTAACACGTTGACGGCCAGACGACAGACACAATAGAAAATCTATTGTTCGAGGTCCGCGGTGGCAGTCATGGTGTTAAATTATTAATAAACAAATAGGACAAGGTGAAAGGTTATTAGTAATTCTCTTTATTTTATTGTTTGTCACTTTTAAGGTTTATAGAAACTTTATTCTCAATGACAACATGCCACTTACTTGAGAGCAACACTAATCAATTATAATTTAAATTTACAAAAAGTTCAATATTAACAGTTACAGAATATCAACATATCCGAAATCCGCTTTTAAAGTGTTTACTAATAGCATAAGTACTATTAATTATTCTGTGATAATAGTATTGTTAAAATAAACATTTAGTTTAGTCGGACCTGCTACCCCGGGTCTTGATAATTTAGTTTTGTGTTATTTTTTAACCTTTCACTTTAAGGGTACAGTATTTAGGTGTCAACTGTTCAGTGTGATCATGTCAAAGCCTGAAATTATTTTTACAGAAAATGTGTTAATATAATTTGCAATGTTTATTGCCAGATTGGCCAAGCGCTGTATAGTTTTAATTATTCATAAATAACCAATACTGATCATTTGGTAAACTGGGTAAATTGATGAATTATTGCTTGTACTGCTCTGAAATGATTATTTATTTGATAAAACAACACTCCTTTTCTTGGGTAGTTGTGTTAAAAATTACACCACTATGGTTGACTATTTACTAGATGCTATTTTTTTTGTCACCAGAAGAGGACCGGGTGTTTAGTTGTTATTAACATTGCGAAAGTAATCTCATACATAAACTAGAAACTTGACAAAAAGGTTGAAACTTTTGAATTGGTCACTATCACATATTGCTGTAGTTGGTCTTGCTAAGTACATAATTCGGGAAACAAGTAATAGTCAGTATAGCCATGTAGATTACTCAAATTTATAGGAAAATATCTCATTGAATATTGATCGCTTAAAGCCCATTGATTTTGTAAAACAATAAATCGCACTATGAACGTCAGCTGTCAGATAATAAAGACATTGACGTTATGACGTATGATAACGTTCCATTTCAAGAATATCTTATCATACGTAAATTATTATTTTGTTAATAGAAATGTTGCAATTTAATATTCATGTTAGTCCATTTCTTTATTTGATATTTTAGACTTTATTGTGACTTGTAAGGTTGCTTCACAAACAATGATTCCAGAATTGTCGAACAAGTCATTATTTATAGTTTTACATAATCAAAACAAATGTGTATTAACTTACAGTTGCACTACTTCGGCTTATTTTATTTACTAACCAGTACCTAACTAGCTGGTTTCAAAAAAAATAATATATATTAATGGACTTATAAAAGTATGAATGTGACAAGCTCAAAGGGTATTTTGTCATTTGAGACTTGACAAAGTGGTTTGCGTTATTAAAATGAATTTCTAGTTTTGCCTGAACCGCTGCAGCAGGACTTGATAATTTTGTGTTGGCTTTTAACCATTTACTTTGAGAGTAAAGTTGGTATCAATTATTCAGAGTGACCATGATAAAATCTGAAATTATGAGTATTGTCAGATTGACCGAGCGATGTGCTGTTTTAATCATTTATTCATTTATACGATGAATACTGGTTAGTGTTGGATTGAACTGTTACTGATAGAACATTATTTTTACTATGTTCCTTATTTAAGCAGGTAAACACAGCTCCTTTAAGTGGTTACCCCCCCAAAAAGACATGTGCATTCAAATTAGAGATGATGAATATAACCATCAACCATTAAATTTAACTAATGTTTAAACAAAGTTAAGGTAGTGATATTTTTAACAAATACTTGGGCCAGTTAATTGTTAATTTAAGTTGTTAACAATTTCAATATGCATTAGTTAATAGAATACCTATTCAACATGTTGCAGATACTTGAATAAAAATATTAACGAATATTTTCAACCAATAAAATTATAGATATTTTTTTAAAACTAAGTATTAACAATTTCTACCAATATTCTCATCCCTACTTTAAATCCTAGGCACGAAATATGCTGTTGTCATGCATTATATATTTTTAATATAAAGTATTTTTCTATTTTGTTTAATATTCAGAAAAAAAAACAAGAAAAAAAAATAGGTACTTAATATTTACTGCTATTATTTAACAAAACTGATCATAGTTTAGGAAGGTACTAAGTATGTACAAAGATTTATATTGTACAATTTAATTTTATAATTTACAGTTCTCATACTAGACATAATTTGCCAATTGAAACAAACGGAAATAATGTTTAACAATTAAATAATGGGTAAATCGTAGTTGTTTAGGTACTCTTCGTGGTTTTAAGTGAACATATATATAATTATACATCAAGCGTGGTAGTTGTGGCTTGGGGGTGTGGATTAATTTTATAAAGGAGACTTGTGTAGAATTAATGGATACCCTCAAGTTACAGCATCTATCGATTAGACAGAGACCTAAAGATAAAGTGACTGACCACAGTAAATAACAATTTCATTGCAATTCATTTGGGCTCGCTGACTAGTGCGTCAAACTGCCGCTGCCGGTATGAGTATGACGACCTTCGGTGATGCGAATGGTTCGAATCCATGTTAAGGCGTTAGTGAGTTCTTTTCGTAGTATTCTTTAAATTATTCGTAACGAATTCAATGTTTAGCAGTGTTAACGTTTTAAAACTTGAGGGGCTTGGCACAAACACTGACGCTGTGTGTACCATCAAAAATAAGTATTTTAGAGTTTCCAAGAGTTTTTACAATTTATCACTAGGTACTCTTTTTATTTGGTAAACATTTTCGTTTTGTTTTCATTATCGTTAATTTCAATAATTATCAATCAATTATTTGTTGGTTTTCTTTTATTTTATGGTTTGTGGATGTGATATCAGTGTGGATAGGCATGTGATATCAAAGAGGATATCAGTGTGGATAGGCATGTGATATCAAATAGGATATCAGTGTGGATAGAGATGTGACATCAAAGAGGATACCAGTGTTGATAGGGATGTGATTTTAAAGAGGATGTCAATATGGATAGGGGTGCGATATCAAAGAGGATATCAGTGTGGATAAGGATGTGATATCATAGAGGATATCAGTGTGGATACTGATGTAATATCAAAGAGGATATCAGTGTGGATAGGGATGTGATATCAAAGAGGATATCAGTGTGGATAAGGATGTGATATCAAAGAGGATATCGGTGAAAACGAATGTTATAACAAAGAGAACATCAATGTGGCTAGAATGTGATATGAAGGAGGTATGAATACAGATTTCATATCAATGATTGTATTAATGATAGAAATATGAATAGAATTATCAGCCTGTCTTAAACCAATGTTTGTAAATTGTAATTGAACAATAATGATAACTATTATGTTGTGTTCATTTAATTACTGTTACCTATGTACTTCGGGACGAAGCACAGATCAGAATGGCCGTGTCGGAATATGTAGAGTTATAGAATGTAATCTTGAGTTATTTTCCTAAATTGCATGGAATTAGTATGTACTGTATTTTGCCAAACTGTCAAGAGTATTTCTAGACGAATTAGCAACGATTCCGAACGAACCGGTGATTTGTGAGTTGGTCTAAATAAATACAATAACTTATTTTACTTTCACCTAAGATTTAAGGATAGCAGAATTACACATTGTATTTGAAATATTTTCTTAATTTTATGTGCTATTTTGATGTTTAAGTGGTTATAAATAATTAATTATAGTATGCTCAGTGGAACGTATGTTTAAGGGACTTCATCTAATTATAGCCTGATAAATTGTTATAAAATACATTGAATATCTTCTAACGTTTTAAAATAGTTCTGTCAAAATAGATTTACATAAGACTCTCAATATCAAAAGTTATTTGGTCAAAATGTATGATTGTTAAAAATGGCGGGAATGTTAGATATGTACTTGAGTAATATTGGGGGGCTTTTAATACTATAAAACATGTGAGACCGCCAATTCTGATCCTCTTGGATTCAACTGTGGTGAAAGATGGACTACCGTTCACGTAAGTTAATTAATATTATTGCTGTTAATTGTGTTGTCCTTTAGGTGGTCTATTATAATAAGTCTGATATTGCTTTTGTGTTAAATCGAATTACTTACGGAATATTCATGTCCTGTTTCTATCCATTGTTAATTTGCTATAACTTTGAGAAATGGTCCAAGAGATTAATCATTGATGTGATAACAATAATTGTTTATGCAAATGTACCTACAATGTGTTGATCTGATCCAATACTTTAAAACAAGCTGCCATGAAGTTTGCTTGCCCTTCCTTCTTCATGATGACCTAGTTTTGGGAACGGGCAACTAGTTTTCTCATAACGTATTTATCTGACAAGCCTAATTAAAATAAATGCCTAGTCTTGTCTTTCTGTGCTTTTCTTAATAAATCCCTTTCCCTACACACCGTATTCATAGGTACTTCATACAGTAGGTACCTAAATAACTAGTAACACCACCAGACACAGTCAATGACACCAACCAACCACACTAAAAGCTGCTAATTGAGCTGATATTATTACCTGTACATATAGTACCATTCACCTTTCTGACATGTGCATATTTTATCGGGAAAAATGAACGAGCGCCATTCTTTCGTTTTCATAGAATTTGATCTTCATTATGGGGATATTGTGTGAATCTAGGCTGTGGGGTAAACAAGAATAACTTATGACGTATTGATTGGAGCTTCTCTACGGTGTATGGATTTCTGAGAAACACTAGATTGAAATATTTTTCCTATGAAAGGTACCATCTATCTCCTGCTTTTAGCCTGACTACCAACCTGAAACCCACTTCTATCACGACCTTCTAATGCTTTTCTTTCATCGCAAGTTAACTTCACTTTTACTTGAATTAAATCCTTAAAAACTGGTGTTGCTTTGTATCAAAGAAAGTTGTGAAGTTAATGGAATGATTTCAATCCTGAAGCTACGTTTCTTTTTTTCATGGTTTCTCTAAAATTGGACTAGAGTTCCAGGAGTAAGCGTTAATTCCTTTGGGGTATTAGGTACGTTAATTAGGGTTTCATATTCATCAGCTCTGATTTGCCAACGGTGTCACGGTGCAGTGGGTCTAGTCAGAAACGAAAATGTACCCTCGTGGGCAAGTTAAAAGGGAAATACAGCCCCTGGGCTCCTCCCTAATGAACAACTAACCCTTTTACTTATCACACACCCACGTGCTCAACTGTAAGCCCTTAACTAGCCCACCAGTCCCTTTGTCTGAAACTTACCTTACATTCCCTTGAAAATTGACTATGACTTAAGAATCCAAAGCAATGAAACTATGATCTGATTTTAACAACGTGAATTCTCAAGGCGATAAGATAAGACACTTCTTTCGACCAAAAATAGTCTTTCGCTTTCAGACTACAGTTCCTTTTTTGGATAATCTGCTGAGTTTTCCTCTGTAAAATATACCTATCTAAATTTTCTAAAGTGAGAACTTTCAGCTTCGTCAGCCTCTAATTTAGGATTCTACGTTACGCTACTACACGATAATGTACTATGATGTTAACTGAGTTACAGGGCGAAAGAGAGGCGAGATTGTAACCTGTTGGCAAGTCAACAGGGGCTGTAGTCCCGGGAGACTTTCCAAGTGCTCATGAATTTATTCAACGCGATACCTGCCTCTGGGGCGAGTCCTGCTTTTTAGGACTTAATTAACTTTAGACTCGAGATGTGATTTTTTACTTTAGATTTTCATGTGCGTAGTTTTAAGCGTTACTTTTGCGTTTTTGCGAAACTGCCTAAATAATCAAAGGAAATCATTTTCACGTGCGTTAGTCCTATTCTTGAAAATACCTCAATGTACCAAAGAATATATGCCTTACTATGAACAGAACAATTCCGACACATAAAACACGATTACCTACTCCCATAAAACCATTCCCCGACCGAATTCCCTGTCAAAAACAGTCTTAAAAAGGAAAGACCTCAAATTCACAGACGAGAACCATTAAGTTAGCACCTCGGCTACGAGCCGCGGTAACCAAATCATTACCATCACTGTAACTACGTACAGATTCACTCGTAAAACCTGAATTTTTGCGTTTTATTACCTCGTAAGTATACCGACCCGACCTGCGGAATGGAAACTTAGCACAACACGTGCCCCGACCAACTTTATAAACATGAAACATGTCTGCGAATGAGTTCCGAATGTCTTCCAAATTCGAAATTTTCTTGCGGGGACCTATTTTACCTGGCCGAATTTTGAACCTGATTTTCCGGGCGGCATCCAAACCGCGTTACCTCCGTCAGCCGTGATCCCGGCTCAGCTCATGGTATCTATCACACACTACACCTCAGCTCTCACCATCACGCCAATCGATCCCCACAGGGGTAAACAAACGCGGGGGCGCGGCGGACGCCTGTTGCGTCGCTCACGAGGCGGACACTCACCGGGCAGCAAAGCCAGCAGCGCCAAGGCCACAAACATAGGGCCCATAGCGGCGACGCGCGGGCATACCACACCCGCGCACGCTGCGCTAGCACGCCGGCGCGCTCATGCGGCCTGAAACAACGTGCGGCCGGCCCGAGCGGCGCCCGGCGCGGGACTGGGCGCGCCCGCCCCCGGAGCCCCGGTCCCCGTCCCCCCGCACCCCGGCTCCCCGCGCCCGCGCCCCGCTGCGCAGCCGCCTGGACAGGTGCGCGCGGCACCCCGCCGACCTGAGCCCTACCCCATGAAAAAGCCTCCATTATCATCTCGAAAGTAAAATAATCACTCAATAGTAAGCGCCATCTAAACATTGTACAACGTACGGCACACCCTGAAAATCATAAGGGCGATAAAAATGAAGGGCTTTAAGTAGGGCAAGGGCCCAAGGTCGGTGCAGCCCGGGCGGGTGACGCTCCGGCGACTCGCGCCCAATCTTTATGCGCCCTTGGAACGTTTAGGGCACATCCCTACGTGAAAATAAAATATTAAAGAGGAGCGCGCCGCAAGATCTAGACTATTCATTAACAATTCGTTAAATCGCATTCAACTTTGATGTATGGTAACGTTCGGAGGTGGAGGTAACGAGCTTGAGAAAGTAGGTATGGCTGTAGCAACAGGGCCGCTATTCAAACCTCTTATATAGATTAGAATAGGTCTTGATACAATATCAATAGTGGGATCAACAGTACAAGAATTTTGCTAAACTATTTCTAGTTTCTATACACGTATAAGTACGGCTTCTTTTTAGGGTTCCGTACCTAAAGGGTAAAAACGGAACCCTATTACTAAGACTTCGCTGTCTGTCCGTCTGTCCGTCTGTCTGTCTGTCTGTCACCAGGCTGTATCTCAAGAACCGCGATAGCTGGACAGTTGAAATTTTCACAAGTTATGTATTTCTGTTGCCGCTATAACAACAAATACTAAAAACAAAATAAAATAAATATTTAAGGGGGGCTCCCATACAACAAACGCGATTTTTTTACCTTTTTTTGCTCGATATCAAAAATGGCAACAGGTAGGCACTTGAAATATTCACAAAATACTCAGTTGTATTTTAACTTTAATAATAAATAATAAAATTAAAATAAAATAAATATTTAAGGGGGGCTCCTATACAAAAACATGTTTTTTTCGGCGTAATACTTCAAGCACATAAATACAGAGGTGGACTTAATGCCATAGGCATTTTCTACCAGTCGACCTTTGTAATCTTAATCTTTGTCAGCCTTGTGGTACGGAACCCTTCGTGTGCGAGTCCGTCTCGCACTTGTTTTTTTTTATTATACAATTTTTCTCAGAAGACACCTTTACCGTCAAAAATAACTAAAACGTTACTCAACCGTGAAAACACCGTAATAACAAATGAGGAAAATCAAAAAGGTAAACTAAGCATAAAATTGCGACCGTAGCACTTCTTTGTCACAACTCTGTCCATTTTCCTGAAGATTACGATTAGGGGGAAGGATGGCTATCCGTCGAGACGTAAGGGGGGCAATTGTAACTGTTGACCTATTGAGACAATCCGATTATCTATAAAAAGGGTGTGTATTGGCAACAGCTGTAGCTTTTTTTTTTACTTTTTCTAAATGCGTGATCAGACTTATTACTTTGACGGCGCGGTTGGCGCGCGATTGACTGCTGCGCCGCGTGTCGCGGGTTCGATTCCCGCATGGAACAAATATTTGTATGAACTACAAGTAGCTGTTCCGAGTCTAACTGTTTGTGTATGTGAGTTTAAATGTTTGTAAACGCACCCACAATACAGGCGAAATTCCTAGTGTGGGGGCAATGTATTTAAAAAAAAAGACTGATCGTCAACTGGTTCGGTGCATTCGGTCGATCAGCCGGTCGATTCTGTAAAAATCTCACCGTGAAAACTTAGGTGAACTGAGTTTGTTTTTGCTAGGAATTGACACTATTGACAGCTCACTCCACGCTCACTTCACCTAAGTTTTCACGGTGAGATTTTTACAGAATAGCACCGCGGAAGGCTAATTTCCGTAATTAAAAACGATCAATCTAGTCGCAATTTCATCTCAGCGACAATCAATGTCCAAAACTTATCGAAAATGTAGGGAAATTAGAGATATTTTAAACAGATTGAGACTGAGACCAGACTGTGAACGTTCTTAAAATTACGAGAATTACCCCTGGTGGCTCATAAGAAAGGGTAACAAGTGCGTAACCCGAAGTTTTTTTTTTTCGGATGGGAAATCTTCAAACGACTCCTCCCGCTCTGGGTGGAGCGGAAGGGAGAGTCAGACTTACTGAGTAAAACCCACCCGTGTTCCTTCCTTAGCCCTTTTTGTTCCGGGCCAGCGGTAACCCTTTCGGACAATCCCGCTGACCCGGCAGGCTTCGGCCCAAAGGGAGCCCCTCGTCGATGCGGACATCTCTTTGAGGCGCGCGTGGAGCACGTACGCGCCGTTCGGCACGGGCCTGGTCGTGATCGGACGGTGAACTTCCCATTACTCTCCGCCCGCAGGCCCGCGCCTACGGTGGCCGGGAGTCGTCACGCGGCTTCCGACGCCCGGCTTATACTAGGCTTAATGTTACTTTATTAAAAAGGTAAGTATTAAGAGGGGACGGGGCCTGCGAGGAATTTGAAAAATAGGTATTTAAAGAAACTATTGCCGTCGCCTTACCTCAAGTCTGCCCCCGTAGTGTGTGATAGGGACAGCTGCAGCTCAGACCGAAATTATCACAAAAAAATTGACGAGATCGACGTTTCGTATTCCCTTTTTTTCACCTCCAAAACTGAGCCGATTTAATTATTTTTTACATTAAGATTTTAAGAAAGAGTATGTTTAGGTTCCTATCATTTTTTTTGTGTTAACTTATCTAATTTGCCTGGTACCTAGTCCTCTAATCACGGCGGTAAAAATAGGGCATTTTTTGTAATTTTTAGAGGGTCATATTTTCTTAACTGATTAGTTGCTAAAAAAAGAAAATGACAGAGACGTGTTTACAATCAGACCTCAATTTTATGAAAAAAAAAATTGCTCTAGAGGCATTATTCAGGAAGAAAACAGGGCAATATGCCCTGTTTTCTTCCACACTGTATACTTTTCACATTTGTATGGAGAATCGTACTCCCTTTTCCCTCTTGATTGTTTTTTTATAGTGATCATAGAATAAAATATCATCACAACGCAGCAGCTGTACCATTCTCTAAGTGATTCTTTTCTGCTACGAAATCCCGCTGCACTTGCGAGGTAGATTTGCATAGCTTTTGCTAATGTTTGCTAATACATACAAAAGAAGAGCACAGAAAATCAGTGACAAAAAAACGTGGTAGCCACGTAGTACGGAAAAGTACACAATCAATTCTTCCTTCCCCAACTATGTTGGGGTCAGCTTCCCGTCTAACCGGCTTCAGCTGAATACCAAAAGGCCAATACTGTTAATTTAAAACGTTCAAAATCTAGTCGCAGTCTCATCTCGGCGACAAACAAATGTCAAAACCTTGTCAAAATGTTAGTAAATTAGAGGTATTTTTGACAGATTGAGACAGCTCAGACTGTGAACGATCTCAAAAATTACGAGAATCACCCCTCTGTATTTGACATAGAGCTACTGCCTATCTAACCTCCACAACCCAGTTACTGGGTAAGACAGGTTTTCAGACTTTTGGGCTGAAAAAGTAAACAAGCAATAACTTTATCAATATAACTTTTAAAATTAAATATCAGATTCTTTCAGAAACACTTTCTGAACATGAACTTAATATCGTCCAAAGTTACCTTCAACATTTTGGGGTTACTTCACATGTCTCCTTCATTCGGCAGGTCAACTTGAGAAATTACGTCACTTTTGTTAATAAATCAAAACTATTATAGTAACAAAACTATTTACTGTAGCTTATCCTTTCAAAATACCCGCACAAATATAAGAGTTCGAGAATGAAACACACTGAAAAAACTATAATAAATGTTGTCGTCCTTGTCAAACTTATTGTAGGTACCTACCATAGGTGTATGAAAATTTCTATGGTACCTAGATTATAAGTGAATGATGTAATTTCCTGAAATTGGAAGCGTACACCTGTACAGTTACCGGCACGTAACTTGACAAGAGATTTTCGTAGTGGGGGAAGTTCGCGCATATAAAAATGTATGAAATTGTGCGTGCGCAAACTTCCCTCACTACAAAAACTCTTGCCAAGTTACGTGCCGACAACTATATTTGGTTCTGTTTTTGTTAGCATGCATGTAATTATTGTAGCCGGTGTTGGAGATACAATTAATACATAAATAAATAAGAAAAAAAATTGTATTTTACAGTTCAAGCAAAAAACACTTCCTTTCTCCTTAAACACCATTATTACATATAGATTTTGTTTCATGTTTATTATTATTTATATACTTATATGTATATATTTATTTAGATAAGTATATGCTTTATGTATGTATGTATTTATTGTGTATGTAAATGGTACACCTCTAACTACGTGCAGCATTGTTTCCACTTTTTCCTTTAATCCATCCAAAGGTTGTCTGTAGAAGATTGCTTTTCGCAATAAGATCGCCCATTGCCATTGCCCATTAATATGGTGTACATAATAAAGAGTAAGTATTCTATTCTATTCATTGTTTCACCCTTTGTAAAATTTCGATATTTATATCTGTAATTATTATGGTGTACATAATAAAGAGTATTTTATTTATCTATCTCTATTTAGTTTTTATCTACAGACTTGGTGTCTGTGTAAAATTTATTTATATGTGTTGGAAAATCGATATTCCCGATTACATTTTGGTAAAGTCAATTCATATAGGTACATTGGGTACTGAGACCCGTCAGTTATTAAACCTTCCATGGACAGAAATTCTAGCTGAAATCAGCCGTTCTAGAATAATTAAGCTTAAAACACATAATATTTCCATCAAATAGTTTACAGTCCAAACCATCCGAATATTATCTATTTAAACAAGACCTTTGAAAATCCCAAAATCTATATTTGTAGAGCACATTACGTTCGACACAGGCTACTTAATATTCTTCGCGGAGAATGCTCGTTTTTCAACCCTGCCTCGTCCATAAATATGACTAAGATCGCCGATGAAAATTGATAAAAATCGACACTCAGACACGCCTTTACCGAGATTTATATTTTGAAAGCGAACTTTTCAGGCTTTTTGTAAGTTATCTGTGCTTACTCTGAATGCTTTGTGTGCCAAAAAAAGTTAAGATGAAAATCGAAAAATGTAGGTAAGTGGCTTTTAGAGAAATTGCGTTCTCTCTTCTCTACGTCCTTTTTATTTGTTTGCTCGCCACTGAGTCACTGCTTAATTTATTATATATAATGCATTCATCCAAGTATTGAATAATTCATTGAAAATTACTGTCAAAAAGTAAGCAAAGATCTCTGACTTACTATAGAATAAATCTCCACAAATCTACTTGTTTGTTTCTCAATCACACCTCGACCGAGTCAATGAACCTTGATAAATGTTTTTCACGAAGAAGATATTAGGTCACAAGGAAAAATATATAGACTACTTTCAGATATCTATGACTACTTTCTATCTCGACAGGCCACATACAAATAGTGTCTTTGCCCCGGTAGTGAAGATGGAGCATCACTGTTCAGTGTATTTTTATAAAAGAAAATATATTTCAGCAACTCTGGACTAAAGGAAAAATAGACCCGGTCAGTATAAAACAGTAATTATTTCCATAAACAAAAGTAAAGTCAAAACAAGAACGGGGTGAATAGCCGCCTGCCCTCTATGATAAAATTTAAGCTTGAGCCGGGGACTTAGTACGAATTATGCCCATCGCGACTTTATAGCGATCAGGCTCGCACTGACGGCACATAAAAATATATCTCAATCGAGCCTTATCGCGCATTTAGAGGTAAGTAGGTGGTCAGCGGGATTGTCCGAAAGGGTTACCGCTGGCCCGGAACATAAAGAGCAAAGGAAGGAACACGGGTGGGTTTTAGTCAGTAAGAGTCTGACACTCCCTTCCGCTCCACCCAGAGCGGGAGGAGTCATTTTATGATTTCCCATCCAAAAAAAAAAAAAAAAAGAGGTAAGTAGGTATGCAGTATGGTTAAAAGAGACTGTGACCTCTGAGTTTGTTTCGGCCTTTCTTCTCAGAGTAGTCAGATAGGAAACGCCGACTTCATCTAGTTTTTAAAAAAACATGATTGACGTGTGTTTGTACTACTTACAAAATAAAATCATTTATCATTTATACCTACATAATAAAAAGGAATTTACCTATTTCCATACAAACGTGTGAGAATTGGTAAATTCCTTTTTATCGTAATCATTTATTAATTTACTAGGTATCCTTCCGAAAGGCTCAAAGATTTATTTGGCGGGCTTATTCAAAGACACTGAAAAATTTAGTTTTCAGATTTTTTAATGCATTTATTTAATTAAATATAAATATGAACATTCTTTACGTTAGTTTCGAGCATTACAACGACTTATATTTACATAATGTCATCTTGTTATAAGCATAAAAAACGTAATATTCAAATTACATGATCATGTGATGCTAAATCTAGTCGCAAACTAAGATAATTTTGGATGTAGCTACATTTTTACCCGACTGCGTCAGAAGGAGGGTTATGTTTTTCGAGTGTATGTATGTATGTATGTATGTATGTATGTATGTATGTATATTTCTTTGGCACGCTCTGTAGTTAGGAAAGTTTTTAAAAGAAACAGATTGGGCTCTTCATCTCGATTAAGTATACAGTGTTGTCTACTGATCATAAAGGTTACTATTGCATATCATCTTTTGCTGACAAATTTTCTCAGAGCCAATGCCATGATAATCTGTTTATAATTATCATTTTCTTACTCTCATCCTAATTTATTTGGGGTTGGCGCAACATGTTATTTTCTTCCATACTTTTCTATCATTCGGCATCTCGGTAATCACTCCATATCTAGCCATATCATCTTTCACAGTCCATCCATCGTTTCTTTGGTCTTCATCTACTTTTATAGTTATCCACATTCATATGTTTAAACTTTTCCTCACGAAATTTTCCCCCAGCAGATAATTTGTTTATAATGTGGCAATAAATAGATTGTCAAGTAGAGTAATATCCTTACTTTAAAGCTAGGAAAGCCGACAAGGGATCAGCTTATATTTCAAGCTACGGAAGCAAACCAAACGGAACCCTAAGTTCCAATTTAAAAACACGATAAGAAGAATCCATTTTTAAACGCAAACAAAAAAAAACTCGCTTAAACATTATGACCGCGGACTAAAGCCTGATGCACATTATGCCTGGCAGGGCACACTGCTGCACAAATCCTACATAATATTTGCATACACGACGAAGCTCCGCCGCGTCTGTGCCTCGTATAAAACGCAGGTAAACGATCCAGATGGATTTTCATGATGCGCGCTGAGGCAGTTACGTGTGGCATCTTCTAAAGTGAAAAATTGCGTCTTATACATGTAAAATGCAATAATACTAGATAAAATTTTATCTACATTTTTCTAGCAGTGTTTCAAGTTGGTTTTGTGGTATTCTCACGTAATAAAATAATAATAAATCGACTTTGAACTAATAGTACGCTGTCCAAAGCAATTTAACGCAAGTCGTACTACGTGCATGCTACGACGTAGCTGACAGTGCTACGAAGACGTAGCTGACAGTGCTACGAAGACGTAGCTGACAGTGCTACGACGTAGCTGACAGTGCTACGACGTAGCTGACAGTGCTACGACGACGTAGCTGACCATGCTACGACGTAGCTGACAGTGCTACGACGTAGCTGATAGTGCTACGACGTAGCTGACAGTGCTACGACGTAGCTGACAGTGATACGACGTAGCTGACAGTGCTACGACGTAGCTGACAGTGCTACGACGTAGATGACAGTGCTACGACGTAGCTGACGGTGCTACGACGTTGCCGACAGAGCTACGCTAGCTTCGCCGTTGTTGTCTTTGACGTATGTATTTTATCTGTAGCTGCATTTTGTATCAACTTTGTGTATTAAAATTAGCTAATTGCATTTTCAATTGTTTTTTTTATGTAAAAAAACTTAGTGGTAGATATTATGGTTTTTTTTTAAATAAAGAACTGAATTTCGGAGTTTTATTTTTTTTTTATTTTACCCTAGTGATCCATCTCAAACCAATCAATGAACTTACCTGAACCTTCAACCGTTAATCCTTATTATCGAAAACCCGCTCCCATCAGCCATTTAGTAAAAAGAGCCATAACAATAATGAAACAATACTCAGTTCACAAATACGATCACTGCGTCGCTTGCTACCGGTATCGTTAAAGACGACTAAGGGATTAAACCTGAAGAACGGGCAGCCTGTGATCGCTAACTGCCAATTAACTGGGATGGTTATTACCTTATTGCGCACTCACGTAAGAACTGAATGTGTGTTACGTAGTTCACGTTTGTAGGTCGATACGGCTGCCTCGTCGTCGCAAATGAGCAAGTGTCCTAGGTTCGATTCCCCGGTCGAGCAAAGTGTTATTGTCCACTTTTAAAATTATGATAAAAAAAACACTTCCTCTCTCCTTAAACATCATCATTATATTTTCTTTGCTCCTGTTTCATGTTTATTGTTATATGTATATATTTATTTAGATAAGTATAATGTACTTTATGTATGTATTTATTGTATTATGTAAATGGTACACCACAGACTACCTACAGTATTTGTCTATCCTTCCCCTTTTAAATCCATCCAAAGGTTGTCTTTAAAAGATCGCTTTTAGCGATAAGACCGCCCATTGTGTCACCCTTTGTACAGTTTCTATAATTATGTCTGTAATTAATATGGTGTACATAATAAAGAGTATTCTATTCCATTCTATTTGTCAGTAGCAGCCCGGACTCTGGATTTGTGCATGGTTGCACTGGAAAAAAATATTTTTTGACTTTATACAGTAAGAAAAAATGTTTGTAAAAAAACATTAAAGACAAAACAGTAACTTTTAATGATTGAACATACTATTTACTGAAGAAAACAACAAAAAAAAGGAAAACCACCATTACTAAAATGTAAGTAAATTTCAATGGTTTTAATGATATCACCAAATGAATGAAACAGTTAATTTTGTCACCTTTAGCTATTTAAAACTTTAAAGTTTTACTGTTATGACGGTAACGTTTTACCTCAAGCTTTAACTGCTTTCGGATCAGTAAAAAATACTGTTTTGAACGTTATGCTCATATGGAACTGTTTAAAGCAGTTCAGATCAATGTTTTTTCGTTTTTTAGGGTTCCGTACCCAAAGGGTAAAAATGGAACCCTATTACTAAGTCTTCGCTGTCTGTCCGCCTGTCCGTCTGTCTGTCTGTCACCAGGCTGTATCTCAAGAACCGCGATAGCTAGACTGTTGAAATTTTCACAAATTATGTATTTCTGTTGCCGCTATAACAACAAATACTAAAAACAAAATAAAATAAATATTTAAGGGGGGCTCCCATACAACAAACGCCATTTTTTTGCCCTTTTTTGCTCGATATCAAAAATGGCAACAGATAGGCACTTGAAATATTCACAAAATACTCAGTTGTATTTTAACTTTAATAATAAATAATAAAATTAAAATAAAATAAATATTTAAGGGGGGCTCCCATACAACAAACATGTTTTTTTCGGCGTTTTTGCCTTGTGGTACGGAACCCTTCGTGTGCGAGTCCGACTCGCACTTGGCCAGTTTTTTTTTGTGCTTATTTCTTTCAGTGTGATTGATAGTAATAGGCTCGCCCCCTTGTGGGTGTACAGTTGTACACCGACCTATAGTTACACCCCTGCATAAACGTTCGGGAATTACAGGCGCTATGTATGTATGATGAGCTGATTTGAATCGCTAAGATTGGTTCTGGTTGTTCCTCTAGGTCTCGCTTCAGAGTCTGGTCATCCCTGTGATTTTATTTATATATTTACAAGCAGCGCCTCGCGGTTTCACCCGCATAAGTGTCGATCCCATGGGAATATCGGGATAAAAACTATCCTGTGTCCTTTCCCGGGACTCAAACTATCTCTATATCAAATTCAATCTAAATCGGTTTAGCGGTTTATGTGTGAAGAGGTAACAAACAGACAGACATGTAGACAGACACCACACTTTCGCATTTATAATATTATATTATAGTAAAATATAGTATGGATTTATTTACCATCCGTTACAACACTGTCATTACAGGCCTTACCGTAATGTGACAGTGTAGTTATCGATTTAAAAAATAACAACAAATAATATAACTTTTTATAACTAACTATATTTAGTAAAAATCATTTTAAAACCATTTTTTTTAACCCCCGACGCAAAAACGACGGGGTGTAGAGTATAAGTTTGACGTGTCTGTGTGTGTGTGTGTGTGTGTGTGTGTGTGTGTGTGTGTGTGTGTGTGTGTGTCTGTGGCATCGTAGCTCCCGCACGGACGAATCGATTTTGATTTTGTTTGACATAGCTAAGAACACTCCCGACTAATTGAAAGGTGAATTAGTCGGGAGTGTTCTTAGCTATGTTTGATGACAATCGATCCAAGATGGCCGCCGCCACAAAATGGCTGACTACATATTTTTTCACAACTCCCATAATATGGGTATCAAATGAAAGGGCTTCAATAGTAGAATACTATACACTATAATAAATTACAAATCCAAGATGGCCGCCACCACAAAGTGGCGAATTACATTTTTTTTTTCACACCTCCCTCAATATGGGTATCTAATGAAAGGGCTTGACTAGTAGAATACTATACGCGATTACAAATTTCAAATCCAAGATGGCTGCCACCACAAAATGGCGAATTATATTTTATTTCCACAACTCCTTCAATATAGGTATCAAATGCAAGGGCTTGACAAGTAGAATAATGTACACTATATTGAAAGGGAATGAGGAATATTAACTAACGAAATGAAAACTAAAAAGTTGCAAAAAAAAATTCTGATCCATTGATCAGAATTTTTTTTTTTCAAATTTTTGCTCTAGAATGATGAGGAAAGTGGAGTGATGACTGGTACCTACGACCACTGAGTTTGACTATTTTTATTACTAATGGAAATATCCTACTTAAAAAGCGTAAGTATTTCTACATCAGATAGTGTCGCAGTCCCATTTTATAAACTAGATCTGAAATACCTAAGATATCTAATAGCTATGAAATACCTGTACGAAAGTTGAATAACTAAAGGAAGAACTAGAAAAAGCATATTATAATAAAACAAAAAAAAATCCGTTCAGTCTTAAAAATTATTCTTCAACTATAAATTAATAATTATTTTTTAACAGATAAAAACCTGATTCAACACCAAATTACCTGAATCTTAAAACGCAAGAAAATAAAAGAAATGAAATACAAAAACTGGCCAAGTGCGAGTCGGACTCGCACACGAAGGGTTCCGTACCACAAGGCAAAAACGCCGAAAAAAACATGTTTGTTGTAAGGGATAAATATTTATTTTATTTTAATTTTATTATTTATTATTAAAGTTAAAATACAACTTAGTATTTTGTGAATATTTCAAGTGCCTACCTGTTGCCATTTTTGATATCGAGCAAAAAAGGGCACAAAAATCGCGTTTGTTGTATGGGAGCCCCCCTTAAATATTTATTTTATTTTGTTTTTAGTATTTGTTGTTATAGCGGCAACAGAATTACATCATTTGTGAAAATTTCAACTGTCTAGCTATCGCGGTTCTTGAGATACAGCCTGGTGACAGATGGACAGACAGCGAAGTCTTAGTAATAGGGTCCCGTTTTTACCCTTTGGGTACGGAACCCTAAAAATTAAGGAGTCCCTACAAAAAGCATGAAATTAAAAATTAAATTAAAAATTTAAAAAACCGCCGACACAAAAATAATAAAATGAAATGTAAGTAATTGGAAAAGGATCAAATAATTTAAAAACCCCCAACTTAAAGAATCTAGGTAACGAGACTAAAACAGATAAATTCATATGGAAGTCGGGGGACCGTCCTGTGGAACACCTTCTATTCTAAGAGGTCCCCCGACTGTCCTATTTGGATTATTATCCAAATAGGACATTCACGTTCTTTCATAGAAAATGTTACGACATACTTATATAAACTCACGCCGTCCTCCTATGGGGGTAGGCAGAACCTACAGAACGCCACCTGCTCCGATCCTAACATACGCCTTATGTTTCGTTTACGTTCACACATCAGAGGCTTAAGTGTGAGTTCTTTCATTCACGTTTGACTGGGAGCGCGTTAGAATTTTAAATGGGAAAAGTTATAGCGCCACCTTGTGATCACTAGGAGAAACCTAGTTTCCCATACAAAATTCTAAAGCGCTCGCAATCGAACGTGAGTCGAAAAAACTCACACTAAGGCCACAGGACATACACGCACGCCGGTTGCGAGAACTACGCACCTGAACTTTCTAAAGAATGTCACAGATAAGGTCACTTTATGTGGTCCCATAGAATGGGTTCCCAACGGGTGGGGCGAGACATGGGGGTCTCGCCCCACCCGTGGGGCGTAGAGTAGCCCAAGGGGGGTGGCGCCCCCAAAAATGAACTATTCTTTTATTTAATTGGTGTTCGAAAAACTTAAAGCTAGAATCCTAAACACAAACGTTTCATAACAAAATCAAGGTAAAAGTCAAAGCATTTATTTCAAATAGGCACATAAAAGGCACTTTTGAACGTCAAAAATTACAATGAAAATAGAATTGATTCTAGTCGCCCATTCCAAAAGGTAGTTTTCGTATGGAGAAGAATGGGCAAGAAACTCCTCGTTTAAAATGTTTTACAATATTTTGCATGACATATAATAATAATATGTGAAGACGATGCACCTAAAATAAAATTACTTATTAAATAGGTTAAGGAGACTTAAAAATGAAACCATGACATACAAATTAATACTTAGGTGCGTTAGCTTTTCTACATAAGTGGACAAAATAGGTTTCCTATTTCTGTATGAATGGTTAAGAAAACTGAACGTGTACGAGGCTGGGGGCTTAAATTTTTAAGCTCGCTTTGGTCGCTCTTGTTCCTTTTTCTGTATGAATGGTCAAAAGAAAATCTAACTTGACCGAGGAGGCGCAACAATTTTCAAACTAGTTTTCGCTCGCTCTTACATTCTTTAGCTTTTCTGGCATAAGTCGACAAAGTAACTCGGGAAGCATAATGCTTTTAAAAGAAAGTTATGGGGGACTCGTGTGTTAAAAGGAACTCTAGACCAGGGATTCCCAAATCCCTGTTCTAAAGTTCCCAGTGTTTCCACTCATGTCTGCCTTGTAAAATATATACTTATAATCACAAAAATCAAACACACACTGAATAATTCATTGAGCTACCATTTTTTTCAATTTGTTTTTAAATATTCTGCAGCGAAGAACAGCTAGGGGCCGTGATAGCACTTGTAACCCCATGTCAGAGCCTGTCCGTCCATCTGTCAAATAATTATTACGTGACACTCAGGTACCTTTAGTATTTCCCATACATCCTTACATAAATTATGGGTTAATATTTAGGTGGTTGAGCAGAATCATAATAAGCGTGTCTGGTTGTCATCTGTCAGTTATTTCAGGGATTTTGGTGGACAAACATGAAAAGCTACTCATTGTTGGTTCTTAGCTCATATCATAATTTATATTCATCAAATCAAATCAAATCAAATCAAATCATTTATTTTTGCTGAATACACTGTTACAATGGTGTTATAAGAATTACATGTTTCAAGTGATTCTACCGTAAGGCATGCAAAAATTTATACAGTCATAGTTATTCATCAATTAATCAAAATAGACATTGAAATAAATAAAATTAGATGAAATAAGCACGTTATAGTTATAATAAGTTAAAGTCATAGTGGAGAATAAATTATTTATTAAATAATAAAAATATTTAGATTATTTCAATGTCAATGTCAAAATTAGTTATTAAGAGATAGATGCATAATTAATTGAATAATTGATTTTACTTGATGTCACTGTGAGGTCTATAATTTGGCAAAATTATCATTGAGGAAGTCATTCAAGTTATAGTAGCATTTATTAACTAGAATTTTTTTTAGGCTTTTTTTAAATAGGGCCGTATTCATTTCCCTTATTTCTTTCGGTAATTTATTGAAGATTACAGGAGCCATATGGAACACACTCTTGTACATTAAAGAGGTACATGTTCGGGGTACATAGAGGCGTAGTGCGTCCCGTTGTTGCCTATTATTTATTTCTGATGCTAATTTAAATAGGTTTTTATTGGTTTTCACAAATAATGAGACCTCATAGACATACAGACTTGGGAGAGTCAGAATCTTATACTCCTGGAAAAACGGTTTACAGGTTTCGACCATTTGAAGCCCAAACATAGCCCTTAAGCACCGTTTTTGTGCTTTAAAAATTATGTCAATATCTGTCGAATTTCCCCAGAAAATTACACCATACCTCAGTACTGAAGCTACCAAACCATGATAAGCCGCTAACAACGTATTTATATTTGAGACCTTTCTAAGTTCATGTAGGGCATATACTGATTTATTTAATCTTTTGCACAGTGTTTCATTCTGGGATTTCCAATTTAACTTATTATCCAGAGTAAGCCCAAGAAATTTTGTTAATAGGACTTCAGCTACAGGTTCACCCTTATAGTTAATCTTAGGTGTACCTGCATTTATACGCTGACTGAAATGCATTATTTTTGTTTTCCCAATGTTCGCCTTCAGATTGTTACTATCTAACCATTGAATGATTGCATTTAGGCTACTGTTTATATCATGCTCGTAAGATGTTCTGTCATTACACTTAATTGCAACGGTGCTGATAATAATTCATTAATAATGAATCAGAGACAAAAGGAGTACCTATGTAAGGATCGTAGCAGGTGGCATTCTGCTTACCCCCATGGAAAGATGGCGTGAATTTATATATGTAATCAGTAATTGGACTCTGAAGGTCAGATAGGCAATCGCTCCATGTAAAATACTGGTATTGAGCAGCATCCGGTTAGACTGCAACATACACACATCAAAAGTGTCTAGGGATCAACATATATTTTTGCAATAACTTTTCTCCTGATTGATATTAATTAAAATTTTCTTTAAGGATTCATCAAATAAAGTGTTTTCGTTTGTCACAGTAACGATAAACCAAGTCACCTTTGCATTAATAAAGAAATTTGCCATTTTCCTAATAAAGGGATTTTTGACATTTGAACCACTAACACAAAAGTTCGAAAAAAAGACTGAAATAACAGTTTTCTTTAAAATTTTATTGGGTAACTTAAACAATTAATAATCCGTGTTTCTACCGCGAACACTAACAACACAAGAACATCGGTTTGGCATACTCAAAATGAGTTCATCCAAATCACGCTGTGGAATGGCCGCCCATGTTCGTTGCAACAACAAAAAAAGGTCTTCTTGCGACTGGATACCCTCCATATTCGGCAGAGCTCTTCTCTGTAGCATATCCCATGCATGCTCAATCGGGTTCAAGTCTGGCGACTGAGCAGGCCAGGGCAGGACATTGATGTTAGCTGCGGCGAGAGTCTGTCTTACAACTCTTGCGGTGTTCGGTCGTGCATTATCATGCATTAACTGAAATAAGGGACCGATTTGCACTTGTAGAGGAACGATGACGTCTGATACAATCGTCTCAGCATAAATTTGAGCGTTGAGGTTGCCTCTGATCCAAATCAACTCAGTTCTTCCGCCGATCCAAATACCCGCCCATACCATGATGGTTCCACCACTATAAGGATGGACTTCCTGGCAGGATTTTAATCGCTGTTGGCGTCCAGGGGTTCTCCAGTGTCGTATACGTCTTGTATCCGGTCTCATACCAAAACGAGACTCATCAGAAAAGCACACGAAACGCCATTGTTCTTCTGCCCAATTTCTGTGTTCAAGAGCCCATTGATATCGAATCCTACGATTGTGCATTGCTATAGGTGGTACCCGTAGCGGTCTTCGGGAATGAAGGTTCACTTCATGCAAGCGGTTTCTGACTGTTTGGTCGCTAATTAAGTTCCCTAAAGAGTGATGAAGCCTCACGGCTAACATCATGGCGGTTATTGTTGGAGCTCTTCGAGTTAAGATTTGAATGTATCGGTCTTGTCTCCGTGTGGTGCAGCGATACCGTCCTCCATGGCGCTCAGCCACGGTACCAGTGCTTCGGTAACGTGTCCAAAGTCGACTGGTAACACTCTGACTTGTATTCAGAGCTAAAGCCACAGTACGTTGCCGGGAATCAGCTTCTTTCATTCCCACGGCTCTGAGCATTTCTTCCCTGCTTAAATGACGTCGCCGCTCCATAATAACGTTGGTTTTAATCAGTAGTAGGGAAACAGTAGCACTAATAATGTCTTTAATGCGTTGTATGTTTTTATAGGGAAAATATTGACAGCTGATTTTCATCTTTTACTCGAATTAGATTCACAGTTCCTGATTCAAATTATGAAATGCACCAAAAAGGATCCATATAAATTTATAAAATCATAAATTTATTACAAAGCCACATCTCAATCTCAAGAAATCCGCATAAAAATGCTTGATCCCTAGACACTTTTGATGTGTGTAGTTGGGGAAAGGCTAGGCAGGTGATAATGATTCATCCTAATAATACAATGCATTTGTTACCAACAACTTGTATTGTCAAATAATACAATGTATTTGTTACCAACAACTTGTATTGTCAAAATAATACAAGGTATTTGTTACCAACGAATTGTAGGTATTGTCAAATAATATAATGTACCTATATGTTACCAACAACTTGTATTGTCAATTAATACAAGGTATTTGTTACCAACAACTTGAATTGTCAAATCGTGTTTCTTTGTTTACATCTACAATTACAGTAGGTACTCTATTCACTCCTTAGCTGACTTGAAGAGACGTAAGAGAAATAAGGGTCCTTGATACTTAATAAATATACCGACTGCAAATTGGTTATTGGTTATATTCCCAATACAACATCATCTGCCTAGCCTTTTCCCAACTATGTTGGGGTCGGCTTCCAGTCTAACCGGATGCATCTGAATTCCAGTATTTTACATGAAACGACTGCCTATCTGACCTCCACAACCCAGTTACTGGGTAATACGATACCCCTTGGTAAGACTGGTTGTCAGACTTTCTGCCTTCTGACTACCCGTAACGACTGTCAAAGATCCACGAATGACAGCCGGGGCCAACGGCTTAACGTACTTTCCGTGCCACGAAGGGGTCACGGTATGTAAAGAAGATCACCCATCCACAGACCAACCGCGGCAAGCGTAGCTTAACCTGATTGATCGACCTGTGCGGCTGTTATTATTTAGCCACGGGCCCCTCATTCCCAATAGGTGCAACATGGTATACAATTTCGGATATCCATCGGAAAAATAAAGTACGTAGTAGTATACGTACGATCGAGGAAAGTAGCGCGAAAAATATATGTAATATTTTTCACTTTCATTCGAAGCTTTTATTTGCATCGGACAGTGTTGGTACTCAGTAGGGCATATACAGGTATGCATTTGTTTTTATCTATTTCTTACTGGAAATACTAGTTGCAGTGGCTGTATGTAGTACCTACTAGAGCTGTAACCACAGATATAGATATACCTAGATAACGCAAGTATCACGAACTGTATGAAAACCAAGCGTGCCATTTTTTTGACTACCTACTATGACGTCACAAGCTCGCGCTCTCGCTCACTCTTACCCAGCCAGCAGTACAAAGGACTGAGCGCGAAAGGGGCGGCTTATGATTTGTAATTATAAGTTGGTGCAATTTTTGGCACGCGAAGTAGTTACTCTTGCGTTATCTAGGTATATCTATATCTGTGGCTGTAACTGTGTGTTTATACAAACATTTAACTACTTATCCAAAATGAAAAGTAACTCGTGCGTTGTATGTAGTTATCAAATTATATTCTGTAGATACGGAAAACACAAACAGATCTGTTGCGAATCACCAATGTTATGACATTGGTTAATCGCATTTAAAATATTAGCGAGTAAGTTTTTATTAGTTGTCTCGGGACCCGAGAAAACTTGCCCAAACTATTCTTTTTCAAATGACGAAATTTACTTAAAAACGTATCCATAGGAGTTACAAATAATATAATGAAAAACCCTGATTTTTTGTAACTAGTAAAAACGTGCTTGATCCCTAGGTAAACACTTTTGATGAGTAATCAATTTATGAGGAATTCGATAGACCAAGTTAACCTAACTTGCTATACTTTAGCTTATAAGTACTTACTTGAGAGTAGGTAAAATATAGCAAGTTATGCTAACGTGGTGGAGTTGTTGGAAAAAATAAAAATAAAACCAGTCTGCCATGCCCATAGCTAACCCTACAAGGGTACCTACAAGCCAAAGCTGAAGAGTGTGTTTATTTGAACGCGGTAATCTCAGGAACTACTGGTTAGAATTGTTTTTTTTTTTTGTTGAATAGGCCATTTATCGAGGAAGGCTATAGGCTATATAACATCACGCTATGACCCTTAGGCGCTGAGCAGCGGGTGACACCGCGGGGAACAGCTAGTGTTGAATATAATTACCGTCGAAAAAGGTGTCCGTCGAAAAATCAAATCAAAAGCGAATCTAAACTTTTTGCGACAGTAACATTAAAAAAACCGGTCAAGTGCGAGTCGGACTCGCGCACCGAGGGATCCGTACTTTGTAGGTATATAAATAGTTTATCACGGGTTTTTTTTAAATGTACAGAGGCCAGCACATCAAGCTACCCGAAGCTGTCAAATTTTCCTAATCAACTTTGAACCTTATACTTTAGCAATAAAGATGAAAATCTATTAAAGAAATTTGACAGACTGTAGTAGCTTGGTGTGGCATCTGTTTTCGGATTTTTTTCTTTACTTGTGCCATATGATCTTGCTTCTTGCCAAATTTCATGATTCTAGATCAACGGGAAGTACCCTATAAATTTTGATTCTCTCGAGAGTGTCGAAATATACGTTTTTTGTGGCATAAACGGCCGTATCTTTTTTTATTAGTTTTTTAACTCAGGTGCTTGATTTTTTCACAGCTTCAATGGACTGTAGAGTTGAGTCTTTGGTTTTATTTTCAACTTGATACCTACACGCGTTCCCGAGATAAAGGGTCTTGACAGTGGCTATAAGGGTTCCGTTTTTTCTTTTAAGGTACGGAACCCTAAAAAGATAAATCATTATTGAGGATTGTAGCTGTGATGTAACAAAGTGCATTTGTTACATAACTTTGTTTCGTGACAAAATCCTAGTTCGTCATTTGATTATATCTAGTCGCATCATGGCGTATAAATTAAAATTCAGTTAAATATTGTCTTAACACTTTTTGATTAATTTCATACTGTAAACATTTACAGGAATCAACGCCGCAACCCAAGTTTGAAGAAATATTTGAAGCATACGATGGTACAGCGATCTGCCCTCAAGTTTACCAACATAACGGCACTATTCTGGGCTCACCCGACTGTCTGCGCCTCAGTATCTACGTACCTACCACAGCCACTTCTCACAACCGTCTCCCTGTCATGATCTGGATCTACGGAGGTTCCTTCCATAGAGGATATTTTGGCAAAGACTTCTATGGACCAACTTACCTA
The DNA here is from genome assembly GCA_916614155.1 of Mesoligia furuncula. Taxonomy (NCBI): domain Eukaryota; kingdom Metazoa; phylum Arthropoda; class Insecta; order Lepidoptera; family Noctuidae; genus Mesoligia; species Mesoligia furuncula. The sequence goes on from OU744794.1 coordinate 29,089,251, forward strand.
GTGAAACATGACGTCATAGTTGTGACATTGAATTATCGTGTTGGTGCTTACGGTTTTATGTGCCTAGATACTTCAGAAGTACCCGGTAACCAAGGTCTGAAAGACCAGCTTCTAGCTATGCACTGGGTAAAAGATAACATAGAAGCGTTTGGAGGCGATGCCGATAAGATAACTTTGTTTGGTTTAAGTGCTGGAGGGCATTCTATAGATCTGCACTTGTTATCTCCACAAGAAAAATTGTACCACAAAGTAATCTTACAAAGTGGTAGCTCTTTAGCAGCAACTGTTTTATACGAACCTGATAGATTAGCTCCTATTAAAATAGCAGAGCATTTAGGCTTTGAAACCACAGATACAAATGAAGCTATATCTTTTCTGGCTAAAAGTGATTCAAATTCAGTAGTGGGAGCTGCAGTCGATCTTGGTATAATGTTTAAACCATGTATAGAAAACGAATTTGATGAAGTGGAACCTTTTATAACTAATTCTTGGCTCAATGCTGAAATACCTAAAGTCAAGAACATGCCAATATTGATTGGTTTCAATAAACATGAGTTGGTGGGTTCTCATTTCGGTAAAGATGCTGAATACTATAAAAAATTGGACATTGTATCTAATTATTTAGAACGAATATTTAATTTTGGAGATGAAGAATTACAAGAAATGAAGGAATTGATATCACATTTCTACTTTGGGGATGAGGTTTTAAGTGAAGATGTGAAGTGGGGCATTATAACCTTTGATTCTGATTTCACTTATATTCATCCTATACAAAGGTCTATTAAGAAATTTTTAAAAGCCAAAGCCGGGAACATTTACTATTACATGTTTTCGTATGTTGGTGGAAGGAATGCTCTCGTCGTTGAGGATAATGACTATAATGGCAGTAACTCATGCTGTGCCTCACATGCTGATGAATTGGGCTATTTGTTCAGCATGGATCACAAGCCTGATCCCACCCCCGAAGATGAAGTTATTATTGAACGAATGACAACAATGTGGACTAATTTCGCTAAATACAGGTTGGTAGCACATATGTTGATAAAGATACATACATACATACAAGATACATATGTTGATGCGCTGCGTGTCGCGGGTTCAATTCCTGTATGGAACAAATATTTGTATGACCTAAAAGTAGTAAGCTTCAGTGGGGTCCACATATAGATAAATTGTCAAAAAGGCTAAGTTCCGCAGCATATGCTGTTAGAAAAATTCGTAATCTAACTGATATAAGAGACTGCCCGTTTAGTGTACTTTAGCTATTTTCATAGTGTAATGTCGTACGGTATTCTATTGTGGGGAAATGCCGCCGATATTCAGACTATCTTTGTTTTACAGAAGCGAGCTGTTCGATCAATTTATAAATTAAGTCCGAGACACTCTCTCAGAGACAAATTTAAAGAGATTAATGTAATGACTGTGCCTTCTCAGTATATTTATGAAAATCTTTTATATGCCCATAAAAATATAAAATTGTTTAAAAAATACAGTGATATCCATAATATAAATACTAGAAACAAACACAAATTTGTTGTACCTACAACAAGGCTCAAAAAAATAGGTGGCTCGTTCAGATGCCAATGTATACGCTTTTATAATAAGCTACCAAGCCACGTTCAAGATCTAAGCCTCAATAAATTTAAATCATTCATTAAACGTAAGTTGTGCCAGAAAGCCTTTTATACAGTTAAAGATTATATTGAGGACAAAAAGGCTTGGGATTGAGCTGCTTCACATTCCTGCATTTTGAACGTCCTTTTTTTTTTATATACACATTGACATTAATGATTTTTTTATAAACAATGACATTTGCTTACTTTGTAAAGTATTACATTATTTTATTTATTGTGATTTGTGAATGTGAAGACGATGTGGGTCATTTTGTTACTTTTATATATATTTTTTTATTATTCTTTCTGTTCTGTTTTTTTTTTCTCTTGGTATGGCAGTTTGAGTAATTTATGTGGCCTACCCAAATGTCCTTTCTTTGGTATTGTTCGTCGAATCGTTGAGCTCCTTAAGTCTTGAGTTGAGCTGCACGATTTCTGACAAATGCGTGCACTGACTGGACAGGTCCTCTCAATCTGTGTGGTTCTTTCTTCAAAAGACCGTCTCAGACATCGATCTACATGGTCTTCATATAACCTGACCAAGATTATGTCTGGACTTTAAAAGAGACTGTGACCTCTGAGTTTGTTTCGGCCTTTCTTCTCAGAGTAGTCAGATAGGAAACGCCGACCTCATCTAGTTTTAAAAAAACCATGATTGACGTGTAAGTGTTTGTACAAACCTACTTACAAAAATAAAATCATTTATCATTTAGTTGTTCCGGGTCTGGCTTTTTGTGTACGTGAGTTTAAATGTTTGTAAACGCACCCACAATACAGGAGAAATTCCTAGCGTGGGGTTAAGTTAAAAAAAACCGGGCAAGAGCGAGTCGGACTCGCGCACCGAGGATTCCGTAACATCCGGGTTTATGCATAAGGTTTATGTTTATAAAAATAAATGTTTTTTTTATTTTTGAGTTGATTGAATGAATGGTAAGTTGTGGTTTACGATTTATGACGTATTAAAAAAAAACTACTTACTAGATCTCGTTCAAACCAATTTTCGGTGGTAGTTTACATGGTAATGTACATCATATATTTTTTTTAGTTTTATCATTCTCTTATTTTAGAAGTTACGGGGGGGGGGACACAGATTTTACCACTTTGGAAGTGTCTCTCGCGCAAACTATTCAGTTTAGAAAAAAATGATATTAGAAACCTCAATATCATTTTTGAAGACCTACCCATAGATACCCCACACGTATGGGTTTGATGAAAAAAAAAATTTTGAGTTTCGGTTCTAAGTATGGGGAACCCTAAAATTTATTGTTTTTTTTCTATTTTTTTGTGAAAATCTTAATGCGGTTCACAGAATACATCTACTTACCAAGTTTCAACAGTATAGTTCTTATAGTTTCGGAGAAAAGTGGCTGTGACATACGGACGGACAGACAGACAGACAGACAGACGGACAGACAGACAGACAGACATGACGAATCTATAAGGGTTCCGTTTTTGCCATTTGGCTACGGAACCCTAAAAACCGGGCAAGAGCGAGTCGGACTCGCTCACCGAGGGTTCCGTAACATCCGGGTTTATGCATAAGGTTTATGTTTATGAAATTAAATGTTTTTTTTTATTTTTTTATACTTGAGTTGGTTGAATAAAAGGTAAATTGCGGTTTACGATTTATGACGTATTAAAAAAAAACTACTTACTAGATCTCGTTCAAACTAATTTTCGGTGGAAGTGTACATGGTATTGTACATCATATATTTTTTTAGTTTTATCATTCTCTTATTTTAGAAGTTACAGGGGGGACACACACATTTTACGACTTTGGAAGTGTCTCTCGCGCAAACTATTCAGTTTAGAAAAAAATGATATTAGAAACCTCAATATCATTTTTGAAGACCTATCCATAGATACCTCACACGTATGGGTTTGACGAAAAAAAAATTTTTTAGTTTCAGTTCTAAGTATGGGGAACCCCAAAATTTATTGTTTTTTTTTTTTGTGTGAAAATCTTAATACGGTTCACAGAATACATCTACTTACCAAGTTTCATTAGTACAGTTCTTATAGTTTCGGAGAAAAGTTGCTGTGAAATACGGACGGACAGACAGACAGACAGACATGACGAATCTATAAGGGTTCCGTTTTTTGCCATTTGGCAACGGAACCCTAAAAACCCGGTTGTCAATCCTCGTAACTTTAATAATACCTACCTATTTGTCGTTATTGTGAGCGAGTTAGCCTAGAATTTTAATTAAATATCTTTGCTAAAATACAACGCCCAACGAGCTTGGAAGAGATAAAATGTTCAGTGTTGCCCAATAAAGTGTTATTAGCATTTCAAACAAAAGAAAGATGGCCGATACCGAAAAATAAGAGTTATTCCGTTTTTACCAATAAAACTGCAAATTTTGGGACACAGAGGGCCAGAATAGAAGGTGGAACATAGTTTGCAACATAGACATACATCCAAACCCTACCGCCGTTCCATCGAGGTAGCCCCACTTTACCAGGTTGGAGTTACATCTTCCCTTTTGTGTCCGTAAGTAACCTCTGCGCTGCCACCGAGGACGCCGTGGAAATGGCGAAGTTTTGGGCCAACCAGCGGTGCTATTCTGTAAAAATCTCACCGTGAAAACTTAGGTGAAGTGAGCGTGGAGTGAGCTGTCAATAGTGTCAATTCCTAGCAAAAACAAACTCACTTCACCTAAGTTTTCACGGTGAGATTTTTCAGAATCGACCGGCTGATCTGAGAAAATCCTGCCAGTGACACATCCAAGAAGACCAATAAAAGTCAACTCGATTATATTATGTAGATAGATTCAAGAGCTGTTAGTGTCAATCTCCCACAACAATGGTGACACTGACAGCTCTTGAACGCAGTTTAGATGTGCTGATCGCATTCAGTTCCATTGGTGAAATCCGCCCGAAGAAGATAATATCTTTTTCAAAGCCAAACATCTTCAGAATCGAGGAGAATCTAGATTAGAAAGTGCTTGATATGTCTTTTGGTTATTTCGGAAAAAAGAGAGAGGGCACTCAAACAGATGACGTAGCTACTGGTGATATTCACCAATTTTTATCGCAGTATAAGTACCTATCTAAACCGTATAATTTCAGGTAGGTATATAATAGATGCAGTAGCACAGCAAAAAATAAATCCACACTGTCCTAATATTAATTCTTAGGTAATCACAAACGCAAGCATTGCCTCATGTGAGTTTAACACAAAAGTAAAGACTTTAAATACACACATGAATAAAAAACCGAGAAAAAAACGAATTGCTACCTTATCAAAACCATTTATTGTTCGTCTGACCCAGCACGTCACATCGTGCATCGCCCACTCGTGGTGTTTTCGCTTAGCGTTCTTTCTGACTATTTTTTCTTTTTAATTGATGTTAAACAGCTTGACCTTCCTCAAAAATTGGGCTATCTTCATCTGTACGTCAGTGAGCTCCTACTAAACGGCTGGACCGACTTTGATGAAAGTGCGTTTGAGTGGGTCCCTGGATGGATTAGATCGATTAACAATTGGATCCGGTAGGTGGCGCTGTTCGGGCAGGACGTCTGTCAACTCCGCTAGTATTAAGAGATAGATAGGTAGACATTTTGAATAGGTACCTACCTAAAGAATTTGACGTTACCTAATTCGGAAAGAAGGTTGCCGTGAAAATGTTCACATTTGCATACAAAATTCGAAGTTGAGTATCACAGTAATGGAAGCAAATGTTAGAAATTGGATGAAAACTAAGTACATAATAATATATGTAGGTATAAGTATTGCTATTTACGCTTTTAAGGGTCAGAATAGTTCCTGGTTATATAGAGTAGGATAACTAGCTTTTGCCCGCGAGGAGGCGGAAAATATGCCCATTGTTTTCATATAAGTAGGTAAGTATATTGGTTTACGCGGCGCACGCCAGTAAAGCTCGGCATGACTTTTTCCTACATCTTCAACAATCATCGTCATATTTCAGGCAATTTACACAAAACCTTGCCCCATGAATTCCGTCCATATGGTGAAAACATTATGAAAACCGAAGCTTGTCAGTTAATTATACGTTAATGAGAAACGTGAAAAGTTGTGAGCAACCCCAAAGAAGGCACAATATTTGCATCAAATCAACATTCATTCGGGAACTTGGACTCTGTTCCCGGTTCCTGCATGGCGCTGCTCTCTCGTTACAAAGTTCAATTTTAATTCGGTGACAAACTTTGAAGGACAACCCGACCAGGGATGTCATGCTTACAAATTCATGTAGGTAAACCTGATTTAAAAAGGAAAAATAAATTCTAATCGCGTGTCCATAAAGAAGCTGAGCAATGGTGCTAATACGAGTACATCATGTTCGTGAACGGGCGCCGTCAGTAGGGACTGGTCATCTATTTTTTTTTTTTTTTAATACCTATTTGAATTGTTTTTTTTTTTCGTCTTTTCATTACGGACGCTTTTAACGTTCTATATCGTTCTTACATGCATATTTTTTAATATGAATGATTGTAAGTGTAGTGTATGCGCAGGCATTGGCGTGGCAGTCGCTTACCGGCCGTAGGCGACGGCAGACGTTCTTTGGGTTTCGTATAGACTATGTCACCTCAGAGATCTGTCAAAGTGTGTTTTATTAACCCAGCGAACATTACAAGTGGCGACGAGGATAAAAGTAAGTGTTGAAAACATTTACCAAAAAAAAAAGGGGAAGAATGCACGCTGAAAAATAATGCACGTTGAAAGTTGTTTACGATCAGTTAAGCGACTATATTTCGACAAGGATCGTTTACAGTTGGATACTAAAGTAAAAACAGAACGTAGTCACGCTGTACCTACACGTAAATAAATCGTTACCAAGGTAGATGGTTACAGCTAATGATTGCTTTATAAGTTACGAAAAATAAATTCTGCTTCGACTGATGTAAACAACTTATAAGTGTAGGTAAATGTTAAAAAGGCCATGCAGGGAATATTGTTCACAACAAAACAAAGGGCCATGCCTGAATAGTACGCAATTATTTTAAATGTGCTGTAATGCAAACAGTAAATTATTGTTAATTATTATTATCGAGTAAGTGCTTTCATTTAAATAACAAGATAATTGAGTTATTTGCACGCTTCTAATTTTAAATAAAAATAATAACCGATTATTATCATAAATCTTGGACATACTTAACTTTTCTGTTGTAAATAATATAGTGGGTATGTATACCCACTTATTGTAAATATAAAACAAAATCAGTAGATACTATTTTAATCAGGTCACTGGTTTTGCCAGGATCAATTGTTTGCATTTCGACACAGAAATATCAAGGTCACGCAAATACTATTCGCAATACGACCATGCTTAACGGGTAGATATCAGAAAAGACCGGGAAACGTTAGTGTAAGCATCAATAATGGCTTAATTACTAGCATATTTACTACCAACTAGTTAATAAACCTAATTTGTTAATAGATAAAGGTTATTATCATTCAATTTCCCTAATAATAGTAAAGTATAACACTTAATATCGTGTCCTGCGTGTCCTGTCAGCTGCACGTTACAGGAACTGATGGACGCTGGTGAAGGCGCCAAACGAGTTCACTGAGATTGCTATCGACACACTAAAAACAAGATTGTAAAGTAACGTTACTGAATAAAGTTATTCAGTATATTTACTTAGTCATACTTACGATTACGTCAAAGGTCATGCTGAATCCGAAATGCTCTAATGAGCACGCATACGAGTCTTAAAATCCTGTTACAGGACGCCACAAAACATGACTCACGCAATAAGTACTTACATAACATACATGCATAATCAGCCTATAATGTTCCCACTGCTGGGACACAGGCCTCCTCTCGGTGGGAGGGCCGTAATCCCCCACGCGGGCCCAGTGCGGGTTGGCAGATGTCACATGTCTTCTTGTCTTCAATAAGTACTTACAAAAATATAATAGGGCATGCAGTTGTGATACTGTTACTGATTTTCAGTAAAAGCCACGCAAAAATAAGAATCAATACAGAGTAATGTATTCATTGTAATACTTACGAAACATTACAAATAAAAAATAAAAAAACCGTCCCACAGAGGATAAATTTCCTGCATGCAGGAAGAACTACCTAATGAGTACTACTGATAATGCCATGTGTACCCGAGTTCTAGCGTGACATAATTTAGATTGCTACCTATCAACATACTAAGGAAAAGACAAAAGCTATGTAATTGTTACTATAATTAAATACTAGTACCAACCAGTTAAAATAATAAGTATACATACTTTGAAATAAATGTGGGCAAAGTGAAAATAAAAAGTCACAATAACAGCAAACTGCTGTTTGATGTTATTGCAATGTTAATTAATAATAATAACAGAAAGCTGCCATCTTAAACACCTGCAGAATAGTTAGGAAATTCATGCAGTTAGAGGAAGAAAACACACTCTAATACACACCACACGTTGCATTTACTTGGCTTTGGCCCGTAAATGTAGCTAAAACCAGCCTAAGAGGTGAGAAAAAAAAGACACAAAAATAATAAAAATAATGTTTATTTCCAGAAAAATGTTCACAAAGGTTACAAGTACAGTAATATGGTACAACATTTAGTACATTGAGTATTATCTCCTGGCACCCAAACTAGGTTTATAGCCTGTGACTTGGGGACAGATAGATGAACAAAATGTTTTAGTAAAACTGTTTTCACCAGTAACATGAATTAGAATGACATAATATTTTCTTATGATATGATGAACCGGTAAATCAATTTTGTAGAAGAGAAGTTCCATTCTTCTGTTGGAGTTTTGTGGTAGTACCTTCAAAGGTCACTAAGTTACAGGTGCCATGTAACATTATGTGGAACCAAGACAATAATGTACATAAAACAATAAAGATTGCTTACCTATTCAAACATAGGTGGGAAAACAGGCGTGATGTGGTTATGAGATTATAATTCTTATTTATCATAAAGTTGATAATACTGCCCTATGTGAGGTAATTAAAATGTATTTGTGATGTACCATTATTGATGTAGCACACAACTCAGTGGCACCACTGCTCGAGTCAGTCACGGCTTACCCCCGTGTCGACCCCTTATGTAAATAATATCGAGAAAATATTATTCGATCAAATAAAAAAATGTTCCAGCGAAAATATCGTTAATGTACCAGTTTTAACAGAAGTTCCACTTCGGTGAAATCGAAGTAAAGTAAGAAATTATTATCTTTCTGTTAAAACTAGTGTTAAAAAAAAATGTATTAAGTAGCGAAAATGTCGTAGCTTAACAAAAGTTCCACTTCGGTAAAATCGAAGTTAAGTAACAAATAAAATTATTATCTTACCTACTGTTAAAACTAACTAGTGTCATAAAATCTGTTATGGTTAATGATTAAACTAATCTTAGTCAAATCAAATGAATTTTGCACTGGCTATTGTAATTTGTAATCAACAAAAGAATTCATAGAATTCATTACAGTGTTGTAATATCAAGTGAACATTTGCTTTAAGCACATAGCACACGTCGTCAAAGGACCTTTGTACGACTTGCTGGCTAGTCAAATATGAACGGCGGTGATTTAGTTTAAAATAAACTTTAATTACAATTATAGGACAAAAAACATTGTGCAACTGTACTGGGTATGGTACAACAAGACATATTTTGATATACATTAAAATATGTGCGTGTGTGTGTGAAAGACACAAATGGAACAAGTTCCAACAAAACAACCTAATGCTTGCGAAAAACACAAATGGAACAAGTTCCAACAAAACAACCTAATGGTTGCGAAAAACACAAATGGAACAAGTTCCAACAAAACAACCTAACGGTTGCGAAAAATACAAATGGAACAAGTTCCAACAAAACAACCTAATGGTTGCGATTAATACTGGCAAGTTAACAAATGAGGTTTATTTAGTTAATAAAATTGTTTCTCCAAATAGTTAGTGGCAAAATATAGCATTATTGATTGACTATTTGGGAAACACGGGACGTACTGGTGTTATTTTCGGGAACATGCGAGCGTAAAATCTAATAATTCTAAATTTGCTTATATCTCGAAAACGGTGCGTCCTATCGAAAAAGTAATGGAAAATTTGCCCCCCTTTTAGAAACCCCTTGTCGAAAAATTCGCGACATGGACAAAAAAAAATAAAAATATATGTATATATAAGACTATGTTATTTGTAACTACAGCGTTTTAACTTTCTTATGCTTAATATGTACAGTGAATTTATAGTTTTACTTTTATTTCGTATAACCTCATTTGTTGATAGGTGCCAAGTGCCAACCCAACTGTTGGTTAACAGAATTGCCTAATATTAGGCAAATAAGATCGCGGAAGTCGCGATACTGATAGATTATGTGGTTAATCGGTATCAAAACATTACGAAGTAATTTGAAGAGGTAAACAATCAAATGAATAGTGGGTACCTAAAAGTTAACAATAACTTATACATTGATATAACCAACCAGTGTATGCAATCAATGGGTGAAAACTCATCAAGTTCATACATTGGAACCGACTAGATTACGCAATTTACAAAATAAATCATGGTTAGACATTAAAAAGATTTTGATCTCTATTGCCAACCCTAGGTATGAGGGGCACGTGGCTAAATAATAACAGCCGCATAGGTCGATCGATCAGGTTAAGCTACGCTTGCCGCGGTTGGTCTATGGATGGGTGACCATCTTTACATACCGTGTCCCCTCCGTGCCTCGGAAAGCACGTTAAGCCGTTGGTCCCGGCTGTCATTCGTGAATCTTTGACAGTCGTTACGGGTAGTCAGAAGCCCGGAAAGTCTGACAACCAGTCTTATCAAGCGGTATCGTATTACCCAGTAACTGGGCTGTGGAGGTCAAATAGGCAGTCGCTCCATGTAAAATACTGGTATTCAGCTGCATCCGCTAAGACTGGAAGCCGACCCCAACATAGTTGGGAAAAAGGCTAGGCAGATGCCAATACCTAGGTATGGCAGTAGAAATCACAAAAGAGATAAAATTTTCTGACCTGTAAATAATGCAAATTGCATAAAAGGGTAAAAGTTTCCTGCCCTGTAATTAATGCAAATTGCATAAAAGGGTAAAAGTAAAAGATGTAACTTCAGTAAAAATCACAAATGAGATAATAATTCCTTGCCCTGTAATTAATCCAAATTGCAAAAAAGGGTACCTAAACGAAAAACGGTAAACTTAGTAAAAATCGAAAAGTAATAGACTAAGTAAAAATCACAAAATAATAATAACAATAATAATAATCTTTATTTCAAAAAGCCAAGTACAATTTGTCCATCTCAATCAAGCATTAAAAAAAAAAAAACTAAACAAAACAATGAAGTACAACGCTATGCATTATTTGAGACAGAGTGAACGTCTGTGTCTGTGCTAGTATAAACTGTGTTACAGACACAGGCTGCAAAAGTGATAATAGTTCGTGCCCTAAAATAATGCTAATTGCAAAATTACCTTTAATCTCACTACATTTTGACAAGTTTTGACATTTGTTTGTCGCCGATATGAGACTGAGACTAGATTTTGAACGTTTTAAATTAGTAGAATTGGCCTTCTGGTGTCATACCGCACCGCGTCATACGTAGGCACATACACATAATAATAGCATTTAATTTCAGCACAACAGTGGTGGTGGTCTAGCCCGACTAAGTTCGTGGGTTCGAAACCAGGCAGGCATTTTGTGTATTTTCACTCATCACCACTGTTCATCAATGGTGAAGGAAAACACCGTGAGGAAACCGGCATGTCTGAGAACCAATACTTCGAAGACATGACTGTGATTCATTAAATTGGACGCAATGGGCATCCATTAGATTGGACGCATTTGGACATCCATTAAATTGGACATTACAAAATGGTGAAGAAAAACATCGTGAGGACATCGGGAGGACATCATCGTGAGGACATCGTGAGGACATCATCGTGTGGATCGTGCCATATGTAACACTCCATTAAATTGGATTTATCAAAGCGAAAATTCTAGGAAAATCATCTACTTTTACAGTATTTGTAAATAATTTGTAAATATGTGAGCACCTGTATCTATGACATAATTGATTTACCTGCCATTGCTTCATTTTAATTCATTTTACCTTTTGTGGTAGACTAATTTTATTCTAAGCGCATTGTCTTCACATATAATTATATTATATAAACAAGACATTGTAAAACATTTTAAAAGGGTAACGGTGGAGTTTCTTGCCCATTCTTCTCCATACGAAAACTACCTTTTGGAATGGGCGACTAGAATCAATTCGATATTTCAATAAACATGACAACAACAAACATATCAATTCAATAAAAATAAAGGAGGGATGTAGTGTATGCGCAGGCATTGGCGTGGCAGTCGCTTACCGGCCGTAGGCGACGGCAGACGTTCTTTGGGTTTCGTATAGACTATGTCACCTCAGAGATCTGTCAAAGTGTGTTTTATTAACCCAGCGAACATTACAGTAAGTAACTAAGACTTTGTAACCATATTATTTTGATTTAAAAGAATGTCCATAGAGTTTCTTGCCCGTTCTTCTCCATAGGTAGTACCTACGCTTTGGAATGGGCAACTAGCTTCATCTTTCTGATTGACCGACCCTTTGACAATTCAAAAGTGCCTATAATTGGTTAAATTGAAATAAATGCGAGTTTTGAGTTTTGAAGCACTGGTAAGATGGAATTTTAAAAAACCGATTATGATCTTATTTTATTCCTAATTTTTCTGGCATTTGGTTCCGTAACGTCAAATAAGAAATAGAAAAGCTGGCAGAATAGTCAACATCGGCTCAGTTACCAAAAAGGAAAAAATAAAAGAAAGTGTGATTGTGATAGATTGAATATTTTTGTTCTTAACATTAATAAAAATCTTCGATGGATTCAGCATACTGACCTCTAATAAACTTGTTTAACACAGGTCAGTGATTCAGTAGGACTCTTGTAGATAGTGTGGGAAGAGTACACAATTTTTCTAACAAAGTTAACATTTCCGTCGTGGTAACACCGATGCGATGTATCCATGGTCAAGAATAAAGATTATTAAAAATTAAAAAAATTGACAATTTGACAATGTAGATTTTGTAGAATATTTGCCCTGCATTCTATTGTAGTCTGATGGATTCAGTATACTGACCTCTAATAAACTTGTATAACACAGGTCAGTGATTCAGTAGGACTCTTGTAGATAGTGTGGGAAGAGTACACAATTTTTCTAACAAAGTTTACATTTCCGTCGTGGTAACACCGGTGCGATGTATCCATGGTCAAGAATAAAGATTATTAAAAAATAAAAAAAATGACAATTTGACAATGTAGATTTTGCAGAATATTTACCCTGCATTCTATTGTTAGTCTGTGGTTGTGCCTCTGACTTAGTTTATAGTTATCTGTGGGTTGTGCTGTGCTGACAACTGACACTGACAGGTAGTCATCAAAATAGACGAATAATTTTAGGTTTCCTCCGTGATTTCCACCTCGCACTTTTAATTTCTGTTCCGTGAACATTCTTCAAGATGAATAATACTACTATAAACGTGGATCAATTGAACTCTGCCCTAGGCTCGCTCCGAGTACTGCGATCTAGCGTCAGTCACGTCTTCGAAACACTTTCCAATGGATTGCGAGCCGACCACGGTGAAGACGGCAAAGATAAGTTCCTTTTAGAGCTTCAAGAACTGCTAAACAGCGTGAACATTAACTTGCGAGACTTAGAACAAACTGTAAATGGACTCCCGATACCGACAGCGCCTTTTAACTTGGGCACGACCTCATACCTAAGCCAGGAAACTACACAAGACCGGCAGGCGCTTTATACTCAACTTGTAAACAGCTACAAATGGACTGATAAGATTCACGAGTACAGCTCCTTCGCGCACTCACTCCTGAGCCAAAACTCGCTCAAACGCTCGTACATAAACTCTGGGAGCACAAAACGACGCGGGAAACTCCAGAGCAACCACAACGTAGCGCCTCTACAGGTCGACAACGTTATCAACAACATTGACAGGTCATACAATGACATGAAAATAACAATATCTCGACCATTTGCAAGCAATGCAGTTGTGCAGATAAACCTTAGCCATGTGTTGAAAGCAGTTGTAGCCTTCAAAGGGCTTCTTATGGAGTGGGTCATGGTTAAAGGTTATGGTGAATCATTGGATCTCTGGTCGGAATCAAGACATCACGTGTTCAGAAAAGTAACAGAGAATGCTCATGCTGCTATGTTACATTTCTATTCTCCGACATTACCGGAGCTGGCTGTGCGTTCATTCATGACATGGCTGCACAGCTACATAAATCTCTTTAGTGATATTTGCAAGAGGTGTGGTACCCATCTCCATCACACATCGCTACTACCTCCTGCATGGCGAGATTTCCGTACCTTGGAGCCATTTCACGATGAATGTAAACAATAGTCAATGTGGTATTGATCGGGAGAGCCCACCAATTCTTTTGGGGACTCTCCCTTTCAATAAGAATTAAAAGTACAATGAACATTAGAAGAGAATTGAAGATTTATCATAACCTAGTGAGAATGTGAATTGGTGTGTATCGTATGTTCTATGTTTTAGTTTGTAAGTTGCCCTATATCTCATAATTTAATGTTAATAGAAAGTGAATAGGGACTTGTGTTGATTTAACCTCTTGTGAGCCGTAATTAAAGACACAATTAAAAACCATTGTCTCACGTAGATCTACGTTCCGGCAGACTAAGGGTTAATGGGCTATTATTTTTGTAATATTTATAGATAATAGTCATGTAGGATGCTATTAGGCAAATGAACTGTCAACTACCAGTGGGGTAATTGCATAACAAACTAACAGTAGTAATGGCTTTCATGTTCACAGTTCAACAACATTCATTGCATTATTGACTTTGACGAGCAGACAAATTTTTCGAACATATGAAGCAATGGATTAGCAATACCATTCAAAATTATTCAGACTGAGATTGGGAAGTGTGTTATGCAATTATGGGGCAGTAGAGTGGTTCATTTGGATTTATAATACCCGTTCAGTAAAATGTCATAAACTCAAACTCAACATAGCCATGTATACATGTACAACGCGGTCACATTAACTCGACGCTTGACCTTGATGACGTCATTTTGGTTTTTTGGTAATATATCTAAATGTACCTAATAAAAAATATAATTAAAACTACAACAGAAAACTACCCAAATTATCGACGCACGTGTCGGTAACAAAGACAAAGGCCTAACACTTGCTGGGCGAGCTAAAGAATGCGGGCTTCGCATTCCAGAGATGCGTCGTGTTAATGTGACCGCGTTGTAGATTATTATAGACTGAAATAATACACCCCTCCATCGCATCTAAGCATATTTTTCTTTTACAAATCTGTGCATAAATGTGATGACACAGTGCATCATTTCAGTTTATACAATATTAATATAAGATATAAATAAGATACTCAGGTCAGCTAGTTTCAATTTCAATTCTAGTTTGTATAACTTTAGCTAGAAATGTGTGTGAAATGTGCGCTACTGTAATCACTTCAAATAAAACAACATAGGCTAAATAATAATTATTATATTTATTAACTAACTGTCTTAAAATATTAATAAATTACGTGAACGGTTTGCAAACAGCCACAGAATGGTCAACACTGCATATTACCTTCAATACATGTCCACCAATGGATACTTTTAATGGAAAGTGTTGGTCTTTACCAGACCCTAGACCGAGACAGCCTTGTCTGTTCCTGCCCCACATGTACAAATGTCCATCGTTAGTAATAGCTGCTAAATGTCCTATGCCACAGGCTACTTTTTCAACACAGGCCTCTGTATTAAATTCGTTGCGTCCAAACAGAGGAGGTGGTATCTGTTCCGGTTTTTTGGAGTGTTCCACGTTGGGCCCGAGCCCCAGCAAGCCGTATCCCCAAACGAACGCGTCGCCAGCCTCTGTGGAACACGGTTTAAAAATGATTAAATTATTGTATAACCCATTATTTAAGTAATAATATTTTCGATGGAAAGCGACAAACTGTTCAATTACCTATGTTAACAGGTGACGTAATTTTAGTTACAAGTTGTTTAAGAGCTTGTTGGCACAACTCTAGGTGGCTCCATTATGGTAATTAGTGTGCTAGTGTAAAGGGATTTGTGATGGCTGACAGTTTTCACCATGTGCATCTGGACTGGACCAATGGATTAAGTTGTAGCTGTATCTACAACGCCACATGCAAACAACGCGTCATACTGACGTCACGCAAAATCCTGCATCTCGCAAGCAAAGTTTACCGCGCAACTAGCATAGACACAACGGCCCGACATATTGAATCATCGGGCAGTTGCCCGCCAGACAACACCCGTCTGGTCGGAGGATCCTCCCTTTTCTATGGAGGATGAGTGAACTTTACACCCTGTTCCTCATACCTCTATAAAGTCTTTTTGAAATAGCTCACCATTAACAATCAAACAGAACGATCCACCGGCTGCTATGTCGGTGATCTCGCCCAAGCCGCGGGTGAATTCGCGTAGAGAATACGACATGTTGACTTGTTGCGTGCCGCACACCATCGGTATCTGACCGTACTCCGAGTTGCCCCAACCGAAAAGTTCACCTTGATCTGTGGGAAATAATGTTTTGTTAACACTTTTTGGGATGTCCGTGACTACCGCCGGACCACCAACGCCAATCGCTTTCATATTTGGTAAATAATTAGTACTCAATTGGTACTAATTAGTACTCGAACCACAAAATTTGGTACCTTAGTAGTTTTCGAGAAAATCGACTTTGAAGGTGGTCCGGCGGTAGTCACGCTCCCTTCAGCAGGACCACCATGAGCGCCGAAAAAGGGGGCACGCTACAGGTATTCTAAGTATACAAATAATTAGTACCCATAAATGTGATTCATTACGTAAAAAAAACAGAACTGTAACATTTGTATTTACCGAGAAATCAACGATGATAACTTTCTCGCAATTGTTCAGCAGCACCACGATTTTGAATGTTGATTCCAAGTTAGAGAAGCTTGTCGCTTTCCTCAAGCCTACATAGAAAATTAGTACCCTGCAAGATAAAATTAGTACCCAAAATTCGACACTAGTACTCCAGTAGTTTACATGCCATTGGTGGGGTGGCGGTAGTCACGGCGCCAAAGTTTCATTTCAAGATTTCCCTATTAAAAACTCTGTGATTTCTTCCCAAATTTATACAAAAATTAGTACTCCTAAAGAAGTTAAAGCGACCAAAAATTCAGATTCCCAAGTGTTGTAATAAATCACATTTATGGGTAGGTACTAATTATTTGTATACTTAGAATACCTGTAGCTTGTCCCCTTTTTCGGCGCTCATGGTGGTCCTGCTGAAGAGAGCGTGACTACCGCCGGACCACCTTCAAAGTGGATTTTCTCGAAAACTACTAAGGTACCAATTTTGTGGTGCGAGTACTAATTAGTACCAATTGAGTGCTAATTATTTACCAAATATGAAAGCGATTGGCGTTGGTGGTCCGGCCATAGTCACGGACATCTTTTTGGGACACTTAACGCCCCCAGACTTAGTAGCAATAAAACGTCTATAGTGTCTCGTTCTTAAACCAATTAATTAGTAGATTAGATTACTCTTTTATTCATTCGTTTTATTCTTCGCAAAAATTATAGCATCTTTTATTTACACACAAGCGACCCGCCCCAGCTTGGCACGGTTTTTAGGGTTCCGTACCCAAAGGGTAAAAACGGGACCCTATTACTAAGACTTCGCTGTCTATCCGTCAGTCTGTCTGTCACCAGTCTTTATCTAAAGAACCGCGACAGCTAGACAGTTGAAATTTTCACAAATTATGCATTTCTGATGCCGCTATAATAATAAACACTAAAAACAAAATAAAATAAATATTTAAGGGGGGCTCCCATACAACAAACGTTTTTTTCGGCGTTTTTTCCTTGTGGTACGGAACCCTTCGTGTGTGAGTCCGACTCGCACTTGGCCAGTTTTTACGACTTGATAATGCATGCGAGATTTCTTTACTATTGTATTGTATTATACACATGAACCTTCCGGAAAAAAATCTCTAAATGATGGTGTAAGATTCACATAGTTTAATAACCTGGCAAAAAATTGGGTAACCCATTGAGAATTTTACAAGTTATGTCATATTTTATTACATAATCAGCCTAGACGTTCCCACTGCTGGGACACAGCAGAGGGAGTGAGCCGTAACCCACCAAACGGGCCCGCTTTGGTAGATGTCATATGTCTTCTCTAGGACATGTCGGTTTCCTCACGAATGTTTTCCTTTACCGTTTTGAGGGCTGTGGTGATGAAATAATTTACCTACACAAAGTAAAGCGCCTGTATGGGCTCGAACCTAAGACCTAAAACTCCTAAATCGCGGCCGTTACCACTGGGCCACCACTTCTCACATGAACAGCTTCATAGTAATTATAAGTTTATTACTGTTCTCAAAACCCACCATTTAACGCCAGCACACAATCGCCAGTGGATGCTACTTTCACAATTTTCTCTGAAGTAATATCTCCCTTCACAGCGGCAGGTATAGCCTGGTTCTCGAATGTACCAAGCCCGGTCTGACCGTCCGCACCCCAGCCACAAGCGAACACCTTGCCGCCCTCTGTTACGAATAGGCTGAAACATGATTTACATGTAATAAACATGATTTACATGTCACCCATATTAAATAAGCTAAAAAATTACAATTCATTTTTACCTTATTTAGTCTAACCTAGCCTCTAGGACTAGATTAGACTGATGATTGACAAGGGACTGTTTTAACCTTTTAACCGCCGCGAAATGTGTCGCATTTAAGCGACACATTTCCGTGCCCCTACCGCGCGTGTCGTATTTCTGCGACAGAGAACATGCATGATTTTTTTGTTCTATTCAACGATTGCTCCTCCTTATTTGTTGTAGGTATTATTTTATAGATTTAGGTATTCAGCTGCATCCGGTTTGACTGGAAGCCGACCCCAACATGGTTGGGAAAAGGCTAGACAGATGATGATGATTATTTTATCGATTTGTAGCCGCGCGCTAGGGGCACGGTAATTGATATTTAACCAAGCGCTTAAAGGGTTAAAATCGTAAAGAACTGGCGAATTTAGTGGAAACAGAATTACAATACTTATGCTTCTTTACTGGTTCGTCAACATAAACATCGTCCATGAAGAAGGGTCCCCTGAACGCACACGTTTAAAAAAAAAAATATTTTGGGCAATCAAGAACTCTGGACCAATAATGACTGTCACAAACTTACAAAATAACATGACAAATTGCGAATATCAGCATATTGAAACAACATACTTACGTATGATCCTGTCCGCAGCACACGCTGACAATCTTCTCCTTGCCCAACCTCTTCATATTGTGAGATACCATGCTGCCTTTGTACTCCTCATTCAGGTTTATCTTACGTCCACACTGGCCGTACGCGTTGTTTCCTAGTGTGAACACACCCTCATAGTCGGTCAGTATCGCCGTGTGGGCGCGACCCGCGTCTATGCCGATAATCTGTAAAATTTAGATTTTTTTAATGATGATGGTTTATCTAAATTATTCCTTTTGAGAGCTTCCCTTGCGTAGGCTGCGTAAACGTTTAAAGTTACTTAAAAATCATGTATCACGGAATTGTTCCCCTTTAAAAGTTAAAAAAAAAAGTCCGTGACAGCATAGTGTCTATCTTTTGGTTGACTCACACACACATAACCTTTTTTATGGTAATCTTTGTTCTAAAATAATGCATTATTTGCGAAGGTGTTTTTATAAACATGAGCTCTAATCTCTGCAAATATCGGTCGGATTTATAAAAATCTTTTTGCATTTGATAACCCAATTCTTGAGGAAGGCTGTAGGTGGTTTAGGCGTTAATAGCTAACATACACATAGACAAAAAGAGTTACTTTCTAATTTATAATATTAGTATGGATAGAATAGAATATTTTTTATCACCATAAATATTACACATATTAATGTAGAAATTTTACAAGTGGTTACACAAGGGCGGTCTTAGAGCTAAAGGCGATCATTTCTTTTTCTTTACTTTATGATGTGTTTATTTCCCAACTTGTTCCAATTTTTCATGTATCCTTTTACTATCTATTAGCTTTTTCCAACAACTATCGGCTGATGTACATTGTCAATTTATATTATCTTATTTTAAATGGAAGACCCTGTCTCCTGTGATACAGTTTTTCAACTAGTATAGGACCGTTTTTGCTTACTTATAACTGGTGGGAAAATAACTGTAACACTGTTTTTAGAACAATCAATTATTATAAATTAAATTATATGTAAAATGTTGATACTTAGTTGAAACAATAAAATTGTGATTGCAAAATAATTTATGTTGTCAGGAAAAAATGCTTAGAGGCAGTTTCAGAAATTCGAATTGATGTTCAGCTTCAGTTACCTTAGTTTCTAAAGACTTATAGGGCAGGAATATTGGTGCAGGACTCAGCAGCAACTCAAGTGGGTGACCAATGCGTGGTGCGTGATAGCCTATTTGCGAGTCTGTGTTGATGCCTGTGCCAAACACTTTATGTTGCTCATCTGTCTTTATAGAAGCCACTGTGAAGCCATACCCTGCAGCTATGTGCTCCACCTGGAATTATAAGCAAGAATTTGAAATATTTCAAAACAAAGTCTTTCTGACACCAGTTGAAACTATATTTTTTAACTTTATTCCAACAAAGTTGTATACAAAAATATAATTATACAAAACTTGTTTTAACCATGAGCCTAAGTTGTCAATTTTGTATTACGAACTTTACATTAATTGGAATAAGTGGCAAAATAAGATAATGGACTCAAAGATATAAGCTTGTAGTACCATAGTTTGAACTTGTTTTGTAATTACATTATTATGGTCTCAGTTTAATTCATAATTAGAGCTTTTAATACTTACATCAAATCTCTCAGCGAAGCTAGACCTCATAGGGTACCAGCAGAGCGAGAAGTTATTCCTATACTGCTTCTTGCCCTTATTGCCTCGTGGCATGTGAATGCCTAGTGCGCCGGTCTCCGCAAGACCCCATGAGTACATGTTCCGGTCTGAGGTCTTGCTTGTGGGGTACTGAAAAACTAGAATAGGAAGACAAATAATATTAATCGAATTTATGTAGGAAACTGTTTACCATAAGTAGTTTCACCATTCTTGTTATTCCAAACAAGTATTGATCATGTTCCACTGGCCAAATTCCAATAATTCGGCCAGCAAACAGCTGTTTTCTAGCTTTATTATGATTTTGAGGTTAACAAGCAGAAAACCCGACAAATAATTATTTTAAAGACTATTTTTTTTAGTTATCGTTGGCTAGTTTCCCTTACAGCTGTACATAAATTTCATCATAATCAAATGGACACATGGACACAGCAATTACACAATTTAATAGGGTAATTACTTGGAAGTGAGTCGTCTTCATCAGGATCCGGAATTTTCTTCTTTGTTGTTGCATAGTAGCGGTTTGCTAATACAGTTAGACTTCGTTTTTGTAACAGCACTTTAACTGTATTCATTTTTGTTAACATTTAGAACATTTTTAGCAGAAGCTTCAATATTTTTGAGGTTATGCTGCGGAAAATAACAATCGACTTTTGTTTTGACATTTCTTTCTTTTTTTTTCCTTGTGTAACAGGCACAGACTACATTATAACATAGAGCATGTAACTTGTTGTGTCATTAGTTTGACATTTATCCATAAGTAAGTTTCTTATTTTTCCTAAGTAAATCCGTGTGGTAGACCGCGAATTTCAAATTTTCTTATGTTTTTTGCAATTTGCAGGTCAGTGTCAGGTTGTATCTTGATCAATATATGATTCGCGACTATAACAGGTACGTATTTACACAATTAGAATCATTAATACATCTTTCTAAGTTATATTTGTGTACCAACAACAAATCTCTGTTATGGAATAGTGCTTATGGTACAAATTAATGACTTATTATTATGTCCGTGACTACCGCCGGGACCACGAACCCCAATCGCTTCCATATTTGGTAAATAATTAGTTCTCAATTGGTACTGTAGCGGTATCTACAACGCCACATGCGAACAACGCGTCATACTGACGTCACGCAAATCCTGCATCGCGCAAGCAGAGTTTACCGCGCAACTAGCATAGATACAACGGCCCGACATGAATCATCGGGCAGTTGCCCGCCAGACACAACACCCGTCTGGTCGGAGGATCCTCCCTTTTCTATGGAGGTTGAGTGAACTTTACATCCTGTTCCTCATACCTCTATACTGATGTAGCGGTATCTACAACGCCACATGCGAACAACGCGTCATACTGACGTCACGCAAATCCTGCATCGCGCAAGCAGAGTTTACCGCGCAACTAGCATAGATACAACGGCCCGACATGAATCATCGGGCAGTTGCCCGCCAGACACAACACCCGTCTGGTCGGAGGATCCTCCCTTTTCTATGGAGGTTGAGTGAACTTTACATCCTGTTCCTCATACCTCTATACTGGTGACCCCGAACATGAACGTCAGCGCAGCCTTCGTGCACCTACTCCAGTGTGACGTCATTATCATCACTCCCGCAAGCTTTAGAGCGGCGAGTCACCCAGCCAGCCAGCACCCACGGCTTCAACGGGTATCCTGACCACCAGCATGCAGCGACCGCGCATACCTGGTCATCACCCTCAGCCTCATCAGCAACCTCGGCACAGCATACTGCACTTTCGGCCGGTCCTCAAGCAGAGCCATAGAAACCCTCTCCTGGTCGACGCCAGCAGTCAGCCTCAACCCGGCGCTGTACCACATCCGACGCACTGGAGCATAATGCAGCGCCACCCCGACTCACTGGGGACATCTTCGCAGACAGTTCCGACTCACCGTGAACTATGCGGCAACCGGTTCCGATTCACTGGAACCTCAGCTGGCCTGGCAAGCATCGCAAGATACAAGACTCAGCCCACTATCAACCTCCGGTCTCCGGGGGGGAGTGATGTAGCGGTATCTACAACGCCACATGCGAACAACGCGTCATACTGACGTCACGCAAATCCTGCATCGCGCAAGCAGAGTTTACCGCGCAACTAGCATAGATACAACGGCCCGACATGAATCATCGGGCAGTTGCCCGCCAGACACAACACCCGTCTGGCCGGAGGATCCTCCCTTTTCTATGGAGGTTGAGTGAACTTTACATCCTGTTCCTCATACCTCTATAGTACTAATTAGTACTCGAACAACAAAATTGGTACCTTAGTAGTTTTCGAGAAAATCGACTTTGAAGGTGGTCCGGCGGTAGTCACGCTCCCTTCAGCAGGACCACCATGGGTGCAGCAAAGGGGGCACGCTACAGCTATTCTAAGTATACAACAAAATTAGTACCCTTAAATGTGATTTATTTCCTAAAAAAAACAGAACTGTAACATTTGTATTTACCGAGAAATCAACGATGATAACTTTCTCACAATTGTTCAGCAGGACCACGACCTTGAATGTTGATTCCAAGTTAGAAAAGCTTGTCGCTTTCCTCAAACCTACATAGAAAATTAGTACCCTGCAAGATAAAATTAGTACCCAAAATTCAACACTAGTACTCCAATAGTTTACGAGATATATACCATGCCATTGGTGGCGAGGCGGTAGTCACGGTGCCAAATTTTCATTTCAAGGTTTCCCTCTTAGATTAAAAAATGTCCAGATGGATAGTAGGCCACTGAGTATTGAAGCCAAAAACACGGGGGACAAATGTCCCGCGTCGTACGATCCATACGTCAGTCGCCTAGTAACGCTCCCCGCGTAAATTACGTCACGAGTCCGTGTTTTGATATTTTGTAAAATGATGGTTTGTGTTGTAAAATGGTGTAGAAATCACACTAAAAAAAAAAGGAATGTGCCCAATGATATTCTAATAAACAGATATGTTATACACTTACAAAACAACAGAAAAAAGTGTTCCGCGCCGAGAGGCAACACACATACGCACTTTTCATTTATTTTACAATTCACTACAAGTAAAAAGGATAGAAAAAGGATAGCTTGATAAAACCAATAAGAAAAAAAGTGACAGCTAGATGTTGTCAATTGCGCGTGAATGTAAACAAACATTATTCGGGCTACCAATCACCGCACGTTGGCATCATAGACTAACAAATTAACTAGGCAGAAAGTACAAACCGCGTGTACAGAATTTGTAGTCGGGATTTGTGCCTATGCAACGAATAAACACTATTAAAAGGTAGGTAGGTGAAAAATAAAACACATTTTAAAGAGAAAGAAATACAATTGTAAAAAATAATCATACACCTTCGAAAAGATTTAATTTTAATCTCAATGGTA
Organism: Mesoligia furuncula; assembly: GCA_916614155.1. Taxonomy (NCBI): domain Eukaryota; kingdom Metazoa; phylum Arthropoda; class Insecta; order Lepidoptera; family Noctuidae; genus Mesoligia; species Mesoligia furuncula. Next base: position 29,113,074 of record OU744794.1, read on the forward strand.
GGTTTATTTTAACACTATCTGTGACATACTATGGTAACGATAAGCTATTAATATTTTCTTTTCCTACATATTATGACATGTTTAATTTATAATTAAATATATCAAACAAAATTATAAAGAAAAGTTATTAAAAGGGAAACTAGAACTCTGCTGTAAAGATGACTTTACTGCCTAATATTCGCATCTGTACTTTTATTCTATGTCCGGAGTGCTCGCATCCTTGTCGTTCTTACAACAAAAAATGTATTTTCCATCTCTTTCTTTTTCCTAACCTCCAAACATTGAGCTAAATAACTAGAGAAGCAAACTTCATTATAATGTGTCAAAAAAATGTAACCACTATTTAAACGCGACGACGTAGCTTTTAAACCACTACACATTTAAAAGTAAACATATATCTGTCTCACTTACACAAGGCGCAAGAATAATACTGTTGCTTAGATTAGACAAAGACCGCAATATAAACATGCAATGGCGGGATGGGGTTGCCTAACAATGCGAAAATTTACCCAAATTTTTACGCCATAAAAAATGTTAAAAAAAACGTTAAACGTTAAGTTATATTATTTTAAAATATTTGAATTATGTATTTCATATTGGATGTGTATTAGAAGTTTATCTATAATATAAAAATGAATCGCTGAATGTGTTGCTAAGCGCAAATCTCGAGAACAGCTGAACCGATTTCGCTAATTCTTTTTTTAGAATACTCCTTAAAGTACGAGGATGGTTCTTACGCAGAGAAAAATTTAATATATCTATAGGAGTAGGGTAGAAGTAGGGTAGGAGTAGGGTAGCAGTAGGGTAGGAGCAAGGTAGGAGTAGTGTAGGAGTAGGGTAGGAGTACGGCAGGAGTAGGTTAGAAGTAAGGTAGGAGTAGGGTAGGGGTAGGGTAGAGTAAGGGATAGGACACCACGCAAACGAAGTAGCGATGTGGCAAAACAACGTTTGCCCGGTCAGTTAGTAACTAATGAAAATAATTAAGACATTTTCTTTTTGAATATTTTTTATTTATTATTATTGAAATCATACTCCGCTATGTAGCATTAGTTTTGTGACAATTGCCTTTTAGACTCTTTCTTGTTAGTTTGACTGAATAATTTGCTTTCGTGATACAATCTTATTTTTAAGTATTTATAAATGATGGCATTTATTAATAAAAGGGAATGATCAACTTGTATTGATGATAAATGATCTCCAGGGTGTATCGCAAATTCTTTTAATATCTTGTTTCCTTTGAGTTTTTCTAAAGTTTTTGTAGCTAATATCAAGAGGCCAAATTTAGGAGACAAAGACTTGGTGTCGGAAAGTGTTATGGCATGTCTTACAATGCTTTCGCAATTCATACATATTTCAAATACATATTCCGATGGGTAACACAATCCTCCGTTATCTTTAATATTTATTAATTTGTGAAACCACTTGAGTTCTGTAGCTAATAAAGCTTTGATGCATATTTCACATTTAAGGTCTTGACCAACTCTGTCAACAACATAGCCGGAAATGTATCCAACGACTTGTTTTGTTATATTTGTAAAAATGTTATTGTTCGTTTGCTGCACGACCCATTCATTTTCTAAATCTTTTTGATTCTTCATGATGTTTTGTAACTTTTCCGAGTCACTATTATCACGGTGAAAGCATGACTTATTAATTTCTTGGATATGGTCGTTAGTTGTAGTCGCCAATACATTAATTTTTTCAAGGGGCACGCAGTTGCCTCTAAAATTGTTCTTCAATTCAAGGTGGTTTAATATTTTTTTGTAGGCTGATCTGAACTGCACTACATTTGGATTGTTATTGTAACCACCTTTTTGCCGGATGCAACCAAAGAACAATTCTAGATGGTCTTGTGACAGTCTATATGTTGCGATGTATTTTATCACTTTTGTCTCAATTAGCTTTGAAAACAGTACTTTAAGGCTTTCTAAACAAACCAGAAAACCCAAAAAACCTGTTTTAAATTTGCAATCTAACACGTTCTTTATATTATTTTTTAATTATTATGTTTTGTATTTGACCTCTTCGTTTAATTGTTTTCTTTGTTATAACTTGTACTTTTAGATTGGTAATGTAATCTTTGTATTTTTCAATCAGTTCGTATATATTATTTTTCGTTTCTTGTTTTAGAGTTTTCTTAAAACCATAAGCTTTGGGGTCTCCTTTAGAATTTAAAACATCAAAAATATCATTGTGTATTTTAATAAATTCCGCAGTGGGTTCACTCTCTGAAAATTCTGAAGACAAGTCCTTGGCCAAATGGAGTGACTGAGCAACACTATTACTCAGCAGCTGTGATGCCAGCTTGACTTTCATGATTTGGTTGCGGAAATTAACATGGCGATTAGTTAGTTTGTTCCCTGTTCTAAGCCCTTCAATTTCCTGAATTTTTTGTAAACGGTTTACCTACATACTTCCATTCTATTTTGTCGTTATTTTTGTTAAAAAACGTTTTCTTTGATGCAAAACTGTTTCTCACTAATTTGAGCATGTGACAAGCGTCTAATTATAGAACCACATCGTGTCCTGTTGTAGGATGCTTATAAGTAGTTTTCAAATTGTTTGGGTCGTTTAGTTTGCATCCTAAAACTCTCATTGCAGCAATATTAGTCTGACTGCCGTCACATGTTACTGACACTACTTCCACGTTAATTTCTGCGCATTTTGCAAGCGCCAAATTTATTATATTGGCAAGTTTACATGAAGTTAAGCCATGTGTAAAAAAATAGCCAATAGGTATCTTCCATGTTTGATTCAAACATGTGAGAAGTAAAACTAAAGCAGAGGATGCTAGATTTTGTTCTTCGTTTGTGTCATCTAATCCGAAATCGACATACCCGTGGTGCTTCTTTCCATCAAAATTTTTTTGTTGACGGATAGCCATCTCATCGATAACTAAATTGCAAATGATCTTGGACTTAGAATTGTCGCTTTTGACCTTTAAAACATTAAAAGCCTCCGATGTAAATCCAGGATCTCCGTTTATTTTGCTATACCAATTAGCCAGTGTTCTCGGATGTGGTAATGAATTATTCAATGCAGATCGAACATATTTGTAGGCAGCAGGGGAGTAAAAGTTTAACGTCAAAGCAAAGGACCATGCGTCATTTTGGGCCCACTTTTTCAACATTGTTCAACAGTGATGAATTATATGTCATATGAAAGCTCTTAACATGTACTTTATTTCATTCTATGGCAGCTAAGTTCAAATCAAGCGCAAAAACAGTGTTTTATGCGTTTATTTAAAAATGTTTAACTTTGTTCAACAGTGATGAATTATATGTCATATGAAAGCTCTTAAAGTGTACTTAATTTTTATTCTATGGCAGCTAAGTTCAAATCCAGCGCGAAAATGGTGTTTTATGCGCTTTTTAAAAAATGTTTAACTTTGTTCAACAGTGATGAGTTATATGTCATATGAAAGCTCTTAACATGTACTTTATTTCATTCTATAGCAGCTAAGTTCAAATCGAGCGCGAAAACGGTGTTTTATGCGTTTATTTAAAAATGTTTAACTTTGTTCAACAGTGATGAATTATATGTCATATGAAAGCTCTTAAAGTGTACTTTATTTCATTCTATGGCAGCTAAGTTCAAATCTAGCGCGAAAACGGTGTTTTATGCGTTTTTAAATGCGTCATTTTGGGCCCACTTTTTCAACAATGTTCAACAGTGATGAATTATATGTCATATAAAAGCTCTTAACATGTACTTTATTTCATTCTATGGCAGCTAAGTTCAAATCGAGCGCGAAAACGGTGTTTTATGCGTTTATTTAAAAATGTTTAACTTTGTCCAACAGAAATGAGATATATGTCATATGAAAGCTCTTAAAGTGTACTTTATTTCATTCTATGGCAGCTAACTTCAAATCCAGCGCGAAGACGGTGTTTTATGCGTTTTTAAATGCGTCATTTTGGGCCCACATTTTCAACATTGTTCAACAGTGATGAGTTATATGTCATATGAAAGCTCTTAATATGTACTTTATTTCATTCTATGACAGCTAAGTTCAAATCGAGCGCAAAAACGGTGTTTTATGCGTTTTTTAAAAAATGTTCAACTTTGTTTAACAGTGATGACTTATACGTCATATGAAAGCTCTTAACATGTACTTTATTGCATTCTATGACAGCTAAGTTCAAATCAAGCGCGAAAACGGTGTTTTATGCGTTTATTTAAAAATGTTTTAACTTTTTTCAACAGTGATGAATTATATGTCATATGAAAGCTCTTAAAGTGTACTTTATTTCATTTTATGGCAGCTAAGTTCAAATCCAGTGCGAAAACGGTTTTTTGTGCGTTTTTTAAATGCGTCATTTTGGGCCCACTTTTTCAACATTGTTCAACAGTGATGAATTATATGTCATATGAAAGCTCTTAACATGTACTTTATTTCATTCTATGGCAGCTAAGTTCAAATCAAGCGCAAAAACAGTGTTTTATGCGTTTATTTAAAAATGTTTAACTTTGTTCAACAGTGATGAATTATATGTCATATGAAAGCTCTTAAAGTGTACTTTATTTCATTCTATGGCAGCTAAGTTCAAATCCATCGCGAAAATGGTGTTTTATGCGCTTTTTAAAAAATGTTTAACTTTGTTCAACAGTGATGAGTTATATGTCATATGAAAGCTCTTAACATGTACTTTATTTCATTCTATGGCAGCTAAGTTCAAATCGAGCGCGAAAACGGTGTTTTATGCGTTTATTTAAAAATGTTTAACATTGTTCAACAGTGATGAATTATATGTCATATGAAAGCTCTTAAAGTGTACTTTATTTCATTCTATGGCAGCTAAGTTCAAATCTAGTGCGAAAACGGTGTTTTATGCGTTTTTAAATGCGTCATTTTGGGCCCACTTTTTCAACATTGTTCAACAGTGATGAATTATATGTCATATAAAAGCTCTTAACATGTACTTTATTTCATTCTATGGCAGCTAAGTTCAAATCGAGCGCGAAAACGATGTTTTATGCGTTTATTTAAAAATGTTTAACTTTGTCCAACAGAAATGAGATATATGTCATATGAAAGCTCTTAAAGTGTACTTTATTTCATTCTATGGCAGCTAACTTCAAATCCAGCGCGAAGACGGTGTTTTATGCGTTTTTAAATGCGTCATTTTGGGCCCACATTTTCAACATTGTTCAACAGTGATGAGTTATATGTCATATGAAAGCTCTTAATATGTACTTTATTTCATTCTATGACAGCTAAGTTCAAATCGAGCGCAAAAACGGTGTTTTATGCGTTTTTTAAAAAATGTTCAACTTTGTTTAACAGTGATGACTTATACGTCATATGAAAGCTCTTAACATGTACTTTATTGCATTCTATGACAGCTAAGTTCAAATGAAGCGCGAAAACGGTGTTTTATGCGTTTATTTAAAAATGTTTTAACTTTTTTCAACAGTGATGAATTATATGTCATATGAAAGCTCTTAAAGTGTACTTTATTTCATTTTATGGCAGCTAAGTTCAAATCCAGTGCGAAAACGGTTTTTTGTGCGTTTTTTAAATGCGTCATGCTGGGCCCACTTTTTCAACATTGTTCAACACTGATGAATTATATGTCATATGAAAGCTCTTGAAGTGTACTTTATTTCATTCTATGGCAGCTAAGTTCAAATCCAGCGCGAAAACGGTTTTTTATGCGTTTTTTAAATGCGTCATGCTGGGCCCACTTTTTCAACATTGTTCAACAGTGATGAATTATATGTCACATGAAAGCTCTTGAAGTGTACTTTCTTTCATTCTATGGCAGCTAAGTTCAAATCCAGCGCGAAAACGGTTTTTTATGCGTTTTTTAAATGCTTCAAGCTTGGCCCACTTTTTCAACATTGTTCAACAGTGATGAATTATATGTCATATGAAAGCTCTTGAAGTGTACTTTAATTCATTCTATGGCAGCTAAATTCAAATCCAGCGCGAAATTGGTTATTTTTTGGCTTTTTTTTTAAATGTTCATCATCGTTCAACAGTGATGAATTACATTTCATATGAAAGCTCTTAAAGTGTACTTTATATCATTCTATGGCAGCTAAGTTCAAATCCAGCGCGAAATTGATTATTGTTTTGCGTTTTTAAAAATGTTCATCATCGTTCAACAGTGATGAATTACATTTCATATGAAAGCTCTTAAAGTGTACTTTATTTCATTCTATGGCAGCTAAGTCCAAATCCAGCGCGAAAAGGGTTTTTTATGCGTTTTTTTAAAATGTTCAACATTGTTCAACAGTGATGAATTATATTATATTATACAAAAACTGCCAGATGTCAACTATTTTCCACGAATAAAAATTATCGGTTCATTGAAAAATCAGCCCCTAATTGAATTTGATTATTTGCAATGGCAGCTGGATTGCTGTATTATGTGTATGCGCTCGTGTGTTTTGCGGACACGAACCCATGTTTTAGGAGATGATCTACCTGCGATTAGTCCACAGTTTGCTGAATATGTTCAGCAGAATGTGTTGATCGAGGTACGTACGTACCTACCTATTGGTGTAATACATTTTTGTTTTTAAAACCCAAAAAGAACCATTTTTGCGCTGGAATTGAACTTAGCTGCCATATAATGTACACGCCAAGAGCTGTCATATGACATAGGTTTCATCACTGTTGCACAATGTTGAACATTTCTTAAAACGCAAAAAAAAAAACATTTTTGCGCTGGATTTGAACTTAGCTGCCATAGAATGAAATAAAGTACACCTTAAGAAATTTCATATGACATATAATTCATCACTGTTGGACAATGTTGAACATTTTTAAACAACGCAAAAAAAAAACATTTTCGCGCTGGATTTGAACTTAGCTGCCATAAAATGAAATAAAGTACACGCCAAGAGCTGTCATATGACATAGCTTTCATCACTGTTGCACAATGTTGAACATTTTTAAAAAACGCAAAAAATAACTATTTTCGCGCTGAATTTGAACTTAGCTGCCATAGAATGAAATAAAGTACACTTCAAGAGCTTTCATATGATATATAATTCATCACTGTTGAGCAATGTTGAACATTTTTAAACAACGAAAAAAAAAACCATTTGCGCGCTGGATTTGAACTTAGCTGCCATAGAATGAAATAAAGTACACGCCAAGAGCTGTCATATGACACAGGTTTCATCACTGTTGCACAACTTTGAAAAGTGGGCCCAGTGTTCATTCAAAAGTGCCCATGGTCCTTTTTTTAGGATATAAGGAAATCTTTTGAAAGTCCTTTTCTTTTTGAAGGTTTTTTTAAATTCTTCCATCAATTGCACTGTTTCTTCATTTACTTTTAGCTGCATTTCGTCTTCTTCGCTCAACATACGTTTTTTTTTCAGTTCCTCTATAACATCTTTTAATTTTTTAATTTTTATTTCTAGTCTTTTATTTTTTTGAGATATATTTTTTAGTTTTCTTAGTCTTCTAGCTGATACATTTTTCAAACGGAGAATTATTTTCCTCATTTTGTGCTTTCGCGGCGTTTCAATTATTTCGTCTATCTCTTCGTCAGTTTCCACAGCATCCACATCCATATTTTCTTCTACTGAAAACTCCACCTGCTCTTCAGAATAACGGTTGTCCTGAAAAATTTACAATTTATTGTAGGTAGTTAAAACAGCTCTTTACGATCTAAAAACTAAGTTGAAAATAACATCCAATACACAATTTAGTTTGAGTTGATATATAAACTAATTTGTTGATGATGAAGGATGATAGGAAGAAGGACAATGAGAAAGCATTTGACCATTACCATTACCTATAATTTGATAATATTAATTACCGCATGAAATGATTACTTACAATAAGCATTGGAATTGCTTCATTGGACAAATAAACACGGCCACATTCGCTTTTTGGGCCTATTTTGTCTTGATAACGGAAGTGCTTAGAACAAATGACAGTATATTTAGTTGGTAGCCAGTCAGTCTCTTTTCTAAGCAATCGGATTATTTCTATCCATTTATTACGACGTGCTGCATCTTTAGGCACCCTGTAACGTTGTTATTATTAAAAATTATTTAAAATCACTTATTCCAAAAATTAAAAAACTCCCACAAATGTGGGGAACTAAAACTAAGTTTTTAGTGGTAACACTGAACGTAATTTAAAAAATTCTACATATTATTTATTTTTATTGCGTTTTTAAGTTAATATAAACACAAAAACAACAAACTTACGTATGGAAAGTAATTTATTGTGTTTTTGTGACCTGGAATCGCACTCTTTGACTACGCATTTTCCCATTTTGGCGGTAATTTTTTGACGCGTTTCACTCGGTAAACTTCGGTTAGCGTCACACAGAGCACTGAAGTGACGTTAGCTACGCTAAGGGCTGTGGCCTTATGTCAAGTGGCAACGCCTTGGCGCGGTAATTACTAATCTAGTGTAACATATACAACATGTCCCAAAATTCAACGATAAGCCAGCACCGGAGGATAGACCTGCCCATGACTACTCGGGGAAAAAAAGAAAAAAAATATATATCTCTTTTTTTTTGAAGTTATAAAAAAAAAGAAGAAATTCTTAAAAAAGTGAGACCTTTTATGATATTTTTCACTACCATGACCACACTTTTTTAAATATTTCTGTTATTTTTTTTTATAGGCAACCTGAATAGCACTGCTATCTACCACAATTCTTAAAAAATCCAGAATACCTCTAGTTTTTTCACGTAAATTAATGAAACTTAATTTATTCCCTAAATTTTTTGAAGATTTTTACTTTTAATCAACTTTAACTCATCGTGGTGTAAAAAAAAAGTATGAACACTACTATGGCAAGTTTTTTTATAAATTGACGCAACTAATCAAGATTCCAAAATGGTATAATACTCTAGGCAAACAAGTTAAAAAAAAAAATGTTCCTATTATTTCTAAACAGGGGCCAAATGACGGTCTGGTAATAAAAAGTATTAGTTCTTGGAAAATGTTTAATATTTAAATAAATGGTCAAACAATTTCTCATGTAATTTATTAACATTATAACCAATGTTCAAATTGTTTGCCACCAGCAATAATACATGCACGACATCGCCTTAAAAATGACCGTTTTATTTGTCTTGCATATCTTCTGCGATTAATATGATCCGCAGCCTGACTGATATTTCGACGAAGCTCGTCCAATGACGCAATGGGTTTTGAGTAGACCCTGTCTTTAAGACAACCCCAATAGAAGAAGTCCAGGGGGTTCAAATCGGGTGAACGAGGTGGCCATAAGATAGGACCAAGTCGCCCGATCCAACGCCCTGGATACTCTTGATTTAAATATTCTCGCACAGGGCGGGCATAGTGTGCTGGGCAACCATCATTTTGGAGCCACATGTTTTGGAGATCATTTAAGGGCACGTCGTCTAGCAATTCTTGCAAGTCATTTTGTAAAAAGTTTAAATAACTATTGCCATCTAAGTTTCCTTGTAACTCAAAGGGCCCAATTACTTTTCCATTTAATATGCCGGTCCATAAGTTAACCTTGAATTGATATTGGGATCTGTCTTGTCTCATCAAGTGCGGATTTTCATTGCTCCAACTATGTAGGTTGTGTAGATTTAAATATCCATCTTTCTTGCATGTTGTTTCATCCGACCATAGAATTTTGTCCAGGAATTGGGGATCTTCCCTGTGCCTTTGCAGCATCACACGGCAAAATGTGACTCTTAATGGATAGTCCCGCGGTAACAACGTCTGCACACGCCTGTAATGATATGGGTGAAGCTTGTGACGTTGTAAAATTCGATGTGCAGAACTTTTCGGGATTCCTGTAGCTTCTTCTATGGCGCGTACCGAAGTAGTCGAATCATTTTCTATCTCATTGAGAACTTCTTCATCACGATCCGAACTAGGTCTTCCAGCGTTTCTCCTACTGGATGGCATACGACCCTCCGAAAACGCTTGATGCACATTAATAAACACTCGATAATCAGGATATCTTTGAGCATTTGGGTACCTTTCTCGATACAGTCTGCTAGCAGCGTTAGCATTGCATCGGGTTTCTCCATAGATGAGGTGCATATTTGCGTATTCCTGTGGTGTGTATGGTTGCGGCATGTTGATCGTTAAACAGTCCAAAATGCGCCAGAACTCCAAATCACAAAACTCACAATCGTAGTCACAAAACACACAATCGTAGTCCAAGATAATGCCAGGTCAGTTCAGTTTGCAGATCGATTCCAGTCCAAAAAGCCAAGCCAAAAGTCGTTAGTACGTACGAGAGCCACGTCAGTTGAATACGGAACGGTGCGCAGTAAACAAAGGAGCAGAGCGTACTGAACTGACTTGCTCTGAGAATAATAACAGCTTCTCTACCTGCCCTGTTGTTGTCTCTTTTTAACGTAAATATCTCTGTCTATCTATCTCTCTCTAACTTCTAAGGTATGTATGCCCCATTCAAATTCCTAGAAATTGTAACAAGAACCCACTACCTGCCCTGTTGTTGTCTCTTTTTAACGTAAATATCTCTATCTATCTATCTCTCTCTAACTTCTAAGGTATGTATGCCCCACTCAAATTCCTAGAAATTGTAACAAGAACCCATTTTGGGCACGCAGTGAAAGTGATTACTGTCAACTATAATTTAAGGAATTTGGTTCTTGTTTTGAACTAGTATGGATATAATTTTTTTGTGGTTGATTTTCCTAGAGTATTATACCATTTTGGAATCTTGATTAGTTGCGTCAATTTATAAAAAAACTTGCCATAGTAGTGTTCATACTTTTTTTTTACACCACGATGAGTTAAAGTTGATTAAAAGTAAAAATCTTCAAAAAATTTAGGGAATAAATTAAGTTTCATTAATTTACGTGAAAAAACTAGAGGTATTCTGGATTTTTTAAGAATTGTGGTAGATAGCAGTGCTATTCAGGTTGCCTATAAAAAAAAATAACAGAAATATTTAAAAAAGTGTGGTCATGGTAGTGAAAAATATCATAAAAGGTCTCACTTTTTTAAGAATTTCTTCTTTTTTTTTATAACTTCAAAAAAAAAGAGATATATATTTTTTTTCTTTTTTTCCCCGAGTAGTCATGGGCAGGTCTATCCTCCGGTGCTGGCTTATCGTTGAATTTTGGGACATGTTGTATATCAATGCCTCCAAATATCAGAATATTAGGAAAATAATTGAAATATATTAATAAATCGAAGTATAATGTGTACTTTCGTGTGGTATGAGATTCCTTGTGTTTTATTAACTTTGGTATCATAATTGGTACACTTTCTAAATACACAAAATGGCATTTTGGATGGTTATTACATAGCTGCGCGCACCGTCTCACTCGTAGACGTGCGTGACCATGCTATGGCAGCTTGGAACATCACCTAAAACACTATTACTCCTAGCGCCCCTAGCGAACAAGTAGAAAACGAAAAATACTGTGATACAATATAAAAATATTTAGTGATGATACCGGGAGATGTTGTGACGAACAAACACACATAAAATAATCAAAATATTGGACATTAAACAACAAAAATAAAAATTAAGCCTAAACCAAGTGTAACAAGTCTATAGTGATTTATAAAACGGTTATGAAAGGTGTTTTTTTCATTTAAATAATGGGAATTTGTTATTGTTGCATTGGTAACACTTTAATTGAAATGTTGAAATGTCTGTCAGCGCGAGTGTCAGTTTCGGATTTTGCTTTTGCAATAAAATTAAATTCTGGTTGTTTCGCTAGTGAGCATAGGCACTATTTATAGTTTGGACCCATAATATTATTATTGTGAATAGTGCTGAACACTGAGTGCACTTCCATCATGTCTCAAAACTCTTGTTGTGTACCTACCTGGAAGTCTAGTGACTAGGAAAGAAAAGTGCTGATTCTCAGCCTACATGATTTTGATTTTAATATGTTAGTAAATGTTTAATTTGTATGTATTTCTGTGTTTTTTATAAGAATAAACAGTTTGTTTATCTTTAATATTCCGAGTACATTCATTCATACTCCTATTCCTAATGCAAGTAAAAATCTGGAATTTTTACATTGTCGTATAAATTATTGTTTACTACTACTTAGTGTGTTTTTAATAATTATGTAATTGTTAAAAAAACCTTAATAGGTAGTAAACAATAATTTATACGACAATGTAGAAATTTCAACACAATTAATATAATAGAGCTCCATCTACCATCTATATCCGTGACTATTACTAGAGCTCCATCTACCATCTTCCGCTGTAACTAATAGTTTTAAATACTTGAGTCCTAGATGGCGAATTGTGCTGTCAACACAAAATGAAGAGAGCTTCCTGTCTATTACACCGCATTATATTGTAGTCTTTGTGCGTGACACAGACTAAAGGCAATACGTCCCAATTAGGACGTTTTCTAGTCTTCACGATTTGCGCGCTCATAACATATCTGTTTACTAAAATATCATTGAATGTGCCACTATATATCATTTCACAAGTTAGTATTCGATTTCACTTTGTATTTCTTTGTTACCGCATTCTAAATTTATGTAAACAAAAAGTATAACTTGACATTACTGTCACGCCATATTTGTTAAGTGTTGCCAGGGGCACAATTTTTTTTACCCATTATTTGTAAGTTTGTGCTATTTAACAGTTACCGTTTGTGCTATTTCTGCGTACTATCTATTTAAGTTCTTACACCAAAACAACAAACATTTAACTAACTTACAAGCAAATATCACAAAAAGTCGTAACATAATAATTTCTGATAAAGTCGCACATGACAAATTACACAAATTAAAGAAATAACGTTGAAAATCAACAACCGTAATAATAAAAAATCATGTCATTACTGTTGATGATATATTTTACTCTAAACGTAAAATACTGAAAATCTCCCACATTTAAGGGTAAATCTCTGCCACTGAATATTTCTGGTATTACACGCACATTGCACACAAACGCAATTACGATACGTAATACACTTCCGACCGTGGCGCTCACTCTCACATTTATAAAAAAAAGTGGCTTCACTTAAAACTTTGCGTTTTGTTTCGAACACGGAATCTGGACATTTTTTAATCCAAGGTTTCCCTATTAAAAACTCTGTGTTTCTTCCCAAATTTATACAAAAATTAGTACTCTTAGAGAAGTTAAAGCGACTAAAAATTCAGATTCCCAAGTGTTGTATTTTAAGAGAAATTAGCTTACGTTACTTTTCCATACTAAATCTCCGCGTATAACCCGACCAAATTAAGTGGTCAATGGTATTGAGCTGTTTAAAAGATGTACACTCGTGCACATAAATTTATGGATGTCGGAATAATATTAACAACAGTTCAATATCTAAATAATTAACATCATAGGATAATAGATATTAGAGCTCACAGTACCAGGATGAATAAATATGTGGAAAGAGTCTGTTACCTGAGCCTGTGACCTACCTGTGTCTCTTTCCCAAATTGTATGTAGGTACCACATCAACGACAGCGTCTCCATGAAGTCATGATAGACGAAAGTCTGAGCCACAGATATAGCTATATGTATAGCACTAGCGGTTAACTGCGGTGGCGGCTAACCGCTTTGTTATTCTTTCGTTGTTTTCGAGAGTAATAACTAATAATAGATAATACCTCTACCGGCGTCCATTTCATTTATGGACCAACACGCCTTCTAGCCGTGGGACGGTCCAATCGCGATGAAACCGCGTCAAGCGGTCAAACTTGGACCGCTTGACCCGGTTTTATCGCGATTTGCCACGGCGGTCAGCCACTATTCCAACCGCGTCAGGCGGCTCCTTCTGGCCGCTCAAATGAACCGCCTAGGCCGCCAATCACTAGTGCGTAACTAGCCTGACGGACAATCAAATAATATTACAATTGGACAAATTAAAGAGTTGGATAAAATAAAAACCAGACAAAAAAAAAGATAAAAATCACTTGTTTACCAAAACATCGAAACAATTGAATACAGATAATGTACTGTTATGCTTCTGTAAACATTTATTTGGATAATTTGTGTTTTACAATTTAACTTATTCAAGTATTTGTGAGTAACATCAATTCTTACACAAATGTTTAAAATCGTAAAGTAAAACAATGAGACATTTCAAAACATTTAACACCATATTTATGGTAGAGATACTGACGTCAAACACTGAGAATTATTTCTATTTTACTTTATTTTGGATAATAGGTTGGCTCGCATCTGCGTATTTTGGAAGAGAGCTTTAATCAAGCTTCGGAGTTCTTCGTTTCTGAAGTGGATGGCAAGGGGGCCGGTGCCGTCCTTCCAGTGGTTCTCTATGTCCTTGAGGGAGCCGCCTAGTATGAAGATCAGCTCTTGGAGCTTGATCCAGGATTGCACGTGTTGTTCTATTTCTGCTGTGTCCTGGAATGACAAAACATATTTTTAGGTGAAAATAATTTCGGTATGTATATTGTGGCGCAACTTGAGACCCTCTCAAGTTCTGTGTCAAAAAATGAACTACGACAGCCAACTTTCCAAATAGAATAGAGATAGTAGAGGTACACAGTGTTTTTTTGAACTCTTGGGGATCCTAAAGCCAAGAGACATGGCATGACTATTTTTTTAGTAGATCATCATCTGCCTGCCTTTTCCCTACTATGTTGCGCTCGGCTTCCAGTCCAACCGGATGCAGCTGAATACCAGTATTTTACATGGATCGACTGCCTATCTGACCTCCACAACCCAGTTACTGGGTAATATGATACCCCTTGGTAAGACTGGTTGTCAGACTTTAGGGCTTGTGACTACCTGTAACGACTGTCAAAGATCCACGAATGACAACCGGGACCAACGGCTTAGCGTGCTTTCTGCGGCACGGAGGGGTCTCGGTATGTAAAGTAGGTCACCCATCCACAGACCAACCGCGGCAAGCGTAGCTTTACCTGATCGATCGACCTGTGCGATTGTTATTATTTAGCCACGAGCCCCTCTATTATTTTTAGTAGATATCTCAATTAATTAACTTGCTTTATTTGCAGGCCAAGAAGGTAAGATAAAATTACCTGGAAGAGCTGTGGAGCTTTCTGCACAACAATGGTATACATCTCGGTGAGCTGTGTTGCCATCTCCATGGAGATATCCTCCACGGTGCACACGCGGTGGATCAGCTCGTCCAAGAACATATTGACTAGGGTTGCCATAAGCCTGAGGAAAAGGAAAAAACAATTAAGTTGAAGATCAACATTTATTATTTTAAAAGGGGTTAGTTACTTTAGCGATTTGATGACAAAAACTACAATCATTAAGAGTAAACTAGTCGCGAGCTCGAACTCACGTCTGGTGGTCATAGCCAAAAATCACGCTGTCTCACTTGGCTTCGTGTCCGTCAGAGCTAATATCAGTGATGAGCAGTTAGACGCTAGTCTACACGCACAACGTCCTAGTTCTCACGCAAAGAAACACCGTTCCGAACTGACAGGCGCGTAAAAAAATTCGAAACGTGGTTTGATAAATCGAGTTTTATGAAAAAAACACTGCAAGCAATTACAAATAAAGTTTATTGAACTCTTCGATAACTAAGATTTGTCGGTACGGACTGGTATTGAAGATATTACAGTTTTTTATTACGTATTAACACCCAAAGTTACGTTAAAAATAGCAAGAAAAACGAATATTTGTTGGCTCATAACTTTTTAATGGCTTTTAACTTTACTATTCTGTCTCCTTTCAGACAAAATTAATAATAAGTCAAAACGATATCTATATCTGGATCTATATTTGGATGCACAATGTCAAACATGTATAATTTTTAACATGAATGATGTAAACAAGACATTGTAACCATATTATTTTGATTTAAAAGAGTGTCCATGGAGTTTCTTGCCCGTTCTTCTCCATAGGTACCTACGCTTTGGAATGGGCAACTAGCTTCATCTTTCTGACTGACCGACCCCTTGACAATTCAAAAGTGCCTGTAATTGGTTTAATTGAAATAAATGCTTTGAGTTTGAGTTTGAAACAGTGGAGTAATACTCTCCCGAAATTTGTATGGAAAAAATATCGACTAGTGGCACCTTAAGATACAATCTGTATACATGAATGATAATAATTAAAGGATAACCTGACTTTTAGCGCCTACACCTGCCGAAAACTTACGTTTTCGGCCTGTTGTGTAAATAGGCCATTTGTAAAGCATTGAAGGCGTATTACTAGCAACTTAGCATAATTTTCCTATAACGTTCCCACTGCTGGGATACAAGCCTCCACGCGGGCCCAGTGTGGTTTGGTTGAAGTCATATGTCATCGAATTTTTTGTTCTAGGACATGCCAGTTTCCTCACGATGTTTTCCACTTTTACTTCACAGTTTTTGAGAGCAGTGGTGATGAAATAAAGTAAAGCGCCTGCCTGGGGTCGAACCCGGGATATACAACGCGCTAGTCGGGGCCTTTACCACTGGGCCACCCCCGCTTTCTCTTACTAGCAACTTGTTACACTTTACAGTATTCCCAAATTAATAATGCGCATGCAGATCTTCGCTAATTGTCGTATTCCCGGAAACACCCGAATCATTGAATCGTAAGAGCACTAAACATTCATGAAGAAAATGCACTTAACCACTCTATATACATATCGTCTTCCGACGCCCGGGGAATACGACCGTTGCCGAACAGTGACAAAGATTTCTATGCGCCTTATCACTTTGGGAGACCTGTAACTTTCTTTCGAGAACTGCGCAAGTCTCATTCCAAAAATAAAAAATCTTGATAATCATTTGCTAGCCTTTTCCCAACTATGTCGGGGTCGGTTTCCAGTATAACCGGATGCAGCTGAATACCAGTATTTTACATGGAGTGACTTCCTATCTGACCTCCACAACCCAGTTACTGGGTAATACGATACCCCTTGGTAAAACTGGTTGTAGCACGGAGGGGTCTCGATAAGTAAAGATGGTCACCCATCCATAGACCAACCGCGGCAAGCATAGCTTAACCTGATCGATAGACCTGTGCGGCTGTTATTATATAGCCAAAGGCCCTCAAAAAAAAAAAAAACTAGATAATACGTCATTTTAAAGAGGTTTTACCTTGTAAAGACATTCTTAGGAAAGACTCCAATCCAGACATTCTTCAATAAATGCAGCTGTCGCAGGCACTGCCGGATGGCTGCCTCCGCGTTGTCGCTCAACACGTCTTTCACGACTATGCAGTTAAGATCTGTAACAAAGTATGATGTTTGGATTAATTTTCATGTGAATAAAACCTCTCCTGTACATAAACACAGTAACTCTGGTAGGTATAAGGTACAGACGCCAGCACATCAAGCTACCCGAAACTGTCAAATTTTCCCAATCGACTTTGAAACTTACGCTTTAGTGATAAAGTTGAAAATCTATTAAAGAAATTTGACAGATTGTACACGATTATGAAACATTTTTTTTTTTAATAACCGTAGAAAAGTATCAACATATTATAGTGTGATGATGATTATAGGACTCCCTTTTCCGCACTTAAGACTCCCATTCGATCCGTTGTGCGTGGGGATTCTAGCTGACAGAGCCAGCCTAGCTCCGCCCAGAAGCACAGAAGCTTCCTGGGAGCTACAGGCTTCGCGGAGCGACCTCAATGTTCCGAGGATTTCTGCACGTTGAGAAGCCACGGCCTCGCATTCCAGGATGACGTGGGCGGCTGATTCCTCGGCGTCAAGGCAGCCCCTGCAAAGGGGGCTGTCTAAAACATATACCGTCTTATTACAAAACGAGATCTAATTTTAGACCTTGCCTAAACCTTCGAGCCAGTTACTCTATTTTGAACTTTATTCCGACAAACGTAAATTTCTTAATGCAAAATTGACAACTTAGACTCGTGTTTAACGTCAGTTTTTGTAATAAGAACTTTAGCTTCGTCGAATTATAGTTCGAAATTTAAAAATGGCTGGATGGTTTAAACCCAGGTCTAAAGATAAATCTTGTTTTGTAATAAGGCCGATAGTGTTCAGAATCTTGTACTGAATCCATGGCGTCCCGGCCACCCTGTCTACCTATGGGGCAGAGAGTGCTTCATCGATCTGCACTAACGCCTTAAGTCTTATTGCGCTTTCTTGGCAAATTGTACTAGTGGTCAAGCTTGCGAATTTTTCAAAAATGGGGTTTTATTTATACACTAGCTGCGCCCCGCGGTTTCACCCGCGTAATTGTCGATCCCGTGGGAATATCGGGATAAAAAGTAGCCTATATGTTAATCCAGGGTGTCAGCTACCTCCATACAAAATTTTATCAAAATTGGTCCAGCCGTTTGAGCGTGAAGAAGTAACAAACATATAAACACACACACACACTCAAACTTATAATATTAGTGTGATGATGATGATTAAAGTTAAGTGACGTTCAATCGTCAAAAATCTTTGGTTAAACAGTCGCTAATCACTACTTAACTAAGCAACGTTTATGAATAAAGGTGTAAACCTACATCTAATATCGAAGAAAACGAGCTACGCAACGCAAGCAGGGTGCAATTTCATCTTTCCGCGTTCTTCTTTAAGGTAGAAGAATCGCCTTGTGCTTTTAGTCAGTCGCTCCGTGGAGACCAAGCTAATTATTACAACAATTTATATCTTCCAATTGTTAGTTCATCATATAGAAAAAACTTAAATGTGAAGGAGAGTTAATTCATATAATTATTTATCTAAATATATAAAACTCAAAGGTGACTGACTGACATAGTGATCTATCAACGCACAGCCCAAACCACTGGAGGGATTTATGTGCATTTGGATTGAGTGATCTTTTTTTATTTCGTGACAAAATCTGATTGTACATTTAGTCAAAAATAGTCAAAACTCATAGCCCAAAGTAAAAAATTTGTCACTCTCAAGGGTCTTCAGTTATTGCCGAAAATGTGGATCACTCAATTCAGACATTTTGCAAAAACGGCTATGAGCTAAATCTCAACAAAAACTTACTCTACTGACTAAATTTATATCTCAAAAATTAGTTAAAAATTTGTCACAACATTTTTTAAACCCATCAAGGCATTTAAAGCTTCTTCCAGGTATCTTTGGACAGTATCATTGGATCACTCAGTACAGACACCATTTTGTCTGAGAGATCGTTGTAATAAGGTTTCGGATGAATTTTTCTGTAGATCTATTGTTTATCCTAAAATGTACATGTTCCGAATATATTTGTACAATAAATATCATAACACAAATACCTTTTGTTAAAAATTTATGAGTGACTCAATGTTTTTGAATTTGCTGAACTGAGTGATCCATAAGAATGTCTTTTAACTAACTACCTGTTTCGTATTGATTTACACAAACTACGATTAATTTTTGTACAACTTTGTGACTAAAGTTTTACATAAAAATAATTTACATATACAGCTTAATTTACGAGATATTATATTTTTTATTTTATTGTTAGGGAAAAGTGCAGTAGGGTGACCATATAATATGAAATCATCGGAAATATAAATGATGCAGTAAGTACCTACTTATATAATCGTCAGTTGTAATATCAATTAATGTAATCAGCACCCTAATTGCGTAACACACTATCAATCGGAATCTGAATCATTTTGAAGCAAATTGCTAATCCATTGCTTATTGCTTACGAAATAACAGTCAATTGTTGCTGTAACCTAACGTACGTTTTCGAGACAATTTTAATAAATAGCTTTTCAAGCGCAGTTAGCACTAAAACCTGCTTAAATCAATCTTGCGCGGCACCTGAAATAACTAGAAATGTTGTATTTCTGCCATTGAATCTGAATTAAACTTTATTATTTATTTATTCGGAAATGATAGAAACATAGTTTAATTGTTAACAATTAAACTATGTAACTGCATGTATGCAACTGTTTTATTCATAACTAAGAAGTTTTTCCTTGAATTAATTAAAAGGTAGAGTTTATTCTAAATTAGACCTTAGTACAAGTGAAGTAACTCCTACAATCAACGTGTGATATACGTTAAGCTAAATTGTATATTCTATAAGTTACGTTATAGTAACACGATATTTAAAAAAAATAACGTGACCACCATGTCATCTTCGAAACTACAATAGTAGGCTTCATTATGGTTTCTTTCAGATAACAACATTTTAAGAGAAAAATGCTCTAAACAGCATTGCAATAGGATGAAAACAAAAACTTACAACTTTTTTTGTGAATAGAGTTTAGTTTTTTGCCTCTCCTGTAAAGTCAAGTTAAGCCCTGGTTACATTAATTGATATTACAACTGACGATTATATAGGTACTTACTGTATCATTTATATTACCGATGATCATATTAAATGGTCACCCTACTGCACTTTTCCCTAACAATAAAATTAAAAATGTAATATCTCGTAAATTAAGCTGTATATGTAAATTATTTTTATGTAAAACTTTAGTCACAAAGTTGTACAAAAATTAATCGTAGTTTGTGTAAATCAATACGAAACAGGTAGTTAGCTATAAGACATTCTTATGGATCACTCAGTTCAGCAAATTCAAAAACATTGAGTCACTCATAAATTTTTAACAAAAGGTATTTGTGTTATGATATTTATTGTACAAATATATTCGGAACATGTACATTTTAGGATAAACAATAGATCTATAGAAAAATTCATCCGAAACCTTATTACAACGATCTCTCAGACAAAATGGTGTCTGTACTGAGTGATCCAATGATACTGTCCAAAGATACCTGGAAGAAGCTTTAAATGCCTTGATGGGTTTAAAAAATGTTGTGACAAATTTTTGACTAATTTTTGAGATATAAATTTAGTCAGTAGAGTAAGTTTTTGTTGAGATTTAGCTCATAGCCGTTTTTGCAAAATGTCTGAATTGAGTGATCCACATTTTCGGCAATAACTGAAGACCCTTGAGAGTGACAAATTTTTTACTTTGGGCTATGAGTTTTGACTATTTTTGACTAAATGTACAATCAGATTTTGTCACGACATAAAAAAAGATCACTCAATCCAAATGCACATGAGGGATCGGGCTGAAATTTGGCATGCAGGTAGATATTATGACGTAGGCATCCGCTAAGAAAGGATTTTGATAAATTCTACCCCCAAGGGGATAAAATAGGGGATGAAAGTTTGTATGAAACTTTGTCAATTTTAAACCGATCGGGCTGAGACTTCGCTTGCATATAGCTACTATGACGTAGGCATCCCCTAAGAAAGGATTTAGATAAATTCAACCCCCATGGGGGTAAAATAAGGGATGATGGAGGATCTAAATGTATTAGTTTTTTTTTAATAATACTTAATGCGAGCGAAGCCGCGGGCAAAAGCTAGTTGTACAATAAAACTTAAAACGTAAGGCAATAAACCTCACGGCAATGCCAGCGATGCGTTACGACATTAAAAATAATGTAAGTGAAATCACTAGTTGTTCGAGTATTTGAAGGCCATCTATATTAATAACGTTTTATAATGCAAAACTATTTTCTTTTACCTACATTATTCTCATGCATTTAGGGTGCTTTTTCGACAGCATAAGCTACTGAAGAATAGCTCAACCCCACATGGGAATACCCCTTTTTATCTCTTTATGAACCCTAGTAAAACAAATTAAGGAATTAAGAATTGTGCCAATTTAGTTGATAGTTCAGACAAGTTGAGATAATTCCATTCAACAAAAAAACATGCTTTGTAATAATTATACCGCAGCCAAGCCAAGCTTCAGCCAAAATCAATAGACTCAGCTGTAATTTTAAGCAAGCAAAGTTCTTTCAAGAAAGTTATGTAGTGCTTACGTATAGAAATATTTATATCTATGTTAGTATGGTACTATCATAGATAGTACCCCTTGAATCTTACAAAGCTCACAACGGGTAGGTAAATACACTCAAATACCAAAATTATTAAATTTATGGATAAATAAACATATTTGACAAACCTGAAGACCTAATATTATCCAGTATCTGCTTCCTTTGTTGCTGCATGTGTATAGTGAGGTGTTTGTAGCCAAGATCGCGGATTTTCTGCACCAAGTCCACGAAACCGATTGGGTAGTCTAGGTCCCGACCTTCCATGAGGATCAGCCACTTGTCCCCAAATATCTGGAGGTTGTGTGCGAGGTACATACAGTTGTTGTGGAACAAGGCTGCAAATAGAGAGAAAATGATCAGCACCCTAATTCTGCATCATTTTGAAGAATACTGCCAATCCATTGCTTCTTATGTTCGAAAAATTTGTCTGATCAACATCGTAAATAACGCATTGAATATTGTTAAACTGTCGAAATGAAACCAATTGCTACTGTTAGTGTGTGCAATTACCCCGCAGGTGAAGTGGAGAGTATTCACCAAGTCATCATTCTCCTGCCCTTATCCCAATTTATTTGGGGTCGGCGCAACATGTCTTTTTCTTCCATACTTCTCTATTAGCCGTCATCTCGGTAGTCACCCCCTTTCTAACCATATCATCATTCACACATTCCATCCATCGTTTCTTTGGTCTTCTCCTACTCTTATAGCCATCGACATCGACTCTTATGTCAATCAAAATTTACAATATGTTACCCAAATATATAAGAAATGAAAAAAAAACCTCCACATATTCACGAATAAATTAAAAAAGCTAACGAATATCTAAATGATAAATCCTTAAAAAAATTAAGTATACATTAAGTAAAATGTTAAATTATTATTAGTAAGTATACATTAATTATATTATAAAAGTGTGTTTAGAATAAGTTAGATTACATAAATGATAAGTCCTCTTCTCCACATACCTATCTATCTTTTGCTGTGCCCGACAGGGTCCATGATTGTTCTTTTGGCAAATGTTTACCATCTAAGCCTACATTGTGGAATGCAATAAAGAATTGAGTATTGAGTATTGACATCCATACTCAAAACTCTCTTCACGACATTTTCCTCATTTCTACATAACACATGCCCATACCATGACAACCGATTCCCACGCAACTTTTCAATTACCGGTGCCACTTTCAAACTTCCTCTTATTACTCATTTCTTATTCTATCCATTCGTGTAACACCACACATCCCTCTTAGCATTCTCATCTCTGCTGCATGCAATTGCCTTTCATTCATCCCTTTTGTGGCCCAACATTCTGATCCATACAAGACAGCAGGTAATCATGGTTTTATATATCTTCCCCTTAAGTTTAAGGGGAATGCGGGAGTCGCAGATTGTTCCCGAATATTCACCAAGTATGGCTAAAGATGTAATAGTTGCAGTTGATAATTACCATGCCAGCAAATGTACCTACGCCATTTTCAAAATACTTAATGAAAAAGATAAGCTTCAGCATTTGGTTAAATTCGTCTTAGTTAGAATACTGGAGTACTTAATGGGTCTTCATCATCAACAAAACTTGTCACTATTTATAAAAACTGGCCAAGTGCGATTCGGACTCGCACACGAAGGGTTCCGTACCACAAGCCAAAAACGCCGAAAAAAAACACGTTTGTTGTATGGGAGCCCCCCTTAAATATTTATTTTATTCTGTTTTTAGTATTTGTTGTTATAGCAGCAACAGAAATACATCATCTGTAAAAATTTCAACTGGCTGTCGGTTCTTGAGATACAGCCTGGTGACAGACAGTCGGACGGACGGACAGACAAGCAGACAGCGAAGTCTTAGTAATAGGGTCCCGTTTTTACCCTTTGGGTACGGAACCCTAAAAACGTATTTTAAAAACCACTTACCAACATACTGAGGAATTGTTTGCAGATAGTTCTCATGGTGATATGGTACCACAGCATCATACAGCTCGAACACCATCCGAGCAGTATTGTACATTTTCTTGCACACTACATCGGCGCACTGTACTGCTTGCTCCATAATCCCATAAGCCAGGTCCAACAGCTCTTGAGCTGTCTTCGATATCATGCACCTCGGGAAGAAGAACATACTCTTTGGTATTGTTTTATCAAGAATACCTAATGCTTCAGCACCTTCTTGCTCAGGTTTTATTGGAAGCTCGGTGTTTGGCATATGCTCTACACCAATAGACATTGTAACACTCAAATCCTTCAGCATGATAGCCCTTGCAGTCTCCAAAAAATGCTGGCTCGACTTATTTGCAAATAGCACATCAAGATTGTTTAGGTAATCCAATATAGAGAAGTCCTCAGTAGAGAACTTATGTATTATTAGGAACTTCTGGAAAGTATTAATTTCCGATGTTATTTTTCCATAGGTCTGTAAATCATTTAAGTTATTCGGTATGGTATCAATCAGGCAATCTTTGATCAGTATATCTTTGAATATTTCACTGATCTCTTTGCCAATCATTCTCATTATAGTAGTGTCTCGTCTAAAGTCAACATTTAGCGTATTGCTCAAGAAATGGATGACTATTCTCAAGTTAGATAAAACAGTATTGTAATGTGGCTTAAAATTCTGCTTGTGTGTTATAGTAATAGTCAACAATTGTTCAGTTTCAGCATACACAGCCACATCACCATGTATTATAGGTATAAGTGCATCTTTTAGTATAAATTGAGAAAACTCAGACACTTTTTCAGTCAACTTCCCACTCCTATCCATAGCATTGAGGACATCAACAACAACAAGGGGCTCATCAAATTTTAATT
This sequence comes from Mesoligia furuncula, assembly GCA_916614155.1. Lineage (NCBI taxonomy): Eukaryota > Metazoa > Arthropoda > Insecta > Lepidoptera > Noctuidae > Mesoligia > Mesoligia furuncula. The sequence goes on from OU744794.1 coordinate 29,137,510, forward strand.
TTACTGTGATAATAGTTTTTCGAGTGCTAGCCTTTATACTCCAATTTATCATTAGGTTCCATTCTCTGTACATATCAACATGCAATCTATCCGATATTGCTGTGGCTGTCTGCTTAATGTTGTTGTACAACTCTAAACTCTGGAATCCTTCAGCTGCGGTGTCAGCGTGTTGCATTAAATCATACACAGCTTCAACAGACCTAGAATAGCTCATGGCTTCCCTGCCATCATCAAACTCGTTAACAAATTCCCCACAAAGCACAGCATCATTGACTATATTGATAGCAAAATTAATAGATTGCAGCTCTTTTTGTAGTTGATCACGATTAGCTAAAGATTTGAGTACATCAGCCATAGTCTCCTGCTCTATTTCCAGCTTACACAATTCCATGTCCTCAGCTAGGTTTTGTGTTTCAGCGCATAATGCTGCGCTCTCCTGCAGTATTGTTGACATATCATATTCAGTTGAGCTCAAAAATAATTTGAAGTCATTCTTTAATTGTTCTATTTCTTTGGATATAAGAGGAACCTTCTCAGAAGGTTTCCAGTTTGTTTCATTGACATCAAAGATAGTTTTCAATACAGTATCTACATTATATTCTTCCATTTTAATGTTTTCTTTTGGACCTGTCTTTTTTAATTGAAGGTTCCGGATGTTTTTCACGGTTGGGAGATTTGTGCGAATGTCGGCGTTGTCTTGAGTGATACTTATTGGAGGTTACAGCATTCCGTAATGTGTTCACTAAAAAACGCTTATTGGTTTTGTTTTGAGGGGCTTTGATCCAACCAGAGGGCCCTACTATTTCAGCTCTTGCAGCTCCTTGAACGGCTTCCCGCAATAACTCTTCAACGGCTAGCCTGAAATAAGATACCAATTCATAAGAGTTTCATTTCTGTTTACAATTGTTTCAATTTGTTATCAGTTGTAGTTTACATCAAATTTCATACCAAGACAGCTCGTAAATTAACAAAACGTTCGCCCAATAATGTAACAAATATATTTTTCTTAAAATAATAAAAAAAAAACTGAATGGGAACAATGTATATAAATATAAAATACGCCGGGTATCGCTTAGCATGTTTTAAATAACATAATATTTGGAATGTATTAAGTCGTAACACAATAGCGTATTTTGAAACAACATTCATGTAGTTTCAGTGTATTTTTAAGAAGGAACTATGGAATACTCACTTTTCTAGGGCTTCGTCATCTAATGGTTCTTTTTCGGGTTGATTGGCAGCATCTTCTTTCTCTGTCATAGTTTAAATTACTACTAGTTTGTATAATACCACTACACTAATGTATAAATAAGCAATATTTAACAATCTATTTCGAATTTCCGCAGAAATCCATTTTCAATAAAATCCTCAACCTATGAGAAAACAAACACGTATTTTTTGACAGTTGTTTCATAAAATGCATTCATGTTTCTTATTCTTAATTTTAAAATTGTTCATTGCTTTTTTAATTACTCGATCCATTGGTGTTCATGCTTAGATTACCGCAAGTTTAATTTTATTTCACGTTTTAAATAAATGAAATACAACGTTTTGGAAGTATCTAAATAAAACACTCGGTCATTATTTCAAACAATGAACGCAACAATAACTGTAATTTGAATTTTATTCCTGGCAAGTATTTTGACTGCGTGGAGTGAAACGTCAGCCACGTACGAACGACTGTCACCGATCGTCTTTGCAGCGCTAACCAAATTTGCCTTTAGTTGTTTAATAATAAGCGTAAAATAAGGTAAGTTAAAGTACTTTTACTTTAGAAATGGGAACCATTATATTTTCCATCTATTCCTGACCAATATAAACAAAGATCGAGTGGTTTTCATTTAAAATTATCGTATTGGAAAACCTTCCAACTGCAACCTATTTTAGTGCCTTAATTAAAGTCTCTAATTTGAATTTCCAGACAAAATGAGTGCCAAGCTGCTATCTCTGATCCTCATCATCGCTACTGCGGTGACCGCAGAAGATGAGCCGGCGGTTGCGAAGTTACTTATTTCGAAGCAAGTGCTGAACAAATACTTGGTGGAAAATATGGATATTTTGGTGAAATACACGCTGTTCAACGTCGGTACTGCGCCCGCTGTGGACGTGAAGCTGGTGGACAATGGTTTCCACCCAGAAGTGTTCCAAGTTGTCGGTGGTCAGTTGACGGCGCAAATCGACAGGATACCTCCCCAGACTAACGTGTCCCACGTTGTGACTGTCAGGTCCAGCAGATTCGGCTACTTCAACTTCTCATCTGCTGAAGTTTCATACAAAGCCAGTGAAGATGCCACTGAGGTGAGACACTTTATTTACTTTCACTTTGCAAAATGTTCTATGAAACAGTTACAAGCTATTTGGCATATGGTTAAACATATGTTAACAGAAGTGTACTGCCCCTAAGACAACCCACTAAACACAGAACTATTTGAATAAGTGTACTTTCTCTTTATGTACAATTTTATTACAATCTCCACTCATATTGATTCCATTGACATGTACCAAGAATCATAATTCAAGTTGGACAAAATATAATCATAAAACACTAAGTACCCCAATTGCTTTTTTAACTAATAACTTTGCACAAAATAAAATCATTCAAGAAGCAACCAAGATTAATGTGCAGTAAAACTATCTTTTGATACTCTCTTTGACATGATTTTGAATATTTATTTTATGACATAGAGCTGCACTTTTTCTATATTATTTAGTCTCTGCTTTGCACAGAACGCCATCTATAGCATCCAAAACTATATTATCTTTCAAGCTGGAACCAATAATACACTTTCACAAAATTTAACTGAGCTTGGTTGGGTGGTTTCAGAGATTAGCATGTACCAATGAGGAAACTTACAACGTAAGGGCTATCCTTGCTTGCAGTGCTCAGCCGCTATAGTAACACTTGCTAAAAGATGTGGTCATGGTGTACACGGGATTTTGTTTTCAAATTGGGCAGATCCTCAATTTCCTCGATGGTACATAATAGTGACACATGGTTGTTATTATTAAGATTAATTCTAACATTCTCCATTCAATTACTGATACAAATGATTTAAAAAAAAAAATAAGATGCAATTAACTATGCCTCTGCCTCCTCCTATCTCTGGGTCCAATAAATATATATTAAACACTATTTACCATTATATTACTGCAATTGCATTAGAATGGCACTTTAAAGCTATAATAAAAGTAGGTAAATATGATTACTGATTGGGAAATTACTTATAAGAATTAACTAATTAGACTTCATTATTTGCACAGGTCATTATTACATCCATGAGTTAGTTTGAAAATGATTTAGTTATGGATAAGCTAAGTTAAACATTTTTAATAGTAACAAAATATTTTTCCAAATGAAACAACTAAACAGAGGAAGCAGAGTATTTAAAAGAAACTTTTATTAAATTATTCAATGCTGAACTGAAATCTGTAAAGCCAAGTCGGCAAAAAGCGGCTAAACTTTACTACTAGAGACTAACCGCAAATAGGCGAAAACCGAAACCAACCGAATAAATATTTAAAAAAAAAAATTTGTTTCGTGTCAGGTTTTTGTTTGCAAAACAAAAACCAACAGTGTTAATCGTTTAATCATTAAACCCTGAATAAACCAATCAACGAAAACTGTTTCATTTTGTTTTCTGTTTTCGGACGAAAATAGTAGATTGTTTGCCAAGGGAGCAAACAACTATTTTGAAGGAGAGCATGCTTCTTTGAATCCAAGGCGAGAGTGTTTCTTTGAATCCAGAGCGGAGCGAAGGATTCTAGAGTAGAATCCTGAGCGCAGCAAGGGATTCAAAGTACGTCACTCGAGCTTAAAATAGTGTTGCTCCCGAGGCGGACACTCTACTTTTTATTACCCGCTACGAAAAAATAAGTAAGTGCGACTTATGAATAAGAACAGTACGTCTATTTATTTACATATTACAATTACTTGAGGAAGGCATACAATTTTTTTATAAAACTAAGCAAAATCCTAATTTGAGTAAACAATTACAAACGAAGGCAGAATGCTTTTCGCGCGTTTTTTTATCACGTTTTACTTTATCATACAACCTGTTACTTGTTCATACAATGTTCGTGATTGATCTCTTTGGTGATTGGATTTACTAACAATATCCACATTCCAAATTCAAATCACCTTTAGTTCCTAGGGATTAAAGAGCTATTTTAGTCCCTGTTTACGAAGAATACACTCGCTCTTTTTGAATAGATGTGATAAAAAACAATTGGTTGGTCTCTATTTACTATTAAAAAAGTTTTTTTTATAAATCATCATCATCCTCTTGCCCTTATCCCAATTTATTTGAAGTCGACGCAACATGTCTTTTTCTTTTATAAATATAATATTATAACAAAATAAACTAACAACAAATCATCTCATTTCAGTTCCAGCAGTCTATCAGCAGCTCTCCTGGTGAGGGTGCTATCGTCGCCTTCAAAGACTACGACCGCAAGTTCTCCTCACACATCCTCGACTGGGCTGCCTTCGCCGTGATGACCCTCCCGTCCCTCGCCATCCCCTTCGGCCTCTGGTACTCCTCCAAGAGCAAATATGAGAAGCTAGCGAAGCCGAAGAAGGCCCATTAGTTTGTAGTTAGGTAATTAGGTGACTGCTAATGTTTTGTGGTTAGTTACGAGTTGTATGTGACATGACTGATCTTTTTTTTATGTTGCATCTGGCATTAATTCATTATGGTTCATGCTTGTAGTAGGAGGTACTGCTTTCCTAGATATTTGTAAATGGTTGTGAACTGTTGAAGTAACTCCAATGAAATAAAGAATCGCCATCATTATTTTTATTGTTGCTTGAATTAAAATGTGTAGAGGTAAAATGTCAAATTATTTGTTTCCCAGTTGAATGATTTTGTTTATTTAATTGACTAATATACATTTAACATTAGCAGTGATCTATCTCACTCCATTAGTTATATACATCAACATCTTGTTAATATTAATTTATATGAACAATAAAAAGTTTTTTATAAGTCAAACATAATTTTTGTGTTTACCTAAACTTAGGCACCAACAGATTTCATTACAGATTTGTCATTACATTTAAAAGACAATCATAAGTGTCATAAAGTATGTACAAAGTTGTACAAACATCGACGCGGAAATCAAACTGCTTTTCCCGACACCGCGACGTTCCAGAGCAGTAGTGCGGTTTGCACTTTATGCTACTAAATATAGAGTTTATTATTCAACGTCATCAAAAATCCTCACATTCGCTTAGTCTAAACCGTTATTGTAACACTAACTTCTGCCCGCGGGAAACTTGTTCCCTCCCGACTAGGGTTACCATATCTCAGGATTTGTCCTGAGATCTCAGGATTTTTAAACTCTTCTCAGGATTACGGTCGGATTTTGTAAATCTCAGGATTTTCAGAATTTTCTAGAAAATAGAGTAGAATTTTTAGATATTCTTATTTAAAAGGTACTAAACAGAAAAAAAATATATTTACACATAGTGACTAATTAAAAAAACAACTTTGCTCATATTAATTGCTCAAATAAAATCAACACTTATTTATCTATGAAACTTATCAGTCTTTTCATATTCGCTCCCAACGTGTGGGTGGGCATGACCTCCGAGAATTGAGATCCTCAGCGCACAAAATTATTAATAATATGACTTTTTAAATTGTACATTACGTTTGAGAAAAAAAAAATGTGAAATTGCAACAAATTCTCAGGATTTTTTAAGGAAATCAGGCTTTTTCTCCGGACTTTTAAAATTTTCATCTGGTAACCCTACCCCCGACCCACCCCGTCGCATAGCACCGCTAAGCCCGCGCTATTACTTCGTTCTCGCTTAGCGTTCTTTCTGAATCTTTTTCTTTTTGCTCGGCTCCCAAGGGTCTTAGCGTGATGTTGAAAATTCAATTCTTGAGGCCTGCTATATTCCTCAAGAATTGGGCTGAAAAAAGAATTTTTCAAATGCGACTGACATTAGCGTCTTGAAACAAACAAACCCTTCAGCTTTATTATTAGTTTATGGATAGCACGTGTAAGGTATTAATTCTTATGGTAAAACTAACAACCGAAATTGCCACAGAAATACCTACCGCATCTGTGATTCAGTGATCGGAATAGGTAGAGCTATTTAGGTTCATTGACCGCAAACATTGATTATAATATGGATATTCCACGGGATTCCGACTGATACTAGGGGATTTTTACGGGATTTTATTGTCGCTAGAGTGACGCACCTGTTTTTGTCTCTTTCTGCGCCACTAGAATTCAATTCTTTACCAACAGTAACTTCGTAACTAAAAGGGAATATCCATATTATTCTAACCTATGGCAAGTACGTAAAACAGCTCTACCTATTCCGATCTAGTTATTATACCTTGAATGAGAAAGACAATTTTAGTTCTTATCCTTCTATAGGCCTGTAGCATCAGAATGTTGGTCATTACATGTTTTGTGTCACTCACTCGTTTTGTAGCACTATCAGGGATTTTAATTTTGATAACACTAAAAATGAGTCGCTAATTCGTCGAAATGTGTCGATAAATATCAGAATTTGTCGGTCACTGGTTCAAAAGATATAGGGTTTACCTATAGGTGGCCGATCTGGAGAGTCTCCCCTGCAGGGCCACATTTTTATCTCAAAAACTAGGGCACCTAGCGAAGATCTGTTTTTCCCATATTTTGTCGCCAATTAGTCGGAATCAGTCGCCAAATATCAGAATTCGTCGGTCACTGGTTCAAAAGATATAAGGGTTTATAGGTGGCCGATCTGGAGAGTCTCCCCAGCAGGGCCACATTTATTTCTCAAAAACTAAGCGTCAATTTTTTTTGTGTTATCAAAATTAAAATCCCTGATGGTGGGCCTGCCAGAGTCAGTGACACTCATGTTTTCTATTTGGATAAAACAATGAATACTTAACAAAAACCTTGTGTTTAATATAACAGCTGTTAAAAAATGTATAAACAACAAAGCTTGTGTTTAGTTTAGGATAGAAATCACTCATGCATTATTGAAATCGATATTATCATTGTGACGTCTCGTCACGCGTCACCACAACACTACGAGATCGTTGTACTGGAAGAGTTGCAACGACATATCACTAGATGGCGCTGGCAATAAGAGTTAACAAACTTCATGGTAGAGAAGATAAAGCCAAGGCCGAACCGCAATAAATTATGAATTAAGTTTTAGTAGCGAAAAGGCCGGAAATGTTTCACACATCAAATTCAAAGTAATCGAGAGTGTTCTCCGGGATTGTAAGTGCTCAATTCTTTGCGGGTAAGCAGTAGTGCAGTGCAATGGTCCCGTCATCTGTTTACTGCAAGAATCGACATGACACACTCTGCAACTAACGTAATTTTAATTCCATTGAAGTGGGAATTCATGATTAACTTTTATGACTCATTGCGAGTGCTCAAACTTTATATAAGTAAGCTTGTTACCTATAAGGCTTCATTCTCACGATTCGAAGCCTAGCGAAGGTAGGTAAATTACCTACTCGACAAATCGGCAAAAAGTAGGTACCTAACTACTTCAGGCTTGTTCACATCCCAATCTAATATAGGTAGGTAGGTAACTACTTGCTAAGATAAATATCACGCGAGAAAGTAACGCAAGGCCGCTCACTTTATTGTTTCAAGTCGGGGAAGGAATACCAAACCACATTCTTATGCAATTCTCAACTGGTATTGAGTAGGTATCATCTACATAACACACACACTTAGGTATGAATAATTCTCTAGACGACGCATTATACATTACAAACATACTAATTATTATTATTACCGAGCTTTAGCTTGTGCCCGCGCCGCGACTTTGTACGCGTGAAATTCCACCCCGTCGCAACACTCGCAACACATCGGCTGCCCGCGCTATATTAGGTACTTCATTTTTGCTTAGCGTTCTTTCTTACTGTTTTCTTTTTGCTTGGCTTCGAAGAGTCCTAGCGTGATGTTATATTATTATTATTAGCCTGTGATGTTCCACTGCAGGGCAGTAGGCCTCCCTACTCTCTTTCCACTTCTCTCTGTTCAAAGCTGCTAAGGACCAGTTCTTGTTGAAGGAGTCTAGCTCAACCCGCCATCTCCGTCTGGGCCTGCCACGATGTCGTTTGCCATTAAGAGGGACCCATTGGGTCGTAAGTTTGGCCATGTGTCCAGCCCAGTTCAATTTTAGCGTGGCAGCTTTCCAAGTGACATCAGTTATCTTTGTAATGTAACGGATGGTCGTATATTCCTAACCCGGTCTGTTAGTTTGATACCCAGAATACTCCGTTCCATAGCCCTCCGGCAAACCTCGAGCGTGGACCTCTGCTGATTTGTCAAAGACCATGTTTGACCACCATATGTGAGGATGGGGAGTATGCACACGTCAATGAGTCTTCTCTTAAGGGGCATGGTAAGATCACCCTTCATTGGGTCTTTCATGACCCAATAGCTCCTCCAGGCATTTTCGGTGCGTCTTGCAACTTCTTTGTTTTGTCTTGCCTGGACAGAGACTATTTGGCCAAGATAGATACTCATCAACGTATTCAACTTCCCCACCCGCCACAGTGATCCTGCGATGCGTGCTGTTCGTCATCAACTTGATCTTTGACATATTCATCCGAAGTCCGACCTCTAGGCTTGCCGTGCCAAGATCGTCTTGCATCTGTGTCAACTCGGAGGCTGAAGACGAAAAGAGCACAATATCGTCGGCGAAACGGAGATTATATAACCGCTATGGCCCCTTTCCGTCCAGCCTGCTACCAGCTTTCGGAAGACTTCCTCCAGCACAGCTGTGAATAGTTTAGGAGACAGCAGGTCGCCTTGCTTAACTCCTTTCTCTATCTGGAAGGACGATGATGTTATAATATTTATTCATTTATTTTCCAACTTACATCTATCATTAATTAACCTATTGCGATAATGTACAGACTCCAGCACATCAAGCTACTACAATCTGTCAAAATTTAATAGATTTTCAAATTTATCGCTAAAGCATATGGTTAAAAAGTTGATTGGGAAAATTTTACAGTTTCTGGTAGCTTGATGTGCTCCAGCACTCTGTAAATAATTATCTAAACGCTTATCCTAACTTATTAGTTACTAACTCTACACACACACTGTCTGTCTGTGTCTGTCTACTATACATATATGTCTATAGTCTTCCTTAAGTATTGGGCTATAAATGCAAAAATAATTTTTCAAGGCCGGCCGTTCCAGAGATTAGCGCGTTCTAACAAACAAACTCTTCAGCTTTATTATTAGTAGCTACAGATACTAAATGGTTAAGTGACTCTGTCTATTACCTTTTCTCGCCTAAACGGAATTGGATAAAGTTTGGCACACGGATGTTTGATCATACCTGTCACTATAATTAAACGTTGTCACGTGTAGTAGGTATAGTATCGCCATTGCGATCAATTCCACTCGTTGGGCGCAATTAATGAAGATATTCAAGTGTTTGATAACCATCACCTTCACAACACTTGTTCCCTTCTTTTTGCTACCCAAAGTTGCGTCTTCACTCTTTAGGTACACGACTGCTCAAAAAATGTGTGTTATGTCTTAGCTGCGGGACACGTCAGCCGCATGAACAGTGACCGCTGGGCAACAGTCTCCACTCGGTGGGTGCCTGAGGATGGACGCCGAGGCCGGCCCAGCACGCGTCGCATGACGGCGTTTTGTCGACGGAAGAATAGACAAAATGACACATTGCCATGCTTAGACGCGTAGAATGCGTACAAATATTTTTACAATCTGTCATTTTGTCTCTTCTTCCGTTGACAAAACCCGTTTCTACGGCGCTCATGCTACGCGTGCAAGTACCGCAAGGGTTGGATCGAGCTAGCTCTAGAAAGTATGCATGGAAGGATTTGGAGCTGGCCTTTGCTCAGGTGGGATAATGCAGGCTAACTAAAAAAAACGGGTGGGGTCAGGCGATTTTCATTTTGATTTTCGTTCCTGGGGCCCCAGGAACGAAAATCAAAGTGAAAATCCAAGATGGCGGCTGCAAAATCTGCTCAATGGGAGAATCGACTTCAGAGCCCTCAAAAACCATAAAAACGACAGCCATGACGAAAAATTTAAAATTTCTTTCAACCACCCTCTTGGGTTTTCATTTTGCCCTCACTATCGGCTTCAGCACCCTTTTATTCCGTCTGGGAAGAACGGAGGATTATATCGGACTCCTACCGACTAAAACCCCACTGTTCCTTCTAGTAACATGAGTCGGGGGCCCGACAGGTATCTGGCCCACGATGCCTAGCGGACCCCATCACCAAGTGCGGCCGATCCCTCACCTCATTGAGCCTGACTGCCCGAGTGACGACACGATCCCAATTTCGCCGCCCAACCCAATTTTCCCAACAGGCCTCTTCTTATGGTGGTCGGAGATCGTTATTAAGCGCCCTTCGACGCCGATTGTCGGCGACGACGGTGGTTGAATGAGAGGTATGATCTCTCTCTCCACTGCCTCCTTTGCATGCATCCCTCCTCGCAAAAAGAGGCCACAGCATCCCACGCGTTTTCGCGTCCGACCATGGACTGATCTCGAACCACGGCCGGAAGTGAGAGACGGCCGGAAGCGTCGCGACGAGGGCACAGCGCTGTGAGACCCAAGCTGAGCACTCCTCCAGCGTATGTTGCGCCGTGTCCTCGTGGCAGTCCACACAGTGGTGACAAGCGGGCGGCCGCTTCCAATCTATGTGACCGTGTCCAGTAAGCCAAAAACTGAGGGCGCCATGCTGCCTCTCCAGCCATTCCAAATTTTCATTTTTTTTGTTGTAAGGCCTGTTATGGAGCCTTACAACAAAAAAATTGAAAATTTTGTCTGCTAATATGATACTTCGTTTTATTTTTCCTGTAATCTTTTTATAAACTTCTATCACATATTCACATAGAATAATTTCAGATTTTTGTCTTTGCAAACTTCGGAGATAAGGGAGGGGGGGGTGGTTTATTTTTACATTTTTCTTCAAAAGTCGGAAATATGCGTCCTACGTATATTTTTATTTTTTTCTTATTTGCAATATAATTGGGCAAACGTCATCTAAACCTATTCCAAATTTCAAGCTGATAGCTTTAGTAGTTCTTCAGATATCCAGCTCGGACAGACATACAGTCTTACCATAAGGGTTCCGTTTTACCGTTTTGGTACGGAACCCTAACTAAGGGGATTGTGTTGTGATGTGTGTGAGTTAGATATAGCTACGATAGCTTGTAAAATACAGTATAGAAACTACATATAATAATACCTATGCAATATAATTATAATATACCTACCACATACTTGTTATCGCTTTTTCTGACGATATACAAAAATCTCTCTATCTCTAATCTAAAAATCTCACTATCAGTACCTAGCAATGGGTTTTTTTGAATATTCAACAACATTCGTTAGGTTCAGCCGCACAGGTCGATCGATCAGGTTAAGCTACGCTTGCGGCGGTTGGTCTGTGGATGGGTGACCATCTTTCCATACCGTGACCCCTTCGTGCCTCGGAAAGCACGGCTGGCACGGTCCCGGCTGTCATTCGTGGATCTTTGACAGTCGTTACGGGTAGTCAGAAGAACGAATCCAGTAATTGGGTTGTGGAGGTCAGATAGGCAGTCGCTCCGTGTAAAATACTGGTATTCAGCTGAATCCGGTTAGACTGGAAGCCGACCCCAACATAGTTGGGAAAAGGCTAGGCAGATGATTCATTGCTTTATTTACGTTGTTGAGCAGACATATTTTTCGAACTTATGAAGCAATGGATTAACAATATCCTTCAAAATTAGGTATTCAGAGTGAGACTGAGTGTGTTACCTACGCAATTAGGGTGGTGAATAGGAAAAAACAATAATAATCTGCAATATCAAATCTAGTGAAACGGAACCGAAGATGTCTAGTGCTCCCAAGCGAGCATGAGTATCAGCAGTGCGATTCTGTAACCATCTCACCGTGAAAACTTAGGTGAAGTGAGCTGTCAATAGTGTCAATTCCTAGCAAAAACAAACTCACATCACCTAAGTTTTCACGGTGAGATTTTTACAGAATCGACCGACTGCTCCTGGATTGGATTCTCAGGTCGGGCAGTGTTATTGGGTTTTTCGGTCAAGGATTACTCAGTGCAGCCCGGAGCCTGGATTTGTGCCTGGTTGAAGACAATAGGCTCGCCCCCTAGGCCCTAATAACTGGCGAAATGTGGGTGTATACCACAGATATATATCTGTGGTGTATACCTACTATAGGCACACCTGCCTAGCTCTTTGGAGATCACAGGCGTGATGTTATTTTTTGATACCTACTGTTTTCAATTCCAACATTTTTTTATCTCGTGGATTAGGTATGATAAAATAACGAACGTACGTATTAACGAATTTCTTAATCAACTACAAAGATTAAAAGAAAACAAACCATCAGAATGTATTGCAAACGACCTCAGAAAACGCAGTGGAAATGCCAATGTCCTCAGGGTCAAATCTTTCTTGGTCGCACTGAGTAGGAAGAGCTTTACACCGCATTATATTGTAGTCTTTGGAAGAGATTTTGGCATCGACTGTCGGATGATGGATAAATGATGATGACAGAAAGGAAAGGAGGGATAGGATGCATTTTCACCACTGACCTCTATAATACAAGTACTTATAGAGGTCAGTGATTTTCACTAAATCACTGACAAGCTTGGAAAACTATTAATCCTCCTTTGTATTTAGTAGAAGACAAAGTCTTACTTTGTCTTCTACTAAATACAAAGGAGGATTAAGATATACGAAAGGCAATTTACATTTTGCACCTCTGAGTGCCTCCGGATAGGGTTTTTATGTTTTAACTCTCATGAATCATCATAATATTATAAAGTCCCATATCAATGAAAATACACAAACAAGTCCTATTCAATTAAAACAAAAAAATATTAAACTTTAACAAACTCAACAGCAATAATAACAAATAGGTATATCAATTAATTGTTGATATTATATATTTATTAAACATAGAATAGGTACAATAATGTAGGCTAATGATTAATAATCAAACTCGTTCTATCTATTTGGTATAAACAAAGCGAATAACTCGTCCATGTACAGACGAGAGCACGTCAAGCTACTGCAATCGGTCAGCTTTCTTTAATAAATTTTCAACTTTATTACTGAAACATAAGGTTCAAAGTTGATTGGGAAAATTTGTCAGTTTCGGGTAGCTTGATGTGCTGGCGTCTGTACCTACCGATCCGACGCCGTATATTAGGTAAACAGTTTAATTTATGCAACATGATACCGTACGTACCGACATACGTACCTACCTATCGTGTTGCGTTTTGCGCTATATGCAGTTGGTACCTACTGTTGGTAGCCTATAAGTCGAGGTTATTATCATACTTCACAATCCATTGATCCCTCCTTGTATAGCCGATTATTAAACTGTTAATGTACATACGTGGATACTCCGCCAACATTGGCAGAAGCCCAACCCAGTAAAATGATGACCTCAACAAAGATGCATGTCATAATATATTAGGTACCTATCAACTAAGACGCTATTTACAGCTGCAGAGATTACCGGATAAATAAGTAAGGTCGATATAAAATTAGCGTTCAGTAAAATGCCGTTTATCTCCGCTTTTTAACCGACTTGTAAAAAAGGAGGAGGTTTCTCAATTCGACCGTATATATGTTTTTTTTTTTTTCTTTTATGTGTGTTCGCGGATAACTTCGTCGTTTATGAACCGATTTTGATTATTATTTTTTTGTTGGAAAGGAGATATGCCAAGGGTGGTCCCATGATAAGGAAACCAGGATCTGATGATGGCATCCCAGTGAAATCGAGGGGAACATTCGAAAATCGTAGGAGCGACTAGTGCGTTTGTTATTTTTTTCATTAAGTATTTTAAACCACTACAATTTAATGAAGGTCTGGAGTCGATCTGATGATGGAGCCGAAAGACAGTCGAGGGGACTCCTCAACGATTTACAGCAGTTACCTTGTGTTTGGGCTTGATTAATTTGTATTGATGTGAACTTTACACCTAGATAGGTTGTGACTGTCATTAAGGGTCTGATGATGAAGACGAAGGACAGTTAAGGGAACTACTCAACAGTTTACAGTAGCTACCTTGTGTATGTTCACCGATTACTCGAAGACGGCTGGACCGATTCCAAAAGTTCTTTTTTTATTTGAAAGGGTATACTCTCGGGTGGTCTCATCATCATCAAGTTGGAATCTCATGAGAGGATCCCATGGAAATCGAGGGAAACCCTCAAATTTTATAGGCAAACCTATAGCGATTTGGGTATTTTTTAAAGTAACTTGAGCATTTGCTCTCGGAAATCATCATTTGGTAAAGTGGAGTTGATAATGAAGACCACAGATGGCCATCGGAACAACTCAATGACAAATATTTCACGGGTTGCGATTCGATTACTTTAATATGGTTGCTAAGCAATTTATGCTCGTCACAATGCGTATGATGAGTGATTGTTGAGGAGTTCTCCTGGTTCTTACCGGTCTTCATTATCAACTCCACTTTACCAAATGATGATTTCCGAGAGCAAATGCTCAAGTTACTTTAAAAAATACCCAAATCGCTATAGGTTTGCCTATAAAATTTGAGGGTTTCCCTCGATTTCCATGGGATCCTCTCATGAGATTCCAACTTGATGATGATGAGACCACCCGAGAGTATACCCTTTCAAATAAAAAAAGAACTTTTGGAATCGGTCCAGCCGTCTTCGAGTAATCGGTGAACATACACAAGGTAGCTACTGTAAACTGTTGAGTAGTTCCCTTAACTGTCCTTCGTCTTCATCATCAGACCCTTAATGACAGTCACAACCTATCTAGGTGTAAAGTTCACATCAATACAAATTAATCAAGCCCAAACACAAGGTAACTGCTGTAAATCGTTGAGGAGTCCCCTCGACTGTCTTTCGGCTCCATCATCAGATCGACTCCAGACCTTCATTAAATTGTAGTGGTTTAAAATACTTAATGAAAAAAATAACAAACGCACTAGTCGCTCCTACGATTTTCGAATGTTCCCCTCGGTTTCACTGGGATGCCATCATCAGATCCTGGTTTCCTTATCATGGGACCACCCTTGGCATATCTCCTTTCCAACAAAAAAATAATAATCAAAATCGGTTCATAAACGACGAAGTTATCCGCGAACACACATAAAAGAAAAAAAAAAAAACATATACGGTCGAATTGAGAAACCTCCTCCTTTTTTAGAAGTCGGTTAAAAAGCGGAGATAAACGGCATTTTACTGAACGCTAATTTTATATCGACCTTACTTATTTATCCGGTAATCTCTGCAGCTGTAAATAGCGTCTTAGTTGATAGGTACCTAATATATTATGACATGCATCTTTGTTGAGGTCATCATTTTACTGGGTTGGGCTTCTGCCAATGTTGGCGGAGTATCCACGTATGTACATTAACAGTTTAATAATCGGCTATACAAGGAGGGATCAATGGATTGTGAAGTATGATAATAACCTCGACTTATAGGCTACCAACAGTAGGTACCAACTGCATATAGCGCAAAACGCAACACGATAGGTAGGTACGTATGTCGGTACGTACGGTATCATGTTGCATAAATTAAACTGTTTACCTAATATACGGCGTCGGATCGGTAGGTACAGACGCCAGCACATCAAGCTACCCGAAACTGACAAATTTTCCCAATCAACTTTGAACCTTATGTTTCAGTAATAAAGTTGAAAATTTATTAAAGAAAGCTGACCGATTGCAGTAGCTTGACGTGCTCTCGTCTGTACATGGACGAGTTATTCGCTTTGTTTATACCAAATAGATAGAACGAGTTTGATTATTAATCATTAGCCTACATTATTGTACCTATTCTATGTTTAATAAATATATAATATCAACAATTAATTGATATACCTATTTGTTATTATTGCTGTTGAGTTTGTTAAAGTTTAATATTTTTTTGTTTTAATTGAATAGGACTTGTTTGTGTATTTTCATTGATATGGGACTTTATAATATTATGATGATTCATGAGAGTTAAAACATAAAAACCCTATCCGGAGGCACTCAGAGGTGCAAAATGTAAATTGCCTTTCGTATATCTTAATCCTCCTTTGTATTTAGTAGAAGACAAAGTCTTACTTTGTCTTCTACTAAATACAAAGGAGGATTAATAGTTTTCCAAGCTTGTCAGTGATTTAGTGAAAATCACTGACCTCTATAAGTACTTGTATTATAGAGGTCAGTGGTGAAAATGCATCCTATCCCTCCTTTCCTTTCTGTCATCATCATTTATCCATCATCCGACAGTCGATGCCAAAATCTCTTCCAAAGACTACAATATAATGCGGTGTAAAGCTCTTCCTACTCAGTGCGACCAAGAAAGATTTGACCCTGAGGACATTGGCATTTCCACTGCGTTTTCTGAGGTCGTTTGCAATACATTCTGATGGTTTGTTTTCTTTTAATCTTTGTAGTTGATTAAGAAATTCGTTAATACGTACGTTCGTTATTTTATCATACCTAATCCACGAGATAAAAAAATGTTGGAATTGAAAACAGTAGGTATCAAAAAATAACATCACGCCTGTGATCTCCAAAGAGCTAGGCAGGTGTGCCTATAGTAGGTACTAGCTTCCGCCCGCGACTCCGTCCGCGCGGATGTCGGTCTTCGCGTAGATGGTTTATTTCTCCATTTTGAGTAACTCTGACAATGACATCTTATAAATATCTATTGGACCCAAATACGGCTAAGCCTATAATAATTAAGGAGATCCCTCTATTGAGCTACTGCTGTTGAGCTCGCGTTCTGTAGTAAGTATTTTTTTCATAGTAATTCCGACCTTGATAAGTAGCATGTAGCAGTAAATTACTGACAATGACGAAAAGTTTGCAATAATAAAAAAGTGATCGTGACAATGCGACAGAAAGTTAATTGAGAGCTTCAGCATACACAACATTGTTAGTGAGCTCGTCCGGAATATGAACATGAAGATTTCTTGGACTGCTCACATGGGAAAGAGCTACGTAAAGTTGCCCGTGTGAAAAACAACTCGCGGTAAGATCTACGCCAGCAACTCCTAGGATCTGACCTTGAGCCTTATTTATTGTCATGGCGTAACACAAAGCTACAGGAAACTGTATTCTCTTAAATTGAAATGGAAAATTATCCACTACGGGTAATGCAACGTGTGTTCTACAGAACAACGTCTATGAATAAAACCGAAAAATAAGATTTTTTTTTCTACGTATTTTTCCAGGATAAAAAGTATCCTATTTTATGCCCAGGATAATAAGGTATAATTATACCATGTTTCATCGAAATCGAACCGTTAGTTTTCACGTGATGCCTGCATATACAGACAGACAGACAGACAGACAGACAGACAGACAGACAAAAAATTTTTTAATCACATAATTATTTGGGTTTGGTATCGATCCAGCAACACCCCCCGCTATTTATTTTTTCAATATTTTCAATGTACAGAATTGACCCTTCTACAGATTTATTATATGTATAGATACACCACAGATATATATCTGTGGTATACACCCACATTTCGCCAGTTATTAGGGCCTAGGGGGCGAGCCTATTGTCTTCAACCAGGCACAAATCCAGGCTCCGGGCTGCACTGAGTAATCCTTGACCGAAAAACCCAATAACACTGCCCGACCTGAGAATCCAATCCAGGAGCAGTCGGTCGATTCTGTAAAAATCTCACCGTGAAAACTTAGGTGATGTGAGTTTGTTTTTGCTAGGAATTGACACTATTGACAGCTCACTTCACCTAAGTTTTCACGGTGAGATGGTTACAGAATCGCACTGCTGATACTCATGCTCGCTTGGGAGCACTAGACATCTTCGGTTCCGTTTCACTAGATTTGATATTGCAGATTATTATTGTTTTTTCCTATTCACCACCCTAATTGCGTAGGTAACACACTCAGTCTCACTCTGAATACCTAATTTTGAAGGATATTGTTAATCCATTGCTTCATAAGTTCGAAAAATATGTCTGCTCAACAACGTAAATAAAGCAATGAATCATCTGCCTAGCCTTTTCCCAACTATGTTGGGGTCGGCTTCCAGTCTAACCGGATTCAGCTGAATACCAGTATTTTACACGGAGCGACTGCCTATCTGACCTCCACAACCCAATTACTGGATTCGTTCTTCTGACTACCCGTAACGACTGTCAAAGATCCACGAATGACAGCCGGGACCGTGCCAGCCGTGCTTTCCGAGGCACGAAGGGGTCACGGTATGGAAAGATGGTCACCCATCCACAGACCAACCGCCGCAAGCGTAGCTTAACCTGATCGATCGACCTGTGCGGCTGAACCTAACGAATGTTGTTGAATATTCAAAAAAACCCATTGCTAGGTACTGATAGTGAGATTTTTAGATTAGAGATAGAGAGATTTTTGTATATCGTCAGAAAAAGCGATAACAAGTATGTGGTAGGTATATTATAATTATATTGCATAGGTATTATTATATGTAGTTTCTATACTGTATTTTACAAGCTATCGTAGCTATATCTAACTCACACACATCACAACACAATCCCCTTAGTTAGGGTTCCGTACCAAAACGGGAAAACGGAACCCTTATGGTAAGACTGTATGTCTGTCCGAGCTGGATATCTGAAGAACTACTAAAGCTATCAGCTTGAAATTTGGAATAGGTTTAGATGACGTTTGCCCAATTATATTGCAAATAAGAAAAAAATAAAAATATACGTAGGACGCATATTTCCGACTTTTGAAGAAAAATGTAAAAATAAACCACCCCCCCCTCCCTTATCTCCGAAGTTTGCAAAGACAAAAATCTGAAATTATTCTATGTGAATATGTGATAGAAGTTTATAAAAAGATTACAGGAAAAATAAAACGAAGTATCATATTAGCAGACAAAATTTTCAATTTTTTTGTTGTAAGGCTCCATAACAGGCCTTACAACAAAAAAAATGAAAATTTGGAATGGCTGGAGAGGCAGCATGGCGCCCTCAGTTTTTGGCTTACTGGACACGGTCACATAGATTGGAAGCGGCCGCCCGCTTGTCACCACTGTGTGGACTGCCACGAGGACACGGCGCAACATACGCTGGAGGAGTGCTCAGCTTGGGTCTCACAGCGCTGTGCCCTCGTCGCGACGCTTCCGGCCGTCTCTCACTTCCGGCCGTGGTTCGAGATCAGTCCATGGTCGGACGCGAAAACGCGTGGGATGCTGTGGCCTCTTTTTGCGAGGAGGGATGCATGCAAAGGAGGCAGTGGAGAGAGAGATCATACCTCTCATTCAACCACCGTCGTCGCCGACAATCGGCGTCGAAGGGCGCTTAATAACGATCTCCGACCACCATAAGAAGAGGCCTCTGATGATGAAGACGAAGGACAGTTAAGGGAACTACTCAACAGTTTACAGTAGCTACCTTGTGTATGTTCACCGATTACTCGAAGACGGCTGGACCGATTCCAAAAGTTCTTTTTTTATTTGAAAGGGTATACTCTCGGGTGGTCTCATCATCATCAAGTTGGAATCTCATGAGAGGATCCCATGGAAATCGAGGGAAACCCTCAAATTTTATAGGCAAACCTATAGCGATTTGGGTATTTTTTAAAGTAACTTGAGCATTTGCTCTCGGAAATCATCATTTGGTAAAGTGGAGTTGATAATGAAGACCACAGATGGCCATCGGAACAACTCAATGACAAATATTTCACGGGTTGCGATTCGATTACTTTAATATGGTTGCTAAGCAATTTATGCTCGTCACAATGCGTATGATGAGTGATTGTTGAGGAGTTCTCCTGGTTCTTACCGGGAGAACTCCTCGACAATTAACGTCCCAGGATCGGGAAAAGCAATATTTTGTAAAAGGTGATGAACAGTTGGCATTAGGCTATTGTAACTTAGATAAATTACAAAGTGACCCACTAAAAAGTGAAAAATAAAAACATTTTTACAAAAAAAAAAACAACCGACTTCCAAAAAAAACACTACAAATTGAAAAATAACTTTAATTTCGGAAGTCGGTGTCAATAAACGAAAACGCGGAACCAAAGACACCGACTTCCGAAATTAAAGTTATTTTTCAATTTGTAGTGTTTTTTTGGAAGTCGGTTGTTTTTTTTTTGTAAAAATGTTTTGTGAACTTCATTATCATGTAAACACGCAAACATCTCGCATATTAAACGTGAGTTTCATTTCTGTTGCACTGGGGAATTCTTCAAACGCTGAAATTACCTATGTAGTTTCGAATTAAAAGCGAACAAAATTTAGTTTCATTGTTTCACAAACAAATTATATAATGCATAGGTACCTATTATGGTGCAACGTGGTGGAGGAAATGCTACTTTGTTGTCTATGTGGACATTGATCTTTTGGAGCCAATGAACTGACTTAGATAACGAGAGTCTGTCTAGCCGTGTTGAGTCTTCTTGGCTTTGAGGCTTTCAAAATTTTAAAAGTCCGTCTACGTCTACCGAAATAACCTTGTTTAGCGGATATTTAGGAATATGAATTAACTAGGTACTAAAGAAAAAACTAATTTAAAAAGCAGGTACAGAGTGGGATCTTTAAAAGAGTAGGATGTTTGAGTAAGTATTGATGAATCGCAACTGACGGTTTTTATTAATGTGGAGTTGTGGACTGAAAATAGAGCCCAAACCGAAGTCTAATTGCATTATTGCACACTACAATTATACAGGGTTATTGGTAAAACATTAACAACCTCTTTATAGGTCATAGTACTCATCATTATGAACAACTTTTACTATGGGACCAAACCTGAAATAGTGAAAAAAAACTGTTGTTCCCTACATTTTGACGAGTTATACGAACATAAATGTAGGGAACAGCAGATTTTTCTTTCGCGATTTCAGATTTGGTCCACTAGTAAAAGTTGTTCATAATGATGAGTACAATGACCTCTTAAGAGGTTGCTAATGTTATACCAGTATCCCTTTAAAGAAGCAAGGAAAGTAAAGATAAATTTGTAGCCTGACTGTCTGACTGCCTGACGCACTGCGAATAGGTAAGGTAGGTGCCTGTCGATCAGTGTCGATGTATGGACGAATGACCTCACACTGGATACTTCCACACCATAGAAATGTAAAGTTCCACACCAATGGCGATGGCGCTTCTGATAACATCTGTTTATGGGTCGCGCATTATCGGAACACCAGAATATGCGATAGTGTAAATAACATTAATTTAGCCTGTCGCGTCGGCCAACAGGAAATCTATTTTTGTCAGCTCTTATCTCTATATTTCGATTAATTTTTTTCATTAGCGATTCTTACCTGTCGTTTATTCCTATATAGTTGGTGAATGGATTAAGGGGGAAGCGCCATGGTAGCCCGCAAAATTCAAATTCTCTAACGTTTTAATTTGCAAGTTACAATCATGTTGAAGAAAATATGATTCGCGACCGTAAGGCCGCGCTCACTTTGGATACGTTTTCGTACGAATTCCATTCGTGCAGAAACGTACGAACACGCACGAACATTCCCGACCTTCTGAGTACTATGTAAGCGCTCACACTGCGCGCGAGTTAGTCGTACGTATACGTACGTGCAAGTCCGACGTCCGAAATCAATCCGAACTTGTTGGGATTTTATTACACGTTCGTGCGTTCATCATCAATAATGGATGTAGAAAAGTTAATAATTAATCGTTCTTCAGGTGATATTGTGTGGCGAAAGTTGCTGTATTTAGTCAGGTTAGGTCGTATTGCATTAAGAATGTGCTCAAAAGTATCTCTCCCCATGCGTGTATAACCATAAAACAGTCTGGGATCATTATACAAATCTTCCATAATGTGATGAAATTCACCGAATTCATCTCTTTTTTTAAATATTTCGCGCACCCATTCGGTTCTACGATAACGACGACGGCGTCGCAATCTACGGTTTAGATGATGATTATCCAAAAGAAAAAGATTATTCATCGCAGCAAAGATGACTTCACGTATGCGCTAACACCGGTACTCCGTCTATTTGACGGAGAAAAACGTATTCAGTGTGCGCACTCAATTCGTACGAACAGTGTTCATACGTTTACGTACCATGTAATTCGCATCCAAAGTGAGCGCGGCCTAACAAATACCTATGTATTTACAGAATTATAAAAGGCTTAGGTTTAAGCAATCACCAGATATAAAGAAATATAACGCCCAAAAAATCGTAAGTACTTGCCAGAATTTAATCCGCATTTTAATATGAAATTATCACCAATAAACGTAAAGTCTGATATCCTAAAAAAGGCAAGTATCTTCAGGATAATCGCTGCGAGCTACCCTAAGGCTAAGAACTCACGGAGCGATTTTCGCCCGCAACCGCCGCGGTCGTGGATCTGCGGTTTTATTTCAAAACTCACGAGACCGGTTATTCGCGCGGTTACGCGGCCGCCGCGGTTGCGATCATCGCCCGCAAACGTGGCGGGCGATGATCGCAAGATTGCAAGACGGGCGGTTAACGATCAGTTGAGGTCCAGACCCCCATGGACACACACCAGAAACGAGCCGTTGCGTTACACTTACTTCACAGAAGAATTAAAAAAAGAAGGCCCAAAAGGTTCTGGGTGCATCCACTGATTAAGGACAGAGATCCCGCCCGCCAACCGATCGCAAAGCGCGCGGGCGCCACCCGCCGAGGCTGCGGGTAACCGCGGCCCGCGCGATTCTACTAGTTGCCCGCCGGTACAGCGGGAGCCGCATACAACCGCGTACACCGCGGGCGTAAAACGCGTCGTGAAATGTGCTTTAATTTTTTATATAAATATTTGCATTCTACAGAAGCTGCGGGCCCGCAACCGCAGCGGACGCGGGTGAAAATCGCTCCGTGAGTTCTTAGCCAAAAAGGTCACGCATGCACCAAATATGTACCTACTCGAATTTAATTTAAAAATTTCATCCAAATATGTTACACAATTTTATCCTAATAAAGTAAATTAATATACAAAAATCATTGTTTACCCAAAATATATAAATGAAGTTCTAAAGGTTCACCGATTCTACCGTAAAATGTTTACTAAAGGCTGAGCTTCTTAGAGCTTTCAATAAAATAACGGCCACAAAAAAATAGTAGATTATGCACCGAGGGGCTAAAGTTGTGTCTTATGTCACGGGCGTCATATTGAATCTCGAGCGCAATGAAGGATTCGGGTTTAACTCCTGAGCGCAGCGAGGGTGTTAAGAGTTTAACTCACGAGCGAAGCGAGGGAGTTAATACAAGAATCCTGAATGCAGCGAGGGATTCAAGCTAGCCCAAGGCAAAGACACCTTTAGCCCAGAGGAGGATACTCTACTTTTTACACCTACTGTGAGAAAATAATAGCCATAGTACGAAAATTCGCGCCTTTATTGCGTCTACCAATAAGTAGCCAAGACACGATCAATTCGATTTTCAAAAAAAAAAGTCGTTTCTACGGTTTTGTCGTGTGTGTCTATTGATATCACTCTCATGGAAGTGGCGTTTGTGTAAACTAAGCTTTATACAGGGCTGGTAGAATGGTTTTGGATGATTGGCTGTATGCATTTTGAATTTAGAACGTCATTGGAGACGCTCGTGAAAATAGAGTATTTTTGATAAAATGTGATAAATCGACTGTAGTATAGATAGGTTTTATTATTTATTCACAAAATCCACAGGAATCTTAGCGCAGTTTACTTAAAATAAATTAACTAATGTTACAGCCAATTACTATTATTACGGTATTACGGCGCGGTACGGTATTTGTTATTATTAATGCCGGTTTTAATGTTATTCCATTCCTTTTTAAAAATGCTTCGTAGTTATCTAATTATTCTTACAATATTAGATATTTCTTCGAAAACATGGCAACGATATGAAGAAGCAGTCGTTATGATTTTGTAGGAAATCGAGAATATCATCCACGCGTAGTAAGGGTTTCGAGAATAGCTTTCCTCTTTCTGGCACAAAAGGGTGTTTGTTAGTACTAGTGATGGATTAATTAGCATTAGCATTCATTATTAGCATGCGAATGCTTATTTAGCATTTAGCAAATGAAATGTAGTTGCGAAATTCTGTGAAGTGCGAAGTGATTTCATCGCTTCGTATTTCGTTCATACTATTGATGCACGATAATGCCGCGGCACTCAGCGAGACAGCGCCACAGCGGCAGCGTGCGCTCTTCGTCGCACCCACGGGAATACTAATCTATCTGTTTCACGTGACCCTGACTTTTAGCAGGTGCATTTGATGCGAAGAATATGGTTAAGCAATTATTATCTTATTATCTTTGATTTGTTCGCACTTAGGGTCGTATATTGTATGAATGCGTGTGATCGTTTAATTCGTTAAAATTATCAGCAGAGTGATGCGAAGAAAGGGATTAGGCAAATTATTACCTTATAATCTTTGATTTGCTCGTATTTAAGGTCGTAAATTGAATAATAATTTGTGTGACACGTGTGTGGCGCGCGTCGTATTGTAATTTATTGTGTCAAAGTTCAGTACGTTTTGGCAAGTGATAGTGAGTGAGAGCCAGTCCTAAGCCTGGATAAAGTATGAAGGAAAGTTCACAAAATCTTAAACAACAAAAGGTTTTAAATTGTCAAATATTTTTAATTATAATAATATGATCAATATCATAATCACAACACAATGCAAGTGTACTAGCAGAAATAAAACGTTATCGGCGAGCAAACTAAACGCACGCTTCATAAGGCGAACGCGCTCTTTAATAATTCGTATAATAACAAAATTCATATAATTACTTATTGTCAATTATCGTTATATTAGCAAATAGCATAGCAATAGCAATTAACATGCTAAGACTCGAGAATTCGCATGCTAATGAAATTTATGCGAAATCGCATTAATTACCATCACTAGTTAGTACTATACTGCCAATTTAGCTGAGCATGTGAGATTCCAAATTCAAATCACATTATTGACCAGCGGGTCATAATGAAATCCAGTACAACATTATTGACCGGCTGTGCCCCCGGCCACTAATGACTCACTTTAGGTTAAGGTTGCTTGACATATAATTTGACATTTTCGAGCAGGTGGTGTGAAAAATATTTTATAAACCACATGTTTTATTTCTACATACAAATAAACTTAAAACTTAATAAGGCATAAAGGCAGTCCTTAGTGTAATTTTAAAATTTTAATGAAGAGTGGATCTTCAAAAAACTAAATCTTAGTGATAAATGAGTCTTCAAACAACCAACATTAAAACAGTCATTTGTATACCTAGTCATAATTATTTTAAAATAATTATTAGTCTTAAATATCTTAAAATATACCTAGTCATAATTATTTTAAAATAAATAATAAAGAATCAGTCTTCAAATAACGACGGGTGGGAGGGGTGGGAATGAAGCCGCGAGACTCAACTAATTTGCCATCAATATAATATACTTGGTTATTTGCATACATTTTATGGCAAACGTAGTGATATATTTGGGTAGTAATGCCACAAAACTTTGGTAGTTAAAATTTGGTGCACGTGTGGCCTTTTTGGGTTATGAAAAGTTTATGTAGTGCAGGCATGACTTAAATAGCCCGAAATATTTTGGTACAGGTTTCATTTATTTGTGGGTAACGATTGTTTTTTTTTGGTGGTCATTCAATTTCATCCCATTATAAAATCATTAGAATCATCAATAGTAGGTAACTCTCTAAGTTAGAATTGACCTCAAATGTCATGATTTCATGAAATACTAGTCATTCAATCAGGTAGTATGAACTTAGAAGGGTTGTAAATTCTGTAAATACATGTTTGTTACAGTCGCAAAGCGTATTTTGATACTGACCTGCAAATTGCAAAAAACGAGAGAATAATTGAATTTCGCGCTATTAGAAAATAGATTTCTAAAGAACTAGGTAAGCTATGTTTACCTAGGTAGACCGAATCGATCAAATCAATGCCTTGGCTAAACGCGTATTGGCTAGCCATTAATTTGGTTAGGCTATAAAAAAGTGAAGTCGACACTACATTTTTGCTGGTCGTTGATTCGTACACCGAAGGTCGGTGCCTGATTAGGTACCTAAGACGTAGGCAGAAGCGATCTGAAACGTCATCCGCTCTCAGACTATTTTCGAGACAGAACTCGATAAATGATTACGTGTCGGCACAAAGAGAGCTAAGTTTGATCAACTGTTATGATAAGTAGGTAGTTAATTCGTTTTGGGGCAAGTGAGGAAACGTGACTCGATCATTACGATAACGATTGCTATCAATTCATGAACTTGATAATATTATAATTATAATATTATCAAGTCTGACTGTCCGATAAGAAGGCTGACTAAAAGACAAAAAGCTCAAGAATAGTTTTAGATGTCGCATGTCACTTGCCCAACTATTTTGCAATTAAGAATTTTTTTTTTTTTTTGCAACAGATAGGTACTGAAAGGGGACTGAAAAATGTGAAGTTAAGCGACTAGGGCATGTGGGGTATCATATGAAAGAGCGCAGTTTGCAGATTCTCAAACATTTTTTCTTTTTTTATAGGCCGCACAGTTTTCGAATATGATGAAAAATTAAAAAAAAATACCAATCCCCCTATTCCCTTTCTTCGAAGTTTGCATAGAGAAATAAGGCCTTGCCGATGAAAATTTAAAAACATATTATTATGATGGTACGGAACCCTCGGTGCGCGAGTCCGACTCGCTCTTGTTTATTGAGACATTACACTAATATAGGGCTGCCATCCGTCCGGGTTTCCCCGGATTTGTCCTAGTTTGGTGGGCGTCCGGGGAGCGTCCGGGCGGGGTCCTGAAAAGTGTCCGGGTCAAAACCGGACACTTTCTGTGTTAGGGGAAATCCGATTTTGAATGATTTGCAATAAATGAAAGCATAAATCATAGTTAAACATTAGCCGCGCGGCAAATGTGAGCGCTCGTGACAATTCATGATTTGCTTTTGATTTACTTTTTTTTTAAATTTTCATTGATTCCAAAAAGAAGAGTGTTCCTAATTATTTTTGTTACCAGAGTATCAATCACATAGAGAAGATTGTATAATTGATTAATAAATGAAGCGTTTCATTTGTATTGTTGAGGTTTAAATTGATATTCTATAAATATGACAAAAAATATGATAATCTACGATGTTTTTATTTTATTGTAGTTTTTTTTTTCGAGGGAGTCCGGGGTTTTTTTTTATTTCACCGAAATGTCCGGGGTTTTTGAAGTTTTTATCCGGGGTCACTAAATTAGGTGATGGCAGCCCTACACTAATATCAAGTTCAATAACTCGCCTTTGTTGGCTAGCTCTACCAGACTGCCACAACACAAATATTCCGATTTGTTCACTCTAAATCTAAAATTCACCAAAGGTTAAACGACATCTGAGACAGTTCCAGCTGCCTGGTAGGCCCTTAGATGATGAAATGGAAGATATGTAGGTATTTCTACCGTGTCCCTTCCCCGTGTCCACATAAATACCTATGAAAAACGAACAAGAACAAGTTCTGTGTTAAAACCATTGAGTAAAAACTTGTCTTTTATCAAATGTCATTCCAACTATGCATTATGCAATTGAGTTTCATGGGAATATCTGGCATGGCGAAGATGTATTTCAATTTTTGATGCTTTACCCTGGCAGTTTATAAAGGCAAGCTGAGTACAATCTTGGTAGATGACGTACCTGAATTAACATCGATTATTGATAAGAAAGAAAAACAAACGCCTTAGGAGTTGATGATGTAATATTTATTGTTTTATCGGTTCGTATATTTTAGCTACCTAAAGTAGACTTGGTGATACGGAACGTATGTGGCCAGTTCAGAAAAATATTAAGTAAGCTCAAAAGTGGGTATAACTGGGTTATTATACATAATATGTTTATAAAGGGTCACGAGTTCACGACCTCGCAGATCGATACTGCCATGTCGGACTATCCCTAAAGCCATTAGTCACTGAATACACTTCTTTTTTCAGTCAAAGCTTTCTAGGTGTGGAATAAGTATCTACTTATTACTTAAAAACTGCTTTATTTTGATCTAATCTATCTATATTATTGGATTTGGCAGGTTTCTTTAATAGCAACGCCATTAGATGATTGGGTACCTACATGTATCTCGTCAGTACGTGATCAGTACCTGTCCTACCTAAGTGAATATCGCCAGAAAAAATCGCCAATTATAAATAATCTCCTCTTTTGTTTTCTACATGACGTCACTCAGGAAGCCATATTGCCTTACGGATGAATCATCACTCGCCCTTGTAAAATAAACTCATGACATTTAACGACGCGGCTGATATAAGAATAGATTCGTCTAATTCTCACAGTAATGTGAAAACAGTAGCAGGTTCATAGTTCACAGCTAAATAGCACATAACAAGCTAAGCCAGACACACTGATTTGTTCTCAAGAAAATAGGCAAGAAAAATAAAGATATTCACACGGTCAACAAACCAAGCGACAAGTGTACAAATAGAATTATGAACTTTACTACGCACTGTCCCAAATATTCCGCTCAAATGTCTTAAGGAATTTGGATCATTTACAGCGTGACTAATGTCGCAGCATCGTTATAAACGAACCGTTAATGACAGTCGCAAGGCTTCAATACAGCCAATTAGTATGTGTAATGTGTTCACGTGCACTTGGTATGAGTAGCCCTGTTTTGATTCAAACGTGTCTGTCTGTCACGCACAATTACAATCATGCGCCATTCATGGACTACATCGGACACTTGTCTGATAAAAAATCGATTTAGCTTTTGTGCCAACTGCCGTAGCAGCTAATTCCTTCGTCTACTAAATTAAATAGCCTAAATTCTAAAAAAATATCAGAAGTTAGAACAATAATATACATGGACGAGATATTGCGTCTGACGCTGGGACCGGTTACACTTTAATACTGAGTTGCATTTATTCATGAGCTGCCAATTACCTACATCTCATCGAAGGTAAACTGTAGAAACTACCTAGTAGGTAAGGGAAAATTGCAGCTAATAATGCTAAAACACGTGCGAATGGGAAAATACATAACCATTTAGATAATTATTTCAATAAACGCCTAAGAACAAGATCTGTCCAAGAAACCTTGACACACCGAATGTGTTTCAGTCAACATCATATCGCATTACGGACTGGTGCTCAGTCTTGGTAGACTACGATCCAGTTGCTATTTCAAAATCAGTGTAATAAACTCGTACTTCTTCATTAGGTACTGCTTTTTAATGCGCGTGTATTAGAAGTGAACTAGCGCAAGCAACACACGAAATGAATGCACAAGTCGAAGGTAATTTAAGTAATTTCCATGGCGTTAATATGAATTTCCCAAGTGTGGAAATAAAGTTTTTCTTGGCACGAATCTTTACGGTCGTGAACTTTCGGGTGTCAGCGTCCAAGGACTTTTAAAATGTTAGTCAACATTTACACGAAACAGTGAAACTATAGCAAACAAAAGCTGACTATTCGTTTTGTAAATACTGGCATTTAGCTGTGTTCACTATCAGAATAAGAACCAAAGGACGTCAGCAAGAAGTCCAATTAAATAAGCCCTCATTAACGCGCCTGTTTGGAAAATCGAACTTATTGTAGTTTTATAACCAAGGAAATGGTATTGGAAACAATTCCTATTAAACAATACAATAACTCTTGAGATTGGAGATTGCATGCTTATTCTTATACGCATACTCAAGAGTCACCTAGTTACGGTACTACGACGTACGGCATTTCATAAAACTTTCAAGCCCTTGTTTTTCTAAATTAATGAACCGATTTTAATGAAACTTCATACGCATAAGCAGGATACAAAGGTCTAAAAAGTTAACTTCATACGCATAAGCAGGATACAAAGGTCTAAAAAGTTAGTTAAGAAAATTTTCGAAAAATAGTGTTACAGCCAAATTAGACCGATTTTAAATTTTCTTAGAAACAGAGATTTCCAGTTATCTTTTTAGGGTTCCGTACCCAAAGGGTAAAAACGGAACCCTATTACTAAGACTTCGCTGTCTGTCCGTCTGTCTGTCACCAGGCTGTATCTCAAGAACCGCGATAGCTAGACAGTTGAAATTTTTACAGATGATGTATTTCTGTTGCCGCTATAACAACAAATACCTACTAAAAACAAAATAAATTAAATATTTAAGGGGGGCTCCCATACAATAAACGCGATTTTTTTTGCCCTTTTTTGCTCGATATCAAAAATGGCAACAGGTAGGCACTTGAAATATTCACAAAATACTCAGTTGTATTTTAACTTTAATAATAAATACTTAATAAAATTAAAATAAAATAAATATTTAAGGGGGCTCCCATACAACAAACATGTTTTTTTTGGCGTTTTTGCCTTGTGGTACGGAACCCTTCGTGTGCGAGTCCGACTCGCACTTGGCCAGTTTTTTTAAATAAACATTTCGAAAATATTCTTTACTAAGTTTTTAGACCTTTGTATCCTGCTTATGCGTATGAAGTTTCATTAAAATCGGTTCATTAATTCCGAAAAACAAGGGCTTGAAAGTTTGTATGAAATGCCGTACGTCGTAACCGCTCTTAAATATGCAGACAAACAGAATTACATCTATAAAATGTGTTTTGGCAAAAGTGACGTACTTAATAATGCAATCACAACAATTTCGATAAAGCAACGTATAAAACGTATACTACAGACACATATTTGATTCTTGCGTTTGTTACTGATGTAGGTAAGTATTCTTGGTATTTCAGGGCAGCGTGTTAAAGGAAAATCACAAATAGGAGTTACTTTAGTTTTTATTTGACAATGAGGATGTTATTTAACTAAATATAATACGAACAATCTCGTTACATTATGTACAAAAATAAAGCATAATTAACGTCTAATAAGTTACTAAGAATTAGGGAATATAAAAAAATGACAGCCATAAAACAATCACAAAATTAAGAGAGTTCTGACATCTTATGTTCTGGGTTCTGCAGTGTTGTCTTAGGCAGAGCGGAAAAGATTACAATGACTCTAAGGCGTAATCGTTACTTTGCCTCTACCAGGCGTATCCAACTATATCTGTGACCAAAATATGATCCATGATATTAAATCCATTAATTACACTAGTCTAAACCTTACAACAAATACAGTGCTTGTAGAAGCGTGATCTACCATTCAAAACTTCATTCACGAAAAAAAAATCTTTTTGTAAAAAGTGATTCGTGTAAAAGGTAAAATATTTATTTTATTATAATAGCTGGGTCAATGGACTACTTAACTTAGTTAACAAAAAAATCATGAAAACTAAAATTAAGATCCGAACATAAGATTTCAGGCTACTACCTCTATACCTAGGTACTTCAATATATTATAAAAATATTGCATTGGTTATTTACATTCATTAATACACAACTGATCCTCTCCTCTATCGCAAAGAACGATACCCGACCACGTATATCGTTTATCACTGATATGAGCGGACCGCAAGTTAAGGCATTACTACATTACTTGATAAGGAGAAATTCGCTAATTATATATTTATTGGACCGGGGCTATAAGAGTGCGTCGTTACAGGTGACGAAGCGCCGTAATCCGGGGTCGTAGGTGTTGAGCTAGGAGGGGAATCAATGGGTTTCGTCAGTGCGGGCGCCACGTACTCCGGGAATCGAACACTAGACTCCTCCTGCAGTGGAGCGGGGGGCGTGCAGCTAGGGAACGGACTTAGCAACAAAAAAGTCCCGAAGGCAACTATCGATGCCATGATCAGAATAATGGTTCTAGCTTCGAACCCTGCCCTTAGACCAGCCCAAGCGGCCATGTTGACGAGTAGGAGTAGGACCGAAACTCGGATTAGTCTGACAGCGGTCGCGTGGATCCTCCCACCGCCGACGCCGCTCATGTCGCTCGGACCGTAAGCGAAAAACAGATTATGTTTATCGCCCACGTGCTTAAGCATCATGTACATTAAGCCGAACGGCGAAATCAACGGACAAGCGAGGCTATAAACCATCGTTATCGAGAAAATTGCTATGCTCCAAGCATAATGAACTCCGAATGGAAACTCGTAAAGAATGGCTCGCTTTACGTAGCTCTTCTCCGCCTTTGATTTTGACTGCAGCAAGTACCACACATAGAGGAACAATTCCGGGAAGCGGATCAGTTCTAACGCCGTACCGATTAGGCCAGAGGTGATGACGTAATTGACGAAGAATGCGCCTTTGTCAGGCAAAAATACACAATCCCAACGCATGCTATTGTCGTGATCTATTGTCCATCTAAGAAATGCTTCAGCACTAGCAAGACCTAAAGAAGGTAGGATTAGAGTCATTAACAATAAGAAAGATACAGTTTTAGTCATAATAGAGTAGTTCTGCTGCGACTTGGTCCAATGAGAGAGGAATTTATCAGAGAATGCTACAATGGCAGGCATGATTGCAGCCATGGTCCAAAGAAGCAGTGTGGGGAGGAATTCAAAGATCACAGTACTAATTTTTCCTAAAGAATCTGGTTTAGCTACTGTTGTATTAAAAAGATTGACAATAATTGCAGGGGTTGTTAAGAAGAATAGAACTATGAATAGGAAAAAGTTGACAACAATAGCCTTGAGGTACCATACACCAGGTTGCACACTCAGATTTTCCCAAATAATGTCAGAGGGATTTGTTGCATGAGACAAAACCCAACCATAATGCAGACTAAAGTTACTTATGACATGCTCGGCAAGCTGGTATGATGGTAAAGTCAAGAATGCAATGCCTAGAGGATCATTGAGTACCATAGCTCGGCATCTCTTCGCTTCATCTTTCAACCTCTTCTCTTCATTGCTGTAGTACTCCAAAGCATCCAGTTCAGGACCACACCATGTTGGCTTCACAGTAATACGCTTCCCTGACTTCTTGAAGTATGTGTCAGTGTAAATGAGTGCTTCAGTCACCATGTCTTTCTTCTCTTGAACTTCATTCAACATGTTAATGTTGTAGGCAAGGCGGAGATCCACTATTTGAATGTGAGGGAAGTTGCTGGCAAAATAAGCTCTTATGGTAGATTCATTTCTGTCAGCTTTTGATATGTTAGTGATCATAATAGTGCCAGTCATCGATGTTGGTGCTGGTTTACGTCCAGTACACCTCCTCATTATCAACACGGATATTGGTAGAAAGGCAATGCTTATAAGAGTATGCACCCACAACCAGCTTGATCTTCCAGTAAGGTTTGACAAAGTGGTTCTACTAAATGTGCTGGAATCAACATTTAAATTAGTGCCTTGGAAGTTTATAGGCAGTATCACGCCAATTGATACTAGTGTTACAATGAACATTAATGTTATTGCATGTCTTTGGAAGGACAGGTAGTGGACAGCGTCCGGTCCGCACTTGGCCAGGACCTGCTCGCGGGTCAAACGAAATACAGCTGGCAGCCACGTAAAGAACCCTTCATCTATGTTGTGTACGTCATCGGCGCTGCGTCTCCTGTTCACTAAGGCATCGCCGTCACCGCCACGGTAGAACAAGTTGGTCCACCGACTCTTTGTGCGCTGCACGAGCGCCATTCGGCCATAGTTCCATGCCGTCCGCCGCAGCACGGTGAACAAAGCGATCAGGAATGTCCACGACACCAAGTTGAGTATTAAAGTTTGTGGAATACCGTTGTACGCACCTGTTATTATCACATTTTGCGTAGTGTTCAACAACATACAACCATCATCATCGGTACCATTCGAGCTGTTCGAAACTAAAGAATATGACACTATGTTTGTAAAAGCACTCATTTTCGATGTCGCAACACGGGCAGTCAGGCGATAAAAGAGAAAGTATTTACATAATTAAAGTTCCACAAATCCACAAAATGCACTGACACTTCACTAAAAACTTGGTACACCTATGTACCCGAATTTCTATACCATCTGGAAATTCTATTGTTGTCAGATAGATTGGACCAGATCAAAAGATATCAAAATAAATGACGTTTCTCCGTAACGCTGCCGTTGCTGAAGTCATTAGTTCATTACTATGACAGATGGATGACAGCATCGCCACAGAAAAACGAATACTGCAAACTTCAAAACCGTTCCAACTACCGTCACGTTTATCTACTGGCTCTTTCACACACCTGAGAATTCTCATGAGAAGAAAAGAGATAAATGAACAAAATGTTCTAGAACTGCCTTAAATTAGAGTAGTGACAGCTTTTATATAAACGCTTATTGGCTGTGAAAAACGTTATAAACGTTATTATAACGTTACTGTTAGTAACGCGTTATAATAACATTATGCATTTTATTCATTTCTTTCAAAGTGGCTTCCCAACATTAAATATGAAAAAAAACCGCTGTCCTAGCTGTGTATAAAATTACAAGCAAACCCGATCAAAATGCATACAAGGTGTATTGAAATAACTGAAAATCTCAAAAGAGGTCATCGAACAGCAGAACACACGTCAGTGGTAACAAAACCAGTGTAAGCTGGCCTCGCATTCGGTTGAAACTCCGTAATACGCCAAGCCAGCTTGCGGTCAGTGATACCACCGACATTGTGATCAACTGTACTCATCATCGAAAAGCTTTTAATATGGGTTTGCATGCTGTCGAGTTATGCGAACTGAAATGTATGGAGTAGTAGTATTTTTTTAAATATTTTAATAATGGTTTAGCTGTAAAATTTGTTCGTTGTAGTTGTTATTTCAATTACACCGTGTATTAGGGTATTTTGGCTATTTTTAGGGTTCTGTACCAAAATAATAATTAGTGCGAGTCGGACTCGCGCACCAAGGGCTCAGTGTGATTGCGTTGACTTAGAAGTTTGATTTTTTCACTGCTACAAGGGATTGCCGCCCTGAGTGTTTGATATTAATTTCAACTTGATAAATCCATGTGTTCCAGAGAAAAAGGGTCTTGGCTGACGGACAGACAGACGGACAAGGGACAACGATATGACCTTATAAGGGTTTCGTTTTTCCTTTAGAAGTACGGAACACTTATGGTACAACTGCATTTGTCTGTCTGTGTGGCACAGCTGCAAAACCTGGCAAAGCTTCAAATTTCAAGCAATAGACTCGAAATTTGTAATAGTTTTAAACAAGGCTTGTCGCTGAATAAGCATATACAATGGGATATCATATCAACTGGCGGCTTCATTTGCACATTATAAAATATAATAACATACGTAAAAAAAAAAATTGACAACTTTAACGAATTTTCATAACACGAAGAGTATCTATTAGTACATGCTTATTGTTAGACTAACCCCTAAAACAACATTCACGTGAACTGACGATGGTCACGAAATCTTTCTATAAATTAGGTCAGCATCTAAAAGTTTACCGCGTGTTTGCTATGTAATACGATACAATAGAAAATCAATTGTGTCTGATTAGCGGAGCTTGAGAGGTCACAATAAAAATATAATAATATGAAGATTGATGCTAGCCAAACCGTTACCGCTATTTAATCCGTTCGTTGCGTTAGCTTCGGTATTCGTTATTTATGTGAATAAATAAGAAGTCGCAACTCTAGAACAACTACTGTCAGTTTTGAAATATTCAAATTCACGTTTCGTTTTATGATATGATGATTATAATTGTTAATATTTTATTAAAATTATCGAATTATTTAAAGTGCTAAAATGGTGGTGACAATTATTAAATATCTCATTTAATATTTTGCTGTGTATTTCGTAATTGTTTTGTAATACGCAGTTAATTTTTCTCTATAAATTCTGATGATTTATTTCTTCTTACTGTTATTTCTATCCAATAATACTTTCTGTAATGAAAAGCCCTAAGAAAGAGACAACAATAAACAATGTATCGAATAAAATGAGACAGATGCACTATACTTGAAATGTAGATGAAACAGAATAAATTTCTGAAATTCGTAACAAGTTCGACCGTTCGATTAACTTGTTTTGTGATAATTATTTTAATTTGATGACTTCTAACTTAACAATAAACAAAAAAATATGGCAGACTTCGACTGGAATAATTATTTGGAAGTGAATAAAAATGTCGCTGTTCCTGAAGAATTATTTTCTCATGTAAGTTTCAATTAGTTCTTACATGTTGTATAATATTTTTTTTAAGATTGTACTTTTATTTAATTAGTTGTTTTACTATTGTTTAGAAATAATACTACGGTCTCCCAACCTTATTTTCTTGAGTTATCCATGATGGAAATTGAAAAACATGTACTTAACATTTTTGCAGGAAAATATAAAAATGATGCGTACCAAAGAGTTCTATTTTTATACCATGAATATGTTCAGTTATGTTCAGTTATTAATGCACCTCATGGGTAAGAAATTTTATATTCTAATAATAATAAATAAGTAAGTATGATGTTGCAAAACATTCTATGTAAAAAAAATAATGAAACCATATGGTCATGAACTTCATAATTACTAAAGTGATTTCCCTAATAATTTATCATTACATGTAGGTATATAATAAAACAACTTTTTGATGTACATTACAGCAAGTAGTCAAGAAAGTATCAAAATGCTGTCTCAATTTATTTTTAGAATCAAATTAAATTCAAGGAAAAAGTAACAATTTATAGATAACATAATCAGCCTATAATGTTCCTACTGCTGGGACACAGGCTTCCTCTCTGTGAGAGGGAGCGGGCCATAATCCACCACGCGATCCCAAAATAGAGGGGCTCGGTAATATAATACATAATTATCTCTGTACCTATTGTGTGAAATTTTTGGTATCAATTTAAACCAAATTAATTTCAATATTACACTATTATCAAGTTATTTGCAATTAAAATGCAATCATAGAAAAGCCATCTTTAATAAAATGCTCAAGGCACTTATGCGGGTAATGTGGACATACAAAATATTCAATAAACAAAATAATTAACTTGGAATAATGTTTTTAATGATTCATCATTTTTACGTTTATGGAAGTGCTTTCTTCATCATAACTGCATACATAACTGAATGGGCAAGGTATCTGCTCTAATTCCCAGACCCTAAAAACACCATTTAAAGTTATTTAATAAAAAAAAATTAAAAAATATTAATTATAAATATCCCACACTATAATCTGATTATCATAGTGTACCTTAATATTCAATAACTTTCATGGATGTTTTTCTCTGTTTTCTTGTGTGTCCTCATCTAAATTATGAATCATTCCATTGACACCAAGTTATTCTTTGTTCCACTTCATCATTAGTGATAATTTCTATTTACACCATCTAGATAAATATATCATTCATGTGATAAGGAAGGAAGAGATGTCAGTATAATAATACTGAAATCTCCAATAAAGGGCTTTTTAGAACTTAAAAAAAAAAAATAGCTTCTGCCCGCGACTTCGTCCGCTTTGAAGTCAACTATACTATTAAAACATATCCTATGGCACTCGGTAATAGTGTAGCTTTCTGTCAGTGACAGAATTATCGAAATCATATCAGTACTTCCGGAGATTACCTCTTACGTCAAAACTTATAAACTTTAACTCTTTATATTCTTACTAATTGTAACTATTGTCTCAGGTGGAAACTAGTCTCTACAATGGCATCAAACAGGGTATGCTGCTGGAAGTGTGCCACAAGAACAACCCCGACATCTACTGGATAGCAGAGATCACCATGGTCTGCGGACACCTCCTCCGGATCAAGTTTATCGGTGCAGACAATGACTTCTGGTGTGACATATCCACTACAAAGGTCCACCCGTTAGGATGGTGTGGGAAATACGACGAGCTTATAGAACCTCCAGATGAGATTAACGAGAAGTATGGAGATACAATCATAGAAATTATGAAAAAAGCCTTATTAGATGGTCAGTCGGTGTCCATAGAGGCTTTAAATAATAAGGGATTGTCCCCAATAGATAGAATCAAAGTTGGAATGAAGGTGGAGGTGCAGAATATTATTGATCCTTATAGATACTGGATTGCTACGGTAAGATTGCATTACTATTATCTCAGGAATATAGCTCTGTAGCGATTGATGTCACATATTGATGTTACGTATTTTCAATTTCAACAATAGGCTATTATTATTATGCTTAAGACTGCTAAACTGGACTATCCTTATTATTCATTGTTTAAATGATTTATGATACAAAACCTGTGGCACAATATCCATACTAATATTATAAATGCGAAAGTGTGTCTGTCTGTCTGTTACCTCTTCACGCTTAAACCGCTAAACCGATTTAGATGAAATTTGGTTTAGAGATAGTTTGAGTCCCGGGAAAGGACATAGGATAGTTTTTATCCCGATATTCCCAAGGGATCGGCACTTATGCGGGTGACACCGCGGGACGCTGCTGGTAGTTTTATAATGAGTTAACTATAAATTAATGTTCTTATACCGTAGAAAATATATTATGATATTCTTCAATCACATTAAAGTACTATAATAGGAATATTAGAGAAAATAATAGGATTGTAGTAAGTATATTTTATTGTAGATCCAATAGTTCAAACCTCCATAACATACTTAGTTATTAAAACTTGCTATAATCGCCGCGCGTTATGCCTGTCTGTGTAGTCATTTATATTAGGCCCAAAACGAACTGCGGTACTTTCCCCGCTTGAGGTGGGGCGTCCGGGAAATCCCCGGAACAAGAGCTTGGTTTTTAAAACGGAAAGCAAATGAGCGACTGCAGAACTTCACAAATTACAACTGCCAGCGCTAACCACATTATGACAATCAAAAATGTATTTTGCTTGCACCGTATGCAAATATCGAGCTGAAAATAGTGCTGAAAACCCAACCGCATGGGATTTGAGAGGGAATCAGAAAATCCGCGCCATGATTACAGTTTCCTAAGTAGTTGTACAGCAGCCTTCAGATTAAAAAATATATTACAGAAATAAATATAGAAATTAATCTTTTAAAGACAACCTTTAGATGCATTAAAAAGGGGAAGGAGCCTATCAGCCTATAATGTTCCCACTGCTGGGACACAGGCCTCCTCTCTGTGAGAAGGAGTGGGCCGTAACCCATCACGCGGGCCCAGTGCGGGTTGGTAGATGTCACATGTCTTCGAATTCTTGGTTCTAGGACATGCCGGTTTCCTCACGATGCTTTCGTTCACCGTTTTCAGAGCAGAGGTGTTGAAATAATTTACGCAAAGTAAAGTGCCTGCTTGGGTTCAAACCCACGACCTACAACTCGTAATTCGCGGCCGTTGCCACTGGGCCATCACTACTCTTAGATAAATGTGGTGAATAATCAAAAATTCGCTGCGCTTCTACATCCACGAACGATCTTAGCATAGGTATTTGATAAACATAATTATACCATTGAGGTATAAAGTACTTACGTACTAGAGCTGACATTGCGAACAAAATATGTTGTACAGCGTGGCAACGCACGTTTTACAGAAAATACAATAAACTTACCGGTGAAACGTCACTCCTTGACTTTTATTCAATTTTCTAGAGTGGTTTGAACAGTATCTCAATACACACGAAGGCATTTTTAGAATTAACTGTAGCAGTGCTACGTGTCACGTCGCGACAAGCGTCCGCAGACTAAAGGACTTCTGGTCCATGGACCACAAAGCGTGCTACAAATTATCGATTCGCGGCGGCCACTCTAGTACGTAAGTACTTATATCTCAATGAATTATACACTCTTAGCTGAGCAGAATACTCGTAGGTTCCCGTCTGCCCCACTGGGGCCACGCGGCTTTGTGAGGCCGATATTCGTGAGTTTTTATAATGGGGACGCGTTGCACACAACAGCAAAAGCCTTGTGAGGCCGCGCGGCCCTTGTGGGGACGCGCCTTTACTGGCCTTTAGAACTGCCCACACACAGTGAGTGATAGGTCAATCTATTTATAGGCGCTGCGAAGGCGTCCTTTTCAGAACTTTGCTCATGGGAGGATAATCATATCGCAATAATTATGTATTCCTGAGAAATTTGATTTAAGTAGGTTAAGTAGGATTCGTAGAACTCCAGCTTCGTTCTAGAACTGTCTATAATTATAACAAAACAAAGCCTTGGCTTCTAAAACAGATCGATTTTCGGAAGAATATTCGATTATTCTATGAACAAGGATTGGTAACTTGCTCCTAATGTAATTAATCATCACGTTATAGAGTTTCACGACAAGTGTAAAAATCCCCGGCATTATAATTATACAACAAGTGACTGTTCCTAAAGAACCTTACTAGGCTGATAACATTTTCGTTTTGTCCTAATTATGTTAATATTAGTATTTAGGTCGGTTCAGAACAAAACATAGGTAATCTCCTTATTTGCGGGACCTCTTCCAGGAATGAAAGGACAGGCCTTAGATAGTGGTGTAGAGTAGGTTCGAACGGCTCCAGATTCGGTTCGAGAGGCTCTACTTTATATAAATTATTTCATCACTACTACTTTCAAAAACGGCAAAGGAAAACTTTGTAGGGAAACCGGCATGTCTTAGAACCAAAAATGAGAAGAATGTGACATCTACCAACCCGCACTGGGCCCGCGTGGTGGATTACAGCCCACTCCCTCTCACAGAGATGAGGCCTGGGTCCCATCAGTGGGAACATTACCTATAGGCTAATAATGTGTAGATTACATTAGAACGGGCGCGATAATAATGATACCTACTTGTGTTATGAGATTGTTTAATTACATTGCTATCCTACAATACTCCATTTATGACGTACAAGCACGTTAAAGTAACCGGTTTATGCGTCATGGTTATCGGGTGATAACTTGTAACGATATGTAGGCATTTTGTTTCTTGACTTTTTAATGGCTCCGGGACAATAAACTCGCTAACTTGTGTACATATATAATAATAATAATAATAATAAATTTTATTGAAATAATAATAAGTTTACAAAAAGTGTACATATGGTTCAGTAGTATATATTAATCTAGGCCTATAATAGGATTATAATAATCTGGATATAGACTATGGTATGAGAAATATGTGATTACAGTCTAAAATAGAACTCTGAAGGTAATGTAGTGCGTTGCCTGATCTAGGTTTCTTTAAACCTGTGTTTCAGGCCATCTCCCTACAAAAGTATTTATTAAATAGGACAGTCAGTGAATTAAAATAACATATATTTTCAGTATCTAAGCAGAGACAATATTTTGCGCAACCTTATTATAAACTAATTATATCTATAACTAAAATTCTTATGAAATAATACTAGGTTAGGTTATTACAGTTAAGTCAGCTAGTTTAGTTCAGCACCTCTAGTAGTTTTTCCGTGTCTGAGTAATTTAGTTTTGCTAAATAATCGAATAGCATTATACTACACCTATTATAACTTACATTATATATCTTAAGCAATTTGTTAAATTTATTGTATAAGAAAGGTCCTAGAAATAAATAAAATCTTTTTGAGAAAGCATGTTTAGTCTGAGCGTTCGTGCAAACCAGATCCTTTCTTCTCTTGTCTGAAGGTACAGGTTTAAAATCTATTTCAGTGTGCTGCAGTAAAACTATATTTAGAACAAAAAGTTGTCGAACTGTTAGCACCTTGCATGCCATGTAAAGCTGGTGTGTGGGAAATCTGAAAGGACGACAGGTGGCGACTTTTAGGATTGCTCTTTGAGCACGTTCAAGCAGTAGTATAGTTGATTTTGCGGCACCACCCCAAGAAGTTATGCAGTATGTAAGAATAGATTGACACAAAGCCAAGTAAACCTGTTTAATTAGTTTAAAGTCGGCTATGTCCCGTAAACTCTTGAAAATATATATTAATTTACGCACTCTAGTGCATAATAATTCGATGTGTTTACGGAAGTTTAGGTTTGTGTCAATCGTGACGCCTAGGTATTTGATGTGGTCAGCTTTAGTTAAAGTGGGACAAGTGCATGCTGTGTCAGCGTTTGTATTACAATTGTGCGCGTGAATGTTTTCGTTAGTAAGCATCGGGTTAGTGTTTCTCATTGCAAATAGAATAAACTTAGTTTTATCTGAATTTAACGTTAAGAGATTGTTATGTAGCCAGTTATACACAATATCAAAGCCATTCTGGGCAATTTCATAGACACCAGCTCTTGATTTACCTGAAAACAGTAGAACTGTGTCATCCGCATATGACATAATTAAACCATTTTGAAGTTGTAAGCTGCAAAGGTCATTTATATATATTAAAAATAATGTGGGCCCCAAAATACTGCCTTGTGGTATTCCATAATTACTATTTTTTATTTCAGAGCTCGTGTACTGACCGATTTTAAGAGACTGGTAATGGTCGCTAAGATAATCAGCTAACAGTTTTAGCTGTGTTCCTCTTATCCCAATTTTTTCCAGTTTAAGTAATAGAAGAGAACAAGAAATAGTATCAAAGGCCTTCGCAAGATCTAAAAAGATCCCAATGGTATGCATGCCATTATCGAGATTTTTACTTATAAAACTCGTCAATTTGTGTACTGCTTGGCTTGTTGATCTTTTAGGCCTAAAACCAAATTGTTGATCTGAAAGCAATTTGTTATTTTCAAGATAATTTATTAGTCTGTTGTTAATGATTTTTTCCAAAATCTTTGAGAGTCCCGTCAGTACTGAAATAGGTCTATAGTTAGTAACACAGGTTTTGTCTCCGGATTTGAAAACAGGGGTGACTACTGCTTTTTTAAGCAATTTTGGGAATATTCCTTGGGTTAAACATGTCTGAAAAATGTGAGTTAGTGGAGGGGCAATTAGGTATTTAAATCTTTTAATTATAGCATTAGGAATTTCATCCCAACCGACGGCGCATACGTCCTTTAACCCGTCTATTATACCTAACACTTCACTCACATCCGTATCTAATAGTACAAAAGAGTTCAGTGTAGTATGAGTCATAGATGGACTTTGAATAGAAGAAATTCTGTGGGATAAGTTTTTTTCTGCCAGATTTTTCCCAATGTTAATAAAGAAATTGTTTGCTTTATTGGCCGCTGCGGATGGGTTCAATTCGGTTGTTAAAAGTTCGAGCGGAGGTTCTGAGTTTCTAGTTCTAAATGTGTTACTTTTAATATATTTCCAGATAAGCTTACTGTTTTTCCCTGCCTTCCGTAGTTGATCTTTGTCATATTGTTTTTTTAGTTTTTTTAACAGATTGTTGCAAAAATTTCTATATCGCTTATAAGTGACTGATAGTATTTCATTGTTAGGGGAAAGTTTACATTTTTGGTGTAGTCTGTCTCTGTGTCTGATACAGCGAACAAGCCCGGGCGTAATCCATGGTTTAATGTTATTGTACTTTCTAGGTATTACTTTTGTTAAAGTGTTTTTCTTAATCGCAGATTGTAATAAATCAATGAAACACTCTAACGAAATATTAGGGTCACTCGAATTATTATAAACGGGGTCGAAATTAATTGCTCGTATGT
Source organism: Mesoligia furuncula (assembly GCA_916614155.1). NCBI lineage: Eukaryota > Metazoa > Arthropoda > Insecta > Lepidoptera > Noctuidae > Mesoligia > Mesoligia furuncula. Next base: position 29,180,630 of record OU744794.1, read on the forward strand.
CATTTTCAAGATTAGTCATGTTGAGTTTAGAATAGCTGCGCATGCAATTTTTTCTAGGTGAAGGTATTTGCAATGTTAGTACAATAGCTTGATGGTCGGTAAGTGACGTATTAGTAACCAGTGTTATGGACGGCGCTTTTGACTTTATAATTACATGGTCGAGGCATGAGCCGCTCTGATGCGTTGGGTAATAATGAGCTGGTAGAAGTCCATGAAATGTGCAGATGTTCAAATAGTTATGTGCATGAGAATCGATTTTCCCGGAAGCAATGTTAATGTTAATGTCACCTAACAGTATAATATTTTTAAAAGCTGATATTTTTTCTAGGTTTAAGTTAAGCGAGACTAGGAATCTGTCAATATTTTGAGATGGAGGTCTATAAATAGCCATAAATACCGTATCGGGGGAAATTTTAATTATCAAGCAATTACAGTCTTGAAATAAGGGTTCTTCTACCACTGCTTCTAAATTATTTTTAATATACACAACTAATCCACTATTTTGATTAATGTGGCTATTGGTTTTGTGTAAATTGTACCCGTCTAGAGATGGTATATTCGTTGTTTGTTCGGAGAGCCAACATTCTGTTAGTACAATAATGTCACAGCTTATTTCAAGATTCTGTAATAGCACTTCAAAGCCGTCAAAATTTCGGTTTATACTACGAATGTTTTGTGTAAGCACTGTTAACATTTTCTTACCTATGTGAAGAAGATTTTTACACTCCTCAATATTACAAATGATTGCTTCGGACACTGAAAAACTGTCTAGATCACTGATTAGCTGATCAGTCATGTTACTAAAAACTAACTTATCTACTTTTTATGTGCGAACTAACAAATTATTCGATGGCGCTCTTAGGCGCCTTCATAGTCTATTGAATTGATATAATTATCTTCCGCGTATTTTCGTGCTGGGCAATCCACGTCACCTGTTGGGTGATCATATTTCCTCTTGAAACGTTTGCACGTTGCACACTGAGGAGGAGAAGTTTTGTTGCTGCAATCTTTGAACGAGTGTCCCGTCTCTCCACAGAGGTTACATGTTGGAGATGTTTCGCGGCAAAATTTGGCTGCGTGACCAAACTGCTGGCAATTGAAGCACCTGGTCACTAAAGTAAAGTCTCTAACTGGGCAAGATGTCCAATTTATAAAAATACGGCCTTGGTTCACCAGTATTTTTCTGATGCTGGGAGGGACTTCGATTATGTAATTACATGTTGGGCGATCTTTCTTTCCGGACTTATGGCTCATTTTTATTGTTTCTAGAAAGGCCTCTCGAGTAGTTTTCTGCAATTTCTCAGACAGGTTTTGCTCATAAATGCAATCCAATACCTCTTTGTCACTAAGAGCTACGGGGACACCAATTATTGCTATCCTGGGGCGGCGTTTTGATGGTTCTTCGATTTTAAGGCCCGACGAAACCAGTTTCTCCGAACTTTTTAATTTAGCAATGTCGTCTTTGCTATCGGTGCTAATAATAACGCCTCCATTCCTAATTTTTCTTAGGCTACGGACCCGAAGTTTCAGTTCCTCCGGCGAGATAATTTTTTGTACCAGTGTTTTGGTATCGTCACTAGAATGATTCTTGTCGGTAGGATAGATGGCAACAGAACTAAAATTTGCTGGGCGAATAAACTTATCTGTACCCTTTTTAACCATATTGGCATAAGACGTAGCTTCTGGTTGCGTTATCTTTTTATCGACGACCTCTTTGAACTGGTGCAGAGTATTTGCAACGACCTGCTGATCTTGAAGGAACTGGATGGTGCTGTAAGCCTGAATGGATTTTTGCTTAAGAGATTGGTATAGGACAGCCATTTGGGATGTCCCATGTGCGACTTTACGACAAAGATTGGTGACGCGGAGCTTCTGGTCAGAGTTCATTTTTCCTTCGGCAACAGTAGAGCAAACTTCGCTTAGAATGGTCTCTATGGATCCTAACCATTTCTGGATCTCCGGCGTAGCGACGACATCAGCCAGTAAGTCATCCTGCGTGGATGCTGCTGGCGTAGTTTCAACTGGTAGGTTTTGGTCAGAGGTTAATGGAGTAGGCGGTGGACTTCCCCGCATTAGTTGGCTACGACCACAAGGGCTAAACCCTTGGTTAGACATCACTAATACAGAAAAACACTCTTTTTTATGTATAAAAGTAATTAGTTCATTGTGCACTGTGAAAAAGTGGTTAATTGCACAAATAACACGCGCGACACACTTTACTCAATATGATTGAGACCGCAAATTGTTATATTAAGTAATTCATGACAGTTAACACAAAACACGTCCGCTTAGATTCACGGTTCGATATTCTCTAAAATATCATATCTCGATATTCTCTAAAATATCATTGCGGTTTTTGCAATTTGCTGGTCAGTATTAAGTTGTACCTACGTTGATTAAAATATGATTCGCGGACGTAATAAATATGTATTTACAGAATTATAATCATTACAATCAGTAATAAAACTTGTTAAGTTAGTATAATCCCCAAATGTCAAGATTTTATGAAATAGTCATTCCTGGTTGGGGATTACTTGGTCTTAGAGAGTTGTGTTGATGACTTTAATTGATTATAATTCTATAAATACATATTTGTTACGGCCGCGAATCATATTGTAATCGAAGTACAACTTAATACTGACCAGCAAATTGCAAAAAACGTAAAAAAATTGAATTTCGCGGGCTACCATAAAAGTGATAACGAGATGACCTGTGGAATAATTGCTTAACACACTATCAGTAGAATGGCTTTCATTTTGACAGTTCAACAACATTCATTGCGTTATTTTCGTTGTTGAGCAGACTAATTTTTCGAATATTATGAAGCAATGCATTAGCAATATCCTTCAAAATGATTCAGAAGGCCAATTCTACTAATTTAAAACGTTCAAATCTAGTCTCAGTCTCATCTCAGCGACAAACAAATGTCAAAAACTTGTCAAAATGTAGGGAACTTAAAGGTAATTTCGACGGATTGAGACTGAGATCAGACTGTGAACGCTCTTAAAATTACGAGAATTGCCCCTCAGATTGAGATTGATCGTGTGTCACGCAATTGGGGTGCTGGACGCGTACCGCGAGGGGAGTGTGGAACCTAAGATAGAAACACGCTTGTACGATACAACTACACACAGAAAGCAAAACTCATAGAAATCTCTATTCCTAGACAGCACGTTTCATCGAAAACTTTGTTGATAGAAAACACTGTTCGTAGATATCTCGGTCCATAGGAAGCACTGTTGACAGTGATCTCTGTTCATAGATAGCACGTTTCGCCGAAAACTTTTTTCATAGAAACCATTGTTTCCAGATACCTTGGTTCACAGAAACCAATTAGATAATTATTTTTAAGTAAGTTGTATTCCCATTCGCTCGCTCTTGCATCCTATGTCGACGGAGCCCCGCTGCGCGGGGCTCCTATTTCTGTGTCAAGGTTTTAAAGTAACCTAACCAAACCTAACCTCGGGGTGCCCTTCGCTCGCTCTTGCATCCTACGTTGCGCTTTCTGTTAACCATAAGGTATCTGGAAACAGTGATTTCTATAATGAACAAAGTTTACGGCAAGAAGTGCTATCTAAGAACTGAGATCTCTGTCAACAGTGCTTCCTATGGACCGAGATATCTACGAACAATGTTTTCTATCAACAAAGTTTTCGGCGAAACGTGCTGTCTAGGAATAGAGATTTCTATGAGCTTTGCTTTCTGTATGTAGTTGTATCGTACAAGCGTGTTTCTATCTTAGGTTCCACACCGCCGCGAGGGCTGGTTCGAGCTGTCGGGGGAAAAGAGTTCCTGATAGGATTTGGGGGACCTTTGCCCAGCAGCGGGACAGTATAGGCTCAAGACCTCTCGGTTCTTCTTCTTCGGCGTATCGATGATTCCATTAAAGAAGTTTATGGCTTGCGAGTGTTTGGCTTGAGCAGTGGTGGCCCAGTGCTAACGGCCGCGACTTGCGTGTTGTTGGTCGTAGGTTCGAACCTAGACATGCGCTTTACTTTGTGTAAATTATTTTAATGAATAATTTACACAAAGTAAAGCGTTTTGAGAGCAGTTGTAATCAACTGCTCTCAAAAAGGTGAAGGAAAACATCGTGAGGAAACCGGCATATCCTAGAACCAAAAATTCGAAGACATGTGACATCTACCAACCAGCGTGGTGGATTACGGCCCACTGCCCCTCGCTGAGAGGAGATCTGTGTCCCAGCAATGGGAACGTTGTAGGCTGATTGTGTTGAGTGTTTCCCAAGAATGATTGGTCTCTCTCAAATAATGACCTGGACCATCAATAAAATACTCGACAAGCAAGTCTCTATAAAATTATGGTTGTTTCGTGAACCAATAAAGGCCATCTGCACCCAATCGGAAACTAGGCTAAGTCAGTTACGGGGTAAGCGCAAGGTTCCGAAGGTGCGGATCTTTTTTTCTCGTAACTGCAGGAACTAGGTATATAAAAAGGTTATTTAAAAAAATAAAAAAAAACCCGACTGCGGTAAAAAACTGAAAAGCTAAAAACAAGCCCATTTTTAATTAAATAAAAGTTGGAAGCAGGCGGGACCCATTTGAATTTGAAAATATAATAAAAATGATATGGGTCCCGCCTGCTTCCAACTTTTATTTAATTTAAAATGGGCTTGTTTTTAGCTTTTCAGTTTTTTACCGCAGTCGGGTTTTTTTTTATTTTTTTAAATAACCTTTTTTATTTCCAGCTTTTTAGTTGACAAAATAAATGTGAAAGATTTCGCAGACGATTTAGCTCTTGGTACGTGTTTTTTACGATTTGTCACTTCGAATTACTTTTAACCATATAAGTTGTATATATTTTTGTAATCACCTTTAAAAACCCTTTATTTTGATACCCCACTCGATAGGTTTCGAGAAAAAAAAATTTTTTTGAAGACATAATATTGCGCCAAAAATCGGCCATTTTATATTTTTTCAATTTTGATATACCCAGTGACACTCGCGCTACCAAGACAAATCTAAAGACGTATAATTTATCAAAATCCGTTCATTCGTTTAGAAGTTACGAGGGAACAAAGAAACGGACATACATACATACATACATACATACATACATACATACATACATACAGGTCAAACACATAACCCTCCTTTTGGGCTTCGCCGCAGTCGGGTAAAAATAAGTCATAACGTGGTAAAAATATTCACCAGCCAGCAAGGGGGTAGCTGAGCTGACGCCTGTCGGCCCATGGTACTCCAATAGGGTATTACACTGGATTTTTTAAATTAGATCTCTCGAAACAGAGAACAAAGAAAAATTGTTTGTATGTCTCACAAAATTGCGAAATTGAAAGAAGTTTTAAAGTCTATGCTAGACAGAGACAGCACTACTAGTAGCGTTTGACGTCACAAGACAGAAACGACACAGTAACTTTGCCCCATTCAGTACAATAATCGTTTTGGGTGGCAAGGATGGAAGAATATCTTCGATAGTGTACGGTCAACAAAAGAGATAAGTATGTCAGGATCGTCGGTTATAGTTGAAGTTTAGTAAGAAACCGATGGATGTTGTCGGCTGGAATTTAATTTAATAAATGAGCTGTTTGTTTTCTATTAATAAAATTAAATTTCATCCGACAACATCCATCGGTTTCTTACTAAACTTCAAACTATATCCGACGATCCTGCAGACTTATCTCTTTTGTTTGTTGACTGTGCATAGCTTCTCCATTGTTCCACCGATTTTGTATTAAAATAAGCATTTCTGATAGTAGTCAAATACCCTATTAGGTCATGCCGCGATAAAAACAAACTAGCACCCTAATTACGTAACACACTTTCACTCACAATCTGAATCATTTTGAAGGACATTGCTAATCCATTGCTTCATATGTTCGAAAAACGTGTCTACTCAACAACGTAAATAACGCAATGAATGTTGTTGAACTGTCAAATTGAAACCCATTGCTACATAGTGTATTACGCAATTACCCGCAACCCGCAAGCTACCCGAAACTGTCAAATTTTAGCAATCAACTTTGAACCTTATGTTTTAGCGATAAAGTTGAAAATCTATTAAAGAAATTTGACAGATTGTAGTAACTTGATGTGCTGGCGTCTGTACATTTATTATCACTCGCGAAGGCTGTTTAAATGCAAAGTTCTTACAGCAACGTCTTTCCCAGGTATGTGAAAACGTCGGCGGTCGTCTTCTAGTCCGATATGACGGCGCTGATGAAGACCTGACTCAGTTCTGGATCTTCTTCTCAAACCCTCGACTGAGTAGCTTCGGCTTCGTTACCAATAAGGTAAGTCAATTTCATTGCAATCAATATTTATTTCTCTAATGATTTTTTTAAGCTAGGCACGCCTATTTAACGGGTTAGGTTAGAAATGTGACAAACCGCGCGAGCCGAGCGAGCTAAGCGAGCGGTGCCCCACCAGCGGTCGGCGAGCGCTACATCCCTGTTGGTATTTAGTATTTTTAGGACACCAACATATTAATTAATTGAGGTTCACAAAAGGAGGCGCTTTCTTTATATTAGAGTGTACGTTAATATTTTTCGGAATGCAAGATGGGAATTATATGAGGTTTGATGTAATACATGCCATTTTTTTATTGGGTGTTGTCCGGTTTCTATCAGGAACTATTCATAAAAAGGATAAAAAGAACCGGATATAAAACCTGTACAGCCGGTATATATTGTAAAAAATTTACCGAGAAAACGTATGTACGTGTGTCATGAAGTGAGCTTGAAGTGAGCCGTCTTTCCACCTGATGTTAGGGATTGACAATATAGACAGGTCTTCAACAAATGCGTCCTTCCAAGTGGCAGATGATATATGGTGCCGAAACGTGGACACTGACGGTCGGGCTGGTCCACAAATTTAAGGTCGCTCAGCGCGCTACGGAGCGAACTATGCTCGGAGTCTCTTTGAAGGATAAAATCAGGAATGAATTTACCCGGAAAAGAACCGGAGTTATCGACATATCTTGCAGAGTAAGCAAACAAGTGGCAGTGGACTGGCCATGTTTGTCAAAGGACCGATGGCCGGTGGAGCAGACGAGTCCTGGAGTGGAGACCGCGTATCGGCAAGCGTAGTGTGAAACGCACCCCAGCTAAATGGACGGACGACCTAAAGAAGGTGGCTTGGACGGACTGGATGCGGAAGGCGGAGGACTGGGTGTTGTGGTGCAGCTTGGGAGAGACCTATGTCCAGCAGTGGACTGCAATAGGCTGAATTGATTTGTTGATTGACTATTGACAGCCCATCTCTTAACTCACTTCACCTAACTTTTCACGGTGACATTGTTACTCAAAAGATCGGCTGATGTTAATCCAGGTTATAGTCTACCTGCAGTGTACCTTTCATCCAAATCCGTTCAGCCGTGATTGAGTAACAAACATAGAAACTTTCACATTTAAAATGGTAGTAATGCGTCATACTGCCTAGTACTGTGCTGAACCATCGTCATTTAGAAAACGATCATATTTTTTGGTATTGGACTCTTTATACAAAATCTCAAGGTTAGTACGGTTGATAAGACATTGTTATACTTTAGAAGTCATGGCCAACTGTATCTTGTGTAATAGTTCATCATATCTTTGGACTAGGTTCTGCCCGCGACTTCATCCGCGTAAAATTTCCTCGACCCACCCCGTCGCATCGCATCGCCTGCCCGCACTATAACTTCGTTCTCGCTTGGCGTTCTTTCTTGATTTTCTCTTTTTCCTCGACTCCTAAGAGTCCTAGCCATCATCATAGATGGGAAATCATCAAATGACTCCTCCCGCTCTGGGTGGAGCGGAAGGGAGTGTCAGACTCTTACTGACTAAAACCCACCCGTGTTCCTTCCTTCGCCCTTTATGTTCCGGGCCAATGGTAACCCTTTCGGACAATCCCGCTGGATAGCCTATAGCTGGGCTATCAAATGCAAAAAGGATTTTTTTCAAATCCGACTGGTAGTTTCAGAGATTGGCGCCTTCAAACAAACAAACTCTTCAACTATATTATTAGTAGATACAGATACTCGTAGGTATAGATAAACAATCTGCCAGTGAGATGAATAATTTAAGCTTAGTAATCTCACATTTTTACGAACCTGTACATTTTCCTTCATAAAACGGTCCTGCTTCACGGGTTTTATATTTAGAAAGCGATCAATAAAATAATGTCTTCGGTGTTCGCGCCGCCTGCCTGCGTCTGGTTTGATTCCAAGTATTTTGGACCAATAATGGAAGCTCTTGCATTTTTTATTGACTCGTGAAACTATCCACTTGTACTTGTCTTGAAATAGGTGTTTTATAAACTCATGGTTTATACAGGAAAAAAAAATTAACCAGTGCGCATACTGTAACCATAAAAAAAAGTTGCTCCATACATTTTGACCGCGTAGATATTGGACTTGTCTATGAAACAGCAGATTTTTTTTATAACTGACGAAAAATTTATACGCTAGGTCTACAATTATAATTATGCTGAATTCATGGATAGACAGTTTGTGCACTGGCGTACTGGATTTTTTTCTTCCTGCAGGTAAGATACGCAAGCTGGGGGAATGCATAATCATACGATTTGACAGTTGTCCCTAATCCCATTGTGTTCTTGCCTGTCCGAAAAATTGGATTTGTCATTTGTTTTGACGGATGAACTACTTTCTTTAGAGAATAGACTCTCTGTTCCAGTGTACGAGGTTTAAGTTAGATTGGCAGCAGACTTTTTTTTTTGTGTGAGAAATTTTCAAATAACTTCTTCCGCTCTGGGCGGAGTAAGAGGGCGTGTCAGACTTTTACTGACTAAAACCCACCCGTGTTCGTTCAGTTGCCTATGCCATGTGACCACGGTAACTCTTTCGAACCCTACCTAACCTTTTTCTAACTCTTGCGACCCTGCCAGTAAGTGCTGACATCTCTTTGAGATGCGCGTGGAACACAACGCGCCGTCGACCCGGGCCTTGTCGTTACCGGACGTCGAGCTGCCCATTGCTCGCCGTCCGCAAGCTTTGAACTCAAACTCAAAGCATTTATTTCAATTAAACCTTGTACAGGCACTTTTGAATTGTCAAAATTAAATAGTCTGTTAGTTAGTCAGAAAGTTGAAGTTAGTTGCCCATTCCAAAACGTAGATCTCTATGGAGAATAACGGGCAAGAAACTCCATGGACACTCTTTTAAATCAAGATATTACAAAGTCCTGGGTACATTACTCTTGTTGCAAGCTCGCAGGCCTTCGGTGGCTGGGAAACGGCTCTCGACTCCCGACACCCAGGGCATCTCCTGCGGCGATTGGTGGGTGTAATTTAACTAAAGTGTAAGGCGTTTTTGTTTTTCTTGTGAGGTTAGTAAAAAGGTTTTATGTGGTTAATAGTCTATGTCCCATTGAGTATACATACATGTAGCTTTTACTTGACCTTTTATGACACTATCACACTATAACTGCAGTACCTACGTTCACAGTTATTTTACCTCTGATTTTGCATCGCTTTCAAAATCACAGTGATCTTTATTGTCGTAGCAATATGGTTGCTATTGGGTTGCTGCCATTGCCAACTCAGTCAAAATCACAATGATCTTTATTTTCATTAATATAAGGTTGCTATTTGGTTGCTGCTGTCAGATGTGAAAAAACTGTGAACGAACTTTACACGACCTTTTACAATTTGCCCTATGATATTCTACGAGCCCCTGGCCTCCTGCCTCAAGTAACGAACTTAGTTTGGCCCATAGAAATGTAAATGTTTTGACCCCAATCAAATCCCATTCATTCGACAATTAATTAATTTACTTACTTATCTTCAAATACGAGTCCCTTCTTTTTACCTCCATAAACGTAAAACACCGTCATGTGTTATTCAAATAGGGTTGGTTGGTGCCAGACTGTATTTTCTATTTAAATGCACGTAAGACTTTTGATTTTCAACTTAAAGTCACTCTAAAATGGAAATTAAAACTGTGGGGTAATTGCGTATCACACTGTCAGTAGCAATGGCTTTCATTTTGACAGTTCAACAATATTCATTGCGTTATTTACACTGTTGAGCAGACAAATTTTTCGAACATAAAGGAAATCACACTGGTCAATACATTTTTTACTAAATTAAGTTATGAGATAATAATAAAAAGCGCAAAATATTTTTGTTAGATATTTATGGACGCTTCTAATATTATAAACAAATATGTAAAATAATTGACGCTAGACCTCATTCACCCTAATTAGAGTATTGAGGTAAAAGCATAATACAATGACCGATACTTATTTGTTTAAAGCTTACTATTATTATAAAGAAAATCGTGTTGAACCCAGCATTACTTTATGCATACGAAATTTCGTGTTATTGCCTTGAATTAAGATTTAATTTTCTTTGGCTCAATCGGCGGTCAGTATGGCACAATGCATAATTTTTGGGAAAAAGTACAAAAAAAAAGTTAAAAGTTCCTGATTCAGTAGTCAATTCAAAACAAACTACTTTCAAGACTTGCGTTTATTCTGTAACACGTTGTATATGACCGATCCATCCCATTTCTGCGGCAATAACGAACCATGTACACTCAATACGGTGTCACAACAGATTGACTGCTTCAACCATAGATATCCGAGCTTTAACTGTACTCTGAGTGAATTCACACGGGCCGCAGTTTGTGAAATTGCTCTTGGTTGTTCATAATAATATAATTGTAAGTCTAATCTTTGTAAGCTATTATATAAGCTATTAAATAACTACACCATTGTGTTAGGTAAGCACTAATTTCAATAAAATGTAAGTTCTAAACGATGTGCTTCATATAAAATTAAAAGCGCTATCGACTTTCAACGCCATCCCCGTCGGCTCGCTCCGTCTAGCCAAGATTCGAAGTAATTTTAGCTCCAATCAAAGCTCCATTGTTACATTATTTATCAATATTCAGTTCTACGTAAGTATGTAGGTCGGCAAATGAGAAACCGTAATTCTCGTCACTTGAACTGATCGGTTTGATTGACCTCGATACTAATAGCAGAGTCTTTAACCGGTAATGTGTTAATAATTGGTTCTAGGGTAAGCAGTATACGATCGGAAATATTTATATTGTTAATTTTGTGCTTGGAAATGCATGATAATGACCCGAAGTTTCCCGAAAACCTGTGTCTGTAAATTATTACCTCAACAGCTTTAACCTAGATGTAATTGGAGCTACAGTGTAGACTCTAGCGAGTCCTCCGCAGGACCGAAGTCAAAGAAAAATCATTTATTTCAAGTTGGCACATAAAAGGCACTTTTGAACGTCAATAGAATTGTTTCTAGTCGCCTCTTCCAAAAGATAGTTTCGTATGGAGAAGAATGGGATAGAAACCCCACCGTTACTGGGTCGTAGTCAGTCGGGCTGTGGATGATGATGACATATAGAGCATAAAGAGCCAGCTTATCTGTACAAAAAACTGAGCTGGATCGCTAGTAGGAGAGAATGCGCGATAAGACAGTGCTCCCAGCAACTCTACAGAAGTGCACAAGACGGCCGCCTTCAGAGGCAGTTTCAGGTATGCCGCATCCAAATGCTGGAACAACATTCCCCCGCCGATAAGGAATCTAAAAACAATTGGTACCTTTAGAAGTCGATTGCGGCAGTATCTGATTGACTCTCAGAAAAAACTGGGCTTGACCGTCACAAACACGTCCATAATATAGCGTATGGCTGGGGCTCTGCTCCACACGACATGTTGTCTACACGTTATCCTGTGGAAAAAGATTGAGACAACTGTGTAAAACGAAACGCATATAACATAGGTATTACAATAGAAAATATATTATAAGCAAATTATGCTATACTCACTGTACATAATTATTAAAACCATAACATAACAATTTATTATTATACACCAACATGTAAACTCGTACACATTGCATAAATGTCTTAAAAACATAAACTAGTCATTCATTACATAACACATTATTACCTACACTATCAAGTAATCAAGTAATCCAGTAGCAGGGTTGGATTTAGGTACGTTGAAAAAGATAGCACAAAAAAATGAAAAGGATGGTATTTATAAAAAATTATAGTACACATTCATTATTTTTTTAAAATCAAAATGAAAATCAACACCACTCTACTCAGACGTTTTTTCTTTGGGGTGGACATCCGGTCTATCATCATTTTCATGACCGTCACTGCCACTTTCCATAAATAAAACACTAAAAACATATTATTTTACACAAAAATTCGCAAGAGATTGTTGTCACTCTGATTGAATTTCGAATGGAATGGAAGGGAACGAGATTGGTGGAAAGAGAGAAGTGTTCTGTGGAGGATAATCGGGGAATCCCTGGCCATCGATACAGAAAACATCGCAAGATCAGAATTCGGTCAGATACACGCACGGTCGAAATATTCATAAGACGTCAAACTGAGCAATTGGGAGCAAACTTAAAATTATAGTATTTTAACGTACTATCCTTAGATGTGGATAGTATATAGTACAAAGTGCGAAATTATAGTATAAATTATAGTATAAATACTATAATTATAGTACAAAATCCAACCCTGTCCAGTAGACACTACACAAATATTTAATAAGTTTAACATTTCAAAATCTTTCTTTCTGTCGGTGTTAAAAGCAAGTCAACTGTGGGTACTTACCACCTTTATAATATATGCGCCGCACTATGTAGGTACCATTTTGTTGAAACTCAGATGTGTCTTCTCGACATACGGAAGTCACTAACGGGATGCAGCAGAATACCAGCGTCAGGTATTGTACCTGGCATATGCTGAGCTGGACTCCCATTTGGTGCAACCATGAGACACACACCGCCCCGTAGTGATCGACCGTTATAGATGTAGGTACATGAGCTAGGTGTCTATGGTTCAATTTATCATTTTAATGTTTGTTTATTTTTTTTTTCTTTCACCTGTTTTTGACGTTTTTTAATACCTGTATTGTGTCTTTTGTTGCACTGAATAAACGTTTTATCTATCTATCTATATGTATAAGCAGAATCGGCCTGTCCCACTGCTGGGACACAGGCCTCCTCTCGGTGTGAGGGAGTAGGCCGTAATCCACCACGCGGGTCCAGTGCGGGTTGGTAGATGTGACATTTCTTCGAATTTTTCGGTTCTAGGCCATCCCGGTTTCCTCACGATGTTTTCCTTCACCGTTTTGAGAGCAGCAGTGGAGATATAATTTTACACAAAGTAAAGCGCCTGTCTGGGTTCGAACCTACGACCTACGAGTCATAAGCCGAGGCCGTGGTGGCCCAGTGGATGATGATGATGGTATACCTAATGTTGATTGAACTTAAGTGATTATACCTTCGCAGGGTTCTCCGTGGCAGTTCAAGTACCCCGGCAAAGTGAACAAGTTCTCTTGCAAGAACAAATTGAGCACACAACTGCGGCAGTGCGCCGAGGAGGCTATCTCGGAACCTACTCCCGCAGACCTGTTCCAAGTAAGTTTATACTATTAGAAAAGATACCTACCAATTTTATTTAGATACTAGCTGTGCCCGCGACTTCGTCCGCGTGGAATAGTGACTTTTCGGGCAGCATATTTTGAATTACATATACCGTCTACAGACCGGGCATTTGCTGTCCGAACCCTCTGAGAACTCAGGCGAATTTCAGTGAAAGTCTCAGACTCTAGTGCTTGAGCTTCACGATCGGCAGTGAGACGTATTTCTCGTTCTTCCTGTGTTTCCTGAGACCGAACATTTGCTGTCCGAACCCTCTGAGAACTCAGACGAATTTCCCTATCAGTGAAAGTCTCAGACTCACGCGATAGTGTATGAGCTTCACGATCGGCAGTGAGACGTATTTCCCGTTCGTCCTTTGTCTCCTGGAATCGAGCATTTGTTGTCCGTACTCTCTGGGAGCTCAGGCGGATTTCCCTGACAGCAAAAGTCTCAGACTCACGCGATAGCGCGTGAGCTTCACGATCGACAGATAAACGTGCCTTTCGTTGTTCCCCGTTTTCCCTATTTCGAGTTGTCATCATTCGAGAACGATTTGAACTCAGTCGAGATTCTCGCTGAGTCGAAGTTTCTGCAGCACGAAACCTAGCCTGGTGCAGAGAGCCTTTTGCCTCACGACCTTCCTCAGATTCCTGTGATCGAACTAATCTCATCCTTTTAGCATTTCTGCTACATTGGGAGAGGTTGGATCTTCTTCGAGGCATTCTTACAATAAAATAGTACTTACTACTTAACACACAGTTATTTAGTAAACACGTACTATCGTAAACAATTAAATTATAAATACTTACAGATTATTATACAGTCTAAAATTATCACAGTTTAAGTAATAAGTGTTAAGACGTGTAAACCAAACGTCATTATCATCATCATTTCAGCCGATAGACGTCCACTGCTGGACATAGGCCTCCCCCAATTTTGGGGGGGTTTGCCATAATCGCCACGCTTGGCAGGCGGGTTGGCGGTCGCAGTATGGTATGGTGGTGGAATGCATAGAGAACGCTGCTGCCCATTCTCCGGCGAGACCCTTAGTCGCCTTTTACGACACCCACGGGAAGTAAGGGGTGGTGCTATTCTTCTACACAGACAAACGTACTAACTTTATAAAACAAAAGAATTGCTAGAAAAAATAATTACTAACCTAAGCTAATGAACTTATACTTAATAAAGAAAATCAAGAAAAGAAATGCCTAACCTATACCAAATACTTATAATATTTATATGTATACAAACCCTAAATACAAATTAAGATAAGTATACCGAAAATCAGGGAAAGAAATGCCTAACCAATAATAAATGCTTACAATATTTATTTACAAAACCCTAAATAAAAATTAAGATAAGTAAATACCCAATAATCAAGGAAAGAACCGCCTAACCTATACCAAATACTTACAAAATTTTAAAGAAAATTAAGAAAAAGAACCTAACCTACAAACCCTAAAATATAAATAAATGAAATATGCAAACAGTCAGTATTCAAGTGAATCGCAATAATCGAATCCAACTATTCGCCTATACTCTCCAGGATACGTGCGTTCGCTACGAATAACAGAATCCTTATGGCAGCGGCGCGTTTTCTTTTGAAATGGTCATCTCGCAGTTCAACCTGAGGGGTTGTCGACTGCTTAACCTGGCTTTCCTGTGGATGCCTCAATAAATTAAGGCCACCAGCCAGGGCTTAATACACAACTTAACTACACAATATAAACTTAAAAACTAAGCGACTACACGCTTAGGGCACCCCCTGTGGGGTACGGACCTCGGCTTAGGGCGTCGCTGGGAGAGGGCAGCAAGGGACAGGCTGGATCGGAATTATGGCAGCGGCGCGGCTCTCAGCGCGCTTTATACAAGGTGTAACGGAAAGGGGGTATCAACCCTGAAGGAGGTGAATGTGCTCATGAAACTGAACAAATTTCCCCAAAGAACATAGGTCGAAATATTAAAAAAAATTTGGACCTCCCATAGTAATAGTAAATCATTGATGTGCTATTACTATGGGAGGTCCAATTTTTTTTTTTCATCTTCATTCACCTCCTTCAGGGTTGATACCCCCTTTCCGTTACACCTTGTATATATAGCCACGGACGCGCAGGCGCGAGGCGTTTACGTACTCTGATTTTTAATGTTCGCCGTGATTCTTTAAATTGACATAACTTTTTTATTTATGAACCGATTGACATGAAATAAACACTAAATGTTAAGTGAAGCTTACTACAATATATTAGTGAAAACCGCATCTAAATCGAATAAGCCGTTTCTGATATTAGCGTGCACAAACACAGCAGACAAACAGATAAACAGACAAAAAAAATATTTAATTACATTTTCGGGTTCGGCATCGATATAATAACAACCCCTGCTACTTTTTTTTAATATATTTCCATTGTACAGACACCACTTTTCTACAATTTTATTATATGTATAGATAAGTACGTATCTGCTTTCCATTTTAGGGTTCCATACCGAAAGGGTAAAAACGGGACCCTATTACTAAGACTCCACTGTCCGTCTATCACCAGGCTGTATCTCGTCAACAAATACTAAAAAGAGAATAAAATAAATATTTAAGGGGGGGCGGCTCCCACACAACAAACGTTTTTTTCGGCGTTTTTGCCTTATGGTACGGAACCCTTCGTGTGCAAGTCCGACTCGCACTTGGCCAGTTTTTAATCTTTGATTAGCAGCTTGTGCTAGGTATTGAGCTGCCTCCGGTTAGACTGGAAGCCGACCCCAACATAGTTAGGAAAAGGCTACATCCAGATTGATTAACAGCTTGTCGAAGTAGAAATAATTTTTGAAGGTTCTTTATACCATCAAAAATTATTTCTCCATTAAATTACTTTAACTGTTATTTTACTAAAGACTAAATGGAATGGGTTTTCTCAAGCCGAGAGTGTCATGGAAGAATGTGGGAAAAAGAAGCGTTTCCATCTGCTCCGTCGTCCTCTTCAGTCTGGGTTAAACCTTGTTTGTTTTGTTTGAAAACGTAGTGTGTTATTTTCCTGTTTGTGATTAGAATCGCCAGGGATCCTTAGGGTACGGCGTTTGTTTGTTCCAAATATGCCAACAAATATTGTTAATTTATTGTATGGATTTTAGCTGGTGAAGTGTGAGCGTACAGTCACGATCACGAGCACTAATATGTCAACACTTGGCAACTTTCAATTGCGATTTTTTCGTGAAATGACGAATGCAACGTTGAATTACGACACTTTACATAAACCTATGGGTTCGAAAATACTATGTTCGTAATAACATAAAATTTCATTAAAAAAATATATGAGAAAATTGGCTTTGAATAAAGCCAAGTGTATACATACTTATGCTCGTGACTGTACCTCTTCGTAGCGTGTCGATGGCAGATATTGTTTGAAAATATTGTTATATTGTTTCGCCTAACCTTTTGGGGAATTGAGGTGTGGTGTTATGTTGTAATTATTGTATAAAAAACTGGCCAACTGCGAGTCCGTACCACAGGGCAAAAACTCCGAAAAAAACACGTTTGTTGTATGGGAGCCCCCCTTAAATATTTATTTTATTCTGTTTTTAGTATTTGTTGTTATACCGGCAACAGAAATACATCATCTTGGTACTTGGTTGGTAGAACTGTCTTGCTATCACGGTTCATGTCATGAGATACAGCCTGGTGACAGACAGACAGATAGACAGACGGACAGTGGAGTCTTAGTAATAGGGCCCCGTTTTTACCCTTTGGGTACGGAACCCTAAAAATGATATTTAAATAACGAATACACTTTAAAAAATCAAATAAAATTAGCTAGCGACACTCCACAGACGAGATGGGTATCGATATTTAAACATGATCGTCTGCAGTTTCGCTAGCTAATTTAATTTGACCCTGCAAATAAAGATATAAACATCACGCCTATAGTACACAATGTAGTCGGCCATTAATACACTTTAAGCATGCAATTTTATTTAGAACTAGCTGCGCCACGCGCTTTCACCCGCGTAAATGTCGATCCCGTGGGAATATCGGGATAAAAAGTAGCCTATATGTTAATCCAGGGTGTCAGCTATCTCCATACACAATTTTATCAAAATTGTTCCAGCCGTTTGAGCGTGAAAAAGTAACAAACATATAAACACACACACACTCACAAACTTTCGCCTTTATAATATTAGTGTGATTAGCCCATAAATATATTTTTGCCCACTTCAAGCTTGCAGAGGACCGCTATTTATAATCGTATCTCTCTCTTCTACAGCCAAACCAAAACCTGGAATCTCACAACTTCGTGAGCGGCATGAAGGTAGAAGCTTTAAGTCCACAAGACATGCGGACCGTCCGCCCGGCGACCGTCACCAAAGTCTTCAACAATCTACACTTCCTTGTAGTCATTGACGACCACGCGGAAGACTACGAGGACTCCAAGATGGCGTGGCTCTGCGACTCCATGCACCCATACATATACCCCATAGGATGGGCACAGAAAAAGGGCCTAGCCTTCAAAACTCCCAAAATCTGGAAGGAAGGAGCTTTCGATTGGGACGAGTATTTGACAATGACGTCGTCAGTACCAGCCCCTGATTACTGCTTCGGGAACAAAATACCGCTGAAAGGCATCGAAGTCAATATGAAATTAGAAGCTGTTAATCCGCAAAATCATGAAGAAATACACGTAGCGAATGTAGATAGTATTGTGGAACACATGTTGTGTGTGGAGCTGCTACCTATAGGAGAGAAGTACTGGTATGCACAAGACAGTGACTTGCTGTTCCCCGTTGGTTGGTGCGATAGCAATGATTACGCTTTACACATTCCCGATACTACGATTGAGAAGGAGCAACCGAAGCCGGTTGAAGAGAAGGCGGCCAAAGAAGATGTGAAGAGTTCAGACGAATGGTGCGATAGGATATTCTTTAACTACAAATGTTACGCGGGACCATCGATAAGTAAGAACAAATTGTCTCAATTGCCAAAGCACGTGGGCCCGGGGCCGTTGTCGCTGGTGCTAAAGGAGGTGCTCAACAAGATAATCTCGGCGTCGTACAAGCCTGCTAAGCTGCTCAAGGATTGGGAGACTGAGGGCCCCCCGGAAGACGGCATGAGGCTCGAGATGTTGAGGGCAAAGTGAGTATACGACAGAGAGAGATTTTTGTTTGATTAATGTACAGTAAAGTCTTTAATATCGTCACTTTTAGTCTTCTATTCAAAATTATTTATTTTATTAAGTCAGGGCACGTACCTTTTGAAGCTACGACACTGAGCAGACTATTGCGTAGAAAAACACTACTTATATTTTACTAGCTGCGGTTTCACCCGCATAAGTTTCGATCCCGTGGGAATATCGGGATAAAAAGTAGCCTATATGTTAATCGGGGGTGTCGGCTACCTCCATACAAAATTTTATTAAAATTGGTTCAGCCGTTTGAGCGTGAAGAAGTAACAAACATAATTATAAACACACACACACACACAAACTTTCGCCTGTATAATATTAGTGTGATTACTTGGTAACAAAGATCAAAATAGCATATTACTTTGACCAATGTCAAGCTGACATCAATCTAAAACGTTTTTAATGACCTGACCAATTTATATTAGTCTGTCAGTGTCACATTTTTAAACTTGCATCCCCTATAAGGGACTAATTTTCAAAAATCCATCCTTAGTGCTTACTTTCGTTATATAAGTAACTCAGGGAGCTTGCGGTAGGAGTAAAATTGGAGAAATCGTGACGTAACGAAAAGGCGTTATGCGAGTTTTTATTATACAATATGTTGATTTGCATCCTCGTCAAAGTTCAGGAGGTTGTCATAAAATACATAAATAATCAATTGAAGTACGTTATGGGGCAATAACTAGTATGCGCTGCTTTTTTTTTTTGTTGTTGAAATTTAACAGTATTTCAGAATTACACCCTTAATTCAATACAAATAAAACAGAATCACCCGACTACCTACGCACACAGCGACAATGCATGCAGCTGTTTTTCCCCGAAATGGTAGCGCCGCGCCGCGCCGTCGCGCCGCGTAGCAATGACCCGACCGGTAGCAATAATTTTACCTAATTTTATTTCGAAAATCACCTACATTATTGTCATAAATTTCGCTTGATAATTAACTCATTTTTGAGCATCATTGGAATACGGAAATCTTACTAATGACAGTAATACTAGTGCGCCAAAGAAAAGTTCACTGACCTGTTATCAGATGATTAATAATATTCTTCAACCTAAACTTTTCGTAGTGATTTTGTTTTTATTTGTGGATTAAATTGGTTGATTTGAAACTTTCCTTCCTACTTAACGGGCTTAGGGCCGGCAATAATACCTTCTTAGTTAGTGTACCGATCTAATAAGTCTAAAAATGATGTTTTCTACGTTTGATGAAATGGAAAGACGTGCTAGTTAAGTGTAAGTACGTGGTATACTTACTTTCAACTCTTAGGTAAACACTCGTCCATCCACAGGATGTTGGCGTCTTGGTGTTCCAGGCACCAGCGACCAAATCAGTAGGCGCCACACTGTAGTGTGGTGCACTCCAAAGTGTTGACCAGCCTCCCGCGTGATTGCCCGTGGGTCTCGCTGGAAGTATTCCAGGATGTCTTCCTGCAAGGCGACAGGCAGGCTTACGCTGCCGCGAGCTTGAGCATGCCGGGGAACGTCAAACTGCCGATGATCCCGCAGTCTCTGCGTAGCAGCCAGCATGACGCTCTGTGACGGGGGTTCCCGATCGGGATACATTTCCACGAACATCCGGATGGCTCCACGTAGGCTGTCTCCACTGATGGCGACCATCTCCACCAACTCGGCATTTGAGTAATTGTCCGTCATCACACTTTGTAACTACGTCTCGATGTACGGAAATCCGCAAAGCGCACTCGCGAACACTTCGGCGAGTTCAATCACACTGTCGGCGCCGGCGCCGCGGCGTCGGCGGGGCAGAGGGGGCGTGGCTAGGAGCGGCGCGGGAGAGTGTGATTGGGGGATGGGATTGATTACCTACGAATTTATCGAATGAGAGTTGCATGTATGGTTTGCATTTGTGTGTGTGTGAAGCGCGGTTATAGGGCTAGTAACAGACGGGCCGCGTTTAAATACGGCTGGTTCACACTTACGGATTTCCTTAAATAAGAAAAAAAATAAAAAAATACCTACTCATTTTATTGTTGATTTGGGTCGAGAATCATTAGCATAATTACGTCCTTGAATTTGACTAGGATGCAAATCAACACATTGTATACCAGAAATCGCGAAAAAAAAATCAGCTGTTCCCTACATTTATGTTCGTATAACTCGTCAAAATGTAGGGAACAGTTGATTTTTTTTCGCGATTTCAGGTTTGGTCCCGTAGTAAAAGTTGTTCATAATGATGAGTACAATGACCTCTTAAGAGGTTGTTAATGTTTTACCAATAACCCTGTATAATAGAAAGAGACAATGAGTGAGAGAGAGATAGTTTTCATGGTTTTCGAGGGTGGGATGCTGGAGCCGAGAGTGACGTCAAAATGGAAATCCAAAATGGCGCCTGCAAAAATTTTAAAATTTTTGTCATTGGTGTCGTTTTCATAGTATTCAAGGGTGCTGAAGCCGATAGTGAAGTCAAAATAAAAATCCAAGATGGTGACTGCAAAAAATGTAATTCTTTTTCTTCATATTGATATTTTCAAAGCCGCCATCTTGGATTTTCATTTCGAACTTCGTTCCTGCCGGAGGGAACCCGACACCACACGTTTTTTTTTGGTGTAACATGTAAAGAAAATGGCCAAATGTCATTCTGCGGTATTAACATTACGACAGAACATAATTATAAGTATACAACGCTGAGTCGGTAAAGCAGATTGTGTCGTGCAATAAAATAGTCTATAACAAAAATAAAATAATATTTTAGCTATGACTACATTTTTGTTTAAAAAAAAATATCTAAAACATCAAATTGATTGATTGAAACACAATCTTATTGTATCTAAATTCCAGACTTAAGTCCAGCACATACCACGCCTACGTGCCGATAGCGCGGTCTGCGGGACAGGTGCCTTCGTTCTGCCGCGAGGTGTGCGTGAAGCTGCAGGCGTGTCCGTGCCTGTTCGGGCCCGAAGAGACCGTCACGTGTCCCAACGACTGCCAACACGTTGATAAGTCTACCTTCCGTAAGTATGGCTCTAACGTGATACATGCGTCAATATAAAAAGTGGGGCAGGTTGTCTTTAAAAAATCGCACTTAGCGATAAGACCGCTTATTGGGCCCCCCTAGTAAAATTTAAATAGTAATTATACATATGACTGAGGGATCTTACTTTACGTACGATAAGTCTAGTAATAGAGTCGACTTTTTGAGCAGTGGTGGTGACTGTGTAACTGCCGCGGACCCAGATAGGCGCTTTTCTGTGTCAAAACAAAACGGTGAAGGAGAACATCGTGAGGTAACCGACATGTCATGTCCTAAAACCAAAAATTTGAAGACGTCATTCCGTGACATCTACCAACCCGCACTGGGCCCGCGGGTGGATTACGGCCCACTCCCTCTCACGGAGAGGAGGCCTGTGTCCCAGCCACAGATATATATATATACCTAGATAACGCAAGTATCACGAACTGTATGAAAACCAAGCGTGCCATATTTTTGACTACCTACTATGACGTCACAAGCTCGCGCTCTCGCTCACACTTACCCAGCCAGCAGTACAAAGGACTGTGCGCGAAAGGGGCGGCTTATGATTTGTAATCATAAGTTGGTGCAATTTTTGGCACGCGAAGTAGTTACTCTTGCGCCGCGTTATCTAGGTATATCTATATCTGTGGTCCCAGCAGTGGGAACGTTATAGGTTGATATGTATCAAGTGGTTTCCAACCAATATCAACAGAGCTGTTTAAAATACGAAACGTGATAATCATAGGAAATGCTACGAAGATCATCTACGATTATTAATAAGCAATGCATCTGCCATGTTATATCTCCACTACCTTAGTTGACTGGTACAAAATGCTTATGGCACTTAGTCCGCTTTGAACCTGTCCTTTATTGTGCACAAAGTCTATTAAAATATTACAAATTCCAGATAGCAGCACCGAACGCCGCGGAAGACCAAAAGGCAGCGTCAATGGTCGAAGGAAAAAGAAAAAGGCTGCTCCAGAGAAGAAAGAAAAGGAGCTGCAGCCGCAGGAGAGCGAGAGCAACAAGGACGTGGAGTCTGTGGAGAGTTCGCACAGCGCGGGCTCCACGCCGCCCTCCGAGCCCGGCACGCGGCCCGGCTCGCGGCCCGGCTCGCGGCCTGGCTCGCGGCCTGGCTCGCAGCCCGGCTCGCGGCCCGGCTCGCCCGACTGCGGCGCGCGCCGCGCCAGGCGGGCCAAGCACCACTACCCCAAGATGGAGATGAAGACCCGCGGCGCCAAACTTCCCAACTTTGCCCTCCAAATGAAAGAGGCCCACTGGAACAAAAAAGAAGTATACAGAAATACCTGCGTCAAGAAACAAGACAGCGACTCGGAAAACGAGACCAACGAGAGCAGTTCCAACTCTAGAGACGCCAAAAATATTTCCGACGTCTCGGACTCCGAGGAACCAGAACTGAAAAAGTTGAAATTCAACACTTACGATCCTCTGCCGTCCGACAACAAAATGTTCGAGAAAGACATGGCGATGTCCTGGATGAAGGGCAAACTGAAGCTGTCCCCGAACCCCTTAGACTGGTCCGTCGATGACGTATACGCGTACTTACGCAGCACTGACGACTGCAAACTTATTGCAGAGAAGATGAAACAAGAAGAGATCGATGGTCAAGCCTTCGTTATGCTAGATCTGCCCGTCATTAGGGAATTTTTGCACATGAAGAAGGAATTTGCGCTCCAACTTAGTAAACATATAGCTATGATGAGGTGGTATATAATCAATTTTGAAGAATGTGGTGTATCGTGATTTTGTTCCTTGTTCTATTCTTTGTCTAGTCCACAATAAAGTATTTGTTGAATAATAATAAACGCATTTATAATATAAAAAATGTACTTACCATTGATCTCAGCAAGTTTGCGGAATTTCCTGCACAAAATGGTACGACGTTTGTAATTGCCAAGTATTTGATATTGTATAGATAGCCTTTTGTAACTTTTTGCGAGATGTTTGAAGAGAATAAAACAAAAAAACTATAGCGGCCGCAGATGGACTAGACCTCCATATTATTCTGGCCAATGTCCTTGTCCTCCAGGTATCCCCCGTTTTAAGCACCAAATAACTAGGTACCTATGCATCGCACAATCACAACTTAGAAAATTCGCGCATTACGCGGCCAGGACTGGCCACAACCATAGCCAGTGGCCGCACAGACCGGTTAACATGTAGAAACCCAACGCACGTGGCCCTAAAGGACAACTAGTCTTACAACCGGCCACCTGAACAGTTGCGGCCAAAATTATTGTACTGAATGTCCACATCTTGGTCGGAGCTTCTGTGACCAAGATAGCGAACACGGTCAGTCGTGAGTGTCACTGACTCTGGCAGGGCCACCATCAGGGATTTTAATTTTAATAACACAAAAAATTTGTCGAAATTTGTCGCCAAATAGAATTTGTCGGTCACTGGCTCAAAAGATATAAGGGTTTATAGGTGGCTGATCTGGAGTCTCCCCAGCAGGGCCACATTTATATCTCAAAAACTAGGGTAACTAGCGAAGATCTGTTTTCTCCCATATTTTGTCGCCAATTAGTCGTAATCAGTTGCCAAATATCAGAATGTGTCTGTCCAGGGCCGTCTTAACCATGTTGGGCGCCGGGGTGCGAAAATCAGCTTGCGCCCCCCCTTGCCAACAAAAAGAAATTAAACTATGTTGTGTTCCATTTTTAATATACTTTCATTAGCTTCTCTTATAACTAACAAACAATGTAAACAAATCTTAGAAGTCAATTTTAACCTATTTCTAATTGTCATATCGAAATGAAAATTTGTATGTATACGTAGTTTGGATGACAAAACTATAATTTGGTATCTTGGAGCTGATCTGATGATGGATCCAGATGGATAGTGGAACTCTTTTTGGCTACTAGTAAACCCCTCAAGTTTGGGGTCATATGATCCGTTTTGATGAGTCCAACATATTGCACTTGGTGTTGAGGATGTGGTGGTGGACCCAGGAGCTGGATAGTGGAACTCTAGGGGCTACTAGTAAACCCCTCCAGTGGGGGCTCATATGATTCGTTTTGATGAGTCCAACATATTGCACTTGGTGTTGAGGATGTGGTGGTGGACCCGGGAGCTGGATAGTGGAACTCTAGGGGCTACTAGTAAACCCCTCCAGTGGGGGCTCATATGATTCGTTTTGATGAGTCCAACATATTGCACTTGGTGTTGAGGATGTGGTGGTGGACCCGGGAGCTGGATAGTGGAACTCTAGGGGCTACTAGTAAACCCCTCCACTGGGGGCTCATATGATTCGTTTTGATGAGTCCAATATATTGCACTTGGTGTCGAGGGTCTGGAGGTGGAGCCAGGAGCTGGAAAGTGGAACTCTTTAGGGGATACTAGTAAACCCCTTTAGTGGGCTCATATGATTCGTTTTGATGAGTCCAATATATTGCACTTTGGTGTCGAGGGTCTGATGATGGAGCCAGGAAACTCTTCAGGGGCTGGTAATAAACCCCTCTAGTTCACTAGTATCCCTTAACCTCGTCGTAATTTCGTTAACTTGATGAAGAATAACCTGTAAGCGGTAAGCATGCTGGAGCCTTGGCGTCCGCCGCAAAAAAATAAAATATCGGTAAATACAAATGTTAGTTCTGTTTTTTTTTTACGAAATAAATCACAATTAAGGGTACTAATTATGTGTATACTTAGAATAACTGTAGCGTGCCCCCTTTTTCGGCGCTCATGGTGGTCCTGCTGAAGGGAGCGTGACTACCGCCTGACCACCTTCAAAGTCGATTTTCTCGAAAACTACTAAGGTACCAATTTTGTTGTTCGAGTAGTAATTAGTACCAATTGAGTACTAATTATTTACCAAATATGGAAGCGATTGGCGTTCGTGGTCCGGCGGTAGTCACGGACATGATAAAACTAGAAGTACCTATGTTATACATGTTAAATATTTTTTCTTGGCAATTTTTAGTGAACTGTTCGATCTAGCTCTTGGACTATACCGTACTAATTGAACTCATTATATCTCCTAAGACCCGATTAAATTTGCGACTTGGCAACAAATTGCGACTAATTGGCGACAAAATATGGGAGAAAACACATCTTCGCTAGGTGCCCTAGTTTTTGAGATATAAATGTGGCCCTGCTGGGGAGACACTCTAGATCGGCCACCTATAAACCCTTATAATATCTTTTGAACCAGTGACCGACAAATTCTGATATTTGGCGACAAATTTCCACTAATTAGCGACAAATTTTTTGTGTTAACAAAATTAAAATTCCTGATGGTGGCCCTGCCAGAGTCAGTGACACCAGTCGTGATCGTGACCGCGTAGTTCTCGAGATCCCATATGTATGGATTTGACCGAAGATATGTACGTTCCCTAATTGTTAATATTATGAACGCCTGACTGTTAAAAGTTTAACGGCTTTGTCAGAACTGACTCAGCATCGTAACTCGTTAAAAAAGGCCCAGTTTCAATGCGTTTTTGGAACTTTGCGGTAGGAATTTTAATAAACTGGGAGAAATCGTCACGTAACGAAAAAACGTTATGCCGCCTCCATGCGACCGTACATCTAATAGAAACAGTCAGAGCGAGAGATTGATAGTTTTCATGGTTTTCGAGGGTGAAAATAGTCAGGTCAAATGAAAATCCGTGATGGTGGCTGCAAAAAAAAACCATATGGTAGCTACAAAGTTGGTTGGTATTTATGGATAAGTTCAGGACACATCCATTATATCACATAGGTAGTGAAAATCTAATAAATTAGTTAACCGATCTAACAACGGATGTTGCATTTCCGCTCCGGATGGTCAAAAAAATTAAACGTCTGAACACAGAGTGAAGACCTACTCAGACCGGGACGGCATGGCAAGGGATTTAAATTTTTACTAATGGACATTCAAACGTATCGATATAGAAATACGACATAAATTGCTATGCTTTAAAATGATGCCGTGGCATCAAAAGGGATTTCATTGCACGTCATTGCAAGACGCGCCACGGGCTCCCGCGTCGGGATGCCGAGTGTATTATCTATGGTCCTGCGGTAGTCAACGGCATGCTAAAAACTCCGGCGCTCGTTGTGACATACCGCGGGGTGAGGCGGCGGGGGTAGAGAAGCGCGGAAGCCGCTGCCTGGAATGCCGCGGTATCTTAGCGGCTAGTGTGCGCTGACTGACGGCAAAATCCCTTGCTATGCCGTCCCGGTCTGCGTAGGCCTTTAACTTTCACTCGGGTTGGCCACTTTGTCTCGCATTCTGTGACAAAAACAAGTTTATTTGGATTGCCAAAATGAGCGGATTTCTACTGGCACCCGACCCGACAAAACCACCGCTTGGCAGCCAGTAACAATTTATCAAAATCTGAAGATGATTGTAGTTAGTTTGACTAGGGATCTTAATCCGGTAGGTAATTCCTTTAACAAGGTATGAGTCGAGTGATGTGGAATGAAACAAAAATCAACAGTCACTTGAGTGAAGCGTCTGATATGAAGAAAGACCTGGCGCTGCAATTTACTAAACATAATAGCTAGATTTTGGACGTACTTATATATTCAAAAAATGTTCATTACATCGACC
This sequence comes from Mesoligia furuncula, assembly GCA_916614155.1. Taxonomy (NCBI): domain Eukaryota; kingdom Metazoa; phylum Arthropoda; class Insecta; order Lepidoptera; family Noctuidae; genus Mesoligia; species Mesoligia furuncula. The sequence goes on from OU744794.1 coordinate 29,207,708, forward strand.
TTAAGTAGTTTTACGGAACTTCCTGCACAAAAAGTTACAAAGCTTAGCTATAAATGATTTTTCAGTATCGCGCTCTTGGGAAAAGTCCTCATTAAGGTATATATTCTTCTTCGCGTAGGAAACTTTTACAGGTATTTCTCTATCAGGCACGTTAGCATCGTGATCTTGCTCAACATACTTCTCTAACTCCATCTTCTTGGCAGCTAGCCTCTCCATGTTCTCTGCTGACGCAACGTGTTTACCACTATCTGGTTTTTTGGCTGGCTCTTTTATATTAATTTCAGATAACAGGTTACGGTCATTTATTTTAATTTGCACACATGGATTCCCACTTAGAAGAAAAATATTGAAGATTTCATCCTTATTAGCAGAAGGGGTTTTGGCTACTGAGGGGTTATCGTCTAAAGTAGAGTCCGTAAGATAATTGTCGTTTCTGTAAGCTTCGATTACCGAATTTAAATTTTCGGCTGCTGAAGTGTTTGTATCATAACTTGATTCGTCGTCAAAGTTGCTAACATTTGTTTGTTTGTCTTTGAATGACAACGACGCTAAGTCAGTGGATTTGTCACCGTCAGTGTTATCCGAAATATCTTTGTCTCTTATTGACGACGCTTGGTCATTGGATTTTCTGCTTTCAATCGACATAATCTCTTTGTCTCTGCATGACAAAGACGCATTGGTCTTCCTGCCATCACTAGAAACTAAAGTCTCCGAAGACATAATATGATGAATCATATCTTTTATGAAATCTTCCATATCAGCAACAGCATCTTCTTTATTTTTTTCAAGGATCTCGTTAAACCTTTTTTTATAAAGCTCAAAGTCGCGCATGCTCGCATAGAAGTTATCAAATATCTCTAGAACAGTAGTTTTGAAAAATTTTATATTCGACTCCAAACTACTTTTCGAGTTATCCTCATCTGTTTGAAGTTCTTGTGACAAGTTTTTAAATATTTTGGACTCCAATTTATCCAGTTCGGAATTAGTTAAAGATCCTTTGTCTCGTATGCTTGGAATTTCTTTAACATTTGAATCTTTAACGGGTACTTCATCGTGTTCATATTTCTTGTAGTACTCTCCGAGGCCTTTAAAGCAGGGGTGAACATTGATGTCGCGTTTTCCAGAGTTGTTCGTCTCTAAATGTTCTTTTGGGGGGACAATATTAGCTTCTGATTTGCAAAAGTTTTTAGCGTGTCCTGAATGTTTGGATGCTTGTACGCTGAAGCTGTGCCTCGTTCTTATCGTATGGTTGGGCTGGTCACCTGTAAATGGCAGGAGATAATTTATTGTTAAATCATAAGTATAGTGTCTCAGTGGCTGCGGATCATGAGGTTTCTGGTTCGAAACCCAGTTCAGGCCAAAAATAAGTTTTTGGGTTTTTATGTTAAGAAAGTCTCTGTAGGTACTCGTAATTTACATTATGTTAAAAAAAATAAAATGCGAAGATGATCATGGAACTTAAGCAAGCATGTAAGTACTATTTTATCTAATCTTCTTGGATAATAGAGGCTGGCTATCAGAAGAGTTTTTTATTTTATAGAAATATAAAATAAAAAACTGACCAAGTGCGAGCGGACTCGCACACGAAGGGTTCCGTACCACAAGGCAAAAACGCCGAAAAAAAACACGGGTGTTGTATGGGAGCTCCCCTTAAATATTGATTTTATTCTGTTTTTAGTATTTGTTGCAACAGAAATACACTATCTGTGAAAATTTCAACTGTCTAGCTATCACGGTTCATGAGATACAGCCTGGTGACAGACGGACAATGGGGCCTTAGTAATAGGGTCCCGTTTTTTACCCTTTGGATACGGAACCCTAAAAATCATGATTCCATGTCTCAGTGAGGCATGTCTAGTGTAATAGGTACAGGGAAATGACATGATTGCCAAGTTCGGCAAGTTACACTTTTACCGACACCATCCAACAACCGTCAGATAGTTTGCCACATCTAAGAAAATTATTTATTTTATCTAATTAAAGGGCTAAATTATAAAATACTAACGAAAAAGAAACGTATTACCTACTACGAATATTGTTGTTGCTAAAAATGGTTTATAATCTATCTATCTATCTAATAATTATATCCTAATGTGCAACTTTACTTAGCTCTCTTTATACTCTACATAGAGATGCCCGTGGCTAAATAATAACAGCCGCACAGGTCGATAGATCAAGTTGAGCTACCCTTACCGCGGTTGGTCTGTGGATGACTGACCATCTTTACATACCGTGACCCCTCCGTGCCTCGGAAAGCACGTTAAGCCGTTGCTCCCTGCTGTCATTCGTGAATCTTTGACAGTCATTACGGGTAGTCAGAAGCCCGAAAGTCAGACAACCAGTCTTATCAAGGGGTATCGTATTACCCAGTAATAGGGTTGTGGAAGTCAGCTATCTGACCTCCACAACCCAGTTATTGGGTAAATCTATACCCCTTGGTAAGATGTTGTCAGACTTTCGGGCTTCTGACTACCCGTAACGATTGTCAAATATCCACGAATGACAGCCGGGACCAACGGCTTAACGTGCTTTTCGAGGCACGGAGGGGTCACGGTATGTAAAGATGGTCCTGAAAGCGCTAGCGAGTCTCTCTAATTCCGTTATCCAAGTCCGTTATACAACGCCCGAGGCGTGGAGCAGAGGTGCGGTGGTTCTGTTCTTCAAAAAAGGTGATAAATCTTTGCTGAAGAACTATAGACCCATCTCACTTCTGAGCCACGTATACAAGCTGTTCTCGAGGGTCGTCACGAACCGTCTCGCCAGGCGACTTGACGAGTTCCAGCCGCCAGAACAAGCCGGTTTTCGAAAAGGCTTCAGTACCGTATACCACATTTATACTGTTCGACAGATTGTACAGAAGACCGAGGAATACAATCAGCCGCTGTATATGGCATTTGTGGACTACGAGAAAGCATTCGACTCCATCGAAATATGGGCAGTTCAGGCCTCTCTGCAACGATGTCGAATTGACTGGCGCTACATCGAAGTGTTGAGATGTTTGTATGACGCTGCAACGATGACTGTCCAGATCCAGGATCAGAAAACCAGCCCCATCCAACTGCTCAGGGGGGGTGAGACAGGGGAATGTAATATCCCCTAAATTGTTTACCAACGCTTTGGAAAACGTCTTCAACACGCTGAACTGGACTGGACAGGGTATCAACGTGAACGGCGAGTATATCTCACATCTTCGATTTGCCGATGTCATCGTCATAATGGCAGAGACACTGGAACAGCTAGACCAAATGTTGCACAGCCTAAATGGAGCCTCCCAGCGGGTTGGCCTCGGCATGAATTTGGCTCGGTAGATACTAAGGCTGTCATCCCGGGAATCTCGGTTTCGAAAATTTCAAGAGTCGAGAGCGTTTTTTTTGTATTTTCTAGATTCGAGATTAAGATTTACGGTCACGGGAATAACGAGACTTTTAGGCTTGAGACGCGGGTTACTTTTGTAATAAAATTTGGTCCTCTCCTTCTGAACCCACATTAAACGCCCTTTGTTTCTTCCGTGCCCTCTACAAAAATGAAAAAAACTTCAACAAATAATTTTTTTATGTTTAATTTGCTTTTGTTTAACAAAATCCTTGATTAAAATATCATAGCCTATAAGTAACAAACCTAGTTTTTGAAATAGTCTCAAGTCTCGTTTACCCCGGGAATTTCGAGACCACTTCGAGTCTCGTTTTTTTTTCTCGGGACTCAGTAATGCATCGAGACTGAAAGCCCTAGTAGACACAACTTTGAGAAAGAGGCCACAGAAGGATCCACTTGGGTTGGGCAGCATTTGGAAGACTCCGTCAAGTTTTCTCGTCGCCTACCCCGCTGTGTTTGAAGACTAAGGTCTTCTTCAACCAGTGCGTTCTGTCCGTCATGACATACGGTGCTGAAACGTGGACACTGACGGTCGGGCTGGTCCACAAATTCAAGGTCGCTCAGCGCGCTACGGAGCGAGCTATGTTCGGAGTCTCTTTGAAGGATAAAATCAGGAAAGAAAATATCCGGAAAAGTACCGGAATTACCGACATAGCTTGCAGAGTAACCAAACTGAAGTGGCAGTGGGCTGGCCATCGTGTCTGTCGAAGGACCGACGGCCGGTGGAGCAGACGACTAGTCCTGGAGTGGAGACCGCGTATCGGCAAGCGTAGTGTGGGACGCCCCCCAGCTAGATGGACGGACGACATAACCTTTTGAACGCCAGAGTATAAACGTATCGCCGTACCCCTGACGCCAGGCCACTTTTTTAAACTTTTAAATTATATAGGTAAATAAAAACACACAAAAGTAACGATTAAATTGTTTATTTCATAATATGGTGCGACGTGTATTTTGTCATATATTTGTGACGTTGGCGTTCAGGGTAAGATTTCGTTTGTCACATTATAATTATGTGACAATGGCGTTCAAAAGGCTAAAGAAGGTGGCTGGGGTAGATTGGCTGCGAAAGGCGGAGGACAGGGTGCTGTGGCGCAGTCTGGGAGAGGCCCATGTCCAGTAGTGGACTGCGATAGGCTGAGTTGATTGATTGAATACCATACAAAGCGGCCTGTCATGTAGGGCGTAGCACTACCGTCTATCGTTAGTATATGTATAATTACAAAAATGTCTTTGTAAAGTACTAAATATAAGCCGACCGCTTAACCGAAACGTTGCCTGAGGTAGCTGTTTTCAGTCTATCAAAAAGTACTCTGTGGTAGCTGTGCGGTTCGGGAGGAGTGATAGTTGTCACGAGTTGACGAATCACTGAGCTCTAGCATCACGTCACCGCTCTGCTACCTCCGGTAACGTCACAGTTAAGCGGTCGGCCTATAGTAAGAAAAATATTTACCCATGATTATCAAGTCCCGGAAATGTAATCAGAAATTTAGTACGCGATTAGAGAATAATTTGTTCTTAGTCCTGGTGGTCCGATAGACCCTTTATATATTTTGTCTGTTGTATGGACAAACGTTTAATAAAAATACTATAATTTTTTATAATTTCTCAAAAATATACTCATGATTACATAGAACGTCAGATTTTATTCAAACAAAATTAACACAAATCATAGTTTGACACACTGTTTGTACTCTTTGATAATTATGTATAATCTCTGTGCCAAAGAGTATATTATAATAATAATACGTGAGCTCTGTGCTCCTCTGTGCTCTTTGATAAGATTCGTGATAAGAAAATGATTAATATTCCATATTCAAATTTCGCAGAATAAAGTAGCGGTTAGTGATTCAAGTCCACTGCGACAATATTATTGGAGACAGATGATAAATTAGTCGATATTTCAAAATATATATATTGTTGAATTTATACATAACTTCTATAATCATATTATTTATGTTTTTTTTTTTAAATAAATCGTTTGCAAGTATTTACCATCGTAGAATGAATTTATTGTTATCGAAGAAAAGAACTACAGACTAAAAATACATCTAATGTAAACGATCGTTGACAAAGAATGCTAAAGACACATTTATTTTTGAAGCAAAACACGGCTATTGTTTCAAAATAATAATTGTAAAACTTTCATAACTTCTTGTCAAAAAACATTTTTCAAGAGGTGGACCTGACCAGTATTTGAATATAACATTATTTCTAAACGTACAACAAAGTTTTCACTTGTCTATGACCGCCTAAAAAAAGAAAAAGAAGTATACCATGCTTCCAAGTGCAAAAGAGATAGCAATTAAAACGGTCATGAGCATAGAAAAGAATCTTTGTCTATACCCAGCCAGTCATTGAACCGTCAATTGCTGAACGAACGAACGACAGCGAATCTCAGCTCAGAGGCCCCGCCTTTAAATCCGTAATTTTATTATTTCAGTTGGTTTTCGCGATGATAATATTATAAAGACGAGCATTTAGGTAATAACTTGCATTAGTTCTTATGTATAAATGTAATCTAAATTAAGACATACTCGAGTTAGCATTATCAGAATGCAATTATTGATTTGCCGTGTACGGCAACAAATAGTGAGTTTGTGCGGGTTTTCTAGCGTTAGCCTGTTGTGAAACCGTGTAACTATAAGGGCTAAGGGAATTGCGATACTTTTTAAGTTTTCGTAACAAGTTTTTGTGTCTTATGAGGTCGTCAATTTAGTGTTTTTGATGTTGCTATTTTTAGTGGGTGTTGTCATTGTGGTCCAAGCTTTATTCGGATTAGGTCATCGAGTGCGGTGAACATGTGTGCCGGAGAAATGTGTTTTAATAAGTTTTAAAGTGATTTATTTGATTTCTTGTTAGATACACGAGTACTACGAAGTAGGAGACCTGTAAAGATGGGTACAACAAGAATACTGTGTTTCATCGCGTTATTAACATGTGCGGCGGCTTTATGTGAGTATTATTTATATTTTTATATAAGTTTATTAACTTCCCTCTTAGAATATCACATAATTATCGCATTGCTAGCCATAGTTCATTCAACTTTTTCTCAGTTACTCTGTCCCCAGGGATATAATTAAGTTATGAAACAGACTTGTTGATAGTGTACAACTCTCTCATAAAACTGTTGTAATTATTATTGCCTTCGTGCTTACATCTAACTAAATGACATCAAGTATACTTTATGTTATGATTTAGATTTTAATGCAATTCAGTTTTGTTGTGCTTGTAACAACCAAAAGATTTCTAAAGAGTGAACCAGCCCAAGCCATTTTTATTATAATTATTACATCAGGCCGTGTTGTCCCACTTTGATTAATAAAACGCTTCAAAAATAACAAAAGCATTGGCACTACCCAAATTCTTGATGACTTGTATGGTGGTATTACTCACAGGCATCATATCTTAATTTAGTAGTCTTCATGCCTGATTTGTAATTGACAACATTGATTTGTCCTTGCTCATGCCGTAATCAAGATTTTGATGTCATAGATTTAATTTAACTCTGGGCTACTCACCTTTGAGTATACATACTTTAATAGATTTTATCTGCCATTGTTTTATGAGAAACATGATCTGGATTTAAAATATTGTTCTGATGGGCTGTGTAATATCTTTAGAAGCCTGAAAGTATGACAACCAGTCTTACCAAGTGTATTACCCAATAACTGGGTTCTTGGAGGTCAGATAGCCAGTTGCTTCATGCAAATTATTGGTATTCAACTGCATCTGGTGAGACTGGAAGGCGACCCCAACATAGTTGGGAAAAAGCTAGGCACATCTTGATTGGCTGTGTCATATCTTGCTTAAACATAAAGCAGCACATTTAGCCAGTATGTTATTATCTCTTTATATGAACCTTGGAGTGAGCTGGGACAGAAGAAAAATAATAATAAAAATGTAATTATATGTAGGCAGAAAATGTTATATAGTTTACTCAATTAAGGGCTGAATTTTCAATATGACAGCTTGACATATTTTCTATACAAAAATGGTCAAACTGCAATATTTATTCCTGAGATAAAAGTTATAAATACTATTGAATAATCAACCCTAAATGAACTAAGAAGTTCTTGGAAAAAAAAAAGCCTATTTGTGCTTATCAATCATAATATGCTCTAGTTTGACATTAAATATTAATTTGCTTATGCAATTGTTAAACTGAGGAAGACAAAACAAGAAAGGCAGATCAAAAAATGGCTAACTAATGGTTTGTTACTAATCTGAAATCTTTATCCTGCATTGATCTCAAAAACTTCCAATAAGGTACAGTGCTTGCCAAACCCATAGCCTCGGGTGCCAGATGTTCATGTACATAATATATTGTAAAGATTTTGTATAATACACTCTCAGACTCTTAAATTAAACCATACTGCGCTTTTCCGTAAAAAGCTCTGCATCTTATTATAAAGTAATGAAAAAAAAAAAATTGGGTTCAAAACCGCATCAACACTTTGATGTTTAAGGTCTTTATACCTAACATGGAAATGCATGGAGGTTCCATTGAAGTGGTCCGGTGAGTCTGGGAGAGTATTCTGGTTTAGAAAATGTCAAGATTTCCTTTAAGTCACCTTGGCAGTGTTCGATGTTCATACACAAGTCTAGACATTGTAGAAGCATACAACACAAATAAGACATGGTATTGTATGCAAAGCTTGACTTGGAAATTAGCATAATATTTCATTTTGTATGTAGTTATTGTTGACATATTGTTCTCATTACTATTGGCAGCTAGCATAGAGCCTCTATCAAAGATTGGCAGGTAGTGTGTAGGGCTCTGATTGGATTATGTACCAGTGCCAACTAGATCATAATGCAATCAACATGCCTTCACTGCACTAGTTGACCAATACATTCCTGTAAATCTCTTTACTTTTGTTTTTAGAAGAGATCATTACACAACAATCCATACTATAATATTATAAGTGCGAAAGTATGTCTGTCTGTTACCTCTTCGTGCTTAAACCGCTGAACCGATTTAGATGAAATTTGGTATAGAGACAGTTTGAGTCCCGGGGAAGGACATAGGATAGTTTTTATTCTGATATTCCCACGGGATCGACACTTATGCGGGTGAAACCGCGAGGCAGCTAGTTTAATAATTATTATATTTAATTTAGAAACCAACATCACTCCTGTGATCTCCAAGGGGTCCGGCAGTAGTATACCTAATAGTACACCCACACTTTGGCCGTTGTTTTCAAGTACTATAATAATAGGGGGGGGACCCTATTGCCATCAACCGGGCACAGATCCAGGCTCTGGGTTGCTACTGAGAAATTCATAATTTAGAAATTTTATTCAACCCAGACTTGATTCTCACAGAGAGGAGGCCGGTATGATGATGACTAACACAGATTAACAATATAAAATTCTAGTCTACATTAATGCTATGAAAGATTGAGATTTGAATTAAAATTAAATATTTCAAAATATTTAAGAACAAAGCCTTGTCAAGTTTTCATGTTAACTTATAAATGCCAAATGTATAAGATCATAAGGATTTAAGCAGTAGGAGTAAACTGACACTGAAACACTGACCTAACCCAATGTTATATAAATGCCTTGACATTTGAGAATAGCTGAGAAAAGTATTTACTGTTTCAAAGGTGAGCTGTATGACATGATACTTGCAGTTGTTTGCATACTTTGTATATTTTCTTATATGTATAATTACCTAAACGAATGCAAAATTGAAATGATAATTCTATAAAAATAAAACTTAAATCTCTTTTTTTAATGTCAAAATAATAGTTTTTTTTTTACTAAATGCATGTGAAATTATATGTATTTGGTAGGTACAGTCAACAAAGGAGATAAGTATACAGGAGCGTCGGATATAGTTGAAGTTTACTAAGAAACCGATGGATGTTCTTGAATAAAATTTTATTTCATTAATAGAAAACAAACAGCTCATTTATTAAATTGAATTTCAGTCCAGAACATCCATCGGTTTCTTAGTAAACTTCAACTATATCCGACGCTCCTGTATACTTATCTCCTTTGTTGACTGTACTTACAACAAAACCACAATTTTTTAAATTTCTGTCTTTCGTTCCGGCTAATCTCGGAAACGGCTGGATCGATTTTTACGGGATTTTCACTAGCAGATAGCTGTTATAAGGAGGAACTTAGACTACTTTTATTTTAGAAAAATAACTAGTAAAGAGACACATTACTGTTTTCATCCACGCGAACGAAGTCGCGGGCACAGCTAGTAAAAAAAGAAAAGTTTTTTAAATAATTTTACAGTAATATTTAACTCGAATCTAGAGTGTTACAATATAATTATCTTAAAAAAGTAATCATTGTTAAAGAAACAAATGGTAATTTTTAGATAAATAGATCAGGGTTAAGGTCAGTAAGAAAAGATATTTTAAAATTAGAGCTTACGCATTTGTTTTTCTTACGAAATTAGATTATTTGTCATACCACTGTTCAGACTTTAATGAGACCTAGTCCTACTTGCCCTTGAAAAAAAAACTTTTTTAAAGGAACTAAAGCTCTATCTAATACATACCAGGAAAATTGTAACTATATCATCATCATCATCTGCCTAGCCTTTTCCCAACTTTGTTGGGGTTGGCTTCCAGTCTAACATTTTCCATGGAGTGCGTGCCTATCTGACCTCAGTCATAAAAATCACCACTCAAATCAAAATAATATGTAATTATTAGTCAGACCCATCTTTACGAACTCGTCATAACATAAAACATTTATCCCCAGTGACGTCACCGCCGAAGATCGTCAAACAGCCGACACAAGAGGAGATTCTGTTCCAAGTGGCGCAGCCCGGCGAAGTGGACAAGCCGTTCATCATAGAGTGCGAGGCTGAAGGCGAACCGGCTCCTAAGTACGTCACCTTGTTTTACTAGAATAGTTTTACTTACAATCTAAGCGCAAAGTCAGATGTTCTGAGTTTAGATCATTATTACTCAGTTCCGATTACGGAGCGAGCATAATAATAAATAAAATCTATGAGTGACATCCAACACATCAGTGGTTGGACATTTGCACTACGAAAATCGTCCTTACTGCTACGACTTAAGCCGCTGTCAATGTGACTACGTTTGACGCACCTTGGCCCCTAGGCAGTACGCTCATCTGTCGTTATTCCCGACTGACTAATCAGTCGATTCGGTAAAATGATGAAAAGATTTCTATGCGATGTTCATCTTCATCTGTTGACTTTAAAGTAAGTGGACGTTTCTTCTTACGGGTTTTGTAAAGGCGACCTAGAAATTGAGAACACAAACAAACTCATAACTATTACGCTTCTTATGAAATGAAATATTACTGAATAGCACTCAACGTTCTCGTCTCTTCTGCTGTGGGACAGCGTGTATACATGTATTTGGCTGTGGGAAGATATAATGGTGATGACCCTTTAGTCCCTTTACTATTTCAATCTGTCGATATCAATCTGTGATGGTCAGTTGGCCGATCATTGTGGCAGGCAGCCCGCAGCCCAACAAATTACAGCTAAGTACCTACTTTTATTTCTGGTCTGTCGTAGTGGCGCCATTCATAAAGGATTCTTCAAATAAATGTATTGCAATGATTCACACAATTTGAACCATTGTTATTGTGTCTTTTCGCAACATGAGGAATTGAGGTATATTTGTAACTGTTTTGTTAAATACCGAGAAAAGACTTCACATTTTTCTTAGAAGCACCTACGGGTAAAGATTTAATTGAATTTTAGTTGAGCGAAAGATACTTGTAATTTCCGCAATTGGATTTTTTTTTATCTAGGTACTATAAATGATATTCGTCAGTTTTTTTTTATCCTGCCTTATTTCATGCTGAGCTTGAACTGTTTAGCTGATAGTAGTAGAAAAGTAATCGAAATGGAGGTAAGAAAGCCTCCATTTCGTTTACTTTTCATTACTTTTCTAATTAAAAAAAAACCTAGAAAAATAATAGACTACCTACCGTCCCCAAAAATACGCGAGCTGGAAGTTTTTCAGACCGACACACAAACATAATGAATACGGCGGCGGCGTTATGAATGAAAGATGGCTGCCGACACTAAATATTTTTATTAATTCCTCAATGGAAGAGAGCACGCTAGCAAAAAATACATTATTCTGTTTATAATACCGTGTCGTAGTTTAGCTGCTTACTTAGTCGGTAAATAGAGGTAAACTCGCTGGTAAAAGGATTACTTGTACAGAGTTATTGGTAAAACATTTACAACCTCTTAATAGGTCATTGTACTCATCATTATGAACAACTTTTACTTTTACCAAATCTGAGAGAAAATAATCTGCTGTATCCTACATTTATGTTCTTACAACCCGTCAAATTGTAGGGAACAGCTGATTTTTTTTTTGCGATTTCAGGTTTGGTCCCATAGTAAAAGTTGTTCATAATGATGAGTACAATGACCTCATAAGAGGTTGTTAATGTTTTACCAGTAACCCTGTATACCGAATTACCGATACCTAAATTTTTTACTGGTTTTAGTATCCTTGCTTTTGTTTGGTTCCGGAGCTGGCGAACTTAGAAAAATATCAGACCTAGCGGCTAGCGTAAATGCCTTTCTTACACTACTCGATATTCAGGAACCCGTTCCCTAAATCGGGAAGGTGTAATAAGAGTAAGGGAGGAAGCGTCCCTATTAAAAAAACAAATCACCTAAGAATCGAGCCCTGAATATCGTGTAGTGTAATAGAATCGTGGGTTGAAGGTCCTTCAACGAGGTTAGTAATTATTTATGGCTGACCAGCGGCTCTATATGGTGTTGAACTTATAGGAGTATGTTCAGAAAAACCTTCAGAAGAGGTTTCTGTATTTCTTTTCATTTCGAGAAAAATGACACGGTCATGTCGGTCATCAAATATGGACTTCACGGATGTACACGCAAAACAAACGGCTACCTCTCCTAAGCCGGGTAAAAATGACTACCCGTTTGAAAAGATTGTGAAACATTCTCGCTGAATCCGGGGGATTACACAATACACCTTCTTTTACAAGGGGTTTGTCGATCGTACTAAGACGCTATCAGTAAACAGATGCTAAGTGGACCTTCACTGGATATCCCTTAACCGCTTTGGATTATAGGGGCTGGCTTCTCCCTAGTATCAAGTACTACTAGCCTAGATTTCCCAGGGGAACTACCGTTTCATTTGAGATAGTATCTAGTGCATATCCTTACCGTGACGCCAGCTTCCTGTGTGCTTCAGCCTCATCCGCTGCACTGTGATTGAGTGACAAACAGATTGACTCACGTTTTTATTAATAGTTAGATTTATCATAGCGTTTTATGGACACCAATTCATAGCTAAACTATTTAGCCTTTGGCCTCAGTAATGTTCTTTATTATCTGAAACTTGAGTCTACCTTTTATGAGTATGATTTCCTTGGCTGTAACTTTGTTGCACGAGTCTGGCGTTATCATTGGATGACCTCTTTGGTTTTCATAATTTAAAGTTTCGATAAATCTCTCTTACTTTGTGGCTCTTATCAACATTGCGGTCGTTTTCGGTATAATAAGCTTTTAAAAAGGAGCACTTAATATACTACATATAATATGTTAAAATTAAATGTTTAATATTTTTATGTGGAATAATTGTATTAAATTTGTGAAAACTATTCACAAATATTCAATTGATTTTAACGGTTTATTTGGATTTTATAACGGTTTCTAGAGAACACTCAATACTCATAAGGTGCAGACGGAGTGTCCCAAAACTCTCCAACTTTGGCTAAATTATTCTTACTCTATTTACGAGTATAATTCAGAGTAAATTTTTGAAACAAAAACCTTGACGTAAAACATAATAGTTAGAGAGTAAATAAAAAAAATACTTTCTTTTCAACGTCAGGTTTGAGTGTTTTATACAAACGCAAACGGTGGCCACATCAGAAAATTAGAAAATGTTGTTACAAAAGTTTAACACGTTTTCTTTATTTGTGAACGCTTAATTTTAACAATAATAAACTTTATTGTATTTCTAAGCGACAAAATTGTGTAGGGTAGACATAATTTTGTCGGACACATTTTTGATCTAACCTCATTACGCGCTAATTATTTATTGTTTATTCATAGTTTGATTCCTGTCACGATGTTGTCCTTCTCCGTTTCCAGACTTGATTAAATATAAATACTTAAATAATTATTAATAAAAGTTTTATTTAAACACATTCTACCACAGAGAACTGCCGGATCTTTTTCAAATCGTGTTGCGTTAGTGACGAGGTTTTTATTAGTGAGAATGAAAGTAAATACTCGTAAATTATTCCTCGCACGGCTTATGTAAATTGAGACACTAGACGCCAAATCCTTTTAAATGCTCAGCAGGGCTTAAATCACTTCCTTGTCTTCAACACATTACTTGCGCCCTATGACTAAGAAGCACTTAGCAACTGAGTTGTTACTAAGCTCTGGAGGGTGACTGCATCTTTACTGGAAATTCAATATCAAGTATCAACAAAACAAATTAATCTATATCTATACTATTTATTCCCTCTCACAGAGAGGAGGCCTGTGTCCCAGCCACAGATATAGATATACCTAGATAACGCAAGAGTAACTACTTCGCGTGCCAAAAATTGCACCAACTTATGATTACAAATCGTAAGCCGCCCCTTTCGCGCTCTGTCCTTTGTACTGCTGGCTGGGTAAGTGTGAGCGAGAGCGCGAGCTCGTGACGTCATAGTAGGTAGTCAAAAAATGGCACGCTTGGTTTTCATACAGTTCGTGATACTTGCGTTATCTAGGTATATCTATATCTGTGGTCCCAGCAGTGGGAACGTTATCTTAGACTGATTACGAGGTATACCATCTATCTATCTATATACAGGGTTATTGGAAAATCACCAACAACCTCTTACGAGGTCATTGTACACATCATTATGGACAACTTTTACTTTTAAAAAAAATCAGATGTTCCCTACATTTTGACGAGTTATACGAACATAAATGTAGGGAAGTTAGGGAACAGCTGATTTTTTTTCACGATTTCTGGTTTGGCCCCATAGTAAAAGTTGTTCATAATGATGAGTATAATGACCTCATAAGAGGTTGTTGTTGTTTTTCCTATAACCCTGTATATAAAATTCAAAGTCCTGACTGAGTGGTATATCAACGCACAGCCTAAACCTCTGGTCCTAGAGACATGAAATTCGGAGGGTGTGTTCTTTGTGAAGAGTACGTATCCAGTATCCACTAAGAAAGGGTTTTTTGAAATTCCACCCCTAAGAGGGTGAAATTTCACGCAGACGAAGTCGCGGGCAGAAGCTAGTCTACGTATATCTATGTTTTTTTTTAATGCGCTAATCTCTAGAACTACCAGTCGGATTAAAAAAAATCCTTTTACATTTGATAGCACAATACTCGAGGAAGGCTATATAATATGTATAGGCTATTTAACATCACGCTAGGACTCGTAGAAGCCGAGCAAAAAGAAAAACAGTAAGAAAGAACGCTAAGAGAAAATGAAGTAATAGCGTAATCAGCATAGATCGGAGTAGGTAGATTGATTTTTGGTACTTGTATCATAAATGCCTTCAGAAAGAATAACATGGATCAGCCATTTTGTCGGAAAGTAATTCCGGTATTTCCGGATCCAATTAAGTATTTTTAATGTTGGTAGTGATTATTATTACTACTCAATTCAAAATTTAAAGAAAGTTATCAAAACTAAATTAATGTATTATTTATCTGTTTTCACGTAACGAAATTCCGGAGGAATGTCCATAAATACGTTTCGGATCAATGACCCCAATTCAATCTACCTACTCCGATCTATGGTAATCAGGCGATGCGATGCGACGGGGTGCGTCGGGGTATCAAAAAATTTCACGCGAGCGAAGTCGCGGACACAGCGAATAAAAGTGTAACTCCTAAGTTTTTAAGGTGAATGGGCAGTGGGTACCGCGAAATTCAAATTTTCTTACGTGTTTTGCAATTTGCAGGTTAGTGTCAGGTTGTATCTTGACCACAATATGATTCGCGACCAGGTACATATTTAGAGAATTATAATCATTAGAATTATTAATACATCTTTCTAAGTTAGATTTCTACCATAAGCACTTTTCCATAAGAGATTGGTGGTAGAAATCTAACTTAGAAAGATATATTAATGATTCTAGTGATTATAATTCTCTTAAATATGTACCTGTTATTGTCGCGAATCATATTTTGATCAAGATACAACCTGACAGTGACCTGCAAATTGCAAAAAACGTAAGAAAATTTGAATTTGGCGGTCTACCACTACACATTCACCTTAAACGGAAAAATATATTTAAACTTCTTTAAAAATCGGAATGTTTTCTAGCAGTGGCAATCTACGAAACTACTGAACCAATCTTGATGTGTAGTTTTTGCCGCCCCGATCACACACTATATGCCGATGACCTAGCATTTCTATGTACGTTCGTATATTCTCGTACAATATTATAGTTCAGTGGCTGTTACTATAAATACCGTACTCTGAAGCTCCAAGCTACCTATTTCATATAAAATAATGAAGATACTTATATTAATATGTATAGTTACTGTGATTTGTGTCGGATGAAATCAATGACCTGCGGCAGATAACGGTCTTGTAATGATTATAGTGTTCATATCAATTAACTTGACTTACACTTGAAGTCATTTGACCTTAAAAGCTGTTTTAGAGAATCAGCTTTTTCTTTTGACTGTTCTCCAATTAATATAATATTTGAGAAAAAAAAAATGAAATAAATGTAGTCTTGTGGTCTTCAAAGCATGCTGAAGAATTTCGTGAACGGTACCTACCGTAGTCGTACAAGGTAGGTATTGCGCAGACTTCCCAGCATGTATTCAACAGCAGCAAGAATTTTTTTTTAAACAGATGTTTCAAGCGATTGATGACCCGAAAAAAAAATCATCAAATTAATAAATTCATGCATCTTTTTCTTTATATTTAATTAAGAAAAGGACAGAAGATAAATATTAGGTTAGTCCTGTCAAATTAAAATACTCCATAGACAACTTTAGACGAGATTAAAAAATTGGCTATTAAAAATACCTACGTCAATTTACGTCAGGCGCTGACTAATGTGACAGGACTAAAGTAATATTTATCTTTTATCCTTTTCTTAATGAAATAGAAAGAAAAAGATGCCTGAAGTTAAATTTAGTTTAGTTTGTGAACAACAGAATCGGCGCCAATATCCTTCAAAATTACTCAGATTGAGTGCTACGCAATTGGGGTGCTGAATAATAGTATGAAACGTTTCTATATAGAACTGGAACTGAACTGCATCATTAACTTCTACATTCTTCTTATTCGTGTCGCTGGCACGACAGTATTTTAAATCATGTTTTCCCAAAACTTTGCCACTTCCACGGCGTTGTCGGTGGCAGCGCAGAGGTCACTTTGACTGCATGTTTTGGGACACAGAGAGCAGGATAGGAGGTGGAGCATCTACATTAAAAAGCCTTCGAGGAAAACATGAACTAATTTAATTACTCTGATGTAGGATTTAGTAGAAAAAAATGAGTAAGTAAACCAACAATAGCATGTTACAACTTACCAGTTTTTATAATATTAGCAAATGGCGATAAAAAGCTTGTAATTGTATGTATGTACCTACACTGACATTATCCTTTGTCAGCCGACATGACCAATTTATCATACAATTATAATTGAAAGCCTTTATTATTAAATTACACAAAAACCGCAATAAACAGGGCTCATTCATCGAAGTATAGATAAATTAGTTGTAAATAAATGCGGGGGCTATGAATAATGTATGTCGTGAGTCAGCCTTGGTTCGAATGCAGTCATCTCGAGGCGAGAAGCGTCGACACACTCGGAAATATTATGTCATGTATGAATAACGCTTATTCGCTCAAAATAAAAATAAAAATGACGGTTAGGTTAAGAACCTGTTTTTCTCTTTTCGTAAAGTTGTTGTTGGTGTTGATCTCATTGCCCTAGAGATTTTATCGATTATGCCGCCGTGTCTGGTGCAGATACACGCGTCGTTATTTGAAGTTTGTCAGCAACCATAACTTAAAATTCCGGATGATTTTTAGTGAAGATGAAATATTGACATGCCATTGGATACGCCCTAGGAATAGAGATTCTTTATTGGCGTCTCTTATTGCCTCAAAATACTTTTGGGTAGGTTGAAGCGCCTTTTCAAATGATCTGTAAAGCATGTTACTAGTGCCTAGCAGTAATTTTATGCCATCAACTCTGTCTTTCGCAGTCCATTGCTAGAAAATAGCCTCTCCTTTTTCATCCATCCAAAGGTTGTCTATAAAAGATCGCTCTTAGCAATAAGACCGCCCATTGCGTCACCCGGCCGCGACTTGTAGGTCGTAGGTCCGAACCCAGACAGGTGCTTTACTTTGTGTAAATTATTTCATCAACCCGCTCTACCAACCCGCTCTGAGCCCGTGTGGTGGAAAGTCAAAAGTCAAAACATTTATTTCATATAGGCACATAAAAGGCGCTTTTGAACGTCAAAAATTACGATAAAATAGAATTGATTCTAGTCGTATTTTATAGCTATTTTCTTTACCATTACCATTGTCTTGTAACCAAGTGTAATAGTGATTTAAAATACAGCTATTTCCCTTACAATTCGAGACTTTAACATACTGAGAAAGGAGTATTAGGTCACCATAGCGTCTAGCACTACTTTTTACATAGTCCTTCGAGCCGGATTACGGCCCATTCCCTTTCACCGGGAGGAGGCCTGTTACGGCAGAGGCGTATAAGATTATGCAACATAATAAAGAGCATTCTCTATTCTACCAAATTGCCTCAACACCCGCCCTCTTGACATCCCGTCTTCAATAAATCCACATTAACCTCTAGTCATTTCCTATTGTGGGCTACCTAATAAAGCCATCCCACATTACCTGAATTTTCGCCCGCCTGATGTGTTATGTCCCCACTAAGCTAATGTGTTTACGCTACAAGTGGGTTAACTACTACCTAGTTCCCTTTTATGACTTGCTAACAGGACAGGTCGTTGAACTGGCTATATCTGGAAAATCAGTCATAACTTACCTCCTTGTTTATGAAAACTTCATGTCTTTGTAAATCTATATCTATCTCTACTAATAATAAAGCTGAAGTCTTTACTAAAAGTAAAGCTAAGAGTTTGTTTGTTTGAACGCGCTAATCTCTGGAACTACCAGTCGGATTTGAATAAATCTTTTTGCGTTTGATAGCCGAATTCTCGAGAAAGGCTACTTAAAATCACGCTAGGACTCTTAGGAGCCGAACAAACAGAAAAAAAAATAAGAAAGAAAGCGAAAACGAAGTAACAGGTAATGGTGCCCAGACACGGGGTCGTCTGGCGCCCATGTGCTGGTTTGGTCTCTGAGGTGGTCACGGCGTGCTATGTTTTCTGGTGCGCCGGTGATGGGAATTACTCCCCAGAGGAGGGTCCGGTAACGGACAGCCGCGGCGGGTTCACGGATGAGTGCTAACGCGTGCCCGTGTTCCCGCCATAAGCGGCAGAGGAGGACACCGTGGAGTTTTAGTGGGTTAGAGTCCCACATAACTGCACTATCTCCCCGTGGTAGTGCAGAATGCATGAGCATTTCTCCACGTTAAAAAAAAAAAATAGGTAATACGGGCTGGTGTCCGCAACTCCACGTTAATGCCCGCATTTTGCGTACGAAAACGAAGTATTAGCGCGGGTAGGCGATGCGATGCGATGCGATGGGGTGGGTCGGGGGAGCAAGAAATTTCACATGGACCAAGTCGCTGGCAGAAGCTAGTACTTACTGGATGATAGAAAAGGACCCTTAAAAAAATCTTGCATAAATGGAGTGTAAAAGAGCTAATACATCGTCGTTTCAGCCGATAGACGTCCACTGCTGGACATAGGCCTCCCCCTATTTTGGGGGGGGTTTGCCATAATCGCCACGCTTGGCAGGCGGGTTGGCGATCGCAGTATGGTATGATGGTGGAATAAATAGAGAACGCTGCTGCCCATTCTCCGGTAAGACTCTTAGTCGCCTTTTACGACACCCACGGGAAGTAAGGGGTGTAGCAATTCTTTAAGTCCGGCACCACATAGACGTTAGCTAATACATAAAACAACATTTTTTAAACGTAAAACATATACCTAGTGACTAAGTAAATCATGTTTTGAAAGGGTACTTATTGAATAAATGTCCAAATGTGTATTGTTTTAATAATAAATTGTTTAATGTTATGGCAGGAAAACCGCGGATATAATTATTGTTAAATAATACGAAATGTAATTAATTACTGTTTGTTATAAAATGAACGACTTGTTTGTGGCTTTGAATCCATTACATTCATTTCGTGAAAGCCTTTGACATATTTATAAGCACATTACTTTAAACACCCTTCGTTTTGCGTCATATCTGTGGTTTGAAACGCTTTAGGCTGTAAAGATTTCTAGGTTTATGGTTGAACCCGCAGCCAGACGAGAGCCCTCCGCCGCTTTACTTCATAATTTGTCGCATCAAAGTCTTTCAACTTGGAATAGCGAGATTTTAATAGCGTTTGAGTTGGCTCTCAGGAAGATTTTACAGTAAAGTTTTAGCATGAGACCACTAATTCCTTTACCAATAAGATTGAATGTCACTTGCGCATTACAAAAAGACAATGGCGCCGATTCTGTTGTTCACAAACTAAACTAAATTTATGTTCAGGCATCTTTTCCTTTTTATTTCACACAGTACCAAGATTTCACTTATTAATACCACTTTTTTGTCCAAACAGGTACAGATGGATCAAAAACGGCAAGCCCTTCGAATACACGAGTTACGATAACCGTATCTCCCAACAATCTGGACGCGGTACACTCGTGGTCAGTCAGCCGCGCGACGAGGACCTCGGACAGTACCAGTGCTTTGCATACAACGAGTGGGGTACTGCCGCATCCAATAGCGTCTTCGTACGACGAGCTGAACTCAACTCCTTCAAGGAAACCGACAGCCAACAAGTCGTCAGAGCAGAGGAAGGGAAACCTTTCAAACTCACTTGCGAACCGCCCGACGGTCACCCCAAACCCAAAGTCTACTGGATGTTGCAAGGCGACCAGGGACAGCTCAAAACAATCAACAACTCTCGCATGACTTTAGACCCTGAAGGAAACCTTTGGTTCTCGAACGTAACTCGTTACGACGCGAGTGTAGACTTCGCATACATTTGCACAGCTAATTCCATCTTCAGGAATGAGTACAAGTTTGGCAACAAGATATATTTGGAAGTCACGCAAACGGGTATCGCGCCTACCTTGAATAGGCACGATCCGGTGCGTCAGTATACTACCAGGAAGGTCGAGAAAGCGCTGAAGGGGAAGAAAGTGGAACTGTACTGTATTTATGGTGGAACGTGAGTATCTTTGATTCTTTTGTTCAGTAGTTTGAAGGAAAGACTAGAACAATGTATAACTTATCGTGTCGTGTCTGTAAGAGACTAATCGATAACTTTGTCGTTCGTGGATGGTAGACACGCAAACTTTAGGGTTACGCATTTTTGCGGTTTTTAACCACATATTGATTACTGGTCAGGTCATCATGGTAGGTGTTAGTGCTAATGAGCTACCAATCTTCTTGGTACTGTTTGCTTAAGAGTTTAGTGCATTATTTACCTTAGAAATGTGAATATATCAGTGGTGACTTTACAGGATTATCGAGCGCAACATTATATACATTCAGTACGTTGCCCTGAGTTCTGCGAAAGAGTTCTATATTATACATAGGTGCGCGTAATTGACGGAAACATTAAAGGGGTGACCAGACTTCTAACTAGTGCATAGAACCAACTTGGGTATCAACATTGGGGCTGAATTTATTAAGACCGCCTCGGTCCTGATGTGTCATCTATCGTCAACTACCCGGCCTGTTTACCAGTAAATGACCAGCTGTTCATACGATGATACATAGAATGATTTCATTCATGCCCAAACCAGTAGGTGTCTAGCATTCTAGATGTGTAACCCGAGATTTTAGGTTAGACGCGTCGATTCTGCGTTTGCGACGGTGTCTTTAGGGTTGCCATCTTTAGCTGGAACATTAGATGTTTTTTCTGACAAAACCTAGGAGTTCTGTGGTTACAAATACATTTTGGTTCCATTTTTTTCGTCTCTGAATAAAAAATTATGTCATACTGTAGAAAGGACAATATAATACGCCAAAAAGGAGGGGCCCGTGGCTAAATAATAACAGCCGCACAGGTCGATCGATCAGGTTAAGCTACGCTTGCCGTGCTTGGCCTGTGGATGAGTGACCATCTTTACATACCGTGACCCCTCCGTGCCTCGGAAAGCACGTTAAGCCGTAATCAGAAGCCCGAAAGTCTGACAACCAGTCTTACCAAGGGGTATCGTATTACCCAGTAACTGGGTTGTGGAGGTCAGATACATAAATACTGGTATTCAGCTGCATCCGATTAGACTGAAAGCCGACCCCAACATAGTTGGGAAAAGGCTAGACAGGTGATGACGGCAGAAAGGACAATATCACGAAACACACACACACTGCAAATTTTGTCTCCCATCTCGTGCCTGCACCTTCAAAACAAAACACGAACTAACTATCCTATTACAAAACAATCCAACTTACATTTTTGCGCTGGTAACCCTATCGTATTCAGTGCAGGTACTGACCTATTGCGCCCCCGCTACGCGTGCATGAGTGGCCGCAGTGGGCTTTTCTCTCCGCTATCGGGTTTCATACATGCCGCTAATTCACCGCATGTTATTTGTACTAGCTACGATCTTTATAAAAAGGAATGTAGCTATATTTAGAACTAGCTGCGTTCCGCGGTTTTACCCGGATAAATCTCGATCCCGTGAATTCTAATTTAATTCAATCATGATTTGAAAGACACGTGGCGTCATCTATTAAATCATAATGACGTTATTGTTGTTTTCCTCGGGAACAGCACTTTTTTTCGGGATGAAAGGTGCCCTATGTCCGTTTTTGTACACCCGACAATGTATATGCAAAATTTCAGGATGATCGGTTCAGTGGTTTAGGCGTGAAAAGGTAACAAACAAGCAAACAAACTTACTTTCGCATTTATAATAAAGGGTTTTTCAACAAGAACTTTGTTTTTAAAACAAAATAAAACAAATAAATTTTTTAGAAGATTTATTCTGTAAGATTTTTTGTGGGGCTATGTTAAAGACAGAGCCCATACGGAGTCACCCGAATCGATTGCAGCCTCAAAACTCAAAATCCGACCCAAAAAGTGATTGAAAATTTTGATGAAAGAATCGACAACAGATCAAAATTTTCAATCACTATCGGACAAATTTCCATCACGAGGATGGTTGTGGTGGACATTTGTCCGATATCATTTTTCTTTCATAATTGCCAAACCTTACTCTTTCTAATACAATAAAAATTTGAATAATTTTCATCTAAATTCTTTGTTTTATTTTGTTTTAAAAAACAAAGTTCTTGTTGAAAAACCCTTTATTAGTTAGGATTGTAAAAAATTAATAACTAATAATACCAGCCTATTATTATCCCACTACAGGGCAAAGGGCTCTTGTCTTATAGAGAAGGCCCGAGCTATACCACCACGCTTGCTCAAGACGGGTTGGCTATTTCAGACGCAAATTAACGTTTTCCTGACGATGTTTTCATTCGCAGTATATACCGAACAGAATTGTAAACCGTGGTTATAATTATTAGTGTTGAGGAAGGTTAATTAAAAAGAGCAAAAATACTATCCTGTTTATTAGGTGTGTCGAACGCGAATGCAACGAAATGTCCGTGTTTTGCGCGATTACTTGGATGATGGATGTGTCCATGAAAAGTTTATTACCAAATAGGTGACGAAACGTGTACTGTAATGAGTAATGACAGTTGGTATAGGTAACATTAAAGCACTTTTTTAATTAAAAAACTTCCTAATGTTTCTTGACTTTCCTCTGACTATCTGAAGTTTTAGGCCCGCTTACACCATAATCACTGAACGCGTTTAGCGCTTACCGTATTTAAAATATCGTTCTGTCTCCGTCATCTTCAAACGATTAACAGGAACAGAACGATTTTATCGCTAAACATATTGTGTGATTTGTGGTGCGAGTACGCCTTAATATTGAAATCTAATTCTAAACAGTACTATAATTTAAACCATCACCGTTTCCTACAGGCCTTTACCGCAAATTGTTTGGAAGAAGAACGGCCAAAACATCCGGTCTTCTCAAGGTATCACTCAGGACAACTACGGCAAGACGCTGGTGATCAAGTACCCGACTTACGAAGACCAGGGCACGTATACCTGCGAAGTCAGCAACGGGGTCGGAACAGCTCAATCTTACTCCATACTGCTCAATATTGAAGGTGAGAACTATATTTTTTAACCAGGGCAATGAATTCTAGAAAAAGACATCGAATTTTGTACTGAACAGTATTGGCAGAGGTAGATAAGCCAAACTACTAGTCCAAAGGTAACGGATTTCTTTGATAGAAAAAGGTAAACCTTGGGTGGTTCTGCTTGGAACTTCATTTTACCTGGTATTTAGACAGAGTAGATCGTTAGAATAATTATGGTTTATTACTTACTAACTTCCGCCCGCGGCTTCGCCCGCGAGGTATGTCGATAAAAACTATCCTATGTCCTTCCCCGGGATGCAATCTATTTCTCTGCCAAATTTTATCGAAATCTTTTCAGTGGTTCAGGCGTGAAAAGGTAACATACAGACAGACCAGAGTTACTTTCGAATTTATAATATAAAGTACTAGCTTCTGCCCGCGACTTCGTCCGCGTGAAATTTCACCCTCCCCTCATTCACACTCTTAGGGGGTGGTATTTCGAAAAACCCTTACTGGATACATGATCTTCACAGAGAACACACCCTCCAAATTTCATGTCTCTAGGAGCAATGGTTTAGGCTGTGCGTTGATATATCAGTCAGTCAGTCAGGACTTTGAATTTTATATTTGTAGATGGATTACTATCCATTCCAAGGTTGCCTGGAAGAGATGACAGAAAGCGATAAGCCGCCCATTGTATGTTTTGGAGTTTTAAATGTATTTCCGATATGCAATCCATACTAATATTATAAATTCGAAAGTAACTCTGTCTGTCTGTATGTTACCTAGGCGTTAGGCGTGAAAAGGTAACATACAGACAGAAAGGTAAGCCTTTCTGTCTGTATGTTACCTTTTCACGCCTAAACCACTGAACGGATTTCGATAAAATTTGGCAGAGAGATAGATTGCATCCCGGGGAAAGACATAGGATAATTTTTATCCCGATATTCCCACGGGATCGACACTAATGCGGGCGAAACCGCGGGGCGCTTCTAGTAAAGTATAAATAAATATTATACATCAAAATTTTAACAAAGTCAAAGTGGCCTGGGTTTTTAAATTAACCGCTGGTTTTACTTCAAATAATTCTCTCGCAACAGAAATTATAAAACTACTTGACTATAATTGGCATCCAGTTTACGCTCTAGTATCTCAGTTACCGCAAAAGGTCACCTGGATTAAAAGTTAGATGCATTTATGTTAGCAGTCGACCTATTTTAAATCTTACTATTTCCAGTTAACCTGTGCACAATTGATCCGTGATATTCTTTCATCCGTTAGGTAAACTTCAATATAAAATGGATGTTCGTTTATATGAGATTGATAAACAACAACACCGTCTGACCGAGATCACCATGAAAGTTGGCATAAATATGTATTTTTACATGGAGAATCTTTGTATAGGGGTTTTTTTCGAACTACACGCGCCTACCGTACCGCAAAAGTTAACGTACAGTCAGCAACAAAAGTCGATTAACACTTCACTTTTTTTAATCTCAGTTATTGAGCAAAATATTAACACTTCACTTTTTTTGCTCAATAACTGAGATTAAAAAACTGAAGTGTTAATCGACTTTTGTTGCTGACCGTACCTAGCTTCTTTTAGAGGGCTTTATGTAATACATAATATAAACCCCTCTAAAAGAACCTAGGTACCTACGTTTCAGAGTGGTGCCTGCTTGGTTTTATTAAATTTTGTCTGAGCTCAGTCAGACCGTTTCATAAGTCATATATGTTGCTTGGTTTTCCTCAAAAAATAGTTTGGAATACAAAAAGCTTAGCCTTTTCATACAATATATAAACGGACATTTTAGTAGGGTACGAAATGATTAGGGACGTGTGGACGTAAACAATTCCGAGCACACAAATAAACCTTTCGTACTGGTATAAAAGTTACTTATTTATACATTTTTATGGCAACATGGTCACTATTTTTGTCTTAAAGGAAATGCCCTAAATCTTCTATTTTAATGTCCCTTCGTTGCCAAACCGCGGTTTCATCTCATGAATTAAACCAAGCCATTTTAAAAGTCGCTTCATTTTTAAGTTTTCGAAGGTTTCACACTAATGATTTGCTCGCGTTCAAGAAATATTAATAGTGACATTTGCCCTAAACAAAAAAAATCACAATTCACCCCTCGGAAGTGAGAAAAACAGCACCCCCAGATCTCTTTAGAAGGCGCGTCTTCAAAAATGGTGTCACAGAGGCCGGCTCCTAATTATTCTGTTGTCGTCCAACAAACAATAAAGACAGCGTGCCAAATAAAGCCGTCCCTACAAACAGACTAGGTACGCCATTTCCGCAATGCTAATTGTAAATGTAACTTTGCAAGGGCCCGGTGCCATAATGATGCTAATAATCGTGCCAGCGTCATTTCCGCTTTCCTCTATAAAGTTTGGCTGCGTTCGTAATTAATATGTAATTGTTTATGGTTCGACTTAAATAGACGTCATTATAGCCGTGTTTGGAGGCTTTGCGGCAAATATATGCAAATGTAATTATCTTCAAAAGTAATCTAAATAAATTAATGTGGTGTTTAAAAGGATGTGCTAAGGCTATGCATATTCTTAGTTCATCAAAATAATTTATATTTATTTAATAGTATCGATCTGTTATGATCTTCATTTTGAAAAGATCTAAACAAAAAGTGAGACAGGCTAAAAGTCCATTTACAAATTAAAAAACATTTTCATTTTTTAATCGGTAAATGTTAGCTTTCAAAAATAAAGGAAGGAAAGATGATAAATTCATTTGTTAATAATTTATGTTCCTTTTAAATGATAAATTAATGGGAAAATGGTGACAGTACCTTTTTTACACGAATATGCTACGAAATTCACAGCACGAATTTATGAAATTCTTTTTAGGAAAAAATAAGGGACGTGATATAGGTTGACATTTTCCTTTCTAATATTATATTGGATTATTCAAAATGTCTTGTTTCCATTTCATGTGGCATTCAAATACACGCAGGATACATTTCTGTTTGATCAGTTGATAGGAATCGCCCGTCTAACGCTTTTCATAAAACATGGATTTTTTATAAAAATAATCTTTTGAGATGGATACAGACCTTTGTTCACATGTCGAATTCGTACTTGACATCATTCCGAATTAGTTGCCCAGTGACATCATATTTGAAGCCATTATGTGAGAAAGCATATGGCACACACATGATATTAGGCGAAACTATTTTAATTCCCCACGATACGTCTCTTGGGCAGCCATTAAAATATAACGACTGCGCAAACCTAGCCACGAATCTTGGCTGAAGACAATCATTGCAATTGTGACCTTTCGCTTCCTTCCGTTTGACTTGTGTCAAGGAAGGCGGGAATCGAAGGCTTCCTTTTGTCGATGGGGAACCTTGTTAGTTTCCTGAGTTTGATTGCGATAGTAATATATTTTCTACTGAAAGGCAAATGTCTCTTCGTATACAGACAAGGCACGAGCATTGATCACCACAATTTGCACATTGCCTATTGGCGATTTCAGTCATTGGGTACTTCTATAAATTTTGGTTTCTTCACATGTCCTCCTACACCTTACCTGTATCAGTAAAGTTCTTGTCCGGTTTCAAACCTGCGTCCTTGTTCTTGAGAAGCCCCTCTTAGTCCCCGGCTTCGCGACTTGCGGCAGGTTCATTATATCAGTTCCAAATAATGGATTTCCCATATTTTACTTCAGTAAACGATAGGCGAACTGGCACTGTAAGTCGTAACCATGAATAACTGATACCCATATTAAGTTATTAGGTAACAGGTGCCCTCCTCCTATCTCCCTAGTAATCCCTCAATCGCCTTTTACGACACGTTCGCGGCATAAGATAGGGTGATAAATTCCGAGTGCACGCAGCCATCCGCAGTCAATCTCTCTCCACCCTAAGGGTTTTCCGGCCTTTTTGCTGAGTCAGCTTTACTTTGGATATTATATTTCATTTTGTTTTATTTATTCAATGTAGGTTGGTACACTTTTGGTGTTCTGTGTAAAATTGGTAAAAGATTAGCTGCGGCAGAATCACGTGAGATTTTTTGTTTTTTTTTGTTTGATTGATTTTTTTTTGTGATCTAAATACATCTCAGATTAATGCTAAACGTATTTAAAACATCACTGTCCCTGTCATCTGTAAATGATTGTCACAACACAACGAAGTCTTAAATTCGTGTCACGTTAATTGTGTTTAGCGATTTGTGGTGCAAGTGGGCCTAAGTCTAATGATCGCAAAAAAAATGC
Source organism: Mesoligia furuncula (assembly GCA_916614155.1). Classification (NCBI taxonomy): domain Eukaryota; kingdom Metazoa; phylum Arthropoda; class Insecta; order Lepidoptera; family Noctuidae; genus Mesoligia; species Mesoligia furuncula. The sequence continues at coordinate 29,235,568 of OU744794.1, forward strand.
ATTTTTTTACATGGTATGCTCAAATAATCCATCATCCAGTACATTTTGATTGTATCTGTCCACGTATCAACACGTATGTCGATGACGTAATCACTTGTCAGGCACGCAAATAACTCGCTAACCCGGTTCCCGTACTGCTGGATAAACGTCCGGCCCTTTTTATAACGTCGTCGTGACTGTGAGGTTTGGAGGCCGGCCTTATAATAGAATGGTTTGTTATTCTTATTGTAATCTGTCTTCATAGATCTACTTTATAAAAACCTTAAATTCATAAGGGCAATAACAGATAACGCACGGCCAAAACGCTGGGTCTACAAGAGTTCCTTTTATAACGAAAAGAGGTATTTTTGAAAGTCCATCCTCTAAAAAGGTTAAATCGGGTATGGAAGTTCGTCAATTTTCTGATGGGAAATTCCATCCCTTGCGGCTTGTTTTGATATGATTTGCGACTTTTTTGCTGAGACGAAATTTGAGATATCCCAAAGATATTCATATCACACACACACAGACAGACAGATTGTTCTTAAAGCACCCTTTCAAGAAGATCTCCTCAATGCTAAAGAGCAATTCTATTCACGTAGTAAAGGAATTTAATATGAACGGTTTTGTAGCAAGCGGATGACAGCAATTTCAAAGTTAATCTAGATATAGTGTGATCACAATCAAGAAATACCAATAAATTCCATATTATTTTCTGGGCGACAGCATTCATTAAGAAACCAGACAGTTTTTGCCAGCCACCCCTTGCCAATAAAAAGCTTTTATGATAAAAAGGTTATATCCAGAATCTCATCTAGTCGGACATAATTTCCTGATTTGATTTCTGGACCATGCCTCCGTCGTGCCTGTAGCCTACCGGAATTCCGAATTTATCAGTCGTATATTGGTGATTGCTGCTTGTGCTTGTAAATGTACATAATAATTTATAAATAGGTAGGTTCAAAGTGTCGTACTTATATCATCTTCAAATAAAGGCAGAGGTCAAAAAAGATAGGGATGATTATATCATCCGTCCAAAAACAACAACAAATAATATTAACATGATCATTTTCTTTTTTTATATTTTCTAAAAACCACTACCCATATTTTGTTCATGCAAAAGTAAAGCAGCGACATAATTATTCTTTCTTAAAAAGTCTCGCAAACTTGTCTAAGGCAAGCATATGAAAGCCCGAGGCTTGCTTACGCCTGTAGTTCTTCTCCATTTTGTTTCGTCAACAATTCGTCGTGATTGCGAGCACTTGAGTGTGGCATGCAGTCTGCTGTAATCGCCGCGAGCATTATTGTACTACCGTCGGGGACGTTCGAGTACTGTAATTTAAAATATGATACACAATAGAAAATGGAGGAAAAGTCTGTTGACAGAATACGAAATACGTCTGTGCGGTTAGGTTTGCTTGTTCGACTGTATTTTGTGGGATAAGTTATGAAGCAGGTAAAGGAGAACGGATGATATCATGTTAGATACTTAGCAAGTCATCAGTAAAACATAGAATTTATACTCTTTCAATAACTTAATAATTTTATGATCGTTCAGATTTAAGTACCTCACCCGTAACGGCGGCAAACTGGTAACAATTAAAATAGAATAAAATTATAAGTAATCGAGAAGTCGTAAAGTTAATAACACGAAATATAAAAAGTCTATCAAACAGCGCACTATCGCTTTGCGCAGGGCACGAACTTACGGGGATAAAACCGTATTTTTTAAACTAATATTATTTAAACTACGGCAATTAATAAATATTAATTTATTTAGTCACCATTGGAATTAAATGTCAGTAAATATACCTAGAAGGCCATACACTTGGCCTCTGACATCATCTATTCTCCATTCTACTATCCTACAATATACAGTAATACGTAATATGGGAGAAGTCTACACATTCAATTTAACCATGTTATGTTTGACCTGCTTGTATGAGAAATGGACAGTTTATGGCACCGACCCAAGATTCCATTTAGAAGATCCTATAAAGTTAATTTGTAAAAGATTGCCCCAAGGGGAGGAGCACTTACATTTTGTATGCAATAAATGTGTAATTGATTACCAGTATAATGTCTAAGTATTAGCAAAAACACAAGGTTGGTTAATGAAACATGAACAAACCTCGTATAGCAGGGCATTAGAGGATCGGGAGGCATTAATTAATACGACATTATGTCATTGTAATTATGCTAATTTCGCGCCTCCCAAACGTGTAAGCTTATTTGTTACAGACATTAAAGATGTCACACGATATCGCAAACAAAATTGTGGTATGATGAATTATGTCATGCGAATAGGTATAGGTCTTTCTCAGAAATTAATCTATAAGAACAAATAAATAAAATTGTAGTGTGTCTTTCTAAGAAATTAATCCATAAGAACAAATAAATAAAATTGTAGTGTACGTTTGAAAAGTCAACATAACAGCTTTTTACTAAATGCATAATTATGAAAGTATATACTTTCGGTACTTAAAAAAAACAATTCTTTTTTTATTTTTGTCTTTCTGATCCGGCTTATCTACCAAAACGGCTAGACCGATTTTGACTAGACTTTCACTGGCAGATAGCTGATGTTATAAGGCGTAATAGAGGCTTTTTGTCCCGGTAACACGTTCCTGGCGGATAATTTATGACATTCACGAGGGCGAAGCCGCGGGCAGTAGCTAACTCACTAATAAACTTGTATTAATTTAATTTATTTGCCCCCTAGCCGCGCCATTCTTCACGGTGGAGCCAGAGTTCCAAAACCTCGCAGAAGGCGAGTCAGCTGAGATCAAGTGCGAAGCAGACGGTACTCCCTCGCCCAAGATCACGTGGATCCACAACGGCAAGCCCATAGAACAGGCCGAGCCCAACCCTAGGAGACAAGTGTCTTCCAACACCATTACCATCACCAATCTGGTGAAAAAGGATACCGGAAACTACGGTTGTAACGCCACCAGCTCCATCGGATACGTGTATAAGGATGTCTACATCAATGTTCAATGTGAGTACTTTGTTATAATATCTTTTATTGTGGATTTTGTATGTTATTTTTCAGCAATATGATTAGTTATGATGAGAGAGTTACATTGATCGTTGGTGGCTTCAACTTTGATGTCAATAGTATAGTAACGCCTTCAGCACGCTGCAGCGAAAGAGAACCGGAATTCATTTGAAGTTCAATTGTTTCTGGTGTCTCTTGACTGTCATTTAACACGCGAAACGGAAGCCAAACTAACACAGAACAGAAGGCCAATTCTCGTAATTTAAAACGTTCAAAATCTAGTCACAGTCTCATCTCAGCGACAAACAAATGTCAAACACTTGTCAAAATGTATGGAAATTAGAGGTATTTTTGACAAATTGAGATCAGTCTCACTCTGATCTCAGGATCAGAGTGTGAACGTTCTTAAAATTACGAGAATTGGCCCACAGTTCTGGTTCGCTTCTGTTTCGCTTTCGCTGCGGTGTACTAAATTGCGTTATCAATCACAATCAGAAACCTTTTGAAAGATGTATATTGCTAATCCATTGCTTCATATGTTCGAAAAAATTTGTTAGCTCTACAACGTAAATAACGCAATGAATGTTGTTGGACTGTCAAAATGAAAGCCTTTCCACTCCTTTGCTCATCGACTTCTAGGAAAAAAGGAAGTTATACCAGCACCCTAAGGGTCAGTACACACCGCGACGCGACGCGACGCGCAGTTGTAAAGATAGCAATACAATTATAGACCTTATAATCTACTACACAAAAAGGTACACAATTCAGTGTGGTGAGTCGCGCGGCGCTGCGCGGCGCCGCGCTGAATTGTGTACCTTTTAGTGTAGTAGATAAGATCTATAATTGTATTGCTATCTTGACAACTGCGCGTCGCGCCGCGTCTCGGTGTGAACTGACCCTATTTGCGTAACACACTATTACTCTCAATTTGAATCATTTTGAAGCATATTTCTAATCCATTGCTCTTTATGTTCGAACAATGTGTCTGCTCAACAACGCATTTTAACGCAATGAATGTTGTTGAACTGTCAAAATGAAACTCATTGCTACTGATAGTGTGTTACACCACCCAGCTGCATTTGACAAGCAACTTATAGTAGTCAGCAATAAAACTACTTAATAAAAGACTAATATTATAAAGGCGAAAGTTTGTGAGTGTGTGTGTGTGTGTGTGTGTGTTTATATGTTTGTTACTTCTTCACGCTCAAACGGCTGAGCCAATTTTGATAAAATTTTGTATGGAGGTAGCTGACATCCTGGATTAACATATAAGCTACTTTTATCCCGATATTCCCACGGGATCGACAATTACGCGGGTGAAACCGCGAGGCGCAGCTAGTACAAGATAAACTTGTTAATCGATGACAACTACGTCACACATCGACAACTAATCCTCTAACTGTAATTCTCTCACATTTCAAATTATCACACTTGTAGCGTCCCACAGTCATGCAGTGTTCCACTTTACTAAAGTCTACAGAAGAAACATGAAATCGTTTTAAATGTACTATGTATTATGTATGTATATTATGTGCTTTCTTCCTGAGTCCGGCGCCTTGACGCGACAATGGCGCCGCGACGCCCCAGATTTTATACTTCACTTTACTTGAAGCATTGTTTTAATGTTCTTTTATTAAATGAAGCCATTAAAGTTGATTTTGCTTTCGAAGTCGCTTAAAAAAACAGTCAATAGACTAAAACAGTTTTAAATAGAGAGACTTTACAGTCAATAGACTAAAACAGTTTTAAATAGAGAGACTTTTTTTTATCGATAATCAACATCGATACATATAACACACAGGGACAACAATTAATGATAATATTAATATTGTTTGGTTGTGTCTTCTAAATCTGAAAAATTGATAATGTGTGCAGTTTTGTAGCAAATAATATCTTGTTGTGAACTATTTAACTTATGCTGCCAACAACCTATGAACTACTTGGCGCACTAATTCATCCAGGAAATGTAAAACTTCACATTCTGTTGCCAACTTAATATATGGATCTGCTGTTTTCAACTACCCAACATCAATTCATGCAACTTGAAGAAACAAGTTCAATAAAGACCACCGTTTTATTGCGATCCATTTCCTTTCTAACAAGTTCTATTCTCTAACTTTTATAAGGAAACGACAAAGCGTCAGCCACCATAAACTGTCACTCATAGTTAATTATGACCCTAATATAATAAGCACATAAACTTGTACAACACAACCTAAATTGAGTCTTGTGTAGCAAAAAATATAGTTGAGATTTATTGTTGAATAATTTGGCATTCGCCCCAGTCATTTCTAGATGAACTCATAAATACTGGGAATAAATCTTTATTGTGTGGATGAAAAGTTGCTCTCGGTTGGTCACAGTTGGTCTGCGATGTATAATGTTGCGGGTTCGATATCCCCATTGAAAGAAATATATATTTACCGAATACCGATCAGTCGACTGCTTCTATAGAATTAAGGAAATATAAATATAATGAAAAAGATTCTGAAAGTTATTCCTTCACTATAATTTGATAGAACATTTTGTGGAAGTTTTTCTACTCTGAATGTTTCACCATTATTTGTTGTGTTATTTATTTCTTCAGCATCCATGGGCGGATCTGTCTTTGTTAGTTTTATATCTAGCTGTACTTATACCGCGTTATCGATTCGCTAGACAAGTGGTTTGTGTAGGGGAGAAGTAAATCGATTCCCATTTCCAATAGTTGTTTAGGGTCCTGTTCCTGTCCTTATGTTGGGGTTCCTAACTCAATAGTTCGGGACTTTGGGTCATTCCCTCAAAGCAAAACTCAGGATTGGTTTTGCATTGAAATTGTTTATATTGTCCAGTGATAGCAGAACTTGCTACTCACAACGTGTGTGTACTTTAAAACAACCCTTACCATAATGTTAGAGTCGTTTTAAGGTCATGAAAGGTTAATGAATCCAGTCCAAGTATCACATACAGTTTGTTTTATGACAGAATTCATCGATTTTGCTCACTACGACCCGGTCAAAAACGCTCGAAAACATGCAATTGCTCACAGAGGCCATTTTAATTACAAGTCTCTCACAGATAGCAAAAGAATGAGCTCTAGTACAATTTCTTAATTATTATCTCAGCTTATAACACGATGTCACGGTCGCAGTCTCATTCATTTGAGTCCCAAGTATGATGACACTCGATAAAGAAACCTAAGTATGCGTCGTCGTTATAAGTGTCCGACTTTCAACTTGACCGGTAATGTGACCCTGGCCGTTCAGATGAATCTTGATAGACCTATTAGTCTTTACGAAAGTGCCTACGAACAGATTACTTCGTGCACGTTTTGCTTATCAATTTCGCTTTTACCAAGCCGATTAACGAAACAATATTCTCGGTGTTTGCGATGAAAACTTAATTTGGCGCTTATACTGCGTTTGCGATTTAGTTTCCAATCATGTAAACAAATATTAGTTTTTGGAAAAACAACTTTAATACTCACTCATAAAGTTCAGTTTGCGCTACAAGATCAATTATTTTTATGACTTTTTCATTGGTACTAGTCATTCTGAAATCAACTTAATTTATACTTAAGTAAAGTTGATATTCGTTTGAATGGAAATAACATCAATTTGAAACAAGGACTGGAATAGACAAAGAAGTTTATAAGTAAATTATATTGTCTTAGAAGAGCCCAGTCAACAATAATCTCGGCGACACGTTATGACGAAAAATAAGTGAGTTAAAACACAATACTTCAACGTGTAATATCCTATTACACTAAAAGCTTGAAATACTTGGACATTCGGTTGCGTGACCTGCGAGTAATAATAAAAGGGCTTAATTAATTCGATTTACATATTAAATCTTATCGCTGAATTTTTTACACTACATAATATTTATACAGCGAGGCGCATAATTAATTCAAACTGTTGGAGAGCTGTTTACGATTTGCGTGAAATTATAAAGTAGGTTCTGTTACATACATTATTATACATGACCTAAAGCGCGGTCACTGTCGGACTGCATAGAAAAGAAAGAGAAGCGCGATGACACAACGCTGGTAATTTATTGCAAAATATGAAGCAATTATTTATTTACAAAAAATCTATTGTTTGGACTAAAAAATTAACACACTAGTGCTACTGCTGCTTATGTTGCTTCCTACAATCAACATAAGCAGCTAATCTGACAAAAAATCTGAATTATTGTATGTATGTATTACGGTTTTAATTGTAAAAAGAAAGTTTTTAGAGGTATCTTCATGATTTTTTTCTATCGTATCAAATTAGTTGTGTTATGTTTTCAACACTATCTAACTAGCATAATATATCCTGAAGAATGTCATATATTTTTCTGATATTGTTTACTGTAGTCGATCATATACTTTTAGGGCATTATAAAACTTACGTTTTTTGCGGTTAGGTCCAGCCGGTCGATTCTGTAAAAATCTCACTACACGGTGAGATTTTTACAGAATATCACCGCTGTAGTCCCCTTAATTTTTTTTTTGTTTATAAATTTTGATACCAATTTCGTCAAACAGCAGCGAATGGTGTGAGCGTTGCTGAATACTGGGCCAAACATAAAATTTAACAGTCTCTCCTAGGCGTGTCTATGGAAAATTTTGCCATAGACACGCTTAGAAGAAGATACAAACCTTACAGAACTTCGCCTAGTTTTGTATAAAGAAAGAAAGTCTTAATATGTTAAAATATTAAAAAAAAAACTAAGAGACTTCTTACCCTCTTGGCTATTTATCGTTTCTGTAGGGCTAGTATTGTGTTGGCCCTAGTATAAAACTCTCATCTCGTGACACGCAAAGTCGCAGCAAGATAGAGCACGCTATTCGATAACATCCCTATTCAGCCTTGGAGGCTTCAAGACAACTTTTTGCTTTCCATAAATACGGCAACGAATCGATTTATGAATGTTCTTGTTCTCTTACTGGAAAAAAATTATACCGTCTGTATTTCATCTGCAATGTAATACTGAACTGAATCCACCTCCTGTATTTCATTCATTAACGCATTGTCACTCGTACAAGCAGATCTGATTATGACCCACACGTAGTTCAAACAGCCATTTGAATGCCCTCTCACAAATTACTTTAATACGAATAAACAATCTCTGCATACAAAATATAGGTTTGACTCGTTGCACGTTCCCGGGATTACGCAGGCACCAGCCATGACCTAGATCCCGGGATGCCTCGACCCAACCGTGGCGAGTATTGACATTGTAGAGTACTAAGGAACCCACACCGGGCATTGGTTTCGTAATTGAGAAAAATTGCTGCAGTTTTCTTTGTTTTAACATAATTTTTCTACCTGTTGGCTTGTATTGTGATTTTTATAGAATTGTTTCTTTGTTTGCTATCTTTTTAGGGTTCCGTACCCAAAGGGTAAAAACGGGACCCTATTACTAAGACTTCGCTGTCTGTCCGTCCGTCTGTCCGTCTGTCCATCCGTCCGTCCGTCCGCCTGCCTGTCCGTCCATCAGTCCGTCCGTCCGTCCGCTCGTCCGTCCGTCCGTCCGTCCGTTGTTCCGTCCGTCTGTCTGTCTGTCACCAGGCTGTATCTCAAGAACCGCGATAGCTAGACAGTTGAAATTTTCACAAATTATGTATTTCTGTTGCCGCTATAACAACAAGTACTAAAAACAAAATAAAACATATATTTAAGGTAAATAATAAAATAAATGCAACAAACATGTTTTTTTCTGCGTTTTTGCCTTGTGGTACGAAACCCTTCGTGTGCGAGTCCGACTCGCACTTGGCCAGTTTTTTATTTTAAGCTAGATATTTTTTAACCCTAAATGCCCTTTTTTGGTCACTGCTGATAGTAATGGGTCACCTTGCCCATTACGTTAATCCGGCGCGTGCTATTTGCCACAATTGCAATTGTACCGACAATAAAACTCTGAGCAAAAATTCGATAACATGGACTGCGGGGGAGGGCATACCGTGTATGTATGACTTGCAGCAAACGTAAACTGTTTGCACAGCGATTTTATCAGTTTTGACAGGTCGACTTTGCCGCCTAAGTACTTAGTCACCGGAAAAGACGGGGAGCCCTTCCTGAGCAGGAGACCACACGGCATGATAAATTTAAATCGTATTACATTCTTTCCTGACAACAGATCGGAACGTATTCAGTAAGCAATGATTTAAATTGCGTGAGATCGATTTTAAGAAGGTATTCATTTCCCTTTTTTACCCGCGACGGTACGGAGACGGTATATTTGTGTAATGGCGTGAGCTCAACTCTAAACGGTAGGACGGGTTTCGCAGGTTTGGCTAAAGATGCAGTTTGTAATGTTTTATGAGACAAAAGGAATTTATTTAAGATACATTGGCGCCGATTCTGTTGTTCACAAACTAAACTAAATTTAAGTTCATGCATCTTTTTCTTTCTATTTCATTAAGAAAAGGACAGAAGATAAATATCTGAAGAAGAAGGCTATTAAAAATACGTCAATTTACGTCAGGCGCTGACTAATTTGACAGGACTAAACTAATATTTATCTTCTGTCCTTTTCTTAATGAAATAAAAAGAAAAAGATACCTGTACTTAAATTTAGTTTAGTTTGTGAACAACAGAATCGGCGCCAATGTGCGATTCGCCTAAATTTTCCTAAGCTCTTGAACAAATCTGTGTGTATATTTATAGTTATATATTTAAAGACTAAAAATTATATTTTCGGCGTTAGAATCGTTCCCAGACTTAACAAAAATAAAAATAAAAAAACAATTTACAGTTTTGACTTCGTTACGATTTTATTAATTATGTATTGTGCTTCTTAGTCTTATCCGAAGCTGAAGAGTCATTTCGGCCTCATACAGTATCAGCAGTTATATTGTCGGTTCCTTTGAACCTCCTGACATCTAACGCTCTTCGACTGGGATTCTGCTTGTCATTCCCATCTCCAAGGCATAGATTCCAACTCCCAACTTATCCAACTCAATACGAAACGTGTCCGAAGCATACCAGACGGTACTTGGCTTAGGTATCTGCGGTGCGATTTAATATGAAGAGGCACAAATTAATTATCGAACTGTTTAAAACAGCGCAAAGTCACGTTCGACCTCACGGTTTATTCGGAGCGAACCAAATATGCGACGGATTTGTTATAAATATGTATCAGAATAGCAACATACAGTGAATAGGTAACGAAGATCTGGTCTATAAAAATACTATACAGTGTTTAACATACAGACACAACACACACTGATTTCTTGTATTCTATTTTTGAGCCGAATAATTTTCCTGGATTGGTTACCACGAAAATCCTCTTGAATTATACAAATATACTTCAGCACTGCACAGCATCGCTTACACAGATTTTCTGGGTTCATTTGTACGAGTCGTGCTCTCTCAGCATTACTATTGAAATCCCTATCGCTCGCTTTTGAAGTATGTCTGCTCTACCTTCGTACTTTACGGCTGTATGCAGCTGCACCCCATTAATTGCTAAATAGCGTGAGCTTATGACGTAACTCATGCCCTTTGGGGTTGAAAAAATGTCTGCCTCGCTTTTACTTGATAAACTGTTTTGGTTTAATCTTATTCGCCGGATTTATTTTGCAAGTATTGTTAACGATTTGTTATGCTTTGCTTAATGCAATTAAATGGTTAATCGATAACCTTAAAATATTGTTGAGCAGATAATGTTATTTATATTTGGAGCTTATCAAATTATGAGATTTGTTTGGTATGGGGAGCTGCGTTTGAATCACATTTTAGTTTGAAATATCGCTCAAAGGTACACATGTTTCATTCGTACAAAAATGGCCTCGTATACTAGCAGCTGTCAGTCAGAATCCACACAACAATAACCTTTTCATTATTCGAAACGTATCAAAAACTTATAAAGGAACAGTAAAAAGTGCAATCTTTCTTGAGCCCGTATCTCGATCGTTATCTACCATCCATTCTCGCGCAATACGGTGTTGTAAATTACAGTAGCACCCCAGTTTACCTGCGGACGTTTGAGTTTTAACCCCCCACTACAAAGATGGGTGTGTCAGAGGGTGTGGAATTGTGGATGGATTAATATCCGATTTTTTTCCTCCAGCCGAGTTCGATAACCTATTGTGTCTGAGTCATCCCCAAAATCCACAATAAAAAATACAGAGGATTGTGGCAACGGAAATTCCTATTACGTCGTATTGTCCGCCCTTATTCCCTCCTCATATTGTATTATATTGGTCTATTAAATACTTTCATGATAAAGTTATGCGATTCGATCATTTTTGACGGTATGGGAAATGAACGATATGCGAATCTCACGGCACGACTTCTGTAAAGGATCCTTCGTTAACGTTAAAAATACTTTAAACTTATAAAATTTTCCCTCGACATTTTGTTACATACTTACTATTCAATCCGGGAACTTTTTGGAACCAAAGAAAATATGGGCCGGCTTACGATGTCTTCCCAATTTCAAACTCAATTAATCAGGGGCTTTTAGGCTCATAATAAAGTATCATCTTGTAGACGAAGTTGCTAAGCACGTTACGTCTTCGTTATATCAAACGCTTAATAGAATGAATGAAACGAATAAAGAGGACAAAGTAGGAAGTACAGTCCTTTGAGATTAAGATGGACAGTTGCAAAGTACGAGGAATACTATGTTATGTCACCACCGGTGTTTGTCAGGCGCGTCCATTCAGATAAGCCAGACAAAGCCAATGCTGTTACCAATGTTTGTGCAATATGCCTGCTGTACGAAGGTGTCACACCAACGTTTGCTAAAATATTTTTACCGGTAAGGATGTTTAGGTCGTAGGTGCCTATGTAGTAATACGTTTGCGTCAACATTTAATGTCACATTTATAGAATTTTAAATGAACTGTTTGTTGTAGGCGCGGTTGAATATTCATACGTTAAGTGATGCTTTTATACTGATGGTCTTCAACGTATCAGGTGTACTTATTGATAATTTTCGTGGAGTGTATAGGCTTCTTAATTGATTAGAATTCGCATATTTTTCTATGGTGTATGCATATAAATAAAATTATCATTCACGAAATTTTAGTTGCACACGCAACACAAAGCTTCAAAGATAATTTTAGATATTAAACAAACCTTCTGTTTTCACCATAACCCCGGTGCTGCTAATGCGGTAATCATAACATATCATCATCGTCGTAACCCGATGAAACGTTCGGGCGTCTCAAAATAACAGGTTTATTTCGGTAATACAATGTTTATAACGATAATTTGGGTATTCAGCTTGATTTCGCATTTCATAATAATGAGCTTACTTTATTTGAAGATTGTATTTTATCGTCTCTACTCTCCCCCTATTTTGTTTTACGGTGTTTCCGGGCCTCGATACGGTATTAAAAGCTCCAAAATATGATTTGTATATCACCCTGATTGCTTCAGCGTTTTCGGATTATTAGGGTTCCGTACCAAAATGGTAAAACGGAACCCTTATGGTGAGTCTCAGTCTGTCTGTTTGTCTGTCACAGCTGGATATCTCAAGAACTACTAATGCTATCAACTTGAAATTTGGAATAGTTTTAGATGACATTTGCCCAACTATTTTGCAAATAAGAAAGAAATAAAAATATATGTATATTTTTTGCAACAGGGACTGAAAGGGGGGTCTGAAAAATTCTAAATGGCGCTACTAGGGCATGTGGGGTATTATATGTATGAAAAAGCGCAGTTTGCCGTTCACATATTCACATATAATTTTTTCTTTTTTTTTAGGCCCCATAGTTTTCGACTTTTGATGAAAAAAAAACCACCCCCCCTTATATCCGAAGTTTGCAAAGAGAAAAATCAGAAATTATTCTATGTGATAGAAGTTTGGGTAAAGATTACAGGAAAAATAAAACGAAGTCTCTAAATAGCACATTTTTTCAGAAATCATCAACAAAATTTACATTAGTAACACTATCGGTCAAGAGATGGCGTTGACATAAAACTGCAATATTCTACACCGCAGTGCACAGTGTTAAAATTCTCTGACGAATATAGGCCTCGCCGATGAAAATATAAAAACATATGATGGTACGGAACCCTCGGTGCGCGAGTCCGACTCGTTCTTGGCCGGTTTTTTTGGATTGGCGAATACAGTGATATCGATTTTCCGAGTTCCATACCAACATCACACAAAATTCGGCAATATTCGGCGAATTCTGACTCGTCAGTGAATTTGTCGAACTACATTTATTTGCTAGCCAAAAGGTACACTGTATCACAAATATTTGTAAAGCAATTATTTTAATTGGTTATGTTTCATGTTTTTGTCGGTAAACTATTCAGACTAGTTGAACTGAAATTACTTTATTGTCTAGATGTATTCGTTCTGTCTGTTCTATATTTCATAATTTACTGTCATGTTTATTGTATCAGTACATTTGATGCCTACTGTTGGTAGAAACCATATTTCCATTTCGATGACGTCAAATAAGACTAAAGCGTTTGATGTTCCCCAAAGATAGGCCACGTGTGCAATACACTTATCTATTCATCAAGAGCCCCAAATAATACAGTCTGTGCTCACAATTTGCGAATTCATGTGTATATATAACGAGACCCGTCTCTAGTAGCGTCTATTGGACACATCCTCACGACACACATTCACACGCCCACCCGCGATCCGCGAGAAATATAGCCCACGGATATTATTATGCACTTAGCATCTTGTATATTGTGATTTATGAACCTGTTTGTTAGTCCACATTATGGGGAAAACAGTCAGTTTATACACTCTTTTAACGAAAATAGACGAGAATTTTGGTGCAGTATACGTCTAATATTTAGACAAGGAAAACATTATTATTCGTTTGCACATTTGGGCCTAGCACAATGTTGACTAATAGCGCAAAAACGAGAGGAGGGACGTGACCAATTAATCAGAAGAGGGATCTCAAAATTGCCGGGCGATGATTTGCTGAATATCCCAGCCTTCGACGCTGTGTAATTGATCCCTTAAGTGCTTAAAGCCCTCATTTCCGCCATAAATAAATTCAAATGAAGCCTAAATTTCTCCTTTATGAAGACCATTTGTTCATTTGCGGTTAATTCTTCAACTGACTATGTAAAGTGGAACACAGCAATAGAACCATAGCTAGGGCCTTTTAAAACATTGACTATAACTATGTATTTCTAATCCATGTGTTCCTGTGCAGCAATCCCGCCAGAAATCAAGGAAGGACCGGAGAACCTCACCCGGGTGGATGGTTCCGAAGCTGTGCTTAAGTGCAGAGTGTTCGGAGCGCCGAAGCCCATCGTCAAATGGATGAAGGATGATGTTGACGTCACTGGTGGGAAGTAAGTATAGTATATGCTCTCTTACTTGTTTACCTATACCAAGTGAAATTAAATTAACTTACTTACTTCGAAACCATGTCAATTCCTTGGCAAGTCACGCCAATTTCGCGCAGCGTTACTGAATTGAACATCGACCTTCTCAAATACCCCTTTGATACACAGCTGTGAAAGAAATCTTTCCGGCCATAATCATACCGAGTGATAATTAGATTTGGTAGTGTCTGCAACTTATTGTTCGGTATCGATTTGTAACTTATGACATTAACACTGCTGTGAATGTTTGATTTATTAGGGGTGTGACAGGGCTGATTCAATAATGTCTATCGATCGGTCACCCATCATAAAGCAAATGAAGTCAAGCACTTTAAACTAGTTTTAATGTATTTTATAGAGACTTAGGGCCTGCGCCCACTGGCGGCACGGCACGGCACGGCAAGGGATTTTTATGTAACGAATATATGTATGTATAATTTAAGAGTATGACAATAAAATTGAAATTTCAATGATGATGCCTACGGACGTCAGATACTAGGCATCCTTGCCGTCAAAATTAGCTTGTGTATGTATATGTAGTGATACCGAGTGGGCGCAGGCCCTTATCTTCCTACGACATAAGTCAAAATGCGCTTGTATGTAGTGATGCCGAGTGGGCGCCGGCCTTTATCTTCCTACGACATAAGTCAAAATGCGCTTGTATGTAGTGATGCCGAGTGGGCGCAGGCCTTTATCTTCCTACGACATAAGTCAAAATGCGCTTGTATGTAGTGATGCCGAGTGGGCGCAGGCCCTTATCTTCCTACGACATAAGTCAAAATGCGCTTGTATGTACTGATGCCCAGAGGGCGCAGGCCCTTATCTTCCTACGACATAAGTCAAAATGCGCTTGTATGTAGTGATGCCGAGTGGGCGCAGGCCCTTATCTTCCTACGACATAAGTCAAAATGCGCTTGTATGTAGTGATGCCGAGTGGGCGCAGGCCCTTATCTTCCTACGACATAAGTCAAAATGCGCTTGTATGTACTGATGCCCAGAGGGCGCAGGCCCTTATCTTCCTACGACATAAGTCAAAATGCGCTTGTATGTAGTGATGCCGAGTGGGCGCAGGCCCTTTTTCTTCCTACGACATATTTCTATATCAATGAACCTTGCATATTCCTTTTCCGTGACACAAAGACCCGCAACCGCTGCAAAAATTCTCATACTGTACAAACACTTGAGATTACAGCTCCTAAGAATCTAATATCAAAACATCCCTAAGACGTGTTTGCTCAGGAAAATATTATCGGATTTCAACTCCCCCGGCGAGACATGAAAAGGGGTTTTACAGTTCATTGGACTACTGTAACATCATCACTCAATGTGAATACAGCGTGTATCAAAAGCGATCGATCTCGAGTTTGCTTGAAGCGTATTTTTATGCTCGTAAGCAAGTAAATAAATTGCTTATACAACTACTGATCGATCACGACTAGTCTGATTAGTTTCCAATAAGTTTTCTTGATCTTGTTATGGAACTAATCTCTTGTGTTTCGGCGCTTAACTTAAGGTCAGAGGTTAATCTTATATAAATAAAGTTCAATCAAGTTACGTGCCGGGGATTGTAACTAATTGTGTAGCCTCCAAGAACAAACAAAAAGGGAACAAAAAAAACAGCACCAAAAAGGAATCGGCGGCAAATAAGAGGGTCCGTGGCTTAGGCCCCCAGTGGTCGACGCACCTGTGGCCGACGCCCCCGATACGATTAATTTAATATCTTTTTTTTTTGTGCTTTTTAACTTAGTACAGTAAATGAGAAAAGTGTTTCACCCTATTAATAAAGTATTTTTCCTTGCTAACAAAAGTTATCTATCAAAAAGCAGAGAGAATAGGTCGCCAACAATCAATATTACGTACATTTAATATTTTTGTAAAACAATTTTTGTGCCTGACAGTACATTTGATCAAAAATTACTTTGAATTAAATTAATCGAATCGGGGGCGTCGGCCACAGGTGCGTCGACCACTGGGGGCCTAAGCCACGGACCCAAATAAGAACGGCAGGACCGATTGTAGCATGGGAAAAATTCACAAAAAAATAATAATGAAGATAATTAATATTCTGAGGCGCTACGAAGAGCCGGGTCAGCCAGTCTGTAAATAAATGTATCGTGTTCAGATAGAAAAAGGAGGTTTATTTATAAGTATGGGAACTGGGAAAGGTCGACACGTGTAATGTCATCACATCTCTTCCATTGTGTCATATTGTGTTACGGCCTTATAGTAGATATTGTGATATTTATTTATTGTTTGTCTGCCTGACATTTAAATATGGCCTTTCCAATAATATCTTATAAATAGTACCTTGGGTTTTTGTACTTATCAAGAGAATTGTTTGTTTTGCTCTCGATTTATATCATTAAATTTGGAGCTGGGTTTTTCATTAATCGTAGAGCCAAATGATTTTGCACTATGAACTAAAGGAACCTATGCATTTACTTATGAGAATGGCTCGCATCACACATGTTTCATTTACATATTTAGGAGTTACACGAGGTGTAATTGAAATAATTGAAAACCTGAAAAGGTGCGAGGTGGTGGTGTGATACTCATCAGTATGAACAACTTTTACTGTGGGACCAATCCTGAAATTGCGAAAATGAAATTCTCTGCTGAAGTTTTCAGTTATTTCAATTGTACCTTGTATACAATACATCTCAACTTACTATCTACTTTTTCCAACTATTTAATAAAAATCTCGATTCACCCAGATACAACATAACTCCGGACGGCGACCTGGTTATCCGCGACGTGTCGTACACGGATGTGGGAACGTACCAGTGTTACGCCAAGAACAAGTTCGGAGAGAAGTCCGCTTTCGGCTCCCTTGAAGTTAGGAGTAAGTAGTTTATTATTTTCTGAAAAAAAAAACATTGATTAAACAAAGTATTGTAGTTCATGATTTGATCAATTAATTGTAACAGCTCACATATTATTTTACAACTGTCCAAATACGAAACTAGGCTTCCAAAAACCTGCAGGTAGTGAAACGACGAGTGAATGGCACATGAAAACCTGTGGTTACCTTTATCCAAAGGATTTCGTGTTATTCAATTAACTACTTTTCACCATTCAGTATAATAACTCGGCATACACCTAACCTTTATATCGTCCCCCATAGAGCGCACAGTGATCACCGACAAGCCCGAACACTACGAGGTAGCCGCCGGCTCCTCCGCCACATTCCGCTGTAACGCGAACGCAGACGACAATCTCAAGCTGCAGATCATCTGGCTCAACGACGGGCAACAGATAGACTTCGAGAACCAGCCACGGTTCCGCATGACCAATGACTACTCGCTGCTTATCTCTGATACTACGGAGTTGGATTCTGGAGAGTATACCTGTATTGCAAGGACGGCTATCGATGAGGCGAGGGCGCAAGCTACCCTTACTGTGCAAGGTGAGTCATAATTTTACGACATTATTAAGTACCATTGAAACGACCAGGACCATTAACAAGCAAATTAAGCGCAAGGTTGCAGCTCACATGGTTCAAAATCGCTTGGCACTTCGCATGGCGGTTCACGCCATGTCAAATACTGACCTGCCTTCTGTCAAATATTGAGTGCACGGTAAACCCTTGATCATCTGGCTCATCGACGGACAACAGAAGGCCAATTCTCGTAATTTAAAACGTTCAAAATCTATTCGCAGTCTCATCTCGGCGACAAACAAATGTCAAAAACTAGTCAAAAATTGGAGGTATTTTTGACAGACTGAGACTGAGATCAGACTGTGAACGTTCTTAAAATTTCGATAATTGCGCCTCTGATACACTTTGAGAACCAGCCGTGGCTCCGCTTTACCAATGACTACTCGATTCTGGGGAATAAACTTGTATTGCAAGGATGGCCATTGCAAGGTAAACATTATAATAATTTGGAACATACTGTAGATGAAGTACGAAAAAGTAGGTTATATTAGAAAATAAAACTGACGGCTTAGTTATGTATAACCAGCAACTGATGCATCTGTACGATAAGGCTAGCTGGCGTTCGCCAATTCATAATCATAAGTCTGCATGTGTAAGCTCTCTCCAAGTTTGCCAAGAACACTAGTATTCTTGCCAGTAGGAGGGCACATTTGATCTTAACTATTCTTATAAAAATAAAATGAACCTTGATCCTTTGTGAATAAATAACATAATTGTTTGCCTATAACATCCCACTGCAAATCACAGGCTACCCTTAATTTACAAACTGCAAGATTTTGCGCTACATGTGTCATCAACTCTGTTGTCAGAATGAGACATTAAAATCCCGACGGAGGACGAACACATAAATGTTTATGATGTTTCGTAACGCGAACTGCACAATTCCGGAATATACTGAACTATTTGGAGGATTGCCAATACTATCTCTGTTATGATTGCTGTAAGAGAAATAAACTACAAAGTTACATCAAACGTATTTCTCTGTTTGTTGAAAACAGCTAGTTAAAAGTTTCATCTTTAACCGAGGTATTTCAACTTAAACTTACGTTTGCCATTCGGTGCAGTCAGCCTCGCTACCATCTTGCTGATGGGCATATATTATATCCGACACGAGGGAAGAAAAATAAAATTCAATAAACGGCCTGTGGCATCCAAGGCCCTTGCCTCACCAGATAAATTTTTGAGTATATTGTGGTGTAAAAATATATTCATTACTCCAAAGAAATCGTCAAAAAAAATCACTTAAACATAAAAGTAAAATAATGATATTAGCGAGTAAAGGTTTATTGTATTACGGTCCGGCAAACACACACTAAGTGCACAAAAAATAAACATTTTAAAGTAATATGAAAATTAAGGGGTTCAACAACAAAAATAAACGATAATAAAAGTAAATAACAAGACATTGGTGGTACCAATAAAAGATTTTTGCAATTGAACATTCCAATCTCTATACCTACAAGATTTCACGTCCTTCTTCGTAAACTTTCTAACCGATTTTATGACGACTTATAACATACACCATTTCTTCCAGACAAACCGAATCCCCCTGCCCTGGACGGCATCGAATGCCACGAGAAGACAGCCACCCTTCGCTGGCACTCCATGGGTGACAACCGCGCTCCCGTCCTCCGCTTCTCCATACAGTACAACACTACCTTCACGCCTGACACCTGGGACCTGGCCAGCGATAATGTACCGGCTATTGATACTTTGTGGACGGTTCAGCTCAGTCCTTGGGCTAACTACACCTTCAGGTAAATATTATACCATATGTATTTAATAACATCATCTGCCTAGCCTTTTCCCAACTATGTTGGGGTCGGCTTCCAGTCTAACTGGATGCAGCTGAATACCAGTATTTTACATGGAGCGACTGCCTATCTGACCTCCACAACCAGTTATTGGGTAATACGATGCCCCTTGGTAAGATTGGTTGTCAGACTTTCGGGCGTCTCACTACCCGCAACGACTGTCAAAGATCCACGAATGACAGTCGGGACCAACGGCTAAACGTGCTTTCCGAGGCACGGAGGGGTCTTGTTATGTAAAGATGGTCACCCATCTACAGACCAACCGCGGCAAGCATAGCTTAATCTGATCGATCGATCTGTATTTAATAACAATAAAAATATTAAATTCATTCATACAGTAGCTGTGAATGATTATGAGCTGTGCATTGTCTGAGCACGGCTTATAAGGGGCCTAAAAGTATAAAATGTTGCACAAGAGTTGCTTTTATAACAAAGGAGAGCACTAAGGAAGGATTTTTTTTAAATTCATCCCCAATACGAAAAAACGGTTAAATATGGGATGAATGTTTGTATGGAAGTTGTTCATATATCGTTATTTTACTGTATGTGCATAAATATTAAAGTAAATAAATGCCGTTTGTTTGTATTGAAGAAAGCAGGCATATCATGATACTATATACTAAACCTATCCGCGAGATTCGTCGGCTTAGATGAAGAATTACTATGTCTTCTTTGAATGCATTTTATACTATTACACTACTGTGTAATAGTATAAAATGCATTCAAATGTTTGTCCAAAATAAATCATTTATTTATTATTATAACTTATTATAATGTAAACTTTCCAAATTCCAGGGTTGCTGCTTGGAACAAGATCGGACCGTCCTCTCCGTCAGCTCACTCGGACGTGTGCACGACGCAGCCCGACGTGCCATACAAGAACCCCGACAACGTGGTGGGAGAGGGATTCGATCCTACCAACATGGTCATCTCTTGGTCGGTCAGTATCCGTGCACTTACTTTAATTAAATACTTGTTTAGGTTTTCTGCTTACACCCGGTTTTTTATGCAAAATCGAACGAATGGTGACTGCTGTTTTAAAAAAAGCCAGTAAGTCAAATCTCTAGACGTGAGTTTGACAGCTTGTGTTGATTAGCCTTTTAGAAACTGGGTGTAATGTTCTAATATTATGTCATGATGGTATGCCTAGGTACGTCATATTATCATGAAATTACTTAGTCACATATGAATAATTCAATTTCATGACTCGAACTTCTCTTCTCGCAACAATCTTGCTCATTGTGGATAAAAAATCATTCTTATCGAGATGTTTTCTATATCAACCACCCATACTTCTTTCCCTTACAGAAAATGCCTCAAATCGAGCACAACGGCCCTGGCTTCTACTACCTGGTGACATGGCGACGCAACATCACTGGACAGCCGTGGACTGAGGAGCAAGTGCGCGACTGGCAACAGACTGAGTACATCGTGCCCAACACGCCCACCTTCGTGCCCTACAAAATCAAGGTAACCAGCTTTTTTTTCTAAGTAATTGACAATGGATGGAGTAACCCAAAGTTAATGTACTGACCATCACCTACTGTCTCCTGTAGCCGACGGTGATCTTTTTAGAATGTCGTTTAGCTACCGCCAACAGTATTCTGCTAACACTAGGAAAATATTTAACGGAATTCCCATTTTAAAAGTTTCTTACTACAGTTCTTTGGGAGCGTTCAAGTATTACGTAACGCATTTTTTGTAGTTTTTAGACCCTCCCTCCCCCATGTAACGCATCGTACCGTTTTTCTGTACCCCCCCCCCCCCCCTCCCCCTTGCTCAATGTTACGTAACATCTAAGTAATCATTTTTACCTAAAAGTCACAATTATTATGTTGCGTATCTTTAAAAAAAACTATATATTTTGCAACCTTTGCGAATTTTGCGGGATTTTCCGTAAAACATAAACGAAAGGGGTTGCCAACTTGGGACATTTTAATTTCCTAGTTTTTTAAAAAAAAGTTACGTAACGCGTTTGCCAATACCCCCTCCCGCCCCTGTAACGCACCGTAACGTTTTACAAGACCCCCCCACCCCCCAAATTGCGTTACGTAATACTTGAACGTCCCCTTTAACAAAAAAATATTTTATTTTTATTTAGTCACTATAAAAGACAAGCCAAACTAAGACGGAGGCTGTTGAAAACGATAACCTTTAATATGATAAATAAAACAAATAATTGCACATTACTATGACTCCAACAGGTAACCGCAGTGAACTACAAAGGAACATCAAATGTGACACCCGTTGAAGTCATTGGCTGGTCCGGAGAAGACATTCCACTGCAAGCTCCACAAAACTTTACGCTCGTACAAGTCACCACCGGCACCACAGCACTCCTCAACTGGAACCCAGTCCCACCAGAATCAGTGCGAGGACATTTCAAGGGATACAAGATCCAAACCTGGGTCGATGGCGAAGAGGACAGGCTTAAAGAAATCCTAGTCAAAGCTGACGCTTCCAGCGCTTTAGTCAGTAAATTCAAGCCTTACAAGAAGAACAACGCTAGGATCTTGGTTTACAACGGCCGTTTCAATGGACCTCCTAGCGACACCCTCAGCTTCCACACGCCTGAAGGTAAACCTGGTACCGTGAAATCCTTTGAAGTATACCCCATCGGCTCCTCGGCTATGCTTCTGAAATGGGACAAGCCAGTCGATGAGAACGGAGTACTCACGGGTTACAAAATCTACTACCAGAAGGTCACCGGAACTTCTCTAGGTCCCCTCCAAGAAAGGAAGAAGGAAATCGATCCCAAGTTCGACCGCGCAAAGTTGGCTGGTCTTGAACCCAACACGAAGTACCGCATTGAAATCAGAGCAAAGACCAAGGCTGGCGAAGGAGACAAGTACTATGTCGAACAGTCTACTAAATCAGTTGTGACAGCTAAGCCTGAAATTCCTCTATTTGAGACGCATACACTGCCGGCTAAGGAAGGAACTGCTCATATCCTTGTCCGTTGGATTCCATCTTTAGACGGGCACGCAGGAACTCACTTTGTCGCGTGGTACAAGTTGAAGGGACATCCTGATTGGTCGAAGACAAATGAAGTGACTGACGATGACTACGTGATCCTGACGGGATTGGAACCAGGTCAGGTGTATGAAGTGAAGCTGACGGCGCATGACGGAGAGTACTTCAGTGCCAGTGAGATCAAGGATGTTGATACTACCATTGGTAAGTGTTGGTACTATGAAGATGAGAGTTGTTTGTAGATGGTAGTTTTTGAATTAGTACTGTTAGGCCCTTTGTATATATACGTTTTTCTTGCCGTGAAAAACTACGGTTTTTTCGCCATGTGTAGGCACGGTCGTCACGTCAGTGTTCTATGAGTTACTATGGAAGCTTGTTGATAGACACGTTTTTTCTATGGGGTGGTTTATACGCCGTGCCGTGTATAAAGGGTTGTTTCTCTCTTCGATCTTTTTAGGGTTCCGTTGCCAAATGGCAAAAAACGGAACCCTTATAGATTCGTCATGTCTGTCTGTCTGTCTGTCTGTCTGTCTGTCCGTCTGTCTGTCTGTCCGTCCGTATGTCACAGCCACTTTTCTCAGAAACTATAAAAACCCGCATTAAGATTTTCACACAAAAATAGAAAAAAAACAATAAATTTTTTTTTTCGTCAAACCCATACGTGTGAGGTATCTATGGATAGGTCTTCAAAAATGATATTGAGGTTTCTTATATCATTTTTTTCTAAACTGAATAGTTTGCGCGAGAGACCCTTCCAAAGTGGTAAAATGTGTGTCCCCCCCCCCTGTAACTTCTAAAATAAGAGAATGATAAAACAAAAAAAAAATATGATGTACAATACCATGTAAACTTCCACCGAAAATTGGTTTGAACGAGATCTAGTAAGTAGTTTTTTTTAAATACGTCATAAATCGTAAACCGCAGTTTACCTTTTATTCAACCAACTCAAATATAATAAAATATAAAAAAACATTTAATTTCATAAACATAAGCCTTATGCATAAGCCCGGATGTTACGGAACCCTCGGTGAGCGAGTCCGACTCGCTCTTGCCCGGTTTTTTACTTTTGTTTCGCTGTACTTATATAATCGAGGATGAATTTTTTATAATGACTGTTTCCCTCTAACAGTCATTATAAAAAAGGGTAAAAAGGGTTACATAAAATATTTTTGTTACCTACTGGTTTAAATAAAACATTGCATTTTTTTATTTGAGTTCCTTTATTGCAAGAGGTAAATCTAAATAATAAACAATTCCTCTGATTAAAAAAAATCTGTTACGAGAAGTTATCTGATTACCTAGAGCTCAATTTTTTTTATACTTAGTTCAAGGTTATCAACAGACTTAAACAAAAGGTCAAAGGTCAATGATAACAAAAATATTTGCAATCAACGTGGTTTACGATTTTTACCTCTTGCAATAATGAAATTATTAAATTGAAACAGTATAATTATCTAAAAAAATATTGCGTAAATTAATGAGACTATTCGTCGTTATACGTCTTGGGTGTTGCTATTATAGTATAGTAAATTGTCTATGCAAAAAGTGCCGATGGGAGTGAGATGCCGATTTGATTGATTTCACGCATGACATCAACGGCCTTAGAAACCAATAATAATTCATGAGGTCACACATCTATCTAAATATATATGGAATAGACTTTATTATGTACACCATACAAAATAACAGACTTAGGGCTGATTTTACCATCGCCAGATAACTTTTATTCGAGGAACAAAATTGACTTTTGACAGTTTTTGTATGAAATAACTGTCAAAATTTCAAAATTATTCCTCGAATAAAGTTATCTGGCGATGGAAAAATCAGCCCTTAAAGTAAATATAAAAACAAAGTCGGTTTAGTTACTGCATTTATAACCCAAGAACGGCTGGACCGATTTTTATAATCTTTGCTTTCTTAGATTTGTCTCCGCCCCGAATAGCAGAATAACTATTAAAACTTATGAAAAATTCCCAAATAAAAAGATAATTAATTTTTTATCCATTTTGCAGCTTTTTTAGGGTTCCGTAGCCAAATGGCAAAAACGGAACCCTTATAGATTCGTCATGTCTGTTTGTCTGTCCGTCCGTATGTCACAGCCACTTTTCTCCGAAACTATAAGACCTATACTGTTGAAACTTGATAAGTAGATGTATTCTGTGAACCGCATTAAGATTTTCACACAAAAAACCCGACTGCGGTAAAAAACTTAAGTTAAAAGAAACTGAAAAGCTAAAAACAAGCCCATTTTAAATTAAATAAAAGTTGGAAGCAGGCGGGACCCATTTGAATTTGAAAATACAATAAAAATGGTGTGGGTCCCGCCTGCTTCCAACTTTTATTTAATTTAAAATGGGCTTGTTTTTAGCTTTTCAGTTTCTTTTAACTTAAGTTTTTTACCGCAGTCGGGTTTTTTGATTTTTTTAAATAACTTTTTTATTTCCAGCTTTTTAGTTTACAAATTTGAAAGATTTCGCAGACGATTTAGTTCTTGGTAGGTGTTTTTTGCGATTTGTCACTTCGAATTGCTTTTAAGTATATATGTTGTATATATTTTTGTAATCACCTTTTAAAACCCTTTATTTTGATACCCCACTCGATAGGTTTTGAAAAAAAAAAATAAAAAAAAAAATTTAATATGGCGTCCAGTAGTCGCCATATTGAATTTTCACTAACGTCATGTCTTTAGTGACACTCGCCGGACTAAGAGGAATCGATTAACGTGTGAATCATAAAAATCGGCCCAGGCGTTTGGTCTGTATAGTGCTTCAAAGGAACATATAAACATACATACATACATACATACATAGGCTGATGAACACATTACCACTCCTTTGCGTCGCGCAGTCGGGTAAAAATAGAAAAAAAACAATTAATTTTAGGGTTCCCCATACTTAGAACCGAAACTCAAAATTTTTTTTTTCATCAAACCCATACGTGTGGGGTATCTATGGGTAGGTCTTCAAAAATGATATTGAGGTTTCTAATATCATTTTTTTCTAAACTGAATATTTTGCGCGAGAGTGTCCAAAGTGGTAAAATGTGTCCCCCCCCCCCCCCCTGTAACTTCTAAAATAAGAGAATGATAAATCTAAAAAAAATATATGATGTACATTACCATGTAAACTACCACCGAAAATTGGTTTGAACAAGATCTAGTAAGTAGTTTTTTTTAATACGTCATAAATCGTAAACCGCAATTTACCATTCATTCAATCAATTAAAAATAAAAAAAAACATTTAATTTCATAAACATAAACCTTATGCATAAACCCGGATGTTACGGAACCCTCGGTGCGCGAGTCCGACTCGCTCTTGCCCGGTTTTTTTTGTTGTTATCTTGAGAACGTCTTGTCTGATTTCGATAGATGGCGGTATGAAGTTCGCTGAGTCAGTTAGTTTTTATATAAAAATAGAGGCTTTTAAAAAGTAGATACAATGATGTTCAACTTTTACCAGTGCTTTGCTGCATGGTAAATGCATTACAATTATTGTACTTTGCAGTTCGTAAACATAATCGTGAAAATGTATGTTTACGATTGAGGGTCTCGAAACTTTAGAGCTATGAAAAACACTAGATTATAAGTCTCAAATCGATATCAATGCTCGAGCTTTGTATGAAAAAAAACCTTTGCTCTGCCATGGGACATAATAAGCTTGTATTATATTATGTAAAACTAGTTGAGACCAGGGGGCCTAAAAAGGCCACCTTGGAGAATCATAAAAGGATAACATTATGAATTATAATACGGCGAAGACAGTCCGTGTTTTTCTTTTTTTCTACGTAGGTCAAAGAGATTGGGGTTGGATTTGGATTGGATTGATTGGTATTTTAGTACAGACAAGAAAAAAGTAACTGAAAAGTGCTTCACCAATGGGATTTGATACGATTAACTTAACAGTTAACTGTCCATTGCGTTATCAGTTTATGATCTGCCAAAGTGGCCTTTTTAGGCCCACTGCTAACAGTAATTGTCAGTATTTTCTTTTTACACACTGTCTAAGTGCTCCATACACACGACGGCACGCGCCAACGGCAGGGACAGCTGTAACCGTCAAAAACGTGCAGTTCGCGTGTTTGAGCACCATACTCAAATACACGTGCACTACGTTCCTCATCCAATTCTCCTGTCACAGGAAGAAATTTTTATTGCAATAATAAGTGCCTTTGTGCTCTTCTAGTATTTTGCTCTTTTATTTAAGGGACTTACAGGACCTAAACACAAAAAGTGCACGTTTTAGAAACAATAAAAGTATATGATCAACTACAGTAAACCAAATCAGAAAAATATAAGATATTCTTTAGAATATTATGCTAGGTAGATAGTGTGTTGAAAACATAATACAACTAATTTGATATGGTATAAAAAATCATGAAGATACCTCTATAAACTTTCTTTTGACAATAAAAACCATACTATTATACATACAATCATTCTGATTTTTTGTTAAATTAGTCTACATGCAACATGCTAAAATACTAGTGTTTTAATTTTTTTGTAATTAAATAATTGTTTCATATTTTGCATCAAATTACAAGCGTTGTGTCTCCGCGCTTCTCTTTCTTTTCTATGCAGTCCGACAGTGACCGCGCTTTAGGTCATGTAAGCCCCTTAAGTGTTTGTATATAATAAACAAGCAATTTTATCCCACCATTTCTGCACAGACGGCCCAATAGTAAAGCCAGACGAAGACAAGACAGCGACCGCCGGCTGGTTCATCGGCGTCATGCTGGCGCTGGCCTTCCTGCTGCTGGTGCTGGTGCTGGTGTGTGTGGTGCGGCGCAACCGCGGCGGGAAGTACGACGTGCACGACCGGGAGCTGGCGCACGGCCGCAGGGACTATGCCGAGGGAGGCTTCCACGAATACACGCATCCGTGAGTATATTCTCCTTTCTTTAAAAGCGTCTTATTCTCGTAAGAAAAACTCATCTGCCTAGCCTTTTCCCAACTATGTTGGGATCGGCTTCCAGTCTAACCGGATGCAGCTGAATACCACTATTTTACATGGAGCGACTGCCTATCTGACCTCCACAACCCAGATACTGGGTAATACTATACTTTGTAAGACTAGTTGTCAGACTTTCAGGCTTCTACCTGTAACGGCTGTCAAAGATCCACGAATGACAGCCGGGACCAACGGCTTAACGTGCTTTCAGAGGCACGGAAGGGTCTCTGTATATAAAGATGGTCACCCATCTAAAGACCAACCGCGGCAAGCGTAACTTAACCTGATCGATCGACCTGTGCGGCTGTTATTATTTAGCCACGGGCCCCTCTAGTAAGAATAATTACTAATATAGAAATTTTTTGGGGTCTAATCTTCGTTAAATACTCCCCTAATATTTTACTTTTTTAACAATTCCTATCTCTACACCCTTCCTCTAAGCATAAGGTTTCACCAGGAAAATAGTAATAGTGTTAGAAGCACAATCGTATAATTAGGAAGTTAATTAATAAAGCGCGCTAAATGTTTTCAAAACATCATTCTGTCTCTGTCAACTTCAAAAAATTGAATGAAATAGCACGATGTTTGAAACTCGTTTAGTGTTTAATGTATTTAGTGACCTACAGTGCGAACGGGCCCTAAAAGTTCCTTCCTGAAATAAATATGAAACCGGAGGACTCGAATCAGACTAGTAAAGGTCTGCTAAAATATTGATGACTTGACATTTGGTATAAGCTCTTTTCTTCAGGACATTAGTCAGATTGATTCACTACGAACTCCTTAGAATAAGTAACATTATTCTAACTCTCAACAATCTCTGTTCCAGTCTTGACAATAAGTCTCGCCACTCAATGAGCAGCGGCACGAAGCCCGGCCCTGAAAGTGATACCGACTCCATGGCAGAGTACGGCGAAGGAGAAACAGGTATGTTTTTTTGTGTAGCTACTGTTGTGTGGCTGTCCTGTTGTTTTACTATCTCCCCTGTACACGATGGCCGACAAATTCTGATCATAAAAAAAATACAGTTAAATAAGTACAGATCTACAAAAGCAGTTGGTCAGTCAGCGTGTGCGTTCTTCTGCCAAACTTTTTATTTCTTGCTTTGTTATTAACTACGGTTAAGCTTTCATTCAAGAGAATAGTTTTTTTTTATACTTAATTTATTTATTTTGATTATAAATCGTCCTCATTAAATTGCACGCAATTTTTACGTTTTACTTTGATTGCACGATAGCTACAAAAACCATTGTTATTTCATTGATCAAAAAACGATTTGCACACCTTACGCGAATAAAATTACTTTCAAATGGGCTATTCCAGACTATGGCTAACAAGCCATATTTACATGACGGTGCAACACATTTTATGATCAGTGTAAACTTCCCAATTTTGATGCCGCATGTTTGTCGTCGTGGCTGTAAAAGCATAAAGCATGTGTTTCCAGCGGGTATGAACGAGGACGGCTCCTTCATCGGTCAGTACGGGCGCAAGCGACGGCCCCCGACCACAGGACAGACTGATTCCGCCTCACAGGCCTTCGCCACCCTCGTCTAAACCCTTTACCTCTCCCCCTACCTTGCACCCTTTGATTGAAGCTGGTGTATACTGAGATGATGACATTGTGTAGCTTTAAGTCCAAGAATTTGTATTTGTTTGTTTGTACTCTAATTTGTAATATTTAGGGTCTTCAATGCAATTAGATTTTAATCCGCCATCTGCTTTTAAAAATGTATTCAATAATATCGTCGATCTCAGTAAGCATTAAGCTCAAGCCTTTGCAAAATAAGTGCGCTCCAAATATAGCTACGTTCTTGTAAGCTTGAAATGTAACGTAGTGCCATTGCATCACAATAAAAAATGCAACATAAAACAGTCTGGTACTGGCAGCCAATAGCCGTAGGCAACTCCCTTGTTCTTCGTTCTGATTGGTCGACATTGACGGTGACGTCGCCCACCAAAATTTTGTTCTCTATTACGTTTTGATCTGTGAATTATGTTGTGAATCTTTTATAAATCTTTTAGTATACTGCTATATACCTAGTTTAGGCACGATTTTCGCGAACACGACAGAATTAAGTAAATTTTGTCTTGTGCATGAAAATAGTCGTTTTAAATTTAAACAAGGGCGTCCAGTCTTTATTGCACTATTTCAGAAATAGTTTTAAATAAAGGCTTTATCACTGAGTATTTCATTACCCTTCGCAAGTAATTTTTGCAGCTTAGGTTAGGTTATAAGTACAGAATAATTTGTATGTAAGTAACTTTAGGTTGTAAAGAAACAAATGATATTATTTGGAGTGAATATTTTCTACTTAAATGTTTATTAGCGTGCTTTGTTATAAGTTTTGCATTTGTTTTAATGTTGATATTATTTCCTCGTTCCGTCCCTTTCCTTTTTTTCTTTGCCTGCACGAGGGACGTTTTTGTTTCGTTTTGTAAGGTATGATTTTATTTTTGCATTTTATTTTGCCAATGATTTTATTTGATGACATATTTTTCCTAAACAACTTGAATACTGTGATTTTTTTGTAAGTTGGGGACTATATAGGTATAGTAACGGGTAATCGAGGAGTCTTTGCGACATGGACGATGAAAATGATTACGAAATTTCGCAATAAGTTGACTACCTATTTTAGGAAAAGCCTATGCTCGCCCGCCTGCCAAGCGTGGCGATTATGGCAAACCCCCCCCAAAATTGGGGGAGGCCTATGTCCAGCAGTGGACGACTTTCGGCTGAAATGATGATGATGATGCCTATGTTCAGTTGTGCATTTTTACAGGATATTTTGGCCCATTATTAAACGGGCCCACGGTATTCGTCTAATTAATGATGGAACACAGAATAGAAGGCTCAAGAACCAAAAAGGTTTCTTTTTCCTAAATACCATCTCGCAGCAGAAGTAAGTCTGTTGCTTAACCGGGATATCCTTTGGATGCCTTAGAAATAAGGCGTCCAGCCAGGGCAACCCAAGTGCGTACTAATGAGTGAACGTATATTAATGGAGTATCATCTACCAGGTCGTTTCACGGAGGACGGCTCATTCATCGGCCAGTACGTGCCCGGCGCGCGCGTGCTGCCCCCCCCGCCCGCGCCGCCCCCCGCGCCCGCGCAGGCGCCGCCCACCTACGTGTAGGGGGCCGCACTGGGGAGCTACGCGGTACCGCGCACATCTAACGATCATGTGTGTATGTGCCGCAGCGCGGGAAAAGGTGACGGGGAATCAAATTAAGGTGAATGCTCCAACCAGCCCGCGAAATTCAAATTTTCTTACGTTTTTTGCAATTTGCAGGCCAGTGCTAGGTTGTATGTTGATTAAAATATTATTCGCGGTTGTAAGACATATACAGGTACAGAATTATAATCATGAAAATCATCAATAAAACGCTCTAAGTTCATAAAGCTGTTAGAATTACTTTTTCTGTTTTTTTTTTGTTCTTACACCTTTATGAAGTTGGAGGGTTGTATTGGTGATTTTGATTATTATAATTCTGTAACTACATACGTCTTACAGCCGCGAATAATATTTTAATCAACATACAACCTAGCACTGGCCTGCAAATTGCAAAAAACGCAAGAAATTTTGAATTTCGCGGGCTGGTTGGAGCACCCCTTAAATTTAAAATTTGGAAGACACATCTAGAAGTGATAAAACTGAGCACCTTATTTTCCGCGCTGTTGCATGTGTCTGTGAGTGCGTTCTGTAACTCTGCTTCTTTCACACTCGTTTCAAATGAAAAAGTGTGAAAGAGTAGAGCGACGTTCTGTCGTGTTAGACTTAAATAACGTCACGATTTCTCAGTGTCTTGCACGCGTCGAGAGTTTTATTTAGGATTCTAATTTCGCAATATTGTGTTGTAAAAAGTATTAACATACTTTACTAGGTTTCACGATGTCATTATGTGACTTTTGTTGAAAATTTCGAAATTTATATCGATAGCCGCGACCATCTCGATGTCACAAGCTTAACGGCTTATTACTATTCTTTTGAGACGCGAAGGTAATATCTATTATGATCTAGAACTACACTGCCATTCTTCTTACATGTTTTAGATTGTCGAAAATTAGATGGATTCACACCGAGTTACTTTACTGAAAGAAAAGTGGTCAATTATTACCATCATGCAGAAACAAGTGAACATCTGTGTCTTTAACACGAAGAAAAAGTTTTCTCAGTAACGATTTCCTTCAGTAAAACTCTCGCGTGGTGAGTTCCAACTATTTTCCCAACGCTTGAAATTAATCCGTGAACTATCGGCAGTATAATTTGACAGTGAAATATTTAGTTGAAATTTATTAGCGTGTAAGAATTAGTGTAAGCTGATAACGAAGCCTACCTTTCTGTTTCGGCCGGCTGTTAGTGTCAATAGACATGGCTATAAGGTTTTATTGACTATCTTCCCTGAGATCGTACCGATCGTCTCTAAGTCTGTTGAACATTTCGTTATTTATGAGACTGATTTTAAGTAATGAGAAATAGTCAAACTGGCACTAGCGTTCGGGTTTTGGTGACTCTTCTATTCACTCAATACTTTTAGAGCACGTTTTAAGATCATTAACAGACTCTTATACATTTAAATGCTGTATACTCACTTTCATGATCTAGAAATGCCTATCTTCATCATTAAATTCTCGACTGCTGAGGAAAGGATTTCAATACCACGGTCTATGTTCAAGAAACATTTTAGCTTTGTTCAGGCCTAAATAAAAGGTCATCTCAAATAGACCCACCCACGCAGCTTTCCAAAACCTGAACGTTAATATCTCGGCTTGTGTTAGTAAGTAGGCGATGTTACGGCTCGATATCAATTACGTGTAGTTAACCATACGGTAGCTGGTCAAGAATTGAGATAAGAAAAGCTATTTTTGTCACAAAAATAAGGTAATTAGCTCTGGACTCCGGTGGTCATGTGCGCTCGTTGCGGACTTATCGGGCTTCGTAGATTTGGCATAAGGTATTAAAAGGATAAGTAAGAATTTAAGGGTGGTTTAACATGCAACGGGTCTCTATCGGGTTGGAGTATACGCGATGTAGCATGCCAGCCAATGGTCAGTTCGCAAGCCAAAATTCTCATGTATCGCATTATTTTTATATCAAATGCATATCTTTCTAATAACTCTTTGAAACACGCCATGGACCATAAAGATTTTTATTTTACGAATCAAACCTATGACTGTTATTAAAATTCAAATATATCTTCGTCATTCTAAAATGTAGATACGTTTAAGCGTTGACCAAGCTTGTTCAATTAATAGATGTCGTCTTCCGTTGCTGTGTTGTCCAATATTGCAGATGTGCTTAGGAAATCTATTTAATATTTTAGTTAAACCATTAAGAACTCTTCTTTATGTTGTACTTTCTAAGACTATATTCTCTTATTTGTTGAGTATATCTGCAAAATTTTTTAAACACTCAAGTAATGGAAACGACAAATGAGTATCTATATAAATCTATATTTTATTAAGAAAAATTAAATAAAATATTTTTATATAATTGCGCAGTTTGACCACCGGGGCATATTGTGGTGCTTTGCAGAGTTAAAGAGAGGCGTGGTTCGGTGTTGTGATCGTCTATTGTAGCGCGGAGACGTGTCGATGGTTTCCTGTCCCCTTCCCATCCTCCTTACGTCACTTTATCCCACCTTGGTGTCAGTTCACGCAACCAAACGCATTGTGGTCTTTGAACGAAAACGTATTCGCTGAATAAAACGCTATGAAGAAGTTTTTGAAGTTACAAAGCTATTGAAAGAAGACTTTAGAATGGAGTCCAATTGAAAGTCGTCACTGAGACGTAGTTCAAATCATCAACTTTACATTTTATCGTAGTAATATCACTATAAACACATATAGATGTAGATCATCAATATTATCAACTTGTATAAAAGCCGCTTGAACTGTGTGCGTGTTGTGTGCTGACATGTCTGACTGTAACATAGTAGGCGTAATGATAATCGGAAAGAATCTCGATTATTAGGAGTTTCAAAAATCTCTATTTATCCCTCAACACTTCGAATTTTATCCATCGGTCACCGGTACACTAGTATCGATTGTAATCGATAAAGTTAATTGTATAGAACGTTTATCACTCTGATATTATCGTTATCCGTGACCATACACTATGGTACATCTCGCAAATCTCGAATGAATTTAAAGTACGGGGCGACCCGTCAGTAAAATGTCTCTCTTACGTAGTATTAAGTCCTCTTTATAGGCTTCTTTCGTATTTGAATTTCTCATATTTGACTATTATTGAAGTTTTGCACCGATCACATTGAAGTTAATCCCAAGTTAATGTTTCTGATTTTGGACAATTGCGGGCTGGAGGCCGTTGCTTCCAGATACCAGTGTTGCAAAATGCCAAAAAGGATAATTCGATGATCGTTAGCAATCGTCTCGAGCCGCATGAAACAATCTCTCAATTGTGTCGTGTCTAGATTAAGGCTAGGGATTCGTGTTAACTAATGTTAGGTAGCTAACGCGTTCGCTTACTGCATCTGTACATGTATAATTATTCTTTGCCTTATCTGTACCTATTGTATCCAGTTTTATTCGTACACTGGCGGACATGTTGTGTGCACACGTGCACTAAGAACCGTCGATCTATTTTATTATAATTTATTTATTTGTGTATACTTATTTCTCCGCCTGAAAGGTGTCGGGTCTTAATTGAGTACATTCCAGACGGTGTAACCATGTTGATTTTTCAAATCGTTTAATTTAAAGTCTCCCCAATGACGCGTCGGTCAGATGTAATCTGAACTATGTTTATAAAACTTTAGACTGGCAGCTGAGACAAGGAACGTAATTTATTAATTATTTAAATAATTAAACCTCACACATATTTATTTCCCCTCGTTATTATGTATGGTTTCACAAAGGTATCATGTTCGAATGCCAACATTTTGATCGTTCTCATTTAGAGCTTATACTGTAACTATTGGTACCTTATACATTGCATATTTATATTTGATGGCACTGTTATTGTAACCCCTTTAAGTTATTTGTTAAGGAGTCTTTATCATGTCTATTGTCTAGTAAGAATTTAATATATATCTATTAATATTAATTGATTATAGTAGGAGCCTTGTTCTATTCGCGTCTGTTTTTATCGCTTTTTATACCCGTTAACGATTTGAAAATTCTGTCTTGATAAAAAAAAATACTTGTTACGGTTCGAAATGACAATTTTGATATTAGATTGTTAACCACCAGTTTACGGTGGATATTCTCACTGCCTTCCCTACTAAATTACTCTGTGTTCATTTTATTTTACACGTACCTACTAAAGAATACTTGCCTTACGTAAAATTGTGAATGAAAATGTGATTTTCATCGATCCAGATTCGACCTGACAGCACAATGTCTGCATTTATTTAGTGTCACAATATTTACCGTGAATTGTATCAATGTAAGTCCCCAGTAATAATCGTACATCGCCGTACACAGAAGTAGTTGATGTTAGCAGTTGAATGTAATTGTTGTGTAACTTTATTCGGTCGCAAGTGTAACGAACTTCTGAAACATTTTGGATATAATTATAATTTATGGAAATGTAATAGATCTAATGTTAATAGTAGCTGGTCATATTGAAAGCAGCATTTGTTCACTACTTAGAAGAAATAACTGAAACACGAGATTAAGCTGAGTTCATTGTATTCAATCAGTTGTATTACATCTTCAAGCCTTTGTCAATACATTCTGCCAGCGAATTGGCATGGATCGTTGTGATGAAAGGAACAGTATTATAATAATCGTGCTTTCAATATGTCGGGCTCACTAAATATTTAGTAATAGCCGAAGTATTCGCTAAATACGAACTGGTAGATTCTAATTGTTGTGAGGTTCTTTCAGTGTTATCTATAATGTTGACGATGCTTGGTTTTCATCATTGTTTGACAGCAGATTTTATTCATGACAGCATGTGAGTTTAAATGACGCTAGACGTCTCACCAGCATTGTTATTAAACAGGATGAAGAAAATAAAGCATCAGTAACAGTTTCATTATATTTGCTAAGCAAGCTTTTTTTATCTACATTGGACTATTTTGTTGGTTAGATAATAGTTTGCATTTATTATAAAAAAAATGTTTAAAAATCATGACAAAAGTGTAGGTAAAAACTTGTGAAAAAAATTTTGATCTGACCCGTACGATTCTGTTCACGAATTATCGTAAATTACATTTTAGTTCGCATTAAGTAACTGTAATTTATTGTAACTATGATGAATATTTTTTTATGTTGCATAGAAAATAAATATTAAGAAATTAATTTGGTGTTTTTTTAATTTCAAACTTCACACCCACTTTCTTGATTGATTCTTGGAGGTTACAGCATATTAAATGTTGTGCAATGATTATTTAGGTAAGAGTAAATAATGATATTTTAATTAACACATATCCATACATTTTCACGGTGGTGAGCAGCAGAGCATTTTTCTGGAAACATAAAAAAATTGCTATAGGCCTAACAAACTGTGACCTTGAACACAACTGAACACACGAAATGAATTTAAAAATATAATTGCGTAGCGTTTTTTATAATAACAAACTGAATTTATTTGCAGTTCTCACTAACCCAAAGAAGGTTATAAGGACGATACTAGTGCTGTTCCGTATCCTGGAATGATGTCCGCAGTCTTCACTTGGTCAACGAACAGTCACCGCCTTTGTCAACGGCGAGTCCTGTTCAACAGATGAATCAATACTGGAGCTACAACGGAGCATTCCTAAGATCCATGGTAACGAATCGACTATTAGCAGAGATCGGAAAAGATACAGTAATTTACCTCAAGGAAGTAAGTAACAAATTGGATAATACCTCTCAAATATTCCGGAATGATACCTAGTCCTGACATTTTCATGCCAGGATTTAAGAAAATACAAATTATTAATCGCACTTTGAATACCGGGATCTCGAAATTCGTAACAAATTGTTATTTCGAAATCCCTATCTTTAATGTCCGTGACTACCGCCGGACCACCAACGCCAATCGCTTTCATATTTGGCAAATACTTAGTACTCAATTGGTACTAATTAGTACTCGAACCACAAAATTGGTACTTTAGTAGTTTTCGAGAAAATCGACTTTGAAGGTGGTCCGGCGGTAGTCACACTCGGACATTTTTTTTTTCCTTAGATAGGTACACTGTTTGTATGAAAATTGAGATATTGATCTGTTGTTAATACTATTCCAACATCTATAAATTTATGTGCACGAGTGTACATCTCTTAAACAGCTGAATACCATGGCAACTTAATTTGGTCGGGTTATACGCGAAGATTTAGTATGGAAAAGAAATGAAAGACAATTTTTCTTAAAATACAACACTTGGGAATCTGAATTTTTGGTCGCTTTAACTTCTTTAGGAGTACTAATTTTTGTATAAATTTGGGAAGAAATCACAGAGTTTTTAATAGGGAAATCTTGAAATGAAAATTTGGCACCGTGACTACCGCCACCCCACCAATGGCATGGTATATCTCGTAAACTACTGGAGTACTAGTGTCGAATTTTGGGTACTAATTTTATCTTACAAGGTACTAATTTTCTATGTAGGCTTGAGGAAAGCGACAAGCTTCTCTAACTTGGAATCAACATTCAAAATCGTGGTCCTGCTGAACAATTGCGAGAAAGTTATCATCGTTGATTTCTCGGTAAATACAAATGTTACAGTTCTGTTTTTTTTACGTAATAAATCACATTTATGGGTACTAATTATTTGTATACTTAGAATACCTGTAGCGTTCCCCCTTTTTCGGCGCTCACGGTGGTCCTGCTGAAGGGAGCGTGACTACCGCCGGACCACCTTCAAAGTCGATTTTCTCGAAAACCACTAAGGTACCAATTTTGTGGTTCGAGTACTAATTAGTACCAATTTAGTACTAATTATTTGCCAAATATGAAAGCGATTGGTGTTGGTGGTCCGGCGGTAGTCACGGACATTATCTTTAGAATGTATTATTCTGGGATTTCATAAGTCGGTATATCTACTCTATGTTACTTACTGCCTTGAAGTTTAGACAAATATATTCTTACCTATTCCCGATATCTGATTAGTAAAGTGGAAAGGTAAAATAGTAAAAAGTACAGTAGACTAGTAATTGAAATAGTTTATCCTCATACATATAGATACTGTAAATAGAAGTAACTACGTACAAAAACTGCTGAGAGCAGATTTTCCCCAAGGGCGTTCACTGCGGTCCACTATACCTTTTGTAGACGTTTATAATAGGACTATAGAAGTATTATGCATAGCATATTCCGATATTTCCTTCATTATTAAAAACATTTTTAGTTTATTATGTAAGGAAATCTAGATTGGGCAAGATTTTTTGCACGGCTCATAATGCGAAGCGGAAATAGTAGATTGTTTGCCAAGGGAGAAAACAACTATTTTGAAGGCGAGAGTCTTTCTTTGAATCCACAGCGGAGCGAAGGATTCTAGAGCAGAATCATAAGAATAGCGCCCTCGCTGTGCTCGGCATTCTAAAATCCCCTAGAACCCCTGTTCTAAACTAGAATCCTGAGCGCAGCGAGGGATTCAAAGTCCGTCACTCGAGCTTAAATTAGTGTTGCTCCCGACCCCGAGGTGAACACTACTTTTTATCACCCTCTATGAAAAAATAAGTAAGTGCAACTTATGAATAAGAATAGTACGTTTATTTATTTACATACATTTTTGAGTAAACAATTACGAACGAAGGCAGAATGCTTCTCGCGCGTTTTTTTATTTTTTCAGATTTTTTTTTTTTTTATTTGTCTCACGCGCGTTTTACTTTATCATACAGCCTGTTAATTGTTCATTCATTCATTCATCAAAAACTAACTAATATAATATAATTAATGAATGAGAATGAGCATAATGAGTCGTGCACTTTTGGATTTTTCATTTTTTTTTGTTTTCAATCAAGAATTTCTCAGTAGCAGCCCGGAGTCTGGATTTTGGCCCCTATTACATGGAACTTGAACATAACTGGCGAAAGGTGGATGTACTACAGCTACACCTCTGCCTAACCTTTCTGGGAATACAGTAGCGATGTCAGATTATGAAGAAATGTACACGCCAGCACATCAAGCTACCCGAAACTGTCAAATTTTCCCAATCAACTTTGAGCCTTATGCTTTAGCGATAAAGTTGAAAATCTATTATAGAAATTTGACAGCTTGTAGTAGCTTGATGTGCTGGTGTCTGTACAAGTACAACCTATTGTAGGTAGAGTAGATCAGTAGACTAGTGGCTAAGTTAAAAAGGCTGGTAAAGGCTAGAGGGGCTTGTGGCTAAGTAATAACAGCCGCACGGGTCGATCGGTCAGGTAAAGCTACCGTGCATTCGCAGACTTATTTGCCAAAAATGTAAACAAATATGAATTAATGGAAAAATAACT
Source organism: Mesoligia furuncula (assembly GCA_916614155.1). Taxonomy (NCBI): domain Eukaryota; kingdom Metazoa; phylum Arthropoda; class Insecta; order Lepidoptera; family Noctuidae; genus Mesoligia; species Mesoligia furuncula. Next base: position 29,274,389 of record OU744794.1, read on the forward strand.
TTAAGTCCTACACAATAAAGTTCAGTTTACGCTACACCTTCAAAAATTTTTATAACTTTGTCAATAGTGCTGGTCACTCTGAAATCTACTTAATTTTCATTGAAATAAAGTTGATAGTTGTTTAACTTGAAATAGGGTATTGATGTGCAGCACTGCGCCCTTTTACTTTACGCTTGCCACAGTTGGCCCGTGGATGGGTGACCATCTTTACATACCAAGACCCCTCCATGCCTCGGAGAGCACGTTAAGCCATTGGTCCCGGCTGTCATTCAGACAGTTTTGACAGTCGTTACGGGTCGTCGGAAGACCGAAAATCTGACAACTACTCTTACCAAGGGCTGTCGTATTATTCAGTAACTGGGTTGTAGAGGTCAGATAGGCAGTCGCTCCATATAAAATACTGATATTTAGCAGCATCCGGTTAGACTGGAAGACGATCCCAACATAGTTAGGAAAAGTCTAGACAGATGACGAGATTAGTGACTAGTACCTAATTAAAATAGTTTATCCTCAACATACACTGATAGATACCTTTCTACGAAAACTGCTGAAAGCAGGTTTTCCCTAGAGACGTCCAATCTCAGTTTATAAGTGTATAGTCTATGGTCCACAATACCTTTTGAGAACGTTTAATTAGGATTGGTAGCTGTATTAAGTATAGGTAACATATTCCTATAGGAATTTCCTTTATTAATATACAGATTACCGACACCGGTCGGCAACCATGTTTAACATAATGTGGTGTACCGACTTCGCTAGTAGTAAATTACGTTGCGTTCAGACTAAACAATGAGTCAATGGCAGGTAAAATTTAATATAAACCTCGGTAATACGCTTCATTCATTCATAAGGTGCTAACAATACTTACAAAAACAACCTGTGGTGTTACGAACGCGAAACCTTTTGACTTTTAAAAGGAGCTTACCAATACACGTCAGGAATTATGATGAATATTCGTACTCGCGTTGAAACTTTTTGCTCCTGGACCCTATCCATAATTTACAGTCTCGTGTCGTTTTTACATGTGCTAATCCAGTCAGCGTCGACAAGATTTATTGATAAAACAGCGCCATTAACTTTGAGCAGCCGTTAATCTAATCAGGAGATGCTAAATTTGACCGACCATAACATTGTACAATATGTGAGCTGATTGTAAAGCATCCCACGTCTCCCGGATGATTTGCTATCAATGGTAACATGCAAAATGTTGATCGTAAATTATATCGACGAGATATCAGACGAACCATATGGGGCTGGCTGCGTCACCTCTATTTTGTCAAAAGTTAAGTTCAAAATCCTTTGTGGTGGAACTTTTTGAAGCGCAAAACAAAGCTGTGTATTGAGTAAGGAGCCAGTATGTAGGCAGTCTGTGTCCGACCGTCGACAGCGCGGGACATCATCGAAAGATTTGTACTTGTTGTCAAACGAGACGACCGAGTTCGCGAGTTGTGAAGTGACTTTTAAAATAATGAACGTGCGTGCTGCAATTTAATTTTAATAGGAACACGCCGTTAGTCACAGGTAAGATAAGACCGTTCTTATAATCTGTATCATATCGCGAAATCCATCCAGGATGACAGAGGTCGGTAAATAAAAGATCGTTGATCCCACTTAAAAGTTAATTGTTTAATCGATTCGGAATTCGAGTGGCGATCGTCTTCATTAATTACCCACATATGTACTAATATTGACTGATCACTGTATACCTAATTACTTAGTTAATTGAATTTGAGATGAGATTTTAGTAATTGAATACAGATTAAAACTCCCGAACTTTTAAAAAGGTGTGTTGAAAAACAGGAGATTAAAGAAAGCATAAAAAAGTAAACATTGCTATCTGGCAAATGTAAACATTACGGGGTGTTATTAATAGAGGCCTAACTATGGGATCATATGTTAGGAGTACACTGCACATGCCCGGAGCACCACGAGCCGAGCTAAGGCTAGCTATAAACTCGCTACTAGTCGAGCGTGATTTGTGAGGATCAAATTATAAAACCGGCTTTATGATCTATCTGACAACGTTGTAATCGTTAAATGAAATGGATACACGTTTTTAATAGGTAGTCCTGCCACTTACTCGACAAATGTATGCGATTTATTCCCTCGTCTTTTTGCATCAGCTCGATTCGGACTTAACGATGTTTTAATTGTTTTGTAGTTTATAAGATTAATTGCCCGCAAATGGTGGAGCATTTACTGTAGATCTTAATTCCATGATCTAGATCCAAGACAGATCATCGACTTACGAATTTGCATCTGTAGACTGTGTTCTAATAATGTCCAAAATGTATCTTTCCCCACAAGGCAATTCTTTTCTTCTAATTTGAATATGATATCACCAAATGTTTACTAAAGTAATTTGATAGCTAACTTTGTGATGATTATCACGATTTAACATTTGTGTACAGTACAAATTAGCGCAACAAATCTTACGTAGATTTATTGTGCTAATTTGTTAAAAGTCAAACGGAATGAATTTTCCAAAAGTAACTCAATTTTCTCACTAATACGTAAATGCTCTTTGCGTTTTAATCTTACGACAAATTGATGCGTTTTTAAAGAAGCAACTTCTCAGTCGCATCATGAACAGGCTGCCTTACTCCGCGGCCGGACGGGGGCGGCCGCGGACCGACAGCCGGACTTTATTTTTTTACTTTTTACGCTGTTACCTGTTCCCTGAACGGGTATCGTATCGACTGGCCCGCTGCCCGCTGGTTAGCTTAACAAGTGCACCCGCCAGAGGTGCCCTATCTTTGGACAACACTCTTTTATTATACCACTTCATGTTATTAATGAGATCGGGTGCTTGTTTATTTTTCGCACACAGAAGTACGGATTAAGTTTAGAAATATACAAGCCACATGATACTTTAGAAATTAGTATTTTTTTTTTTGATTTGCTCGCCAACCGCACTGCCACTCCAAGCCGGGCCCGGCTTACAACAAAAAAAAGATGTTCCATTATTCCATACGATAATATGGGACATCGTTCAGTCTTCAATCAACAAATTCGTTCAGACAGAAAAAAAATATAAAATCATCCACATAGGCACAAAAAAAATCTATTTATACCTACATAAATGGGACAATTTTATGGGTGGTATACTAGAACTGGTAGAACAGAACAGCGGTAATTTTTAGAACTTATATTACACTCAAGTGCAAAAAACTCTGGAAACTATACATTCGGGTGTTTCGCGAACATCCACGGTCATTCGCACGTGTTATCACAGGATGCACCCGTCTCATTCACTGAAACTGTCCGTCGGAACTAAAATATTACCCTTTTAGCGTTATTTTTATACCAGATCGAAGGCCCAGGATGAATTCTATTAGTTCCAAATTGAAATCAACCCAAACCAAATATATTTGTTTTTTCTTTCTATTTAAATGTGATCACAATCCTTCAATCAATCTACCGAGCCTTTTCCCATTTATGTTGGGGTCGGCTTCCAGTCTAACCGGATGCAGCTGAATACCAGTATTTTACATGGTGCGCTTACTTTTCTTACGTCCACAACCCAATTACTGAGTAACACGATACCCCTTGGTAAGACTGGTTGTCAGACTTGGGCTTCTGACGACCCGTAACGACTGTCAAAGATCCACGAATAACAGCTGGCTTTACGTGCTTTTTGGGCACGGAGGTGACCCATCATGAAATGGATGGTCACCCATCCACGAACTGACCGCAGCAAGCGTAGCTTCCTAATGAAAAAAAAAACAGTGGCACTCCGGGAGTGCCGACAGAAGTGAAAACAAAACACAAACAGAATACTTTGCCATCACTCACTGATATCATATCATACCTTCATCATCACATATCGGACCTCCGATCGTCCCGTGCGGCTGTTATTATTTAGCCACGAGCCCCACAACACAACAATTCTTCAATTATTATAATCAAAATTGTAGGGTCCTAGTTTGTTCAGTAAATTGGTGTTCTATCTATATTCCACTCTATGAAATACTCATCGCAGAGTCGAGATGATGAGGAACAATAACAGTAACTTGTAGTTATGTTAATCAATAAATTAAAATCTTGACAATAATGGTCAATTCACAAGCGTACATACACGCTCTTGGTTATTCTGATAGTCTAAAATGACCTAACTGACTGACAATTTGTTAGTCAGGCGAGTCACTAATAAAATCCCACTTGAGGTTAATTATATCTGCATGGTACACCGCAAAAAGGTATTAGGTACTATTCCGCTTGCGGTAACGTATTACCCAGAATATGTTTCATTGCTTTCAATGACAGTTTTAAGCATTTTACGTTACTACACTATACAGAGGACCAGTCGTACTCAGCGCTTCTCCTCCACGTTTATTATTCGCACAGCTAAAGTGTGGAACTCTCTGCCGGTGTCTGTGTAGAGGCGTCTGTGAACGGGCATCTTCTGGGCACGCTCGTTCCATCATAGACCTCATCCATCGCTTTCCATCAGGCGTGATCGAGGTCAGAACAGGCCCGTTCAGCAATAAAAAAAGAGTATTTTCTGGAAAGTTTTGAGTATGAATTTCGATGGCTATAAAAGTAGGGGAAGACCAAAGAAAGGATGGATGCACGGTTTGAAAGAAATGGCTAGAAAGGGGGTGACTGCCGGAAGTCAACGAATAGAGAGTGAAAGAAAAAGACATGTTGCGCCGACCCCAAATAAATTGGAATAAATGCAAAGGAACGATGATGTCTTTTCTCAAAATCACAACACGCCATAACAATATTTTTTTACCAAATGAGAAAAATACTTACACTTTACTTACAATATTTTATGTTAAACTAGCTGACCCCGCAAACGTAATTTTGCAAAAAAAAAATAGCCTACGACCTATTCTCAGAGCTACCAAATTTCACAAAAATCGGTCAAGCCGTTTCGGAGGAGTTCGATAACAAACAGTGTGACACGAGATTTTTATGATTATATTAGTTAGAAGATAACGTTTTACCGCTATGCCTGTTATGTTTTGTCATAGATTAACTGTGCTCTTTATGCACAGACATGCACTCAGTGTCAAGCAAGACAAATATTTGAAGTGCTTTTGGTTTGCGAAAGCTAACTCTGTAGTTAAGTTGACTGCTATTCGTTTTAGCCGTGGGAAAGAACAACAACAATCTTTAAGGGCCTTACATGACCTAAAAAAGCATAATCTGACAAAAAATCTGAATGATTGTAGTATATTAGTATGGTTTTGATTGTAAAAAGAAACTTATTAGATGTATCTTTATGATTTTTTTCTATCGTATCAAATTAGTTGTATTATGTTTTCAACACACTATCTAACTAGCAAATATATATCCTGAAGAATATCATATTTTTTTTCTGATTTTGTTTACTGTAGTCGATCATATACTTTTAGGCATTATAAAACTTGTGTTAGTCACCTTAATATTTGGATCAATTTATGTAGATTTTTAGAATCGCTAACGTCGTGAAACTGCCCTCTTGTCAAAATGTGTACTTCTGTTGGTTAATCCGATAAAAATATTTTGTAAAATTTCGTTGTGGCTGTAAATTCCAGATGCACAGATTTCATGCAAAGCCTATCCTAATTTCCTGTTTTAAAACCAGATTCGTGAGTTGAATTATAGTATGATACTTAGGTAATCATTCTATGTATAAAACATGACTTAAACAAGAGATCCATTTTAATCACAAGCGGATACTACTAACTAGATAACTAAAGTGTAGTACTTTCTGTAGATAACACATGATTAGGTAACATCTATGTATCAGATGATGCACATACGTCATATAACTGACCTGCACCCCCAACCTTTTCTTATTTTTTTGTGTTTCTGTTCTTTTTTGCGTCATGTTTACCGCTAATAAACGTATTTTCTTTCTTTCTTTCTTTTATCCTAATTGCGTAACACACTTTCAATCACAACAAATCTAAATTTTGAAGGAAATTGCTAATCCATTGCTTCATAATATATTCGAAAAATTTGTCTGCTCAACAACGTAAATAATGCAATGAATATTGTTGAACTGTCAAATTAAAAGCCATTGCTACACCGTTGTCAAATTAAAAGCCATTGCTTAGTTAGTGTGTTTCGAAACGGTCTGTGTGGTGCCGGACTTAAAGAATACCACCACCCCTTACTTCCCGTGGGTGTCGTAAAAGGCGACTAAGGATCGTACCGGAGAATGGGCAGCAGCGTTCTTTATGTATTCCACCATCATACCATACTGCGATCGCCAACCCGCCTGCCAAGCGTGGCGATTATGGCAAACCCTCCCAAAATTGGGGGAGGCCTATGTCCAGCAGTGGACGTCTATCGGCTGAAACGACGAAGGTACCGGATCGCGCGCTAATTTGGGGTTATCACGCATTTAGATAAATGGCGCCCGAAATATTAGCTTAATTTTTTTTTAGAATATAAATGTAAACATTTATGTGACCTCGCGATAAAGATGCTGTATTTAATATAATAAGTAGGTATGTAAAGTAAACACGCATTTTTTCTAGAACATGTAACATAGAATTGTTTGGTAAACCTTGTACTATTTGCGGCGCAGCCAGTCAGTGAATATATTTAAGCGTAGTTATTTTCGAGCCTTATTTTTACTAGATAGTGTGCACCTTGATTTAGATTTATACACAGCAGATGCCAAGTCTAAGTGCTAGTTGCTTAGATATACAACCTTCTCAATGCGACCGGGGTAAGTAACTAGCCGTGTCCGTTATCTTTCTGTATCTTTTGTGTCTATTCTAAATCTCGATAATATCCTAAGGCAATAAATATTGAGTGCGAGCTGTATTTGTAGCAGTAAACTGGCTATTTTATAGTCTACAGTAATTTACAGATGCATTTTCTAACCCGTTACCTTTCCTGACTAGACTTTAGAAAACGCTCAATAAATAACTGCATGACACTTACTTTTGTTTTTTTTTTTTGGGCAGGTCTCTCAAGTTTAATATAACTCGAAATTATAACACAAGGTAGACAAAATTGTTGCGCACCCCTACTCCTAGAGCTATTGAAGTCTTCTTTTTTGTTAACACCTTTTGTACGTATAATTTGACACCGGGAGCGAGTAAAAAAAAGTAGTAGACATTACTTTTTGACATGGGTTATTTAATGAAGTTGTAGCTTTTTTACATTCGACGGGCGTTTCTCACGATAACACCATTGTAGGAGCACGTCCCAAACGGCCTCAATCAATTATGTTAACTGTGATAATTTTGTTTTTCTTTCGTTTTTTTTCTCTGCGGACGAGGAGAGGTTTTGTACGGTCGTCAAACAAATTATACGCCACTTACACGCTTATTATTGGTCCGCGTTGGAACGCTTTAATGGAATTATGACATATTTTAGGTGATAGCCCGTCGGACTGTTAATTGGGCACTCAGGAACGATTGGGTTTTAACGTTGGGACCGGACTGTTCCAGAGTTTATGACTCGCCTTTTTTTATTGAGTTTTAATCGAGATGATGAAATACGATAACTTGTCGAGTTCTTTATCTTTTATTTTATTGTATTCAAGTTAGAGTAGGGGAGACCGAGGGGATTTGAAACAAAGGTGATTTGAAACAGTACCGATTTCTTCGAACTTAAATTCGTTAGCGAGTTGGCAACGTCGCTTTTCAATCCCTTCCCTCCGCCCGCTGACATGTCAGTTCGCGTCGGGAACGTAAGTCGCGCGGTTGTGGAGTTCTGTGCCCCATGTGACAAAAATCGTGAAAAGTAAGTTTTTAACGTTTTTTTACGATGTCTATATTTTGATAAAGTTCTTGTATTATGGCTTAAATTATATATATTTCGAAAGATCATTAACTAAAGTTTTATTATACATATTTGGTACAGTTGATTTCTGTGTATTTGTTTCTTTATGGTGCATTTAATGAATATTGGGAGGTTTTTTCGTACTGAGGAGATTTAAAACAGGTTGTTTCAACTCTCCTCGTTTTCATTTTTATATCAGATAATAACGGACACATTTTTTTTGTTGGTTTAATTTGTTTATTTGGTTTCAGTATGCCTACTGATTATAAGAGAAAAACGGACAGAGGTATGGCGAGTCCTTATACCCCATATAATTCCTGTAGCATCTACATCACGAGACACATCAGTTAGTGTGATAGCTATTCCATTCTCACCTGAAACTCTTAGACCCTTGCCAAAGGCTCCACCAAGGAAAGGAAATCAAACAAATAGACGCAATGTGATATCCGCTATCTTAACCGACACTCCCGTAAAGAATGAACTAGCTGCAATCGAAGCAGCTAGAACGGCTAAGAAAAAGGTAAAAAAATCTAACTTTGAAGAAACAAAAACAAAAAAAAGATCAAAACCAGGCACAAAAACTAAAAAGACCAAGGTGGTCAAGAAACAAAGAGGAAATGAAGACAGTGAAGAAGAAGAAGAAGAATCCTTTTGCCTTTGTTGTTTTGAGCCATTTTCAAATAGCAGAGCCAAAGAAAAATGGGTGCAATGTGTGGAATATAAAAACTGGGCTCATGAGGCTTGCACTGGTGGGGAACTTTCTTTCTTATGTTTGCCACAACTGCTTGTCAGACTGAAGTTTTTTACATTCATTTTTTTTATGTTTTTAGGGTTCCGTAGTAAACTAGGAACCCTTATAGTTTCGCCATGTCTGTCTGTCCGTCCGTCTGTCTGTCCGTCCTCGCTTAATCTCTGTGACCGTTAGCACTAGAAAGCTGAAATTTGGTACCAATATGTACATGTATCACGAAGACAAAGTGGTAAAATAAAATTTTGGAAAATATTTTTTTTTAGGGTAGCTCCCCTACATGTGAAGTGGGGATGAATATTTTTTTCGTCGTGTACCCCATCGTGTGGGGTATCGTTGAATAGGTCTTCTAAAATGACTTGGGGGTTGCTAAAATTATTTTTCGATTTAATGCTCCATTTACGAAATATTAAACTTTAAAGTGCAAATTTTTGTTCCAGTAGGGCGTCCCCCCCCCTCTAAAACCTAAACTGCTGGCTTGAAAAATCTGGAAAAATTCACGATGATAGTGCATTTCATGAACTTTAAAGGAAAAGTATAGCGGTTAAGATAACTTTATTAATTTAGCGGTAATAGTCGTTGAACTTGGCTGTTGGATAATTTTGTACCAAATACAAATTCCTTAGCATTAATCCTTTAAAGTGACTAAGATGAAGTAGTTGCTTGTTTATAACGGGTAAAGACTTGCATTGAAAAACAAAATATGAAAAATTTTATTTTTTTATTTTAATTTTTTTATATTCAGACTATAGAACAACAGAATCGTACTACATTGTGATAACGGGCTACTACGGAACCCTACACTGTGCGTGGCCCGACACACACTTGGCCGGTTTTTGACATTTGTGATTTATTGTTACTTAAATATTTGAAGACATATTGATTATGACTGATTGTAATTTTTAAGAAACGACTGAGAGTTAATAATTATTTTATGTTAAAGATTTAGAATTTATATAATTTAAACTTATAATTTTTTCGTTAAACAAAATGTAAAACATTTTGAAAACAAGTACTTTTAATTACTTTGGAGTTGATTATTTTAACAAAATACTAATTAAAAAAGTTTTATTCCACTTGAACAGTTTTATTTTATTAAATACTTTTAAATTATATCATTATTTTTAATTTACAGCCCTTGATACTACTCAAAAATCATATGTTTCAACTCTCCTCGACCGCTGTTTCATCTTACCTCGGTATGAGGGGAATTGAAACAAGTTCACTTGTAACGGTTAAGTCGATTTTTCACCACATTATTTAACGTTTACAATTTCTTTAAGTTAGTCATTCGCAAGTGTAAAGAATGACCTATCGATTGGTACTAATATCATACGGTTTCTGTCAATAGTATTTGGTGTATGAAACATAATGTCAAAATTGTTTCAACTCCCCTCGGTCTCCCCTAAATCAGGATTTTAAACTTTTAAAGACTTGATATTAAAATCGATGTAGGGGTTAACAACCTGCTAATTATACAATTTTAAAAAGTTGTCTACGAGACAATACAGTTTCAGTTAATGCGGTATCGGTTCTAACGTATTTTTTACTTCAAAAAGAAGCTATAACTTAGAGATAAACCCCACGACCGCTAACTGATAGTCACTAAACGCAATTTAGCACGGCGATGACTATCCAATTATTATTTCACGTTTCACGACATATCTTTTATTTACACAATCGTGCATATAACGCCTGAATCTTATCGAAGAAGTAAGTCTACTTTATATTGCGGTGGAGTATCCATCGAAGGACGCAAGCGCTCCTGACTGGGACAGAACTTACACTACAACTTAGCTAAAAACCGTTAACCGAGTTCCAAAAAAGGAAGAATCTCTGGTGAGAAAAGTGGCTCTGTGAACACCAGCTTTAAAAAAGTACCTATGTTTCTCATGGGAATATTACTGGACAGGCCGACGGGTCACCTTGTGACCTTCGCCAGACAACTGCAACACACCAGGGGCCCAAGTCTGCTATTTTTATAAATTCGTCATTCCAACACGATCCCATTGATTGTCATCCCATTGTCATTTTGCTAAAAGTTCGTAATCTGCTAAATTCATAATGGTTGATCATTGGTCGGTCAATGGCACAGAAATTATACGATACTCATAACAAATTAAAAGCAATGACTGCACAATGACGTTCTAATGGTAGGTCACTGATCAAAGGAACTGTCAAAATTTTAGCATATTAACGCCTAAGTCAGTTATTCATGTGTTATTATGTACGAGATTACCATTCTATGCCATTTCTTTCAATGGAGTGTCAGTGGTTGACCATTGGAAAGTCATAATGACGCCATTATATTAGTAGATTACCAAACTTGTCAAAATCGACAATTATGAGATCAATGATAGACCATTCTGACACTATTGTAATAGCAGACTTGAGGCCCTGCTTGCGTAAACCACTATCACATCGATACTGGAAATATGAAATATTTGTCGAAAATGAGTTATATATATCGTTGGATTCGGAATTTTTTGCTCTATCGATTGGTATATTTAAAATCTCGATATCTTAAAAAAAATGTCCTTTACATCACATATTTTCCGTAGGCCTAGACCATTTTTTTTCTAGAAACTGGCTGTATATGACATTTAAATTAATATTTTTATAAAAACTAATGTAAGTCTCTTTACTCACAGCATTTGGTGTTTAAATTAAATCAAAATCGAGTACATTTTACAACAGGTCACATAAGTTATTCCATAATCTGAGATGTTTTATTATTGTCTTATACATTAGTGTTCCCAGAGAAGGTTTGAACGCACATGTCTTTTATCGATGTGTTAAAACAGCTATTTTAACACATCGATACTGGAAATATGAAATAACGTAAGGGACAAAACTAAGGTTTTCAGGAGAGCAAAAATAAGATATTTTTCTTACAAAACTGGCTATAATTTTTTAACTATATGATTTATGTAAAAAGTGTCTAGGACAAAGTTTCTTAGATTCCTTCATTCTTTGCAGCTAAACTAGTTAAAAATCAATAAAGCCTACAGTTTCAAAGATAGCATGTCCCTTACGTTAAATAATAGTAAATACGAGTGATATACGTTTACAAAATTTTAGATGTAAATAAACGGCATTGATGTATGGGACACTTAAGGAAATAAACATTTAGAGTTTTTCAAAGTAAAGGTCTCTTAATGGTACACTCTATATTGTTAATGCTGTTAACAAATATAAAAAATAGAATTTTATACATTCATGACCTACTATGCCCATGTAATTCAGTTTAAAACTACTTGCTGACTCATAGGGATACAAAATAAACGAATAAAATAGATCAAAACTTTTATTTGTGCTCACTAATCCTCTTTTATAAACGCAATTTAGGTACTCTCAAAAATTATGTTAAGTATAACATTATTAAATTCTGTTTTAAATCACAATAAAAAAATAGCTATTTTGGCAGCTTACTAAAATTAGACTCATTGTCCCAAAAGAAAAATAAATTTTACTTAAAAATTAAACAAAATCATCAAATCAGTCTTCCTATGTAAATAGTAATTATTAAACATAAAAAAAAACTTCTTCCTTAATAGAAAGCCTACAGTTAAATTGAAAAAGTCTCAAAAATTAGTCATTATCTTTATCAGTCTCATCATCGTCGGTGTCATTGAGCCTATCTTTAATTATACTCTTATTAGGAAGATTCAAATATTCATTGTGAAACCTATTTAGGATTATACCATTGACACATATTTTTTTGAGATCTTTAAGCTTTGGAACTGAAATTGGCAGTCTTTCCTTATACAGAAATGGTAAGCTATCTATGCTACTGGGCACAGCTAGATTTCTGGTACTTACTTTCTAATTCGGATTGATCATTCTTTGCAAGGCCCTTGCCCTTTCCTTTACCCTTCACTGTTCTTCGAAATCGAATCGTTTGTATATTCGCAGAACGTTCCAAAAAATATGTTAACATTGAGAAAATTTAAAAGGAACTTGATTCCAGGGGGGTTACAACTGTATTATTCTATTGTGATACTGTACGGGGCAGAATAAAAACAAAGTGATTTTCTCAATGTTAACATATTTTTTGGAACGTATTGCGAATATACAAACGATTCAAATAAATTACTTATTAGCTGGACATACATACATGCCAGTAGATAGCATGCATGCTATCATTGAAAGGGAGGTTAAAAAACTGATTATTTGGGGACCTTCCCAGTGGCCATCATTGATAGAATCAGCCAGAAAAAGACTTCATGCTTAACGAGTGAATGTGTTAGGACATCAGGATTTCTTTGATTTCAATGATTTTGCTGAATCAGTTTTTACTCCTGCTACTCTCAAAAACAAAGACCTGCATTTCAAGAAAATTTAAATATGTTCATTTCAAAAATCGAACTTAAAGATAGTGGAAGTAAAATATACGATGTTAGAGGATGGCACTACTCACAAAATATAACTCTGCAAAGAAATGCAAACTGGAAGAAGGACAGTGAAGGGTAAAGGAAAGGGCAAGGGCCTTGCAAAGACTGATCAATCTGAATTAGAAAGTACCAGAAATCTAGCTGTGCCCAGTAGCATAGACAGCTTACAATTTCTTTATAAGGAAAGACTGCCAATTTCAGTTCCAAAGCTTAAAGATCTCAAAAAAATATGTGACAATGGTATAATTCCAAATAGGTTTCACAATGAATATTTGAATCTTCCTAATAAGAGTATAATTAAAGATAGGCTCAATGACACCGACGATGATGAGACTGATAAAGATAATGACTAATTTTTGAGACTTTTTCAATTTAACTGTAGGCTTTCTATTAAGGAAGAAGTTGATTTGTTTTTTTTATGTTTAATGATTATTATTTACATAAGAAGACTGATTTGTTGATTTTGTTTAATTTTTAAGTAAAATTTATTTTTCTTTTGGGACAATGAGTCTAATTTTAGTAAGCTGCCAAAATAGCTATTTTTTTATTGTGATTTAAAACAGAATTTAATAATGTTATACTTAACATAATTTTTGAGAGTACCTAAATTGCGTTTATAAAAGAGGATTAGTGAGCACAAATAAAAGTTTTGATCTATTTTATTCGTTTATTTTGTATCCCTATGAGTCAGCAAGTAGTTTTAAACTGTTATTACATGGGCATAGTAGGTCACGAATGTATAAAATTCTATTTTTTATATTTGTTAACAGCATTAACAATATAGAGTGTACCATTAAGAGACCTTTACTTTGAAAAACTCTAAATGTTTATTTCCTTAAGTGTCCCATACATCAATGCCGTTTAATTACATCTAAAAATTTTGTAAACGTATATCACTCGTATTCTCTATTATTTAACGTAAGGGACATGCTATCTTTGAAACTGTAGGCTTTATTGATTTTTAACTAGTTTAGCTGCAAAGAATGAAGAAATCTAAGAAACTTTGTCCTAGACACTTTTTACATAAATCATATAGTTAAAAAATTATAGCCAGTTTTGTAAGAAAAATATCTTATTTTTGCTCTCCTGAAAACCTTAGTTTTGTCCCTTACGTTATTTCATATTTCCAGTATCGACATATATTATGACATATCATCACATATCACATCATGGGTACATGCGTTGCGTGCGTGGGTAGTTGTGCACTATCAGTAGCAATGGGTTTCATTTTGACAGTTCAAAAACATTCATTGCGTTATTTGCGTTGTTGAGCAGACACATTGTTCGAACATATGGAGCAATGGATTAGAAATATATGCTTCAAAATGATTCAAATTGAGAGTAACAGTGTGTTCCGCAATTAGGGTGCTGAATCATCATGAAGGATATTGGTGCCGATTCTGTTGTTCACAAACTAAACTAAATTTAAGTTCAGGCATCTTTTTCTTTCTATTTTATTAACAAAAGGACAGAAGACAAATATTAATTTAGTCCTGTCAAATTAGTCAGCGCCTGACGTAAATTGACGTATTTTTAATACTTAGCCAATTTTTAAATGTCATCTAAAGTTGTCTATGAAGTATCTTAATTTGACAGGACTAAACTAATATTTATCTTCTGTCCTTTTCTTAATGACATAGAAAGAAAAAGATGCATGAACTTAAATTTAGTTTAGTTTGAGAGCAACAGAATCGGCGCCATTGCTCATCCATTGCTTCATATTATGTTTGAAAATTTCACCTGCTCAACAACGTAAATAGTTATCGCCATGAATGTTGTTGAAGTGTCAAAATGAAACCCATTGCTACTGATAGTGTGTTACGCAATTACCCCGGAGAAAAAAATAAAAGTTTAATGCAGGTATTAAACTTTTAATGTACAGTCACCAAAAGAGACAAGTAACCAGAATCGTCGGATATATTTGAAGTGTATAAATAAGAAACCGATGGATCAATCAATCAATCAACTCAGCCTATCGCAGTCCACTGCTGGACATAGGCCTCTCCCAGACTGCGCCACAGCACCCTGTCCTCCGCCTTCCGCATCCAGTCTTCCCCAGCCACCTTCTTAAGGTCGTCCGTCCATCTAGCTGGGGTGCGTCCCACACTACGCTTGCCGATACGCGGTCTCCACTCCAGGACTCGAACCGAACCGAAACCGAACCGAACCGAACCGACTGGAACCGATGGATGTTTTACAATAACATTTAATTTGATAATTGCATCGAATGCCGTAATTAGAGACACAATAGAAAGACAATTGCTTATGTCGAACTGTGTAACTTAAGACATTCAAAAGGTTAATTAAATTCCAATTTATTCGGTTTCTTACTAAACTTCATCCGACGACCCGGGTTACTTAACACTAAACTTTTCAGAAAAAGTTCAACTTAAATTATACTAAGTCAGTTCGCCCAACTTCTACCACACCTAACATTCCAGTACTATCTCCCCAGCATGTGGCGATCGGCTTCGATGGGCGCTCGACTGTGTGCCGGGCTAGCGCTGGCGATGTCGCTGGCACTCGGCGCCGGTCGCCGCGACTACAAGGACCCCGAGGGTCGGCACCACGCCGACCTGTCGCTGTGGATCGACGAGCGGCAAGTGAGGATGTTTAGCGGTAAGATTTTCTAAAACAACCTCCTATTCATCTTCTGGTGTCAATGACCAGTGGCTTATTTACCCTAAAGGCCAAGAGGACCATAATAGTCTTCCAGCCTGCAGCCCGGTATTTTCTCGGTGCTAATATTATCTAGCTCGCTTCGCTCGCTCTTATCCATCTAAATGATGTTAATTTTAAAGCTTAAAACAAGGAAACTCCTATTTCTGTATAAATACCCAAAAGAAAACCTAACCCATACCAAGTTGCTCAAATGACAATTTTATCAGATACTTTTGGAACAGACCATATATAACATTATTGGTGAAATTTTCACGTGCTTCATGCATGCAAGTCATTTATTGAGCTATGGTACAATTACTATAATTATTCGTTTGAATCATCATCATCAGCATAACCTTTTCCAAACTATGTTGGGGTCGGCTACCAGTCTAACCGGATGCAGCTGAATACCAGTGTTTTACATGGAGCGACTACCTATCTGACCTCCACCACCCAGTTACTGGGTAATACGATACCCCTTGGTAAGACTAGTTGTCAGACTATCCGTTTCCGTAACCGAATTATCCGTTTGAATATAGGTACCTACTGTAAAAAATTAGGTACCTAAGTATTGTAGAAGGTAGTTATTAATTCCTCTGAAAGATTTAGTATCCTCAAAGTTAGGTTACCTTTTAGGGTAAATATTTAATACATGTTAGGTAAGTGTAAATGAGGTCATGTGAGCGATTGTAAATTCCCAATAAGTGTAATACTTAAACAATGTTAACTACCAACTGTTCTAAGTCCTAAGGTAATTTTAATTTCCTCCTACTTTTACATAGAAGTCTACCACATTTACCGCCTGGTTTTATCAGAATAAAAGTCTCAGATAGGTATACGTTTAATGTTATTATTACTAACCAATAAAAACATCTCATTTCCAGGGATATCAATGCAAGTATTCGCAATAATAAACGGTCACGTATCACCATACGTTTTAGACCCCAACTTCTCTAACAAACTGCCAGTCATACCTTCAGAAGTCGGCTATGTGAACTTCACGTGGAAGTCGAAGAAGAGATATTACTACGACTTCGATATTCTGACGTCATCAGACCTGACTATACTCAAGCCGCCTGTATTGTCGATAAAGACGAGAGGACGGGTGCCTAAAACATCTAAAGGTAATCATGAAAACATTTATGAATGTCATGTTTTGAAAATATATAATGTCGAGTTTCACGCGTGTGCGTTTTTCCAATATTTTATGATCGATATACTACTCAAATATAACTAAACGATGATTACAGTTGCAGTAATAATAAAATATATTGGTATTATTTGACAGGCAACATTGGCAATATTGCCAATGTTGCTGGCAATATTGGTATTTTACCGGTAGTGGCAACATTGGGAATATTGCCGGCCGTGGCAATATTGCCACCAGGCACATCACTAGGCCCAACTAATCAAATTAAACATTATTTCAAGTGGATTAAGTCCTGTTACAGTTGTCGTGTTTATTCTGAAACAACCCTTGTGTCATTAAGATATAGTTTAATTTCTGTTAGTCCCTGTACCAGGGTGTTCAACCTGTTACCATGGTTTGGTCACCGTTGGCGCGTCGATGTCTCTGCCACTCTGTATTTTGGACGCTGACTGTTCTACCATACCATTCCAAAACCACAACACGAAACCGGCAGAAAACAAGTCTCCAACAGACCAAAATGTTCCACTATTATGTCATACTAATATTTGTGTCGGTCACAAATAATTTGGCCAGGAAATGTATCGTTTACCTTTTTAGTAACAGCACTATCCGGTCGTCAAATAGGTAAATAATGTGTCCGAAAATAAATAACGAGTTTATTCCACAGAGTTCAGTATAATTCTGCCATGTGTCGGCAATAGCAGCGGTGTGGCCACATTTGAAATAGGACTAGTGCTAAAAAATGGCCGCGGACTGCCGCTAAAAGGCACCCCATTAAGATTACACCTAAAGAAGGAATGCGCACAGAGAGGTGTGTATTTAGAAAGGACAGGTATTGTATCGCCAACGCATTTTTAACACTTACACGCCTGTGTTATTGTAGCTGTCTTGCATTCGGCACGTGATTAACCTACCTACTGTAGGCCGACCGCTTAACTGAGACGTTGCCTGAGGTAGCTGCGCGGTGCGAGAGGGGTGATAGTTGTCACAAGTTGACGAATCACTGAGCCAGAGTAAATACAAATGAGTAGGATATCTTCATACATATGCACCGAACACGGTTTGTGCGTGAGCGCGCTCGTATGTATGCGTCGTCGCACGCACACACTGACAAAATTTATCGCTGCTAAAGGTGCACCAGTCGGTGGCTACGCCCGCGCCGTACGTAATATCGCCCGCGCCCGCGCACGCTCCGCCGCTGCCCTGCTGCTCGTAATAATTTGTACGTGTACCTACCTACCTCCTTTAACTAAAAATTCTTGAAGATGGCTACAAATTCGAGTAGCTATAGAAAAATTCAGTAAAGCCACGTTTTAATTAATCATATTTCGATCGTAATTTTTCAAATAAGTAAACAGTTACCATGACGTAGGTAATGAAAAAAAAATGTAGTCCGCTTATGTAAAATAAAATAATTAAAAAAAACTTTGTATTAAAGATCCTTTGCTTACCCTACATGGGATTTTTTTTTTATTTGTATAGAGATTGACTATGCATTTTTGACGTTTGAATAAACTATAAGTGACAGCCGTACGTGTTTAGGCTATTATCGCTCGCTTGGGGCTCGAGTTGGTTTTCTTATTTGTTTTTTCTATGACTGAGTTCTCGCATTACGTCACCACACCCCTCCCGCACCGCGCTGCTACCTCAGTCAACGTCTCATGCAGTTAAGCGGTCGGACTATTATTAATTAATACAATTAATTTAAATCGTTGCAAAATTAGTCTGATAATTAACAACTCCAAAAACACAGGCGTAACGCTTATAACTTGATTTAAAAAATAACTTTTAATTACTTCTCCTATCCAAACACTGCAAAAGATCTATTAGAGTCCCTCAGCTTATTAATTCAATTCCTCATGCCTAGCGTTCGAAAAAACGAAGTGTAGCGAACTTGAGTACCAGAACCGAAACACTAAACATTGCATTTCATCTATTTCGAGCTCATATTGTTATGCTTACGCTACTAATAATACATTTATGGGTAGTTGGTATGAGCGAACGCTGTACCACCACCTGATACCGTACCGATCGCAGCATACGTCACCACAGTGTTTGTGCCCATACGTGGATCAGAACAATACAGCGATTGACTTTTTTATTAGCGTTTTGTATTCGATTTTATGATTATTTATTTCAGTTTTGTGCAAAAACAATCGGTTGGGTAATAATTTAGATTTATTAATGGTCACACTCTGAAGTCTAACTAACCTGACTTTGACTGTTTGAGTCAAGTTTCCGGTGAAAAACACTACACTACTACTAAATCGAGCACACACATACACACACACACCTCCCCCCACACAGACACACCCCCTCAAACACATACACACCCCCCTCACACACAACCCCCCCACACATATACACCCCCCCCTCACAAACATACACCCTCACACACATACACAACCCCCTCACACACATACACGCACCTACACCCCCCCTCACACACACACACATTCCCCCCCCTCACACACATACACACACCTACACCCCCCTCACACACACCCCGCTCACACACATACACACCCCCAACACACACATCCACACCCACAACACACACATCCACACCCCCTACACACACATCCACACCCCCAACACACACATACACACCCCCAACACACACATCACACCCCTAACACACACATACACTCCCCTCACACACACAGCTACACTACTATTCGAGCTAACTTGCTCAGCATCAATTCAGTAACTAGTTCTTATTTCATGAAAAAATAACATACAAAACATTTATTTGTATTCCTCCCAGTGGTAGGTAACTGGATGCGAATCTAGACTCCGGACTTCTTTTGAGAATTTCATGTTTGGTAAACCAAATCTAATAACACTCCCCTATTCAAGGATGGAACCAAGGAATCTACGTTTAAGATTTTTTCATTCAATCGCTGTACTGTTTCGCGCTCACCCATTCATTACTACTAATGTCAGCTCAGTGTGTTTGTCTGTGAAGCCTGCGACACGAGCCGGGCCATATTAACCGAATGCATTATTTTCCGGGATCCGCCGAGTGCGCTGGTCGGCTGATTACGGTGCCTCTGCTCACGGCATTGCGTTTTTTAGGTTCGTATCATATGCTCGCTTTCTCACTAATACATATTTTAAGGTAATTGATATACAATACGACGTGTATCAGCAATTCATCATCATTGGACGCATTAATTTTGTTGCCTTTCATTAAAAAAAGCCCATTTACACATCACATTAAAGCTGGTACTCGCAAAGGCTTAATGAAGCACAGTAGCCACTTGAATGCAATGTGTAAAGAGGCACCCTTTAAATTTGCCTAATGCTTAGTCTTTTTTTAAATCTTCTTAAATTCAATTAGAATTCTACTTCTTTATATTTTTTATAGTTTTGCTTTCGAGTCTTCTCATCATAATCCATCTTCTTCACCATACAGGTCCAGACCCAGAATGTGACAAAAAATGTGCGAACCAAGGATGGTGCAATAATGAGAAGATATGCCAATGTCCTGAAGGGTACATGGGACAGGACTGTAGGACTGCGCTATGTTACCCGCAGTGTATGAACGGAGGGAATTGTACCGCACCCGGGGTGTGTTCATGTCCACCTGGATACCAAGGACGGAACTGTGAAGGAGGTGGGTTCACACTATTTTGTAACTTAATAATCTACATTTAGACACACATTACAATGTCCTGAACTGTGCATGGGACATGATGAAATACTGTAAGTTCCTCGTATATTTTTTCCTAGTCCAGTCCAATAGTTCTTATAATAATCTTGTTTTCGAGAAAACTTGTATTGTATGTGCTCTAACACCTTGGAAAGTCTTTCCCTAAATAAACTAGAAAACATTTCATTCGCCGAGTAAACGGGTAAAAACGTAATTAGTGATAAAACGACGTATTTCTGTATTGAATACACAATTTATTCATTAAACAAAAATATAGGTACAATGGTAGAGAAAGGTAAAAAAAAAATAGTTTAGCTTTGTGAAAAACCTAGACTATTTTCTGATATTTGGTCGGTAGGTCACTATAACAATGGCTAATGAAATAATACTTTTCGTTATATCTATCCAGTCGATGTTTTTATAAATGCTACATAAAATACGTCTTTCCCGTAATTCCTATTATTTCATAGATTTTTCTTGTTCTGATTTCGTCGTCGTCGTTTCAGCCGATAGACGTCCACTGCTGGACATAGGCCTCTCCCAATTTTGGGGCAGGTGATGCATATCGGAGGTAAAATAACTGTGAATGGACTGTAGTGCCATGCCAGTAGTGGACTGTAGTTGCCGCTATAACAACAAATACTAAAAACAAAATAAAATAAATATTTAAGGGGGGCTCCCATACAACAAACGCGATTTTTATGCCCTTTTTTGCTCGATATCAAAAATGGCAACAGGTAGGCACTTGAAATATTCACAAAATACTCAGTTGTATTTTAACTTTAATAATAAATAATAAAATTAAAATAAAATAAATATTTAAGGGGGGCTCCCATACATCAAACATGTTTTTTTCGGCGTTTTTGCCTTGTGGTACGGAACCCTTCGTGTGCGAGTCCGACTCGCACTTGGCCAGTTTTTTAATAATTGCGTTCAGTTATGATTTTAAAAGCCGAAGTGCTACCGACTTTTCTTGCTGACTGTAACTAACGGTAACTTATACTATTGTGACGACATTATTAATTAAGTTGTGATGAACTAGCAAAAGTCATGATTGCAGTTACTAGTGATCTAGTTACTAACTACCTAAATTCTATACTATCTAACAGTTCGGGCTCTGAGCAAACATTTCAAGAGTATCCAAAAACCATGTTATAATTGCAAAAACCTTTTTGTGAGTTACGTCAATTTATTGAGTGTACTCACGTGCATTATTTTCGAAGATGTTATAGTTTCTTAATTCAGTTAGTAAACAACTTCATATTCAAGAGCCAATACTTCATCCATCTTCTTTTGTATAAAACCTCTTTAATCTAAACCTGCTTCGAAATAGCAATAGCACATTTGCATCCAGCCTTTATAACTTCAGTCATGGCTTTATAGAACGGTGCCTGTTCCGCTCCGTGGTCTATTCCCGTGTCGTGATGTTCCTGCTCCTCATTCCGGAAGTTGGTGATGGTCTGCAGGATCTCCTTGTCTATGTTAGGGTCCTCCATGAGGGTTCGGAGCTGGTCGTTGTAGTGGTCCACTATGACGGTCTCTACGGCTACTGTGCAGGCCATCGCTGCCTCTTTGCCTAGGAGAGCTGTGCCTGTAATTGATAAAAGGTGGGATAAGACTGGTGTAAATAACTGTGACAATGGGATACAATTTTGACAAGTGAGTCATGAGCAATTCAAGAAAGATGTATCTTATTCATATGCATGAAGGTATATTAGACCTAAAAGTTTATGCTGATATCAAAGCAAAGCCTATGATTGTTTAACCGCAACAGTGGATAGGCACCGCAAGCTTTTCCAATTGGTTCCATATATTGGAATATCGAACCTTGGTCCTTATAACTGAAAATCATGAAAGGGCCTTCAACAGTCACCAGCGCCTAACACAAATCCAGCTACATTCCATATTGGCGTGGCGTGGTCAGTTCTGCGAACTTGGTGCTATATTTCTAGTCCTGGTCCCACATGTGCCGGAAGATCGAACCATGGTCCCCTATAAATAAAAATCATAAGAGCCTTCGACACTTACCAGCTCCTAACATAAATCCAGCTACATTCCATATCGGCGTCAACGCGGTCGGTCGGACCCTGTACTCATTGATCAGCTCTTCGAACTTAGCGCGATGCTTCTTTTCCTGGTCCCACATGTGTTGGATAAGGGGACCCTCAGCGGTGCGACCCAGCACAGCCATCTGGCCAGCGTAGATGCGGTCTGCGCCCAGCTCGCCAGCATGGTCCACGCGGATGATTGAATCAAGCTGGAAAGGAGATTGAGTTGTGTTAAAATTTTGATTGTAATAAAGGAACTTTCAGCTGTAATCTATAATAGAAAACTATGTTCTAAAAGCTGTTTATCTTACCATATTGTGTTCTCCTAGTTTTTACATAATTATGCGTAAGGAGATGACCATCATTGTACAGACGCCAGCACATCAAACTACTCTGTCAAATTTCTTTAATAGATTTTCAACTTTATGGCTGAAGCATAAAGTTCAAAGTTAATTGGGAAACTTTTACAGTTTCTGGTAGCTTGATCTGCTGGCGTCTGTACCTTTTGATTCAAAGTTTTCAACATAATATAGCTATCTTAAATTCAGTGTGGGCCGCAAATCAATAGTAATTACGACAACTTCTTGGTTGCACCTTTACCCAACAAAAATCTAACTTGCTAGGGGAGGTGTGTTAATTGGAATCGAGGCTTTCATACAAACCAAGCAAATTGCATACTTACATGCGGATTCTTCTTCCAATACGGCCTACTACTTGAAGACACTGTGCTGTGTGCGCAGCGTATCTGTTGCAGCAACGGTGTTCGCAGCATCTTACGTCACTTCTAAGACTGATAAATACAAGGTTATGTTACAATAGACTATTTGTTGCAGGTATATGTGCGCAGAAATGTTTAAATGGCGGAAAGTGTATACAGAAGGACACCTGCGAATGTCCTAAGGGATATTATGGATTGCGCTGTGAATTTTGTAAGTATCCTTTCCCAAGGTTTAAGCCTCTCTTGTGCTATCTAACCTTCACTTTAACTTATGGAACTGTTATTGTCATTTGCAGTTGTTTTGCAGGTTTCCCCTAAGCCCCTACTTGACTGTCTCTTTCCCTTATCCGAAACCTTATTTAACAAAACCTATTCTTTCCAGCAAAATGCGTGATCCCCTGCCTGAACGGGGGACGTTGTAAAGGCGTGAACAAGTGCCGCTGCCCGGTCGGGCTCGGCGGCAACCACTGCGAGGTGGGGCGCCGGGTCGGGGACTGCACGTGTCGGGGCGAGTCGTGCTCCGGGCCCCACACGTGCCGGCACGGCCGCTGTGTGGCCGGCGCTTGTGTGTGCGAGGCGGGCTGGAGGGGACGCTGGTGCCATAGGTCCACAGGTATGTTACCAGTACCTATCCCTATCTATAGTTGAGTAGACTGCAAGTCTTCATTTATAAAACCTCTATTATTAAACATTGTATGACCAATGATCATTTCATAATTGGTACACACAAAGTATGGAAGAATAAAAACATGTTGCGATAACCCAAAATAAATTACGATATGGGCAAGGGAATGAGAGATGATGATGACATACACAGGTTTTTATTTTTGTGGCAGTGAGTATATTGCTAAAAAGCGGAGATTCTGAAGCCATTAAATGGTATTAAACATCCCTTTACAATCACTATCTTTGCAGTGTTCCTTCCAATCATTAACACCACTTCTAAAATGCTGAGTTTAACCACTATCTGCTTTTTTTGCAGGATCATCAGAAGAATCTGGCGAATACAAAAGGCCACGATGAAACAAAACAGACAGTTGACGAAACTACTTAATAATGATGTGATTTCTTTAATTTTATGGAAAATAAAATATACATACTTTGTAACATTGATAAATTAGTCATTTAGATGTTAAGTTCTACGCCACCTAGTTTACATATTTAGATTTAGTATTATGAAATAATATAAAATTATTAGAGATATACATTTAACTTGTTTTATTAAATAACTTTTCCTTACAGGGGAACCGAAAAGTATTGGTCCTCCAGAAACAATAACCTGAACAGCACTTGGTGCACCTTATTATTGAAACCTAGTCTCTGGAAGAATCTGATAATTTCCACAGGTATCAACTTTATCCTAGTGGAAATAAAGTTCATTTTAGAATTACTACTACATTTAGGAAAGTTATAAAAAAAAAACTGTACTGCAATGGAATGTTATGTGTAGGTAAAGTAATTATTCCTAAAACTCATTAAGACTTCAAATATGAATTTTAGTGACAACAAGTTTAGGATTAAGGCTGTTTACATGTCTGGAAACTAAATTGTGAATGCAGATTATCTATTCTCAAACTAGCTTAGAACCATTATCCACCGTTTTGGTGGACCAGAGAGGAGATGAAATAATTATCTTGAACAATCAAAGGGTTGTATAGTAATCATTTGTATGAGGAAGACTAAGCAGTAAAGCCAAGTAGCAAAGATACCATCCTTACCTTCAAAGTGAATAAAATAGAGTATGCCTGGAGACCTGAAAATACATGTGTCGAAAAATTGAACTGACATTCTGGTGTTGTATCATGCTTCAGTTATGAATATGATATTGCTTTTGATAGGTTTGGAGTACAGGTGTGGCCAGAAATTATAAGCTACAGATAGGTTTGTGAGGAGAGAGGAGGCTTTGGGTCAGTGGGTCGTCTTAGGGGCGGATTTGAGTTGAGCTCCTAGGTCAACTGTGACTAATGATGATGAGACACAATTACTTTTTCTATTGTTATAAATAAAATTTCGATTTTCCCACCGTTGAGAGTAGAAGGTAATATTTGTAAACAAAGGGAATATTTTATTGGGCCAAACCAAAACTTTGTTTGCCGGACATTACGTGCTCTGTGTTGCCGGATTGACTGAAAAAATTGTTTTTTTTTATCATGTAACTAATAAATTATAGTTTTTTTATCAGTCCTAGGGAAAGGATATTGTCAAGTAACCTCAAACATCAAAATTCCTTATCGTTTTCGTAAATTCGTAAGAAATATAACCACTCACCTTAATTGTTTTCTAAATGTACGGAAATAATGTTACGCAATCTTCAATTTATTATGAAAATAACAAAATCAACACGCGAATTCACAAAACTTGTTTACAATCGTGAGACGTCAAATATAGTTACTGAAAATCTCACTAGATGGCACTACAGTATAACGTGAAATGATCAATTTCTAAAATAAACTAGGGATTTTTCCTGAACATCAGACAACTTAGGACGTCAGAATAAATAAATAGCAATATTTGGATGCCAAAATTGGTGAGTATCTTTCACAAAATAAGCCTTTATTTATTTACAAAGCTACGAATCCTTTCCCCCCTCAGGCAGAGGGGCGATTTCCCTTTCCATGCGAAAACTACACCGCGCAGACTCGTACAAAATGGCGACCCCTAGATACGAAGTTTATACGGTCCACATACCGCGCTTACCGATCGATACTAATGGAGGACTCGAATTTTTCGGGGACTCTCGTGCACTCCGTAAATTTTGTGAATTCAGTGTCTGGCCGAGTGCAAATGTCTTAAAAAGTGTTGTTTTGGACGGGTTACATCACAGCAAGTTCGCAAGACTTCTAATTGGATTGCAAAATGTGCTTCAAATCACGCAGGTGCGTACGCAGCCGTAGTTTCACCATTCTGTCTGAGCCTGCTCGAACGCGCGGCTCCCCTTCATGATGGCCATTCATTTTGGCTTATCCTTTACGCCGCCGCAAAGAGCTTGCGTCATGTCATGCGTCTTCGAAACTGACCCGTCGCGGGGCACCATGCACCGTATAAACAAAACATCAAACAAAATGCGTCATTGGTGTATGCGACTGCATTTATTCGCGCGTAAAAGGCAGAAAATTGTAAGTTGCAGTTAAAATTATGCACCCGTAAATGAAGATGGATTCCTGAAAACATAAATCGGTGCATTCGTCTTGTATTCTTGTCTGTCCGGGACATAGTTTGTCTAGATAGATATTCGGTGGTGATGGGAAGCTCGAGTATTGATTTTTCTCAACTAGGTGCCACAATTTAATAGTCCAACATTTTGTACTCGGTTTTGCTATTTGAGTACGTTCGGGGTCGCCAAACGATGATTCCGCTATAAATTGTGGATGAAAAAGCAGTTTTCTTAACATATTTAACATAATCCTGCTAAGTAAGCATAATTTCCATTAAGAAAATTTATTTGGTCTCTTCATAGACTCCATTCTGAAAAGTTTAACAATAGCAAGGCAACATTTTCTTAAGACTACTTACTTATTCAAAATGAATACAAATTGATTGAATATTTACCAGTTTTATAAATAATATAAGGTCAAAAATCAATACATGTTTAAGAATAGTAGCATTATTTTAACCCAGACATTCAGACATTCAGGCCATAGTTAGGTCAGGGTTGGGTTTTAAAATATTGAGGACAGATTTTAGGCTCCCTAAATTAAGCTTCATAAAAATGGGGAAGTGAGAATTGTGTCAAGAGGGGAAGTCATTGACCTCTATTGATTTTCCAGATCAAGTATGTTAGGTGAGCATTGTTAATAGTGTTACTTGAATATTTTATGAGTAGTCTTATTGAATGGCCTAAGCACACTGCTGGAGTAGAAATACTGATATTAAAAGCATCCCTTAACATCTAAGTTTAATTATTCATAAATTGAATTAAATAGAAACTAGTTAGGCAAATGAAGACAGTGTTCATCTGGATCTGCTATGATTTAATGTTGGGAATAAATCAGTGACATGTTAGTCATGTCTACCTAAAGGAACATTCTGATTTAAGTACGTCAATTAAGTAATCATGCAAATAATTGCACTGTACACTCATAATTATAACTGTGAAAAAATCATTTTGTATGTTTTGTTTTCCTATTACCTACTTACAAAATAGTTTGAATAAAATTCAAAGGGCCATTGAACTCAAATTAAGTAGAACTGATTTTATAAATCAAAATAATTCAAAATCTTCCCAAATAATGCAACATGTTTATTTTTATTATAAAATAGAAGCAACCAAATCATTTACCAATCCTTCAAGAATACACAAATGTTATGTAAAAACTTGAAACAACAACAAGCCAAGTATTGATCTTGTTAGTCGACTACAACACACAAGGTCATGTCCTCTAGTATGATGTATGTCGAGAATGTTAAGACAATTAGACACAATTGAAATACCATTCTTCAAAAACATAATAACATTAACTTAGGGCCGATTTTTCTTATCTGAAAAATAATTTATATTTTAATTTGACAGCTTTATGAGAAAATATTATGTCAAACAAGCATATTATTTATTCTTAAGATAAAAGTTGTCTTACTATTGAAAAATCAGCTCTTAATCATTCACTATTTATTTACACATTTTACTTGCTGCTTAGGTACATAGACATTATTTGTCTGGGAGCTTAATTACTTATAATAAAAATACCCAAGTACACATAGACTAAAATCTGTAGGCTTTATGCCAACAACATCAAAAGTTGAATGACTGCTGGCTGCCTCTTGTTACTCAATTAAATTATTGAATGTTTACAGATACATGTATGACAATTTTTTTCCTTATGAGGTAATAAGGAAAAAATAACAGGAATATGCAGCACTGCAATTCAACTTACCTACCAAAGACAAGCAGAGCATTCAAGTGCACTTACAAATATTGCTGATATTTTTGAGTAGGTGCTATCTCTCTCATGGATCATGTGTTCCCAGGTCGCGTAACGATTTTGGCTGTCGGACAGGTCGTAACTCTGACAGTCAGGCTCTATTATCATCAGTCAAATAACATCAACAACATTATCCCATAGGTCATAAAGCTCATCAGTTGAAGAGCACCGATCGCGTCGCAGTAGCACGCCGCGACAAGTGCGCAATCCAATGGTTCGGCATCTGGGCAGGCAGGACGAAGGCGACCCAGACTACGTCATGAATTCAGCCGTCAGCACTGAATCCATGGATATGGAGGGGGAGGTAAGACAGTAGCGTTACGACGATTTTTCTGCGTAATCGTATATAATTTTGTCGTGGGCGGTTGAATCATTTACATGGGACTCCTAGCTTCGTTGTCTCGGCGCCTGACTATTTGGCCGCCACTGACGTTTCTTGTAATTGTGCTTCGTACACACGAGCGACACGCAGTAACTGCACTGCAGCCGTCGATGCCTATGCTGTTGACACGTGTCGGTCGTTGGTATGGACATTGCACACCTAAGCCGCTATCTCACTGGCGTTTTACGAGCGTTGGCGCTTCTCCAACAAGCGCCAACGCTGCGCAGACGCGACGTTGACGTCGCGAGTTTCTAGTGGCAAGCGTTACATCTGCTGAACGCAACGATAACGTCGCACACATGCTGCGATATGCAAGAAACTCGCGACGTTAACGTCGCGTCTGCGCAACGTTGGTGCTTTACCACTAAAAACTCGCGGCGTTAACGTCGCGTCTGCGCAACGTTGGCGCTGCGCAGACGTTGGAGAAGCGCCAACGCTCGTAAAACGCCAGTGGAATAGCCGCCTTAGAGGAGAATCAACTGCTGGAACGTCACCGTCTGCCGTAAGCCGACGCTACAGGCCACATAGGATTTGACGCGACGAGCTAGACAAAACAGATAATATTTCCAGATTAGTATTGGACTGAAATAGCTGGAAGTCATTGGGGGCAGCCTTTGCCGAGCAGTCTGAATATTTATTCTGAAAGTAACCAGTTCTTAATAAGTACTTAGTATGAGAATCACCTTACCTTACCAGAACACTTACCAGACCTTATAAGTAGGTACATTTTAGATCAAGTAAAGCTGTTTTTAGCTGTGCTGTGGGGTAATTGCGTAACACACTAACAATGGCAATGGCTTTCATTTTGACATTTCAACAACATTAATTTCATTTAACGTTATTTACGTTGTTGAGCAGACAATTTTTTCAAACATATGAAGCAATGGATTAGCAATATCCTTCATAATGATTTGGATTGTGATTGATACTGAGTTACGCAATTAGGGTGCGTTACCATCCTTTACTTGCTTCGAAAGAAAACCGTGACGACGATGTCAACCAGCCGTGATTGAAGGCCAAACCAATTGGACGCGTCATGTAGAGCGTCCTTGGAAGTATGTTAGCTCGTCTCTTGAGTATGTACAGTAGCAAGTAAATCGATAGCAAAGATTACACTGTCGCAACTACTCGCGGACTATCTACTTCTAAAATCGGATTCAAATATGGCTTCAAGTCTCAGCAACTCTATTCTAAAAGTATAAAGTTGCGAGTTGCGTAGAACTTATAATGGTTTCACAATAAAACCCTTAGAAAATGTAAACTTGCCTGAAAATGTTATCCCGAAATTGTAATACTGCGCTTTAGTCGTACGGCGTATATAGCACGTAGTCAGTAGTACCTACTACATTACGTAATATCACTGGTATTGATTATGACTCTGGAGCAGAAAGTCGAACAAACGAGTCCTGAAGAAAAGTAGTTAAGGGGCTTACAGGACCTAAACGCAAAAAACTTAAGTTTTAGAAACAACAAAAATAGGTATGTAATCGACTACATTAAACAAAATCGGAAAAATATATCTTCAGAGTATATGCTAGGTAGATTCTGGTATATAGTGTGTTGAAAACATAATACAACTAATTTGATACCATGAAGATACCTCTAAAAACTTTCTTTTTACAACAAAAACCATACTAATATAGGTACATACAATCATTATGATTTTTTGTCAGATTATTCTACAAGCTAAAACCAAATAAATTACCAGGGTTGTGTCATCGCGCTTCTCTTTCTTTTCTATGTAGTCCGACAAAGACCGCGCTTTAGGTCATCTAGTCGCCTTAAATAATAATTGGAACTGCGTTTTATTGTTTCCATAAACCTGACGTCCATATTACCTTCTATATAATATTGTATATTCAACAACCATTTAGAATTATTCAGTTCCCCAAAGGTAGCAAACTATCTACAATAACCCAATTTAGTGTTGTTTCGAATCCCGAGAGGTCGAGACTTTCCACAGACAGACTCGCGTAACAGTCTGGCTGCTGGAGTTCAACAAACGCAACATACGGCACGAGTTCGCGGAATACCATTTCCGCGAACTCGTGCCGTATTTCCGCTCTGGGGTATATTTTGTAAACATAACTCTGATCCGATACCAAGGTGTTACAACTCAGAATATGTCGTGTAGGTGTAGCTTCCTCGAATACATCGGGAAACACAAAATAAAGGTTAAATTCGATAGCTTGACGGCACCGTTAGCGCCATCGTTGTATGCTGTGCCAAGTGTCGCGGTTGGATCCCGTACGATAAGAATGTTTGTGTTTTCTATTAGAATGGAGTAACCTGGGTATTCAAATTAGTGCATTTATAAAGTTTGTCTAAGTAAACAAACCAACTTTATAGGGTTTCTTAAAGTGCAGTTAGGCTTTCTCCAAAGTTTCTTCAACTCGATAAATAGGCCAATACTTAAAAGAATTTCTAGATAACCGTATGCTCAGATGCTAACAGTGCATATAATTCGCAGGACATGTCACAAGTAGACGGATGCGGGCTCAGCGGGGCTTCGGACGACGAAGACGACTGCGCGTCTTCGCCGGCCGGCTCCAACTACGATGACAGCGCCGATCTCATCAAGAACGCCATGAGCGATGAAGTTACCAAACAGTTGGCTGCCGCTGGTGAGTTTTGTTCGTGGTATTTGCCTACTGCCCCCTGGCTTTAGCAGCAATCCGACGAAAAAGCGACAAGCTATCAACTATTTTCTCGCTCAAGAACAGCGGCGGCCCTAGATTTTTTTTTAGGTGGTGCAAAATCTTAACATGGCGCCCCTCTAATGTACCATGTATCATGTTCCTATGATATATGCATATGCAGTTGCTTGCTTGTGGACGATCGGCTTTATAGTATTAAAAATAAAACAATATTAACACACAATTATCAATTTATTCATGCGTAGATGTAGATATTTTAAATGTTATACACTTTAACTATTATTAAGCAAATAAATACAACTATTAGCTTTAACTTTCGGCAACATTTAAAGTACTTAAAACAAAACCTTTTTAAAAGTAAATTGAATGAACGGGACGAACTAAATTTAATTAAATCAGTCGTTAGATTAAACAGATAAATAGTAATAATAATTTGTTCCAAACGTAGAGTTAAAAATGAGTGTTCCGTCGTGCGGTCCAAAAGCTAGTGAGAGCCCGGCGCGTCGAGCGAGTAGCGCGAGCTGGTCTCCTCCCTACCACGAACAGTGGTGGTCCGATGTTGACGTCACGGCTAGCTTGGCGGTGCTTGTAGTTCCGGTCGCCAATAACAGATGGCGCTCGCTCCACGAAGTTGCCAACACGGCCATTCTGCAAGGCGCATGTCCCAGGCGCCCCACGAGTCTAGGTAAAACACTGAAACAAAACCAATATTAGAACTAGTTTTCAAAATCTGCAAGTATGAACCACAAGCCATAATACGCTTTTGAACCATCAGCAAGTGCCTACTCTATTACTGCTAGGTCAACCGTACTTAAAGGGACTATGCCACACTTAAGAGTTCTGGTTTTCCTAGAGTTTACCACTTGGAATCACCTGCATCTAAAGAGCTTGTCGCTACACTTAAATGTACCAAGTTGTTTTCCAAGCTTTATTCACATTTGCTGGTGTTTCTATCCTAGCGAGGATTGTGGTACAAGTGTTTTATCTAGTCTCGCAAGTAAAATATAAGCAATACTATATGTAAGACTGTAGCCACTTTATTTTATTTACAATAAAATTATAAGTATATTCATTAATTAGCAGTATATAATTAGCAGTATATTCATTAATTATTTACTGAAGCCAGGAATGTGCAATACATACCTTTAAAATTACGACTTGCCAACACGGACCTTATTGCTAATAACCTACTCCAATTTCCAGTCATCGATTTGTATCCAATACTTCATATTTTCAGCAGCTGCCACGCCATTGTACGGTTTACTGCTCCTTTCAGAACCTCTTAAGTCAGTTACCTCATATCTGTCATTACCCAGAACTTTTTTTACTCGAAACGGTCCTTTGAAGATAGGCAGGAGTTTTCTGCTTCGACCATCGTTACTCTGACTCTGTATTCTGATTAATACTAAATCTCCTTTTTGGTAAATCTTAGCTTTTGACCGAGTCTTATCAAACCTTTGTTTTTGAGATATTGCACTGGCTTTAATATTTTTATCTACCTTTGCTCGCAACTCCGTTACGTCCACTAGCGATTCATCATCAAGCTCTGGCTCTACATTGTCATTATCAACGCGCAAACGATATCCTAATAAAACCTCACTGGGAACGGCATTAATAGTTCTATGGATTGTACTGTTTAAACCTTGCTGTACTATTTTAACATATTGATCCCACCTATCTTCAGTAGTATCGGCCCCAATAGTTTTTAATGATTCTAGTATTGTTTTATTAAATCTCTCTACCTGTCCATTTGAGCGAGGCATACCCGTTGCCACAATATGCGCGCGAATATTTTTGCTCTTACAGTATTCTTTGTACATGTTGGAAGTAAAGCATGACCCTGAATCGGAAATAATTCTTTTTGGATTACCGAAAGTTTTAGTTATATTATCTAATTCGTTTATAACATCGGATGTTTTTGTAGACTTTACTGCGCAGATAAACACAAACTTAGTGAATGCATCTACTAAAACTAGTAAGTATCTATTTCCGTTTCGTGTTTCCACGAACGGACCTAAGTGGTCCGCGTGCAAAGTATGAAAAGGCTGAGCGTATTTTGGCAACGGGTATAACTCTCCTTCCTTAGCACCCCCTTTATTTTTATAATAAATACAATTTAAACAGTTTTTAATGTATTTTTTTATTATGTGACGCATACGAGAAAACCAATATTTGTGCCCTATTCTCTCAACCGTTTTATCGACAGAAAAATGGCCTACGTCATCATGGTTGTATCTTATTATTTGCCAAATACAGCTTTTTGGTACGACCCATCGTCGCCCTAAGGCTGTTCTTCTGTACACTTTTCCGCCTAACAATTCATACGTGTCAAAAA
Source organism: Mesoligia furuncula (assembly GCA_916614155.1). Taxonomy (NCBI): domain Eukaryota; kingdom Metazoa; phylum Arthropoda; class Insecta; order Lepidoptera; family Noctuidae; genus Mesoligia; species Mesoligia furuncula. Next base: position 29,307,790 of record OU744794.1, read on the forward strand.
TGATTTTATTTTCATCTATTTCACCAGATTCTAAAACTGTTTTAATTTTCACAATGTCAGGATCTTGCATCTGTACAGAAAGTAACCAGTCTCCTTCGGTTATTGATAATATTATTTCCCTTTCCGACCTCTCACCTGAGGAAACGGGATTTCGACTCAAGGCGTCCACATGTTGCATACGTGAACCTTCTCTATGCCTTATTTCGTACATGAACTCTTGAGTCGAAAGAACCCATCGTGCGATCCGGGGAATAATAGTTTTTTTAGTCAACGCATACCTTACCGCGTTACAATCTGTGATAACTGTGAAAGGTGAACCAATTAAATAGAGACGAAATTTTTGGAGTGAACTTACGATTGCTAGAAGTTCCAACTCAAATGAATGGTATTTCTTTTCGTCCGCAGTTGTCTGACGGCTATAGTAATATACAGGTTTTTCACCCTCATCAGTAACTTGGACAAGAATACCCGCAACGCCATCTCGACTAGCATCCGTATACAAAACAGTTTCTTTATTTGGATCAAAAATAGATAGTACACTATCTGATGTCAGTTTAGCTTTTAAAACTTGAAACGCTTGATCATGCACGGAACCCCAAGACCAAGAAGCATCCTTTTTTAATAATTTAGTAAGAGGGGCAGAAATTATAGCGCAGTTTTTAATAAATTTGCGAAAATAGTTAATTAGCCCAAGAAACTGTCGCAACTGATGCACAGTTTTCGGTACGGGAAATTTCTTAACAGCTTCCACTTTGGCTTCATTTGGCATTACACAATTTTGTTTTATTTTGTATCCGAGAAACTCTATTTCAGTTTTAAGGAAATGACATTTTTTTAAATTTAAAGTTAAACCATTACTTTTAAATATTTGTAAAATGTTTTCTAAGAGCTTTAAATTTTCCTCAATAGTTTGTGTAATTAGATAAACGTCATCTAAATATACAATGACGTTCTCAAACCTTAAATTACCTAACACTTTATTCATCATCTGTTGGAAACAAGATGGTGCATTAGCCAAACCAAATGGGAGCCGTAGAAATTCATAGTGGCCATCTTCGGTAATGAATGCCGTTTTCTCTATGGACTGTGAGCTCATACTAATTTGGTAATATCCACTTTTCAGGTCAAGACTTGTGAAATATTTGTAACCCTGTAGTCTATCTATAAGATCTTCGATTCGGGGCATTGGGTACTTGTCCTTTACTGTTATTTTATTCAATGCGCGGTAATCAATGCAGAGTCTTTTCTCGCCATTCTTTTTGTTCACCAGCAGAGCGGGACTCGCGTAAGGGGAGTTACTTTCTTGAATTATTTTATTATCCACTAATTCCTGAACCATATCTCGAATAATCTTTCTATCTGTGTGAGAGGCTCGAAAAGGTCTGCACTGCACCGGTCTTGGGTCTGTCAGTGTTATAACCATCTCGTGGTTATTCACTTTCCCTAACTCTTTTATGTCTGATGCGACACACTGTTTGTATTGTCTAAATAAATAAATCAGTTCATTTAAGTGAGTGTCAGTATCGATTTTAGTCTCATGTATAGCGTCACAAAATTCACTAAGTGATTGCGCATAGTCAAACTTGAATGAATTACCTACACGTGAATATATCAAATCATTTCGCTCCGTTATGTTACGGCCAATAAGTATCTCACAACCTACTAAGTCATCTATAACATAAAAGTTCACACCAGTTAAAGACACGCAGTCAATTTTTAAATCTAATGTCACTTTTCGAGTGACCGGTTTAGAATTATGCCTAGAAAAACCTTGTAGCAAAACTGGGGAGGGTAGTGCACTAGTTTGAAGCGAGTATTTTTCCACCACCGATTCGGAAATCAGAGAACAACTGCTTCCCGTATCAATAAATGCCTCGTGGACAAAGTGATCAATGTTAACCGTTTTTACAAATTTATTTCGCGGGTCTGGGGTAAGGATCAATTTGGTTTCCTCAGTTTCCGGTTTAATTAATCCTGTACTTTTTTTACTACGGCACACAGCCTCAACATGGCCTTTTTTTTTACAAAAATTACATTTAATGAGATCACACTGATTCCTTTTATGATTTCCACCGCAAGTGTAACATTTAATAGCCTTTTGAATATATGTTGAATTGGTTTGATTACTTTCATGCGTACTACTAGAATTCGCGTTATTATTTGAAGAGGCAACGTTCGTGGACGGTCGGATAGAATTATTCGTTTGATCCACTGTTTTATGTTGGATTTCACGTGTATTACCCGAACTGATTTGTTTTGAGTTTTTGCCTTTGTACGTACGACCATGAAGGTAACTAGCTAAATCATGGCAAGATTTAAAATTACTCGCCTCAATAGATGCTCCTATATTGCTATCGCCTATGCTCCCGACAATTATAGATATAATATCTTGCTCAGTAAAGTTTAAAGATAATCGGTCAACTTTACATTTAACATCAAAATAAAATTCGTATAGTGATTGGTTTTCTACCGGTTTTTTATTAATAATTTCTTTTAATCATTCAAACATATTACGGCGTACTTGAAAACTATTAGCTAGACGCCGCTTCCAATCACTCCATTTCCATGTAGGCCACTGACTATCAGTACGCAACAACGAGTCATACCAGACTTTGCCAGAGCCTTTCAACTTATTAAGAGCTTGATAACGTATCGTTTCGTCGGTCCAATCAAACGTTGCTGCATAGGATTGTATAATATTAAGCCATGCATTTATATCATCATTTAAGGGGTCAAACTCCGGTATTATATTGTTTAAGGTACTCACAGCTTTGGTATCATTATGACGTGATACCTTTGACTTCCTTCTGGGCAGAGGTGACGGCGTTCTGGAGCTTGTACTCGTCGTGCTGCTGCTACTTGACGACGATTGTGCTCGCTTGCGATAGCGCCTGCGTTTGCCCATGACGCGTGGTTTCCACTTCTGATATTAAAAATAAAACAATATTAACACACAATTATCAATTTATTCATGCGTAGATGTAGATATTTTAAATGTTATACACTTTAACTATTATTAAGCAAATAAATACAACTATTAGCTTTAACTTTCGGCAACATTTAAAGTACTTAAAACCTTTTTAAAAGTAAATTGAATGAACGGGACGAACTAAAGAATCATGTCCAGTCTTGACCTGAAAATTTTCGACCGCGTCTAGTGATGTAAAATATCTTAAAAAATTGCATTTTTTTTGCTTATTTCGTATCACTTAATTGAATTTTCAAATGAAGCCAGGAAAAAATACAATTTATATTATGTTTATCATTCTCAATATACTTATGGAAACGGAACGTGTTTTACACACGTTCCATTTTATGTGTACAGTTGACAGGTTACGCGTAAAACGGACTTCTTTAGCCGCAACGAATGACAGGCTGCCGCTGTGACAGTGTGACCGCTGTCATTTGTTTGACGTTTTGCAGTCGTTCGTTTCATAATGTACTGTGCGATTTTGGATTTTCTGATACCCTTACAACTTTTGCATTTTCCATGGACTTCGATTACTTACGATTACTTTGGCCTGTGTTATACGGATACCGATTTAGTGCTTTTGATTGGGATCTAAGTTATCGTAATCGCTCTTGTTGGAAAGTGTTATGGAGCCTTCAACGAGATGGGCCTAGACTGGCTTTGTATAAACTACAACAAAGTGTTAATACGCTTCGGCGTTATCGGGCGCTTCAGCTTGATAGCAGAGTCATCTCGCTAATTAGCACTTGGATATCTCCAGTAATAGTAAGTATAATAACAATCAAGTACCTAACGATTTAGTATTCAGTCAACGGAGGCTAGCATATTAATTGTTTTATAAAAAAGAATTGATATTTAGAAGTGGTAAAATATATTTTGCAAGTTACACGAAAAATATAACTAGTACTACCTCTAGAAATAGGTGACGCCCCTAAGACGACCCACTGACCGAATGTGTTTGTTACATCTAGATTTTCCCCATGTTTTAGTTATAGTGGTTCTTTTAGACATATACATATACATACTTATTTCCATTGTAGGCTTTAAAATCTCATAATATACGAAGACACTGAAAATCTAATGACCCTTTGTGTATAACCCTGTCTACCACACAAACACACTTTCTTCACTTACTTCACCACTACATCATTCACACACATACCTCTATTTCACCACTCATATTAACACACATACCCACATCCATACCTCATATCTTCAAACTCACTAACAAACCCTAGCACTCTCTAATGGTACTTACTAAGACGAATAATTTAATAAATTAATAGTGAGTGTGATAGTGATTTAGTAGTCCTAAGATAAAAATTAAAATGTCAATAGCTGAACACTATCCCCTGAGATACAGGTTCCTGCCTAGTTTAGGGGCAAGGGTCAATACTATGTGCACCTTATTATGATCACCACATAATGTTGAAGTACCTACTTGTATAATTGTAACTTTTAACGGTAAGAAATAAACTATTTTTATTTTATTTGTTTTTCAGATAACGGAAGAAGATTACATTTGTGAAGAGTGCTTTGATGTATCCATGCAGACTATTAATGCTCAGATTCATGGAAAAAATGAGTGTGATCCATCTGTTGGTTCATCTCGACGTGGTCATGCTCAAGTGTGCCCCGTTTGTTGTCGATCATTGCTCAATCGTCAAAGTGACCACATTCTCAAAGAAAACTCATCAAGTCTCACACTAAGGATGATCAACTTAATGCATGATCACAGGCATGAAACCAACATTGTGGCTCCAGTGGCATTTTTAAATGAAGTGGTTGTACGAGAAGATATTGAATAGATGATAATAAATCAATCCTGTTTTTTATTTAATTTCCCTGTCCTCGCCAAAAACATGTGATGTTGTGCTCTTTTCGATATCTATTTATGTCGTCTGTCAGGCCAACTCCTGGAGTCTGGTCCGCTTCGACGGCGACGACAGATTTTGACCGATACCTACTTCAATGAACTGTAAGTAGGTACCTAAATTGCTCAAACTAGCACAAAGTGTAGTAAACAAGGATAGCACAACATCACACGAAGTCTTTATAACTCAGCATCGGCGGGTTATTACGAAAATAATAACTGCTGTTTGCGACCGCGCGCCAATTTGATTCGATTTCTGAGTGATTGTAACTCTCAGCGATTAAGAAACAATTTGATTTTAATTATCGTACAGTTTTTGAGGTTATAACAGCTGTCAAACCTTACCTGACAGCTGCTATAACCTCAAAATCTTATTTACTTAATAACATTTTTCCCTGGCCTCTAAATGAAATGATAATAAATTATTGTGTTATTATGAACAATAATTGTTTTTATACAACACTAGTTGTAGGTAGACGCGACCTGTAAAACAAATCAAGTGACAGGTCAATCAATGTATGGAAAGTGGGCATGATTCTTTAATTAAATCAGTCGTTAGATTAAACAGATAAATAGTAATAATAATTTGTTCCAAACGTAGAGTTAAAAATGAGTGTTCCGTCGTGCGGTCCAAAAGCAAGTGAGAGCCCGGCGCGTCGAGCGAGTAGCGCGAGCTGGTCTCCTCCCTACCACGAACAGTGGTGGTCCGATGTTGACGTCACGGCTAGCTTGGCGGTGCTTGTAGTTCCGGTCGCCAATAACAGATGGCGCTCGCTCCACGAAGTTGCCAACAATAGTAAGTTACTATCATCAATGACTTGCCTGGTGGACTGTCCACCACCACCAGGCACCAGTCATTGATGATAGTAACTTACTATAAAGCCGATCGTCGAGGCGCCCGGTGCGTATGTACTATGTACTTCACTTTTCATACCTACTCTCAGCGGTCGCGCTATGGTTGTCAACTTTGGCTTATGCACAAAAAACTATCGTGGTAGTGGCACTCGTATCTAGTTGTTTGATTTATTGTTGAGCTTTTTCTAAAATATTAAAACAAAACAATAAACATAGTATTACAATACAAAAAGTTTACAGAACAAACATTTTACATTTGTCAATTTTCACTATCGAAAATCCCTAATAACTTCAAAACGGATTACCCTATTTACACAATTTATTTTGCCCTATCTGTTTTAGACCTAATCCTATCAAATGACACAAAAAACAACAAAATATCTACACAAACAAAAAAATCATGTCTTCAACTTACGTGATAGTTGGTGGCATGAATTTACCTTACAAAAAGTTACTTTGTTTATACTGATTCAAAATAGGATACTATAATATAAATCGAGCTTAGATAGGCATTTTTTTGTTGCTCCATTTTTGCACTTCACAGACGCGTGTCTCAAGCGGATGACACGCGCGCTCGCACTGCTCCCAACCCTTCTGAGATAACGTGTCCGTGAGCGGTGTCTATGTGTGCGTTGCTCGAGCGCACTTTGTATGTAGATTGTCTTCTGTACTGTCTGTATTTTGTGACCGGAGTCCATTATCACGAGCAGCTTACGACAACGTAAGCTGCTCGTGATAATGGACTCCGGTTGAATCAGAAACTAGTCAATAAAATCCACGTAAGTAAAGCCATACTGAAAAAGTTAACTAAGTCGGTCGCCCTTGATGAACCAGACTTCTACTATTACATAATTCATAGTGTCGCGTGTTTACTTTTGCTGAACAGTTTTGACATTTTTTGTCTGATTCGGGGGCAGTCGTGGCCCTAAATTCGGAGTGCGACAAAGCTTAGCCAACTTAGTAAATAGCATAGATTGCCGTCTTTGATAATATTCGACTTCAGTGTCCACATTTTTCGCTGGGCTTGTAACGTGTTTTCCAAGATTTACAAATACCATCAACCAACAGGTCCGGTCGGCATGGCCGCCGCTGCCGCTATAGCGTCCTCAAAGAAGCGCAAGCGGCCGCACTCGTTCGAGACAAACCCCTCCGTCAGGAAGCGACATCAGAATAGATTACTTAGGAAACTCAGAGTAAGTTGCGATTATTATTTAAAAACTAAGGGGCAACTCTCGTAATTTTAAGCCCGTTTACAGTCTAATCTCAGTCTCAATCTGTCAAAAATACTTCTGATTTCCCCACATTTTGACAAGTGCTTTATATTGATTGTCACTGAGATGAGACTGCAACTAGATTTTGAACATTTTAAATTACGGAAATCGGACTTCTGTTTTCACAGATTTTAAGAGCGTTTACGCCGTACGGCATTTCATACAAACTTTCAAGCCCTTATTTTTCGGAATGAATGAACCGATTTTAATGAAACTTCATACGCATTAGCAGGATACAAATGTCTAAAAAGTTAGTAGAGAACATTTACGAAATGTCTTATTTAAAAAAAGATAACTGGAAAACTCTGTTTCTATGGAAAATTTAAAATCGGTCTAATTTGGCTGTAACACAGTTTTTCGAAAATGTTTTCTACTAACTTTTTAGACCTTTGTATCCTGCTTATGCGTATGAAGTTTCATTAAAATCGGTTCATTCATTTCGAAAAATAAGGGCTTGAAAGTTTGTATGAAGTGCCGTTCGGCGTAAACGCTCTTAATTATGTTTCAACTGGACCTTAGATTTTCATTATACTTGTAATTTTACCTGTCAAACTGTAGCACAGCAATACTGCCTGGTGTTACAAAATACCCCCGATGCAATACAGTAATACTTTTTAAAGTCGAGGACTCTTACAAGGATGTCGTCATCGTCAGCCTAGGAGGCATCATAGGCCTCTTCAATGCTCGCCCGAACTCGACGACAACCTACTAATTTAATAAATAGTAGGTACTATTGGGAGCTTTAGTATTTCAACAATAAAAGGTTTTTTTTACTAAACAACAATCAATTCTCCACCAACAGCAAACCATCGAAGAGTTCGCGACACGGGTAGGCCAGCAGGCTGTAGTCCTAGTAGCAACACCAGGCAAGCCGAACACTTCCTACCGTGTGTTCGGCGCCAAGCCGCTAGAAGATGTGGTGCGTAACCTGCGCTGTATGATCATGGAGGAGTTGGAGAACGCGCTCGCCCAGCAGGTAAGTCGGTTTCAATATAATATGTGACGGGTTTTTGATGTTGTTGGGGTTACTCTTCTGTTCTTGTATAGCCGCGGGCTGAAAAAGTATCTCATGCTGTAGAAGTAGTGGTTGTCAAGATCAGACCCATTTCGTTATTAAAAATATTGGAGTTTAGAGATTCTCAAATTGATAATTTTATTTAGACCTTCAGGCGATTTTTTAAGTCAAAAATTACATAAAAAGAGAATTTAGAATTGCCCATTCGTTTTCTATGGAGAAGAATAGGTAGGAGAACTAGAAGTTTCGTATCTCGTGGAGGCTAGTTTAATGTTCGTTTATGTTGGAATACAAAAAACCCTATCCACTTGAATTATGTTATTTAAGGGGGAAGCGCAAAGGTAGCCCGCAAAATTCAAATGTTCTTACGTTTTTGTAATTTGCTGGTCAGTATTAAGTTGTACGTTGATTAAAATATGATTCGCGACCGTAACAAATAGGTATTTACAGAATTATAATCATTAGAATCAGTAATACATCTTGTTAAGTTAGTATAATCCCCAAATGTCAAGATTTCATGAAATAGTCATTCAGTGGGATTACTTGGTCTGAGTTGTGTTGGTGACTTTAATGATTATAATTCTGTAAATACACATTTGTTATGGTCGCGAATCATATTTTAATCAACGCACGACTTAATACTGACCAGCAAATCGCAAAAAACGTAAAAAAAAAATTGAATTTCGCGGGCTACCCTGGCGTTTTCGCCTTTAGAAAAACCATTGGCTACTCCTCAAAAAAATGTTTTAATATTTCGGAAAGGTGTTGAATCAACATCAGATCCCTGAACATATTTTTTTCTAAGCTTATTTAGCAAATTATAAGTACTACAGTGAAAGACATTTTTTGACATGATCTTTTTGGCTTCAGTGAGTCGAGATTATATCACCACCGAAGTTTCTCTTACTAACCTAAGTTAAAAGCAAATTGTTTCGTAACACAACACCTAACGCAATAAAGTAACTTATCCAATACATACAATAAAAATGCTTATTAAAAATCCCTGAAGCTATTTTGATATTTTAATTCTTTTCTACAAAAGCTTGCGACCTATAAATGTCGTTTCCCTACCCCCTATGACTCATTTAGAACATTGCCAAATAGAAAAACAAGTACCTTCCGCCCTTAGCTTCTCGTCCACATTTAAGCTCGAGTATTTAGGACTGACTACTTTACCGCATGACGTACACTGCTAGGAGAACTCTTAAGGTGCCACTAGTCGATATTTTTTCCATACAAATTTCGGGAGAGTATTACGCCACTGTTTGACATTGTGCATCCTAAATTAAACATGATATCGTTTTGACTTACTATTAGTTGTGTCTGTACGGAAACAGAATAGTAAAATACAAAACGATTAAAAAGTTATGAGCCAACAAAGTTCGTTTTTCTTGCTATTTTTAACGTAACTTTGGGTGTAAATAAGTAATAAAAGAACTTGTAGCGAAAATAGACGGAAATAAACACTTTTCGCTAACTAATACGTTTAATTTGACTTTAAAAAATCCAAATATTGATTATAAAAAAAAAAAAAAAATATAGGTATAGGTAAAAAATGATGACAAAATATTTGAGAATCCGTGACGTGAAAAATTGGAAGGAATACCTAGGGATTGTACCAAAAAAATTAAAATTTGAAAACGCGACGAATTTAAAACGTGATTGCAATCAATTTTAATCCGTACGCGTGCTTAAAAAGGTCCGCAAAAAAACTTTTTTACAAAAAAAAAACAACCGACTTCCGAAAAACACTATAAAGTGAAAAATAACTTTAATTTCGGAAGTCGGTGTCTTTGGATTTGTATTTGAGTTGTTTGCCACCGACTTCCGAAATTAAAGTTATTTTTCACTTTATAGTGTTTTTCGGAAGTCGGTTGTTTTTTTTTTTTGTAAAAAAGTTTTTATTTTTCACTTTTTAGTGGGTTAGTTTGTAATTTATCTAAGTTACAATAGCCTAATGTCAACTGCTCATCACCTTTTACAAAATATTACCCGATGCAGGGCTTTACGACGATGCAGGCTTTACCCGATGCAGGGACGTTAATTGTTGAGGAGTTCCCCTAATAAGAGCCAGGCCTAACTGGAGCTGTTTGAGAAGTCACCATTAGCTCCATTTCACCATATGCATTGTAACGAACATAAATTGCTTAGCAACCATATTAAAGCAATCGAATCGCAACCCGTGAAATATTTGTCATTGAGTAGTTCCGATAGCCATCTGTGGTCTTTATCATCAGCTCCACTTTACCAAATGATGATTTTCGAGAGCAAATGCTCAAAAAAGTATTTTCCGTATCGGTTCGTAAATGACGGAGTTATGAAATATGAAAAGATCGTTAATGTAGATAAATTTTTAGGTTTTTGTTGATTTTTCAAAAACCGCTTGTCCGATTTCGATAAAATTTTCATGGGACCATTTGGGAAGCATACCCTTTCCAACAAAAAAAGAATTTTTCAAATCGGTTGGCAAGCGACGGAGTTATGCGCGAACAAACATAAAAAAAAAAAAAAATACAAACATCCGAATTGAGAACCTCCTCCTTTTTTAGAAGTCGGTTAAAAATAGCTAAGGTATCACACCCGCCGTATTACAGTTAAAATAAAAAAAAATCAAACTATCTACAACATACAACGTAATACAAGAATAGGGGAGAAATAAAAATATCTGTTTAAAGCAGGCTCCTGTCCTTTGGCGAACACGACCGGCGAAAATGGCTCAGCACGGCTCAGCTCTTGCGTATTCGGTACCTACGAATCGGCTGTTGCTCCGGGGAATTTCAGGATGGAAAACTTATTGGCAAGCGACTGGGTGCCGGGGTGGAGCCGAGTGTATCGGCTTGCTCTTGAGTTCGGGCCTTAATCAATGAATAAGGAAAAGAACTTATTTTCCATCAGCAGTGGAGACTCTTTTATGAAACGTCTTCTAGCGAGGAACCAAGATAATACAAAAACACTTCCAGATAAATAAAAATCACGAGATTTAGGCGTTCAAATCGAGAAGAAAAAAATATAATCTTTCACGTCAACAGATTTCTTTCAAGTCAAGTTTTGCAACATAAAAAATGCCATCTGACGAATCAACGATTCGTAATATGAAAAAAAACTAAGTAATACATGGCCTGTATTAAAAACGAGGTTGAATATCAACTCCAAGAAGGCTTGATGACCAAAAAAAAATAATGCAGGATTTGTTAATGCTGCAGTACCCCGTTTCCCAAAAAAAAAAAAATGGATTAGGTGAGGAAGAGAAAAGAAAAAAAAATATATTCAGAAGTATAAAAACCCTGTAAGAAATAAACTAACTTCGCCTAAATATCAAGACGATAAGATAAGAAATCGAAATTAAACCTAAATAAACGACATCGAAGTGCAGCTGATACTGAATAAATACGAATTCCGGACTTCAATCTAAACGTTATCAGTGCAAGCTCCAGACGCGTTGCCTAAATCTAGAAGGAAAGTAAGAAAACTAAAAACTAATAAGACTAGCCAACTTAACAGCTAAAGATTTAAGACCTAAGTAGAAAAAGATCCCAATGAAATATAACTCAAGGGCAAAAGTAACGACAAAAGTTAAATTAACGACTAAGTCGGAGAAAGGACTAATGAAAGAGACTACATAAAACAACCAAAGAACTTAAGTCAAACAAAAGACTTTAAATCAAAAAAGGAACCTTAAATCTAATATAGAACTAAAGCCGAACAAAGGACTGTTAGTCAAAGAACTTCGAAGAAATAAGAAGCTTATGCTTGCTTCTTATAAATAGAAAGAGGGTAATCAATAATAGCAATGATAAACAAAAGAAGGGAAAAAGAAAATTGTTAACCGTATAATTATTGTGATTTATCGATAAGAGTACATCGACAATGTCTCAGCACTAAACTAAATTATCGATACGTGTTAATCGTCCGTATCCCAACACTAAGTGCTGTCATAATGTCATTATGAGTATGACAGTCGTAACGATATCTGCGGGAAAAAACGGAACTTATAAGCATTGACATAACAGAGAAGTTATAAACAAGTAGTTTCAATTAGAAACAACTAGATGACGCAGTTAATGTTTTTATTAAATAGACATTTATGAATGAGCTTATTTATTTTATTAAATATTAAGGGAATTAAAAGGGGTGAAAAGCGTAACAATAATTGGAATGGAACATTCCGAATGAAAAAAATTAATAGGATTAGGAGTTTTGAAATTACAGAGGAATTATTTAAGAATGTCTTTGATATGATATCTACCAGAATGGGGGGAATCAAAATCATGAACTTCATAAGTGGTTCTAGAAATAACTCTAGTCACACGGCATTTAATAAAACGAGGAGCTAACTTCCCGGAAAAATAATCATCACCAGAAGATCTGGAAAAATTCTTTCTCCATACAATGTCACCAACATTCAACGTGACGTCTGAACGATGCGAGTTATAAGCTCGTGAATTACGAAGGAAAGCCATAGAAAGATTATCAGCGACTTTCGCATAAACCTCTGCTAATGATGATAAGTTCGAAGCGTACCGAGTCCGACTTTCAGCTAAATTTACACCTTGAGTCTGACTATTAGTACGTGTAGGAACTATGATAACTTCTCTACCAAACATCAGGAAGTTTGGTGAGAAACCTGTGGCTAAATTAATACATGAGTTGAGGTAAAGTTTAACTTTATGCAACATTCTTGACCAATTTCTTTGATTCTCACCAACCAAGATACCTAAACATGTAACCACGCTTTGATTATAACGCTCGACAGTATTCGCCTGAGGTGTATAATAGGGAGTATAGGTCGGAGACTCTATGTGAAATGATCTTAGAAAGTTTAAAAACTGATTACTGCGGAAAACTGTTGCGTTATCGCAGAGAATACTACGCGGAACTCCGAAATTAAAAAATATTTCTGACTCCAGGGCTTTAATAACAGAACAAGCGTTGACCTTTTTTAGAGGTACAAGCCAAATGTACTATGAAAAAACGTCAACCATAGATAAAATATACTTATAACCATAGTAAGCAACGGGCAACGGACCAATGACATCAATAGAGATTGACTGTAGAGGCATGGAAACGTCCTTCGGATAGCACATCTGGCCACGAGGTTGAGTATTTGCTATTTTATAAGCTTTACAAACCTCACATTGCCTTAAGGTCTCGGCAACGTCACGAAACATGTTCGGCCAGTAAAAGGTCTCTTTTATCTTAAGATATGACTTGGTAACGCCAGGATGTATAGATGGGAAGCTATTGTGTACCTCCCAAATAGCGAGTGGAATCTTCTCCACCGGTAAAACTACGCGCCATGGATCAGAAGATAAGGGACTGGTGATAGGCATGCGTCTTAAAAGTACGCCGTTCTGTATGGCGTAAGCAGGAAACATTTGGGGTGAATCGCGTGCCCCTAAATAAACCTTTTTATACCATCTATCGGTGGTATGCTCGGGACCTTGATCGAAAGAAATAGGACTTGCATAAATCCTAGAAAGTGCATCTGGAACGACGTGCTGCGAACCTTTGCGGTGAACGATGTCAAAGGTATATTGAGAAATAACAGTAGCCCATCTAGCTAAACGGCCAGAGGGATTGTTTAAAGTAAGAAGCCATTTTAAAGCCATATGATCTGTTATAACAGTAAACTTGATTCCATCTAAATAACAACGAAAATGCTTTATAGAATCAAGAACAGCCAAAAGTTCCCGTTCGGTTGTACTATAATTGCGTTCTGCTTTTGAAAAAAGCCGCGAGTAATAAGCAATAGGATGCTCAATATTATCAATCTTTTGTGAAAGAACTGAACCAAGACCAACAGCTGAAGCATCACACTGTAAAATGAATGGCTTAGAAAAATCAGGACAAGCCATCACAGGTGTGTTCATTAAAGCCTCCTTTAGTTTCATAAATGCATGTTCGGCATCGTCATCCCAACTGATAGGATCACGACCCTTCCTTTTTCCTATAAGGGAAGTGAGAAGAGCAATTATAGAAGAAAAACCTTCAACGAAACGTCTATAATAGGAACACATACCGATGAAGCCGCGCAAAGACTTTGCGGTGGTAGGAGTAGGATAATCCCTAATAGCATCGAGTTTACTAGAATCAGTCTGTAAACCCTTTTCGTTAACAATGTACCCCAAATACTTTAATTCACTCTTACAGAACTCACATTTATTAAGGTTAATCGACAAACCAGCTTCCTTGAGACGGTTCCGTACCTTTCTGAGGAGAGCGAGATGACTATTAAAGTCTTTAGAAATCAAAATTAAATCATCAACATATCCAAAGACGCAGTCATCGCTAGTTGAGGTAAATTCGAAATTAACAATCATATCTGTAAGACGTTGCATCTCTGAAGCTGCATTTGTGAGTCCAAATGGCATCCTAACAAATTCAAATAAACCTCGTTGAGGAACTATGAAAGCGGTCTTCTCACAACTCTCCTTATCCGCAAGAGGGATCTGCCAAAAAGCACTCCTAAAATCGAGCGAACTAATGTATCTAGCACCACGAAGATTATCAAGTATATCCTGTATGCGAGGGAGAGGATAAGAATCCCTGATGGTAACGCTGTTTAATTTCCTGCTATCGACGCAGAAGCGAACAGAACCATCTTTCTTGGTGACCATTACCACCGGACTAGCCCACGGAGAACGAGAAGGACGAATTACTCCGACTTCTAACATCTTATCGATTTCTTCGTTAAGAATCTTTAATTTAACAGGAGAGAGAGGGTAAAATCTCTGTCTAATTGGCTGTCCAGTTGTAATTATTTTGTGAGAGAGCCAAGTAGTCCTACCAAGACCAATATTGTCTGACGAGATTTCCTCAAACTCATCGATCACCTGTTGTAAACCTTTCTCTTGGTCAGGTGTTAAAACATTGCGAGGATGTATATAACGTACCTCACTTAAACAGGAAGGTTGGGAAGGGGAATGCTTTACAGAAGAAAGGTACATGTTACCTTTAATATTTTTATTGAAAGCCCTACTAAAAACTGATGTTAAACCAAATTTGTTCCAAAATTCAATGCCTAAAATAACAGAAGAAGACATACAACGAGCTACTAAAAACTCATGGTCAAAGGTCGTTCCATTGAACTTAACCGGAAGATAAACAGTACCAAGAATATCGATAGGCGAGTTATCAGCAGAAATAACACGAGAATGCGAATTATCTGACTTCAACGGGACACCAAAATCCTGAATCAGACTATCACTAATAAGAGACATTTGAGCGCCTGAGTCAAGAAGTGCCTTAACCAAACGATCACGCAATATTATTTCAATAAAAGGTCGATTATCTGTTGAATTAGATTTAATCACCGGTGACACTGTACGGAGAGAGACGTGCCGCCGGCAAGTTATACATTTTTTTGGGTTACACTTAGGGCAATCACGAGTAATAAAACCAGGAGTACGGCATTTGAAACACACTATACCGGGGAAATCTGGGCAAAAACGATGAGAATGACCGGTTTTATTGCATTTCCAACATTGTTGAGTTTGTTCACAATTTGAACAAAGTTGGGTTCCGTTAAGACTAGTGCTTTGTTGGGATGGATTATTTATACTCGAAACTGTTTTTACAGATTTTTGTAAGTAACTTTCAAAATGAGTTACCGTTTCGATTAGTGTATTGAAATCGGTAAATCTATGTATAGATAAACAAGGGAAATAACGATGATGCATGTTATGAGTTATAATATCCAGAAGATTAGATTCATCAATAGGCTTGCGTAGAGTTTGGTTTAAATAAGTAACGCGGATAACGAATTCTCTTACTGATTGGTCCGATTTTTGTTTGAGATTTCTGACTTCATGTTCCGTTTTGAATTCAAAGTCTACGGATCCAAACATACCAAAAAAAGCCTGCTTAACCTCGAGATAGGTTAATTCAGGTCGACGAACTGACCTAAAATATTGCAAAGCAATTCCAGATAGCACTTCATGGAACCGTTTTAGGAGGTAACAATCAGAAATATCATCAGCTTCTTTATGTTCTTCGAGGCTTGTGAAAAATTCACGTACACACGAATCGCCAGAATAACTAAGCCTCCATTTTAAAAGGGAAAATTGTTTTTTAAACGATTGATGTCCATCTTCGGATCTTTTCGGGGAAGGGATCATTGACGGAGAAGAGGAACAAGATGGCCTAGGAGGAATAGGAGGAGGTATTGGGGGAGGTCTAGAGATAATGGGACTCGTACGTCGCGGCGTCTCGCGAAAAGAATATTCTTCTTCTGCCATGGTAGTACACCACTAGATCAAACAAAATTGGAACACGCAAATTTGCTAAAAATGATGAAAGAACTTAATTAGAAAAAGTCAGTCAACCTCAAAAAATAACCCTCAACTGCCTCTGTAAAGACAAAACTAACAAATATACGGGTCAGATTCCATGTAGCATGAAAGTGTTAGTTAACGAGTAATATGGCTGATAGAGGAATGGTACGACGACGTGACATTACAGGAACAGCAGGGCTAAGAATTCAAAGAAAAACAAATTGAATCTAGTAAACCATCTGCACCAAAAAACAAATACGTACAGGTGGGCTAGAATCACAAAAAAGACAAATAGAATCTAGCTGACAACCGTGCAAAATCAACGCTTACCTTAGCCACGAAGCCTAAATCATTCGCACACCAAACACACACTACAGGACACTAACTACTTCTAACTAAGGAGTGGAATAAAACCCAGGATAAAGATGTATTTAAAGGGAAGAAATAAAAGTGTTTTATATGTTTTATGGTTCTACAAAATTATTATTTATATTGCATCACAACATAGCACATTATAATAAAGAACACCATCAGCAATAGAAGGGTTAACCGAACTTCTCAATCACAGCATATCTCTGGTAACCATAGCAACGATCTTGTTTGACAGAAGGAGAAAAATTCCTGTATTTCTATTCTTGATGAACCTGTAAACATACAGAAATGAAATATTATTTGCTCGGAAGGAGCAACCCACCCCCTCCCGACAAAAAAAAAGGTTTATTCAGTAATTAGAATCAATAAAATTACTTACTTTTACTTCGGGCGCCATTTTGTAGCGAAAATAGACGGAAATAAACACTTTTCGCTAACTAATACGTTTAATTTGACTTTAAAAAATCCAAATATTGATTATAAAAAAAAAAAAAAAATATAGGTATAGGTAAAAAATGATGACAAAATATTTGAGAATCCGTGACGTGAAAAATTGGAAGGAATACCTAGGGATTGTACCAAAAAAATTAAAATTTGGAAACGCGACGAATTTAAAACGTGATTGCAATCAATTTTAATCCGTACGCGTGCTTAAAAAGGTCCGCAAAAATAGCTAAGGTATCACACCCGCCGTATTACAGTTAAAATAAAAAAAAATCAAACTATCTACAACATACAACGTAATACAAGAATAGGGGAGAAATAAAAATATCTGTTTAAAGCAGGCTCCTGTCCTTTGGCGAACACGACCGGCGAAAATGGCTCAGCACGGCTCAGCTCTTGCGTATTCGGTACCTACGAATCGGCTGTTGCTCCGGGGAATTTCAGGATGGAAAACTTATTGGCAAGCGACTGGGTGCCGGGGTGGAGCCGAGTGTATCGGCTTGCTCTTGAGTTCGGGCCTTAATCAATGAATAAGGAAAAGAACTTATTTTCCATCAGCAGTGGAGACTCTTTTATGAAACGTCTTCTAGCGAGGAACCAAGATAATACAAAAACACTTCCAGATAAATAAAAATCACGAGATTTAGGCGTTCAAATCGAGAAGAAAAAAATATAATCTTTCACGTCAACAGATTTCTTTCAAGTCAAGTTTTGCAACATAAAAAATGCCATCTGACGAATCAACGATTCGTAATATGAAAAAAAACTAAGTAATACATGGCCTGTATTAAAAACGAGGTTGAATATCAACTCCAAGAAGGCTTGATGACCAAAAAAAAAATAATGCAGGATTTGTTAATGCTGCAAACTGTAAAATCTTCAAACCCAAGTTCGTACCGACAGAGCTCAGTTATCGAAGAGTTCAATAAACTTTATAATTGATATAATATGCGGTGGTTTTTTCATAAAAGTCGATTTTCCAAAGCACTTTTCGATCTTTTTTACGCGCCTATCAGTTCGGAACGGTGTTTCTGTGCGTGAGAAATAGGTTGTGCGTGTAAACTCTAACTGCTCATCACTGATCTCGGTCACATACGAAGTCAGGTGAGAAAGCGTGCTTTTTGTCTATGACCACCAGTGAGTTCCAGCTCGCGACTAGTTTACTCTTAATGAAAAAATCTGTGTTTTTGACAAGGTCCTTAGAACAGGGCAGGAAAGCTGTTTACGATCCGCCTCGTTTGGGCAGATAGCAAACAGCTTTTCTGTCCCGGTCGGTTCAAATGTTACATTGCGAATTGTAGACTCAGAAACATCGCGATAATGTTAGTACACAAATGTGTCGGTCAAGTAATTTGCGCGGTGATCTAAATGAGGCTAAAACATACACGTTGACTTTTTTTAGTTATTAGTCGTCTTACAACCTGTGAGCCCACTCCGTGTAAATAATTTATACGAGGTCAATACAGAGAGTTTTTTCTCATCTTTCAATTAACTTCAACCAAATACAATAACCAATAGATTGTTTTCCAGATAGGTCTAGTAGGCTCTAAAGGTATTAAAAGATAGAAAGTGAACCCAAAAGGTGAACGTGTATGTCTCACAGCAAAATAGTTGTTCCATTTCACGAGCGCTCCTCAATCATACATAGTACAGGGATACCAGAAAAGTCATGTGCTTCGGTAATCTTCGCGTTTCGGAATTGGCACGAACGTTGCGCGTCAGAGCCCCACCACAGAGGCAATGCTTTTAAATGTAATAGTACTACCGCACGTGGTAAATGTGGTAATGCACCTATCATTGCGCGTTTGTATGAAGTTTTTTTTTGTTGGGTTACCTTCACTGGTCTTGGATCATTACTTGTCACCCAAAGGTGTTAAATGGATCTATAATTTTGTAAACATGTTAATACAAAATAGGCAAGTAGTTCTATGCTTGAAACAACATATTAGATCTTATCATTGCGTTCATGTTTCCGAAGATAGACGATGATTCCCGAAGCCCATACATTTGTTTGGTAAACTGTAATGAAATACTTGTCTTTTTTTGTCAGATTTCTTCAGGTCATCATTGATGACGGAAATCTAAGTTAAAGTCTTCATTGTAATTTAAACCTTATTCCAATTCAATTTTCGCGCGCTCGTGTATTGGCCATGTAGTGGTAGTCTGTGTCGTATGGGTATGAAGTATATAACGAGTCAGTTCGGGCTGGGCGGCGGCCCGCAGGCGCCGGCCCCGCCGCAGGACGACCCGTCGCTGTTCGAGCTGCCGCCGCTCATCATCGACGGCATCCCCACGCCCGTCGAGAAGATGA
This sequence comes from Mesoligia furuncula, assembly GCA_916614155.1. NCBI lineage: Eukaryota > Metazoa > Arthropoda > Insecta > Lepidoptera > Noctuidae > Mesoligia > Mesoligia furuncula. Next base: position 29,327,175 of record OU744794.1, read on the forward strand.
CGCAGGCGCAGCTGCGGGCCTTCATCCCGCTCATGCTCAAGTATTCTATGGGTGAGTTACACACACGACACGTCAACATTTTCATAATCCACTAACTAAAAAATTGTGCTCAAATAGAAAAAAAACAGACCGAATTAAAAGATGTAATTTGGACACGAAAGGTTCATAATATTTGTTATTGAACAAGCAATTGCTTACTGTACTTACAGTTAGACAAAACGCACAGTAAGCTAGTCTTAACTATACTACCAAACAACTACTATCATGTTAGTTGCTATAGGCCAACCGCTTAACTGAGACGTTGCCTGAGGTAGCAGCGCGGTGCGGGAGGGGTGTGGTGACGTGATGCGAGAGCTCAGTGATTCGTCAACTTGTGACAACTATCACACCTCCCGCACCGCGCAGCTCTCTCAGGCAACCTCTCAGTTAAGCGGTCGGCCTATAGTGGTTTGGTAGTATAATCTAAAGGTTAACTTCCTGTGCGTTTTGATAAGAAAGATGATTCATTCAACCGAAAGACGTCCACTGCTGGATATATAGGCCTTTCTACAAGCATCGCCAGTCGTGTGCTTTTCCCGCGTCTAGTGGTTTCCAGATTGCTTTCACCAGGTTGACTCTCAGACCAACAAAAAAAGAAAGACGGCGCGCCGCGAACATCAAAAGTGAAGCCATAAAACCATGCTCCTGCAAGTAAACATACACGCTCACGCACACACCTACACTAAAACCATGCTCATCGCTCTTAGTACGTCACGAGTCGTCGTCAAGTTAACATAGATTTAAAAAATATAATTATGCCTTCCTGTGCAGTGAAAAGTTGCAAAAACAACAGCAAATCACATAAAAAGTCTCACGGAATCACTTTTCACTTGTAAGTACTTGAAATAATGTCGTTTCTATAATATTAAATTTTAGATTACTTGGAACAAAAAACCTCAACGAACGAAAGTAATGACATAAGGTGCGGGGGTTGCCATAATACGATTTAAATTTTCCCCATTCGATTAATACATACCTACATATAAATTACTTCCGAGTTATATTCCTATTTTCTTTTTTATGTATTGAATATTTTGGGTTTCCAATTAATACCAATACCATACTCAACAATATCTTACTCGTACAATATTATACTAGTTCCTACTCGCACAAATATCGCTAAATTATAGGGAAAACATTTAACAAATGGCAAGCCTTCGATACACACATAGATAAAAAGATGGCTTCAGTTTTAATGTTCGTGGCGCGCTGTCTATCTTTTTTTGTTGGTCTGAGGGTTGACTATATTTCTGTTAGAAAAACTCCCTAAAAATCCAGTAAACCGAAACATTCCTGATGTTGCTAAAGCATCTCTTCCGTCATTTTTATTCCAAAGCGATCAATGAATTCACATTTCAAACATAGTGTATGTTGGCAGTGCGCGGCAAGCCGGGCTGGGGCCGCGAGTCCACGCGGCCGCCGTGGTGGCCCAAGGACCTCCCGTGGGCCAACGTGCGCATGGACGCGCGCACCGAGGACGAGAAGCAAAAGGTAAAGGTAACACTCGCATTAATATTTACACACGCTTATTTGTTTTCAACTTTTCCTTTTTCAGGGTTTTTGTTTTGCCAAATATTTTTGCCTTTAAAGTTATAATTTATCACATAGAACTTTTTTCATTCATGATTGCAGCAGGTTAATATTTTTAAACTTCAAGGCCAGATCCAGAAAGGACGCTGACGCATCAAACCCCATCTTTTCGCAGTATGTGTACCAAGTGAGTAGGAAAATGCCGACGTTCTTCCACTTATTCTGGCAGCAGGTATAGAATAACTGTCCTACCCTACCGGAGAGAAATTTTGTCGAAACGAGATAGACTGTTTACGCATATCTTTCTGGGTTACCCTAGTATTAGGAAGAACAATCGTCGGTTATAAGTAAATTTCGTGCTAATTAATTGTGTAATGTTTGCAGATGTCATGGACGCATGCGCTGCGTCAAATCGTGATCAACTGCTACAAGTACCACGGCCGAGAGGATCTGCTGCCCGCATTCACTGAGGAGGACGAGAAGGGGCCTCCTACACAGCCTGTAAGTCACGTTATCCTGGACTACAAGGACACAAATGGGTTCTTAAAAGGTTCTAGCTATATTGTATACTATTCTGATGGTTTACCTAGGTAATGTGTGTCGAATAGAGGTCGGCACAGTGTATCATTTTTGCGATTGGAACTTTTGCATCTCGATCACTGAAATAATCCGAAACACTGATATGTTTCATTTTTCATTTGACTCATTGGGATCATCGGTTCAAAGGAATCAGAATCAAAATCTGTAAGAGTATGTGTGATACACATCTCATTTGGTATCTCTTTCTGACTTGTATAGATTGTAATTATGTCGCCCGCTCACTCGCGAGTCTATAGTTAAGTAACTCAGTGTTTTCAGTCCCCCTCTCTCGCTCGCACACTGCTCAGTCGCCTCGAGAGTGACGCGTCGCGCGGAATGAGCACAGATCAAAGTAATGTTTCAAATCCAAATGATGCATTTGAAACGTTGTTACTGAACCAATCTTTTGAATCACTTCAATGATCCGGATCAGTGAGTCGGTTCCGTAAAGAGTTGCACACCCCTAGTGTCGAAAGCAAAAACTAGACGTCATAGTAATTTTACAGCACCTGCTGGCACGCATAACAACCCCACCATTAGGCTAATTCTCGCAATTTAAACCGTTCAAAACCTAGTCGCGGTCTCATCTCGGCGACAAAAAAATGTAGGGAAATTAGAGGTGGGTGGGAAATCACAGATTGAGACTGAGATCAGACTAAACGGTCTTAAAATTACGAGAATTGCCCTTCTGTTTTGGCATCGGTCGCTACTGAATACGAATGTTGAGTAAAATATATCAGTAAAGATTCGTAAAGTGTATGTAATTGTAAATATTGTAGGACAAATATCATACATAATCCCCGAATTGATCTTAAACGCAATAAACATACAAAAAATACAATAATTACATTATCGCCACAATCATACACATTAAAATTATTGTGTGCGTCAAGCAGATTGTATTGATTTAAGATTTGACAGCACTGGGCATCGAACTGACGACCTCGTGTTTGACCAATACTAAAACATTCAAGGCTATCGGCCATTTACTACTTAATTAACTTAAGTAGACTACTTCCATAAACTAAGCAGGGGACTTGTGTTTCTTCAATGAAAACAAAATTACATACTTAAGACTATCATACTTATAACTTACTAGCTGCGCCCCGCGGTTTCACCCGCATACGTTTCGATCCCGTAGGAATATCGGGATGAAAACCATCCTTTGTCCTTTCCCGCGGCTCAAACTATCTCTATACCAAATTTCATCTAAATCGGTTAGCGTGAAGAGCTAACAGACAGACACTTTCGCATTTATAATATTAGTATGGACTTAGCTCATATAAAAATTTGTGAGTAAGGGAACAAAACCTGTCATTGCTCCCCTGGAGGCACAAAGTGCGTCACTGCGACATTCAGGTCGTCAAACAATAAGTTACGCCCACGCTAATAATTGTGATAAACTTATTAGTGGATTGTGGCGTCATGCTGTTTTTATTACATGTTTTGCCACGGAACATTTAACATTTGTTAGAGCTCAAATATTATGTAATCAATGAATAGAGATCTCCTGAGGAAACTTATTAAAGGCTGTTATAATAAAAAGTCGTGGGTTATGATTTGTTAAAGAAGTAAAAGAACCTAAAAAGCTTTATCTTAGTCTTCCTTTTTTTTTTTTTGGTGGGAAATGACCCCGTCCCGCTCTGGGCGGAGCGGAAGGAAGTTTCAGACCCACCCGTGTTCCTTTCCTAGCCCTTTATGTTCCGGGCCAGCGGTAACCCTTTCGGACAATCTTGCTGACCATCTTAGTCATCCTTAGGTAAAAATAAGAAGCTAGAAGAATAGAAGATTAGGTTTTAGATTCCAAGATAACGCTACCCCATCCGACGGCCGCCATGGCCCACGCACAATGGTCCATTGAAGGACTAAGTGCGGAAACCAAACCCATAACATAGAACATAGATAGAACGCTACCCCATTCTCGGAATGTGTGAATTAAAAAATTAGGTATAGTTAAATGGAAGACAAATGAAACTATAGACAGACCCTACTGACGAAACTTCAAATGCCCTATTTCTGCCAAAGTAATGTTTATATTTTTGGAATTTTATCTAAATTATATTTACTGTTTATTAATGCTGTCTCACATGGAATGCTGCCTGGATTTGGTAACCCCTTTTAATATTTTAATCACAACATATTATCTACTATATAATAACCTATAAAACGAAAACTTGTGTGGCTTACTGTGATATAAACTTGTAACTATTGACAACTACGTGACGCAACACATCCATTACGCCTTCCCCACGCGTCACGAATATCCCCCGCTATATAGATATCGGCTTGCATGCCGAACGCGAGTAACTCCACGTCTTCAGGCTCGTCGTCAGGCGCCGGCCGCAGCAACCAGCAGCAGCAGCAGGCAGTGCTGACGTCACAACAAGTCTGCATCGACCAGATGACGCTCGCTGATGTGGATGTACGAATTTATGATAAGCCATGGGATCTCCCATCGGCAAAAATGACGAACTTCCGTACAAACTTTCATCCCCTATTAATTTGGTTCCTATATAGGGAATGAATTTTCAAAAATCATTTCTTAGTGTTCACTTTCGTTCTATATGGAATTCTTGTGCAAAATTGTATGTTTCTAAATGTTGTTGTCTGTCAGTGGTTTAATGAATTTAAGATTTTTATTAAGTAACTTGTAGCTTGGAGATGATAAAACTGGAACTTGTAGAGTAAAACAGTTTTATTGTGCATAAAATTCAATTGATAATGATTTTAAATATCATCATATACACAGTTTTGTGAACTAATTAAAGCAATAAATACCAAGTGATTCATTAAAATAATGCTTGCAAACAGTACTAATACAAGCAATATTTTGTTTACACATTAATAATGTAAATTGTCATCCTATTTTAGTGAAAGGCTGAAATATCTTCCTGCGGTGAATAATGCATAAAAACTTGGCAACTGCAAACACTAAATTATGATGTTGCATAAAAAGTTTGCAAATGCATTTATGAAATCTACCATCTTCCTTATTTCTACTCAAAAATGTATCAACTACCTTGGTTCACTCTCTTAAAACTAAGTTGGGAAATGCTGTCTTTTGTATCTTTTGACTTTCAAAAAATCTTTCAAGGTTGTAACTAAAAAAATACTATCTACTACACCATACAGATGTCACAGTACGCGCCAGCGGTGCTCCAGACCATCACGAACCCCGATGGCAGCGTGTCTCTGATCCAGGTGGACCCCAACAACCCCATCATCACGCTGCCCGACGGCACCACTGCGCAGGTGGTACGTACCATGGTAATATGCATTCTTATGTGGTATCACCGCTGTGCGAGGGTAGCTCGTGGTGACAATATTAGCTAACCAGCGGGACAGTGCAGGTGGTACGTACCATGATATCGCCACCAGCTGGGCGAGAAGCCGAAAATGTCTCGTAGTGTCAATCAACTCGATAGCTGGGCTGCGCAGACGGTACGCGCCAAAAAGAAACTACATTTATTTGCACTCATCACACATAAAGAAAAAACAGAAACAAAAAAGAACTTTGTGAAAATATGCGACACATCCACAAAAACGGCCATCGCTCAGCCAGCCAGTATTATATTAATACTCATTCTAATATGGTATCATCTCATGCTATGGTGAGATTATTAGTCAACCAGGTGTGCTTATTCACTAGGTAAAAAAAAATCGCATCTTGGATTTTGATTTTATTACTGGCTCCAGCGCCCTTGAAAACCATAAAAACGACACCATGATGAAAAATTTAAAAAAAACAGCCGCCATCTTGAATTTTCATTTTGACCACACTTGGTTTCAGCACCCTCAAAAACCACGACAACGACACCCATGACGAAAAACTAAAAAAAAAATTGCCGCCATCATGAGTTGAGAGTTTTAGTTTTTTATACTCGGTTGGTTATTCAAGTATGCCTACTTTAGGGTGATAAATTGCGAAGGTCGAATGTCATTCGAATGTCATTACGTATAATTACGCGTGAGACGTACTATCAGGAGCAGCCAAACCTTATCACCTTACAGGCAATGTTTGCTTGCACTGCCCGGCCGGTACAGTAACGCCTTCTTTCCTCATCCGCCAATAGTAATAACTTTCTCTTTTCTAGTCCTTTTGTTTCTATAGTAGGTAAAAGAAACCCAAAACGTCCAGATGTTCTTTGGGCTAATAGCACAAATGACCAGATGTCCGATCGCAAAACCAAATATTAAGTAAAAAATTGCCGTTATTTTTTTCGTATTTCTTTATTCCACTGTATAAGGGAGGGAGCAGGAACTGTGTCAATAATTATAGACCAATATCTATTCTATCCTCTCTCTCGAAGATACTGGAAAAGATTTTAAACAATAATCTTAGAAGCTTTTTAGACAGGTACAAAATTATTGATGACAACCAGTATGGCTTTAGGTCTGGCGTCTCCACTGAAGATGCTGTATTAGATCTAACTCAAACTATAGCAAAGACACTGGATAACAAAACTAAGTGCCTTGGTATATTTTTGGACTTGTCAAAGGCCTTCGACACAGTTTCTGTTCCCAAACTAATAGCTAAGTTGGAGTGTGTGGGCGTGCGTAGCATCGCTTTGAAACTCTTTACTGATTACCTGACAAATCGCACCCAGCAGGTTAGGATAGGCTCTAGACTCAGTGATGAAGAATCAGTGTCATTCGGTGTGCCTCAAGGAAGCATATTAGGCCCTACGCTCTTCCAGATCTATATAAACGACCTTTGTAGAATGTCAGTACCTGATGCTAAGATCTATGCATATGCCGATGACACGGCGATTTTAATTCGCGGGCTTACGTGGGACGATGTGCAATTTAGGGCTGAATCCGCACTATCCTCCGTAATGACCTGGCTTAATCTGAACTTGCTGACGCTAAACCTGGATAAAACCTATTATATACCCTTTGCGATCCGACGTAACACCCTACCCCCGAATACCTTTTCGTTTACAGCTCACTCATGCCAAAATCGGATGATATCGTGCTCTTGTCCTACCATCGTTAGAACTAATAATGTAAAGTATCTGGGGGTGCATATAGATGAGGGATTGAGGTGGGACAAACAGCTTGATGCTTTAACTACTCGAACTATCCGTCTGATACACATCTTTAAATGTCTGCGAGATTCGGCTGATTTTAACATTCTCAAGATGGTTTACCTCACTTTGTGCCAGTCAATCCTCGGATACTGCATAACCGTGTGGGGTGGAGCAGCGAAGAGTTTTATTCTGAGAACAGAGAGAGCTCAAAGAGCTGTACTTAAGGTCATGACTAGGAAGCCGTTTAGATACCCTACAGCACAACTATATTCTGACTGCAAAGTTCTGACGGTACGTCAGCTGTTTGTTCTTCGCTCTGTCCTCAGAGTACATGGCTGCCTACCCCTGCCTGACCCCGGGAAGCGAACATACGTCCCCTCTGGTGTACAGCACAAAACCTCGTTTGCAAAACATCATTACTACGTGTCAGGCTGGTTTTAGAGTCGCGCTGACCGCACGCTGACCGTCAGCGCTGACAGCCGAAACGTATGAAATGCACGCGCTGATAGCTACGCGTTATTCTAAAACACTTCCTAGAAGTTCATACGTTTCAAGCTGTCAGCGCCGACGGTCAGCGTGCGGTCAGCGCGACTCTAAAACCAGCCTTAAGTATTCATGTATATAAAATTATACAAAAGAAATTAAACATAATAAACTTAAATAAATTCAATATCAAATCTAAAATCACAGACTGGCTCTTACAACAGGACTACAATAATACCGAAGCTCTACTGGCATACATCGCTTAACAAATAACAAATCACTATTAAATAGGAACACAAAACACTCCACACAAACAATCACCTCATAACACACAACACACACCCATACCACACAACTAACATTACACTCACGAACATAAGCACACAAACCTCTCTCCCATTCACACCCCCTTTTTATTTTTATTTATTTTATTTTTTATAATTTATTATTTTCTTTTTTTCTATCTGCATCCAGCCATGCTCAAATAAATCTAAAATCACAGTTCTGTTTTATGGTAGATTAACATCGACACTCGAAACCTTAGATCCATCATTTATTTAGTTCAGATCGTCACTGTCTTCTAAGATACATGCCATCCCTAGTTTAGGAGACAGGATTTAATTTTTTTAGGTTAATATAGACAACTGTTTTTCTCACCTTGTGTCCATTGTTAGTTGACTAAGGCTTAGTATGTAACTCCTTACAACCTGGTGTATATTTTTAGATCAATAAACTTATTATTATTATTATTACTGTTATTGGTTGAAGCAAAAGGGGGCGGAAATCAGGCTTGGTCATCTGTGCAAGGGATTTTGTTTTGAAACTGGTAAGGTTTGGCTGCTCCTGAATCCTGATAGTACGTATTTTAAATTTCGTCGTATTTACTTGAACGAGTAAAGACCAATGACAATGTGCGAATAATACGGGAGCCGAGTAGGCCACCTGGCGACTGCCTACTGTCGCGCGTGTTTGCATGAAGATTTTGTTTTTTGTCAAGTATGATAATTTAGTGAGTTTCTAACTGTGGGGTACACATACTAAAATGTAATTGACAGGCTTATGGTGATTTATCGAGGTAGGCATTGCATAAATGCCTTTATGCCATGCACGCCACTGAGTCAAACATGCCATTTATTTTAAGTACATAAATACTGTGTTTTCTTTGAGTTCGAATTCTCTAAGCTGATCGGGTTGTTTAGGGGCGCGCTAAGGTAGACCAAGATATTCAAATTTTCAAATTTGATTAAAATTCTGTAAAAAAAAACATACTTTTTATGATTGCGAATCATCTTGATTGACAATTTTGATCAACGTGCAACCTAATACTTACCTGCAAATTGCAAATAACGTAAGAAATTTTGAATCCTGAGCTACCCGGGCGCTTTTGCCTTATGATAACGTTTTTATACGTCAGTCGGTACATCTTCATTATCCCCCACCAGATCCACAGCGGCGAGGGCGGCGCGCACCTGTCGGCCCTGGACGGCGAGGGCGCGGTGTCGGTGGACCTCAACGCCGTGGCCGAGGCCACGCTCAACCACGACGGCCAGATCATACTCACCGGCGAGGACGGACACAGTACGCGTTCTATGTTCATCCTTATTTCCAATTGATGTCCATCACAAGCCTACAAGCCAAGCTTCGCCGCATGGACCCGTTCTGTGCTTTTCGCATCTAATGGATTCCTTTACAAGGTCATCGGTCCACCTTGTGGGAGGCCTTACAACGCTACGTTTTCCGGTACGCGGTCACTACTCCAGAACCTTTCGGGCCCATCTGACATCTGCTCTGCGAGCAATGTGCCTTGCCCTGCCACTGAAAATTGTCAATTCATTGGACTATGTTGGTTACCTTGGGTCTCCTGCAGATGTCTTCATTTCTGATTTAATTACTTAGACGTCCAATTGACGTTATTTCTGCTTAATCAAATATAACTATATTCAGTGTAAATAAGGTTGATAGCAACAATATTGAAAAAGTTATAAAATGTTTGAAGTTGTAGCACAAACTTATTTTGATTCCAACAATACACACAAAGTTTTTGATTCACTGTTCATACAGATAAGGAGTAGAACTCAATAGAGTCATCTTGTACTTTTCAAATCTTATGTGACTAAGTTACTATTGGACACGCGTGTACCATTGTTGGACGCATCTTCACTTACCATCAGGTAAAGATAGTAGTCAACGTCAAACGTGGGCCTCAAAGTATTTGATGAACAATGCATCTTGTTTGACTAACCACTTTTTTCAACTACTTTTGTATTGTGGCTGTAATAATATGGCAACTGATAATTCTATATTGTAACATTCCAGCCTACCCGGTGTCAGTATCAGGAGTGATCACAGTTCCAGTGAGCGCGTCGGTGTACCAGTCGATGATCTCGTCCATGCAGACGCAGGACGGCAGCGTGTGCATGGCGCCGCTGGTGCAGGTGCGGCCCAAGCGCGAGCCGCCCGAGCGCGGCGACGTCACCGCCTAGCGCCCAGCGCCCGTGCTGGCCTAGTAGCCGTGACTCGTCCTACAATTTTTAATTTGCGTTTACTGCTTGTGCTACGCTAAAATAATTAACTTAGGGCAAATTTAACCAATGAAACTAAACGCGTACAGGACATCTAATGCTAATTTCCAAAAACTAATTGTGTTGCTTACCAATGGTAGTATTTTGTATTGCCAAATTGGGCATATAAATAGATTCGTAAGCGAATTAACCTGTGATAGCTGCTTCCATATGGGAGGGTCTAATAAGCAAAGCTATGAAATGAAGTCTTTGATTATTCTTACAAGTCTTAATTTTAACCAATAACGGTAAATTATAGGAATCGGCCATTAACCGCGTGCAAGAGCTGTCAGTGTCAAAATTGTTATGATATTATATTGACTCTCACAGCTCCTGAACGCGATTTAGAAGTACTAATCGCGTAGCTTCATTGGTGCAGTTGCGGCCCGAGCTCGATCCTATCGACCACGACGATATCACCGAGCCTTACATGCTAGCCTAGTACTTTGGACACGTTTTTAATTTGCGTATACCGCCTAAATTTGCTTGCTACGCTAAAATAGTTCACTGAGTGCCACAAGGATATTTTGGCGCTTGAATTTCATTGACAAAAGGGCGTTGTTGGTAAACGTTTCTGAAATTGTATTGACAAAACAAGATGGCGACGTTAGTTCCTAGTTTGGCCACGCGCCAAAATAACTTTATAGCCTTGTACAAGCTGTGAAAATTTTTTTGTTTGTCTTCACCACTCCAAAACTAGCTTTTTAAGTTTTCGGTACTGCACTTCATTATCTTTGTTTCTTGCACAGTGAAAAGTGCCGTTAAAAATTACCGTTTCTTTATTTTGTATTTCTGGCCGCGTTGAGAGCAATAACTTGCGTTGAATGCATTAATTAGCTATGATTTTCTTCAATAGCTAGCTTCAGTTTTCTGTAGTTTTTGTCATCTTATAAAACGACCAAATATTTAATTAGTGCCACATTTACAAGTAAACATGGAAGAAGGTAGGAGTCTTAAGTTCCTCTGAATTGGTTAGCTCCAAGGAACTTGATTATTAGGTTTCAATAATGAATTTAAGTCTAAAGGTAAATAGACATAATAAGATAAATTACTTTAACCTAACGATAGTATTAACATACATAACTGTTGAAAAAACTAGATGTAAAAAGATGCTAAAGCAAACGAAAATTTATTTACCTACTAGCGGCGCCCGGCGGTTTCACCCGCATAAGTGTCGAATATCGGGATAAAAACTATCCCATGTCCTTGCCCGGGATGCAATCTATCTCTCTGCCAAATTTTATCGAAATCCGTTCAATGGTTTAGGCGTGAAAAGGTAACATACAGACAGACTGAGTTACTTTCGAATTTATAATATTATATTTACACATTATTAATTTTAAGATAGATGAACTCCAAAAACTTCGTCTACTAGTGCAGTTTAATAAAATATGCTGCCAAAATATAATATTTACCTAAAGAGAACTATTAGTATAAAATATATAAATAAATGATATATAAAGAAACATCGGAACTTAGTTCGAGAACGCGTGCCATTTGAGTTTCGTTGATAAATAATACAAATAAAATGTCTTGTGACTTGTGATATTTTTGTATATAAAGGGTAAACGAGTATGTTTGTGGATCTCGGAATGCTTAATAAGCTTTTATTGTTTATAGTTGAGTCCAATTATTTCCTAAAGGAAAGCTTTTAGAAAAGTGACTGAAAGTAGGCCTTTTCAGTAGCAATATACTGTTAATTATGTGGCCTATAGTTCTGCCAGTACTAGACTGTTAAGCCGTAATACACATGCTTGTAACTTGTACAAAAGTATGCGAGTACATCCCGATTCTAACTTTATGGCGGCTCTGAAGTGCGCTACTCGCTGCGCAGTACCTCACTCCGCAGTACCTCACTTCGCAGTACCTCACTCCGCAGTACCTCACTCTGCCGTATCTCACTACGCAGTACCTCACCCCCGCTGAAAAGTGAATTTGTTACTGCGCAGCGACTCACCTCATGCTCCGGGCGCCATAAAGTTTGAATCGGGCTGTAGATTGCACGCCGATGTGCCATAACTTCTTTTTTGATGAATGGCACATCGTACTTGAAAACTTTTGTACAAGTTTAAGGCATGTGTATTATGGGCTTTATTGACAAATGCAAGTACAAACTGTTCTATTGAAAATTCGATAAAGTATTTTGTCAATTTTCTGACAACTTATGATAGTAGACTCTAGATAATTGCTTGTTTCTTTATGCCAATATTTTATTAAGTGTTATTTTGCGAGGCCTAGATCTTGCTTTTTATTATTTAAATTGACAACTAGAAAAATTATTTGTGTCAGTTGTGTTACCAAAGTGTAATGTTTAGTGAGCTAGTTACTGCCAAATATGCATGGTTTTCGTGTAATCGTGTATTTATTTATTATTTTAGCCGGTAAATACGCTTTCAAATGATTCCAAGTAGTCATACTTAATTTTTTGTTATTATTACAGCAGTACATAACATAGTATTACCCCTTAATGCCAACACTCGGGGCAGATGTGTATTAGTTCCATCTAATGGGACGCTAGCCTATTCCAGTAGTGCCAATATAAGAATTGTATAAACCCCAGTGAATTAGAAAACGTATTTACCAAGTGCGAAACCAGGCCTAGTATTAATTTAGTCACATGTTTTTTCTTTGCACATAGTGCTTGTTTTATTCTACATTATATATCATTGTCTATGATTTATGCTGACGTTGTAAATATGCAATATGTGTGTATGAGATTTGTAAAGTTGCCACTCAGGCCGAGGTCTATAAACGTGTCTTAGTAAGTTATTTTATAAAGTCTTTGTACCTTATTACATAAAATTGTTAACGGAACGAAGGAGCCTACATCTCACAACACAGGTAATCCTAGTGTAAGGGTAGGTATACCCACTTGAATGTAAACTTAGCAAAATAAAATTATTATGTACTTAGACTAAGCGTTGTTCCTTTCTCTGTCGCACAACTATGAAATTACGAGTGCATGACAGAGACGGGAACATCCGAACATGTCTAAGTCAAAACATTAGCTGAGTAACGTTTATAGATTTCGGCCTCAGTGTAAAGTTAAGCTAATGAGTTGCTAGTAAAATTGTTTAAAAACAACATTAAGGCAATTTAGATAAACATGGAAATATTTTTATCATCACTGTATATTTTTTTAATATAGATATGGAATAATTCGTTTTACGTTGTGCATGATTTTAAAAAGTAAAATATATATTTATATAGATAGAAAATTGTACACCAAAACACAGTGTGGCAAGGACATCGGCACAGAACCTGTTGCCACGGATCGGGTACATAATTCTGAACCACCCTTTCTTTTTTTTGGGGGGGAAATTATCAAACAACTTCTCCCGCTTCTTCTGGGCGGAGCGTGTCAGACTTTTAATGAGTAAAACCCACCCGTGTTCCTTCAGTTGCCTGTGCCAGGGGCCACGGTTTCTCTTTCGGACAACCCGCAACCATGGCAGGCATCGGCCCTAGCGGACCCCGTCAGTTAGTGCTAACATCTCTGTGAGGTGCGCGTTGAACACAACGCGCCGTCGTCGCCCCGGGCCTGGTCCATACCGGCCGGCGAGCTGCCCATTGCTCGCCGTCCGCAAGGCCGCGCCTACGGTGGCCGGGAATCGGCTGACGACTCCCGACGCCATTATGAACCGCACCGCGTCAAAAATTTCAAGTAAAAAAAATTGCTCAGCCATACATTTTGACCGCGTTAGTATTGTACTTTTTACCCGACTGCGCGACGCAAAGGAGTGGTAATGTGTTCATCAGCCTATGTATGTATGTATGTTTATATGTTCCTTTGAAGCACTATACAGACCAAACGCCTGGGCCGATTTTTACGATTCACACGTTAATCGATTCCTCTTAGTCCGGCGAGTGTCACTAAAGACATGACGTTAGTGAAAATTCAATTATGGCGACTACTGGACGCCATATTAAATATTTTTTTTAATTTTTTTTTTTTTTTTGTATGAAACCGACGAACAATTTCTACGCTAGGGGAGAGCTCTAGAATGATGTGATGAATTTTATTCATGGTTACAGTTTGCGCTTCGATGTCCCCGCCACCCTATATATATCGACTTTGACTCTCGTTAGAAAGGGGACCGTTCAAGTATTACGTAAGCAGATTTTTTTTTGCAATTATTAACCCCCTCTCCCCTTCGTCAGCAAAAGTAAGCAAAGCTCTTACACTCCCCCTTCTCCTCTTACGTAAACATTGGTACATGCATTTTTCAATGTGTTCTGGTTTCTTTATTGGTTCATGAGCAGCAGTTATATGCGACATGTAGGGTTCTAAACCAAAATTTTGTAGAAAAAGTAAAAAAAAAATACTGCTGACGTAATCACCATCCAGACCCCCCATTCAAAGCAAAAACCCCCGCTCCCCTGTAGTGCTTACGTAATACTTGAATGGCCCCAAAGTTCAGCTGTATCGTAATATGACTGAAGATATTTCTTGTAGCCTTATCAAATGTGTATTGCAATTTGCCATATTACTGCCATAATAATAGCGTGCCAAAGACTACGCAATTACTTTAGAACATCACATATTGAAATGACACGTTACTTTCAGTTCATATATTATTTTTTGTGCCTCAGAATATATTTACATTGGTTTTTTTACCTCATGTAAGGTATTGTATAGAGTTACATTAAGTTATCTTAGACATCAAACTGTCTAAGATAATTTAATGTAACTCTATATTTAGAACTCTGTATTTGGAACAGTACAATTTCTGAGGCACGCCTTGTACATTTTATTTTAAACGTTTTATTTTCAGTTGAAGCTCGTTATTTTTTGTGTTGTAGCATTGTTATAGTGTACTCTAATGCAACACCGATAAAGTCGTAATTTATTTGATCCAGTATTAAACTATACTAAACGTCAAGACTGCAGTTGCGGTCAAGAAATGTGAGAGTAGTACGGTGAACATTTAGTCCGGGAATTGTAAAAAAATACTATACTAATTCTCGTTTCGTCTCGCTCTCACGTTTTCTGACCGTGGCAGCAACGAATATGGGCGTTTAGTATAATCAGTGTTGCATCAGAGTAGGAATGGTTTTATTTTTTTTTACGTGTGCGAGTGCTGCCGTAATAAATATGTGAATGTATCGTGTTGTTTTATTTGCACGAGCGAGGCTTGATCACTGTGTGTCTGCATGAGAGGTGTGTATATTGAGTCTTTTATTTGAGTTGCTGCTTGATTTATGGCTGATTTTTCAATCATCTGATAACTTTATTCGAGGAATAATTTTGAAATTTTGACAGTTGTTTCATAAAAAAACTGTCAAACGACAATTTTATTCCTCGAATAAAAGTTATCTGGCGATGGATAAATCAGTCCTTAGGGTACTTGCATTAAAGCAGCGGTTTTTTTCCGGTACATATCGCTGCAGGTACGGGAACTTTTTCTATATCAGTATTCGTTAATATGGGGCTATTTTATACCCACACCTATCGGTACTTTTCTTTACCGGGAACCCGCATCTTTATGCAAGCCCCTTTACTCGTTAGAGGTGCTACACACTTGTTCGGGTCGGCATGATTCGGCACAGCCGAGCGGTAAGATCGAACATGTATTTATTTAATACTTCAAGCACATCAATGTACAGAGGCGGACTTACCAGTCAACCTTAGGTGTTAAATGTTGTCGCCCGAACGTGTTTAGCACGCCTTCATGATGAACAAACAACGTTCACAAAATCACAGTCGGTGAATTTTTGAATTTTGTAATCTGCCATAAATAATTATTTTTCGTATATGATTTGTTCTTATCCTTTTCTTTTGAATCGTAGATGTAGAGTGAGAACAGTGTTAAATGTTTGGTTTCAAATATTTCTCTCTCCGTTTCCTAACCTGGGGACGATTACAGTCTAAATATCCGGGTTTATAATTAGGTATTCGGCAGGGACCGGCGCTGATCTAGCTTAGCCGGCAGCGCGTTTTGACTGCCAAATAAATATCAACATTGTGCTGGTTGGAATAAAGTCGAAAATAAATAAATTACATTATCATAACAACACGCCGAGGTGGGCCATATAGCATACTCAAAATTTGTTGGGCAGTGACTACCTTCACATCAGCGGGAGATATCCCAAATTTTGAGAACGTTCGATTATAATCTTTCTCATTCTACCAAAATTCTATGAATTTACACACATTTTTGATTTTTTGTAGATATTGATGGTCGCTGAGGGGGATTGCGACTAGATTTTGAAAGGTTTAAATTCACGGGAATTGACGTTCAGTTTTGCGCCGTCCCTTACGTGCCATATTGTTGTATACCACCAGAATTAAAAAAAAAATTTACAAAATTTCCCCACGGTAACCACGGTGTGTTAGAAAAAATCAATGAATACAAAGCGCTGTGTAATGTATGTTAAAGTTTCAACACCAGGTGGAGCAGAATGGCGAGGGGCTGGAGACGATCTCGATGGGCGGCGGCGTGGCGCAGGTCATGTTGCAGGGCGGCGGCGAGGCGCAGGTGCTGCAGGTGCTCAGTCTGAAGGACGCGACCGTGCTCAGCAAGGCTATGGTCAGTACAGCGTGCTTACAAATGCTTCTTTATGCGAATACAGACAAATTATCAGTACACACACACACCTACCAATCTATTCTGTAAAAATCTGACCGTGTAAACTTAGATTAATACCCGTATTCACAAACATTACTATGAGGTCCCGTAGTGCGCGCGCGCGGACGCACAGGTTTCCAAAAACAACCTATTCATAGTCAATACTTGTGGCGATCGGCACTATGCGTCCCTTAATGCTTATAAATTTAAAGGATTGTCACATGGAACGCATTGAGAAATGCCTTTCATCGCATGATGATGATGTAAGGCATTTCTCATAGCAAGTTAACTTTAAATGAGCTGTCATTCCACCATTGATGCTAGATAGAGATTCACACTATATTGACTAACTCTCTTCACCTAAATTTCCACGGTGATATTTTAACAAAAATGACAAGCTTGTGTTAGAACAGTCGGCGTTAGAAATTACGCAGACATTAAAAGGATTCTAACCGCCCTTACTTAGCGCGCCGTAAACGACGCGCAAAAAGCTTGTAGAGGAGCTGTTTGTGCCTACCGACGAAAAACGTGTGCGGTCGGGGGACCCTCGGCCTCGTTAGCAACAAAGTTCCTTACGCGACACACACACTCTTATATAATTATATTAGAAAGAGAGAGAGAGAGAAAGTCGCATGGAGAGGGCATAACGCTTTTTCCTTACGTGAAGATTTCTACCAGTCAAATGCACGTCAAGGAACTTCGTTCCAAAAAATATCAGAACTACTGTGACATCAGTTTTGAGACACATAAGTCATTTATTTATAGTTTCATGGAGAACCAACTTGTGTAGACGAAACGATATGTGCATTCTAGATTATCTATAGGTATTTATCTAGTATAATCATAATTTATTGTCACTTATCTAGGCCATGCTTTTGCTATACGGTACTCAAATACTTTAGTTACTGTCCCTACACAATCATTAACGTTATCATTACTGATACTACTTATCTGTGGAGTATTAGCCCATGTTCGCACGGAAATAAAAATATCGTGTCCTGTTATTATCTCGCACAGAATTTTCAACTCTCGGTGTTGAGCCGAGCATTGAGAATCCAACAGAGCACATCCCAGCGCGTCATAAAACACAATGGCGTCGATTCTGTTGTTCACAAACTAAACTAAATTTCAAGTTCATGCATCTTTTTCTATCTATTTCATTAAGGAAAGGACAGAAGATAAATATTAGTTTAGTCCTGTCAAATTAAGATACTCCATACTTCCATAGACAACTTTAGACAAGATTAAAAAATTGGCTATTAAAAATACGCCAATGGCGCCGATTCTGTCGTTTACAAACTAAACTAAATTTAAGTTCAGGCATCTTTTTCTTTCTATTTCAATATGACAAGGACAGAAGACAAATATTAGTTTAGTCCTGTCAAATTAATCAGCGCCTGGCGTAAATTGACGTATTTTTAGTAGCCAATTTTTTAATCTCGTCTAAAGTTGTATATGGAGTATCTTAACTTGACAGGACTAAACTAATATTTATCTTCTGTCCTTTTCTTAATGAAATAGAAAGAAAAAGATGCATGAACTTAAATTTAGTTTAGTTTGTGAACAACAGAATCGGCGCCACTGTTGGGTTTTCAACTCTTGGCAATAAGCAGTGCGTGAAATCGCCGCGGGGAAGACGCGCTCGTACGAACCTGGGGTTAGAGCGACCTTATTCTGTAGCTTATAATTGTGTTGTTGTTACAGCAGGTTAAAGCCGAACGTGATGCGGTCGTCACAGATTCCTAGCTAATAACACTGGTGGCGACCAGCCCGCCACCCGACGGAGCCCCGGACTGCCCCGAACTGATGAGCGACGTAGCATAACCCCGACACCACACCCCACCACCTAAGCAATGCGATTATTACATGTATTTGACTTCACACGCAGATCCAAATGCGATTTATAATAATTCCGAAAGTTAATCATGAATACGCACCAAAGGTGGCGACTCGAATGCACCACGCGACTCGGAAGGCGAGGCGTACGCTCAGCTGTTATTGTTATTCTAGAATTATTGAGTCTAGTGTTGCCGTCAGTGAAATCGAACAAAAAATAAATTAACTAAAGTCGCCTTTGGCGCTACTGCCGCGCGTTACAATTACTGCGCTTCAAATTGGACGTTATGTGTGCGGACCGGCCGGAACCCGGAACACCACGTTAACGGAATAGCAATCATGTCCAGTGATTTCGAAGTCTAGAAATAAATTTACCATTATTAGGCTTAAAATTTTGCCATGAAATGGGATTTAAATTATTTTAATTATTTCGATGTATGTAACTTATTTATTTATTGATATGAAAAATAAGACTAATTTATTTTATATGCAAATCTGTGATAGGTGGGAAACAGATTTGTGCAATATATATATATACCAGCCGCGTTTATTTTGTATAGATAATTTCTTGTGCGATAGAAGTATTCAAGGCGCACGCGCAAGGAGTTTCATATAAATATACGTAACGTAATAATCATATACATTCCTGTAATTTTATTGATGCGAGTTTGTTGTGTACATTTGTTGTTTATGTTTAATTTATCTTATGTTTGTTACACCATCCTATTTATTTATTCTAGTCTAAACCAAGTCAAAGGAAACCTATTCTAGTCCGAGTGAAATATATTTAAGGACTTTGCCGAAACTTTTCTAAATGTAAGTTTTGTAAAAATAAATGTAATTTAACTTGTCCTCTGTAATGTAAATTCATTCCTGCGCAGGGTTACTACATAGATGACGTTGTTAGTATTTATCGGTGTTTAAAATCTTAGAAATGTAAAGATTTATTTCGGTTTTGTCATGTCTGTACGAATCTAGCACCTGGCTTCTGAAAGGCTGTAATTAACACAAAATTTGTTACATGACCGTCGAACTCGGGTCACTCAGACGGCCAATCGAGGGGTGAGGTACTGCACAGTGGCGCCGATTCTGTTGTTCACAAACTAAACTAAAATTAAGTTCAGGCATCTTTTTCTTTCTATTTCATTAAGACAAGGACAGAAGATAAATATTAGTTTAGTCCTGTCAAATTAGTCAGCGCCTGGCGTAAATTGACGTATTTTTAGTAGCCAATTTTTTAATCTCGTATAAAGTTGTCTATGGAGTATCTTAATTTGACAGGACTAAACTAATATTTATCTTCTGTCCTTTTCTTAATGAAATAGAAAGAAAATTTAGTTTAGTTTGTGAACAACAGAATCGGCGCCAGTGTATTCGCATTTTTTTAGTCCTAATATCCTCTCAGAAACCTCGTGTAAACGTAGTGTTTCATAGTCAATATTGTCCAACATTCAACGTCGGGATTTATTTTCAATATGCCTATACATAATAGGCTTTCCAATGTAATTCAAGTTAAATGATAAGATTTATAGTCGGGACTAATAAGTAAGGTAGAGGTCATAGAAAAGTACAAAAGAACTAATTGTGATGTGCGGAATATAATACTTTGTTTTTTAAGACACGAGCGAATAGAACCTATTTACTTAGATTTGTTTGATTTTGTCCAAATTTTATTTTTGTTTAATTTACCAAAGAACGTTTATGTTTTGTCCTCTATGATAGCATGATAAAGCACAATTTTGTTGTTAAGTACAATTTGTGATTGTAAATAATGGTATGACTGTGTGAATATGGCAATCATTAAAGTATTTACGTACATTTTGTTGTTTTTTTTTTTAATTTCGATACCTATTCATACTAGATCGTCGAAGCAGTCAAATCAAATCATTTATTTCTTTGCAAACATGGGTTTAGTACATAGGTGTTTTTATATAAGTCGAAAAATCATTCGAAGCAATAAGGACAGACATTTACTTTGATAAGTAAACGATCCATACGATAACACCTTAGTATGTTCATCAAATGTCAACAAGTCTTTCAAAGGAAATGAACTTAAGGTGTAAACAAATAATGTTCACATTCGTATAAGACGCTTACTTAGCAAAGTGCGATGTGGAAATCTCGCCAGCCGTTTTTAGGGTTCCGTAGCCAATTGGCAAAAAATGGAACCCTTATGGATTCGTCATGTCTGTCTGTCCGTCCGTATGTCACAGCCACTTTTTTCCGAAACTATAAGAACTATACTGTTGAAACTTTTTAAGTAGATGCATTAAGATTTTCACACAAAAATAGAAAAAAAAAACAATATATTTTGCGGGTTCCCCATACTTACAACTGAAACTCAAATTTTTTTTCATCAAACCCATATGTTGTCTAAAATAAGAATGATAAAACTAAAAAGAATATAATTATGATGTAGTACATTACCATGTAAACTTCCACCGAAAATTGGTTTGAACGAGATCTAGTAAGTAGTTTTTTTTTTAATACGTCATAAATCGTAAACCGCAATTTTCGTTTCATTCAATCAACTCAAATATAAAAATAAAATAAAAACATTTAATTTCATAAACATAAAACTTATGCATAAACCCGGATGTTACGGAACCCTCGTTGCGCGAGTCGAGGCTCTTGCCCGGTTTTTGTTCAAGGGTTCAAGTGTTTCTTCCGACTTTCCCGTGCACCACTACGAGTATACCGCCCATTATAGTAGCCAGGATTTTGCTCAGGGTAGGTTTTTTGGGTCAAACATTAGTTCTCAATGGATTACGCCGATTCCCACTTATTGAAAACGACGCTCAAACGCTGAAATACTATCGGTTGATGGTAATTTAAAAAAACCGGGCAAGAGCGAGTCGGACTCACGCACCGAGGGTTCCGTACCATCATATGTTTTTAAATTTTCATCGGCGAGGCCTATATTCATCAGAGAATCATCAGAGAAGAATATATGCAATGCGGTGTAGAATATTGCAGTTTTATGTCAGCGCCATCTCTTGACCGATAGTTGAACTTATGTAACTTTTGTTGATGATTTCTGAAAAAGTGTGCCATTTAGACTTCGTTTTCTTTTTCCTGTAATCTTTACATAAACTTCTACTTATCACATAGAGTAATTTCAGATTTTTCTCATCGCAAACTTCGGAGATAAAGGGTAAGGGGAATGGTATTTTTTTTTTTACGATTTTCATCAAAACTCGAAAACTATGCGGCCTAAAAAAAATGTTTTAGAATGTGCAAACTGCGCTTTTTCATACCCCACAAGCCCTAGGGGGTCTGAAAAATTTGAAGTGGGACTACACTTAAAAATTTTCAGTCCCTGTTGTAACAAATATACATCATTTTTTATTTCTTTCTTATTTGCAAAATAGTTGGCAAACGTCATCTAAAACTATTCCAAATTTCAAGTTGATAGCATTAGTAGTTCTTGAGATATCCAGCTGTGACAGACAGACAGCTGACTAGTCTCACCATAAGGGTTCCGTTTTACCATTTCGGTACGGAACACTAAAAATAAACTGCCATACATAGGATTAGCTATGATTCTATTGAAATTTAGGCCCATAAACAAACGTTTTTCTTGCCGTGAAAAACTACGGTGGATTCGCCGTTTGTAGGCACGATCGTCAAGTGTTCACATTCACGGCGGCACTACGGCAAGTCGCCGTATGCGCGTATACAAGTTCACATGATTATTTTACGGTGCGGCTAGCGCGCCGTATCGTAATGAAACCGTTACCGTTACGGCCGTTACCGTGCCGTGTACAAGGGCCTTACGATTTTGAAGTTTCTCCACATCACCTGAGTATGCACCAGGTAGAGTGTTTTTGCGAGTCTAGTAATTTGCGAATCTGGTATTTAGCGATTCTGGTATTAAGCTTCGGAACCTTATCAGGCACCCACATTTTTCACACATACTTAACTATTGTATATTGTAAAGTGAATATAGTGGCGAGTTAGCGACGATACCCTTCATTTCTTTCAATTATAGTACGTACCTGTGCAGTGGCATAACTATAGGGTGGCATTGGGGCTAAAGGCCCCAGCCAGATGGGGCCCCCGGCCAGAGAGGGCCATGAGCACAGGAGGATCCTAACATAAGGATAGAAGCAGTCAGGTGTTAAATTTTGTAGGGGAAAATATGAAATGTATGCGGAAGAAGTGCTAATTAAAAAAAACTATAACGTTGGTCGAGCTTCTTTATACTGAGGGCCCCATCCCTTGAATTTGCCACGGGCCCCAAACGGTATAGTTACGCCACTGGACCTGTGGTACGGACTGGACTACCCACCTATCTGATGACCCACCCTGACTAATGGGCATTGTAATCGTGGGAAAAAAAAGTTCACACTGTATGGCGAAATTAGCGAAAAGCTACTAATACCTACTATACTGTTAGCCTGCATCATCCCACTGCTGGGCAAAGGCCTTTCCCCATGACTTCCAGCTCTTTGGATCCAGGGCTAAACTGGACCACGGGTCCTTCGTTTTCTCCTGCTCGTCCCGCCATCTTCTACGGGGTCCGCCGCGACGCCTTCGAATAGAATACCGAATACCTTTTTTTTCAGCTTGTATTATCACCAGTGCCGGATTAAGACTACTTGATGCCCTAAGCACTCCACTAGTGGACTCGTATTTTTCCAAAAAATCGACGAGCGATTTGTAAAGATTGGCGCACATCTCTAGCTAGGGTGACTTTTGGGCCTTATAATAACAGCAAGATATTACAAGGCCTTTCATGTGCTAGCAAATACTGTTTCGGTACTGTTTCTGCCTTATGCTGGTGCCTTCCGAGACGTGATGCCCTAAGCAATTGCTGAATTTGCAGGGCTAATCCGGCACTGATTGTCACAGTGCTAGTCAAAGGTCTCCCTCCCCCTATTGCCTTCCATTCTTTCCTGGGTGACTTCCCAGGCCTTTTCTGAATCGCCCACGAACGTCTCCAAGTCATCACGCTAGCATTCAATAGGTCCCACACCGATTTATATTGAAAGCAATCTAAGATTATTCTAGCCCAGCAATCCAGCGCCTGACTGGACTGAATATCGTCTACAAACTTGAAACTATTTCGTTAATTTAAAAGCTGTGGAATTGTAAAAGATAATCTCGCCAAGAATCAGTAATAGGTACAAATGGAATGACGCTGGATTGACCGTTTATTTACACTATTCTACTTGGCGCTGGATTAAAAAGTAGACCGCCATTCCAGATACTGGACCGGATTCAGTGTATGCCAGTGCCAGTTTAGATTATTCCGTTTTTCCACCCCTAACGTGAAGGATACGTATGTCTGAGAATCAACCCTAAGCCCGATAAACAAAATTTATTATATATATATTCTCGGACATGCGTATCCAGTATCCTTAGGGTGGTTTTTTTGGGGTGAATAAACGGAATAACCGCCCGTTGCTAATGTTGCTATCCATCACTACGTGAGATGCCCTAGACTGGAATGCTTCTGGAATAATGAAAACCGGGCAATGTAGGTATGCCCTTTGGAGATTGCCACCGGGAGGTCGGACTGGCGATGTCATTGTTATTTAATACTACAATCGAACCAAGCAATGTTTATGCATTTGAACCAATGCAAAGGCGTAGTCAACTTTCAATTACCGGCACGTAACTTGGCAAGAGAATTTTGTAGTGGGGGAAGTTCGCGCATATAAAAATGTATGAAATTGTGCGTGCGCAAACTTCCTCCACTACAAAAACTCTTGCCAAGTTACGTGCCGGCAACTATACATGGACTTCGATTCTACTCCTTTCTTGTACATAAATGTGCCTCCTGCTATCTAACCAAATTAATTTTGATGTCAAATTATAAAAATGTAACTGATACAAGTAAACAAATGTTTTAAAAAAAATCCTCATCTATTCAAAAATACTATGCACTTACAAAAATAAAGTGAAGTAATGCTATAATATTTTTTATTGATAATACTAATAAGTACATGTACTACGAACTGACAAGGAATTGTATAAAAGAGATGACAAAAAAATGAAACAAGGTTCATTATTATATCATATCATATTCTCCTAATGTTTACACATTAGATAAGCATGTCGGTTTTTTTAATGATGGCCCAAGAATATTTCTAATTGAAGACGCAGCTTCCCACAATTAAAAGTAAAATAAAAACTCGACAACAAAACTATTATACAAATTTTCTACAGCTTAATTTGATATTTAACGGTGACCTTACATGTCATAAACACTCTCTAAAGCTAGTTCTGGTTTGTCGTAGCCAAGCTCCTCTGGTGTCTCTATGCCAAGTTCAGATAATGTGGGTTTAATTTCCTGGATGATGTAGGGGTAGATTTCGTTGACTTTATTGCCGCACTTGTCTTTGCAGGCCTCAATGAACCTGACAGCGAGCGCATAGTCATTGACTCTCCTGCAAGCATGCAATGCAGCCTTGATGATCCTTGGGTCGGGAACAAGGTCCATACCGCACAGGTCATTCATGCCCTTGCGGATTTCCCATCCGTCAATGTCTTTCCTGTTGAAGAAGCACTCATATCTGAAACCAAAATAAAGGAATGTTAATTGTTTTTCTTTGTCTTTAAAATTACAACGAATTGGGAGATAAATGGGATATTTTTTGTTGGTTTCTGCATCTAAAGGAAGGCAAAAGGTAGGTTCAAAAGGTATATTTAAACTTTGGAGTCAATTCTTGTGTTAGTTCCAGAATATCCTTATGATTTTAGAAACAGTAGAAGTACTTTGAAAATGAATACTTAGTGCATCAGCACAAAAACTGATGAAAAACTTCTAAAAAACACTGCTAATAAGCTGGTTATTAGCAAAGAGGTGGATAGTATCCATGTCCCTCAAATTGAGGAATAAAGAAAGGTGGGTTTCTCATAGGTAATTTGGGCGTTGTAAAGTGACCTAACTTTTTCAATGAATGATTTCACATAATAATTAGAAATATTTCAATGTTGGTAGATGTAAATGCACATTGACCTTGAGAGTTTTCTTTTCGTTCTGAGGGAAAACTGATCAATGCCACTTTCAAGTCATCACTTTTTTTTAACTTGGTTCATTATACATAAAAATATTATTGTCAAATAAATAAATAAACTTTATTATTGTTCTGATTAACACAAAACAATGTCATAACATTTTTTTTAGTTTTAGTAAGTAGAATGAGAAGAAAATAGCTGTCCCTATTTCAAAAATAAATATTTCAATTATCAAGTCAAATGATAATGTTATCATCACTACAAATAATCTGATAGGGACTACAAGAATGATGATTTAAATCAGATAAATTAGACAGGGTGAATAACATTTATTGAAAGGATCACAATAGAAGTGGTGATGTGGCCTAGTTAGCAAAAATCAATATTTAGACAATATTTTCCATCTCATCAAACAAATACCTACCCAAAGTGTTAAGCAAACCTAGTCGACGCAACACTTGCATCAAAAACAAGGAAAACAATAATTGAATAGAGGTTATAAAATTAAAATTACTCATGATCATTTCACATCACACCCAATATGTAAATCTGTCGGGGATGTACTATTAAAGGTACAAAATAACACCAAGCCAGACGTACAATAGAACATCACTCAAACATGTTGAAAGCTGTAAATCACCGACAAGATTACCACAATTTTCAGTTACATAACGTCAAAAGTTCCGACAAGGGACTAACTTGCTATCAAATTCCTCATCGGATTCGACGACCGCGTGCGACCGCCGCAGGGGCACAGCGCTGACCCTTGCCGCCGGCACCAGGGTCCTTCTCAAGACATTGACCAGTGCACCAGAAGTTGATTTCAGCATTTTGATCAGACGTTACACGGAGACTTTGGCAAGGATAACAAATGGCTGCTGAACTATAGACTAAAAAACCTAAGTGCCAGTCGCGGATCGTAGACGTAGAATTTGACGTTTTTAGTGATGCGCGAAACTATTGATCATTTTAGTAAATTTCATAGACATTTCATTGATTGTTGCCAACGTACAAATATTTTAACCGATAACGCACAAAGTACTACTACTTTCTAGTAGATTTAGAAACTTTTATTTCCTGGGAAATCTTGGCTACCGATATGATAGTTTTTATTCCTTGGTATCAACATATTTTTATTTAATAAATATAGGTACTAGCATTGTACTGTATTCAGGTTTATTTGTAAGCAGCGAACAGGCATTTATATGCACTTGGTATGAACTCGCACTCGTAAAGAGAACTTCACGTACACACACAGAGTCAGCTACGTACTGTTTATAGAGAGCGAGCTACGTCGACTCGTAGAGAGATAGCTACGTACACTCGTAGGGACGTAACTACGTACACTCGTAGAGAGGCAGCTACGTCTCGAAGAAGCAGCTACGTACAGTAGAAGAGAGGTAGCTACGTTGTACGTACATTCGTAGAAAAAGATCTACGTACACTCGTAGAGAATTAGCTGCGTACATTCGTAGAAAGAGATCTACGTACACTCGTAGAGATGTAGCTACGTACACTCGTAAAAAGGCAGCTACGTCCACTCGAAGAGAGGTAGCTACGTCTCGTAGAAGCAGCTACGTACAGTAGAAGAGAGGTAGCTACGTACACTTATAGAGGCAGCTATGAACAATCGTAAAGCGGCAACTACGTACACTCGTAGAAAGAAATCTACGTATGCTCGTAGAGAGGTAGCTACATTATACTCGTAGAGAGAGAATGACAAACACTTCTAGAGGGCCCGCTGTGTGCACTAACATATTTTGATATTGCTTATTATTATTATTATTTTATCTTACTGTACCTATTTAATTTGTTCCTTCATCACTATAACTAGGTACAAATTACAAAACGTCCCCCTGTCGCGTCTGTCTGAATGCGATAAACTCAAAAACTACCGAACGGATTATCATACGATTTTCACCAATGGACGGGATTCATGAGGAAGGAGGAGTACAATTTTATAAGATTGTTGTTTAAATTAGCTCAAATATGACCATACGGCCAGGGGTACGGTGGGTCTGCAGTGATTTATGTTCATGACAGTAGGTATGTCAGCCTCCAAAAATCTTGAATCCCTTTAGTACTGTTTCGTTACTACTACTTCTACGTTCCGTTTTTTCTTTTGAGGTACGGAACCCTAAAAAGGCTGAACGGATTTGGATGAAATTTGATACACTGATAGTTTATAACCTGGATCAAGACATTTTCCGACATCCACGCGCGCGAAACCGCGGGCAAAAGCTAGTAGGTACTTATTAAATAAAACTGTTGAAATATAAATGGTAATACTTTATTCAAGCATTGTGTTGTCAGTTAACAAAAGAAATATACTGTTCACTATGAAAACAACAAGTAAAAAATTCATTAGTAATTATTTTATTATGTCTAGTAATACAAAACAGGCTTACACTATTATGATATAAATTTCTATTTGATATTACCTCTTTATGAATCTTGGTATTCATGATTACCTATGCAAGATATAAGGCGCTTTGGTCCTTTTTACATTTTTCTCCGTCTCTTTTTCTTGTGGGCAGTAATACTTTCCTGACCACTGTCTTCTTCAGAGCTGTCGGAAGAACTGCTATCACTATCGCTACTGGAAGAACTACTATTAGATGAGCTGTCCGAAGCTACACCAGTGCCTTGGCTCAAGTCCATGCCACTAGCGATCTTGTACAGGTCTGGTTCTTTGGTCTCCAATACTTTGATCCACTTTTTGGAGAGTTTAGGGCGGCCGCGCACAGTTTTGTGCCAGACGACCGGGAAGTTGGTGCGGCTGCAGAAGTTTTGAGTGACAGCCACCGTGTAGTCCAAATTGAGGACGACATGCCACCAACCTCCCGGCACGAACACGGTTTCACCCGGTTTCTGCAGAATCTCCACCTGTAAGAGAAATTTAACATAATAAATACTTTTATTTTTTAATGAAATAATGATTCCGGTAATAACGATTTTAAGCTGCATCTTCAAGTAAGACATGGGAGAGCTGTACAACCAAAAGTCTGAATACATTGTTGGATTTTGTTAATGAGATGTCATTTATGCAATGCAGAATTAAATCAATAATTAATTAAATAAACTGATTACATACTGGTTTAAATTCTTTGGGCCATGTTTCTAATTGAGTCTTAGGATATATAAGTTTGAACCATGTGACAGCTTCATCTCTTTGTTTCCCGCCCATTGCTCCAGTCACCTTGATCAGTTCTCTAGGAGTCTGAGTTGGGAATAAGCACCATCTTTTATGACCAAAAACCAAAGCATTCCAAGCACTGGTCCCTAGAGGGTCTATGTGGATGCCAGTCCCAGAACGCTGTGGTCCCATCACAAACCAGCGGTAAGGCGGCCTTCTTTCCTCACCGCAATACTTAAACAAATCATCCCTAAAATACAAAGGGGCTTCATAGTCTTCCAAAATTTTCTTTCTCCTGACATGCTCACCAAAACTGCTATCAAAAATATAAAGTGGACTGTCATCAGTCGTTGTCCTCATGTATTCTACATAATACTTCATTTTCATCTTAACACTGTAACCCTCATTGTCTTCACCACATTTAAATTTCTGGTTCCTATACTTTTTGGCAAGTCTCTCTACAGTCCATTTATGATTAGCCTTCCAATTTGTCTGTACATTAGTTATAACTACAGGTTTGTATATTTTTTCATATTTCTCTATAAATTCATCAGGTGTTACTTCATTTTCACTTATTCTGTCAACATTGTCATTACATTTGAGAAATTCATCAAAGCTTGTAACATATTTCAAGGCTGTCCATTGATACTTGTCTGCTAATTCTGTAACAAAAAGTGAGAACTTATGATTTAGTTTTTATTTTGTTGAATTATGTTATAACAATTTTTTCAACAAATACAACTGCTGGATCTCTTCTTTAGGTTATTTTGTCATGAGTTACTCATAAAAATGAAAAATATAACAATAAATATTGAATGTTGACAGTTTACTAAGTTATAATCCTTATAAAGTTCTCGATGCTGCATGCAGTGTGCTGTGTGCATGATACTTTTATGAGGTGTAATATTAAAAAAAGATAATCTAGCGACAATTGTAATAATAAAAAAATATATTTTAAAGTGTGTGGATGTTATTAAAAATGTAATTATGAAATGTGTGTGTGTACTCCAAATAAATAAACAATAAGTAGAAGTGAAAATTCGGGCGCCAGGAGCACACACCAAACTATGCCAAGGATAGACTAACCTGCGGTAACTGGAAACTTTTAATCTTCAAGCGGGGAGTATCAATAAAAATCGACACAAAAGTTATTGAACGATTTTATTACCCGAAGGCTGCTGGTCTCAATATACAAGAAAATTCCTTTCTAATATTAACAGTTGGTGTAAAACTAAGATGGAATAGAAATTAATTCCTGTCCTGTCATTATTGCACTTTTGTCAATTTAAGTTAAGTATTATAAACCATACCACATTCCGTCGAATAAACTAACCACCGAATGGGCAAACCATGGTGATTTTGATCTTCGCGGGGACGTCAGGCGGTCCATGAAATATGTCGGTAGGGGCTAGCGTTAAAAATTTAAGTCTTGAAGTAACAAGAAATAAGAAACGCCTCACGGCTGAAATCAAACATGAATAATTGTTAGCTGATGTACAGCGTCGACAAAAATGCCGATCGGAATCGTTAAGACCAAATACAAATTAACTCACCGTTTCTTTTCCAAAAAAAGCTTTTACATCAGTAGATGAATTAGTCCAAAAAACATATAAGGTTCAAAAGATCCTGAAACAAATATCGAAAACTATTAACGTCTGCCATCCAAATAACCACGCGACACGTGAGTAGGTTTGAAACCACGAAGAATTTTACCAACCTTTTACAAAATATGGACAATCCCATTATGATGCCGACAAGGGCAAATCAGCTATCACATAATTAGGACTGGATGTAGTCCTTTGGAAGTATCAACTTCCAGATTTTAATAGGAGCTCTAAAAACACTCCATTTTATATAAAGGTTCGGCCGGAAAAGTGCCCTGTCAAAATCAACTGACAGCATCAAAAAAAGAAAAAATCAGTGTGACCACTACACGACTTCCGATTCAAAAAAATGAATTTTTACATGGCAACACCACCCTGTTGCCTACAAATTAAAGCAAAGAACGCGCTATTATGTAACAGGCTTAAAAGACTCGTTACATTACATCCCCTCCCGAAAATAAAAGAAAGGAACTTTCTTTTATTAGAAAGAAATCTTCAACCAAATAAACCTGTTAAGACTGGTTTATTTTCTAATCCAAAAGAAAGAAAAAGAATCATATAAGATTCAAAGTGCAAATCAACTATGAAAATGTCAAACGACAAAATCTCAAGAATTTAATAAAAGTAAAAAAAAATGAAGATGACAAAAAGTCAAAAACGAAATAGTGAAAAACAAAAAATTATAAGTTATAAAAACTCATCAAATGAAACGAAGAGAGAAATCTCTTAGCGCTCCAAAACTCCAAAACAGTGCAGTTAGGCACTATAGCCACTGACTAAAAATTTCAAACAAATTCGGACAATTTACCAAAACAAACTACAATTTTTATAGTGCAGTTAGGCACCTATCGCCACTGACTAAAAATTTCAAACCACTTGGAACAGTACAACTATGAGTGCAGTTAGGCACTATCGCCACTGACTACTATGTCGACCGCTTCCAACTCAACCATCTCTATGAGTGCAGTTAGGCTCTATTGCCACTGACTAACTCCGTATTCAACAATCCAAAAAATTTGAAAACTCCGAACAAAAGTTTTTAAATAAAGCTGAAAGACCTTATTTAAAATACTGTTACAGGCACAACCTGCAACGAGACAAAGGAAAGCATATTGTGATCGGCTCATCACCACCGAATTCCCGAGCACAATAGCTGTAAAAGAATGCGAATGCTGTGACTGGCTCAACACTACCAATCTCCCAAACACAGACAAACACAAAAAACATTGAGATCTCCAATGAGAAATCTCAATAACAAATAGGCGAAAGCCAAAGTTTCATAATGCGACCGGCATACCACCACCGAACTTCCGAACGCAAAGGAAAAAGGATGACGAAAGTCAAAACAAAATCTCGCATCGTGATTGGAACAACAAAGTCCAACACAATGGAAAAAAGTCGAAATCAAGGTCAAAAACTACACCAAGATCCAAAAAATAATAAGGCATTTTGTAACAAAGGTTACAGAATGACCCCCAAAAAGTAAAGTCCAGGATGAACGCGTTACTAACAAAGTCAAATCCGATCATTAAAAAGAATGAAACTCCAGTAAAAATGAGAAACAAGTCTGTCAACGAACAGCACAAAATAGATTTAAAAATCGATTACTATTTATGACGAAGAGGAAATAGAATGATTTTAAACTATGAGAAAAAAAAGATTACAAAAACTTGAAATTGAATTTAAGTTTTTTAACCTCAAGGTAGAAATTACCTGAACTGTAGGGTTGTATAAGATCTCAATAAAATATAAACAGGTAGGTTACCCTTAAAAAAGAAAAATAAAATCTTAGACAATCCAACAAAAACAAACAAAACATAAAATAAGATCCTTCGATGTGAAAAACATTTGGTGTGAAAAAAAAAATAGTATTAAATTAACCAGAATGACCTAAGTTTTATTTTTAGAATGTCTCAAATTCAACAAATTTATAAGAAATTACCTAACATACATCTTTCAAACTGCTGATAACCTATCATCCATCCTCTCGTACATCACACTGTCAAAAGCAGCCTTCAAACAAAATTATCAAAATCAAGACCTAACACTTGGAAACCAAATTAAAATTTAATAATATCTTTAACATGATAACGTCCCACTGAACCTTTATTTAAATCCTTCAAAACATAAACGTTATCTGAAACCTTTTCAGTTATTTTACATTTTACAAACTTAGGTGCAAGTTTAGCTGAAAAATATGCTTGTGCATTAGATTGAATAAAACTTCTTCTCCACACCACATCACCCACATCAAAAGAAATGACTTTCCGACCCTTATTATAATAAGCGGCATTACGCTTATACCCCTTTAACAAGTAAGCTTGAACTTTAACAAAAATATCACTAAGTGAATTAAGAGAAACTGCATAAGCATTTCTATTTGAAATTTCTAGTTGAGATAAGTTATCAACAGAACTACTAAAGTGATGTAATGACGCATCAAGAATAAGCTCCCTACCAAACATCAGAAAGTTAGGAGTAAACTCAGTAGCAAGGTTTACACTATTATTTAAAGCTAATTGAACATTGGGCAAAAAACTTGACCAAGTTCTATGATCATCTTTAACAAAACACGATATGCAGGTTTCGACCGTTTTATTATATCTCTCAACAGGATTATTTTGAGGCGTATACAAAGTATTATAAAATATTTTGGTTATATTAAAACCTTTCAAAAAATCTACAAAATGTTTTGAAGTAAATTGAGTTCCATTGTCACAAACTACTATTTTTGGACAACCAAACTTGAGAAATATTTCTTTTTCAAAATGTTTACAAATTACTCTAGTGGTAGCATTGATCATTGGAAAGAACCAGCAATATTTAGTAAAAACGTCTACGACCGAAAGTATGTATCTATGACCAGAATAAGTTTTAGGTAGAATTCCTATGATATCAACTGAGAGCATAAGCATGGGACGATCAACCTTTTTAGGATTAATCATCATACCAAAAGGTGGAGATGTAGTATGTTTATAAGCTTTACAGGTATCGCAAGACAAAATGTATTGATGAATATCATTAAACATTCCCTTCCAAAAATAATGTTGTTTTAATTTATTTAAAGTTTTATGTATTCCCAAGTGTCCAGAATTTACATCATCGTGATTTGATCTAATAGTATCTAAAATATGCTCTTTAGGTATAACAATTTTCCAGTCTAAAAGACTGTGAGGATTATATTTATTTCTACAAAATTTATACAAAGTATTATTTTCAACTCTAAAATTCTTATACTTTCTAGGAGATTTTTGACATTGGATAAATATTTTTCTATACCAAGGGTCAGTAATTTCATCGTCAGGTAAGACTAAACTATCCTGAGCGTTTATAGCAGCGACTTCTATGCGAGATAAAGCATCTGGAACTAAATGTAATGAACCTTTTTTATGAATAATATCAAATGTAAATTGAGAAATTCTAGCAGCCCAACGAGCCAAACGTCCACTAGGATTACTGAGACCTAAAAGCCATTTCAAACAAGCGTGGTCAGTGACAACTGTAAACTTCATTCCCTCAATATAAGGTCTAAAATGTTCTATGGAATCTAAAATAGCTAATAATTCACGTTCAGTGGTACTGTAATTTCTTTCGCATTTATTAAGTGACCTAGAATAAAAAGCAATGGGATGTTGATCTCCCTTCTCATCCTCTTGACTCAAAACACTACCAATGCCCACAGAACTAGCGTCGCAATGTAAAAAGAAAGGTTTTTCAAAATTGGGACATTCCAAGACGGGTGAAGTTACTAATGAATGTTTTAATTCTTGGAATGCATTTTCAGCTTCGTCATTCCAAGTAAGTGACTTTTTAGAATTTTTACTACCTGCAGTCATTTTAGTTAGAGGAGAAGCAATATCAGCAAATTTACAAATGAATCTACGATAATAGGAACATAAACCAAGGAAACTTCGAAGTTGTTTTACCGTTTCTGGACGAGGAAAATTTTCTATTGTCTCTAATTTAGAAGGATCAGTATGCAAACCATTACTGTCTACAATAAAACCAAGATAGCGAAGTCTATCTTTGCAAAAGTTACATTTCTTTAAATTTACAGTTAGTCCTGCCTCTCTTAATATATTATAAATTTTATTTAATTGTTCAATATGGCTATTAAAGTCAGAACTTATACAAATTAAATCGTCTAAATAACAAAATACAGAATTATCATACTCTGGACCAAAAAGTTTATCTACCAGTCTCTGCAACTCAGCCGGTGCATTTGTGAGACCGAATGGCATGCGAACAAATTCGTACAGGCCTCTTCCAGGAACCACAAAAGCAGTTTTCTCACGGGAGGATTTCTCAAGTGCAATTTGCAAAAAAGCTTTAGAAAGATCTATTGTACTAATATACTTAGCACCTCTAAGGTTATCTAATATTCTAGAAGTATAAGGAAGGGGATAAGAATCTTTAATAGTAACAGAATTTAATCGTCTTGAATCTAAACACAATCTAGTACCTCCATCTTTCTTTTCTACCGCCAAAACAGGTGAGCACCAAGGAGACTTAGAGGGTTGAATAATGCCTTCTTTTAGTAAAACTTCTACTTCATCAAAAAGTTCTTTTTGTTTAGCAGGACTCAAAGGCCAATATCTTTGTTTAAAAGGTTCACTAGTAACGTTAATTCTATGTTCAACTAAATGAGTGAGTCCCAAACCTCTTTTCTCATAAGAAATGTCTTCGAACAAAGCAATAGTGCTATTTAATTTCTGTTTCTCTGAAGGAGAAAGTTCAGCAATAGGAGTAACAGAACAAACTTGTATTTTATTATCTTGATTATCTTTAACAAGTGTAATGTTTTTCCACAAGTTTCTAGCTATATTAAATTTAATCCAAAAGTCAAAACCTAAAATGATTGGTGGGTCAAAAGAAGGAATAATTAAAAATTCTATTATCTTAGTAATATTATCACAAGTTACTGGCAAATCCATGGCACCAATAATTCTCCGAGAGGTCCCATCTGCTATAGAAGCAGAACCACAAGTAGGTCTTATTTTGTAACCTGACTGCAAAAATTGTTCATGAATATTTGAGCCTAAAACACATTTAGTGGAACCGCTGTCCAACAAACCTGAAATAATTTTATTTCCAACTTTAAATTCTAAAAAGGGTCTAGCATCACTTTGTTTTGTAAAAAGAATAGGAGCTGAGCGATAAATGTTAAAAAAGGTTTTTAAATAATCCAACCAGCCTGAAAAATCTTTGTCACGAGTAACATCGTCCGGCTTGTGACTTCTAATTGTTTTTTTACACATCGAGGTACTCGAAGTTTTATCAAAAACCTGGGCTCGATGCAACCGAATCAGTTTTTTGACTCTTGCGAGTTTTTAACAGCCGAATTACAAACGTCACAAGTCTTAGAAGTGACCCCTGCCTTATGACACTTAAAACAAACAATACCCGGTATGGACTTGCACTTTTTATATGAGTGTCCAGGTTTTTTACATTTCAGACAAGTTAAATCATTAGAGACTGCATTTACTTTAACTGAAGGTTTAACTGACTCTTTGTTGGGTTTTCTGTCTACAACAACTTCCAGTTCTTTTGCAAGTTCTAGAAATTGTTCAATTGAATCAATCTGCTTAAGAAACAAAAAAGGTGTATAAATAGGTAACATATTGTGTTTTATGGCATTAACTAAAGTTTGTTCAAACAAAGGTTCTGAAAGACGACTGGCCATATCAGAAATTTCAGTGATGAAATCAGGAAGCGACTCAGACGGTTTCTGTTTTCTGGTGCGGAGCTCATTCTCTAAGAAATAATCAAAGTCAGGCTTATCAAAGCGTTTTAAAAGCGCTAGCTTAAGTGCATGCCAAGAAGAGATGCGAATTCGTATAGATCTAAACCATTTAAGTGCTATGCCATCAAGCAAATCTGAAAAAGAACCGACAAGCAAGTTTTCATTGAAATTTTTATAAAGAAAATATTCTTCTATCTGAGTAATAAATTCCCGAACACAAGATTTACCGCTATAAACTATTTTACTTTTCTTCAAGTCAGGCAATTTAGTGAAAGGAGGAAAGTTCTTTCGAATATTTTCATTTAAAAGCGCATTCAAGGAATTAAATGAAGGCAATGCTTGTGCTGTAAAAGCCGAAGAAGAGTGAGCGATTCTTGAGTCAAAGGGATTGTTAACATCTGGGGCATTAACCATCTCATGAACTTTCTCAGCAACGTCAGCATCAACAGCAGTACAGGCGTCAACATCACCCGAATCCTGAAGCGGCGGAAACTGAACTCCCTTGTCCATGATGAACAAACAGCAAGGCGAATAGCAAACGAAAAGCAAAAACTAAGTTTCAAAAAGTTAAATGTTTGAAAATAAATTCTCAAGTTTGAGGTTAATTATAAAAGTCAATGTGGGTAATCCCATAAAAAATTACTATGTTAATTTTATCGTTTTAAAAGTGCAATAATCACTTACAAGCAGTTTAAATCTAGATAAATTAAATGCACAATATTGTACTTAACAATTAGATTAAATTATTTACTTAAAAAGTTAAACTTAGTTTTTAAAATAACTTTACTGTTGAGAACAACAAAACGCAGTCTATGCTATACATTTCTGTTGGTTTTGCTAAGAAAAAACATGATATTAAACAAAATTATCAATTGTAAACACCAAACATTGTTTACAAAGATTCACCAAATTAAGTTAAGTACTACTTATGAGTCAAAAATCAAAATAAACACAAAGTTATTAAAGTAACAATGTAGAACAAACCAATGCAAACAATAGACTCATAAGTTAATTAATTAATAGTGCAATAATGACAGTATAAAGTACCAGACAAACCTACTTCAAGTCCCTGTTCGCAGAGCGACAATTGTAATATTAAAAAAAGATAATCTAGCGACAATTGTAATAATAAAAAAATATATTTTAAAGTGTGTGGATGTTATTAAAAATGTAATTATGAAATGTGTGTGTGTACTCCAAATAAATAAACAATAAGTAGAAGTGAAAATTCGGGCGCCAGGAGCACACACCAAACTATGCCAAGGATAGACTAACCTGCGGTAACTGGAAACTTTTAATCTTCAAGCGGGGAGTATCAATAAAAATCGACACAAAAGTTATTGAACGATTTTATTACCCGAAGGCTGCTGGTCTCAATATACAAGAAAATTCCTTTCTAATATTAACAGTTGGTGTAAAACTAAGATGGAATAGAAATTAATTCCTGTCCTGTCATTATTGCACTTTTGTCAATTTAAGTTAAGTATTATAAACCATACCACATTCCGTCGAATAAACTAACCACCGAATGGGCAAACCATGGTGATTTTGATCTTCGCGGGGACGTCAGGCGGTCCATGAAATATGTCGGTAGGGGCTAGCGTTAAAAATTTAAGTCTTGAAGTAACAAGAAATAAGAAACGCCTCACGGCTGAAATCAAACATGAATAATTGTTAGCTGATGTACAGCGTCGACAAAAATGCCGATCGGAATCGTTAAGACCAAATACAAATTAACTCACCGTTTCTTTTCCAAAAAAAGCTTTTACATCAGTAGATGAATTAGTCCAAAAAACATATAAGGTTCAAAAGATCCTGAAACAAATATCGAAAACTATTAACGTCTGCCATCCAAATAACCACGCGACACGTGAGTAGGTTTGAAACCACGAAGAATTTTACCAACCTTTTACAAAATATGGACAATCCCATTATGATGCCGACAAGGGCAAATCAGCTATCACATAATTAGGACTGGATGTAGTCCTTTGGAAGTATCAACTTCCAGATTTTAATAGGAGCTCTAAAAACACTCCATTTTATATAAAGGTTCGGCCGGAAAAGTGCCCTGTCAAAATCAACTGACAGCATCAAAAAAAGAAAAAATCAGTGTGACCACTACACGACTTCCGATTCAAAAAAATGAATTTTTACATGGCAACACCACCCTGTTGCCTACAAATTAAAGCAAAGAACGCGCTATTATGTAACAGGCTTAAAAGACTCGTTACAGAGGTTTATCTAGGATCAGCTCTCAAATCTTTACAATATTTTGTAACTGTAAAGCTATGATGATAACATACTTATTACATACTATTTGTTAATCTTTGTTATAATATATAATACCTACAGCATGTCATGGCCATGGCATGAAGAGTTATTAACACGTTCCGGGACACTAAACGCACATAGACGTGATAACAATAAAACTTCTATTGTGTCTCGTGTTGTGTCCCGGAACATGTTAATTTGTGGTGCAGCAATGTAAACATTATTAATCATTACAAAAAACTTGTAAAGAGTTTTCTGAATTCAGTTTTACATTAATGTGTTTGATATTGTCCATCTATCTCTTATCAGGTCTTATCTGATCTATTTAATTCATCAATCAAAATGGATGACTTTATTTCCAGAAAGCATCAACATAGCATGCAAGTAGCATTGAACTATGAAGTCAAGAGAATTGGAAGATGCAAGTCTATGCAAGTAGCAACAGAAATTATGCAAATTTAATTGGAGTAAAATTAATATAACTTCTGCAGGTCTTAAACTTGTATTATTTAATTTATTCATCATTGTCATGGAAGATAAATAAGCTAGAACAGTTAGTTTTACAAGAACTGATAAATTATTAATCATGCATGCATGCAACTTCATTCCATAAACTTCCCAAGGTTTTTTTGCTATTCACTATGTTTTAGTTGAGTGGGTTTGATATAACAAAATAGGGGTAATGATTTATTTGGTTGTAGTTTCATAATAAGACAAGCTGCCGATTATTTATATAATATTCACTAAATCGTGATGCTATGTAAGTTAGCAATTAGTATCAAGGCTACAAACTCGAAAGCCATCGTGATTATTCGTGATAACCGAATGCCACGCTAACGAAGATCATTCTAGAATTCCAGAATTTGTCGGCTTCTGCTATTGACAGCCTCAACAGGCTCTCGAGTTTACCCATAGAAGTAAGGAATCCTCATCAATAGAAATATTTTAACTAAAAATGCTGCTCGCCGAAAGTGTGCCAATTACCGTGAAGCTTTGGGTACCGTTCACTTACCGGGTCTTGCTTTCCGTTTAACTTCCTTGATACGCTTTTTGGCTTTATGAGACAATTTGTGGTCACTGTCCATTCTATAAATAATATACTGTAGTTAAAATCTACTAGATGCGCTAAGTGCCTAAATTGATAAAATAAACTATTGAACAGCGTTGAATCAAATTGACAAATTGATTGACAGGCAGCTGATGCTGAGGCAGCCAAATTCTGTTGTCTATGTTTCTAGCTAGTGATGTAGTCAAGTAGTCAGTATTGTCTAGCCAATAATTGATTTTTTTGATTGACTATTTGCCACGTTATTAAATTATTAATTACCTGAAATAATTGAACAATGCAACCCTCAAAATGATCTTAACAAATTCCTGGAGTTTACATGTTTTTTTTTTTTTATTCTGAAAACCAAAAGTGTGTGGCAATATTTTTTTCTGTTGGCAATGAATCATTTTCGTTTCGACGCATTGGCAAACTCACAAACTGATAATTTTAGAATTTCGCGTTTATAACCGAAATAATTTGAACATTTCTGGTTTTTTCAGTTTTTACTTACTTTATACATTTACAATATTCAAATCAATCGCGTTCTTTTAAAAACTAATATTATAAAGTGATTGATTTGACTCTTGTAGTGAAACAAATTTCAAACGTTCCAGTCTGAAGTGTGTAGCTAGCTCGATATAACTGTCAATCTGGATGTAGAAATTTATTTTGTAATTTTCACCGGTTCTCATGTGTAATTTCTCAATGTGTTAGACTATTTTTGAACAAAGGTTCTTTGAGAAATAATGTTATTTAGTGTATGTGGTGCCTAAATTTGTGCGAAAATGGATGACGGTACAGTGAAGATTCAGTCCGGAATTAACATCAACATAAAAAGAACAGATGGTAAGTGCTAACGTACCTATAATATCTACAATTGGTGTGTATTTTCACTTAATTCGTTGGTGAAGTTGCATTTGTCGGCGATGCACTATGCTGCGGTCGATGACTTGAGGGTATCCTATGATTCATTTGATGGACTTGAGAGCTGCTTTTCCCTGAAGGCATTGGCAATAAAATGATTTGGTATATCCGTTAGCCCAATTACCTGGTAGAATATTACTCATGAAAGTGAAAACGATTTGTTTGGGTTTGTTCCTAACCAATTTTTATAAGTTGTGTTTGTTCTACAATAAGAATTTCATAAACTCATAAGTTCTAATAGGAGATAATACGAAGAATAATATGAATCATCTCTTGCACTAGTCATAATCTAACAGAATATTTCAAAATGACATCAGTGACCTAGTCTTGTTATCAAATATTTAAAAAGTGGTGAAAAACTATTGACGCTTTAGAAGGAATTCTGTTTATATGCATATTTAATCCATCTTCTAAATTGAAACCTAAATTTTCTCTTTTAAAACCTGTATAGATTATTTCAAAAGTAATAACATTAATAAAATGCAACAAACCATATCATTTTGTTAGGACTCAGTCATTCATGTTCAGTATTAATTTTGACACTAACCCCGACAGGATGCGTCAGACTATTATTTGATTGCCCATCACATTTGGTACTAAGGCATGATAGTATCAACTGCCTTATCAGAAGCTAGCTTTATTGGTTCTTAACAACAAACATCACAAAAAATGGGCAAGGTGGTTTCAAACACAATGCAAATTGTGAATAAATTGAATTGAATTGTCGACATGGCCACGGCTATCCAGTTTACAACATACCTGCCTATTATCGTCTCACTGTAGGGCAAAGTCCTCTTCTTATACAGCATAAACGATGATCATCAAGCTCGCTCAAAGTGGATTGGCGATATTAGACTTGTTTTGTGGCAATTGAGCCGATGTCGACTATTCTGCCAGTGTTGCGTATAGACGGAAGCGCAGATTTTAGACTTATATTAATTACTAGCTGAGTGTTGACCCCGTGAGAATATCAGGATAAAAAGTAGCCTATATGTTAATCCAGGGTCTCAAAATTGGTCCAGCCATTTAAGCGTGAAGAAGTAACAAACATATAAACACACACTCACAAACTTTGGCCTTTATAATATTAGTGTGATAGTGTGATTAAAGGAAGAAAAAGACTTGTTGCACATGGGCAGGAGAATGATGATTAATTAATTAATAATTTTGGCCAAAATGAGTTATACAGGCTGTTTGGAAGCTGAGTGCAAAGCTTTTAGGGAGTGATAGTTGACACCATTTACAGCATTTTGAGCCGAAGACAATGACAAGGCCAATGTCTGAGATGAAGTCAATTTTTTTTTTTTTAACTGCAAACTTTTAGTTAAAAACCAAACCAATTTAACTGTGAAAATAATTCAAGGCTTTGTATCCAGCTTCCAAACACCATAAATAATATAGCATTGGATTAGATTTTTTTTTCTATGTCAATCTGTTTATGTTTCAAGACATTCTCAGCCAATTTTAATTGGGTCAGATTGTTTATTGTGGTTGTTGTGTGTGTTGTTGTTGTTGTGAATCCAACAATATATTATATAATAACTCATTTGGTCATGATTATCTTTTGAGATGAATAGACAAAAAAGGAAAACTACAGATAGATGAAGCAGCCACTCTACATATAATTGCAGTTTCTTGCATGACAGGCATAACAAAAATCTTTAACTGAGAAGAAAATAATTTCTGCAGCAACACATCTGTTAGATTATGTGTCTGGCTAGGTCCTATAAGCTTGGCTTTAAGCTGCCTTTACTTTAAATACATTCATCTTATTTTTCAATACAGCCGAAGTGCCTACTTGCTTGCTCAAGCACATACTTAAAACAAGGAAATAATTTACAAAAAATATTATTGACATATTCATATTACAATATGTTCTTTAAATAAAACACTAACTGTTCTATGAATATAATGTCAATGCAAATTGCAATGATGCAATCAATGACTATTCATACCGTGCAATTTATTAGTATTTTTACTTTTGATGTGATTGTTTAAATTGGTGAAGTTATGTCAAACAGTCAACTTAAGTAAAAAAAAAGAAGATTCCTTAACATTAACTTATATTTTTAAAATATATTTTTTAAACTATGGGAATCTTCCTGAATTCAAATCTCATGCTTGGCGTCAAAAACCTTGCCATTCACGTCATCTACCAAATCACCCATAAAATTCCTTTTAAAACTTCATTCTTAAAAACCATGGCTGGCTGAGGAGTTTAAAATCTTTTTAAATACAATGATGGCGTTGAGGCGGGGACTGTTCGACCTTGTTGCGTACCGCCAGCTCCATATACGGCACGACCAGCGCACGCGCCAACCGCAACAACAGCGCGGGACGATTGTGTTGCCATTAATTGTTTATTACGAGTTCAGTTTAAATATAGCAGTTACCTACTGGAAATACTATGAAATCTTTGAAAAATCATTTATTTTCGCCCCGGTTGTCGGATACCGACTGTAAACCGAAAATAATTGATTTCCCTGGCAATGCCTTACTAAAACACTTTTAGCAAACCTATCTATCAATTTGCCGCGGTTCAAAGGTCACGTAAACCGTAACGGGAGTCTTAACTCTAGAAAACATCTCACTTGAATAATGTAGGTTAAATAAATGTTGTTACTTCAATGACCAATCCTAAATGTGGGCGTAAGCACCAACCGCCACTTCTTGTCTTCCATTTTGGTTGGTTTAGAAACGATTTATTGGATTAATTTGTGTCTTTGACACAGAATAATTTAGGTGTCTCTATCCGAGTAACCGTCACTTGAATTATTCTATTTACTACAAAGAAGTATAATGTATCTTCGCGACCCTAATCCTCCTGCTTCATCATCAGCCGGAATCAGCCCATAGCTGTTCACTGTTGGACATGGCCCTCTCCAATCGCACCCATTGAACTCGATCCTCGTTGGCCACTTTTATTCAGCTGCTAACAGCCAAGCCACGAAAAACCCTTAAGCTTCCGGATTTGCTAAGCCAGAAAATCGAAAATGGGTGCTCCAAAGTTATATCACGTAAAATTAGCAATACTGTCGAGTCCAATGCGGCGAGCGTACTGCACCACAGGAAGCCATCAATATTGCCCGTGTGCCACGCTTCGCAATAAATAGGCAAGGTTACGACCACTAGTCCAACTGGCGTTTTGAACGAATTTCTGATGGTGAGCACTCTTCAGGTTGAAGTTGCAAGATCGAAAGTGATATCTTAAGTTTGAGATAAAGTTCGCAATGTAGAATCCCACTGAACAAGTAGGTATTCGTAACCAGACATACAGACAGTTGGTCTAATTCAACAGATATTATCTTTATGATGCAATGGGTCATCAAAACTCTGATTGAGATACGAATTAAGTCGATTTAAATGATAACAGACAGACTTTCGCATTGCAATATTTATTAGAAAGCCTTTTGCACAATTACGTAATTTTCACCCAAAAATCTAGACTGTTTTCATAATGATATTGTAGGAAACAATCATACAGTAACAATTCATGAAAGAACATGTTCATTTTATGCTTACGTTCGTGTGAGGCCATTTCCTGGTCGCCCACGAGCCTGTCCAAGGTTGCGCCATCGATCTGAGGGCCTCTGTCCTCTGCTAATAAATTATTATCTGATTTTGTTATTTTTTGGATTTTGGGACTATACAGAAATTAAGCGCAGAACTTCGATACTCTACGCCTTGATAATTCTCGAAGTTCTGCGCATAATCCACTGATTAAAAGTATTTTGTTTCAAGTCCAATCCAAACCGCGTAAAGTTTTTCAATTCGTTTTCTTTAGCCATAGACGTAGCCAAATGAGCTTCTGATATTTTTAATTTGCTAGCTGCTTTCTTTAGCCTATTAACCTTTTAACCGCTTGTGTCGTATTTCTGCGACAGAGAACATGCATGATTTTTTCATCCTATTCAACGATTGCTCCTCCTTATTTGATGTAGGTATTATTTTATCGATTTAGGTATTCAGCTGCATCCGGTTTGACTGGAAGCCGACCCCAACATGGTTGGGAAAAGGCTAGGCAGATGATGATGATTATTTTATCGATTTGTAGCCGCGCGCGAGGGGCACGGCAATTGATATTTAGCCAAGCG
This sequence comes from Mesoligia furuncula, assembly GCA_916614155.1. Taxonomy (NCBI): domain Eukaryota; kingdom Metazoa; phylum Arthropoda; class Insecta; order Lepidoptera; family Noctuidae; genus Mesoligia; species Mesoligia furuncula. Next base: position 29,371,588 of record OU744794.1, read on the forward strand.
CTTAAAATGTTAAAAACATAAAGGACTCGAGAAAGCCTAGTTAAAGTTCATTAATATTCCTCTTTGTTAAGGATTTCAATCTCGTCCGAGAAAGCAATCGTCTGTGTAAATTACTAAGAGCAAGGAGACTCGTCAATTCTCAGTTAAAATTTTCTTCGTCAAAAGGTTTCTTTGAAACTGTAGGCTTTACTTGAACATCAAAGTGGAAAGCACTGACCTGTTCTTTTAACAGCCTTCTTTTAAAAAGGCTTTGATTATGCCTGTGAAAATCGGAATCTGAATACTTGAGTAAATCTTTAAGAAACTTGTTGTGAGTTGTGACGCTTCCAAAAACCCCTTTATAATAACAAACGTTTCATCTTAAAATATTCATTACGTCATGTAATATTATGCCGTGTTTTTTATTATCATTTATCGCCAACAAAATAACGCAAACGCAAGGTCCCCGAATGGTACGCGTGGCAAGTTGCGAACAAGAAGTGAGTCACTATACAACGGCTTCCCTCGCTCGGCGGCTGACCGACATACGAAACGAGAAACCCGACGTAACAGTACTATCAACCTTTTTAAACTTTAATCATAGACATTGATACTATAAATTTCAATTGAACTTGTACTGTGTCTCCTTTTATGGCCCAATTTTCTAGAAAGGTTTAACTTAGGATTTCCTGTGAAGCTTCCTATTAGGTTTCTAGCCTAGCACTAGATCAGGTACAACTGAGCTTGTCTTAAAAATTTATCCCCATCAGTTTTAGGTACTTTCGCTTGTTTTCTTTCTGCCAGGAACAAAAATGACATGATTACAAATAGCATGATTACAAAGTTCCTTCTTTCTTCATCTACGGAACACTAATTAAGGAGCTTGCATTTTTGTATCTGCGTAGCTTCTGATCAAGTTGAATAACACTATATTAAACTGCTGTTCACTACAAGAATATATTCGCTTTGTTTTATACGTGGGTGTCTCAAGTTTCATATTATAGTCCTGTTGTTATAATGCTATGCCAACGCCATTTAATCTATTCACGAATCATATTTTATACTAGGTGACTTGTTGACTGTTGTGAATGCGTTTAATATTGCTTCACTGTTTGTGAAGGATTAGGGGAATAATTCTTGCGCCTGTCAACAAGCGTGCTGTTGCCAATTAAATGTGATAGTAAACGTCCGAATATGAGTGTTTGAGTAATTTGTAGCATAGTCTACGTACGATTCTACCCGTACTAGCTCGGTAGATCTTGCTTAGTATCTTGAATCTCTTTGATCGTGCTATAAAAGCTCGGTAAAGATTGAAGAATACAAAATAAAGAACGCATTACATCACCGTATGTTATTTTGGCTGGAATTAATGCTTACCGGCGAAATATCAGAGTGTGCTAATGTCATTGTCATACCACGATTTACCGTCTGACGTCTTTGATAGCCTTCATTGCTTTTTCTGCTTCACTGGGCTACGTATCTCCGAAATGCGTGGATTAGGCACAGCAACATCTCATTTCTTCCAATGCTTGGCACCTAGTCTGGGAAGCCCATACCATGAGTTGTCCACACCTTATGAATTTGTTTCGTCTTATTAACACGAACCATCTGAACTAGTTGGTCCAGTAACCTTACATGTGTTGCGTCAATACAATACGTGGGTGATATTGTCCTGTGCTCCATTCAGCTGCCCGTAGCGAACCAAACGAATTGATTGCGCACAGTAACTCACGAATTGTACGTAATTCAGCGAAGTTCGGCTGATGATGGTGACCTCATTGGTAATTGACTTTTTTATTCGTTAATCATCTCTTTAATTACTAGATTCTAACAACGGTAATGTATTTATAGGGTCATTGTTCCGTCTCGGTCTTGAAATACATACAGACGAATATTTTTTTCTCATTCATGAAAGTCAACGTTTTTCGACGTCAAAAGTTTACGCTTTGAATGGTCGATTTATCTCTACAGATTGCTAACTTGTTACTGCAATTATGATCATTCATTGAACAAGCAATGGGTTTCCAGGGACTGCTGGCTTGCTCAAGTCGCATGTTAGCCGATCAGCTGGTAATTACGGAGCGTTTCATTCCGTTAATTGCAGCCACTGATTCAAATAGAGATAAAAACCCACTTTCGATTGCACTGATGTCATCAGTAGCTCATGTAGGCGTCACTTTAACGGATTGATTTAAGCGATAGTTTTGCACCTAGTGGCCTAGAGGTGTCTAAGTTATTATAAATGATGAAAACAACAACGAGATCAAACTTTGCCTGTTTTTTAGACCACTGAAAACGAGCTGGAGTCTATCTCGGATGATCTTAATTTGTCACGAAAGCGTTAGAGCCAATTAGCAGACTAATTAAGGAAACGATGTCAGACACAGATAGTGAACTAACAAGAATGCCAAACAAATCCGAAGCTCTTTTAGAAAGTAGTCCATTATATACTTTTTTTCTGTAATCGATAAATAATCAATTGGGGGTGGGCAATTCAGGGCGAGCCTATTTCAGGTCAGTAGGAAACCAACTTGGAAATGAAGCTAGTGTGTAATGAACTTAATGATGAACTGGTTTTTACTAAATTACAATTACTCAAACCACTTTAACAACCATCTAATGTTATTGTTCTACATATTTGTGGGACAGGACCAAACTTTATTCTACTGAAACTTTGTCAAACACTTTGAACTTTTGTTTGAGACTGTTTGTTGTTCTTGGCAGACTGTGCCCGCCCATATAATATCATGAACCACCCGACAAACGCCCCAAGTTCTAATACAAAAATTCCATAGAAAAAAACAGTTTTTCCCAATTTCAAAATTTTCCGGGATTTTCTACAATTTGTTTTTCCATAAAAACCTAATTCGGACTATTACGAACGTTTTAATAGCAAAATCGGTCCAGTCGTTCTCAATGCTTCACAACTAACATCATTTCAATTTTATTTATATCATAGATGACTAAAAACGGCAGTCTTTGATTCTTAGCAGCACTTGGCAAAAGTGACTTATTACTTGACTAACAAAAGATGGAGTCTAAACGCTCGTCGGCAATATAAAGACTACTTTGCTTCTTTCAACTTTCTCTTAAACATTTTCATAATACTAGTTCTATTGAATAAAAAATATCTAACACGTCAAGCGGTTTGTGTGTAATAACTCGGTATTTATTAGATCTGCTGTATTGTAATTTGCGGCTTTCTTCCATCATCTGTTAAGCGATATCTTGTCTCCATTCGAATATTGCAAGGGGTTTTATTGGTAATGTTATTTGTATTCTGGAGCAAATCGCCCCAATTATCTAAGTTCCAATTTGAGCTTCTTAACAGATTTTCAAATTCACATATTCTGGGTGACTTAACTTGATGTACTCTTGACTATGTTTTACGTCTTTGTAACTAGCCTTCGGCACCCACGTTCTAAGATGTTACGTTGGTTATTCTATGGTCATAGGAGAGCAGTACTTTGCTGGCATTGCGTTAATATGGTCCCGAATTTTCGATTATTTCATGTGGTGCAACGATTTCTTCTATCAGTTTTCTCATTTCTATGGAGATTTGGTAAGATTAACCAATTTATTTTCAAAAGTATGTTCAAAAGTGTATTGTTGTCATCAAAATAGTAAGACCATAATAAATATAGAATTTTATGTACCGTATGATTCGTAACTGACCTACAAGGTCGAGAAGACCGATCGTTTGGCATCCAGTCATTTGAAATGATGACTGCCTTTATCTTAAATGGCAGTCCTCATATTCAAATATTTGTCGATGAACTCATGCGTTTAAATAATTAATTCAACTTTGTAATTTATTATGACGTCTTTTCGTAGATATCTTTTTGTAGCTTGATTAAGGAATTAGCATGACTTGTGTGCATCCCAAAGATCTTGGCTTAACTGAGAGGGAATCATTGTATTTTCATCGTTTTGAATGTATTCATTTTCAATCACATTATTACTCATTCTTATTTATACATTCCCTGGTCTAGATTTGCAAGAGTAAGCTTGTTTCAATCACGATCCAATATTAAGTCTTCGTTCCTAACACATGTGTGACGTATCTAGACTTCATGCAGGTCATCGACACAAGTCGTTATCCTCAATTGGCTAAAGTCGTTTGCAGGAACAATTATCATCTTGTGGAGTTGTGTCGTCCTATTTATTGGCGTTGAATCATCGTTTTTCGTCTTGTTAGCAACATTTATTTGTCTCTTAATACATTCTGATTCTACGACTTGGCGTGTTTCATTTTTGTCGCATTCCGGTGAGGGTTTTCACGACTATTTTTTTATTATGTTATAAAATCTTTTTAGATACGTTTGCATTGACTTTGGATTTTCCAACAATATTATCTTACGATTTATCTGCGCAATAACCACCCAATTGAATAAAGTTTATTAAATGGCGTTGAATTTATCAATTAATTGATTAACCATCTAGTTTATTGCAATTCTCAGTCAATTGACATCGGTTTCCTTTCTAACTGCATAGTTTGTGCTTTTGTTGGACACTGAAATTAATCACAATTAGGAATCAGTTGATCGTCATTGATGGCATTTCTTTCAAATTGATTGTGTTGACTATAATGTATGTATATAGTGACAGACTATAATGATATTGAAGTTATCTTTTCCATTTGTATCTCATAAGCTGACTTGTGAACGTGTTGTGAAAAAGCTTATTAGCTTGACTTTAGGCTGTATATTTATTTACAAGGCTGCCATCAACCGCGGAACTCGCATACCTTATTTTTTTAATTTATCCCATACAGTTTCTAGTTCCTATGCTACTTCTTTTGTATTACTCAAAGCTCACGCCATCTCTCGAGGCATTCGACCATCTGAGCCAGGGTTTCGCAAGGCTCTTGCGTCGTGGGCGGCGTGTGGGTCGCGAAGTGGTTCCGTCTACTGATGTCATCGAGCGGCCTCTCGATAGCAGGACTTGATGCCCATAATTCGCGGTTGACGTTTAATTTCAACCTCTTTCAATTTCGCTTTAGATAATTGAGTTATATTGGTAATTGTAGACTGGTTAAATTTTGGCGTGGTTCAGAACAAAACCTGCATTGCTCAGTACCATATAAACGTTGTTGAGTGTGGTTTTGGCTAAGTAACTTCTAGAATCAAAATTTTTTATTATTATGAAATTGTATGAATAGTGATTGAACGCAGCCGACTTTAAAGTCACGAATTTATCGAGTATTTGCACAATTTTGTCTCATCACCAGAGAAGTAAACTTGCTGAAAATCAAACAGCTCTTTGGATTCGGTCCAATCCAATGGCTTCGAATATTGCTTTTAAAGCGGGAGTGTACCTACTGCGTCAGGATAAAATGGAGAGAAACATCGGCAACTTGGTGCGGTTGTATTTTATAAACTTGGTTTCTCAAGTAAAACTTTGCTCTCCCAAAAACGTCATTCGTGAATTCGTGATGAAAATTGGAATTTTGCGATGGAATTCTTCATATTTGAGATATCGGGCGGATTTCTTCTGTATCGATTAATAGATACCTTTTAAGTTATTTACACTGGTGTGCCAAGAATGTGGACATAATGCAATTGAACTGTTGAAACGTACGAACTGCGTCGTTTCTAAAGGTCCAAGATCTTTAGATTTCATCATGTTTCGAACGATTTGTTTCGGCTTATTCGGATAAATGTTTTCTCTCCAACTAAATTGGTGTGATTGCCAAATTAACATATTGTTGGCCACGATTAGGGTTGCCAGGTCTTAAAACCGAAAAGCCGGACGAACCAGCCAGTTTAGCCGGACATTTAGGTAGAAAAGCCGGACACCTAGTCTTAGTCTTAGTTCATCAAGACATTTTTTTTAAAAGTAAAACAAGGCTTTTTCACCATAAAATCTTCTTACATTTTAATGAAACAACAATCAAATTGAATGAATCAGTTTTCTTACTCAATATTAATTAAGTACATTAATTAGTAGTTTAGCAGAAAAAAATTAAAAACACAACGTTTATTAACCATAAAATCTTTTTAAATCACACTAATATTATAAAGGCGAAAGTTTGTGAGTGTGTGTGTGTGTGTGTGTGTGTTTATATGTTTGTTACTTCTTCACGCTCAAACGGCTGGACCAATTTTGATAAAATTTGGTATGAAGCTAGCTGACACCCTGGATTAACATAAAGGCTACTTTTTATCCTGATATTCCCACAGGATCGACATTTATGCGGGTGAAACCGCGGGGTGCAGCTAGTTTTAATATAATAACAAATTTAAAAAGCCTAACAAAAGCCGGACAGGCCGGACACTGTCTAATTTGGCCGGACACGCAACCAAAAAGCCTGACTGTGTCCGGCTTTATCCGGACGCCTGGCAACCCTAGCCACGATTTACTGTGATGTTGATACATCTATTGATAAGTATTGGCTCATTATTTTGGTATTATCCGTATTTGTAGGTTTTCTTCGGATGCATCCTGTTTTCGTAATACACGATTTGTTCATGGCCATTCTATACCCAATTAATTATTCTTATTCAATAAAATTGTCTGCTCCTATTATTACCATACCTTGTGTGAAGTATTACTAAACAACATTCAAATCTATTTTCCCCATGTCCAGTGCCACTAGTTTCCATTCCATTTCTATTTGCGTGCCTACTGTATGACTTGGGCTCTAAGCCGCCTGATATGTTGTACTATTTGTTTTATTGCTTTTCTATAGGGTCCGATGTCTGAGCCTTTACGATGCTATTGACATTCCGACCTTGTGTCAATAATTCATGTTTTATTACCTACATTATGCTTATCTAGTCCAACATTTCAATCTTTGTTGCTATCTCTACATGTATATCATATGTTTGCTGTAAATTAATGTGTATGAAATTCTGTGTCACGGTCAGCAGAAAAAATGAGACGTTATTCACTATTTACCTAGTCCGTAATTGCAGATCTTTTTACACTGATTGTTTATCGTCATGGCACTTTTTATTGCGATCTCGAGTGTCAATACGGGATTACTGTTACTTGATGTGACTGGAATTAATAATAGAGGTTTAGTTGGACATTGGATCTTGTATTTAAACTGCATAACGGACCTCTAGCTACTGTTGGCAAGATTTCTGCGTAGCTATTGATTAATTGATGGATTTCTGACTACTTTAATTGAGTCAACTCTCCATTCAGCAAGGAGGATACGGTGACAGCGTGTCTTATTGTCTTCACAAGACATAACAAGGAACTGTTTAGTGTTTACTGTTGTTCTCGACACCTTCGTGGGAAATAAACAGCTGATCCGTTTCTTTGCAGTGTCCAAAACATTTGGACACGATGCAATTTCTAACCGAATTATAACACCAATTTGAATAATAATGCTTCCTCTATCTCTCTACATCTAACGCGTAACTCGTTTTACGAAAATGGTCAAGAAAATTATGCTAATCTTAAGTTTTATGGGCCAGTGACCATTCATAATTATGCGACCTTCAGAGGCAAACGCAATTTTCGGGACCGTTCACTTGAAGAAGTCTTCAAGTTGGATAATTTGAACGAAATAAGTTCTACGCTATTATGTAATTTATAATGGTCACTCACTAATGTTACGAAGAACATAGTAATACAATTATAAGTTATTTATGAATTTGACGCAATTTTGCCACCTTTTTGCTGATGTGGGAATTGTATGAGAAATCGCATTGTTTTGGAATTATAATTATTTATGATTGATGCCTCTAATTCCTAGTTACGTCAGATTGATGCCCATCGTGTTAAGAGGTTATATATAAGAAATAAAAAAAATAACAATTATTATGTAAATCAAGTACAGTAATCACAAGGAGTCTTAGGCCTGAAACTGCGTTAAGCGGGCGCCCGCGCGGTTTCATACAAAAGTGCTCCGTCGCGGGGACCCGCGCGGGCGTCCGTCACGGGGAGGCGCGCCCCGCACCCACGCAACGGGGCTAAAAAACGGGGTTAAAATTGAACTAGCGACACTGCGTAAATAAAATAATCCGGTCTCCGCGACGGGTACCCACTACGGGGACCGTCGCGTTCCAACGGAGCCCACCCGCGTGTCCACGCGCATAGACACGCAACGGTTGCCCGTCGCGGGCGCCCGCTTAACGCAGTTTCAGGCCTTAGATAAATAGTTAGTTTTAGAAGTGATGACTTGTAATTGGCTGTCAGTCTCACGTGCTAGTTTTTATTCTGTTTGTTTTAGCTGTAAGTCATCCATAGCAAATAAATAAATAAATAAAATATAATTGGCGCCATACATCCTAACAAAAAATCAAAAGTAATTTATTCAAACTAGGCTGAAAGTCAGCACTTATTGAACGTCAAAATTACATAGGTATGACAGTTCCCTAGCTGAGAAGAAAAAAGTGGCGCAACAAACTCCCCAGCAGCACAGCTGTCTGTTCAGTTAGAAGATTACTATAATTTTGGAATAAAAGGCTCTAAAGCAATAAAAAAAAAAATCAAAAGTCATTTATTCAAATTAGGCTGAGAATCAGCACTTTTCGAACGTCAAAATTACAAAAGACAGTCCCCCAAAACGCCCGCCCTTCACCACTTCCTAGAGCAGCAGCACAGCTGACCGTCAATTAATCTCATTTAAGACCTTGGAGAAACAGCTTTGTTACGGTACGGAATACAGATCATCATCATCATTTCAGCCGAAAGACGTCCACTGCTGGACATAGTCCTCCCCCAAGCACCTCCACTTCTACCGGTCCTGGCTTCCCGCATCCAACGGGTTCCTGCGGCCTTCACAAGGCCATCGGTCCACCTTGAATACAGATACTGCAATTAATATTCAACTGTCATCCCAAATATCTTAATATTGTCTTGTCCGAGATTAACGAGAAGAAACATTTTACAATAAATAATGTTTGGAATGTGGATCTGATTTTGCTTCTCCAGCTAAAATTAATTTATTCTAGATTGTGTTCAATGAACTTGTCCTAGTTACGCTAATCCGAGTGTTGTGGTCAGTCATTCATTATCATTTCTGAGAAATAAAATCAACAAGTTGTATGAAGTTCTTGAATATTTTAATTATACCTACTAATGTTTTGACGTTTTAAGTAAGAAAAATAAAATACGGTTACTGGATAGTCGAGTATAGCGTCAGATAAATTATAACCAGCTTCACTGTTGAAACTCTTCAAATCAAAAATATACGGCTTCCAGGGATCCTTATCAAGATCGATCATTATGTCTAAAGTAAATTAACCTATTAAAGTGACGTGTTTATGTTAAGTCTTGACTTTTATTTATTAGCTGCTCTACAACATCAGCAATCTGTGCAGTCAGTGGGCTTGCGCGGGCGCCGGCCGTCTAGCCGGTTTGCGCCGGATCGTCTGACTCACCAAGTCACAATGCAATTAACAAGGGTACAGAAGGTGCATTTTAATGCAATATCAGTGACCCAATAAAATGGCGGATACGAATACTATGACGTCTTTGAGCCATCATTGTATCAGTGTGAGATAGAGATGTAGGTCATGATGAATACCACCATCTCATTCGCAACGAATCAATAATGGCTTTGACAGCAAAGATCATATGACAGGTGTGCTTGTAATCTTGTTACCGTGTTTTCTTTGATCCTCGTCTTCACCTTCCTACCTTGGAATGTAACCTTCTAACGAGCACTGTAAAATAATAACTAAAATAATTATGTGCTATTGATTTGCGACAGGTTTCCGTTGCATTTATGAATAGTTCACGTACGAATGGATAAACAATGTCTTGGATAAGATCAACTGCACCGTCTATACGATGTGTAGGCATCATTAATTATTGATAATGAAGTGTTAAAGCTAAGGACTTGAAGCGATAAATGTTCTGTAACGTGTATCTTACTGATGACCTTATGCTCATTGAAACGGACTTCTAATTGGATTATCTTCATACGGAAATTAGCACTTTTTTATTCCTATCAAAAATCAAAAGACCAACTTGAACATTTGGAACAACAGTTTCTGAACTTACCTATTTACGTCGTACATATGTAATTAGAAATACACTTTAGTACATACTGACTGGCCCGTTGGTCTAGTGGTTAGTGGCCCTGACTGCTATGCCGGAGGTCGTGGGTTCGATTCCCACCCAGGACAAATGTTTGTGTGATGAGCATGATCATTTGTTCTGTGTCTGGGTGTAATTTATCTATAATATGTATGTATTTAAAAATATATAAGTATGTTTATCAGTTGTCTAGTACCCATAACACAAGCTCTGCTTAGCTTGGGACTAGACGGCGTTGTGTGATAGTTGTCGAATATATTATTATATTATTATATTATACTCCTATTTACAATTTGCTTAATATGAAAATTGAGCTGTTCCATTCTTGCGTATAATTTAATCCAGTGTTACACGGGTCTTCCCAGTTCCACCCACCCTCGGCTCATATAGCAGTCGGACTGGCCACGAGGTCTTTGAACCTCCTGGCATTCGTCAGGGAACCTACAGAACAGCTATAGTCTTACGTCGTTAGACGAAGTACCAGTTTATGGGAAGAATGCGTCTGCGTACATATTTCTATTTGTTTTAAGGAATTTTTAGCTGCTTGCCTTGGAAAAATATTAGATTGCATATTATGCATTTATATTACCTAGTCACGTTACGTGCGTTTGTCAAGACTCGTTTATCTGATGTTTGTTTAAGGAATATCTGCCGTACTTGTATTCGTAGGTCGTTTAGTGATTACTATCTTGTTTTTTACAAATTATGGTGGATGAGTCCTGGCGTTAACGCTGGCATTTATTATCCCTTTTTTCTTGAGCCGTTGTTCAACTTCCACTTAAAGCCAGGCCTATATACAGTACATTTTCTGGGACCTAAACAAACATGAAAAGACTATCTGCCAAAAGTCGCGGCTCTTCACTGACTACTCTTTATATTAAAAGAAGAAAAAACACCGTCAAAAACCAAGGCGTTTAATGAAGCATCCAAGATTTATATTGTTCACTTTAGAGCGAAAGTTTATAGCAGAGCGGAACGTTTGTCTGTAAATAATGATGTATTAAACATCGTCTTCCACTATGTGGGCCACGGTCGACTCGCGAAATTACCACTGAACTCATTACCGCTAGCCGTGATTGTACTTTTACTTTAGTGTTAAACTCGGGTGAAGATTTAATGTAGCGATCTTTTTGAATAAATTTGAGCGCTCAAAGGTGTTTTGGATTCTTGCAAATTACTAGTATAATCCAAGAACTGTATGTCCGATCATAGTTTCGTGGTCATACTATACTTCAAGTCTAGTCTGGTTTCCGTCAATTTTCTGCATTCTTTCGCGTTTAGCCTACTGAACAAACAAATCGTAACTTAAAATATTAGGATACGCAAACAATCTACCTTTGTTTGAGTAACCGAATCTACTCAAATACTTCTAGTCCCGTGATTAGAAGATAAATACTCGTAACTAATTACGTAAAACAAGGAGCTCTCAGCACTAAATAAAGTCGTTAATTAGAAATGGAATGATAGCCTTGGAATCCAAGAATAGACTTTGCTAGGGGATGTTCTGGGCACTCACCAACTTGACGAAACTCGATTCAATCTTAACTTTGCTGTTGGTGGTGGTTGCTGTATCAAGTTTCGATGCACTTTGTTGTTACTTATTGTTTTGCTAAACACAGGAAAGTCTTCGACTCGGTGTTCCGAATATCTAACTCGATATGGTTATGTTTACACAAGGGTAACGGTATTGGCTTGCCGCCGTTGCTTCTGATTAAACAAACTAAACATAGCGTCTAAAACAAAGCAATATTGTTTTAAGACAAAATCGGATGTATTAAATAGTTTTGATGACAATAACTATCATCCCTTTTTTAATCGCAGGTATTACTGATAAATTATTTCTCCAGGAATTGTTTAATTGCTACATTCACGGTTTTTCCGTTGCGAGCTGTGAAGTTATGTCCGTTTATTTTGCGGAAAAAGGACTGACTAATAAGGAAAAAAAAATTAACTGCTCACATTTAGGTAACATATAATGCCAGTAACGTCTAATGAACATGAAGTTATAACAATATAGCCAAATCTTCGTGGGTCTAATCAACATTTTAAAATCCATTCGTGTTCCAGTTTTGGCAATGAAGCGGCCCTGATTACGATATTCTCAAATTTCGTGAACTCATTTCCTTATATCAGGTTTCGATGCCCCAATTTTGCCTTTTAGTAACATATACCGAAACCACTCTAATGTTTTAATCTCCCATCTAAAGTAGAGCTTTACAGGAGCTTCAACTTTGACCTCGTTTTATTTCTTATGATGAAACCGATCCTGAACCATCTAGATTCTGATTTAATTTTATCGAATAATCTTCAGACGCAGTATAGCATACTAATGTTCATTTTCGATAAAGAATATAGTCCCTGCTCCAGTTCGTAAACTTTGCCGCAATGTTAACATTTCCATTACTCCAGAAATTTTGATGCGGAAGTATTGCGGCGAAAGTCACTATTGACCCTAGGACTAGGAGCTGTTTGTAGTCGGACCATATACGGAGTAGCTTCGCCTACTGTCGCCAAGATGCTAAGATCTTTGACCTGCGTCGTCGGTTCGTCGCTAGTTAGACGCTAATACCTCGTTTGTTAGATCTCGTTAGTGAAATATTTGTTGCGTATGTAAATGATAGGTTAGAATTTTTGTTTGAATTAAAGGCGAGATAGGAAAATCGTCTTGGATATTGAACGTGATGACAACATTTCGGGAGTCTACGCATTTCGATAATCGATTTTAGATTCTTCGGCACCGAGTTGAGATTTTAAAGGGTCGCAGGCCGTCTCGTTTTATGTCTTGTTTTATTCATAGCTTCAGCTTGATATGTTCATATGAGTTAAAATGACAACATTCAACCTCTCAAAGAAGAGTAAATAATTAGTAAAAGCTTTGAAACTTAACACTTAAGTCACGAAGCAGACTAAAGTTTCATTACACGAAGAAATTTCTTAGCCTTCCAAGTAAAGACGCCACGATTGTTCATTGAAACTCAATCTAATAAAATTATACATATGAATGATTGCATTCACGCTTCTCTAGTAATTGCACGCCGCTTCGCCTTCTCTCCCTTGTTGCAATCTTGACCGTGGGAATAAATACCGCGAGCTGGTTTCTTTTCTACTTTTACCTGTCATGTAATTATAGGTTAGAATGTTACATCGTGCTGCCTTGTGAGTTTGATACTGGCAGTTTATGTTTAAATTGAGTTATTTTTAACATCAACTTTGATTGTGCTGGACATGTCCTGATATTTCAAATTACTATTGTCTCCCTAGGTCAATACTTTCTTTCTTATACCTGACTCCATAAGATTTCCCATTCGAAATATATCTGATTCTCTTCCTTCATCTGAGATCATTCGCTGTTCATAGTTTCAAACACCAGAACATTAAAATATTTCAAGTATGTGACTTGCTTCTATGTTTATGATCAGTCACAGTTTTAATCCTTAATTAAGCATATTTTCTACGCGCTGATTTCGTTCTTTCATTGGTCTTGATTCTTTTGAATTCACTTGGCGGTTGCCAAATATTTAATTGCGAAAATGTCTCGTCATATGCCACATTAATTTGCGAAAGCATTTACTCCGTGCATTTCTTCCGCTTTATCTATTACGATTTTAATTACTTTTAATAATTAATGTAACATATAATTCTGTTGCTTGTGTGTCGGTCTTCAGAAAATTATTTCACTTGAAAGCAAATTCATAATATGCTACGTAAAATACGCCTCTAATTTTACTTTCCATAAAGTCTAATTCTGGCACGGATTTTACGAGCATGTTAATAAGCCGGAGTGGGCTAAGCAGAAAACCAGAAACTAAAACGAAATATGCTCACATAAGGAAACCCACCCGATTTATAATTAGCTAAGCGATGTGTTAACGGGTCAATGACACGCGGCCTGTGCTATTCGAAATCGTCACAGGCCATGTGACCATCGTATTATGAACTCTCATTTCCTCAAACAAACGAATGAAGAAAGTTTTCAATAATGTGGACACAGGTACGCTTTTGGCACTACGCCACTTATTCCATGGTTCAGCTGGTGTTTCCTAGGATTTATTTAAAGATCGATAGCTGGTCATGGATCTTGGACTACCGTTAGAGACACTTGAGTATTCAGTGCGTAAGGTAATGTTACTATGTGACCGGGGGCTAGTGATTACAAACGATATCTTAAACTTAAATTTTTATGAACATTACGACCCTGCTACAATTTTAACTCTACAATGGCGGTTTTCAGTCTGTTTTTTTTACATATCAACCTTGCAAAATTAATTCTAACTCATCGTGTAGCTAATGACCTATTAATTATCATGATTAGTAGTATCACCTACGTCATGTCAAACGTCACGCGTTTTGCGTTTGGTGCAATAAACGGTTCTGAACACATGGTATTTGGAATATATACTTACAGCTTTTCTCGGATCTTGTTTTACAGTCCACTTCTCCTCTATCATTCTAAATATATGAGCTATTAAATGCTTGTTACCTCAATTACACATGTAAAAGTAACAACTCTTGATGAGTGGGTTCTATTGTGGGATGATCACTTTATTTTATTGTTGCTTCTTATCTGATTCTTCTTAATGCGATATATCGTTCTCACCATATTCATTTATTATGGTTACGGGTTATAGTAGAAATTCATTAGGCCTGGAAGATTCGGAACCATGGCTTTTGTAGCAAAAATGTATATATATGAACTCAAACTCAAACTCAAAGCATTTATTTCAATTAAACCTTGTACAGGCACTTTTGAATTGTCAAAATTAAATAGTCTGTCAGTTAGTCAGAAAGTTGAAGCTAGTTGCCCATTCCAAAACGTAGATCTCTATGGAGAAGAACGGGCAAGAAATATCGTATGTATATCCATTAACCGATATGTCTATCCATTAACCGATATGTCAAATCATAGAATTAAAATTTCGGTCGTCATTATTTCCTTGTGGAGTTTTGATTCTTACCCAAACAAACACGAATCATCGCTATGACGTGGGTACGACGCAAATGTTCGCGTGACTCATAATCTTACAAGCTATCGCAATTTCTATAACGTCAACCCCAGAAACGGTTGAGCTTATTTTTTCTTAACACGGCACAGCGTTAACGATTTCTTGTTGAAGAGTTTATGCGACAGGTGCAGAAGGAACAATGGCGCTGTATTAATTACTGTCATCTCCGAACCGAATGCTTTCAGTTAGCGACGTGTTGCGTGCACCGTCTCATGCGATTGTAGTCATAATATCCAGTTTTTGCAATTTCTTCGGCCTGTGATTTACGTGTTCTAGTGATTTTTGCACTATTCGTTTATTTATAGGTCATGTGCTGTTCAAACTTCTGTTGGAAAATTAAAAGATGGTTTCAATGACACTTCGGAAACTGAAATTGTAAAAAAATATATTATTATAAGTTGACTTTTGGTAATCCATTTATAGCTAGCAATCAATGTATTTCTTTTCTTGCATTATCAGTTCTGTGCATATGTGTCTAGACTTTACCAAAGTAGCAACAAATCCAACTTATACAACTTGTTGGAATTAGCTGATAGAGTTAAGAGAAAGCAAAATCCATTATCAGTTTCTGCACGTCCAGGTGCCATCCATCAAACATAAACCAATCGCCCTTGACCCAGTAATCGGGTAACGGTCATACTTCAATTGGGTCAGATGCAAGCCCGTGATAAATTGAAACTACACGCCCTCCACCACTTGACTATTAAATTGATTATTATGTATTAATTAGCAAGTTTACTCCGTTCCCGTACATTAATTCTGAGAGCAATTATGATGTAGATATTTATTACATGAGAGCAACTTGTATATTTATCGCTGTAGGAAGTGAAAATCGATTAATGATGCGTATTATATCATTTTCTTCGATATTATAAAGACCATTTATATTCATGCTATGTCTTATCGCTTTAGATAAACTTCGATTATTATAGCTATGCATAAAATTACGTGTGTTTCTTATCAATAAATGCTGTGTAAGTGAGTACTGCTTTGTTCTGTGGCCAAAAGCTTTTGTATGATGTAATTTCAGGAGCTAATTTTTTTTCGTTATCGTAATACCTACCCATACACGAAATGAATGTGGCGACATCACGAATATTCCGTTCTACTATTAGAAGTCTGGCCTAGGAGTATGAAATTGCTAGTGTTCCTCCCCAAACGGTTTCCTGGCTCTTTGCTAGGTTTCCTTTTGCAAAGTGAAGAGGATGCAAGCATACGACCACTTCCTTAATTAAAGATATGGCTAGTTTTACGCGAAATTGTTAACGGTTCCAATTAGTGTCTTTAGATATTTGCTGTTTAACAGCTATTGTTTCGTTTTTTGCACCGTCTATCAATATCCTGTCTTGTACTACAACAACATTCTTATGACATTCGCTGTTTGACATGTTAAAATATAGATAAATATTTTGATTTGAAATACCACTGTATTTTTTCATGTGTTCAAGTCAGTAGCTAGTCAATACCGTAGATTTTTGGAGAATAGTAGCTTTCTTCTTATACAGATAGATATGAAATCCGTTTCAGTATTCCCAGTAGCCACTAGCGCCAGCAAGACGGGCGACGAGTTTCCTGCTCAGTGCAGAATAAAAGACGCGATAAACATTTATCTCGAGATTCGTCGTCAATAATAACATCGATATCATTTAAACGTTCTGATTTATAGACAGCCATTGTTTATTTTTTTCTCGTATCGATGTCCTGTCATTGCATTTCATTATTCATTATTAGTTGCTTTTTCTTCGTCTTATTTATTACGATCGTTTAAGATTAAGCCAATTAGGCTTCAGAAAAACTTACTCTATTTTTATTAGACTTACTTCGTTTTAGTTTTGTTGCACTAACTTTCAATCGACGACTACTGAATCTTTTTATAGAATCATGATTTAAAATCAATTGTTTTTATTTTTATGTGGCTCATTAACAACTTTGGTTTAAATTATTTTTAGAATGTCATCCACATTTAAAAAGTTATTCAAAACGCCTTTGGGTACTCCAAATAATGTAAGTAGTATGGCCTATAGCTATATAATTAGTGTCTTAGATATTTCCTCTCAGTTTCCAACAGTTAAAAGCTTTCTTTCCCTGTAGGGTGCTACACAGTCCTTTGATCATATTTCTTTGAAGTAAACACGTGTTTACCTTCCATTAGTGTGCACAAGACACAAACCAGTAATTTCGATCTTCATTCTCGAGGCCAATTTTCGCAAGGCACCCCAAAATTGTTAGCCGTTTTGCAACCTAACCCATTTGTGCATAAACGGAGGTGTTGCTATTGGCTAATATTTGCATAATTACACCCACATAATTTATTTATTACGATGTTTGTGAACTAATGTCTATATCCCTGATGTTTTGTTTAGGACCTTGTATTAGCATAATCAACCTATAACGTTCCACTGTTGGGTCACAGCCCTCCTCTCCTCCTCTTTATGTAAGGGACTGGGCCATAATCCACCATGCGACCCCAGTGCGGGTTGATCGATGGACCTCGTGTATTATTTGTATATTGGAAAGCACGATTTCGAGGTGTCGTGACAATATCCATTCAAAGCGTGGCTATGATTAAAATTAATCATGATCTAACGGTATATGAAACATGACTGCAGCAATTTAGAATGACAATGCCAAGCTTGTATAGGACTAATACTAATTGTGATAGGTGGCGCCATCTCTGACAGTAGATGTGACTTTTCAAAATATACAAATACACTTCAACTCTTCATTAATATCTTTGGTGGAAGAGACACCAACATTTTGCCAATATCACGTAGTTACTATGACAGACTTTCATGCGCCGGAGATTGATCAGTGCATTTCTTTTTGGACAAGATGTTGTTATGATCTTTGGTAGCAGTCGAAACATTAACAGTGCCAATTCGTACTAAAGAACTAATCAGTGCTAAAACCCACATGATTCTAGACCTGGAATAAAACACAGCCAAATCCATCACAATATTTTACGTTTAATTAGTGGAATTAAAAAGTCATCGTATTCGTTACAAGACTAATCAGCGTGTAATACATTAATCAAGCTGTATATCAGATTGGACATCGCACAAATCACGCCACGCTAATAAAATATTGATTGATTTAACGCAACAAATGAAATTATCAGGTGAGAGTGAAATCGGTCGTTGTTCGAACTTCTGACGTTATTGATAACTGCGGTTATCACTAGTCACGTTTTATGGGAAATACGAACACCGCACCGTAAGCAATGAACAGGGGCCTTAGTTCTAAAAATAAAGCATAGATAATCTAACTTGGAAGGGTATTGCGAATTCAAACATTTCGTATGCTTCGGTAGTGAGAATATTTCGTATTGTAATTTGAGTGGAGCGTTATTCTTCAAGGCGACATCAAGTCAGGACGATCTGCGATTTTCACACTTAAGAATGTTGAATGAAGAATGCTTGAGTTATAAAACCTTGTTCTATTTTCGTCCACATGGATAAATTAACTTCTAAACCCGGTGGTTCTTCTGGGGAAAATGATGAGATATATGGGATCCTTCGGCCACAAAAACATAATTAAAAGAACGTAGAGCTTCTGCTTAAACCATAATTGCATTCGCTGAACAGTAGGTCCCAATGCACAGTCAACGTTTGTTCACAAACGTGACCGGTGGACGTATCGAAAAGCATATTTCCAATAACGGTGTTTTTTTGCTTGCTTTATTTCGGCGATTCGTTCCACTTTCGTTGGGTCCGCCGAGCGTAACCATGGTGACGGCAGTGTGTTCAATATCTGTAGCTACTTACTGCGAAATGGGAAAGCGAATAAAGAATGTTTATTTAAGTATCTGGAGTTACAATAATTTGTAGGAGGCGGTTTTTATGCATGACAGCTGTCAATCATAGACTGCTGATCAGAATATTTTTCTCGAAGACGGACGTTGAAAGCTGACATTTTAATTTTGAAGATAATACTTTTGCTTTTCTGTTTCCTACAACATGATCAACCAACAATCAATTTATTTTTGTCTACAAAATATAAGTCAGCTTTGACAAGAGCAGAACATGTCTGTCACTTATTTTGTTTATTGTCTTAATTAACATAACTAGTCGCGTTATAGTTTTGCGTAGCAATGAATGGTTATTCAATACAAAATGTTTTAGGTATTTTTCTTTGTTATTCATAGAAACATAATTTGAATAATTATAAACGTAACGTTCACCTTGCAAACTAAAATGTTTGTTAGTTTCCCATACCCATCTATGTTTTCCGTGAGCAGTTTATGAACCTCGTCCTAAAAGAACCTTTTATTTCAATTTGCTGTCCTCATCATCGGTGACAGCTTTGTTACACCTTACACCCACTGCTAAAGTATACTTAGGCCTAATTGTTCCACCTAACCGCACGTCACAAAATTTTGTTTCAGTGCGGTTTATGGAAGTGCTCAGGAGCGGTTCGTCCAAGTGCGGTTAAAATCAGTGCTCTGAGTGGAATACCTCTCCTTTTCGAACCAGGCTTCCTTGTTCTCAGCTTCTCGCATGAAGGTCTTACCCGTTAATGGATCAAACATGCAGATATCCAATTGCACTGCAGAGTCAACACAGTCGACACAAAAAAATGGTCATGCCTACATTGCCTACACATAAAATGTCCATGTGAAAGCATGAATTATTACGATGACAGTGTAGCTGTAGTGAGCGTCTGCGGTATTCCGCTTGGATAATTTATTACTGGCTCAGTTGATGCGTACGACCTTATCACAATGGTCTGCGAACACAATGTAAGCATAATCTGTTCTGCGTACGTCGCTTTTGTTCGATTTTCATACAAAAAATCGCTTTCTAGATACGTTTACGAAGTGGCGATTGGCTTTGTGATCAATGTAGCGTTTTAGTGGATCACGCTATATTCTGGCGGGTTGCATATGGAGTCCTGAAATAAAATCTCATTATTCTCTGAAGTAACCATCGACTATCATAATTTATATCAATTAGCGTGCATAGGTAGCAGAGCTTTTAGCACTCGTCAAACCAAACCACTCTGAGGTTTCCCACTGGCAAAGTGGCAATTATGCATGTTTGGTTCAGCCATATTAGAAGCTTAATTAATCTGTGGTCAAGGTTTAACAACTCGATACCTATATCCACCATATGTATGGCTTACTCTTGTTTCTGAATGTTCATATGTATTTTTATGTTCAGTTTTTACCTAATTCAAGTTTTCCTTCATTCAGATCAGCTCAATATTCTATGAACTATCTCAATCGTCACTTCAATGCAATGCAGCGTACAACAAAATGTATTCAATGAGACGATCCTCGTCAGGTCGACAGCCTTGACCCGATAATGTTTCAGCGTTTACATCATTCTGGTCGTTGGCCTATTATTAAATAATGCCTTGTTTACCTATGAGCGAACTCTTTTGACTTACAAACGGTTTCTTTCTGTTTTTATTTACATACATTCTCTCCTCGTCAGGTCTTTGGTCTCATTATATTCAATTCTAATGACCTCGCTGTTACTCTGGTGTGTTATATGCACAGGTCTTAATACGACACGCAACTGCCTTCTGCTAAGCTTAGGTCTTCAACTACCACTTACCTTATCCATAATAACCGATGACTCACATCAATCGAATAAGGCAATAACTTGATGCAAAGCGCTTATAAATTACCATAAACGATCTGATCGATAAGAAATAGCTAGACAAAACTCAGCAATCAGGCAACCACTTGTATCTAGGCGTAAGTATAGGCTACATCCTTTACCATACTGCTGAATCTGCTGTACAATATCACAGAAGAAAAACCTCCAGACTAGATGAGGTGATCACAAACACGGGTGACCATTATAAAGTCAACAAAGAACCACTTGATTCTGAACAAGGTCGGAAAAAGAAATTAAAACTCCCTATTGTTTTACGTGATACGTTTTCAAATTGCTGGTCGTTTTGTTTATACTCAGGCTAATAAAGGGGCGCGTCGGGAGTTCGGGACCACAGGGAACTGGGGAAGGTCGGCGACCTTGTCCCGACTCTATAATTAGCTCTTTGTTTGCTTTGACGTTTCACTGTCATTATTGTCCGTGATCTTTGTAGGAATTGATGAGGATGCTGGGAGGACTATATAACTCTATTCTATCTTGTGCTTTTTGTCTAACACGTACGATGTCAACTGTGGTACCCATATTTCATAAGACATGATCAAAAAATCCTATGCTGCCTGTAAAACCGAAGAAAAATCCCCATTTGTGAATATGTGGAGGGTTCTTTTATCAAATTATGTACGTTCATTCGCGTTTTATGTTCAGTTATGATGTGTGCCAAAATCCGCAGCTGTGACTGACAGTCGCGACAATAATTATTAACTTTCCTTGCTTGGATATACTCCATGAATAATTCGACAACTTTGGAATATTTTGGAATCTTTGATGTGTGTCGTACTCGCCACATATTTATGGGAAGTGTTTAATTAAAATGAAAATTCTTCACCAAATATTTTAACAAGTCCAGTTGCAGGCGCACTGTAAAGCGGATATTTATTCAGTAAAAATAGACTGAAATCATGTTAGAAAAACATCAGTTTCCTGAGTTTTTATGAACCGTGCAGCCACACAAGGCAGTTTGTTTAATGCGTCTAGTCACCCCCCCTTTTGTCGCAGACGATCCTGTCCCCCTGTCTGCATATACACAGATGTACCGTCAAGTCAATGTGTGTTTAATTAGTTAGACTGTGACTTAACTGTTACCGTATCATGTGCCTTGGTATATGTACTCGTATGTTGTGTAATGGACTCTCTTGTTCTTTGAGTTCGTTTCTTAGTACATATTCATTGATTAGGGATTCGACGGTTCGGCAAAAGGACACTTCCTTTTGGGCAAGCAAATATTTTTGACTTGAAAACTGCTCTTCTGTAGTTGTTCTTCACAAAAACTATATTCTGGCTATCGTTAACGAGAAAATAATTATATTTTTATTAATCAAGATAATAATATTTACATAAATAAGCTAACATACTTAAAATAATAATATGTACATGTATAGGAAAACAGAAGCGAAAGAATCTTAGGGCATCTAAAAAATGGGCATCTAAAGAAAAAGGCCAGCCCTCTGGTCACGTAAGAGTCGACCAATCGCTTGGCGATATCTTAAAAAACCTTTCGGGCTATCTTCCTCAAACGATAATATACTCCCGGACTCGTAAATCGAGCAAGCGTGCATTTCCCATGTTAAGTATAAAGTTGTAAAACATAACAACAGAGTCAAAGAAATGGTTTTGATGCAGCTTTGAAGCCGACATACTGGCCATTATTTTGGTGTCATCATTGTTCCAAATATGAATTCACGCCCATTTATAAAAGTTATAGAACCTTTATAAAAAGAGAAAAAAGACAGGGTGGCTCGATTTAAGACTGAAATTTGAACCGGGGGAACACATCCTATCCTTGCATGTCCAAAACTGATTACAAACTTCCCAAGCGGGATGGTCATAATTTATCGTCGGACTTTGTACCAAAATTTTGGCGCCAGCATTTTCATAATGGTTTTGGCATCATATTTTATGTAGTCATGTCTGACGAGTCCATACATCACCCTGAAAATGAAGCCTTCTTTGATGAACTTGTTTTGTCCAATTTTTCCAGACTTACACTCATGTTCACCTTTTGACCGCCACACGTCAAAAAATCAAAAACGTGCCCTCGGCGTCAAAGTCTGTCATGTAGTCGAACCACGGTGTGCTGGGCACATTTTGGTTTGTCATCTATACATGACTGTGGCGGTTAAAAGGTTAAATGTTATGAAGGAAAATCTTTTCATGGATTTATACATGTACAGAAACTGTTTAAACTTGCCAATGGCTTTGCACTCATACGTGTGTTTGTACAGCCTTTTCAAGAGGTCATTACTATGCTGTCTTTTGTTTATTGTGATTTGAATTCTTGGCTCATGCATGTTAAGACTTACAACTGGATAGAAGTACAGGTTTTTTAATGCTTCAATCAGAATTGAATAATGTTTGTCTGTTGTAACTACAGAAATAAGAAAGAAGATCTGTGGTTGTATTGTTAACCCATGAAATAATTTAAAATTAGACTTATCTAGAGAAACATAGGCGACTGACTTCCTTGAAAATAGTGACTACGTTTAGAAGGACCTTGCAATAATTATTTAATTTTACCATTTCCAGGTCGGATCCATTCGGCGATCGTCTCCGGGGTCAACTTGGAGACGAGGTCGGTCACAGTGGAATGGTACGAGCGCGGCGAGACCAAGGGCAAGGAGGTGGAGATTGACGCCATCCTGGCCCTCAACCCGGAGCTAGCAGTCGGACCACCCAGACACCACACACCACACCTACAGCCGATGCCCAACAAACTGGCCAGGGTAAGGGAAACACCTCTTCAGAATTTATGCGCGCCTAGTACTTCGATAAGAAGTAGGTCTATGTTAGAGGTCGTTTTATTGTTTCCTTTTTCGTCAAGCGTGATCGATTAGTGGAAAACATTTTCATAATGCTTGCGTTAGAGTGTTTTACAAACATCTCTTTGTAATTCATACATGCCTAGTCAAAGTCATTTAGGATGTTAGTCGTTTTAGTTTAAAGTTTTCGTCAAGCGTGATCGAGTAGTAAATCTTAGTAACGAATATGCTTGAATCAATGTCAGAAACAGATCTTTAGAAACGATGCTTGCCTAGTACCTACTTCATTTAGAAATGAAGCGTTAGTCTTTTTTCATTCGATTCACTTGTATGCAAACCGTGATAGATTAGTTCCATGCTTAAATTTGTTTTGTATCATCTAAGTCGGTGATATAACAAAATGATTTCATTGAATCACATACCCAACCAAGTACCTACCTACTAATCTGTAAATTAACACACATTGCATCATGACTGTTTTGAAATTAATATTTATACCAATGAGTACGTTATTATTATACGTAGGTGATGCAGGAACGTGGCAACCTTGCTTTCATTACAGTCCAATTTATTTTAGCCCCGTTAACTCTATTATAAACGTCAGTGCAATAAATTCTAGTTGTTAAGGTCTGCTCATATTACTCGGCACGGATCGGCGACTTCAAGTTGCAACATAACGTAGCCTATTTCATGTGAAGGTGATTTCTAATCTTCCGAACCACAGTAGATTCACAATATCGTGAAAATTCTTATCCAACTCTCTGAATTATTGTTCAATTGAATTTCTGAATTGTTACTGTACAAGTAAGAGTAAGTGAAAAGTAGAAGCTTGCCTTAACAAAGCGTAAAAGAAACGCAACGTGTTAAATTGCAATGTGACCAGACCTTAAAGCATTTCCTCACGGCAACAACAAAGGTCAAATCGACCTAATTTTTGCTGAAAGCCTGCAGTCGCCATTCGCTTGCTTTCGCTTACAGTTTGCGCCTCTAATCGATTGTTAACTTTAGCGATAAAGCTAAATGAAAGCTTTAGTTAGTTTTATCGATTAGTAAGGGCGTCCGAATCGCGTACCAAGCCGCGATCACTCTCATTGTTTGGGTTTTGGAGAACAGTTGCTAATAGACGCCACGCCACAGTTGTGCTGACATATCCGCGTAAGGCGAATGTGCCCTCTGCCCATGACGCCACGACACCAGTCCCGTCTAATTATTATAATATTCATTATGAACTTTTCTAAATCGCTCATTTAGCAAAGCCGGCTTTTGTTGGGTGCAGTGTTGAAATAAACGAATCCCTCTCAATGCGTGACAAAAATTGCATCGGTGTCATGGCTGTCGCACAACCGCTGGAGAAAATGTAGAAATGTTCCCATACATCTACAGTTTGAAGGTGACTATTTGCAGCTAGCACGGTAACGATCATCGCTTGACGAAATGTTTTTATTTTTGTAAGATGCACCGTTGCCAAGGCGACACAGTTTGTTAGAGCACGCCGCTGGGTAATCACGATTAAGCTCGAACACTGTTTAGATATAGGTACAGCGGTAGATAAGTGACATGTATCTAGCTAGATAATATCGATGTTTACGAAAACACCGGCTGATGGTCGCGTGCTAAGTAAGTGTGGCCGGCTCTCGGTCCCACGATGATTGATGGTTAGACGTATAGTCGACCTTCCAACTAATATGGGTACCTACGTTTGACGCATGCCGGACACCGGTCGCATCGATTTTCCACAAGCCGTGCAAGCATTTCAGTTTCACTTTCAACTTGAAGCTAGTCCATTAGGGACGCACCTCGTTTGTGACTCTTGTTTATAATAAATGACACAGGCGGAGGGCGAAGCGCCGGAGCGTTCAGTAAGTTTTTGCACCGTGTTTTGTCATGTATCATTGGCACGTGTATGTTTGACATGGCCGCGAAGGACCCTTCCGGCTCGTCGTCGGACGACGGCGGATTCCTGCGAGAGGGCGCCGAGGGCGACGCCGCGGCAGATTCCGGACACACGCTGCCCGTGCGCAACTCACGATCGGTACAGTTTACGCACTTACTAAACGCATCATTCGCACGCCGGAGCTCAACGCGCACGCACATCGTGCTGCGCCACTCCGATACCACCTTATTTTTTTATTTTCACTCTTTTTTTCGATTACGTTGCTCCACGATCTATGATTTGCACACGAACGGCTTGTTATGGTGTTTTGTTTGACTGTAATGGATTGCGCTTTTGTCACGCCTGTTATAACTCAGTCGACAATGCGATACGGTTTGCGCAGCGGCTTCGGCGTAACAAAAACTCAGTCCAATCGTTATAATGTAGTTTGTATAATGTCAATGTACTGTATATTTTTTGCACTCATTCATTGGACTATTTTACCGACTCGGACTAATTTTGTAAAAAGTTGAACTAGAAATCCTATTTTCAGTCTGTGTTGCAGAGATGCAAAAACAGAGTTTATGGCTCATTTATCAGGTGTTTACAATAAGTCCAATTTGGTCATCGTCAATGACATCAACAGATGATTCATCTTCCCACGCCGCACAGAGTTGTCTTATCGGCTCTTACGGAAATTTTCTTACGTATGTTGTAAATAATGACCAATTGCATTCGCCTGTTTCGGCGTAATTGAATCAGCTTAAGTTTTTGGTTTTTATGTTTGAAAGCTACTACAGAAACTAAAAATGGTTTGGACTTGCGAAATGCTCTAAATTCGGTGGCTTGAATGTTTCTCATTTTTACCATGTTTTGTTGGTCTTTTTTAAAAATTTGTATGGAAATGATAAGATTATCTATGAGAACAAATTTATTTTGGGTGTACTGTATAATTTGAAGCCTCATTCCTCAATTAGCTATGACTTTTAAAAGGAGGACTCCACTGAACGACTAAAATCTACATGTAGGTAGAGGTAACTATAGTTATTTTAACAAAACTTTGTGTAGAAGCTGATCAACTACCACAGCTGCGCATATAATAGAAATTTTCCACTTGCACTTTTCAAATTAAACCTAATGAATAGGCACCCACATAAATCTACTGACATTGAAGAAAGTCGTACCTTGCAAAGAGAATGCGTAATGAATGACCAAGCTAACACTTATTACGGATTACTTCCAAGGTTGACGCAGATGGAAAACACATCATGAATAATATTAATTTGGAATCTTCCATCCTTGATGCTACTTATGTTAAATTTTACGAGACTGTTTGCAGATATCCCAATTTCATTCTCAACTGCAGCACTTATTTAGATGGCGGATCTACTGATTGAGCCGAAATGGCGGCAGGTCACAGAAACAATCTGCGACTCCCGCTTTCGCCTTAAACTTAAGGGGAAGATATATAAAACCATGATTAGACCTGCTGTCTTGTATGGATCAGAATGTTGGGCCACAAAAGGGATGAATGAAAGGCAATTGCATGCAGCAGAGATGAGAATGCTAAGAGGGATGTGTGGTGTTACACGAATGGATAGAATAAGAAATGAGTACATAAGACGAAGTTTGAAAGTGGCACCGGTAGCTGAAAAGTTGTGTGGGAATCGGTTGTCATGGTATGGGCATGTGTTACGAAGAAATGAGGAAAATGTCGTGAGGAGAGTTTTGAGTATGGATGTCGATGGCTGGAATGAAAAAAACGATGGATGGAATGTGTGAACGATGACATGTTAGAAAGGGGGTGACTACCGAGATGTATGTGAGAGAGTGTGAGAAGTATGGAAGAAAAAGACATGTTGCGCCGGCCCCAAATAAATTGGGATAAGGGCAGGAGAATGATGATAATCTACTGATTGAGCCGTAAGTAGTGGGAATAATAAATGACGAGTCCAATCTTCCTAGGACCTAAGGAAAATCTATCCTAGATGGCTCGCTTGAATTGTTGTTTAATTAAACAGCTCGCAAAATTCTATCAATAGCATAGATTAGGTACTATTATGTACACCATATGGATTACAGATATAAATATAGGAAACCTATTCGTATGACATTACAACTTATTTTCAGCCTTAATAAATTACTTATGTACAATTCAGGTATAGCTACAATTTATGTCACATTAATAAATGACAGTGACATAGATACTTAATAAAGGTATACAAAATCGTGACGTAAGTAACAAAAATAGTTCGAATGTGTAGCATAATATAGTACTTATATACTTACTGAAAAATCAATAGTCAATCGAGTGGTGGCATGTTTAATGGACTGGGGGACTCTTTGATTTCCAGTGAGTTTTCTACACTTGTAAGCATTTTATGTAGAAAAAGTGCGGATATATTGTGGCGAAAAGCCGCAAAAATGGTGACGATCAAGAAGTTAGTAGAAACATGACCAGTTCAGACATCAAACTACATAGTTATCACATGATCTAACCCAGATTATGTCTGGACTTTAAAATAAACTGACCTCTGAGTTGGTTTGGCCTTTCTTCTCAGAGCAGTGAGATATAAAACTTTAATCTCATCTAGTTTTAAAAATATGATTGACGTGTAAAAGTGTTTGTGCAAACCCACTTACAGAAATAAAATCATTTATGAAATGAAGAGCATGTCTGATTAACGTCTCTATACAATGACATATACAGGATACACAAGACACGAGATTATATACTTAGAATTTATTAATGTACGTAACCATTAATACATTGTGATGCTAGGATTAAGGATATAAAACTGCCACACGTAGCTACTTACACGTGTAGACATTACTATTCATTGTTCACAACAATTGTAACAGACATCCCGTTGTTACTGTAATCAGCTTGCGTTCCAGTACTCAAGTTATACGGATAAGATGACGGCGGATCTTGTAGAGAGATCCCACTTGATCTTCTTTGTGGTTTGATGAATGTCGTATCATTGTTTGTTTAATCTAAGAGTGGAGCAAGCGAAAAGTAATTTCTCAAAGAAATGAGTAACGTATCAAGAGATGACGGATTCGTCTGAGATAACAATATTATTGTAGTGACGAAAAATATTGACTTCAGATATATGTTAAACAATGACTGTAGAAGAATGCCAGCCATATAATCCTTTGAAGGCACTTTTCTAAAGACTAAACATGATCCTCGTGTCACAAATGAAAAGTTTATAGACCATGTCGCATCTGAAGAATGCAGACAGTATTCTTTATAGAAATATGTTAGCTCGTCGCCTCTGAATACCTAGTTTTATGATAGTATTGGTTGGTGGTTCACAGTTTATGTGGCTATTGTATTTGATGGTCTTAACAACATATCCAAGAATGTGGAAGAACAATCTGACTGAATTTCCTCTTATGAGCCATTAAAGTAAGTTATGGATCAATATTATATTATCTCAGAGAAGTATAAGTTCAGGATTCGAAAAAGTCGGTAGACAAACGAAATGTTGAGAGAAAGTTATGAAATTATTTACATTAATGAATATCTTATCTATAAAACACGTGTTGCATTTAGATCAGGTATGTTCCGGTATAATCAATTTAAGTGATCTGGTATTTTAATTGAAAGATCCAAAGTCACTTTAAACATAAAAATAAAGATAAGTATTGAAGACATAATGAGAACGTAAAACTTATTGATTACCCGAAGATATTTGGAAAGCACACTTGGCAGGAAACCAAATATTGGCAAATACCAAAGGACACATGGATTCCATCGTAACATATCGTATAATTATTCAAAAAGATAGATAATTATAGTACTGTTAAAGGATTTCAGTTTTCATTAAATGTCGGATAAATGAGTATTAAAGTTAGCTAAAGACTCGTAAAGCAACATAAACTTATCTCTCAAGACATGCTCTCAATTCGGATGAAAACGTTTGTGAATATCTCCAAAGTTAGGTAGTCGTAAAATGAAATTTGTGTTTTGGTACTATTGTAAGAAATTAAACAAAAAGGTTGTGGTAAGAAACGTTAGAAAGCGTGGTAATACGCCGGGCACCCAAGGAGGCTTTGGGAAGATTTTATATAACTAGCTGCGCCCCGCGGTTTCACCCGCATAAGTGTCGATCCCGTGGGAATATCGGGATACAAAGTAGTCTATATGTTAATCCAGGGTGTCAGCTACCTCCATACAAAATTTTATCATAATTGGTCCAGCCGTTTGAACGTGAAGAAGTAACAAACATATAAACACAACACTCACAAACTTTCGCCTATAATATTAGTGTGATAAAATTAATAACTGGGACTTCAAGCTTGATTCTTCAAGCGTTACTAACTCATGATTTTTCCAAGATTAAATAAAATCCTGTTTCCACTCCCATCCGCGTTTTTACTTAACGGTTTAACTATTTAGTGGTCTGCCGTCGTCTGGGAAATTGCCCGTGGAATCCACTCCGCTGGAAGAGATTACTAGTCCTGGCATGGCGTTACCGCGGTACCGCGTTGGGCGCCATTCATTGCCTCGCCTTCCGACCGTGATAAATTGCTTCCCAGTACCCGCTAATTGCTTCGTACTTATTTCCGAAATGGAGATAAGTTATCTGTCTTCGGATTCGAAGACGTTTAGGTAATCGTTGAGTAGGCTTGGCAAGGTAGAACTTAATTTATATGGGAGAAAAGTAACGATATCTGAATTTAAGCTCTTTTTTATAGGATATCAGTTCCTATTGGATAAAACCACTGTCTCTAAAGAATTTCTGTAGATAATCAAATTTTCTCATCCTTGTTTTGTATTCTTGCAAGAACCGGCTGAAATCTTGTATCTTCTCTTTATCTGTTTCTTTATGTTTGTTACTCAGCAATGAAAATCTTGATTGACACTTCAGTCCCTTATTGATGCTCCTAGAAAGACGTTACTTTTGCATCAGTCCTGGTTTATATTGGTTTGTATTTATTTATCATATAGACTACCTACAGTAACGAGGCCACCTTTTCGATTCCCAAATCCGACCCAATTCATCATTTGATGGCCTACAAATATTTGTTTTCAATTTAGACTTTTGTCACGACGTGAATCTAAATTTTGGTTGCAAAATTTTTCTCTATTTGATATTGCTAAAATGAAATAATATTACATGAATAATACTCATTTTGCCGTTTATTTTTAGTAGCTAGTTTATGTCATGCACTCTGTCATACTTCTCCGTAGTCTAAACACATACATAAGAGCAAATAAAGACAAATCTGCGCTGCAGTCAGATAAACAGGAAGAGAACTATCAAAGTGGGTTTATACTGCATTTCACGAAGGAAGCGCCTGTCAGGTGCCGTGTATAAGGAAGTACGGAGCGTGGTACCATTGGCCTGGATACATTTATAGGCTCCGTTTGGGTGTGCCCCGATAGTAACGAAGGCTAAAGATAAAAATGTCCTTTTAGATATTGGGTGATAGGGATTTGTTGCGGTTAGAACCTTCTTGATAAAAATGTTTAAGTATTGATTGCTTACATGATTGTTAATGTAGAAGCACCCGATGCTGTAATGATAATGAATTAGTCCTTCTTTGATTTAGGAAATAAGGAAGCTAGATTTTTTTTACAGAACTTGTGAATTCTTTCTTCTTATATTAGATGGGCAGTTGGGCACTATAGGAAGGCGTTTACTTATTTTGTGGGTAAGAGCTTCATTTCGGTGGAATAGCTATATACGAAAAACCTCGTACATACACATAACAATTAAATAAAACGTTGCTCCAAATTGCTAAGCATGTGGGTAGGTAATTATGACAAAAGCATCAAAATATGAATGTTTGGTTTTTGCCGTATCACCATAGTATCCCTTTCAGGCAATGGTGTTGGTCGATACTCACAATCACGAAGTTAGACACTTTGCATGGCTTGTAACTTGGTTGAGTAAAAACTCGGTTAGTGGGCCACGGATTAGGATTAATAAAGGGTAGTTTGTGCAGCTATTAACTGATGAAGAAATGTGTAAAGTACTTTTAAATATAATTTGGAGGACTACCTTGAAATACACTATTAAGGTGCCTAGTTTAAATTTGCAGATGCTACCTAGATTATTCGTAGATTATTTCCCGGGCATAAAAGAGATCATGGCGGATTTAGTCTTCTTGGCAATAAAGTAAAATAGTTTTGTAATTGAAGGGTTAAGTTTTTATTATATGTAAGAAGCAAAAACCCAATAATTTGCATGATCACTTTAACCACAAGGTTCACTGTGTGTTTACCGGAAGTATTGAAAAGCTGTCTAAATTGATGCCAACGTTGTATTTTAGTCGAAAAGCAATTATTTTTTCTGTGCCACCGTATCAGAATATCCATCATAGTTCGATATAATTCGATTCGTGACCTTTCATCGAACCTATGTGTGCCAACAAAATTTAAAAGGACCATTAATAAAGGTGTCGGCACCAATATTAGAAGGGCGTGGTAACGTCCCATTATCCCAAGAAGCAAAAACAATCTGTTCCATGTTATAACTCTTCTGTTAAAACAAACACGGGAAGATGGAAACGAATGCAGTATAACAGAAATGCCCGCATAATCGAATACTTTTCCAGATTACGAGAGGCTTTTTCGAAAGCTCCTTTTGTTTTTGTATTGCTAAATTAAAATGTAATGCCTATGCGGGTATAGGAAACTATAACAGTATCTTAAAAGTCGTTACTGCTTGTGTGTTATTTTGAGAGCTTTGGAATGGAATGCTCATTTTCGTTTTTATTTTGTTAGTTGGGTGATACAGCTGTTGTCGAGGAGTCTTTTAATGTATCATGATGATTACTACATGTGCTCGATAGTCGGAAGATATAAAATGTAAAGGAAGACGATAGTTGACATAATTTTCTTTCCGATTATTCTTGAAATGTGAATATTTTCTAAATCTTTCACACTCTTTGGATTGAGGGTTGCAAATTACTTTGTAAATATACAGTACCTTTATTTTTTATCCCTGTCCTGCAGCTTTTTATTATTATTTGCGAGTAAACACATTTTAGTGCGAAGATGATTAATGTGTTTTTTCTGTTTTAGGATATGACGCGGCAATCCATACCGGTGGCGACAAAAGGTGAGTCCTAATTATTTTCTTGATAAACTCAACATCGACAAAGTACATACCGGAGGGAAATGACTAATGAGGGATAGAATCCATGATTTATAAACTTTGTTTTTCAATTGATTTCCTTTAGCCCAAAATTGCTAGAGAATGTACCTAAATTTCTTGCCAGGCATACGTTTCTGCGTCATTCCATTGCATTATCAATTTAAGAAATGTCTTTATCTAAATGAATACTATCTTCCAAATAACTCTCTTATTTTAAAACAAACAGTGAGTCTTTATTAAAACAATGTTTATAATGTAACAAACCCGTGTTTACTGGTTTTGCCACACGATCACCAAAAGGACGAACAAATCTTGTTTATATTTAGTCATACCAACTGTTTTGATGTCTGTGAATCATACTGCAATGTGTGCCATATTATATCCTTTATCCTACGTATCACATCTCTTATACAGACCACGTGTTGCCTAAGGATTTGACCCAATCAGAACAAAGGACTTACGAAATGTCTCAACTGTCAAAATACTTTGAAATCTCTTATTCATCCGTTATAATTAATTATAATAAACGCTGATGAATGCTTCAAACGGATCTTTGACATCAGAATAATAGATATTTAATGTCAATATTATATTTATTTATTTAAACTTTTCGCACAAAAAGGTACAAAGGTGGACTTAATGCTAAGTAGGCTTTCTCCAAAAGAGTGGAGAAGAGATTGGATGGCAGGTGCTAATGTGATGGTGTGTGATATCCACTGTTTCGCAAAGCCGAGATTTACTGACCTTGAAGTAACGAAAAATAATTAAAGTAATTAATTCACCCAAAGAAGGAATTCCCAAAACCGTATACAATGACATCACATTTGTGTAAACCTCCTTTTAAAGTGTTCGTACTGACATGAAACAAAAATAATGTCTTCACGAAAAAGTAAAGACGTTCTAATGAGGCGACGTTGCCCTAACGGTCGTTTCAATCTTAATAGCGATCTTGAACTGGCATGACGTGTGTCTCGCTCAATTTTATCACGTATTTCAGTTCCATTTTAGCTGATGATTCGTATTGTTCGTGGTTTTCTTTGTGACTGCTTCTGGAAATCTGGATTACAGTTTTGGGGTATATTTTTGGATCAAGTGACGAATTCTCGCCTAGTGTGTGACTAGGTGCAGGAATTTTGTATTGTTTCCCTTTTGGAACTCCTGAGGATTTAAATTGTAACCAGCAAATTTTGATCGGGTCCAGATTTTGTATGCCAAGGAACTTCATAAAGTTTCGTCCCTTTTAAATAACGTAGCTCTGAAAAAGGACACGTTTGAATGTGTTATGCAGGAAAATAAATGTAAATCTACTGAACGTTGCTCTAATTACATTTTTACTTCAAAATTATCCTCGTAAACATTCACTACAATAATATGTCCACAAAATATTAGTAAGTAATGCATTACAATGAGGGCAAAACACCGACTTCGTTCACGTCACGCGATGATTCATTAGGTCCTTATCTACTGCATTACGTTAACCCAGAGAAAGCCTGACTGCTGCCTAAATCATTTTATAGCTTTTCTAGCTAGAGATAAGTAAGGTGCTTTTAGAATCCTTTACTGCTGGGGAGATTGTTGAGGGCGTTTCAAAAAGTGCTGATTCTCATCATTGAATAAATTGATTTTGATTTTAAGCAACCTATGATCAGAAGTAATTCCTACATTGTTAACGTATTCCTCCTTTGTGCTTAGTCGTCCGCGTCCCTAACTGACCGTTTGAACGTGGTTCCTTCTCATTATTTTCTGGATCATGTATCTCAATTTGGCGGTTCAAAACAAATAGAATTCTAAGAACTAAAAGAACGGAGATCGGAGCGGTTTTACTTCTCTTGGAAATAAACGTGTTGACATGAGTGATTTTTGATAGCTTATCTCTGCCAAAGCAGTTGCCTTGGGGCTAAAGGTATTTTCTAACAAACGCAATCTTTGTAAATGTTTAAGGCGAAATGGTATCGTACTCACGTAGGTTTTGAGGGGGTGAAGCAGACGCGGACGGGTAAGAAGCGCGCGGGGCCCCGCGCTCTGCCGCACTCGGCCGACAAGCTATAGTCCGACCGCTGTAAGCGCGACCCTCTCTCGTGAACCAAAATACTTCTGCAGAGGGTCGCGCATACGGGCGGTCGGACCACAAAATACAGAGCGTAGTCGGACTATAGCGACAACTAGCAGTTTTAGTTGTTACTAATTGCGCAGTAGGTATTTATGGAAATGTACCTATTTATTTTCTCAAAGTATATACTGAGTACATAATAGACATAGTACAAGTACAGTGTAGTAGTGTAGTGTGTATGTAGTATTGTAATTAGGTAATTACAATATTATTTTATATTTATTTATAGCACTATATTTATAGTATTAGATATAATAATGAAAGCACTAGTGTATGCACCAACGGATTACCCTATTTACACAATTTATTTTGCCCTATCCGTTTTAGACCTAAACCTATCAAATGACACTAAAAACAACACAATATCTACATAAACAATAAATCATGTTTTCACTTACGTAATAGTTGGTGGCGTGAATTTACCTTACAAAAAAGTTACTTCGTTTATACTGATTCAAAATAGGAAACTATTATATAAAAAGAGCACTTCACAGACGCGTGTCTCAGGCGAATGGCACTCGTACCCGCACTACTCCCAACCCGTCCGAGATAAAGCGTTCGTGAGCGGTGTCTATGTGTGCGTTGCTCGAGCGCACTTTGTATGTAGATTGCCTTTTGTACTCTCTGTATTTTGTGGTACTAGTATGAGAGATAGAAACCAAACCGGTTTTACCAAAAACCGGTTTGGTTTTACCAAAAACCGGTTCTTACAAAGGATAATTTTTTTATCACTACTCAAATTTTCGTAAGGTGTCTACTATGAGAGGTAGAATCCAAACTGGTTTTACCAAAAACCGGTTCTTACACAGGATATTTTTTTTATCACTACCCAAATTTTCATAGTGTGTGCTACCCATGAATATGAACAACTTTCACTATGGGACCAACTTTGAAATTACAAAAAAAATCAGCTGTTTCTTACAAAAGTTCCATCAGCAGATTTTTTTCGTGATTTCAGAATTTTTGGTGCCATAGTAAAAGTTGTTCACATTCATGGGTAGAACACACCCTGTCAAAATTTGGATATTGATAAAAAAATTACCCTGTAGAAAAGAAAAAAACAGGTAAGTATAACAGCTTTTGTATATATTAAAAAAGAATATAGGGGGTGTATCATTCATGTTGTGTTGTGTAGCGGGGTTCTATAACGAGTTCTCTATCTGCTCCAAATTATTTTTCAGAGCCTCTCAAAGGCATACCACGGTTTCGGCGGGAATCTACCAACTCTGGAAGAATGTGTGTGTGATAAAAGTTGACAAGTTTTGGCTCCATTTTATTTTTCCAAAAGTCGTCATCTTTTTGGATGTATACAATTTCCATTTTTTCATCTTCTCCTCCCCATATCCCGAAAATGCATCGCTGCTTGCCCGTCACTCGTAGCTGTCCTTGAGCCTGATAGTACCAGTTACTGTTTTTATTTATAGTAACTTGAGTATTCTTTTTGTTGTACTTTAGAATTTGGACCTTATTTTGTTTGATAGCATTTTCTATGCCGTTTCTAAAAGCAGCTACTGGGCATTTGACCTCAACGATACTGTTTTCTCCAACGACTCCGTCCGGTGTGGCACCAATGTAAGGAAATTCTTTGTCCACAAAAAGTCCACAGTCCTCAATCTGTAAATTTTCTTGACTACTCAGTTGTTGAAGCGCAAATTTTTCATTTTTGAGTCCATGGGCCACTGATGCGACGGATGAAATATTAGATTTGTACAAAATGTTATTCACCAGGGTAGCAAAATTTTTTTGTCTCTTTATTATTACTCCAAAATTTGAGGCCGTTATCATCAATCTTCTGATTTGCAACCATTCAGTGCTTTCGCGTTGCTGTGTGGTTCGTTTTTGTATACCCTCCCGATCATTTACCAGTATCTTCAGATTTGTCATAAAATCTGCAGACGCTGCACTGTACTCATCGGCAGACATGTCCGGCGCAGCTACTTTTTCACCGTAATCATTTTGTTTCTCGAATAGCTTAACCCTATTTTTTTTTCTTTTCACAGCATTGGCCCGCTTTCTTTTTTGCTCTCTCCTTGCTTCTAGCGTTTGCAAGCTGCCCTTAGGGCTCATTCCCAATATTTTTTTGTGAAGGGTGTAAAGAGGTCTTTTGGTGTTGTAGGAAACAACTGCAGCCGAGCATCTCGCTTGATATGATCGTCGAGAAGCAAAATTAATTCTTTTGCCTCCAACAAATTTGGCAACTACGCTGTTGAATCTCTCAACAGCATTGGTGTCAACGTCTTCCAGAAGACTCCGAGATTTTGCTGCCACCGAATTTAAAATTACTTTTAGTCGAAACCAAAAAGTTGAGTTTTCAAGCTCAGCCACAGTTGAAGACAAAATAATTTTATCTTTATTGCAACAATAATCTTTGCAACGTCTGTGGTCCCCGTACGCGTGGTTCAAAGAATTGGTGATGTCTTCGTGAATTTGTGTTATAGCGATGTCCTTGGGATTATTTTTATTATGTTTGATTGAAGTCGTGACGACTTTTCTCATGCTCATAACTTTTTCGTCGGTAATATGTTTTCTCTGCACTTTTGGGTATTTTGTGTCTTTGCCTAGTGAACGCAGCTTGTTACACATATTTCGCAGAACGTGGTTTCGGCATTCTATTTTAGACACTACATAGTCTGAATAAGGATTTGATGCCAATATTTTAGCATACGTTGCAGAATCACCATCAGCCACAATGTTGCCATATATAAGCCCATACATATTGATGGATTCCTTGAAACCCTCGCATACGATCGTTGCTTCCATTCCGCTGGACGAGCCTTCATAATTTTTATAACATACGTGATTTTTGGGTTTTTCCTGACGTTTCTCTGCCCTTGCACATATTACACAGTATTTGTTTTTGACGCCAATAAAAAGAACTTCTCCAAATTTTCGTCCCACAATAGCAGCAACACCAGACATTGCTTTATAGTTGTTCCCATAAGAACGTTTGCACCATGCACCATCCGCAAACACATCAATCACAGGTATGCCATTAACAATTCTCCCTTCTTGAATTGCTGCTTCACGTTCTACAGCAGCAGCTCGTTCCATCGCCTCCACTGCTGTAGCCTCCCATTCATTGAAAATGCTATCTTGAATTTTGGCGTAATATTTTTCTCTAAAAATAGGAATGTCCATGGCAGCCATAGTTTCTTCGAATTGAGAGTATCCAATCCCAGAGGATACTATACCTGAGACTGCTGCAGTGTTAACATCTACACTATTAACACTGTCCAAGTCATCAGTACACGCCTTGAAAATTTTCTTGCACATCCTGCATTTAAAATTGAAATATGAAACCAGACCGGTGCGCTTTTCTGTTTCTAAAACCAAGCAGCTGAAATCACACTGAAAAAGAGGGACGTGTTCTTGCTGTTGCAGTTGATTAAAAAAATGTACTACGTTAACAATTCTGCGACCGGTGATTTCTTTGACAGACTTTGTCTCACACTCATTTTCCACTTGATAGGGCAGGTCTTCTTGGGCGCTGAAACATTTTGAAATAAAAAAGCGTGTAAATGTGATGAATAGCAGTACTACAAAATCGATGCCAGTTTTGTATCCATACTAATATTATAAATTCGAAAGTAACTCTGTCTGTCTGTCTGTATGTTACCTTTTCACGCCTAAACCAAAACAAAACTACAATTTCACTGGAGAGTAAACTTACTCGGCAACATCATATGGTGGTGGTGTGATTGACACCGACTGAAGGTTCACATGTGCCGCATCAGATATTTCTGGTAGCTGTTGTGGTGATACCATTCCTGTATCGTCAGTATCCAGTAGTTTTTCATGGGTGCTGAAATATTGGAAGTATTTGTAACAATACAAGATGAAATGAAATTGAAATTGACCTATTCAGTTCAACAACTAACTTCGTAGTGGTGGTGCGTTTCCGCTACAAGCTGGGTAACTTGTAACCTACCTATAAGAATAAAGTCTACACTCAATGTGCCAAAAGAAATATAAGTAATAAAAAAATATACATGACGTGTTAAAAACCGGTTTTATCTAGAACCGGTTTTCTTGAAGTTCCATTCCCAATATATAAAAATACCAAAAAAAAACGATTTTTGATAAAAACCGGTTTTCAGTCCTATTCATGACGTCTAACAGACAAATTATGCAACGTGTTTTTTTTTGATATCTCATAACTATAGGGGGTCATTGTACTCATCATTATGAACAACTTTTACTATAGGTCCAAACCCAAAATCGCGAAAAAAAAATCAGGTGTTCCCTACATTTTGACGAGTTATGCGAATATAAAAATAACAGCTGATTTTATTTTTCCGCGATTTTAGGTTCGGTCCCATAGTAAAAGTTGTTCATAATGATGAGTACAATGACCCCCTAGAGTTATGGGATATAAAAAAAAAACACTTTGTATTTTCAAAGGCTTTCTCTAGTACACAGGGTCAAATTAAATTAGCTAGCGAAACTCGGCCGCGAAACTCCGATATAATAATAATAGAGCATAGGTAGATAAGAAAGCGAGCTTACTCAAAAAACTTGGGTGATACTGTTTGAAGTTGTACTAGTGCCCCATCAGATGTTTCTGGCAATTGTGGTGGTGTGACGGCTTTACTCATTCCTTGTGAGTCAGCTGGCAACTCCGCAATTTCAGACTCAGTGTTGATACGAGTTCTGTAAAAACATAATAATAAACCATAATATGTTTATAAAAATAAAGATATTGGGGTACCTACATGAAAGTTTTAGACGATCATTATCTATCTTTATTAGGCCGTTTACACATTATGCCGCAGCTGCAACAGCAGCGGCGCCGCTGCATCAGTCACTCTTGGATTTGTATGAACCCCACACGGCGGCGCCGCGCGGCGGCGGCGGCGAGTTTTGATAAGACCTATCAAAACTCGTTGCCGCCGCCGCGGCGCCGTGTGTGGTGGGGGTTCATACAAATCCAAGGGAAACCAATACAGAGGCATCGCGGCGCCGCCGCCGCAACCACGGCATATTGTGTAAAGGGACTTTCAAAACGAAAGTTGTGTGCTTGTACAATAAACACGAGTTAGTACGCCAATGTCAAATGTCAAAATTGGTATTTTTTAGGATAGTAAATAAAAAACTTACCTATTCAGGTTCATCAATTTCAGCTTCTTGAGCTTCAGTCCTGAATATTTTTTTATTTTATTACGTTTATTTACCATTTTTGTGACTAAGGTATCACTTTACACTTCAATGTTCGCTTGAGTAGCCGGCGACAACGGGCGCAATAAAGTTGTACACGGGTGCTCTCTAAGACGCGCTGCGGCCGACTGACGGGACTGCGGGGAGCGGTGGGATGTCAGACCTGCGCGCCCGCTTTTTATAAATATTTCTTTTAAAATTGTATTTGCTCTGTTACATTAAAATAAACCCATAATCCCCTAGTGTCTTTCATGGTGAACGTATAGACGAAATTTTATTGAAATTGCTTTATTTACAATCGAATAAAACAGTTTTTTCTCATAAAAAAGGCTAATTTTGAGGAAACTTTGCGATTTTTTTGTATCGAGCCAAATTATGTCAATCGTGTTTTGGCCCCCATAATTCACTAAAGAAAATCTTCAATTTTATAAATCATGAAAAAAAATAAGCCAAAATCGTAGTTTTTAAGGACAGAAATTGATTTTGCGTGCAGCCGAAATGCGTCAAAACATCTTCTCTGTGACACATTTCGCCTTAAATATATTTTATTTTGGGCTTCATAATTTAGATTTCAGAGAAAAAAATATTTTGTCCTGGTCCTCGGCCATTGATCCTTTATTTACACGCTCACGGATGAAATTACTTCTCTTGAGATCGGTCCAAATCCCAAGAGGTTAATACCTTAAGATAAATCCTCGTTCGACCGACGATCGCCTATTCTAAATACTTACAGAAACTTGTAAGGTGTTCCTGGGCGTAAAAGCTTTTGTGATGATGCTGCTTTTTCACCCCTATCCACAACAAAAATAATAATGTAGCAGTTTTATGTGCTCACATCCCTAACACGCCAGAGTGAGATAGCTAGTTGGACGTTTGATTCGTTGTGCATGAGCGTCGCTGCGTCTGGCTGGCGGGTTCAACGGTCGCGGGTCATTTGTTACAGGTGGGGCACGCGAAATGATTATCACAAAGGTTCTTTTTGTGTTGACATGAAATTGGGAAATATAACTATGGATCCAAATGGCGCGATGGCTTTCCTCATTTAAAAAACGAACTATTTTCCATAAATAGATAATAGTCCTCTAGCTAGACAAAATTTCGGCCACGGCGGCCAATCTCAACGGAGACTAGCCCTCGGCAGATATTATAGTGCACAAGCACAAACTCTCTTTTTCCCGCTCTCGATGGGACGGCAATCCGACACGATCGGAAAGAGATGAGGCGCAGGACCAACGGAAGATCTTTGTTGCAAATTGACCTACACACCATTAACCATTTCTATACTAGCCATATATCTGTCTGCCGATGCCGTTTCAAATGCCCATGAACGTAATTTCACCCCAGATAAATCTTCTAAATCCTTGAATTGTACAGTGGGCAACAAAAGTCGATTAACACTTCAATTTTTTTAAATCTTAGTTAATGAGCAAAATATTTGTTCCAAATTGCAGCAGAAGTACAATTTTTAGAATATAAACACTTTGCAAAGCTAAAAAGCAGTATATTAAAAAAAATTGTAGTAAATTTAATAACATGTAAAAATGACAGTGTTGCTGGAGTTTTGTTGCCGACCGTACCTATAAACCCTGTAGAAAAGTTATACTGACACTCGGTTAAATCCTTATGGGCCACGGTCCCAAGCTTATCACTATTTATTGGTTACGGCTCTAAAACCCAAGCTCTTGTATTGCACTTTTGCAATTTATAGACCCCGAGTGGGCTGTATACTAGGGTTCTTCCAACTCATCGTGGAAACATCAGGAATTAAACTTGAAGCAATAAAATCGAATCAGGGGGCCTAAAAAGGCCACTTTGGCAGAATCTTATAAGGATGACAGAATGGACAGTTAGCTGTTAAGTTAATCGTATCAAATTCCATTGGTGAAGCATTTTTCAGTTATTTTTTACCCGACTGCGTCAGAAGGAGGGTTATGTTTTTTTCGAGTGTATGTATGTATGTATGTATGTATATTTCTTTGGCACGCTCTGTAGCCTAAACGGCTTGATCGATTTCAACTTGAGAGGTGCCGTTAGATTCGTCTTAATTGTGAGAGTGACACTGGGTATATTTAAATTGAAAAAAAAATTACAATATGTCTTCAACAAACTTTTTTTTTCTCGAAACCTATCAAGTGG
The DNA here is from genome assembly GCA_916614155.1 of Mesoligia furuncula. Classification (NCBI taxonomy): domain Eukaryota; kingdom Metazoa; phylum Arthropoda; class Insecta; order Lepidoptera; family Noctuidae; genus Mesoligia; species Mesoligia furuncula. The sequence goes on from OU744794.1 coordinate 29,413,334, forward strand.
GGTATCAAAATAAAGGGTTTTAAAAGGTGATTACAAAAATATATATAACTTGTATGGTTAAAAGTAATTCGAAGTGACAAATCGTAAAAAACACGTCGTCGTTTCAGCCGATAGACTTCCACTGCTGGACATAGGCCTCCCCCAATTTTGGGAGGGTTTGCCATAATCGCCACGCTTGGCAGGCGGGTTGGCGATCAAAAAAAAAACAAATAAAAAACACGTACCTAGCAAAAACTAAATCGTTTGCGAAATCTTTCACATTTGTAAACTAAAGTTGGAAGCAGGCGGGACCCATTTGAATTTGAAAATATAATAAAAATGGTATGGGTCCCGTCTGCTTCCAACTTTTATTTAATTTAAAATGGGCTTGTTTGTAGCTTTTCAGTTTCGCAGTCGGGTTTTTTTATTTTTTAAATTACTTTTTTTTTTATTCTGTGGTAAAATACCAATCAATCCAATCCAAATCCAATCCCAATCTCTTTGATTGCACCTACGTAGTGCAGCGAAAAAAAGAAAAACACGGACTTTCTTCGCCATTTTATAATTCATAATGTTATCCTTTTATGATTCTCCAAAGTGGCCTTTTTAGTTCCCCAGGTCGTAGTTCCAGAAATGAATCCAACTTATTAAATAAATTGGCGCAGGAAAAATTCGGAAGCAATTTCTAGAGTTCCGGGAGAGTAGTAAACTCTCAAGTAGGTACGTGACTTTTTATCCGCACTTATTCAGTTGAATTCCACTTGGAGAAATTTTGTAGTCTTTTAATTTTTTAACGCCTGAAGGAGGAACGTTAGTATATTCAGAAATGGCATGTATTTATTCAAACCTATAATAATTCCCATTTTGCGCTCTTAAAAATATTAGTGAACACTAATAATTATAATGATTGCGCCTAATTGCGCCTCTTTTTGTGAGCCGCAAATAATTCCTATTTTGGGGTCTTAAAAATACTAAATAGCCAAGTAACATAACCTAGCCCATTTGGTCGGGGTGCACACTTTTTAGGGTTCCGTACCCAAAGGGTTAAAACAGGACCCTATTACTAAGACTTCGCTGTCTGTCCGTCTGTCTGTCACCAGCAGGGCTAGCATGGGCTGGGGATAAAACTTTTCTCCACCGGTTATTTCCACTGACAAGGGATAAAATCATTTTTCAACACACTTGCTCGTAAAGTGGCTCTTATTGAACCGCTTTTAGGTCCATAATGCAGTGTATTAAAAACGCGTGCTTTTTCTTTACTTTAATCCACATACGTGCTTTATTTCCACAGATAACTATTTACTAGTCGGAGATGCGCGCTTTTTTAATCTCATCAATTCACTTTTTTTTAATAGTCTGTATTGTCCTTGGTCAAAATTAACTAATATTTATTTACCTTAAGGTGAATGCGCAGGGACCTCGGACAATTTAAGGTGAATGCGCAGTGGTCTACCACTGCGCATTCACCTTAAATTGTCCGAAAAAACCTAAGAAAAACCTAAGAAAATTTGAATTTTCTTAGGTTTTTTGCAATTTTCAGGTCAGTGTCAGGTTTGTATCTTGATCAAAATATGATTTGCGACTCTAACAGGTACCTACATCTTTACAGAATTATAATCATTCGAATCATTAATACATCTTTCTCATGGAAAAGTTCTTAGGGAAAAAATCGAACTAGAAAGATTCTATTCTAATAATGACTATAATTATGTAAATACATATACAGAGCGTTAGGTTAAACGAGGGACATACTTTGAGGGGAGTTAGTACTCATGAAAATGAGCAACTTTTACTATAGGGCCGAACCTGAAATCGCAAAAAAAAAATCAGCTGTTCAGTACATTTTGACGAGCTAGGCGAACATAAATGTAGGAAACGGCTGATTTTTTTTTCGCGATTTCAGGGTTAATCCCATATTAAAAGTTGTTCATTTTCATGAGTACTAACTCCCCTCAAAGTATGTCCCTCGTTTAACCTAACGCTCTGTATATTATAGTCGCAAATCAAATCATATTTGATCAAGATGCAACCTGATACTGACCTGCAAATTACAAAAAACGTAAGAAAATTTTAATTATCCACCTAAAATTGTCCGTGGTCCCTACCCGAAACCAAACGGAAAAGACCCTGACTGGCTTTCTATCATTGCGGATTCTCACTGAACTAATGTAGGTATATTTCTCTATGCCAATAGTACTTTCTAATTCCATACTAACTAAACTACAATTGTTTTTTTTTTTTACAATTGTTTTTACATGCTCTGTGGTCAGTGCTTTTATTTACACTTGCGCGCGCATTGCTAGTGCTGGCTATGCGGAAAGACAAAACCAGCGCGCCATTTTCCATACAAGTTAATATTTAACAATACAAGTCTGTTTTTTTCCTCGCAAGTGTGTTGAAAAACGTCGTATGAAACGCGTGTGCATCGGTCATTAGACTCTCGGCTTTCTTATCGCACTCGCCGGCGGCTCGCGCGAATAATACCGCCTCGAGCATAATGATCAACATAACACACATGTATCATAATGTACTATTATCCACCTGCCAAAGCACGGCAACAGGGGGAAAGAGAATTATATCACTTTTTGACATTAGACGTGGATACTCACCCCCCGCATGGCGACTAGTGGAAGAGAAAAATTACAGATATTTTGACATAACAAAGGGAGAAATTTGTCCTCGTCTTTAGATGGTGGGTTTAAGTATATCTCTTGGAGAAAATATAATTAATTGTACTATAAAAATGTCTCGTGCTTACTGGAGCTTAGTGTAAAAAATGCCTGGCTCAATGCTGGTCCTGCTCCACAACCACAACTAATTGATTAACACTTGAAAATACTGTTGGAGCGGCTGAAGATTGTAAGATTATCTTTGCATTGTATAAACTCAATTTCCTTTGCATTGTATAACTGCATAGCACAGATGTGAGTTCTGTGTAAGTATACCTTCTTTACCATTTACCGGGTAATATGTCTTTCATTGACTTGAATGTGCCATGGCGGCTGATAGTATGTCATGCTCACACAAATGTCTCGCTGACGGTGGCGTGTGTATTGGATCATTTAGCTCCCTTCAAAATGGTTGAGCTGAATGGTGCTGATCTATGCGTCATGTTCGTGAACGGGCGCCGTCAGTTGGGGCTGGTCATCACTCAGCTGCCTCGGCTTATTTTTAATTATTTTATTTTTGGATTGTTGTCTTCTTACTATTTGCTGTACTCTGGACGCTCTTAACGCGTACGTATTTTTTTACATCGTTCTCACATATAATTGTAAATTCAACATTAATGATGTAACTAATATTTTTGTAAAAATACAATTTAAAAGAGTGTCCATGGAGTTTCTTGCCCGTTCTTCTCCATAGGTACCTACGCTTTGGAATGGGCAACTAGCTTCATATTTTCTGACTGACCGACTTCTTGACAATTCAAAAGTGCCTGTAAATGGTTTAATTGAAATAAATGGTTTGAGTTTGAGTTTGTTGTCGTCGGAAAAGGAGAAAATCGAGCGAAAAATACACCTGCGTACAATTCGCGATTCGAGCAATCCCTTCGAATTACCCGACACAGAATTCCGCCGGATTTTTCGAATGCACAAGGATTGCGTCCATTATTTGTGCCAAGAACTTTATTAGGCTTTCAAACCATCGAATACAGCAGATGGACTACCAGTGCACATCAAAGTACACACATCAGTAGCAGCTAATACACCTTCTTATTATCTACATTTATACTTACTTATATTTTAGGTACTCACATCCATCAGAATACTGGCTGATGGTAAAAAAAAAATATATATTATATAATAAATATCCAGCACAGATGTAACAAAACGAAGAAACTACTTTGGTTTACGACGATATTCTCGACTATTTTGTAATTGAATAAAAGTTTTCTTATAATGGCAATAATTTCGGGGACAAGCGTTTCCCCTGGTTTGTCCTGGTTTGACCTGGTTGGTTGTTTTGTTATAAAAGATAGCATTTTTTATTTATCTACGCCCCATATATCTAGGTTAATTCCAGCAGTTCTATCAATATTCACCCAATCTCTTTGTTCCTAATAGTCAGTGTCATTGAACTGATAATTGTGTCACCTGCGGCGCGGGCGCAATTATTACCCGACTGCGGCGAAGCCCAAAAGGAGGGTTATGTGTTTGACCTGTATGTATGTATGTATGTATGTATGTATGTATGTATGTATGTCCGTTTCTTTGTTCCCTCGTAACTTCTAAACGAATGAACGGATTTTGATAAATTATACGTCTTTAGATTTGTCTTGGTAGCGCGAGTGTCACTGGGTATATCAAACTTGAAAAAATATAAAATGGCCGATTTTTGGCGCAATATTATGACTTCAAAAAAAAATTTTTTTCTCGAAACCTATCGAGTGGGGTATCAAAATAAAGGGTTTTTAAAGGTGATTACAAAAATATATACAACTTATATGGTTAAAAGTAATTCGAAGTGACAAATCGTAAAAAACACGTACCAAGAGCTAAATCGTCTGCGAAATTTTTCACATTTATTTTGTCAACTAAAAAGCTGGAAATAAAAAAAGTTATTTAAAAAATAAAAAACCCGACTGCGGTAAAAAACTGAAAAGCCAAAAACAAGCCCATTTTAAATTAAATAAAAGTTGGAAGCAGGCGGGACCCATATCATTTTTATTATATTTTCAAATTCAAATGGGTCCCGCCTGCTTCCAACTTTTATTTAATTTAAAATGGGCTTGTTTTTGGCTTTTCAGTTTTTTACCGCAGTCGGGTTTTTTATTTTTTAAATAACTTTTTTTATTTTTATTATTAAACATTCACATTAGCATTAGTAGGACAAAGTGTTTATTTTAATTGATATCAAGACAAATAATTACAAAGCAGACGCTTTGTAATTATTTGTATCGGAAAGTCGTGTGTTTTCTTTCATGTATTGGAAAGTTGATCCAATATTTGTTTGAATAAGTTGGTGACAAGGGGTTGGTCTTGTTGGAAAGGGATTGGTGGAAAGATCTTTGTAAGGTTGATGGTGACCCAAAGCCATGGCCAACAGCCAGTCATTGGCCTGCCGTCGTTAGCCTTTGCTTAAAAATGTCAGTATCATTCACATAAGTGACAGAAGCCTTGTGCAATCCTACACTTACCTCTTATCATTGATAACTAAATGACTTATTGCCATATCTAAATCTATATTTTCATTATCAAACATAATCCAGATACCTTTCACTACATTGACGTAATGCATCTTATCTATGTTCAAGCCAATCGTGCGCATGCTCTTAATGTTTTTAGTTATCTGAATAGGAAGCGAAGTATGAATTATTGTTTAGTACCAGACACGCAGTAGGTGCAACGTTGGACGAATTTACAGCTTGCCACTTAATGCCACGTAATGAAAGATAGTGTCGGTATAAATCTATACTAATCTTTAAACTTCTTCGTATAACTGGCACGACAAACTATGGACGGACCAAGGTGAATGCAGGCAGGCGAAGGAAGCACTTCCCACATTGGATGGTCGCTTTACGAAACGTCTAACAAAACAAAAGCTGCGTATAGTTACCGCAGCTTTAACTGGCCACGGGTCATTCAATAAACACCTCTTTGTCATAGGAGTAACTGACAGTCCGCTGTGCAGGGCCTGCATGGAGGACGACGAGACAGCGGCACATGTGCTTCTAAACTGCCCGGTGGTCGCCACGTACAGGGCTAAGTACTTCGGTAACCCAGGCACCTTACGTGAGACGGTCAGTAACATCAAGGCGTTGCTGGCCTTCCTTGAGGAGCTGGGGTGGATCGAATAGTCGATTTTCCCACCCATACGCAAAATACGCGCATTGACGTGGAGTTGCGAACACCAGCCCGTAGTACCTATTACCTAACTGGCACGACGGTATTTTGGATCTTGGTGACTCAAACCTTTGCCATCTATATAATTACTATCAGCGGCCCGCGGTTTCACTCGCATACGTGTCGATCCCGTGGTAATATCGGGATAAAAACTATCCTATTTCCTTCCCCGTGATCACTCTGCCAAATTTTATCGAAATCCGTTCAGTGGTTTAGGCGTGAAAAGGTAACATTCAGACAGACAGACAGAGTTACGTTCGAATTTATAAAATTAGTATGCATATACTAATAAAAAGAAGATTTTGTATTTTTTCTTTGTTTGTTTGTTTGAACGCGCTAATCTCTGGAACTTCCAGTTGGATTTGAAAAAATATTTTTGTGTTCGATAGCCTAATTCTTGAGGCAAGCTTTAGGTTACTTAACATCACCCTATTATTCTTAGGAGCCGAGCAAAAACAAAAAAGTCAGAAAGAACGCTACGCAGGCGATGCGATGCGATGGCGTGGGTGGGAACATGAAATTTCACGCGGGCGAAGTCGCAAGCACAAGCTTATAATGATGCTCGTTAATCTTATCCAGCACGCGTAGCATGAACACTTCTATCTCTACGAAGAATAGACACATTGCTTCCTATACAAAGTGACATGTCTTTTCTTCATTTTTGACATACCGCCTAGAAATCTTTCTACAATCTGTCAGTTTGTTTTTCGTTTCTAACGATCTTTGTCTAGGTCCTTTTCTAAGTAGACTATTTCAGAAGAAAGTTTTCTATCCCAAATGTCAAAATCACACTGACAACTGACAGTAGTCTAAGGTAGTGAATAGATTTTGTAATCGCTAAAGACAGTAGAAAACTTTCTTCTCGACGGCCACAAAGTATATACGGTTATCTACAAAATTCCACGAAATATAACAAAATTCCCAAAATTACACTGTCAAAGATCCACGAATGACAGCCGGGACCAATGGCTTAACGTGCTTTCCGAAGCACGGAGAGGTCTCGGTATGTAAAGATGGTCACCCATCCACGGACCAACCGCGGCAAGCGTAGCTTAACCTGATCGATCAACTTGAGCGGTTGTTAATGGTCAAATTTGAATTGGTCCATGGAGCACCGACAATTATTTAGCCACTGACCCCTCCATAGAATGAGACTTAATATCAGTAAAAATTAAGATTAAAAAAAAAAAAAAACGTATGACAAAACAAAGAATTATTCTGAGTCGAATTAAGTAAAAGAGTGAATTTCGTAAAAAGTATAGTTGACTCTTTGTACTTTGCTGCCGTCGTACTTACACGGAACGTCATCTTCGTCTACTCTTCCGTCGACAAACCGGTGCGCGTGCCATTAATCTGGTCTACAAGGGTGTCTATATTTACATAATATCGCTAATGAGCGCGGAGTAACTTCGAATTTCGGTCCCGAGATTTTAGTATTCCGGTCTCGTTCAAAATTCACTTGTCCTTAGAGACCCCTGAGGGTTAGTTGGGTCCCCTCAGCTTTAGAAGCATCCTTGCCTCCCCCAGGCCTAAGGCTGCTGACATTTCGTAATTGTTGCATTTTGATGCGCCGAAGGAGACTTTAGACAGGTCGCTAAGTTTGGTATACTAATATACCATAAATACTAGCTCTCTGAATGAATTGTGTTTTCAACATAACAATTGGAGTGGGGTATTCGATAACTGTCTTCGTGATTAAAGAAATGAAAAATAAATAATTAATACGTATGACGCACGAAATTCGATCTTTCGTCAGCCTTCATTCCATATTCGGCGCGTCCTTGCCCGAACCTGACCTACACTCTCCACCTGTAAACCTATTAATACAGCATAAAATATTGAGTTCACTAGCCGTCTAATGAGTAGAAAATTATGGTCACCTCCAACCGAATCGCGTGCCAGCTCACATAACCCCGAGTTGCGTCAATCGATTGCGCAAGATTTATTTGGCAGCTGACGTGATCTGAAATGTACCAATTGACTGTCCCATTTGAGAAGTGGTCACTGCAGTTTTTGTTATTTTGTTCTTTTATTTCGTCTGGAGACAGATTTTTTTTTTGTCTGTAATATCCATAAACGGATGATGAGCAATATGAGCATGGATTTGATTTTCCTTTCCATAAATGATTGACGAGGAGACATTTTTACTTTTTAGGGTTTCGTATCCAGAGGTGCCAATGGGACCCTACGTCTCTCTGTCACAGGGCTGTATCTTGAACCATAATAGAGTGTGTACTACTATGACCGTTATAACAACAAATAATAAAAATAAAATTAAGTTAAAATTCAATGGCGTCCCTACAAAAAAGTGTTTAAAAAAATGTATTGTTAAATATTGTACGCACCAATTTTCCAATGGCCCACTACCTAATATTGGCTTGGTATAGGAAGTTCAGTTTCCAATCTAATCTGAATCGTTCTTCGAAGAATTCTTCGATAAAAAAATACAGCAAGGTACAGAATCAGATAATGGTTTTGGATCATTATCCTAATTATCCTTATCCTATCCTTATCTGATTCCGTACCTGCATTATCTGTATTAATTTCCTTTGCTGATGACAGATATCATAAACATGCACCAGACTCACACTCTTTACTCTCTGGCACACTCTCTCTCTCTCTCTCTTACTTTCTGGACTCTTCGTTACTGGCACATTATAACTTTATCCTTATACCTTAATTAATTTAAACAGTAACACTTGAACCAGGTAGGGTCATTGTCAAAACGTTACCGCTCTTGACATTGTGCTCCCGCGAAGGCCGTTAGTGTAATTGTAACGCGTTGTTGGCCGACTTTGTGTACCAGCCTCGTAATCATGCAGATTGGATCATTCTGATTCAGCTTTGATTGAAGTTTGCCATTAAAAACTACTTTGGTATTCATACCTTTCATGATTGTGTCAGTGATTAGAATACAAACTTTTTGGGCGTTGGTTTAAGTTCAGCAATGACGTCTAGAGAAAACTATAAAAGGAACCTAACCAAATCTAGGAATTAATAGGTTATAATAACGTCCCCGCGGTTTACGCTGCCTTGGGTAATGCATAATGCACAAAAGTGGCACACCTTGCTAGGCCTGTGGTCCTTCCGCTGTTATCAACATGAATTGCGAGATAAGACGGCAATAAAGACGACTGCCGACAGCGACACCGTGGAGGTTTTGTCTTTGGTTTAGTCATGAAACCTTCTTACTAGGCTCAGAAATACCTGCCCTTAAACATTAATATGAAATATGTAGTAAGGAGGATATTCATTATTTTCTATCACTTTTGTTTCGTGATTATGAATATCCGTGGCATGAGCCAAATCTCAACCGTCTTTTTATTGCATAATGCATACTTTCTTCCGATACAAATGGAACATCCGATACACCATCAATCACAGCAATATCGTGTGATGGATCTCGGAAGAAATCTCAACAGCCAAATTGCACGCAAATGCTCCATTATTGACGTGCATCTGCCATTTACTGGTAGCAATTTATCTGACAATTTCGAAAACGTCACGATCTCGTGACCATTTATAAAAGTCGTGTCGTAAATAAAATAGAGTCGTCATTCATCCAAATCCGAGAATTGTTCGTTAATTAATTTCACAATTAGCGTCAGCCGGTACAATGGCGTGCTATGCCTATGCAGTTATGTCGGGCGCCGGTGGTGGTTCACACAATTAGTGGACGTGTTATAATATATTTATCGCTCCCACCTCGCATGAGAATGCCACTGACAAGTGCATTGCACTGGCTTTTAATGATTTTGTGGATACGGTTTGGTGTCATTGTACGACTAGTTTGTTTAGGCTTAGTGTGTCATTTATGTGGTATGTTATGTCAAAAGCTGTTTGCTACCAACCTCTTCCGAATTACATTAATCAGCAAAATCAGGAGGGCAGTCGAGAATTTTGACAAGTTTTTGACATTTGTTTGTCGCCGAGATGAGACTGAGACTAGATTTTGAACGTTTTAAATTAGTAGAATTGGTCTTCTGTTTAGAGAAATATCTTGTTAAGTTTCCAAAGGACCAAGGATATTCAAAACCGTCACATAGTGGAAAGAAAACCATTTTCTTCAGACTGAGTAATAACTGAATATATGAGAGGAAAAGTATTTTTGGTCATAAAGTAAAAGTTTTCGATCCGGTCCGACCATTACTTAAGCTTAAATAAAAGAAATGATAAAATATGATTTAAAAAGTTTCTAATCTAATTTTCTACATCGATTACTAAACTCTGACCTTGTATTAAGAGCCCTCTTAGAATTCGATGCGCACTAAAATAGCTGCTTGATGAAATGAAATACGGAGCACGTCTCGAGCCTTAAGTAAACCCTTTTATAGCGGAAAGCTTTTTATACGACAGATTGAGAGCATCTAGATATCACCCAAGAACGTGAGGTTATTGTTGCAGAGGTCTTCGTAACTTTATGTCATACAAAGCTATTCTGGACTTGACCTTTGCCTTTATCAAGTGCTATTTCCCCAGTTTCTTCCGCCGCAGGAAGTTCAGACCTAACATATGGCTTCCTTAAGTGGTGTATATAGCATTTTCTTTGTTTATCTTCATAATAACACATGGTGGTGGCGTGTCGCTATTAAGCCACTTATTTCGGGGTTGTATGAATTTTACATGGGGCGGTCAACGTGACTCCGTTAGTTCCATCGCTATAAGTGTGGGCCGGAGCACTGGCGCGCGGACAGTGCGCGACCGGCCGTGTACCACAACACTGGCTGGCACCGGTGTTCCAAATTCAAATTTAACCAATCACACAAATGGATTACACACAATAGTGCTGTTAACCTGACCTTGGGTTGGAAATTCAACTATTTTTGTTATATATTTTTCATCGATATGCCAGTGTTGTACGAGCGATGCGTTCAGCCGAATCTTCAGACGCGGCGGGCGACCGTAGGCCGTAAGTTCAACCCCCTTGTCTGTCTGTGATGGTGTTTGTGCAATACTAATCCTAAATGCATTGTGTTAAGGTTGTATTTGGTTGTGAAGTGTGGGGTGTCCCGGGAATTGATTCTGAGCTGCAAGTGTCGCATACTGATGGTGCTGTAGACGGAAAGTTTCCCTTTTCGGAAAGTCGCGGCTGGAGTGTTATTATGTTAATCATTGAAGCTGTTGACATTACCAAGTTTGGTTTCTGAACGACCTTCTGGGGGATAAAGGCTGAGCTATAAATAAACTTTACCTTTGTCATGTCGATCGATTTAAGTAAATAAGCTGATTAATAAATATGTACTCACCTACTTCCGATGTGTTGATGTGACGACAACTCTTCAAATGACTGTTACATTTTTGATGCAAGACCTGATATGGATCAATTGCTCAAAATATCTCTGTTTTGAACTGATCCAACAAAAGAAAGTTTGTATCTTTTGAGATATTGGAAGATTCGTTCTTCAAAGTTAGAATTTCCTTAAACTTGTTGAATTCTAATACCCGAAGTGTCTCTGTGTCATATTAAATCCACCCTGCTCATTAAAACTCATTAGGGACTCAATTAAAACTTCTAAATGACAATGACAGAATTTGTATCTTTGTGATCATATCCTGATGGACTTAAGTTTATTCATTCAAAGTTTTTTGAGTTTGAGTTACAAAACTCAAATCGAAAATTTGTTCATGTCTAGAAGCAGTTGGTTTGCCAAAAGTTGAGATTTGAATTGTCGCCGTAGTTTTACTACAATCGAAACTATTCGAAACGTTTTCAATAATAGTATTTACTTCAGCAAGTTCAGAAGTACACGCTATAAACCAAAAGTTTTACACTTCTTCTCTTCCACAAATTAGAACTTCTGATCGAATCTAGAAACGCAATAAAGTTCATTGATCACCGAATCCCCATCCCACGTGCAATGATTTCTTTCCAAGACACTTTGTTTATGATGTTATTATACATTAAAGGATAACGCACCGTGATTCATTTGCGTAGGCGCTGGATAACGACCCGCGAGACTTGCGATCGCGACCCCTACCATGTCGGTTACATTAATATTTTGATTTTTAATACACGTTTGGATATTGTCTTTGATATGGGAGTTTCCCCGTTTCAAATAAAAACAAAGTTTTTAGCTGTAGCTGCAATGTCTTCAAGGCATAAGTTATACGGATGTAGTCTAGCCACGCTGTTACGTGATCGTGTGACTTGACTAAGATGAGGTCTTGGTCTGCCATCAGTTGAAAAATGATTCTGGCAAGTAACTTTATATTTTGAGACAAGGGAAAGTTTACCAATTCAGAAGTTGCGGTGTTCCAAAATTTTACCCAATCGAAGTTGGTATGAGTTTTGCAGAAGGAGAGAAAGCTCAGACCAATGTATTCGGACTGTTTTGACTAATTTAACTTGAGATCAATTGAAAATGGTGAGGGTTTTAATTCCTGCAAGTCTTAAGTGAACGATTTTTTTGTACGGTTACAAAGGTCGTGTGATCCATCATTGGGTTAATCAAAATTTTGCATGCTCGGTCATTCTCTAATGCGATTCGTTGCACCCAGTCTTCATGTCGTTAGGTCATTATAATTATGCCGTTTATAACTCGTTTAGGAGCAATTGAATAATGCGGCTTGACATGACGGTAATTGGCAAATATTTATTATGTTGCAAGCTTGCAAGTGGCCTGTTAGCGTCCCCGAACACTTCAACTTAAGGGTTACAGGTTTGCAGTGTCAGAAGCTGTCGTTTAGCGACTTTGTAAGTCTTTTCGGCCAGTCTGGATCATGCTTATGAAACCTTTTCGGGCAAAACGTTTGGCCTTACAAATTATTACAAGCAAGCCTCCTTCAGTCCTTATACGTTTTGTCCAGCCGAAGTTGACGTGTCTAAAGTGTCCATACACATGCAATTCTGAGGACCTAAAAAACGCCACCGATGCCGCGATTGGCACAGCTACCTATTGGGCCCAACTCATTTAATAATTTACCATCGTCTAGAGTAGAAGAAGAAACCGAAGGATTTGAAGGGAATCACAATGATCTGGAATTGTAGACAATGCTTAGTGCAATCTTAAAACTGCACACGTCGATCACAACGAACTCTCTGGTCACTTAACCGGTGAACTAAATAGCGTTATTGGCACCGCTTCCCGTTCTAATAAACTCCCGTTCTACTAACGCGTGAAAGATAAGTGTTAAGCGTGGGAGATCCTTCTGCAACGTCTAGAAGACTAAATATATCTGGTTTTAGCATTTTATAGATAGCATAGAGCATACATTAGAAAGAAAGAAAAATAGGTTTATTTGTCACAGAAACACGTGCATACAATAATAAGGAAACAAAAACAAAATAGATCTCTAATCACGAGCACAAAACAGAAATAGTTGACGTAACAGGCTACAGATAAGTCAAAAATCTGATGCTCGAAAAGACTGACAACTATTTTTGGGTACATTATATCCTCATGAGCCATCTTACAACCGTTATAAGAAAGTGACTCTAAAAACGCACGACTATCCCCGAGATTTTCAATTTGGCATAGCCATGATTCGGAAAGCTCATTTTCCATGCATTGCTCGGGGTTGCTCTATCTATCCTGATATTATTCAAAGCATTGTGCTCACGTTGTGATAGTGTCATTACCCAGCAACTTTCCAGTAGCGGCTTCTAAAAGAACTTAATTTCTCTGCGTCCATTGACAGGCTGTCATGTCACAAAGCGGTTTCCACTAACGACGGCTACTTACTTCCGTTCTTCCGCAAGTCATTACATACTCGTAAGTTGTCTTCACGTTTCATGTAGAAAAACATTACATACGTTGCTTAGTTATCGAACGTAGTATCAAGCACGCGTGGCCGATAAAGTCCGTTGATAACGTAAACAACGATATAGACTAGGAAATCCCGATTATTTAAAGGGAAGGCAGCGGTATCAGGTTGTAAGCATGGTTTATTTATGTTTAGTTCTGAACAGGATTTTAATATTTGCAGTCCAATGATTGTGTTGCTAACCGATCATACTGGATCTGGATATGTTTAACTTGCATCAACAGCCCATCTACTTGATGATAATTATGGCTAACCTGAACCTAGACCAGTCCTACTCTCTGTACCTCAACCTACGTTCCAATCGTTTCGGAAACGTTTGAATTTTTTTATTACTATGGAAGCATTATCGAATGTGTTAATGCTTTCATGCATTTCTTTCTGTCTACTAATAGGTATCATGTTTGAGTTTTATAGAAGCTTTTAAATTCTATATGAGGTACTGTTTACGAAACTGTAAATATTTAATAGCAGTTAGAGGAGCCCCCATATGAAAACAAACACTCACTTCTGGGTGAAAATTACTATAATTGTAAAAGTTCGTGTTGATAGCAACTTTTATGGTCAGCTACCGTGAACATTACGAGTGTCAGCTCGTGAACTAATAACCACGGGTTATATGGCCTGATATTAATATCATGTTTAATGTTAGTAAACAATAGATTAATTAAATAATATAAGAGGTATTTCGCAATGGCGCTGGTTAGCTCGCTACGAAAAATCAGATCCCTGTTTGTTGGATGTTCTCGATCTTTTGGTTAGAGATGGGTAGAAACCGAAACAGGTTTCAGAATTTTTTGAGGAGTCAAGTTTCCCAGAGGGTTCGCTTTGTTCAAAAAGTTCTATGTTGAGTGAATGATCATCTAGTCTGATACTGTTTTCCTCTGAGTTTCGAGGTTTAAATGCACCAAAAATAACTGATCTTGATATACTTTTCAAAATGTCACATTGCTAACTCGCGCACTGGCCGCGATACACTGTCCCAAAATCCACTCGAGCGAATTCGTTGGCAACAAGCTTCAAAATATGCAACGTGGAAGCAAATCCCAATTGATCAATGCAACGTCCCGTTGTCAAGAGAACCGTTGTTATGCGCCAGTGTTTTTTTTATTTCATTTCTGCTCCATATTCAGGCGAAGGTACAATATTCTACAGGTTAGGGCATGTGACATTTGACGTTATGCCGTTATTAGGCGACCGTAATGTTATATTAACGTGCGACTGCGAAATTTTGGAGTTTTGGGCAATATCATTATTTAAGGAAGTCGTATGTGTGTGGAAAAAGGGAATGTATCCGATGACTGAGTGAAGGTAATGAAGCATGATGTAGAGGGAAGTTTTCGAAAGTAGGTTGATGAAGATCTAAGCAAGGAGGTAACCTCCTAAGAGGTTATGCGAATCGATGACCCAGATCATAATATTGATGCACGAAATTTTCGTGAATCAGTTGAGTTTCAGAACGTTGCAAGAGTGCATGGGAGTTTAGCTGTGTAATAAAGAAATGTTTTTATAGTGTGTTCAAACTTCAAAGTCGTAAAAACAAAATTTCTATACTTAGCATGCAGCATAAAATTTTAATTATGCAAGCTACATTTTTGAAGAAAATGTGATATAGGCCGAGGTCATAACAATAATTTAGTTAAAAGTAAATTTTCTTTAAAATTTTTATGTAATCTGTTTCATATGCAAAATGTAAAGTTTATGCGAACGTATAAGGAATTGCCTCGTGTTTTGTAGACTATTTTGTTTAATTCGCGTGTCCTATAGTTGAGGAAAAACAGCATTTGAGCAAAATACCAGGTGGGCTTTTGATTGAATTGGCTCATTCAGTTTGTCCGGCTAATTACCGTCATTTTGCTAAATTACTATTCGTAGTTAGGCGTTACTTTCAACTAATTAGTATCGTGGGTAGTTGACATAATTATTTAGAAAACATATCATAGCAAAAAGCTTGTAGTACAGCTTTCGTTATTATTTTACTTACGAAACTTCATTGGTCGACGGTTTTTTGCCATCCCTTTGGCGCCCAGCTAAGGGAAAATGCACAGCTGTTGCAAACGAAATTTCAAGTTCAACCCCGAATATATTCGTAACTACGGAACTTATTCAACCTTCCACTTAACACCCCACTGCCAAGTTCACAACCCTTAACTGTCACAAGTCAGAACTATCGATTAGCCATACAAAAGCGCATGACGTCACTACACAGTAAATGTTTCATTAGACGTGGGGACAATAATGGGCCCTATTATTTTCCAATTTTAGTCGATTGTCCAATGGATTGATAGAAGGAAGAATGAAGTAATCGATCTGGCGGTATCGAGTAGTTTTTCATGGCAGTACACCGTAGGCCGCTGGCTTGCTTGCTTAGGTTTTTCTGCCATATTAGGTGGCTGGTCGCCTAGTTCTTGAGCATTTACAGTAAATTGGTTTTTGTTGTGGCTGTTTGATTATATAATAATCGAGGGAAATATTTTGTTTGAAAGTTTGCCGTTACTTTGAAGATTTGCGGTTTTGTGTGTTGTCTTCGTTGCGAGTTTTATTCAAATTGTTCTTTCTCAGTATCTAGTGGAGATTTCTAAGCTATTGTGGTGTTTGTTGCATACATTGTCGCATCTCTAAAATTGTCATTGAAAAAATATTTATACAAGCCTTATTGATTGGAAGTGATATAAATTTGGCAGTCATCGATCATCATAAACGGATAAACCATTGATTGAAAATCCATCAGTACTCAGTTTTATAACGGAAGATACGCTACATTCAAATGAAACGACTCTGCGCGCCCTTTATACCTTACCGGATTACCGATTACGACCACTTTTGATGCAAATGTCGATTTAAATATTATGTGAACTATTCCGTTTACCAATAAGGTGGATATGTGTTTTCACCTTCACGCGTGGCCGTGCCGGGCGCATGCGTCACGGTTCATTGCCTTGACTACGGAAAGAGATCCTAATATGGCGAGCGGCGCAGGATTGCCTTGCGCCAACGCAAACTGAACTCATTCCGAACAATCAGTCTATCAGAGCAGCACATATCATGTAATTGACGAATGAGATAAACAAATAAACAAAATACCGCCAAAAATGTGCTGTTCGTGGTTGAGATGTCGAAGGCGCGTCGCCGATTCGACGGAAAACAATGAGCCGATGGAAGCTTTTGAGAAATCTGAAACGCTCGCTGAAGAGGCGTCGGAAGAGGAACAAAAGACGAAGTCACGTAAGGCCTGTTCATATCGCACCTCTATTGCGTTCCTAGTTCTCATAACGTTACGCTTTTTGCACATTTTTGGACATTTCCTTTTCCTCCGATCTCGTCTAGATTTAAGTATTACGTCAGTATGATTCACAGACACGTTAGGCATTACGAACGACGAATATAGACAAAGAAATGCCTTTGCATGACGGCTGTTATTGCTTACGACGTTTTAGTCGAAAATTGCCTTACTTCAAATTTTTATGAGCTACATTTAAGGATATAGATATAGCTTGTTTATTAGTGTTATTAAATATTAAAGCCTAAGCGTATCCGAAGTAGATTTTGGACGAGTTTCTGATTTATTTAGTATAGAGCCTTGTAAAATATTATGACACAAGGTTTTCTTGCGTATATAACCATCGAAACAGGCTAAGGATTAACACACATTTCTATAGTTTTGCATATCACAAGCCATTTGTATTGTATGCGAAATATCTGCGTACCATTTATGAAAACGTGGGCAAAATGCCATTAACGCAATATATCGAGCCATAAGTCATAGCGAGGCTTTCTTTTAAGGATTATCAACCTGCAATATTATAAACAACATTGTTTCAAAAAACGTGCTGAGAAAAAAAACAGTATTAATGTAGTAAAATCATAGATGCCACGTCTTATGGTAGAGATATCTTTGTATGTTAGCGGAAGACGTCTTTTATTCTTGAGCTACCACTAAAATCACGGTACTCTAAATACTGATTTTAAAATTAGCTAAGATCTTCAGCAGCATTCCGACAGAATCTTTTGAGTGAGTAGTTAACCATGTCCATTACTTCAGAACCTTTATGTTTGAGTTCGTTTGCTCTACTTTAACCTACATAATACCCTTATCCTCCGGGGTAGTTTCGTATCGTAACACACATAAAATGGCAATTGATCGCAATGCCTATCGTTTCGCCTACTCTGCCCTGTCAAAATTAAAGGCATTGCCATCGTTTGTAATTGCATGTGTGTTAGTATAATATCAGGGCCTCCTCAGGTTCATATTCAACAATTTTGTCATATTCCATGTCATTGTCAACAGCGCCGTCCCGGGTGACACGCAACAACCAGATGCGGTTGTCGAACGCGGCCGGCGCGTACACGAACGGGCACGGCGGCGACACGACCGGCCGGCGCGGCGCCGAGAACGTGCCGCCGCCGGTGCAGCCCCAACAGGCCACGGTTCAAAACACTAGGATTACGCAGCAGGTGAGAGGACAGCTTCACGTATGTCACACCACCTATCCCGGAACACAGTAATCAGCCGATCTATTCTGTAAAATCTAACCATGGAAACTTAGGTGAAGCGAGTTTGAAGTGAGCCTGATTGACATTATTCACAGCTATTCACACCAGAACCAGGCCTCCATGTACTTGCGCGCTATAATTACCTACCGCCTGGCAGAGCGGTCTCGGGCCGTTTGCGGACCAAATTCAGTGCGGTTTTCAATCGTTCCATTCGTTTGTACGCGTACCTACGATGCCGTCTGGTGCTTTATATGCAGTAGATGGGTGCAAATCAAATAAAAGAAGGGATAACCACCTAACATTTTTCCATTTACCTGTCATTGAAGATGTCATGTCATGTTTTAGATGTATTGCACAGTCAGCACCAATTTATAAAAAAAATATTTTATAAACGATACAATTTTAAACTAAAAAATTTAAAATTGACATTGCCGCGACATTGTTGAAACTGTTCCTTGACACTACTCTTCATCGACTGTGCGACAAGGAACAGTTTCGACCATGTCGCGGCGATGGCGTCCGACGTCGCCCGACATCGCCCGATGTCTCCGGGGACACTTCGCTCGACAATTGTTCCTAGTGGGGATGAGGCTTTAGAGACTAGATTTTGAACGTTTAAATTAGTAGAATTGGCCTTCTGATCTCGGCGACAATCCTTGTCAAAAATGTAAGTAAATTAGGGGTATTTTTAAACGGTTACTTACTTACTTATTTTTTGACAGATTGAGACAGATCAGGAGTGTGAACGTTCTTAAAATTACGAGAATTGCCCCTCTGAGTGACACTATTCACAACTCACTTCAAACTCATTTCACCTAACTTTTCACGGTGAGATTTCACAGAAGCGACCGCCAGGAGAGTTAGCTTCGGTGCTTAGCGTGTGAAGGGATCTGAAGCCGAAGCCAAGGCTTTTGCGCACCCAGGGAATTGCACCACGAGATATCACAACTCAAGGAGTTTTCGCTTCCGTAAAAGACCAAAATTGGAAGTGGGTATCGTTTTCCTCACTACTACTTTTATATTCAATCTTGCACCATCCTGCTTCTCCTAATATCGAATTCTGAGGTAGAAAAAACCGTAGAACACAATATCGTAGGATCAGCTTGGACCCGATTAATTCTCTGCGGCTGTGGAATCCGGTATAACTTTCGGGCTTACTGTAATAGGAATATCCTTGCTTACTAGTTATGGTAACTTCCCTTTCATCTGTAAAATGAAAATCTGTTTGGCTTTTGATCTTCAATGGAGAGCATACCATACGTATCCATTTACACACACCCCTGTCCTAACTCCTCTCCTACGTCACGTCACCGTCACTTCCAGCAGCCCCCGTCGGGCGGCCGGTCGCGCGCCGGCAGTACGCCGAGCGCTGCGTCAGTGCCGCAGGGTCTGCAGCAGCAGTCGCCCTACATGCCTCATCTGCAGCGGAGGATGCATAATCTTAAAGAGGTTCCTTCTGTCCTTTCCTATATTCCACATATACTTAATCCTTCCTACATCTTCGTATTGTAGTTTGGGTATTGTATCGTATAAACCCTGTATTCCTTACTAACAAATAGATTTCTGAAATAAAGTGGTTATTATTATAATAAGGTATGTGTGGGAACACTGTAGGGAAAAGGTTCAAGCAGCCTTCAGAAAAGAAAAGGATGCTTTCGCGAAGGCACCACGCAAGGAAGGCTTTTTAGTCACCAGTTATACCATTTCGTGGAAAAATGGGTAGAGGAACTAAAAGAAACAAAAATCTGGAATATAAGAAAATATACATTAAAAAAGAAAAAAAGAATGTCGGGGTTTATTGTGAAACTGAAATATATTTGTAAAGGGCACCTTAAAAAATGACAAGGTAAAATGAGATATTTACCTCCAAATATCTCTGCAAAGTGGCACTTTTGGACATCATTATGTTTTAACATTGTTTCTTTGTTCAAGTGTCCTCTGTCCATATACATCAGTTCAATCGTGCGCCGCAACTACGACAACAACTTAAGCTTCTATAAAGTGGCACTTTTGGTCATCATAATGTTTTAACATTGTTTCTTTGTTCAAGTGTCCTCTGCCCATATACATCAGTTCAATCGAGCACAGTAACTACGACAACAACTTAAGCTTCTATAGAATTTCTTTAAAGCTACTATGTGGTTTAGGGAAGCGCAAAGCTACGAGCAATGTCTTCAGCCACGATTTTTACATTCTATAACTTAATCAGCTCCATCTTCTGTCATGAATCACTATGAAAAAAGACCTTTGCTAGGCCAATAGTAACGCTGTCGAGGTGGCCGAATTCTGGTCGAAGCATATATCAAATTATAGAAACGGGATCATTGATTCGCCGAAGAAGGAGAGCAGCAAATCTCGCATTGGTCCCACGTTCTCACAGCGCACCTCCCCGCAGTTCACAGCGAACAGCGTGTCGGGCAGCGGCGGCGCGGCGCGGCCCGCCGGCGTGTCCAGCACCGTGTCGGTGCCGCACGCCGTGGCCTCGGGCGCCGTGCGACGCTCCAACGTCGTCAAGGAGGTGGAGCGGCTCAAGGAGAACCGCGAGAAGCGGCGGCAGAGGCAGGCCGAGCTTAAGGAGGAGAAGGTAACAGAAATAACTTCTACTGAATACAATCTTCATCCATTCATTCATTCATTCACTGATGCACAGCCTAAACCGCTGGGTCTAGAAGCATTACATTTTTGCTAAAAGTTCTTTTCAAAGATTTTCGGAAATTCTATCCGTAAAGGGATTAAATAGGGGATGAAACTTTGTATGGAAGGCCGTTGGGAAACTCATCAGTCGTACACGGCTTGTGCAATGTAAAATTCTAGCTATTGAATATGATATGTTGTGAAAAGCAATAGAAGTTGTTCGTATTTTTAATACGGGTCAAAGCCACAATTTCTTTTATGCAATGACGTGCAGGTAAAGGGACCTGTGTTTATTAAGTGGGATGGGACCAGTCCCGAGTTGTCATACTGCAACTCGGGACATGATATAGGGAGCTGCGGTTTTAGAAGAACTGCCATACTTATATGATATTTTATTGAAAATCCTTAATTTATCCCTTTGATCCTCAATAACTTTATGACCATTAACTCGAATGATATCTTTCAACTCCAGGAAGCCCTAATGAACATGGACCCCGGCAACCCGAACTGGGAGTTCCTAGCCATGATCCGCGAGTACACGAACAGCATCGAGTTCCGGCCGCTCACCGGCAACGAGCCTGTGGAAGACCATCAGATCACCGTGTGCGTGAGGAAGAGGCCGCTTAATAAGAAGGAGAATGCGAAGAAGGAGGTTTGTGTCAATAATTACGTAAATAGCAATATTAAATACTAGCTGCGCCCCGCGGTTTCACCCGCATAAGTTTCGATCCCGTGGGAATATCGGGATAAAAAGTAGCCTTTATGTTAATCCAGGGAGTTGGCTACCTCAATACCAAATTTTATTATAATTGGTCCAGCCGTTTGAGCGTGAAGAAGTAACAAACATATAAACACACACACAAACACTCACAAACTTTCATCTTTATAATATGTATTAGTGTGATTGTTTCGTCATGAAAAAGCAAGAATAAAAAAAATTAAATATTTTAAAAATATAGTGTGTGTCTCACGACTGCGACAAAAAGGTCCATTTCAGCAGTAATGCCAGACAGATGCTGTCTGACGCTGCCGCTGGTTTTCTAGTGAACCTTTCAAGCCCTGCCAAATGTCTATTCGGAATATTTTCTGTGAATAAAGTTGTTTTTGCAGTTCGTTTAGTTGGTAAATGGTGAATATATCCCCTTTATTCATAAAGTTTGCTTAGAGTTAAGTAGTGAATAGCGACTGTTTAAACATACATTTTTCGACGATTAAACGTCACTTAACTTTAATCATCGTTTATTCAAATTCAAATATTTTACTTCAGAATTACATCCATATGTTGGTAGTAGTTTGTTTATAAATAAACCAAACAAATAATTTGTAAGAATCAGGTAGCTTACAAATTCTACTAGATCTCTTATAACCTATCAGTTTGCACGTCAAATTCATGAGCTCTTCACAAGCTGATTCCTCAAAACCAGTCTTACACCAGAGATAGTGAAATGATAATGAATTCTTTTTCTTGGTTTAACAACTACATCCACGCTGTACATTCCAGGTGGACGTAATCAGCGTGCCCACAAAGGACCAGATGATAGTGCACGAGCCGAAGAACAAGGTGGACCTCACGAAGTACCTTGAGAACCAAAAGTTCCGCTTCGACTACGCCTTCGACGACACCTGCACCAACGAAGTTGTTTACAAGTTAGTATTGCAGCTTCGTGCAAATAGACGGAAATAAATAAAAAGTATTTATTGGGACTCGTACAGGAAGACAAACTACATAGTATGACACAAACAGAATTTAAAAAAACAGTATATTAATAGGCTCGTAGCCAAGTAATAATAACCGCACGGGTCGATCGATCAGGTTAAGCTACGCTTGTAGCGGTCGGTCCGTGGATGGGACCTTTACATACCGAAACCCCTCCTTGCTCGGTAAGCACGTGGCTGTTGGTCCCGGCTGTCATTCGTGGATTTTTGACAGACGGTACGTCTAGGTACGACGGTAGTCAGAAGCCCGAAAGTCTGACAACCAACCTTACCAAGGGGTATCGTATAACCCAGCAACTGGGTTATGGAAGTCTAACCGGATGAAGCATTTAACATGGAGCGACTACCTATCTGAGTCGCTCCATGTTAAATGCTTCTTCCGGTTAGACTGTAAGCCGAGCTCTGTGAACATTGATACAATCTTTAAAGCCAGGCTTGCAATGACCATGATGTGGTTTTACGATAGTTATGTTTGACGGAGCAGGCTGTCGGGCACTGAAAAATATTAAATCATCGATTCATATTTGCAGATACACGGCAAAGCCATTAGTGCAGACGATATTCGATGGCGGCATGGCGACGTGCTTCGCGTACGGACAGACCGGCTCCGGCAAGACGCATACCATGGGTGGCGATTTCCAGGTAATAGTACGAAATCAAAATGTTTTATTTCACATAAACCTACATGGGCACTTATGAAACGTCAGAAGCTAGGTGCACGGTTCCAATTGGTCGTTTCCTATGGAGAAGAACCGCCAAGAAACTCCATGGTTACTCTTTTTAAAAATATTTGGCTTTTACAATTTTTCCAGATTACAGTAGGTATGGGAGGACAGCGCAGGCCTGTCAACAAGTACCAAGTACTTGATAAAATAGAAAATGGTCTACAGATCTAAAGTCTATAAGGCCTACAAAGTCCTCACATTTACAAAATAAGAATCTATCAAAAGGATAAATAATAAAAAAAAGTAAAATAATAAAAAAAAGAAAAATATATATAAATACGAAATATAATAAACTATCATATATTATTATTATTATTTTATTTTATTATATGGGTTTCCGGGTTTTGTATTTGTTGATGTTCGATTCGGCACGGAAGCTCATCAAACGGTTGTGAATAGCTATGCAGGTAATATCGTGGTGAAAAACATTTTCCAATCAGTAAGATTCTTAACGAGACCTCAAGATGACCCACTATGATTACTATTGTGCTCTAGAAGTTCAATTTCGTCACTCATCCAATCTCATGTCATAATATTTCTATGAAAAAATTATTTTGAGGTTTAGAATATTAGCCGATTTATAAAAGGATCCTTTTCCCGCACCACCTCGAACCACCCCTCGCGGTACGCATCCAGGTGCCGCCACCTCGTGCTGTGCCGGCTCAAAGCGCCGTCCATCTCAGTTCGAAGCGGCGCGGGAAAACAGTTCCAGGAAGGATTTGGAGGAGGGGCCCGTGGCTAAATAATAACAGTCGCACAGGTCGATCGATCAGGTTAAGCTATGCTTGCCGCGGTTGGTCGGTGGTTGGGTGACCATCCTCATCCATCATCAAAGGGCATGTAAAGATTTACATACCGTGACCCCTCCGTGCCTCGGAAAGCACGTTAAGCCCTTGGTCGCGGCTGTCATTCGTGGATCTTTGATAGTCGTTACGGGTAGTCAGAAGCTTGAAAGTCTGACAACCAGTCTTACCTAAGGGTATCGTATTACTCAATAACTAGGTTGTGGAGAAATAGGCAGTCGCTCCATGTAAAATGCTGGTAGTAAAGCTGCATCCGGTTAGACTGGAAGCCGACCCCAACATAGTTGGGAAAAGGCTAGGCAGATGATGATGAAGGATTTGGGGGAGGCCGTTTCCCAGCAGTGGGACTTTCAAAGACACCATGCTTACGTTTATAGTTTATTTTTCCAGGGCAAAACTCAAGACTGCAAGAAGGGTATCTACGCGATGGCGGCGCGGGATGTGTTCGCGTTCCTCAAGTCGCCCAAGTACAAGCCGCTCAACCTCATAGTGTCCGCGTCCTTCTTCGAAATATACTCCGGCAAGGTAACAACATACAGGACAACTGGAGGCCTAAAAAGGCCATTTCAAGGCAGAATCATAAAAGGATAACATTATGAATCATAATATGGCGAAGACGGTCCGTGTTTTTCTTTTTTTATCTGCACTATGTACGCATAATCAAAGGGATTGGATTGATTGGTATTTTAGAACAGACAAAAAATAAACTGAAAAATTCTTCACTAATGGGACTTGATACGATTAACTTAACAGTTAACTGTCCATTATGATTCATAATGTTATCCTTTTATGATTATGCCAAAGTGGCTTTTTTATGCCCCCTGATCATATACTTTACAATGAGTTTGAAAGATGTTAACAAGATTTTAAGCAATGCTGTGTGTGGTGGCACCACGTGTAATTGATAGTTCTTCTGAAAAATATAGCAATCTGATTGCATAGACATATTTTATCTCATGAATAGAGAGATTCTGTGAGGAAAATTCTTCAGGATTCTCATCTTCCTCTATTGACATTTCTATTATTGCCGTGGTTTTGTTTTGTTCAAAGAAGTAAGTAGTTGTATTTTTTTGGTACGTGTATCTGTGCGAAAATAAACGTGTTTTCTTTCTTCCATACTAACCTTTACTTCTTCCGTTGTGGTCAGGTCTTCGATCTGCTAGCGGACAAGGCGAAGCTGCGCGTGCTGGAGGATGGTAAGCAGCAGGTGCAGATCGTGGGACTCACGGAGAAGGTGGTTGACAACGTGGACGAGGTGCTCAAGCTTATACAGCACGGGAACGCAGCCAGAACTTCTGGACAGGTATGAACCAGTTTTCTGCCATCTAAGAAATAGTGTGGCTTACTTGTCACGTGTACAAGCAAGTTCAGATGGCCGTGTCATTCATAATAAGTTTTGTTAACTTTGGATAAGATGTACTTACAGTCCATACACTTTAAAGTTATACATGGAAAGTTTAATGGAAAACAATTTGAATCTAGTGTGCCGATTTAATGCGGATGATAATATTAGTCGTTCGCGCTATTAACTCTTCAACCCTGTGTTGAAAATCAGCTGTAATGGGCTACGCGTCAGTTCACAACGGATACTATAGGATTTCTTCTTACGAGGGGCCCGTGACTAAATAATAACTGCCTCACAGGTCGATCGATCAGGTTAAGCTATGCTTGCCGTGGTTGGTCTGAGGATGGGTGACCATCTTTACATACCAAGACCCGTCCGTGCCTCGGAAAGCACGTTAAGCCGTTGGTCCCGATTGCCATTCGTGGATCTTTGACAGTCGTTACGGGTAGTCACAAGCCCGAAAGTCTGACAACCAGTCTTACCAAGGGGTATCGTATTACCCAGTAACTGGGTTGTGGAGGTCAGACAGGCAGTCGTTCCATGTAAAATACTGGTATTCAGCTGCATTCGGTTAGACTGGAAGCCGACCCTAACATAGTTGGGAAAAGGCAGGCAGATGATGACTAGGATCTCTTCTTTAATTTCTCTATTATGTCATTTTATACCCCCCCGATCCATTGAAGCCATATTGGTCATCAGCCATCTGTTAGGTTGCTCATATGCGTTTATTAGGTGATATTTTAGTAATAATGTGGTTACGTTCCAGACGTCTGCGAACTCGAACTCGTCCCGCTCGCACGCCGTGTTCCAGATCGTGGTTCGCTCGCCCGGCATGCACCGCGTGCACGGCAAGTTCTCGCTCATCGACCTGGCGGGCAACGAGCGCGGGGCCGACACCTCCTCCGCCAACCGGCAGACGCGTACGTGACGCCGCATATATGTGTAGTCTTGTAGTCTGAAAATTATCTGTAAAAATAAAGCCCAGAATATACAGTTCTATAATAATATTGTATCAAAATTTCAATACCTACTTGGTGAATATTTATGGAACAGCTTAAACCGTGTCTAAACTCATATAAGATTTCATGTTTATAATTGACAACAAATTAAATTTTTTAATGATTCTGTATAAGAAATATCCAACTACTTATTTAATAAAAATATTTCCAATTTGGAAAGTAGTTTTGCCATAAGGTCCACTAATATAATTCTCATTCCAAAATGCAATGATAAGTTACAATATTCAAATTGAATATTACTGGATAAGTTAAAATCTGTAAAGTTGTCAAAATTATTCGTAAGTCACCTGCTGACATAACATAATGTTTTTTTTCTCTCCCACAGGCATGGAAAGCGCAGAAATAAACAAATCCCTGCTCGCACTAAAAGAATGCATCCGGGCGCTCGGTATGAAGGGGCAAAATCATTTACCATTCCGGGTCTCCAAACTAACCCAAGTACTTCGCGATAGTTTCATCGGCGACAAGTCCCGCACATGTATGATCGCCATGATATCGCCCGCCATGTCCTCGTGTGAACATTCGCTGAACACGCTTCGATATGCTGACCGAGTGAAAGAACTGGGCACAGCGGACCCACAGAGACGTCCCGACTCGCCGCTCGCTGATGTCGATATGGAGCCCGCGCATGACTTAGCGCAGTTGAGGTCGCTTAATGTGAGTATCTTCTTTGATTGAATCGATTTGATTTGATTGAATCTTCTTCGATAATCAGGTAGACATATACGCAGTCATCGCATCATTTAATTGTGCAACAGTTCTTTATATTGCTTAGAAGCCATTTTATGATATAGCACAGCTAATCGCCATGAGTCCAGCTCTTAGATTAAAACAATAATGGGATCCAAAACTCCAAACTAGAGTATGTTTTCTCTCTGATTTTGGTTTCATTAGGAACTCTTGTGCAAAATTTCAAGCTTCTTTACCCAGTGACTTAGGCTGTGCGTTGTCTGTCAGTGAATAAATGAATTATTATTAGACTTTGATCAAGTAGATGCAATCATTGTAAGGAAATTCAACCTGGTTCATAGGAGGGCGACATGTCTGCTGAGATGTACACGTTCCACGAGGCGATCGACGAGATGCAGCGCGCGGAAGAGGAAGTACTCGACAACCACAAGGCAATCTCCGACTACCTGCAACACGCGCTGCAACGCTGTAACCAGCTACTAGGCATCACACGCGACGTGGACTACGACCAGGACGGTGAGTTGTTTGTCTATTAAATGTCTGTAGCAAATATTGTAACATGCATGGAGTTGCTGCAACGAGGTAATGATCAGGGTATGCTAAAAGACTACTCCACCTTTGTCTACAATGACTTGGTTAGATCTCCCAAAGGACTTCCAACATTATCTTATCTTGGCTAATATAGCATCAGCATAAACATGTATTTTGCTTATTTACCGCTTGTAAGCTATCGCGTGCTTGCATACATAGACATGTATGCATGTGTGCGTGTTACATTACATATTTGTCCATGTATCTCCGTGTATGTTACAAAACATGTAATTGTACAGTTAGCGACAAAAATTTCGGGACGTTAATAAAAGCGAAAACTAAGGGGTGTTTCACCCAGACGACAAATTTGTCATTCTGACAAGATTTTTAACCACTTCAGGTCAAGATAAATTTTCCCATTGGCTCCGATCATTTTGGATGGTTCGTTTGTCCTGATATTTTTGAAACTGACTGTATGCCATTGTTTCTATGCATGCATGCATGCCTGTGTTGCATGACATGTGTGTATGTCCCCCCCCCGCACGCATGCTACAATACATTGGTCGTGTGCTGCACACGCGCGTGTTGCAGGCGTGCACGTCCGCATCAAGCGGCTCCGCTTCCTGCCGAGCCACCTTGGCTCGCGACGACCATCGCCACGACAGTTAGGTTTGAGAACTGTTGCAACCAACGTTGCATTCTTGTCATGTTACTGTAACACTGGTAGAGGTCGCGTTGCATTGTTTAATATTTTCGGGTCCGTCCACCAATTTTCTTATATCGTAAAAAATTACTTATATATCAAATCTATGAAAACAGGCCAAAGATTTGAATGAAAATAAATAGAATTGCACAAGGCACAAAGTTGAGATTGTAAGACACGAGTTTGATTTTAAGAGCACACAGTCATTAGTAGAGATTGGATATTCGGATGCATATTTACCTAAAGTGAATTTTTAGCTCTGAAAGTATGGAAGGCAGCTTCTTAAAATATTTTTTCGTTAAAAAAATCCCAGGGTGTACTTATAGTATGGAAGGAAGAAACTACATAAAGATAATTATTCTGAATCTACGTAGTCTGTTATCTTATTTTGACGTTGTTTGCTGTTGCAGTTTGGTATCTACCTGCCTACTTTACAATATTAGGTAGGTAGATATGCATCAGATTCTATAGTCAGAAAAAAAACAAAATTCCGGAATTTTTACTATCGATACAAAAGTGTATTCCATATCCGGTTGCGTGTCGTTACTAAAGAAACAATTAAAAAGCCATTGTGTCTCGCGTGGATCCACACTCCGGCGATACGAGGGGATATAAGCCAAAATTTGAAAGTATGTTAATATACATCCTATTCTATCAGAAGCATAAATTTGTCGATCCCGGAACCGTGGGATTTTTTCGATACAAAAGCGCATTCCATATTAGCTAAGATCTCAACCTTAGGTGAATATGCATCCGAATATCCGATCTCTGGTCATTAGTGTTTAGAAAAAGGAAGTCATTTGGCCACGATCATTCGCTGCTAAATACACTTGTTTTTTTTTTACACATTAAGGAATCTGGCCTCTCCCAGACTGCGCCACAGCACCCAGTCCTCCGTCTTCCGCATCCAGTCTACCCCAGCCACCTTCAGCCAGTCTGGGAGAGGCCTATGTCCAGCAGTGGACTGCGATAGGCTGAGTTGATTGAAGGAATCTGAAATAATGTGGACGAGACCATAAACCAGTTTCACTGCATCATTCTGCCAATGCTGACGCTCATAGGGATAATTGGTTTTTATTATCTGATAATCAAAATTCTTTTATTATACTTGCGATTTTTTTTTCTTCGCACCTTTATAAAACGTCCTCTTGGTTTGCAGTTACCTCTTCTTCTGCTTTTGTTACTATAAAAAAAAAGGAAAAAAAATGTTCTTAAAAATCCCAGTTCATTTGATAGACTTGTTTGCAATGTGTGCCTTGCTTTTGCAATTTTATTTCACAATATTAAAACCAAAACTAATCTCAACACTGCTTATTAAATCTTCATTAATCGGACCTAACACTTTAACTATACAAAGTGTAACAGGATAAACGCAAGTCCTGAAAGTAGTTTGTTCATAATTGACTATTGAATCGATTTCAGTAATTTTTGATAAATATATTTTTTCCAAAAATTAATATTTTGCCGTAATGCCAGCCGATTGAGCCAAAGAAAATTAAATCTTATTTCAAAGCAATAAGACTCAATTTTAAATGCATACAGTAATGTTAGGGTCATTACGACTTTTTTAATAACAGTTAGCTTTAAAAAAAATGTTTTGGTCATTGTATTATGCTTTTAACTCAATACTCTAAGTGTGTATGAGGTCTTGCGTTAATTATGTTACATATTGTATACAAAAATTATACTTAACTATAAACTCTTTCCAGCATACGCGACCCAATGGGAGGAGCTACTCAACGAGCAACTGGCGGTGCTAGCCCAGTCGCGCGACTTAGTCGCAGAGTTCCGCTCCAAGATGCAGCAGGAAGAGCACATCTCGCGCCGCATACAGCCTCCCCGACACCACTAGTGTACCTCTCCCGCACCGAACGTAGCGTCGATATAACATCACACGAGCATGGTTAGATAACGTACTTTACCTTTTAAATGGACGAAAAGTAACAAGGAACACGACTTTTGGTCCAAAAGTCATCTTTTAACAGTGTTGAGACTTGGTTCAGAACTTTTAAACATCTTTGTTGCTGAAATACTGTAAGTTCTGTTTCATATTTCAACGTAATTGAAAACTTAAAGCAAACTTCGTAATACTCGATACAAGTAAAAATAAGTTTGTCAAGTCCTCGATGCTTGTTTTCTAAATATTGCTTGCACGGTGCTGTAACAATTTCTGTAAGAAGTATGTCCATGACTGTAGCATGATTGTGACTGTATATGTTGCTAGATGTTCACGCCAAGGGTACTCCCAACTCAGAGAGCAGAGAGACGAAAATAAAAGGTACCTTTTCTTATTATATTAGGACTTGTTCACGAAAAGAGAGTTTGCTAACAGATGCTTATTTAAGTTTGTGATGGTAAGGTACCTTCCGTCAGCGTATAACCAGACTGACCACTAGTCGTTTCAATGTTCGCCTTAATTACGATAAAACATTAATTGTATAAAGATGCATGTTTTGTAAGGTGTATCAATGAGTAGAAATCTTGTACGCTCCGATTATATTATGTACAAAAATGGATCATTTTGAAAGTCAGTATAAAAATAGGATATTTGTGGGCGGAGCTTAGAGACGAATGTAATATGACAATTTTAAACTTTGATAAATAACTAAGAAAATAAGAATCTCGATGTTCGGTTGTTAGAAACCGAATTTGAATCCCTTCATCGTATCGACGCTGCGTAGTGTGCGCGCCAGTGCGCGACTGGTGCCATGTGTGCGACAACATGGCGCTCGGACACGTCACAACGACCGCTGACACAGAAATTACAGTGTATAAAGTAATCAGTATTGAGACAAAATCAATGTTTGGTGACCGTGTGTAGCTGGCCTACTGTATAATCGCTTCAATTTTGATTTGCCCGCGTTTCGGAAAACTGAGCGAGTTGTGACCACTTTGTTCGATATTATTGTAAAGCTTAGTATACCGAGGTATGTGCCGTCATGTTGAAAACGAGAGACTGTTTATTAGTAGTGTTTGTAGCACAAAGGAAGGCCGTGCGGCCGGCAACTGTCCCACATGACTCGTTGACGCGCTATTTTGACGTGTATTTTTAACGCAATAACGTCCAAAACGGCGTGTCGGTTTCAGTCGTGTTGCCGAGTGCGATGCGGTGTGAGACAAAACGTGCTATTACGAGTATCGATAGTAGAGGTGTACCTTTAGTTTCTGTAATAGTTTATACAGTACTAAAGTCTATGAAGGTCCGAGTTCATTTATTGGCACTGTACGTAATTTGTTTTGAGATTTTGCCCTAATACTTAGCTGAAACTGTCCACGCGATTGTCAGTAAGTGAATTCACTCCTTTACTCATGCTGAAGATATAAAACTACGTGTTAGACATCGGTAGATACGTTTATCGATCGATACCTAACATGTAATCGAATCGTGTAATTGTAAGGTGCGAGACATTACCCTATTAAAGTTAAGTCACTTATTCTGGATGCATTTAACTTTCGCTAAAGGCCTATCGTCGAACTGTAGATATTTTTATATACCGGGAGATTTGGAAGTACAAACGTGACAGTGAGGCGGTCCCAGTGATTGTGTAGTAGTTCCTCGTTGGCGTGACTAGATGGCAGCAGCGGGAATGTGCCCGCTAGGATCTGAGGCTAGCTTGAAAAATTAACGCTTCAACTCATCCGCTTGAAAGTGCCTATCCTTGATTTTAAACTAGAGTCGTGAATCTAACTTCAATTTATTGTGTTAGGGGTCGTTTTTTAGACCAAAGCCACATTTGTCCTGTAAAACTGTTATGTACGTGTCGAAGAGCGCAGCCCTAGTTCATTTTGTTCAATGCCCTAGTTGCGCCAATGTCTATATACATGAATGTATCTGTCAAAATTATACCCTGTGTTTACATCTATAACTTGGCACCTTCATTTACTCACTTGGCCATACTTGATCTAAGCCAAGTCCGGTCAAGTATTGCTATCATATTTCGAGCTGTTTAGGATGGTTTCAGTGTAACTTGGCCACTTGCCCAATTAGCCATGTTTGACGATTTTGACGGATAAATATTGTTACTGTGATTTGTTTTCATGACAAAATTGTTGATAAATATGTTTGGCATAACGAAGTACTCGGAATGTTGTGAAATAGTTGTTTTAAAATTAGATATTTTGAATGTAAACTGCGTTTTAAAATACTTTGCGCACTGAAGGGAGATTACTTTTGTCTTGATTTTCATTTGCACCTATAACAAATAAATAACTGTAGTTTTTCACTGTTGTAAAAAAATATCTTCTCGAATTGACTTTATTTTCCCTTAACTTCTCTATTAAAAGTTAAATACGGATCAAGATAAAAGTAATCTTTTTAAATAATAAACTAAAAAGAAAGAAAGTATTGATTGAACCATGTATAAATGTTGTGTATCATGTGATCGATTAACATATCTGTTGCATATAAAATCGCTTGTTATTCTCTCGTTGTAAACGTAACTATTGACCCGATTTCCTATGTTGATGACAATACAAAGGCTTCAAGTGTGCGTATTTACGATGGAAAATGTACTTTCATTCACAACTCTACGTATTTTTAGAAGTAAACTAAAATCAATTACCTATTCATGTGTCTTTTTATTCGAAGTTCCTCCCTCTTGCTTTGTGCCTCGTCTTTTGTCTTTTCTGTTAGTCTTCACGCTTTTTTTCGGTCCCGGCTGTCATTCGTAGACCCTTGACAGTCGTAACGAGTAGTCAGAAGCCCAAAAGTCTGACAACCGTGTTATCCAGTGGGTTATGGAGGTCAGATAGGCAGTCGCTACATGTCAGACCCCTGGTATTTAGCTTAGACTGGAAGCCGACCTCAACATAGCTGGTATAAGGTTTAGGCCGATGATGATCATACCTATTCTCTATAAATATAAAAATTTCCGTGATTGCACTTGAGTAAAAAAATGTATTTAACTTCCTCGGTAAATGGGCACACATGAAGGACAAATTATTTTTCATTGATTATGTAAATGTTTGAGTATAGTTTGGCTAGAAATGTAAAAGTTGGTTGTTTAAGTCGTCATAGTGGACATCTGCGGGGGCTATATCGAAAGCTGCAAAACATTCCATGTCTTGAGATTATAATTTTATACATACTATCAACTCTCAAGGAAATTCTTCACTTAGAACATAGTGGACTAAAAATATTTAAATTACGACCACTCTTGATTAGCATTTACTAAGTCTTGATAAATTCCTTACAGCTGTCCATTATCAATATAATAGTAAGGTGGCCAGAATTATGTTGTTGATTTTCTGACTTCAAACATTGGCATCACAAAAGTGCTATGTGAAAAAGTTATATCATGTCTTGACAAAAACGATTTTTTTTTTTAAATCAGTATTTATTCATGTTTTTTACAGATTAACTGATAATTCCTATAAACTTATGGTGCTTGAATTCCTTGGGACTTCAAAACTTGAGCATGGTATAACTCGATAGGTGATTTTCTAGTTCGTTAGTCAGTTGGCCGCATCTTTTCGCTATACTATTGTGAAAGAAGGACACGGAAACATCTCTTTCTGCTTATGTCAATGCTTATTGAAAATAACTTATCAGGATTAATACGCATAAGCACTAACCAGTGATGTGACTTGACTTTGAATTAAGTTGGCAGCAGCAACCCCTACATAATTATTTAAACGTCTGTTTGTCACATGTTCATGCGTTGCTGAGGAAAATTGGTTCTTGACGGCTTGCATTGTGATTTTAGATAACTTAGTGATGCCATGTTTAGTCTAATTTACCGCAGGAATACGGATTTGTGTTTTAATAATGACGACTGCCAAGGGTTGGTGAGATAAATTTCTATACACAGATATTTAATTTTACTCCTATCATAAATATTGTAATTTATTAAAAAAAAAAAAAAAACATCGTCACACTTAAAAATCGTAAAAAAAGAACTCATTTTTTGTGTATGGTTAATTAATAAAAATAGTAAAACTACTTAAAGACTATGTAACTATGTAAGTTTTTCAAGTCAGTACATTATAATATGTTTTCATTTCTTTTGTATGAGACTTATTTATTATGTTGTGATAGTATGTGCATATACTTAGTGTGTGTGTGTTCCTGTGACAATTCGAGCCGGAGACGAGACACGTCACGTCGTCACCTATCTTCCATTTCGTAATGAACTCATTGTTGGATAAACGTTACATGTAATAGACCATAGAATGGACTATAGAACGTTGTCCGCTCTATAAATATGCGTAAATTTTTCGTTTGTTACTTAATAACCACAATTTATAATTTCTGCAAAATAATAAATAGAAAATAACCCGAACGTGTTTTGTGGTTTAATATCTGCTCATCTGGTGCTAGGTCAAGACTTTGCTTTTAACCTTAACTCCTAGGGTCTGATGGATCGACAAATATTCGCTTTTATTTCAAGTAAATAACGTTAATTTTGATTTATTTTTTGTCGTAAATTATGGGAAATGTGGTATCAACTGCTAGACGGGATCACTCGAGTATTCGCACAAGGTAAACCTGAACAGTTATGTCATTCGGAGCTAGTTACACTTACATTAGAAAATTGTTTTAGTGGCTGTCTTCCTTGTTTAAAATTACAAGTGATATTTGGGCTCTGCCGTCTGTATTGTTTGCGTCAGTCCTTGTGTGAACACGCGAGCGATCGAGTGCCACGCTCCCGCGACCCGCCCCGAGGTAACTATGTATACTGTAGCTTACAACATTATTAGATAGCGCTTATTAATAAATAATTAAAACAAAACGAATCGGCCCTCTGTATCAGAGTGGCTGCTGCGCCGATGTTTGATCGTACTGAACAAAATCTCTCTTACTATAATTATTATACGTTTTTTATTTAATAATTGTATTATTATCGAGATTGTAACCGCGTTGGAATGAATTAGTTTTTGTATAGAAGCGTTTGAGTAAATGAACAAGTGTTGAATGCTGGTGCGGCGCATTCCCGCTCTAGTTGTCTAGTTAAATGCTTTATTATAAACTTTATTTTAACATCGCACATTATAATAAATTAATCAAAATTGTTTTGATGTTTTATTCTTGGTTATCTAACCACTAACCCGACCGAAATTACCCTTTTGATGACTAAGTTATTCTTTTGTTTGTTATATATTATTATATTCGTTTATTCCAGGTCGTCCCCGCCCCGTCGTCGTCGCCAGTGGGCACGAGTGGGAAAAAAGTTACGTTCCTCCCCAGTGGTGACGATTGGAGCTTTTTATTTCTCACTCGTCCCGCTATAGACCGAGAGTCAAAATGCAATAATGGGGATTTTAAAATGTTTTAATTATGACTTTAGGAGCAAGGTTGAACAATGTATTTGATTAAAAATAATTTAAAAAGACTGAGGCAATTAGTACAGTATTTGTGAATCACAGGTAATCAACGAACTTACAATAACTCTCAAAATTATGCCTCACAGATGATATAATGATAAAATTATGTACCTATCACAAATATCAACTTATTTACACAAATTCGTACAGTTTTAAGGTGCGTATCACAGTTAAGCAAAAAATTAAAATGTTGATTCTTGCTCAGAAAGTCGTAATTAAAACATTTTAACAATCCGTGAAATCTCTGAAATCCTCATTATTGCATTTTGGCTCTCGGTCTATAGCGGAACGAGTGGGAAATAAAACGTTCCAATCGTCACCACTGGGGAGGAACGAAACTTTTTTTTTGCCACTCGTGCCTAGTGGGGACGACGGGTTGGGGACGACCGGGAATAAACGGTTATATTCACTTATACATTACACACACAATACAATATCACTTTTTATGGCGCTGGGATTACATAGAGCATTCGCTCTGATTACAGGGCGAATGCTCTCTGTGATACCAGCGCTTTCTGTCTTTTGTCGCATTCCTAGTGCCGTATTCCATTCTAGCCGCATTACTTCTACCTATTTATTTATGTGTTAACCTATCCTGCTGGTTTCAATGATCTCTCCTACACTACCTAGCAGTTGACGGGCTGTCTCAGTGCCTGCGAAACCTTAGCCTTTACAGTGGAATCTTGGATTGCATTTACATTACGGGCAAATGCTTAGGGCGGCGTGGCACAGCATGGCATGGCAAAGGATTTTATTACTAATCAAGTTATTTTGAATCTTATTTCAATGAGTTTAGAGCTCATGTTACTTTATTTCGATACCACGATGCCGCGACGTGCCGCGGGATGCTGGGGCATGACGTGTCATGCCATTTCATTCCACGGGTTGCCGCGGCGTGCCATTGCATCCCGCGAGACGTATGAGTCACTTAGTATCGAGGAATTATGATTGCTAAGCTAGTTGAAATAAGGTTGAGTTTCAGCAGGATGCCACGGAACGCCGCGGGATGCCGAAGCACTACCTGCCATGCCACGAGACACCGCAGGATGCCGAAGCACAACCTGCCGTGCCATGCCGTGCCGTGCCGGCAGTGAGCGCCGGCCTTTACGGTGCACTGGCGCAGTGAGGGAGCGCCTTTATGAAATTTGCCACGCTCCTAAAATTATATAACAAACAGGCGGATCTCATATAACCACGCGTCACGGTCTGGTGCGCGGGGCTGCGTTTTTTAACGTTGACCGTAAGTGCTTCAGTTTGTATAGAAAATACGCATAGACAACACACTGACAACATCTGTACCTCTACCATGAGTTGTTATCGAAAACTTACTCGCTAGCGTCAAGCTCGCTAGCGTATTAACGTGGATCGAATAGATTTCGATAATGCTTGCACCATGAGTTTTACGGAGTTTTACGCAGGCGCTAAGGTAAACTCGATAGATCGTGTCGTATGTAACGTCACTTCCTTAAGTTTTATTTCTTTCTTTCTCAGTAATAAGGAGAGAGAACGGAATATATTATGCTCAAAATATAGTGCTCTAATCCGACTAAATAGAATGGTTGGCGGTTAGTGAACTTCTTTTATTCCTTATATGTCACTGTTGTGTCGTTTTCAATTTGTAATTTTGTATTTGTTGACATTGTGTTCACGGCGTTTTTTAATAAAATTCAGTTAAATAAGTTTACAAAATGACAATAATACAATGAGGACCAGTATGGCACAATTTTTAGAAACTGCCTGTCGCTTCTGCGCTAAGAATCGCCGGTTCATTTGTCGCATGGAGCAAAAAGTTGTGTGATCCAATCTTCCAAAGCAAGATACCTAATTGTTCCGGGTCTGGATGTTTGTGCATGTGATATTCGTGTTTGTAAAGGCACCCACGACACAGGGGAAATCCTAGTGTCCAATGTTTAAAGAAAAAAATGTGTAGTTAATATGTGTTTTTATGTCAATTTTTGTGTTCCTTATTTTGTTAAATATGCTGTATGTTTCCCATATAATAATAAAATAAATGAAAAGGTTGTATAAGTAAAATGTCTTTTATTTAAATTTAAGTTAATATTCATCACAGAAAGCCTCCTAGGTAGCTGCGAAATGTCCCGCCCATTGGTAAGCTAGAATTTCATTTTCTTGTAATTTTGGCTTGAAATTCACGTTCTTTACGTCGTTGGTCTTCAAATTCAGCGGCCGCCAACATATTCCATGCTAAATAAGCTCTTCCAGACATTATTTTGACTCAAAATACTCAAAAACGTATATCGATACCTTAATTCGCAAACCAGCCAACTCCACATTTCGTCAAAAATATTTTTTTTGTTTAGTTAAATAGGCAATTATTGCCTAAAAACAAAAAAAACAAAAAAAATATTTTTGACGAAATGTGGAGTTGGCTGGTTTGCGAATTAAGGTATCGATATAATTTCAATGTAAACATATGTTTCACGCGTCAAAATGCTAGTGAGTGACGTAACTACTATCGTAAGCGTATTTTTCGATAGCGTCTGTCAAATTATTAACTCATGGTGCCGTTTTGTATGGCGACAGCTGAAAAACGTTAGTGACTATCGAATAGATTACGTTAGGTTTCTTACCTATCGAAATCTATAGTACTCATGGTACGAATTTTAATTCTTTCGGTGACCGCTAGGGGCGCTGTACAATATTTCATACATTTTATTTACGTAGACGCTAGCGAGTTTTGGCTGTGCAAACTCATGGTAGAGCTACTGCAGTAATGCGCAGATTTATTTGTTCGCAAATGATGTATGTGTCCTGGATTAAACAATGTCGACAGGTTCATTTTACGGGTATATCGATATCTGTGGTCCCGCACGGTGACGCAGATAAAACAGCATGATGGTGCCGATTGCGTCACAGCAGCCGCGCGCGTGGATGCGTCCCTCGCGCACCGGAGCGTGGCGCATCCGCGCGAGATCCGCGTAACATCAAACATCAGTGAAGAATATTTTTGCTAAAGAAATCTGTGGGAACAAACAAACGGTTCAACAGTGATAGCTATTGAAAAGGTACTTAAATAAAACAAGATAGTAGTCAAAGTACTTGGCATTTATATTTAAGAACAAGTTTTAGTTTGTACTGGTATCATGGAAATGCAAATAAATAGTCGTACATACATACTGGAAGACAACACAAACTACCAACTAGTCGTAATTACAGCCAGGGAAATTAATTGTTAAACGAATTGACACCCTACGTCAAATTGCCGTGCTAAAGCTATTTCATAAAACTGTCAAAGGATGGCAGTTGTCATTTGAATACATAGCTATTTACGGATCTTTTGGCGCGTGGCCATAATCGAAACTAATGCCGCCATTTTGTTTTTTTCACATTTCACCGCAGGGGGCGCTGTTGGCGCTGGACGTTATTAGAGTGCCAAAATCCTTGCATTGTACGAACAATTTAGGTTGGTTGTCAATTTGCTTAGCAATTATTTTTGCTGACTTTACATAATTAAATCATTACCTAAACAAGAAACATAACACTTTAGAGATGAAGGTATTCGCCAGCGGATGCACCTTAGATTCAATTTATTGTAGGAGGTTTTACATTAAAAATAATTTTATTACCAGACCACCAGTAAAGGCATGCCAAGTATTTCCATAGGAGAACCCCGGTTCAGGATAATACATTTGTGTGGAATAACAATTCATTAGAAAATAAAATATGAAAATACAATTTCGTAACATAATTTCGACGTCATTTTTAGTAAGTAAATGTTCAATTTATAATTATGGCAAAGAACAATAATAATTATATATAATTTAATTTTCAGAATTACCGAAAATAGCACGCTCGTGTTTCAACTTAGTTGAAATAATTTCTAATTAAGTAGGTATGTACTAATATTCTACACCTACAATACAAAACAAACTATCAATCTTAGACTACCTACCTCCTCACTCGAAATTTTGTGCAATCCTAATTAGAAATAATAAATAAATTATCAAATATCACAGTAAAATCCTTGTGATGTTCTAATGTGAAGAACATTTTAATTTTGTTAAGAACACTAATAGGTATTTTAATTTCAATCATTTTGTAAACCAATTTCCTGTAAATGTCTTTTCGTGTTATATTTTTGTTTGCGTGAGTTGAGATTATTTACGTGATTACGTAAATTTCATATGCGAGCGAAAGAAACTAATCGATTTATTTACAGTTTTGAACGAATCACGAAGAAAACAGCAATTGATTTAATGGACAATTTATACAGGGTCAAATTAAATTAGCTAGAGAAACTACAGACTTGATGGGTTATGATATCTCACGACAAAAAAAAAAGATTCGATGATTTTTTTGGGGTCAAAGCCCGCTGGTAGTGTTGTTACTTGAAGTGTGAGTTGTTAAAATCTGTTTTATCGTGTTGAGATATATGATATTTAATAATTATATAAATACCCATAACGTAAGTTCTTCTTCTTCTTAGCGTGTCGATAGCAATCTAAATGAATATAATAATAAAAAATCTTTTTATTCTTTTTAAACTAATATTTTAAGTGAATACATAGAATCGGCTGCGGCGGTTGATGACTTCACAAAAAATATCGTCAAATTAATTATTTTTTTGTTTTATCGTGTTAAGGTATCGATACCCACCCAGGATACCCAGGTATCGATATCGGTATCGTCCACGCAGTTTCGCTAGTTAATTATTTTGACCCTGAGGGTCTCGACAGACGGACTGCATTTCAGCTGCAACATCGCAGTTTGGGTGCAGTTGACTTAACTGCTTCAAAACCTAGTTACGTCAACTGCATCCAAACTGCGATGTTGCAGCTGGCATGCCGTTCAAATACAGTCCGTCTGTTTAGACCTTCAGTGTTTCTGATGATAAAAGTTAGTATTGTATGTCAGTCGGTGTTTTGTTGTTCGTCAATTGTCTGGAAGCGCAGGTGTGTTTCTTGTCCTTGCCAATGTAATCTCAACTCTATGATCATCATTTCAAGTACTGCTATCATAAATGCGACAAACTGATAATATCTACACTAACCTATCCACAAGAACTCAATAGCATTTAGATATAAAGTTGATCTCTTTGGTTTTAGTTAATTTTGCTATACACATTACTAGTCATGGCTCTCATACTATTGAGCAGAAAAAATTCAAAATAAAGGTACATAATTACAGTATCTTAGGGCTCCTATCTACAATACCTCATTATACAACATTATTGTTAGTATATGCGACACCTGAATATAAAGCTAATCAGCTTAAGTAACTGAATCAATTCCAATTATTTTTACCCCATGTTACATTTTGTCCCAAATATATTTAAAAAAACTGGCCAAGTGCGAGTCGGACTCGCACACGAAGGGTTCCGTACCACAAGGCAAAAACGCCGAAAAAAACATGTTTGTTGTATGGGAGCCCCCCTTAAATATTTATTTTATTTTAATTTTATTATTTATTATTAAAGTTAAAATACAACTGAATATTTTGTGAATATTTCAAGTGCCTACCTGTTGCCATTTTTGATATCGAGCAAAAAAGGGCAAAAAAATCGCGTTTGTTGTATGGGAGCCCCCCTTAAATATTTAATTTATTTTGTTTTTAGTATTTGTTGTTATAGCGGCAACAGAAATACATAATTTGTGAAAATTTCAACTGTCTAGCTATCGCGGTTGTTGAGATACAGCCTGGTGACAGACAGACAGACAGACGGACAGACGGACAGACGGACAGACGGACAGACGGACAGACGGCCAGACGGACAGACGGACAGACGGACAGACAGCGAAGTCTTAGTAATAGGGTTCCGTTTTTATACGGAACCCTAAAAAGGTTAAAAGTTGGACACCGAGCGACATTAAGTAGGTTATCCAATCTCCGCGCCGAAAACGGTTAGGTACCTAGGTACTATTACCAATGAGCGCAAGACAGCGCGGCGCGAGTGGCGCGAGTGAGCGTGTTTTTGTATCGACAAACAGGTAATCTAACAAGCTTATAACTTTCTCATTTTTCATGATACAGTTTTGAAATTTTGTACATAGATTCTTTACACAAAAATACTAGACACGTGTTTCGGGTTTCGCATAAACTAAAAATAATGTTGTATATTAATCTTCAAGCAAATCGCGCGAGGAAATCATGATTGCTACGGTCGACTCCGAAACCAGTCGGCTACTCCGTGAAAATAAACTGGTGTATAAAGCCACAAATATCACTAATAATACACACGAATGTTGCTAAAGATTGCCTCATAAGTCTTTGTATTTAGGAGTCATCTCTTTTAAAAACCCAACAATATAGCATGGAAGGGTATGGTATTTAAGGTGTGGGGTACAGAATATCAAATTGAACAACTTTCCTCATGGGACCAACATTATAACCGCGAAAAAATAATCAGCTGCCCCATACATTTGGGTCGAGTAGGTTTTGAAGTTTTGTATTGGACAGTTGATATTTTTTCGCGGTCACGATGTTGGTCCTATGGGGAAAGTCGTTCAGTTTGATGGTCTGTCATCATCATCATCATCATTACTTCAGCCGAAAGACGTCCACTGTTGGACATAGACCTCCCCCAAGCACCTCCACTTTGACCGGCACCCTATTGCGTAACACTCATCATCATCTGCCTAGCCTCTTCCCAACTATGTTAAGGTCGGCTTCCAGTCTAACCGGATGCAGCTGAATACCAGTATTTTACATGGAGCGACTGCCTATCTGACCTCCACAACCCAGTTATTGGGTAATACGATACCCCTTAGTAAGACTGTCGACTGGTTATTGGTTACTGGACCCGTAACGACTGTCAAAGATCCACGAATGACAGCCGGGACCAACGGCTTAACGTGCTTTTCGAGGCACGGAGGGGTCTCGGTATGTAAAGATGGTCACCCATCCACAGACCAACCGCGGCAAGCGTAGCTTAACCTGATCGATCGACCTGTGCGGCTGTTATTATTTAGCCACGGGCCTATTGCGTAACACTATCAATCACAATCTGAAACATTTTGAAGATAATCCATTGCTTCATTATGTTCGAAAAATATGTCTGCCGAACAACGTAAAAAACGCAATGAATCTTGTTGAACTGTCAAAATGACAGCCATTCCTACTGATAAAAGGGGCCCTAAAAAGGCCACTTTGGAGAATCTTAAAAAAATAACATTATGAATCGTAATATGGCGAAGACAATCAGTATAATCAAATAGATTGGGATTGGATTTGGATCGGATTGATTGGTATTTTAAACAGACAAAAAAAAAAACTGAAAAATGCTTCACCAATGCGATTTGACACGATTAACTTAACGGTTAACTGTCCATTATGTTATCCATTTATGATTCTGCCAAAGTGGCCTTTTTAGGCCCCAAGTTCTGTGCTTCCTCATCCAGCAGATTCCCACACCCTTAAATATAATGGATGGAATGGAATGGATGTCTGTACCTCACCCCTCACCCTTAAATACGATACATGGTTTCTGATACATGATGTATAAGAATTTACATAATTTCACACTGCAAACTGCAATGTTACCGTGAGTGTATAGGGCCACTAGTTACCGCCTGCCAGCAGGCGTGTAGAAACAATTGGAAGAAAACATTCCTATTCACATTATTTACAATTTGAAATGCATCACGAGATTATATTTACACAAAATATCGATTATAATACACAATGGAAACAAGGAGACATTAAATAAATAATAAAAATCGACTAAAGCCGGCGGTAAGACTTAGCTTCGAACATGTAAACACTGGTTTGAAAACTGTAAGATCCTATCTCGCAGTCTTGGCAAAGTACAAACTATATGTTCATACTTTGTATATAGTAATATTATGGTCTTGGTCAAACAATAAGCGTGCCTATGTGGCGCGATTATTGATCACATCGCCACTTTTCAGGTATTTACGTATTTGAAGCTGTCTGTGCCAGGGTACCGAACATCTAGATCTAGGAATCTGATATCAATTTAGTTTTACATACCGGAACAAAGGACAGGCTTTGGCAAGGCAGCTACAGCCATTATTTCAAGTCATGACGTCAAGTCATTAATGATTATCTCAATTATGATATTGGCTAGCTGCTAGGTATTTATCAAACTTCAATTGATCAGACTTCTAAACTAGACATAATTATAATACCTACATAATAAAGGCTATATTCATGTTCCAATTTCTCACCTAATCTGTAGGGCCAATTCCATTTACCCTAGGTATAACACAACGAAAGGCCGCTATGATAGGGTACAAAATTGTCCTTAGATGTGTCACTGTTACCGTCTTCAACCGTAAGGTGGGGTCTTCATCACAACATGTCGTCTTCAAACCCTTCCCCAGTAAGTATGTGCGGGTCTCCGATGGCGGGCACCATGTGGGAGTACTCGCTCGTCGCCCAGAGGTACAGGTTTAATGTTCGCTCCGTACATTGAGCTATGAATCTGAAATGGAGAGGTAGAAAATATAACGTAGGTAATGTTTGTTAGAGTTAACTGTATTAGGTGATAATGATGTAATACCCATTTTGCCACAATGGCAAATGCATGGTTATCCCGCCTGGTAGAACTGTGTTTAGCTTCATTCGTGGCTGAATTTTATCATCAACATCTATCTGCGCACCTAGGCGTGGATTCGACTCTTGCGTAGCTCAAATATATGAATGGCCTAGGTACAGTTACTGATCAGGGTCGAGTGTGTATTTAAGTCTGTAAATCATGCATAATACTAGAAGTTCTATATATTTCTAGTGTCGTCAGTCAAAGAAAGTATTCATCCTGATGAATAGGTTGACGTATTAAAACTAGATCGAATCATGTACCTATGACTAGCCAGCAGCTGTAACAACAATATTATAATGGTGCCGCTAACAATAAGTGGATTGTTATCGCGATAAGACATAGATAGATATAGATGTTATAGATGATAGATAGATAGATAGATGATGTCATAGATAGTTATAGATGTTTAGATAAAATTATAAAAGAGTCAGCTGACTTGAACCAGCGTGTTAATCTTTCTACGTATTTACTTGAGCACTTATAAGATGATAGAAGATAGATTGGCTTAGTAAATACGATGCAATTTGTTACACGTGTCTGTCATATATTCTGGATTGCTGATCATTGAATGCAGCTTATTGCTATTGCTCATTGTATAAGTTTATGACCTGTTTATTACTTATTTATTCTGTTTGATCCTTATCCTTTCAAATACTGTGTTCAGACTAAGCGCGCGTCCTATGGAA
Source organism: Mesoligia furuncula (assembly GCA_916614155.1). Classification (NCBI taxonomy): domain Eukaryota; kingdom Metazoa; phylum Arthropoda; class Insecta; order Lepidoptera; family Noctuidae; genus Mesoligia; species Mesoligia furuncula. The sequence continues at coordinate 29,458,107 of OU744794.1, forward strand.
AATCTCTTCTATTTTTTTGTCCATACAAAAACGATTGTAACTCGTAACAATAAAGGTTTTTTTTCTACAAGAATAATAAATCCGATCATTGAATACACCTACAAAACGAATCGAAACACGAAAAGGAAGAGGAGACAGCAGCCCTCATCCTGACTCGAGCATCGAAAGCAACAGTAAGGAGTTTTTTACCAACTACAAAATAATGCTTGAACATTACTCTAAAAACATTGATACCTACGAAAGATGAAATATTAGGGTAGCGTAAACTTGACAAAAATACATGAACACGGAATTTTCGGTGTCATAGGTAATTCAAAGGTATTGCAGACGTAACACGCATCTTTCCGTGGCGTAATTTCAGCAGACGAGTTGCTAAGTTGCTACCTAGTTTGGCAGACATGTACCGTGTACCTTTAGTACCTAAGCCCCATGTAATAGGGGGCGCCTCGGCTGGCTAGCGTTCGGGAAGGTACGCAATATCTTCTCGTCCCACATACCGCAGTGTCTCAAGACGAAAGTCTTTGACCAGTGCGTGTTGCCAGTGATGACTTATGGCACTGAAACGTGGTCACATTGGGCCTTATAAGAAGGCTAAAAGTCACCCAAAAGGCAATGGAGAGGGCTATGCTTGGAGTTTCCCTGCGTGATCGAATCAGGAATGAGGAGATCCGCAGAAGAACCAAGGCAACCGACATAGCCCGAAGAATTGCCAAACTAAGTGGCAGTGCAACTTAGGGGCAGAGCAGAACAGATGGCCGATGGGGCCGAAAGGTTCTGGAGTGGCGACCACGTACTGGAATACATAGCGTTGGAAGGCCTTCCACAAGGTGGTCCGACCACTTTGTGAAGGCCACAGGAACCTGTTGGATGCGCGAAGCACAGAACCGGTCGAAGTGGAGGTGCTTGGGGGAGGCCTATGTCTGAAATTATGATGATGAATAGGGGGCGAGCCTATTGGCATCTATCGGACACAAATCCAGACTTGGGAATTTCTAGTACATAATCAGCTTATAATGTTCCCACTGCTGGGACGCAGGCTTCCTCTCTGTTAGAGGGAGTTGGCCGTAATCTACCACGCCGGTCCAGTGCGGGTTGGTACATGTCACATGACTTCTAATTTTTGGTTCTAGGACATGCCGGTTTCATCACAATGTTTCCTGAACCGTGTATAATTTCTCGGTAGCGTACTGGGAAATTCCTGTTTGAAAAACCCAATAATATTTACTACTTTGACCATCCTCTAGGTAAAACACGGGATATATGAATTGTTATTATTATTTTAAACAAAATCTTGACTTGAAATCTCACCTAACAAAAGGTCTGACATCACCCTCATTGGCAGTCTGTAAGTGTTGATAGTACAGATGCCGATGCTGCTTAGCTATGATCACTGGTGGGTACCCAGCCTGCATCAGTAGCAGGTTCATCAGCAACCGGGAGGTGCGCCCGTTGCCATCTATGAATGGGTGGATGTGGACCAGCTTGTAGTGAGCCAGGGCTGCGTATCTGAAATTGTGGGAATTAGTTTGTTAGAGGTTTAATGTTACGATTATAGCTGTGACAAAATCTATAGTGAATTCAAGTATAGCTTTATGAATATAATTGTATAACAGTAATGTTCTATAACTTATAGCATAATGACACTAATATTATAAAGGCAAATAACAGACATACAAACACATGTCTGTTACTTCTTCATGCAAAAACGGCTGAACGGATTTGGATGAAATTTGGCAGACAGATAGTTTATAACAAGACTAACACACAGGATACTTTTTATCCCGATATTCTCATGAGATCAACAGTTATGCAGATGAAATCGGGGTTGAAAACGCGAAACGCGGGGTGTAGTACATACATAAGCTCACGCCTTCTTTCCATGTGGGGGTAAGCAGAAACTATAGAATACCACCTGCTACAATCCTTACATAAGCCTTATGCTTCGTTTACATTCATATATCTGGTCATACACGACCCTAAACATGATTATAATACTGACAACAGCAAACAACAACAGTAACGAACTAGAAAATATGTAAATCATAATATTTATGTTTTCTTGAAAATGAAATAATAAGCATGTTCAGTGACTCACAAAATCAAAAGTCATTTATTCGAACTAGGCTGAGAATCAGCACTTTTCGAACGTCAAAATTACAAAAGACAGTCCCCCAAAATGCCGCCCTTCACCACCTTCTAGTCCACTTCCCACACACTTATACTTTCTGTTTGTTTACTGATTAATAGGCTATGTTTAAATTAAATAAAAAATTGCTCACCTAACAGGATGTAAGTCCAAAGCATCTTCGGAATTCAACCATTCCAAAAACTGAATCATCAGCCTCTGTATCTCTGACGGTCCCGGTGGAATGTGTCCACCAACATAAACTTGTGTCCTACGAAACTGACCCCCCTCAACGGGATCAACGTGACCTAACACTCGTTTATGAATTTCTAGTATATCACCCATGGTGATGGCTCGTAAACGGTACAATAATGTGGAGTTTATATACTTCATAGCTGCATCTAGACCTAAGATTTCATTATGCTCGTCAATACTTTTTCCTGATACTGCTATTCTAGTTTCTAAGACACTTCTTGTCTGTTGTAAAGTCATGGTGTTTCCTTCAATAGCCACAGTGTGGTAAATGTGTTGGAAGTATGCTTCCTTCTTTGCTCTTCGTAGAGCTGAGTTAGTTTCTGGTATTGAGGACAGTGCGTCCCTCTTATCATCTATCTTTCTCAACATTTCTCTGTCCAAGTTCTCAACTATGCTGGCTGTGCGTTGTCTGTTCCCTAAGGCACCAGAGTGCTGTGGATAATTAGTTAAAGCCAAGGTATACAGCTGGTCAGCTTTGACAACATCCTTTTTAGTGTCTTCCAAAAATTCTCCATAGTGGTTGAGGATGTCAGCGTGTTTCGGTGATAAGGCGAATGCATGTTGAAACAATTTGAGTGCTTTCTCATCCTTGCCTACCTTCTTCATTTCCAAAGCAGCGTTCAGGGAAACGACTGCCTCTGCATCGTGAGTCTTATCGAGCGGTCTCAGCGGGGGTGGATCCGGATTGTGCTCAGAAATAGGCTCTAAATAGTTACCGTACAAACCATCTGGAATGGGTGCAAATGGCTTCGCGAATTTCCCTTCATAATTCACGAATTTGTGCAACGATATCACAACAGCGAACGTACACACCACGCTTGATAATATTAGCACAGCTTTACATCTATCTGCGATCATTTTTGAGTTAATTTTCCATTTACAGCCGCACTTCATGTTTTCAGTTTCGTTTTGCCTACCTATAAACAACATGATTGCGTCGTTCACTAGAGCATATGTTCACCGATAAAATCTCTGTAATGACTGTAAAAGCTTTAGATTTCATCGTGTATTGCAATAATATTTCTAAACTCTAATAAAATAAAACCACGTAAGGTCACTATTGACATTCTATTTGGCATTTTGGCAGAAGGTGATGTGTCAAAGTCAAACTGTCAAAATAATTGGTGTTGCAAGGGTAGAAGGCCAGTAACTACAAAATTTCTTCTTTCTAACTTGAAGTAGTTATCTCTAGTTCCTAATTTGTGTTAAGACAAAATTGCTTGATTATAGCCGTAATTTATTAATATTGGTATTAAAATTCCTACTTCATAGAATTGTATTTTAGAAATTCGTAGCGCTTCCTTTTCCCTCCATAATAGTAGAATTTCATACAATTGTGTACAGGGCAACACAAAAATATAAGTTTGATAATTTATTTTACCTTAGACAAAGAAAAGTATAGACGGCGGGTAGCTCCATTTCATTTCCATAAGAAAGGGATAATGTATTGAGTTATTATAAGTAACAGAAAAGGATAAAGCTATACTATTTCCGTCTCTCACTGCGTGCCAGTTTTTTCAAGGCAGCTACTTATGTAGCCAATGTTAGTTAAGTTAGTTTTTTGTCTCATGTGTGGCCACGCTACCCGATGCTCTATAGCTTTCTTACTCTAAGATAATTACAGTGACATTTTTGAGCAATGCGTTTCGTTCTATGTGGTATGTGAGTACTATATACAAATCCATACTAATATTGTAAATGCGAAAGTGTGTATGTTTGTCTGTTACCTCTTCACGCTTAAACCGCTGAACAGATTTAGATCAAATTTGGTAAAGAGATTGGTTGAGTCCCGGGAAAGGACATTGGATAATTTTTATCCCGATGGGTATTCCCACGACACCGGGATCGACACTTATGCGGGTGAAACCGCGGGGCGCAGCTAGTGTGAAATATTTTGGTCAACGGAATAATTTTATTTTTATATATTTTAGTCAGTCATTTTAGTCCGTCAGTCGCAATAATTTTATTTTGCTATGTTTAGTTTATAAATCATCATCATCCTTCCTTTTACTTGGTAGCATGGGACAAGGCTCGGCGCACCGCTCCCCTGTCCACAGAGCATGTAACACTTTACCCCTGTCAACCGTCACGCACCCTTTAGGGTATATATGTTCTGTGGTCACGCACTCCGTTACACAGAGTACAATAATACATATATTGCTCTCTTCTCTTTAATATTATGTTCTTATCATTACTCACATAATCCGTCTGTCTTTTTATTGGCCTTCCTCTGCCTCTCCATCCATCAACATTTATATTCATTCATCACTCTTTTAGTCGCATGCGTTTTCTCCCTCTACATCACATACCGATACCAAGCTCAGCTCAACAATTCCATTTCAACTTTTCCAACACTGGAATATACTACCTTGTTCATAATTTTGTAGAAAGATGCAGTAAGTATTGTATTGCAGTCCTATCGCTTATTTCTCAACACAAACCATGGTCCGTGTGTGTCACCTGTACCCAATTGCCACCGGCAGGTATGTAGGTACCTACTTAGCAGGGTATTATAATTTCACGATTGAGTACTTATGCCCTAAGCCTTATATCTCAGCCCTTACGTTGAGTGCAGAATGCACTGAGTTTGTGGACGCCCCTGAGCCAGAATGTGAATCAATGTTATATCTCGAATAAGAACTTGGCTTCAGAATGCGGATAGTCAAAGAATGCCTAGGATTTTGTTGAAGTCTGATTTCGTATTCAGTGGGCCTATATGTAATGTGTATGTTCCTGTCTCTCCGAGGGTGTAGGTAAGCAGTGGCAGCTGGTATTTAGCATCATTATTTCCCGGTCCCTAATTACTACCTAATTTTACGTGACTATGGCCTCTTGCCCGTCATGACATACGGTGCCGAAACGTGGACACTGATAGTCGGGCTACTCCACAAATGTAAGGTCGCTCAGCGCTCAGCTCTACGGAGCGAGCTACGCTCGGAGTTTCTTTGAAGGATATAATCTGGCATGAAAATAATCCGGAAAAGAACCGGAGCTGCCGACATAGCTTACAGAAGTTGCAAGGCTGGCCTTGTTAGTCGAAGCATCGATGGTGGATCAGACGAGTCCTGGAGTGGAGATCGCGTATCGGATCGGCAAGCGTAGTGTGGGACGCCCCCCAGCTAGATGGACCGACTACCTAAAGGTGGCTGGGATAGACCAGATGCGGAAGGCAGAGGACAAGGTCTGGTGGCGCAGCCTGGGAGAGGCCTATGTCCAGCAGTGGACTGCGAAAGGCTGAGTTGATTGATTGATGGCTACCTGGATTAGCTATCCAGTTATCATCACAGATCAATAATCTTATACGATTGCTAGTAATAGGATATGGCTAAGGTTGTTTTAAAGTAGGTTAGGTTGTGGTATGTACTATGTATTGGTAGGGAGGCACTAGGCAGGCACCAATATACCTACAACCTATAAGTACCTACCTCAGGTAAAGAAGCCAAAATAAATAACAAGGCAAGTTTTCATAATAGTCAAATTTTAATACTTTTTTCGTTCTTACGTCTCAAATAAATAATCATCCCACGTAGACACTCAGATCATTTACGAATAATAAGTAAACATTAATCACTAACTCGTATTCACATTAATTGATTAAATAAATTTATTTCTAACTAAACTTAGTAATTATAAAATTATGTTACTTAAAATTAGCTAAACAAACCCTCTGCCAATAAGGCGTAAGCTGCTTGACGGTTAAAAGATACGTTCAATCGCACTCAACTTGGTTAAATGCAATACTTATAAGCTCTGGCTTCAGGAACGCGCGCGATCCAGTAAAAGGGCGATTTTACGATCGCTGCCTCTGTTGTTGACTAGACAATCGAGTCGTCACAACGATAAAACTTAGCGAGCATCGTCGCTAATGGCAAGTTCTGAAGACACATCAAACATTCTTCGAACGTACGTAGCGCTCTGCTACAATCGAATTTGATTCAACACCAAAAACGTCGTAAAAGTTGCGTGCTCGTAACTTCCTGCGTTCAAGGAGCATTTTTACGATTTCTTGCGACAAAATGCTTGGCGAGAGTCTATACTACTTATTACTACACTTAGCGCTATACTATGGCAGTATTGCAGGAAATTAGAGAGCATACAACATGAGTTTCATAATATCAAGCAGCTTAGTGATGGGTTCGCTGCCTCAGATGGCTAACTGATGGAACAACACTGATAATGTTTGGCAAGATTAAATTGATTAGGCACTGAAATCTATACTGTTAGTTGCTGGCAAGTTAGTGTTAATTTTTCTATAAATTCGATGTTATAATTTCAACTAAGAACTTTAAAAAAGTGTTAATGTTTAATACTATAATCGTTTAATCGCGTCTTCTACCGTCACTTAATCTAATTATACAATTTGGAACGATTCTCTCACGTTTCTCTAGGAAACAATTCGTGCGACCAGCGCCTCACACACCTAAATCCTTGTCGAGTCACTCTTTACGAATTAATACTATGTTTTTTATTAAGAAGCGTACAATCGTATATAGTGAAAACAGACTTCACAGCCTGAACGGAACCAGGACAGTAATGCATTATGAAATGGATCCTTAATTTTTATCGGTGGTATCATGCTATGTAAACCTTGTTTTGGATTTAAACTAATCTAAATACTAACATTCGTGACAGCTATTGTCTTCGTGCTTTGATATAAAAAGTGATTCTTTGAGTTCTCAAACAAACTACAACAACATTTTCATATCAATTGATTAGTATTGAGAAATACAGGTCTCCTTTTATTAGAAAAATCTATAAAATTCCAACTGCATAAAACAGGCGTTAACATTTCAATATTTTTTAATACAAAAAAAAACCTCTGAAATTCAAGACATTTTCTTAGCGGAACTTTAAAATTTACACAGCATGCCAACGGAACTTTTTAGTGTTAAATTTTTTCTCCAATAGTTCCTTAATGAGACGATTAACGGCACATAGAATCGACTATGATCATAGTCGAGTATAATGAGCAGCCGAGGGCTATCATAGTGCCCATGGCTATACTGGAGTGGTATGTCCTGAAGGTCTTGAGGACACGAAGATAGCGGGGACAGTGTGCGAGTTCACCTAGGATTAGGTGACCGACCTGTAACAAGAGAAACACATGATTTAGTAAAGAATTCTTGCAAAAAGAACCAAATTGACGTTTAAATGGTCGGTGTCGAATGTTTTACAATGCATCGCGGTATTTTTTCAGATTCAGAGTGCAGTAGATCAGGATTTCTAATTAACTGCGAGTAAGAGAGAAGATTCAGGTGGATGCCCATTTCTAAATCCCATTTGGATCATCGATTGAGGGTCGAATGTACCTACGCAAAATACGCGCATTGACGTGGAGTTGCGGAAACCAGCCCGTATTACCAATATTACCAAAAAAAAATGAGGGTCGAATGGGGATTTTTACCAGGAAGCATTGTGCCGTTCAGCTATCGATGAGAAACGCAACAAACACTTTATGTTCACGTGTGAATATGTAGGTAATAATTAATAAGATTAGAACGACTGTTGTTGGAGAGCTAGAAGGGGTTCTTGACCTTGCATTCAAGTGCCATGCAGTGATGGTCAAAGCCATGCGTAGAAACAATGATATTTCCAAACACTCTGCCATTACTAATAGTATCATCCAACGATTTAGAAGAAAAGTCTGTTGCAAGAATATAAAACCATTGCAAAATCGTAATGTTGCATCACAGTCAATCAAAAAAATTCTTTATTTTCACGACGTGTGCATATTATCGTTTACTACGAACTAAATGATTTCTGCAACAGTGCAGACAGCCCGTGCAATGATTCACTGGCCATCTTGCAATGGGTTGTCAAGTGAATTGTTTTCTAATTTTAATACGATTCTCAGTACTGTTTTTTTAATGAATTTATGTCAGCTATACTCAGGTGGGAGCTCGTGCCGTTGTTGCATCCTTGAACTTTGATTTCTGACTTTGTTCCGGACTCATTTGAAAGCGTTAAGTAGAGGAGTTCTATAATTTATGATAATGACATGACGAGTTTTTTGTTTATGTTCGTCATCACTTCAATGGCTATTGTCGAGTTGGTAAAGTGGATGTCGTTGAAACATTTATCCTGTCTTTTTATCCAATCGTCTAATTGCTTCTTGGTAAATCGTATCGTAATAATAGTGTGTTGTACTTACTTCTTGTCCACCACCAGCTGCTTCCTCCATCTGTGTCTTGACATGCTTGGCGTGAAGCATGGGTCGCACGAGTCGCAGGCGTACGTACGACTCGATGCTGAATACGGCTAGCAGCAGTGCTAGCTGGAACAATCAGAATAAGGAGGTTTAATATGAGGGTTTGAATTTAGAACTTGAAGTTGAGAAAAAAGGAGGTTGAATTAATGGTATCTATAATGGCCAGTTCCTAGAAACCGTACTGTTGGTTGGCTATGGTTGAGCAAATTTACATGTAAACGCTTTGGATGAAGAACTGTTTCCTAAACTATGAAAAGTTCCCTTCGATATAGACGAACTATTGTGAAAAGAATACAAAAGAAGACAAAAGGAATGCAATGGTCGGTGTCGAACGGTCGACTGTTTTAGAATGCACCGCGTTTTTTTTCTCAGATTTAGAATTAATTGAATTTTGGAGTTCTAATTATGGTAATTGCGAATAAGAGAGAATAGTGAATTGCAGCTGTGTCAATGAGTTTTTTTTTTATTAGAAATGGAACAAAACTAGAGGCTGTAAGATTTCACAAAAGCTCCACAAAGGCTAAATACAATTCCATATTTCTTTCCGTATGACTACATGCAAAACAAATTGCATTAACACTGACCTAACTTGTCACGTTATCAATTAAGTGATTAACAATCTCTTTTGTAACCGTTATTTTCTTGCATCCGGTTCCTACATAATAAAAATGGCTGTTCATTTTTAATCTGTCTTTCATCCGGAATGAGTACAAGCAAGTTAATCCGACCTTTCGATACAGCCTTGTATTTACTTAAGATTAAACAGAAATCTTGGATTAATTTTTACGACGATATAATAAAGTAAGTATTGGTTTTACAAAGAATCAAGGATTTTACAGTCTCTATGCAATTCATATTATGGAATTAGCAATTCTCGTGCCTAATAATAAATGTTCGACACATTGCAATTTTTTAATATAATAATTACCTAATGTAACGTGTTGAAATGATTGATCCTCTAATAATAGTTATTTGCAAGTTCTACATTTTTATTTCCATTCAGATTATTTCTTGCATCAAAAATCTTTAATCAGTGTATGCAATGATATTTTTCTTTGCTGTCTAGTTTCTTGATAATGCTAATTTCATTGATTATCTGTTGGCATTCTTAATTTGAATAAACTTTTGTCGGTAATCGGATACTTACCTAAATTAGTTTGTAAATCGAAATTGGCCAATGAGAACTATCATTAATCATTTCTTCAAATTGGCAAAGGGCAACGGCCATATTCTTATGATTTGGAAGTTTGCATGGAGGGGTCCAAATTATGCCTCATGTTATGTTTGCTCAATTACTGTAGGTACCCTGACATTTGATAACAAAAAAAATAAATTATTAAACATAGCACATAAGTTAGACATGGAAGGACACGATTGTAAATTTTCGTGCGTGTTTGTTACCTTGGTCACTGTTTAAAATCGTAATCGTCATTAATCAAAGTTATTCGGTTAATTAAGTTTATTATAGATGAGGCAGGTCATTAACTGTCTACTTACGCACAAATATAACATTGTCAGAATGAAAACAATGAAAAATACGTCAAGGGTATAAATAAATATGTTAATAGAACTGAAATAGACTTTCACGTGAATATTTTTTGTTGTATGTAGGCTTGAGAGCTTGTTGTGATTCCTTGTGGAAAATTTCAATATAATTTACAGTTAGTAGGCACTCCGAGGTAAAATTATGTACACAAATATTCAACCCCGTTAATTAAAAGCCCATAAATTGACTCTAAAGTCCAATAAATCGTCGTAATTGATCGAACGTGTGAAGGCCCTTCAGCTAGCGGGTCATATTGTGTCTCGAACAATTTAATCATTTGATTTATCTTCCAAGCAAAGGGAATAATACTAATAAAACTCCTTATGTAGCTAATTGAGGTCGATATAAACTTGATTGTATTGGCCAATGGGGAATAAATTTCGTAGTTTAGTGCTAGTAAAACAACTGGTCGGTTAAATAGAAGTTGTGTTTCTACTAGAATTCCTGTTACTTTGTATCAGAAGCTGAAGTAACGTGCTTGGGAAGTGAAAAGGTAGCAGCTTCTGAAAGTAGGATGAAGGCTTTCTTTGAAATTGATTTTACTGCATTATGAGCCCTAAGGTGAGAGCAGTGGCCGTAGGTTCGAACCGAGGCATGCGTTTTACTTTGTGTAAATAATTTCATTAACAGTGCTCTAAAAACGGTGAAGGAAAACATCGTGAGGAAACCGGCACGTCCTAGAACCAAAAATTCGAAGACATGTGACATCTGCCAACCCGCAATGAGCCCGCGTGGTAGATTATATCCCACTTCCTTTTGATGAGAGAAGGCCTGTGCCCCAACTGTACATTATATAGGCTGATTATTTATGAGCTCTCCCATGGATCATCGGGGATATTAAGTCTACATAGCGGATTATTTGGTTAAGGGAAGCTTCTTTATTTATTTATTACATTTGGGAAAACAAACAGTAGTATATTAACCTTTTGAATGTCTTAAGTTACACAGTTCGACATAAGCAATTGTCTTTCTATTATGTCTCTAATTACGGCATTCGATGAGTTTTTAAGCATAAACAGTGTTTAAACTAAACAAATATACTACCCACAATATTTTCCAACATATTGCTTAGCTGGGTCTAACAGAAACCATTGCAAAACAATAGTTGCTTTAATACAAAATAGACTTTTTTCTGTAAAGATATAGTGATCAGATGAGGGGGCCTAAACTGGTCACTTTGGCAGAATCATAAAAGGATAACACGATGAATCATAATAATAATATGGCGAAGACAGACCGTGTTTTTCTTTTTTTCGCTGCACTACGTAGGTATAATCTAAATAAAGGATTGGGATTTAATTTGGATTGATTGGTATTTTAGCACAGACAAAAAAAATAACTGGAAAATCCTTCACCAATGGGATTTAATACGATTAACTTAACAGTTAACTGTCCATTATGATTCATAAAAAACACGAAAATGTCACAGGTGTGTTATGTATTTCTGTTCAGTGTCCACAGTAAAAGTAAAAGTGAAGCACTTTTACTCTTATCATGATACCTACGTCTACCTCTCAGTAAATAAAATATTCAATAATCAGAACATATTAATTTCAATTAATGTCAATGACAGTCACTCGAGCATAAACTGCACTTTATGCATTGGCGCCATTTAATATCCCACGTTTTATTTACTTTATTATTATATGCTTGAAGTTTATTGCAGACCTGCGACCTTTTGCTTATGTGTTATATGCTTACAGCAATTTGTTGTAACACAGTCAAGTATGTGCTAATTTTGTTTGCACAGGCTGGTTGTATTGGAGGAATGTTTATCGTGTATCGCTGTTCCTGTTTAGACATTATTTATCCCTTTATTGTCAAGTATTTTGTAATCCTATGGATCACTGACATCCTCAATAGGAAGGTTAGAAATATATTGAGCCTTTATTGACAAATGTCACTGTATTTCTAGCGTAAACCTGGCTGGAGTTTTTTCGCTTACTGTTCTGAATCTTGAGTTATAGCGGGCAACAAGAAACGCCAAGAAGAGAGAGAAGATATATGGCGTGTGCTGAATTCTTGTCCTGATTTCTCAAGAATGCATTTAGTAATATTTTTCCTTTACGCTACTTTCTTCTAACCATTCTCCTGCCTTTCTACCTACACTAGTACATATTTTTTGTTTCACCACATTTAGAACCACTTTCATAAAGTTAGACAAAACTAACTTCATTGCTGTTGATGCTTACCTGTACCCAGGAGGTATGTTCGAACTGCGTGAGGCACTGCGTCCTGTAGTAGGCGAGCAGAGCCAGTAGACTGATGACAGCATTGAACGCGTAATACACGGGGAACAGCACTGTCTGGACGCGCCCGAACTCGTGCCGGGGCAGGTTGAAGTACAGCACTATGCCTGGGGAAGAAGAGAACGTTTCGTTAGCTATTGTGCTGCTGAGAAATTTGAGAAGTATCCTGAAAATATGGTCTGATTAAAAATGGTAGAGTCGGTTGTAGACAAGTTCTCGTCCAAGAAAGTTGTAATCAAAGACACTATTGCATCTCCTAAAGACAATGTTCCATTGGTCTTAACAAGAACGCCCAACTAAACTGCAGTGTCTTTGATTTTACCAAAAAGTAAGTGTGGTAAGCAAAAGAGCAGTGTTCGGAAATCGTAAACATGAAAACCAGAACAAACCTACGTAAACAGTAAATTATTCCAGTCTTCCACTAACCATATCTAGAAGGTATGATTGATGACGATGTGTGAAAGTACTCGTAAACAATGCTTCACCCACTTGATCTACTTACGTCAATAAAGTAAAATACCTGAACACACCGATCCCTCGTGTCATGGTCCCTATTATATCGTCCAGTCCAGACACTGTACAAACGTCTGGCGACCCCACAAATATTTGCTCGTGTGTGGTTGAACCTGCAAGTGCGCGACCCTGACTGAGGTTGTCGATCCCCTACTCCATCATTATGTCCTAGTAGCAAATGAAGCTTGATGGATTTATGACTTGTGACTGTTGGTGACTTTGTAAGAGCAGGGTCATCGTTTCAAGGTTGCCTTTAGGAATTTTGGATTATCAAAAAGTGCTTTTTAGCAGTTTTATTCGTTTTGTTATGATTTTAATTGTAGATTATAGAGTTTATCAAAATTTTACATCGCTTTTTTACTTTTTATAAATAATTAAGAATGTCGTAGCGAAGATGGAAAATTTATACGATTCTGATAAATGATTAATTTTATTTCTGTAAGTAGGTTTGAACAAACACTTTTACACGTCAAACATACTTATTTTAAAAACTAGAAGAGGTCGGCGGATGTTTATTAGTTATCAAATAAAACCGTTCCTTTTGTCTTTTCTATCAACGATTTCAATTGACCTTACTTGAAAATTAGGTAGGTACACTTAGAACAATATATTATGCATTAATAATACTTTATTCTTAGACAGGAACAAATCACTCAGGTCATTTCAATGGGCCGTGTCACCCGGAAAGGAACGGGCCATACACGCGAAATCGTGCACCGGTTGGTTCAGCGCTCCAAATTGTTCTACCGCGATTCACAAAGGATGTTGACACTTTCGTTTTGTACAGGCTGCTCTGTTTAATACACGTGAAACTGTTTTGATTTATTTGTTGAATCATTCGATCAAATATCGCCTGTGTTTTTCTATGAATATTTATGAAATGCTTCATGATTATGATATATCAAACGAGAATTTAAATCATAAGTATTTTAAGTGCCTGATTTATATATTTTTTGATCAAGCCTTTACTATTATCTTTATTAATTCTACTTTTGAAATAGATGTAGAGAAATGATGTCTTAAACACGAGAAGACTGGACGACTCCAAAAAAGGATGCAGTTAATTGAACTGTCATCAACATAATCTATGGATGGCTTAAGATTATCCAATCAGCGAATATGGTGTACTAGTCAAATTAAAACCAGAAATAAATGGGGAATAAATAAAGATTTGTTCTGCTTGATCAAAATACGTCCAATAACTTTAGGTGTGAATGTTTTTAATACAGAAAACATTAATGTAATTTTTTTTTAAGTTCATTTTTACAAAAAAAAAATCTTTGTGGCGAATTTGTGAAGTGACAAAAGCAGGCTTTTAACTAACAAAGTGCAACGGTAAGTATGCAATAAGCCTGTTTTTTTCTCTCTGCCACTAAAACATGTTTGTAAAAATAAAAACTTATTAAAGTAATCTTGGAATATTGTTCTGAATATATAATAATTATAATAATTTATCTTTATTTCAGACATACGTCCATACATTTTTACAAAGAAAGTATTAGTAGGGTTGTTAATAGTACACACACAACAAAATAAAAATAAAACAAAATAAAATAAAAATAAAAAGGTGTTAGTAATTTGTTAGTAAACAAAACAAGTTACACACTAAGACTATTTCCTATTTCTGTGCAGGTGTACACTTGCCCAGTACACAGTAAAAGGTAGAAGACCGCTCGAATTTTGTTATCAAAGTATTTATAACAATCGTTTACATACTGGTTTGATCTCGATAAAAGAGGTTTAAGTACGGTCAAAATAAAGGAACCATAAAAATTACAGTTTTTTAAGACATATTATGACATGCGATTCCCAATTAGTTCTCATTACGCAATTACTTAATAATTTATTATAATACTCTGCAAATAATTTTTCGCCCAAAACTAATTTCATGAACGTGAAAACTCAAAATCAATGCATTTACAACTTTAAATCTACATAAGAAGGTTTTAAATTATTTGCTACAGGTTTGGTCACTTAAAATTCCTGTATTTGGTTCATTAAAATGCTAAGAAGCATCATTTTTCGTTCTTGAAGAAACGTGTAGACTTGGCAGGTGACTCCGCCCACCGATTCTGGGATTTTCAAACTTTTGAAATCGGTGCACCTTTGTAGTACTTACTTAGTCTAAATTATTCGGAACGAAGGCATCTTTTAATTTTTATTCTGTCTATCTTGTTGTGCTGTGTTATGTTTTATTTTCAGCAACATTTTTTGTATTATTTCATATACTTTCTATGTTTGTCTTTAACGTGGCTAATTCGTCAAATAAAGTACCTAATAGGAGGTCCATGAGAGCTATTGAACTTTAACTTTATTGTAAGTGGTACCTAGTGTTAATTTTAGTTCATTGTAAAACATCTTGGGGAAGCCTTATTGTTGATTTTCTAGCGGTTCTAATAGGTACCGGTTTAGGTAATTCTAAGTGGACAAAGTATGAGAAAACATCTGTCTATAGTTTATATATTTTTCTCATACTAAGCCACTGTTACACCTGTCGTATATAATTAAATAAAAAACAACCTTAACACGTACTTTGCAAATTGCTAAATTAGAAACAAGGGTTACAATAATGACTCTAAATGCATTTTTAGTAATGTTGCCATTATTTTTGTCATTGTTAGCACCTTCAGATCTTTGGGTCAGAAGTTTTTTTGGCAGTAAAAAAACTAACGGATTATAATTTGGAGACCTTAAAGCAAAAACAAGAGAAGATATAAATGTAAAATATTATAATTTAAAATCTCTACCTAATTGCAAGTTGCATATTATTTTGAGAGGCAGCTTATTTGATGATTCAAGGTAATTTAACAGCTGGTTTAGGAAATTAGTAGGCAAAACATTAAGAGAGCAGACAAAAGAGCTACCTATGCGTTCGATACAGAAGTGCTAAATCAAAGATCAATAGGTATTATTGTTCAAAAATCAAGATCATCAAGAGATGCCCAGTCACATAAAGATATTGATATACATTCGCTGATGTAATAATAAGAAACAAAGGAACGCAAACAATGGTAAACATGGAACAATAAATTCTGCCGACACGTGTAAGTGTGTAACAAGCTGCTGCAGGCGGTGGAATGGCCCCTGGGAGAAACGACAGTTTACGACACTCGTGATCAGCATTTTATTTATATGTTAATACAACAAAGTACTTCTTCGTGTAAACGGTAAAGTTTTATGATTCTGAGTTATACAAATTTTCTGGTTTTTCTATGGATAATTTATTTGGTATAATAATGTCCAGTTAGACACTATCTAACAGAAAGGGTTTGCCGGCCTATTTTGTTAAAACTTAGCGTGAAAACATAGGTGAAGTGAGCTGTCAATAGTGTCAATCCCTAGCGATCCCTAGCATCACAGTGCACTTCAAGCTCAAGTTTTCATGTTGAGATTTTTACAAAATTGACCAGCAGTATCAGCCAGTCAGAAAGGGCACTGCCCTACAAATTCATTCATCGGTAGGTACCTAATTACTAAACGTTTCAAAATTCTTGAAGAGTTTTCGAACATAACCTTCCGAACAATTTCAAAGTTCCGCCTTCTTCAAATACTTACAACCTTTTTTCATAAAAAACTCGTGTTTCTCAACGACAAGTCGGTTAATTTTTTATTGGAACCTCGTGCCTTCACGTACGTAATGCGCATGCTCGGCAACGTGATAGAGTTCTTCGAAATTCTAACGAACGAGTTTGATGATGGGATGCCGATTTTGAAATAAAGGAAAGTAAAAAATGTTAATTTGATTTGGGAGAACAATTTGCGATGTTGTAATGGATACAATACAATACAAGTAATGGATACTCATTGTTTTGTTTTTCATTAATTATCTTGACTTTGTTTGAGACCTAGACCTAGAGACTAAATTAACAGACATTTCTTGGCACTCTTTGACTTTTTTCTGTAAGCTCGAATGAGTAAGGGCATATTTTTAGAAAACCAAAAATAATCACAAAAGTTAAGTAACTTTTGGCAATCGTTACTACTTTGTCACCATCTTATCGTCGGATCTCTCTCATCGATGGACACTTCTGATATTCCCACGTTATTTTTAATTCAGAATGTTTTAGAAGTAAATCTTACCAGAGACAAGGGTCATCCAGACTTGTGCTCCGAAATGCGTGGCGACGGCGATGACGTATAGTGCCCTCCAACCTCGGAGGTTACTGCTGGAGCCAGGGCGGCTGAGCCAGGCTAGAAGGACGACCAAGGCGAGGGCCACGTGAAGAGGCTGCGAGGTCTTGGTAGCGATTCTGTGGACAAGAGAGAAGGAGATATAGAATATTGTGTTGAGGAGAGTTGATGAGAGAGAGGGCGCTACTGTGCGTGAACAATCATTAGCTCTGTGTATTTTAATTCTTTAAAAACAGTTTAAACGCTTAATTTGTGAAAATAAGTGCAATAAGTCAAAGTTCTAAACAAATAAGGGTGATAAACGTCGCAGTACTCAAGGAATTCAAAGGAAAAGTTAATAAAAAACAAGTGAAAAACTTTTTAACGACAATCTGTTTCAAACGTGAAGTTTTTGGCTTGAATTGCCAAGCAAGAACGAAGCCTGAACAGTGAAAGGCAATTAAAAACTGGAAACTTTCAACCACTAAAAAGGTAGGAAAGATTTTATAAAATAACTTACGCACCAAACACTCAGCGAAGAAATTATTCAAAATTGCAAATCATCTGAGCTATAGTAGGGAACAACGCCATCTGTGTTTGGCAGAAGAAACTAACTTACAAACCAGTACAAGGTCTTCGATCGACAGAATAAATTATTCCACCATCCATTTGGGTTACAAAATCGGTTTTTAGAAATAGTTGAGAACAATGCCATCTATGTTTGACAGCAGAAACTAACTTCAACTGTACAAGCTCTTCGATCGATAGAAAAATTAGTTCCACTATCCCTACCTAGAGGGCGCCACTGGTTACAAAATTACTCTCCAATTCAACAATACTAAATAACATTACAAATGGATTCCCTCTGCGCAGGATGTAATCAAATACTACTAGGAAACAATAATCTTATTTGTGTACTCTGTAAAAATACATACGACTTAGAGTGTGCAAATGTGCCTGTTGATCGATTCAACAACGAAATGACATTAAATCAGAAAAATGCATGGCATTGTCAAGCTTGCTTATGCAAAAGACCCAAAATAGGTAACACGAATACCCCTATACGGCTAGAGGACCGTCAGCTATCCCAGCAGATGAGAACACCTTCAGATGATAATGTCACAATTAGAAAAAGAACCATACATTCTCAAACTTTCACAACTGATTCTGAGGACATAAGCTTAATAGGTGACACTTTACCCACACTTGATAGTAACGTCCAAACGGAAATAACGCTGGAAAACTTGAGCGAAATTATAATACTGCGGCTGAAGGAAAATAACAAATCGATTATAACGGAACTTAAACAAACAATACAGAGCGA
This sequence comes from Mesoligia furuncula, assembly GCA_916614155.1. Lineage (NCBI taxonomy): Eukaryota > Metazoa > Arthropoda > Insecta > Lepidoptera > Noctuidae > Mesoligia > Mesoligia furuncula. The sequence continues at coordinate 29,476,437 of OU744794.1, forward strand.
AATCAACAAAGCAACAATTAAACTAAAAGCTGATTTAGAATTAAAAACCGACGCCCTAATAAAGCTAAACGATCAAAGAATAGAAGATATAGGAAAAATCAACAAAAAGATAGAACATTTGGAAAAAGAAAATGAGAAACTAAGAAAAGAAATTAAAGATCTATTAACTAGGAATACTTCCCCCAATATCACCTGCACTGAAACCAACTCCAAGAAAATAGTTCTCTACGGACTCGCCGAATTTCACAAAGAGCCAGAATTCATCCTCCACAGTAGACTTATTGAATTATTTCATGACACGATGAATATAGACCTTACAGGTTATATAGAAGACACACACAGAATAGGGAGAACAAATAGCAAAAATCGGCCACTGGTTATTGAGTTAATAAGTAAGAGGATGACAAAGTATGTTATAGAAAACGGTCATTGTCTCCAAGGTACCCGTTTGTTTATTTCTGAATATTTGGATGATAATGCACGTAAAGAAAGACATTTGATGCGAGAAGAAATGCTTAAGGCACGAAGAAACGGCTTATTCGCGATAATTAGAAATAACCAATTATTTGTTGAGGGCCGAAGAATAAACATAAAACATGAAACTAACAAAGTCCAGCAAAACAACAACACAAAAGAATTGGAGCCAAAACCACAAGACAACTACAACTATAACCAGCATAATCAGAACAACAACCAATCGAACACGGATGAAGACACTGGAAATTATTCCTTTCGAAGGCACCGACCTACAATTTAAAATACTTTTCCAGAACATCCAAAGCATGTACAATAAGCAACATATTATAGAAACATTCATAACGGATAACCCAACATATAAAGCTATCTGCATATCTGAGTCTTGGTTATCCCAGGAAAAAATTGCCCTAATGCAATTCGACGGATTCAAAATTGCTGCATCATATTGCCGAAAAATTAGAGGAGGCGGAGGTGTCTGCATTCTTTTAGAAGAACATATAAATTGCATAGAGATTAAGGACATCACAGATATGTCAATCGAATATGTACTGGAAGTGTGTGCAATTGAACTAACTAAAGAAAACCTAGTATTAATAATTATGTATTGGAATAGAAGGGAGGAAGAGATTTTTAATAGCCAACTGAAACTAATTTTAAATTATTTAAATACTAAATATAATAAGTTCAATATAATTATAGGAGGAGATTTTAATATCAATATTTTCGATAAAAACGTAAAAACAAATTCATTCCTTGATCTTATGTTAGAATTCAATTTCTTACAACACATAAAATCCCCAACAAGAATCACACAAACCACTTCAACTTGCTTAGACCTAATATTCACTAATTTTACCAATAAAAATATGCTTATAACTGTGGAGGAATTAGGCTTTTCGGACCATAGCGCAACCATTGTACAATTACACATACCGCAACAATCAAAGCAAACAACCTGGTACACAAAAAAACGAATATTCAATGCTAAAAATATACAAAAATTCAAATCTGTACTAAGTAAACAAAGCTGGAATGACCTGCTGCTACCAGATAAAGATATAAATGAAAACTACAAAATATTCAACGATACAATAATACATATATTAAATCAATCTATTCCCTCGCGTAAAATTAAACTTAAAACTAAACCGAAAAAATACTGGCTGACTACAGGCATTAAAATCTCTAGCAATAACAAAAGATTGTTAAAAATACTAACACTAAAAACAAAAAATCCAATAATTAGACAATATTATAAAAAATACGAAAAAATATTAAAAAAATTAGTTACGACAGCCAAAAAGACTGAATACATAAATAAAATTAATAAATCACATAATAAGGTCAAAACGATGTGGAGCATCGTAAACGAGAGAGCGAACAAGAAATTAAAAAATGAAAAAACCAACATAAAATTGCAAATAAATGATAACACAACATCCGAACCTAAACAAGTAGCCGGCATTTTTAATAACTTCTTTGCATCAATAGGGGAGAGCGGTGCCGGACTACCTGGCAACCGGGAGTCTGACGGCACGTCCGTGCTTAACCCCACAGAAAATAGCATGTTTCTTAGCCCTATAGACCCTTGGGAAGTAAATCGATTAATAAAACAATTAAAGAATAAAAGTAGCCATGGGATAGATGAAATACCGCCTGTTTTATTAAGGCAATGCGCAGACGAACTAACGTTACCGTTCTACCTCCTTCTGAACCAATCATTTGAAGAAGGAGCCTTCCCCGATCTATTAAAAAAGTCATTAATTAAACCTATCCACAAAAAAAATTCAAAATCAAACCCAAACAATTACCGCCCAATAGCTCTCTTACCTGCAGCCTCAAAGATCTTTGAAAAGGCTATGTGTGACCGAATATACAAATATTGCGAAAAATATAAAATATTTGATGAATGCCAAAATGGTTTTCGCAAAAACCGTTCAACAACTTTGGCAGTCTATAAATTTGTTCAAGAAGCGCTTAATATCATCAATAGTAAACAATACGCAGTAGGCATACTACTAGATATGACCAAAGCCTATGACAAAGTCCAATTTAATATATTGCTTGCCAAACTATACGGAATAGGCATTCGTGGAAAAGCTCATGATTGGCTTGTATCTTACCTAAAGAACAGAGAGCAAACCGTGGAAATTGAATTTTTCGATCAACAGACGAAAGAAATAAAAAAAGTCCGATCTGATAGCAAATCGATTAGCGCCTCAATACCTCAAGGAAGTGTTATAGGATGTCTTTTATTTCTAATTTATATTAACGACTTACCTAAAATCATAGACGTACCATGTATATTGTTCGCGGATGACATTTCTCTATTAGTATCATGTCATAACAACTTATACCTAAACGAAGAACTAAAATCAATACTCACCAAAATCATTACTTGGATGGACGCACACAACCTCGAAATAAACTTCTCAAAGACCAAACTAATTACTTTTCATCCCCATCAAAAAACACCTTTAAAAATAGATTTTAGTTTTAATAACTCACAACTTGATACTGTTAAAGAATTCACCTTACTTGGATTAAATTTGGATACGCATATAAACTGGAAATCCCACATACAAAAACTTAAATCAAAAATTTCAAGATTTTCTTATGCTCTCCATGAAATAAAAAAAACCACCAATCTAAAAACAGCGCTCACCACCTACTATGCGTATGCTTATGCATGGCTAAGCTACGGAGTTACCCTTTGGGGTAACAGCACGGACGCACCAACACTATTTACTCTTCAGAAAAAATTAGTTAGAATCCTCGTAAACATCGATCAAACTGACAGCTGCAAACCTCACTTCCAAAATTACAACATTTTAACACTCCCCAGTATATACATATTAGAAACTTGCAAATTTGTTCGAAAATATCAAGAATTTTATACAAAACGCGAGGACATACAATCACGTTACACACTCCGACACAAATCCAGATTAAACATTCCTAAATCTCGACTAAAAATACATTCCACAAGTCCATACGTGATGTCCATAAAAATATATAATAAACTACCTGAATTAATAAAAAAAGAAGATAAAATAAACGTATTTGTAAAAAAACTAAAACAATTTTTAATCAATAAATGCTATTACAGTTTAAACGAATATTTAAGCGATAAAATATAAAGCAATATAATAAAGAGTCCCTAATATGTTATTATTGAATTTATTTTAGATTTAAGTTTGATTATTTAAGGCTTCCTCTCTCCTACATAAATTTGTGTTTGTTTTTCTTTTTCTTTTGCTGTGCCCGACAGGGTCCATAATGAACATAATTTCTTTCTCTTTTGAACTTACCACCTAAGTACACATTGTGGAATGCAAATAAAGTATTGAGTATTGAGTATTGAGTGTTGCCTTTCCACAATGAATATCCGATTGAACTGTTGAAAATCATTGTTTTTTTTTATAAATACGAATAGTGGTTGCTAACAGCTGTCTCTCTTTAAGCTTCCGCCTTTAATACGCATTGGAGAACTTATATTATACCTAAGGTAGGTATAATATAAGTTCTCCAACTCTTACCTAAGTTTTCTGTTTGCTCTGAGAGACGCAAAACTAAGTATCGTGGAAGCTTCGACTGTCCCTTAGCTATGCTTACGTCTGTTGATACCGATCATACCTAAACAACCTAGGATTTAACCGCTTGAAATCAAACAAGCGTGAAAAATATAAGTGTAAAATGTGCAACAACCGCCTAATCAAACCGCAGTATTTCGTAACTGAACCAAGGTTGTTGCCAACGGCCGATAAATGCAAGACGGAGAAATTAAAATAACATGCTGTTGAACAAATAATAATGGTCCTTATGCACATGCAACGTTTTGCCAAGATCTGATTTAGTTTTTTTTTTTGATAATAAATGGTAATAAAATATGGAGGACGGCACCTACCTATATGTATATTTAGACACGGAAAAAAGTTCCACGTGAAAAATTATGAAAAACCATTATACTGCGCTAGGTTACCGGTTGTAATTGATTTTGTCACGTGACCCTAGTAAAAGCAATGGCAGCATGAAAATTTAATTTGTGCAAGTAGTCGGCCCGAGAATTAAAAAAAAAAATGCGTGTCATTTGTTACTCGTGCCGAAAAAAAACTTATATTATGACGACAAGTGACGTCAAAAATCAAGAGCAAGAAAGGAGGTCTGATCAATAAGTTTGAGTTGCAAATCGTGTTAAGTTCAATTTTGTTTTTTTTTGGTAAGGTTTAAGAAAATAATGTTTTTTATTAAACTATCTATATCTACCTACAGTAAAGACGTATGAACGTATTTTGTTTGCAATAATAATATTATTATAACTACCTATGTGTACCTACCTAAAGTGACGTTGCAATTGATAATACTTAATCACAGCGAATAATATTTGTTTTAGCATTATTCTTCGTGTAGTACAGTCGTAGGTACGTACTGACAATGAAAAAGTTTTAAACAATAATAAGTTCATACAAGCAAGATAGGTAGATATTTGTAAAAGTAATGCTAGGTACTGCATATTTCAAGTGATCATAATGACTTATTGCTTAATTCGTTATGATCCCAACTGGACAAGAAACAATTTTATCTCTACTATTTTCAATTCAACGGCACGTGACATTCCTAAGCCAAGTGTTTTGTATTGTATCTTTATTATAATAAGTACCTATATATTAAAATAATGCAACAAGGAAATCACTTATTATTTGGTTCAAGAGAACCAATACGCACGTAGATAATAAGAATTATCTACGTGCGTATTTTTTCAGTAAATGAAGAATTGCTTTGAGCAAATAAAATTTAGAGATTGACCGATTCGGATATCAATTTGTTATTTGTAAATGTACCATCGTGATAGATTAAAGGAAATATTGATAAACAGGTTTTTTTAAGCCCATCATAATCATTCCCTATTTTAATTAGGTCGGCTGAATAAATAGTATAACTCTGTCTTCATGTGACAGAGTGATACCAAAATTGATATTTAATCATGGCAATGTTCTAGGAAAATATATACTTATTTCGTTTATTATTCATTCCCTTTAAGAAAAGATAAACGGTAAATATTTATTTGGGGTGGCAAAACAAAAATATTTTTGAGACAAACGTGTGCAGAAAACGCGTGACTTTGGCGATAAGCCACGTCAAGAGCTGCCTGCGTTATTTTTACCCAAAAACTTACGTAACAAAGTAAACATTTGTTTGTGTTTGTTTTCTGAACTGCCCTTTTAAACCAACTGCTTATTTCTTGGTTATTCAAAAAATTTAGAAGGTTAACAGTCAACATAGTCTAAACTAAATTCGATTTTCACTTTTCTATTTCTGTATTTAGCCTCAATTAGCATATTAACATAAATTAAATAACAGTGGGTTATTTTTGGTCATTGCAACTCTTACATTCATTGCCAAGATCTTTCACGTGGTTTCACCACAAACTGAAATGACACGACACTTTGACGACCTGACACAACACATTTGCGAAAAATACTTACCTCCTATTATGCGATTCACGGAAGCAATTACTAAAAATAATTTAGGTAGGTACCTAAATAATGCTAATGAAGACGCAAACCAAAACAATAGTAAATGTTTTATTAATTCCAATTCGTTTGATTTTTAAATACCACGCAGCAAAGATCGTTTTCATTAACTCTATCGCTGTAAAATTACACATTGTAATATCAGTATGACGTATATTGCTAAATTATCTCTTATCGATTAGGAATTAACGGTTGCCGACGTGCCTCCACCCACGTGCGTTCTTTTAATTAGTTCGACCATATTTAGAACTTGTCATTAATTCAATTGATTGGTGTCATTGGCAAATTTTGAATGATTTCACGGTTAGTCTGGTTTCCTTGGCGGCTATATTTGGTGCGTAATCGAAATTCGATTTTTGATTCGGTAATCTTCTGTCTACTTATGTATATAAATAAAACAAAGTCGGGTTAGTTACACCATTTAGGTATAATTCAAGAACGGCTGGGCCGATTTTTATGACGTTTGATTTGCCTCAACCTCGAATAGCAGAAAAACTATTTAAACATGGGAAAAATTCGCGAAAAAAACAACATTCATAACCTGAGGCGATACGAAGTTCGCGGGGTCAGCTAGTTTATTATAAAACTAGAAGAAGATTTCTGTTTTACTTATGTTTTTTTTTAACTTATTTATTCTGTTAGTAGTGTCACTGTATTTTAACAAAACATACATAACGTAACATTTATACGTTATATATTTCTGCTTATTTTATTTTCCGTTAGCATTTTGTAGGCGTCACAATACACTTCACAGTTTTGTTATAAAACAAATTGACATCACCTTGTAACTAATGACGATTTAAAAAATATATAATTTAAATATATTTTCACTTGGCAACAAGACTCTTCATAAAATTACCAAAAAACTACACATCAAATCGATTTTCTAGTCCCAGAATTCGAATTGAATTGATTTGGGGCGATATTCACTGGGAATCGAAATCGATTCGAAACAAAGTTGCCATCAATCGGTGGTCAGTTTGCATAGGTACCTACAAAACACTGGCAGGAAAGAATAAAAAAATAAAAAATAAACAAAAAGAACTCGCGGTGGCCATCGTTGTGAACAAAATGGCTTTTTGTATTGCCGTTCTGTTTGTTTCGGCGGGAATCGATTTGCAATGCAATTTTGAACTTGAACTTGCGAAATCGGACGATGGCCAGACTCAGACCGGATCGGAAGGTATAATTTTAAAACCACATTTCATGAATATTACCTAATAGTTCTAGTTTTTTACTGGACTTCAGTCGCATTGGTTCTTTTGTAAGATGTAAATGGGCGGGCTGATGGGTTAATCACCGGGAGCATTCGCCTGTAATTTACCCTTTACCTGCGACCTCGCCGCGTTACTTCTACCTATTTAATTACATGTATTAACCTATCCTGCTGGTTTTCATGATCTGATGTCTTTCCACTACCTAGCAGACGGCTTGTGCAGTTTGCCTGAAAAGCTTTAGCTGTTACAGTGGAATCTTTGATTGTCATATTACAGGCGAGTGCTCCTGGTGAGGAAGCGGTTTTATATTTCTTTCAGTATCACCTCCTAGAGAGACGTTTGTGATTCGGAATTCTCCAGTCTAGATTATAACTATGCAGCCGGTCGATTTTGTAAAAATCTCACCATGAAAACTTAGGTGAAGTGAGTTTGTTTTGCTCGGAATTGACACTATTGACTGGTTACTTCATTGCACGCTCATTTCACCTAAGTTTTCACGGTGAGATTTTTACAGAATAGCACCGCAGTATGTGTATTTTTTCTTCACAAGCCTTTTGTGTCAAATTCTTTCAAGACACGGTTTAGGAGGCAATGAAGCGTCTCTCTTTTAATACATTAAACAAAATCTTTTAACTTTTAAATACACAAGATTTCGTGCTGGAACCGTTGGTTACGATTTCTGCTAAGATACGATTAATAAATATTGATATTTGATCGCTTATTGCCAATTACGTCATACATAGTTTAAAATTAAGTCATAAAATGGAACAAGGAACTGATATTTTTATGCTGTTTGCGTTTAAAAGGCTGGGAAGTGAAGGGAACTTTGGTGTTTCCAGTATCGGTTTGAAAGCTCACCCAAATAGGTTTCTAAGACTCCAACCAAGTAGGTAAATTAGATCTGATTTCTAAGAATACAAGGGATAAAAAGGTCGAATGGCCTAAAATTCGTATTATAATAATTTATGACAGTCAAGCAAACACTGTGGTTGCTTGACTGTCAAAAATAATATTGGAACTGCGTTATATGAAATCGTCGGAAATAATTTCCAAAATGAAGTATAATTTTTGACCTAATTATTTATGAAACTTCTCCTTAATTCGTCAAGTTATAACCTTGTACAAAGGCCAAGCAAAGCAAATACATAATATAAATGATGATTAATAGATACCTACACCCATCAAATGTCTTTAATGACAGTCAGTCATCCGTGGTTTGATGTTACCGGTAATCAAATTGCTGGCGCTAAGCTGACCACGAGATTATGCCGCCATTTTTAGTTTATAGTCTGGTTCTACCGGACGTGGTCACCAGCGCTAATTAAATATTTATTAGTTTCCTACGCTATTATTATGTTGGCAACAGAAATTATTTTTTAAATATGTCACGAAGTAACTTTGAAATGGAGCTCGAAAAGTAGTAAGTATCGTTTTATATTTGAGTCATATTATTTTTGCATTCTAAATATAAAATGAACGGAATTAGCCATGTTGCCTATTGAAGATAAAAAAGCTGAGGTCGCTAATCTGTCTGGGTCAACTGTAATATGTGGTGTAGATATAAAAGAAGCATGATAAATAAATTAATGATAAATCGATACCATTATAAGTATATCATAATTATTTAGATCAGTGAGTCCTGATTAATTTTGTGAAAGTAAAATAGCATTTGTGAAAAATAAAGCCATAATTCCGTTAGAAAATGTCTTTGTCTTGATTTCTTTTACATTATATACTTTTATTATATTGATCTTTGGTAGCTCTGGACAGAGAGAGGTGGAAGGAGGCTTTTGTACTTACTTTACAAAATATTTTTGTTATCAGAAAATCATTGTTAATATAATGACGCCCTTTAAGTACCTACGTCAACACGTTTCCACGTCTTTACAAACATTTGCGTAATCGGATTTCACATTCATTTAACTTTATCGAATAAACAACGTAAATGATCCTCACATGATATGGGACGTGTGTAGTTGTAATTTGCCGAAGATTTGCGATAAAAATATCTATTAAAAGCATCAAGTTTACAAATCAGGAACAATAATGCAGGTGTAAATAAAAAAAATAGGTACATGCACGTAGATTTTCTGTAAAAGATTCGATCCGAATGTAACACAAATATGAAATACCTATACATCGAAAAATAATATAAAGAAGATACACGCAGGAAAAAACAACAACAAAAATAAACAATTTCAATATTTCCACATTTCAGTACCTATCGGACTATCTGTGTCAACTTGACTTAGAATATGGGCATCGTATAAAAATAACCACGATTTTAAATAGCAGTCGCGTACGCACTTTATGTGCTGATGTAATTATATCGTTGACTGCAGAACATTGGTTCAAGAATAAACTGGCTGTTTGCCGCAAATCAGCCAATATTGACCATAACAATTGTCCCATAGACGAAGAAGCTGTAATTATGTATTCTACATAAGGCAAAGGTAATCAACTGTCAGCATGTCGGGTCAAATAACGCGTGCTGCGTTACATGACCTTGTTACAGCGTCTACGTCAGACGCTACGTCATCTGCCACAATCGTAACTCGTTCGAGACGCCTAGTCGTGAGCGATTTTCAAAGGTCATTTCGCATGAAACTTTTGCAGCTGATTGGGAGTATTGAAATGCAAATTGAAGTAACTATTTATCGAGTAACCTTTATAAATGGTTTAAATCGGATTAAAATAAAAACTGGCCAAGTGCGAGTCGGACTCGCACACGAAGGGTTCCGTAAGACAAGGCAAAAACGCCGAAAAAACATGTTTGTTGTATGGGAGCCCCCCTTAAATATTTATTTTATTTTAATTTTATTATTAAAGTTAAAATACAACTGAGTATTTTGTGAATATTTCAAGTGCCTACCTGTTGCCATTTTTGATATCGAGCAAAAAAAGGCAAAAAAATCGCGTTTGTTGTATGGGAGCCCCCCTTAAATATTTATTTTATTTTGTTTTTAGTATTTGTTGTTATAGCGGCAACAGAAATACATAACTTGTGAAAATTTCAACTGTCTAGCTATCGCGGTTCTTGAGATACAGCCTGGTGACAGACAGACAGACAGACGGACAGACGGACAGATGGACAGACGGACAGACGGACAGACGGACAGACGGACAGACAGCGAAGTCTTAGTAATAGGGTTCCGTTTTTACCCTTTAGGTACGGAACCCTAAAAAGTAACACGTAAATAGGCTGCTAGTCGATCCCCTCACACATCTTTGTAAGTGCTGTTCAAATATTAGTTTTTCCGTACGTTTATTTACTTTACTCCATATTTATGTAGTTAGTAAACGAGTAAAATGACGAAGTGTGACGTCACTCTTCGCTGTTGTCAAGAGGTTGAGTAGTGATTCACCTCGTATAGACCTTGAGGTTAACCCTGTTATAAACCAATGGGTTGTAACATTAAATAGGAAGGAATATCTCTCTAGAAGATTATTATTTGCTTAGATTGCTATTTTCTCTTGACGCTTATTGTCCACAAATGCAATTATAATCACATTCTTATTTAAATAAATTTTAGCCTTGCAAAACACATTGCAGTTGAATAATTAACGTGTCATTTTAATTATGTCTTGTATTACAATATCGTATAAAATAGGCTGATATTATGGTAAGCGGATCTCTCAAAGAACGCTACCTTATATGAAAACTTGTACCTATAGGTAGGTACTTCACACGGATTGTCTTACAAGGCGCCTCTGACATTCTTAATTGCACACTGCGTATAAAATCCAGACAATTATAGCTTTTAAAGCAACACAGTAACGGCTAATATCGCAAATAAATTTTGAACCGTAACGGGTGGGCCATGCCATAAATTTAGTCAATACGACATCAGGAATCGATATTTCATTTTTCGAATGCCATTTAAAACCTTGCGTTTGGATTCACATCCAATCCATAAACAATATCTAGGCCGTTGCATGCGTGTTCCAGTCGCTTATCGTAACTGCATCATTAAGATCTGTAACATATGGGCATTTTTTTACTAAACTAGCCAGCTATCGGAACCTACTTGCGTTTCGAACAGTAGCGTTTCAGTCAATTGAGTGCACATTAGCGCTTACAAGTAGTAATTACCGCTAATAACTCATTTAGTACGACACCGTAGCATTGTTTTTAATTAAGTGCATTACAAAACGCCACATAAAAAGTACCTTGATGCGTTTCCGATCGCATTAAAAAACTATAAAATTGAGCTGAGCAAATAACTCTTTTTAATTTATGTATGGAATGGCAGAATGATTTATGTATGGAGCTGTATCAACTACTTAGGTATTTACCACGGTGGTTACGATATTATAGATTTCTTATTAATGTAACAAGTTATTACAGTTTTATTATATCTAAATTTATTTTGCGTTTCTTCACAACTTGTTTAGGAGAGATTGAGATCTCTTCATGAGAGATCTAAAGTCCGTCTAATTAAAACATAAAATAGTTTCGTTCTGAGAATGAAATGTAAAACATTTATCTTCGTTGGAAGACGGTCTAAATGAAGTCATGGTGCCGCCACTTAGTCATCAGCTGCGGCTGCAGTGCTTACAATATCGGAAAAGAACTTGTCTTATATGGCAACAGAGAAAATGCGTTCCGGATAAAAATAACTGCCCGTATTGAATCTGTACGAACCGGTCAGTAATCATGAGTTGCGCAAGCAGCAAATTATTGCTTTTTTGCTTTAATGTATGTGATTACAGGTTTCTTATTGCGTGCAGTATCAGATTCTGAATGATTTTTAATGAATGGAATTTGTGCGAAGGTTTTGGAGAATAGCCCTTGCTAACAAATATGGGAAGATGCTATATTGCAAACTATTTCACGATTTCGTGCCAAATTCTCAATTTTCAATTTGGCGGGAAATGGTTTTCAGGACGCAGATTTTCACTCAAATGTGTCAAACGAATTTCTGGACGTTCTTTTGAACTTTTTTCCAATGTTATGATTTTAAAATTGCTAAAATAAAATCAACATATCGTTTAAAAATACTGAAGTATAGCAGTACCCTTGTCTTTTACATAATTTGTTTCTGAAAATAATAGTGTCGGTTGCCGAGAATTCTCGTATCTTCTACAATTCATCGTAGCTACACAGATACACTACACGACCTCGTTTTAAATTGTGCTGCTAACAAACTGCCAGGGATGTTGCAGTTAGTTGCAAAGTATATACAGTTTATACCGACTCTGTAATCGCAACATGAAAATTGGTTAACTTTGAGATTAAGGTAAACATGAGAAACGACGATGACTAACCCAAGAAACAAGAAAACAGGAACTCATTTAGAAATTCCAGGACCGGAATAAATCTTATTATAATATAGAACAGGGTTAGGAATAGTTGGAGGCAGATATTTAGGCTATCAAAGAAGATGATGAATAGGAACACTGGTTACTAGACTAATGATGGCACGTAGGCACGACGACATATGAAGCTATACATTTCCAGTATAAGCTGACTTCTCCTTGTACGAAAAACCTGTCAAATGCGAGGTCAGCTAAAACAGGAAATGTATAGCTTGAACTGTCAACATCATTTTCTAAGGGAGGAAGACCAAGTCCAGCATACACTCCTAAGGACAATGTTATTAATAAACAAGCCTCCCACACCAAGTCTGTAGCACGTATAATCACTAAAAGGGATGCAGTAAACCTTGTAGTCTTATCGGATTATCGTGTAGTATTAGCAAAATATTGGCGAGTTCGTGCACTCGATGCAACGTGACTTTCGAGACTTCACGTGGTTGGAACGTGGATACAGTATGATTGTCAGTATCGATACTGTAGCTTGATCTTTCATCATTTGCAGAGTGAATCTTTGTGCCTATAATGAAACTTCAAATACAATTTTTGGGGCTTGTTTGTTTGGTCTCTTTCGTTTCTTCTTTAGTTAAGCTTATTATTGGGATCGGTTTTTTCCTAATTACAAGCGCCTCAGCCAAACACAAAATATGTCTTAGAATCAGAGGTCCAATTTTCACCAAGTTTGCAAAAAACATTATCAAAACCTAATAAGAAATACCTACCTATATTGCTTTGTTACCAGTTCTTAGAACTTCAACACTTCATGTTACAAATGTTGCAATATTTTAATCTCAACACGACGCGACGTGGGAACTGGGAACTCAGTTGTATACCTATAGGTTCTAAGGAAGACGCATATATATATCATTGCTATTTCAGGTGTTTCAACCGTCACAGGTCTTTACGACTATAATTATTATAAGATACTTTATTGTATTTTCTTTACCAATCGCAGTTCCTTCATCTTTTTCATCTCCATCCTTACCATGCCCTTTATCTATCCTTGAATTATTGTCTTTTGGCTCTTACACGTGCCGACTGACTCATCGTCAGATAAAAAGGGATAGCGATCGTTTTGACCGGTTGATGTAAAATCATACATATTAGTAGTACTATCTGTCAGCTTGCTTATCGTTATCATTAGTTGATAAAATCAGGTGGGTGTCGGATTGATTAACGAATCGTTAGGTACTTAAGTCGACTAAGTTACGATTGTAGATTTTGTAAACGCACATGTTGGTACATGCGGTTTATCGTTTATCGTTTCGTGATGTCGTTATTTTGTATCTATGGCGGAATAGTGATAATTACGAATTTTGTTTCTAATACACAGATGTCTTGATAGCATGAGTTCTAATATATTTGAACAAATTATTCTTTTTATTTAGATTTGACATTGGATTATGATACATTATGCATTTCTAAATCAGTTGTAATTTTATTAGCACATTTAATTTCTATTGCTGGCCAAGAGCCACATACCTAACCTATCTATGTAATTAGATGTTTCAGAACCAGATTTTACTGAGTTTGTTTGATTCCTAACAATAGGCACAGCCCTACCTCCAGCTGCATGTAAACTCTATACAGAACATACTTCAGAGCCACACAGTCTTATTCCGGTGCCAGCTGTCAAAGAGTGGGCTGAAATCGCTGCGTTTACATAATACAAGTCGTTTCATTTTAAACAATTTGCTACTCGATATCGCGCTGATAATATTAATGATATTGATCGCATGTATTTAGGATATCGGAAATCAAACGATATTGCAACAAATATCAACTACGAAAAACCCCTCTCCTCCCCTCCTCTCCTCTTGTATCTTGGAAAACTTACGGAACTTGTGCATTTACAGGTTCGCATGCAGGGCTATTCCAAAAATATTTGAAAGAAACACTAGTACTTTGGTCTTTTATGCGATTTGACAATGGCCAAATTAATGAGATTTTTTTTATGTTGATCTCTCTTATGTTTTCAATTTCGATCCCGTAAGAATATCGGGATCCAGGGACTCAAACTATCTCTATACCAAATTTCATCTAAATCGGTTCAGCGGTTTAAACGTGAAGAGGACAAGACAGATACACTTTCTTATTTATAATATTATAGTAAGTATGGATAGGATTTGTTGGACCATCTATCTCTGTGATTACCTCCTGCACCTAATACTTTGTCGTGTGATAATAACTAATTAGGACTAGATAATAACGAATAACTAATTAGGCGTACTGTGATAAGTCTATTACTTATCATGCCAAAGATGGTTTTTCGATTGTCTAATTAAATATAATCGCGATCCGAGTTTTCCGAACAAATATCCTGCTTAACGTTATCGTTCATCGCATTCATATGGTAAAAAAATATATTTGTCCAACATTTTCATGGGTTTTTCGTAACCGGGATGTTGCTAATGATGATATTTTCATGTTTTTTTTTTTCAGTAATATTCTAAGTGAAGCTGTATCTGCAGTAAAACTTCGTGTCAATTAATTGAAAAACCCCACGAAGGTTGTTCGTGAGAGAAGGGCGTTTTTGCTGTTTGAACAAGCGTTTAAAATGATTGATGATTGCAATGATTTGGTCTGATTAAGATATAATTAGCTGAAGGCGAACTTTAATAAGGAACTGTCTTACTTGTACTTTGATTTTCAAATAAATTAAACGGGGATTTCGGATAGTTAATGACTTATTTTGGAATACAAAAATGGGGATTGAAAAACTTTAAGAATAAGTATACCTGCCTATATTTTTGTACTTCATTAATAAAATCATGTAGGTAATAATCAGCTCCTCATGTCGAACTTTAAAGTGTGATCACAAGATTTAGATAGTTACAAAATCTTTCTAGATTTTGTAACTATCTAAATCTGTTGCTGGCTTATCTGTCATAAATTTTAATGTAGATATGCTTATCTACATTAAAGCCACTGTTTTAAAATAATGAATTTCCTCAAACAAGTAACGACTAGCAACGTTTCTATTTGGTATGAAACGGTTAGAATTAAGATGAAGTCGTGCTAATCTGTGATAGATACGATTATACGTACCTAGTGCAGTAATAAACAACGTACTTTGACGTTCTTGTAATCAAACTATGCCCAAAGTTTACTTGTACCTATGAAAATGTTCTTTTCCCTCATTTCCTCAAAATGTTTTTTTTTTGCAACTGCTTGCTTCAGAAACATAAGAGCCTCTTCGAAATGAATGAATCATGATGCACTTGAAGCAAGCATGGGATTTGAATAAAGAACTTCTATTCTTAATTTAAAAATTTATCTTGACTTTTTGACAAAACTAAAACAACTGTGCATAGATAAACATTCGTGTGACTGAACTTGTTCGGAAGCTTGCCAAATGCAATGCAAGAATTTACAGTTTTATAGTTTTTACGATTTATTAAAGGAATGAAAGCATTATGAGATAAATATGTATGTAGCACTCCGATCTTTTGAGTAAATAGGTACTCAAAAGATCGGAGTCGATCAACATTTTTTTTAATATTATAAGACGATCCGTGCGGATTTAGTAGGCCGCGCCTTGGGTGGGGCCGGGGGTGAGGGCGGCGGGGTTGCCTATTGTTCGCAACGCATGTATAGTTGCCGGCACGTAACTTGGCAAGAATTTTTGTAGTGGGGGAAGTTTGCGCATGCACAATTTCATACATTTTTATATGCGCGAACTTCCCCCACTACGAAAATCTCTTGCCAAGTTACGTGCCGGTAATTGTACTGAATATTGACAAAGCGCCCCCGCCCCTCCGTCTCACCGCTCGCATACCTAAGGCGCGGTCAACTAGTTCCGCGCGGACTATAGATACGAGAACTCGTTTCAAAACTGAAATGAAGTTGTTTGCAATTATCTAACGTACCTACTTACGATTTTGTTCTCTATTGTTGCATACGTCAAAGGGATTTTACATGAAGGGTTTATAAAGACAATGGCGCCGATTCTGTTGTTCACAAACTAAACTAAATTTAAGTACAGGCATCTTTTTCTTTTTATTTCATTAAGAAAAGGACAGAAGATAAATATTAGTTTATTCCTGTCAAATTAGTCAGCGCCTGACGTAAATTGACGTATTTTTAATAGCCAATTTTTTAATCTCGTCTAAATTGTCTATGGAGTGTCTTAATTTGACAGGACTAAATCAATATTTATCTTCTGTCCTTTTTTTAATGAAATAGAAAGAAAAAGGTGCATGAATTTAAATTTAGTTTAGTTTGTGAACAACTGAATCGGCGCCAATGGCTGATTGCTAGCTTATCTATCAGAATGATTGAACACGTGTTTGTCTGGCAAAGGATCATTTTATAAACTGGTGCTAATGTCATTGTCATTATAATGTCAATGTCTAACGTTATAATTATCTAGACTCGGAAGGTCAAATCAAGCCATAAGCACATGACCTTTCAAGCTCCGTTAATGAGACACAATTGATTATTGTATCGTACTATATAGAGTACGCGCGGAGCTGGACTATTTTCGCATGCAAAAGCTTCCGAATCTAGATACATTTTCGAAATTCGAATGATTAAGCAATTGTTTTTTTTAAATTCAACTTTAAAGGAGGGATAATCTCAAATAGCCATCAAGTACAATGAACTTCATAAATGATAAGAACTGACTCTGCCTCTTTATCTATGACTAAGCACACTGGAGCTTAGTTTTTATGGTCTCAATGCACTTTGATTCAATTTCCATTATCATGGACTATAACATCAATAACACATTGATGTCAATCGGAGAGACAAGGAAATGAGATAAAGTGATAAATTGATGTCAATCGGAGAGACAAGGAAAGGAGATAAACCTCAGAGTGAAAGAGATAGAACAAATGATCGTGTAAGTCCTAAAACTGTCAGATTGACAAAGCAGTGGTTGGTTTGTCAAGAAAGAGGCAACATTATAAGATATTTATTTTTAACTATCATTGCTCTTCTGTCATCTCAGGGATCCAGCGGGGTAATTGCGTAATACACTATCAGTAGCAATGACTGTCATTTTGACAGTTCAACAATATTCATTGCGTTATTTACGTTGTTAAGCAGACAAATCGAACTTGTGAAGCAATGTATTAACAATCCATCTTTCAAAGTGATCTAGATTGTGATTGATATTGTGTCACGGACGGTTATCCTTTTATGATTCTGCCAAAGTGGCCTTTTTAGGCCTCCAGGTGGAATGACGGCTCACTTTACCTACCCTTTCACCGTAAGATTTATAAACAATAAACCTTCTGTAGTTTTTGCCACGGAGAAATAATGTTTTATGATAATTAGAAATAGACTAAGTGTAGATGACTGATAAGAACTAATTTCATTAACTGATATAGTATCATAATGTAAATTATCTAATCGGCTTCCAAATTAGAACCGTTATTCAACCGTTTAATTTATAGCATTCAGTGCTATTTGATTATTATCTTGTTAGCGGCAATCATCAAAGTGATTATTACAAAGCATACCTACTATTATGTAAGTAAGCTCAATATTAGGTATTAGTACCTACTTTTGTGTTCCAAGAGATAACATATCATTTTCTGTATTCGTGATACCTTTATCTTGATAACAATAAAGAACAATAGTACATGCAGGAGACTTTCCCAAGAGAGAAATTTCTCGATTTTGTTTACTCTTGTTTCTTTGTTTGAGGTGTTTTTGCATCAGATACTTACTTATTAGACTGATCAAAGCAGGCTGCATCAGTTTTTGTTTAAAAATTAAATACTGGCCACTGAGATAATTTATTTATTTTTATTTTATATTTTTTCAAAAAACTGTGGTACATACAGTTTGTTACATAAAATATAAGTTGACTATTACCAAACCAACCAACCAATATCTTTTGAACTTTTTTTACTATTCTGTTCAAATAAATGTTCTAATTGGATAACCATGTTCAGATACTGTGTACACCTTCTTTTTATGTTACGACACTGCCACTGGTAGAAACACTGACCTCTATTAAACAAGTACGCTTGTATACAGTATAATACAGGTCAGTGGCAAGGAGGTTAAGTCAGTGGTTACAAACCATTAAGAAATACATAGACAAACCTAGTTTTTTTTTGCCAAATTCATCGTTAATCGTAAGTTCATAAAACAACGAGACGACCTAACCTGCATTGATAACGTTATCATACAGATAGAAATTGCTATAAAATCGATTATCTATATTACTTTATTCGATTGTCAGGCTCAATCGATTGTTATGATTCGTTGATAAGTCGTTGTTATGCGGTCAATATTAACTGGATTGCATGGAATTAGTATGTACTACATATATTGGAATGGAAGACACTTGACACTCCTTAAGCAACGATGAACGAAAGGTGCAGAATGCTTTGAGCGCTGACATTTGAGCGCATGCCGTAGATACTTGAACTGGGAAATTGTCCAACTCTAGCTACCGGGGAGTTTTTAACTAAATAGATCTAAGTACACGAAAACACACCTAGATTAAATGACGTAGCCGCAAAATGATTTGAGGACTTGGTCTTTTAATTTGTGCCCTCGATCTCAACAGCATAATATACCTATACAAAACAGGCATTACTGATTCAAGTGCAAAATCAGCCTGCATAAATTTTTCCACCTTTAAGAAAACAACAGTCGTCACCAGATAAGATGATTGATTACTTTTGAGCAGTGTGGCGCATCGAACATTACGAAATACTTATTTTTAGACGAAATTTATCTAGTAACATATCTAATATCTTAAATAAAATCTTTATACGCATAACTTACAGGGAAAATATTTCCAGTCACTTTCACGTTAGTCTTTGGATTTGGTCAATATTTTCCATAGATGGTGTAAGAACAGAGCAAATATCTTTATCAGATAGATTTACAGCACCATCTCTTGATACGATTAGGACTATAGGTAGGTAAAACCTGTTAAATCTAGATTATCTTGTATTGTAGAAGTTCAAGTATCAAGTTTAACAAAAATAAATGAAAAAGAATCAGTTTCAGGGGACACTAAACAAAACATATTAAGTGTAGGAAATATCACTAAAGACCAATGAACTTGAAATATGATCGCTATGTAATTATCATGAATCATATAAAATTATGCAACGATAAAATGACATCACTCACATGTGGCGGACACGAGGCTTTTGACATTATTAAATATTTTGTTTTACCTACGTAATACAAATGTTTCCTTTTTAATTACACGCATGTAGATGTTAGGAAACCAATTTAATTTAAAATATTAGTGATATAACGCCTAGTAAGGTATATTTTAGCGTGGCAGTAGTATTGTTCTCATCTTGGCCTGCAGATTCAGTGGCGCAGAAAAAAACGTAATGTAAAAATAAATAATTTGCTAATAGTAATAATTAATACGCAAACGAGTTTAGAAATCCTTTCAATAAATAGAAAACACCAAAACACATATTGCGATCTGTACTTTTAAGGTACCAGGTATATCTTTAGAACCAGATACTGCTTTCGTGAACATGTAATATTTTAAAATCACTACAAAAGTAATTATTTTGTCTATACTGCAATCAACACTTTTTTAATCACTTTGACTCATGTAGGTAAGACTAATTATTTATTTATTTATTTATCACAAACACTGCTACCATTACAGGAAGTTCCTAATGCGGTAGCGATTTATCTAATGATCTATCAATTAAATAGTATAATTTTGACTCACTAAAGGTATTTAAATAATTATCTTTTAAGAGAGCTGAATTAGCACATGCATATTTAGTTTTATTCACGATGGTTTTTTTTACTATTAAGTTACACTGCAGAGTTACGTCACTGACGTTGAGTTTATTTATAAATATAAATTCTCAGCGTGAAAATCAAACGAAAATATTTGCAATTTTTTATTTTCACGACAAACTAGAACGCATTATCGCAGAATTTTATTGTAATTTTATGTTTTGTTTACAGTTCTGTTTTAAACGGATTTTATAGGTCACGTTTCCCGTAGTAAGTAGAAATAAAGTCACTGCCTCATTTTTACCCATTAAAATTCCACATGTTTTGAGCCCTGAAACCTGAAATAGTTCCTGAATACTTTCTATTGTTGAGACAATCGTAAAAACTGAAGCACGAGCCCCTATTCATTGGATATTGCCAACTAAACAATGCGTCTTATATCGTGCTTATTGAAAGTGTGCAGAGTCGTTTTTTCTGTGCAGTTTGGTGGCAATAACTCTGCAGATTGCAATAACATGGTCACGAGGGGCATAAACACTGCAGTGGCCAGTCTTACGTGCCTGCAGACACGTTTTCAGACCACGTACACGATGTTATGAGTAAATGAGATCAGTTTCATCTGTCACAATTGCTAATGGGTCCTAGGAAATGGGTCGCAAATGGCCCGCGCCATAAAACTCTGCATTCCAACTTATGGCTTTTACATTTTACGATTTCATTGCTCTAGTATGTGTTTTTACGATTTCGTAAATAAGATTTTCTTGTGGAAGATTTAACGTCTCAACAATGAACCACTTACCTTTAGTGTTCAGTTTTGTTACATAGGTACTTACAATGTTGGAAACAGAATACGTTTGTTAGCTTTGGCATAGCTCCCAGCCGTAATACTGTCTTCCTTTTTCATATTCTACTATGAAACCTTACTAATTCTTTATCTTAAAGTATATTTTTCTTACCAGTCATTACTGTCTAAACTATTTCCGTGACGTATTATGCATAATATGACGACCTCGTTCGTCCTGCCTGGGCACAGTCCAATAGTTTCTTCCGTGTTATCATTTTAATACACCGGAACACTGTGTTTTGTTTTCCTGTTTATGTTATTATTACTACAGAACAAATATTAGTTACTACTGTTTTATTTTAAATTGTTTTAATTTCTACTTATTAAGATTTTATAAACGTCTGTGACGTAGCTGACAGTGTCTAGTTACAGAAATAGATCGAAAATCTTGTTTATTATTGCATTGTTTGTTGTTTATTTGTTTTAAGATTAACTAGGAAATCAAATGTGACAATGGGTCGTGATAAAATTGTAAATGATGCACGCAATTTAATAAGATTTAAGGCTTTTTCTTGCAATCGTATCTTACCTATAATCTTGTAGCATTTTAAACTTGAAATAATCGTTGGAAGCTGTTTTACCCTTTTGTGGGTTCATAGTCTCCAAGTGATTAGAAAATATAGCCCATATTCAATTGTCCATCATGAAAATAAATTAAGCCTTCTGCACATAGAGAAACGTACCTATATTATATTACAAGGTCTATTTAAATTGAGACATACATATGCTCTCCATGCGTGGCTATCAATTAATATTATTTAACGGCTATCGTTGCTATGAGGCTATAAATTGTAGTCCGAACAGTTGCATCATGCAGTCACATTCCATAGTTATTGAATAAGTATCTACTTATAGTAGAATATTCAGAATGTCTCCTTGACTGGGTGAATCATTATTTTTAACAGGAATATTGGGTGAGGCCTTATTTTTAACAGGAATATGAAAGCCACCAATCAGTGGATCCCCTATGGCAGGAAACGACTGTGCGGCAGGCCCAGAAGAGATGGCGGGATGAGCTGGACTCCTTCTTAAAGGATTGGCCCACAATCGCAGTAGACCGGGAAAAGTGGAAAGAGGGACAGGCCTTTGCCCTGCTGTGGGACAACACACGCTTATTATAAAATAATAATAATAAAATTTTGAATGATTTTGTGGCTGCGCCTGGGTTGAGTACGATGTCTCTCGTAAGAGCTCAAAATAACCTAGTTCAAGTAAGTTCTAATTAGTAATTTACGAAATTTACATGTTTAATTTGTACAATAATGTAGCATAATCTAAATTCAAAGTCCTGACTGACTGCTATATCAACGCACAGCTTAAACCGCTGTTCCTAGAGACATGAATTCCTCGTGGTCAAATCAGTTTGACTACTAAGTTAGACCACGAGGAATGGGCCAAATTTGGAGGGTGTGTTCCTTGTGAAGAGTAGGTAGGTATCCACTAAGAAAGGGTTTTTCGAAGTTTCACCCCTAAGAGGGTGAATGGGGGGGAGGGTGAATTATAACGCGGACGAGGTCGCGGGCAGAAACTAGTCGGCTTATAATGGGACACAGGCCTCCCCTCTATGAGAGGGAGTGGGCCGTAATCTACCACGCGGGCCCAGTGCAGGTTGGTAAATGTCATATGAATACGAATTTTTGGTTAAAAAACGTGCCGGTTTCCTCATGATGTTTTCCTTCACCGTTTTAAGAGCAATAATGATGAAATAATTTACTCAAAGTAAAGCGCATGTCTGGGTTCCAACCTACGACTGTCTCTGTCTGTTCAATAATGTAATTTCTAGTTTATATTGCTTTATTGGTAACTTAATCAAGTTATTGAAAAGAAAGAAGTAATTACTGAAATAATTATGTCGGTACCTACGTTTATGTATCGGTAAACGCGGGTTACTTTCTTTAGCTCTGGGGGGGAACTTTGGCTCAAAACAAAAAAGGGTTTTCTATTTTCTATTGTTGTATAGGGCTAGATTGGCTCAATGCTGTCAAAAGTATTGTTTTGGTGTCGACACAATCTGCAGGTCAAACTAAACTTCAAAGAACAAAATTGGCTCAAAAGTAAAAAAAATAAATAAAATATTTACACATACATTTTGGGGAAAATAACATTATTACTAATTAGCTACTATCCTCACCTGTAAAACAAGTCCATTAAAATGCCAAGAAATATACCATAATTCCTAATATCAAAGGGTTTCTAAAAAAAGATGAAAAAACTAGCTAAAGTAACGTTATTTAATTTAAATGTAATCTTTTTCCGATTTCCAATGTTTTAATAAATTAATGAATAAGGTAGCGGTTAAAATAGTTATCAATACAATGTTGTAATTAATGGCGACTCTTATCTTTACGCTGTTTATGTAAAACGGTCAATTTGTCACCATTTTTATATCAACCAGTGCCGTAACTAATTATAGTACCAAGGTTAAAGGTGCTCAAAATAAAAAAAACTTTGTTTGTAAAAGATAATTTAGGACTGACAGCATAAGAACAAAAAATAAAGAAAAAAAAGAAAAGAGAAATAAAGAGAATAAAAAGAGAAAAGAAAGAGAAAGAAATAATTATAAGTAGTTACTTAAGTACCTTTAGTTTCATGAAGCTCTTAAATAAGTTACGGTTTTAAGAAGGAATAACGTTTAATTATGTAAATGAGAATTTCCTAAGTCGTAGTATTCAAAATTATAATAATCGTGTTATTTTTAATCCCCAAAAAGGTAGCCACAATTAAAAAGGGTCCTAACCTACAAAAGACTGATTCAGATCTTATCTAATCCTATGCATATTCATGCATGCCAGTGTACCTCAAAACGGAGCCAAGATTTTTTTCTTTAAAATCAATTCGCCTTTTTTATCTGCTACACCTTTTGACTCAGGAACAGCTCCAATCTCAACTCCTGTAATATTCGTGTCATCGACAAAGCCTGACCTCGGCTTTAGGCTAGACATTTAGATATCTAGATCCATTCTATTTCATACCTATTATTTCTTATTTCGTCTTAGAGAGTATACGTAGAGAGACTTAGATCAATTTCCCTTTTTGTCGAAGCAAAAGTGAGATGAGAACACAAAAAAAGCAATTCTTTGAGTTCCCTAGTTCTGGTTTTAAGCCATTTTTTTTCTCTCTCTCTTCTGACCTCCAAGACCCATTTACTTGGTAATACGATACCCCTTGGTAAGACTGGTTGTCAGACTTTTGGGCTTCTGACGACCCGTAACGACTGCCAAAGATCCGAGGCGTTTCAGGATTCCTTCCAAGATAGATAGAACACACGTGTAGGAGTACAGCTTTTGTTCCTAAGTATCAACACAGTCGTTGTTTATAGTTCCACACAGGTCTCGTGATCTAAAGAGTGATAAGGATAGCTCACTTATTCAATAAAGTATGATTTTAAAATATAATTTTGAGATTGATAAAATTGAAGCATATGCTGAATTAGTTCTAACGTTTTGGGAGTACCTAGTTGTATTTGTGTGTTAGTGTCAAACGTTTCAATTCATTCAACATCTTGCTATTTGTGTTGTCACATACGAAACTAGCGATTAACGGCAGTCTGAAACAACCGCAAAAAGTTCTATTCTTAGAAGTCTACTGACCTCATATAGGTACTTAGCTAAACTGTGTAAAGAATATCAGTATCTATCGATCAAAGTCCAGTCTGTCCAACACTTTCTTTTCCCTTGACACACTGATACTTATTACATTGTGACGTTATCACTTAATATTTAAACACGAGTCTCTTGGTACTTTGGTCCTTATAGTTATTACTATAGAAAATTCTCGCTACTACGTTGTGTAATTTTGCAGTACCCATATCCACTTCCCTGTTTTGTGGTGGCACTGGTTCATATTGCCGCTAGATCACGTTTACAAATTCATAGACATGAATCTAAGTATACGAAATACTAAATTCCTATTTTAATAAGTGTCTGAGAATGTCATCATCATCGTTCTCTCTTGCCCTTGTACTAATTTATTGATTTATTCCGGTCTGATCCCCTGAACCCTCCCTCCACTCCCGCCCGCTGCTAGTTTTCGGCGTCACATGTCTTTTTCTTCAATACTTCTCTATTAGTCATCATATCAGCAGTGACCCCCTTTTTCTAACCATATCATCGTTCAAATAGTCTATTCACTATTCATCGTTTGATGTATGGAAGTAATAATAAGTACTGGAGGGAAACACTTTAATCTAAACTCAACTATGTTTGATTCTGTTTGAACGCCTTCCTTTACCACTTCCCACCTTTAGGTTATTGGCGAGGCGTATACATAATTGATTTATATTCATCCCAAGGTAGGTAAGTATGTTACTTAGACGCCATTATACATAGATCATAAAGGCACATTGTCCTCAAATTATCTTTAACCGTAGTTAGGTAAATCATGTTCTAAAATGGACTGAGTTGGGTTTCAAGTGGCTAAAGATATGAATCTAGGAAGCTAGGCATGATTATCTATGATAGCTGTCAATAAGGTGATGTTAGTTGTGTTATCGTCTACACCTATAGTTTAGGCGTCATCTTTGATTGATAGAGCATTTTGTATGAAATGACGCACTTAAATATCTGGCAGAAGTAAGTAGTGCTTGAGGAAAAAGCTAAAGACTTCTTCTGACTTCAGCTCTGCTTTGCAATTTTACAAATACGCCCATGTCATTTTCAATTTCAAGGCGAATGGTTATAAAGAACCTTGTTTGGCATAGAGTAAAAAGAAATAAAACTGAAACCTACATTCCGTTTGCGGTTATTTGTTGAGCTCCCT
This sequence comes from Mesoligia furuncula, assembly GCA_916614155.1. Classification (NCBI taxonomy): domain Eukaryota; kingdom Metazoa; phylum Arthropoda; class Insecta; order Lepidoptera; family Noctuidae; genus Mesoligia; species Mesoligia furuncula. Next base: position 29,502,266 of record OU744794.1, read on the forward strand.
AGGTTCTCTAATAGCCCGAAACACAGACGGTTTCTACTTATTGTACGCATAGATTTGAAGTGTTTTATAAATATCCGTCATTTGTAAGTAAGTCTATATGCTACAGTTTTTATGGAGTCTCTCATGTGACTAGTGTTTTAATAAGGTCTGGTAGACATTCCTGGGAAAGAATATTGTAAAAATAATCGAATACATTGAACGGGCAACAAAAAGGTTTTGTTGTAAGCTATGGAGAGAAACTATTGGAACTGGAGGCAAAAAAAGCAGACATGATTAGGAAGATGTTTTGGGTTTCAAATTTCATTATCGTTGAAACCCAAAACATCTTCCTAATAATGTTATGTTCAACAGAAGGTAATCGTATTATTTTTGGCTATTCTGATGCATGTTATCACCAGTACAAATAAAAGCAAGATGCATGACTAAAGTCTTAGGTCCAATGGATTAAAGATAAGGACTTGGCACCGTTTAAGATTATGAAGATCACGCCGACCTGAAATCCTCTGTGATAGCATCACGAGTCACTGATAACACATGAAGCATTGCACTGAAGGGTCATTCTTATCGATAGCATGCCGAGAGTGAATGAGCAGCTAGTTTTATTAACGGGATTTCTAATTATGATAAGGAGATTGTCTATTTCATTCAAGATTGATTCCTGAAATATTATTGGCCTGTGGGTAAGTTTTATTTCCAAAAATATTATTAAGTTGCTGTGATAAAATTTTATTTAATGCATACAGTCTGCAATTCAAAAAAAGTATTTAAAATTCCATTGCTAAATCGGAAGTAACGAAAGAAAATTTTCGCCATCGGAAAATTATATCGTCTGTCGCTATCGCGCGTCAGTCACGACAATCGGAAACTACAGCTGCAAGTAATCATTTTCCATTCATTTCTACCCGCTGTCAAATTAGAACTTGGCCAAAATTTCTGCATTGCTACCACAATTTACATACAGTAAATAAGTAGTTTGATGCTTTTGCCGCCTCAAGTCCTCTTCTAGAAGAGAATGTTACGAACATAACCTAACAAAAAAGAAAGTTCGTACTCACACGTATGCTTTCGTCTCCTGCAGATGGACAAGGCCTTGCTTGAACAGGTCGTACGCAACCTTGGAGTACTTGGTGGACACAGCCAGGAGGTCTGGCTGGTATTCCACTTCCTTCTGCTTCTCCATACTGTTGGGATCAGTGACAATGTTGTGCTTCTTCTTCATCCTCTCTAACGTACGCGAGGGTTTTGGCGGCGGAGGCGCCGCCGGAGCCGCTTCGATCACGTCACGGGTACACATGTTACACATTTTTTCTTAACAACACGCTCTACGCTCACTGAACGTTTGGTCGGCGCGCGCGATGTTCGCGTATATAAGTCGATGATTTCGTTTCCCCCCACCACCACAGCGGGCGCCCCTGATAACGCGGAGTCGCTGAATAAAACTCGTCGCGTAGAAGTTGCATATCGGACAAAAATAGCAGAGAAGATCAATCATAAATGGATTTAAAAAAAAAAACATTTAAGTAATAACAGTCGATAAGGCCCACTGTTACGGGTAATAACCATAGTAAGAGTTCAATTAAATATTTATTGATTGTTCTTGTTTTTTTTATTCAATCAGATGTTTAATTTTCAACCCTTTTTATTTCTCATTTTATTTTTAATTATAACTTTTTCTAGTACATAATACACATAATTTCAATACTGAATATTGTTGCTAGCTGCAACACTTGTATTTTTTTACGATCGATTTACGTATACCATAATACTTAAAATGGAAGTAGGTGGAATATTTGATTGCATTTCTTTATGCATAGAACGGTCATTTTTATTGATTTTTCCCGACTTGTGTTTGAGATGACGTGACATTGACGTGGCTGCTCGCTTAGGGTACATAGCCATATATGTAAGACTAGTAAAGCTAGATGCCTCAGTTTCGTGCTAGGCCTGGGTTTTCAACTGGTCGGATGAGATTAAGAAGACGAAGTCCACATAAATTGGAAATGCGTTGTATGTGGTTACGGTCACGAGGGAATGACGAAGAAGACTAAAGACAATTTGTAGATTAGGCTTCTAGTAGGCATTTCATTAAGTATCCCCGACATATTTAGGAATTAGTACTGAATTTAATTTTAAATCGATTCGTACGCGAGGGTTTCGGCGGCAGCGGGATTGTCTGAAAGGGTTACCGCTGGCCCGGAACATAAAGGGCTAAGGAAGGAACACGGGTGGGTTTTAGTCAGTAAGAATTTGACACTCCCTTCCGCTCCACCCAGAGCGGGAGGAGTCATTTTATGATTTCCTATAAAAAAAAAAAAAGGGTTTCGGCGGCGAAGGCGCCCGGTGCCGTTTCGATCACATCACGGGTACACATATCCTCGCATGACTAACTGTCCTATCTCATTTTTTATGATTTGAGTTAGGACAACTCACAGATATAGATATACCTAGATAACGCAAGTATCACGAACTGTATGAAAACCAAGCGTGCCATTTTTTGACTACCTACTATGACGTCACAAGCTCGCGCTCTCGCTCACACTTACCCAGCCAGCAGTACAAAGGACTGAGCGCGAAAGGGGCGGCTTACGATTTGTAATCATAAGTTGGTGCAATTTTTGGCACGCGAAGTAGTTTGAGTTGCGTTATCTAGGTATATCTATATCTAAAGTGTTTTTCAAATAAACTTGCGATAAATGTCATTCAACCACCCTGTACCAAAAAGTCCAAATAACTTACGATAGATATCGTTCGTCATACAAAACTGTCGCTAACATTGCATCGGTTGAGTTTCATAATACCAAACACGGAGTAAGTCAATGTTTTGATCGTGTTACCGACACTGCCCATACATTTTTTTCGTATGGTTTGGAAATATTGGGATACATTAGTAGACGGAGGTGAACAAACTTTATCGCAAGTTTATTTGAAATGAACTTTAAGGGACAACTACATTTTTCTGTTTGTGATTATTTCCATCTTGTTGCCTTTCAAAATGGATTGAGATCCAAATAACATAGAGATACGACGACGGTTGGTGAAAATGTAAAGAATCACTAATAGAAAAATGTAGGTTCTGTTAATGTTCAACTTAATCAGCTAAAAAATTTGAAAAATGAGATAGGACAATTATTAGTCATGCGAGCGACGATAAACATGTTACACATTTTTTCACACACTCTACGCGTACTTTTGGCACCACCGTTTGGCCTATGTTTTAGACAACGACCTTGTAGATTGGCAGATTTGTTTTCGATCAATCGCATTATCGATCTAAAGGTACACCATATGACTTACAGATAACTATATGTATATGTATTGAATTTTACATTGTGTGACTCAAAAGGTGGTCGTATCGCTAAAAGTGATCTTCATTATTCTATATCTATTATTAGGAAAGTCTTAACATAAGAAACCTTTTCTAAGGGATTTCCTTTAAGTGTGGCTTCAGCTTCACAGCGGAATGTGCATTGTGGTTGACAAATACTTAGGGAAACTTTATATTTACAATTATATTGTGGTTAAAATGCTGCATGCAATTAATTCAAAGTAGGTATTCATTTTGATAGCACGTAGGTACCTACTTTACAGCTAAATTACGTGAACTGGAATTATTCCGATCTGTCACTCTGCTTTATAGCATTGGAGTGAATGACGTTCGAATTGTCCTCTCGTTGTTAACTGGGGGACAGATCAAAACTTTTTTTTCCGATCTGTCCCCCTAAGGGGACAAGGCAAGGTGACAGATCGGAATAATTCGAGAGACTGCTTATCAGGGCCTCAAGTCTGCTATTACAATAGTGTCAGAATGGTCTATCATTGATTTCATAATTGTTGATTTTGACAAGTTTACTAATCTACTAATATAATGGCGTCATTATGACTTTCCAATAGTCAACCACTGACCATGTTACTTGTATTATAATACGTCCATGCCACTGACACTCCATTGAAAGAAATGGCATAGAATTAGAATTTTGACAGTTCCTGTAGTGACCTACCCTTAGAACTTCATTGTGCAGTCATTGCTTTTAATTCGTTACGAGTATCTTATATGTTCTGTGCCATTGACCGACCAATGATCGACCATTATGAATTTAGCAGATTACGAACTTTTAGCAAAATGACAATGGAATCGTGTTGGAATGACGAATTTATAAAAATAGCAGGCTTGGTCCCCAGGTCTGTACGAGTCTCATCCAGCACCATAACTGCGTAACACACTATTAATCACGATCTGAACAATTGTGAAGGATATTGCTAATCCATCTATTAAACTCAAACTCAAACCATTTATTTCAATTAAACCATTTACAGGCACTTTTGAATTGTCAAGAAGTCGGTCAGTCAGAAAATATGAAGCTAGTTGCCCATTTCAAAGCGTAGGTACCTATGGAGAAGAACGGGCAAGAAACTCCATGGACACTCTTTTAAATTGTATTTTTACAAAAATAATAGTTACATCATTAATGTTGAATTTACAATTATTATGTGAGAACGATGTAAAAAAATACGTACGCGTTAAGAGCGTCCAGAGTACAGCAAATAGTAAGAAGACAACAATCCAAAAATAAAATAATTAAAACTAAGCCGAGGCAGCTGAGTGATGACCAGCCCCAACAGACGGCGCCCGTTCACGAACATGACGCATAGATCAGCAGCATTTAGCTCAACCATTTTGAAGGGAGCTAAATGAGCCAATACACACGCCACCGTCAGCGAGACATTTGTGTGAGCATGACATACTATCAGCCGCCATGGCACATTCAAGGCAATGAAAGATATTACCCGGTAAATAGACATTATACTACTACTAAATATACTATACATATAAAATTCAAAGTCCTGACTGACTGATATATCAACGCACAGCCTAAACCACTGGTCCTAGAGACATGAAATTTGGAGTGTGTGTTCTTTGTGAAGAGTAGGTATCCACTAAGAAAGGGTTTTTCGAAATTCCACCCCTAAGCGAGTGAATGGGGGGAGGGTGAAATTTCACGCGGACGAAGTCGCGGGCAGAAGGTAGTTGCTTCATAATGATCATAAGCATTGTCTGCTCAACAATATAAATTACGCATTGGGTGTTGTTGAACTGTGAAAATGACAGCCATTGCTACTGTTAGTGTTACGCAATAACCCCGCAGGTCGTTCCCGCGGTTTTTCTCTAAAGAGTTCAAAACCTCATAACGCTCTTTTAGTTTTAGTGAAAATCTTCTTCTTCTTTTTACGTTGTCCGTCACACAGTTAGTCACGGATCTAGTTTTTTGGACCTATATTTAGATTTAGCAACACATTTATGATCTACTAGCTGCGCCTCGCGGTTCCACCCGCGTAAATGTCGATCCCGTGTTAATATCGGGATAGAAAGTAGCCTTTATGTTAATCCAGGGAGTCAGCTACCTCCATACAAAATTTTATCAAAATTAGTCCAGCCGTTTGAGCATGAAGAAGTAACAAACATATAAACACACCCCCACACACACACTCACAAACTTTCGCCTTTACAATATTAGTGTGAAGAACGACTACGCAACATGTTTTGTAGTACCACCCACAGGTGATGACGTATGTGTCATGTGACGATAGAAATATAAACAAATAGGTTTATTATTCGGATCTCCGTACTGCGTATGACTTATTACTAGATTTCTATTTGTATCTGATGAATGTGACACTGTCGTGGTAACGTAGGCTGAGTAATGTTGCACCAATTTAAATGGAGATAGATCTCAAGTATGTAGGTAATTCGTTTAGGGTAGATCTGTTACCGTATCGGTCTACAAGTTACCTACGGTCCGTACCTAGTAAGGTGTTCGATGAAATTACAGATTTACAAAGTCAAAGTACTTATATATTTCTTTGTAAAACATAGGTGTAAAAACAGGTGTTGTAAACAAAATTTTGTCTCTTCGGTTAGCAGCTAAAACTGCTACACAAATATAGCAGTTTTTTAAACACGGAGCTATCCACTTTTCTTTAGATAAACCGTAAGTTTATTTCGCAACAAGAGCTTAAAATGTCAATGGCATACCAAAGATGGGTTTAAAGATATGTTTTTGGATTGACGTCAATTTTGAACATACTTTATAAAGAACTAAGCCTGTGCGCTTTTAACATTCTCAAATAAGAATAACAAAAGGAGACACGTTATCAGTGCTTAGTCCTTAAGTAAGTGGCACTCTGTCTTAACGTTGTTGCGAAGGAAAAGTGAGGTTTATCAGTTATCTCTTTGTCTGGAGATAAACTGATTGTTGCTCATTCAAAGACTCAATATTTCTTCACATTGGAAGTTTAAGTAATTTTGTACATAGCTCACAGAGTAAGCAAGCTGAAGTGGCTATGGGCCGGTCATATTACCTGTAGGACTGATGAACGTTGGGTTAGACGTGTTCTGGGGGCCTAAAAAGGCCACTTTGCCGGATTATATTATGATAACTGTCCATTATGATTCATAATATTATCCTTTTATGATTTTGCGAAAGTGACCTTTTTAGGCCCCCTGTAGTGGAGACCGCGAATCGGCAAACGTAAGGTAGAACGCCCTCAGGCTCTGTGGAGCGACGATATTCGAGGGGGCTGGTAGCAGCTGGATGAGAGTTGCCGAGAATCGAGCTAAATGGCATGAGTGCAAGAGGCCTATTTCCAACAGTGGACTGCTGATGATGTGCAAACAGTACTGTTCTACTAATGAGGATCTTCACTGCCATTTTTTCACGATAGGTGGCGCATCGTTGACATGGCCATTGAAAGCTGTCACTTTACATACATTTTGTAACCTATCATTTAGTTATTTTTAATTTTGCCGTTAATGCCTCTTTGTCATTGATCTCTATCATACAAGTACGCTTGTATGATAGAGGTCAGTCCTCTGTGTGCTGTACCAGGATGTACCTACCCCTGGTGTACATTTATTTCCCAAAAATATAACTCTAAAAAAAGTGGGAAAAGGCTGTATGTCGCAATTTTTTTTTAACTTTGCCTTTGAATTCTTTATGGTGGACCGGCTTCAACAGCCGGAGCTTTGCGTGTGCATCCCGATTGTTATTTAATGATTTTCTCCAGTAATTTGTTGGGTCAATATTGAATTTGAGTGACAATAGGCTGATGGCACTTTCAGGAAGAAAAAATTGGATTCAGTTCATAAGTTGAGCAGTTATTTTAGATTGACTTTGACTTTTTATCCCCCAAATTTTGCTTCCAGAAAATTTGATGCTCACCAGCGCCCTAATAACGCAATTAATGTTGTTAATTTTTATTCTTTTTTATTATTAGCCTGTCATGTCCACTGCAAGTCAAAGGCCTCCCTACTCTCTTTCCACTTCTCTCTGTTCAAAGCTGCTAAGGACCAGTTCTTGTTGAAGAGATCCAGCTCATTCCGCCACCTCCGTCTGGGCCTGTCACGATGTCGTTTGCCATTAAGAGGGATCCATTGGGTCGTAAGTTTGGCCCATTGTTCGTCTGACATGCGGCAGATGAGGCCAGTTCCATTCCCCTACTCTCTCATGACACACGAATTATTGCTGTAGAACTGTTAAAATGAAAGTCATTCCTACTGTTAGTGTTATATGATACAATTACCAGGCAGGGACTCAAAATTCGTAATCGCATCTTATTGATATAATGGATACCTACTTCATTGGTTTGAATATGCGGTATCAAAAGGTTTTTTTTATATCAGGTAATTTAGCAATTATGTTTACCTGAGATCCAATCTTGACGTCATTACTTCGAAGTTAGTGACCACTTGTCCAGGGAATCACATAATTTCTCAATATATTTCATATGATAACATTGATTCATTATTGTTTGTTTAAATAAATATTGATCGTAGAGTGTTATCGTATGGTTGTAAATTATTTGTTTTATAACCCTAATATTTCAGAGATTATGAATATTAAATACTTAGTTATATCTTTTTAGTTATAATCTTGTTACGCTTTGCAAATCATATCGTGCCGTCAGTAAACGCCCACAGAATAAATAAATAATATATAAATAAATAAATTCTTTATTTCACCAAAAGCCATTACGTAACAATATTTAAAGACAAGAGAGCGTAGAGGCTTATAACTAGGTCACAATCATTTTAATACTCTGACTCCTAAACTAGGTGTAGGTGCCTGTGTCTTAGGAGTCAGAAATGTGTCACTTTATGGCTATGATATGGTACTTCCATGAGGTAATATACTATAAGTATGTCTGTCCGTAGCTGTCTACCTACAAGTAGCTTCACTTTGTTTCGAGTTAAACAGTAATGGACTCGATGAAATTGCAGCCAACTATTGGATTTTACTTCTCAGTTTGACATCTATTCATTAATCCTTTGTATTGCTGTTTTGCAAAATCGGAATTATTTATTTTTCATCAGTATCAAAGTTACAGTAGGTAGTTAAACCGTCACTCTCTCCTCAACAAGAGTTCAATGTCAATGACAACACCAAAAATGGGTTAAGAGATAAGTTAGTGGAATTTATGTCAATTCTAAACATGCTTAAGTAGAACTAAGTGGACGAAGAGCACTATACCGGGTTATTGGTAAAACATTAACAACCTCTTAAGAGGACATTGCACTCATCATTATGAACAACTTTTACTATGGGACCAAACCTGAAATCGCAAAAAAAAATCAGCTTTCCCTACATTTTGACGATGTAGGGAACAGCTAATTTTTTTTTTCGCGATTTCAGGTTTGGTCCCATAGTAAAAGTTGTTCATAATGATGAGTACAATGAACTCTTAAGAGTTTATTAATGTTTAACCAATAACCCTGTATATTAGAACGACGCAGACGCACGAAGGGGACAATAATCGAAAATTGTGGAAAACTTAACCTGCGTATCTGAGAGGCCTCTGAAATATCTCGCATAATCTTATCTCCGTGATAGTATTATCGGTATTATCGGAAAGTAACCCGTGCTAATAATAAGGGCAAACGGATTACGTAACACAAGGCTGCGAGTTTTCAGGAAATATATCGTGATGACGAGGCTATGTTTCCACTGAGCTACGCCCACCTACTGCGCAGTGCATTGCTGATAACTGAAAAATAAAATGATAGTCAAGTAGGATCGATCGTCATCTGTTTGTGTGCAAAAATAGATGACGATGAAAATATTGACGATAAGGTCTTGAAAATACGCGAGTTCACCTTAGATATACCTCCCACAATACGCTTAGTATTGTGGTATCTTAGGTTAAGCCCTCTTTAATGAAATAATTCTTATAATATTGCCTCAAATCTATACTAATAATATTATGAATAAATAAATATCAGCCACAAAGGCCGATCGATCAGATAAAGCTACGCTTGCTGCGGTTGGTCTGTGGATGGGTGACCATCTTAACATGCCGAGAGTCCCGGTTGTCATTCGTGCATCTTTAACAGTCGTTACGGGTAGTCAGAAGCCCGAAAGTCTGACAACCAGTCTTACCAAGGGGTATCAAATTACCCAGTAACTGGGTTTTGGAGGTCAGATAGGCAGTCGCTCCTTGTAAAATACTGGTAAGTATTCAGCTGCATCGGGTCAGACTGGAAGCCGAACCCAAGATAGTTGGGAAAAGGCAGGCAGATGATGATTATGAAGAGGTGAAATGTATGAGTTTGTATGTAGCGTGTAATCTAACTAGGTACTAATTCAGTTCCTAAAATTATTTTAATAATGCGAAGCTACAGTATTGCGGAGTGTCATGAGACTCAAAAGTTACTCGCCTACCTACTGCGCAATGTATTGCTGATAACTGAAAAATAAAATGTTAGTCAGGTAGGATCGATCGTCATCTGTTTGTGTGCAAAAATAGACGACGATGAAAATATTGACGATAAGGTCTTGAAAATAGTTCACCTTCGAAAATAGTTCAATCGATTTCACCTTAGATATACCACAATACGCTTAGTATTGTGGTATTTAAGGTTGACTTAAGCCTCCTTTAATGAAGTAATTCTTATAATATTGCCTCAAATCTATACTAATAATATTATAATATATAGTTTATATTAAAACAAGAAATTTCACGCGGATGAAGTCGCGGTCAGAAGCTAGTCTTCAATATACAGGCTGATTACTTTCATTGAAAAAACGAGGAGCTTTTTCTGACTAACATGTTTCTCAAATGACATGGAACTCGATTCTAATGTGTACAGCTTAAAGGCCCCCGGAGGCAGGCGGGACTCGACTCTAGTAGAGCAATTGCTATGAACCTTCATGGATATTGTTGTACCAGAAAAATCGCCCGTCGCGTCGCGCCTGTCTGCATGAGCCTTAAGTTAAGTGAGTAGGCATGCATAATCTGCCTATAATGTTCCTACTGCTGGGACCCAGGCCTCCTCTCTGTGTGAGGAAGTGGGCCGTAATCCACCATGCGGGTCCAGTGCGGGTTAGTAGATGTCACATTCCTTCGAATTTTTGGATCTAGGACATGCCGGTTTCCTTACGATGTTTTCCTTCACCGTGAAAAAGGGAAACAAACAATGATATTATAAAGGAAAGATACTCTACGTTCATTCTGAGCGACGCGGTTCTGTGTTGTTGCGTTGTTATTACAAAGTACTTACTGCGATAGATAATACGGAACGTATGACACAGAACATACATACATGTCTGTGTGGTGCCGGACTTAAAGAATAGCACCACCGCATACTTCCCGTGGGTGTCGTAAAAGGCGACTAAGGGGCGTACCGGAGAATGGGCAGCAGCGTTCTCTGTGCATTCCACCACCATACCATACTGCGATCGTCAACCCGCCTGCCAAGCGTGGCGATTATGGCAAACCCCCCTTTTGGGGGAGGCCTATGTCCAGCAGTGGACGTCTTTTGGCTGAAATGATGATGATGATGCCACAGAAAGAGATAGCTAGCGTGTTGCTCGCTGCTATTAGCGGACTAAATGAAACTACAACAATTGTCTGAATTTGTCTGCAACAATTTGCGCGCGCTACTACCATAACTACCACTTTAATATAATATCATTGGAAACAAATGAGTTAGGCATGAGAGGCAAAAAATCACACTAGTACTAGAGCACAGCTTGATAAAAGACTTGAATTGAAAATTAAAATAACAAACAAGGATGACAAACAAAATCCCAACCTTCATAAAAACAAGATTAGAGTGCAATCTTTCAGTACCTACTTACAAACAGCAAAACAGGTAGTATCGTTATCCCATATAGAAGGAACACATGTTAAGCACATACTTACTCTGTTTTTTATAATCTCCGGTCTTAGTGATAAACATCATAACATTATGACGCTCTAGGTGGCCGCAAGTGGCATTTAGTTTAGTTGGTTAGTTTTTGTATAGTGTTCAAGATGTAAACAGAGATCAGAGAAGCTTATAAGTGACATAAATTGGTACTTTCTTGTAAGGTTGATGAACTGATCTAAACATGTTGGAATGCAAATAAAGAGTTTTGATTTCGAATTGGACGGTTTTGCAGCGGATTTTTTTGACATACTTCATCATCATTGTCATTCTGCCTGAAGATGTTTACTGCTATACAAAGGCCTACCTTAAGCATCGCCAAAAAGAGTTGCCGAAACTAAACTAACAAGCATCAAGAAGTTTCTACAGTTGTCAACGAAAGGTGTCATTTAGACCGTCATTTGTTTACACTTTCGGAAAGCACATAAAAGTAAGGTAATAACGAGATCCTTCGGTAAACTGCAGTTGGCGTGAAAACCGGTGCTTCACACGACAATCAGGCGACAATTCAGTGGCTGTTAGCTACTGTGAGGACAATACAGTAGGTCAAGTTGTATACCCGATTGTGTTTAAGAGAAACAATGTTGTTAAGCAGAAGAAAAACATATTATTTTCATCTCTCATACTCGGAAAGTAGTGTTTGTTTGATCCGAATAGCGGGTGGAAAACGCTGCTTCCCACCCTTGGGCGGGAAAGTCTCATAGTAATTGCTTCCCTCCCTAGGGCGGGAATGAAATTTAAAAATAGAACTAAATTTAGTTAGGTAGTCAGCTTAGTCAGACATACGACACCCTTAATTTGATTATGTAAATATTTATTATGCTACCCATTAAATCTTATGAATGTGAGTTAATTAGGAGAATTGGATAAAAAGCTCATATGTTAACGCCATTAAATCTTTCAGATTTAGCGCACAAGTTAATAATTTACCTTGAATAAATTCAACATACATAGGAACGATAATCACCATTTTGATGTCAGTTGTGGTCGAGGCTAAAAAACATAAAAATTGGGGATTTCGAACATCCTGACTTTACCATAATGGGGCTGTGAATATACATCATTTAATTATTTGACGAATTTATCCATAGTTTAAGGTAAATAAGTAGTGGTAATGAACTTTTTTTGATATCTAATGTCGAAGTTTCGCGCCAATCGTATGTGTTTACATTTTTACTTTTCACAAATTTCACACACACAGATGTAGATAAGATTTAAAATGTGACAAATGTTATTGATAATATTATAAACAACACGAAAATGCCCAGGTTTTAACGTAATATTCAAACACAGGTTCAATAATACGTATTAATCATTACCACTACTCAATTTGTGTTCAAAATCGCCGACCATTATTGTTTTTTTTTTATTGCAGTGATGTGTGAAAGCGATTATTCCAAACAATTTTTTTTTTTATTTCGATTGACTCGAGTAATTAATATGACGAATGTAATCGATACATGAAAATAAAATAAAATTATTTTAAGCAATAAATACAATAAGCATTGTTTATAATAATGATTTATGCTTTTCTAATATCATTTCAATCTCTTCTAATATCATGTCAATAACAGACAGGCCAATAGGTACCTCATTTACTGAATTTCGCGCCGAAATGCTTCTATAATTGAATTTATATTCGGAATGCGATCGCCGTTTAAAAATATTTTAATTTATTGGACAATTATTTATTGTGGATTTTATTTTTGATACTTTCTAATAGTTTACTACAGAATTCCCAGTAAACATTTTTTAGGTAGGCTTACGAGAAGTTTTTTTGAGAATGATGATAATTAATTAATTCTATAGATTGGTTATTCTGCAAACACTTTACATTTCAATACATTTTGTTAGTTTAAAGAGTTTTTATTCAGTTTCTACAATTTTTTTTCATTTTTTTTTATTGCGAGTATCGATTAGGCTGTATGCAAGTTTTGAATCGAAATAAGAAAGTTGGGTCAGCACTAAAAAGTGTCACGTCGCAACACAATTTTTAGTAATTTTTATCAAGATTATCGTGTTTTCTATGTATTTTATGAAAAATGGTAAAAGTAAGAATGCAGACAGAATGATAATAATACGGGCCCTAGTAAGCGGAACGGCCTGCGGAACACAGAATTTACTCATGTGGCGGTGACGTGGTGTGTTCCATACTTCAAATTTAAAAAAGACTAATGAATAGGTACCTACCTATTATTCATGTAATTATTATCAATAAATATTTTAGAAAAACTAATATTTTTTACTTTCCTTAAATTCGAAATGAAAAGTAGAGTGTTTAACGCGGGTGAAGTCATCAATTCCCACTCGGACTATAGCCGCCCTCGCTGCGCTCGGGCGTCTAAATGCCTCGTATGGGAATTGATTCCTTCCGACCCTTGTATAACAATCTACTATTCTTTGACTTGTTTGAAATCTTACGATTACCTACATGACCTATTTTAAAGAAATATGGTAGCGAAACTCAGGAGACATTAGCTTTGTCAACATTCTGATTTTCAAAGGTGATCCCAACTGTTAAGGACGAGGTTATGCCGATAATGTTGGCATTATTTATTTGTGTAATCGAGATCAAGAGAGTAAAGCTGAAACAATCATTATATTTGTCATGAGATTGGGATACATATCTAGATAGACATAGACTAGGATACTTGAAACATTTAATTTAATAGGCAGTCCTAGTTTAGTTATAAACAAAAACTGTTTACCACAGGTGACTGCAGTAGTAGCTACGCACTCTTTAGCAAACAAAGAAAAAACCAAGAAACCACTGTAACTAGCATTTAATATTGTCTATAGAATAGAATACAAACATGGGTTTCTCAGACCATTTTAAAATACCGCAAACACATGAAGTCCCCTATTTCTTAAGTCGATAACCACTAATTCTATGGAATGTCCAGCATCTATTAATTCCGCGAAGAGACCTGTAAATATTATTCTACTATAGGTGACTCAGTATCTACACGTTGATAAACCTTTAAGATTAATCAATTTGTTATCAATAACTAATGAGTCACGTATACTTACTGATTGCATCCTACTATCTAACTGCTCTATTGCCCTAGATGACACATGGATAGCCGTGGACCTTGATTTTAAGCCAAGGCCACGTACCCTCGTTATTTATTTTTGTTGCCTGTATAGCCCCGATTTATCACGAATTATTTGGCCTGCTGTGATTCTAGTGATTAATTTAGTACCGTCGCATAGATCGCATCATGATCCAGCCATAAGGGATTATTACTATCTCTTACTCAAGTGTCAGCATTACCTATTCGAGTGTAGATTTTGCAGTGGTGAAATCACTGGCTAGAAAGCAGCTTTGGTAGCTGCGATTGGATAGACTTATGGCTGTTTCCTGTAATTTACGGACCGATGTTGGTTAAAATTAAGACTCTTGGATCCAATAAGGAAACAAAGACCCTCATAGCTTTGCATAGTAGACCCTTCCACATTGAAGTAGCTATCACGCTATGTATTTAAAATACCTACCAGTTTGGCAATAAAAAATGCTACCATTCAAAACAATACAAAACGATAACACGGACGGTTTTAGCAAAACAATTCGATCTTGTTTATAAAAACAGAGTCTTCGCTGAACTTAATAGTGTAGACTATTTTGCTTTCCGGTAAAGCTGGATCTTGCTACCTACTCTTTACTGCAGTAGGTATACGGAAAAGAGAGTCTATTCTATTTTCCGTTGGTTTTTTGGTTACCGAAGCGGTAATCTTCTTCGTCGTATCGATGACTCTCTTTTATTAATTTTGTATCAGTTTCGACCAGAATTCGGTCACTTCGACAGCGTTGACGTCGCAAAGGTCTTTCATAGTGCATCGCAAAGAGAGGACGACAAGAGGTAAGGCATCGTTTTCGATGTGGCTCCACAGTGCGTACTCCGATGAGCCACCTGACTAAGTTGTACCTGCAGTGACCCACCTGGCTTCTTAATCAGTAAACGATTTCAAGGTGGGCCGATTCCAAGTGGTCGAAATCATGGTAGGTTAAGATATTTCCAGGTGGGCCATGTTGGTGGCCCGCTGGGAGCTTTTCTGCAGGCTCAACATACTCAGCTGGAGGGTAAATGTTAAAGCGGTAATGTACGAGTTCCTCTAAATTAATCATCTATCTATACATATAATAAAATTGTAGAAAAGTGGTGTCTGTACAATGGAAATATATTAAAAAAAAGTAGCAGGGGTTGTTATTATATCGATGCCGAACCCGAAATTGTAATTAAATTTTTTTTTGTCTGTTTGTCTGCTGTGTTTGTGCACGCTAATATCAGAAACGGCTTATTCGATTTAGATGCGGTTTTCACTAATATATTGTAGTAAGCTTCACTTAACATTTAGTGTTTATTTCATGTCAATCGGTTCATAAATAAAAAAGTTATGTCAATTTAAAGAATCACGGCGAACATTTGTTAAGGTATTCTATCAGAGTACGTAAACGCCTCGCGCCTGCGCGTCCGTGGCTATATATACAAGGTGTAACGGAAAGGGGGTATCAACCCTGAAGGAGGTGAATGAAGATGAAAAAAAAATTTGTACCTCCCATAGTAATAGCACATCAATGATTTACTATTACTATGGGAGGTCCAAAATTTTTTTCATATTTCGACCTATGTTCTTTGGGGAAATTTGTTCAGTTTCATGAGCACATTCACCTCCTTCAGGGTTGATACCCCCTTTCCGTTACACCTTGTATAAAGCGCGCTGAGAGCCGCGCCGCTGCCATAATTCCGATCCAGCCTGTCCCTTGCTGCCCTCTCCCAGCGACGCCCTAAGCCGAGGTCCGTACCCCACAGGGGGTGCCCTTAGCGTGTAGTCGCTTAGTTTTTAAGTTTATATTGTGTAGTTAAGTTGTGTATTATGCCCTGGCTGGAGGCCTTAATTTATTGAGGCATCCACAGGAAAGCCAGGTTAAGCAGTCGACAACCCCTCAGGTTGAACTGCGAGATGACCATTTCAAAAGAAAACGCGCCGCTGCCATAAGGATTCAGTTATTCGTAGCGAACGCACGTATCCTGGAGAGTATAGGCGAATAGTTGGATTCGATTATTGCGATTCACTTGAATACTGACTGTTTGCATATTTCATTTATTTATATTTTAGGGTTTGTAGGTTAGGTTCTTTTTCTTAATTTTATTTAAAATTTTGCAAGTATTTGGTATAGGTTAGGCGGTTCTTTCCTTGATTTTTGGGTATTTACTTATCTTAATTTTTATTTAGGGTTTTGTAAATAAATATTGTAAGCATTTATTATTGGTTAGGCATTTCTTTCCCTGATTTTCGGTATACTTATCTTAATTTGTATTTAGGGTTTGTATATAAATATTATAAGTATTTGGTATAGGTTAGGCATTTCTTTTCTTGATTTTCTTTATTAAGTATAAGTTCATTAGCTTAGATTAGTAATTATTTTTTCTAGCAATTCTTTTGTTTTATAAAGTTATTACGTTTGTCTGTGTAGAAGAATAGCACCACCCCTTACTTCCCGTGGGTGTCGTAAAAGGCGACTAAGGGTCTCGCCGGAGAATGGGCAGCAGCGTTCTCTATGCATTCCACCACCATACCATACTGCGATCGCCAACCCGCCTGCCAAGCGTGGCGATTATGGCAAACCCCCCCAAAATTGGGGGAGGCCTATGTCCAGCAGTGGACGTCTATCGGCTGAAATGATGATGATAATGACGTTTGGTTTACACGTCTTAACACTTATTACCTTAAACTGTGATAATGTTCAGACTGTATAATAATCTGTAAGTATTTATAATTTAATTGTTTACGATAGTACGTGTTTACTAAATAACTGTGTGTTAAGTAGTAAGTACTATTTTATTGTAAGAATGCCTCGAAGAAGATCCAACCTCTCCCAATGTAGCAGAAATGCTAAAGGATGAGATTAGTTCGATCACAGGAATCTGAGGAAGGTCGTGAGGCAAAAGGCTCTCTGCACCAGGCTAGGTTTCGTGCTGCAGAAACTTCGACTCAGCGAGAATCTCGACTGAGTTCAAATCGTTCTCGAATGATGACAACTCGAAATAGGGAAAACGGGGAACAACGAAAGGCACGTTTATCTGTCGATCGCGAAGCTCACGCGCTATCGCGTGAGTCTGAGACTTTTGCTGTCAGGGAAACCCGCCTGAGCTCCCAGAGAGTACGGACAACAAATGCTCGATCCCAGGAGACACAGGACGAGTGGGAAATACGTCTCACTGCCGATCGTGAAGCTCATACACTATCGCGTGAGTCTGAGACTTTCACTGATAGGGAAATTCGTCTGAGTTCTCAGAGGGTTCGGACAGCAAATGTTCGGTCTCAGGAAACACAGGAAGAACGAGAAATACGTCTCACTGCCGATCGTGAAGCTCAAGCACTAGAGTCTGAGACTTTCACTGAAATTCGCCTGAGTTCTCAGAGGATTCGGACAGCAAATGCCCGGTCTGTAGACGGTATATATAATTTAAAATATGCTGCCCGAAAAGTCACTATTCCACGCGGACGAAGTCGCGGGCACAGCTAGTCATCAATAAACAGAGAAGCACCACGTGTTACTTTATTGTTGTTAACTGACCTTTTAACACAGTGAACGATTTACTAACAGACTGGCACTCCTTCAAGTTATGCAGATGATAACCTTCGGGGTTATAGATAAAGACCCTCCTATGCGTTTCACACTTTGTTCAATTAGTAAGTTAATTACGAGAGGTGGATTCCAGTACAGAACTATGAACTAAAACTAGGTTTCGTTGACCAGAACGAAGAAAAATGTGGTTCTAAACAACGAAAATATTCTAAATTTCGGCCCTCATCGCATCGCGCCGCATACCATCGCCCACCCCCGCTATTACTTAGTTTTCGTTTAGCGTTCATTCTGGATGTTTTCTTTTTGCTCCTTAGGGTCGTAGCGTGATGTTAAAGTTTACAACCTTCAGCAAGAATTCGGGTATAAAATGCAAAAAGAACTTTTCAAATCCGACTGGCAGTTCCAGAGATTGTGTTCAAACAAACAAAAAAATCAAATAAACTCTTCAGCTTTATTAGTGACTAGCTGTGCCCGCGACTTCGTCCGCGTGGAATAGTAACTTTTCGGGCAGCATATTTTGAATTACATATACCGTCTACAGACCGGGCATTTGCTGTCCGAACCCTCTGAGAACTCAGGCGAATTTCAGTGAAAGTCTCAGACTCTAGTGCTTGAGCTTCACGATCGGCAGTGAGACGTATTTCTCGTTCTTCCTGTGTTTCCTTAGACCGAACATTTGCTGTCCGAACCCTCTGAGAACTCAGACGAATTTCCCTATCAGTGAAAGTCTCAGACTCACGCGATAGTGTATGAGCTTCACGATCGGCAGTGAGACGTATTTCCCGTTCGTCCTGTGTCTCCTGGGATCGAGCATTTGTTGTCCGTGCTCTCTGGGAGCTCAGGCGGGTTTCCCTGACAGCAAAAGTCTCAGACTCACGCGATAGCGCGTGAGCTTCGCGATCGACAGATAAACGTGCCTTTCGTTGTTCCCCGTTTTCCCTATTTCGAGTTGTCATCATTCGAGAACGATTTGAATTCAGTCGAGATTCTCGCTGAGTCGAAGTTTCTGCAGCACGAAACCTAGCCTGGTGCAGAGAGCCTTTTGCCTCACGACCTTCCTCAGATTCCTGTGATAGAACTAATCTCATCCTTTTAGCATTTCTGCTACATTGGGAGAGGTTGGATCTTCTTCGAGGCATTCTTACAATAAAATAGTACTTACTACTTAACACACAGTTATTTAGTAAACACGTACTATCGTAAACAATTAAATTATAAATACACACATCAAAAGTGTCTAGGGATCAACATATATTTTTGCAATAACTTTTCTCCTGATTGATATTAATTAAAATTTTCTTTAAGGATTCATCAAATAAAGTGTTTTCGTTTGTCACAGTAACGATAAACCAAGTCACCTTTGCATTAATAAAGAAATTTGCCATTTTCCTAATAAAGGGATTTTTGACATTTGAACCACTAACACAAAAGTTCGAAAAAAAGACTGAAATAACAGTTTTCTTTAAAATTTTATTGGGTAACTTAAACAATTAATAATCCGTGTTTCTACCGCGAACACTAACAACACAAGAACATCGGTTTGGCATACTCAAAATGAGTTCATCCAAATCACGCTGTGGAATGGCCGCCCATGTTCGTTGCAACAACAAAAAAAGGTATTCTTGCGACTGGATACCCTCCATATTCGGCAGAGCTCTTCTCTGTAGCATATCCCATGCATGCTCAATCGGGTTCAAGTCTGGCGACTGAGCAGGCCAGGGCAGGACATTGATGTTAGCTGCGGCGAGAGTCTGTCTTACAACTCTTGCGGTGTGCGGTCGTGCATTATCATGCATTAACTGAAATAAGGGACCGATTTGCACTTGTAGAGGAACGATGACGTCTGATACAATCGTCTCAGCATAAATTTGAGCGTTGAGGTTGCCTCTGATCCAAATCAACTCAGTTCTTCCGCCGATCCAAATACCCGCCCATACCATGATGGTTCCACCACTATAAGGATGGACTTCCTGGCAGGATTTTAATCGCTGTTGGCGTCCAGGGGTTCTCCAGTGTCGTATACGTCTTGTATCCGGTCTCATACCAAAACGAGACTCATCAGAAAAGCACACGAAACGCCATTGTTCTTCTGCCCAATTTCTGTGTTCAAGAGCCCATTGATATCGAATCCTACGATTGTGCATTGCTATAGGTGGTACCCGTAGCGGTCTTCGGGAATGAAGGTTCACTTCATGCAAGCGGTTTCTGACTGTTTGGTCGCTAATTAAGTTCCCTGAAGAGTGATGAAGCCTCACGGCTAACATCATGGCGGTTATTGTTGGAGCTCTTCGAGTTAAGATTTGAATGTATCGGTCTTGTCTCCGTGTGGTGCAGCGATACCGTCCTCCATGGCGCTCAGCCACGGTACCAGTGCTTCGGTAACGTGTCCAAAGTCGACTGATAACACTCTGACTTGTATTCAGAGCTAAAGCCACAGTACGTTGCCGGGAACCAGCTTCTATCATTCCCACGGCTCTGAGCATTTCTTCCCTGCTTAAATGACGTCGCCGCTCCATAATAACGTTGGTTTTAATCAGTAGTAGGGAAACAGTAGCACTAATAATCTCTTCAATGCGTTGTATGTTTTTATAGGGAAAATATTGACAGCTGATTTTCATCTTTTACTCGAATTTGATTCACAGTTCCTGATTCAAATTATGAAATGCACCAAAAAGGATCCATATAAATTTATAAAATCATAAATTTATTACAAAGCCACATCTCAATCTCAAGAAATCCGCATAAAAATGCTTGATCCCTAGACACTTTTGATGTGTGTACTTACAGATTATTATACAGTCTAAAATTATCACAGTTTAAGTAATAAGTGTTAAGACGTGTAAACCAAACGTCATTATCATCATCATTTCAGCCGATAGACGTCCACTGCTGGACATAGGCCTCCCCCAATTTTGGGGGGGTTTGCCATAATCGCCACGCTTGGCAGGCGGGTTGGCGATCGCAGTATGGTATGGTGGTGGAATGCATAGAAAACGCTGCTGCCCATTCTCCGGTGAGACCCTTAGTCGCCTCTTACGACACCCACGGGAAGTAAGGGGTGGTGCTATTCTTCTACACAGACAAATGTACTAACTTTATAAAACAAAAGAATTGCTAGAAAAAATAATTACTAACCTAAGCTAATGAACTTACACTTAATAAAGAAAATCAAGAAAAGAAATGCCTAACCTATACCAAATACTTATAATATTTATATACAAACCCTAAATACAAATTAAGATAAGTATGTATACCGAAAATCAGGGAAAGAAATGCCCAACCAATAATAAATGCTTACAATATTTATTTACAAAACCCTAAATAAAAATTAAGATAAGTAAATACCCAAAAATCAAGGAAAGAACCGCCTAACCTATACCAAATACTTACAAAATTTTAAAGAAAATTAAGAAAAAGAACCTAACCTACAAATCCTAAAATATAAATAAATGAAATATACAAACAGTCAGTATTCAAGTGAATCGCAATAATCGAATCCAACTATTCGCCTATACTCTCCAGGATACGTGCGTTCGCTACGAATAACTGAATCCTTATGGCAGCGGCGCGTTTTCTTTTGAAATGGTCATCTCGCAGTTCAACCTGAGGGGTTGTCGACTGCTTAACCTGGCTTTCCTGTGGATGCCTCAATAAATTAAGGCCTCCAGCCAGGGCATAATACACAACTTGACTACACAATATAAACTTAAAAACTAAGCGACTACACGCTAAGGGCACCCCCTGTGGGGTACGGACCTCGGCTTAGGGCGTCGCTGGGAGAGGGCAGCAAGGGACAGGCTGGATCGGAATTATGGCAGCGGCGCGGCTCTCAGCGCGCTTTATACAAGGTGTAACGGAAAGGGGGTATCAACCCTGAAGGAGGGGAATGTGCTCATTTATTTATTTATTTATTTATTGACACACCAACGACTTATTCACTAAATCATTTCATTAAATATATTCTATATCAACAGCTGCAGTGAATTTGTCACTTATAGGTGTGCACAGCACTTGTATAATCAATAATAAAAATTAAAATGGAAATATCATGAAACTGAACAAATTTCCCCAAAGAACATAGGTCGAAATATGAAAAAAAATTTAGACCTCCCATAGTAATAGTAAATCATTGATGTGCTATTACTATGGGAGGTCCAAATTTTTTTTTTTCATCTTCATTCACCTCCTTCAGGGTTGATACCCCCTTTCCGTTACACCTTGTATATATAGCCACGGACGCGCAGGCGCGAGGCGTTTACGTACTCTGATAGAATACCTTAACAAATGTTCGCCGTGATTCTTTAAATTGACATAACTTTTTTATTTATGAACCGATTGAGATGAAATAAACACTAAATGTTAAGTGAAGCTTACTATAATTAATATTAGTGAAAACCGCATCTAAATCGAATAAGCCGTTTCTGATATTAGCGTGCACAAACACAGCAGACAAACAGACAAACAAACAGACAAACAAACAGACAAAAAAAAATTTAATTACGATTTCGGGTTCGGCATCGATATAATAACAACCCCTGCTACTTTTTTTTAATATATTTCCATTGTACAGACACCACTTTTCTACAATTTTATTATATGTATAGATAGATGATGACGATGAGTAGATTTCTAGATGAAATTATAAGTAGCGGTTTAATCACCAATGGCTTTGTACTTGTATTAGTGTTTATGTGTAGAATAAGAATAAACCACCACATTTGCTAAAGTTTCTTATTTTTAACACAAAAGGGCAAACTAGGTAACTATTTGAAACGATCATGCAGGTGCGCTGTTGAGTACCGACTTTTTAAGATAATGTAGATGACATCAATACTTAAGATCTCTGCAAAATAGAAAAATATATTGTGAAATCTGCCGAATCTCGTGACGTCACTACATTTTATCAGATATTTACAAAGATGTCATGTTAACGACAATAGATTGGGAGATAAATTATAGAGTACTTTACTATCAGTGTATCTAGTCAGCCACTACAAGGGGCCTATGAAGGTTTCGGTCACATCAAGGAGGATGTTCTGAGGTTATTAAATTCTGGGTTTTGAAAGTCAAGGTTTGATCATTCAAAAAGCTGTCGAATGTCATCCCATTGGTGTCTGTTGTCATTGGTTTACCAAAATGTAAGCAACAATTATTTAGATAAGATGATAGGAGATCAGGGGGCCTAAAAAGACCACTTTGGAGAATCATAAAAGGATAACATTATAAATCGTGAAATTCTTTTTTTCGCTGCACTACGTAGGTATGTATAATCAAAGAGATTGGGATTGGATTTGGATTGGATTGATTGGTATTTTAGCACAGACAAAAAAAAAATAACAGAAAAATAAATAATGGGATTTGATACGATTAACTTAACGATTAACTGTCCATTATGTTATCCTTTTATGATTCTGCCAAAGTGGCCTTTTTAGACCCCCTGATCAGGATGAAATTAACGAAAAAGCCGATGGCCCCTTCGGCTATCCTCAGACTTACCCCGTTACCCGTACGTTCTATGTAAGCCTTGGAGGTCCCCACCTCGAAGGCTTACATAGAACGTAGGTAATGTACCTAAGGTCTCAAATAGAACGTAGTGGACATAGTTTTTTGAACAAATGCACGTACTGCTTACCCAGAGCAGTCAGTCCTAGTTGATTGGCATGAGCTGTTCTCAATCAGTTGGTGCCGAAATGAGAGAAGAAAAAAAGTTAAATTCAGCACGCGTATATACATTCCTGTCACAGTTACTTTTCATCTCTGTCAAAATTACAGTGATACTTACGTCCTTTAAAATAAGGATGCTATTGGGTTGCTGCCACTGTCTAGTCTGTCAAAGTCATAGTGATCTTTATTGTTGTTACTATTATGGTCGTGGTGGTTATCCAAAACACAGATTGCTGACGTTGCTCAAAAAGCCGCTAAGCTGAAGTGGACTGGGCTGGCCACGTCAGCTGTATGCCCAATAAGCTATACCATATACAGCCTATAATGTTCCCACTGCTGGGACACAGGCCTCCTCTCGGTGAGAGGGAGTGGGCCGTAATCCACCACGCGGGCCCAGTGCGGATTGGCAGATGTCACATGACTTCGAATTTTTGGTTCTAGGACATGCCGGTTTCCTCACGATGTTTTCCTTCACCGTTTTGAGAGCAGTGGTGATGAAATAATTTACAAAGTAAACCGCCTGTCTGGGTTTGAATCTACGACAACTCGTTAGTCGCGGCCGTTACCACTTGGCTACCACTGTTCTCAATAAGCTATGGGCCAAGATAACCACCACGTGGAGCTCTGACACAGCTAGAAGGCATCGCGGCGGACCTCGTAGAAGATGGCGGGACGAGCTGGACAAACCTAACGACCAGTGGTCCACTTTAGCCCTGGATCGAAAGAGCTGGAAGTCATGGGGAGAGGCCTTTACCCAGCTGTGGGATGATGTAGGCTAACAGTAACTATTATGGTTGCTGTTAGGTTACTGCTGCCAGAGGTAACTGTAAAAGGACTCTGTAAGCGCGGAACCCCACGAAGAACAAGAAGAACGAACGAAGAATAGACTTGTCTCGTTCTATACAAAATTCCTGGACGCTGGTGATGGCGCCAAACAAGTAGCCGAATTCTTGGCCGAGTCCGAGGCCGAGAGATTTAGATTGCTATCGACACGCTAAGAAGAAGAAGATGCAAAGTGACATTACTTTTCTTTATTTTCGACATCGCGCCGTAAAAATATTTCTTCAATCTATTTTGTCTTTCATTTCTCCCGTTCCTACGGTGGTCATATTTCGCGTGCAAAACAATAGAGGTGATGTGGGAAGGGGAATCAAAGTGTATTGTCAAATGAGTGTCTGCTATCAAACAGTACGAGCTGGTCAGCAAATTAAGATAATGTAAACAAATGGAAGTCATGCACGTGAGCCATTACCAATTTATTTGTAAATCTTCGGTCACGTCGCTTCTGATCATTTCCTGATTGCGATTGTCTTCGTTATAAGCATGGTTACATGATTCTAATGAGTTTGAATAAAATTAAGAAAATATCGTGATTTGTAGGTATCAACCGATTTTTTTACCTTATGATATCAAATATTAAAATGAAAATTTCTAGAAACAAAAATCCTTTAAAATGTTTTCTTTTAGAAAAATTCATAAACGATATTGGGTGTTATGACCCCACCCAATAAACATCCGGCAGACTTCTGCTATTATAGAAACAGGAAAGAAACTTTAATAACAAATGCACGAGATGGGTATTAATTATGTATTTAAACAATTCTCATTTAAACATACGAATACATAAATAAAAAATAAATACTTGAACAGTAGTCCCAACTTGACCTACTGCTTACCTCTACACTACGTCATAATCGTCAGTCTAATCAGGGGCACGTTCTGAGAAGGTGTCGTTATCTCCGTAGGTACTTTGGGAAGAACTGACTCCATCTGCGCTGGCGCCGGTTGCATGGATCATCGCAATGCATATACACTACGATTAGATTTCTACGAAATAATTTATTTTGTATTGGCGACGTGTTTTAGACGTGTGATATTAATGGATCTTCAGCGGTTCTTTTAGGTTTTCTTATGGTAAGGGAGATCTGAATGACTTTTTTTATTTTTTTATTTGACTTGGGGATGAATCTAATCTGAGGATGTTAAAGTGTAGTTGAGCTATCTGTTGATACCTACCCCAAATATTGGAGCCCCATTGAGGATATCTCTTAGAACTAAAGTACCTACCAAATCACATGTCGAACAAACACAAAATCAGTCAAATAGTCAACAACTGGCGATGTAGTTGCTGATTTACCAAATGTTGTGCAACACGTATGAAATCTCCATCTTATCTTAATATACTTCAATATGTATGACTTGTATCTAATCTCGAATCTAAATCTGAAATTGTATCTAATCTCATCTAATGTAGGTGCCTATTTATTTCATTTATGAGAAAGTACCAAGTTTTCTCTTTCAACGAAATACTGAGACAGGATAGTTTTATATTTCAGGCGACTACATGACTTAGAGCGCTGTCTTTGTCGGACTGCATAGAAAAGAAAGAGAAGCGCGATGACACAACGCTGGTAATTTGTTGCAAAATATGAAGCAATTATTTAATTACAAAAAATCTATTGTTTGGACTAAAAAATTAAAACACTGGGATCACGATGAAAAAATTAGAACACTAATAATCTGACAAAAAATCAGAATGGTTGTATGTATATTAGTATTGTGTTTATTGAAAAAGAAAGTTTTGTAGAGGTATCTTCATAATTTTCTTCTATCGTATCAAATTAGTTGTATTATGTTTTTAACACACTATCTACCTAGCATAATTATATCCTGAAGAAATATAATATTATATCATATATTTTTCAGATTTTTTTTTTCTGTAGTCGATCATATACTCTTATTGTTTCTAAAACTTGCGTTTTTTGTGTTTAGGTCCTGTAAGCCCCTTAAACACACGTATTCACGTACATGTAAGTTAGTAGACCAATTAGTTTGATTAACCTCATTAATCAAACTAATTGGTCTACCTAGATACCTGTCAATCAATTTGTCAAAAAACGGGCTTGGGCCTCGAATTCATAGACCGGTTTAACTTTAAAATCTTGTACCATTAATTAGGATTATTTGTACGACTTTTTTTATTGTAACAGTGGACCTATAAACATAAATTATGATTATAAAAACGTGTCCTCTAATTTAGAAGTTTGACAGATATGTTTTGATGATCTATTACAGTAGATCGTATCATACATTATCCTTAACTTAGCTGCGCACCGCAGTTTCATCCGCATTTTAGTCTCGATCCCGTGTGAATATTGGCAAAAAATCTAATCTTTTCTCTTTATGTCTTCTGCTGTGCCATTTGATAAAAAAATAACCTTATTGACAAGTCTTTCAAAGTCTACAGTTGGACATCAGCCTCTCCGAAATTATATAATTTTAAGCCATACTTCGTTTCAAAACACAAACAGTGGAAGCTGGACGCACAGCTGCTGGACTAAAGAAGAACTGGGCTGGCCATATCTATCGCATGTCGGAGCAGCAATACGCAAAAACCACCACTTAGTGGATCCCAAATAGCAGGAAACGACTACGCGGCAGGCCCAGAAAAATCAAATCAAATCAAATCATTTATTTTTGCCAACATGGGTAGGGGTATAGAATCTATACCCCTACATAACATCTGATGTTACACAATGTTTTGATAATGTTCTCCATGCTCTGCCGTCACATGGGCATGCAAAACTTACACATACATTACAATCTACTTTCAAAATACTTAACAAATAATATTACAAAATCGGAAAATCATTTTAACCGTATTTTCAATGTCAAGGAGTATTTAGTCATTAAGTAATTAAATAAATGTCAGAGTAAATAGTGAATAAATAGTTCTAGTACCTATAAATAATTGTTAAGAGTTTCACATGTCATTTCTATGATTGTATAATATACAATCATAAAAAGTCAAAAATTAGTAAACATCTATTTACTAATTTTTGAGTTTTTGAATTTCTGACCTGTCTCAGTATTACGTGAAAGAGAAAACTTAGTACTTTCTCATAATTGAAATAAATAGGCACCTACATTTGATGAGATTAGATACAATTTCAGATTTAGATTCGAGATTAGATACAAGTCATACATAGTATATTAAGATAAGATAGAGATTTTGTACGTGTTGCACAACATTTTGTAAATCAGCAACTACATTGTCAGTTGTTGATTATTTGGCTGATTTTGTGTTTGTTCGACATGTGATTTGGTAGGTACTTTAGTTCTAAGAGATATCCTCAATGGGCCTCCAATATTGAAGAATTTTTACCTATTTCGGGTAGGTAATCAACAGATAGCTCAAAGAACTATACACTTTAACATCCTCAGATTAGATTCATCTTCTAAAAGAAAACACTTAGAAGGATTTTTGTTTCTAAAAATTTTCATTTTAATATTTGATATCATAAGGTACCTATAATTAAAAAAATCGGTTGATACAAATCACGGTCTTCTCCTTAATTTTAACCAAACTCATTAAAATAATGTAACTCTGCTTATTACAAAGACTACCTATCGCAATCAGGAAATGATCATAAATTATGCCTTGCGTGTGCAATATAATAATGCATTCAGGGTGCTGATGGGGCTGCCCCGATTCTGTAGCGCGTCAGGTATGTTCGCCGAGTCGCGAGTAGACTGTTTTTATTCTACTATGCGAAAACGATGCACATCCCTGGTGCGCAGGGTTCGGGCTAGCTCCAGCGGTATTCTGAGAGCATTCGCGCAGAGGTTCGATTGCCAGTACTTGAACCATTGCTGTATGGTTCACATACTGAGCAATCGAAGTATGTAGTGTTTTGGGTATGGTCTTTCTTTTTAAGATTGTGTGTTTTTTATTTTGTTTTAGTTTTTTTTTTATATTTTGTAATTTTTGTGCCTAATATTATCCTGTGTTGGACGAAATAAACGATTATTATTATTACTATTATAAGCAATGTGACCGAAGATTTACAAATAAAATGGTAATGGCTCCCGTGCATGACTTCCATTTGTTTACATTATCTTAATTTGCTGAACAGCTCGTACTGTTTGATAGCAGACACTCATTTGACAATACACTATATACTTTGATAATGTAATGATTTGTATGATTTGGCAAATAAAATTATGCGGAAAATTGTTTGGGAAGTGATAATTTGGCAATTTCTTTTCGATGAAACAAGGGAGACCCACATATTTTATGTTAGTAATTCCTTAGGCCGGATTCGCTCGGGTTATTCCCGCGGCGGTTTTTTTTCGCGTACCGTACTGGATTTTTTAGACTTGAAAATCCAACTGTGTTTTTTTGTTGCGCTGGGATGCTCTCTGTTGGGTTCTCAATGCTCGGCTCCACACGCGAGAGTTGAAAATCGAGTGCGCTATAAAATTCGGCCACGATATTTTTGAGTCCGTGCGAATGTGGCTAATTTCCTCTTCATAAGGATACCTACTTTCACCCCAGTACGATTGGGAACTCCACGTCCACGGTTTCCTCTTTCCTCGTTTAGATCTTATACGTGGTTTCGGACCAATTGATTGTAAGGTGTCCATGATTTATCAGATTTCATCACTTCTGTTGTAGCTTTAAGGCTCCAACAAAGGGGCGGGATACGCGATATAATCGCGTGCGTCACTAAGTCACCGCTCGTTCGTTGCGCGACTTGCGGTGCCTTTGTGTCGCGCGCGATTTTATTGCGTGTTGCGCCTGTTTGAAGGAGCCTTTATAAAGCTCTCAATTCTACTGGCACACTCATTTCTACACTTCAGTGGCGTATGTAGGTAAATTGAGCGATCTGTCTAGTGAACGAAGCAAGGTGATCATCCTCAGCAAAGTGATTCTTCTATGCTCATCACCATTCTCCTGCCTGTTGTGTTGCATAGTATTTGCTTATCAATACATGGTGCAACAACAATCTGTAACACTGTTTTTAGAACAATAAAATTATTATTATTGAAAGTGTCTTTGACATCTCCGGGAATTTTTTTTTTTTTTTTTTGTTCGGCTGGGAAATTATCAAATGACTCCTCCCGCTCTTGGTGGAGCGGAAGGGAGTGTCATACTCTTACTGACTAAAACCCACCCGTGTTCCTTCCTTAGCCCTTTATGTTCCGGGCCAGCGGTAACTCTTTCGGACAATCCCGCTGACCCGGCAGGCTTCAGCACCGGCATCGAAGAGGGGCCCCTTAGGGCCCCTCTTCGATGCTGACATCTCTTTGAGGCGCGCGTGGAACACGTACGCGCCGTCCGACACGGGCCTGGTCCTGATCGGACGGTGAGCTACCCATTACTCTCCGCCCGCAGGCCCGCGCCTACGGTGGCCGGGAGTCGTCACGCGGCTCCCGACGCCTGGGGCGTCCCCCGCGGCGGCTGAGACGGGAGGCTCTCTCCCTGAACCGTCCCGCCACCTCCTTCGCTAGCATGACTGCTTCGCAGAAGGAGGTGACTGCCTCCCACTCCCTCTCGCCCCGGACCATGGCTTGCACCAGGGCCAGACGCGAGAGTTCGCCGTCGCTGCCGATCGCCTCTACGAGGACACGGCGGTGCTCCGCCCAAGCGGGGCAGACCTCCACCGTGTGCTCCACCGTGTCCTCTGGGCGATCCTGGCAATGGTGACACCCGGGCGTTTCCACCCGCCTGATCTCCGGGCCCTTGGGTCTCGGACCTTTGGAAGCCGTACGAGGGGCCGAAGCCAACTCGCACAGAAAAACGGGTAGAGGTGAGTTTTCTTTAACTCATCTCTACAATTTTCATTATAAATAAAGGATAACAATTTAATCAAAATGTATCACAATGGATTCTTAAAAGTTGACGTCAAATCGTCATCTGAAAGTAGTAAAGTAAAACATAAAGTAAGTTATGGTCTATTAAAGAAGTAAGTTCATGGTCAACATGGTCACTGACGTCAATCTGAACTCCAGTACAGTCACAAGCATAAATACTTTACACTTACCTATGCAAATATCAAAAGCGTTTTTCTCGTGACAAATAACAATTGCAACTTTGAGAAAAGATCTATTTTGTATGGATTCGAAAATACTATATTCATACCACCATATCACATCAATCTTAGCATAATTCGCCTATAATGTTCCCACTGCTGGGACACAGGCCTCCTCTCTGTGAGAGGGAGTGGCCTAATCTGCCATGCGGGCCCAGTGCGGGTTGGTAGAAGTCATATGTCTTTGAATTTTTGGTCTAACACATACCAAAAATTCAAAGACAAATGACATTTTTGGTCATGCCGGTGTCGTCAAAATGTTTTCCTTCTCCAATTTGAGAGCAGTGATGATAAAATAGTTTACACAAAGTAAAGCGTCGCCGCCGGTCTGGGTTAAAACCTACGACTCTTAAGTCGCGGTTGTTACCTCTGGACCACCATTGCTCTCATCTATCAACAATACTTTAGGAGAACGTTGCTTTTAAACACTGCGTAAATATTTATGCTCTGGGTGTGAAGACGCCAGCACATCAAGCTACCCGAAACTGTCAAATTTTACCAATCAACTTTGAACCTTATAATTTAGCGATAAAGTTGAAAATCTATTAAAGAAATTTGACAGATTGTAGTAGCTTGATGTGCTGACGTCTGTACATACACAGGTTGTCTTTTTGCATCCGTTTGTTACGTACTTTCCCATAACTTAAGGTTTAGTCATGTGCCTACACACGGTTTGGGATTTTCTTAGACGCCAATTATTGCGACTGCATTTACTGATATGTATTCATTAATTTGAAAAACAATTCGGAGAAGAGTTTTGGTTCTAGTACTGGCTAACTATTACAGTTAGTATTGAACAAAAATTAGAAATCGTCCAACATATCGGCGAATTTATTATAAGATTTTTTTTTTGCTTATTAACGTTTCTCCTGTATGTGGTCTCACAAATACAAATCTTGCATCCTCACATGCTCGGCACGATCTGCAAGAAAGGCAATACAAATATTAGTTGCATGTGGCAATAGTACGCAAGGGGCTTACAGATTTATGGAGTTATTACAACCTTAGTTCACAATACAATTTGTTGATATATAGATAGTGTTACAGTTCTTTAAAGACTAGCGCTGATTGGGGCGGGCTGCGCCGCAACGCAAAGCAAGGCAAAATCGCGAATCTAGTGATCTAAATCTTTGTTGCTGTCATCATTTTCATGACAGCCGTCATTATAACCGTTAAGTAGCTTTAGGAAACCGTAGCTTTAGGCTGTAACCCGTAGCGGCTGTAATGTGCGCTTTGATTTAAAAAAGAGTTCATATTTGGTCCTGCTATGGTACTAGCATCGTGATGCCTTTAAAAAAGCCATTAAAATTTATGAGCCAACAAGGATTCGTTTTCTTGATATTTTAACGCAACTTTGGGTGTGAAAGTAATAAAAGAACTGTAAAATCTTCAAAACAAAGTCGGTACCGACAAAGCTCACTTATCGAAGAGTTCAATGAACTTTATTTGTAATTGATACAGTGGTTTTTTCATAAAACTTGATTTTCCTAAGCACTTTTCGAATTTTTTTCCGAGCCTTTCAGTTCGGAACGGTGTTTCTGTGCGTGAGGACTAGACATTGTTCGTGTAGACTAGCGTCTAACTGCTCATCACTGCTACTATCTCTGTCGGAAACGAAGCCAGGTGAGGCAGCGTTCTTTTTGGCCATGACCACCAGTGAGTTCGAGCTCGCGACTAGTTCGACTTTAAAAAAGGCGGCGGTGACACCTTATCCAAAATAAACATAAAAAATCATCCACCATCGATCATCGCTACTTTTCTCTTCTCTTTGTAATGAAAGCCATTATTTTCCTAAAATTACTCGTAACTAGCATGTTGATTTATTTAACTACATAATATAAATGTCTATGGTATCCCATATTTATAAGACAGCATATACATAGCTATGTATTCACTCATTCATTTGTTTTAAAAGTAAATTCCCAGATATATGTGTATGTTGTACGATAATATGGATCTCATCAATCTAATCTTTGCTAGTACATAATCAGATTTTATTTTTATTGATTTAGGGTTTAGAATATACCTAAATTCATGTCACGATAATACGAAATGTATCCATTTGATTACATCATGCTGATATGCATAGTTACATATTTTTTTGTATACAGTTGATCATAGATATAATACAACGCACAAGAGGGCCCGTGGCTAAATAATAACAGCCGCACAGGTCGATCGATCAGGTTAAGCTACCCTTGCCGCGGTTGGTCTGTGGATGGGTGACCATCTGTACATACTGTGACCCCTCCGTGCCTCGGAAAGCACGTTAAGCTGTTGGTCCCGGTTGTCATTCGTGGATCTTTGACAGTCGTTACGGGTAGTCAGAAGCCCGAAAGTCTGACAACCAGTCAAGGCAAGGGGTATCGTATTAGCCAGTAATTGGATTGTGGAGGTCAGATAGGCAGTCGATCCATGTAAAATACTGGTATTCAGCTGCATCTGGTTAGACTGTAAGCCGACCCCAACATAGTTGGGAAAAGGCTAGGCAGATAACGACAACGCATTTAGAGTGCTGTTGCGTCTGCCTCGGTTTTGTAGCGCGTCATCTATGTTCGCTGAGGCACGTACCGACTGCTTTACTGGTTTACAGCGTAAAAGAGCAGCCTCGCTGCTAAACAGACTCCGTGGCAGCCCCAGCAGCATTCTACTCGCTATAGCCGGGAGACATGACAGCCCGTTGGTAAGGTCACTTGTCACCTGTACATTGTCTGTGCTATTAGCTGAGTACTAGGTATGTGCGGTGGGACGGAGGGGCGGGGGCGCTTTGTCATGACTCAGAACGTACGTTGCGAACAATAGGCAACCCAGCCGCCCTCACCCCCGGCCCCCCCGGATCTCTGTTATCTGAATCATCATCATCATTGTCTCAGCTGAAAGACGTCCACTGCTGGACATAGGCCTCCCCCAAAAGGGGGGGGGGGGTTTGCCATAATCGCCACGCTTGGCAGGCGGGTTGGCGATCGCAGTATGGTATGGTGGGGGAATGCATAGAGAACGCTGCTGCCCATTCTCCTTTACGCCCCTTAGTCGCCTTTTACGACACCCACGGGAAGTATGGGGTTATCTGAATAAATGATGAATAATAATAATAATAGTATAGCATGAGGAACAGGGTGTAAAGTTCACTCATCCTCCATAGAAAAGGGAGGAACTTCCGACCGAGACGGGTGTTGTGTCTGGCGGGCAACTGCCCGATGCATCATGTCGGGCCGTTGTATCTATGCTAGTTGCGCGGTAAACTCTGCTTGTGAGATGCAGGATTTTGCGTGATGTCAATATGACGCGTTGTTCGCATGTGGCGTTGTAAATACCGCTACAGTAGAAACATTCAAACCTCTTTTCATGAATGATAAAAATCTAAAAACTATCATTTAGCATATGTTCGCAACCTCGTCTGCATTACATTAGCTTTAATCACAGCAATCTAAATACTTTAATACTTTTTTGTAAGTACACGTATATAGATTATGTTTCTGTCAGTCTTTTGGAGTTGAGGGAGACAGAATGATTGATTACATGTTTTGCGTTAAACGTATTTAGTGTTTTGTGATGCAAGTGGGCTATAGTGGCCCAAGATTTGATCAGGGCGGACGTGCCCGTTGCCATGTTTCATTTAGTTTGCGAAATCGCTCTGAGATTACAAATTGGGGTCACTAGAGCACTTCGTTATAAGGCTAACTAATGAAGGCTGTATATGGTCAATGGAATGTAAGTACCCGAATGAAAACATAAAAGTGTATTTTGGGGGTAGGTTGGGGGTAACTGATTGAGAGCAGTTAGTGTTGAAATGTTTTATGTGTCAGAAATTTTACCGACGTTCACCCTTGATTGGAGAAAGCGCAGCAATTTAAATAAAAGATATAAAAATAGGTTTGTTTTTATTTTCTCTTGATACCTGTCAAAAAGAGAAAACCTAAATAAAGTGGATAAGACAGAGATTAAAAACAGAAGACGAACTAGCAGGGGATCGAGGAGGGG
This sequence comes from Mesoligia furuncula, assembly GCA_916614155.1. NCBI lineage: Eukaryota > Metazoa > Arthropoda > Insecta > Lepidoptera > Noctuidae > Mesoligia > Mesoligia furuncula. Next base: position 29,536,578 of record OU744794.1, read on the forward strand.
GGGGGGGAGACGGGGGGACCAGACTGGAATAAATCGAGATGTGGTGATAAAATAGGTCCGAAGCTTCTTCGAAGGAAGAACTATTCGCAAGGAGCTCTGCTGTTACGACGTGAAATGCAAATGATAAATTATGAATTTATTTTTGTAAATAGTTGCTATATGAGTGAGGGAAGAGAGTGTGCACCTGTGCCTGTGCATACACTTATGCATATAATACCCAGGGGTGTCCAGAATCATGTATTAAATCCTTGATAACAAGTTGTGCGTCGATGCAGCGGCGGCCATAGAATTTTTTTAGGTGGTGCAAAATCTTAACGTGGAGCCCCTCTATGTACCATGCTCCTATGATATATGCATATGCAGTTTCTTGCTTGCTTTTGCTTGCTTGTAGACGATCGGCTTTATAGCAAGTGACTATCATCAATTACTAGTGCCTGGTGGAGTTGTGATCGCATTTCGGTTGATTTGTGCCTCTCCCATGACGGCGCCCAGTGCCATCGCACCGTTCGCACCGCCCTAGGGCCGCTACACGGGGATATCCCCTTCAACCTGTATAGGTAATTTAAGGGGAATGCTCCAACCAGCCCGCGAAATTCAAAATTTCTTGCGTTTTTTGCTATTTGCAGGCCAGTGCTAGGTTGTATGTTGATTAAAATATTATTCGCGGCTGTAAGACGTACCTATGTACATAGTTACAGAATTATAATCATCAAAATCACCAATACAACCCTCCAACTTCATAAAGGTGTAAGACAAACAAAAGACAGAAAAAGTAATTCCTACAGCTTTATGAACTTAGAGCGTTTTATTGATGATTTTGATGATTATAATTCTGTAGCTACATATATATGTCTTACAGCCGCGAATAATATTTTAATCAACATACAACCTAGCACTGGCCTGCAAATTGCAAAAACCATAAGAAAATTTTAATTTCGCGGGCTGGTTGGAGCATTCACCTTAAGACAAGTGTACTATGTATTAGATTATAGAGGCGTTAGTTTTCCCTACTTTGCTTCCTCCTATTGATTGATTGCTTGCTCTACGTACAATGACTTATTAATAAAATGTATGGTCTGTGTGGTGCCGGACTTAAAGAATACCACCACCCCTTACTTCCCGTGGGCGTCGTAAAAGGCGACTAAGGATCGTACCGGAGAATGGGCAGCAGCGTTCTCTATGCATTCCACCACCATACCATACTGCGATCGCCAACCCGCCTGCCAAGCGTGGCGATTATGGCAAACCCTCCCAAAATTGGGGGAGGCCTATGTCCAGCAGTGTACGTCTATCGGCTGAAACGACGATGATTGAAGTACATATAAATACACAATTCAAATGTGTAACACAACTTGTGTTCTTCTGTTTATGATTGTAATGCTAATCCACCGTGATTTCGTTCGATATACTGATTGATATGCTTTTTCCAATTTTAGTTCATTTCTCACACATGTATTGTAAACACTTAATTATTTCGGCTTGTAATTGCGTTGCAGACAACAATGAGATTGTATTATTGGAATATACATATTATGCGCATTATTATGTATTACCCATATTTGCAAAATAAATATCTATTCTATTCTATGCTTGTCGGATTGACAGGGAATCTATTTAGTATATAGCGTGTACCAGAAATAGGTGACCACTAGCAGCGCCCCGCGGCTTCACCCGCATAAGTTTCGATCCCGTGGGAATATGCGAATAAACGGGACTCAAACTATCTCTATACCTACCAAATTTCATCTAAATCGGTTCAGCGGTATAAGCGTGATGCGGTAACAGACAGACAGACAAACTTTCGCATTTATATTATTAGTATGGATATTTAAGGGTGTGGTCCGACCATCAAACTAAACAACTTTTTCCATGAGACCAACATCACACTAATATTATCAAGGCGAAAGTTTGTGAGTGTGTGCGTGTGTCTTTTTATGTTTGTTACTTCTTCACGCTCAAACGGCTTAACCAATTTTGATAAAATTTTGTATGGAGGTAGCCGACATCCTGGATTAATATATAGGCTACTTCTTATCCCGATAATCCCACAGGATCGACATTTACGCGGGTGAAACGGCAGGGCGCAGCTAGTTGATTTCTAATCTTCTTTAATGACCCGTTTGGTCACGGAGTCACTGAGTCCACAATAAATTCCTTAGACCCATTAGCAGTAAGTAGTAGTAAAATCCTTCCTAAAATCATTATTAGAAACTGCATAGGTATAATTAAATTAAGCTTGCATAAACATTCAGTTTAACAATACTATTCGTTTTTTAATACTTAGTTTTATGATGGTCATAAAACTTTCGATTTCCAACGCGTGGTATGGCGAGACAACTTTGTTTAGGACATTCCACTCGATCTTAATAACCTTATGATGGTGCTTATGGATTTGCTCGATGTTTTACGACCGACACGTGCCCAGGCCCCCCTCTTTTCCAGTGGGCCCTCTGGGCAAGCGCCCAGGGCCCAGAGATAGACGGGGGCCTCGGCCTGCTCTCAAAAAAACTATTCTTTGCAACCGCTGTTCCATTCTACGCATTATTACCTACTACTCAATTCAATGACAAAGTAAGTGATTTGTAGTGCGATTTACAGTAAGTTTCTAGCCTCAAACGTATGAAATATTACTGATTGACGATTTTGCTTATCAGAACACTATGGAAGGGTTTACAATAATCATAGAATTTTAAGCACTAACCTGTAGATGCTAAGAGTTACTTTTCCAAATCATATTACAATCTATTTTATCTATTCATTTATTGTGATTGTAAAGAAATAAAAATAATTGTTGAATCATTTTAGAATTTTGCTTATCTACTCTTATTTACACAACCCCGTGATCCTAATGTGCTCAGGGCCTGCAATAGGTTAAAGACGGCCCTGCTCGTGCCAACAAACAAATCGATTCCCTTGAGATCTTGGTTTCCTAAAAAGCGGTAAACGGGTCAAACAATAAAGGCTGTCCAAATAAGGAGCGTTTTCTGACACCTTAGTGACAAATAAGTGGCCGTGTAATCTGAATGGTTATCGAAAATGGCGCGTGTCCAATATTGTTATTGTTTACATGAAACATGGTTACAATATCAAATGGCTTATATAATTTTTACACTGGATGGAATACTAATAGTGCGACGTCGGTCATGGCTTACATCATCATCTGCCTAGCCTTTTTCCAACTATGTTGGGGTCGGCTACCAGTCTAACCGGGTGAAGCTGAATACCAGTATTTTACAAGGAGCGACTGCCTATCTGACCTCCACAACCAGTTACTGGGTAATACGATACCCCTTGGTAAGACTGGTTGTCAGACTTTCGGGCTTCTGACTACCCGTAACGACTGGCAAAGATCCACGAATGACAGCCGAAACCAACGGCTTAACGTGCTTTCCGAAGCACGGAGGGATCATGGTATGTAAAGATGGTCACCCACCCACAGACCAACCGCGGCAAGCATATCCTGATCGATCGACCTGTGCGGCTGTTATTATTTAGCCACGGGCCCCTCAGGTTTTCACGACCGTTATTTATTTTTATTTTATTTCATAAAGGAAAACAAACAGTATTAAATAAGTTAAACAGTATAACTTAACATTTTACTTAACAAATATACTACTCACTACATTTTCCACAGATTACAGCTTATCGAATGCAACGTTGAAATACGACACTTTACATAAACCTATGGATTTGAAAATACTGTGTTCCTAATAATATAAAATTTTATTCAAAAATAAAGAAGAAAATCGCCAAAGCCGAGTGTATACATACTAAGTATGCTCGTGACTGTACCTAAACATTTTCTCAATTTTACCCTTGAGTTTTATCGATCGGTAACAGGTGACAGTAAGGATCGATAAAATCGACCTTTTTGAACGTGTCTAGACTTTGGCCTGCACTTTTCATTTTTACAATTGAACGTTTTTTTTTGTTGACAGTGAACTTTTTTAATGGAGAAAGAACAATCATTGATCATGAATTTATGAATGTTGGTGATTGCAGTTTGCAACGTTCAGGTGGCAGGCCTATGTCCGGGAGTGGGCGGCTTTCGACTGAAATGATGATGTAGTTCTTCACGATGTTTTCTATCGCCGAAAATTAACTAATACAAGAAATGAGAAACTTCACTTTAACTGCAGGTTTGAAACAACAACTTTCCGGTAGCAGGTCCAGAAACCTTCGAACTAAAACGTTGAACTCCAAGGATATTTTCTAACAAATGTTTACCGTATTAATTTGTCAAAACTGTATGTATTTACATAGAATTAGTTAAACATCCACGAATACGCGTAGTGTAAGCAATATTATAGGTCAAAGTCACGTGTGTTCCTTCTCAAACGCTGGTCATTGGATAATTTATTAGAACTGCAACGATTTATTGGTATGCCAGAATTATTTGCAGTAGCGTGGTCCATTGAAATTCAAGGATTTCATGTCCAAGTTGGGTAATTTGTTGATATCATGTGTTTTGAATGTTGCCCGGTATTATATTTATGTATAACTAGCTGCGCCCCGCAGTTTCACCCGCATAAGTGTCGATCCCTTGGGAATATCAGGATAATAAGTAGTCTATATGTTAATCTAGGGTATCAGCAGCTACCTCCGTACAAAATTTTATCAAAATTGGTCCAGCCGTTTGAGCGTGAAGAAGTAACAAACATATAAACACACACACACCCCCACACACCCTCACACACACACACACGCACCCCACACACACACACACACACACCCCAACACACACACTCACAAACTTTCCCCTTTATAATATAAATACTATAGGTAGTGTGACTAGATTCTGTCCGCGATTTCTTGTTCCCCCGACTCTCACTCTGTTTTTGCTTAGCGTTTTTTCTAACTGTTTTTCTTTTTGCTCAGCTACTAAGGGTCTTGGAGTGACGTTAAATAGCCTATAGCCTTCCTGAAGAATTGGACTATTAAATGCAAAAATAATGTTTTAAATCCGATTTTTAGTTCAGGAGATTACCCCCTACAAACAAACAAACAAACGTTGTGTCCCAACTAATATTATAAATGGGAAAGTAAGTTTTTTTGTTTGTTATGTTTTCACGTTAAAACAGCTGAACGGTAATCCCAGATGGAAGAACCAAATATATCTTTGCCCGACCTGGGAATCGAACTCAGGGCCTCAAGCTCAACAGTAGTGCAGAACTTATACCTTACTAGCAGCATTCGGCGGTTTCACCCGCATAAGTGTCGATCCCGTGGGAATATCGGGATAAAAATTATCCTGTGTCCTTCCCCGGGATGCAATCTATTTCTCTGCCAAATTTTATCAAACTGAAAAGTGGTTTCGGCGTGAAAAGGTAACATACAGACAGACAGTCAGACAGACAGACAGAGTTACTTTCGAATTTATTATACACTTCTGGACACATCTATTGGCCCACCTTAGAGTTTAGGTTTCGATGGCCCCTACCGAAATATGATTGCTAGATTGAACAAAAACTGTTGATGCAGTTTTAAACCTGATACATTTTACCATCTTTTTCGATCGTATTGTTTTAAATTGAATTCAGAATACCATACGACATGGAGCTACGCCTAACAAGTCGGATATGCGCCTTGTTAAAGGCAATTGATTTTTGAATAAAAAACATGTTTTATCAAATAAAGGTTTAATTTAATAACGCGTGTTGCCTCCATGGGCATCTACCACAGCTCTCATACGATTAGGCATAGAGTTTATCAACCGCTCTATGAAATTTTGAGGGATCATCTCCCATTCCTCTTCTATGGCAGTTTTCAACTCCTGCATCGTCTGGGCAACTGGCTGACGAGCCCTAACACGTCTTTTTAGCTCGTCCCACCTGTGCTCAATGGGGTTCATGTCTGGGCTTCTGGCTGGCCAGTCCATAACTGTGATGTTCACATCCCGAAGATATTCCCTGACGATGCCGGCCGCATGGGCTCTTGCATTATCATGCATAAAAAGGAAATTTGGGCCCACATAGTCCGCGTATGGTATCACGTGAGGTTCTAAGCACTCACGAATGTACCTTTCAGCATTTAATGTTGGCAGCCGTGGTCCTGTAACAACCTCAAGTTGAGTTTTGCCGCTCGCGGATATACCGCCCCAGACAGTCCATGAGCCACCGCCATAAGCAACCCTCTCTTCAAAGCAGCATTGTGCGAAACGCTCTCCCTTACGTCGGTAGACCTTCTTCCTTCCATCATTGCCATGTAACACAATTTTAGACTCATCAGAAAAGAGTACACGGCTCCAATCTTGCTGTGTCCAATTTAAATGACTGCGTGCGAAATGAAGGCGCGCTGTTCGGTGGGCTCGCGTTAGTTTGGGCCCATTAGCTGGCTTGTGTGGTACCATATCGCGTTCTTTTAACCTTCTCCGAACAGTTCGAGCGCTCACAGATACTCCGTGGAAGTCGCGAAGTTGGTTTTGTATCTCAATGGAGGTAAGGTGACGATTTCTCAAGCTGGTCGTCACGATGAATCGATCCTGCCTTTCAGTTGTGACCCGAGATCGTGGCCTTCCTTGGCGACGAACAAAGCCGCCAGTCTCTAGGTACCTCCGATAAACATTTCGGACCGCAGATCGACTTAAATTAAGTTGAGCACTCACGTTTCTTTGGCTGTGTCCGGCCTGAATAAGTGCCACAGCTTGGGCGGCGACTTCAGGTGAAGTATCCATAGATTATTGATAGAACCTTACCTTAATGTTAAGAATAAGTAATGTTTGTTGCAAAACCAAAGATATCAATCACTTTTTCAAGAATTAAATCCAAGTAAACCAATAAAACCAAGTTTTCTTAGTATTCGATTGTTTGATATCAACAAACAGGCTCCAAATTGTCTTTTGTTTCTTTAAATTCTGTGTTCGAAATTCAAAAAAAGACTATTGAATGAAATTGTGAATGTGCCAGGTTCAAAACTGCATAAAAACTTTTTGCTCGACCTAATATAAAATTTTAGCTAGGACCAAACGAAACTGAAAATACAAGGTGGACCAATAGATGTGTCCAGAAGTGTATTAGTATGGATGAGGATACTTTATAAGCAAGTCCAGTTGTTAATATAGTTTGACGAGTTATACGAACATAAATGTAGGGAACAGCAGATTTTTTTTTCGCCATTTCAGGTTTGGTCCCATAGTAAAAGTTGTTCATAATGATGAGTACAATGACCTCTTAAGAGGTTGTTAATGTTTTACCAATAACCCTGTATATATGGTGATGATGATGTATTTTTAAGTCCAATTAAGCTTTAATCCAAATAAGAATCGTCGGTTTTGCGGTTTCAGGTCAACATTATATTTTTCGTGGAACTCGGTGTTCCTCATTACTCTTGAAAGACTGATTCATATGTTACTGGGGGAATTAAGGAAAACTGTTGATTACTCGTAATATTATGATTGCATGAACTTAATGTTTTGTTGTGAGTGGAAAAACTCAGCGAGCACTTGATGATTAAGTTAATGTGAAGCAGGAGCGGCACCTTCGCTTAGGTAGCCTTTGCTGCAGTGGTCCATAAATGAGTCATTTTTATTTTATAAATTACAAGTTCCTTATACTTAAACAAAGCACACAATCAGACCTCTGGGGTCTGTCTTAGCAGGCCATGGCCTGAGATTTGATCAACACGCTATTGACAGTTAAGTTATAATCAAGTTGATGTAATGTTCTTTCAGCTTATGCTTTATGTTTTTACTATTCATTGAGTGTCTAATGTCTACAGGTATTTGGTTTAGTAAATTGGGTATTGTGGAGGAAGCGGTACGCCTGCCATAAAAGTTATTTTTGCGTGGCACTTGAAATGATTTTGATTTGGCTTGTCGTGTATTCACGTATTTAACTGGAATTTGAATATCACTCTTATCAAAATAATAATAATAATAAGTTTATTGATTCATAAACAAGTTACAATATTTAGGTATGACACTGGATCCCGCACTAGGATACCCTGTGTCGCAGGATCCAGTCTCTTTCGACAGATAATATGTAGGTATTATTTAAGATATGTTAACAAATGCAACGGTTTCAGTAGGTATAATTAATATAAACATATAACTAAAAGGTAACCTAATGTATGCGTGTGTGTGATGAGTGTAAGTATGTATGTGATGAGTGTGAGTGTGTACGTAAGAGTGTAAGTATGCACGTGATGAGTGTTAGCGTGTATATGGTGATGAAAACTTTATTAGTTGAATGATAAAAGATTTTCCGTTTCAGCATAGTTAAGCCCAAGCAGCCAAACCTGGACTTGTTTTTTTGCGCCCAAATTTTGTCAGGGGGTAGATATCAAGCTTTTTGTTGACTTTTTCATACAGGTATGGTCCAATACGAGAGAAAGCCTTATTGCCAAATTTAAGTTTGCAGAAAGCTCTGTTCCACTTAGGTTTTCTACGTGTGCGCTGGTCCGTTACCTCTGTGGCAGCCGCTGTTTTGTGAAATCTAAGTAGAACTGATAAAATGTACAGTTGGCGCACCGTAAGCACTCTCGTCTCTCGATATAACATATCAGTGGGATATCGGATTCCTAATCTATGAGCTACCTTAAGGATAGCCCTCTGTGCACGTTCAGCAGTAATCAGATAACTTTTGCCAGCGCAACCCCAAGATATTATGCAGTAACCAAGCACAGACTGACATAAAGCCAGATAAGTCATCTTGAGAGTATCCTTGTCAGCTATAGATCGAAGTCTTTTAAATATGTATGTATAAAAGTTTCTTTACGCGCGAAGTAACTGATTGGATTTGCTTTCCCCATGTCAGGTGTTGGTCTATGTCAATACCAAGATACTTGATGCTATTAACATTTTCAAAAACAAGGCAACTGCAGCTACCCCCTAGACTACAATTGCATTGGTGGGCTTTGAGTGCAAATTGTTTAGGAGCAGCTGTTTTTATGCTTACAGAAAAATTAACTACCTTTGTTTTTTGGACATTAAGGGTAAGCAGATTGTGTTGCAGCCAACTGGTAACCTTCTGCATTCCAGCCTCTGCAGCACTGTAGGTTTCCTCCCAAGTGTCGCCATGGAAAATAATAGCTGTATCATCAGCGTACGCAGATATTTGCGCGTTGTCTAAATTGAGTGAGCAAAGACCATTAACGTACAAGAGAAACAAGGTGGGGCCAAGGACACTACCCTGGGGCACTCCATATTCCACTCTCGCAAAGGTACTCTGAAAATCACCTAGGCAAACCTTCTGTTCACGTTCGGAAAGATAGGAGGTAAACCATTCCAATGCAATGCCCCTGATACCTAAGCGTTCCATCTTCTTGATCAGTATGGGCCTTGACACGGTATCAAAGGCCTTGGCAAGATCAAGGAAGACGCCGGCACATTTTTTGCCTTTGTCAAGGTTATCAATGATATGATAACCTTGACAAAGGCAAAAATTCCGTTGATTTGCCATTTCGAAAACCGTACTGGTTGGCCGATAACAGTTGCTTCTTTTCTAAGTACGCTAATAGTATCTTGTTCACCAGCTTCTCCAGAATTTTGGACAGAGACGTAAGAAGAGATATAGGCCTGTAATTGGATGGAACTGATGCGTCTCCAGCTTTGTAGATCGGGCAGATATTTGCTGTTTTCAACTGGACTGGAACTACTCCTGTCGACATGCTCAAATTGCATATGTGTGAGATGGGAGCGGCTAGAAAATGATGAGCCAGTTTAAAAACACGATTCGGAATACCATCCCAGCCAAGAGAGGAATCGTTTTTGAGGCTGCCTATGATAGAAATAACTTCTGTTTCGTCAGTTGGAGTCATGAAGAAGGAGTGTGATAGAGAAGGGTCAGTGTCATCCAGCGTAAGTGCTAAATTTGCTAGTTCTATCTCTGTTGTTTTGAGTTGAATCAAGGACTGCTCAGCAAGTTGTATTCCCACATCAGCAAAAAAAGTATTGGCCATATTCAGTGAGACTACCGGATCAGGATTTGCGTTGAGTAAAGTTAAACTATTAGATTTTTTGTTCTTAAGGTTACATATTGTTTTTATTGCTGCCCAGGTTTTTTTGCTATCTGTTTTAGAACTGTCTAGGAGGCTTTTATCATAGGCATTTTTTAAATTTTTTATAATATTATTACAGTGGTTTCTGTATGTTTTATATTTTTGTTGCAGAGCGTAATTGTCTTTGTTTTCGTCTTTTTTTGTTTCAGAGTGAAGTGTGTCTCTTTTACGTATACATTTCAACAGATTTTTTGTCAACCAGGGTCTTCTAATGGTTTTAGAATTGCGCAAAATCTCTTTTTTGGTGTGTCGATTTATGATGTACCGTAATTTTTCAGTAAACATATTCACTGCTGCATTCAAGTCATCGGAGTTTAAAATAGGTATCCAATTTGTATTTTCGATTTCGTTAATAATGTTATGGTAGTCCAGCTTAAGCTTGTATTTAGTTTGCCCAGAGAACGCTATTTGACTCGATGGTTCTTTACTTATTCCTATCAGCACTGTATCATGATCGGTGAGAGAAGATTGACGTACTACAATTTTTGTGGTTTTTCTTGTCTTTATTAATGCATGGTCAAGGCAAGAATTTTCGCGTGTCAGATATTGGTGCCCGGGATAGAAACCGTAGTAGCCGGTAATATCAAGGTATTCGCTGGCTCGTTTGTCTTCTGTACCGATTTTAATATCGATGTTTATGTCCCCTATGATTGCCATCGTTGATGTATTGTTGGAGCTGAGGAGGGTTTCTAAAGATTCGCAAAAACTACTAATGTTGTACACTGAGGGCGATCGGTAGATAGCAAAAATGGTAAATTCTGTACCCACCTTAATAACTAAGCCGCTTGCGTCATTAAAAGGCGGCTCGAGTATGGTGACATTAAGTTCCGATTTATATAAGATTGCTAAACCATCGTTCTGATTTAAATAAAGTTGAGAATAATGGCATTCGTAGCCATTTAATTGAACATTTGGGGTGTGTTCATGTAGTCTAAAAAAAGTAAAGAAGGGGGTGGTGTTTTAATAGCCGTTAATAAACAAATCAAGTCTAAACGCATTAAGAATTGGGAAAGTGACTGTGAGGACTTATGGGTAAGTATTGAATTGCCGATATCATGTACTGTTCGCCGAATGGTTCTCTGCGCAGTATACCTGCCTCCTCCTATACGCCGTTCTTCTCTGGAGCACTATTTGGAAAATTGTAATGCTGTTTTTGAACAATGTTCAGATTCAAGTGTTTTTATTGTAGGTGACTTCAATCTGAGCAACATTGACTGGAATTTAGTAGGAAAATCGGATAATAAACGTTTGCCCAGTACTAGTGAAATATTAATTGATTTTACTAATGTTAACAGACTTAGTCAAGTGAATTTAGTGCCAAACGACGCTGGTCGCATTTTGGATTTAGTCTTGTCTACACATTCCTTGTGTAGCGTAAGCAAAAGTGTTAGTCCAATAAGTAATGTCGATAAACAGCATCCACCTCTTGACATAGTTGTTTCCTTGAGTAGGGATGTCAGGCTGCCTTACAACAGTGACAGGAGTAGACTTAATTTTCGTACCGCGAATTATGAAATTGTTCGTGAATTTTTAAAACAAGTAGATTGGGTTAAATTATTTGAGGGTAGCGATAGTGTGAATGAGATGTTGGATGTTTTTTACGAGACGCTTAACGATGCTATACGTCAGTTTATTCCCTCACGGGTACCTAAGAAACGTAAATATCCTCAGTGGTTTAACTATAAACTAATTAAAATGTTAAATTTAAAGAATAATATTAGAAGGCGCTACAATAAATATAAAAACCCGATGGATTTGATTGAGTTAAAATTAATTAGTAAGCGTTGCGATGAATTGGCCACTTCGTGTTATAATGTTTACATTGAAGGTCTTGAAAATAAACTAAAAAACAACCCTAAGTTATTTTGGACGCACGTAAAAAATAAAAGAGGAGGGTCTAGTACCTACCCTATGACCATGACAAATGGCTCAATGTCAACATCTGATGGTACAATAATATGTGAGATGTTCGCTGCCAACTTCTCGTCTGTTTACAGCCCCGAACAAGAATTGAGCAAGGAATTTGATACTAATATATTATTAAAATCTTTCGAAGATAGTAGTTTATGTTTAACAAGTCCAACAATTAGCAGTGAGACATTACTTAAAAAACTTAAAAGTTTAGATATAAACAAAGGAGCTGGCCCTGATGGCATACCGCCAATATTTATTACGTCTTGTGCAGAGGAGTTAGTGTGCCCTCTTATTCTTATATACAGCAAATCCTTATCTTCTGGCGTATTCCCTCAAACATGGAAAAGGGCTAAGGTGGTGCCTATACATAAATCAGATAGCAACGATGACATAGCTAACTATAGGCCTATCTCAATCCTTTCTACGTTCGCTAAAGTGTTTGAGTCACTGCTCTGTCCGTATTTCCAAAACCATCTGAAATTATTCATTAGCGATCATCAGCACGGTTTTGTTGGGTCACGATCCACAAGTTCTAATTTGGTCCCTTTCACGGAACTTTTGATTGAAGCCGTTGACTCTGGTCGCCAAGCTGACGTCATTTATACTGACTTCAGCAAGGCTTTTGATAAAGTTTCCCACAAAATCTTGTCTTGTAAGCTACGTGCATATGGTATTACTGGTGGCTTGCTTGAATGGGTGATTTCATACTTGAGAGGTAGATCTTTTTATGTTGTGGTAAACGGTTACCAATCTAACGTATATAACATCTCATCTGGAGTCCCACAAGGCTCTCATCTAGGTCCAATATTATTCAACTATTTTATTAACGACATTCCCAATTGTTTACGGCACTCTAAAATTTTTATGTATGCGGACGATTTGAAATTTCTTAGAATCGTTGAATCTAACATAGACGCTTCACTTTTGCAGATGGACCTTAATAGTCTTATTCAATGGTGTAAAAGTAATGAAATGTACTTGAATTCAAAGAAATGTTACCACGTAAAATATACAAGAAAAAATAATCCAATAAAGACAGTGTATTACATAAATGAGGACAAACTTAATGAAGTAGACACTATTCGTGACCTCGGAGTTCTGTTTGATCAAAAACTAACCTTTACACCACACTTAGATTCCATTTCTAAAAGAGCATCCAGGATGATGGGATTTGTCATAAGACAATGTAAGGGTTTTCGACAAATTAAAACTAAAATATTACTTTATCAGAGTTTAGTACGTAGCATATTAGAGTATTGTAGTGTGGTGTGGCGGCCACACTACGCTACAAATAGTTTGCGTCTAGAACGTGTACAAAAACGCTTTGTTTGGCATCTGGCCTTTTCTGTGGGAATAACAAAAAAAGTGCGTTCGTACCAAAAGAGATTGAAGTACTTCAACATGCACACATTGGAAGAAAGAAGATGTCTGAATGACGCAATGTTCGCTTGTAAAATCTTGAAGGGAAATATCGACTCGCCGCCACTGCTCGCACTCGTTAACTTTCGTGCTCCGTCGAGGATTCCGCGCAAACCTATTACTCCCCTTTGTCCTCCAATGAGAAGAACGGTGTTAGGATCTAACTCTCCATGTGCTAGGTTCTGTAGGCTTTTGAATGGTTGTAGTGATATGGTTGATTTTCACTTTGATTCTCTCAATAAACAAAAATCTAAGTTTCTGAACTGCTTATCAGATTTGTTAAAAAAGTAAAAGTTTTTGGACTATGTATGTAATTTTTTTTTTTTTTTTTTAAAGAACCGATGCTTTTAATATTTTGCATTTAGTTATGTTATTTATACATAGACATATATCTAACTTAGTTTACTTGTGCAATATGTAGCTTACGAAATTACTTTTTATTGTTTTCTTTTTTGCCCATGTGGTGTTTACCTTTAAGTAATTGTTGCACTGTGTAGAGTTTAAGCGCATGTGTTATCTTTGTTTGTAAATTAGTGTAAACAATTGTTGGTAGACCTAATAAATAATATAAAAATAAAATAGTCTACATTCGGTCAGTATGATAATATCAGGTAAAAAATTTAGACGGGACAGAAAAAGATTTATCAAAGTTTTTCATTATACTCCGAATATTTTGGTTAACTATAGTTAGCTGGTTTTTAACGTCACCAAAATCATTCACACATTTTTCTGGGATATTATGTTTAGTACTAATAAAAATTTCGGTACTGTCGATGTCATCAATTAGATTAATTTGATTAGCCAATCTCAGAATAACGTAATTTTATGGTTCTGTTGTAAGTTCTTGATTTGTGCGCAAAGACGTATTTAAGTGCGAAATAAATTAAGTGTGAATTATATTTACATTTCAAACATGAGTATGTGTTGGAATAGTTAGTTAGTTTTATGGAGTTTTGTGATTGTGTGTAGTTTTGTAGTTTTGCGCGTTTTAGGGTGCTGAATAAAAATAATATTATTAGTGAATAGTGGAGCTTAAAAGTGATGAGAGTAATAGTTATAATAGTTACCTTATAGTTTAATTTAAGACAGAAAATGTTATTTACATAACAATAGCTATGGTTTGTTACATTAAAAAAAGTATAAGAAAAATAAAAACAATTAGACAAGTGCGATAAAATGTTCTATGAGGAACATATACTCAGCGCGCGCTAGAACAGGCAATACTTTGCAGTGTTTAAATAATCCTGTGTAATTGTCTTGGTATTCAGAATGCAACATACTAATAAATTACATAGAGTTTATATGGTCAGATTTAGTGTCTTCGAAAGAATTTACTTGTCCTTATCTGGGTTGCCAGACAAAATATAATAATTATGTTTTGCAAAAAAAAGCCACCCATTTTCATGTTGGTGTGGGTGTAGGTCATCCAGAAAATTATGATACAATAGCATTAAGTCAAGACAAATCATTTATTTCAAATAGGCACACTAAAAGCACTTTTGAACGTCTTAAATTACAATAAAATAGAATTGATTCTAGTCGCCCCTTCCAAAAGGTAGTTCGTATGGTAAAGGTGGTTCGTTCGTATGGAGAAGAATGGGCAAGAAACTCCATCGTTATTCTTTTAAAATGTTTTATAAGGTTTTTTATACAATCATTATATATTTATATGTGAAGACGATGCACCTAGAATAAAATTAGTCTACCACAAAAGGTAAAAAGAATTAATAAAAATAAAGCAAAGACAGGTAAATCAATTATACCTATGTGATACATACTCGTAAATGGTGCTCACATATTTACAATTATTGAAAAAGTAGGTGAGTTTTCCTAGTATTTTAACAAGTGTGTGATTTACTGTAGTCACAGAATGTAATTAAAAATCAATGTCATAAAAATTAAAAAAAATATTAATTAGAAACCAGTTTGATTTTGTATATCTCCTTGTCTGTCTACAATTCACCAATTCTCAACTATTCATTAGCCAAGTTTGGTAATTTACAGCATAGGTAGCCTATAATCCCACTGCTGGGACACAGGCCTCCTCTCTGTGAGATGGTGGGCCGTTATCCACCACGCGGGTCCAATGCGGTTTGGTGGATGTCACTTGTCTTCGTATTTTTTGGTTTGGATCACAGCCAATAATAGCTCATGAAAAGCAGTGAATCCGTACGAGTTTAGGCAAAGAAAGAAGAGCCAGGATCAACTCAAAAGTAACTTTTAGACTCCTTGGTATTAACTTCTTCTTAGCGTGTTATGGCAAAGAGTTCAAACAACTTTGGCAAAAAATTCAGCAGCGCGAACTCCACTCACTGACGCAGTCATAAGATCATCAAGCGCACAGGTGACAGGGCATGCGGCGCCGGAGGGAAGTAGGCCATTGTCTGTAACTAAAGTCTCCTTCAATTGATCGTGCCTACATTCAACCAATCAAACGGAGAATGCAGCCAAAATCAATAGAGCCTATGAGCCTAGCCTACATGTAGCCAATTGTAGAAAATAGGTCAGTGTACGTCCGAAGACAATTTACTGATCACCTGCTCACTATTTAGACCAGCAGTGCTATTCTGTAAAAATCTCACCGTGAAAACTTAGGTGAAGTGAGCGTGGAGTGAGCTGTCAATAGTGTCAATTCCTAGCAAAAACAAACTCACTTCACCTAAGTTTTCACGGTGAGATTTTTACAGAATCGACCGGCAGATGGTGAATGTGTTGGCTATGTATTGGTGTGTAAAAGTAAACATCTCGGGAGTATTGCTACGTGTTCATTGTTATTTGGAATTCTACTACGTGACGACTGACGACTAGTGGTCTACATATTGGTTCACTAGCACTTTTCCAGCGACTTCCTCTGCCTTATATCCCCTAACCCATGGGAATTTGGAAAAATCCGGTCTTGCTCCTTGTATAAGGAACCTACGTGGCAAATTCCAGCTTTCTAGGTCTAAGGGTGAGGTAGGATTTTTGTTTTTACATGGGTTGATTTCAGTTTTTTGTCTGGTCATTAATAAAGAAAAAAATCAATTTATTTGCACACAATAAACACAAAAAAAAATTAAGCCGTCGCAGGACGCCTGCGAGATGTGAAGTCAAAGTCAAAGCATTTATTTCAATTAAACCATTAACAGGCACTTTTGAATTGTCAAGAAGTCGGTCAGTCACAAAAATATGAAGCTAGTTGCCCATTCCAAAGCGTAGGTACCTATGGAGAAGAACGGGCAAGAAACTCCATGGACACTCTTTTTAAATTATGTTTTACAAAAATATTAGTACATCATTACTTTTGAATTTAAAATTAAAATTCAAAAGTAAAATAGAAGTAAGGTGAAATATCGAAACTATTTTGTATATAATTTTTTACATCAAATACTTTGTGTGTGCCTCACGGCTACGTCAAATTGATCCAGTTCAGCATAAACGCCTGATAACTAGTGCCTGACGCTGGTTTTCAAGTGGACATTAAAGAATTTTCCATTGTAAACTTTCATTTTCAATTGGAAACTATCCCATTGTATGATTTATATATCCACGGAAGTCATGGAAAACACTAAATATACATATTTGTTCGGAGCACCGCCGTGTCCTCGTAGAGGCGATCGGCAGCGGCAGCGACCTCAAGCGTCTGGCCCTGATAAAAGCCATGGTCCGGAGCGAGAGGGAGTGGGAGGCAGTCACCTCCTTCTGTGAAGCAGTCATGCTAACGAAGGAAGTGGCGGGATGGATGAGGGTGAGAGCCTCTCCCGTCCCAGCCGCCGCGGGAGACGCTCCGGGAGTCGGGAGCCACGGGACGACTCCCGGCCACCGTAGGCGCGGGTCTGCGGGCGGAGAGTAATGGGTAGCTCACCGTCCGATCAGGATCAGGCCCGTGCTGGACGGCGCGTACGTGTTCCACGCGCGCCTCAAAGAGATGTCAGCATCGAGGAGGGGCCCCCTTAGAGCCGAGGCCTGCCGGGTCAGCGGGATTGTCCAAAAGGGTTACCGCTGACCCGGAACATAAAGGAACATAATATTTTTGTTTGTTTATACAAAACTTTAACACGTCAATTGCCGATGTAGGATTTTAAAAGCATCTTTTACAACTGGACTGTAGTCGTTACTTTACCTTGTGTTTCCAAACTTGAAGGTACGCACTCTTGCGCACGTAGACATGAAAGTAACTCCAAATATAATACTAATGCATGTGCAATAGGGTCGTTCACTTATCAACGACAACTGTTGGTTTAGCGATAAACTACTAATCAGACTTAAAAGGTTTTGATGATAATTATGTTTGTCCTGAGGAAGTAGGTACTGATTAGGAAATATGACGTTACCGTTATCTGAGCTTTAAAGCGAAGAGTGAAGAGTTTATTGATAACCTGGGGCATTAATAATGATGGAAAAAGAAAGCTTAGAAATAAATTTAAAACTCCTGACCCAATTTTTTAGAACATTTTTTTCTATGGTGATATTAATCGGTTCTGTCCAAACTATGGTAGACATGTGATTGTAGTTGTACACCAAATGAGGAAGCTAATAATAAAGTAACAAGCATATATGTCTATATTTTATTCATTTATCTGCTATTTTATCCGTGTATATATAAAACATCAGGTCATTCGTAGTTTCAGCCGATAGACGTCCACTGCTGGACATAGGCCTCCCCCAATTTTGCGGGGGGGTTTGCCATAATCGCCACGCTTGGCAGGCGGGTTGGCGATCGCAGTATGGTATGATGGTGGAATAAATAGAGAACGCTGCTGCCCATTCTCCGGAAAGACCCTTAGTCGCCTTTTACGACACCCACGGGAAGTAAGGGGTGGTGCAATTCTTCAGTGGACTGGAATCAAGAACTATGGAAGAACTATTCTTCCATAGTTCTTGATAACCAGTCCACTTTAGCCACCCAAACCCATAGTTCAGCTTTTTATTTTTCCATATCCTGCAATAGTCCTACACCAACCGAGGGTTATCCTTGGGTGCACTTGCATAGTGTATACAACAATTTTCATAAAGTTCTCCTAGACTTTGTTCTACTAGTGTCGCGTCTTGTCGCGCTGTCTTGTCGCGCCTGTCTAATATCAAGTACTTTAGGCACACTATTTAATGTGCCATTTTATGCTTAGTATCTGTATACTAAGAGCGTTTACGCCGATCGGCATTTCATATAAACTTTCAAGCCATTATTTTTAGAATGAGTGAACCGATTTTAATGAAACTTAATACACATAAGCAGGATACAAAGATCTAAAAAGTTAGTAGAGATCATTTTAGAAATGTCTTTTTTAAAAAAAGATAACTGGAAATCTCTGTTTCTATGGAAAATTTAAAATCGGTCTAATTTGGCTGTAATACTATTTTTCGAAAATCTTCTCTACTAACTTTTTAGACCTTTGTATCCTGCTTATGCGTAGGTATGAAATTTCATTAAAATCGGTTCATTCGTTTCGAAAAATAATGGCTTGAAAGCTTGTATGAAATGCCGTACGGCGTAAACGGTCCTAAGCGTAAAATGGCACGTGTATCAAAACTAATCGCTTAGCAAGAGCAACTGCGCTTAATGAGTCAATTCCTAGAAAAGCGATTACTTATACGTCATTTTTATTATGGTTTAAAATAGATTTCTTTTAGTAATATTTCCTTATCTCTCTAAAAAGGCGGTAAAATAAATAATATATCACAATGTGTATATTAATATTTCGAGATAACCTAGGATTTGACGCGTCAAGAGATCTAAACACCGGTTTCTTAAAAAAAGAAAGTATTTAAATCAAATAAAACGTCACTTTTATGATGTTTACGTCATGATCCACCATTCCACCTCGTATGTAAACAGTCCTGTGTGTACAAGAGTTACGTGCGAAGACACCGTTAATTGCGCGCCTTCTTCAAACTGTGGATTTTTCAAGACTAATAATTGATATTTTAATACAATCAATTATATTTTTTTTTCCAAAATATCATCATCTGCCTAGCCTTTTCCCAACTATGTTGGGGTCGGCTTCCAGTCTAACCGGATGCAGCTGAATACCAGTATTTTACATGGAGCGACTGATCTGACCTTCACAACCCAGTTACTGGGTAATACGATACCCCTTGGTAAGACTGGTTGTCAGACTTTCGGGCTTCTGACAACCCGTAACGACTGTCAAAGAGCCACGAATGACAGCCGGGACCAACGGCTTAACGTGCTTTCCGAGGCACGGAGGGGTCTCGGTATGTTAAGATGGTCACCCATCCACAGACCAACCGCGGCAAGCGTAGCTTAACCTGATCGATCGACCTGTGCGGCTGTTATTACTTAGCCACGGGCCCCCTTTTTTTCCTAGATAATATTTACATAATTTAAAAAGCTAACAGTCCTAAAGTAATAATCATAATAAATATGTTCAAGTATATAAAAACACTAGCTTCTGCCCGCGACTTCGTCCGCGTGAAAGTTTTTGTTCACCGACCCACCCCGTCGCATCGCATCACCTGCAGGCGCCATCACTTCGTTTTCGATTCTTTCTTTCTGACTTTTTTCTTTTTGCTCGGCTCCTAGTGTCATAGCGTGATGATAAATAGCCTATAGCCTTCCTCAAGAATTCGGCTATCAAATGCAGAAAGAATTTTTCAAATCCGACTAGTTCAAATCCGGTAGTTCCAGAGATTACCTCCTCCATACAAACTTCATCATTTCAGCCGCTGCTGGACATACGCCTCCCCCAAAGGGGGGGTTTGCCATAATCGCCACGCTTGGCAGGCGGGTTGGCGATCGCAGTATAGTATGGTGGTGGAATGCATAGAGAACGCTGCTGCCCATTCTCCGGTACAACCATTAGTCGCCTTTTACGACACCCACGGGAAGTATGGGGTGGTGCCATTCTTCAAGTCCGGCACCACACAGACAGATATGGCACACAAACTTACAAACAAACAAACTTTGACTTCTTTATAATATTAGTATAGATTGAAAGTTTTTTGTGCAATATTTTGCGAAATGTGGGAGTCGATACTTTTAAACCTCTTTCCTCTGCCCATCCCTCTGTGGAATATGTTGAGTGCATTTTAGTCTGTGTTTAATAAATATATTTTCTTTTTTATTTCTTTTTTTCGATCACCTCCCAACTACCTCGGTACTTCCGCCAAACTGATTAGAAATTTTTACTTAGATCTTTATTTTTCTGCTGAGCGCGGGGGGGGGGTCCTAGGTTCGATTCCCAGGTCGGGAAAAGTGTTATTGGGTTTTTCCATTAGGAATTTCTTAGTAACAGGTTGATGCCCCCGTACCTCGGAAAGCACGTTAAGCTGTTGGTCCTGCGCCTGATCTCTCTCCGATCGTGCCGGATTACGTGCCATCCATCCATAAATGAGGGAAGAGAGTGTGCACCTGTGTCTTCGCACACACTTGTGTACTACAATACCTCCCGTGCTGAAGGTTAGTCAACGTTGAGATTGGTCGCCATGGCCGAAATACGGGGCCTAAAAAAGCCACTTTGGAGAATCATAAAAGGATAACATTATGAATCGTAACATGGCGAAGGCAGTCCGTGCTTTTCTTTTTTTCGCTGCAGTACGTAGGTACCTGTAATCAAAGAGATTGGGATTGGATTTGGATCGCATTGATGGGTATTTTAGCACAGAAAAAAAATAACTGAAAAATGCTTCACAAATGGGATTTGATACGATTAACTTAACGGTTAACTGTCCATTTTGTTATCCTTTTATGACTCTGCCAAAGTGGCCTTTTTAGGCCCCCTGGTGGACTTTTAAATCATAATTTTGGGAAAGCTAGACTAAATATAATGAGAATGACCCGCTACACTACAGACAGTCCGAATCTAAGTAGGTATATTATACCATGCTCAGATAATATAAAACACTTCCTTATGTAAAAAAAATAAATCATCCCAAGGTCGGCAATTATCAATGAGGAAAAACAATTGTTAGCTAAGTGTCACTACCTATACCTACCTCTAAACAATACGGTTTAACTGATAAGAAATACCTACTGAAATAATTTAGTCTTGTCTAGGAAGTAGGTTTGGATTCACGAAGTTTAGTAATATTATTATTATTTTAATATTATTATTTACAACCGTTCGGTACGCTGCCGTGCCGAATCGAATATCAATCAATGTTATCAAAAGAGTCTTCTAAAGGCTGTTTAAAATCCAAACCACAAAATAACATAAAAAAAAGTTATTTAAAAAAATAAAAAAACCCGACTGCGGTAAAAAACTGAAAAGCTAAAAACAAGCTCATTTTAAATTAAATAAAAGTTGGAAGCAGGCGGGACCCATTTGAATTTGAAAATATAATAAAAATTATATGGGTCCCGACTGCTTCCAACTTTTATTTAATTTAAAATGGGCTTGTTTTTAGCTTTTCAGTTTTTTACCGCAGTCGGGTTTTTTTATTTTTCTAAATAACTTTTTTTATTTCCAGCTTTTTAGTTGACAAAATAAATGTGAAAGATTTCGCAGACGATTTAGCTCTTGGTACGTGTTTTTTACGATTTGTCACTTCGAATTACTTTTAACCATATAAGTTGTATATATTTTTGTAATCACCTTTAAAAACCCTTTATTTTGATACCCCACTCGATAGGTTTCGAGAAAAATATTTTTTTTTTTTTTAAATCGGCCATTTTATATTTTTTCAATTTTGATATACCCAGTGACACTTGCGCTACCAAGACAAATCTAAAGACGTATAATTTATTAAAATCCGTTCATTCGTTTAGAAGTTACGAGGGAACAAAGAAACGGACATACATACATACATACATACATACATACAGGTCAAACACATAATCCTCCTTTTGGGCTTCGCCGCAGTCGGGTAAAAATAAACAAACGTTGTCAGTTTTCTTGAAACAGCTAATTGCTGTCGGGGGCAAGGCCTTGTAATTGAAAATGTGTCATTTTCGGTTCGACAACCTGTCGAATCGAATAATTGGGAATCAATAGTTATGGATTATACATATACCTTGGTTAATCTTACGGAAAGGTTTTTATAGAATTGGTAATAGGATTCTTCTTCAGCAAAGTTTTATCTATACCAGAGTCAGAAAGTGGGATCGAAATAATTAACTCAGCCACTTGAGTTAATCAATCCATAGTAGAGGAAACGAATCGATGACAGAGTAACTATATTGATAAGAAAAGTAACAAGTTTAATTAGTCCAACCGCGTAACATTAGTTACGCGGTTGGACTAATTACCTAATTATTAATAACAAAAGGATAATATTGATACGTCATGTAAACAAATGTTTTCCTTAATAATACCCTTACACTTATCTAATGGTTGTAAATATAGTGAAGAATAACGTGTTGCACTGCACCACAAAATAGATAAGTATGCAGGATCGTCGGATATAGTTGAAATTTTTTAGACAATATCCATCGGTTTCTTACTAAACTTCAACTATGTATATCCGACGATCCTGCATACTTATCTCTTTTGTTGACTGTACATAATATTATGCATTTGGTTTGTTAAATTGAAACCACAAAAAACGAGGAATGTAATAAAACCTTATTGATCTTGTTTTATAAGTTTTTTTTAATGTTCAGCCATATTCTATTTAATTATTGAGATTTGACTGGCTTAAATTGGTTACTTAATTACAAACACTTGTACGCCCTTTGGCATAACATCCCACTGCTGGGACACATGTGTTATGCCGTGGCCACCACTGCAGTGGTGGCCCAGTAATAACGGCCGTGACTTACGAGTGGTAGGACGTGGGTTCGAACCTAAGCGGGTTATACAACATTATTTTTAGTATATGCCAAACTCGAAACATGTGTCTAGTATTTTTATGTAAAGAATCTGTGTACAAATTTCAAAAGTTTATCATGAAAAATCACATAGTTATAAGCTTGTTAAGTTACCTGTTTGTCCGTACAAAAACATGCTTACCCGTGCCGCTCGCACCGCGCCGTCTTGCGCTCATTGATAATAGTACCTAGGTATCTAACCGCTCGGGCGGAAATTGGATAACCTACCTAGTGTCGCTCGGTGTCCAACTTTTAACCATTTTTAAATATTTTTGGGACAAAATATAACATGGGGTAAAAATCATTGGAATCGATTCAGTTTCTTATTCTGAACAAACTATATTCAATTAGGTTTCGCATATATACTAAAAATAACGTTGTATTATTTCATCACCACCACTCTCAAAACTGTGAAGGAAAACCTCTTGGGGAAATCGGCATGTTCTAGAACCAAAAATTCGAAGACATGACATCTCTACCAACCCGCACTGGCCCCCGTGGTGGATTACGGGCCCCTCCCTCTCACAGAGAGGGGGCCTGTGTGAAAGGTTTACTTTCAATCCCCTTTTTGCTGACCAACCTTTTGTAACTCTTTCACCATCTTACGTCATAAAGGGGCAGGTCACAAGCCCACACGGGTGTCCATTATTAATACTATCTATACATAAACAATTATTTCTGTCCATCAGTCGGTCACGTCGTCTTGCCGGTCATGTGAGGATGTCACGTACCCCCCACGTGATTCAAGGTGCCACAATGGAAATAAACTTTTAGCCTCTAGGTACTGTTATAATAAACGATGTTGGTATGAATGGGTCAGCTGGGACAGACTTATTGTGATTATGAAAGTGGAGAAATGAGATATTTTACGAGTTTCATGCAAGGGTGCTGAACTCATCTGCCTAGCCTTTTCCCAACTATGTTGGGGTCCGGATGCACCTGAATACCAGTATTTTACACGGAGCGACTGCCTATCTGACCTCCACAACTCAGTTACTGGGTAATACGATACCCCTTGGTAAGACTGCGTTGTCAGAATTTCGGGCTTCTAACTACTCGTAACGACTGTCAAAGATCCACGGATGACAGCCGGGACAAAGGCTTAACGTGCTTTCCGAGGCACGGAGGGGTCTCGGTATGTAAAGATGGTCACCCATCCACAGACCAACCTCGGCTAGCGTAGTTTAAACTGGGGCCCAAGTCTGCTATTTTTATAAATTCGTCATTCCAACACGATCCCATTGTCATTTTGCTAAAAGTTCGTAATCTGCTAAATTCATAATGGTCGATCATTGGTCGGTCAATGGCACAGAACATTATTACGATACTCGTAACGAATTAAAAGCATTGACTGCACAATGACGTCCTAATGGTAGGTCACTGATCAAAGGAACTATCAAAATTTTAGCAGATTAACGCATAAGTCAGTGATTGATTTGTCATTATGTACGAGATTACCATTCTATGCCATTTCTTTCTTTCATGGAGTGTCAGTGGTTGACCATTGGAAAGTCAGAATGACGCCATTATACTGGTAGATTACCAAACTTGCACAAATCAACAATTATGAAATCAATGATAGACCATTCTGACACGATTGTAATAGCAGACTTGAGGCCCTGTGCGGCTGTTATTATTTAGCTACGGATCACGCCACGGATATTTCGTTTAGCAGTTCAGCACTCTTGCGATGGGGAGAGGGAGTTTGTAAAAGTTGGGTGTCTATTATTATAGACACCCAACTTTTCTTCAAACTCTGTCTCTAGAGGACGATTATTTTGAATTGCAGCTGTGTGTATGTCGCAGTCGGATTGTATAATCCGCAATATTACATTACGGCTAGCCGTATCCTATCAAAAACAGGGCCGTTTTGAAATGCGGCGGTTCAACGATTAGCCGGATTGAATGCAGCTGAATAAAAAACTGCCGGAATGTATTCGCCGCCATACGTTATTTAACAGGGCTAGCCATAATGTAATACAGCGAGACATTAGCCGCCTCTTTGACAGGTTTTAGTTCCGATTCTTAACACCCATGGCGCTGCGTGACATAACAACAACAATGCCGTCGGATACAGAACTATCTCGACATAGGATGCAAGAGCGAGCGAAGGGCACCCCGAGGTTCGGTTTGCTTAGATTACTTTAAACCCTTTACACAGACATAGGAGTCCCACGAAGCGAGGCTATGTCGACATAGGATGCAAGAGCGAGGGAAGGGCACCCCGAGGTTCGGTTTGATTAGGTTACTTTAAGCCCTTTCACTGTCACCCTACAATCTAAGTAGGTAGTAGTATGATGCGGCTAAACGTGGCCCGCCTTATTGAAGAACGGCTAGCCGTAATGTAATATGTATAGCGGATTGTACAACCCGACTGCGACATATATAAAAATCTCTTGAATTTTTTCGCCGGTTATTAAAAACAATAGCTCTGCCATACGTTTTACCGCGAAGGTTGTTTTTTTTTTATAATTTACGAAAAATGTCTGTCTTCATGTGCTGAATTCATGGTTTCAGTTAGCACGTCGATGTACCCATGCTACACTATATTCGCAGATGATCTGCAGAAGGATTTTATTAGAACCAAGTTTACGTCATCATCTTCCCAAAATTCTTGTTTTCAAGATGATTCGTTGAATGCGAAGAACGCTTGTGCAACTTAATTCGTACTGCTAAGTCGTTCTCAACGATTGGGCATAATTGCAACATAACACAATCATTCACATGAAATACAAACCCTTTATTATGTTAATATTGTAATATACATACATACATAATCAGCCTATAACGTTCCCATTGCTGGTACAGCGGCCGACTCTCAGTGAGAGGGAATGGGCTACGCGGGCTCAATGCAGGTTGGTAGATGTCACATGTTTTCGAATTTTTAGTTCTAGGATATGCCGGTTTCCTTACGATGTTTTCCTTCACCGTTTTGAGAGCAGTGGTGATGGAATAATTTACACAAAGTAAAGCGCCTGTCTGGGTTCGAACCTACGACCTACAATTCGTAAGTCGTGGCTCTTACCACTGGGCCACCACTGCTCTCAAATTGCTCTAATATTATATGCCATGTAATAAACCAGATTATCATTATCATCCATACAAAGTTCGATGACATAAACGCTTTGTAAAGTCCTAAAAAAAAAAATTGGTATAGTTTCTCACATAATGGTCGCGTGCCAAAACCAGTTTCTTTTACAAATCATGTGAGATGTTATAAAAACAAAGTTTTGGCGTTCCGCTTGTAAACACGAATGGCGTGACCTCTTTTAGCCGATTCCTGTTACATGTCCACCGACCGTCATTCATCATGTCGACGCAAAATGTCTTTTTCTTTCATACCTACTTTTCTTGTAGTCATCATGTCGTTAATCACTCCCTTTCTAGCCATATCATCTTTCACACAGTCCATTTATCGTTTCTTGGCCTTCTGCTACTCATATGTCCATCTACATTCATACCCAAAACATTCCTCACGACATTTTCCTTTATAATAATTATGTTAATTTGACCTCTCCCTCCCTCTTTACTTGGCAGTGGGCAGGTCACATTGCTCGCAGAACAGATGGCCGATGGGGCCGAAAGGTTCTGGAGTGGCGACCGCGTACCGGAAGACGTAGCGTTGGAAGGCCTCCCACAAGGTGGTCCGACGACCTTGTAAAGGCTGCAGAAACCCGTTGGATGCGCGAAGCGCAGAACCGGTCGAAGTTGAGGTGCTTGGGGGAGGCCTATGTCCAGCAGTGGACGTCTTTCGGCTGAAATGATGATGATGATGATGACCTCTCCCGTATTGGAGCTTAGTCTGAATAGTTTAGCTAGCTAGGGCTTAACATTACTGAAACCACCGAAGAGTTCGGATAAGAGTGACACTGGCTGGTGACAGACTCTAGCAGAGCGTGGCGTCGTCGCATTGATGGTTGCGTGGCGGCTGTCGTCTTATTGACAGATCATAAGATCATCATCATCTGCCTAGCCTTTTCCCAACCATGTTGGGGTCAGCTTCCAGTCTGACCGGATGCAGCTGAATACCAGTATTTTTCATGGAGCGACTGGCTATCTGACATCCACAATCCAGTTGCTGGGTAAAACGATACCCCTTGGTAAGACTGGTTGTCAGACTTTCGGGCTTCTAACTACCCGTAACGACTGTCAAAGATCCACGAATGACAGTTGGGACCAACGGCTTAACGTGCTTTCCGAGGCACGGAGGGGTCACGGTATGTAAAGATGATCACCCATCCACAAATCAACCGTGGCAAGCGTAGCTTAACCTGATCGATTGACCTATGCGGCTGTTATTATTTAGCCACGGGCCCCTCATTGACAGATCATAGATAAAATACTAAATGTACAATATCACGGGAGCCGCTATCTTACCATGTCCACGACTGTCCACGACGAACTAGTTAATATATTCCGGCACAATTTAGATGATATAGTAAAGCCCTTACATACAACATTATTTTTAGTATATGCGAAACCCGAAACACGTGTCTAGTATTTTTAAGTAAAGAATCAATGTACAAAATTTCAAAACTATATCATGCAAAATAATAATAATAATTTTATTAAGCTAAGATTACATTCAAGTGAATTGAATTCCTAGATCTCACACTAGGATTCCCTGTGTTGTGAGATCCAGGCTCCTTCGTTCCGTTAACAATTTAATGTAAAGAAAAAAAAAACAGAAAAAGGTACATTATTAAAATTAAAATAGGAGACTTAAAAATAAAAATAGGCTTATAAGAGTGTACGTATACATGGTGGTGTGATTTGTGTCAGTTGAGTTGGTGTTGTAATAGAGTGTCTGTGTGCTATATGTGTGTGTATGTATGCCTGTATTGCCTGTATGTTATATGTGAATGAGGGTATGTGTGTGTATGTGTATATGTAATCAAGTCAACCTAAGTATTTGTCTATATGTTTAAGTTTTTTACTTATGCTATGAAATTTTCAGTCATATCGTAGTCCAGTGTAAGAAGCCAATTAGTTACAGTTACCTTGCATTTTTTTTGTGTCAGTTTTAGTATTTTATGTAGACTATTGAGTTTTGTATAAATGTGAGGTCCCATAAAACTGTAAGACCTTCTACCAATGGTTTTACGGCATCGAATTTTATTCCAATTTACCCTACGACTTGAAATGACACACGTGTTTAAGGCAGTTTTATGAAAACGTAGGGTGACAGACAGTATGTAAAGTTGTCTAACCCTAAGAACTCCCACTTCCGTATACAGTTTATTAGTGGGGTACCGGTACGGTCGTCTATAGGCAACTTTTAATAGAGCACGTTGAGCTCGTTCTACTTTCATTAGTAAGGTCTTGCCCGCACCGCCCCACGCTACTATGCAGTATTTGAGAATGGATTGACAAAGGGAGAAATAAATCATCTTCAGGACAGAATCATCAGCAATCTTGCCCAGTTGTTTAAAGATCCGCAGCATTGTTCTAACCCTGCCTCTTAAAGCGGTTAGGTGTCAAAATCACAAAGTTATAAGCTTGTTAGGTTACCTGTTTGTCCGTACAAAAACATGCTCGCGCCGCGCCGTCTTGCGCTCATTGATGATAGTACCTAGGTACCTAACCGTTCGGCGCGGAGATTAGATAACCTACTTAGTGTCGCTCGGTGTTCAACTTTTAACCTTTTTTAAATATTTTGGGACAAAATATAACATGGGGTAAAAATTCATGGAATCGATTCAGTTACTTATTCTGAACAAACTATATTCAGGTTTCGCATATATCTACTAAAAATAACGTTGCATAAGAAGGAGTAAGGGTTGGGAATTATCAAAAGCTACTATTATTACATATAATTATAGGCATCAATGCTCTCTTTTGCTTATTTGTAGGAGTGTATAATCAAATTGCAATCACGTCTACCAAGCTTGATTATGGCGGCATTCCTTGATCGTAGTCATTGAGATGCCTATTACAGCTGAAGACGTTTTAAGGCTGATGTGTGTACGTGAACATGACGTAGACGTTTCAATGTTGATACGTGCATTTATACCAATAAATTGACATGACATGAGGTAACAGTCACTCGAGTACCTACCAAAGTATTTATTCATAGCCACACCTTACAAGAAAAACGATAAAGATGTAGAGATGTGTCCAAAGGTATAATTTATCCAAATGTTTGTGTATGATTGAAATCAGGTTAAATTCGAATGCAAATAAGATATTTGACGATATTGTCACGTACGCAAAACCTTAGCTGCTGCAACAAATTAATACTATATACCTACCTACTCAAATTCAAATGCAGGTTACTAATCTAAATTCAACTTCAGCCGCCTCCAATTTGACTAGACTTGATGCCAACCCACCACCACCACCACCACTACCACCTACTGAGTGGGGAAACGGAAACTACCCAAAAATATAAACAACAAAAATTACCTAAAGGCGCGTTTCCATTAGGCAAGTCTTGCATGCAAGTATGACGTCACACTTGCGCGTGCAAGTGATTTGAATTGAAAACAGAAAGGAGACTGAAACGATTACATACAATCTTGGGCCTGGGTGTAAAAAGATGAAAGTCATGTCAATTAATAGCTTGTATATTATCAACCTTTCACTGAAAACTCTGCGGATTTTGTCAATCTGAGAACAGAGATATAAGAGAATAAGTAAAAGTGAGGTTATGTTACAATATTTAAATAACAGCTGATTCCTGAAGTGCAAAATATGTTCTTTTGCACTAATAGTTAATATATTTAGTAGAAAATGTTTGAAAAATCATACGAATGAACGTCGATGACTTGAAGTCATAGGTAGGTAGGTATGAAGTTAAGGATTATCTTTTATTTTTTAGATTATCTTCTATTATAATTAAAATGTCGTCTAGGAATTATAGTATACGATCTTGGTACCTAGCCCAGCTAACGTACCATATAATGCACATTATATGAGCGCAGCAATCCAAGAATTGTTTCATCGTGTAAGGGTCGTCGGCCCAGTGTATTGCAGTGACCAGTTGTTACCCCACAACCTCACACAGCGATCCATAATTTGAACACCAATATCCAATCCACAAGCTGGCGGCGCGGTAAAATCCAAAATAACAATTCCAGGTCAAAAGTGTGAGTGATCTTCGGTGTCCAGTGTGTAAGCAAGGGTCGTACAAGGTAGGCAGAGTCGGAATCCGTAAAATACAAAGCAGTAGTCGTGAAAAATGAAGAATAATCGAGAAAGCACTCAAAACGCATCTGAAAATACGAAACGAGTGAGCAAACAAGAGCAATCGGCAACTGTCACAGACTACATTTTGATAGACTGAAAGCAACTGTCTTGTGTCAATGTCAGTCAGCTGTCATGCCAGTGTATTGACCTCATACAGGTCAGTGTGCCAGTGACATAAATACATAGACTAAAAATAAAAGACTGATTTTAATCGATATGAAATATATAATCATTAATATTGGTTTTCAGTAATTAATTGATATTTTATTTATTAATATGACTGTAATTATATGCAATAGCATATATAGTAGTGAATTTAATTACTTTGAGTTAATTATTTAGTGCAAAGGTTTTACCTTCGTAACTGTGTAATCGATTACTCAATCGATAATCTCATGAAAACTATCTTTCTCATATTTCTCCGCTTCCAGATTGCGGATTGAGGTGATTTTTCATATTCTAAGATAAAAAAATATGACTAATTTTTTAGAACATATCTCAATTCATTACATTTGGGCCCACCGTTTTCCATCTCCTTTTCAACTTGCAACTTGTTCGCAAGCTGTGGTTTCCACTATACAAATTGCATGCAACTTGCAACTTGTATGCAACTCATTTGCATAATGGAAACGCGGCTTTAGACATGAACCTTGATATTGCAGATTATTGCAAGTTTCTGCAATATGCATAGGCAAGCTAAGCTATAGCTTAATTGCAGAATTTATTGGCCAATAAATTCAAATTCAAAATATTTTACAAAAATAAACCTATATGGGCACATATGAGACGTTATTCAATTGGTCATATAGAAGAGCCAGCAAGAATCTCCAAGGATAATAAATCTTAAAACTTTTACAGAACCCCTACAGTTAGAAACTACTCGCACTTAACTGCAGTTACTTGTAAGGTAATTATGTACTTAAAATTCGGCAGTACGGAAGTAATTACATACTGCGGTGAATGTAAAGTCGATAATTTGCGGTCCCATACGACTTTACTTAAGAGCGTTTACGCCGTACAGTATTTCATACAAATTTCCAAGCCCTTGTTTTTCAAAATGATGAATCGATTTCAATGAAACTTCATACGCATAAGCAGGATACAAAGGTCTAAAAAGTTACTTAACAACATTTTCGAAAAATAGTGTTACAGCCAAATTTTATCGATTTTAAATTTTCCATAGAAAAAGAGATTTCCAGTTATTTTTTTTTAAATAAGACATTTCGAAAATGTTCTCTACTAACTTTTTAGACCTTTGTATCCTGCTTTTGCGTATGAAGTTTCATTAAAATCGGTTCATTCATTTCGAAAAACAAGGGTTTGAAAGTTTGTATGAAATGACCTACGGTGTAAACGCTCTTAAGATCGTGTATCCTAAACAATCTGTTCCCACGAACACTCCATTGGAGGCTTGAGACCACAAAAAGGCACTTAAATGACCATTTACAGGCCGAAAACTTGGGGTATTCCTCAAAGCGCAACCAACTAAGCACAACTAAATTATTCCTCAAAGCGCAACCATGATGAAAAATAGAAAGGGTTATGATGGATTGATTAATGATATCTATAGACAGTTTTAAAGTAACTGTCTTAATTATTTATTTATTCAAACGGACTACCAGGCAAACAGATTAACTGGAACTAAATGTCTAAGCAACTTTTGGTCTAACAGGTTCATTAAAATGAACTATGACAGTTGTTTTGAAAAGTACCAGTAAGTTAGCGTTGACTCGCAAAGAAAACTTGGAATTTGGTTGGACATAGAATGAAACCCCCGGTGTCTCCTCGGCCATCATCATTATCTGCATAGCCTTTTTCCAATTATGTTGGGGTCGGCTTCCAGTCTAACCAGATGTAACTAAACACCAGTATTTAACATGAAACGACTGTCTATCTAAACTCCAAAACCAAGGTACTGGGTAATATGGTACCCCTTGGTACAACTGGTTGTCAGTCTTTCGGTTATCTAAGTATCCGAATCGCCTGTCGAAGATCTACAATTGACAGTCAGGACATAACGTGCTTTGCGAGGTACGGCGCGGCGGTATCCCCGATGTCCCCTCGATAAAGTTACAACGTATTTATTGCTATATTCATTTTCCTTTTCGGGACATTACAAAACTGCATACCGTTGTACATTGCATACCTGACTTAGAATACACATCATTTTCCTGAACACATTCATCCTATTCTTAACCAATATGCATTCTGAGAAAATAATACAAACAAATGTACTATGACCTGTCTTGAGCATGTAGGAAATAACAAACAGTTCTAAAAATATTTGTGACTCATTGAGCGGTAAATAAAGGTGCAAGTTATGACCAGATTTAGAAACGATAACGTCACATTCTTTGATCATAAATACCTAGATTGAAGCCTTGGTTTTTTTTTAAACGGTGAAGGAAAACATCGTGGGGAAACAAACATTCGAAGACATGTGACATTTACCAAACCGCAATGGTCCCGCGTGGTAGATTTAAAGCCTGTGTGGTGGGAATCATCACCATCTGCCTAGCCTTTTCCCAACTATGTTGGGGTCGGCTTCCAGTCTAACCGGATGCAGCTGAATACCAGTATTTTACATGGAGCGACTGTCTATCTGACCTCCACAACCCAGCTACTGGGTAATATGATACCCCTTGGTAAGACTGGTTGTCAGACTTTCGGGCTTCTGACTACCCGTAACGACTGTCAAAGATCCACGAATGACAGCCGGGACAAACGGCTTAACGTGCTTTCCGAGGTACGGAGGGGTCTCGGTATGTTAAGATGGTCACCCATCCACAGACCAACCGCGGGAAGCGTACCTGATCGATCTACCTGTGCGGCTGTTATTAGAATATAGGCTGATTATGAGCCTTGATTTTTGAAGTTAGATTTCTGTGGGTAGTATACCTATGCGTTATTCTGTCAAAACATTTCTTGGTAATAAGAATAACAGAAGTCATCGTATGTAGTGTTTATGGCTTGACCTCCTTTCATGGTGTTATTTCTTTAGAAGTCGTATGACTTGTACTCGTTTTTTCGGGTATTCTGAAAATCCTTCAGTACTGAGTGTCTGTTTAATATTGTCCCACTGTTTCCCTAGAATCTCTTTTAATATTCGTCTCTCTTAGTTAAATTTTCTTGTTTATTGAACTAAATGTAGCTGAACCTTGTAAGAATTCAAAGGATTGAATATCTCTTAGTGTCTTAGGTCAAGTTTCAATTTATATTACAAAACCGAAGAAGACGTTATCTTTTTATCACTGACCATGACAGGTAATCCGTACTCTTACTTACTAGTCTCAGAGATCGTGTGAAATTTCATTATACTATCCGTAGTTTTTTATGTTAAATAATGTATCAACGAGCATTGGTCAAATATCCCGGTAAAGCCGTTTCAAAGTATGCTTATATTCATTATTTCGTATAAAGTAACAAATAAAAAGAAATTAGCCGGTTAATTATGCTGGTTAATGACCTACAAACACCGTTCTGTTCTAATAATATTAGCGACACCACCCGACCTTCCATTCATACGTATAATTATTATAAACGTCTGTTTGCTTTTACGTCACTCGAAGTGCCTACGTGATCGACAGAGGTCGGTGCACCCAGTGCAAATATCAAAACTACGCCATCGAAGTATAATCTTAACTCGCTAATCCTGGCACTTGAAAGCCAGACATATTGTGGCGTTCCAAGGTTGACTTTTGGTTGTAGATGTTGTGTTTATCAACTGTTTTGCTATGTAAAGAGTTTTGCATCATTGTAATGGGAGTCTTCCCGGATCGCAGTATGTCATCTGATCACATTTCTTAACTGGCAACTGTTGGGGTGCTTCGGAGTGTGAGGCCGGCTATTTTGATTGTTATGACCAACCGACGGATTGAGATTTATGTTGTTAGTCATAGATATACCTAGGTTTTTGTAATCAGACGAGATTGGAGGCTGGTGCATTTTTCACGTTCATCTTCATCCTTGAGCTGTCTTACCTAATCAATAGGGATCAACTCGTCTTTATCAAACAAGGTCAGTCAAGGTCAAGGTCGTCTTTATCAGTCTGCAGAAAATATAACATATTCACACTACATTTTTGACTTTACATAACATTATTTTGTGGCTGTATCTACCGAATCTATGCACACAATTTGATTTGCTTATTTCTTCACAGTTGAAGGCTTTGCAGTTGAAATCTCAGTTGAATTCCATTTCATTTATGCTGAAACATCCATTCTTGACGTTAATATTTGTCACAAATCGATTTTGGGGGAAATTAGGAGAATTTATGAACAAGGCTGCGAAAGCGAAAAAAAAATTCGAATAAAGAAAAGTTTGGTTCAGTAATTATTTCTTGATTATTTTTTGGTTGGGATAAAGAGAAAATCCAAACTTTATACAGTCCACTTTGTCCCACTGGACAGCTTGGTGAAGTAGACTGGGATTAACAGGTCTGCCTTCTTTGCCCATACCTAAATGCTTGCAAGTTTAGAAGATGATGATACAAATACCTCTTCCGTTTCAAGAATTGGCATTCAGCCACTGAGCCAACCTGGGCGTCCTACTAGGCAAAGACAACGGGCACAGATTTCACTGGGTTAGCAACGACTATACTATTACTGTGCGATTACTAAACAACTGTGACCGCAACCGCAGTGATTTAACATTAGAGTAACAAACCAATTGTTTATACCTACGACCTTCGAAGGTTTGTTCCTACAAGGAAACAATGTGAGGTATTTCTTGACGTACCTTGCCAAATCAAAATGATACATATCTCTTAGCTACCATAAGGTTCAGCTTCGGATGTAGCCCCATACCAGCACTCTAATTGCGTAACACATTATTAATCTCAATATGAATCATTTTGAAAGATATTGCGAATCCATTGTCCCGACTGTCATTCGTGGATCCTTGATAGTCGTTGTGGGTCGTCAGCAGCCCGAAAGTTTGACAACCAGTCTTACCAAGGGGTTTCTTATTATCCAGTGACTGGGTTGTGGAGGTCAGATAGGCAGTCGCTCCATGTAAAATACTGGTACTCAGCTGCATCCGGTTAGACTGGAAGCCGACCCCAACATAGTTGGGAAAGGCTAGGGAGATGGTGAATGCTAATCCATTGCTTCATATGTTCGAATCATTTGCCTGTTCAACAACGTAAATAACGCTGTTGCACTACTGTTTGAATAACGCAACCCCGCTGTTGCACTACTGTGTAAATAACGCAACCCCGCTGTTGCACTACTGTGTAAATAACGCAACCCCGCTGTTGCACTACTGTGTAAATAACGCAACCCGCTGTTGCACTACTGTGTAAATAACGCAACCCCGCTGTTGCACTACTGTGTAAATAGCGCTACCCCGCTGTTGCACTACTGTGTAAATAGCGCAACCCCGCTGTTGCACTACTGTGTAAATAACGCAACCCCGCTGTTGCACTACTGTGTAAATAACGCAACCCCGCTGTTGCACTACTGTGTAAATAACGCAACCCCGCTGTTGCACTACTGTGTAAATAGCGCAACCCCGCTGTTGCACTACTGTGTAAATAGCGCAACCCCGCTGTTGCACTACTGTGTAAATAACGCAACCCCGCTGTTGCACTACTGTGTAAATAACGCAACCCCGCTGTTGCACTACTGTGTAAATGTCGCAACCCCCCTGTTGCACTACTGTGTAAATAGCGCAACCCCGCTGTTGCACTACTGTGTTAATAGCGCAACTCCGCTGTTGCACTACTGTGTAAATAACGCAACCCCGCTGTTGCACTACTGTGTAAATGTCGCAACCCCCCTGTTGCACTACTGTGTAAATAGCGCAACCCCGCTGTTGCACTACTGTGTTAATAGCGCAACTCCGCTGTTGCACTACTGTGTAAATAACGCAACTCCGCTGTTGCACTACTGTGTAAATGTCGCAACCCCCCTGTTGCACTACTGTGTAAATTAACGCAACCGCGCTGTTGTACTAGTGTGTAAATCCCAAAACCACTTTACGTATATGTCAGTGATTAATTTTTTTTCGATGATTAATTTAAACGATGTTTTGGCAAGACTCAAATATAGTTAAAGGTCTATAAAGAACTATTGGTTAGTTTATGTTAGTAGTAGGTTATATAGTCAGCCTGGTAATGGGCATCAACACTTTAAAAAAAACGGAAAATTTAATCTTTCCAAACATTGAAACCATCGAACTGTTACGAGTACATAGTCAAATAGACCTTGTTGTTTTGAGTGACATTCACAACCTTAGGGGGATCAAGCAAAACGAGGTCAGCTTTTTATCCATCTTTCGTTCCCATTATTTTTTTCCCGTTTTTCTTCCCATTTTTATCCCGTTCCTACCATTCCCTCACACGCAAAAGTTGTATTTTTCGTAAGAACAAGAGATTTATTGAGATTTCAGACTGCAATCCGAAATCTCGACATCGTCCGCGTTCCACATCTTTAATTGCAAAGAAAAATGGCTACCATTTATGTTGGACATCGAAGAAATGCGTGCAATATACTTCAAAAGGTGCAATATAATAAAATATTATTTGTAAAATGTCTTTTTTTAGGGTTCCGTACCTTAAAAACGAAACCCTTATAAAATCACTTCGTAGTTCGTCTGTCTGTCCGTCTGTCAAAACCTTTTTTCTCAGGAACGAGTGGAGTTATCATCATCTGCCTAGCCTTTTCCCAACTACGTTGGGGTCGGCTTCCAGTCTAACCGGATGCAGCTGAATACCAGTATTTTTACATGGAGCGACTGCCTATCTGACCTCCACAACCCAGTTACTGGGTAATACGATACCCCTTGGTAAGACTGGTTGTCAGACTTTCGGGCTTCTGACTACCCGTAACGACTGTCAAAGATCCACGAATGACAGCCGGGACCAACGGCTTAACGTGCTTTCCGAGGCACGGAGGGGTCTCGGTATGTAAAGATGGTCACCCATCCACAGACCAACCGCGGCAAGCGTAGCTTAACCTGATCGATCGACCTGTGCGGCTGTTATTATTTAGCCACGGGCCCCTCGAACGAGTGGAGTTATCAAGTTGAATTTAATACTAAATACTCAAGGCTGCAATCCAGTGAAAAAATCAAACTTCTAACTCAATACAATCAAAAGATATGGGCGTTTGTGTTCCGTTTACGCCGCATATTTTGACACTCGCAAGGGAATCAAAACCTATATGGTACACGCTTCCCGCTGACCTAGAATCATGAAATTTGGCAAGAAGCAATGTCATGTAGCACAAGTAAAGGAATAAATCCGAAAACCGTAACTTTGTAGTTACATACCCAGGTGCGAGTTTGACTCGCACTTGACCGGTTTTTTTAAATAAATGGCGTCGCGTCGTAATTAAAGGGTCGGTCGGTATTAAGTGTCGATACGATCTTCAAGAGGTTTTTAATGTGACTTGTGTTCTTCATATGGTGCCTTTTCTTGGTATTGCTTGTACGTGCATCCTCAGAAATAGAATGATCCATTTGGTGTATTCATACGGAAGTTACGGTTAAGGATTAGTAAATAAATAAATATAGATAGGTAGTAACATAACATCACGTTTGTTATCCCGGAATGGATAGTCGAAACAACAGACATCACAAGTATCATTTATATCACATTTTCCTTCATCATCATCACCAGCCCACAGCAGTCCACTGTTGGACATAGGCCTCTCCTATTGCACGCCATTTGGCTCGATTATCGGCAACTCACATCCAGCTGCTACCAGCCGCTGCTATATCTTCGCTCCACCCTGAGGGTGTCCTACCTTACGCTTGCCAATTCATTACATTTTCCTTAATAAACATTAAACAAACACCCCTTCAGCTCTTCAAACAATAATATGTTTTCCTACGTCATCAGATAAACATAGAAAATACTGTAACACGCCTATTTATTACACGCGACACGACAGTAGACAATAATAATTGGTAATAATAACGTAATGATGATAATATGATCATCATAGCGAGCACAATATTGACTGATGACACTATTTAGTACCATGTGCACGGAGATGATAATGATAACATGCGCGGTGACGTCACGTGGGAGTGATAACTCTGTTGTTGTTTGTACATCATAAAGTACCTACATAAAATGTATGTATGTAATCTGTATTCGCGATTTTTTTGGTAACAAGTTTCCGTTCGATGGCCCTGCCACCTTGTTTATGTATGCATCTTTTATCATTTGTGGGTTGGTTGTTTCCAGAACTTCAAAAAGAAGAGTCCTAAGCAGAGTGTAGAGTCCTTTATAAAAGTTTTTAAAGGATTCTACTCTGAAGAAGTATCACCTATTTCAATAGACAGAGATATTAATTACAGTGTTCCTGTTTCTGTAAGCAACTAATTAATAAGTCGTCCTTTGCTGCCTAAAAGGTCTATTTACATTTTATTACTAATTTATTTATAAATAAATCTATATACATAAAACAAAGTCGGGTTAGTTGCACCATTTATAACTCAACAACGGCTGGACCGATTTTTATGATATTTGATTGGATTTGTCGATTGTCGACCCGGAATAGCAAAAAAACTATTAGGTAAAACATGCTCAAAATTCACGAAAAAATAAATACTGAAGATAACTCATTTTCTCATACATTTTGTATGGAATGGCTTTTTTGATGATATCTCGAGAACGGATTGACTGATTTAGATGGCGGTACGAAGTTCGTCGGGTCAGCTAATATAACAATAATTACTTTTCCGTCACTTCCCTAAAGGTGCACTAGGAAACGGAAAACCGTCTAAAATCATCTGTCTGACAATAAACCTTATTGCCGCAGCCGTAAGGCACACACTATTGTTGTTAAATCATTATTTTCAGTTTTTATTTTGCTGTTTGTGTTTCATTCTACTAAACATTGAATTTAAGCAACACTGTGTTGTTGGCATCGGGTGCAATGGTGCTAACTGATGATTTAATGACGATATCAACAAAAATAAATGAATACAGAGATGCTTTTGCTTGAGTTAGCCCGCCAGAATTCGGACAGCACAAATGAGATCTCATTGTTGCGACGTGTGTGTATTCGATCGAGATACTTCTCCATTCTTCAAACAACTTCTTACACCGAACATCCGACTCGCTTCTAGATTCTAAAAATCTGTCCTTGACCTCGATTCGTCCTATGTTAACCGCTGTGTGACCTGCACCATTCGCGATTGTCGTCACGAAGTCAACGAGTGTCAATCAGTACCGGGTCTACGTGACACGGGACTATCTGACGCTAGATGTGGTGACGTGATAGGATTTACGTAATCACCTATTGCGTCTGGGAACTGTTTTGATTGTGTAGTAAACGGTTTATGGTCTAGGTGTTCTAGAAATTTAGTGCTATGTTTAACAGGAAAATAGATCCGGAAAAAGGGGAACTATTTCTACCGAGGTATGCCCAAAGAAACGATGGATGGACTGAGTGACTCTGTCTCTCTCTCTCTCTCTGTCTGTCGTAACCATATCATCTTGATATGGTTACGAAAGGGGTGACTACCGAGATGACAATTAATAGAGAATTGTGGATAAATTAGGATAATGGCGAGAGAATGATGATATATGCCTGGGTGAACATATTTATCATATTTATCATCGATGCCTGACGAAGAAATACTATAAAGTGAAAAGAGTATCTACATTTTTTGGTGTTTTCTGCTCTATTACACATAGCATTAAATTAAGATTTGTAAAATTCGTGTTCACGATCCAAATTCCTGGGCAACCAAATTATTTTGCTTTAAATTAACTAGTAAACATTAAATTAAATACTGGTTACAAACATGATACGTGTATTTTTGAGCTGTCCATCCATTATCCTTCCAAAAGGAAGGAGCTTTTGCTCATCACATCATTAACGTGCCAGAAATTCTCCAAGATAATATATCTACTGCCACTCATAATATTATTATTCATTTTAATTAACACAGGGTTCCGGTTTAAGAAAATATCTCTTGTGGGGAATGCTGTGCAGAGACACGTCATATATACCAAACGGCTATTAAGAATATTATTTTTACTCATGCAGATGATCTCAATAAAGAATAAACAATTAGTTTGCAGAAACGGATTGAGAGACACCCACTGCACTACTACGCACAAAGGTAACCATAATAAATTCGCAATTTCGTTCCTTTTACGTTCATACGTAAGCCCCAATAACTCGCTGGCCATCTCACGTGCCCTCCTGAATTCAATCACGTACACCTCCAGCGATTCAGTCACCAACCGTTTATATTTACGATGAAGTGGAATTCTTTCGAGCATTCGGATGGCTGGAGACAAAACATTCACGTTTGTTTGCAAGCCGGCTGTAAACAAGGCATCGGCGTGACTTTCATGCAAAAGAGAAACAATTGAATGAGAGGATAGTATTTTATATATGTGTTTTGGGAAGATTGTTTAAGTTGGGCTGTAGTTTTCCGGGATTGGGAATATAGTAACAAATATTTGGGAAATAGATCTAGGCTAGAAGAAAAATACACTCGAATCCTTACTAATGATATAAATGTGAGAGCAATTAAGTATAGAGTTACAGTTAGTTATGCGTAATAAGGTAACAGATGCTACTCAGCGCTTCTCCTCCACTTTTATTATGCGCACAGTTGAAAGTGTGGACCTCTGCTGCATGTGTTTTTTTTTTTGGGTTGGAAATCATCAAATATCATCTGTGTTCCCTCCCACATTTAACCCGTCTGCCTTCAAATCAAGAGTGAACAGGCATCTTCTAGGCACGCTCGTTCCATCATAGACATCATCCATCGTTTTCCATCAGGCGTGATTGAGGTCAAGGGCAACCCGCCCTTGATTGAGGTCACGGGCGGGTTCATTTAGCAATAAAAAAAAAATTCTATGTGTTTACCTTTTGGTATTGGTAGTAGGTATTTTGGCACATATGTAGACCAAGACCTGAGACAGGATATGTCCTATCCCGGTAGTAGGTTCCCGGCAAAGCTACAGATAAAAGCTAGTCGCTAATGAATGTAACCGTGAAGTATGTTAAGCGCTGACGAAGAGACGGCTTCTACTAGACAATAGATTAGACGGGACATCTGACACGGGATATATTAGGGACATCGATCTGCACTGCACCAGAACTTTGGGGAATAGTGGACTCACAAAAAGTCCACATTCCCAAATATAATGAATTCACAATTAGACGGCTCTTGGTATGTTAAAGTTGATGGAAATATCGAGATCAAAGTAAAGGAGAAGGCTTATGATTTTTTAAATTCAAATTCATTTATTTGTCCGAACATGGTACATTACATGGTTTTAACAAAAATGGTCTCATCACATGCTGCCACGTGGGCGCGCAAATATCAGGTAGGTACACCAAAACTTTAGAAGACAATGATATTTTCACACAAACGCTAGCCAGTTAGTATTATTTCTTCCGATTCTTGGAACAGAATACGTTGTGCAAAACAACAAAGAATAACATCTTAATAATCAGCAAACCCACATCAGCATACCTGCAGTATTTCCCGAGATAAGGCACACAAATAGTTACATGCACGTGCCTGAGAACGTCGTTAGTCCAAACTTGTACGTAATGATGATGTTAATAGATGCACAGTTATCAGAGATTGGGATAAATCTGCTCGACATGTGTTTGCGCAGGATTTACTGCTTCAAGCTAGTTTGACGTGGGAGTGACGCAGTTAGACAACAATCAAACAACTCTCCAACATGATATGCTATGCAGTTCCTAGGACAGTCCACAAAGTCAAAGTCAAAGCAAATTCAAAGCATTTATTTCAAATAGGCACTTAACAGGCACTTTTGAACGTCAAAAATTACTAAAATAGAATTGATTCTAGTCAGTCACAAGCGACAGGTGCGCGCTAGCAAATTATTTTCAGTGGGTACTTGCACGTCCAACTCTGGAATGCGTTCACCTGTTCGCAGAATGGTCGATTCCTACAATAGGACTTTTGAACACATAGACATTTTTGCATGTGCTCCCTATAGGTTCAAAAGTCTTATACTTAAGGAGCTTTCTTGAAGTTTATTCTGTATTTTTCTTTTTGTGCCATTTCTTGAGTTTTATAGATATGTAGTGTATACAATAATAATATATTACATTATATATTCATTGCAGTAAACTACACTATGTAAACACGAAAGTTAATTCAATCGTTTAAAAGTTAGTATAAAAAAAAAATTGTAACCCTAGCGATTATTATTATTTTTATTTTCACTGTATTGTATCCTATCGTTAATCTGTGAACAGCGTTGTGGGCTTCAATATTGTCTATATTATTGTTTTGTGTAATTTTGTTTCTATGTTTTATATTGTAGCTGTTTGTTGTTCCTCTTGAATAAAAAAATATATAAAAATAAAACAAGTCCTACAGGGTAATTGCTTAACACAATAACAGTAGCAATGGCTTTCATTTTGACAGACAGATCAACATCATTTATTGCATTACTAACGTTGCTGGGCAGACGAATTTTTCGAACATATGAAGCAATGGATTAGCAATATCTTTTTAGGGTTCCGTACCCAAAGGGTAAAAACGGGACCCTATTACTATATTATTATTACCCTATTACCCTCTACTGTCCGCCTGTCCGTATTTTACCAGGCTGTATCTCATGGACCGTGGTAGCTAGACAGTTGAAATTTTCACAGATAATGTATTTCTGTTGCCGCTATAACAACAAATACTAAAAACAGAATAAAATAAATATTTAAGGGGGGCTCCCATACAACAAACGTGTTTTTTATCCACGTTTTTGCCTTGTGGTACCCCTTCTTGTGCGAGTCCGACTCGCACTTGGCCAGTTTTTTTCTAGATTCAAATTGTGATAGTGTGCTACGCAATTCGGGTGCTATTTACTATAATATACAATGAGTCAATGACATGATATGGCACGGGCTATACGAGATAGCGTGATAGCTCATACCGTGATGAAAGATTTGCCAGTGTACAATCACGAGCATAAGTATATACACTTGGCTTTATTCAAAGACAATTTTCTCCTTTATTTTTGAATGAAATTTAATGTATAACGAAAATAGTATTTTTGAACCCATAGGTTTATGTAGTGTCGTATTTCAACGTTGCATTCGTAATTTCACGAAAAGATCGCAATTGAAAGTTGACAAGTGTTGACATATTAGTGCTCTTCTTCTTTGTGGCTAGCATTCAGCAGATAGCATATGTATTTTTTTTTTGTAAACTAAAATATGTTTTTACCTACTGTTAGCCTGCATCATAAAACAGCTGGGCAAAGACCTCTCCCCAGCTCTATCGATCCAGGACTACATTGGACCACTGGTAGATTGGTTTCGCAATCTTCTACGTAACCGCGACGCTTTCTGGCTGTTTACCTACATAGCATTTTTGACGTTTAAACGTCTCTTAACTTTAATCATCGTTTATAAATAAAGAAAGAAAGAGAAAAAGAAGAAAAAAAAGAAAAGAAGAAAGAGAAAAGAGAAAAAAGGAAAATAAAAGAGAAAAAGAAAGAAAGAGAAGAGAGAGAACAAAGAGAAAGAAGGAAGAGAAAGAAGGGGAAGAAAGTGTATTCTATTCTATAAATAAACCCCTAAGCGTACCGAACGAATAAATAGCAGTTTGAAAATTGCTTGAAAAAGTTCATTTGAAGATTCTAGCTACATCCGGGCTTATAACAGGAACGCATGAAAAGTCTAAATTACGACGAGATTATGTCCGTTTCCAATATCCATTAGTTTCTTTAAGGTTTGCAAGTCCCGACCTTTGCTTATCTTTTATCTAATAGGGCTTGCATAATCAAATCGGCTGGTATCTTCTAAACGCCTGCCAGACTCCTTTATATTCTAG
The DNA here is from genome assembly GCA_916614155.1 of Mesoligia furuncula. NCBI lineage: Eukaryota > Metazoa > Arthropoda > Insecta > Lepidoptera > Noctuidae > Mesoligia > Mesoligia furuncula. The sequence continues at coordinate 29,580,637 of OU744794.1, forward strand.
TCGATAGATAAACTATTATAAGCTGTTACCTATTTCAGTCAAAGCCAATGGGTTTTAATAAGCGCTTGATAGAGCTAGCTTGAAGAATAACGGAAGATAAGGCGTAGGGTGAGAGTGACCATTATCGGCACAAAACTCTTGACTAAGTAAAATCAATGATAATATTATGAGTAATTGGTGACTCATTATATGAAATTTGGGAGTTCAAATATAATCAGACACAATATGGACGATAAATACGTAATCTAATAGATTTCCTAGTATCCTAAAAATAGTTAATGTATGAGTAACAGATGATGCATTTCGTCATCCCAGCTGTGAACTACACGGTAAATCGTTATGTTAATAACCCGCGCGATGGATTGCTCATCACGTGAGGAAACACCATATCTATACAGACATACCTACTACGCATATCGTAGTATTATGAATGCGTAGTAATTATGACCAATCTATTGTTGTGCCACGATTAATGCTTGGTACATGGTGACAGTAGTTACCACTAGCGCCATCTAGTATCGAGTAGCGGAACTAGTAGTCAAGACCCTTCCAGAAATTTCGATGCGAGAACTTTCTAGAACTTTCCCGAACTATCGACATCTTGTCGATCGGGGCCTGTATGTACTCGAACATTCTAGATGTTTCTACATTGGAAGGTTCTAGAACTCTCTGCGACACTATATAAGGCGTGAGCCGCGAGCGACACAGTTTGGATACAGCGATCGTAGCGAAAACATCCGAAGTAGCGTTGAAAATGTCGAAAAAAACAATTTGTTTTTTTTTCGCGAAAAAAAACAAACTGTGGCTTTTTCCGTTTTTTTCGAATGTTACATAGAAAAATTAACAGAAAGAATCCTTTGGAAAGAAACAGGATTCTTTCGAATTTTTCGCTTGATGTTTTGAAAAGTTGAAAAAAACAAGTTTTATTAAAATATTTTTAATACGTGAAATATGGAACAAATAATAGGCCTCCTCGGCCACAGTGTCAATTTCCCTGTCCAAAGAATCGACAGCTTCACGCTCGAGCTCGAATTCGAATGTTTCTTTTTTAGTTTGATCGAAAGTAAACAAGTTTATTAAGTCGCTCTGGAAGAAGGCGAATCTTTTGTATGCGTTCGACCAAAAATTTACCAATTTTTTTCAGACGCCGCAGTTGATGGTGAAACACTCAACAATCTTATGGCAACACATGAAAGTTGTTTAGAGTGACAAAATCCTTTCCACTAGTCGCGAGGGTGTAAATTGTTTACTGGTTGCCAAATTATTTCATTGGCCCAAAAACCTCTTCTAGCTTGGTATTCAACGAAGTTTGCCATTATTCCCCATGTTTTTTTTCATAATGTTAGCAAGCTTAGCTATATGTATACTGGGACACTTAGAAAAACTCGTTGTCATTTGTGGCTGCCCATACCGGCCTTATATAGTGCCTCAGATAGTTCTAGAACCTTCTACTGTAGAAATATCTAGAACGTTTGAGTACATACCGGCCCCGACTAACCAGATGTCGATAGTTCTAGAAAGTTCTAGCATCGAAATTTCTAGAAGGATCTTGACTCTACTAGTTCTGCTACTCGATACTAGATGGCGCTAGTGTCAACTAATGTCACCATGTATGTACCAGGCATTAATTGTGGCGCGTAACGTGGCGCAACACTATTATTGCAACTTACAACTAGAATACTGGATGCACAACACCGGGGCCGCGCGCGTCTAGCCGCTGATATTTTTTTTTATTCTACCTTTCATTTTATTAGTACGTATTATTATGGAAAGACTTGAAAGCATAGATATCCTAAGTTAAATAATAATACTAAGCACGTATTTGAAAAAAAACATGAAATATTTCCCGTTTCTTTCATATTCTTCGGTTTTTTCGGTTTTATTGGAAAAAAACATGAAATATATACGGGCAAATTTTCTTGAAACTTTCGAATGAAACATTGAAAAAAACAGCGGAATTGGAAAGAAACGGGAATTTTTCCAGATTTTTTCAACGCTAATCCGAAGCGATCTTCAAGTGCGACTTAAAGCGATCAGTAGTGCAATTGTGTTTTGTAAATAGTGTATTTGAGTTGTAATTAGTGTTGTTAATTAAAGTGTCAATTTTTGGTTAATAATTGGGCAGTTTTTATTATCACGAACCAGAAGCTCGTAACACTATCCTGGCACTTTATAACAGCACTTGGTAGGAAATACTCAGAATAATACACGCCCACGGACCAATTACGACACAAAAACAATATTGGTTGAGGGAGCACAACTTGTTAAATGATGTACCGGATGATTTAAAGAAGTGTGATAGTATAAATATGTTTAAGGCAAAAACACGTATGTACCCTGCCAACGCCTCAGAGGCAAATATGATATTGTTTATTATTTAGTTGTAAGCACTTGTGAACTGTTATTTAAGTTCTTATCACACTAATATTATAAAGGCGAAAGTTTGTGAGTGTGTGTGTGCGTGTTTATATGTTTGTTACTTCGTCACGCTCAAACGGCTGGATCAATATTGATAAAATTTTGTGTGGTGGTAGCTGACATCCTGGAGTTAATCCAGGATGTCAGCTACCACCAGGCTACATACAGGCTACTTTTTATCCCGATATTCCCACGGAAAAAAAATTGCGTGGGTGAAAACGCGGGGCGCAGCTAGTGAGAAATAAAATCTCTTTAAACCCTAACTTACAAAAAATGAGGCCCTTTAATTAAGTTGAGCTACAGTGTCAGTGAGCCTCAAACTTTATGATGGTTCTGAAGTTGGCTCCTCGTTGCGCAGTAACTCACCCCTTACCATGAATTTGTTAGTGCGCAGCTGCTCGCCTCATGTTCAGAGCTACCATAAAGTTTGCATTGGGCTGTACACGATAACTGACACTTGCGTGCACTATCTGTACAGGTTCACCCTGTGTGGTGCTTTCCTCAAGATACCATCTCAGTCACTAATCTACATGACTCAAATATGATCTTAATTGTATGGACTTTAAAAGAGACTTTGAGCTCCGAGTTTGTTTCTTCTTAGAGTAGTCGGCTAAGAAAATCCGACCTAATCTGATTCTTTTTGAATTTGCGGCTAAAAGTGTTTTTCTAACGAATTTTGACAAAATACCATTTGACAAAGCTGTGCAGGCTCACTGGTAATAGGCCCCGACTTACGAGTAGGTCGTGGGTTCGAACCCAGGCAGGCTTTACCTTGTGTACCTAAATAGTTTCATCACCACTGTTCTCAAAACGGTGAAGGAAAATATCGTGAGGAAACCGTCATGACCTAGAACCACAAAATCGAAGACGTTTGACATCTACCGACCCGCATTGGGCCTGCGCAGCGGATCACATTACCTCTCGAAGAGAGGAAACCTTGTTGTCAGGTCCAGTTGAGAACCAGCGTCAGGCACCAGTTATCTGGCTTTTTTGCTGAACTGGGCCTTTTTGGCGCAGCCGTGAGGCACACATTCCTACTAATTTCTTACATCGGACTTTGCACTTTTTATTGTTATCTTTATTTTTTTGTTTTTATCTGATGTACGACTGTTATCTGACTATCTGGTGTATTGTGTGTCTTTTAGTCTGTGCTAAACAAACGTATTTTCTTTCTTTCTTTTCTGTCATTGTTGAACATTTTGAAGAACATTATAGACTGATAATGTATGATTATTTATCGAAAATAATACCTACTACTTTCTCAACTCACATGAGAACCACTGTATCCGCCGATAAAAGATTTGCAGTTCTTTCTCTAACTCCTTATTGTTTCGTAAGGAAATAAGGAACATGATAATATAATTCTAAGTGTTTTCCTTCTTATATTAACACACTGTTTTTCCAGTTAGAGCAAACATCTATTCTGTTAAAGAACTATTTAAACTAGGTACTAAATTAAAAGACTGACTAACTATATAAATAAATACAAAAACAAAAGGATATTTAGACGTTGAAGTACTACCGTATCGCAGTCATCCGGAAACGTGCTCAGAAGACTGGCAGCCAAGCCAAAGAACGGCCTAGACCTCTGGTCACGTGAAGTGTCGATCAGCCGACGAGAAATTTCCTTAAAAATGAGACGCGCACTCGGACCCCAAGACCCGAGCGCTTTGACTCCAAACGGCCCAAATATGTAGTTACCCATAAGGTATTTGCGCCGCTTGAGGGTCTTAGCAGCCGCAGCAGTGGCGCCAGCACAGCCCGCCGTACTAGGAGCATGAGATGGCACAAGGGAATCGGCACAGGTTGCGTCCTCTACCAGAGGCCTATCCAAGGCAACAACGTCATGCCGTTTGGTCTCTTCCCATCGTCACGTATCAAATCACTTTTATTTTAAACTAGCTGACCTGGCGAACTTCGTACCCTCACAGAATCAATTATGAACGAATGTATGAAAAATGAATTATCTTTATATTTTTTTTGTGAATTTTTCTCATGTTTTAATTATAAATTCAGCTATTGAGGGCCGAGACAAATCCTCGTTGGATTTGTCTCCGCCCTCAATAGCTGAATTTCATAAAAATCAAAGATCATAAAAATCGGTCCAGCCGTTCTTGAGTTAATTAATGGTATATGTAGAATAGATAGATTCAGTAAATAAAAGTGTTATCTGTAGTTCCTTATTCAGCTAATTATGTTACACTGGTCTTGTAATGGTAATTATTCTTGGTACAGTGGTCAGTTATTGGATTATGGGTGATTCCTCTGAACAACATGCGCATGTGTTTTTAGGCACGTTCACACAGCAGCACTACCTCAGTGATGGTAGTTCCGTTATGACTTTCTGATTTGATGAACGTGGTTTGCACAACTTTAGAGGGTTTTGATAAAAGTAATGATAAACAAATTCAAATCTTTATTTCACAACACAGTTAGTTTACAAGGTTTTTTTTAATAATTGTTATAAAGTTCACATGGTGTTGTTCAGGACAACAATTTAATGAGTAGTAGCATGATTCAAAAACACCAACAAATCAAAAACAGCAAAGGTTGGATATTTCAAATTCTAATATTTCCAGTCATTAGGTAGCATATGTTATCGAGCTGCATAATAATAAATTATTCATGTGCAGTCGATCCTACAGCGGAAAGTTTATTATTAAGTATTTCCCGGAAAATTATCTATGAGCTACCAACAGCAAATATGTTTTGCATGCCCTTGTGACGGTAGAGCATGGAGGGCTCTTACCTATAATAAAACATCTGTGTACTAAATTGCCTATGTTTGCAAACCAATAAATGATTCGATTTGATTTGAGCATCGTTATCTTTTTTCAGTTACGTTTGTCTACAGTTTTTCAGAATTCGCAATTTTTTACATTGGGATATCCTCTTACGAATGTGAAAACATAAGCAAAGCATGCAAGCAAACATGTTTTGCTTGTTTTCACATTCTGAAGCAAATAACTCATTTTTAACCGACTTCAAAAAGGAGGAGGTTCTCAATTCGACGGCATGTTTTTTTTTTTTTTGTGTTTGTTACACGATTACTCCGCCAATTGTGGACCGATTTTCAAAATTCTTTTTTTGTTTGAAAGGGTATACTCTCGAGGTGGTCCTATTATCATCAAATTGGAATCTGATGAGAGGATCCCATGGAAATCGAGGGAAACCCTCAAATTTTACAGGCAAAGCTATAACGATTTGGGTATTTTTTAAAATAACTTCAGCATTTGCTCTCGGAAATCATCATTTGGTAAAGTGGAGCTGATGAAGAAGCCCACAGATGGCCCACTAAAAAGTGAAAAATAAAAACTTTTTACAAAAAAAAAAACTCGGTTGTTTTTTTTTTGTAAAAAGTTTTTATTTCCAAAAAAAAACACTACAAATTGAAAAATAACTTTAATTTCGGAAGTCGGTGTCAATAAACGAAAATGCGGAACCAAAGACACCGACTTCCGAAATTAAAGTTATTTTTCAATTTGTAGTGTTTTTTTTTGGAAGTCGGTTGTTTTTTTTTTGTAAAAAGTTTTTTCTTGAACAATTTTTATAAAGTCTATGAAGATGTTTTTTTTTGGTAATCTTACCTAAGATCAATTTTCTTTGAAAACCAATCGTTAGAACACGGAAGGAGAGAGGTTTGACTAAGTTTATTAGGTTCAAGGAAAATCATAAGCAAATTAAATACCTATTGTACGTAAGGAAAGCCAGTGACTATGGTGTTACACGTTAGTTACACAATAATAATATGTTGTTTAGGTATACTCTGCATGACATCTTGAATATCCCAGGTTTGAAACCTGTCTAGAAACACGTCCACAGACTATTTTGTACCCCAGCATTTCAAGGTGGAAGTGCTTGCAAGGATTGAATGAATGATCTATTTAAATCTATATAGGTATATCTTTTCATATTATATATTATGTAAAGTCGCTTTTTGTAGCTGTCTATGTGTGACCTTGTTGTTCTTCTAAACTTTGCAACGGATTTTGACCATCATTTAGAGAATTTATGCTTCATTATTAAACTTACAGTTCATATAGAAATCATTATATTAGAAGAAGAAGAAGAACCCACAGCTAACCTTACAGTTTTCTATTGTTTTTGTTTGTTTACTAACAATAGTTTTTAAGAACAATATTACGAACAATTGGGCCTAGTTGCCATAATAAAATAAATATTTTATTCAATTTAATTATGTTTTCTCATGCCGTAAAAACCGTGCTAAGCAGCGGCGGTTCGCTTGTTTAGTATCAATCTTAATCCAGGATATGAACGGAAAGTAAAAGATATAGTCTCTTGAAAATTCAAAATAAAGCAAAGGCAAAGACGCATATAAAATGGACAAAGGAAGAGGTCATAGCTGTGGCAATAGATACGACATCCGCAGGGGGACTTTTACGAACTAAACTAAAGTGAGTGCTTCTCAACTGTTTCAAATCACGAATGATGTAAGGATATGCGCAGAGCTTGGCATCTTATACTATTCATAGAAGTACTTCATCATCATCATCATCATTTCAGCCGAAAGACGTCCACTGCTGGATATAGGCCTCCCCTAAGATTCGTGGAAGGGCCCCCCCCCCTTCCACGAATCTTAGGACACTGCTGGACATACGCCTCCCCCAAAGGGGGGGTTTGCCATAATCGCCGGCGGGTTGGCGATGGCAGTATAGTATGGTGGTGGAATGCAAGGAAGTACTTAAAGAAGAAGATCTCTTTGACGCCCTAGTACCTACACTGCAACTAACTAGTGACTTCTAATTGCAACATGGTAACGAATTTATGTTTCTTCTCACTATTTTATTATTATTATTAGCCTGTGATGTCCTGCTGCACAGCAAAGGCCTCTTTCCACTTCTCTCTGTTCAAAGCTGCTAAGGACCAGTTCATGTTGAAGGAGTCCAGCTCATCCCGCCATCTCCGTCTGGGCCTGCCACGATGTCGTTTGCCATTAAGAGAGACCCATTGGGTCGTAAGTTTGGCCCATTGTTCGTCTGACATGCGGCAGATGTGACCAGCCCAGTTCCATTTTAGCGTGGCAGCTTTCCAAGTGACATCAATTATCTTTGTGATGGAACGGATGGTCGTATTCCTATTCCGGTCTGTTAGTTTGATATCCAGAATACTCCGTTCCATAGCCCTCTGGCAAACCTTGAGCGTGGACCTCGGCTGATTTGTCAAAGACCATCTTTGACCACTATATGTGAGGATGGGAAGTATGCACAAGTCAATGAATCTACTCTTAAGGGACAAGGGAAGATCACCCTTAATTAGATCTTTCATGACTTAATAGCTCCTTCTCCTCCTTCTTCCTTCTTCTTCTCACTATGAGAAGATAACTTTACCCTGCAGTGGGACAATTACATGTTCATAGCAACTAATAATGCTGCATTTAAACATTATTATACCTACATAATGATCTATCGGTATTTGTAGTAACATGATTAAAATGCAAGCATTGCATAACGCTGAGGAGTTGAAGGATCTGTATTATTTTCCTTTATTGTTATCTTTTGTGGAGCACAGATGTCATAACATGGTTGTACCTCCTAGACATGAGACAGACATAGTTGATATAATAATCCAACATTCACATGCACTATTATTATTTCTAGAACAGTTTAGAAGTCACGAGTTTTACAAGAATAATACCCGGCTCATTTCGAATTTGCAGAACTTAATTAGCACAGGCTGGCCTAATTTTAGGCCAAAGAATCAGCATTTGTTATCGAACGTGGCAATGCTGCCAGCCTTTTTGGGCACTTTTCCCACTGACAGCAATGCGGACGAGTTTTTTAATTCCCAGTGAGCTCTTTCTCTTTATTGTAATAGCTACTTGTACATAATCTAAATCTATACATATATATAAAAGAAAGTCGTGTTAGTTTCACTATTTATAACTCAAGAATGGCTGAACCGATTTGGCTGAAAATTGGTGGGGAGGTAGCTTATAACCAGGAGACAGACATAGGATACTTTTATCCGTTAAAAAAAAAAATTACTTTTATTTACTTGGAGTAGGGTAGGAGTAGTGTAGGAGCAGGTTAGGAGTAGGGTAGGAGTAGGGTAGGAGTAGGGTAGGAGTAGGGTAGAAGTAGGGTAGGAGTAGGCTAGGAGTAGGGTAGGAGTAGTGTAGGAGTAGGGTAGGAGTAGGGTAGGGGTAGGGTAAGGTAAGAGGTAAGACACCACGCGAACGAAGCGAAGACACCACGCGAAGTAGCGCCGTGCATCTAGTATTATATATTTTACTGTTAGGTTGTTTATTGTATTTATTTAATGTCAATAAAGCTTCATTTCAGTTTTTTAGTTGAGAAAATATATACATCAACACAATAGTTGCTTTATTTAAAACTGACACAAGAAAAAAATAAACAGCAATTTTTAAAATAATCCCTGTACCTACAACAGGTGCGTTTACCTTCCATCCTTTATACGTTTAAGCGATCTGAGAGGCGTGAAATTGTCACCTTGCTATTAAAGAAAATGATTTAGATTGCAGCGCCAATTAAGCAGGCTTGGAAATGGATGGGTTTCCGCCTTCTTCCGTGGTTTAGATATTAAACTGTCAGTTCTATTTGATGTGCATCTGTAGCATTTGTTTTGCAAATGAGAACAGATTGCGATTGGTTGGGTACCTTATATGTGTCATGCTCTGCAGCAGAGCCACCATCCTAGAAACCGATCAATTATATCTTAAAATGATGTACGTCAAACGTACATTATGTACGTATTACCGTTATCGCTGTACGTGCACTAGATAATGATAAAATAGACTTTGATTGTGGCTCTGCTGCACAGCATACTCCCCAGCAGAGCCACAAAGTACATGTACTCAGGAAAGATAAACGCCACAGTTTTTTAATAAAAACTGATGTACGAATTGTGTTTATTGCGTACGTGTTGAAAAATATCATTATTAGACAGTGGTTTAATTTATTTTAGCTTATTAAAATTTTCATAGTAAGCGCCTGATTATTTTGTGTCAGCAAGAGTTTTTGTAGACAATCTGTTACCGTCAGGATGGCTGGACCAAACGAGATATGTACACGAGACTATGTGCACTATATAAATATGTGTCATACTTTCTAGCGGTGAAATGACTTTGTACGAACTTCAGTCTAATTTCTAAAATATGTACGAAATTGTACGCTAAATTAAAAAAAGTACTACTAAGACTTCGCAGAAAACAATAACCAACGTGTCACCGCCAGGAAGTATTCTTTCTAGCGGCGCTATATATTTCACTAAGTAGTATTCCACTTTTAGACTTTGTTATGGGCCAAGAAAAATGTACGGAAAATGTACAAAATTGTACGCTAATTTAAAAAAAATCTATAGAGACATATATTAATTAGTTAATAAAACATTCGATTATAAATATTTACTTTGAATCATCTTCCGGTGCCGGCTCGCCACTGAATGAATAAATGGAATGAATCGGCATCATCTATGTTGGCAAGCAAAGTCTCAGATTGCAAAAACAATAATTGTACTGGAAAAGTATGCACAGAATATTTAATTTCTGAAAATTTAATATTTTTTTAATTAGATTTGACGATGCGTCTATGCGACATTCCAGAGGAATTGCTGCTCTGCGACAAAATATTTGAAATAGCAGCTGTAGTTGAATTTATTCCAAATTCCGGAGGTGTTGTTCATTATAAAACTAACTGTCTACAGCGTAATTCTGAATGGGAGTGCTACGACGATATGGCCCGTAAGGCTGTTCCAGTTAAGAACAACATTGTAATTAATTCCCATCTGCTGATATATAGACGTTGGAGAGCATAATTTGGAAAGTGATCCGATGTCGTCTAGCGTCCGTAGCTGGCTGCGTTTCGGTGACCTCTTTGGAAAAATCGAAGGTTTTGTTTGTGCAATTATGGACGAAGTTATGATGTCGAACAATAGCCGGAGATTTATTGTGAAAGACGGCACGGTTGACATCTGTCGAGCATGCCACCGGCCGGGGGAATCAATCAGGCATATCATCTCAGGGTGTTCTCGTCAAGCTAACGGAGAGTACTTACATAGACACAACCTTGTAGCCAAGATAATAAATCAGCAGCTTGCTTTGAAATACAGCCTTGTGGAATCGGAGGTGCCGTACTACAGGTATGTGCCCCACCCAGTTCTCGAAAATGGTAATATCACATTGTACTGGGATCGATCCATCATCACTGACGACTATTGTTGAAAATAAGCCTGATATAGTGATGGTGAAACTGAAAAGAAAGCGGCACTTCTGGACACGGCCCGCATTGTTAGGAGGTTCCTCTCTCTGGAGCCCTGAACGCCGCTCCGGTTGCTTGGACCCTTTTCCTGATACAGATGGGCTACTATTTTTTATATCCTAATATTTAAAAATATAATTTATTTGTTTATAATGAAATAAAGGAAATAATAATAATAATTCATAATGAGCGCAATAACTGGCAATGGTGCCAGTCTTCTGAGCACGTTTCCGGATGACAGCGATGCGGACGAGGACTTCGACGCCTAAGTGTCCTTTGTTTTTAATATTTATTTGTTTATTATCTAGTGTAAATAGTTAGTTACGTCATTTTCTCTAAATAACCTTTAATTAAACCTATTTAAATTTGTCTATTAATGTAGACTTTAAAGAAAAGTAATGCACTGTTTTCTTTTCGCAAATAAAAATTATCTATCTTATCTTTTTTGTTTTATATTAATTGAAAGTCAGATTGTCTACAAAAACTTTTGCTGACACAAAATAATCAGGCGCTTACTATGAAAATTTTAGTATTTCATTATATGCACATTCGAAAAATAAATCTAGTAATACTATGTAATAAATAACATGCTAATTTTTGTCGATCGTCGTCGTCGTCGTCGTTTCAGCCGATAGACGTCCACTGCTAGACATAGGCCTCCCCCAATTTTGGGAGGGTTTGCCATAATCGCCACGCTTGGCAGGCGGGTTGGCGATCGCAGTATGGTATGATGGTGGAATACATAGAGAACGCTGCTGCCCATTCTCCGGTACGACCCTTAGTCGCCTTTTACGACACCCACGGGAAGTAAGGGGTGGTGGTATTCTTTAAGTCCGGCATCACACTGACGAGTCATTTTTGTCGATCATAATTATTATTTTATTTATGATTGTGAGAAACAAGTCTTAGTGGTCAGCCATTCTGGCATCAGGTTGGCTAATCACTTTCATTGCAAATAGGTAGTAAATATTTACATTAACAACGCAGTTAATACAACGCTAAAACTATAAGAACTTGAAAATGATTAGCCAACCTGATGTCAGAATGACTGACCACTTTATTTCTTTGATATGTTTCTTAACGCAAAGGTAGTAAATTTTTCATTATAGGTAGTAAGTAGTAGCACATAGCTATTAAATAGTGCACATAGTCTCATGTACATATCTCGTTTGGTCCAGCCATCCTGACGGTAACAGATTGTCTACAAAAACTTTTGCTGACACAAAATAATCAGGCGCTTACTATGAAAATTTTAATAAGCTAAAATAAATTAAACCACTGTCTAATAATGATATTTTTCAACACGTACGCAATAAACACAATTCGTACATCAGTTTTTATTAAAAAATAGTGGCGTTTATCTTTCCTGAGTACATGTACTTTGTGGCTCTGCTGGGGAGTATGCTCTGCAGCAGAGCCACAATCAATGTCTATTTTATCATTATCTAGTGCACGTACAGCGATAACGGTAATACGTACATTATGTACGTTTGACGTACATCATTTTAAGATATAATTGATCGGTTTCTAGGATGGTGGCTCTGCTGCAGAGCATGACACCCTTATATGGAGGGTAGTTAATGGTGGGATCGGGATATCAAAATGTTGTATGATTTTATCTTGAGATTTATGTTTTTACATCGCCTTTTTTGTCTGTGGATGATTTATGTAGGTCTGTGCTTTGATGAGGTAGGTACTGAATTTATATTTAGGGCAGTCAAAGAATACATGTTCTACAGTTGTGTGATAACGTATTATTTTTTATTATTGCGATTTACTAAATATTTACAAAAGTTTTAAAATATTTTTTGTGACTCCCATTATCACTCAGAAGAATATTTTCATTTAATAAAACAAAATATTCACGTAGTTACATAAAATAAGAAAACATTGCATAAATCTTGTAGATATTAGAAAGTATCAACGTACTTAAGATAACTACTTGACACCATCAAGACCCCTGTGTACAGTCAAGAGCATAAGTATGTATACACTTGGCTTTATTCAAAAACGATTTTCTCCTTTAGTTTTGAATGAAATTTTAAGTTATTATGAACAACGTATATTCGAACCCATAGGTTTGTGTAAAGTGTCGTATTTCAACGTTGCATTCGTTATTTCACGAAAAATCGCAATTGAAAGTTGCCAAGTGTTGATATACTTATGCTCGTGATTGTACAAGATAACAACATGTCTTATAACGATTTCTAGGCTGTAAATAATCTGATATACTGCCATTTATATTTACATTTTTAAAGATTTTCCATAGTGAACGCGTAACGATACGATGCGATCGCAACCAAGCGAAATGTTCACATTGAAAAAGACATGCTTGGAAAATTATTTTTCGCAAAACTTTCTGTGGACAACACAACAATTTTATTGGACACTTTCAGAATATTAAATACGCTATAAACATACTTATAAAACAGCAGTGCGAGTAGTGATGGCTCAGTGGCAACAGTAGGTCGCGGGTTCGAACCCAAGCTCTCAAAACGGTGATGAAAAACATCGTGAGGAAACCGGCATGTCCTACAACCAAAAATTCAAAGACATGTGACATGAACCAACCCGCGTTGGGCGTGGTGGATTATGGCCCACTCCCTCTCACAGAGAGGAGGCCTGTGTCCCAGCAGTGGAAATATTATAGGCTGATATGCATACTTATGAAATGAAAAATATTTACATAATCTATGTATTTAAAATAATAATATGTACATTTATATGAAAAAATAAGTAAAATAATCATAGGGCATCAAAAAATTCGTCCGCATCGCTGTCAACAGGAACAGTGCCCAAAAGGCTGGCAGTATTGCCACGTTGGATGGCAATGCTAATTCTTTGGCCAAGAAATAGGCCAGCCCTCACCGTCACGTGAAGAGTCGACTAACCCGCTTGGCGATATCTCGAAATGGAATAGGTAAATGGTAAAGTCTTTTTCTGTCGTCAGGTTTATGAGAATAACTCATGTCGAGATGAAAAGATGATGACATACAAGCAAAGTTGATGACGCGGCTGTCCAGGGTGCGCCAGACATTAAAGTTTTCCAGACCGGATTTTGGCCCTGGCAACCAATCTTAACGTAGACTAGTGGGAGATATTATAGTGCAGAAGATAATTAGAAGATTATGTCCAAGATAAGAACGCTTGGAAACATGCTGGTCCTGCTCCATAGGACAATCTAGAGTCTAGACAAAATCAAACTGGTTGCTAATTTAATTATAAAATTTATTCTTTGCTCTTTTTTTTGACGTTGATTTACATTCTGTAATCACTTTAACTCACACCCTGACTTTTACATTAAAAAAAAATGAAAATAGTTTATCACACTAATATTATAAAGGCGAAAGTTTGTGAGTGTGTGTGTGAGTGTGTGTGTGTGTTTATATGTTTGTTACTTCTTCACGCTCAAACGGCTGGACCAATTTTGATAAAATTTGGTATAGAAGTAGCTGACACCCTGGATTAACATATAGGCTACTTTTTATCCCGATATTCCCACGGGGTCAACATTTACGCGGGTGAAACCGCGGGGCGCAGCTAGTTTTTACCATGTTTGTTAATATGTGAGCACCATGTACCTATCTATCAGATAATTAATTTATATGTCATGGTTTCATTTTTAATTCTTTTATCTATTGTAGTAATTTTATTTTAGGTGCATCGTCTTCACATATTATTATATAATTTATGTACATGCAAAATATTGTAAAACATTTTAAAAGAGTAACGGTGGAGTTTCTTGCCCATTCTTCTCCATACGAAAACTACCTTTTGCAATGGGCGACTAGAATCAATTCTATTTGAGTAATTTTTGACGTTCAAAAGTGCCTTTTATGTGCCTATTTGAAATAAATGCTTTGACTTTGACTCAGACACACACTAGTGCAGACACACACAAACAGGACGTGCACTCTCTCTTCCCTCACTCTCATAGTCCGACGGGACGGTATACCGACACGTCCGGAGAGAAATCAGACGCAGGACCAACGGATTAACAAACCAAACCGATAGGCGGATATATCGCCCGCCGCTACACTTCGCTGAAAACATGCCTCTCCGCATTCAGCCGATAAATGAGCTAAACTATACTATGCTGACTGTACAGAAGGAAAAAAACGATAGGCTATGCTTCATTTTCGAGTTTTAAACGAAGATACAGATATAAATTAATATAGGTAACTCACACAATTTGTGCCCGGTTGATGGCAATTTCCGCCGTCAGTTCATGGATGGGTGGCCATCCCTAACATTTCGAGAACCCTTCCCTCCGTGCCTCGAAAAGCACGTTATGCCGTTGACCTGCTTTCCGAGCCACGGGGGTAACAATTTCGATTTATTCCGGTCTGATCTCTAAACCCCCCTCCACCTCCCCCCTCCTCGATTCCCTGCTTATCCACATTATCTAGAATCTGCGGCCTGTTGCTAAGAAATTTTACACACTTACCTGAACATACCTTACATACGTAACACAGTGGACGCTCTTTTAATGAATCCCAGTGGCATAGTTGACATAGGTAGTAAGTAAAAAGAAAACTTATGTTTGAGTTTTTTGTTATAACTTTGCTAATGATCATAAAGTTTCTATTATGCCTAGCACATCGGAATTTATTAACAAGAGACAAACCATCTTCACAAGCAAAAATATTTTTGTCTGTGATCGCAGACGTGGTTGTATATTTTGTGTTGAATGGCTACAAATCTACATAATTCGCATCACCAATCGACCAATCGACTTCACACTGCAAAATTAATAAAGTTAGGCTTAAAAATCACACAAACGATCTAGCTTGGGAGGTGTTGAACAATAAAGAAAACATCATAGAGCTGGAATATTGGCAAATATTAAAACTATATCACAGAGATCAGAAACTACTCTTTTGATGACAACACTGACAAAATTATTTAATTTCACCGAATAATCTGATTATGGCTAAGAAAACCTGCTGATAAAGAAGAGGAGAGAAATAAAACTGGCCAAGTGCGAGTCGGACTCGCACACGAAGGATCCCGTACCACAAGGCAAAAACGCCGAAAAAAAACACGTTTGTTAGCCCCCCTAAAATATTTATTTTATTCTGTTTTTAGTATTTGTTGTTATAGCGGCAACAGAAATACACCATCTGTGAAAATTTCAACTGTCTAGCTATCACGGTTCATGAGATACAGCCTGGTGACAGACAGACAGACGGACAGTGGAGTCTTAGTAATAGGGACCCGTTTTTACCCTTTGGGTACGGAACCCTAAAAATGCATATATGGCTAGTTCTACAAATTGAGGAATTATGGTTAGCTCAGGTCGTAGAATAATATATATTAATTATTTGTGTTAATTGACACTATAAAATAAAAGTTTATATTGGTTTCTAATTGGACACTAAAAATCATTTCTCTCAAGCAAATATTTATACGACAAAGGGAATTGCTCACTTTGTTAGGGTGATCTGGCTAAGCGTGGACAAGATCTTTATTAATAAATAACTTGCATTTCAAAAATTACTTATCTATAGGAAAGCAAATATTATAATAAAATTGTAGCAAGATGCAAGAATATGCTTCAACTGGCATGTGAAAAATTGGAACCTTGCCGGGTAAAATCTTTGTAATAAGCTTATTCTTTTCTATAATATATTATTTGCCAGTAGTATTTTGATATAATCTTATTATTTACACATTATAGGGTTGTATTAGGGTGGTTAAAATAAAAGTATTACTTTTATTTGTTTAAAGCCGGTTCGAAGTCCATAATAGCGCCAGGTTCAACGTGAGGTGCAGATTCAGTGTCCAAGGGTAGGGCCGGTTCATCGTGAGGAGCGGTATCGGAGTCCATGATAAAAAAAACAAACGTTCGAAGCAGCGAGAAAACAAAACAACATCCACAGTGCACGAAAACAAAGCGAATGGTTTTTTCATTGTTACAGTTGTCAGATGTCATTTCACTTGACGTTAGAGATGTCCGATATGAATCGATACTCAAGTGAGTCGGTAAAACAGGATTCGATTGATTTTCACATCGATTCAACTATATATAGGTACGATCCACTACAGTAAATTGATAAAGGTTGTTGTGTATGAAAGTTAAATGAGAAAAAATGAAAATCTCAGGAAAAATACTATAAAGGCTGGCCGTTATTTTCCCAAATCACTTCTCAATCACAACTGACATTGGCAAAATAGTTCGGGCAAAATCGGGACTCTGCTTTGTTTATCTGTCTGTCTGTTTATAAGAAATTGAATGGAATTAAAGGCGAGCATATTAAAAAATATTAATTAAAAGCGATTTTATACCGATACTCGAATCGAAATAAGCCATTGCGAAGCAGAATATCGATACAAAGCAACAGGATCGATCATCTCTATAAGCGATACAGTAGGAGTTGCCAGGAAAAAAATCTGACCATAATCGATTTATAGAACCGTTATTCTAATCTAAAAAAAATATGATACAATGCTAATAACGTTTTCGATTGTTTTATTTTAAAACAATGTAAATGAGTATAATCTTCTCATACAATATTGACCGGTACTCGTTTTGAAGACAAACACTTTTTTTGCCATAATTGATTATCTAATCGATTACAGACTGACATTGATGTTTTATTTCCGCGCTGGTAACACTGCGTCAAACTAATGGCTATGCTTTTTAACTGTAGGATACAATTTAAATACTCTTTATTTCGACTTTTTGTTCGTATACCTGGCTACTATGTGATGTGCAAAATTATTTCATTTAGAATACATAATATTGTTTAGTAAAAATAATTTTTACCGGGCATCTTGTCCACGCTTAGCCGAAACTGGTGATTCCCTTTACATAAAAATAGGCAAAATTGTCACTTCCCTGTGGGGCGACATTCCAAAATGCAAAATATAAGACCATGTAATCCGGTTTGAAAAGCAGTTTAATAGAATAATTTTATTATAAGATAATAATCATATACATAAGGTTTCCATAAAACGCTAAAACAGTTTTACGGTCTCTTATTTTCTCTGAATTTTGTCGAGTTCACAAATGCGACGCGTATTTAGTATCACTTCCCTGTCACCTAAAAGTTTGTTAAAATCACCTTGAAATTGAATAGTAAGTAACGTTGCCGCTCGGGAAATAGAAAGAAAGGGGTGACGACAACAAAGTAACGGTTTTGTTTTGTTTCACTCGAGCAGCGATCAGTCGTGTCCGTGCGTTTAGTGGTGACATTTGCGTTCGGGTCAGACAAATGCTCACTCACATGGAACGTATTTACATTTCAATTATAAAATATTATTTAATTTTAATGCATTGAAAGTATTGATTTTAGTTGCACGGAAGATTTATTAAAATTTTAATTGTAATAATATAAAGCAATCTTCTAGATTTAGGGAAAAGCATTCAAAATATCACTTCCGTGTGTATCACTTCCCTGGAAATACATAGACAGGGAACTGAGAACACTCCAGAGAAGTGATAAAAGGCTTGTTCTGTGGCTGTTGGCACTAAATAAACTGTGCACTGTCATTATAAGCTTTTATTTAACTTAATATTCTTCGTAAGTATTACTTATTTCTCTATAACGACAGCATTATCTTGTCTAAATTATCACTTCCCTGGTTGGTATTATAGTACACATTTGGATTTATTTTTGCATATAAATTGTTCTATTTATTTAATATATATCATATTTACTAGTATTTACTACAACGTTTACTGTCAAGTCGATTTTAAGATCAAACAACCTTTCATAGTCTCTTTCCTGTATCTACTCTCATTTAGAATAGAATAGAATACTCTTTATTATGTACACCATATAAATATAGTGTATATGTGTATATTTATATGGTGGCTGTCCAGCACTCACTAGAGCTGACAGCGTAAAGTATCTTGGAGTGCAGATTGATAGCGGACTAAGATGGGACAAGCAGATCGAAGTCGTTACCACAAGAACATTGCGACTTATACACATCTTTAAGTCCCTTAGAGATTCAGCCAGTCCTGACACACTAAGGATGGTGTATCATGCTCTGTGCCAGTCAGTTCTTGGGTATTGCATAACTGCATGGGGCGGTGCAGCTAAAACCAGTTTTTTGAGAGTGGAAAGAGCGCAAAGAGCCGTACTCAAAGTACTATCTAAAAAACCCTACAGGTATCCAACAACGGAACTGTACTCTAACTGTAAGGTTCTTACAGTGCGGCAACTCTTTGTGCTCCGATCAATTCTTAGAACACATGTGGGTCTGCCACCGCCAAACCCAAATAAGAGAGTAAATCTCCTTCCCAGAACCCAACACAAAACCACCTTCGCAAAACGCCAATTCTATATATTAGGTACACACATTTACCAAAAAATTAATTTATCATTAAATATTTTAAACTTAAACACGTACAAAATTAAATCCATAGTAACAGAGTGGCTACTCCAAAAAGACTATGCCTACACAGAGTCCTTGCTCACATACATGATCTAGTAATCCAACACAGTAGGCAGCTCGTACACTAAAATGCATATAATTAGGCACATAACTCAAACTTCATTTCATTTACACTACACACACAATAAAATCACAGAAACTAATAACATCTACACCGTTCATGTGTTGTATTAAATTATGTTTAAGTAATTGTTTGGCTGAACACTGTCTCTTAGAATACAGGCTGTCCTAGTCTAAGGGACAGGGTTATTATACTTTTTGTACAGATTTTGCAACATGCAATGAATTGTAATGTACATTGTATATGTGTTTCTGTATTTTTTGTGAATAAACCTTATTATTATTATTATTATATAGGTATATTTCCCTGTCTTCTGCAAATTGAAAAATGCCTATAACTTCTAAATTAATCAATATTTTCACTGACCCTTTCAATTGTAGAATACTCCATCATGTTTTATTATAATAGTTAACTTTAAAATTATTTACATTAAAAAAAACGATGGGCCAAAAATAATTCAATTTTATTCCCTTGTTTGTAGAACTAGCCATATAAGCACATCGGAATTTATTAACAAGACTTAAACCATCAAACAAACCTACGAGGACATCTAATTTTGAACCTTTAAATATATGTATGACAGGCCAGGCTAGGCACAGCCACCACGAGGGTCATAAGTCATGCACGTGGTGGTCTAGTTGACCCTCATAACTTAGAGATATTTCTATAGCTAACAGTTCCGAGTGGGTGTTTGTCAATGAGAGATTTGTGACCATACCTAAGCGCGACCCACGATAACATTCTGAGGAATGCTATTATATCTGTAATTCATGTGGTGTATTTGTGTGTTTGTTTGGGGCATAGTTTAATGTTTTAGGTAATTAAAATAATTATGGAGTGGGCAATAGACGTATTTAAATATATCACATAAAGCTACATGGGCATAGAAACGTCAGAAGCTAGGTGCACGATTCCAATTGGTCGTTTCCTATAGAGAAGAACCGGCAAGAAACTCCCTTGCGAAGAATCTATTGGCTAATATTATTAATTAACTACAATATGAGAGCGCAGTAAGTGGCGCCGTCTAGTTTTGTTACGAAGTCACTGGAATCACTGAAAAGGTCGGATAAGAGTGATACTGGCTAGCATAGCGACACCTCGATGGTTGCGTGGCAGCTTTCATCTGCTGACAGAGAAGATCCTAGAGCTTAAGTGTTCTGTGGAGAAGATGTCCACGACAAACTGCCAAATTCCGGCACAATCCCGAAGATAATGAAGCTGGCTGAACCACTAATACGATGACCACTTATGGTAAAGGCTATCCTGCGCCGTTATATATTTCTAGTTCCTAGTCTACGCTCAACGCCGAATAAAAGTAAAATCCTTAAAACGTCAATTATTTGTTTATTTAAACCGAGAGTCAACTGACAAAGCTAGATAAATATTATGACAATTACTTCATTTACACACCGTTATTTTGTTAATTACTAATACAATAGTAAATCAAAACTATTTACATAAAACAATAAGAATATAAAATCTAACACAACTAAAAATTAAGAAACTAAAATATGGCGTCGAAAAATGCCTCGATAATTAGTTAAATATTTCTCTGACACCGTTATTCATACTATTATTGCTACTATCAATGATTTCAAATGTAATATATAAGTCAATGGCTATTACGTTATAAACTGAAACGGTGCAAGACTTGGTCCATTGAAGCTGCAGGCAGCTAAGACTGCCTGGGGAACCTTGGGGGCAATGATATTGTAAGTGTAAAAAGGTGCTTGGGGGTCTGTCAGTGCACTCGTCACACAACAAAATGATATCTGAGTGATGTTTTAAAGAAGGTGAAAGAACTGCAGTCACCGACATAATTATGCGAATTGGAGACAATACCTACAATAATAAAATAAACTGCGTATATTTAATGACGTTACCAGTCTGCATACAAAAATTCATTCAAATATTAGGTTAGGTTAGGTTACCTATGAAATTGCAGTTTTGTATGAAAAAATTTAAACTAATTTTTTTCATGTATTTTTTATTTGTATTAATCGAAGTAATCACCCATGCAATCAATGCATCTTTGTCAACGCAGTGGCAGTTTATTGATGCCCTTCTTAAAGAAATCAGCTGGACGGAAGGCAACAAATTCTTCAAAGGCAATTTTTTTCCCGCCAAGAAGTTATCCAAATTCTGGAAAAAGTAGTAGTCTGTAGGCGCAAGGTCTGGTGAGTAATAGGGCGAATGACGGAGAGCTTCCAACCCCAGTTCTTTAAACTTGGAGACCGTCTGCTGTGCAGTATGAGGTCGCGCGTTGTCGTGCAGGAGCAGCGGAGACGAGCGATTGACCAATGCTGGTTGGAGATGTGCCAGCTTCTCCATCATTGTGTTCAGTTCTTCACAGTACACATCTGCAGTAATGCTCACCCCGTTTGGTAAGAAGCTGTGATGAATCACACCGGCGCTAGACCACCAAACAGTGTCCATCACTTTTCTAGGGGTAATTTTTCGTTTAGGGCATTGTTTAGGTGCTGAACCAGGATCCAACCAACTTGCTGAGCGCTTGCGGTTATCAAACAGAATCCATTTTTCATCGCAGGTAACAATGCGGTTCAAAATTCCTTCATTTGTGTGTCTGTTGAGCAGTGCAAGGCACGTCTCGACGCGTACTTCGCGCTGGCGATCATTGAGTTCGTGGGGCACCCATTTGTCAAGCTTTTTTACCTTGCCGATTTGACGCAAATGGGCCAATATTGTTTTGACGCTAACGTCGAAAGCTGCTGCTAATTCTGCCGTAGATTGTGTATCATCAGCTTCCACAATCGCTTTTAATTCGTCATTGTCGACCAAAGTCTTCGGACGACCGCGAGGTTCATTTTTTAGGTCGAAATTTCCAGAACGGAAGCGAGCAAACCAATAACAGGTGGTGCGTTGGTTTGTAGTGTTAGCTCCGTAAACGTCGATGATGTTGCGTGCCGCTTGTGCCGCGTTGCTGCCACGACCGTACTCATATTTCATAATTACTCGAATTCTTAACGTATGACATGATGACGAAAAAGATTGAAATGCGATGAAAATGAAACACTAATCAATAAACAAATGACTACTTGTGGAAAAAAGTTCCATGTTTTTAAAATAAAATTAATTTGAAATTAGAATTCTTAGCCAAACAAAAATTATTTTGATTTGAAATGGCCAGTACTGCAGAACGGCAATTTCATAGGTAAAGACCTATTATATGTAAGAGTTTAGTGCTCGTCAAATATTGGCAAAACTCTTACTCGGTCCACCATTACTATTTAGTTTGTTTGAAAAATCACTTCTTTAATTTCGATGCTAGAATTTATTTGATAATTACAAAATACTCTTATCCATTAATATGGCCCGTGTTTTCGTTTATTGTCGTATCGTTGCCTCTAAAGTGTATCGCCAGCTGAGTCAAGCTGACGCAACAGCGCCAGACCTGTCGTATGTAGGATCAATGACCATTAGAGCAGACATAACAACCATATTGGCGAGGATTGGATTGTGATGGGCTCTTATTACCCGACTGCCCCAGAAATAAAGTAAAGACTATCGCGTTTCTGAAATAAGCTGAAACATAATGCTGTGGTCTATAATTATAACTTAAAGAAAGCACTTCTACAATTCCACTTATTCTTATATTATTCACAAACTTAAGAGATAAAATCCCTGCTTCAAACTGTTACGTCAATTAAGGATCCAGTCGCATCTACTATCAATAAATCTTCAGCTGTCTTTTTTTTTCGCATTTAAAATCATCAAATGACCCTTCCGCTCTGGTTGGAGCGGAAGGGAGTGTCAGACTCTTACTGACTAAAACCCACCCGTGTTCCTTCCTTAGCCCTTTATGTTCCGGGCCAGCGGTAACCCTTTCGGACAATCCCGCTGGCCATCTTCATTTGCCTTTCACTGAACATTACAATATTTTCAGTACCACGACCTTACATTGAATCTACTACTTATAGAGAAGTTTCACATCTAGGTGCACTAACTAGCTAGTCATATATCACTATGTAACAGTATATAAACTATACATAAGCCCACTTACTAATAAACTTATTATATCAGATGAATAGTTACACACCTATTCTCTATTTCAGTCGTCAGTAGTTTGACTTTCGAAAGAAGAAGACAAAGCGTTGTATAACTATACAGACGCTATACAACGTTTACTATTAAGGGGGTAATAAGTTATATTATCTACACTCATGCAAAGAAAAACGAACGACTGAAGAAAGAAATAATAAACAAAATATCCTAAACGCTATCATTTGGCTATCAAATTCATGAACTTGCCATTCTAAAAATAACTCTACCCTTCTGTTTCCTTCCAACTGAGCCAGAAAAGCACAGCAACAACTCAATAAATTGCAAGAAGAACATTTAAATACGCTCAATTATTTTCAAGAATGTTTTACTATTTCAACACAAAACGCGTTGAAGTCTTTTATTAGACTCACACAATCGTTCTAAGTTCTCAAGCAAATTGTATTTTTAGTACGCGGCCATCCATCGTTTATATCATTCGTCGTTATAATCGCAAATTTTATTGCGAATCATCGACTAATCGAGTCGTCCGGCTAGAATGGGAACGCGCTCATTTCGCGATGTATACGAGATAAAAGTTCGTTTCCATTGATATGCAAAAAAAAATAATAAAAAATAAATATTGTACGGGAAAAATGCAAGGTTGATTTGTGGAAGTGAGTTTTGAGGTTGGTTGTTTATGTTGATCGATTATAACTTCATGAAGAAGCTCATGAAGGCTATTTATAACCAATGTCATTTTTTTTCTCAAATCGGTAAATTGAACGAATTTTTGACAGAATCCGTCTTATTACAAAAAGAGATCTAATTTTAGACCTAGTCTAAACCTTCAAGCCAGTTACTCTATTTTGAACTTTATTCCGACAAACGTAAAGTTTCTAATGCAAAATTGACAACTTAGACTCGGGTTTAACGTCAGTTTTTGTAATAAGAACTTTAGCTTCGTCGGATTATAGTTCGAAATTTAAAAATAGCTGGATGGTTTAAACCTGGGTCTAAAGATAAATCTTGTTTTGTAATAAGGCCGATTGAGTCTGAATAAGCACGTTCTTAAAAATACGAGAATTGCCTCTCTATTCCTAACTAAAATCTATAAACTTCAACGATCTTACTATTCAAATTCCCGTATCGTACAACAACGTACAGACACACCGAGGGTGGCGTACGTGCTCTCGCGCACGTTGCAGCGCCGGCTCCTATTCCACGACAGCCGGGAGTTAAGGCGATGTTATCTGACACCACGAGTATTGCTGCTATGCCCTGAGATATCACTTATCACCACAAGTTAAGTCATTAATTTGTTGTGTGACGAAAGAATTCGTACGGCAACTGATTGGCAATCATCTGGAAGAATTTGTTGTGTTTGTGACACTTGACTTTGTTGCTAACTGCTTGGTTGCTGGTGACTTGAATTGAATTTATATTGTCTGTGGAAGGGGACACTCGCAGTTCAATAAAACGTCGAGTGAGAAGGGAAGCCTCGATAGGAACTTGAGCATTGATTGATTATACTGTTGCCATGCAAACGGTAGCGGGTAGGTAATCAAGTGGCGCGCTTAGATTGCCGTGAAACTAATATGGATACTGGTCAATTTAAAATGATATGCACAACTCTGAAGACCAATTCTCGTTATTTAAAACGTTCAAAATCTAGTCACAGTCCCATCTCGGCGACAAACAAATGTCAAAATGTAGGGAAATTAGAGGTATTATTGATTTCTAAAAACAGATTGTAAAGAAAGAGTGTGAACAACACAACAAAGCTACCAAAAAAGGAAAGAGAAAAAAAAAACAGTATAACAATCAAGCATAAAATAAATTCACATTTCATAACCACTACAAGAATAAAAACCTGAACATACAAAATCTTAATTAAAAAAGCTAAGGCTCAGACACTTTCTGGTCGAGGATGCACTCGTTATGAAAGGATCAAAATCATGCTGCTTACATATTATGTCATTAAACTTACTACGAGTACTTACGCTATCTTGCTAATTATACACAACTCCAGTATCAAGTTATGTTCTAAGATAAAATTTATCGTTTATTGCTCTCAGGATTTTATGTTCCGTGGCGCTTAAATATCTTGTAGCTATGGTGGATTTAAATAGCTTTATTTGCTTGTGGGTTGGTAATTGAGAAGATTGGTCAGTTAAATTACTGTTACTGCATTAAAATAGCATACACGATTGGCTGGTACTTAAATTAACAGTCAAGTGTGCATTAGTGGTAACAATTTAAAATTGACAACGTCTTTATGTCACTGTAGTAAGGGTGATTTTTGTAGTGCTAGTGTTATCACTAATGTGCAGTTATCCGTACGTATTGCTTACTCAGGGCAGTCAGCCTCTCTATCATTTTGCTGACACGATTTGAACACTATTCTCATGATGTTCGTGTCTATATACGAAGGAATAAGATCATCATTATCTGCCCAGCCGTTTCCCAACTACATATTTTGGGGTCGGCTTCCAGTCTAACCGGGTGCAGCTGAATACCAGTATTTTACATGAAGCGACTGCTTATCTGACCTCCACAACCAAGTTACTGGGTAATACGATACCCCTTGGTAAGACTGGTTGTCACAATTTTGGGCTTCTGATGACCCGTAACGACTGCGAAAGATCCACGAATGTCAGCCGGGACCGACGGCTTAGCGTGTTTCCGAAGCACGGAGTGGTCTAACTGTGAGCATAGCCATGATATTTCCTAGAGTTGTTCAATTATGACTTTTCGATGAAAAAGGTGATATCGATACTTATATTATAATATGAAAGTGTGTCTGTCTGTCTGTTACCCCTTCACGCTTAAGCCGCTGAACCGATTTATATGAAATTTGGTATAGAGATAGTTTGAGTCCCGGGAAAGGACATAGCAAAGTTTTTGTACCGATATTCTCACGGGATCGTCACTTATGCGAGTGAAACCGTGGGCCGCTGCTAGTTATATCATATTTTTCATCATGGAATGTTTTGTCTCGATGGCCTAGTGGTCGCAAGCGCTACTCCTGAGCATGAGATCCTGGATTAGATTGCCGGTTCGGGCAAAGTGTTATTCGGTTTTTCTATCAGGAATTTCTCAAAAGCAGCCCGGAGTCTGGATTTGTGCCCGGTTGAAGGCAATAGGCTCGTCCTATTACAAAACATAACTGACAAAACGATACCATTGGGCGTTTTGGGCATTCTGATTTTTTTTTTACTATTCTCACTCCGTTTTTGATTCTCTATCGATCAAATAAGTTGTGTTTACGTAACGAAAATTATGAGATGAATCTGCCAATTTTTGCGAATTTCGCCACATGGATTACATAGATCGATAGAGAATCTAAAACTGAGTGAGAATAGTAAAAAATTACAATAATGTGCTGCAATACGCCCTTTGACCACAGAGGTATCGAAAATGTAGGCCTACTATGACTATACACCTCTACTTAACCCTTTACGGAATACAGACGTGATGACATGTATGTAGGTTTTATTTTATTTTATAGGTCCTTTCCATTTACATAAAGAGTATAATTAATAGAAATGCCCAAGCTTTAATAATTTTATGGGTATGCTGATGCTCCTGTGCAATTGCTGTGGCTTGTGAGAGTACGATAAGTTTTATATCACTTTTATTACGTCACATTATCGTATCTGTAATGTTTATATTTTAATTTAAAATAGTTTTAAAAATAATAACTGAAATATGTTCATAGACCTATAAAAGTTATGAGTCTAGAGAGAGTTCTTATGACCATTTATTTATTTAAACTTTTCGCACAAAAAGGTGCAAAGGCGGACTTAATGCCTTAGCATTCTCTAACAGTCAACCAAGGGTGATGAAGAGATTCGATGGCAGGTGCTTTGGTTGAGAAGAACAATGATAAAAAAAAATAGGTACACAAATACATAAATAAGTTATATACACATACATTCTTAACTATATAACGATAATTAACAACGTAAGATAACAACTCACACTTAATAGGAAGTTATTCCTATGTACAAAACAGTATCTGCCTAGAAGTCTTAAATTCACCAAAATTCGTGAAAATTAAGTGGTGGCGCTAGTGGACGTATAACTTCCTTTCCTAGCAGTGGCTGGACATAGGCCTTTCCCAGGCTGCGTCACAACACCCTGTCCTCCGCCTTCCGCATCCAGTCTGTTGCAGCCACCTTCTTTATAGGTGGTCGGTCCATCTAGCTGGGGGACGTCCCACACTACGCTTGTCGGTCTCCACTCCAGGACTAGTCTGCTCCACCGGCCATCGGTCCTTCGACAAACATGGCCAGCCCACTGCCACTTCAGTTAGCTTAGTCTGCAAGCTATGTCGGTAACTCCGGTTCTTTGTGGCCACTAACTGGGCCCAAACACTATAAGACCTTGTAGCTACCTTAGATATACTCGTACTAATGAGAAATGCAAATTACTATTTCGTTACAAAGATTTATTTGCTCATATTTTATGTGTGTCATATCCTTGTCGCCATTTACACTCAAACTCAAAGCATTTATTTCAATTAAACCTTGTACAGGCACTTTTGAATTGTCAAAATTAAATAGAAAGTTGAAGCTAGTTGCCCATTCCTAAACGTAGATCTCTAAGTAGAAGAACGGGCAAGAAACTCCATGGACACTCTTTTTAACAAGATATTACAAAATCCTGGGTGCATTATTCTTGTTGCTTCTACATATATGTGAGAACAACGTAAAAATAGACACAAATGAAGAAACAATTCAAAATATAAGATTAAAAAAATAGCCTTGGCAGTTAAGAGATGACCAGTTTCAACCGACGGCGCCCGTTCACGAACATGACGCATGACACTAACTATTAAGCATGATAGCACTTCTAAGTAATCTATTTTTAAACCAGTCAAAGACGTGTCCAATATAATTGGCTAATTATTAACATTTTCCAGTAACTAACCCTAAATAGCATTTATAAATCTGTTTGACAGAACCAGATCATGAAATTCTAAGAGCATATTATTATTAAGATAACTGTTGTTATCTGCCAAATTAATTGTAACAGCTTGATGTAAATATTGAATGGTGATAACAGTTGTCAGTCGTTATCAGCCAGTTATACCCCTTCACTTTAACGACGACGTAAAGGTCAAATTAGCTGTCTGGCGTAGCGTATGGTATAAAATTATTTTAATTGAATTTGCGTCTTTTTTCATGCCGATACCGGGAATACATTGAACGCCCCTCGTACCAGTTATCATTCAGTGCAAACACAGACAGTCTTGCACAACGTCATCGTCATCGGTAACCTATTGATAGTGATCGTCAAACAGGCGTCATTACTGCACAATCTTGTGTGTTTAACAACAATTTGTAACTGTGCCTTGTAAATTTGTTGGTGGTAATAAAGTTTGTTCTAATTGATAAATACTCTTGTCGTTCGAGGAGTTAAATATTGCTCAAGTGATAAGGTAATTTTATAGATTTTTCAAGTCACTTTTGTGCCTTAGTGCAGCTCATCATCTGCCTAACCTTTTCCCAACTATGTTGAGGTCGGCTTCCAGTCTAAATCTCTCTAAATAATAAAAAAATTACTTACTCAACAGAATCATAGGTTCTTTCTTTTCAACCGACTCACAAACTGTTCGAAGAAACCGGAGTACTAACTAACTACCTAAAGGCCTATGCAGACCGGAACGGCATGGCAAGTGATTTTGCCGTCAGTCAGCGCATACTAGCCTCTTAAATACCGCGGCATTCCAGCGGCTTCCCTGCTTCTCTACCCTCGCCGCCTCACCCCGTGGTATGTCACAACGAGCGCCGGAGTCCTTGGCATGCCGTTGTCTACCGCAGGACGCCACGGCATCCCGCCGCGGGAGCCTGTGGCGCGTCTTTCAATGCATAGCAATTTATGTCGTATTTCTATATCGTTACGTTTGAATGTCCATTAGTAAAAAATTAAATCCCTTGCCATGCCGTCCCGGTCTGCGTGGGCTTTTAGGCGGCTATCGCACTGCACCGGACACCGCTCCCGCGTGTGGTGCTACGGTTTTTAATCTTTGAGTGTAGACCGCACGGTGATGCGGTGTCAGTGTGTTATACACTACGGTTTTTGTATACAAACGAAGATTCTAGTCAAAGTAATAAACCGCAGCACCGCACACCGGAGGGGTGTCCGGTGCAGTGTGATAACCGCCTAATGATTATAAAGTTTCGCCCAGAGGACACGGCCGTGGAGCACACGGTGGAGGCTTGCCCCGCTTGGGCGAAGCACCGTGCGTGTCCTCGTAGAGGCGATTGGCAACGGCGGCGACCTCTCGCGTCCGGCCCTGGTACAAGCCATGGTCCGGGGCGAGAGGGAGTGAGAGGCAGTCACCTCCTTCTGCGAAGCAGTCATGCTAGCGAAGGAGGTGGCGGGACGGAAGAGGGAGAGAGCCTCCCGTCCCAGCCGCCGCGGGAGACGCTCCGGGCATCGGGAGCCACGGGACGACTCCCGGCCACCGTAGGCGCGGGCCTGCGGACGGAAAGTAATGGGTAGCTCACCGTCCGATCAGGACCAGGCCCGTGCCGGACGGCGCGTACGTGTTCCACGCGCGTTCCATCTCAAAGAGATGTCAGCAACAGAGAAGGGGCCCGCTAGGGCCGAAGCCTGCCGGGGCAGAGGGATTGTCGGAAAGGGTTACCGCTACCCCGGAACATAAAGGGCTAAGGAAGGAACATGGGTGGGTTTTAGTCAGTAAGAATCTGACACTCCCTTCCGCTCCACCCAGAGCGGGCCCCCCTCATTTGATGATTTCCCACCCGAAAAAAAAAAGAAAATAAAGTTATTGACCTTATCAAAGTCATGGTCAAAGCAATGCTCGTGAAGACTTGTGTAAGTAGATATTAGAGTTGTAAATTGTACCATAATCTATCTTTTAACACTGGCTTGATCATTTGCCTAGCATTTTCTCAACTATATTGGGGTCTGCTTCCAGTATAACCGGATGCAGCTGAATAACACTATTTTACATGGAGCGACTGCTTACCTATCTGACCTCCACAACCCAGTTACTGGGTAATACGATACCCCTTGGTAAAACTGGTTTTCTAACTTTCGGGCTTCTACCGACCCTTTTCCTTAGTCTGAGACAGACCCATAGCGAATGCGAATAGGAGGATCCACGAATGACAGCTGAGACTAACGGCTTAACGTGCTTTCCGATGCACAGCATAATATAGTTTGTTATAAATGACAGCACTTTTCACTTGATTGGCGAATTTAATCACGGTCGAAGTTTTGATTTGATACTTTGTTTACTTGAGGCTTTAATCTAAGACCTAATCAAAGGTTAGAATACTTTGATTTATATCGAAAGGTTAAACCTCAGAGGTTCTAATCAAATTCCAACCATAGTTTCATAGATTCCACAGCTGATATATTCATATTAACGTCATTCTAACTGTCATTCCATCCTACAAGAAAATACTGTATTAATAAATGTAAGTACACTCGTAAGTTTTTAAAATGCCCAAGAAAACAATACAGGGAGAAAAGTATGACGTCATAGTCTTAGGATGTACTCTCCCGGGAATGGTGGCCGCGCACAAGCTGATGAGGAAGTTCGGCGACACCATGGACATCGTGCTCTTAGACCTGAACGGACCACCAGCACAAGCTGCAGCACCCAGAACACGCTCTAGAGGCAATGTGGCCTTCTCGGAAATTGCTCATGATGAGTCTGACTCAGATTCTGAATATGTTCGACGACGCGATCGTGATGACTACACCGCTAGACAGATACTTGACAACGTAGCCAGATTGTACCTTCTTCAATACGCCAAGGATTTCAGAGTGCCCCTACCAGACCCGATCATTTATCCAGAAGGAGTAAAAAGTTACGGAACAACAACAATATTCCAAGATGACTCAGATCCTGAACTATCACCAGAAGTGTCATTGCCAACGGTTCCTTTAAAGAAGCTCTTCGAATATCCTAACGGAAACACTGTCCTGTTTCTAAACAACGTGCACGACTTTGAGTACTTGAACTTATTCGAGAAATTTGAATTAAATCAGTATCAAACGTTCTTAGATAAAAGCATGACAGATCTGTTCCAAACTAGTATCATTAATGTAGTGGAGGAGAGAAAGACGTTGTTGTACTACGACCAGACGACCATGGAGAAACATATTTGCGAGACTCTCCTCTTCTCTACTTCGAGGGAAATAATGAGGATTATCGTAAGATTAGTTTGTGGGGCTCCAGCTCACAGTGTGTCACTCCTGTTCTATCTCCACCAATGTTATAGAACGAGTAGTGCTAAGAACCACCTCGGTGGATTAAACACTAGGTTCCGGGAAAAACTTCTAGGACACTGTAGAAAACGCATCTCGAGCAAACTTAAAAAAAGCGTAGCCGATATTACATTAAATGTTATATCCATCAAAGGTATTCGCACATATTCTGAGCAGGTCGTTTTAGAAACTATTAAAGGCGACACAACTTACATTTGCAATTTGCTAGCGATGGCTCTGAGACCAGACCAATTGCACAACATCCAAGTAGAGGATAAACTGATGTCCGAAGAAATTAAAAGAATAACTCACGATATGAAACCTGGTCGCGCAAAAAAATTTCAGATACAATACGCGGATAATTTTTGGAGCAGGCAGGGATATAGTGGAGATATATTCAGTATGCGTGGCCCCATAATCTGGGCGATGGAGAGACCCAGACTGTCGACTACAGGCAGCTTGGAGAAATACTCAGGGTTGATTGGTTATCTGATGGTGCGAGACGAAAACAATCAAAATAAAGAAGCTGTCTTGGAGCAACTGGTGAAACTGTTTGGTAGCGAAGCGGCTAATCCTGTCACGTACAAAGAGACACTTATAGCTGATGTGTTCGTGCCGCGCTGCGGGGATTATGTTGCTCTGCGAAGGTTGACGAGCAAAGGAAGTCCTAAGTTCTTAGAATGGGGAGCTCTGGATATTTTCGGTGACGGGGACGTGGCTGCTGGGCTGGAAGCCGGACATTCTGCGTATTTGAACCTGATGGGCTGTTTGCGGCCTCAAGCTCAAACGTTCGATGATGTTATAGCGTGTGAGTGGCCGACGTTCCTCAGCGAAGGTCCGTTTGGCCGGTGGATGTCGCAGATCAACGTGTACAGTGGTATTAAAATAACCATGTTTGCTGCTGCATTGTGCATCGGTGTCCATCTCCTGCGCTCATACATGAAGAAGTGAGGCTGAGAGTTTTAGTTATACTTTTTGTAATACTTTGATATACTTTTTTTGGTTCGAATAAATGGGTTTTGCAGTTAATTTGTATTTATTTATTTATATATACTTTATTGTACACCACAAAAATACATGACATGAAAAAGATACATCAAACACTACAAAATATACAATGGGCGGTTTTGTATGTACTTGCTTGCTTCTGGATTTAATTGAAATGGGGAAATTGTTTATTTCTGTTGAAATGCAATCAACCAAAGTAAACAACTAATCAATTTAGATATTCAATAGGCAACTTGTAGAAGGCATACCACTAATGTAGGTTTGGTCGATACGATGAATGTATGTAGGAAGTCTTGAGGAATAATCCATACTAATATTATAAATGCGTAAGTGCTAGTGCATAATATTTGACTCGCCGGCACGGTGCGGTACATAACCGCCATGTACAATATTACATAGCGTAGCATAATAGTCTAGTCTTACTCTAAAGGTGCTGAATGCCCTTCTGGTTGCCTACCCTGAAAGTCAGGGTTGGCAACAATCCATTCATCCGCAAACAAAAAAAGTTTGCGGATGAATTAACAAACATTTGTGAAGAAGTAACAAACATATAAACACACACACACACACACTCACAAACTCTGCCTCTATAAGAAGTATATGAAGTATGAATTTTGTGTTTGTGTTAAAAAAATTGCTGACCCGATAAACGTTGTTCTGTCCAATAGTTCATACAAAATTCCCAAAGAAAAAAGGAAGTGCATTTTTTCCCGATTTGAAAATTTTACGGAAATTATGTGAAGATTAGGACTATTACGAACATTTTAAAACTAAAAGTAGCCAAATCGCTTCAGCCATTCTCAAGTGATACGCTTTTCAACGAACAGCATTTCATTTTTACATAGATAGTTATTAGAATGAGTTTGGTTATTACATATTGAAAATTCATATTTTATTGCACAATTAAATACTAATACACTTACATTCCTGTAACAACAATTTTATTACATAAACACTATCCCCCTCATCCACGTTCAATATTCGCATACCCCGCAATACACACACACCCTCATTCACACATACCCTCACTCAAACACACCCTCACTCACACACACACACACACACACACAATAGTTAGTACCTTTATATTAATCATTTTCTTTCTTTTTTTTTTTAATTACTAGTCTGGAACTAATGAACCATATTTTCGACCTGGGCGTTGATAGCTGCGCCACAGTTTTAACTTTTGTAGCTATCTTCGTTTCCTTTTGTAAATTTGTGTCCTGATACTTGTTCCAAATAAACTTTTATTATTATCTCTTTTTTCTCGGAACCATTGGGTCCCGGTCCTTTGGAAGGCGTACGAGGGGCTGAAGCCAACTCGCAGAGGCCAATTAGGAAATTTTAATGAAATGCGGCACCAACCGACGATTATCCCTGTATGCGCTATGCAAGTGCACCCAAGGATAACCCCCGGTTGGTGTAGGACTATTGCAGGATATGGAAAAATAAAAAGTTGGACTATGGGTTTGGGTGGCTAAAGTGGACTGGTTACCAAGAACTATGGAATAACTACGACCCCTGCCTGATCAATGTTTTATATATACACGGATAAAATGGCAGGGGGTGACTTGCACACTCAACAATGGGCCCCCGGAAACGATCGCTAGCACATAGTGACGTAGCAACAAGGGGGCAACATGTCCTGAGGTGCTTTTGAGGAGTGGAGAGGTATTCCACGGCTATCAGGACAATCCCGGAAGTACGGTCAAGATCCCTACCAGCATCTTACTGGAATACTTCCTTCCTCAGAGCACGTTTGCTCTTGCCAATCTCCACTCAAGCCGGCCAATAAAGGCAAGAATGGGGTGGGAGCTCTGTTTATAGTCATTGTTCACTCCAGCCGGCCAATAAAGGCAAGCCAGAGGTGAGGAACAAGACTTCTCCCTGAAGATAGGGTCCGTGGGGTCGCTACTGCCCAACAGTTCGCCACATGCTGCCCTGCGGATTTCTGTATCTCTCTTGGTCTGGCTCCTCACCTTAGACCTATTCCAGCAAAGTAAACTCTTCCGGCATAGGCCTAGAGTTTGGAGCGCGCAAGCCCCACCACGGCGTCAACGTAGAGATACGGCGGCGGGGTTATTATTATTATTATTATTATTTATTATTAATAAATAGGATAAACATGATACATGTTATGAGAGTAGCATGTATGATAATTAAACTACCTATGTATGTATCTATGTATAATCCATACAAGGTGTAACGTCAAATGCGCAAAACCTTTTAAGAGGTCATTGTACTCATCATTATGAACAATTTCATGTATATAATATTATGGGACCCAAGCTGAAATTACGAAAAAAAATCAGTTGTTCCCTACATTTTTATGCTCGCTTATCTGGTCAAAATGTACTAAACAGCTGATTTTTTTTGCGATTTCATGTTTGGTCCCATAGTAAAAGTTGTTCATAATGATGAGTACAATGACCTCTTAAGAGGTTGTTAATGTTTTACCAATAACCCTGTATAATACTAATAATAAAGCTGAACGGTTTGTTTGAATGCGTCAATCTCTGTAACTACCGGTCGGATTTGATAGCCCAATAAAAAAATAAAAACCGGGCAAGAGCGAGTCGGACTCGCGCACCGAGGGTTCCGTAACATCCGGGTTTATGAATAAGGTTTATGTTTATGAAATTAAATGTTTTTTTTATTATTTTTATATTTGAGTTGATTGAATAAAATGTAAATTGCGGTTTACGATTAATGACGTATTAAAAAAAAACTACTTACTAGATCTCGTTCGAAAAACCAATTTTCGGTGGAAGTTTACATGGTATTGTACATCATATATTTTTTTAGTTTTATCGTTCTCTTATTTTAGAAGTTACGGGGGGGGGGGGACACACATTTTACCACTTTGGAAGGGTCTCTCGCGCAAACTATTCAGTTTAGAAAAAAATGATGTTAGAAACCTCAATATCATTTTTGAAGACCTATCCATGGATACCCCACACGTATGGGTTTAACGAAAAAAAAAATTTTAGTTTCAGTTCTAAGTATGGGGAACCCCAAAATTTATTGTTTTTTTTCTATTTTTGTGTGAAAATCTTAATGCGGTTCACAGAATACATCTACTCACCAAGTTTTAACAGTATAGTTCTTATAGTTTCGGAGATAAGTGGCTGTGACATACGGACGGACAGACAGACAGACAGACATGACGAATCTATAAGGGTTCCGTTTTTGCCATTTGGCTACGGAACCCTAAAAACGACGGGTTGCACTCCGAGAGTGCCGGCAGAAGTGAAAACTTGAATATTAACGTTATTTACTGTAACTGTCTGTCTGTCTGTCTGATCCTGTATACTTGTTTTCAATTTTTGATATTTTGGAATCTTACGAATTTTCGATCAGGGTCACGTGTCATCTTACGATCAGGGTCACGCGTGTCATCTTACGAATCTTACGATCAGGGTCACGTGTCCTGACGCGAGTTTAACATTTTTTACCCATTACAAAAAAAGTAGCCCAGTGCAGTGGTGGCCCAGTGGCATCGGCCGCGACTTACGAGTTGTAGGTCGTAGGTTCGAACCCAGACAAGCGCTTTAATTTGTGTAAATTATTTCATCACCACTGCTCTCAAAACGGTGAAGGAAAACATCGTGAGGAAACCGGCATGTCCTAGAACCAAAAAATTCGAAGACATGTGACATCTTCCAACTCGCACTGGGCCCGCGTGGTGGATTACGGCCCACTCCCTCTCACTGAGAGGAGGCCTGTGTCCCAGCAGTGGGAACATTATATAGGCTGATGATGATGATGACAAAAAAAGTGTACAACGCCGCTAAAGAAGTTTTCACTTCAAAAATCTTTTTGCATTTGATAGCCCAATTCTTGAGGAAGGCTATAGGCTATATACCATCACGCTATGACCGATAGGAGCTGAGCAAAAAGAAAAAGTCAAGAAGGACGCTAAGTGAAAACGAAGTAAAAGTGTGGGCAAGTTATGCGATGCGACGCACGGAGCGGTTCGGAAGGCACACGGACGAAGTCGCTGGCAGAAGCTAGTGTATGATATTAGATTGCGATTTTTTTTTGTTGTGATTAGAAAGCTAGTAGGTACCGAAGAATTATTATACAGAGCGTTAGGTTAAACGAGGGACATACTTTCAGAGGAGTTAGTACTCATGAAAATGATCAACTTTTAATATGGAATAACCCTGAAAACGCGAAAAAAAAATCAGCCGTTTCCTACATTTATGTTCGCATAGCTCGTCAAAATGTACTGAACAGCTGATTTTTTTTGCGATTTCAGGTTCGGCCCCGTAGTAAAAGTTGCTCATTTTCATTATCATTAGTACTAACTCCCCTCAAAGTGTGTCCCTCGTTTAACCTAACAACCTGTATAATCTCCATTCACGATTTATTTGCCAAAAATGTAAACAAATAAGAGTTTATGGAAAAATAACTTTAATCCTACACAATAAAGTTCAGTTTACGCTACAACTTCAACATTTTTATAACTTTTTCAACAGTGCTGGTCACTCTGAAATCAACTTAGTTACCATTAAAATAAAGTTGATATTTGTTTAAATTGAAATAATAGATACTAATTTGAAACAAGTTTGAATAGACATTAATCATTTTATCCGCGTGATAATTCAATGACTTATTCAGCTTCCTTAAACCATTGTTACATAGTCACTACACAGTCTGACAATAGGACTAATAAATTAGTATGCTTGATGTGTTTCAGTAGGTAGTTAAAGAGTAGGTGACATATCACATAATAATTTGTGATCTAAAGCTAGACATCAAGGACATTGCCTTACCAGTTTTACTGCTTCATCCGCCATTTCTTATCTAAAGAGGTCGATGACCCTCAGCGTACGTAATTCCAATACAATTTTTTGTTTTTGTTTCAAGACTAGAGCAGACAGATGGATGTCTAATATTAAATAATAACTCAAAAGTCATTATGTACGGTGATTCTGCTGTATAGACTAGAACTAGCCGTGCCCCGCATAAGTCTCGATCCCATGGGATAATATAAAGAGTATCCTATGTCGTAATCCAGGTCACGGTCCACCCATGCCAAATTTCATCCAAATTCGTCCAGCCGTTTTAGCATGAAAGCGAAACAAACCAAACCAACATACAAAAATCAAATATTTTCTCTATAAAATATTACTTTCCTTTTTTTTTTGTTTGTAACCGACTTTCTCCTCTCGAATAATGTCACCTTATCAAAGGATTTAGCCAAGATACACTCTCCTAGTGGAATGCAAAGCTATTTACGCAAGTCACCATTATCATCTGCCTAGCCTTTTCCCAACTACAAACAAAAAAAAGCCAAGGGACACTCCTAGTGGAATGCAAAGCATATACGTGAGTATTTTAAATAAATTTTAATTTCATACGCATTCAAAAAACAATCATTACCATCATCAGCCTACAGCAGTCCTCAGCTGGACATAGGCCTCTCAAACTCAAACTCAAAGCATTTATTTCAATTAAAACTTGTACAGGCACTTTTGAATTGTCAAAATTAAATAGTCTGTCAGTTAGTCAGAAAGTTGAAGCTAGTTGCCCATTCCAAAACGTAGATCTCTATGGAGAAGAACGGGCAAGAAACTCCATGGACACTCTTTTAAATCAAGTTATTACAAAATCCTGGGTACATTATTCTTGTTGCTTCTATATGTGAGAACAATGTAAAAAAAAAAGACAAATGAAGAAACAATTCAAAATATAAGATTAAAAATAAGCCTTGGCAGTTAAGAGATGACCAGTCTCAACCGACGGCACCCGTTCACGAACATGACGCGTGGATCAGCACCATCCAGCTCAACCATTTTGTAGGGAACCGAATAATCCAACACACGCGCCACCATCGGTGAGACATTTAAGTGAGCATGACACGTTCTCAACTGCCATGCTCTTTCAAGTCAACAACAAAAAAAAATCATAATAAACGGAAACATGGTTCTTACATTTACAAAATTTAAAAAAAAAATGCTTCTAAATTATACAAAACTATAGTTTTATAATTTACTACCAAACAGGAAGAGGTATCTAATATTGCAGTACCTATTCAACAATTAAAACTGGATTGAATAAAATAAAAAAGTTATGTTCGTAATGTCAGAAATATTGAAAAAGAAAAAGGGAAGCACCTCTTCCAAATATTGAAATTTTAACTAGTGAGCCCAAGTGCCTGTGGAGCAGGACCAGCATTAAGCCAAGCATTTTTATCTACGATATAATCATCCAACTTGTAATATGCTTGTCTACATAGTGTGCGTTTAATGCATGTTTTAAATTTCTTCTCATTTAATTGAAGAATATCGAATGGTATTTTATTATAACATTTTACACAGTAACCCATAAAAGAAGTTTTTACTTTAGACAATCTGAAACGCGGTTGATCTAATTTGTCCCTATTTCTAGTATTAAAATTATGCCTGTCACTTATCTTACTAAAAAGATGTAGATTTTTTCGAACGAACGTACAAATTGCACGCTAGTGTCTGCTCGATTCTCAGCAACTTTCATCCAGCAGATACCACCAGCCAGCCTGCGAACATCATCGCTCTCCACCTAACCTGAGGGCCACTACAACTTAGGTTGCTTATTCTGTGAGCTACTCGTATGTCGACAACTTTGGTCCTCTGCGGGATTACCTCCTCCCGGATTCTATTACAACCGGTTTCTAAAACGACCACCATTACGATTACCTAATTGTAATGTTGCCAATCTAATTGTAACTATGTTACTTGTACTTACTTACCTAAGTAATGACTACTACATAGGTATGTACAGACAACAAAAGATATAAGTATGCAGGATCGTCGGATTTAGTTGAAGTTTAGTAAAGCACGATCTACACGATTTAAAACGGTGGTTTCAAACCTAAGTTTAATACAGTGTAGACAGTGGTTTGAAACCAATTTCGTATGACCTTTAAACTTCCTTGGTAGAAAGGCCTGCGTTGCAAACCAGTGGCAGAAGAAAATGTTGGTTTTAAACCGTGCAGCAGGCATCTCGCAAAAACAACAACTTCAAGGTCACCTTAGTTTGTAGACTGGTTTCAAACCATGTAGATCGTGTTTAAGAAACCGATGGATATTGTCGACTGAAATTTAATTTGATAAACGAGCTGTTTCGTCGTCGTTTCAGCCGATTGATCAAATCAATCAAATAAGAATCGATCGACAAAAAAAAATAGATAAAATAAATCAAAGATATTTTTTTTTATTTT
The DNA here is from genome assembly GCA_916614155.1 of Mesoligia furuncula. Lineage (NCBI taxonomy): Eukaryota > Metazoa > Arthropoda > Insecta > Lepidoptera > Noctuidae > Mesoligia > Mesoligia furuncula. Next base: position 29,620,226 of record OU744794.1, read on the forward strand.
TTTGTAGCATGATATATGTGTTTTCGTGCCTTCAATTTACTGAACTCCTCAGTAACTTCTGTGAAATCGATTTCTTTGGAATTTTTTCTTTCTATTGAAAGCACGGCTAGATTAACGAGTCGCTCTTGATCCATTGTAGATCGAAGATAATTTTTAATTAGTTTAAGTTTCGAAAAACTGAGGAGTTTTCCGAAACATAAACTAATTAAAAATCATCATCATCATCATCATTTCAGCCGAAAGACGTCCACTGCTGGACATAGGCCTCCCCCAATTTTGGGAGGGTTTGCCATAATCGCCACGCTTGGCAGGCGGGTTGGCGATCGCAGTATGGTATGATGGTGGAATACATAGAGAACGAGCAGTTTGTGTTCTATTAATAAAATTAAATTTTATTCGAGAACATCCATCTGTTTTTTACTAAACTTCAACTATATCCGACAATCCTGCGTACTTATCTCTTTTATTGACTGGACATAAAACACATCTATTTAATTCACCCAGCCAACGTCTTAAGGACGTCGCATACATTCAAGCCGCGTCCCGTCTGCCTTTGCCCGTGGACTATATTAGGGGCTGTATAGAATCGGACAACCTTCTTGCTATAGACAAGGGCAGGGTCAGACAATCGGGTCAAGTTCGATCATGGTGTGAGTCAAAAGAATCGACACTCTTCCTGGGCTGGGCTGGCGATTACGGATACAAAGAGAGGTCGCGCACACACACACCTTCTAGCCTTCCTTCCTTTGTCCAGCAGTGGGATAACGTGCACATCGTCTTGTATTTCTTTCCTGATTGATTTTGGTTATCAAGTTGTTGTCAGTGTGTTGCTTTAGAGAAAACAACAGGCGTTTTCTTACTTCAAAGTTTGATGTTTTAATGTTGCCCTGTGCTGCGCCTGAAGTTGAAAGCGCTACTTAAGTAATTTTTAAAGTTACCTACACTTTACACTCTGTCACTTACTTATGTTAGTAAACAATTTTTATTGTGTTTTTAATAATTCAGTGGTTGTGCTATAATTATTATGAAAGTGCATTGAGTTGCGACTTTGACGATCACAAATCTGTATTGCTTACTTGCCAATTTTAACGCTCCAATGGACATCTATTGGATAACAGTAAGTACAATCCTTTCAAAATTATTTTAAATCTGACAGCAAACATAAAGCAACGAGAAAAAATATCACTCATTCAAAATTAGAATTAAAATTAAAATAACTGTGAATCACGAGGACATTGGATGCTGAAATGACGATACGCCTGCTTGTAATAATGACACAACTGTGTGAATTAATATTTTTTGCGGAGAGGTTTTCTACAGGCGCTTAATATTCCGAGAAAATGACTTGAATTTAATTAAATTAAATTACTCTAGCCTCGTAGGTCCTCTTCCTATATGTTGCAACTTTCACTTAGCGAAATGTTGAAAACAACACCTCTGCAGATATCTCTTCCGGAAATCAAGTGTGTGTGATGCTAAGTACCTACTATGTTAGACAATGCAATTCGTCGAATCGAGTTAAAGACAAATGTTTTTGTTGTATTTCTGTTAAATAGTTTTCCTGCACTGAATTTAATTTAATAATAATCTAGGAACATGTTAATTTTAACTTTATTACTTAGTATTTTTTCAATCAATTGTCAACCTCTAAGTACCGGAAGTACTTCCGCGACAAAAACACAAAATGGCGGACTCGGAAGAGGAAACGTTTTGTTTTTATTAGATACGCTTCGACGATCTCTAAATGCGTCAAATATAGAAGAAAAGTTGTTATTACTTACTTAAACAAGTTACTGTAGCAATGTTAATTTTGAATCCAAGGAATAGAAAATGTAGTAGTCAGTAGTAATAGTGATGAGAATAGAATAGAATACTTTTTATTATGTACACCATATTAATGAGTTGTATTCCAGGTCTAAATTGCTACACCATTTCAGTGTAGGTAAGCTATATTTCCCATCTAATAATGTTACGACTACATGTCGCTATATGGCGAACTACTCTTATATTCGCCTGTTCTTGCACACCACTTGATTCTCGCTGTTAAACAGCGCGCGAAGTGAAGTTCGCATTGTCGCTACAATTTAGCTGTAGCTTATATATCCGGTTAAATGCCGTAATTACAGAAAAAATTAAAAAACTATTGTGTTTCGCGTGGATCCATGTTCCACACACACATACGAAGGGATATGTTCTTCTTCCCTAAATAGAAAAAAAAACCACTGGTTCAGTTTCTTACTGTTGATGAGATTCCATGGCCGATCTAGAGGGGGGAGGGGCACAGGAGCACGTGCCCCCCAATCGGCTTAAGATAAAAATCCCAAAAACAGCATCACAAAATATTAGTTATGGGGCAAGCTTCTTACCTGTCTGGCCCATCTGCTCGTCCCAGAAATAAATCCTGGATCCGCCCTTGGCCGAGACGTTCATTTTCAGCAGCCTTTTAAAAAATGCTTCTAAATTTTTACTTGAAAAACACCTGAGATGCCCAGCTTGTGTGGTTATCAACATTTAGATAACGCTATTATAGATTAATCAGATTGGAGATTCTGCTCCTTACTTACCAGATAAATTACAACAGAAGGCCTGGGGGCCTAAAAAGGCTACTTTGGAGAAAAAAGGATAACATTATGAATCGTAATATGGCGAAGACAGTCCGTGTTTTTCTTTTTTTCGCTGCACTACGTAGGTATAATCAAAGAGATTGGAATTGGATTTGGATCGGATTGATTGGTATTTTACCACAGACAAAAAAAAATAACTGAAAAATGCTTCACTAATGAGATTTGATACGATTAACTTAATGGTTAAATGTCCATTATGTTATCCTTTTATGATTCTGCCAAAGTGGCCTTTTTAGGCCCCCTGTTTTAATTAAACTGTTTGAATCAGTTGCAGTAGGTTTCTGTTGTGCCATATTGGTACCACATAACCATTTCAGTACACATTCAATCACTCACACGTCAAACAACGTGCGTGACAACAACCAATCAACTCCATATTTTATCCATCTCACATATAACTGCCACAAAATAAACTAAATTAAATAAATGGCGACATTCTGTCACGTAACAAAATGGATCAACCATTATAACTTGACATTGCATAGCGGCGCTGCTCGCTATGATAGCTGTCAAGCGAAACGTCAGATTCAATGCATTTTTTATTTTAGTTCCAATTTTCGCCACGGTTCAAATTTTATTTGGACTTTAGAATGTAATACATTTAGTGGGTCAGTATCAACACGCTATGTACAACAGGCCAGGCATAACAATTAGGCACACTGACCCAGGTTGCGCAAATACTTTCCTTTCGACACAACCAAATAGATCATATTGTATAACAATTATAATGGCGTACATTATAATTATTGTGTATATTTAATATTCATACCTGTGGTTTCCCTTGCAGTGTGGTCCCCCCAGCTTATGTGCAGCCTGTAAAATGTACTATAACTTTAGCATAAACATTGAACATAAGAAGCATTTGCTGACTAAAATATTTTCTCTAATTTCCTTGACGATCCTACAGGAATAATCAATCAATCAACTCAGCCTGTCTGTGTGGCGCCGGATGTCTGTGTGGTGCCGGACTTAAAGAATTGCACCACCCCTTACTTCCCGTGGGTCGTAAAAGGCGACTAAGGGTCTTACCGGAAAATGGGCAGCAGCGTTCTCTCTTTATTCCACCATCATACCATACTGCGATCGCCAACCCGCCTGCCAAGCGTGGCGATTATGGCAAACCCCGCCCAAAATTGAGGGAGGCCTATGTCCAGCAGTGGACGTCTATCGGCTGAAACGACAACTCAGCCTATTGCAGTCCATTGGGTCTCCCCCAGGTTGCGCCACAACACCCTGTCCTCCACCTTCCGCAACCAGTCTGTCCCAGCCTCCTTTTCAAGATTGTCATTCCATCTAACCAGTGGCGGACTAACAGGGGGGCGGAAGGGGCGGCCCACCCCGGGCTTCCGGTCTTGGGGGGCCCCCAAATGCCTCCGCGTCCCCCTGATCAAATCCTAAATAAGACTTTAGCCCAAGAAATCCTTCAATTTATAATAAAATGGGGCTTCAGTGAATCGCCCAGTATATCGCTTATACTTCAATACTTCTTGACCATTTGCATTTCGGTTGCATCATTTTTAATTAGTTTAAGTTTCGGAAAACTCCTCAGTTTTTCGAAACTTAAACTAATTAAAAATTATCTTCGATCTACAATGGATCAGGAGCGACTCGTTAATCTAGCCGTGCTTTCATTAGAAAGTAAAATTTCCAAAGAAATCGAGTTCACAGAAGTTATTGAGGAGTTCAGTAAATTAAAGGCACGAAAACACATATTACGCTACAAAAAATAAAAAAATATCTTTGATTTATTTTATCAATTTTTTTTGTCGATCGATTCGTATTTTATTTTCCTCACCCATATACATTCCATATTGTAGGTATGTATGTTTATTTAGCCTAAATAATTTAATTCGTATTTAAATTTCAGTTGCCACATTTTAAAGAAACAAACATAAACACTTATTTACAAAATGTGAACAGAATAATAAGCTTGTAAAACTACATTTTTTTAAAGCTGGGGAGCCTCATTCAGCTTTGCCACCCCGGGCGTCTGACGGGCTCAGTCCGCCACTGCATCTAGCTGTGGTCCCACACTACGCTTGCCGGTACTCCTACTCCACTCCGGGTCTGGCTGTCTGGAACATGGCCTGCCCACTGCCACTTCAGCTTGCTTACTGTGCAAGTTATGCCAGTAACAGAAGCACTTGTTTTCCGGATAATTTCAATTCTGATTAAAAAAAATAAAAAAAACCCAGCAAAGTCCGCTCTATGGCGCGCTGCACGACCTTGAATTACTGTAATTAGATATTAGGGAATCATTACTTACATTAAATGTCGTTCGGTCTTGAAAAGTAATTGGATTTTGGGAAGGTCAGATGGAAGTCTTTATGTAATACTAGCTTCCGCCCGCGGCTTCGCCCGCGAGGTATGTCGATAAAAAGTATCCAATGTCCTTCCCCGGGATGCAATCTATCTCTCTGCCAAATTTAATCGAAATCCGTTCTGTGGTTTAGGAGTGAAAAGGGAACATACTGGCAGACAGTTATTTTCGAATTTATAATATTAGTATGGATTCAGCTGCATCTCACACCTCAGCCTATCGGTGTACAGTGCTGAACATAGGTCACGCCGTATTTCTGGTTAGATCGTAAGCCGTTCTCAAAAGTGGGTATAGCCTTCCTATACTCGGTTTCCGAATTGAAAATTTGTCTAGAAATCACCCAAAGTAAAGTTGAAGTACTTAACAAATTCTCAGTACCAAATTCTCAATCCAGAAACTGGGTCTTTGAATGTTAGTGATTCTTTACCTTCGTCCTGCACTATTAGGTACGTGTATGGTTCAGAGCAAGGCCCTTTCCCTTAGACCTTCAATAGTTCACAGTGGACTATCTGACCTGTGTTCTATTTTCCTGCTAACATATGATGACAATGACGGAAGCTATGGTGTGGCCCTGTTCTATTTACAGTATGCTGACTATCATGATAGCCATATATATTAACATTAAAATAATATATGTATGTATTCGTTCATTTAGAGTCAATAAACGTTCTACACAACATAGGCTTATGCAGTAAATTGTCGTAACAATTGTCATCAGGATGCCATGATGACCAACTGCGGTTGCCATGTGAATAGTAGCCAGTCTTCCGGGAAGTCTCCTTTATTTACAAGTTACCTACTTTATGCTTAATACCTACACACAAGGCCTTAGTTTTTTTTTAAACTCATAACTATCGTATTATAAAGAACATTGCCACTCAGCTCCTTCTGATTCCTTCTATTTTCCTCTCTCGCACTTTGTTAGTGTTGAGCATCTCATTTCGTTGAGATTACAAAATCATCATCATCATCTGCCTAGCCTATTCCCAACTATGTCTCAGGTTCCCTGTTTCCAGTCTAAACGGATGCCAGCTAGCTGAATACCAGTATTTTACATGGAGGGATGGAGCGACTGCCTATCTGACCTCTATAACCCAGTGACTGGGTAATACGATACCCCTTGGTAAGACTGGTTGTTAGATTTTCGGGCTTCTGACTACCCGTGACGACTTTCAAAGATGCATGAATGACAGCCAGGACCAACGGTTTAACGTGCTTTCCGAGATACGGAGGGGTCTCTAAATGTAAAGATGGTCACCCATCCACACACCAGGCGCGGCAAGAGTAGCTTAACCTGATCGATCAACCTGTGCGGCTGTTTTTATTTAGCCACGGGCCCCATGTTGAGATTACAAAATATAATAAATAGTATGATCGATCCAAGCCAAGGTTAGGGCGACTACCAAGATGTCGACTAATAGAGAACTATGGAAGAAAAAGTCATGATGCACCGACCCCAAATAAATTGCGACAAGGGTAGGAGAGAACGATGGTGATCTATCTAAGTCATGGCAAATGTTACATCGTTTTCTGATGGTCATTAAAGGTTACAAAGCCACAATCGTCTCAACTCATAGGGTGCTTACATAAAGAAGCGGGTTTCCGTTCCCGACTCCTGGTACGTCTCTGCAGGTCGATCTTCGGAAGGAAACGGTTACATGTTTTACCTGTTTCTTTATAAGTGAGCGCATAATATAACACAAGATTAATATTTTAGAACGTTGGCTGACAGGTGGGACTCTCCAATCTTGGGGCGGTGGATACGACTGCACGCAGTCAAGTAGACACTCCCCAGGATTGACGTGCCTCACACGTACAGCCTAGAATAAATGTTACTAACATTAGTTTATAAGTTTATATTGTTACTAACAAATAATATGGATTAATTCTGAATTAAAATGTTTATTATTTTTATTATTAATATACCTGCACCGATTGGTACCGACCCGCACAGACTCGCCTGCACTGCACAGGTAACTAGCCGGTCGATTCTGTAAAAATCTCAACGTGAAAACTTAGGTGATGTGAGTTTGTTTTTGCTAAGAATTGACACTATTGACAGCTCACTCCACGCTCACTTCACATAAGTTTTCACGGTGAGATTTTTACGGAATAGCACCACTGTTTCTTTATGTAAGCACCCTTACCTGTGCTGGTCAACTATATACAAAAACGAGTTTAATTTGAAGAGTTTGTTATGTCTTTGATCCCCGTTTCCATGTAGAATATACTTACGTACTACGTACACTTGCATGGTGTATTATTAGTATGCGTGTTATAAACACACAATTTCGAGACAAGACCAAGTGTCATGCTTATATTTCAGGGAAACAGCGCTGCGCTGGCGCCGCTGGCAACAATAACAAACAAACGAGTAACAGTCAACAATACTGTGGAATGATAACATTCTGGCGTAGCGTTGTTAATGTTAGTAACTCTGGGTAGTATATATCTACTCCACCACCATCATCATCTGCCAAGCTTTATCCAGCTATGTTGGGGTCGGCTTCCAGACTAACCGGGTGCAGCTGAATACCAAGATTTTACATGGAGTGGCTGCCTATGTGACTTCTACTACAACCCAGTTAGAGACATGTATCTACGTCATGAGCAAAACGAAGACAAGCATCGGCTTACAATAATGGCCTACAGCGGTCAACATTTAGTCTTCCCTCACAGAAGTTGAAGAGTCTAATTTTCTTGTAGGAGTCTCCCTCCACGTGTGATACTTAAATGCAAGTATTTTCAAGAAATCCTGTCACCTGAGGGGCAATTCTCGTAATTTTAAGAGCGTTCACAGTCTGATCTCAGTCTCAATTTGTCAAAAATACCTCTAATTTCCCTAAATTTTTGACAAGTTTTTGACATTGATTTTCGCTGTCATATGACATTGCGAATAAATTTTGAACATTTTCAAATAGGCACGGGAATTGGTCTTCAGACTCCATCATATCGAAAGGGCCTATGTCCAGCAGTGGACTGCGATAGGCTGAGTTGATATCAAAAGGGTGTCGCCCAGCAAGTACCAAATAAATGTAAAAAGAGATTATTTCTGACACGTCATCACTCAATTAATAACTTGCACGTAGCATAGAACTACGACCTACACACGTTGGTCCCGGCTGTCATTCGTGAATCTTTGACAGTCGTTACAGGTCGTCAGAAGCCCGAAATTCGGACAACCAGTCTTACCAAGAGGTTACTACACAGTAACTTGGTTGTGGAAGTCAGATTCGCAGTCGCTCCATGTAAAATACTGCTATTCAGCTACTGGTTAGACTGGAAGCCGACCCCAACATATCTGGGAAATAGCTAGGCAGATGATGATCATAGAACTACGACCCACTAGTTAGATAACGCAAATAAGTTAGATACACTATCAGTTGATAAAATGGAGAAAACATTTATAACAACTGAAAAAAATAACAAGTGCCGCATATTTGCCACGTGAGTGCACCTAACCTAACAGTGATAATCAAGTTTTGAAGCTGTTATTCAATTCATTGTTACGAATAATTAGTTGCGCATGCGACGGTGCGACCACTCTAGTGGCGTGCGGAGCCAAGACAGCGATGATGGAAAGATCAGAAGACTAACTTTGAATAATTAGAGAATTGTATGCATATAGGTACTCGTAGTAAAAACGTAATGATATACAATTTCCTGCGTGAAATTGACAACTCTAGCATCAAACTGCTTATCGATGATACTGGCAAAATCAAAAATGCACACAAATCTGGCTTCAATGTCTTAATTATATAAACACTGGTTCTTCTCTTTGTCAACATTCTTGTTCAACATTGTGTCATAAGGCTGTTATGTCCAACCGCTGCGCTGATCACAACAAGGCCAACTTTCGTAATAGGTACAGCTCTGTAGACTCATCTAGCTGTCTGAGACTATTGTTACACTGTATCTGCATACATTTTAAGCTATAATTGAATTGTAAGAAAATTAATCGTATGAGCGTTTTGGATGTCAGATCTGTTAGCTCGTAAGACCAATTGAATCTATACATACATATAATAAATCTGTAGAAAGGTCAATTCTGTACATTGAAAATATTGAAAAAATAAATAGCGGGGGGTGTTGCTGGATCGATACCAAACCCAAATATGTGATTAAAAATTTTTTTGTCAGTCTGTCTGTCTGTCTGTCTGTATATGCAGGCATCACGTGAAAACTAACGGTTCGATTTCGATGAAACTTGGTATAATTATACCTTATTATCCTGGGCATAAAATAGGATACTTTTTATCCTGGAAAAATACGTAGAAAAAAAAAATCTTATTTTTCGGTTTTATTCATAGACGTTGTTCTGTAGAACCGCGAACACACGTTGCATTACCCGTAGTGGATAATTTTCCATTTCAATTTAAGAGAATACAGTTTCCTGTAGCTTTGTGTTACGCCATGACAATAAATAAGGCTCAAGGTCAGACCCTAGGAGTTGCTGGCGTAAATCTTACCGCGAGTTGTTTTTCACACGGGCAACTTTACGTAGCTCTTTCCCGTGTGAGCAGTCCAAGAAATATTCATGTTCATATTCCGGACGAGCTCACTAACAATGTTGTGTATGCTGAAGCTCTCAATTAACTTTCTGTCGCATTGTCACGACCACTTTTTTATTATTGCAAACTTTTCGTCACTGTCAGTAATTTACTGCTACTTGCTACTTATCAAGGTCGGAATTACTATGAAAAAAATACTTACTACAGAACGCGAGCTCAACAGCAGTAGCTCAATAGAGGGATCTCCTTAATTATTATAGGCTTAGCCGTATTTGGGTCCAATAGATATTTATAAGATGTCATTGTCAGAGTTACTCAAAATGGAGAAATAAACCATCCACGCGAAGACCGACATCCGCGCGGACGGAGTCGCGGGCTAATAAATAAATAAAGCTAAGCTAGTAAATAAATAAATAAATACCGTCGCCTTAGAGTGAAAACCTCGGAAATGCAATACCTCGTAAGTAGCATTTTATGCATTTCGGACAATCTTATAGTAGGTATCGAACAGTTCTGTCGGACGATTCTGTAAAAATTTCACCGTGAAAACTTAGGTGAAGTGAGTTTGTTTTTGCTAGGAATTGACACTATTGACAGCTCACTCCACGTTCACTTCACCTAAGTTTTCACGGTGATATTTTTACAGAATAGCACCGCTGGATTAAAAGCGGGTTAAATTTCCATATTAATTAATTAATACAGGACCACCTTTTTTGAAGTACCTAGGTCAAAAAAGCATAAAAGACGCCGTACCAAAATTTTACAGCACGCAGTTCTTTCCTTCTCCTGAAAAGTTACTTCTTTATTTTACACTTACAAGGTTTTCACTCATAAGGCGTCGATACGCTCTGTGTGACGACCATCACGTAACATGTGATCGAAGGTGGAACTTCTGCACTACCTGTATTGTTATGTATGCACTTAAATAAGGAGTAGATGTGTGAGGACGTGCGCTTCATATAGAGGTCGTAGGCGTGACGGTGACCTGATGGGACCGATTTGATAACAAAGACATGCATGACGATGAAATTGTCCTAGGATTAGATTATTTTGATTCAAGTGTTTCACTGATAGCAGAGTTTGGACGGGCGAAGACCGATATCTTCCCACTGTCTTCTGTTCAGTGGAAAGATATTGATCTTTAAATATAGTTAGTGTAGTAGCGGTATATATGCGGACATATGAATGAACCTTAGATCTGCAAAATAGAAAATAACTTTAGTAATTATATGGACCACCAAAGAGATCTGCAAATTATTTGACCCATAATTTAAAATGACCCCGCAAGAAAAATCGATGCAGGGATGTGTGGGCTGAGATTATCATTATCATCTGCTGGGTAGAGGCCTCCCCTTTCTTCTGCCACACTTTCCGGTTCCGTGCGTCCCTCATCCAGGTGTTTCCCGCGACTTTGATGATATCATCAACCCAACGCGCTTTTGGATGGCCTTCGTTTCTTTGGTTTAACCTTGACTTTACTCTATCGGCCATCCCCTCGTCTAACTAGATGTTCTGCCCTACTTCATTTGAGGCCCATCGCCCTGAGATGATATGGTGAAAATGAATCAAGTAGGTACTTTATATTCAGCCTTATAATGTTCCCACTGCTGGGACACGGGCCTCCTTTCAGTGAGAGCAAGTAGGTACTTACGTATTCGTAATTAATAGGAAAATCATTGACCACCATGGAAGGAGCATAACGTGAAGAAGGAAAGGTTACGGTCAGTTGACCGTGGCCTCGACACTCCAAAACAGCTGACAGCGACAATAGCGAAAGATCTAGAAATATCAAACTTTTATACAAGTGTATAAAACTTAACTATTTCCTGAACGGTTTCACAGTAGCAACTTACGTGACTATCATTGACATTCATTTTGGCCAAATTAGTCACGGAATAAAGACTTCTACAGTCTACTTATGGTAGTAGGTACAGGGTAGCTAGGTGAATATGTTGGGATGTGACGCTTGATGCAAGAGAAACCTTAGTAGTGTGACGAAAACAGTTTTATAGCACTGTGTGACACACTTTTCTGTGACATATGTATAGTCCACCTTTACACAGAAAACCGTGACTGAACCGTATACGATACTTGTGTCTTAAGTAGTATATTAATGCACGGCGTGAAAAAATGGACTATTAAAGCCACACGTATAGTAATATCGTCATGTTTGCCGCAAATAAACGTATTTTCTTTCTTTCTCTTTCTAATATACTAGTGTTCTTGGCCGATAAGGGTCACGTGTCTACATGCTTTGTTGATGTTTACCTAATCCTCCTTAGTTTGTGTCTTTGCAGACAGGAAGCTTTTTACCTCATAAGACGAGGTCCTCTAAGTTACTCGTATATGATAAAAGATGGGGTGTTACCCAGAGCTGTTACGAAAGAAACGGAAACTGTATCAATACTAATAGGTAATTATAAATTCGAAAGTAGGTGTCTGTCTGTCTGTATGTTACCTTTTCAAGCCTAAACCACTGAACGGATTTCGACAAAATTTAGCAGAGAGATAGATTGCATCCCGGGAAAGCACATAGGATAGTTTTTATCGACATACCTCGCGGGCGAAGCCGCGGGTGGAAGCTAGTTATGTATATTTTCACAGTGTGATGCTGTCAGCGGATGCTGCTGCCATTATAAGCAATTTATTAGTAGTCAACGAGGTGCTTAACAATTATTATATAATCAGACTCACAAGTCGCCGAGGCATTTGAAAATTTCTTTTTAGATATTCCCGTTTCAACTACTAAATCACTAAACTCATCACCTTCTGTTGCTGAGTCTTTGCTTAAGGACAATGTTAATGGTTGCGATTCGGAATTTAATTTTGAATATATTACCTGTAGAGATATAATTAAAACCTTTCACACTTTAAATGTAAAAAAGACTGCAGATCTGTGGGGTAATTCTGTAGAAGTAGCTAAGTCTATTATTGACATTGTGGCACCTACTCTAGCTCTTATCTTTAATAGTTGTATTGACAATGGGGAGTTTCCTGACCTTATGAAAAATAGTAAAATAATACCTTTGTTTAAATCAGGTAGTACATCAGACCCCACAAATTATAGACCTATTTCTGTACTACCTACCTTTAGTAAAATTTTTGAGAAATTAATTTTAGACCAAATGCAAAGATTTTTTAATAAACATAAATTATTACATAGCAAACAGTTCGGTTTTACAAGGGGTCGTTCAACTACTGATGCCGGTGTTGAACTTTTAGGACATATTTATAATGCATGGGAAGATAAATGCGATGCCTTGGGCATCTTTTGTGATTTGTCCAAGGCATTCGATTGCGTTCTTCACGAAACGTTAATCAGGAAACTCCGCCACTACGGGATCCGAAACACTGCTCTGGATCTTCTTACTTCATACTTGTGTAAAAGGATTCAGAGCGTTGACGTTAATGGAAAAAGATCACCCGGTTCTATAGTAACAATGGGAGTCCCACAGGGCTCAATTCTTGGTCCTTTCTTGTTTCTTATTTATATTAATGACTTGCCGTACCTCATAAAGGATAATCATGATATAGTGTTGTTTGCAGATGACACTTCTCTTTTGTTTAAACTTAAACGTCAGCAGTTGGTTACTGACGATGTAAATAGCGCGATCTCGAAAGTAGTCTACTGGTTCAATGTTAATAATTTGCTTTTAAACGAGAAAAAAACCAAATGCATTAAGTTTACGCTACCCCACGTTAGGCAGGTGAAAACTAATGTGTTGATAAAGGGCGAGGAATTGAATCCTGAAGACAACACAGTATTCTTGGGCATAACTTTGGATGCTAAGCTTCAGTGGGGTCCACATATAGATAAATTGTCAAAAAAGCTAAGTTCCGCAGCATATGCTGTTAGAAAAATTCGTAATTTAACTGATATAGAGACTGCCCGTTTAGTGTACTTTAGCTATTTTCATAGTGTAATGTCGTACGGTATTCTATTGTGGGGAAATGCCGCCGATATTCAGACTATCTTTGTTTTACAGAAGCGAGCTGTTCGATCAATTTATAAATTAAGTCCGAGACACTCTCTCAGAGACAAATTTAAAGAGATTAATGTAATGACTGTGCCTTCTCAGTATATTTATGAAAATCTTTTATATGCCCATAAAAACATAAAATTGTTTAAAAAATACAGTGATATCCATAATATAAATACTAGAAATAAACACAAATTTGTTGTACCTACAACAAGGCTCAAAAAAATAGGTGGCTCGTTCAGATGCCAATGTATACGCTTTTATAATAAGCTACCAAGCCACGTTCAAGATCTAAGCCTCAATAAATTCAAATCATTCATTAAACGTAAGTTGTGCCAGAAAGCCTTTTATACCGTTAAAGATTATATTGAGGACAAAAAGGCTTGGGATTGAGCTGCTTCAAATTTCTGCATTTTGAATGACTTTTTTTTTTTTTTTTATATACACATTGACATTAATGATTTTTTTTTTATAAACTATGACATTTACTTACTTTGTAAAGTATTATCTATATAATTTTTTTTTTTTACATTGTGATTTGTGAATGTGAAGACGATGTGGGTCATTTTATTAATTTTTTATGTTTTATTTTTCTCTCTGTTCTATTACTTGTTTTTTTTTTTTTTTCTCTCATGGTCTGGCAGTTTGAGTAATTTATGTGGCCTACCCAAATGTCCTTTCTTTGGTATTGTTCGTCGAATCGTTGAGCTCCTTAAGTCTTGAGTTGAGCTGCACGATTTCTGACAAATGCGTGCACTGACTGGACAGGTCCTCTCAATCTGTGTGGTTCTTTCCTCAAAAGACCATCTCAGACATCGATCTACATGGTCTTCATATAACCTGACCAAGATTATGTCTGGACTTTAAAAGAGACTGTGACCTCTGAGTTTGTTTCGGCCTTTCTTCTCAGAGTAGTCAGATAGGAAACGCCGACCTCATCTAGTTTAAAAAAAACATGATTGACGTGTAAAAGTGTTTGTACAAACCTACTTACAAAAATAAAATCATTTATCATTTATCATTTATCATTATGTTTACAGCACGGTCTAATGAGGATGTGATTAAATAGAAGATATGCCTGGACGGGGAAAGTGAAATTAGTGATAAAAGGGTAATTATATACTGCGAATGGGTATGAAAACGTAACGTCTTCTGTTTTAGCCTACTTCCCAACACCATAGTCGATGAAACGATGTTTTTAAAAACGGCTGCTCATTAAGTAATTTTTGTGTTATGTCTAGAACTCATGCTCTAGAAATCTAGACATAATATTGTACATTGTAGTAGTAGGTACCCATAATAACTTATTGTGCTTTTAGCCATCATGCCGTGCCATGTGACGCATCTTTTTATGTTTGCAGACTTCTGCAAGAAGATGACCGCTTCGTTACAAAATTTTATTAGGCATAACAAATAAATTATTATTATTTCAATGAAGCCACAAAGTGTCAATGTTCTAATTAATTCGTTCTATTAACTTTTATAGTCACCACAAGTGATAAAAACACTGTCAACCGCTAAAAACGTCACCTTGTGTCGACCATGGTTTTTACGAACAATCTGTGGTTCACCAATCAACTGAAACTATGGGAATATAGATAACAATGTGTCTGATTGTACAGTTGTATATCTCATCGGGTAATAACTAACCTCTGGTCTCAAAACTATAATTGTGACTGGATTGATTACCTACTGGTTGCTGATTTTCTTGTGAGGTCAGAGAATATACAGGATGTTAGGGACATCGAAGTGTAAACTCTTACCATGTTCTGCAGGAAAATGATTACTTTTAGAAATTTTTCGTCGTTTATTAAAAAAAAAACAGCTGTTCCTTACATTTTGACTGTGGTTATTGCAGCGTTGTATGAAACAGCAGTTTTTTTTAATAACCGACGAACATTTTAGGGGGGTGGTGTAAGAACCATGTGCAGAATTCATGATAACAGTTTGCGCGTCACTGTACCCAGTAACTGGGTTGCGGAGGTCAGTTGCTGCATGTAAAACACTGGTGTTCAGCTGCATTCGGTTAGACTGGAAGTCGACCCCAACATAGTTGGGAAAAGGCTAGACAGATGTTGATGAGTTTGCGCGTCAGTCTCTAACACCGTGCTACATAGAAAACTTCGTTTCCCTTGCTTGTGTCGACAGGACCTAAGCTAATAATTATATGATAATTGTCCTGAAATTTGCCAGTTGGCAAGATCGTAGCGGGACTGATCATCGTCAATATCTTCACTCGAAGACGCCTATGATATAGTATAAAGGCTCCTGCAAACAGGTGCGACGCACGACGTGAATCGCGCGCGACACTAACCCGAGGGCCACGAAATGCGACGCTCCAACCGAATTCGCCTTGCGCTGCAAGCGTCAGCGTCGAGCGTCAAAATCAAATGTATGTCTAATAACTACGAGGCCACAAAGTAGCGCTGCAAACAGCAGCGTAGTTTGCTACGAGCGAATTTGTACGAGCGTTGGATGATCCGACGCGCGTTTTTTATGAGCGTCGAAAACAATTGTATGAGAACATTCCACAGTGTGCACGAAAGTTTCGTGGAGCGCGTGGAGCGAATGTTTCGTGAACGAAACATTCGCTCCACGCGCTCCGACAGAAGCGGTCGCTCCGCGCGTCTGCGTCTAAAACAAATTGTTTTGTTTTTGTCGCGTTTAAAGTAACTAATCCAATATGAATATTGAAGAATTTATCACTGCAATCCAAAATCGACCTGCTTTATGGATGAGTTCACATCCGCAACATAAGTTTAGGAATGTTGTAAAAAAAATGTGGGAAGAAATTTTAATTATGTTTTAAGATTTATTAACAATATTATTATAGGTATTTTTGACAGCGACATCTTCACGTGTAATGTCGACGCATGCTCACTCTGTACTCACAGAGCATGTTACCTTTTTCTGTACTGAACTGATTCATTCCCCCACCGAAGTACACGCTACAGGCGAATATTTGCAGTCGTGGCCTTGCTTTTGACGCTAAGAAATAACGTTTGTAGCGAATTGACGCCTCAAGCGTGGCGTTATTTTCGTGGCCGAGGCATAAGGCACCGCTCTCGTTGCGCGACTTGCGGTGCCATTGTGTCGCGCGCGATTTTATCGCGTGTTGCGCCTGTTTGAAGGAGCCTTAAAACAAAGTCGCTTTTCGTGTCCATCTGTGTGACCGGTACACAATGGATTTTGATGCGATTTTCAGTACTGTTTTCACTTAAATGTAGCATAGAAATCCGTCATGTCGCCTTCGTAGCCGTGCGAAGCAAGGACGAGTCGCTTAATTGTTAATTATAATAGGTCCTGTACTGCGTCGCTATGACGTTGCCGGTTGTCATTAGGTATTACTACGTACCTATTTATGTATGTTGAATTGAGGTGCTTACATAAAGAAATTTCGGTGCAGACGAGTTTGTGCGGGTTGGTACCGATCGTTGCGGGTGAAATAGTCCCACATTAACTTATGCGCTCACACATAATGAAACAGGTAAAGGTCCGTTTCCTTCCGAAGATCAACCTGAAGAGATCTGTACTGCTTCTTTATGTGAGCATCCTTACAACCCTGCTAAAATAATTTCGGAAATATCCTACCCTTTTGTGATGGTTTGAAAAAGATTTCCTATGAATTGATTTGATCTTTCTCGGTCAGTTTGTCAAGGTTGTCGTAACCCACATAGGAATCCGTGTTGGCAATTAAGCCATAAACCCCATAACATTATACTTAACCAAATATTACCAAATTCATTAATAAACGGGGGCACATCAACGCGAGAATAACCATTATGGTCATTATTGAGACTGAATTACGTACCTACCTATTCATATTGTAATGTAGGAATATAGTTTTTGCAAAAGTTATAGGCATACATTATATCCATCCGAAAATAACTCTTATTTTGATTTCTTAACTACTAATCAATACAATGTTATAATGTGCCATAAACAGGGTGGAATTTTCGAAGCGTACCTGGAGGGAAAGTACTCTAAATACTGAAGACAGCAAATTTTACTCAAAGGAAACTTTCCTTTATTTAAAAAAAAAAACAAAACTGCATTTAAATATTTTTGAAAATACGTTTGCCACACCTGGGAATCGACCCGACTAAAATCGGAAAATCCGTTTTTGTTTAATTTAATTTATCATGTTTGCTAGAGAGATTTGATCCTTCTGATTGGCCCTATCGATTGGTGTCATAAAAGTACAGGATGCTATTTTTTCGGATTTTAGTCGGTTCGTTCTATGGGACCAAACCTGAAATCGCGAAAAATCAACTGTTCCCTACATTTTGACGAGTTATACGAACATACGAGTAAATGTAGGGAACAGATGATTTTTTTTTTTGCGATTTCAAGTTTGGTCCCATAGTAAAAGTTGTTCATAATGATGAGTACAATGACCTCTTAAGAGGTTGTTAATGTTTTACCAATAACCCTGTATACATAGGTAGGTAAAACTCGACCGATAGTACCTAAATAAAATATGTGTATTACGTTGCAGCCATATGCCATGTTGCCATTACCCTAACTGAACGCCAAAATTGAATGAAATATCTGGATGTTACCTTCATAATCAGCCTAAAATGTTCCCACTGCGGGGACAGGCTTCCTCTCTGTGAGAGAGAGTAGGCTGTAATCCACCACGTGGGCCCAGGGCCCCGCCGGTTCGTAGATGTCACATGTCTTAGAATTTTCTAGGACATGCCGGTTTCCTCACGTTGTTTTGTGTTAAATATGTTACCTCTTCTCTTTTATTTTTTATTATTAAACTACATCATTACCTCCGTCAATCTGACTGTGACTAGTGATAATCTTTTGATTTGATTAAAACATAATTAGTTCACGTCAGATCACAACAAATCAGAGTGTATAATTACTAATCAGCGATCCTTTTATTACTGTTTCTAATTAAAAATAAATTGCAGGGTTGTCGTCATAACCGTTGATACATAACACTTACACATTAGTAGCCTGAAGAATATCTAAAATATGATTTTTTGTATGATTATTAGTAATGGTTAAAGTAAAAAAATACTTTACCTTTAAGGTTTTAAAAATTCTTTCACCTATAGAAAGCTATAGGATTGGCAGCGAGTAACATGGGCTGTATCTTTTTAGTATTTGTAGTGTCTCACGACTTCGACGCGAACGAAGTCATGGACAGAAACCAGTATTTCTTATTTTGACAAAAATAAAGAGGAACATACGAAACTAATTCAGGAACTGAAAACTTTTCATAATAGCACAAACTGGGTAAGAAAGTGTAGATCATAAGTAGTAGCTTAATAGGCGTGACGACAGTATCAAATAATCAAAAATTTAATGATGTTAGGGGAAAATACATATTAAACGGATTTAAAACAGTGATTTAGTTTAACTTAAAAACTTGAGATTAATCGGATTTTCACTAAAATAAATGATTAAAATACTGCAGTCGGCCATTTTGACTGAAACACCAATCACAGCGCATGACGTCACGCCTATGCAAAGAGATTTAAGAATAATTTAATGTCTTTGCGCCTATGTAAACATCACTGTGGTTCACAGAGTACACTATAGATAGTATACTGACAACATTTGATGTTTACCTAGGCGTGACGTCAGATCCGACGCCATGACACTGTGAGCTGTTTTCGCGCCCCATTGAAAAAATATTAGAAAAATGGCTTCAAACTTCGTTAAACTTTAGTTTATTACCGAAATATAGGTGTTTTCGTAAATAGTAAATGTGTACGTACATTACGGAAGAGGATTTGAAAATCATTCGTCATGCCTATTACGTACTTATTTACCTACATAAGCGGAATAAGACATAATTAGGTAGGTCCTTTTTAAGAAGGAACATGTGTAGTAAGGAGCACAACGTTCATATGTAGCGAATGCATAAGCATCATCATCATCATCTGCCTAGCCTTTTCCAAACTATGTTGGGGTCGGCTTTCAGTCTAACCGGATGCAGCTGAATACCAGTATTTCACATGGAGCGACTGTCTATCTGACCTCCACAACCCAGTTACTGGGTAATACGATACCCCTTGGTTGTCAGACTTTCGGGCTTCTGACTACCCGTAACGACTGTCAAAGATCCACGAAGGACAGCCGGGACCAACGGCTTAACGTGCTTTCCGAGACACGGAGGGGTTTCGGTATGCAAAGATGGCCACCCGACCAACCGCGCCAAGCGTAGCTTAACCTGATTTAGCAACGGGCTCCTCCAATGCATAAGCATAATCAGCCTATAATGTTGATGTTTCCACTGATAGGACGCAGGCCCCCTCTCTTCTAGAGAGAGTGGGTTATAATCTACCACGCGACCTAGGGCGGGTTAAAAGATAATTGGGGGTACTTAATACATGGATAGGACCTTATTAAGTTCTACACAAGGTGATTCATTGAGCATTTCCTTTTATATCTGTGATTGCCCTCAGTCAATCAACTCAGCTTATCGCAGTCCATTCAGTCTGTCCCAACCACCTTCTTAAGGACGTCGCGTCGGTCCATCTAGCTGGGGGGTGGCCGGCGGCCCATACTTCTTGACGTCACGCGGTCTTGACAGCGGTAGCCCTAGAATTTTTTTTAGGTGGTGCAAAAACTTAAAGTGGCGCCCCTCTATATATGTAGGTACTGTTCCTATGATATATGCATAATTATGCAGTTCTTTGCTTGCTTGTGGACGATCGGGTTTATAATAAGTTACTGTCATCAATGACTCAGTGCCTGATGGACTGTCCACCAGTCATTGATGATAGTAACTTACTATAAAGCCAACAGTCGCGGCGCTGAAATCAACCGAAATGCGACCACCAGTGGTGCTCGCATTTCGGTTGATATCAGCGCCTGTCCCATGCCCGATGCCGTAGCACCAGTCGCACCGGCCTTGGGCCGCTACTGTGTCTTCACTCCGGGACTCGTCTGCTCCACAGGCCTGCCGTGCCACTTCAGCGTGCTTACACTGCAAGATCCTCTGATTTTTTCTCATATGATAAAAGTGTCTTCTTAAACAGAAAGGAGTCAAAAATACTGACACAGTGTGCTACAAATAAAATGCCGTTGTACGAAATACGCTTAGAAGTCCACTACATACGAGAACGATAAGAAAACAATGTTTTGAACTAGTTCAAGATATTGTTGAACACAATTTGAATTAACTTTGTAGCTTCCTAAGTAGGTACCTATTTAGTTTGTTGATGAATGACACGTAGAACAGACAGACGCAGGAATAAAAGGCGTTAACTATGGAATTATGTTTTTATTTTTCTTAGATAATAATGTAGTTTAATAAATTGTATAGAATCTACCTAAACGATAAAAATCTTGTTTGCTTGTTATAAAATACTAGGAAAGTTGGTGATAAATAAATAGGTACTGCGACAGAGTTATACCTACAAGTGTTTGAAAGCAGTGCACGTATTTTTGAGGTCAAGTGTCCAGCCTCGGAATAACGTGTTACAGCATTTCAATTCAGACAAGCGGCGTAATGTAAAAAATCATTGCCAGGCACCTTTTAAAATAAAATTGAACGAGCCCTTTACTTCGCAATCAAATTGAGTTTCACGCAAAACTACAGGAGCATGTAACTTTGATTATGTATATTTTCTTAGCTTAGTTTAATTACTTAATAGGTTACAACACTACAACTTTATAACATTACATAAATTAGAAAACCCTGAAAATCAAACAAATAGATAGGTACCTACTAGGTAGGAATATTAGACAATATACATTTACTTAGAAGCTTTTTAGCGAGGTGTGTAGTTTAGTGATTATAAATACCCCTTGATTGTCAGATTTTCGGGCTTCTGACTACCTGTAACGATATAATTATAAAAATATTTACAGATCTCCGGTAAAGATTAATTATCTGATCGATACACGATAAAATTATTAGAGAAAACAGCTATCATACACCTGTAACATACACATTTACATTTTAATTTCAACACTAACCGGAAATCAGGAAATAGTTACGTTCCCGTTCATTCCCGCCTCTAAAAACGTTCTGTTATTTAGGTATCAGGCGACAGCCAATTTTTTTGGTTCTAAAATTAGCAATTCTCTGTCTTCCTCATTTCTTCTTTTCAGAAGAAATAAACTTCCTTCCTATTTATTGTTATGGTCATATTGTTCAAGATGAGCTCTGGTGACTGCGCGGTGGATCACACAATGCACCTCGCCTTCACCCCGGCTAATGTTCCGATTCCGACATTGAAACAAAACGTTTTTTTCACATTGCGGATCTGTCGCTATAATTCGACCGATTTAAATATCCCACTTGCAGTTCTAAATATATTATAGTACAATGTGCTCTCATAGTGGGTCGTATGTAGCATTGTTTTGTCCGGCAAAACGTTAGGTTTACTTCGCGGAACGTCAGTCGTGTATAGTGCCGCAGCTGAGATTGACAGCCCAACCAGTGTTGACGTGCGCGTATAGTTTATCGGCTACGAAATGTCATCTAATATAATTAACGATAAATATGCAAACGATACGAAGTTGAACAGTTTTAGTGCGTTTACTGATAAGAATTTGGCGCCAATAAACGGGAGGTATAGATCGAAAAGTTTATCAAGTGATAAGTTGAACAAAACGAATGCGGATCGAGCGGCGATATTGGAAGACGTTGAGGACCATCACGTTTCAGAGAAGGCTGAAACTCCAGGCTGTCTAGTCGGCAACAGAGTCTCAGAGCAAGGAGGTCACACAAATATGAACGGGTGAGTTTATTGCTTACAAAATACTGGGCGACATAAATTCGAATTTTAAACAAGCTATGACCTCTGACACTATTTTGACGTGTAATGTTGTTTGTTTACATCTTTACAAAGTGCTGAAAGTTCTTCACACGTTATTCGTTTGTTTACATTATGGGGTTGGCTTTAGTATCGTTTGGCAGGCGGAGGGGGTTAAAAGTGGTTAAATCTGGTAGAGGGTGGGTC
Organism: Mesoligia furuncula; assembly: GCA_916614155.1. Lineage (NCBI taxonomy): Eukaryota > Metazoa > Arthropoda > Insecta > Lepidoptera > Noctuidae > Mesoligia > Mesoligia furuncula. The sequence goes on from OU744794.1 coordinate 29,642,594, forward strand.
CCCGATTATAACGCTACCGCTCTTATTACAAGGTAATGGATATTTTTCGAGAAATTAATAAAAATTGTTTCTAACCTCAAATCAGATAAATAGTGTAACGAAACGTTAAAATAGGCGATTGACAACCAAATCTGTACCAGTATATTGTCTGTGGTGTAAAATGTCTGTAAAATCGGTGAAACGGAACGTAAAAAAGAACTGTACTGTCAGTGTTATTAAGTACTCTGTGGTTCATTCCGTTTCTTCACGAGTGAATGTTTTGTTGTGTGTGAATGTTTTGTTGTTTTATTTGTCTTGTTATGTACCCCACTTTATGGTTGAAATAGGTCGAATCTGTCCCAAAACCGACTCGGGGCACCCCGACTCCACGTAGTCTTTTGGCTGCTACCCCGAGGGTGTATTTAAAAATCCGGAGGCGCGGAGGGAGTGCAGCCCCCGCCCGCTGTAACAAAGCATAGGCACCCGTGCGAGCCGTAGCGGCTGAGGCTGGTCGCCGGAGGCGACCAGTAAGCCGAAGCTGCGGAGGTGAGCATGGGTGCCTATCCTTTGTTACGTAAGGGCGAAGGGGCTGCACTTCCCGCAGCGCCGGAGACGTGCAGAAGCAACTTTGTATTGAAAACCAGTGTTTTGAGGTTAGGTTACAATAATTTGTTTTTCTCAAGAATGGTGCGTCCTCGTTTCATGGGAGTGGTACCAGGGGGAACGGGGAACCCCCCTCCCCCCTCCACCCCCCACCACCTCGTTTTCGTGCCTCCAGATAATAAATTTTTACCGATTATAGTGTTTTGAGGTTAGGTTACAAATATCTGTTTTTCTCAAAAGTGGTGCGTTACCTTTTCACGGGAATGGTACCAGGGGAGAGGGGGGACACCCCTCCCTCCCCCCTCCCCCTCCCACCCCCATCCGCCTGCCAAACGATACTAAAGATTACCCACATTATGTAAGTCACATTTAATATTTGTATTAATTGCGATTCGTAGTACCAAATTATAATTTTAAAATTCAATAAACTTATTTCATACTTAGTTCAAATAATTGTTTACCTACTTCTGATGTGAGTTCAGAGTCGATTCCATAAAATATTTGGTAAGTGAACTAAATAGGTATGTAGGTAGTTATTATTATATTTATAAATAAATGCATAGGGCTTAGGTATTAGGGTTGCAGTCAGTAGGTCAGTATAGTAAGTATTTTGCTGAGTTATTCTACAAACGCATAGACATACTTAACTATTTTGTTTCAAATTTTATTGTAAACAATATTACTATCTCTACAAATTAATTAAAATTACCATTTAGTAAATAACCAATACATACATAATAGTATAGTTAATTGTTCAATTTGTATTTTATTGTAAACGGGTCCAACTCAATTTGTATAAGATTGTTCAATGAACCTATTATAAGTAGACAATGCATAATTGTTAAGAATAAATATTGACTTACTTACTTAAGTAACCACAACACATTGTAAACAACAACATTAATATTGTTACAATATTTTCATATAATTCTGTCGGAGTTAAAACTATTTCAGTGAGAATATTTTTAAGTTTATGAATGTGTTTTAATAAACAAACAAACAGTTTTAATATATTATATTATTTATTTAAATAATAAAGCTAAGTTTTTTAATAGAGTTTGTTTTAATGCGCTAATCTCTGGAACTACCAGTCTATATTTAAAATGTTTGCATTTGTTCGCCTGATTCTTGAGGAAGGCTATAGGCTATTTATCATTATGCTACGACCCCTAGGAGCCAAAAACAAAAAAAAGTGAAATTACGGTAAGAGTAAACAAATTAATAGCCGGGTGGGTGGTGCGATGCGATGGAATGGGTCATTGAACAATAAATTTTACACAGACGAAGTCGCAGGCAGCAGCTAGTTATTAGTATGATAAAATTGCAACAACATGATGTCATTGAGATAATGCAGATTCTTTTAAACTTTATCTCAGTACAGCTGCATCCTGCACGTATTTTATCTAAATCTGTAAAATATTATCAGACAAAATCATTTTTGTATTGCAGTACATTATCAGTCTAGTACTTACAGCTGTCAATCAATATTACAAATTATTAATTACCAAACTATTAAAAATACATTACTGAAACTTTGCCATAACAAGAATAAAACAAAATGGCTTTGTTCACTAAATTCATTAAAATCAATAATAAATTTAATGGTCAGTTAGGTTTCGGGTAATTATGGAAAAGCAAACACTTAAATTACAAGATATTGATTTTATTAATTTTGAATCATTTCATTTATTTCTTTTCTTAAAATTATATTGATTACATTTTTATAAAAAAAACATAAAAATAGTAAACATATTATGAATCATTATTATTAAAGGACTAATATAGAGTAGACTTAGTAACTTAAAGTATTTGTTTGTATTCAACAAATAGCAATAAATAGCTTACCTTAAAAACAACAAACCTATCTAAATGTAACCGCTGTACGCTTTTGAGTAGTGCCAATGCACTTTACATTGGCACTCCTGAGTTCTATTCACCTTGTCAAAGTAGACAAGCATGTTTGTAGATAAATACTGAAATCATTTCTATCATAAAAATAATCTGACATTCACAGTAAGCCGTTCGTACTCATCAATTTGATAACTAATGCACTTCATGCTAGTAACTATGCACTTATACCTTCAAAATCTTCATTGAAGTAAAATAATCGTGTTATCAGACAATTTAAATCAATTACCTTTAATTAAATTAATTGACAGAAAAACAATACTATTTAGGTATGTTATCAGTTACCAACAAGTGGTCTCCTTACTATAGTTATAGCACCTCTACTTTAAATGACGTCTCGGTAGGCCTTCAAATATTTTTATTAAAAACCTTTTTTTTCTCTGCTCTATGATTGAAATCAGTCGTAGGTATTTATCCATTTATTTCAGTCATCAAGGCCCATATAAACACATACAATACAATATTAATATAACTTAAAAATACTATCTAAACATACAACATTATAATTACACTAAAGTGTTGTTAGTTTTTAGTTGTTAGTTATAACTAAAAAAAACTGGCCAAGTGCGAGTCGGATTCGCACACGAAGGGTTCCGTACCACAAGGCAAAAACGCCCAAAAAAACGTGTTTGTTGTATGGGAGCCCCCCTTAAATATTTATTTTATTTTATTATTATTATTTATTATTAAAGTTAAAATACAACTGAGTATTTTGTGAATATTTCAAGTGCCTACCTGTTGCCATTTTTGATATCGAGCAAAAAAGGGCAAAAAAATCGCGTTTGTTGTATGGGAGCCCCCCTTAAATATTAATTTAATTTTGTTTTTAGTATTTGTAGTTATAGCGGCAACAGAAATACATAATTTGTGAAAATTTCAACTGTCTAGCTATCGCGGTTCTTGAGATACAGCCTGGTGACAGACAGACAGACAAACGGACAGAAGGACAGACGGATAGACGGACAGACGGACAGACAGCGAAGTCTTAGTAATAGGGTTCCGTTTTTATACGGAACCCTAAAAACTAACGCACACGAAGTGTCTCACCAAACACGCACTACGATCGACTTGAAGTTCGTGTTGTGACGTGACTCCAACTTCTCGACCCTCAGTCCATTTGGTCTTCACACGCATGTACTCCACGATCTCCTCAACCTTCGTGGAGTGGTGCAGTCTGGACACGTACAGCTGCGTCGTCGGGATTGCTGGACACAGCAGCATGTTAGGTCCTACCTGCGCGGTGCCGCACTGGTTCCGACAAGGAGGCTTCTTCTTCTCCACCTTGATGAAACCATCCTTGTCGCACGTGTCCTTCTCTGGACACTGCTTTTTCAAAACCTTGTTTGGTTTCGACCGGCTCCGTAATTATTGCACCATTGAAATTGCTATGCTCATGGAAATAAGCAATTGTATTAACAATTATTAGTCAGGCAAGAAAACATTAATTACTTCACTAAGGGCTGATTTTTTAATCCACAGGTAATTCTTATTCGTAGAATAAAATTGACGTCTTGACAGATTTTGTATGGAAGAACTATAAAAAATTCAAAATTAATCCTGGGATAAATACATATATCTAGCGTTGGTAAAATCAGCGCTAATACGAGTTATTGGATCACAAAATTGTATAAACACAGTAGGTATTTATAATTGTTTGGGGCAATCCATACTAATATTAGTCGGTGTGGTGCCGGACTTAAAGAATTGCACCACCCCTTACTTCCCGTGGGTGTCGTAAAAGGCGACTAAAGGTCTTACCGGAGAATGGGCAGCAGCGTTCTCTATTTATTCCACCATCATACCATACTGCGATCGCCAACCCGCCTGCCAAGCGTGGCGATTATGGCAAACCCACCCAAAATTGGGGGAGGCCTATGTCCAGCAGTGGACGTCTATCGGCTGAAACGACGATACTAATATTAGATACAAATGCGAAAGTGTTTCTGTCTGTCTGTTACCTCTTCACGCTTAAACCGCTGAACCGATTTAGATGAAATTTTTTATAGAGATAGTTTAAGTCCCGGGAAAGGCCATAGAATAGTTTTTATTCCGATATTCCCACGGGATCGAAACTAATGCGGGTGAAACCGCGGGGCGCTGCTAGTTTTTAACAACACTCGACCTATTTGGTCTGAAGAAAGTAATTCTTGAAAATTTACCAATTTCCCTCAGGTATACTTGTAGGTAAGTACCCAATAGCAAGTGCGGTATTGTTGTTGTTCTTATTTTAAGTTGAAAATACTTTTACAGCTTATAATTGAAAAAAAATGGACAGGCCTGTTAAGGAATTGCAAAAAAAAAAACACCTTTTTAGGGTTCCGTACCCAAAGGGTACAAAACGGAACCCTATTACTAAGACTTCGCTGTCTGTCCGTCTGTCTGTCACCAGGCTGTATCTCAAGAACCGCGATAGCTAGACAGTTGAAATTTTCACAGATGATGTATTTCTGTTGCCGCTATAACAACAAATACTAAAAACAAAATAAAATAAATATTTAAACGGGGCTCCCATACAACAAACGCGACTTTTTTGCCCTTTTTTGCTCGATATCAAAAATGGCAACAGGTAGGCACTTGAAATGTTCACAAAATACTCAGTTGTATTTTATCTTTAATAATAAATAATAAAATTAAAATAAAACAAATATTTAAGGGGGGCTCCCATACAACAACCATGTTTTTTTTTTCGGCGTCATTGCTTTGTGGTACGGAACTCTTCGTGTGCGAGTCCGACTCGCACTTGGCCAGTTTTTTTCTTTCTATGATCGTTGTTTTACCTACATCATCAATATTCCACAGTAGGTATAAGATATTTCTTTTTTATTTTTTTTTGCAAAATTAAGTAAGTAGGTAACTACTGTACAAATAACATTTAAAAACACTAAATGGATGATAGTTACTTACATCACCGTCTTAAACCTATCATAAAAATCATAACTTAGCTTCATTGTCACCTTGTTTCATTGACACAAAAACAGTAAGGACAGGCCATCTTTAAGCTTTATGATTAGGTTGTAAATCGTGTAACTAAACCAGTTAGGTATCTACCTACCTAGTTTATGATTAAGGGGATAAGTTATACCATAGTTCAATTTAGGTTGAGGGGCCCGTGGCTAAATAATAACAGCCGCACAGATCGATCGATCAGGTTAAGCTACGCTTGCCGCAGTTGGTCTGTGGATGGGTGACCATCTTTACATACCGAGACCCCTCCGTACCTCGGAAAGCACGTTAAGCCGTTGGTCCCGGCTGTCATCCAGATGACAGGCTGACAACCAGTCTTACCAAGGTTTGTGGAGGTCAGATAGGCAGTCGCTCCATGTAAAATAATTATCCAGCTGCATCCGGTTAGACTGGACGCCGACCCCAACATAGTTGGGAAAAGGCTAGGCAGCTGATGTCAATGTAATGTTTCAGTTAATGTATCTATCAAGAATTTGATGCCATTAAAGGATCTTTCCAGAACAATATAATAATACACATTCTGTGCTTATCTGCTGACCCAGTTTTGACCCAGGGTTTCGAATTGTTTTAATGTTTTTGTTTATTAATGTTAGTAATTAAATAGAAACGACAACTACAACAGAAGTTAACCCAACCCAAGTCATATTGGATGAGTTGGATCAAAGTACGGGTCCTGCTATAGATCTATGGACCAACGGGCCTAGAAAAAGTGGCATTCTATTATTCAGCGATGACGATGATGGAAAAGTCAAAAATATACTGACATAAACTACTGAAAACCTTATGTCATTCCCGTTGAAAGTCGTTGTAGAAATACGGAAGCGATTGCCACTTGTCAAGGTCCTCCTAAACAAAAGGGATATTGTATTCCTTTTTCAGGATTTGTAACGCAGAAAATATAGTTACTGATTTGTAACGCAGAAAATATAGTTACTGATTTGTAACGCAGAAAATATAGTTACTGATTTGTAACGCAGAAAATATAGTTACTGATTTGTAACGCAGAAAATATAGTTACTGATTTGTAACGCAGAAAATATAGTTACTGATTTGTAACGCAGAAAATATAGTTACTGATTTGTAACGCAGAAAATATAGTTACTGATTTGTAACGCAGAAAATATAGTTACTGATTTGTAACGCAGAAAATATAGTTACTGATTTGTAACGCAGAAAATATAGTTACTGATTTGTAACGCAGAAAATATAGTTACTGATTTCTTTTATCGTCTGCCGACCAGTAAGACAGAGTATAAGGTACCAAGGCGAGGCGTGATATAGCTACATTTCGAAGTATCTAAATGACGCTTGTAGTGTTGATAGCACGTTAGTCCAGAGGGCCTAAAAAGGCCACTTTGGAGAATCATAAAAGGAATTATAAAATGGCGAAGACAGTCCGTGTTTTTCTTTTTTTTTCGCTGCACTACGTAAGTACAATCAAAGAGATTGGGATTGGATTTGGATTGGATTGATTGGTATTTTAGCACAGACAAAAAAAATAACTGAAAAATGCTTCACCAATGGGATTTGATACAACTAACTTAACAGTTAACTGTCCATTCTGTTATCCTTTTATGATTCTGCCAAAGTGGCCTTTTTGGGCCCCCCGAACTAGGTTACAAAATATTTTTTTACAATGTTGTTGCAGAAATATCGGAACATATCAAAACTAAACAGAGCTTAACTGAATTTGTACTGAGACCGTTCGTTATAGTTATTATTTATTTATTTAATACTTCAAGCACATAAATGTGCAGAGCCGACCAGTATCCGGATAGTTGGCCCCAATATGGCAATATAGTACCCTGAGGAAGAATACACAGTCCTCCATTCATCAATTCAGAATTTTATTTGATAATCCCTTCGCGTTCTTTTCATAATTTCTACCTAAATCGATTTCAGCGGTATTGGTTCAGCAAACTGGAATTCCAAACTGAAATCTTTGAAAAAGAAAAGTTCAGTTACTCGTTAGCTTAATAATTTAAAACTACGCCTAAGACTCAATATTCATCACCACTCTTCAGTTTGCTAATCTACATATTATAGTAAATTAACCTAAAAAATTCTCATAATATTGACGAATCACTCCTTTATATTATGTCAGAGAACGATAATATTGATATAATTTACGGTTTGATGTATGAATCATCGGTTTTACTTCTTGCGTACCTGACTGAGTAGCACTGATCTGTCAACCGAGAAAATTAAATAGAGCTGACGCCATGGCCATAGAAATCACTCTAATGTCGATTTCAACAATAATAGTTTTCTTTTTTAATTAAGTTCCCAGTAATGAATAAAAGACAACATACAGCGACATTTCTTAAGCCACAATAGGTTTGTCCTACGTCGGTATAATCATAGAAGTCTGAAGGCTGTAGCTGATAACCACGACTTTCACCAACAATGATAACTTTTGAATGTGGATGCCATAGTAGTTGATCGTAGTGATCGAGACAATTTTTTGTGTAGCATCGCGAGTGCTGACAACGACGGTTGTAGTCCTTAGAAATCTAGTTGATGGGAAATTAGGGGGGATGTTTTGGGATTCAGATAAACGCTATGAGGATCATAACATAAGACTTGTCTTTGTTCAATAGGACCTAAGACATCATTGCCTTACTGTGGGTATTATTATTCTATGTGCAATGCTTTGGGTGTACGGCTTATTATGTCAATATATAATTGCATCTTGTCTTATGCGACATTCGATTTGACTAACAATAGTCGTGCGACCGATACGCCATATCCATCGTCTCTGCGTTGATCGCTCTATTGTTAGGTCGCACCATAGATAGCCCCCGCACAGTCTCACATAACACTTTATTGTTTTCATAAGATATTATAATCAGCTACAAAAACCCATATGTACGTCGAGTTACTGTGTTTACTCCTCGTCACTTGTCCCTAAGGGGCCGTCTCCATGAACGAGAGAATCGTGGCGATAGTCTCGCCGTACCAACAAATTTTCGCGGCGATGATAATATCGCCGTGGAGACACGTTATAATTATGAGAATGTATAAAAAAACGTGGAACGACGATAATATCGCCGCGATTCTCTCGCTCGTGGCGACCGGCCCCCAAAGGTTCATAAGAAAACCAGCTTCAGACAGCATCTGTCTGGCATTAATGCTGAAATGAACCTTTTTGGCGCAGCCGTGAGGCACACAATTGTTGTTTGAAACATTATTTTTATTTTGTTAATTTTGTATTTCACGAACTGTGTCCAAATAAAAATTTATTCTTTCTTTCTCTTTAATTATGGCTGATTCTTTTCCATACACACAGACCAATTATTACGTTAGTATCATTCTTCATTCTCTTTGTACGTATACGTGTTTTTTAACACGTTCATTACGTTTAGTTGATAAAATACCTTAGAATGAACGTAATTCATTTGTTTTATTCCAGATGGAAAATGGAAACTCATCTAGAGGATGTAAAAAGTTATTATGATTCTCGATTTCTATGTGAAGTAGAAAGTTTGCCATCGGAAGTAAGTAATACTGCTCATGCTCATTCTATATGTGTATGGGGCGTGAATTGTGCCGGTATCACTATCTACATGTGCGGTTGGTCCGACCGCAATGCTTGACTGTCGTAAATATCTGCACTTTATTGGCAAAGATAAAATTACTAGGCAATGCTTCATGCATGATTGATAAATATTCATATTACCGCAGAAAAAGTAAAATTTTGCAAAATAGGTCTGATGTTATACGAATCTAAATCTCACTCATATCACAGAATAACTAGTAGCTCATAGCTTGGTCTGAGTTATCACTTTATCAGCAATATCATAATCGTTAAGGTATAGAATTTTATGTTCTACCTTGCTGAAATATCTCGAAAATGGTCTTTGTATCTTTACAAAAACACATGCAATATCATTATTTAATCAACTGAGTATATGATAATGTATACGGTGACAAACAGATCTTCACATGTTTTTCGGACGTACTCATGTGAGGTCATAAGACTGCTGCTTAGTCGTCTGCTTTTGTTCTTTATAACACAACCCAGACCGTTTCGAATAGGGTTTGTTTAGTTTAAAAACTATAATAACATTGAATGGTACATTTTGGACGCTGATAATGATATTTTCACGACTATTATCACTCATAATAGTCGTGAAAATAGCATTTTCACGCGAATACCATTGGTGTGAAAAATGTTGTCTATTTAAGCAGTTTTGCATATTACCACCTACAGTCTTAAACAGTTGAACTAATATTCAAATAATACGTAGTGGGAATGGCAATCCAAAATGGCTGATTGCCTTTTTCGGCAATGTAAATATCATGCATCAAATTGCTCAATAATTTTATTTTGTTAAATTCACTAAACAATGCTCTCATCTCAATCTCTTATCGTCATCAAAAAGCTTATGTAATACAATATTCGGCCATTTGTCGTAGATTTAATTAAATTCTGTCATGTGAAATTCGACTCAATGCCACAGTGCATTAAGATTTAAACCTTTTCATGGTAATGCTACTGTTAAACATAATAATACTACCTACATGATTATATTGTAGCTCTCCTCAGCTCATAGGGAGGTTTTCATTCGGAACATCTAGCGCCTCTTCTGTTCCACGACCACAGATATAGATATACCCTATATCTGTGTCCACGACTTTGGCTCGTCCTGTGGATAAAACGTTTCTCTCAACATTTTCGCCATGTGCAGAAGCTCTTGCTTCTGACCAATAATATCGGCGTCAATCTATCGACAGTATGTACATATATTCAATATCGCATTTGTTTTAACGCTTGAGTTCTAAGGAGATCTCCTCACTTCTTCACGGCAATCTAGCATATTAACATCTATTTACGTACTTAGTATCGTAGTAGCTGTACTAGATATGTTCAAGGAGGTCAACAATATACCCTTAAATTATCAGTTCTAATGTCATAACTAAGTATGAGGTTAATTAAATACTTGGGCTATCGCGACGGGTACTTTGTACTTCATTGCAAACATTAGTATTCTATGTGACACGAATATGATAGTGAATATGTATATTGACATCTGCATATATGTATATGACATCAGTGGGTCAATTCTGGTAATTTTAAGAACGTTCACAGTCTGATCTCAATCACAGAATACCTAATAGTCTCAATCTGTCAATAAAAACGTAATTAAAAAAAAATTCAACCGACTTCAAAGATATTAACTCAAAATTATGAAATAACTTTAATTTCAGAAGTCGGTGTCTTTGGGACCTGTATTTTATAGTTTTAGTTTTTTGCCACCGACTACCGAAATTGAAGTTATTTCATAATTTTGGGTTAATTTCTATTTGAAGTCGGTTTAATTTTTTTTTAACTACTTTTTTATTTCGTAATTTTTAGTTTTAAGTAATAACTGGAATATTTGTTTTTTGTAATAAGTAGGTAATAGTTTTGTTGTAAATATTGCACTAGAATTTGACCAAGGTTTTGAGATGTTTTCCCTTTGACACTGCACCCGTACTTAGCTCGTAAGTATCAATAAGCCAGGCCGTCACACTTACACGTTTCATTCCATATCTTGAAAATTACTGAATCGATTTTGATGAAACTTGCACTGTTCCCTAAGTTGAAGTAAATGTAAGCCAATAAAAAAAATGGTCACGATCCGATTAATAGTTGCGGAGAAACGCGTGGACAAACATACATAATTACGTCTATAAAATTTTGTATATTTGTTTGGAAGCCCTAATAGATTGTCATATGTGAATATAATGCAATTCCAATAATATTACATTCATACGTGTCGAATTGATAACCTCCTTTTTTTTGAAGTTGGTAATATTAATAATATTACATACTTATATACGTGTCGAATTGATAACCTCCTTTTTTTTTTGAAGTCGGTAAAAATACCTGTAATTTCCCTACATTTTTGACAAGTTTTTGACATTTGTTTGTCAACGAGATGACACTGCGACTAGATTTAGAACCATAGATTTATGAAAGCATTTCTATGTTTAGAACGTTTTAAATTACGAGAATTGGCTTTCTGTTTGTACAGCGGTGCTATTCTGTAAAAATCTCACCGTGAAAACTTAGGTGAAGTGATCGTGGAGTGAACTGTCAATAGTGTAAATTCCTAGCAAAAACAAACTCATTTCACCCAAGTTTTCACGGCGAGATTTTTACAGAATCGACCGGCAGGTACTGTTTGATTATTTATGATGTAGAATTCAGTTCAAATCTTCTCATAGTAACAGTAGATTTTCATTGATTTATTCATCTTTCGGTACAGACGCAAGCACATCAAGCTACTACAATCTGTCAAAGATTATCAACTTTATCGCTAAAGCATAAGGTTCAAAGTTGATTGGGAAATTTTGACAGTTTCGGGTAGCTTGATATGCTGGCGTCTGTACATTGGTCCTCGTATAAAAAGTTGTTTAAGGTCGGGCGGGGCTATTTCGACTATAAAATCACAAACGTCAACTTCAAAAGTCTGCACACCCGTCTTTGAATACGTTATGATAGATTTAATGAATTTATGTTATAAAAGCTTTAATTGAGATCTTTCTTACGTAGGTCTTATAGAGAATACTCATCTTATATGTTCACAGGAACGATATTTTTTAAATTGGGAAGAAATAGTTACAATTACCCCACAGTGGGGCTATTTCAACTATGCCACATATTTATCGTACTAAAGCCGTTAGCGTTTTGAAATTGAGAGCCCGAGTATATTATGGCATAATTCATACCAATCTATATGGCTTATTGTCTCCTAACATGGTTTAGTAACGTAATAAAATACTTTAAATTCCTTGGAGGGGCAATTTCGACTTTTTACATAGGTAGTAGTGCAGGGACGTATGCCAACCAACATCATCGATAAATCAGATCAACAACAACCATGAATAAACATTTATATAAAATAAAAAAAAAACATGTTACATGTATTCTTGAGACTGTTGTAGGACCGTGGCATGTCATGAAAATCAGCAGCTTCTACAGCCGTAAGTAGTTCGTCTAGCTAGTGAGTACTGTTTAACATTTTTGACATAATTTCACACCATCTAAAACGATACATCAACCAAAGCGCAAAAGTAGTGAATAAGCCGTAAATTAGTAGAAAACCGGACGAGGGACAAAAAACTTTTAAGTATGACAAGATAGAAAATTCTTCAAACTGCATGACATTTACATTTCACAACTAAAGTAAACGGTTTGATCACCAATTAGAGATTTAATTTACCAACAGTGGTTCCCTGTACATTTTATCGCAGCATGTGCCAATGTTTTTGTTATGCATAGAGTATCGATATCATCACATCACTAGTGTTTCGCAATACCATACAAAAATTAAGCGGGGTAATTATGACTTTGGGTTAGTCGAAATAACCCCACTTCTTCTTTTAGTGGGGCTATTTAAACTAACGAAAAATCACATCAAAAACGTATCATTTCAAAGAACAAATAAGCGAAAAACCATTTACGGTTTATATTTTCCCTAGTCACTGTTTAATATTGTAAAAACAAGCGCCGTGTTTTAAACACAACTTTTGATGGCAAATGTGACGAGCGTCTTTTGTTAACACATGCACAAAATGTCGTCTGACAAAAAAAAAGCGTGTGGGTCAAACAGTTCGCGTTTTAGCAGCTCCATCTATGAAATTTTGTATAAATAATCTGTTCACCTACCTGGATATAGATGGCGTTTTGGTACAAATACAGTAGAATAACAGTTATTGTCATTAGTTGAAATAGCCCCATAGTCGAAATAGCCCCGCCCGACCTTATAGTTAAAGATGTAAGCTTAGTCCAGCCGGTCGATTCTGTTAGAATCTCACCGTGAGAAGTTAGGTGAAGTGAGCTGTAATTCCATCGAATGCTAGGGATTGACACTAATGACAGTTCACTTCAAGCTCACTTCACCCGAGTTATCAAGGTAAGATTTTTACAGAATAGCACTACAGAGGTGCTATTCTGTAAAAATCTCACTGTGAAAACTTAGGTGAAGTGAGCGTGGAGTGAGCTGTCAATAGTGTCAATTCCTAGCAGAAACAAACTCACTTCACCTAAGTTTTCACGGTGAGATTTTTACAGAATAGCTCTCCTGCCGGTCGATTCTGTAAAAATCTCACCGTGAAAACTTAGGTGAAGTGAGTTTGTTTTTGCTAGGACTTGATACTATTGACAGCTCACTCCACGCTCACTTCACCTAAGTTTTCACGGTGGGATTTTTACAGATTAGCACCGCTGAACCTTAAATACTACGGAATACGGTAAAAATAACATGGTTTTTTATTGGCAGATGTCTGAAAAGCGATATTAAGACGTTCTTTTCTTAATTAATGTTGACGAGTTAGAACATGGTCACGATCACGCCTCATCAATTAAAATAGCATACGTTTCACACAATTAGTTAGATAAACGTGTGATGTGTGATAGGCGCTAATTATACACTGATTACGTTTCCACGCGATTACTGTCTGCACATAAAGGAATAGTTTGGGTCTTTTTCTGAAAAATGGTAACAGATCAGAGGGGCAATTCTAGTAATTTTAAGAACATTCGTAGTCTGATCTCAGTCTCAATCTGTCAAAAATACCTCTAATTTCCCTACATTTAAAATTATTTTTTACATTTGTTTGTGTGGTACCGGACTTAAAGAATAGCACCACCCCATACTTCCCGTGGGTGTCGTAGAAGGCGACTAAGGGGCGTACCGGAGAATGGGCAGCAGCGTTCTCTATGCATTCCACCACCATACCATACTGCGATCGCCAACCCGCCTGCCAAGCGTGGCGATTATGGCAAACCCCCCCTTTTGGGGGAGGCCTATGTCCAGCACGGCTGAAATGATGATGATGATGATTTGTTTGTGGCCGAGATGACACTGCGACTAGATTTTGAACGTTTTAAATTGCGAGAATTTGGCTTTAGGTACCTACCTACATCCCGTATATACCCCTAAGTTTTGGACAAACGTTGTTTGTGGGAATAAACCAAATAATAATATGTATAAACAAATACAAACTTCTGTGTCTGCCTGCTCTTTACTTAAGGCGGAAACGCCAGTGTAGCCCGCGAAATTCAATTTTTTTTTACGTTTTTTGCAATTTGCTGGTCAGTATTAAGCTTGTACGGTGATTAAAATATGATTCGCGACCGTAACAAATATGTATTTACAGAATTATAAACATTAAAGTCTACACAACTCTCTAAGACCAAGTAATCCTACTGAATGACTACCTATTTCATGAAATCTTGACATTTTAGGATTATGCTAATTTAACAAGTTGTATTACTGATTCTGATGAACAAAATTCTGTAAATACATATTTCTTACGGTCGCGAATCATATTTTAATCAACGTACGACTTAATACTGACCAGCAAATTACAAAAAACGAAAGAAAATTTGAATTTCGCGGGCTACCTTAGCGCTTCCGCCTTAGGGACACAATTTCAAGCTGTAAGTTGAAAGCGATTAACGTTTTTCTCGCCCCCTATGTCATGGGACTTAAACATAACTGGCGAATTAATGTGGTCGTACTATAGGTACACCCCTGCCTAACCCATTGGGGAATACAGGCGAAATGTTATGTTTTAAAAGTTATGTCTAATTGAGGTTCTAAGGGCTGATTTTTCCATGGCCAGATAACTTTCATTCGAGGAATAAAATTGACATTTGACAGTTTTTGTATGAAATAACTGTCAAAATGTTAAAATTATTCCTCGAATAAAGTTATCAGGTGATTGAAAAATCAGCCCTTAGTAAAATAACTGTAAGCTATTGAAGAGTAAGAATTAAAATGTAGTAACTCGAACTCAATCCATAAACTATAAGCCGACCGCATAACTGAGACGTTGCCTGAGGTAGCAGCGCGGTGCGGGAGGGGTGTGGTGACGTGATGCGAGAGCTCAGTGATTCGCCAACTTGTGACAACTATCACCCCTCCCGCACCGCGCAGCTGCCTTAGGCAGCGTCCTAGTAAAGCGGTCAGCCTAAAACTCAATTAATATTGAATTATTAAGAAGTTAGCAAGAAATCGATATTGTTACCGGAAAGTGCAATGTAAAAATCGATCCTTCTGCGACCCTGAATATAGAGGACAAATGTTATTCTGCAGCATGCTGGTTATATTTTTCTTTATCGATTTTTTTTATATTTCCTCAACCGCTAAGCGATTGACAATCACATTGGTAACATGTACATATCTTCTTCCGCTTCGTAACCTGCCCGAAAGTCGGTAGATAATTTATAATCGTCGATTATTTGTATAATCGGGACATTCGAGTGATTAGATAGGCAACATTTTGAGTTAAAAATATGGTTCTGTATGCTCAAGTCGGTGATGATGCTCGATTTGAGGTCCCTGCGATTATTATTGAAGGAGTTAAATACCTACTAGGGAACTTTTGGTTGAAAATAAGAAACTTGGCGGTGACAGCTCATTTAGTCGGATTGGCAGACGATTTCGACGATGCGGCTGACGAATTAGATAATGTAGCCTGCTGCTTATAAAATGTAAGGATAGGCATGTTCCTGGCATATATACCTTCCTAAGTTTCTTTTTATAATGTGTTGTTGATAGCCTGGCATAATCAGCCTGTAATGTCCCCACTGCTGGGAAACAGGCCTCTACTCTGTGAGAGGGAGTGGGCCGTAATTGTTGGTAGATGTCACATGGTCTTCGAATTTTTTATGTTTAACTTCACCGTTAGAGAGCAGTGGTAATGAAATAATTAACACAAAGTAAAGCGCCTTTCTGTGTTCGTACCTACGACCTATAAATTCGTAATTCGCGGCAGTTACCACTGCTCTCCTGATGGCCTTGATTGGACCACAAATATTCTGCACATGGCATAGATGCGCTAAGCCATGAATGGCATGCTGTACCTACTTGAACAAAAATAATTTTTACATATACTTACTTAATGTGTTACTTTAAATATTTCACGCTACTACGAATACATAAAAATAGTTAATACGCCACCTACGATAAGTACTACATAATCCACTAAATGATAAAAAATATGCAGAATTAGTAACATAATTTTAGCAGTGCAATCTTCGAAAAACCATTTTAAAATTACCTCATGATTATTCATTGTATCACCAACGAAGTACTTACTCAAAAAATATACCTAATAATAATCTAACCGGAATGTGCTTAGTCAAATATTTTGTCACAATTCATCGAATTTGATGCCTACGCTAAGTTCTACGGCCACGCCATGTAAAATCTAAGCAAATTCGTGCTCAATGTATTTGTTACTATTGTAACTTTACCCTCTTCTAAAATCAGTTGAAATACGACAATATTTACATATGTACGGTTCCCGCCGTAATATTAAAATTATCAGTCGGTAGTTGCACTATCTACCAACAATTTGTGCAGGGAGTGGCTCATTCGATGTTCGAGATAACGAGGCGATAGCATTAATAGCTATTAGATTTAAATTAGTACGCACCCGGTTACGCTACTAATATGACAGGTTGACGTTTCACTGACTCTTGTTCGTAATTTTTTTGGAATTGTGGTCAAAAGTGCTGTGAAGTGATTTTTTTGGAGCAGAATGACTGACACGAATCCTTTGCTGCAGTAAGTTTTGGATTTTAGGTTTATTACTATGTAGGATGATACAATTGTGTTGACTGTTTCATGAAATGTAATATGAATTAATTTCTTGAAACAAAATTAAGCAACCATGTGCATATAGTCTAACCAACCCAGCCATAGCACATTTTTGCGTCGCTCTGGGACAATTACTCATAATCTGACAGGTCTTGTAAAGATAAATTGATTCTTGTTGATTTATACCCAGTTTTCATAGAAAGAAAATAAACTCTGTTGCATTCTTTGAATCGGTATCATCAATTCATCACCAAGAATATTTTTGTTTTTGTCATTCTCATTATTGAAAGTATCACATTGTGAATGTGCTAGTATGTGGACCATATACAATGGCCTGTGCTGACTTCACATCATTGATTCGGGAGGCCTGAAGATGCTCGTCTAAGCATCTATGGATGCCAGGCCACACGATCTGTTGTTTACCCGTTTAATGACCTCGCCTCGTTTACTTTTCAATCTCTGTATCTGATGTATATTAGATAAGTGTCGTATTTACACTACTCAATATATCTATATGATACCTCTGAAAGAATTGTAGTTAACGCTCCTTGTTGCTTGCCGAATCAATTTCGGCCAAGAGTTGATTTTTAATCGTCAAGATAGTAGTTAAGTACTGCATTCAATTACTGTGGATTTTTTTTATAATATAGAACAACTTCATAACACATACATAATCAGCAGAGTGGGCCGTAATCCACCATGCGGACCGAGTGCGGATTGTCAGATGTAACGACGACGACGACGACGATCGCGATGTGACGTTGTGTGATGTGTGTGTTGTTGGATTGTGTTGTGTGTGTCTTCGAATTTTTGACTTTGGACATGACACACAGCAACAAAGTATAATATTGAAACTTTTTATCTACCCACAAAATAATTATTGAACAATTATTTAGTTTTTTAATACGCACAACAAGTTTCTTGTAAGTATTCTTATATGAGGATAAAATTATCTCAACCGTAGTCTCAGTAATGTTGGTTTTCAAGAAAATATAATTATTATTAGGTGAACGCGACCTTAGAGTAGGATTAGTTTTGACAATGTTTTTGATAATGCTTCGCTATCTTATGTTAGGATTAGTATTATTTAAGTGATTGTATTTCCTTATGATGGTTTACTTGGTCAAGAACATCAAACCTATGTGCTGACATAGTTACATGCTTGGACTTGTTTGTGTTGACCTTAAAAACCTGCCAAGTGCGAGTCGGACTCGCACACGGTTCATGAGAGCCGAAAAAAACACGTTCCTTGTATGAACACCCCTTAATTGTTTAAGTACTAATTTAATTTAATTGTCTTCTTAACACAATGCCGTACTGTTATAATTTGTAATGTACTTGTAACCTCTGACTCTGACAATGTCCATTCATTGGAATACGAGTTTACAATACATACGTGGAAATTGGTATAGTGTGATATCTCGCAGCCTGCAGACGTCATAGAGTTACAGATGAACGTATTTTTAACAACGCCTTTGCAAATACGTGATATTTGCGTGTTATTTGTGTGATAGCTTTGTAGGTACGAAATTTTTTAGCACCTCTACTTTAGACTAGTCAGTCAAAATTTTGTACCTGACATTTGATATCTACCAACCCGCAATGGGCCCACGTGGTAGATTACAGCCCACTTCCTCTCGAAGAAGGAGGCCTATATCCCAGCCATAGATACATATGAATTACATTTCTGAGGTCCCAGCAGTGGGAACATTATAGGCTGACTAACTTCTGCACGCGGCTTCGCCCGCGAGGTATGTCGATAAAAATTAACCTATGCCCTTCCCCGGGAGGCAATCTATCTCTCTACCAAATTTTATCGAAATCCGTTCAGTGGTTTAGGCGTGAAAAGGTAACATACAGACAGAAACAGACAGAGTTACTTTCGAATTTATAAATTAGTATGGATTTTGTAAAAGTATTTATTCCTGTGCGAGTCCCAATAAAAGTATTTATTTGGACTCGCACAGGAAGATTATCCACTGACTAATTATCTCATGGTTGATGCGAAACTTCTACAACTTCGACATGAATACCTAGTCATGACATGATGTTTAATAGCAAATAGGCACAAAAATATAAAATCAATGACTTAGACTTTGCCTGTAACATAGACATTTCTGTAAATGTTTTAGTACCAATCGTAAAGCTACGCTGAAGCAGCAATATTCCTCTAGTAGTCTAGTCTATACAAGCTCTCATTACTCAGAAATGCTACAAAAATAATATCTCCATTATTATGATAATAGCACTTACGTCCATTGTCTGTGAAATGGTACAATTTGTGGCCACGTGTGCCGCGAGACTCACATGTTACAAAGGTGTACAATACACGCTCCCACGACTCCCACAATGCGAAAGAGACACTATTTATGCGTTTCCTTCCTACAATATTTATGTAATACGGGTGAAGTTTTTGTTATGATTGCTAGATGGTTTCATCTTGTTTTCGTGTCGTTGAGTTTGTAAATAAATGATCTTTTTGCTTAATGAGGAATGGGTGGTTCATTGTGGATATGTCGCCTCCAACTGGCTTAATTAGCCATTCAGTTAACTGCCTTTAACACCGCGCGCCTTCCGCGCGTTGCCCAAAATACGGCTACACAAAGGGCACCTTAGCACCTCGACCGTAAGAAGCCTTTTAACTAAACGGCGCCGTTCAACTAGCGGCCTGATTGATATTCAGCCGTTCAATCAAACAGCTAGGCAAATGACTTGGATCGCTAACGTTTAAATACTTGCCTAGCCCAATCACTTAAAGTGGCGATTGATTGATAGGGCTTCGTCACCATTACCGCGCCCTCCGGTCTACTCCTTGATATGCAATGGTCGCTGTAGCACCATGAAACATGAGGCCACAGAGGCTAGTGCGAATCTTGGGGTTCATTCGATTAATCGAGTCTGGTCAAACCACGCTGGGGTCGCCGGTCGGTGCATTTCATTCATTCATTAGCGCTGGCTTGAATTTAAAAAACAAATAAAATAAACAAACAAAATTTTAGAAAACAGCAGTTTTGCTTTTCTTTTAGTGTCGATCGGGATAAAAAGTAGCCTAGGTATATGTTAGTCCAGGGTGTCAGCTACCTCCATACAAAATTTTATCAAAATTGGTCCAGCCGTTTGAGCGTGAAGAAGTAACAAACATAATTATAAACGCACACACATTCACAAACTTTCGCCTTTATAATATTAGTGTGATTTCACCTGCCCGCTTTCCAGTTGTCTGTCAAGCGTCTAGTGTCCCCAAAAGATCACTCCACATGTAATTTACTTACTGATGCTATGACAGAAAAATTATACGCTCCGGTTTCTGTCATATCGTAACAAAAGAACCGTGCCGCTATTCATCATTATCGGCTTTGTTCACAAACCGTATTCGCAACACCGCACTGCGCTCCGAAACACAGATTACTGACGTTGCTCAAAAAAACTGGCCAAGTGCGAGTCGGACTCGCACACGAAGGGTTCCGTACCACAAGGCAAAAACGCCGAAAAAAAACATATTTGTTGTATGGGAGCCCCCCTTAAATATTTATTTTAATTTTATTATTAAAGATAAAATACAACTTAGTATTTTGTGAATATTTCAAGTGCCTGTTACCATTTTTGATATCGAGCAAAAAAGGGCAAAAAAATCGCGTTTGTTGTATGGGAGCCCCCCTTAAATATTTATTTTATTTTGTTTTTAGTATTTGTTGTTATAGCGGCAACAGAAATACATCATCTGTGAAAATTTCAAATGTCTAGCCATCGCGGTTCTTGAGATACAGCCTGGTGACAGACAGACAGACAGACGGACAGACAGCGAAGTCTTAGTAATAGGGTTCCGTTTTGTACCCATTGGGTACGGAACCCTAAAAAGCCGCTAAGCTGTAGAGCAGTCATGTCAAAGATACGGCCCGCGGGCCGAATCCGGCCCTCGGGCCATTTCGATACGGCCCGCGATCACAATATATCACAGATAAAAATTAATCTTTTTTTTAGAGATTTTAGACTGCACTCAATGCCTCTACGCAGATTTAAAAATACGCGCACTTTACTTAAAAGTAATTTCAAGAGTAGCGCCTGACAAGACGAGTGAGAGAGTGTTAGTTATGCTTTTCTCTCTCTCTCATGCGCGCGCGAAGTCGTCTTCTATTTCGTTCGTGCAGCTAACGCATACTGCGCCCCTCCCTCACCCTCTTTCTTACTTTTGGTATGATTTGTAACAACTATATGTAACTAAATAAATAAAGATATTAAAATAATTTAGTATGTTTTAGTATTTTAATTTGAACCTGGCCCGCCTACACATTCTAAATCTAATATATGGCCCTCTGCAAAATTGAGTTTGACACCCCTGCTGTAGAGGGACTGGGCTGGCGCGTCTGCCGTATGCCTAATAAATAAATAAAGTCCTCCAGACCGTATTTCGGCCACGGCGGCCAATCTCAACGGAGACTAGCCTTCGGCGCGGGAGATATTATAGTGCACAAGTGTGCGCGCAGACACAGGTGCACTCCCTCTTCCCTCACTCTCATAGACCGATAGGACGGCAATCCGACACGACCGGAGAGAGATCAGGCGCAGGACCAACGGCTTAACGTGCTTTCCGAGGCACGGAGGTATCACACCGCCAACTATGCCTAATGAGCTGTGGGCCAAGATAACCACTACGTGGAGCCCTGACACAGCCAGAAGGCGTCGTAGCAGACCCCGTAGATGGCGGAAAGAGCTGGAAAAAAAAAAACTACCAGTGGTCTAATACTTTAGCCCTGGATTGAAAGTCACGGGTAGTGAGATGATGCAGGTTAACAATCAAAATCAAAATGTTTTATTTCACATAAACCTACATGGGCACTTATGAAACGTCAGAAGCTAGGTGCACGGTTCCAATTGGTCGTTTCTTATGGAGAAGAACCGGCAAGAAACTCCACGGTTAGGTACTCTTTTTAAAAATAATTGGCTTTTAAAATGTTTCCAGATTACAGTAGGTATGGGAGGACAGGCGTAGGCCTGTCAACAAGTACCAAGTACTTGATAAAATAGAAAATGGTCTACAGATCTAAAGTCTATAAGGCCTACAATAACAGTAACCTGGCTGTGGCAGCTATTAGATACTGGTACTGACAAATTGTTACTATTACACATCCCAATCGTGGCAAACATCCTTTACGACATAATTATTATTGCCTTATCTAAATCACGTGAATGAAACGTTTCCCGTTTTGCCCTGAACAAGGTCGCAAGTGCCACGATATTAATGGGTCGTTAAACCCGCCTGCCCTTAAAAAGCAGTACCTAGGTAATCTATCGATAACTAACATTAGCGCCGTTTCCGATAAGTGATTGATAAAAATGTGAAATACGACGAATCGACCAGGTAGCGACTATATTTTTAAATTCGATTTAGATTGTTGATTTGGAAGAAAATTCCGTAGGGTATTTGTTCGGTTGCTTTGCTAACCAGAATTTTCTTTTGAAAATTGGCGGATGCACAAAATCAATTTTGGGGTCGGCTTCCAGTCTAACCAGATGCAGCTGAATACTAGTATTTTGCATGGAGCGACTGCCTATCTAACCTCCACAACCGAGTTACTAGGTACTTAACACGATACCTCTTGGTAAGACTGGGCTTCCAATTACCCGTAACGACTGTTTAAAGACTACGATTGACAGCCGGGACCAACGGCTTTTAACTTGCTTGTCGAGGCACGGAGGAGTTTCGATATGTAATGAGCTCAACATTAATGATGTATGAACTAATATTTTTGTAAAAATATAATTTAAAAGAGTATCCATGGAGTTTCTTGCCCGTTCTTCTCCATAGGTACCTACGCTTTGGAATGGGCAACTAGCTTCATATTTTCTGACTGACCGACTTCTTGACAATTCAAAAGTGCCTGTAAATGGTTTAATTGAAATAAATTCTTTGAGTTTGAGTTTTAGTTTGAGAATGGATGGTCACCCATCCACGAACCGAACGCGGCAAGCGTAGCTTAATCTTCGATCGACACGTACAGCTGTTATTTTATGCACGGGTATATAAGTTAATTAAGTAGCTAATGACTGCTTTGCCCGCAGCAAATTGTCACTTAAGTGCAAACTGCGCCTGTACACCGCGGTCATCCGCCCAATCATGACCTATGCTTGTGTAGTCTTCGCCCACGCCAATCCCCGCCACCTGCACAAAATGCAGACCCTCCAAAACCGTCTCCTCAGGAAGGTCACGGGAGCCCCCTTCTACGTCCGAAACGTGAACCTCCACGTTGATCTCAGACTCCCCACCGTCCAGCAGTTCATGAAGCGCCTCTCCAAGCGCTTCTTCGACTCTGCTATTAAGCACCCCAATCCCCTGATTGTGGCGGCCTCCACTTACACTCCCTCACGCATAAGCTCGATTCGCCGACCAAGGCATACCCTCACCACCCCCGACGACGACACTACTCTCCTCCAGGAGAGTAGTAAGACCACCAGTACTCTCAAGAAGTACAAGCCCCGTCATCCGTCCTTCCGCCCTCGCCGTCGAGGCCCGTCGCGACACCCCGTAACATGCCCGCCCCGACCCTTGCTCGAGCCAGCCCGCGCCGCTGAGCCTGTAGTGCAAAATCAGTCCCCAAATAATACCGATCCAGCCTGTCCCTTGCTGTCCTCTCCCAGCGACGCCCTAAGCCGAGGTCCGAACCCCACCGGGGGGTGCCCTTAGCGTGTAGTCGCTTAGTTTTTAGTTTTTAAGCCCTGGCTGGAGGCCTCAATTTATTGTGGCATCCACAGGAAAGTCCGGTTAAGTAGTGACGACCTCTCAAGGTCAACTACAAGATGCCATGATCCAAAAAAAAAAAAAATAATGACTGCTTGCTCCTTGTGTCAGTAAGAAGTCTAAGAAAATGCAGCTTTATATCTGAAACTAAAGTAAAACCGCGGGAGACCTATTTTTAGGGTTCCGTACCCAAAGGGTAAAAACAGGACCCTATTACTAAGACTCCACTGTCCGTCTGTCTGTCTGTCACCAGGCTGTATGTCATGAACCGTGATAGCTAGACAGTTGAAATTTTTACAGATGATGTATTTCTGTTGCCGCTATAACAACAAATACTAAAAACAGAATAAAATAAATATTTAAGGGGGGCTCCCATACAACAAACGTGTTTTTTTCGGCGTTTTTGCCTTGTGGTGCGGAACCCTTCGTGTGTGAGTCCGACTCGCACTTGGCCAGTTTTTTTTGTATTCAATGACAAATACTACCATGTGTGCCTCTACATTACGTGTCACAAGAAGTAATAACATGAACAATAATCAGAAAACGTGGTTATCTTCTTATCAAAAGTCGTAAATACACAAGGAAATGGGTCATAACTCCATGAGAGTAACGTGTACCGTATCATAACACTAATTTGAAAACCTTGTAAAACCAAGTAGGTATTTTCAAAAGAGTAATCATGGAGTTTCTTGTCGGTTCTTCTCCATAGGAAACGGCCAATTGGAACCGTGCACCTAGCTTCTGACGTTTCATAAGTGCCCATGTAGAAAAAAATATTTTGATTTTGATCACCTACTGTTAGTTTTAACACGAAATTCTGGCGGAGTTTGTTTGTATGTTTAGGCATATAAGAAACGTCTTAGTTCTTCTATTTGCCCTCGCCTCATCAAGGTAAGGACTGCCCATCTTTACCCCTGTCTCTTAGCAAGATCCATTATTTAAATGCATGTTTTGCGAGGATCTTTATCATACTAGTTTCTGATAGTTAGTGATCTGTGCATTTTCCTATGAAGGTTATGATTTTGGTATCAACACTGTCAACAAATAATGGAGTAGATGCTACTGCTTCAGTAGCCAGCTTGAATGGGGCAGCTACTTAAATACTGATATATCTCCTTTTAATTAATATATTGGAAAGTCCTAAGGGCCCTATCTCACTACGGACACCAATGGCGGCGCAACCATGGTCGCACTGCCAAAAAACGTATGGTTGGTTGCGCATCCGATTGGACGCCTGGTGAGATACCCACCATATAGCTGTATATATTTTGCTGGCAGGGCAACCATGGTTGCGCCACCATGGTGTACCAGTGAGATATAAGCCTTAGGGCTATATTTCACCGGGACACCATGGCGGCGCAACCAGTCGCCGCTACCAACAAAATGTATGGTTGGTTGCTCATCCGATTGGACGCCTGGTGAGATACCCACCATAAAACTGTGTACATTTTGCTGGCAGCGCGACCATGGTTGCGCCACCTTGGTGTCCCAGTGAAATATAAGCCTTAGTGTCTCCTTAATCTAGTGGTCACAACCGTTACAGACTGCTGAGCATGAGGTCCTGGGTTCAATTCCTGTTTTGGGCAAAGTGCTATTGGGTTTTCTGGAATTTCTCAGTAGCAGCTCGTAGTCTGACTTTGTGCCTAGTTGGTGGCAATAAATAGGCTTGTCCCCTATTACATGGGATTTAAACATTTACTGGCGTATAATGTGGGTGTACCTTCTATAGATACGCCTGCCTAACCCTTTGGGGAAACACCATGCCTTCGTGATGTTGTGGTAATTATTTTAATGTGATTATTTTACGAACCAAAGCAACCGACATAGCCCGAAGAATTTCCAAACTAAAGTGGCAGTGGGCAGGGCACATTGCTCGCAGAACAGATGGCCGAAGGGGCCGAAAGGTTCTGGAGAGGCGACCGCGTACCGGAAGACGTAGCGTAGGTAGGCTTCGCACAAGGTGGACCGACGACCTTGTGAAGGCCGCAGAAACCCGTTGGATGCGAGAAGCACAGAACCGGTCGAAATGGAGGTTCTTGGCCTATGTCCAGCAGTGGACGTCTTTCGGCTGAAATAATGATGATTTTACGAACTGTTTTTCTATAATACTAACAAGTAATAAAACCACTAGCACTACTATCACCTCGACTAGTCACAATATTTTCGTCAGAACATTTTGCGTCCGCAATTTAGGTTTTCTTGTAAATGTTGGCGAATTGTGGGTGTGCTATGGTGCACCTCTGCCTATTCGGGGAATACAGGTTTGATGATATAAAGAAAAGAAAGAAAGAAAGAAATACGTTTATTTGCGGTAAACATGTAACAATAAAGAACATAAACAAAAAAAATAAGAAAGATTTGGGGGAAACATGCGTCACATCCACGCAAAACGGCTATCGCTCAGCATTATGCTGCGACCCTATGCAAGACAGAGCCCCAGCGCTGGTTTTCAGCGACAGCCGGTGCCGACGTATTGACGTCGTCCGGTGTAGCAAACAAATCTTAGGACGCTGTACTGGTACAGCATATACAAAGAAAAATAATAGTATAATTGAAACTAAATGTGATAAAGACAGGAATATAGAAAGGAAAATAGATATACATGCTATGAGCATGATATGTGATGTTATTAGAAAGTCTTAATTAAATATTTAGCAGACATCGTCAGACTTTACACAAATGAATTTTAAGGCTGTAATCTCACGAAGGTGCTGTTAACTAACGATAAGGTACCTTTAATGTTTATAATACTATATCGCGTATATTTGCCACGATAACACCATGTTTTGCATGCAAATACATCGCTGTACATTGAAAATATTAATACTAATAAATTATCTACAGATATACAATCAGATAGGAATATGTGTAAGGCGCTTATATAATTTATACAAAGACAATCCGTGTTTGCTCCAGTAACCTAGATTGAGATAATTGTTCGTTGAGAAATATTGGAAGGCACAAATTCGTGCTTCTATGGCAATAACATATTATTATGCTATAGTTATCATTTTATCATGAGAGCAGTCTCATCTAAAAACGTATTTACGGGTGTACACCAAGGTTTCAGGCGACCAAAACCCGTAGGTTATAGTGTACGGTTTCTATCTTCAAGGTTTCTCTTAATATAGTTTATTAGTTTCTCTGATTGAAGATGAAGACAGCTTCACCACTACTGATTTTATGAAGCAGTTTTAATTGTTAAACAACTCGAAAGTTTGGAAGTAATAACAACACACGACGTCAAGGCACAAGACAAGGTACATACATAAAACAGTAATAAAAAAAAATGACTTCAAAAAGAAATTAACTCAAAATTATGAAATAACTTTAAATTCGGGATCGGTGGCAAAAAATTAAAACTAAAATACAAATCCCAAGACACCGACTTCCGAAATTAAAGTTCTTCCGAAGTTGATTTATTTTTGAAGTCGATTTTTTTTTTTAATTACTTTTTTATTTCGTAATTTTTATTTTTTAGTAAAAACTGGAATATTTGTTTGTAATAAGTAGGTAATAGTTTGGTTGTAAATATTGCACTAGAATTTGACCAAGGTTTTGAGATGACACTACACCCGTAGCTCGTATCAATAAGCCAGGCCGTCACACATACACGTATTGGTCCATATCTTGAAAATTACTCAATCGATTTTGATAAAACTTGCACTGGTTCCCTAAATTGAAGTTAATGTAAGCCAATAAAAAAATGGCCACGATCCGATTAATAGTTGGGTAGAAATGCGTGGACAAACATACATTCATGCATACATCTATAAATTTTGTATACCTATTTGTTTGGAAGCCCTAATAGATTGTCATATTATTATGTGAATATAATGAAGTTCAAATAATATTACATACATACGTGTCGAAATGATAACCTCCTTTTTTTGAAGTCGGTAAAAACAAGAGAACATATACAGTACCACTTCCGTTTGATAAAAACCAAACCACAGAAATATATCTAGAAAACCTTTATTTTCATACCAAGCTGTGGTATGAAAATATAGGTTACCACAATAGGTATCAATAGTAATGAACAAAACAACGGTTTGCCTGATGACTTGATAGCCAGCCATGATAGTAAACGCGTTGTTATGCAGTGATTGGCGAGCTGCACAAATGGGATAATCTACTTGTTTGCCAGTTACCTCTGATTCTCTATTGTCTGTGTACTCAAAATTGAACGTTTACGGAAATGTTCCTCCACCGCATGGATGTAAACGTGAATTGGAAATTAATTACATTCCATTAAACTACATGAAATGCTTGGAAAATCAGAATTAATGAGCAGTGATGACCCAGTAGTAACGGCCGCGACTTGTGGGCTTGTAGGTTCGAAGTCTGACAGACGCTTTGCTTTGTGTAAATTATTTCATCACCACTGCTCTCAAAACGGTGAAGGAAAACATCGTGAGGAAACCGACTTGTCCTAGAACCAAAAATTCGAAGACATGTGACATTAACAACCCGCACTGGGCCCGCGTGGTGGATTACGGCCCACTCCCTCTGACCGAGAGGAGGCCTGTATCCTAGCAGTAGGGAACATTATAGGCTGATGCATCACCAAGCATTTTATGTTCTTTAGAATGAAATAAAATGCTTTAGAAATTTAGAATGCATCGCTCCTAACTTTCGGTCGTTTCGTGAAATCATTGCCGTTGGTCTCGTGGTCGACTTCTGGGGCTGATGCATCACCAAGCATTTTATGTTCTTTAGAATGACATATAAAAACTTTTTACAAAAAAAAAAAACAACCGACTTCCATAAATAATACAAAAAATTGAAAAATAACTTTAATTTCGGAAGTCGGTGTCTTTGGTTCCGCATTTTCGTTTATTGACACCGACTTCCGAAATTAAAGTTATTTTTCAATTTTTTGTATTATTTATGGAAGTCGGTTGTTTTTTTTTTTGTAAAAAGTTTTTATTTTTCACTTTTTAGTGGGTCCGTTTGTAATTTATCTATGTTACAATAGCTTAATGTCAACTGTTCATCACTTGTTACAAAATATTGCTTTTCCCGATGTTGGGACGTTAATTGTTGAGGAGTTCTCCTGGTAAGAACCAGGAGAACTTCTCAACAACCTCTCACCATACGCATTGTGACGAGCATAAATTGCTTAGCAACCATATTAAAGTAATCGAATCGCAACCCGTGAAATATTTGTCATTGAGTAGTTCCAATGGCCATCAGTGGTCTTCTTCATCAGCTCCACTTTACCAAATGATGATTTCCGAGAGCAAATGCTGAAGTTAGTTTAAAAAATACCCAAATCGTTATAGCTTTGCCTATAAAATTTGAGGGTTTCCCTCGATTTCCATGGGATCCTCTCATCAGATTCCAATTTTATGATAATGGGACCACTTCGAGAGTATACCCTTTCAAATAAAAAAAGAATTTTGAAAATCGGTCCACAATTGGCGGAGTAATCGCGTAACAAACACACAAAAAAAAAACAAAAAAAAAAAACATACCGTCGAATTGAGAACCTCCTCCTTTTTTGAAGTCGGTTAAAAATGCTTTAGAATGCATCGATCCTAACTTTTGGTCGTTTCGTGAAATCATTGCCGTTGGTCTCGTGGTCGACTTCTGGGGCTGATGCATCACCAAGCATTTTATGTTCTTTAGAATGACATAAAATGCTTTAAAATGCATCGATTCTAACTTTCGGTCGTTTCGTGAAATCATTGCCGTTGGTCTCGTGGTCGACTTCTGAGGCTGATGCATCACCAAGCATTTTATGTTCCTTAGAATGACATAAAATGCTTTAGAATGCATCGATCCTAACTTTCGGTCGTTTCGTGAAATCATTGCTGTTGGTCTCATGGTCGACTTCTGAGGCTGATGCATCACCAAGCATTTTATGTTCTTTAGAATGACATAAAATACTTTAGAATGCATCGATCCTAACTTTCGGTCGTTTCGTGAAATCATTGCCGTTGGTCTCGTGGTAGGCTTCTGAGGCTGATGCATCACCAAGCATTTTATGTTCTTTAGAATGACATAAAATGCTTTAGAATGCATCGATCCTAACTTTCGGTCGTTTCGTGAAATCATTGCCGTTGGTCTCGTGGTCGACTTCTGAGCGTGGGTCCTGGGTTCGGTAAAGTGTGGTTTAGGAATTTCTCAGAAGCAGCCCGGAGTTTACAAGTTGGTGGTGTGAAGCCCTCGTGCCTCGGATAGCACGTAAAGCCGGTGGTCCTGCGTCTAATCTCTGCGGTCATATCGGATTGCCGATCCATCGGACTATGAGAGAAAAGGCACAGAGAGTGCTCCTGTGTTTGCGCACACACTTGTGCACTATAATATCTCCTGCGTACTGGGCAACGTTCAGATTGGCCACGGTAGCCGAAATACGGACGGGAGGATTTTATTTATTTGTATCCACATCGCCAACATGGAATTTTCACGTGTAATCAATGGGATCCTTCAGCTTTACCCAATATCTATGGTTTTACCATTAAGTATCTACCTAAAGCAGTGGTCATAACTCATAATATTACATTCCATCGCCACTTAATCAGTTATCTACTTTAGTGCAATGTATTCTAAGTTGATTTTTGGGTGACCATTTGTAACAAAAAGGTCCTGATATGTTTTTGGTTGCAATGGAATTTGAAGTTTGTTAACTATTAAGTACAGTCAGCAACAAAATTCGATTAAGACTTTAATCTCAGTTATAACCGAGATTTAAAAAACTTAAGTGTTAATCGACTTTTGTTGCTGACCGTACATTCAGTTTCTTGTTCCATAACTTGAAAATTATCTCAAATTCCTGGCTCTAATTAGGTATTCCATTGGTCCTCTGATAATATTGAAATGGATTTTCCCAGCGACTAAAAACAGACTCTGGTATGGTTGCAGACGTGAGATAACAGAATTGTTTACTCTTATTTACCTACCATAAGTAATTACGATAATTTGGTCAGTTGGTGATGTTTGTTTACATTATCATTACGTTCGATCCTCTGTTTGGTCTAGTGGGAATCGACATCACTGCTTTTCATTAGCACTGAACTAAGCTATCGTTTTTGTATAAAGAACTGAATTTCTATAACAGTTAGGTTTTTAATTCAATAACTGGCTCAGTGGTTTTAACCTGGTCTAAAGAAAAACGCTGTTTTGTAATAAGGGGGATTACGCTCACTTCCTTGATTCATCGAGTCTCATTGATTGCGATCTGTTCACCTTTTTTCTTTAAATTGATTTGTGTTTCTATACCTTCATGAAATTGGTTTGGCTTCGGAATCAACTAGGTTCACGAGCCTTCCTGTAAACCATTATCCATTTTGTAAAGGTGATAAAACGAATGCCAGTTTTATTTTAAAATTAGTAATGGCTTCGAAATTGAAACTTGTTTACTAGACCAAAGATACATTGTGGAATTCACAAATTGAAACAACTGCCAACCGTATAATTTTGTGTCGTAACCTGACACAAAATTATACAATGTCATATAAAAAGCAATAACCCACCACCCAACATGCTGCTGCGTCCAGCAATCCCGACGACGCAGCTGTACGTGTCCAAACTGCACCGCTCCACGAAGGTTGAAGAGATCGTGGAGTACATACGTGTGAAGACCAGCTGGACTTTGAGGGTCGAGAAGTTAGAGTAGCGTCACAACACGAACTTCAAGTCGTTCGTGGTACGTGTTCCGACACATCATCTCGAGAAGTTCCTCAAGGAAGAGTTCTGGCCGAAGGGTGTTGTGTACCGCCGGTTTCGTGGCCGGCTACATGACACCAGTCAGCGAGACACGACGCAGACACTTCGTGTGCTTGAGTTTGTTGGTGTAATTATAATGCGTGTATGTATTTATAGTATTTTTAAGTTATATTCATATTGTATTGTATGTCTTTTATATGGGCCTTGATGCCCGAAATAAATGGATAATAATAATAATAATAGATAGATAGTATGTATAGGTGGCAATTCGATGAAAACGACAAATTGATTCAAAATGCTGCACGGGTCGAATCACAAACTATCAACAATGCAAACGAGCATGAAGCGGAACCAACTGAATTCCGTTTTTCCGCACAGCTGTCTAGTTCCCGGGTTTTTCAATTAAATGCTCTTCACCTTCAGACAATTGACCTCAAGTCCCACGTCCTACTTCATGAACTAATTTAATTTAATTTGATAAGCTATATCAGGTGTGATATAGAATATAGTATGTCGATGTGGAGTGGACTACAGCAATCTAGAATTTTATGACGAAGCATAAGCAAGTCCAACCGATTTATTAAATCTTTAATCTTAATACTATAAGGTACAGTCAGGTAAAAGTTAACACTTCAGTTTTTTTAATCTCAGTTATTGAGCAAAATATTTGTTAAAATTGCAGCAGAAGTACAATGCAATTTTGAACAAATATTTTGCTTAATAACTGAGATTAAAAAAACTGAAGTGTTAATCGACTTTTGTTGCTGACCGTACCAGGACAACGTCTTCTAGCGTGATTGTCAGTAAGCGCATTGCTTGCAAGGAAGTCCTCTACCTTCTCAAAACCAATTTGTTCATTTACCTATGACATGACAAATTCCAGCCGAAGCAGAGAACCCTTTTTACATTCTTTCGGCGGCAATTCTTTATTAGACTCGACGACATTTTTGGTCAAGAGTATCTATATCTATACATATAATAAAATTGTAGAAAAGTGGTGTCTGTACAATGGAAATATATTAAAAAAAAGTAGCAGGGGTTGTTATTATATCGATGCCGAACCCGAAAATGTAATTAAATTTTTTTTTGTCTGTTTATCTGTTTGTCTGTTTATCTGTTTGTTTGTCTGCTGTGTTTTTTGTTTTGTTTGTTTGCACGCTAATATCAGAAACGGCTTATTCGATTTAGATGCGGTTTTCACTAATATATTGTAGTAAGCTTCACTTAACATTTAGTGTTTATTTCATGTCAATCGGTTCATAAATAAAAAAGTTATGTCAATTTAAAGAATCACGGCGAACATTTGTTAAGGTATTCTATCAGAGTACGTAAACGCCTCGCGCCTGCGCGTCCGTGGCTATATATGTATACAAGGTGTAACGGAAAGGGGGTATCAACCCTGAACAGGTGAATGAAGATGAAAAAAAAAATTTGGACCTCCCATAGTAATAGCACATCAATGATTTACTATTACTATGTGAGGTCCAAATTTTTTTTCATATTTCGACCTATGTTCTTTGGGGAAATTTGTTCAGTTTCATGAGCACATTCACCTCCTTCAGGGTTGATACCCCCTTTCCGTTACACCTTGTATAAAGCGCGCTGAGAGCCGCGCCGCTGCCATAATTCCGATCCAGCCTGTCCCTTGCTGCCCTCTCCCAGCGACGCCCTAAGCCGAGGTCCGTACCCCACAGGGGGTGCCCTTAGCGTGTAGTCGCTTAGTTTTTAAGTTTATATTGTGTAGTTAAGTTGTGTATTATGCCCTGGCTGGAGGCCTTAATTTATTGAGGCATCCACAGGAAAGCCAGGTTAAGCAGTCGACAACCCCTTAGGTTGAACTGCGAGATGACCATTTCAAAAGAAAACGCGCCGCTGCCATAAGGATTCAGTTATTCGTAGCGAACGCACGTATCCTGGAGAGTATAGGCGAATTAGTGGATTCGATTATTGCTATTCACTTGAATACTGACTGTTTGCATATTTCATTTATTTATATTTTAGGGTTTGTAGGTTAGGTTCTTTTTCTTAATTTTCTTTAAAATTTTGTAAGTATTTGGTATAGGTTAGGCGGTTCTTTCCTTGATTATTGGGTATTTACTTATCTTAATTTTTATTTAGGGTTTTGTAAATAAATATTGTAAGCATTTATTATTGGTTAGGCATTTCTTTCCCTGATTTTCGGTATACTTATCTTAATTTGTGTTTAGGGTTTGTATATAAATATTATAAGGATTTGGTATAGGTTAGGCATTTCTTTTCTTGATTTTCTTTATTAATTATAAGTTCATTAGCTTAGGTTAGTAATTATTTTTTCTAGCAATTCTTTTGTTTTATAAAGTTAGTACGTTTGTCTGTGTAGAAGAATAGCACCACCCCTTACTTCCCGTGGGTGTCGTAAAAGGCGACAAAGGGTCTCACCGGAGAATGGGCAGCAGCGTTCTCTATGCATTCCACCACCATACCATACTGCGATCGCCAACCCGCCTGCCAAGCGTGGCGATTATGGCAAAACCCCCCAAAATTGGGGGAGGCCTATGTCCAGCAGTGGACGTCTATCGGCTGAAATGATGATGATAATGACGTTTGGTTTACACGTCTTAACACTTATTACTTAAACTGTGATAATTTTAGACTGTATAATAATCTGTAAGTATTTATAATTTAATTGTTTACGATAGTACGTGTTTACTAAATAACTGTGTGTTAAGTAGTAAGTACTATTTTATTGTAAGAATGCCTCGAAGAAGATTCAACCTCTCCCAATGTAGCAGAAATGCTAAAAGGATGAGATTAGTTCGATCACAGGAATCTGAGGAAGGTCGTGAGGCAAAAGGCTCTCTGCACCAGGCTAGGTTTCGTGCTGCAGAAACTTCGACTCAGCGAGAATCTCGACTGAGTTCAAATCGTTCTCGAATGATGACAACTCGAAATAGGGAAAACGGGGAACAACGAAAGGCACGTTTATCTGTCGATCGCGAAGCTCACGCGCTATCGCGTGAGTCTGAGACTTTTGCTGTCAGGGAAATCCGCCTGAGCTCCCAGAGAGTACGGACAACAAATGCTCGATTCCAGGAGACACAGGACGAACGGGAAATACGTCTCACTGCCGATCGTGAAGCTCATACACTATCGCGTGAGTCTGAGACTTTCACTGATAGGGAAATTCGTCTGAGTTCTCAGAGGGTTCGGACAGCAAATGTTCGGTCTCAGGAAACACAGGAAGAACGAGAAATACGTCTCACTGCCGATCGTGAAGCTCAAGCACTAGAGTCTGAGACTTTCACTGAAATTCGCCTGAGTTCTCAGAGGGTTCGGACAGCAAATGCCCGGTCTGTAGACGGTATACGTAATACAAAATATGCTGCCCGAAAAGTCACTATTCCACGCGGACGAAGTCGCGGGCACAGCTAGTTTTTAATATATTTTTAATTACTATCGGCTTAGTCCAATTTAAGGATGAAAATTTTATGGATAAGATATACCTATTTGATGAAATATTCCCAATGAACTCAAATTCAAATTAAAAATATTTTATTTCACGTAAACCTACATGGGCATTTATGAAACGTCAGACTCTAGACGCACGGTTCCAATTGATCGTTTCCTTTGGAAAAGAGCCAGGAAGAAACTCCAAGCTTACTTTAAAAAAAGAATTGGCTGATACATTGTACTCAAAGTTGTTCTTCTCCTTCTTTTCCAGGTTTAAAGACGGCAAAGTATCGTACGGCACAGACAGCCCAGCGCGGGGTTGCCGGGTCATCTTCTGTGTGCACGGCAACCCATCCACAGGCTGCTGTGCGGTCATAGAAACCAGTACCGATGGAGACAACGGGGACGGACACAATGGGAGCATATCAGAGGTTGAAAGTGAGTATGGGTCTGCGGTTGATTGAATTGTAACCTTAAACTGTAGGGCAGAGATCGTAGACTTGATTGTTGGAGCTGTTAAAACTGAAGAGGGAGTGATCAATCTGATAGATAAGCTACAATCATAGACTGCATTGAATCTATGCGATAGTCGAGTGTTTGACTAATTGAAGTTAAGATTTAAGTAATCTACAAATTATGAAAAGCCTGATTACTTTAAGCTGCAGTTTCTTAAATCAACTATAAATAAAGTGAGATAAATGTCAACTGTAACAAAGCAATGTCACGGTCGGAAAAATACAAACGTGTAACAAAACCTATGCATAACATTTGAAAAAATAATTTTATTCGATAATACTACGTAAGTATACATAGTGACTTGTGTGTTCCACTCCTGTAAATGTTTAGTCTTAGGCCTGAAACTGCGTTAAGCGGGCGCCCGCGCGGTTTCATACAAAAGTGCTCCGTCGCGGGGACCTGCGCGGGCGTCCGTCACGGGGAGGCGCGCCCCGCACCCACGCAACGGGGCTAAAAAACGGGGTTAAAATTGAACTAGCGACACTGCGTAAATAAAATAATCCGGTCTCCGCGACGGGTACCCGCTACGGGGACCGTCGCGTTCCAACGGAGCCCACCCGCGTGTCCACGCGCATAGACACGCGACGGTTGCCCGTCGCGGGCGTCCGCTTAACGCAGTTTCAGGCCTTAGATCCTTATTCCTATGCTTTGAATTTAGTTATATTATCTTTCCTTCCATGTGATTTATTCATTCCCAGTCTGTTCCCCTTATTGTTGTTCTGTTCACTTCACTTGATCTTGTAAATCTTCAAAGGTCAGATTTCTTCTCTTTAATATCAGTTTACTTGACATCTGGCTCTTGGATCTTGGACCACCTACGTGTTGCACCTTCGTAACTTGTTTTACATTGTGTTGCTAACGGCATCATTGTATGGGGTTTTTGGTTATCTAAACTTAATAACTATTCCAGAAGAATATTATTTTAAAACGATTTTTTAGTGCAGGGTGAATAATTGAAAATTGACTCGTTTTTTTGTTACTTTCAGTGTTGTCTTCTAAAATCCCATCTAAGGGTTTATATACAGGGTTATTGGTAAAACATTAACAACCTCTCAAGAGGTCATTGTACTCATCATTATGGACAACTTTTACTATGGGACCAAATATGAAATCGCGAAAAAAAAATTAGCTGTTCCCTACATTTATGTTCGTATAACTCGTCAAAATGTGGGGAACAGCTGATTTTTTTTCGCGATTTCAGGTTTGGTCCCATAGTAATAGTTGTTCATAATGATGAGTACAATGACCTCTTAAGAGGTTGTTAATGTTTTACCAATAACCCTGTATAAACATTGCTTAAAGTTAAAAAACTGGCCAAGTGCGAGTCGGACTCGCACACGAAGAGTTCCGTACCACAAGGCAAAAACGCCGAAAAAAACAAGTTTTTTGTATGGGAGCCCCCCCTAAACATTTATTTTATTTTAATTTTATTATTTATTATTAAAGTTAAAATACAACTGAGTATTTTGTGAATATTTCAAGTGCCTACCTGTTGCCATTTTTGATATCGAGCAAAAAAGGGCAAAAAAATCGCGTTTGTTGTATGGGAGCCCCCTTAAATATTTATTTTATTTTGTTTTTAGTATTTGTTGTTATAGCGGCAACAGAAATACATAATTTGTGAAAATTTCAACTGTCTAGCTATCGCGGTTCTTGAGATACAGCCTGGTGACAGACAGACGGACAGACAGCGAAGTCTTAGTAATAGGGTTCCGTTTTTACCCTTTGGGTACGGAACCCTAAAAAACGTTTACAAGTCAAAAATCTATGGTTTACAGTCGATAATCAGTACCTGTCAGTATTTAACTAAGCATAGTTTATAAATAAATGATAAATTATTTTATTTTGTAAGTAGGTTTGCACAAACACTTTTACACGTCAATCATATTTTTTTTAAACTAGATGAGATCGGCGTTTCCTATCTGACTACTCTGAGAAGAAAGGCCGAAACAAACTCAGAGGTCACAGTCTCTTTTAAAGTCCAGACATAATCTTGGTCAGGTCTTCACATGACCTGACCAAGATTATGTCTGGACTTTATTATCCTATTTACTTGTGGAGTAATTGGAAATAGGCCTAAAAAAACAACGAAATTTAATAAAAGATTAAAATTACACGAACAAATTTTTAACAGCTGTTAGCTGTAGTGTTGCAATGAGTTTTCAAATAAAGGTGTCATGCTCTGCAGCAGAGCCACCATCCTAGAAACCGATCAATTATATCTTAAAATGATGTACGTCAAATGTACATAATGTACGTATTACCGTTATCGCTCGTACGCAATAAACACTATTCGTACACCAGTTTTTATTAAAAAACAGTGGATGTGCGTGTGGTGTGAGGGCCACTTTGTCAAAACTCTTTGAAAATGTGCTTAGGATTTAGTGAACATTCCCAAAGAATTGTGAAAGTTGGTATCAGATTTTGTGAAAGTCTAATAACCAAGTTATAGACTGTAAAGTTGGGCCCTCAGTTCTCACATAGAGGATTGAGGGCCCACCTGAAACTGATAAACTATGGACACTACAGAAAAAGTCTTTATGCCAAAATCTAAGCAAATGCCAAACAAAATTTGTGAAAACAAGATATTATCGCAAAACACTGTCCTACTTTGTATATCTTCGTACAAAATGGGCCCTCAATTCTCATACACGTAAAAGTTTATTACACAATTATAATGAAATCATTAACTTACAGCTACTGTTTGAAATCCTATATGCTACTAAATAAATTGTGAAAATTTATAAAAGCAAGAACAGGTCACCACTTTCTGTTGTTTGAAAGTTATCCCTCAGTCCTCCATTTCTTTTGTTTTCGATTTATTACGCTTATCGTATAAAAGATAAGACAAATACAAAATTGTCTCTTTTTGTGTCAAAATTGTGCAACAAATGAAAGAAATTAAAAGACCCTTTATTATATAAGAAAATCGAGTTGTATTTTTATTATCTGAATTTGCAATAGGGTGACCACAATTTCTTTTAGGTTGCAGTAAAGATTAGTAAATGTAGAGTATAAGTTTTAATAAACTTTCTTCGATTTTTCGATTATTATCGTCATAGCATTTTTACTCAAGTTTCGTGATAAAAAAAAAATTATTTTGGAATTCGAATGATCACAAAAAAAAAATACTGTTACCCAAATCATTTTTGCTTGAAATATCGTTCAAATATTTTATTTATTATTTTTATAAAGGCTTTTGCCCAGCCATGATCCATGATCTAAATATAATCCTAACTAATATTATAAATAAAACTAATAACTAGCTAATATTATATTAAAAATATTATTACATGTATTATATAATTATTGTTTACATAATTATATGCACAATCGTTGTAATATTTAGTGTAGTTACTAAACAGCAGTTTATGATAGTGCAGCGGAAGTTGTAGGTAATAAAGCATTAAGGCGAGTTTTATGAAACAGTTGTAGTGAAGAATAAAAATAATAATAATTTTTTAATACGCAAACACATCTTCGGTCAAGACACTCAATCATCTTCGGTCAAGATATCAAACATTCAAGGTAAGTTTGTTTTGATACCTAGGTACTCATAATTTTATAAGTTCGTAATATTTTACTAAATAGTACTTAGATAGTCACTCTAAGAATTGTTTAGGTAATTCAATTTCACCTATTTATAAATTGTAAATTTTTTTAAATAAAATATAATTGTTTCATACTCCAGAAAACATCTTTGGTATTGTGCAAGTACCTACCTAGGAATAAAAAAAACATCCAGGAACGCACTGCTTTATTAGGTACTAGCTTCTTCCCGCGACTTCGTCCGCGTGAAATTCGAAAGTCATATGGCTCCATCTATTATCATAATAACGTTATTATTGTTTTCCTCGGGAACAGCACTTTTTTCGGGATGAAAGGTACAGTGGCTTAGGCGTGAAAAGCTAACAAACAAACTTACTTTCGCATTTATAATATTAGTTAGGATTATATTTAGCCTACGTTGTCCCATGGCTAGGCAAAAGCCTTTATAAAAATAATAAATAAATTATTTGATTATTATCATTAGTTTTTTCGGAACGAACAATTTTTCAAGCAAAAATGATTTGGGAACAGTATTTTTCTATGCGATCGTTCAATTTCCGAAATTATTTTTTTTTATCACGAAACTTGTGTACAAATGCTATGACGATAATAAGCGAAAAATCGAAGAAAGTTTATTTAACACCTATGACTCTACATTTACTAATCTTTACTGCAATCTAAAAGAAATTGTGGTCACCCTATTTCCTAATACAGAGAATAAAAATAAAACTCGATTTACTTATACAATAAAGGGTCTTTTAATTTCTTTCTGGTATCGCATTTGTTGCACAATTTTTTTCACAAAAAGAGACAATTTTGTATTTGTCTTATGTTTCATACGATAAGCGTAATAAATCGAAAACAAAATAAAATGGAGGACTGAGGGCCCGAATTTTATCAAGTTCATAACTTTTAAACAACAAAAGGTGGTGACCTGTTCTTGCTTTCATAAATTTTCACAATTTATTTAGTAGCATATAGGATTTCAAACAGTAGCTGTAAGTTAATGATTTCATTATAATTGCGTAATAAACTTTTACGTGTATGAGAATTGAGGGCCCATTTTGTACGAAGATATACAAAGTAGGACAGTGTTTTGCGATAATATCTTGTTTTCACAAATTTTGTTTGGCATTAGCTTAGATTTTGGCATTAAGACTTTTTCTGTAGTGTCTATAGTTTATCAGTTTTAGGTGGGCCCTCAATCCTCTATGTGAGAACTGAGGGCCCAACTTTACAGTCTATAACTCGGTTATTAGACTTTCACAAAATCTGATATCAACTTTCACAATTCTTTGGGAATGTTCACTAAATCCTAAGCACATTTTCAAAGAGTTTTAACAAAGTGGCCCTCACACCACACGCACATAACAGTGGCGTTTATCTTTCCTGAGTACTACTTTGTGGCTCTGCTAGGGAGTATGCTCTGCAGCAGAGCCACAATCAATGTCTATTTTATCATTATCTAATGCACGTACAGCGATAACGGTAATACGTACATTATGTACGTTTGACGTACATCATTTTAAGATATAATTGATCGGTTTCTAGGATGGTGGCTCTGCTGCAGATCATGACACAAAGAAAGGTTCTATTGGTGCCAAATCCCTTGTTCACAAACTAAACAAAATTTAAGTCAGTGCATCTTTTTCTTTCTATTTCATTAAGAAAAGGACAGAAGATAAATTTTAGTTTAGTCCTGTCAAATTAATCAGCGCCTGACACTACTCCATACAAGTTTAGACGTGATTAAAAACTTGCCTACTAAAATTACGTCAATTTACTTCAGGCGCTGATTAATTTGACAGGACTAAACTAAAATTTATCTACTGTCCTTTTCATAACGAAATGGAAATAAAAAGATGCACTGAACTTAAACTTAGTTTAGTTTGTGAACAACAGAATCAGCACCATTGTTTGCTATATTCCAATTAGTTGTAAGTACTAATGAGTTTTCAAATAAAGGGACTATTGTTTGCTATATTCCAATTTTATTAGTTGTACTAATCGCAAGTGGTTTTACCTTCTACTCAAAATCATGCTCGTGTTTCCATTTGTTAACACTTTCCTCTATTTCTCATAGTTAATTACATCTCAAGACATTCTCATTAGGTACTTCTACAATAATAACTGACGTCACCTACCTGTGTTTAAACAGTGTTATGTTTACTATTCTAATCTCTTGTTTGATAAGTGTTAGTAATAATAATGTTGATTGTTATAATAAAACAGCAGAATTCAGTAACAGTATTTAAAAAAAAATTATAATTAAAGATACATGAAGAAATAACAACCTCATTTTATTACATTCAAACAACACTCCCACTTAAAAAAAAAAAGTAAAAATTTGTGTTTCAAATCACCATTGTAGTAGCTTCCTTACTATTTGAAAAAACAAGGAAATCGTCCACGTACAATGCAATGGTGATTTTTATATAATCTGTATTAATCTTAGTAAACAAACATGGCTCTAGTTGTGTCTTTTTGTAACCCAAAGATTGTAAAAAATCATCAACTCGTTGATATTCGCTCTCGATGACTCTTTTACATCATAAATCGCACGTTTCAACCGTAAAACCTTCTTTTCATAATCACTACTAGCTACTCTGAAAACCTAGTGTACTAACATCTAAATGACAAATATTTTAATTAAGCTGAACTGCTATAGCGAATTTATTATCAGGGTGGAATGTCTCAGGACTGATGAAAAAATTTAATCGAAAA
The DNA here is from genome assembly GCA_916614155.1 of Mesoligia furuncula. NCBI lineage: Eukaryota > Metazoa > Arthropoda > Insecta > Lepidoptera > Noctuidae > Mesoligia > Mesoligia furuncula. The sequence goes on from OU744794.1 coordinate 29,684,273, forward strand.
CAATACCTTGCCTTTACGTAAAACCTTTCGCGACCAACCTTCCTCTATTTATTATCTTATTTTATTATCAGTTTCATATTTTTTTCTAAAACCCAATCTAGATTGCACAACTGTGCCACTCGATGGAACATTCACTAGCACCCAAGCGTCATGGTCTTCAAAGGATTTAAGTTCACTCTGAATGGCTAATTTCCACTGTTCACTTTCAGGTCCATTCAACACTTCTTCAAGAGCACTAGCACTAGCACTTAATTCACTGCTTACGCTCACATAGCTGAAGTTGTATCGATCAGGTTGTTTAAAAGGCAGCGCTGAAGAAACCTCAGCCCTTTTCGCAGACTCAACTCCTTCCAGATATTTAGTCCTTGTTGCACCGGTTCAGCCGCTGTTACGTCGGAAGAATCCTGAAAGTCCTCCTCCGCAGAGCTTGAACTTTCCTCTTCTGTGCTCGGTGCTACCACCCTCCTCCTCTTCCAGTGCTCCGGCTCCTGTCTTCTTGTGTTACTTATGTCCCTCCACTTCTTGGTTTTCTTCTTTTCCTAAGGCGACACTTGTGCCTGCATTTATATTCATGAGTATTGCATCTTGCTTCTGCTCAATCCCCTCTTCAATCACAACTTTCAGTCTATCAAAAAGTACTCTGTGATCACAACAATATCTCCGGCTATTGTTACACTGCCCCGTCTTTGACGAGAACTATCGATTTGACGGCGATAAAAATCTCCTCGATGTTTTGTGGTACGTATTGAACAATCAGTCTCTTGAATGTTAGATGATCAAAAAGTACTCTGTGGTTAGATGACAACTGGCACCGCTATCTACGTTGATAGCGGTCAGCACAGAGTACTTTTTGATAGACTGAAAGCGGTCAGTTTGACTGAAGAGTCTATCAAAAAGTACTCTGTGGACTGAAGTTTCCACTTAAAAATACGCCACTAAATGCTTTAAATTCTTTCTTTTGTGGTACATTTTCGCATTTATTCATAAAATGTCCCATCTGCTTACATTATATTATTTGACAGTTGGTTTGAAATTTGATGTTGATGGTTGGTAGTTGGTTTTTTAAGTTGCCAACCTTTTGTCAAGAGCCAGGTTTTGTGTGGAACTTGTATATTATAGTGTATCTATGGTGGAACCAGAGGCAATAACTCTCCAGTCTTCCATATCTAGCAAATTGGTTATGATGGCTTCGGCCGTTACAATGCGTTCAACCGCCGTGTGTTCAACCGCGATCATGGGTTCGAATTTCTCAGGCATCCCGCCAGCAATAAGGACCTAATCCAATCGTCACTGATATAGAATACTTTCTAATATTGAAGTCACGTATTAAGACATGCATATTCACCATTTTCTCGGCGGATAGTTATATGAGATTACGAAGCATGCATTAACTTCGCTTTTGATATGCACAAACTAGAATCAATAGTCAAAATTATTTTTGCTTGTGCTTTCGCGTCGTTTGGATCATCTTCTTTCGTGATGCATTGTCGCATGCTTTCCAAAATCAAAAAGTTTTCCACGGCGATCGCCCAGTCTTCATTGTTTTCTCATCCTTTTAGTTTTGATGTACTTATGTACTTGCTATTAGGTGATATATGAGACTATACATTTTTCATTGTTACTTTTTTTACTAACTCGAAAATTCGATATAAACGGGCACGGCCCATAAACTATAATGAAACAGCAGAATTCTGTCAAAAACACAGTAAAATACTTTTTTCAAAGACACTTTAGGTAACAACCTCATTTTGAACCATCAACAAATTGTTTCAGGACATTGCCACAGATCGAGGAACGAAGAAATCGACAAACGGGCGCGAAGAAAGTTGATCATAGCCAGCATACTGTGTGTTGTATTTATGATAGGTGAAATTGTAGGTGAGTAAGAACCTCTTTGATATAAACTACATAATATGTACGCGCTGGTTGCGTGTAGGCCGCATTTGGTCCTTTTAACCCTTCCTACTATACGCTAGTCCAGGAGAGCTAAAAAGGCCACTTTGGTAGAATCATAAAATGATAATATTAGGAATCATAATGGACAGTTAACTGTTAAGTTAATCGTATCAAATCCCATTGGAGGAGGATTTTTCAGTTTTTTTTTGTCTGTGTTAAAATACCAATCAATCCAATCCAAATCCAATCTCTTTAATTCTTAATTTTATCCTTTTATGATTCCGTCAAAGTGACCTTTTTAGCCCCCAGCGGTGCTATTCTGTAAAAATTTCACCGTGAAAACTTAGGTGAAGTGAGCGTGGAGTGAGCTGTCAATAGTGTCAATTCCTAGCAAAAACAAACTCACTTCACCTAAGTTTTCACGGTGAGATTTTTACAGAATCGACCGGCTGGTCTATTCTGTGATTCTGTGTGGTCTCTTTGATTGTGACTAATAAATAATTTTGAATTTTGATTACATCTACGCAGTGCAGCGAAAAAAAGAAAAACACGGACTGTCTTCGCCATATTATGATTAATAATGTTATCCTTTTATGATTCTGCCAAAGTGGCCTTTTTAGTCCCCCAGGACCCTAATTGCGTAACACACTTTCAATCACAATCTGAATCATTTTGAAGGATATTACTAATCCATTGCTTCATATGTTCGAAAAAATTGTCAGCTCAACAACGTAAATAACGCAATGAATGTTGTTGAACTGTCAAAATGAAAGCTATTGCTATTGATAGTGTGTTACTTAATTACCCCACAGTACAAGGTTAGTGTGTTTTCGTCGACGTGCACTCGACTGTATGATATTATATTATATGACTGCCCCGTTGGTCTCGTGGTTGCAAGCGCGACTGCTGAGCGGTGGGGTCCTGGGTTCGATCCCCGGGTCGGACAGTGTTATTGGAATTTCTTAGTAACAGTCTGAAGTTTGGAAGTTGGCGGTTTAATACCCCCGTGCCTCGGAAAGCACGTAGAGCCGTTGGTCTTGCGCCTGAACTCTCCCCGGTCTTGTCGGATTGCCGTCCCATCGGACTATGAGAGTAAAGGAACAGAGAGTGCACCTGTGTTTGCGCACACACTTGTGTACTATAATATCTCCTGCGTACCTGGCTAATCTCCATTGAGATTGGCCACCGTGACCAAAAACGGTCGGGGAGGCTATTATATCGATGCTTCCGGCAACAAATGTCGTAAACGCCATTTTGGCGAAAATGAGTTAAGAATGCAGCCCTACTTAATTTTTGGCGCTGCGTCGATCTAAAAATGTAAAAAAAATATTCGCCTAAAAAAAATACTTTTACACCCAAAATTTTTACTAGTATAATCAAGATTTTTTAGAAAAGAGGGTATGTATAACTCATATTGCTTAGAACCAAATAACCGTGCAGGTCGTATAATACAACGTACAAACAGCTGTCGTTCGTGAAAAGTCGTCTGTTAGTGGTCGTAAATACCAACTTCTTGAATTTTCTGGGGTGTATGTCCAAGCTAACTTTTAAAATAAGGCTTTGACATAAATAGCAATAATATGTATATTATGAAACACCATCGTATTTTACGAATTTCTTGGATAGAGCACAATTTTACAACTTTTAAAGTTAAAAAGATATAAGCCAAAAACGAAATTATTTTTTGTTTTTAGTTGATTACCAAAAGTGCTATTTTGGTGTTTACGACCTTTGTTGTCGGAAGCATCGATATATTATATGAATTAATTTGACATATGGGGTGATCTTTTATTTTGAAGCAGGCCAGGCCAGCTTACGTCACATAGCACCAATACACACGCCAATATATATTGCAATAAAAAATTCGTTTCCGTAAACAATGGCTTGCATAATTGTCTGTACGTTAGAAGAATTTCAAATAAGTGGCCGTGTAATCTGAATGTGGGTTATCGAAAATGGCGCGTGTCCAATATTCTTATTGTTTACATGAAACATGGTTACAATATCAAAGGGCTTATATAATTTTTACATTGCATGGAATACTAATAGTGCGATGTCGGTCATGGCTTACATCATCATCTGCCAAGCCTGTTCCCAACTATGTTGGGGTCGGCTTCCAGTCTAACTGGATGCAGCTGAATACCAGTATTTTACATGGAGCGACTGCTTATCTGACCTCCACAACTCAGTTACTGGGTAATACGATACCCCTTGGTAAGAGTGGTTATCAGACTTTCAGACTTCAGACTGCCTGTAACGACTGTCAAAGATCCACGAATGACAGCCGGGACCAACGGATTAACGTACAACGGTGTAACGGCCTCTGAAAGCACCTTAAGCCGTTGGTCTGAAGCCCGAAAGTCTGACAACCAGTCTTACCAAGGGGTATCGTATTACCCAGTAGCTGGATTCTGGAGGTCAGATAGGCAGTCGCTCCGTGTAAAATACTGGTATTCAGCTGCATCCTGTTAAACTGGAAGCCGACTCCAACATAGCTGGAAAAAGGCTAGGCTGATGATGATGATGATGATAGCCTGTCGGATGGTCGCTCAGCAGAAGTCTTTATAGTTGACTTCCCCTATCGAACTTGTCCTCCATCCTCCAGTAATGTCTTCATAACCTGTACCTTTCACTTTGCAGGTGGTTACTTATCCAACAGTTTAGCGATAGCAACAGATGCTGCCCACCTCCTCACAGACTTCGCTAGTTTTATGATATCGTTGTTCTCATTATGGGTATCGAGCAGGCCTGCTACAAGACGGTAAGTCGAGTCTTCCTTAACCAATTGAATTGAATTTTGATTTGAATGGCATCATAATTGGATTGGTCTGCTGTGCCTGCCTCGTTGCTCTAGTGGTAGCAAGCGCTACAGCTAAGCCTGAGGTTCTGGGTTCGATTCCTGGGTCGGACAAAGTATTATTGTTGAAATTCTCAGTAGCAGTTCTGATTTTTTATGCCCGGTTGATGGCAATAAACTCTCCCCTTAAGGTGTACGGTCACCTGCAAAAGTGCATGGATACCCTAATGGCTATTTTCTGTGAACGTTTGAGTTCAAGTTTTCTAAAATAAACTAGATGGCATTGGTTTCTTCACAACTGTGACTAATTTACGAAACGTAAGTAAGCAGTTGGGAAGAAACGTATTGAGAAAGGAGTTACACAGCTAATATATTTATCTAACTATTACATTACATTTGCTAGCATATGAAAAAATAATAAAATAATAAAAGAAACCGATAGGAATAATTAAGTATGCGCAGTGGCGCCCTCATCGCGTGACTTCCGTAACCCTAGCATAATCAAAATATTGTACAATTCCCTTGTCAGAAGTAAATTAGAATTTGCATCTTGTGTTTGGAGTCCATATGAATCAACATACACCCTAGTAATTGAAAAAGTTCAAAAGGCTTTCCTACGCTACTTGTATAAGAGAAACCACGGGTACTATCCATTTATGTACCCCACGGATTTTTTACTAGGAATTCTAGGATATAACTCCTTGGCTGTTCGGCGGTCTCGAACGCAGATGATCACTGCACTGAAAATTTTACGGAATATAATTGACTCCCCAGAATTGCACAATATACTATGCACATTTTATGTCCCTGACAATTACCTACGACACCGGTCTAACCGCCGGCACAGACTATTCGCGACTGCACAGTCTCGCACGGTGTCCCGTGCACATTCCCCGCTGTGTCGCATGAGCAGCGCAATCAATGCCCTTATTTTTGACCTACCTGATTGTGACGTGTTGACCGACAGATTCAACCAAATCATGTTATTGTGCTCGAGATTTTGTGAAAGACATTGTGTATGAATAATTGCATGTCCTAATAATTTGTAACCTAACGAAATGTATTTTTTTTTTCTTTTTAATATTAACGCTGTACTTACCTATCTAGACGAAATTGTAATTTAATTTATATAACTCATAAGAATGTAATTACTGTCACTGGTGTTTAACCGTTGTAACTGTATAACCGTTGTAATTAATTACTGTCACTGGTGTATAACCGTTGTAATTAATAATAATAAATAAATGAATAAATAAATAAAAATGAATCGTTTGTTTGGTTATTTGTTACTTACTACTAATAAATTGATATTCAATTTTAACATAGTAGGTTAATAGTTAGGAACAATTTTTTTTTAAAGTAAATATTAATTATAAATTGTTTGAATGTTTGAAGAGACAAAAAGAAACTACAAAAATATTTTGTCATAAAAAGCAAAGCAACGCCATCTAGTAACAGTATAATGAAATTTTGTTAGTCGTTAACTGGTTTTACGCTAGATGGCGTCATTTCTCGCTTCACACGATTATATTTCTGAACTATCCAAGTACTTTTGCAGCCCTACTGTACCTGCTATAGGTACACTTTGAAAATGAGTGGAACTCTCTATCTGCGTCTGTTTCCGATGCTCATACAACCCGAATCTCTTGTAAGATAGTAAACAGGCTTCTTCTGGGTACGCTCATCCATCGTCGACTTCGTCTCTGTCACCTCTGACCTAGACTAGAGTCAAGAGCAAACCCATTTCAAATAAAAAAAAAACCTTTGCCAAATCCTACAGGCGTGATGTTATAACTTGTCTTCTCCAGGATGCCGTTCGGCTGGTACCGTGCAGAAGTCATAGGTGCCCTGACATCCGTGCTACTCATCTGGGTGGTGACAGGCATTCTGGTGTACATGGCGGTGCAGAGGGTCATCTACCAGGAGTTCGAGATCAACGCCATGGTCATGCTGATCACCTCCGCAGTTGGCGTCGCTGTGAACCTTGTGTGAGTTGTCAAAAACATGTTTAGGCCTTTTGTCAGAATTACACCAAGAATCATTAACCTTTTAACCGCTTGGCTACCCCCTTGGCCGACCCCTAGCGCGCGGCTACAAATCGATAAAATATCATTATCATCTGCCTAGCCTTTTCCCAACCATGTTGGGGTCTGCTTCCAGTCAAACCGGATGCAGCTGAATACCTAAATCGATAAAATAATAGCTACAATAAATAAGGAGGAGCAATCGTTGAATAGAATAGAAAAAATCATGCATGTTCTCTGTCGCAGAAATACGACACGAGCGGTAGGGGCACGGAAATATGTGTCGCATAAATGCGACACAAGCGGTTAAAAGGTTAAACATGGTTGCGAGTCGCCATGACTGTGTTTACGTGGGTAACTGTTGTGCCGTCTCTCATGGGATGTCGCAACGGTGGCCAACCGTTATTTCTTGTGTGTTGTTTCTTGTGTGCTTACTAACATAGCCGTAAGTTTTACTAACAATCTTGTTTGAAAGACTCAAACAAGATTGTTAATAAGGAAACTTTAATAAAGAAAAATTCTATTCTAGTCTATTAAATTAGCTCGAAACATAAACAGAGCAGAGCAGAGGTGACCCAGTGGGAACGGCCGTGACTAACGACTTCAAGTCGTAGGTTTGAACCCAGACAGGCACTGTACTTCGTGTAAATTAATTCATCACCACTGCTCTCGAAAAACGGTGAAGGAAAACGTCGTTAGGAAACCAGCATGTCCTGAAACCAAAATTTGAAGACATGTGACATCTACCAACCCGCACTGGGGCCGCGTGGTGGATTACGGCCCACTCCCTCTCACAGAGAGGAGGCCTGTGTCCCAGCAGTGGGCTGATTATGCGATATTTAAAACACCATTCTGTCTTAGTCATGTTCAACTAATAGAAATAAAATAATGTTTTAAATTAGTTTAGCGCTAATTGTATTTAGTGATGTGTAGTGCAAGTCGGCCTTATTCACACTGTACTTATACAGGGTTATTGGTAAAACATTAACAACCTCTTAAGAGGTCATTGTACTCATCATTATGAACAACTTTTACTATGGGACCAAACCTGAAATCGCAAAAAAAAAAATCAGCTGTTCCCTACATTTTGAATTTTTGACGAGTTATACGAACATAAATGTAGGGAACAGCAGATTTTTTTTTCGTGATTTCAGGTTTGGTCCCATAGTAAAAGTTGTTCATAATGATGAGTACAATGACCTCTTAAGAAGTTGTTAATGTTTTACCAATAACCCTGTATAACTTACTAGCAGCACCCCGCGGTTTCACCCGCATAAGTGTCGATCCCGTGGGAATATCAGGATAAAAAGTATCCTATGTGTTAATCCTGGTTATAAACTATCTGTGTGTCAAATTTCATCTAATCCAGTTCTGTAGTTTATGCGTGAAGAAGTAACAAACATACCAACTTACGCCTTTGTAATATTACTGGGTGCGCCCCGCGGTTTCACCCGCGAAAATGTCGATCCCGAGGGAATATCGGGATAAAAAGTAGCCTATATGTTAATCCAGGGAGTCAGCTACCTCCATACAAAATTTTATCAAAATTGGTCCAGCCGTTTGAGCGTGAAGAAGTAACAAACATATAAACACACACACACTCACAAACTTTCGCCTTTATAATATTAGTGTGACTAACTAATGGACTTTTCTATTGAAAGTCCTTTTGAATGCCACACTAGCTTCTGTCCGCAGCTTCGATCGCGTGGATGTCGGAAATTGTCGCCTGCTCCAGACAGCATGGTAGAAGATATAAGATGCAGTTTCCTTTGAATATAATTTAGGGGCTTACAGGACCTAAACACAAAAAACGCAAGTTTTAGAAACAATAAAAGTTTATGATCGACTAAAGTAAACAAAATCAGAAAAATATATGATATTCTTCAGGATATAAATATTATTATGCTAGGTAAATAGTGTATTGAAAACATAATACAACTAATTACGTACGATAGAAAAAAATCATGAAGATACCTCTAAAAACTTTCTTTTTACAATAAAAACATAAACGTAAACGTTGTAATTTTTTAGTCCAAACAATAGATTTTTTGTAATTAAATAATTGCTTCAAATTTTGTAATAAATTACCAGCGTTGTGTCATCGCGCTTCTCTTTCTTTTCTATGCAGTCCGACAGTGACCGCGCTTTAGTTCATGTAAGCCCTTTTAACATGGTATTGTCTGTGTTACAGCATGGGTCTGACGCTGCACCAGCACGGACACAGTCACGGCGGAGGCGGCGGACACGGACACTCGCACGGAAGCAGTAACCCCGTGCTCAATAACAAGGTATGGACTGGAAGAATATTGCTGCCTTGTAAGCTTCAAAGTTTTATTAACCACTAGCTTCTGCCCGCGGGTTCGCCCGCGTGGTATGTCGATAAAAAGCCTATGTCTTCGCCAGGCTTAAAAGTATCACCATAGCAAATATCGTTGAAATTGGTCCAGCCGTTTTGGAGATTAGCGGATCAAACAAACAGACGATTAAAAAAAAAATTTTTTTTTTGCTGCTATGTATATACTTTCATATGCATTTAGTAAAAACTTGTTTTTTTACATTACAAACAGACACCAAGTATTTATTTATTCGTACAGATCGTGTTGAAAAAAAGGAACAACATTAGGCCTCTATTTTACACATCGCTTTTTAGTTAGCAAGGGTAAAACATAATCTAAACTGAAACATGCTTATCTCGTTTCAACTACTAACCGTAATACAATACTTACAGAAGGAACGCGGCGACTCAGACGCAGAAAGCTCAACATCCCACTCCCACGAACACCATCAAGAGAACATCAATGTCAGGGCAGCATTCATACACGTGCTCGGCGACTTCCTACAGAGCTTCGGAGTGCTGATAGCGGCCATTGTTATTTACTTTAAGGTAAGACGCAACATGACACATTGTATGTCACATATAATTAAGAGAACATTAACGTCAGGGCAGCATTCATACACGTGCTCGGCGACTTCCTACAGAGCTTCGGAGTGCTGATCGCGGCCATTGTTATTTACTTTAAGGTGAGACGCAACGTGACATATGTCACATATAATTAAGAGAACATCAATGTCAGGGTAGCATTTATACACGTGCTCGGAGACTTCCTGTAGAGCTTCGGAGTGCTGGTAGCGGCCATTGTTATTTATTTTATAGTGTGATACGGGCTGGTGTCCGCAAATCCACTTCAAAGCACGTCATCTGCCTAGCCTCTTCCCAACTATGTTGGGGTTGGCTTCCAATCTAACCGGATGCAGCTGAATACCAGTATTTTACATGGAGCGACTGCCTATCTGACCTCCACAACCCAGTGACTGGGTAACACGATACCCCTTGGTAAGACTGGTTGACTTTCGGACTTCAGACTACCCGTGACGACTGTCAAAGATCCACGAATGACAACCGGGGCCAACGGCTTAACGTGCTTTAAAACGTTTTACGTTGCGAGGGGTCTCGGTATGTAAAGATGGTCACCCATCCAAATTTTTAATTGGAAAAGTGATCCAAAATGGTGTTAAACCAAACGATATTGAAAGACTGTCTTGATATTTTAGTAGTATCACCCTAATTCTAATAAATTTGCGAAGTTTTAATGATAAATGATTTATTTCTGTAAGTAGGTTTTTACAAACACTTTTACACGTCAATCATATTTTTTAAACTAGATGAGGTCGGCGTTTCCTATCTTACTACTCTGAGAAGAAAGACCAAAACAAACTCAGAGGTCACAGTCTCTTTTAAAGTCCAGACAAAATCTTGGTCAGATCGTGTGAAGACCATGTAGATTGGTGTCTGAAATGGTCTTTTGAGGAAAGAACCACACAGATTGAGCGGACCTGTCCAATCAGTGCACGCATTTGTCAAAAATTGTGCAGGTCAACTCAGAATTTGAGGAGTTCAACGCAAAACTCAAGCTTTATCCATACCTTAATTTCATATTTTTTTCCACAGCCGAGTTGGAGCCTTGTAGACCCGATCTGCACGTTCCTGTTCTCCGTGCTGGTACTGATCACTACCTTCAACATCATCAAGGACACGCTGCTGGTGCTCATGGAGGGATCGCCCAGAGGCGTGGACTTCCAGGTAACTTTATTATATCCTATCAAATTTTTCTTATCTTGTCCTGATTTATTTTAATGTCTAAAAACCCCAGTTAGGATTGAACTGGTATTTTTGAATCTGTCTTAAAAATAAAAAATTCTGTATCAAGCGCCTAGTTTCTCACTAACTACACACCTTGACTCAGCTTTCTAATAAATGATCTATACATATAATAAAATTATAGAAAAGTGGTGTCTGTACAATGGAAATATATTAAAAAAAAAGTAGCAGGGGTTGTTATTATATCGATGCCGAACCCGAAATTGTAATTAAATTTTTTTTTGTCTGTTTGTCTGTTTGTCGGTTTGTCTGTTTGTCTGCTGTGTTTGTGCACGCTAATATCAGAAACGGCTTATTCGATTTAGATGCGGTTTTCACTAATATATTGTAGTAAGCTTCACTTAACATTTAGTGTTTATTTCATGTCAATCGGTTCATAAATAAAAAAGTTATGTCAATTTAAAGAATCACGGCGAACATTTGTTAAGGTATTCTATCAGAGTACGTAAACGCCTCGCGCCTGCGCGTCCGTGGCTATATATACAAGGTGTAACGGAAAGGGGGTATCAACCCTGAAGGAGGTGAATGAAGATGAAAAAAAAAAATTGGACCTCCCATAGTAATAGCACATCAATGATTTACTATTACTATGGGAGGTCCAAAATTTTTTTCATATTTCGACCTATGTTCTTTGGGGAAATTTGTTCAGTTTCATGAGCACATTCACCTCCTTCAGGGTTGATACCCCCTTTCCGTTACACTTTGTATAAAGCGCGCTGAGAGCCGCGCCGCTGCCATAATTCCGATCCAGCCTGTCCCTTGCTGCCCTCTCCCAGCGACGCCCTAAGCCGAGGTCCGTACCCCACAGGGGGTGCCCTTAGCGTGTAGTCGCTTAGTTTTTAAGTTTATATTGTGTAGTTAAGTTGTGTATTATGCCCTGGCTGGAGGCCTTAATTTATTGAGGTATCCACAGGAAAGCCAGGTTAAGCAGTCGACAACCCCTCAGGTTGAACTGCGAGATGACCATTTCAAAAGAAAACGCGCCGCTGCCATAAGGATTCAGTTATTCGTAGCGAACGCACGTATCCTGGAGAGTATAGGCGAATAGTTGGATTCGATTATTGCGATTCACTTGAATACTGACTGTTTGCATATTTCATTTATTTATATTTTAGGGTTTGTAGGTTAGGTTCTTTTTCTTAATTTTCTTTAAAATTTTGTAAGTATTTGGTATAGGTTAGGCGGTTCTTTCCTTGATTTTTGGGTATTTACTTATCTTAATTTTTATTTAGGGTTTTGTAAATAAATATTGTAAGCATTTATTATTGGTTAGGCATTTCTTTCCCTGATTTTCGGTATACTTATCTTAATTTGTATTTAGGGTTTGTATATAAATATTATAAGTATTTGGTATAGGTTAGGCATTTCTTTTCTTGATTTTCTTTATTAAGTATAAGTTCATTAGCTTAGGTTAGTAATTATTTTTTCTAGCAATTCTTTTGTTTTATAAAGTTAGTACGTTTGTCTGTATAGAAGAATAGCACCACCCCTTACTTCCCGTGGGTGTCGTAAAAGGCGACTAAGGGTCTCACCGGAGAATGGGCAGCAGCGTTCTCTATGCATTCCACCACCATACCATACTGCGATCGCCAACCCGCCTGCCAAGCGTGGCGATGGCAAACCCCCCCAAAATTGGGGGAGGCCTATGTCCAGCAGTGGACGTCTATCGGCTGAAATGATGATGATAATGACGTTTGGTTTACACGTCTTAACACTTATTACTTAAACTGTGATAATTTCAGACTGTATAATAATCTGTAAGTATTTATAATTTAATTGTTTACGATAGTACGTGTTTACTAAATAACTGTGTGTTAAGTAGTAAGTACTATTTTATTGTAAGAATGCCTCGAAGAAGATCCAACCTCTCACAATGTAGCAGAAATGCTAAAAGGATGAGATTAGTTCGATCACAGGAATCTGAGGAAGGTCGTGAGGCAAAAGGCTCTCTGCACCAGGCTAGGTTTCGTGCTGCAGAAACTTCGACTCAGCGAGAATCTCGACTGAGTTCAAATCGTTCTTGAATGATGACAACTCGAAATAGGGAAAACGGGGAACAACGAAAGGCACGTTTATCTGTCGATCGCGAAGCTCACGTGCTATCGCGTGAGTCTGAGACTTTTGCTGTCAGGGAAACCCGCCTGAGCTCCCAGAGAGTACGGACAACAAATGCTCGATCCCAGGAGACACAGGACGAACGGGAAATACGTCTCACTGCCGATCGTGAAGCTCATACACTATCGCGTGAGTCTGAGACTTTCACTGATAGGGAAATTCGTCTGAGTTCTCAGAGGGTTCGGACAGCAAATGTTCGGTCTCAGGAAACACAGGAAGAACGAGAAATACGTCTCACTGCCGATCGTGAAGCTCAAGCACTAGAGTCTGAGACTATCACTGAAATTCGCCTGAGTTCTCAGAGGGTTCGGACAGCAAATGCCCGGTCTGTAGACGGTATATGTAATTTAAAATATGCTGCCCGAAAAGTCACTATTCCACGCGGACGAAGTCGCGGGCACAGCTAGTAGTAAATAAAATTGGGACATTTGCAACATAACATCTCACACATATATCACCCATATTTTGCCAGTAACGTCCCATGTCATAGCGAGCCAATTGCCATAAAACGGGCACAAATCCAGACTCTGGGTTGCTACTAAAAAAATCCAGATGGAAAAACCCAATAAAACTTTGCCCGACCCGAGAATCGAATCCAGGACCTCATGCTCAGCAGTATCGCTCCAGAAACACACACTTTTGACTTCGCCATTGTCTAGCACGCCACTGAGAGCTCCTGGCGCTTACACACACACACACCTCACAGCGCGTTTGCACACTTGGTTGCCACAAGTAAAGCGCGCGTCGCTCCGTGAGATAAAAATAGTGTACATGATATATATGTTCGTCCGCAGGACGTAGCGAACACATTCCTGTCGCTGCCCGGCGTGGTGCGCGTACACAACCTGCGCATGTGGGCGCTGTCGCTGGACAAGACCGCGCTGTCGGCGCATCTGGCTATACGTAAGTAACGTCCGCAGGACGTAGCGAACACATTCCTGTCGCTGCCCGGCGTGGTGCGCGTACACAACCTGCGCATGTGGGCGCTGTCGCTGGACAAGACCGCGCTGTCGGCGCATCTGGCTATACGTAAGTAACGTCCGCAGGACGTAGCGAACACATTCCTGTCGCTGCCCGGCGTGGTGCGCGTACACAACCTGCGCATGTGGGCGCTGTCGCTGGACAAGACCGCGCTGTCGGCGCATCTGGCTATACGTAAGTAACGTCCGCAGGACGTAGCGAACACATTCCTGTCGCTGCCCGGCGTGGTGCGCGTACACAACCTGCGCATGTGGGCGCTGTCGCTGGACAAGACCGCGCTGTCGGCGCATCTGGCTATACGTAAGTAACGTCCGCAGGACGTAGCGAACACATTCCTGTCGCTGCCCGGCGTGGTGCGCGTACACAACCTGCGCATGTGGGCGCTGTCGCTGGACAAGACCGCGCTGTCGGCGCATCTGGCTATACGTAAGTAACGTCCGCAGGACGTAGCGAACACATTCCTGTCGCTGCCCGGCGTGGTGCGCGTACACAACCTGCGCATGTGGGCGCTGTCGCTGGACAAGACCGCGCTGTCGGCGCATCTGGCTATACGTAAGTAACGCTTATAAGCGGTACAAAAACATCACTTGTGCAAATGATGTAATTTTTCAGGAGAAGCGTTTGAAAATTCGACATCTTATTATAATGTATAGTTTCTTCTTGACTAAACAATAACGACACTGCCGCCTCGCGGATAGTATACACACTACACAAATGACAATTACTCACCAGGTGCGGTATTATGACGATTTAATGCCATCGTAATTCCAGTGTAAAAGAAAGACGGCGTTATACATGACCGATAGCACTGTCCCTTTTTCGCACTGGAATCATGATGGCATTAATACTTCATAAGGCGACCCCAGGTAAAGGGCTACATTAGCTACTTTTTCTCATACTGAGATCAATTTTGACAAAAATTGCATAAGTGACGTTTTTACACTGTAGGTGCGATTATTATTTTATTTACTTGCAGTACTGAACCTGTGTTAACAATGGCATAATCATTTCGAAACCGAAAACTGCTGAAAATTGCAGATTAAAAATTACCATAATTATTGCTATTAGCAAAGAAAGTGCATTCGTTGTCTAAATCCTCCGGAAAAAACCCTGTTCAATGTATTCTGCTGCAATTCATTGCAATAGTAATAATGCGATTTAATGATCATAGATAGTTAAAATTGATAAGACAGAAAACAGTCACTTCGGAAATCAGTATGTTTGTTTAAAAATATTACCTTCCTTTTGGGTGCAAACAAGCGCCAGCAGCAGTAGGGTATATAAAAATACATCTGACTTTCTACAACATTCACAAAAAGATCTAATAAATGGCAATATCTGCATAGTCATAAAGTAAATTAATTTGAACCTTTTGGAACCATTGTAATTCAATAGACAATATTTGAATGTACTTGAAGCCGTAATCCTCATTATATCCACAGGTACCGGAGTAAGCCCCCAGAAAGTTCTAGAAGAGGCGACCAGGTTAGTCCACGACAAATACAACTTCTTCGAGATGACGCTACAGATTGAAGAGTTCAACGACGGCATGGAAGACTGCAGCCAGTGCAAGATGCCGCAAGCCTGAATGTTGGTACACAACACACTTTTGTAAATAGACGTCGATTTCGTGTAACCGTTGGCGTGGTTAGGTTGGTAGTGGAGCAAAGAGGTTGTCAATGCAAAAAGATTTTGGTGCTATAACGTAACGGTGCTGTACTAGAAGAGTTGAGGAACGCTACGGAGCGAAGAAGAGCGTGACCGCCACATGCGGCCGTAATGTCTAAATACAGAGCGCTTTTGACACATTAATGTCAAATACTGATAAAAATGACAGATTTTCATGACGTCAGTTATAAATATGACGGAAACGCTCTTCTTGGAAACTTCGTAGCTTTATTAGCAATTTTAGGCACATTTTTCCATTATAAATGGGAAATATAGTGTTTTAAAAAAATATTAATATTGATAAAAAAAATCACTGTAAGTGTAAGTTGTTATCAAAATAGCTCCAGACTTTTTAGGACTAACTCTAAATATTATGAAAGGCTTTATTTTTGATAATAATAAGATGTAAGAGAGATATTAAGATAAACCATTTGCCTTACCGGTCACGCCAACTTCGTATAAAGTTCCAACTAGTTTATATTAAGCGCCGGCGCACACTGTGCCACAGTATTTATTATAATTAGAACACATCCACCTCGTGTGCAGTATCTTAGATGTAGCATAGATATGTTGAAAATGTCAAGTATTTTTGTTAATCTACATTTATCGTAGCATTTTTATTAATGCATTAGGGGGATTGAAGTATGGAGCCTGGGATACATACCTGTCCGCCATTTTGTTTTTTTTTCAACATGGCTGCCACGCGTGTGAACAGTATAAATCGATAGCTGACATCAATGCAAACCACGTAAATCATCACGTTTTCGAGATAATGGCGTCCATTCTTTTGTTCACAAACTAAACTAAATTTAAGTTCATTGGCATCTTTTTCTTTCTATTTCATTAAGAAAAGTACAGAGGATAAATATTAGTTTAGTCCTGTCAAATTAGTCAGCGCCTGACGTAAACTGACGTATATTTAGTAGGTAATTTTTTAATCTCGTCTAAAGTTGTCTATGGAGTATCTTAATTTGACTGGACTAAACTAATATATAATCTTCTGTCCTTTTCTTAATGAAATAGAAAGAAAAAGAGGCATGAACTTAAATTTAGTTTAGTTTGTGAACAACAGAACCGGCGCCATTAACGTTCAAAGTTGATCACGTGACATCCATATTTTTTTGACCTTACATTTGCATAGATATTTGATTATTTAAAATGGCGGACAGACGGGTAGGTATGCCACGGAACTATAAAGCCCCTTGCACACAAATACGCCACAATTTTGTGAACGGTTCCATTTACTTTATGTTTTTGTTGCGTACTACATATTTAATTGCACACAATTTATTACGCAATTTTATGAACGGATACTGTGCTTTTAGCCTTAGATAAGAGCCAAAATCGTTTAACAGTCTCAAATATGGGTTTGCTTTTGTATTTTGATCAAAATAAAACTGTAAATTTCTAACTATAAACTGGAAGCAATGTACAGTGTTACTAATAAGTAGGTTTACTTCATATTTGTGAGGCTACAGCCAAAAATATATCAATCAAGAGGCTATGTTAAACTTTATTATCACTATGTTCAAACATAAAATTAATGATGATATTATAATTGGATATTATCTTATCACGTATTACCCGAAGACAAAAAAAATATCATTAACATTGTAATGTTATTTTTTAAGAAATGAGGGTATTATAGCATTTTAATAATGTCACTTGTTTTTAAAAATAATAGACAAGTAAATGTTATAAAAAAAGTATAAGTTCAAGAAAAAAAAATAACAAATGGACATCAATATTTTTGCTTTTAGAATAACCATAAAGATATTTTTTTATTGCAAAGAATGTTTCAACGAGTTTGGTTTAACTCGCTATGTTCAATAAAATCCGAATTTACAAGTAAAACTATACTTATTTATAGTAAATACAATGATATTTGTATATTTTAGAGTAATATTTATTAGTAAGTAAACTTTAGCTGAATTGTCACGGTTCAATTATGTAAACAGTTAAATAATTTTAAGTTGTTCCAGTATGGATAGAGAGAAATAAATGAATACATTTTGGAAACATGTTATAATTTATTTTCAATATTTTCTAAGGTATGGTAAGGCTATGGAACCAAAAAATATGTCCAAGCTACATTTCACAGTTGGTTATTCAAAATGCTTATAAAAATATTTTTTTCCTAGTACAGACGCCAGCACTTCAAGCTACCCGAAACTGTAAAATTTTCCCAATCAACTTTGAACCTTATACTTTAGCGATAAAGTTGAAAATGTATTAAAGAAATTTGACAGATTGTAGTAGATTGATGTGCTGGAGTCTGTACATTTTACAATAATTATCTTACACTAGTTTCTGCCCGCAGCTTCGTCCGCGTGGATGTCGGAAATTAACTAACCTAACTTAAGAAATGCTGGATTTCCCTTATAAAGCATTTAAGGGAAATCCAGCATATTGCATAAAAGGGAAATGCAGCTATGGGATTATTTTTGGGACAAAATGTAGCCTATGCCCTTCCCCAGGATGCTATGAAGCTCATTGCCAAATTTTGCCGAAATACTTTCAATGGTTTAGGCGTGAAAAGGTAACATACTGACAGACAGAGTTACATTCGAATTTATAATATTAGTATGGATTAATTACACATTTTCATTTCTTTTCCAAATTAATTTCTGTATCGGTCTTTAAAATCTCTTTTCACTGCAAAAAGCAAGATTGATAGTTTTTTTTTATTTTTACTAATGTAAATGTTTTTTTTTTTGTTAATCTCCGGAACTACCAGTCGGATTTTTTTTTTTTAAATTTTTTAGCCCATTTTTGGGAAAGGTTATAAGCTATTTTAACATCACGCTACGACCCTAAGTAGCCGAGCAGAAAAAAAAACAAATAACGCTAAGCGAAAATGAAGTAAGTAATAGCTGTTGTTATTATTATTTTTGTTTTAGTTCCAAACTTGTATTAATATTTGCACACCATGAGAATATGGTAAACATGTTAGCACAACTCCATGTACATACTTGTTCCTTGCATGCATTGTATTGTATGTACAGTCAACAAAAGAGATAAGTATGCAGGATCGACGGATATAGTTGAAGTTTAGTAAGAACCGATGGATGTTGTCGACTGAAATTTAATTTGATAAATGAGCTGTTTGTTTTCTATTAATAAAATACAATTTTATTCGAGAACATCCATCGGTTTCTTACTAAACTTCAACTATATCCGACGATCCTGCATATTTATCTCTTTTGTTGACTGTACACACATGTTTGAGCAAATAAAATTATCTGAATCTAGCGAAGGCGGGCGATGGGTCAGGGGGCGAAATTTCACGCGGGCGAAGTCGCGGACAGAAGCTAGTTCTTAAAACAGCTGCATGTAAACCCTAATCAAAAAACCACTAATCAGTACTATAAGTGTAGTCTGCGAAGTCATTCGGCAAGCATCCAGTCCTGGCGACACTGGTGAAGTATGTAGCAGACAGGCGGGGAGTCCTCGTCAGGTTCGGCGACGTGTAATCCACCTCGTATAGACCGAAACGCTCGCTGTAATAATAAAAATATATCAAATTCTCGCCTTACTTCCCGTGGGTGTCGTAAAAGGCGACTAAGGGTCTTACCGGAGAATGGGCAGCAGCGTTCTCTATGCATTCCACCATCATACCATACTGCGATCGCCAACCCGCCTGCCAAGCGTGGCGATTATGGCAACCCCCTCCCCCCCAAATTTGGGGGAGGCCTATGTCCAGCAGTGGACGTCTATCGGTTGAAATGATGATGATGATCAAATTCTCAGAAACACATTCTGTAACGTTTTGACCGTTTGTCCCCACTGTTCATTGTTCACTCTTGCTCAGAAAGTAATTAAAATTTTTTAACAATCCGCGAAATCTCATATTGAAGTCCCCATTATTGCATTTTGACTCTCGGTCTATAGCAGAACGAGTGGGAAATAAAAAGTTCCAATCGTCACCACTAGGGAGGAATTAAACTTTTTTTCCGTTTGTGCCATGTGGGGACAACGAGGTGGGGCCGTGGGGACGACCGAGAATAAACCGTTTTGACATTTCTCAGGACCCTGGGGTCCCGGACCTTTGGAAGGCGTACGAGAGGCCGAAGCCAACTCGCATGAGGCACCAACCGACGATTATTATCCCTGTACGCACTGTGCAAGTGCACGCAAGGACAAACCCCAGTTTTGTGTAGGACTATTGCATGGGATATGGAAACAAAGATATTGAATTATGGGTTTGGGTGGCTAATGTGAACTGGTTATTTAGGATTATAGAAAAACTATAAGCCCCTGACTGACCAATGTTTTATATACCTAAATTACACAGATAAAATGGCAGGGAGTGACGTGCATACTCAATAATGGGCCCCTGGACACGGTCGCTAGCACATAGTGACGTAGCGACAAGGGGGCAACATGTCCTGAGGTGCTTATGAGGCCACTCCTCAGAGGTATTCCACGGCTATCAGGACAATCCCGGAAGTACCGTCAAGATCCACCATCATCTTACTGGAATTATAACCTAATAGTTATTCGTAATTATTATTGAAATACTCTCGGATTCTAGATATTCAGTATCTGGATGTTAGTATCACGACCCGTAATTCTCGGATAGCACAAATTACCACAGAATCTGTAGTTACACTTTCACATAACATCTAAATTTCCACAAAATTCTTCGATATATTGTATTTTAGCAATGCATTATATATAATAGCTAAGTGTTCATATCCTTTCGATTTTTACTTCCGATTTCTATTAAATATTTTGCTCAATCGATTTCAAAAACTGTGCCAGAGCCAAGACAAGTAAACTCGGGTAGAATCAATGAAAATGTGTGATGTGTGTGTGTTATGTGTGTATATGTGGGTGTGTGTGTGTTCATAAAATTTTTTAAACTTACGAAAATCCTCTCGTCCATTCAAAGTTGTCCATCAGACTCCAGTAGGTATACCCTATGACCATACAGCCGTCCTTATACACAGCTGTATGCAAAGCACGCAGATAGGAGTCAATATAGTTGACTCTTTTCAAATCGCGCAGACCCGGCTCGAAGGACACGCCGTTCTCAGTCACCAGGGTCTTGGGGTTTCTGTAGGTTAGTTTCACGTAGTTCAGGGCTTTTCTGAAGCCCCAGGGCACCACCTGTGAAAAGTTAGGGCTTTCTTAGTACAGTATTTGTATCTCACAAAGCGACGTGCTTTACTTGTGGTAACCAAGTGTTGGCAACAGCTATTGATTAAAAACGTCTCGACAACCTCACCCACATTTCATCATCACCAGTCTATAGCAGGCAATGGCTGGACATAGGGCTCTCCACTGCCCACTGAGCTAAATCTGTAGCCACTCTCATCCACCGGCAATCTTCAAATTGTCGGAACACCTTAAACATAGGTGTGTTCGAAACTGCGTACCTTTAACCATGTCGAATTAGTCTTAGGCCAATCTTCCTTCTGATGAATTTTAACATTCCTATCATCTTCGTATGACGGCTGGGTCCTAATTTTCCTGGATCCTTGCTGAACAAGATACGTGGTATAATGGTTCAGTCCTAGGAAGTCGTAGGCTCCTCTCATCATTTTCACTTCTTCAGGAGTGAAGTACGGGAGCCTTGAACGAGGGAATCCTTGCCGCTTGGAGTTGGCGTCAATGACGCTTCGCATAATAGGAGGATAGTCGCCGGTTTTGGAGAAGATTGGGTTCGCGAACCAACCGAACTGGAAAAATAAAAATGCATTGTGTTAGACAATCTGGGAAATGGCCCACCTCATGTAAGGGTTACCTCTCAGTCAGCCTCGGAAAGCACGTTAACCCGTTGGCCCCGGCTATCATTCGTAGACCTTTGACAGACGTCACGAGTAGTCAGAAGCCCGAAAGTCTGGCAACCAGTCTTACCAAGGGGCATCGTATTACCCAGTAACTGGGTTGTGGGTGTCAGATAGGCAGTCACTTCATGTAAGATACCGGTATTCAGGTGCATCCGGTTAGATTGGAAGCGGACCCAACATAGTTGGAAAAAGGCTAGGCAAATGATGATGTATTCGAACGTGGATCCACGCGAGACACATGACTTTTTAATTGTTTATGTAATTACGGTATTCAACCGGTTAAACCATGAATTAATTAATAAAAAATGCTTTTATGCTGCAGCAAAGACACGTGCATTCTATATAGGTAAAAGCCAAAATGAACTCACGTTGAATTGCCTGGCAGTTTCAGCGGCTTTCTGGTCCTCTTCAGACGTCGTGGCTGGCTCGAACCAACTGAACGCTATCGTAATACCCATATGACCTGAAACAGAAAAAAACCATTGAACTTATTTTTCCTGTGTAGATTCCTATAGGGTCAGCCTAGGCTTTACTATAAACCAAACATAACTTGGATATTCGACAATCGACTACGTTGGTCTAGTGGCCGCAAGTGCGAGGCTGAGCACAGGGTCCTGGGTTCGACACCCAGGTCGGGGAGGATAGGATTTGTCCTTTAGGAAAATCTCAAAAGCAGCGCGAAGTCGGGACTCTTGCCTTGTTGTTGGCAATAGCCTCGCCCCCATGGGATCGAAACATAACTGGAGAAATGTGGATGTACTAGACTACTGCCTACTCCTTCAGGTAACACAAGGTCATATTAAATTAGCTAGAGAAACTCTGGAGACATATGATGGGTATCGATATATCTAAACACTATAAATCACATCACAATATCACACTAATATTATAAAGGCGAAAGTTTGTGAGTGTGTGTGTGTTTATATGTTTGTTACTTCTTCACGCTCAAACGGCTGGACCAATTTTGATAAAATTTTGTATGGCACCCTGACACCCTGCTGATACCCTGGATTAACATATAGGCTACTTTTTATCCCGATATTTCCACGGGATCGACTATTACGCGGGTGAAACCGCGGGGCGCAGCTAGTAATATGATAAAGGCGAAAGTTTGTGAGTGTGTGTTTATATGTTTGTTACTTCTTCACGCAAAAACGGCTGGACAAATTTTAATAAAATTTGGTATGGAGGTAGCTGACACCCTGGATTCACATATAGGCTACTTTTTATCCCGATATTCCCACGGGATCGAAACTTATGCGGGCGAAACCGCGGGCGCAGCTAGTTAAACATAAAAAAACAACCGACTTCCAAAAAAGACACTACAAAGTGAAAAATAACTTTAATCTCGGAAGTCGGTGTCGTTGGGTTCGCATTTTCGTTATTTGTTGTTTTTCATCGTGTTAATATATATACGAGTACGCATCACGTCCACTGGGTCTCGCTAGCTTATTTCCTTCGCTTATTTAATTTGACCTTGTATAGATGTGTTGTCATGTTAAGCTACCTCCAATTTTCTTCCGATATTCCTTGTCGAACATGCGGTAGACCATGCCGTGAGCCCTGAGCACGGTGTGGCCACACATGTAGTCCTCGAAGCCACTGGACCTGCCTCCCGGAGCGTCGTCACCGCCGTAGCCGCCTTGGCAGAAGGAAACTGGCTCGTTGAATGTGATCCATATCTTGACTTGGTCTCCGAAATTGTGGAGGAGAACCTGCGGTGAATGTAAGAAAGAATTTAGTTTCTGTATAGTTTGAAATGCTTAAAAATATTACATAATTATGTACCTAGAGACGCCAGTACATCTAGCTACTCCAATCTGTCAAATTTCTTTAATAGATTTTCAACTTTAATGCTAAAGCATAAGGTTCAAAGTTGATTGGAAAAATTTGACAGTTTCGGCTAGCTTGATATGCTGGCGTCTGTACAAGACATGCTTTAACAGATATGGTATGCAGGATAAGTATCAGGATTCAGGAGGCTTCACTACAGCCGCAACTGCAGTTATGTCTACCACTATTATAATTAAGCTATACTACTACTGCTAGGATTAATTAAACTTATGCAGGTAAGTATAAGTACTTCGGGATCTGATAGTACCTCACCTCCTATTACTCGTAACAAACTAATAAAAACGATTTTTGCACATTTCTGCCTTGCATTTATGTCTTTTGAGTCTAAAATCTTGGGCTAAGTTACAATCTTGATAGCATGGTGTCTTAGTCCTTACTCTGGCGTAATCGGCGAAGTACTCAGCCATGATCGGGTTGGTCCATCCACCGAGGTCCTGCAGACATTGCGGCAGGTCCCAGTGGTACATCGTCACGACTGGCGTGATGTGGTTGCGTTGCAGCTCGTCCAGCAACTTCTTGTAGTATCTGATACCATCCTCGTTTACATAGCTGGGGAGAAGAAAGTAAAGTTTGTAAGTTATCATCAAGGCGTTGCTCCACAGCAGCCAACGGTTAAGCTGCGCACGTGTACAGGCCTATTCAAACTTTATGGCTGCTCAGAACACGAGGGGAGTCGCTGCGAAGTAACAAATTCATGTGTCAGCGGGGGTGAGGTACTGTGGAGTGAGGTATTGTGCAGCGAGTAGCGCACTTCAGAGGCGCCATAAAATTTGACACGAATACTTAGCTTTGCTTTGTATGAACATGTTGGCGGGATCGTCTACTGTGATCTACGACTACGCTTCGCACAGTTGCGAGGTTATCAAACAAATGCACCGCGCAGCTATCGTGGCTAACCTCTCAGTGCACATCCTATCTCTATGTAGCAGTGGACGGTTGATTTGACTGTGAAATCTTTCATGCAACTAGACCATCCTGGTATCAAAGTTATGCAAGGTCAAATTAAATGACATAACGAAACTCTGCAGAGGTGATATATATACCGATACCCCCATCACGTCTAAAAAGTTTCACTATCTCATTTAATTTGGCCTTGTATCAAAAGCTATTCTGACCACTCACTTGCTCAAACCATCGGGTAGTATCCGCGGCCAGGACATGGAGAATCGGTAGAAGCTGAGTCCTAGCTGCGTCATCAGCTTAACATCTTCCTCCACTTTGTAGTAGGACCCGTCAGCAATGTCCCCGTTCTGGTGATCGAACACCCGTTCCGGGTGCTCGTGGGTGTATCTGTCCCAAATGCTCTCGCCTTTACCTGGGAAATAAAGGTCAAAGTCACATGAGGTTCGTGAACTTTTACGGTATAGTTACTTTAGATGAAACTGACACCCGGTTGTTCAATGATTAGCAATTTGGGTCAACTCAACGAATATGCAGCTGAGGAAACAGGGTTGTCAGTTCTGACTTTATGGCAGACGTAATTGTTCAACTATAGATGTCACACAGATACACAGCTGTGTATCTAGTGTATCTGTGTGACTGTGAGTGATTGTACGGTGACTGCGAGGTAACAAGGTGCGGATGGAATCAACAAAAGGCAAATGTGGAGAATTTTTCGCACGATTGCGGGTCATTGATAGTGTTACTGAGGGTAAGAGGTCACCCTCTTACGTCAGTAACTAAGCTAACAGTGGTGGGTGTGATTGATGCTACGGTTCACAGGCTCTGATGCTACTACTGTCTGGTCACACTATACAGGGTTACTTTTCAAAGACCATCCAAATTTTTACATGGTGTTCTACCCATGAATATAAACAACTTTCACAAAAAAAAATCTGCTGTTTCATACAAAACTTCAATACCTACTTGACCAAAATGTATGAAACGGCTGATTTTTTTTTCGTGGTTTCAGGGTTAGTCCCATAGTGAAAGTTGTTTATATTCATGGGTAAGAACACCATGTAAAAATTTGGATGGTCTTTGAAAAGTAACCTCTGTATGTGACACTACTACTGTCTGATAAACACTGTCGCCAGTGTCAACCAGTGGGGTAATTGCGTGCAGTAGCAATGTGTTATATTTTGACATCCGTTCAATAACGTTGTTTACGTTGTTGAGTAGACGAATTTTTCGAACTTATGAAGCAATGGATTAAAATTATTGTGATTTTGATTGATAGTGTGTTACGCAATTATGGTGTGCAGTACCTATCACCTTTAGATTTCGATACCTACATTTTTCGAGGTTTAAGTTTGGCAGTTTGGTTTAGCATAGCAGAATAGCCTCTAATGTTCCCACTGCTGGGACACAGGCCTCCTCTCTGTGAGAGGGAGTGGGCCGTGGCGATTCATAGACGACTCCGCCTTGGAGTGTAAATGTGGTGCTGTCCCACAAACGATGGGACACTTAATATCGTGTCCTGCGTGTCCTGTCAGCTGCACGTTACAGGAACTGATGGACGGTGATGAAGGTGCCAAACAGGTAGCCAAATTCTGGGCCGAGTACATTTAGATTGCTGTCGACACGCTCAGAAGAAGTGGGCCGTATTCCACCACGTGGGCCCAGTAGGTACGGGTTGGTAGATGTCACATGTCTTCGATTTTTTTTTTGGTTTTCTCCTCCGCGGTGTCGGGCGTGTGTAAGCTAACCTTTTTTAAATTAACTGGATCCTACCTGACACATTCCAAGCCCCTTCAATTTGGTACGAAGCTGTTGACACTCCGAACGCGAATCTGTCGGCGAAGCATACTTGCGAATCTAATACATTGTCGGGACCGCTGGAACTCACTCTGAAAAGAAACAATTGCTATGAGTATTATTTATTTATTTAACACTTCAAGCCTTCAATCAATAATAGTACTCCAAGCACATAAAAGTACAGAGGCGGACTTAATGCCATAGGCATTACCAGTCAACCTTTGGGTGATGCAGAGACAATCAGTGGTAGGTGCAATAATGAACATTGAGGAATAATTAGTACTTATATGAGTACTTAGGTTGGTACTTATTTCTGAGTCATGACTTTGTCATGATAATGATGATCAATTAACGCCATGCATTATCTAATGCTTTGCTCCTCCAAATTTTCCCATCAATGAGACAACGGGGAATATTTAAAATTTTGATGTTCACTTTGTCCCACTTTGGTGACTATGATATTAATAATACACAGCTATGGTTTTCCTCACTTCTTGGTCTATTTGGTTTAGTGCCAACGGGCTGCTTCACCACGCCCAGTAAATAAGTAAGCAAGGTCAATCCCGAAAAAACTTGGGATAAGGTCAGGAAGATAATAATATGATGTGATGAAAATAGTAAATATTAATTTAAAAACATGAAAGTAATATCAACAACAATTTGTTGACTGAATGTAAACAATTTAATCTCAATCTTGCTGGAGGTGAGTCTGTGTTTTGTCTTGTTTTGCAATTAAGTACCTATTGTTTCAACCTCTAGCTAAATTGAATGCAGTATTTATTACATACCT
This sequence comes from Mesoligia furuncula, assembly GCA_916614155.1. NCBI lineage: Eukaryota > Metazoa > Arthropoda > Insecta > Lepidoptera > Noctuidae > Mesoligia > Mesoligia furuncula. Next base: position 29,711,049 of record OU744794.1, read on the forward strand.
GCTTAATTAAGGTAAAAATATGGGCAGGAATATAGTTAACCATAATTAGTAACCTACTTAGAAAAAAAAAACATACTAATATAAGTCATCATCATCTGCGTAGCCTTTTCCCAACTGTGTTGGGGTCGGCTTCCAGTCTAACCGGATGCAGCTGAATACCAGTATTTTACATGGAGGGACTGCCTATCTGACCTCCACAACCCAGTTACTGGGTAATACGATACCCCTTAGTAAGACTGGTTGTCAGACTCGGGCTTCTGACTACCCGTAACGACTGTCAAAGATGCACGAATGACAGCCGGGACCAACGGCTTAACGTGCTTTCCGAGGCACAGAGGGGTCACGGTATGTAAAGATTGTCACCCATCGACAGACCAACCGCGGCAAGCGTAGCTTAACCTGATCGATCGACCTGTGCGGCTGTTATTATTTAGCCACGGGCCCCACAAACATACTAATATAAGTAAGATATTAAATAAAACAAACATGGCAAACTGACACACTTCACAAGTTTCGTGTACCTAGCTATTTTATAAGATTCCTTATAGCTGATCACTGTCTCTTAAGATACAGGTCACCCTAGTTTAAGAGGCAGGGCTCACCCAATTCATGTACAGACTTTGTGGTTACAGCACAGTTATATAGTATCTTTTTTTAGGGTTCCGTAGTTCCTACAAGGAACCCTTATAGTTTCGTCAAGTCCGTCTGTCTGTCTGTCTGTCTGTCCGAGGTTTTGCTAAGAGACCTTTAGTACTAGAAAGCTGTAATTTTGTAGGAGTGCGTGTATTAATTACGCCGACAAAGTGGTAAAATAAAAATTTTGAAAATATTTTTTTTTAGGGTAGCTCCCCTACACGTGTAGGACTTATTCTACGTATAAATAATTATTAAAATTTGCCCTTAGGGCTGATTTTTATAGTCCTCGCGCGCCTGTATGAGTGGCGCGCGGAGGCACTACGCCGGGGGGAGGATCCGCTTCCGCGGCAAATCGCTGCGGAGCGGACGGATCTCCGGCGCGATCTCATGGCGGCATGGAAAGAGCGACTGTCGCAACCCAGCGCAGGGCACGCCGCAATAGCGGCGATAAGACCCCTCTTTGAGGAGTGGCTAGAGAGGCAGCACGGCTCCCTCACCTACCGCCTGACGCAGGTCCTCACCGGACACGGAAGTTTCGGGAGGTTCCTGCACATCATCAGGCGGGAGGAAACGCCCGGGTGTCACCATTGTCAGGATCGCCCAGAGGACACGGTGGAGCACACGTTGGAGGTCTGCCCCGCTTGGGCGGAGCACCGCCGTGTCCTCGGAGAGGCGATTGGCAGCGACGGCGACCTCTCGCGTCCGGCCCTGGTGCAAGCCATGGTCCGGGGCGAGAGGGAGTGGGAGGCAGTCACCTCCTTCTGCGAAGCAGTCATGCTAGCGAAGGAGGTGGCGGGACGGCTCAGGGAGAGAGCCTCCCGTCCCAGCCGCCGCGGGAGACGCTCCGGGCGTCGGAGCCGCGTGACGACTCCCGGCCACCGTAGGCGCGGGCCTGCGGGCGGAGAGTAATGGGTAGCTCACCGCCCGATCAGGACCAGGCCCGTGCCGGACGGCGAGTACGTGTTCCACGCGCGCCTCAAAGAGATGTCAGCATCGGGGAGGGGCCCCTTAGGGCCGAAGCCTGCCGGGTCAGCGGGATTGTCCGAAAGGGTTACCGCTGGCCCGGAACATAAAGGGCTAAGGAAGGAACACGGGTGGGTTTTAGTCAGTAAGAGTCTGACACTCCCTTCCGCTCCACCCAGAGCGGGAGGAGTCATTTGATGATTTCCCATCCGCAAAAAAAAAAAAAAAAGGGCTGATTTTTCAATCGAACGATAATTTTTATTATAAATAATAATGATAATTTTTATTCGTGAAATAAAATTAACGTTTGGCAATTTTTGTTTAGAACTGTCAAAAATTAAAAATTATTCCTCCGGTTTTTATTTTATTATTAGTTATCTGGCGTTGGAATAAAAAAATTAAACCGACTTCAAAAAGAAAGAAAGTCGAAATTATGAAATAACTTTAATTTCGGAAGTCGGTGTCTTTGGGATCTGTACCTATGTTATAGTTTTTGTTTTTTGCCACCGACTTCCGAAATTATTTCATAATTTTGAGTTTATTTCTTATTGAAGTCGGTTTAATTTTTTTAAATTACTTTTTTATTCCGTAATTTTTAAACTGCAATATTTGTTTTTGTAATAAGTAGGTAATAGTTTTGTTGTAAATATTGCACTAGAATTTGACCAAGGTTTTGAGATGTTTTCTCTTTGACACTACACCCGTAGCTCGTATCAATAAGCCAGGCCGTCACACTTTCACGTTTTAGTCCATATCTTGAAAATTTCTGAATCGATTTTGATGAAACTTGCACTGTCCCCTAAGTTGAAGTAAATGTAGGCCAATAAAAAAAAATGGTCACGATCCGATTAACAGTTGCGGAGAAATGCGTGGACAAACATACATACATACATACGTCTATAAAATTTTGTATATTTGTTTTGAAGCCCTAATAGATTGTCATATATGTGAATACAATGCAATTCCAATAATATTACATACATACGTGTCGAATTAATAACCTCCTTTTTTTTGAAGTCGGTAAAAAATCAGTCCTAGTGTAATTTATTTTATCACCACTGCTCTCAAAACGGTGAAGGAAAACATCGTGAGGAAACCGGCATATCCTAGAATAAAAAATCGAAGACATGTGACATCCACCATCCCGCACTGGGCCCACAGAGGGTACATTTTAGGCTGGATTATGCAACCATAGTAGTACCTAGTAATTTACCTACCTACCTATTTACGTGCACACAAGATAATAAACTCTAATCAAAAAAATACATTAGGTTGTTTCTTTTTTTTATATTTTGTATTTACTCCAAACAAGTAAAAAAAAAAATACATACCCATATATCAAAACGAGGTTTATAAAACAGTATAAATATATAGAAGTCATTATTTCGTTATCACAACAGCCCGGTCGCAGGCGCACTATTGTCCAGCGCAATGCGCATAGATAGCGCGTTGGCATTGCACTAATAATAAACAGATGATATACAGGGTGCTCCGAGCTGCTAGGTTGCAGCTACCAGTGCACTGTACAACAATGGACACATTATTGTGTGCGACATACGCGTGCAATAATCGTTCCTAGTATTTATCGAAACCACAATCATACTACACAGCGAGTAACTAATTTGCCAAGAGCATAATCAGTGAGAGGGAGTGGGCCGTAATCCACCACGCGGGCCCAGTGCTGGTTTGTAGGAGTTATTCCGGTCTGATCCCCTGAACCGGCCTCCACCCCACCTCGATCCCCTCCTGGATCGTCTTCTGTTATAATCTTTGTCTTATCCACATTATGTAAGTTTACTCTTTATGACAGGTAAGTACAGTCAAAAGAAATTAAAAGTTCCATGATTTACGAAATTAAATAAAGATTCTTTTTTAGGGTTCCGTACCTAAAGGGTAAAAACGGAACCCTATTACTAAGACTTCGCTGTCTGTCCGCCTGTCCGTCTGTCCGTCTGTCTGTCTGTCTGTCACCAGGCTGTATCTCAAGAACCGCGATAGCTAGACAGTTGAAATTATCAGAAGTTATGTATTTCTGTTGCCGCTATAACAACAAATACTAAAAACAAAATAAAATAAATATTTAAGGGGGGCTCCCATACAACAAACGCGATTTTTTTTGCCTTGTTTTGCTCGATATCAAAAATGGCAACAGGTAGGCACTTGAAATATTCACAAAATACTCAGTTGTATTTTAACTTTAATAATAAATAATAAAATTAAAATAAAATAAATATTTAAGCGGGGCTCCCATACAACAAACATGTTTTTTTCGGCGTTTTTGCCTTGTGGTACGGAACCCTTCGTGTGCGAGTCCGACTCGCACTTGGCCAGTTTTTTAAATGTCTCATATCGAATGTTTGGATCGAGGACATGCCGGTTTCCTCACGATGTTTTCCTCTACCACCGGGCTCCGAGGGCCGTAATCCACCACGCGAGCCCAGAGCGGGTTGGTAGATGTGACTTCGAATGTTTGGTTCTAGGCCGCATGCGTAGACATGCCGGTTTCCTCACGATGTTTTCCTTCACCGTTTTGAAAGCAGTGGTGTTGAAATAATTTAAAATACACATAGTGCCATGCCATTACCAATATACTTATTTTTAATAAAAAAAAAGGAGTTGTTTTAGTCTATTAATTACAAACGGTACAAGCATACCTCTTCCCAACCCGCAGGGCCAGCGTGGAAAATTATGTCCCACTTCCTCTCAAAAAGAGGAGACCTGTGTCCCAGCAGTGGGAATATTATTATGCTGTTTATATCTCTTACCGTAATCGTTCCGGGTCAGAAGTCACAGGACTCAAGAGTAGGTAGATACACAATGTAATTACACTGACACTCAGACTCGTCATTGAATCGAATTAAAAATGTAATGAATGAATGAAGCAAAATTACTACAACTTATCTTCCGAAGTCTGCGTAGCTACAACCTACAACTAAGCTGCGCTATGGACCGATGCCAAATAAGTACCTACCACCTCATATCTACTTTTAGTTATTTTTTTACAAACGATGTTGCAACATCCTGTATACAATTTATCAGTAGCCGGCAAAGTCAACGACTGTTTTAATTCATATACCTAAATGGATATTATTGGTACTCGCACAATACAGTTTTAAATTAAATCATATCTATTGTCATATTCTTAATTGTTTTTTGTAAAACAATTAGGTACAGCCAGTCGATTCTGTAAAAATCTCCCCGTGAAAACTTAAGTGAAGTGAGTTTGTTTTTGCTACGAATTGATACTATTGTCTGTGTGGTGTCGGACTTAAAGAATAGCACCACCCCATTCTTCCCGTGGGTGTCGTAAAAGGCGACTAAGGGGCGTACCGGAGAATGGGCAGCAGCGTTCTCTATGCATTCCACCACCATACCATACTGCGATCGCCAACCCGCCTGCCAAGCGTGGCGATTATGGCAAACCCCCCCTTTTGGGGGAGGCCTATGTCCAGCAGTGGACGTCTTTCGGCTGAAATGATGATGATGATGATGATACTATTGACAGCTCACTCCACGCTCACTTCTCCAAAGGTATCACGGTGAGATTTTTACAGAATAGCACCGCACGCGCAGGTGCAATAACAGCTCACTTTAAACTCACTTCACCTAAGTCATCATGGTGATCTTAATATCACCGCTGGTCCGTATAGTTACTGCTTATTGCATCTATGGGTATTATTACCAGCTGTTTAGGTTCTTAATACCATTTGCTTTGATAAGCAAATAAAAAAAAAAATATGTGGCTGGGACGTCGTTTTTCAGGGTTCCTACTAGGAACCCTTATAGTTTCGTCATGTCCGTCCGTCTGTCTGTCTGTCCGAGGTTTTGCTAACAGACCGTTAGTGATAGAAAGCTGTAATTTTGTAGTAGTGTGTATAAGTAAAAATTACGCCGACAAAGTGGTAAAATAAAATTTTGGAAAATATTTTTTTTAGGGTAGGTATTTATACATATAGTCCCATACATGTGAAGTGGGGATGAATATTTTTTTCGTGATCTACCCCATCGTGTGGGGTATCGTTGAATAGGTCTTCTAAAATGACATAGGGGTTGCTAAAATTATTTTTCGATTTAATGCTCCATTTACGAAATATTAAACTTAAAAAGTGCAAATTTTTGTTCCAGTAGGGCGTCCCCCCCCCCCCCCCTCTAAAAGCTAATTTGCAGGCTTAAAAATCTGGAAAAATTCACGATGATAGTGCAATTCGTGAACTTTAAAGGAAAAGTATAGCGGTTAAGATAACTTTATTAGTTTAGCAGTAATAGTCGTTGAACTTGGGTGTTGGATAATTTTGTACCTAATACAAAATCCTTAGCATTAATCTTTTAAAGTGACTAAGATGAAGTAGTTGCTTGTATAAAACGGGTAAAGACTTGCATTGAAAAACAAATATGCTTTTTTTTTGTATTTAGAATAAAGGACAACAGAATCGTACTACATTGTGATAACGGGCTACTACGGAACCCTACACTGTGCGTGGCCCGACACGCACTTGGCCGGTTTTTTTTTTGGTTGGCAAAACATCAAATGACCCCTCCCGCTCCCGGGTGGAGCGAAAGGAAGTGTCAGACTCTTACTGACTAAACCCACCCATGTTCCTTCCTTAGCCCTTTATGTTCCGGGCCAGCGGTAACCCTTTCGGGCAATCCCGCTGACCCGGCCGGCTTCGGCCCTAAGGGGAATCAGCACATGATTCTACACCCCTAGCGTAGAAAATTTTCGTCGGTTATCAAAGAATAAATCTGCTGTTTCATAGAAATGTGCAATACCTACGCGGTGAAAATGTATGGAGCAGCAATTTTTTTTTTTAATGTGCGACGTAAAATTACAACTCAAGGTGGTCCAGAATCATATATGGTACTTACCTACTGAATCCATTGTGGTAGGTTGCGCGTCAATGTCCTAGCCACCCTGAAAACCATACAGAAAGACATAATATTGCGCAAAAAATCGGCCATTTTATTTTATTTTCAATTTTGATATACCTACCCAGTGACACTCTCACTATTAAGACGAATCTAACGGCACCTCTCAAGCTGAAATCGATCAAGCCGTTTAGGCTACAGAGCGTGCCAAAGAAATATACATACTTACATACATACATACATTCACTCGAAAAACATAACCCTCCTTCTGACGCAGTCGGGTAAAAAGTTAAAGTAGCCACTTCATTTTTTTTTAGATTGAAAATTGCTGATTGTTCAATCGACCGATAATTATTATTCGTGGAATGTAATTGACGTTTGACAGTTTTTGTAACGAAGAACTGTCAAAAATTCAAAATAATTCCTCCGATAAAGTTATCTAACGTTGGAAAAATCAACCCTTAGTAATATTTGCTTTTCTCATAAATAACGGGGATGTCTTAAGGGGCATAATGCATTCATAGAAAAAATCACACGTGCATAAACATCTAGGTATCTAAGTAATTCTAGGTCATCCAAATTGGTGGTACAAGAACCTGCGACCCATACTGTGTAGCTGTAGAAGCCAAACGCGAAGCTAGTGTGCATAGCCTACTCTAACAAAAAACTTAAAAAAAAGTGTTAGTGTCAACTTAAAAAAAAGTGCGAGTCGGACTCGCACACGAAGGGTTCCGTCGTCGTTTCAGCCGATAGACGTCCACTGCTGGACACAGGCCTCCCCCAATTTTGGGAGGGTTTGCCATAATCGCCACGCTTGGCACGCTTGGCTTGGTTGGCGATCGCAGTATGGTATGGTGGTGGATTACATAGAGAACGCTGCTGCCCATTCTCCGGTACGATCCTTAGTCGCCTTTTACGACACCCACGGGAAGTAAGGGGTGGTGGTCAGGCTTCCGTACCACTTTGAAGGGCTCCGTACCACAAGGCAAAAACGCCGAAAAAAAATATGTTTGTTGCATGGGAGCCCCCCTTAAATATGTATTTTATTTTAATTTTATTATTTATTAGTAAAGTTAAAATACAACTGAGTATTTTGTGAATATTTCAAGTGCCTACCTGTTGCCATTTTTGATATCGAGCAAAAAAGGGTAAAAAAATCACGTTTGTTGTATGGGAGCCCCCCTTAAATATTTATTTTATTTTGTTTTTAGTGTTGGTGTTATAGCGGCAACAGAAATACATACTTTGTGAACATTTCAACAGTCTAGCTATCGCGGTTCTTGAGATACGCCCTGGTGACAGACAGACAGACAGCGAAGTCTTAGTAATAGGGTTCCGTTTTTAGGGTTCCGTACCCAAAGGGTAAAAACGGGACCCTATTACTAAGACTTCGCTGTCTGTCCGTCTGTCCGTCTGTCCGTCTGTCTGTCTGTCTGTCACCAAGCTGTATCTCAAGAACCGCGATAGCTAGACAGTTGAAATTTTCACAGATGATGTATTTCTGTTGCCGCTATAACAACAAATACTAAAAACAAAATAAAATAAATATTTAAGGGGGGCTCCCATACAACAAACGCGATTTTTTTGCCCTTTTTTGCTCGATATCAAAAATGGTAACAGGTAGGCACTTGAAATATTCACAAAATACTCATTTGTATTTTAACTTTAATAATAAATAATAAAATTAAAATAAAATAAATATTTAAGGGGGGCTCCCATACAACAAACATGTTTTTTTTGGCGTTTTTGCCTTGAGGTACGGAACCCTTCGTGTGCGAGTCCGACTCGCACTTGGCCAGTTTTTAACCTTTGGGTACGGAATCCTAAAAAACAGACTAGGTTAGTTTACAGTTACATGTGTACAGTGTCATATTAATATTAATCAATCAGTGTCAATTATTATTATGACATGTCACATGTAACTGTAGACCATAGACAATATATCGAGCCTTTACCGCCGTTTTAGCGCAACCGACAAAAAACAAATTTTACAGGAGAAGGTTTTTATAAAAGAAATGTGCTAGTAAATTGAAATTTTACATATATTAATGATTTTCAGACATTTACATATTATGTAAATGTCTGAAAATCATATTTACTAGCACATTTCTTTTTAAAAATATTTAAAAAAACCTTCTCCTGTAAAATTTGTTTTTTGTCGGTTGCTCTAAAACGGCGGTAAAGGCTCGATATATGTATTTAAAACTGGCCAAGTGCGAGTCGGACTCGCACACGAAGGGTTCCGTACCACAAGGCAAAAACGCCGACAAAACACGTTTTTTGTATGAAAGCCCCCCTATATTTATTTTCATTATTGAAACAAAAATACAACTGAGTATTTTGTGAATATTTCAAGTGCCTACCTGTTGCCATTATTGATATCGAGCAAAAAAGTTTGTTGTATGGGAGCCCCCCTTAAATATTTATTTTATTTTGTTTTCAGTATTTGTTGTTATAGCGGCAACAGAAATACATAATTTGTGAAAATTTCAACTGTCTAGCTATCGCGGTTCTTGAGATACAGCCTGGTGACAGACAGCGAAGTCTTAGTAATGGGGTCCCGTTTTTACCTTTTGGGTACGGAACCCTAAAAATGGGTAAAAGTTGGACATCGAGCGACACTAAGTAGGTTATCCAATCTCCGCACCGGCCGAACTGTTAAGGTACTTACTTAGGTACCTAACCGTTACATGTTAATTGTTACATGGTCTGTGGGTACTATTATCAATGAGCGCAAGACGGCGGGCGCGGGTGAGCATGTTTTTCTACGGACAAATAACTTTGTGATTTTTCATGATACAGTTCTGAAATTTTGTACGTGTTTCGGGTTTCGCATATAAGTACTAAAAATAATGTTGTACCTATATATTTTTTTAATAATTATATAATAGGTATTAGGTATTAATTACATAAGATAGCGCCTGTATTCCCCCTAGGGCTAGGCAGAGCCCAGAATGTAATAAATAATATACCTTCCTACTGATAAAATATTTTGACTAAAAACCTAATAAACTTAGGTACTGTCAAAAAAAAGAGTCAGGAAAAGAGTTCCTGGAAGGATTTGGGAGAGGCCTTTGTCCGACACTGGGACAGCCGCAGGTACAGGCTAACAAAAAAAAAATTATAAGTAGGTAATCGAAGTTGAAGCTAAATCAGACAAATAGGTAACTTTGTCACGAGTACTAATATGTCAACACCTGGCAGCTTACAATTGCGATTTTTTCGTAAAATAACGAATGTAACGTTGAAATACGTCACTTTACACAAACTTATGGGTTCGAAAATACTTTGTTCGTAATAACATAAAATTTCATTCAAAACTAAAGGAGAAACTCTTATTTGAATAAAGCCAAGTGTATACATACTTTTGCTCGTGACTGTACCTACACCAATCGTATTTTTTTTATTTTTCTCAAGAAAAACTCTCGAATAGCATTATTTGTTCCTCAGATAAGTTGTCTGAATCATGGTCTGTATTGATTCTACTTCAGTAGGTATCTTAAGTTATGCTATGTAGTGTACAGTCTCTAGTATTTTTGGGACAAAATATAACATGGGGTAAAAATTATTGGAATCTATTCTGTTACTTATTCTGAACAAATTATATTCAGGTTTCGCTTAAGTAGGTATACTAAAAATAACGTTGTATCTACCTACGTATTTATGAGTCGACTTTAGAACTGCCTCATAAAAATACGAATAATAACATACGAAATACGAACTACGAACAATGTTCGGATTATTATTTTAAATACGAATAATATCATACGAAATACAAAAATACGAACAATGTTCGGATTATTATTTTTTATCTATGTATTCTATCGCACACTTCTAATCTATTGACTCATCTAGTTGTACTACTCGCTACAAGATGGCGCTATTTTAAAGAACAACGGCCCCGCCCCGGCCCCGCTCTGTCATTTTCTAGAACCAACAACCAACAATATTCGCGTAATATTCTACAGCGTTCGCTTTGGAGCACTTTCTCGAAGCGACGCGTCTCACCGATAACAGGTGGCGTTGTCGTCGCCCGAATATAAATACGGGGAACGGACGGGCACTCGGCAGTTGTTTACGAAGAAAGTGAACCGTTCAAAACTAAAACGAACAAACAAGCAAAGAGTACTAAAATGTCGGTGATACCTTACTTCTACGATCTTGAAAGGCCGTTTCGCATGATGGAGAGAGATTTCTACAAACCTGAAAATTTCTTCGGCTATTCACCATTAAATCAGCTGATGGCTCGTGACTTCTTCGGAAATTCGTTCCTCAAACCTTGGGAAAACGCCTTCCGTCCATGGGAGAACCTCATGAAGCCAATGGAACAGCTCTCATCAGCGATGAACCAGCTTGCCCTGAACAGCGTCGGCAAAATCACATCGGACGACGAAAAGTTCCAGGTTAATGTGGATGTCCAGCATTTCGCACCTGAAGAAATAGCCGTGAAAGTGATGAACGGACAGGTGATCGTTGAAGGAAAGCATGAGGAGAAGCAGGATGAGCATGGATATATTTCCAGACAGTTTATAAGGCGGTATGCTCTTCCACAAGGTTGCTTACCCGACACTGTGGAGTCAAAATTGTCATCCGACGGTGTCTTGACCGTCACAGCACCTAAAGTCCTGGCCATGCCTTCTACCGGAGAGAAGATAGTGCCAATCACACACACAGGACCAATCAAGAAGCAGCTAGGGGCTCCAGAACCAATTGCGGAAGAAAATTGAATCTGTAAATAATGTAAATACTGATGTATTATTTTTCTTGTAAGACTGATTTGAATTTTGTGCTATACTTACCTATTTTTAATTTTAATAAACCTAATAACAATATCCCTTTTGTTTTATTTTAATAGCTAATTCATATCTCAAAATGTAAATGGTAATGTGTTGATACCAAAGACTATATTCTCTATGGTCAACCATTGTTTTAAATTTTTTCAATTGCAGGTATTAAAATTACTAGGTACCAATACCTAGAAATTTTAATACCTACAATTGATTTTGGTTCATTTTGATTTGACTGCCCAACACTTGAGGCAATGCACATAATATTGTTAATAAACCAATAACTTACAATCATAGACTTACAAGTCTTACAATGTTTCAGAATTCGTCATATGTTTTGCACATTTTCAAAGCACGGGTAGTTTTTGAGTGAGCTTCAATAATACGTATTTTTGCCACATAGTTTAAATAATGTGCATTTGGATTGAGTGATCTTTTTTTATTTCGTGACAAAATCTGATTGTACATTTAGTCAAAAATAGTCAAAACTCATAGCCCAAAGTAAAAAATTTGTCACTCTCAAGGATCTTCAGTTATTGCCGAAAATGTGGATCACTCAATTCAGACATTTTGCAAAAACGGCTATGAGCTAAATCTCAACAAAAACTTACTCTACTGACTAAATTTATATCTCAAAAATTAGTCAAAAATTTGTCACAACATTTTTTAAGCCCTTCAAGGCATTTAAAGCTTCTTCCAGGTATCTTTGGACAGTATCATTGGATCACTCAGTACAGACACCATTTTGTCTGAGAGATCGTTGTAATAAGGTTTCGGATGAATTTTTCTATAGATCTATTGTTTATCCTAAAATGTACATGTTCCGAATATATTTGTACAATAAATATCATAACACAAATACCTTTTGTTAAAAATTTATGAGTGACTCAATGTTTGTGAATTTGCTGAACTGAGTGATCCATAAGAATGTCTTATAGCTAAGTACCTGTTTCGTATTGATTTACACAAACTACGATTAATTTTTGTACAACTTTGTGACTAAAGTTTTACATAAAAATAATTTACATATACAGCTTAATTTACGAGATATTACATTTATAATTATATTGTTAGGGAAAGTGCAGTAGGGTGACCATATAATATGAGATCATCGGTAATATAAATGATACAGTAAGTACCTACCTATATAATCGTCAGTTGTAATATCAATTAATGTAATCAGCACCCTAATTGCGTAACACACTATCAATCGGAATCTGAATCATTTTGAAGCAAATTGCTAATCCATTGCTTATTGCTTACGAAATAACAGTCGATCGTTGCTGTAACCTAACGTACGTTTTCGAGACAATTTTAATAAACAGCTTTTCAAGCGCAGTTAGCACTAAAACCTGCTTAAATCAATCTTGCGCGGCACCTGAAATAACTAGAAATGTTGTACCTATTTCTGCCATTGAATCTGCAAATAATATCTGTATTTGGCATTAACAGTCTCGAAGAAGCAATTTCTTTTAGCTACGAGGGGATTTGTTTTTCATGTAATAGTGATGCTATGGTGGTTATAAACTTTCTAGTGTTATTTGCATGAATTTGAATGGAACAAAACAGGTAACGTTACAAGATGTGCACGAAATAATTTTAATAAAAAGTAGATCGTACAGGTTAGGGCGCGTACACATAGCGATCCGTTGAACAGGTCCGTTATTTGATTGCGTATGTAGTTGTATGAGCCAGTTAACACACAATACAGCATTCCCGATCCAGTAAAAAAGAAAAAGAGATGAGATAAGATCCGTTAAAAAGGATCCTGTAAAAACGGACGTTCTATGTGTACGCGCCCTTACTTGGAGGTATTGAATTTCTTCCTTCTCAATAAAATAAAAATTTCACTGTCATTTTGTTAAGTACTTATTTGATTTGGTTTTCGTAAATTTAATTACCTAGGTACTGTTGATCTGACATTTTTACAAAGAAATTTTTTTACATAAAATGTTTATTTTGCTATTATTAATTCCAAAGATATTCTAATAAGTAATGTCGTGTTAGCTTATAAGTTAGGTAGGTATACTGAAAACAATATTTTTTTTTACGAAAGCTGAAAGCTGTTTTTGTTAATCGTTTTTAATAACTATATGTATAAATAAAATTCGGAAATAAATAAACAATAAAGTTTACTGTTAGTAAACTTTATTATTTACAACATAAAAAAAAATAACAAAAAACATAATTGAAATATAATTAACAAAAAACATAAATGCAAAGTTATTGGATGATTAGTTAAAAATCTAATCTTCCTATGATTTGATTTTTAACTAATCATCCAATAACTTTGCATTTATGTTTTTTGTTAATTATATTTACATAAATGCAAAGTTATTGGATGATTAGTTAAAAATCTAATCTTCCTATGATTTGATTTTTAACTAATCATCCAATAACTTTGCATTTATGTTTTTTGTTAATTATATTTCTGTACCTATGTGGTGTACATTAAAGACTATTATTAAACAACCAAACAAATAAATAAATAATAAAGTTTACTAACAGTAAACTTTATTATTTATTTATTTCCGAATTTTTTATTTGTCGTCTTAACAATTAAACTATGTTTCTATCATTGCAACTAGGGAATGCAGAACCGGTTCTGTTTTAAAGAACCGGGATTTTCGGGACCTTCTGGCTAAAGAACCGGGATTCCCGGTACTTTCGATACTTTAAGTAAGCCTTTAAAAGATGAAGAGTTGAAACGGAGAAAGTAAAAGAAAAGACGAAATGACAGGGCAAATTTAAATTAAATCAAATAAAATGTTTTATTTCTTGTTTTATTGGTAACTACGCATATTCTACCAGCAACATCTTTATTAAAATTAAAACATTTTTGTACCTAATCCTAGATAATATTTATCAAAAAAAATTATGAAACATCTTCTCCAAACAAATGATTTAAATCAACATGACTCCTATTGCAATTCTGCATAACCAAATTAAATTAAAGCGGCTACGCTTGAGACTGATTAATGCTAATTAATCAGTCTCAATATTATTGATTAGATAATCTTAACCGACATTTTTTAAATTGTTATTTATTAACATAATTCATCATCATCATTTCAGCCGAAAGATGTCCACTACTGGACATAGGCCTCCCCCAAGCACCTCTACTTCGACCGGTTCTGTGCTTCTCGCATCCATCGTGTTCCCGCGGCCTTCACAAGGTCGTCGGAACACCTTGTGGGAGGCCTTCCAACGCTACGTCTTCCGGTACGCGGTCGCCACTCCAGAACATTTCGGCCCCATCGGCCATCTGTTCTGCGAGCAATGTGCCCTGCCCACTGCTACTTAAGTTTGGCAATTCTTCGGGCTATGTCGGTTACGTTGGTCCTCCTGCGGATCTCCTCATTCCTGATTCAATCACGCAGGGAAACTCCATAGCTCTCTCCATTACCCTTTGGGTGACTTTCAGCCTTCTTATAAGGCCCATTGTGAGTGACCACGTTTCAGTGCCATAAGTCATCACTGGCAACACGCACTGGTCAAAGACTTTCGTCTTGAGACACTGAGGTATGTGGGACGAGAAGATATTGCGTAGCTTCCCGAACGCTGCCCAGCCGAGTCGGATTCGACGATCGACCTCTTTTTCGAAGTTAGACCTACCTAACTGGACAGTTTGTCCTAGGTAAACATACTCGTCCACGACTTCGAGTGTAGTGTCTCCGATCTTTATGAGAGTGGGTGTTACATGGGCATTTGACATGACCTTCGTTTTGTCCATGTTCATTTTAAGACCCACTCTTTCGGAGGCTCTACTGAGGTCATCGAGCATTGTACTGAGGTCCTCCATAGTCTCAGCACTGTCTCACACCTCGCTGCAAAAGGATAGGTTTCGAGGTCTGATCCTGGAGTCGGACTGACATAGTGGCGTTTTCGTACCGACACTTCAGCACCTCGATGTACCGATAGTCGATCTGGCACCGTTGAAGAGACTGCAGCACAGCCCATGTCTCAATCGAATCAAAGGCTTTATCGTAGTCCACAAACGCTAAGCAGAGAGGCAGGTTATATTCTTCGGTCTTCTGTATAACCTGTGGCAGCGTATGTGGTCTACGGTGCTAAAGCCTTTACGGAATCCAGCTTGTTCGGGAGGCGTCAAACCTGCGCGCGAGACGGTTCGTGATGACTCTCGAAAACAGGTTGGAAACATGGCTCAGAAGTGAGATGGGCATATAATTCTTAAGAAGGGCATTGGCGCCCTTCTTAAAGAAAAGTATCACCACACCTCTGTTTCATGCCCGCGGTGTTTTGCCCTCGAGTATGATGAGGGAATCAAACAGCTTCTGAAGGGCCTTAAGAACGTGTTTTCCGCCGGCCTTCAGGAGCTCGGCCGTAATTCCGTCATCACCCGCGCGGCTTGTTATTTTTGAGCTGCTTCAGAGCCATCCTAATCTCGTACAGGCTGACGTCCGGGATGTCTTCGGTATAGTGTCGGGTCAATCTAGCTCTTGGGTCGTTTGCCAGATCCATAACGGGGTTCCTTGTTGACGTGTATAACTGTCCATAGAACCTCTCGATCTCTCTCAACAGCTCAGGTTTGGCGGATACGATCCTGCCATCATCGGTCTTTAGTTTCGTAAGCTGGCTCTGCCCAAAGGAAGCAGTCTTGTTTGAGTCTTTTTATGAAGCACTGTCCACCAAAATCACAAACACAACGCAAAGCACAACATTCCGAAGACGCGATGGCCGCCACCAGCCCCTCCCGCACCCTCGTGCAGCATGCTCTTGTAGCATGCATGCTTCTTGTGCATGCTAGGTAGCAAGTGTATTCCGCTTTAAGCGGTCGGGCTTTATGCTATAATCAGAATCAGATCAGAACTTTATTTGCTATGAATGTAGGTACAGGAATAAGATGTTGTACATAAATTATAAGAGATCGGCTACAGTCTACCTTACGGCGTATAAAATTAGAAATATTCGAAACGCGAAGTATCTTTTCCCGAAAGTACCGAAAGAACCGGGATTTGGTTTAAAAAGTCCCGGTTCCAAACACAACGCAAATTTTCGGGAATTCCCGGTACTTTCGGTTCCGGGATTTCCCGGGACTATTCACTAATTGCAACTGTTTTATTCATAACGAAGAAGTTTTTCCTTGAATTAATTAAAAGGTAGAGTTTATTCTAAACTAGACCTTAGTACTAGTGAAGTAACTCCTACAAGCAACGTGTGATATACGTTAAGCTAAATTGTATATTCTATAAGTTACGTTATAGTAACACGATATTTAAAAAAATAACGTGACCACCATGTCATCTTCGAAGCTACAATAGTAGGCTTCATTGTGGTTTCTTTCAGATAACAACATTTTAAGAGAAAAATGCTCTAAACAGCATTGCATTGCAATAGGATGAAAACAAAAACTTACAACTCTTTTTGTGAATAGAATTTAGTTTTTTTGCCTCTCCTGTAAAGTCAAGTTAAGTCCTGGTTACATTAATTGACGATTATCTAAGCAGGTACTTATTTCCGATGATCTCATATTATATGGTTACCCTACTGCACTTTCCCCTAACAATAAAATTAAAAATGTAATATCTCGTAAATTAAGCTGTATATGTAAATTATTTTTATGTAAAACTTTAGTCATAAAGTTGTACAAAAATTAACCGTAGTTTGTGTAAATCAATACGAAACAGGTACTTAGCTATAAGTATTCTTATGGATCACTCAATTCAGCAAATTCAAAAACATTGAGTCACTCATAAATTTTTAACAAAAGGTATTTGTGTTATGATATTTATTGTACAAATATATTCGGAACATGTACATTTTAGGATAAACAATAGATCTATAGAAAAATTCATCCGAAACCTTATTACAACGATCTCTCAGACAAAATGGTGTCTGTACTGAGTGATCCAATGATACTGTCCAAAGATACCTGGAAGAAGCTTTAAATGCCTTGAAGGGCTTAAAAAATGTTGTGACAAATTTTTGACTAATTTTTGAGATATAAATTTAGTCAGTAGAGTAAGTTTTTGTTGAGATTTAGCTCATAGCCGTTTTTGCAAAATGTCTGAATTGAGTGATCCACATTTTCGGCAATAACTGAAGATCCTTGAGAGTGACAAATTTTTTACTTTGGGCTATGAGTTTTGACTATTTTTGACTAAATGTACAATCAGATTTTGTCACGAAATAAAAAAAGATCACTCAATCCAAATGCACATGTTTAAATATTGATGATGTTTTATTATTATATTAACTTCCTGTCACTGATATTTAGATAGCAAGTAGTGTTATACGAATTTGTGTGGCGAAATAAAAACTTTTTACAAAATAAACTTTAATTTCGGAAGTCGGTGGCAAACAACGAAAATGCGAACCATAAAAGTTTCTAAGTAATACGGTAATTCACACAAATATGTGACTTGTGTTCATTGTGTCGTTACTGGCATAGATATAACAAATGAAATAAACTGCCTACTGCAGATAGTTAAAAAAAAACTAAGTAGGTAGGTATCTGAAAAAACTACAGCTTTGTATTCACCTATTGGTATGATACCTACCATTGGAAATTGGCCTTTTTCCAACCAAATTTGTGTTTAGGTGATTAAAACAAAAATCTTACACATAAAGTAGTTTATTTAGCCATTTTCGTACAAAAAATCGCCAAGTTAATATTGGAATGCAAATAAAATACAGGTGTAGGTACAGACGCCAGCACATCAACCTAACCGAAACTGTCAAATTTCTCTAATCAACTTTGAACCATATGCTTTAGCTATAAAGTTGAAAATCTATCAAATAAATTTGACAGATTGTAGTAGCTTGATGTGCTGGCGTCTGTACTATTACGCAAATGACGAGTCAAACATATAATTTGTTATCCACTGAGGGTCATGAGCAAACGAAAGAACTATTCTGGGATTGGCGTTGCGCCCATTGCAACAGCTGCAACTGTATTCACTGTCCGTTTTCTTCCTTTAACGGAGATTCTCCATCTCCTAATTCTTCATACTTTGACCCATCAGGCTGAGTCCTCACCGGTCCTGTCTGAATGATTGGTACCACGCGTTCATTCGAAGTTTGGGAACGCTCGAGAGGCGCGGTGACGGTCAGAACTCCATCGGATGACAGGCGAGACTGCACAGCGTTGATGTTACAGCCCTCAGGCAAGGAGTATCGTCTCGTAAACTGACGAGACACCCATCCATGTTCATCTCTCTTTTCACCGTGACGAGCCTCGATAACGACGAATCCGTCAGCAGCTCTCACCGCAATGTCTTCAGGCGCAAAGTGCTGCACGTCCAAATTGATCTGGAACTTCGCCCTATCAGACTTGATGGTTGATCCTGAGTCTCGCACCAAGGCTGACAGCTGTCTCCAGGGCCGGTAGTACTCATTGGACGTGTGGGAATGCGGAGCTACCATCGTCAAAATATCTTCAGGCGTTAGTGCCAATGCAAAATGTTGGTCCGATAAGCGCCTGGGGCGGTCCATATCGAGAAGAAATGGGAACATCGACATATTTTCAGATTATTTTCAAGGTGAAAAAGAAATGCCGGTCAGCTTATTCTGACGTTTCCGTATATATTTTTAGTGCGCATAGCGTTCTGCGCAAACTATGGCTGTCGTCTGTCTGGCCAGTCGTTGCAAACATTCGTTAGCAAAAAGTTTGTATAACTATATACACTGACCTTAGAGGTCAGTGCTCATGTATGATTTTATTTAAGTCATGTGAATTTGCAAACGTGCAATGTGCAATCTATATCTTTATTATAATGTTATAAACAGGTAGTAAGTTTGTATCATGGGGTAATCTCTGGAACTACCAGTAGGATTTAAAAAAATCTTTTTGCATTTATTAGTCCAATTCTTGAGCAGAAAGAACGAAAGTCAGAAAGTACGCTAAGCGAATACGAAGTTATAGCGCGGGGAGGTGATGCGCTTGTGATGCGACGCGACGGGGTAGGTCGGCGGAACAAGAAATTTTACCCGGATGAAGTCGCGGGCAGAAGTTAGTCTATTAATAATGTATTCAACCAGATGTAACTAACCCAAAATGTGTACATCATTTATTATTTAAGATGTCCATTTCCATGTACTCATAATCTGATATGATAATACAAAGTTTTATGTATATTATTTCCTATAGCTTCTGCCCGCGACTTCGTCCGCGTGTTTCTTGACCCCCCTCCCCCCCCCCCCCCCCCCGCCACACTGTTACTTCGTTTTCGCTTAGCGTTCTTTGTGATATATTTTTAATTTACTGAAAGTATTTATGTTTTAATTCATCTTCGCACTGGAACGCCCTACAGCAATTAGGTAGACCAACCAATCAGGTAGACCGTTTAGAAGCAGCCAGTGTCGGATTAAGACTACTTGATGCCCTAAGCAATCCAATCCTGTAGGCCCTCCTATCCACTAGTCACCTCGTTTTTTCAAAACAACGACGAGCGATTTGTAAAGATTGGCGCACATCAAAGCTAGAGTGACTTTTTGTCTTGTAATATCTTGCAGATAAACAGCCTTGCCATTCATGTGCTAGCAAATACTGTTTCGGTGCTGTTTCTGCCTTATGGTGCCCCCCGAGACGTGATGCCCTAAGCAATTGCTTAAATTGCTTATGGGCTAATCCGGCACTGGAAGCAGCTATAGGGCCTGCTAATCGACATAAATTTTATAATTGAACAAGAAGAAAAAAAACGGTTAAGTACGAGTCGGACTCGCGCACCGAGGGTTCCGTAGAAAGTAGGTATGTAACTACAAATTTACGGTTTTCGGATGTATTCCTTTACTTGTGCTACATGCCATTGCTTCTTGCCAAATTTCATGATTCTAAGTCAACGGGAAGTGCCCTATAAATTTTGATTCCCTTGAGAGTGACGAAATGTACGTTTTTTGCGGCTTAAACGGCCGTATCTTTTTAAGATAACTTAAAAGTTTGATTTTTTCACAACTTCAAGGGATAGACCTGAGTATATGGTTTTAATTTCAACTCGATACCTCCAGGCGTTCCCGAGATAAAGGGTCTTGACAGACAGACAGACAGATGGACAACAAAACGATCCCATAAGGGTTCCGTTTTTTCCTTTTGAGGTACGGAACCCTAAAAGGAAAGAAAATATATAGTGATTTGCGGTAAACAAGACGCAGAAAAAGAACACAAACACAAAAGAAATAACGAATTGGGGGAAAATTTAATTTTTAGTGCAACAGAAGGTTTCAGTTCTTTGCTTAGCATTCAGTAACAGGAGATGCACGGGCGTTCACATAATTGGGTTTGGGTGTATGTGAAAGATCTTCGAGATTCTTCTCCATAGAGATCTACGTTTTGGAATGGGCAACTAGCTTCAACTTTCGGACTAACTGACAGACTATTTAATTTTAATTTTGACAATTCAAAAGTGCCTGTACAAGGTCTAATTGAAATAAATGCTTTGAATTTGAATTTGAATTTGATCGATAAATGTTGTAGGAACTAAGTATTTCAGCGCCCTATTTAAGGTTGAGCTAATACTATTTCGGTTGGTGCATATACGTCCACACTATAAAATACAAAGCTTTATTTATAGTTAATTGACCTATGCTACGGTACCAATGCCAACTCCAATTAAAAACATCTTATTTACAAGTGACTAAGATATTTTATGGGATGTTATCATCATATTTCATGACCGCTGCATCATGTATGTGTACATAAACGATAATAAGAAAGGAACTATTAAGTATGATCTGGAGTAGAATTTACTAATAATTCGTTATTAACTAATTTCTATGCTATGGATTGTGCACTTAGAATAGAATAGAATACTCTTTATTATGTACACCATATTAATTACAGACATAAGGTATAGAAACTGTACAAAGGGTGACACAATGGGCGGTCTTATCGCTAAAAGCGATCTTTTAAAGACAACCTTTGGATGGATTAAAAAGGGGAAGGACAGACAAATACTGCAGGTAGTCCACTGGTGCACTTCCTGCTTCGATTTCAATAAGCCCTCAATTGATTTCGTATCATATGGTGCCCCCCAGCTAGATGGACGGACGACCTAAAGAAGGTGGCTGAGACGGACTGGATGCGGAAGGTGGAGGACAGGGTGTTGGCGCAGCCTCGAAAAGGCCTATGTCAAGCTTCTGCTTGACATAGGCCTTTTCGAGGCTGCGTTAATAATTATATTGTTTACTCAAACATGCTTATTTAATAGTTATTTAAACGAGTATATTTGTTTTGGTGATAAGTTATTTGATAATGCTTGTTTGGACGAAAATATCTACAGTGACAGCAAATTCTAGATAATTGGCCGATAGATACAGCTGTATACATAAATAGGAACCTGCTATAGAATCTTATTCGATTTGTTTCTGAAGATTATGATGAAAACAATACTGATAATATTGTGCAATACCAATACAAATTTGACGCAACTACTTGTTATGACATGGTGAATCAAAAGAATAATTTGACAATTCTTAAAAAAGGTATTATTAAGATATCTTTTATAGTTCATGTAAAAGGTATCATTAAGATACCTTTTAAATGAATCATTATTATACAGGTTGACATTACTGAATCAAAGATAGGACCCACAAGAGCGCATCTTTTCATTCGAAAGCATCACACTCAAACTTTACGAAAACAGCTGTCTTATAGACGAATCAATACCCACTCAAAATATGTATGGCTGAGTTGCAAATGTGTGTGTATGTGTGATGTGGGATGTGTGAGTATGTGTGATGTGTGTGTATGTGTGAACAGCTGACTTGCACCCTAGCACTTTATTTATTATTATTACCCTACTACAATGATATTCTAGTAGAATATCATTGCCCTACTATTATGCATTCTGTGCCCTTGCTAAAACTTATTTATGGCAAATATTTTAGGGTGCTTTTCAAAGGTACTTATAATAAGTCTGCACTTAAGGGGCTTACAGGACCTAAACACAAAAACGAAAGTTTTAGAAACATTAAAAGTATATGATCGACTTCACTAAACAAAATCAGAAAAATATATGATAATCTTCAGGATATATGCTATATTCCATTTGTTTAGATAGGTGATTAAATAAAGGTAAACAAAAAAATCACGTGACTTAGATAACCGTCTAAACGTAATACCAGTCTATTCAATTTAGCAACGTTATAATTCGTTAATATTGCTAAATTGAAGAGTACAGCTGTGACGTAGCATGACAACTGAAGTGATTGGTATTACGTTCAGTCGGTTAACTAAGTCACGTGATTTTTTTGTTTACCTTTATTGAATTACCTAAACAAATGGAGTATAGATAGATACTTAGTGTGTTGAAAACATAATACAACTGATTTGATATGATAGAAAAAAATCTTGAAGATACCACTAAAAACTTTCTTTTTACAATAAATATACATACAAGCATTATGATTTTTTGTCAGATTATTCTACAAGCAAAATACTAAAACACTAGTGTTTTAATTTTTTAGTCTAAACAATAGATTTTTTGTAAATAGAGAATTGCTTCTTATTTTGCAATAAATTACCAGCGTTGTATCATCGCGCTTCTCTTTCTTTTCTATGCAGTCCGACAAAGACCACGCTTTAGGTCATTTAGTCGCCTTAAGTTCTTTGTGTTCATTTAGAATTGCTTTAAAATGTTGTTAAAACTGTTATCGGGATTAGGAATACCGGGAATACCACGTAATACTATGTTGATTATAAAGATATCACGTAGAGATGGTGGGACGAGCTGGACAAGTTCAGTGAAAACTGGAAGGAGGGCGCGCAGGCTCGCAAAAGATGGGAAGAGTGGAGCCTTTGCCCAGAACTGGGACAACGTAGCCTAGCAAAAAAATGAGACCTACAGTCCTACATAGCCTGGCCTGCCTAATCTGTCTGTTGCAATATTGTATTTATAACATTAATCTGCATTCGCGATTTGTTTGCCAAAAATATAAACAAATATGAGTTTAAGGAAAAATAACTTTAATTCTTACACAATAAAGTTCAGTTTACGCTACAACTACGAACATTTTTCTAACCAGTGCTAGTCACTCCGAAATCAACTTAACTACCATTAAAACAAAGTTGATATTTGTTTAACTTGAAATAACATCAATTTGGAACGTAGAAAACGGTGAAGACTTTAGTTAGAATGTTTTTTGCAAATAAGGTAAGTAGGTAGGTAGATAACCACGTTATAAATGTTTCAATAAACACAAGACCTGAGACAAAATTACCTACTCAAATAAATTGATTCGATTGTTTGGAGCCATTAACAATGCATGAGCAGTAGGTAAACTAAGTATATTAAAGTTTATTAGAAGTAGGTACAAAAAATATGACAAAAACGATACCAACCTACCTATTAGTTATTAAGTAGGTACTTGGTAGGTACCTACTGTTTTGTTTTACCCCTACAACCCTACCTATCTAATAATTTAATCAAAGAGATTTATTTAAATGTCTAACTCTTAAATCTCTTTGATTTGCATTTGTTAGCTACCATTACCTACCTAAGTCTATCGCCATCTACTCAATTTCCACAAAATAAAATAAATCTATTTTTTTTTTAAACTAAGGTAGTTAGGTACCTATCTAGAAAAATCTATTTCGAGAAAAGCACGCATGCATGCGTTGGGATTGAGATGAAAACTTCTAGAAATCGGTTTTTCGCTACTCGACACCAGGCGGCGCTTTAATGTCAGGGGTAAAAAACATTCGGCATTGTTAACATTTTTTTTTTGCCACCTTCAACTTTAAAAAGCATTCTGTTAATATTCTATTTGGAATAAGTATTTAAATCAAATCATTTAATGTTTTTGTTTAAATCTCTTTGATTAAATTAGTAGATGGGCAATCCACCTGGGTTTAAGCTTGGTGCTTTGATAAACACCCGACAAACAACCGTAAACACCTAATTTTCTGGGTGTTTATTGGTGTTTAAGGGTGTTTATCGGGTGTTTATCAAAAGCACCGGCTTTAAACCCGATGGATTGCCCATCTATAGGTACCTATTTATCACAGATTCGCAATTTAAAAAAATAATACCTACGTTGTTAAACACATAATAAAGACATTTTTTTTCTCATTTTTTTTTGTTATTTCAAACATGCTCTTTGTTACTGTGTCTCTGCGCTACTGGACATCATACAGGAATGACTTGAAAACATTAAAGGTAATCCAAAGATACCGTAATTTTAGGATATAAAATGGCACTGATTTAAAGAGGCAGTTGTAAATAGCGGTTTTGGTAAGTTAAAAATTATAAATGGCACGTTTAATAACTTGTTCAGCAGTTAAAACTAAGCAGTAAAGTAAACAAAAATGAGTAATAAAAAATAATGAAATGGATCAGTGAATATATAATTGAGTGGGAAAATAATTAAATGGGCGGTAAAAATTATTGAACGAGCAGTTACGTGTGGGCAGTAATAAATCGGAATTTGTCGGTAATAAATCTCATTCTAAGCAATTCTATAAACAATGAGGTGGTAAAGTAGTTTTGGGTGTGTAGTCGACGGAGCCCCGCTTCGCGGGGCCCCTATTTCTGTCTACAGGGTTTAAAGGAACCTAACACGAAGGGGATGACGGGGGCTCGTTCGCTCGCTTTGCTCGCTCACTCGAGCCCCCGTCATCCCCTTCGAACCTAACCTGTCCGAGTCGGGGTGCCCCAAGTCCCGAGCTCGCTTCGCTCGCTCTTGCATTCGCTATGATCTGCCGAACTATTTAGCGAACCGCCCATTCCATCATTTTTACCGCTCATTTAGTTATTGGACTGCTCAATTATTTTTAGAATTGACATTGTATGATAAAATAACAGTCTAATTGATCTTTTATTACTGTCCATGTTTTACTGTCGCAATAATTAATCAACCGCCATTAAATTAAATAACTGCTCAATATGTTTTTCAACTGATCATAATAACATCTCGAATATTTAAATAACAGCTCAAAAAATTAGTTCCCATATAAAATTAAACTTCAGCCAAGACAAAATGTTTCAAACATCTGCATGCGCGAGTCATCACGCACATTCTGGACTCGCATTCCAGAAAATTCTATTAGCTACTAGATGGCGCTTTCGTCAATATAAATATGAAGCCGGCTATTGACCGGCATTCATTTTTATTCAGACAACATTGAAGCGAGCTACAGAAAGTATCGGAGTGTTTTGAAGAGTTTCTAAGCGATTTCCAAGTGAATTATCAGTTATTGAAGTTTAATATTGAACCAGTAAAGACTATTAAACCAGTGAAAATGTCTTTGTACCCATTTTTCATCGACTACGAGCGTCCCAGGCAGTGCCCTCGTCGTCTGCTCGACCAGCATTTTGGCTTGGGATTAACCCCACAAGACCAACTAACCATCATCGCAGTTCCCAAAGCCAGTCCGGACTACTACAGACCTTGGATGAACCTTCAAGCCGCAGCACGTGACACCGGTTCCACGATCAGAGAAGACAAAGACAAATTCCAGGTGAATTTAGACGTTCAGCACTTCGCACCGGAAGAAATATCAGTCAAAACAATTGATGGTTTCTTAGTGGTTGAAGCTAAGCATGAAGAAAGGCAGGATGAACATGGATTTATTTCTCGAAGCTTCAGCAGGCGGTATGCGTTACCAGAAGGTATTGATGCAGACTCAGTCTTGTCAAAATTGTCTTCCGATGGTGTTTTGTCAATTACCGCGCCGCTAAAACCTAAACCAAAGGAATCAAATGAGAGGGTGGTGCCAATTGTTCACACTGGACCCGTGAAGAAGCAGGAAGGCAACAAGGAAGAACAGGGATAGAAGATAGAGGGTTCCTCAAGTGTTTACTGTGTTTAATTTTAATCATTCCGTGCTTGTGTTGTGATTGTTGAGAATCTGCAATTATTTTTGTACCTACCTATGTGATGCTTATTTTAATTAAATGACGTTCTAGTCATAACGCTGTGTTTTATTTCCCTTACGCAAACTATGAAATCTGGGCTATAGGAATTTTAATCAAGAATTGAAGAGTATCTCACCAAGACACATTTCACCTTCACACCGTACCATACACGAGTAGATATTCTAATTCTATACGTACATAAAATAAAGATACATTATAATCGTAACTCTTTGCTAGAAACGCTTGAAAGTAGCTCTACGGGTCATTGCCCGCCTTGACCTAGGCACAGAATAAATATTAGAGTAGGTACTAACGTAACCTAGGACAAGCACATACAAAGTTTTTGCTAGTAAGTAGGTACCTATTTGCAGACGTCGCTTCAGGGTTAAAAACAAGTTACGTCAAAAATGTAAGCAACATTTATGAATGGGATCATGTTTTTTGCAAGTAGGTAAGTATCGTATTTTGCTTTACGATATTCAGCGATGGAACGTTATGTAACTACGTCTTTAGGCTGGTTAGTCGCGCTGACCGCAAGCTGACCGTCGGCGCTGACAGCTTGAAACGTATGAACTTCTAGGAAGCGTTTTAGAATGACGCGTAGCTATCAGCGCGTGCGTTTCATACGTTTCGGCTGTCAGCGCCGACGGTCAGCGTGCGGTCAGCGTGACTCTAAAACCAGCCTTAGATTTTCAGTCCCCTAAGGCTGGTTTTAGAGTCGCGCTGACCGCACGCTGACCGTCGGCGCTGACAGCCGAAACGTATGAAACGCACGCGCTGATAGCTACGCGTTATTCTGAAACGCTTACTAGAAGTTCGTACGTTTCAAGCTGTCAGCGCCGACGGTCAGCGTGCGGTCAGCGCGACTCTAAAACCAGCCTTAAAGACATAACCATTTTTATTAGGGTGTTTCGAGAGAATTCTTCATATTCTCTACTTTCTAAGTTTCTACCAACACTATTTTCAGAGGTACCTATCCAATCGAAAAGTATAAATTAATTACATTTGAGATTAGCGCCATCTGTTAAAGTCTGAGTAACCACTTCATACCGCACGTAGGTAATGAGCAAGGTTAAATGCCCCTACAAGACATAACCTTTTTTATTATTAGGATCTTTCGAGAGAATTCTTCATATTCTCTACTTTCTAAGTTTCTACCAACACTTTATTTTCAGAGGTACCTACCTATCCAATCGAATAGTATAAATTAATTCATTTGAGATTAGCGCCATCTGTTAAAGTCATGAGTAACTACTTCATACCGCACGTAATGAGCAAGGTTAAATGTAGTTCGTCAAAAGCTATAGATGGCGTTAAAAAAAAACATGGATGGATTGAACAAGATAGGGGCCTAAAAAGGCCACTTTGGAGAATCATAAAAGGATAACATTATGAATTATAATATGGCGAAAACAGTCCGTGTTTTTCTTTTTTTCGCTGTACCACGTAGGTACAGTCAAAGACATTAGGATTGGATTTGGATTGGATTGATTGGTATCCCAAGTAACACAATAGCGTCTAAAAACGGACTATTAGATATCTAATAGAATTTAATTTTATTGTTTGCCTTAAGAGTAAAATATCTCTCAAGTTATATTCAAGAACGCTTATAGACACAGTTTAGTAAAAGTGGGCACAACCTTATCCCTTCTTATAAGAATGAGTTAAGAAAACATGAATAGATAGAGATAAGAGTTTTACATTTTCAAATTGTCTGTAGAGATTTTTCTAGTGTCTCACTAAATTGTTTATAGACCACAAATTTTACTAGTAGATAGTTTATAGATAAAGTTGAGACCTTTAAAGAAGTCAAGTTACTCGTTATGTTTTTAAACTAAAATTAACTCAAGACTAACAACTTTAAGTAACATTTGATTTGTAGTAGACAACGACACGTAATGGCGCCGAACTTACAAGAGTTATTTAAACTTATTAATGTATTGCATCATGGCGTAACAAATTTCTTAATTCTTACATTACTTGGGTTTTAGCTAGTTATTAATGGGTAAACAAGCAAATCTATATGCGATTGAAATTCTATCGTCGAATATTATGTAAAACTCTCTTAAAATAAGAGCGCTCGCTGTAAATGTAAGATTTATCATTTTTTTTTACAAAATACGAATATTATTTATTATAAGCAAATTTTTAAAATAGCATTTTAATGTTTAAAATACCTACTCATTTTATTTAAAATATAGTAATTTAAAACATATTAAATGTTTAATTTGACATAATTTAATGATAAAAACATAAAAATAAGCATTAAAGTATGTAATGAAAATCATTTGAAGCAAAAATAGGCAATAAAAATGGCGTCAAGATGAAGTTTACTAGAGAAACGAATTTAATAGAACAAATACTCTAGAGAATTTTCTGTAGTATGGCTCTAGCTCTATGACTAGAATAATTTTACTTGCTATATACTAAACTATCTAGGGAAAGAATAAACAGATTTATAAATGGTTTAAGATTACCTAGTAATTGTCATCTCTGTATTCCTTTTTATCTTATCACAGTAATTCTAGACGTCCATCAGTGAACAGGTAATTTGATGTGTTGTGAAAGGAAGACCATTTTATGCAGTACAGAGCAATTTAATAAATCAATTCACGAAGGTTATAAGGCCTACGCAAAGCATAGCAATTTATGTATGTGTATTTCTATATCGATACGTTTGAATGTCCATTAGCAAAAATTTCAATCCCTTGCCATGCCGTCCCGGTCTGCGAAGGCCTTAAGTAAAAGATATTTATGTTTTACTTATAGACAACTAGCTGCGCCACGCGGTTTCACCCACGTAAATGTCGATCCCGTGGGAATATCGGGATAAACAGTAGCCTATATGTTAATCCAGGGTGTCAGCTACCTCCATACAAAATTTTATTAAAATTGGTCCAGCCGTTTGAGCGTGAAGAAGTAACAAACATATAAACACACACACACACACTCACAAACTTTCGCCTTTATAATATTAGTGTGACTAGCTGACCTAGGCACAGAATAAATATTAGAGTAGGTACTAACGTAACCTAGGACAAGCACATACAAAGTTTTTGCTAGTAAGTAGGTACCTATTTGCAGACGTCGCTTCAGGGTTAAAAACAAGTTACGTCAAAAATGTAAGCAACATTTATGAATGGGATCATGTTTTTTGCAAGTAGGTAAGTATCGTATTTTGCTTTACGATATTCAGCGATGGAACGTTATGTAACTACGTCTTTAGGCTGGTTAGTCGCGCTGACCGCAAGCTGACCGTCGGCGCTGACAGCTTGAAACGTATGAACTTCTAGGAAGCGTTTTAGAATGACGCGTAGCTATCAGCGCGTGCGTTTCATACGTTTCGGCTGTCAGCGCCGACGGTCAGCGTGCGGTCACCGTGACTCTAAAACCAGCCTTAGATTTTCAGTCCCCTAAGGCTGGTTTTAGAGTCGCGCTGACCGCACGCTGACCGTCGGCGCTGACAGCCGAAACGTATGAAACGCACGCGCTGATAGCTACGCGTTATTCTGAAACGCTTCCT
The DNA here is from genome assembly GCA_916614155.1 of Mesoligia furuncula. NCBI lineage: Eukaryota > Metazoa > Arthropoda > Insecta > Lepidoptera > Noctuidae > Mesoligia > Mesoligia furuncula. The sequence continues at coordinate 29,740,637 of OU744794.1, forward strand.
AGAAGTTCGTACGTTTCAAGCTGTCAGCGCCGACGGTCAGCGTGCGGTCAGCGCGACTCTAAAACCAGCCTTAAAGACATAACCATTTTTATTAGGGTGTTTCGAGAGAATTCTTCATATTCTCTACTTTCTAAGTTTCTACCAACACTATTTTCAGAGGTACCTATCCAATCGAAAAGTATAAATTAATTACATTTGAGATTAGCGCCATCTGTTAAAGTCTGAGTAACCACTTCATACCGCACGTAGGTAATGAGCAAGGTTAAATGCCCCTACAAGACATAACCTTTTTTATTATTAGGATCTTTCGAGAGAATTCTTCATATTCTCTACTTTCTAAGTTTCTACCAACACTTTATTTTCAGAGGTACCTACCTATCCAATCGAATAGTATAAATTAATTCATTTGAGATTAGCGCCATCTGTTAAAGTCATGAGTAACTACTTCATACCGCACGTAATGAGCAAGGTTAAATGTAGTTCGTCAAAAGCTATAGATGGCGTTAAAAAAAAACATGGATGGATTGAACAAGATAGGGGCCTAAAAAGGCCACTTTGGAGAATCATAAAAGGATAACATTATGAATTATAATATGGCGAAAACAGTCCGTGTTTTTCTTTTTTTCGCTGTACCACGTAGGTACAGTCAAAGACATTAGGATTGGATTTGGATTGGATTGATTGGTATCCCAAGTAACACAATAGCGTCTAAAAACGGACTATTAGATATCTAATAGAATTTAATTTTATTGTTTGCCTTAAGAGTAAAATATCTCTCAAGTTATATTCAAGAACGCTTATAGACACAGTTTAGTAAAAGTGGGCACAACCTTATCCCTTCTTATAAGAATGAGTTAAGAAAACATGAATAGATAGAGATAAGAGTTTTACATTTTCAAATTGTCTGTAGAGATTTTTCTAGTGTCTCACTAAATTGTTTATAGACCACAAATTTTACTAGTAGATAGTTTATAGATAAAGTTGAGACCTTTAAAGAAGTCAAGTTACTCGTTATGTTTTTAAACTAAAATTAACTCAAGACTAACAACTTTAAGTAACATTTGATTTGTAGTAGACAACGACACGTAATGGCGCCGAACTTACAAGAGTTATTTAAACTTATTAATGTATTGCATCATGGCGTAACAAATTTCTTAATTCTTACATTACTTGGGTTTTAGCTAGTTATGTAATGAAAATCATTTGAAGCAAAAATAGGCAATAAAAATGGCGTCAAGATGAAGTTTACTAGAGAAACGAATTTAATAGAACAAATACTCTAGAGAATTTTCTGTAGTATGGCTCTAGCTCTATGACTAGAATAATTTTACTTGCTATATACTAAACTATCTAGGGAAAGAATAAACAGATTTATAAATGGTTTAAGATTACCTAGTAATTGTCATCTCTGTATTCCTTTTTATCTTATCACAGTAATTCTAGACGTCCATCAGTGAACAGGTAATTTGATGTGTTGTGAAAGGAAGACCATTTTATGCAGTACAGAGCAATTTAATAAATCAATTCACGAAGGTTATAAGGCCTACGCAAAGCATAGCAATTTATGTATGTGTATTTCTATATCGATACGTTTGAATGTCCATTAGCAAAAATTTCAATCCCTTGCCATGCCGTCCCGGTCTGCGAAGGCCTTAAGTAAAAGATATTTATGTTTTACTTATAGACAACTAGCTGCGCCACGCGGTTTCACCCACGTAAATGTCGATCCCGTGGGAATATCGGGATAAACAGTAGCCTATATGTTAATCCAGGGTGTCAGCTACCTCCATACAAAATTTTATTAAAATTGGTCCAGCCGTTTGAGCGTGAAGAAGTAACAAACATATAAACACACACACACACACTCACAAACTTTCGCCTTTATAATATTAGTGTGACTAGCTGACCCGGAAAACGTTGTTGTGCCATATAAATTATTTCTAGCTGCCCGGCTCTACTTCGTTCGCGTGGTGTCCTACCCCTTACCCTACCCTACCCCTGCCCTACTCCTACCCTACTCCTACCCTACTCCTACACTACTCCTACCCTACTCCTACCCTACTCCTACCCTACGTCTACCCTACGTCTACCCTACTCCTACCCTACTTCTACTCTATAATATTATAGATGTGATAAATAGTAGGTAGTAGTAGGTACCCGCCGGCGGCGCTGCTAAAGACGCAGTGTTAACATAAGTCTGGTAGGTTTTCATCAGAATCGGATTGCTCACTAACATAATTTTGTGAAGTTTCGATTCTGAATCTGAATTATTTTGTAACTCTTCTTCATTTTTCTTCCTTTTTAAATATTTGCCGATTTTTCGCCGAAAGCCACCAGACCTTTTAATTTTTTCACTGTCTCCATCGCATAAAATCATCCAATTCAAATATTTAATACAAATGCACTTTATTAAGCCATTTTTAGGAAAAAAAACCACTAAAACACCTTTTCACTATCATTTTTTTAGACAAACTGAAAAATATCTATTAAAGTATTTTATCTAGACTTAAGTCTCTTTATAAACAAAGATAAGAGTACCAATAGCTAAAATAGAATGTTTTGTCTTAAAATATATCAGCTTATCTATAAAATTACTCCAAGTTAGGTACCTTCAGGCTTTATTAACTATTTGTAGAGCAGTTTATCTTAAAACATTCAATATACTTATAAACGTACTTAAAATAAGTGTGCTATAGAACAAATGCTCTAAAAATAATCGAGCTTGAGAAAAAAAACTCTATCAGAATACATTTTCTTTATTGAAACCATCTTTAGAAAGCCCCTATCTAAAGATTAACCATGAATAGACTGTCAATAGACAGATTTGTTTTAAACCTCCAATACTGTGTTACTTGGGATTTTAGCACAAACAAAAAAAAAAAATCTGAAAAATGCTTCACCAATGGGATTTGATACGATTAACTCATTACCGACTCGTAGTCACACCAGATTGTCACACCAGTATGACAAACAGGAATTTTTTTCTCGTTTGTCACACCACTGATTTTTCGACACCATGTATACGATAATTGCTAGTGAAGAACCTACATATTCTAATAAAGCTTAGAGTTGTCTAAGTAATAACTTAGAGTAAGAAAGTTATAGAGCATCGGGTAGCATGGCCACACATGAGACAAAAAACTAACTTAACTAACATAGGCTACATGAGTAGCTGCCTTGAAAAAACTGGCACGCACTGAGAGACGGAAATAGTGTAGCTTTATCCTTTTCTGTTACTTATAATAACTCAATACTTTATCCCTTTCTTGTGGAAATGAAATGGAGATACCCACCGTCTATACTTTTCTTTGTCTAAGTAATAAAGTCGATAGTTAACTGTCCATTATGTTATCATTGTATGATTCTGCCAAAGTGGCCTTTTATGGCCCCCAGTTTGATTCTATGATTTGGTCAAGTGTTTTTGAAATTTCCATCACGAATCGAAGAGTTTTTCCCAGTGGACAGATTGATGGTCAGACTAGTCTTTCCAACGGGATTTTTTTCCCCGTTGGACAGATTTATTTGACAGCTGGGAAAACAACAGAAAAAAAGTACAATGAAAGTAAAAATTGTTTTGCATTTTAACAGTTATCTTACAATTTTATCTTAGGCGCTCTAAAAATTACCAACATTCAATTCTCCATTTGTGAATACATTATAAATTCGTCTCATTAGTCATTACATTTTCCTTTGTCCGTTTATTTGTTATATTAGTAAAATCACTTTTCAGTAAAATTCTCAGTAGTATAGTAAAAAGTCTTTTCAAATTCTCAGTGTTGTAAAAATGCTATTCCATACACTTTGACCAAGTAGGTATTGCACTTTTCTATGAAAGAGCAGGTTTTTTTTTACTACCGACGAAAAATTTCTTCCCTAGGGGTGTAGAATTATGTGCTAAATTCATGGTTATAGTTTGCACTTTGAAATCCTTGCCAGCGCCTGTATATCTTAGTAAATTCCTAAGTACAGACGCCAGCACATCAAGTTACTACAATCTGTCAAATTTCTTTAATAGATTTTCAACTTTATCGCTATAGCATAAGGTTCAAAGTTGATTGGGAAAATGTGTCAATTTCGGGTAGCTTGATATGCTGGCGTCTGTCCTTACTAGTTTTGTGATTGAGGGTCGGGTCAATGCTGATATGCAAGGAGTGGTTCAGTTGTGAGTGCCACCTAGGCTTTCCCTCTAAACTATAAGAAGGCTACCACTCCGGGAAATACACTTTTCACAGATACCTTACGCTTGTTTCAATGACAACTATATACCTACGTATTTTAGGAGCATGTAAATTCCCAAATCGACGTTTATAATGGCCATGCCATTTTGCACGACTCATAAATGTGAAGCAGTAGAGAGTGCTTTACGATCGAACATTTTTTTTGCCTCCTTTCTGCAATTGTTTCTATTGTAATACTCCTGCTAGTACACAGAATACCATTGTATAGATAATTTAATGGAGATTAATTCTGTATTTTTCAAAAATATATTCAATTCAGTAGAAACGAGAAAAACGTCAAAATATTTTATATTATATGAGGCGTGCAAAAACTACCAAATATAATATCTATATCTATGGTTTTTATACGATCAAATGAGCATTATTGAGTCGTGCACTTTTCCAATTTTTTTTGTATTTTTAAATGCCATCTTGCAGGTCAACTTAGGAAGTTGTCGGTTGCTTAAATACCCATTGCTTAAATGGACTATCCTGTGGATACTTCATTAAACTAAGGCCGCCAGGGCATGAAACTTATGCAGTCAAGGGGCCCTAGTCTGCTATTTTTATGAATTCGTCATTCCAACACGATCCCACCACCATCCCATTGCCATTTTGCTAAAAGTTCGTAATCTGCTAAATTCATAATGGTTGATCATTGGTCGGTCAATGGCACAGAAATTATACGATACTCGTAACGAATTAAAAGCAATGACTGCACAATGACGATCTAATGGTAGATCACTGATCAAAAGAACTGTCAAAATTTTAGCAGATTACCGCCTAAGTCAGTAATTCATTTTTCATTATGTACGAGATTACCATTCTATGCCATTTCTTTCAATGGAGTGTCAGTGGTTGACCATTGGAAAGTCATAATGACGCCATTATATTAGTAGATTACCAAACTTGTCAAAATCGACAATTATGAAGTCAATGATAGACCATTCTGACACTATTGTAATAGCAGACTTGAGGCCCAGCCGTCGCGTGAGTGGGCAATTCTAGTAACCAATAAAGATCAAATTCGCAAAACACGTATTTGTTTATAATTATTATTTATTACTTCAAGCACATAAATGTTCAGAGTCGGCCTTAATGCCATAGGCATTTTCTACCAATGAACCTTTGGGTGATGCAAAGACAAACAGTGGTAGGTGCAAAAAATTGAGGAATACATATTTTAAATATTTGTATATGCATAAACCTATTATAACTAAGAATCAAAAAAATATACATAAATATACTTACTAAAAAGAAATAAGACAAACAATGAGAAAATATTACCGTTGTGATGATACCTGCCAGCTTCTTGCGCATGTGCTCGCGAACCTTAACATTCGTTTGTATGAAACTGACAGGTGTAAAAAACGCATTCTCTCGACGGCCGGACTGTGAGCGACTACACGCTAAGGGGAGCCCTTAGGGTTCACAACCCTCCCGGATTGTGGTAAAAAACCGTCAATTATTAGATGCTGCTCGAAAGCTAAGTAAATATAAATTTAAAAACTAATAAATGATTGAGATTTTCTTTCAACCCACCCCCACCCACTCGATTTTTTTAAATTCACCCGTGTTGGTCCTTTCGACAGTTGGCAACCTTAGGTGCCCTGTAGGGTACGGACTTCGGCATAGAGCGTCGCTGGGGTGGGCACCAGCGAGCGTGCCCAGAAAATGCCTAAGGCACTGGAACTCCCACGCATCGTCGAAACAAAGCAGGCTACTTGACGCTGGGCTCCGGTGGAAACCCGGTCGCAAACCAGGCGGCCGTTAGCCCTACCACCGCAAGGGAAGAATTGGCTAGTCAAATAAGGTGTTGGGTGTGACTGTCCAAGTGTCCAGGATGCGCCGAGCGCTCGGTTCAGTTGAGTAACTGGCGGAACAAACTGCGCTACACGAGGAGGCTTCTTCATGCATCCCAAATTTATTGTTCTAAGGAGTGTACTTCACTTGGTTGGTCAGTCTGTTCAGTTAGAAAAACTTGATTCTATACAGTACTATAATATGCAAAAGTACTGTAGTCTGAAGTAAGCAAGTACCATATCGAGAAAATAGCTATCATATTTACAATGTACATACTGACTCTATTATCATACACAAGGAAAGAAATGTCTAGAACTCGATGGACAACGCATTAGATATAGGCGCAAAGGTTAGGTTGTTAGTTGCTACAATATTCTAGTTAATAAATTGTGTCATTATTTTAATGATTTCATTGTAAAATAATATGATTCATTGAGGGAAACAGATGTCTTTTATTTAAATATTTTACAATTCATTTTGTTTTTGTTTACATTGAGTTTAAGGCCGGGTGCACACAATTTTTGTTAGCTGCTTATAGTTTTTTTTTAATAAGCTGTTTCTGTTATATCAAAAGTATGTATGTATGTCTATTTACTCTACCTACATAAGTACTTACTTTACATAAGTACTTATAAAGCTACCTAAGTACTATTAGTTATTCTGTGGCTACGGTTGAAACCACTCTTTTTATAGTACCTAAAATTTTTTGGGTAGAGTTGACCCTATTTAGTGTATACAGGATGTTTGGTAGAAGGACCGACACAATTTTCTTAGGGATAGGAAGTGTCATATTATCCTAGTTTTCACTCGAAACACCTGTCGTAAGTGTCACGGTAGATAATTGAGATAATAATAAGTTTCTTTTTAATCGCCCGAAATATCGTCACAACTTTTTTGTTCGTGGTTGTATTAAAGCGTAATATTTTTGGTGTTATCTGCAATATACATTTATGTAGTACAATTGGTTCTAAAAAGTAACTTGAGTGCTTCCAAATTCGTAAAAATCAATTTAGAAATACATAATAAAAATGAAAAATAAAACAATTGTGGGCTAGTAAATGACATCCGCAATCCCCCAAAAAATTGTATTAGTCCTTCTACCAAACACCCTGTATATGCAACCCCAAATTGCGTAAAACCATAGATGCCGAGAAAAAAAATCGCCAAAGTTTCTTTCGGGAACGGTGGGATAGTGGGAGTATTAAGGGTTGGGAAGATCACGTGGCGGAAGTAAATTTTCTTCCAAGTAAAGACAGTAAGGCCTAGTTGACAGAGCCCTGCTTCGCGGGGCTCCTACTATGAATGGTTTACAAAAAATAACCTCGAAGGGAATGGGCCGTCTTTGTTCGCTCACTCACTAGAACCTAACCTGTCCGAGTCAGGGTGCCCCAAGTTTCGAGCTCGCTTCACTCGCTCTTACATCCTAAGTTCTCTTGGTAACATTGCCGTTTTACTAAGTCGAGTCTAGAGAGTACAATGAATTACGATAAGTCAAAGTAATATATAAGTCAATGCGATAAGTACTAACAAATTAACAATGACAAACCTTGACATTGACTGATTCTTTAGTGTGATTTGATGTAAGATTGGTTGGGGGTTGGGGAGCCACAAGTTAGGAAATTCCTGAGCCGATATGAACCTACACGAAAATAATATAGATGTAGGAAAGTGAAGATTACTGCGTAATAATGTTACATTAATATTACCGACTGTGAGAATAAACCTAATACAGTATCAATACCGACTAAAACATCGAACCAATCAAGCGAAAGTATACATTAAGACATTCAACATACGGTCGTAAATGAGTAGACAAAGCAATTGTGTTTCTAAGAAACCACGACCTCGTTCAGACCAGACAAAATTGTTTGTACAGTCCAGAATGTGTCGATAAGCATGATAAACTATGACCCGAACGTCCGGGCATATAAGACGCAGTGGTCAGTTCCGCGCACCAGTGACTCACGAACATTGAGACAAAATGATCGCTTTACTACTGTGCGGACTCATCGCAGGGGCGTGCGCCGCCCCACAGTTCGAATTCTCCTTCGGGCCTCCTCGAAGATCCCGGCCATACTTCTCTAACTACCACATGAGGAGTCATCCCTACGTCGATGAAAATGTCTTCGATACTGGAAAGTTCTGGTCCGACCTGTCCAAGGAACTGAAGGAACTGGACGACATGCTTCTTGACTTCTCCCACCGCTTCCCCACCAGCGTGTCCCAAGAAGGAATCGAAGGTACTGAGTACAAGATAATTATTTCCCTGCCAGATTTCGACGAGAAAGACATTGTAGTGAAGGCCCGCGAAGGATTGCTGATGATACAAGCCAACCACAAGTACACGGAAGACAGTGAGAGGAACTACCTGGATGTGAGGACTCTGCCTGACACTGTGAACGTGACTGGAAACTGGATCTTCGAGAAAGGAGTGTTGAAGATTACGTTCCCGTTGAAGGATGGAGCGGTCGTGAAGCCAACGGAGACTGTTACGACTACAGAACAACAGTCGCAGTTTGATACGACTGTACGGCCGTACTTTGCGGGAAGTCGCGAGGAGATTGAGACGAACGCTAATGAAGGAGTTCAAGACGTTGATATTGGATTAGGAAGAGGAGACTTGGACAAAGAAAACGAGCTGAAAACTAATGAAATTCCCAACAGGAACACTGTGGAAGCTACTACTTACGCTGTAGATCTGAAAGACGAGGTAGAATTCGTTCCAGTTAGGTATTAGAAAATGTTTTTTAAAATAAAGTTTTTGTCACTAATTCTTGTTTTTTTTTCGTTACTGAATTAAGTGATAACAAGTTGGTCTTTGTGTTAAAGTGGCGTGTTGTTTATGTTAAGATAGCAAGACATATATTGGAACATTTATATACTAATGAGTGCTATAATGGAATTGACGCCATTTTCTTTTCGCTTAGGACGCAGATTGATATAATCTAATGACGTTACTGAACTGTGCTTTCTCTTCAATTCATTTATTCTCTTTCACAACAAATATGTTTGAAACAGATCTTAATTATATTATTTGTTGTAAATTTTGGATTTTGGGAAAACCTCAAAGGAAATTGTGAAAGTCTATGGCTTTGTATGAAAGTACGCGCATGTAGCGACACGGAAAGCACTTCCCACTTTGGATTCCCGCCTCACGAAACAGGTTCGCCGTCTAACTAAACAAAAGCTGCGTATAGTTACGGCAGCTTTAACTGGCCACGGGTCATTTAATAAACACCTCTATGTCATAGGAGTAACAGACAGTCCGCTGTGCAGGGCCTGCATGGAGGATGACGAGACAGCGGCACATGTGCTTCTAAACTGCCCGGTGATCACCACGTACAGGGCAAAGTACTTCGGTAACCCAGGTACCCCACGCGAGACGGTCAGCAACATCAAGGCGTTGCTGGCCTTCCTTGAGGAGCTGGGGTGGATCGAATAATCGATTTTCCCACCCGTACGCAAAATACGCGCATTGACGTGGAGTTGCGGAAACCAGCCCGTAATACCAATTACCAAATGTAGCGACACGACAAAGACAGTACTTTCATACAAACCCGTAGACTTGATGTGAGAGACAAATTAGTTGGTGTGACAAAAGTTGGTCGTGGGCGGGTCTCCCTTCATGGTCTAATTGAACTAAAATACTCTTTCTTTTTTGATTAGCACTAATTAATAAACAATTTTGCCTTGTTTGTAGACTCTTAGAAGAAGTCATAGGTCAGCGTTGTGGTCGTTCTTTGTTGATAAACATGGTAATGTGACGTCACTTCCGCTCTAGTTACAAAAGGCTAGGAAAGGATATCGGATGATAATTAATCGTCATTTTGTTTATCTCCTCATTAGGTTAAACTGCAAGATGCCAATTATATAAAAAAAAAAAAAGTTGCGCGCTCAATACTGAAATGTTGGGCTCAGGAAAAAGGCTAACGAGAGACAGGAGAATAAATTCTCACAAAATTACGCAACAAATAGTCTTTGTTTAGTTTTACTTCAGTCTGAGAACTGATAAGCCAAAATTAGGTATCACCGTATAATATTTATTTTTATTTTCCGGGTCTATTTTGACATTACAACGGATTGCCGTTTTGATGATCTCATATTAAAATAATAATAGCCTCTCCGACCGTTTTCCCGGTCACGGTAGCCAATCTCAATGGAGATTAGCCAGGTACGCAAAAGATATTATAGTGCACAAGTGTGTGCGTAAACACAGGTGCACTCTCTGTTCCTTTACTCTCATAGTCCGATGGGGCGGCAATCCGACACGACCGGGGAGAGTTCAGGTGCAGGACCAACGGCTTTACGTGCTTTCCGAGGCACGGGGGTATTAAACCGCCAACTTCCAAACTCCGGACTGTTACTAAGAAATTCCTAATGGAAAATCCGATATCACTTTGTCCGACCCGGGAATCGCACCCAGGACCCCACGGTCCTGGGTTCGATTCCCGGGTCGGACAAAGTGTTATTTGATTTTCTTGTTATTGGAATTTCCCAACTACGTTCGGGTCGGCTTCCAGTCTAACCGGTTGCAACTGAATATCAGTAGGTATTTTATATGGAGCGACTGCCTATCTGACGTCCACAACCCAGTTACTGGGTAATACGACACTCCTTGGTAAGACTGGTTGTCAGACTTTCGGGCTTCTGACTACCCATAACGACTTTCAAAGATCCACGAATGGCAGCCGGGACCATCGGCTTAACGTGTTTTCCGAGGCACGGAGGGGTCTCGGTATGTAAAGACGTTCACCCATCCACAGACCAACCGCGGCAAGCGTAGCTTAACCTGATCGATCAACCTCTCTCTGTTATTATGTAGCCACGGGCCCCTCGTATCCATTCAACACAATGATTCGTGTAGAATTGTTTCGTCAATTATAAAAAAAAATCTGCTGTTTCATAAAATAATCAATGTTTCAGTAAAGTGCAACCTACTCAGTCGAAAGGTACTGAACAGCATTTTCTTTTAATAACAGACACTTACTGAACAACAGAAGTCCAAACTCAAGATTTGCCAACGGGCAATGGAGTGCAGCATAACGCTGTCTTTCCACCAGAGATGAGCGAGGATGCGTAGCGAGGGATGAGTGTGAAACCAGCCAATAATCTCGCTTCATTTTTACCCACGACGGTACGGAGACGGTATATGCGTTTGGGGTGAGAGGATGTGTGTTTGTGCAAACCAATGTTGCCATTTATCTCTAAAACTCTAGTTATAGCTTGAACTAAATTAGCGTTGGTATTGGTTAGTTTTACACACATCCCTCGCTACGCATACTCGATCATCTCTGGTGGATAGCAGTTTAATAAGTGTCAAGCGCACACACCGAGTCAGAAACACCACGCTGCGCTCCGTAACTCAAGTAGCGGATGTTGGAGAAAAAACAGCCAGGCTGAAGCACAGATTACTAAATAGCCGGACACGTTGCGCGAATGCACCCGGTGAGACGGCCAAGATCGTCACTCACTGGACGCCTGAAGGAGGACGTCGCCGTCGAGGTAGACCACGGAGAAGGTAGTGACGACCTAACAAGGCTCAGAATTTCAGAATCATGTACAGAATTCATGGTAAAAGCCTAAAAGGTTCAAGGTACGTTGACGTTGTGCCCGCCACCTTGTCTAGTAAAGTCTGTTACTTTACGGTTCCGTACCCAAAGGGTAAAAAAACCGGCCAAGTGCGTGTCGGGCCACGCACAGTGTAGGGTTCAGTAGTAGCCCGTTATCACAATGTAGTACGATTCTGTTGTTCTTTATTTTGAATACTTACAAAAAATAATAATAAAAATTTTCATATTTTGTTTTTCAATGCAAGTCTTTACCCGTTATAAACAAGCAACTAACTTCATCTTAGTCACTTTAAAAGATTAATGCTAAGGATTTTGTGTTTGGTACAAAATTATCCAACACCCAAGTTCAACGACTATTACTGCTAAACTAATAAAATTATCTTAACCGCTATAGTTTTCCTTTAAAGTTCACGAAATGCACTATCATCGTGAACTTTTCCAGATTTTTAAAGCTAGCAGTTTAGGTTTTAGAGGGGGGAGGACGCCCTACTGGAACAAAAATTTGCATATTAAAGTTTTATGTTTCGTAAATGGGGCATTAAATCGAAAAATTATTTTAGCAACCCCCAAGTCATTTTAGAAGACCTATTCAACGATACCCCACACGATGGGGTAGACGACGAAAAAAATATTCATCCCCAGTTCACGTGTAGGGCTGTAGGGCTACCCTAAAAAAAAATATTTTCAACATTTTTATTTTACCACTTTGTTGGCGTAATTAATATACGCACTCCTACAAAATTACAGCTTTCTAGTACTAAAGGTCTCTTAGCAAAACCTCGGAGAGACAGACAGACAGACAGACAGACGGACTTGTCGAAACTATAGGGTTCCTTGTAGGAACTACGGAACCTTAAAAACGGGACCCTATCACTAAGACTTCGCTGTCTGTCCGTCCGTCTGTCTGTCACCAGGCTGTATCTTAAGAACCGCGATAGCCAAACAGTTGAAATTTTCACAAATGTATTTCTGTTGGCGCTATAACAACAAATACTAAAAACAAATAAAATAAATATTTAAGGGGGGCTCCCATACAAAAAACGTGTTTTTTTCGGCGTTTTTTTTCACTCTAGATGAAAACTGGCACATGGATAGACCATGAATTTAGGGCATAGGATTCTTTTCATCCCTTTAGGGATTTTTTGTATACAGGGTTATTGGAAAAATACCAAAAACCTCTTAAAAGGTCATATTACTCGTCATTATGAACAACTTTTATTATGGGACCAAACCTGAAATCGCGAAAAAAAAACTGTTCCCTACATTTTGACGAGATAAACGAACATAAAAATGTAGGGAACATCTGAATTTTTTTTTCGTGATTACAGGTTTGGTCCCTTAATAAAATTTTTTCATAATGATGAGTTCAATGACCTCTTAAGAGGTTGTTGGTGTTTTTCCAATAACCCTGTATATCGTTCCTGGTGCTCGTAGGTAGTACGTTCTCGTGGGGTGATTTCCGTCCCCCAAACGGGCGCAGCCGCGAGCAAAACCTAGTATAAACATAAAGCAAACAAACACTAATAATCTTTAGTAATAACAACTATTTATCTAACTAACACTGCTACACGAGCAAGATAACGACGTATAATGCTTGATGTACTGTCATTAATTAGTGACATTAGCCCTAATTATGATAACCTGATATATTGCCCCAACGTGTTAGCTCAGACGACTAACTGTCTGAGTAAGCTCGTTGTAATGCCATGTTATTGCAATGTTTGGCTGTTGCTCGGTTTTGCTCGAATTAATTTGAAAATGTATAGTTTGCCAAACAAAGTAACAAAAAATTTCTTACTGGATTAGGCTCACTTGTGCGTTCTTAGGTTATCTTATAGCGGGTGGGCCATCTAGTGTTTTAAATTTGAAGTACCGATTACTTTGACTTTGAAAAGTAGAATGACATTCATTTTTTAACTGGAAGTTAGTTTTATGTATGACATTTGCAAAATGGGACGCTATACGCTCGAGCAAAATTGGGAAATATTAAAAACTTACTTCCAAAGTAGTGAGTCTTTAACACAAACTGTAAAAAAATTACGTGGAAATTTTTCGAGAAATGATCTGCCTTCAGTTCAGTTTGTGCGTCAATTTCTGAAGCGAGTTCGTGAAAATGGTCGTCGTGATCGTTATTGGACTAAGCAACCCGTGTACGTGCTCGTCCAGTGCGTTCAAGCTAAAGCATTGCAAGAACATCCATCAACATCAACTCGTCATCGTTCACTGGAACTGAACATTTCTCGCACTTCTCTGAGAAGAATTTTGCATAAAGACCTCGGTATGAAGGCTTACAAAGTACAATTGGTCCAAGAACTGAAGCCTCATGACCGTCCGATGCGTTTTCGCTTCGCTCAATGGGCTGAAGATTGTTTGGCAGGAGATGAAGAATTTCACCGAAAAATCGTGTTTTCAGATGAAGCTCATTTTCGTCACGGTGGCTATGTCAATAAGCAAAATTGCCGCATATGGGGTTCAGAGAACCCAGACGTGACTATTGAGAAGGCAATGCATCCACAATGAGTCACTCAAAGTTGCCATTGAAGAGATTCAAGCCGAACCAATCGAAAATGTATTGAAAAATTAGGTTGATCGGATGGGGTACTGCCGAGCCAGTCGTGGTAGTCATAAAAATGATATCGTGTTCCATTCTTAAATGACAAAGTTTAACCTTTCCAATAAAATCAGGAATTTGAAAAAATAATCAGTAGTTTTATTTATAGCCGATTTAAATTTAAAACACTAGATGGTCCACCCTGTAGAACTCGGAGTTAACAGCTAACTGATCTTGCGTCAACTAGAGTTAGAGATAAACCTCGAGGTAAATATTGTACCCGAGTTAAGTCGCTATACTCTAGGTTAATGTTAGAAACGTCAAAATAAATTGAAGTTATGAAGGTATGCTGGAAGAGATTTCTTATGAAATAAGCATCACCTTTGTACCTATTTTTCTGTTCTGTTTTTTTCTTGTCTGTTTATAATGAGTGTATATAAATGGTACAAAAAATGAATAAAAAAATATTTTATTTGAATAAATGCATGATTCAGTAAAACCACGTTTTAATTAATCATATTTCGATCGTAATTTTTCAAATAACTGAACAGATAACATGACGTAGGTAATGAAAAAAATGTAGTCAGCTCCTGGTCTATGCAGAAAAAATAATTTAAAACAAGTGCGAGTCGGACTCGCACACGAAGGGTTCCGTACCACAAGGCAAAAACGCCGAAAAAAACATGTTTGTTGTATGGGAGCCCCCCTTAAATATTTATTTTATTTTAATTTTATTATTTATTATTAAAGTTTAAATACAACTGAGTATTTTGTGAATATTTCAAGTGCCTACCTGTTGCCATTTTTGATATCGAGCAAAAAAGGGCAAAAAAATCGCGTTTGTTGTATGGGAGCCCCCCTTAAATATTTATTTTATTTTGTTTTTAGTATTTGTTGTTATAGCGGCAACAGAAATACATCATGTGTGAAAATTTCAACTGTCTAGCTATCGCGGTTCTTGAGATACAGCCTGGTGACAGACAGACGGACAGACGGACAGACGGACAGACGGACAGACGGACAGACGGACAGACGGACAGACAGCGAAGTCTTAGTAATAGGGTCCCGTTTTTACCCTTTGGGTACGGAACCCTAAAAACTTCGTATTATAGGTCGCTGATGCTTACCCTACAGGGAAAAATTGTTTTGTGTGAAGATTGACTATGCATTTTGACGATTGATAAACTATAAGTGACAGTCCTACGTGTTTAGGGTATTATCGCTCGCTCGGGGCTCGAGTTGGCTTTCTTATTTCGCCGGCAGAATAGTCGACATCGTCCCAGTCGCCAAAGAAGGAAAAAAAGTATGGGTAAATAACCATATTTTTTTTTAAACAAATGGTCTTTAAATATTTCAAGGAAAAATACTAGGGAATTCTCCCCATTCGTATTTTATTACATCAGTTGAAAATGTGGCGCCATCTATCAGTTTTTGTTGCTATTTTTAACTTAGTAACTTAGGTACTTGGGTACCTATTCGTTTTCAATGTTCACAATTCTTCATTTAATTTCAACACAAATTTACTAGATGCCGCTGTATTCAACTTGTATGTTGCAAAAATGTTTATTGTTATAAAAGTTAATGTGATGTGTGTGTGTGTGTGTGTGTAATTATTGAGGTGGATTCATGAAAGCTAATTTTAGGGAACTGGCTCTTGGCCTATTAAGTTGAAACCTTGCATTTCTTTTCTCTATTTTCCTTCTTAGTTAGTTTTAATCATGATCTGGCAGTTTGAGTAATTTACGCGGCCTACCCAAATGTCCTTTCTTTTCTTTGTTATTGTTCGTCGAATCGTTGAGCTCCTCAAGTTCTGAGTTAAGTTGCACGATTTTTGACAAATGCGTGCACTGATTGGACAGGTCCGCTCAACCTGTGTGGTCCTTTCCTCAAAAGACCATTTCAGACACCAATCTACATGGTCTTCACACGATCTGACCAAGATTTTGTCTGGACTTTAAAAGAAACTGTGACCTCTGAGTTTGTTTCGGCCTTTCTTCTCAGAATAGTTAGATAGGAAAGGCCGACCTCATCTAGTTTAAAAAATATGATTGACGTGTAAAAGTGTTTGTACAAACCTACTTACTGAAAATAAATCATTTTTACCGACTTCACAAAAAGGAGGAGGTATATGTTCGGATGTTTGTATGTTTTTTTTTTATAATTTAACCGTTTTGAAGGCATTTTATCAAAAGGTTTTATCTGAATTTAAAAATATAATAAAAATGGTATAGGTCCCGCCTGCTTCCAACTTTATTTAATTTAAAATAGGCTTGTTTTTAGCTTTTCAGTTTTTTTTAATTTTTTTATTACTTTTTTGTATTTCTTTGTATAGATAGTACCTAAGTAAGGTAAAATAACAAAAACATAAAAATGAGTATCTATGGTAGGGCTTAATATAATTCGACCTTTGATGTTTACCTACTAATGTACTCTAATTTACTGCGATTGCGAATAGCTGACTGCGTTAGCACTATAAATTAGATTAGCACGAGCTATTAGCTGCAGTTGTCGTTACAAATAGGTACAGGCAACAGTAGTACTTACCTACCTAGTTATAATGAGCATGTCAGTGGATCTATTCTGTAAAGATCTCACCGTGAAAACTTTTACTAAGTATTATTTTATTTTCGTAACTAGTTTTATCATTAGTTCAGTTATTCTTAGGCGGACTCTAGACGATCAATTATACAAGGTCATTGTATTAAACATTAACAACCTCTTTTTTTTTTTGGGTGGGAAATCATCAAATGACCCCTGCCTATCCCGCTCCCGGGAGTGTCAGACTCTTACTGACTAAAACCCACCCGTGTTCCTTCCTTAGCCCTTTACGAGTATGTTTCGGGGTAGCGGTAACCCTTTCGGACAATCCCGCTGCCCCAGCAGGCTTCGGCTCTATCGGGCCCCTTCTCTGTTGCTGACATCTCTTTGAGGCGCGCGTGGAACACGTACGCGCCGTCCGGCACGGGCCTGGTCCTGGTCGGATGGTGAGCTACCCATTACTCTCTGTCCGCAGGCCCGCGCCTACGGTGGCCGGGAGTCGTCCTGTGGCTCCCGACGCCCAGAGAGTCACCCGCGGCGGCTGGGACGGGAGGCTTTCTCCCTCATCCATCGCGCCATCTCCTTCACTAGCATGACTGCTTCGCAGTAATTTCGTAAAAAAAACCCTGTATTCCATTTTGACGAGTTAAACGAACATAAATGTAGGAAACAGGAGTTTTTTTTTCCCGATTTCAGGTTTTGTCCCATAGTAAAAGTTGTTCATAATGATGAGTATATAAATAAATATAAATAAATAATAATAATTGCACGTTTGAGTTAAGTCTTTATTTGCCTTAAGAGCGTTTACGCCGTAGGTACGGCATTTCATACAAGCTTTCAAGCCCTTATTTTTTTAAATGAATGAACCGATTTTAATGAAACTTCGTACGCATAAGCAAGATACAAAGGTCTAAAAAGTTACTTATGAACATTTTCGAAATGTCTTATTTAAAAAAAGATAACTGAAAATCTCTGTTTCTATGGAAAATTTAAAATCGATCTAATTTGGCTTTATTACTATTTTTCGGAAATGTTCTTAAGTAACTTTTTAGACCTTTGTATCCTGCTTACGCGTACGAAGTTTCATTAAAATCGGTTCATTAATTTCGAAAAACAAGGGCTTGAAAGTTTGTATGAAATGCCGTACGGCGTAAACGCTCTTAAACATGGTATAAAAGTGTTACAGTTTGGTAATATAATATCGTCCACATGTTTAGCTATACAACATCGTGTATCATCGTGTGTGTGATCTTCAAGGCGTTCGTGGTGCGCGTGCCGAATTGTTTTCTGCCCGTCGTCATGGAAGAAAACTTCTGGCCGCAGGACGTGGTGTTCCGTCGCTTCCGCGGACAAGTACCACAGAACAGCACAAGAACAAGCTAGTGTAGTGAAGTTCTATTTCATTATAATAAAAATATGTATGTTTAGGTTAAGGTATTTATGTATGGGCCTGCGTCGCCTGAAATAAATGAATAAATAAATAAATTGCATGCAAAATACTCAGAATCAATTAGTAAGTAGAAATAAAATGTCAAAGCTATAAAAACATTTTCCACAATACAATCATCATAACATCGTTTCAGCCGATAGACGTCCACTGCTGGACATAGGCCTCCCCCAATTTTGGGGGGGGTTTGCCATAATCGCCACGCTTGGCAGGCGGGTTGGCGATCGCAGTATGGTATGATGGTGGAATAAATAGAGAACGCATCATAACATAATATTATTTAATGTCAGAAATTAATCTCCACGAACAAAATTAAAAAGTCATAATTAGTCATTATTCGCAACATAACATTACATAATATAAATCTTAAAGTAAAAAAAGGAAATCAATAATTATAAAATTAAAATGTCAAAATTATAAACATTATCGACGATCCAGTATGTCATTATTTGTGAATTATAATTTAATATCAAAAAAATCCTTGATGTCATAAAAATTGAGCCAGTTGGATTTTGATAGCACCATATTTTTACATTGCACCGTGTAGCATCAGTATTGCGCAATATTTTTTAGCCTGGCTGGAAGCCAGACATGGTCACGGAACACTAGGTAAGTCTTGCTCACGCGAAAAAATTGGCGAGATTGAGCTATCAATGTAATTGCGTCAATATAAATGATCGTTTGAGTGCAAGGGGAGATTCAATATTGTTGCACAATAAAAATATTGCACAATGTTATTATAGGTGTAGGGCCTGCCTAAGAAGTAATACCTAGCTAATGTTATAATGTGTATGTTGTTGATGTACTTCTTTACATAGTACTAGCTTCTGCCCGCGACTTCGTCCGCGTGAAATTCGTACTTTCCTCTAAAAATTTCGATAATGTATGGTTATGATCTTATCAATTTTATTTAGATAAATAAGTATTCGGGCCTAATTTTTAAGTTTATAGATCAAAGGGTTTTTGTATTTTTCAAATAAACTGTACCCCGCTTTTCAGCCCCAAAGGGCTGGAATTTTGAAAAATCGTTTGGGATGTGTTCATAACTTGACTCAAAGACATTTTCGAGTTAATGGAAGCAAGCAGTAAAATCCAACCCTTAAACTTTACCGAATCTCCACCTGAACAGGTTTTCCTTGCTTCGGCCAACCTGGGTCCGGAGTCTGTTTAAAGACTTCCAGGTTACCCAAGATAACTCATGTCCTGGTGCGAGGTCTTCAGCAGGTTGAACGAACGATTAGGGTAAGGAAGCAGCAGTGTCTCGCCACAGCTTCAGTCTTTCTTGTGATGGTTCGCCAGTGAGTACCCGGGACGACACACTTTAAAAAACTGTTTGGGCCTTTCAGCCTTTGTTGCACAAGGATGTTGTCGTGCAAAGGGTGTCGTGTGTCGGAGACCATTTTGGCTCTTTCGCTGGAGCTTGCCAGCGCTCTGCGAACCACTGGTGGCGCTACTCCTGCTAGTGGATACAGCATTTCCTACTATATTTCCCAGCAATCCACCCCTTAAACTTTATTACCCTTAATTCTCCCCTATGAAATTGACTATCCCTTTTCATTCCGTTAGTGGTAGATTTTCGAAAAACCCTGATACACGTGGTTCTTTGTTTTTGGTCTTAAGTATTAATACTGAGTTTCGAGTTAATCGGACTGAGCGTTAAAATTCTTCCATAAAAATTTTGACATACCCCAATCCCCCTTTAGGGGGTATTTTAGAAAAACAAAAAATGCCAAACTTTCAAGTTTTTTAACTCAAGGAATAAGATTTTTCATACAAACGAAATCCCCCTTTTCACCCCCTTAAAGGTTGAATTT
The DNA here is from genome assembly GCA_916614155.1 of Mesoligia furuncula. Taxonomy (NCBI): domain Eukaryota; kingdom Metazoa; phylum Arthropoda; class Insecta; order Lepidoptera; family Noctuidae; genus Mesoligia; species Mesoligia furuncula. Next base: position 29,760,577 of record OU744794.1, read on the forward strand.
CTAAATACCTCTTCTTAGTACTCCCCTACATTATAAAAGGAAGCCGTGTGCAAAATTTCACATTCCTAGACCCAGTAGTTTCGGCTGTGCGTTGATATGTCAGTCAGTCAATCTGTCAGTCAGTTTCTACTTTTATACATATAATTATATAGATAAATTATATAATTGAAAACAAAATTTCATCCCCCTTTTCACACCGTGAAAACAACAACACCGTTGCGTTACCTTCCAACCATAAGCCTAGATTAGTGATTTTACATTACATTTTTTTATTTTACATTTAGTGATTTTTACTTTGAAAATTAAGGACTTTCCATACACAACTTCTTCCCCCTTTTTAACCCTTCGGGGGTAGAATTGTCAAAAACGCTGAGACATGTATAAATTAATTTTCAATCCTCAGCCTAAACAAAAAATTTGAAGATCTAACTTTAAACCTGACGGACTTTCACATAAACTTCCATTCCTAATTTCACCCCTTTAGGGGTACAATTCCCAAAAATCCTTTCTTATTGGATACTTACTTTTCACAAAGGACACACCCTCCATGTTTCGTGTCTCTAGGACTATGTCTTGATAGATTATATAATTAAAAACAAAATTTCATCCCTCTTTTCACCCCCTTAAGGGTTGAAATTCTCACAACACCATTGCGTTACCTTCCAGCCATAAGCCTAGATAATAAATTTTGTGATTTTTACTTCGAAAATTAAGGACTTTCCATACACAATTTCATCCCCCTTTTTAACCCTTCGGGGATAGAATTGTCAAAAACGCTGAGACACGTATAAATTAATTTTTAATCGTCAGCCTAAACATAAAATTTGAAGGTCCTAACTTCAAAACTGACGGACTTTCGTATAAACTTCCATCCCCTATTTCACCCCTTTAGGGGTGGAATTCCCAAAAATCCTTTCTTAGTGGATACTTACTCTTCACAAAGAACATATCCTCCAAATTTCATGTCTCTAGGACCAGCGGTTTGGGCTGTGTGTTGATATATCAACAGTCAGTCAGTTTACCATTTTATATATATAATATATATGTATATATATAAATATATAAGATTGTGATCAGAGTGTTACAGTTTTGAATGAACGATAATCGAATGATTGAACGTTTAATGCAACTTAAGTCTGACATCCATTATACTTTTATGTCAGTTTCATCAGCCATTACCAAGTTATTATAATTATTAATAGTATGTTATGGTAAGTATTAAAGTCTTTATAGTTATTTACAAAGTGCGCAAGTTCGTTTGTCGAGGGAATTTGGAAGATAATTCCAAATAACAAGGCGCCGGCGATTTATAAAGAAACATTTACTTTTTTGTTAATTATGTGATAAGAAAAATTAATATTTCATAGATGTCATTGTTGCTAACTAGAAAGCTTACATTCTTTTATAGATCTAGTATTTATTTTAGGATACAGCAATTATTGCAAAAACATGTATTTATTAATTTGTTTTGATTTCAACTTCATTGATTTTGTAAGGCTATCACAATGTTCAGTTACTAAGTCGACACAAAGTGGCAATATCCAAATAAATTTACTGTCACAACACAATAAAGCACAAACAACCGTCTTTTGGTTTATCTCCACCGAAAATAAGAACTTGTTAAGATCTCATTTGTCACTCAACGAATGAGCTGTATCGCTTTTTCGTTCAATCATTCATTCACGGCGCGCAATTTGCACCGTGAGTTCCAAGTGCCACTCAGGATAACAATTCGAACTCTTCTGCATCGCTTTTGCATCTATAAATAAGTTGCAATTTTTCTCCCTTTGGTAACATACAGGTTGCTTATAGGTTCTAACCACCTTTATATAACTTAATCACGGTGGATTTTATTACTAAAGTTTCCAAAAAAATACTATATGCAAGCTATTTATCACCAAATGTGTTACTTGAGTACTTATTGCTCGATTCAGTAACAAAATCTATTATGGCCGACGGAATAATACGATGCCAGTGGTTCCAAACATGTATCTATGTGCTGTCGTCATGCCGATTCGGCAAGTGCGTGACCATGAGCGTAGATAGATTAATGGACACAATATTAGAAAAAAAATTAAATCGACTTCAAAAAGAAATTAACTCAAAATTATGAAATTGCTTTAATTTCGGAAGTCGGTGTCTTGGGATCTGTATTTTTGTTTTAGTTTTTTGCCACCGACTTCCGAAATTAAAGTTATGTCATAATTTTGATTTAATTTCTTTTTGAAGTCGATTAAATTTTTTAAAATTATTATTTTATTTCGTAATTTTTAGTTTTAAGTAAAAACTGGAATATTTGTTTGTAATAATACGTAATAGTTTTGTTGTAAATATTACACTAGAATTTGACCAAGGTTTTGAGATGCTTTCCCTTTGACACTACACCCGTAGCTCGTATCAATAAGCCATGCCGTCACACTTATTAGTCCATATCTTGAAAATTACTGAATCGATTTTGATGAAACTTGCACTGTTCCCCAGGTTGAAGTAAATGTAAGCCAATAAAAAATGGTCACGATCCGATTAATAGTTGCGGAGAAATTCGTGGACATCCTTACATACATACATACATCTATAAAATTTTGTATATTTGTTTGGAAGCCGATCTATTAGTGCTTCCAAACAAATATACAAAATTTTATAGATGTTATATGTGAATATAATGCAGTTCCAATAATATTATATACATACATGTCGAATTGATAACCTCCTTTTTTTGAAGTCGGTAATAAGTACAACAGAACAGTATAAGTTCAGTTTGTCGGCTCCGTAGCCTAATGGGTAGTGCACCAACCTGCGAAGCTCGGGGTTGTGGGTTCGATTCCCACCCAGGGCATTTATGTGATGAGCATTTGTGTTTGCCTTGTGTCTGGATGTAATTTATCTATTAAGGTATGTATTTATATTTATAAATACACCCTTATATTTTGATCGTCTTAATCGTTAAAAGGGGTCATATCATTATGAACAACTTTTACGATGCGACCAACTCTGAAATCGTGAAAGAAAAATCAGCTGATCCATACATTTATGTTCGCAACTCGACATAATGTATGGAGGTTTACTCATACTGTTAATTGTTAGGTAATACGTAGGTACTAGTACTCACTTATCAGATAAAATGTTTGAGTAACACTGAACTTTTTTAATAGGAATCGAATATTTTAGAACTGTGTACTAGTTTCGACTATGTTACAAAACTAAGTTAATTAATGTGCACATTTACTTCTAACTATTTATACACAAAGTTTAGTAATATTCTAGGAACAAAAAAGAAGTCACAGTGTAAGCACTTTTGAATAGTTTTGTTCTTGATATCATAACGTAGTAACAGTGTGGATATATTTACACATTTACAGATTAACTTTTGGAAACATTGTTACCAAAACTTAATCTGACACATTTTAGTCGCAAAGTGTATACTCTGTTACAATATTTAGAGGCTAAGCCTCACGCAGGCACAAAGCGTAGTAACAATTACGACATTACAACTAGTCGATTATTTTATTACCAAATAGTCACAGCTAGCTAGTATTGAATAAATAAATAAAACTTAGGTGAAGTGAACTTTAAATGAGCTGTCAACAGTGTCAATCCCGAGCATCAGACGGAATGACAGCTCACTTCACTTATGTTTTCATCTCTTTCGAGATTATTTTTTAACATCAACTAGCCGAGTACCTAAGCAGCGCTTGACGCGGTCGGATGGGAGACCATTTATTATATATTGAGACCCCTCCTTGCCTCGGAAAGCACGTTAAGCCAATGGTCCCGGCTGTCATTTGTTTTTTTGTTCACCTGCATTTTGCTGGATATAGTAATCGGCTTCCAATTTTGGTACTCTGTAAGAAAACAAAAGCATACAAAGTAGTAACGTACAAAAGCAATTTTATAACTTAGATAAGTTACCAGATCCAGGACACAAACAATATAAACTGAAAACTTACTTAATTTTAACTTAGATGGCACGAATACCCGAATTAAGTTCATGTCAGAATTAACATAGGGTTACGACTGAGGATTAAGTTACGTTTAAGTTACCACTAACTTGGAGAATCTGCAGGTTTCTGTTAATTACTTAATTTGCCTAAGTTTAACCTAAGTTTAGCTACTTGATCCAAGGAGGATTTATGTTCCAAAGTTAGCTTACTTTTGCAGGTGTATTTGTTGGATGGTTTATGTGAACGAAATAAATAAATGCTAAATATATAACTGCGATAACTTTTTTACCAAAAATCGTTTTACGTGTCTAGGTACTTTCAAAGCTGTAAGACTGGTAGAAAAGAAATTATTTCAATAAAAAGGCTAAGTAATATATGATATAATTTCAAAATCTCTAATATTTACAAGATATAACAACTGAACCTATAATTTTATTTGATATAATTATCTATACATATAATAAATCTGTAGAAGGGTCAATTCTGTACATTGAAAATATTGAAAAAATAAATAGCGGGGGGTGTTGCTCGATCGATACCAAACCCAAATATGTGATTAAAAAATTTTTTGTCTGTCTGTCTGTCTGTATATGCAGGCATCACGTGAAAACTAACGGTTCGATTTCGATGAAACTTGGTATAATTATACCTTATTATCCTGGGCATAAAATAGGATACTTTTTATCCTGGAAAAATACGTAGAAAAAAAAATCTTATTTTTCGGTTTTATTCATAGACGTTGTTCTGTAGAACCGCGAACACACGTTGCATTACCCGTAATGGATAATTTTCCATTTCAATTTAAGAGAATACAGTTTCCTGTAGCTTTGTGTTACGCCATGACAATAAATAAGGCTCAAGGTCAGACCCTAGGAGTTGCTGGCGTAGATCTTACCGCGAGTTGTTTTTCACACGGGCAACTTTACGTAGCTCTTTCCCGTGTGAGCAGTCCAAGAAATCTTCATGTTCATATTCCGGACGAGCTCACTAACAATGTTGTGTTATGCTGAAGCTCTCAATTAACTTTCTGTCGCAATGTCACGATCACTTTTTTATTATTGCAAACTTTTCGACACTGTCAGTAATTTACTGCTACATGCTACTTATCAAGGTCGGAATTACTATGGAAAAAATACTTACTACAGAACGCGAGTTCAACAGCAGTAGCTCAATAGAGGGATCTCCTTAATTATTATAGGCTTAGCTGTATTTGGGTCCAATAGATATTTATAAGATGTCATTGTCAGAGTTACTCAAAATGGAGAAATAAACCATCCACGCGAAGACCGACATCCGCGCGGACGGAGTCGCGGGCGGAAGCTAGTCAGTTAATATAATAAACGATTGATATAATTTAAGTAACTAATTTCTATAAGCATTACAGACAATTAATATAAAATCGTTTGATATACCACTCAAAAGACATAAAACCTATTTAGTCTAAGGGTAGTAATAAAAGCTCCGACAAACAAATAAGAATTGTCCTTTCTTAAAATATTAAATCTACTGCCTAAAATACAATTTTTCCGACTACTTTTGTCCAAATAAAAATAACGAAACGACAGAATGACATACTGAAGTCTTCGAAAAATAAACATGACTGTTTATTGCTATAATACTTTTCTACAAGCTCAATTACGTTGTACCTACTGAAAACTATGAGTCTCTAATCAATTCATATATACCTAGGTAAAGGTATTTGTATTCTCATATGCTCGCTCTTGCATATTGTTGACGGAGCCCCGCTACGCGGGGCTCCTATTTCTGTGTACACGGCTTAAAGTAACCTAACCAAACCGAACCTCGGGGTGCCTTTCGCTTGCTCTTGCATCCTATGTTGACGTAGCCTCGCTACGCGGGGCTCCTATTTCTGTGTGAAGGGCTTAAAGTAACCTAACCATTTTTTTTTTTTTTTTTTTTTAACATGGAGAAATGCTCATGCATTCTGCACCACCACGGGGAGATAGTGCAGTTATGTGGGACTCTAACCCACTAAAACTCCACGGTGTCCTCCTCTGCCGCTTACGGCGGGACACGGGCACGCGTTAGCACTCATCCGTGAACCCCGCCGCGGCTGTCCGTAACCGGACCCTCCTCTGGAGAGTACTCCCCATCACCGGCGCACCAGAACACATGGCACGCCGTGACCACCCCAGGGACCAAACCAGCACATGGGCGCCAGACGACCCCGTGTCTGGGCACCCTTGGTCCCCCTGCGACGGGTCAGGTCACTGGCCCCGCCGCCTGCCAATTTTCGGCCGCAGAGGATAGGGAGAGCGGCCAACGTCATACCGACACTCCTCCTCCCCTGCGGCCCCACCGCGTCCGCCATCGAACGGTGGCGACCCCGTCAAGGCCGCGGAAGGTAGGGAGAGCGGCGCACCGCAATACCGGCACTCCTCTCCCGCCGCGGCCTCCAACCCTCAGCCGCGATGCCTCTCATACCACATCGCGGCCCGCCTCAGTTGCGATGTCGCCGAAGCGGCACCGCAACCTACTTGTTGGCCGCTACGTCGTCGGCTTACAGGCAAAAGCGCTGACGAGCGGCCCCTCCTCGGGTTCCTCTTCGCTTCACCGTGGGTGTCCAAGCCACGGCTACTGAGGCCCCCGCCTCGACAATGCGGGAACCCACCGGGGGGGAAAGTAACCTAACCAAGCTTAACCTCGGGGTGCCCTTTGCTCGCTCTTGCATCCTATGTCGATGTAGCCCCGCTTCGCGGGGCTCCTATTTCTGTGTAAAGGGATTAAAGTAACCTAACCAAACCGAACCTCGGGGTGCCCTACGCTCGCTCTTGCATCCTATGTCGACGTAGCTTTGTGTAAAGGGTTTCAAGTAACCTAGCCAAACCTAAGTCGAAGCCACGAAGATCTTGTAACCTAAACCTGTCCGAGTCGGAATTATATAGGTATTTTAAACGATATACCTAATGGTTTTCGATAAAAATAAATGTTATATCCAATAACGTTATACGAAATAAGTTTTAGAGTATATAAATGTTATATGTAAAGAAATTATATCAACAGTTGGTATATCTCACGTTTATTATATCTGATCGTCAGTATGGTTTTAGAGCTAAAAACAACACAACTGCAGCTACTATTGATTTAACAACAAAAATAAAAGAAAACATCGATAAAAAACAATATGTGCTGGGTGTCTTCATTGATTTGAAAAAAGCCTTTGATACTGTAAGTCACCAACTACTATTAGAAAAACTAGAAAACATAGATATCAAAGGCAACGCATTTAAAATGCTAAAATCTTATCTAACCAATAGATTTCAGATAGTTAAAATAGATGGTTTTGAGAGTAGTACATTGCCGTTCACATACGGAATCCCGCAAGGATCTATACTGGGGCCACTATTGTTCTTGATTTACATAAATAGCATCACAGAACTAAATCTACATGGTCATATAACTTTATATGCAGATGATACGTGCTTATTTTATTTCGGAGCCAACATGCACGACGTTATTTCGAAAGCCCAAGAAGATCTCAATGTCCTATTCGAGTGGTTCAAATATAATTTACTAACCATAAATATTTCTAAAACTTGTTACGTTGTCTTCGGAGCTAAAAATAAAAAAAATCCACAGTACGACACACTAACTATTGATAACACCCCACTAGATCAAAAAACCTGCGAAAAGTATCTTGGCTTGAGAATAGATCACCACTTAACATGGCACAATCAAATAGACCATATTAAAAATAAACTATCAGCACTCACAGGGTCACTTCATAGTATAAACCAGTGCATACCTAAAAAGATACGTTATACTATTTATAATTCCCTTATTAAGTCGCATCTATTATATCTCATAGAAATTTGGGGAAGTGCCGGAAAAACGAAGTTGCAAGAATTACAAAGAGTACAAAATAAGGTCATAAAGATATTGTTTCGCTATCCATATCTAACATCAACCTGTAAAATTTATAAAGAAACAAAACTAATGAATATCAAACAACTCTACAAATATAATACTTTCGTTCTGATTAGAAAAATTATAGACAGAACCATCCACACTAACTTATCATTTACAAAAAAACCTCAAATTACTAAACGCAGTCTTCGTCGAACAAGTCTACTTGTTTTGCCATGAATACGCACTAAGTACGCTAGAAAGAACCGCTGGTGACAATTACGTATGAAGGAGCACAACTATTTAATAAGATTATTAAATAGTTGTGCTCCGTTGTGTTATGAGAGAGCTAACACTTTTTATGTAAGTAGGTATCTACCTACTTACATAAAAAGTGTTAGCTCTCTCAGCAGTTTTAGGTCTCGGCTATCCTAACACATAATTGAAAACTGCCTTGACTAAAGTCCTTCAATGTTTTTGAATGGCTGAGGGTTGAACTGCTGAATGAGTATAGAATAATTAATACTATACATATACTATGGTGACGGTTACCTAAAATAAGTTTACTGAATGTATCTTGTCTGTTCTCATGTAAGTGGCTTTTTTGTCTTTATGAGAATAAATGATTTAAACCTATAAACCTATACCTTGTGAACGTTATTGAAATGAAAATATACCAAATAACTTTATATGATATGGGACGCATAAAAACATGTTTGTTTGTAGACTATGTTTCATGAGGATGATGAAATGTAACATACCTTGAAACAAGTTCGCCTAGTTGTTATGTAACATTGCATGTTGCAGTTGTACCTTTTATTTAGGTGTTAAGTTTTGTTAACATTTTTAATTTTTAGTTATTATTTTTAGTTTGCATTGTATTTGTTGGTATATTGGCGAGGCTAGCTGACATATGGCAAATAATTTAATTAAATTTTCTGAGTATTGTAATGTTAATTATTTTGCATACCTACTATTGTATAGAATCAAGTTTTCTAACTGACAGACAGCTGTGCTACGGGGGAGTTTTTTTGCGCCACTTCTTTCCAGCGATAGCACTTGGTTGGTAGTGGTAGGTAAGTAGAATGTCTTATGTAATTTTGTCGTTCGAAAAGTGCTGAGTCTCAGCCTACTTTGAAAAAATAAAAAAAAAAAGATTCTTTTTTAAATTTGTGCCATACAGTAAATAGAAATACATAGTTAATAAAAAAGGAGCATTTAAAATTAACAAAGTTACATTAAAAACAACCAGAAAAAAAAAAACAATAAAAGACCCGTGCGACGCCAAAAAAGCATAATGCTGCGATATTTAAAAAATACCGCAGCGCTGGTATCAAGAGTCATGGAGATCAATTGGAGCAGTTCATTATATTAAGTGTATACAGACCACCTTCAGGATTGTATGATTGTTTTGAAAAAGTTATGGATGAAGTGTTGCACAAAATCTGTAATACAAAGAAGTCTATCATCACTTGTGGTGATTTTAATGTTAATTTGTTAGAAAATTCTGGGTTAAGTACTAAAATTATAAGTTTGTTTCAGTCATACAATCTTGCTAACCAATTTTTAGAGCCCACTAGAATAACTCCTACTAGTGCCACATGCCTAGATAACATTTATACAGATGTTATACCGACCCACAAAGAAATTATTAACTTAATAGACTCAGATCATTGCGGACAATTGATCAGTATTCCAAATTACAACAAAAAAGTTACTAAAAAAGATATCACTGTTAACCCAAAAACAACTAATCGCTTGGAAACATTTAAAACTAAACTCTTGGGTAAATTACCACTTTTATTCACTAATGATGACCCTAATCAACAATATAATGATTTTTTTAATATGTATTGCACACAATTTGATAACACTTTTATTCCAAAAACATTATCGGTTAATAGTAACGCTTCCTTCAGTGACTGGGCCACCATTGGTATACATAAAAGTAGAAAACGACTTTATGAATTATATGAAGAACGGATTTGTATAAACACTGCTGAATTTAATTTATATGTTAAGAATTATTCTAAAATATTTAAAAAAGTTTGTAGTATTGCCAAGTCACGTTATTTGAGTTCAAAAATTAAAAATAGTAGCAACATTATTAAAACGACTTGGAATGTCATTAATAGCGAAACGGGAAGGTCATGCACCCGAAGTAGTGACTACAGCCTTGCTATTGATGACAATATAATTAAATCAGATTCTCAAGTCGCCGCGGCCTTTGAAAATTTCTTTGCAGAGATTCCAGTATCAACTACTAAATCTCTTAACTCATCACCCGCTGCCGCAGAGTCTTTACTTAGAGAAAACGTTTCAGTTTGTGATTCTGAATTTCACTTTGAATAATTATGTAACCTGTAACGATATCATTAAAACCTTTCACACGTTAAATGTTAAAAAGACCGCAGATCTATGGGGTAATTCTGTGGATGTTGCTAAGTCGATTATAAACATTGTAGCACCTACTTTAGCTGTTATATTTAATAATTGTATTGACCGTGGTGAGTTTCCTGATCTTATGAAAAACAGTAAAATAATACCGTTATTTAAATCGGGTAGTACATCAGACCCTACTAATTATCGACCTATTTCAGTACTACCTACCTTTAGTAAAATTTTTGAAAAACTTATTTTGAATCAATTGCAAAGATTTTTTAATAAAAATAAATTACTGCATAATAAACAGTTCGGTTTTACAAGGGGTCGTTCGACTACCGATGCAGGAGTTGAACTTTTAGGACATATTTATAATGCATGGGAGGACAAATGCGATGCCTTGGGCGTCTTTTGCGATTTGTCCAAGGCATTCGATTGTGTTCTTCATGAAACATTAATCAGGAAACTGCACCACTACGGAATCCGGAACGCCTCTCTGGATCTTCTTACTTCTTACTTGAGTGATAAGATTCAGAGAGTTGATGTTAACGGAAAAAGGTCACCCGGATCTGTAGTAAGAATGGGGGTCCCCCAGGGCTCAATTCTTGGTCCTTTCTTGTTCCTTATTTATATCAATGACTTGCCGTACCTCATAAAGGATAATCATGATATAGTGTTGTTTGCAGATGACACTTCTCTTTTGTTTAAAATCAAACGTCAGCAGCTGGTTACTGACAATGTAAATAACGCCCTTGCAAAAGTAGTTAACTGGTTTAATGTCAATAACCTACTTCTTAACGGAAAAAAAACAAAATGTATTAAGTTTACGATACCCCACGTTAGACAAGTAGAAACTAGTGTTCTCATTAAGGATGAAGAGTTAAAACCCGAAGATACCACAGTATTCTTAGGCATAACGTTGGATGCCAAGCTTCAATGGGGCCCCCATATAGATAAATTGTCAAAAAAGCTTAGCTCTGCAGCATACGCCGTTAGGAAAATTCGTGATTTGACTGATTTAGAGACAGCCCGTTTAGTTTACTTTAGTTATTTTCATAGTGTGATGTCGTACGGTATTCTGTTGTGGGGAAATGCCGCCGATATTCAGACAATTTTTATTTTACAAAAAAGGGCAATTCGTTCTATTTATAAATTAAGTCCTAGACACTCCCTCAGAGACAAATTTAAAGAGATTAATATAATGACTGTGCCTTCTCAGTACATTTATGATAATCTTTTGTATGCACATAAAAATATTAATCTGTTTAAAAAATACAGTGATATCCATAACATAAATACTAGGAACAAACACAAATTTGTTGTTCCTACAACAAGGCTCAAGAAAATAGGTGGCTCGTTTAGATGCCAATGTATACATTTTTATAATAAACTTCCTAGCCACATTCAAGAACTAAGCCTAAATAAATTCAAAGCTTTTATAAAGCGAAAACTATGCCAGAAAGCCTATTATACTGTAAAAGACTATATTGAGGACAAAAAGGCTTGGGATTGAGCTGCTCCAATAGGTTTAGACAGTGAATGTTATTTTGCAATTTTTACACTTTAATATTTTTTTTTTTTTTTTTAAGTATCATTTACTTACACAATGACATGTACATTTACTGTATAAAGTATTATATTATTTTAATTATTGTGAATGTGAGGACTATGTGGGTCATTGTTTACATTTTAATCGTGGTCTGGCAGTTTGAGTAGTTTATGCGGCCTACCCAAATGTCCTGTCTTTGGTATTGTTCGTCGAATCGTTGAGCTCCTGAAGTTCTGAGTTGAGCTGCACGGTTACTGACAAATGCGTGCACTGACTGGACAGGTCCACTCAATCTGTGTGGTTCTTTCCTCAAAAGATCTTTTCAGACACTAATCTACATGGTCCTCAAAGATTATGTCCGGATTTTTATATACACATTGACATTGATGAATTTTATTTAGACAATGACATGAATATTTACTTTGTAAAGTATTTTTTATTTTATTATTATTATTTTTTTTTTCTTCTCATTTAATTATTGTGAATGTGAGGACTATGTGGGTCATTTTTTTTTTCTGTTTTCCTTCTTAGTTTTAATCATGATCTGGCAGTTTGAGTAATTTACGCGGCCTACCCAAATGTCCTTTATTTGGTATTGTTCGTCGAATCGTTGAGCTCCTTATGTTCTGAGTTGAGCTGCACGGCTACTGACAAATGCGTGCACTGACTGGACAGGTCCACTCAATCTGTGTGGTTCTTTCCTCAAAAGATCATTTCAGACACTAATCTACGTGGTCCTCAAAGCTTATGTTCGGATTTTTATATACACATTGACATTGATGAATTTTATTTAGAATTGACATGAATATTTACTTTGTAAAGATTTTTTTTTTAATTTTTTCTATTAATTTATTGTGAATGTGAGGACTATGTGGGTCATTTTTTTTTTCTGTTTTCCTTCTTAGTTCTAATCATGATCTGGCAGTTTGAGTAATTTACGTGGCCTACCCAAATGTCCTTTCTTTGGTATTGTTCGTCAAATCGTTGAGCTCCTCAACTTCTGAGTTGAGCTGCACGATTTTTGACAAATGCGTGCACTGATTGGACAGGTCCGCTCAATCTGTGTGGTTCTTTCCTCAAAAGACCATTTCAGACACCAATCTACATGGTCTTCACACGATCTGACCAAGATTTTGTCTGGACTTTAAAAGAGACTGTGACCTCTGAGTTTGTTTCGGCCTTTCTTCTCAGAGTAGTCAGATAGGAAACGCCGACCACATCTAGTTTTAAAAAATATGATGACGTGTAAAAGTGATTGTAAAAACCTACTTACAGAAAATAAATCATTTATCATTTATCATGAGTTTTATGAGTGTTGTTAAAACCAATCTGTAGCCAGTTGTATGGCATAGATTAGGTACTGATTGCAAAAAGTGTGCGCACTAAGATTTTCTTCCTATTTGGGTCTCTTTTACGAGTATAACCTAGTGTGCAAATAAGAGTAGGTACTTTATCCATCTTTTATTCAAACAAATGCTCCTCATATGACCTGCTGGCGTGTTTTTTTAGTAAAAAACTTGTAAAGACTTAAGTTATTAATTTATAGCTTGATCCAACGGCCTTCAGCCGTTCCTCACGACACCCTTGGGGGAGATTACATTGGCACGTTTTTTACCTACGGTTATGTGGCTGTTTTAATATTAATTATTATATTATCTTTTCAAAAAGGCAGTCGCTCCATATAAAATACTGGTATTCAGCTGTATCCGATTAGACAGGTAGCCGACCCCAACATAGTTGGGAAACGGCTGGCAGATGATGATTATCTTTAGAGTAGGAAAGAAATCCACCCTTGGTTTCTGAATCCCTAATTAGGTTAATCTGTTGTGTAATCGTATTTTAACGTATATGGTATTTTAGCTATTCTGGTAACTTAATCTGAACAGCTTACATTTGATTGGGATTTTCCGATATTTTTTAACCGACTTCTAAAAAAGGAGGAGGTTCTCAATTCGGATGTTTGTATTTTAATTAAAAATAAAATAACTTTAAAACTAACTAACTTTAATTAAAATAACATAATAATAAATAATAATTAAATATTATAATAATTTAATATTATTTTTTAACTTTAATTAAAATAACTTTAATTTCGGAAGTCGGTGTCTTTGGATTTGTATTTTAGTTTGCCACCGACTTCCGAAATTAAAGTTATTTTTCACTTTATAGTGTTTTTTGGAAGTCGGTTGTTTTTTTTTGTAAAAAAGTTTTTATTTTTCACTTTTTAGTGGGTTAGTTTGTAATTTATCTAAGTTACAATAGCTTAATGTTAACTGCTCATCTCCTTTTACAAAATATTGCTTTACCCGATGCATTGAGGAGTTCTAGGAGAACTGGAGCTGATTGAGAAGTCACTATCAGCTCCATTTCACCATACGCATTGTAACGAGCATAAATTGCTTATTAACCATATTATAGTAATCGAATCGTAACCCGTGAAATATTTGTCATTGAGTAGTTCCGATGGCCATCTGTGGTCTTTATCATCAGCTCCACTTGACCAAATGATGATTTCCGAGAGCAAATGCTCAAGTTACTTTAATTAAAAAAAGATGTTTTCAAATCGGTTCGTAAATGACGGAGTTATGCGCGAACAAAAAACGCAATGCAGAGTAAACGAAAAGATCGTTAATGTAGGCAATGTAGATACATTTTTAGATTTTTGTTGATTTTTCTAAAACCGCTCATCCAATTTCGATAAAATTTTCATGGGACCATTTGGGAAGTAAACCCTTTTCAACAAAAAAAGAACTTTTCAAATCGGTTGCCAAGCGACGGAGTTATGCCCGAACAAACATATACCGATAAACATTTTCCGATATTTTTATTATTTATTTTTTATTTTTTAGCGTGTTGCTAGCAAATGATTGAAAGTTTTCGAATAAAAAATTTGAATGAAAGTGATTTAACTTTAACATGTCCACTATTTTAGTTATAAATCAACGATTTAAATAGGCTTCCAGAATCTATTAAAGGAACATTGCTTTATTTCTACCTACAAGCCTAAACGTAGCTAAAAGCACTTTGAAACAAAAAACTTTATTTTACTAAAAAGGTTTTAACCTTTTTCCGAAAATTGCGTTAAAAGATTGGAATTGGAAACGGAGTCCCTTTAAAAATAAAAACGACAAAGATTTTTATCTCTATAGACTGTTCATCGAAGGGAATAACGCTATTCAGGATTCTACACATCTTTTTCCAGCGAATACACAATTTCAGATATCTGTTTCCGTCAGCGAGCGTCTCAGGTGGAAGCGATACCATTGAATGTTTTTAATTTTTCGCTTTCCGTGTTTACAATGAGAGGAAACGTTAGGTAGGATATATTATAATTATTTGGAAATAAAAGTTGCGACGTATTAAAATAGCCTACACGAGTGGCTATAATTTATTAATTGGTACTATGCGTGGCCGCTTGGCCGGGTAAAACGGGTAAACTCCAACTTGCTGGCAAGCTATGACATAAATTATTACCACGAATTTCGTGCCGTTACGAGAGAAAAATAACGTAAAGAAAATCCAAGTAGCGGCCTACGGCGTAGCAGATACGCACATAGCGTAAGCAAGGCGCGTAACCCGTCCTCACACGACGTAGCAGGGCGCGTAACACGTCCTCACATGGCGTAGCAGGGCGCGTAACACGTCCTCACACGGCGTAGCAAGGCGCGTAACACGTCCTCACACGGCGTAGCAAGGCACGTAACACGTCCTCACACGGCGTAACAAGGCGCGGAGCACGTCCTCACACGGCGTAGCAAGGCGCGTAACACGTCCTCACACGGCGTAGCAAGGCGCGTAACACGTCCTTACACGGCGTAGCAAGGCGCGTAACACGTCCTCACCGGCGTAGCAAGGCGCGGAACACGTCCTCACACGGCGTAGCAAGGCGCGAAACACGTCCTCACACGGCGTAGCAAGGGGCGTAACACGTCCTCACACGGCGTAGCAAGGTGCGTAATCCGTCCTCACACGGCGTAGCAAGGTGCGTAATCCGTCCTCACATGCCGTAGCAAGGCGCGTAACACGTCCTTACACGGCGTAGCAAGGCGCGTAATCCGTCCTCACACGGCGTAGCAAGGCGCGTAACACGTCCTCACACGGCGTAGCAAGGCGCGTAATCCGTCCTCACACGGCGTAACAAGGCGCGTAATCCGTCCTCACACGGCGTAGCAAGGCGCGTAACACGTCCTCACACGGCGTAGCAAGGCGCGTAATCCGTCCCCACACGGCGTAGCAAGGCGCGTAACACGTCCTCACACGGCGTAGCAAGGCGCGTAACCCGTCCTCACATGGCGTAGCAAGGCGCGTAACACGTTCTCACACGGCGTAGCATGGCGCGTAACCCGTCCTCACACGGCGTAGCAAGGCGCGTAACACGTCCTCACACGGGGCGTAGGAAGGCGCGTAACACGTCCTCACACGGGGCGTAGGAAGGTGCGTAACACGTTCTCACACGGGGCGTAGGAAGGCGCGTAACACGTCCACACACGGGGCGTAGGAAGTCGCGTAACACGTCCTCACACGGGGCGCAGGAAGGCGCGTAACACGTCCTCGCACGGGGCGTAGGATGGCGCGTAACACGTCCTCACACGGGGCGTAGGAAGGCGCGTAACACGTCCTCACACAGCGTAGTAAAGCGGGTAGTACTTGCCAATACAGCGTAAAATAGCGTAGCATCGCATCGCACCGCCTCTGTCTTTCATGTACAGAACGCGAGGTTATCGTGTGTCGATCGGCACGAGTGTTTGTTCAATTTTCCGTTTCATCTGTGATGTGTAAAAGGGCACGTGCATAGATACGATGAGTTCTTCGATAATGTTTATTTAAACTATATAGTGCTTATGGAGTTTCAAGTGTTATACCGGATAAGCGAGTAGGTTTATGTATTGTCTTTTGTTAGGTTGCAAACACTCTTTGATTGTTACATACTGTGTCCAAAATTTTGCAGTTGGTAAAAAACCGGTGTCCTTAGGCCATAGAAAAACTGGAAAAAGCACTCTGAAAATGGTTTTCCAGGTATTAATTAATTGCCTTGTTTTCCTTAAAACCTTAGTACTGTGTGTTTGTAAGCAGGTTACGTGTTTCTATGCAAACACCCTACTTCTACATGCAGAGTGCTTTGCAATGCTTGCATTAGATTTCTCAGGTTCCCTATCCATTTGCATAAAATTTTAAGACCTAATATAACTTAGCATAATTTTGTTTGGCACAATTATATTTTCGCATAATATAATTACGCATAACAGCTTACGCATAATTTTTTAAAGCATAATTTCTCTAACCATAATAATGATTAAGCATAATATTCTAAAGCATAAATGTATTAAGCATAAAGTTTTAAAGCATAACTTTTTTAAGCATAATATCCTAAAGCATAAATTTGCCCGAAGAGAATATACCAATTTATTTCGACGATTGGAAAAAAAACCATATCTCCTGAATCAGGTAATATATAAGATATAAAAAATTTAAAAAATTAATATAATATAACGTATTGAACAATTTTGTGGGTTTTTTTTTCGCTGTAGGAAGCATGAAGCAAGCAAGCATACAGCATGCAAGCAAGCATGCAGCAAACAAGCTAGCATGCAGCATGCAAGCAAGCATGCAGCATGCAAGCAAGCATGCAGCATGTAAGCAAGCATGCAGCATGCAGCATTCAAGCGAGCATGCAACATGCAGCAGGCAGGGTTTCTGTCACGGCTCCGGCGCTGCGGGCCTCCGGCGGCCCCACGCGTGCTAATCGTCGCAGACGGCTTTCGCTCACCACCGCAGCTTCGGCTTGTTGGCCGGCTTCGCCGGCCAGCCTCAGCCGCGGCGGATCGCTCGCAGCCGCCTGCTCCTCAGCCCGCGGGCCGCCTCGCCCCTACGCGCCTACGCGATTTTAAATTACACTCTAGGGGTAGGACAAACAAGACTACGTGAAGTCGGTTTTGCAGCAATTCGGTTCTGTCACCAACTTTTGTTGCACAGCATATTAAATTGAATTAATTGTATGCCTAAATATTATTATGCTAATAGTCATTAGGCCTACTAACGTTATGCGAATCAAATTTATGCCAAAACAAATTAGTCTTTAAGATGATTATGCCAACATAAAATGTATGCCTAAAAAAATTATGCCGAAGTATTATTATGCCAAAACAAATTGTGCCAAAATCGTTATGCCGAAGTATATTAGGACAAAGAACATTATGCGAAAAGAAGGGATCCCGATTTCTCAAGGCCCCGTATGCCTTGAAACAGTACACTATGCTAGATTTAATTCCTTACTGTTTTAAACTTATAGATTCGTCCTTCGATTTAAATTTATTCCTTACTGTTTTAAAATTATAGATTCGTCCTTCGATTTAAATTTATTCCTTACTGTTTTAAAATTGTTGATTCGGTTTTTTTTTTTTTGTGAATGATGTGCATGCCTTTAAGTAACTTATATACACGGAATCCCATCGCAAATGTCTGAACATGTCTTATTTGTAAATAAGTTGTTGGTGTGCCTATATCAAATAAATAAACTAAAAGAAACTCAAAGTGCACCAGCTGGTCATTTTCAAACTCTGGTAAGGAAAAGTTTGAGGCGAAGACATAAGCTGTGTTTCAAGTTTATTCTTTGCTATTTGTGTGGGTCTCAATACTTTCAATAAAACAGTCTTTATTTTTTTATTCGTACTTCAAAATGTGAACATGAATAAGGAAATAAGTAATTGCAAGTAAAATAAATAAATACAATAAAAAAACCGTACCTATACAGGGTTAGTTTTCAATGGCCAGCCAAAGAATGATGGGCATTTTTGTATGGAGCCTTGCCTGATGACCAAAAAATAATTAAATAATAATAATGTTTAACCGCTTGTGTGCCGTAATTACAGACACAATTAAAAAGCCATTGTGTCTCGCGTAGATCTACGTTCCGGCAGACTAAGGGGTAATGCAAAAAGGCTAATTTATGATGATAAGGGCAGGTGAATGATAATTGCAATGCTTGTAAAAGGCTGCTAAGTCATAAGTACTAACATAACATAACACCAACATTGTACACTAGTTCGCAATAAACGTTTTGACTTTGACTTTGACAATATAGTTCTAATGAGATCCACGAATGATAGCCGGGACCGATCCCTCCGTGCCTCGCACGTTAAGCTATTGAGCTAAACGTGCTTTCCGAGGCACGGAGGGATCGTGGTACGTAAATATGGTCACCTATCCAGAGACATACCGCGGCAAGTGCAGCTTAACCTGATCGATCGACCCGTGCGGCTGTTATTACTTAGCCATAAGCCCCCTCAATGTTATGAGTGATTAACTAATATGTATTATTGAGATCTGCAGTGAACATTAGCGTCATAAACTAATACTTTTACATGGTACTTGCAGGTCTGATATCTCTTTAACCCGGTATTTCACAGCCTTCTGCTCATAGTGAAAATTGATGCTTATGATATAAACTTTCATTTGATATAATTATATTTGGTTTTTATTGGACATACCGGCCAAAACGCCCATCATTCTTTAAAGGTGTGGTACAGACCATCAAACCGAACAACTTTCTCCATGGGTAAAAATTCAGCCGTCCCAAACATTTAGGTCAATCGTCGAATCCGACTCAGCTGGGCAGCGTTCGGGAAGCTACGCAATATCATCTCGTCACACATACCGCAGTGTCTCAAGACGAAAGTCTTTGACCAGTGCGTATTGCCAGTGCTGACTTATGGCACTGAAACGTGGTCGCTCACAATGGGCTTTATAAGAAGGCTAAAAGTCACCCAAAGGGCAATGGAGAGGGCTATGCTTGGAGTTTCCCTGCGTGATCGAATAAGGAATGAAGAGATCCGCAGGGGAACCAAGGTAACCGACATAGTCCGAAGAATTGCCAAACTTAAGTGGCAGTGGGCAGGGCACATTGCTCGCAGAACAGATGGCTGTTGGGGCCGAAAGGTTCTGGAGTGGCGACCGCATACCGGAAGACGTAGCGTTGGAAGGCCTCCCACAAGGTGGTCCGACGACCTTGTGAAGGCCGCAGAAAACCGTTGGATGCGAGAAGCATAGATCCGGTCGAAGTAGAGGTGCTTGGGGAGGCATATGTCCAGCAGTGGACGTCTTTCGGCTGAAATGATGATGATGATACGTTTAGGTCGAGTCGGTATTGAAGTTTTCTATGGGACAGTTGATAAATTTTTCGCGGTTACGATATTGGTCCCATGGAGAAAGTTGTTCAGTTTGATGGTCTGTACCACACCATTAAATTTGGCTGGTCTTTGAAAATAAACCCTACATGTCATACAGGCAGACCACGTAGGAGATGGCGGGACGAGCTGGATAGGTTCCATCCAAACTGGAAGGAGGACGCGCGGGCTCGCGAAAGATGGAATGAGTGGAGGCAGGCATTTGCACAGGCAGGACTGGGACAGCGCAGCAGGCAAGAAAAAAAATGTCATACTAAAAAGAAAAAAAATACAAACCTATTATTTTATCCGAGCCAAAAGAAAGGATCATCTATACGACTTATGCCAAAAGATTAATAGTGGTCGATCAATTGATATTCGATTATTTGGCATTCGCTTTGGCATAGTCAATTGATATTCGATTATTTGGCATTCGATTTGTATTTGGCATAGTACACCCATAATTACATGACTTAGAGACACATGAGTAGACAAACTCATGTGGGAATGACTTGTGACTTCCGGCTACATGAAAACGGCAAAACACTATATTATCTATGTCGTTTATACCTTTATAATTGGCGTTTTTGTAGCAGTTGAGTTTTTCTTGAAAAAAATTTCGCTTAGCAAATAAAATAGTGCCTACTCCGTATGTTAGAGTAGTACGGTCAGCAAAAAAAGTCGATTAACACTTCAGATTTTTTAATCTCAGCAAAGCAAAATATTTGATCAAAATTGCAGCAAAAGTACAATGCAATTTTGAACAAATATTTTGCTCAATAACTGAGATTTAAAAAAGCTGAAGTGTTAATATTTTACTCAATAACTGAGATTAAAAACACTGAAGTGTTAATCGACTTTTGTTGTTGACTGTACCTCCAATTGAAACTTTTTATCCTGCTTGTAGGTATATCTCTTGGAGCAACATAAAATATTTTTTACAAAAAGGTCACAAACTTCTGGTAATACCTCACTAACTTTGAGTAATAAACCTGATTTATTGTGTCCGTTCTTTTACTTCCTTATTTTATGGAGACAGCCAGAATTGGTGGTACCTACTGCTTACTAGTTTCGCGAATTTTTGGGTGAATATTGATAAATGATTTTATTTTTGTATGTAGTTTTGCACAAACACTTTTACACGTCAATCATATTTTTTTTTAAACTAGATGAGTTCTGCGTTTCCTATCTGACTACTGTATATAAACATAACTTTATAATACGTTAATTTAAGCATACTTAAATTGCCACATCATAATGTGGCAACTCCGTGCCATGTTTTTATGTATCTGTGCTCGATAAAAGGAACCATTGTAAACGTCTAACGTGCTCCTATTACAAAAATATAAAATAAGACAATAATTAGAGTGATATCATTAAATATAACTTCTATTGTCTCTTACAACTACTCTGAGAAGAAAGGCCGAAACAAACTCAGAGGTCATAGTCCCTTTTAAAGCCTAGACATAATCTTGGTCAGGTTATATGAAGACCATGTAGATCGATTTCTGAGATGGTCTTTTGAGGAATGAACCACACAGATTGAGAGGACCTGTCCAGTCAGTGCACGCATTTGTCAAAAATCGTGCAGCTCAACTCAAGACTTAGGAGCTCAACGATTCGACGAACAATAGGTACCAAAGAAAGGATATTTTGGTAGGTCATATAAATTACTCAAACTGCCAGACCATAAAAAAAACTAACAAAACAGAGAGAATAATAAAAAAAATATCAAATGAATAAAATGACCAACATCGTCTTCACATTCACAATAAATAAAATAATATAATACTTTACAAAGTAAGCAAATGTCATTGTTTATAAAAAAAAAATTATTAATGTCAATGTGTATAAAAAAAAAACATTCAAAATGCAGAAATTGAAAGCAGCTCAATCCCAAGCCTTTTTGTCCTCAATATAATCTTTAACGGTATAAAAGGCTTTCTCGTATAACTTACCTACGTTTAATGAATGATTTGAATTTATTAAGGCTTAGATCTTGAACGTGGGTTGGTAGTTTATTATTGTAGTGTATAGACATTTATAGTCTGTGGTGGATAACTCTGTCGTCTCGAGCAGCGCACGCGCGGGGTCGCGGGGCGTGGGGCACGAGCCTACCGACCGCCGCAGAGAGAAGACGTGGACGCTGGCTGCGAGCCGATATCAGTGTAATTGGGTTATTGCTCTTTCCTAATATCAACCTGTGAGTCCTTGTGTACATTACATGTGGCGACGAGGACAAACTGTGAGTTTTTAAGCATTTTTACATATTATAAAAAAGAAAAGAGAGGAAAACATACATGGACAAAATATTTATACTGACTAAAATCGTCGAATAAATAAAACTTACGGATCACGAGGCACTGGCTGTAAATTCATGCATGACAAGCTTTTATCAAAGTGACTATTATTGTTATTTTATTGTTTATGTAGGTAACTAGGTGACTATCCGCTGGGTTTCTTCAAAGATGTTGTTTCATTCGGTTATGCCCGTAGTGGGATGAGTACTGAGTAGGTAACCAACAAGTTACCTATCTACCTTGAGTTCGAGCCCCCGTATTTATTACCTTCATAGCTGTAGAAATTTTAATAAGTAAAATGCATCACAGAGCAGTAATATTAAATTGGGTAGGTAGGTAATAGTTACCTACTATTCTAAAGTTAATGACCAATTCATTGACTTTGGAATAGTAGGTAACTATTCACGGCAGGTAGGTATTAATTAGTACTTACCTATAAAATAAAGTGTGTATTTACTGTTCTGTGTACTATCATAACATTTATGACTAAGGAAAATAGAAGTAAATGTGAAGTAACTAGGCACTCACTTAGCCGTGAGTTACGGAGGTATTCCGTTGGTCGTGTTTTAGGTAGGTATCTAGGTTTCTATGGGTGTACATCAGAGGAGTGACATACCTACATAATTGTCAACCAGCCTACCTACTTACTAAATGTTCTTCGAGAATCACCGGAAGTATCGTGCGGTGAGCGAGTTTAGCTACGGGACATTTCGGGATGCATGAAGAGGCCTCCGCGTGTGGCGCGGTTAGTTCAGTTCGGTTAATCGCGCCTGGCACCTTGTTTGGCTGGCCAATTCTTCCCTTGCGGGGGTGGGGCTGGCGCCCGCCTGGTTTGCGACCGCGTGGGAGTTCCGGTGCCTGAGGCATCTTCTGAGCATTAAATTGCGGCTGAAATTTAAATTGTGACTGGGCATTCAATTGCGACTGAACATTTAATTGCGGTATGAGACTTGGAAAAAAAATGGTATAACATTAAATTGCGGACATACCTTCATGACATTAAATTGCGGAGTTTACCGGTATAGCATTTAATTGCGGATATACCTACATGGCATTAAACTGCGGAGTTTACCGGTATAGCATTAAATCGCGGATATACCTACATGGCATTAAATCGCGGAGTTTACCGGTATAGCATTAAATTGCGTATAGACCTACAAGACCTACATGGCATTAAATTGCGGAGTTTACCGGTATAGCATTAAATTGCGGATATACCTACATGGCATTCAATTGCGAAGATTTACCGGTATGGCATTAAATTGCGGACATACTGACATGGCATTAAATTGCGGAGATTTACTGGCATGGCATTAAATTGCGGACATACCTACATGGCATTAAATTGCGGAGATTTACTGGTATGGCATTAAATTGCGGACATACCTACATGGCATTAAATTGCGGAGATTTACTGGTATGGCATTAAATTGCGGACATACCTACATGGCTTTAAATTGCGGAGATTTACCGGTATGGCATTAAATTGCGGACATACCTACATGGCATTAAATTGCGAAATTTTCACGGTTTAAAATTTTATGTTTGCACATTGATATATTAAATAAGGGTAGATACGTTAATCAGTCACAGCGCCTGTTAATATTAAAGGGAGTGATTGTACTCACTAAGCACTCAGTCGCGCACGGAATATCGTTGATCACACAGCTAAATAATTTCATTATACTTCAGGCTTCGTCCTCGAGATTAGCATTTATACACATGTAGTAACGCGTAGTACACACCATTCCACACTATTTTGAGAATTTTTTGATTTCTTCTGCATTTTCAACTTTTTTTTTTTTTTTCTTTTTTTTTTTTGTGGGTAAGTTAGTCCACTTGATTCCTGCGCCCGCAATCCGTGTCATACGCTTTTTAGTGCTGCGCCAAATTATATTACGCTGCTGCGCTATTTAAAAAGTTATTATCTAGTGTTATTGTTATATTATAATAATGCCTAAAAGAAAAGGTGATGATTGTGATCGTATAAAACATAAAATTAGAAGATTACAAAGAAAATTAAGACGCAAACGGCGTCGATCGCGTGATTCATATTACTCGGATGACTCACAGTTATCGTCAACAACAAGTTTGTGCCGCCGTTCTTCGTTAGATGATCAAGGTATGTTTTATTTTCGAACTATATACATATTAATCAGTGGGTGACTTACTACCCACGACATACTTAGTTATTTTTTTTCAATTTGATTGCATAACGATCTTCATCTGTTATTAAAATGTAAGTATACGAGATTACACGTCTTGTTTACTTTGTTTAACATCGTATATACCTACCAACAACAATGTACCTAGGTACATACTTCATAGTTTTTTCTACTCGAGGAATTAGTGTTACGGACAGTACAATGGGACTGTTTTTTCACTAATACGAGCCAGACAAAACAAGATTTAATTATTCTTTACGAAATAATAGTTTGCGAACAGTACTTGCTTGCATTGGGACTGTTTCTTACTGTTAATTTCTAACAATTCAGTTCAGTCTTTTAGACTATTATGTAACTAGTTCTATTTTATTGTTACGATAATAATGCAGTCATTTCCCGGCCCGCCGAGAAGTACAAATGGGACTGTCTCATGGTGCTAAATAAAATTGTTTGTGGACAGTACGTGTTATCAAAACTTGGGACTGTCACTTACAATATAATATTGACTCGCATTGCCAGGCTACATGGGACTTTGTCTCCTTTTCAGACGGAGAATATATGGGGTTGTTTAACAATGAAGCGGTCATGTCAGACCTGGATCAGCCTTCTCCGGGGCTACAAACAGATGTAGACTTAACGCAGCCCGAGGTGGAGCTGGAACCAGATCCACTCCCCACCACATCACGCGATGAAAACTCTGCCCAAATTCAGTCTGTCGCGATAGTTGCGCCAGATCCCGCGGACCCTTCACCACCCGTAGTCCCAGAGCCTGTTCCGCTTGAAGACGCGATGATACCTGCAATAGAAGACTCAGGACTTGATAATGAACTGTTGGATATATTAGGCACTGATCCTACAACAGATAAAAAATATGGAAAAAATATACAAAAAGATTTATCGATTAGATTTCAACATTGGACTACGGTGGGGATAACGAAAGATATGCGTAAGGAGCTTAAAGAAAATTATTTAACTCCTGAAAATGCCAAGTTGATTGATCCTCCAGAATTGAATGCAGAAATTAAAGCAGCTGTGTCAGATGTTATTGCTAAACGCGATAAAGCTATTGAAAGTAAACAAAAACAACTTACCTTAGCCATTACATCCTTAGGAGAAGCCATCACGCTTATATTGTCTGCTAAGGATAAAAACACAGCTTTACTCAAACTTCTGATGGATTCTACTCGTATCATCTGCGACTGCCAACACGCTGACTCGGTGACGCGGAGAAACTTCCTATTGAATGCTGTAAAGAAAGAAGTTAGAGAGCAGCTACAGAATACAAAAATTGATAAGCTTCTTTTCGGTGAGAACTTAGCCGAAACCATAAAAACTGCGAAAGCCATCAATAAATCTGGTACAGATCTTAAACCACCGGCACCTAAACCTGCCAATAAGAAGTTTACACAGAGCACAGCTAATCCTTCAAGGAATTTAAACTGGAGGAATCCGGGTCCGGCTCGCAGGCCGACGGGTCCACCAAGGATGAAGGAGCCTGCGATGACTTCGACGCCCAATCGGCCAGCCGGCTCATCCAAGCAGTCTCAGCATCCGCAGCAGCGACAGAACTACAGACGTCGCTAAACACGGTAAAACCTGCAGGTCGATTGTCCTTATTTTATAAAGAATGGTCAATGATTACTCATGATCCAATGATCCTTTCATATATAAAGGGTTATAAAATTCCCTTTACTCGGTTACCAATTCAATCAGTACCTCCTAACATTCGGAAATATTCTGAGTCAGAAAGGGCACACTTCATTGAAGCCATTGACAATTTACTATCATTAGGAGCTATTTCGGAATGTGAAGCTCGGTCCGACCAATATTTGTCAAATGTCTTTTTAATACCCAAGCCTAACGGAAAGATGCGTTTTATCTTAAACTTAAAATCTTTAAATAAATTTATTGATACAAATCACTTCAAACTGGAAGACTTAAGAACTGTACTAAAACTGATATCACGAAATTGTTACTTATGCACTATCGACTTAAAAGACGCATATTATTTAATTAATATTGATGAAGATGATCGAAAATATCTCAGGTTCCAGTTTGAGCATTCTATTTATGAATTTAATATCTTACCTTTCGGCTTGAATACTGCTCCGTTTGTGTTTACAAAGGTTATGAAACCAGTGATGAAATTATTGAGAACATGTGGATACTTATCTACTATATATTTAGATGACATTTGCCTTATTGGTCATGATCAGCAAACATGTTATAAAAACCTGCAAGAAACTCAAAACCTCCTTACAAGCCTTGGTTTTATCATAAATAAGGAAAATAGTAGATTGTTATACAAGGGTCGGAAGGAATCAATTCCCATACGAGGCATTTAGACGCCCGAGCGCAGCGAGGGCGGCTATAGTCCGAGTGGGAATTGATGACTTCACCCGCGTTAAACACTCTACTTTTCATTTCGAATTTAAGGAAAGTAAAAAATAGTAGTTTTTCTAAAATATTTATTGATAATAATTACATGAATAATAGTACCTATTCATTAGTCTTTTTTAAATTTGAAGTATGGAACACACCACGTCACCGCCACATGGGTAAATTCTGTGTTACCACCGCATTCCGTTTCGCTTACTAGGGCCCGTATTATTATCATTCTGTCTGCATTCTTACTTTTACCATTTTTCATAAAATACTTAGAAAACACGATAATCTTGATAAAAATTACTAAAAATTGTGTTGCGACGTGACACTTTTTAGTGCTGACCCAACTTTCTTATTTCGATTCAAAACTTGCATACAGCCTAATCGATACGCAATAAAAAAAATGAAAAAAAATTGTAGAAACTGAATAAAAACTCTTTAAACTAACAAAATGTATTGAAATGTAAAGTGTTTGCAGAATAACCAATCTATAGAATTAATTAATTATCATCATTCTCAAAAAAACTTCTGGTAAGCCTACCTAAAAAATGTTTACTGGGAATTCTGTAGTAAACTATTAGAAAGTATCAAAATAAAATCCACAATAAATAATTGTCCAATAAATTAAAATATTTTTAAACAGCGATCGCATTCCGAATATAAATTCAATTATAGAAGCATTTCGGCGCGAAATTCAGTAAATGAAGTACCTATTGGCCTGTCTGTTATTGACATGATATTAGAAGAGATTGAAATGATATTAGAAAAGCATAAACCATTATTATAAACAATGCTTAATGTATTTATTGCTTAAAATAATTTTATTTTATTTTCAAGTAAGTATCGATTACATTCGTCAAATTAATTACTCGAGTCAATCAAAAAAAAAAAAAAATGTTTGGAATAATCGCTTTCACACATCACTGCAATAAAAAAAAAAAACAATAATGGTCGGCGATTTTGAACAATAATTGAGTAGTGGTAATGATTAATACGTATTATTGAACCTGTGTTTGAATATTACGTTAAAACCTGGGCATTTTCTTGTTGTTTATAATATTATCAATAACATTTGTCACATTTTAAATCTTATCTACATCTGTGTGTGTGAAATTTGTAAAAACTAAACGTAAACACATACGATTGGCGCGAAACTTCCACATTAGATATCAAAAAAAGTTCATTACCACTACTTATTTACCTTAAACTATACATAAATTCGTCAAATAATTAAATGATGTATATTCACAGTTCCATTATGGTAAGGTCAGGATGTTCGAAATCCCCAATTTTTATGTTTTTTAGCCTCGACCACAACTGACATCAAAATGGTGATTATCGTACCTATGTATGTTGAATTTATTCAAGGTAAATTATTAACTTGTGCGCTAAATCTGAAAGATTTAATGGCGTTAACATATGAGCTTTTTATCCAATTCTCCTAATTAACGCACATTCATAAGATTTAATGGGTAGCTTAATAAATATTTACATAATCAATTAAGGGTGTCGTATGTCTGACTAAGCTGAGTACCTAACTAAATTTAGTTCTATTTTTAAATTTCATTCCCGCCCTAGGGAGGGAAGCAATTACTATGAGACTTTCCCGCCCAAGGGTGGGAAGCAGCGTTTTCCACCCGCCATTCAGATCAAACAAACACTACTTTCCGAGTATGAGAGATGAAAAAGTAATTTCAACCCTTCACACACTTGCAGATATTTAGGATACGTTGTAAATACAAGAAAATTTCAGGTCACATTACCAAAAGAAAAAATTAATAGAATAAAATTGGAAATTAAAAGAATCTCGAGTTTAAAACAATGTAAAATCAGAGCTTTCGCTAGCTTTATTGGTCTTTTGGTATCTGCCTGCCCAGCTGTGGAGTATGGCTGGCTCTATACCAAACTATTTGAAAGATGTAAATACCTTAATTTAAAAAATTCAAACAATAATTATGAAACAGTTATGAATATACCTAATTCATTAAAAATAGACTTTGAATGGTGGAATCATGCTATCAATCATTCTGTTTGTAAAATCAAAATGGATAAATATGACCTTGAAATTTTCTCTGATGCCTCAAAAACGGGGTGGGGAATTGCGTGTGGTGATCAGAGAGCTAGTGGCCTGTGGGGAGACGTTGAACTCAGCCGGCATATTAACTATTTAGAAATTATGGCTGCTTATATTGGCCTTAAAATATTTGCTAAAGATATATCTAACTCGCAGATTCTTCTTCGAATTGACAATACGACCGCTGTTTCCTACGTCAACAGGATGGGAGGCATCCAGTTCCCCCATTTGACAGAAGTTACGAAGCAACTTTGGCAATGGTGCGAACATAGAAATTTATATGTTTTCGCTTCATATATTACCTCTTCAGAGAACTTTGAAGCAGATAAGGAGTCGAGACGTACGCATCCTGATATTGAGTGGCAACTTGCAGACTATGCCTATCGTAAAATTATTAAAAAATTTGGTCCCCCAAATATAGATCTTTTCGCCAGTCGGTTAAATAATAAGTGCCCAAGGTACGTCTCCTGGCACAGAGATCCGGATGCATACGCAGTAAATGCTTTTACAATTTCATGGTCAGAATTTTATTTTTATGCGTTTCCTCCGTTTACCATGATATTAAAATCATTACGAAAAATTCAGTCTGATAACGCCGAGGGTATCATGGTTGTCCCACACTGGCCAACACAGCCGTGGTACCCATTATTTAAAAGTCTTTTAGTGTCAGAAATGGTAATGTTCAGGGCTAATGATAATTTAATTTTATCTACTGATTTCAGTCGTCTCCACATGCGCAACAGCATTACACTGGTGGCAGGGATCTTATCCGCAAGGCGATGATAAGAAGAGGTATCCCACTTTCATCTATGGATATAGTGCTTAACTCCCTCTCGGAGAACTCTTATAAACAATATGAAGGGTGCTATAAAAAGTGGTTCATTTATTGTAGTGAGAATAAATTGAACATGTATGAGGTATCAATTCCAAATATTATGAACTTGGTGCCCAATACGGAACATTAAATTCATACCGGTCCGCTTTGAGTTTAATTACTAAAGAAAACATTTCCGGGAATGAAGATATGAAAAGATTCTTTAAAGGAGTATTTCGTTCTAGACCCCCTCTGCCTAAGTATAACGAAACCTGGGACACGTCTTTGGTATTAAATTATCTGGAAAAATGGTACCCTAATGAAGACATAAGCCTTGAAAAAAATTCCAAAAAATTAGTTACTCTGTTAGCTCTCGTCACTGCACATAGGGTGCAAACATTATCAAAAATTAAAATTTGTAATATTGAAAAGTTTCCAAATGAAATCAAAATTAAAATTCCCGACCTTATAAAAACATCTAGAATTGGGGCATCTCAACCCATGCTCGTCATTCCGTTTTTTGATAAAAAACCAGAGATTTGTCCAGCAAAAGCAATACTCGATTATCTTGCAATGACTGAAGGGCTTCGTATTAATACGGATACTTTATTTATCAGTTTTAAAAGGCCGCATAAGTCGGTAGGTGCACAAACTTTATCTAGATGGATAAAACATACCCTAAGTTTAAGCGGAATTGATACTTCCACGTTCACTGCGCATAGCACTCGGCATGCTGCCACATCTGCTGCGCAAAGATTAGGAGTTAATATTGATCAAATTAGGAAAGCTGCTGGTTGGAGCCCTAGCTCCCAAACATTTGCAAAATTCTATAATAGACCTGTTAATAATATGTCTAATGATTCTTTTGGTATGGCAATTATGAATGATTCAATTAACAAGTAAACCTTTTAGTTAATTACAGCAATTGTAAAATGATGTGATTTTTGTTTTTTCGTTACAGCAATACAAAATACTTTGCAACCATAACTCATGTATTTCATTTAATTATATTTTACGATTCTTATCTCTAAAAGTCTACATGTGTATAAATGCTAATCTCGAGGACGAAGCCTGAAGTATAATTAGAGATTAAACGAACTTACCTGTGAGTGAAGTTCGATCCTAATTATATGAAGGCTTCGTCCGAAGAGATTAGCAACCCTCCCACCCTCTCGTTCAGTCTCTACCCTTATCAATCGTAAAATATAAAGTGAATGGGCTAGACTCTAAACTAAATGACACGGATTGCGGGCGCAGGAATCAAGTGGACTAACTTACCCACAAAAAAAAAAAAAAGAAAAAAAAAAAAAAAGTTGAAAATGCAGAAGAAATCAAAAAATTCTCAAAATAGTGTGGAATGGTGTGTACTACGCGTTACTACATGTGTATAAATGCTAATCTCTTCGGACGAAGCCTTCATATAATTAGGATCGAACTTCACTCACAGGTAAGTTCGTTTAATCTCTAAGTATTAATGCAAAAAATACCTACGCATTAAAATATCTATCTCTGTCTTTGTCTATCGGAACTGTAGGCTTGCGACTGTCATCACAGATGTGTGAGTTCGGTGCATGTACAGGTTTAGTGGTTGCGATGTTAGCGCGTCACGTATCGGCAAATATAATGTATCAATGTGTTTACACTTTGAGCACCCATTCGCCACGTGGCGGCCGCGCGCTGGGTAAAACTCACGCGCCGGCGCCACAGAACAGCACAGTATGACGACGACGCGACGTGTCGTCATGTGCGCACAGGATGTGTTTACCATAACGTCTACGCGTTGTCATAAGCGCTGATGGTGTACTGCGGGCGTAGATACCTAGGTGCGTAGCGTACTAATTATAGCCTAGGTACAGTCGCGTACAGTAAACGCTTTATTACCAGCATTAGATTGCGATAGCGTGTTAAAAATGTATAAATATGCAAAATAGTTACTTACCTTGTCAACAAGACACCTTAGAGAAGTTCGAATGTGAAGGGGAGGTTGGTTCAGTCTCTGTCCTTTGGGAAAGAAGGAAAAGAAGTCTGAACATTTACCTCGAGGCGGCAGGCATAGACACCGAAAAAAAGAGCTAGTCTTTTACATTTCGGTGGTCCCGAGTTACAATGGATTTGGTTAAGCTCAGTATCAGATTGTCCTACTAAGAAAAAAATGGGGTATTAAACACTTGATTGTAGTAGAAAGTCTCATAGTGTATAGCTGTTCCGCAGAGGATAATTCCCTGCATGTAGCGAGAACTGCCTAATGAGTACCACTGAGTTCTAGGGTAACATAATTTAGGTTGGTCATGTTGGTCTCAACAGACTAAGGAAAAGACAAAGATGGGTAATTATTACTATAATTAAATACTAGTACCAACCAGTTAAAATAATAAGTATACATACTTTGAAATAAAATGTGTGCAAGGTGAAAATAAGAAGTCACAATAACAGTAAACTGCTTTGATGTTATTGCAATGATAAATTAGAATATCATAATATTTTCTTATGATAATTTATGATCAAAAGGTATCGGTAAATCAATTTTGTTTGACAAGAGAAGTTCCCTTGTTCTGTTAGAGTATAATTCCTTAATGTGGTAAAGGGTGAAAGGTCAAAGGTCACTTAGTTACAGGTGCCATGTAACATTATATGAAACCAAGACATATGTACTTATAACAATAAAGAATGCTTACCTATTCAAACATAGGTACATCTTTCTATACATATATAGGGCGGAGTCGGGTTGGTTGCACCATTTGTTGCTTAGGAGCGGCTGGACCGATTTTGTGGTCTTTGATTTGTTGAATTTGTGTCCGCCCCGAGTGGCGGAGTGGCTGTTGAAGCACGGGCAAAATTCGCTAAAAAGGAAGTGTTTTGACTCTGGGGCGGCGAGGGGTTCGCCGGGTCAGCTCGTAAATACATAAATGTTGCTGTGAGCTCTTAAGATTTTCATAGTAACTAATTATTATAATTGTGGTCTAGTTCGCCTACTATTTGCAAGCGCTACTGTTGAGTGTAGGGACCTGGGTTCGATGCCCAGGCAGCACCAGGGGTGGTGGGGTTTTTCCATCAGGAAGTTATTGGAACTTTGTGCAAAATTCATGGCTGTAGACTCGCCCCCTGTTGCATAGGATTTAGCCAGGACAGGCTAAGATAAGGTATACGATACTCTATTTCGCTGCCTGGCCCTCAGGTGGGACCAGGCGTGATGTTGGGTTATGAGATTATAATAATTCTTATTTTATCATAAACTTGATAATACTGCCCTCTGTGAGGTCCTGTTACAAGTATTACAATGGTCGGGGTGAAAGTATTGAAGCCTTTAATATGAGATGTTTATCACATAAGAAGTCAGTATGTATTGCTGGAAGATCAGTTGAAAATAAAATTAAAATGCATTTATTTGTACACAGGTATTGCGGACTCCACTGTGGTACATGATGGTATAAAATCAAAAAATATGTTAGTCACTATGTGCTGCCTTGCAAGGCGTACAAGTATTGCTTAGGTACACAGTAGGTAATAGGGGTATAAGAAGGCCTAAATTATCATAAAAATACTGCAAGTTATTGAAGTAATTTCGATGTCTTACCTAATATACTAAAATTTCAAGGAAACATTTTCTATTGTGACAAGACTTGGGTTTTAGACGTAGGTAAGTAATTAACAATTGCACAGTTATTAGAGTAGCTGTAAGTTGGATAGGATGCAGCTTTACCCAGTATGCTGGAACATGATACGATTAAATGATTTTGATGATTCAGTGTTTAAAATGGGTATTAAATCATAAACTTCAATAAAATAGGTAATAATTAGATTATTTTACCAACATGGAAAAAAACTTTTGTCTGAATAAACTTCTTGAACTACCTACCGATAATGTTGTCAAGTACTAGGTACCTATAAATAGGTATTGAAGTGGTTAAAAGTAATGATACTACTTAATTAACATTAATCCTAAAAAGTTCGCATTGACTCGTAATGTCGTCTTCTAAATCAATTATTGTTCATTACTTAAATAAACTTGGAAAAAAAATTAAAGGAAGGAAAAATAACCACAGAAATACGCGCATGCTCGGAGATGGCTTAGTACTGGAATTATTATTATAGTACCTAGTTATATCGAAATATGGAAAACCCTTTAGTGCTGTTTGGAAGTTTTAATCAACTGAATAATTAGAAGATTCAATATATTTGAATTCAGACTCTCAGATAATTATCGTTTTGGGAACACAAACTTAATGTCATACCTTCATGATAAGGTTCAAAGTCTATGGCAACTGTTGGGAACTTATTATAGAAATACAAGCGGTGAATCTAAAGGTAGGTTCTTGAATATGGAAAGAAACGAAGTAGGTAAGATACATATTCGATAAGAAGTGTACGGACACAACCACAATGACAGAAATAAAATAATAGAAAGAATAAAAACACTCGCGTGCAGTCTGCGCGGTGTCATTGGCCTCGTGTGAATTTGAAGTTGTGTTAAAAAGATCTAAATAATTATTGTTTACCAAACATGAGTTATGTCAAACCAGTGTGATTTAAATTCAACTACTTATTCACAAAAAAAAAAAACAGGTCACGTACTGTGTCATACTTACATCTAGACATAATAACTAGCCCGACTAAAGTCGTGGGTTCGAAAACAGGCAGACATTTTGTGTATTATCAGTTATCACTCATCACCACTGTTCATCAACGGTGAAGGAAAACACCGTGAGGAGACCGGCATGTCTGGGAACCAATACTTTGGAGACATGTGGCATTACCAGTACGGAGAGTTTCCGCGTGGTAGATAGACATCCATTAAATTGGACGCAATAGGCATCCATTAAATTGGACGCATTTGACATCCATTCAATTGGACGTAACAAAGTGGTGAAGGAGGGCATCGTGAGGAAACCATAAAGTCTCCATTAAATTGGATTTATCAAAGCGAAAAAGGAAAGAATCGTGGGGGGCCGGCGTGTCCTGGACCGAATACTTAAATTCAGTATTTCAATAAACATGACAACAACAGACATCTCAATTCAACAATAACAAGGGAGGGATGTAGTGTATAGACATTTATAGTCTGTGGTGGATAACTCTGTCGTCTCGAGCAGCGCACGCGCGGGGTCGCGGGGCGTGGGGCACGAGCCTACCGACCGCCGCAGAGAGAAGACGTGGACGCTGGCTGCGAGCCGATATCAGTGTAATTGGGTTATTGCTCTTTCCTAATATCAACCTGTGAGTCCTTGTGTACATTACAATTATTGCTTGCAAGGTGCTTGTTTAGATGGATTGAAAACAAAAAAAAAATATTATATACAATACTAGCAGCGTCCCGCGGTTTCCTCGGATCCCGTGGGAATATCGGGATAAAAGTATCCTATGTGTTAATCCTGATTAT
Organism: Mesoligia furuncula; assembly: GCA_916614155.1. NCBI lineage: Eukaryota > Metazoa > Arthropoda > Insecta > Lepidoptera > Noctuidae > Mesoligia > Mesoligia furuncula. The sequence goes on from OU744794.1 coordinate 29,795,593, forward strand.
AGACTATCTGTGTGCCAAAGTTCATCTAAATCCGTGCAGTAGTTTTTGCGTGAAAGAGTAACAGACATCCATCCATCCATCCATCCTCTCAAACTGTCGCGTTTATAATAATTAAATTAGTACTAAATCACACTAATATTATAAAGGCGAAAGTTTGTGAGTGTGTGTGTTTTTATGTTTGTTACTTCTTCACGAACTTCTTCAGAACAATGGCGAAATCTTAGCTGAATTTAATTTGAGCGTCTACAAGTGACTTATATACGAAGGCAGTTCCATTATTTTTCTACGTTTTTTCAAAGTATCACAATAACTAGTTAAGGCCGGATAGAAAAAATATTTTAAATGAAAAGTTATTTGATTTTTTTTCATTGACTATTAGTGTTGCCATTTTATATTTATTCTGCCAAGTGTACAGCATTAATGTATTGTGTTCAGTTTTAGTTTGTTATTGTAATTAAACGGAGTAAATTAATTAACAATAAGTGCTGTTATTTTTAAGTGGAAGTATTCCTTGCAAAGAGGTAAAAATATTATAGTGTAACAATAAATGAATTACTTTCAATTAATGACTGGCAAAAAGGCTATTATCCCAAATCTAAAAAAATAATAGGTTGTACCGTTGTAGTGATCTGTGGTAGTGATACTCATGTCACACGACATCACATCACATGACGCTTGCGCTTTGTGTTGCTTTCGATTGTTTTCCGTTTTATTTAATTTTAACTTGACCCGGACTGCTTATGGACTGTGATATTCCCCTGAAGGAAGGATGAACGGTCATATAAGGGACAGCAGAAAAAAATGTGATTTAGCAATATTGCCCTATAACTTCCTCGAATTGGAATTACCATAGACATAACCTACAAAAGTTCATGACTGAATTTCTATTATTCTCGGCCTTCTCGAACAAAAATTCTTGCACAAACTAATTCAGAATTTGACGCCGAGTTAAACAATATATTTTTCATTTAAAGACGCGAGAATTTAATCTCAGCTAAATTAATGTATGGGTGGCTGCCATTGTTCTTTGGTATGGAGGTAGCTGATACCCTGGATTAACATATAGGCTACTTTTTATCCCGATGTTCCCACGGGATCAAAACTTATACGGGTGAAACCGCGGGGCGCAGCTAGTTAAATGATAAAAATACAAAAAATCCTTTTGTTTTTACTTAGGCGACGAAGTTCTCATCCGCATCGCTGTCATCCGAAAACGTGCCCAGAAGATTGGCAGCATTACCTTGTTGAATGGCAATGCTAATTCCTTGGCCAAAGAACAACCCATCCCTCTGGTCAAGTGAAGTTTCGACCAGGGCTCTAAACTGTAGTTACCCATAAGATTTACAGTATTTGCGCCGCTTGAGCCTCAAGAACTGAATACCAGTATTTTACATGGAGCGAATGCATATCTGACCTCCACAATCCAGCTAGGTACTGAAAAATACGATACCCCTTGGTAAGACTGGTTGTCAGACTTTCGGGCTTCTGACTACCCGTAACGACTGTCAAAGCTCCACGAATGACCGCCGGTCTCGGTATGTAAAGATGGTCACCCATCTACATACCAACCACGGCAAGCGTAGCTTAACCTGATCGATCGACCTGTGCGGCTGTTATTATTTAGTCACGGGCCCCTTTGCAACACGTGCATATAAAAAAGATGATGCTGCATTTGTCCTTGGTTTGTAATTGAATCCTGGACAAGTAATTGTTTTAGAGAAGTGTATTTAATTTCATCGCTCTGAAAGAAGGATTTATTGTCCTTTCAGCAACAAATGCTCAAATGGACGCATCTGAATGCATGATGAGGAGTAAATACCTAGACAAAATCCAACCAGTTCACATATGCTGCTACATACTGCTTGTTATAACCCAGCGAACCGTCGCTAATCTTATTTATTACTAGCTTCCGCCCGCGACTCCGTCCGCGCGGATGTCGGTCTTCGCGTGGATGGTTTATTTCTCCATTTTGAGTAACTTTGACAATGACATCTTATAAATATCTATTGGACCCAAATACGGCTAAGCCTATAATAATTAAGGAGATCCCTCTATTGAGCTACTGCTGTTGAGCTCGCGTTCTGTAGTAAGTATTTTTTTCATAGTAATTCCGACCTTGATAAGTAGCATGTAGCAGTAAATTACTGACAATGACGAAAAGTTTGCAATAATAAAAAAGTGATCGTGACAATGCGACAGAAAGTTAATTGAGAGGTTCAGCATACACAACATTGTTAGTGAGCTCGTCCGGAATATGAACATGAAGATTTCTTGGACTGCTCACATGGGAAAGAGCTACGTAAAGTTGCCCGTGTGAAAAACAACTCGCGGTAAGATCTACGCCAGCAACTCCTAGGGTCTGACCTTGAGCCTTATTTATTGTCATGGCGTAACACAAAGCTACAGGAAACTGTATTCTCTTAAATTGAAATGGAAAATTATCCACTACGGGTAATGCAACGTGTTCGCGGTTCTACAGAACAACGTCTATGAATAAAACCGAAAAATAAGATTTTTTTTTTCTACGTATTTTTCCAGGATAAAAAGTATCCTATTTTATGCCCAGGATAATAAGGTATAATTATACCAAGTTTCATCGAAATCGAACCGTTAGTTTTCACGTGATGCCTGCATATACAGACAGACAGACAGACAGACAGACAGACAAAAATTTTTTTAATCACATATTTGGGTTTGGTATCGATCCAGCAACACCCCCCGCTATTTATTTTTTCAATATTTTCAATGTACAGAATTGACCCTTCTACAGATTTATTATATGTATAGATGTTTTTCCTCACAGAAGTGAATAATAATTGTATCCTTTTTAGCGAAAGTGAGCGAAATAAATTATCCTCAACCGTATTAAATAGGATATGTTTTCACTGACAGAGAACCCCCACATTGCTGCTAACAATTTGCTGCCCCGGTTTATTAGGACTTTTTGAAGTATATTCCGACATTGATAATTTTTTCATTGCCGACTCGTAGTAACACCCAGATTGTCACACCAGTATGACAAACAGGAATTTTATCTAAGATACCAATACAATAATCAAACACCAACTTATTCACTCAACATTGCGTTAAGCCAAATCAACGTCATTTAGATTCCACAGTCAAACACGATAAAACTAAATACCACACCAAAACGGCTCCACAATGAAATTCCAAACGTTTTTTGCGCGGAATCCGTTTAAAACGTACGGGCTTTGAAATCGGATTCGGTTATGGAATTCCGGCAGATTGTAACAAATGAATTCCGGTAGTTGTACAATGTACGAGGTTCAAGTTAGGATGCGGTTTCTGGTCCAGAGTTAGCGAGTTCGTAACGAGAATGCGGAGGTTTGTAAAGTATGGCAGAACTATGATGTTGAAGTCGAGATGTAGATGTGGACGTTTTTAGGGTCCTGGTGACCATTTATTTATTTGTGAAATGAAAAATAATATTATCCAAGTATAAGTAAATTTTCTGGCGTTCTCTATGCATTCCACCACCATACCATACTGCGATCGCCAACCCGCCTGCCAAGCGTGGCGATTATGGCAACCCCCCCCCCCTTTTGGGGGAGGCCTATGTCCAGCAGTGGACGTCTTTCGGCTGAAGTGATGTGATGACGTAATTTTAACATTACAATGCGGTTGAAGACGCATTTGTTTTGTATTTGTCGGTGAAGAAAATTAGTTTTAAAATGTCGGGACTAGTTTTTAAGTAGGAATGGAGCTTATCACATGATTTGTAGATGTTAGTCTTTGTAATTAAAATCATTCGACCACTTATGTTTTACGTTTTGTGCTGTCTTATATTTGACATTCAGATACAAAGTAAATTGTTCATGAATAAATTGAATTGAATTCAATATCGTTTGGTCCCTTTGTAAAAGTGGGAAGTTTTTGCTTTGGTTGGCGACAACGGGACAGACAGCCTGAAAGCGGGACTGTCCCGCCCAAAGCAGGACGAATGGTCACGTTAGGTAACCCCAGTGGTCTTCAGTTCGGGTCTCTATTTACAATACGGTGTCCCTCGAAAGAGTTTGTTTTCGATTAAGCACCCATTCGTCTGCTCTGGTTCAAAAACTGCACAGGTCTTTTACAAACCACGCCTGTAGGTCCTCCTATGGGCGAGGCCACAACACTGCGTTGCGGCGTCGCAAATGCTGATGTAAATTCAAAAGAACTTGCTCGCTAAAATTAACCATCTATCCAGTAATGTAACAATCTCGACGACATGTCAGTCACTCAATCGAAAAATTTTTTTCGCTTAAACCTACGTCATGGGCACTTATGAAACTTCAGAAGCTAGGTGCCCGGTTCCTTCCAATTGGCCGTTTCCAACGGAGAAGATCCGACAAGAAACACCACCGTTGCTCTTTAAAAATAATTGGCTTTTACAGTACAGGTATGGGAGGACAGCGTAGGCCTGTCAACAAGTACTTAACTTAAGTCATCATCATCATCTGCCTAGCCTTTTCCCAACTATATTGGGGTCGGCTTCCAGTCTAACCGGATGCAGCTGAATACCAGTGTTTTACATGGAGCGACTGCCTATCTGACCTCCACAACCCAGTTAGTGGGTAATACGATACCCCTTGGTAAGACTGGTTGTCAGACTTTCGGGCTTCTGACTACCCGTAACGACTGTCAAAGATCCACGAATGACAGCCGGGACCAACGGCTTAACGTGCTTTCCGAGGCACGGAGGGGTCACGGTATGTAAAGCTGGTCACCCATCCACAGACCAACCGCGGCAAGCGTAGCTTAACCTGATCGATCGACCTGTGCGGCTGTTATTATTTAGCCACGGGCCCCTCAAGTACTTAACTTAAGTACTTAACAAAATAGTAAACGGTCTACAAATCTACAATAGTGCAGTCTACAAGGCTTACAACGCAAAATATAAAATAATTTATCAAAAATATAAATGAAATATGTTAAAAACCTATTAAAACCAAATGACATGATTGCCATTACAACCACTATTAAAGAGTTGAAATTAGAATTGTAGGTTTCAGACCACATAAAAAGTAAACGAAAACGTGCGACATAGCGCTGCGAACAATACAGTGAAACATGCAAAAACTACAACTTCGCTCTGTGCATACACGCTCACACGCACACATTTACCTCCTTTTACTATCAAACTACAGCTCACTATGTGCACACATTTATTTACGAAACGGGCTTCACTTTACTGTAGACAGCCCTCTATCTTGGTCTGAGTTGTAGGTATATAAATATCAAATAATAAGACGATAATGTCAAAGAAGTATGTAAAAAAAAACATCGGAATTTGGGAGCAGTTAATAGACATTTACTTAGTTATGCCGTTAATGAGGTGCCATGGAAGCCAAATGTGCAGAAGAAATTATTGCCAAACTTCCTTGTCTTCAACGTAGTCTTTAATATTATAATAAGCGTTTTTGATAAGGTCACGTTTGACATGGGTTTTGAACTTTCCATCGCTAAGTGCTGAAATCGACTTTGTGGATGGCGCTTCCTTTTACTCGTAATACCGTACCAAAATAAACACTCAGTAAATATGAAACGGAGAATAAATGAGAACAACAATCTTATTAATAGGAAAACGTGATTTGGAAGTGGTGAAGAATCGTGATTCTGTTCGTAACATCATGATTGAAGGAATTGATTTAAGGTTTTAAAGTCGAGTAGATTCATTTTCTAATATTTTGTATCGAGGGGATTTACTTGGAACCCGGTTTATTGCAGTTAATACAAAGAGAGATTAAGTTAATAATTGGAAAAATGTGGTAATTTCTATGGCTTTCAAGATTGTGTGAGACATTAGATTACATTATTGGGGTTCTTCTTGGTTTAAGAAAGGCTAGCTTTTGAACAGTTATTAAAAAAAACTTTAATTCAATTCAGTTCATTTATTTTTCAAGTATCCAAGACTCATTTGTTAGTAAAAAACTTATCCTATGTTAGTAATTATTAATTATTAACTTTTACATCCCATACCAAAAACAAAACCCAAATTCCTATAATTACAATACACAAAGCGGCAGTACTGTCCGACGCTTCACCGCAGATGCACCATTCCATGGGAAATAGCGCAGCAGCAATTCATATTGTTGTTGCTGCCCCACACCGCACGCACCAGGGACGCACTGTGAGCGCTTACGCATTGTGGCAAAGATACAGTCCACATGTGCGTCCGCGAACATCCCATCGCGAACACGATGGGCAGCCTCAACACCACTCTGAACGCGTTGTTATATTGCACACGGAGTAGTAGTTTTGAGTATACCTAGCCCACAGACTGCACGTCTGTGTGGTGCCGGACTTAAAGAATACCACCACCCCTTACTTCCCGTGGGTGTCGTAAAAGGCGACTAAGGATCGTACCGGAGAATGGGCAGCAGCGTTCTCTATGTATTCCACCATCATACCATACTGCGATCGACAACCCGCCTGCCAAGCGTGGCGATTATGGCAAACCCTCCCAAAATTGGGGGAGGCCTATGTCCAGCAGTGGACGTCTATCGGCTGAAACGACGACAGGCTGCTCGTGTTACTGTACAACGAGCAAACCTGCGAGCCAGCATGTTCGCTCCAATCGACAAGGCCCTCCGCGCCCGCTCGATGTAGTCATCGTCCCTGAGATCAGGGATCATAATGAATGTGTCCAATAATAATGTGTGATGTGTAATGTGTGTGTGTGTAATAACCTGCCTGTATCCCAGCAGTGGGAACATTATAGGCTGGGAATGCTATGCTTATTAGTACCAGTCATATAAGAGTTTTTTGAACAATACTTAAGAAACACTGCTACAATACCAATGAAATTAAAATAACGGACATGAGATTTTCAAGTCAAAGTTGGACCCATCGGCCTTCATGCTATGAAGACAAAAGACTATCCTTGAAGAACTGAATGAAGAGAAAATACTTTGATAACTTCTTCAAACTTGAACGGTTGCTCTTTATATAATCCTATAAATATTCAAGATTTTAAAACCTTAACTTGTGAAGTATTTCTGGGAGAGTGAGCTCAAAATGGTTGCTCTTCATAATTGTATATTTTAAGATCATTCGTCTGGATTCATTGTTTTATGTTCTTTGGAGAGTTTTATTGCTAGACGTCAGTCAAGCGGGATTGTTTTTGCATTGTTGGTTCTCTGTCTGTGAAACCTTTGGAATTGTTTTATAAGTAGAGTTTGCTTTGATTTATAGTTTTTGTTTTGAATGTATGTGCTATTGGATTTTTCTTTGAATGTATATGCTTACTGGCGTTCGATATTGCATATTGCGAATTGTTTTTGTAACTGAATCTTGTGATGGGAATTCTGGTGCACTTTGTCCAGTTTTCTTCTTGGTCGCGTAATTCATTACTGAATGTCGTTTCTATGAAAGGCCTTCGTGGCTTTATGTACCATGTCCTTCCACTTCGTTCCGTTCAAGGCTTCTCTTAGGGCAGTCGTAACCGAAACTCCAGTGAGGGCGGTAACTTATTATTAGACCAGTGTCCGGTTAAATGTCCCAAAATTTAGGCAACATGTGTTTATAGGTTCGAAGTTTCCTAAGACAAGTAAATTAGTAATTTAGTAAATTCATTGCCTATGCTGCGGACTCGAAAAAGTCTTAAAAGGGCCCCGACCAAACGCCGACCGCGCAGTGGCGCCCTCATCGTTTGTTTAGTTATTTCTTTTGTTTTAGAATTAAAATGCAGAAAATAAGCACGTTAAGTTGTGCTCCACAAGATTATACGTAAATATTATTATAAACGGTAGTTTGACATTGTTTAGTTTTATTATAATCACTAAAACGGCTAATAGTCGCCACTTTTTCCGTTCTAGTGATTATAATAAAACTAATAACACTTTTTAGTGATTAACATGTTTATTTTGTGCATTTTCTTTCTAAAATAAAAGAAATAACCAAACAAACGATGAGGGCGCCACTAGGCGGTCGGCGTAGCCTTAATGAGCAAGTGTAAGTGTGTGTTGAAGAGCAAAATTAATAGCTAAACAGAAGCAAAGGCATGGTCATGCGATGCCTTCCAAGTACCTACTGTTCAAATCAATCCAAAAAAATCAACGTATCTACCAAATCTTCTCAAAAATGCCGTCAAAGGGTTATTCACCTTTACGAAGTTAACCCTTAGAATAATTCCCGGTCTTGGGAAAATTAACATAAAATTCTCAACGCTTTCATCGACACCTCTTCCTCTGTTTTACGACTTACAAAAAAACTCCAGCATTTCGTTAATTTCACTTTTGTCTGCGCGAAAAATTTTCAGCATTCTCGTTAAAATTATTAAATACTACGGAGCACTAAAGGAAAGAGATGGTATTAAACATTTTAGCTTTGAAACAACGGTTGGTTTTTGCTCTTTTTACTGTTGTATTGTTAGTAAGATTAGTTTTTCTTTTAGTTAGGAGCAGTCGGGGAAATGAAAGGGTTAGGAACCTTTAGGTAAATACTTGTACTTAGTATTTTTTTGTTTTACTTTATGCTCCAACATTGTGAATTGAAATTTGAAATTCATCTTTGACGGAAATGTATTTAAAATTAATTAATATTTATGTTCCGCGGATGTTCGTTTTGTGCTATATCGCGGATAAGTGTTTTCGACTTTATTTAAACCTAAGAAATTACAGTAATATAGAGATATTAATCCTACTAATATTAAAAATGTGAAAGTTTGTGAAGATGTTTGGATGTATGTTAATCACGCGTAAACCGTTAAAGAGATTTGGATGAAAAATGGCACATAGATAGACCATTTCCTGGATTGACACATAGGATACTTTTTATCCCGATATTTCCACGGGATCGAAACTTATTCGGGTGAAACCGCGGGGCGCAGCTAGTCTTTAATAATAGTAAAATAATCATTCAATTTACTTTTTATTGTGACATCTATAAGATAGGCATTGTAAAGAAATATGAAAACAATTTTATATTATGAATTGAAGTGTAGTATTATGATTGCATGCAGTATTTATACATTACTATTTATACAATAAATAAATAACACTCGTTATAGTAGACATCGTGAGGAAGCCAGCATGTCCTAGAACCAAAAATTCAACGACATGTGACGTCTACCAATCCGCAATGGGCCCGCGTAGTGGATTACGGCCCACTCCCTCTCATTGAAAGGAAACCTGTGTTCCAGCAGTGGCAACATTATGGGCTGATTATGCTATTATTATTTATTCATTTATTTCAGGTGACGCAGGCCCATAGATAAATACCTTAACCTAAACATCACAGACATCCTTAACCCCCCTCCCTTTTTCATTAATCCTTTCTTTCCGAGATAATAGACATCCTTAGGTAAGCTTCAATAACAACCCATACTACGAATTACTCTAGATACTGCCCGTCGAAAGCATAACTTGTTTACACATCGACGGAAAACTTGGTTCGACCACCTCAGGCTATTCCCGGCAACTCCACTGTTACGTCGTACTTCCAGAATATTCTCTAGAGAGAAGACACAAGATACAATCACGGGAAACCATCCTATCACCCAAAGACACGTACGCCCATAACTTATGGGACTTACAGATTGAAGTATAGCTCCTCTAGTTAAACGTCGCTGTCTGCTGGCTGGTCGCCAAGCGCCATCTTGTTTTACGGCGGGAAACTTTTGTTATTCGCGGGAGAATACTTTTGGTAAGGATTTTAGGTTGAGACACCTGTGCGCTATCATTAATGCTGCCATAGTGGTTCAGGAATACTGATTCTTTTAAGTGAGTTGGCCTGTGAATATATATTTAGTCCTCCTTATCGATTTTGATATCGGCGAATCTTTGAAATTATTATTTCCTGGAGTGACTGTAGGACTCGCGATTTAGTTTGAAATATCCGGTTTTTGTCTGTGATTGATTAGGGGTTAATAACCTGGTCAACTGGTAGAGGGACTCGTGGCTAAATAATAAGAGCCGCACAGATCGATCGATCACGTTAAGCTACGCTTGCCGCGGTTAGGCTGTGGATGGGTGACCATCTTTACATACCGAGACCCCTCCGTGCCTCGGAAAGCACGTTAAGCCGTTGGTTCCGGCTGTCATTCGTGGATCTTTGACAGTCGTTACGGGAAAGTCTGACAACCAGTCTTACCAAAAGGTGTATCGTATTACCCATTAATTGGCTTGTGGAGGTCAGATAGGCAGTAGCTCCTGTAAAATACTAGTATTCAGCTGCATCCGGTTAGACTGGAAGCCGACCCCAACATAGTTGGGAAAAGTCTGGGCAGATGATGATGAACCTGGTCAATTGCCTGATGACTTTAAAATCATGTGAAATGTTGGAATTCTAAAATGCTCCTAACATATGAACCGACTGCTGAATCTCCGGTATTATTATGCTTATGCTTAGCGAGTCCCCTTGAGCTCCCTTGAGCCAGCTTTTGATACAGTTCTCGGTATATTTTTTCTACCCTGTGCTGTCCCACTCCTTCCATCTTTCTTTTATTTAATTTAATATCACCACGCGAAAAACTATATGTATATACATTAAATACCCTGGTGTCTAAACTTTCTTAAATCAAGTTTTGGCAAACTTCTTAGGTGTTCACATAAGATTAAATGAACCAATTTCCTCCACCAGTAAAAAATAAACAAAAACGCTGTGAAACCACTTAAAATTCAGCGCGCTTCGGTAGCAGGAACGTGAAGATGCATGCATCAGTGGACCGTAAGGATAATAAACCACCGCAGACATCCCATGAGCCACAAATCACGGCATGCACTGTGCTGAGAAATGTAAGAGAAACAGCAGAAGGTCCATGTAATTGTCCAACCACTACCTTCAGTGGAGAGAAGATCTTGGCGATGTTAGGCGCTGGATAAGAGAGGCTGAAAATCGAGGTAAATGGCAAGCCTGTGATAGGGGCTGTGATAAGCACTCATCATCTGCCTAGTTTTTCCCAACTATTGGGGTCGGCTTCCAGTCTAACCGCATTCAGCTGAATACCAGTATTTTACATGGAGCGACTGCGTATCTGACCTTCACAACCCAGTTACTGGGTAATACGATACCAGTTGGTAAAACTGGTTGTCGTTACACTTTCGGACTACCCGTAACGACTGTCAAAGGTCCGAGAATGACAGCCAGGACCAACGGCTTAACGTGCTTTCCGAGGCACGGAGGAGTCTCGGTATGTAAAGGTGGTCACCACATCCACAGACCAACCGCGGCAAGCGTAGCTTAACGTGATTGGTCGACCTGTGTGGCAGCTATTATTTGGTCACGGGCCCCTCGGGCTGCGATAAGCACTATGGCATTGATATCCGTGATAGCAACCCACTGCTACAGTGCCTTAATACAGGCCCTATCGTCGTCACATCATCATCATCATCTGCCTAGCTTTTTCCCAACTATGTTGGGGTCGGCTTCCAGTCTATCCGGATGCAGCTGAATACCAGTATTTTATATGGAGCGACATCACCTATAATTATATAATTAATCATGTATACAAAATATTGTAAAACATTTTAAAAGAGTAATGGTGGAGTTTCTTGCCCATTCTTCTCCATACGACTGATACGTACTTTTTGTAAGGGGTGACTAGAATCAATTCCATTTTTTGGAAATTTTGACCTTCAAAAGTGCCTTTTATGTGCTTATTTGAAATAAATGATTTGACTTTGCGTTAGATTGTCACGCGGGAGCAGGTGAAGAGGTGGTGGTGGCACGAACCACACACTGTGTGGAAGGTGATGGAGGTGCGTGGTTAGAGTTTTTCCTGGTGCCAACTGTCTTCTGTAACTGTCAGTCACTGCATCTGTCCATGTAAAAGGCGTTCAAGTACGTTTTCTGTCATTTTATATTACAGTTATTGGTCCTCTGGCAACATACAACAACAACAATATGAACATGAAAACTTTATTTCTCACACAGAATCTAATTGATTTATTATAGTGCCGTCTCACAAGTCACTAGTTCCATGTACTTATCAAATTAGCGATCTTAGGCACGTACGCCTTAATATCAGAAATGAAACCAGTACCAGCTTGGCATCATCTATTGTGAGGAGTGAAACTTCTGCAACCACATTCTAGGCGCATAGGAAAAATAAAGTGCAGCAATGGTGTGAAAGTAAATTGAGATCGGGCGAGTGCCGTGCGGAGGCCATTAGTCAGCATTGAATGGGACAGTCCGGGATCCGTTTTTACTGAAGCTGCGAAAATGTAGCCTTCGGGTCTGGTGGCCTACGGACTTTGTGATGGCCAAACTTTAGGTCGGACAGAGCCGTCGAAAAATGCGACTTGAGATCATTTGAAGGAGATAGTAAAGTCAAGTGCGGAGCAATGTTTTTGATAAAAGAAAAATATTGTATTTGTGTGCTTCTAGGCGCTTTTTCTAACATAAACACGATACTTTGTTGGGGTCTGTTTTCAGCCTAACCGGGTGCAGCTGAATAGAAGTATTTTACTTGAAGCAACTGATCTGACCTTTACAAACCAGTAACTGGGTTATACGATACCCGAAAACCGGTACGGTTATATTTAAAAATTGTGATTGTGATCATCATCATCATCATTTCAGCCGAAAGACGTCCACTGTTGGACATAGGCTTCCCCCAAGCAACTCCACTCCAACCAGTTCTGTGCTTCTCGCATCCAACGGTTCCTGCGGCCTTCAGAAGGTCGTCGGACCACCTTGTGGGAGGCCTTCCAACGCTACGTTTTCCGGTACGCGGTCGCCACTCCAGAACTTTTCGGCCCCATCTGCCATCTGCTCTGCGAGTAATGTGTCCTGCCCACTGCCACTTAAGTTTGGCAATTCACCTGGAGATCTCCTCATTTCTGATTCGATCACGCAGGGAAACTCCAAGGATAACCCTCTCCATTGCTCTTTGGGTGACTTTTAGTTTTCTTATAAGGCCCATTGTGAGTGACCACGTTTCAGTGCCATATGTCATCACTGGCAACACGCACTGGTCAAAGACTTTCGTCTTGAGACACTATGGTATGTGGGACGAGAAGATATTGCATAGCTTCCCGAACGCTGCCCAGCCGAGTCGGATTCGATGATTGATCTCTTTCTCGAAGTTAGATCTACCCAACTGGATAGTTTGTCCTAGGTAAACATACTCGTCCACGACTTCAAGTGTAGCGTCTCCGATCTTTATGAGAGTAGGTGTTACATGGGCATTTGACATGACCTTCGTTTTGTCCATATTCATTTTAAGACCCACTCTTTCGGTGGCTCTACTGAGGTCATCGAGCATGGTACTGAGGTCCTGCATAGTCTCAGCCATCACTACGTTATCGTCGGCAAACCGAAGGTGAGTTTACTCGCCATTAATGTTAATACCAGCCCCTTTCCAGTCCAGAACCTTGAAGACATCCTCCAGTGCAGCGGTGAACGGTTTCGGAGAGATAACGTCTCCCTGTCTCACATCGCTGCAGAAGGATAGGTTTCGAGGTCTGATCCTGGAATCAGACTGACATTAGTGGCGTTTTCGCACAGACATTTTGGCACCTTGATGTGCCGATAGCCGATCTGGCACCGTTGAAGAGACTGCAGTACAGCCCATGTGGCAATCGTATCAAAGGCTTTCTCGTAGTCCACAAACACAAAGCAGAGTGGCAGGTTATACTCTTCGGTCGTCTGTATAACCTGTCGCCTCGCAGCGTATGTATGTGGTCTACCGTGCTAAAGCCTCTCAAAAACAGCTTATTATTATGATGATAACATTATATTTTAAAATAGAACAACATTCTTCTACCCTTATCTCAATTTATTTGTGGTCGGCGCAACACGTCTTTTTCTTCCATACTTCTCTATTAGTCGTCATCTCGGTAGTCACCCCCTTTCTAACCATATCATCTTTCACACAGTCCATCCATCATTTCTTTGGTCTTCCCCCACTCTTATAGCCATCCACATTCATGCTCAAAACTTTAAATTTTTATTCTTATGCGTCATGTTTGCCGCAAATAAACGTATTTTCTTTCTTTTCTTTCCTCACGATATTTTCCTAATTTGAGAATTTAATAGAATAATATTATTTATTGTTGTTCTGGGGAAAGTTGGCCAAAATTAAGAAATATCTGCATGTTAATGATAATCATCACACTAATATTATAAAGGCGAAATTTTGTGAGTGTGTGTGTGTATTTATATGTTTGTTACTTCTTCATGCTCAAACGGCTGGACCAATTTTGATAAAATTTTGTATGGAGGTAGCTGACACCCTGGATTAACATATAGGCTGCTTTTTATCCCGATCATCCCACGAGATCGACACTTACGCAGGTGAAACCATGGGACGCGGCTAGTTAGTTATAAAGGCCAAATAATGCATGTTATGTTATGTTAAGTTTTGTGCACAACAGAATTTAGCTTTATTGAACAATAACATACCTCCAAGCGGAACACTGCCACAACAATAAATTATAAAATGAAATGCAACTGTTCCGCGGAACAGCAAATTGAATATTTATTTACTTCGAATCTGCATTGTTTACTGAATAATTCACAGAAAACATTGATTTACATTTTATTTACAACATTTAATAAAATAACAGTAATTTTCGTTTGATGAGTACGGCGAATAAATGACGTTTGATATTCAATTAAGTAAGTCAAGTTGTTGTTTGTTTAAGGCTGTAGAATTTACATGAAGTTCTTTAATTTAAAATAATTTTATTCTGATTTTAAATAATATGTACAGTCAACAAAAGAGATAAGTATGCAGGATCGTCGGATATAGTTGAAGTTTAGTAAGAAACCAATGGATGTTTTCGACTGAAATTTAATTTAATATATGAACTGTTTGTTTTCTACTAATAAAATAAAAAATTTATTCGAGAACATCCACCGGTTTCTTACTAAACTTCAACTATATCCGACGATCCTACATACTTATCTCTTTTGTTGACTGTACGTAAATAACAACTTCTACCTAATTAATTTAAAAAAATAACAAAATTATATCCTACCTTAACTAAAGCTATTTACAAACTAAAATATGGCATCGAAAAAAAAAATCATTCGCATCGCTGTCGAATGGTAATGTACAGACGCCAGCACATCAAGCTACTACAACCTGTCAAATTTCTTTAATAGATTTTCAACTTTATCGCTAAAGCATAAGCTTCAAAGTTGATTGGGAAAATTTGACAGTTTTGGGTAGCTTGATGTGCTGGTGTCTGTACCCAAGAGACTGACGGCATTACCACGTTGTATGGCAATGCTTAGCCTCTGGCCAAGGTAAAAGCCAGGCCTATGTTCACAAAGTGTCAACCAGCCATTTGGAGATTTCGTTGAACAAACCGAGCACCTGGACCCCGCGGCCCGAGGGTTTCAACCACAAACAGCTCGAAAATGTAATTACCGATAAGGCATACTTTCGCCGCTTGAGGTTTCCTGCAGTCGCAGCAGCAGCGCCAGCACAGTATGCCGAGCTAGGAAGATGCGATGGCGCAAGAGTAGCGACACACGTTGCGTTCCACACTAAAGGCCACCTTCTATGGAAATAAAGACATGCCGTCTGGTCTCTTGCCATCATCGCGTGCCAAGCCAATGGTTTCTAAAACAGCTGGAACGCCCACGGTGACAAGAGGTCGTCAAACGATGTTATAAAAGTTCGCGTGCTGCGGTAAGCATCCCACACTTTAGCTGCAAGAGAGGCTGTGCTGTCCGAGATTTATTTTGATTGACTTTTCATCCTGTCCTATTAACAATTCGAAACTTCTGCACACTTTGTATCTTTCAATCTAAAACCAGCACAAAACTTCTTCTCTCCTATTTGTTCGAACGTTCATTGTTAATTTATGTCACAGTTGCTAAACCTACGACTCTAAATAACTATTCCATTCCCTAGACGAAGTATTTTTGAAGTCATTCTATTAATGTTAATTCTCGTTTTACACAATTACTAATTTCAGTCTGTAATTATGGTCAATGTAAAGCAAAGGATTTTATTTCATACAAATAGTGATCAATTATATCACTCACACGGAAGCCTGCCGCTAACTCTGACGTGGTTTGCGATGGATTCGCTTCCACGATCACTTTTAATTGTTCAGTGTCAACTAGGGTCAGGGTCTCTAGCCGTCCATGGGGTTTATTCTGTAGGTAAAAATTTCCAAGGAAGGAAACGTGGAACCAACATCGTATGTCTTTTACAGTAACTTCCCCATACGCACCATTAGTCCTTTGAGGTGTTTTTGCAGCGATGTTGCCACTCTGGAACTCGTATTCGTAAATTACGCGATATAAATTTTCCACATTGTGAACAAAACGATGTCAAAGACAAATCTAATGGCGCGAAGACAAATGAATCACTAAATTCGAAATACAAATACACAAGCTTAAATTTGGATTTGGAATTCCCAACAGATATTTGAGATCAAAGTGGCCAGTTCGACAAAACGCCAATTTTATATGTCAGAAATTCCGGAATAAATTCTCTAAATGATAATGAAAACCGCATCAAAATCTATGCATAGTTTAAAAGCGGTCACACAGACAACCACGAAAAGCGACTTTAATCTACATTAGAAATAGATGAATAGATAGATATGGATAAACAGATAATAAATAGATATAAGCAATTGGACGTAGTTTAGCAGAAAGGACTCAAACCACAAAAAGTTATTTTTGAGTTATCGAGGTTTTAAGTTTAGGTGTGTATTGCTGCAATGATGTTGTATCTGGAATTATTTGAAATATTGTCACCTATGGGCTAATATACTAATATTTTCATAAGTCAAGTTGTATTACACAGACTAACGCATTTTTTTGTTTTTCATTTTTTTTTGCTGAGTCCTTTCTACGTCCAATTATTATACCCTGCTGAACATGGCCACACTAGTCCCTCCATCTGAGCCCTGCAAAGACTTGAGCGTTCTATTTAGAGTGCGAAGAAAAAAGCAGTCGTATTGGATGTCTGGCTATATTTTTAGATACCTAACAGTTTAAACTTACGACTAAGAGTTGTTTTAGTAGGTACTTAGAGTACAAATTAATTGATTGTTATTTTATAACTAGTTCGCTTTAGAGTAAATTAAAGCCGAATTTGCATTACGAAACTAATTGTGATAGTTTCTTCAAGTGTAATTATTATTTATTTACACGTGACACTGTAACTACTAAGTTTGCGCAACTAGTTTAGTACTTAGTACAGTTTCATTGTTTTAGTTTTGAGTCCTACCTAGTTTTATAGTTTTTCGTAGGATGGGTTTTACTTTGATTGTACTATATCAATTTTATGAATATTTGCATAGGTAAGTGCTCACATGAGGCTGATCAAAAATGTTGTCTTTTAGGTATATAAAACAGCGCGCTTAAAACTAAACGGAATTTTTCTTTGTTAATCAAAGTCATACTGCGATCGCCAACCCGCCTGCCAAGCGTGACGATTATGGCAAACCCCCCCCAAAATTGGGGGAGGCCTATGTCCAGCAGTGGACGTCTATCGGCTGAAACGACGACGACGAATCAAAGTCAAAGTCAAAGCATTTATTGCAAATAGGCACATAAAAGGCACTTTTGAACGTCAAAAATTACAACAAAATAGAATTGATTCTAGTCGCCCATTCCAAAAGGTAGTTTTGGTATGGAGAAGAATGGGCAAGAAACTCCATCGTTACTCTTTTAAAATCTTTTACAATATTTTGCATACATTAATTATATAAAATTAGTATGTGAAGACGATGCACCTAAAATAAAATTACTATACCACAATAGGTAAAAGAAGTAAAAATGAAACCATGACATATAAATTAATTATATGATAGATATCTACATGGTGCTCACATATTTATAAACATGATAAAAGTAAACGATTTTCTTTTAAATAAAGAAAATTACAAGTAATAAGTCAGGGTGTGAGTTAAAGTAATTACATAATATAAATCAATGTCAAAAAAAGAATAAAATTTACAATTAAATTAAATTAGCAACTAGTTTGATTTTGTCAGAAGACGTTATTATAGCATAATTTTAATCATTCAATTTGATATTGATAATGCAGATAGTTTAACAACCTTTTTCATGGTTTTTGGAACATTGTCAAGATATTGCTAGAGTTTGTTTTCTTTTCGGAATTGAATTACCTCGTTAGAGCTTGGCACGATAAAAGTTATTTGATTTCTGTTTCACGGGTTGTTGGTTGGTTCGATTCCCACAGAGGAAAAGTTCTGGTGTGTTTGTACAGTCAACAACAAAAGTCGGTTAACAATGAAAGAAAGAAAGAACAGTTTATTTGTAAAAATATAGTAAGAGGTACACTAAGATGTTGCGATTGTCATAGTCTCATACATTCTACCATTTCTGGTTTACAAATATTTACTTACTAAAGCTAAATTTAAACAATCCATACTAATACTATAAATTCGAAAGTAACTCTGTCTGCCTGTCTCTCTCTATGTTACCTTTTCACGCCTAAACCACTGAACGGATTTCGATAAAATTTGGCACAGAGATAGATCCCGGTGAAGGACATAGGATAGTTTTCATCCCGATATTCCCACGGGATCGACACTTATTCAGGCGAAACCGCGGGGCGCTGCTAGTATTTTGTATTTCTTTATCAGTCAAGAACTCGTTTGTTGAGTCGCATTTATCACACTAATATTATAAAGACGAAAGTTTGTGAGTGTGTGTGTGTGTTTATGTGTTTGTTACTTCTTCACGCTCAAACGGCTGGACCAATTTTAATAAAATTTTATGGAGGTAGCTGACACCCTGGATTAACATATAGGTTACTTTTTATCCCGATATTCCCACGGGATCGACATTCACGCGGGTAAAACCGCGAGGCGCAGCTAGTTCAGTAATAAATCAAAGAGTTTGCGCTTAAATATGTTTAGATTAAGGCATTTTAAGCCATTTGGTAATTTATTATAAATTCAAACAGCCAGACAGTACAAATTTATACTACACATTTTGGTGCGTTGGTATGGGATAAGCAATTTATAAGAACATCTACTTGTCGGGGAAAGTATAGTGTGTCTCGTTATTATCAGCCATAATTAAACTATGTGTGGGCTACTGTGGGTAAGTGTTGGATAATGCGCAATAGAAAAACAGTTTGCAGTTCAAATGAGATTATAATTTCACAAACAATTTAATCACACTAGCAAATCACACACTGTAGGTACACGATACAACCAGATACGGAACGCGGGACAGTTTCTGAGCACATGTTGTTCGTACGATGTCCAATGTCCAAGAGCTCCACATCGTTCTTGTCGAGCTGTCTTCGAGCGTCGACCCCCCCACGAACTCAGGCTAGACTCTGTCAAGCGCCACCAGATGGCGCTGGCGTTCCGAATAGTCGTTGTCGTCACACTGCTTCCGCCTCGTTGTCAACTCAGCTCCCGTACTAATGATGTCTCCGACATACTAATTTTATTAGTGACAGTTGTGTTTTTTAAGAGAGTTTGGTGTTACATTTATGTTTATGTTTGGTGAAAAACCGATGGATGTTCTCGAATAAAATTTAATTTTATTAATAGAAAACAAACAGCTCATTTATCAAATAAAATTTCAGTCGACAACATCCATCGGTTTCTTACTAAACTTCAACGATATCCGACGATCCTGCATACTCATCTCTTTTGTTGACTGTACAAAATTTTTGCATCTCTAGGTAACGAACAACTTATATCCTAACAACAGGAGACATTCTATAGAAGGATAAAGCTAAAATAATCACAAGTTTCTTACTTATAATAAGTGTTACCTACCCCTATAGTCGTCCAAACGGTATCTCGGCCACGGCAGCGACGGCCAATCTCAACGGAGACCAGCCTTCGGCGCTGGAGGTATTATAGTCCACAAGTGTGGGCGCAGAAACCGGTTGTACTCTCTCTTCCCTTCTCTTATAGTCCGACACGAAGGAAGAGAGATCAGGCGGAGGACCAACGTATCAACGTGCTTTCCGAAGCACGGGGGCATCACACTGCCAACAACCGAAATCAGAGCTGTTATTAAAAACATCCTAATGGAAAAACCAAATAACATTGCCCGACCGGGAAATGGCACCCAGGACCAGTGGTGCTATTCTGTAAAAATCTCACCGTGAAATCTTAGGTGAAGTGAGCGTGGAGTGAGCTGTCAATAGTGTCAATTCCTAGCAAAACAGACTCACTTCGCCTAAGTTTCACGGTGAGATTTTTACAGAATCGACCGGCTGCAGTAGCGCTAGCGACCACGAGACCAGAAAGGCAATTCTCGTAATTTTAGGAACGTTAACAGCTCAGACTGTTAACGTTCTTAAAATTACGAGAAGGGCCTAAAAGGGCCTTTTAGGTGCCTAAAAAGGCCATTTTGGCAGAATCATACAATTATAACATAATGGACAGTTAACTGTTAAGTTAATCGTATCAAATCCCATTGGTGAAGCATTTTTCAGTAATTTTTTTTTTGCTTTGCTAAAATACCAATCAATCCAATCTAAATCCAATCCCAATCTCTTTAAATGTACCTACGTGGTAGTGCAGCGAAAAAAAGAAAAACACGGACTGTCGTCTCCATATTATAATTCATAATGTTATCCTTTTATGATTCTCCAAAGTGGCCTTTTTAGGCCCCCTGATCTCAGTCTCAATCTGTCAAAAATACCTCTAATTCCCCTACATTTTGACAAGTCTCTTCTTGACATTTGTTTGTGGCCGAAAAGAGACTGCGACTAGATTTTGAACGTTCTAAGTTACGAGAATTGGCCTTCAGGTATACCTACCCCTTCTTAGGTAGGTATAGCTGATACAATCTTGAAGCCGTCTCCTCCGACTCGGAAATAGACGAGATAGCCTATTAATAGCCCGGGGCTATTATCTTTGAATTACGGAGCAAAGTGAGGCAATGAAGCGTGAGTAAGTAACTATCTAGTACAACTGTTTTACTACCTCCAAAAGAGTAACTATCTACTGTTATTTGGTTATATTTTACAAAAGAGTAAACGTTTAAGGGCTGATTTTTCCATCGCCAGATAACTTTTATTCGAGGAATAAAATTGACGTTTGACAGTTTTTGTATGAAACAACTGTCAAAATTTTAAAATGATTCCTCGAATAAAGATAACAGACGATTGATTAATATAACAATTAATAAATAATATAATAATAAATAAATAATATAGTAGCATGAGCACCGGTTTCTCCGGAAGAATAGACAAAGATGACGTTCCGTGTAGACAGTACGACGGCAGCAAAGTAGAAAGAGTCAACTGCACTTTTTAGGAAATTCACTTTTTTACTTAATTTGACTCAGAATTCTTTGTTTTGTCATACGATTTTTTTTCTTTTGATTCTTAATTTTTACTGATATTAAGTCACTTTATAAGGAGGGGTCCGTGGCCAAATAACAATAGCCGCATAAGTTGATCGATCAGGTTAAGCTACGCTTGCCGCGGTTGGTCCGTGGATGGGTGTCCATCTTTACATACCGAGACCCTTCCGTGCCTCGGAAAGCACGTTAAGTCATTGGAATTTTGGGAATTATGTTTATTTTCGTGGGATTTTGTAGATAACCGTATATACTTTGTGCCCGTCGAGTAGAAAGTTTTCTACTGTCTTTAACGATTACAAAATCTCTTCACTACCTTAGACAACAGGGCTTCCTCTCTCCTAACCCTCTTGCTGGTCCATAATGATCTAAATTATATAGCTACCACCTAAGTACACATTATGGTATAGCAATAAAGATATTGAGTATTGATATTGAGTATTAAGTATTGAAAAATCAGCCCTAACTGTATTTGTTTATTGAATTCACAAAATACTAGAGTGGAGCTACTGGAATTTCATGCTTTTTGGTAAAGGAATTTATGACAGGAAATCTGTGATTGGAAAAACTAGCCAAGTGTTCACTGAGCAGTCCACTACTGGACATATGCCTCTACAATTGGACGCGATTCAGCACGATTCTCAGCCACTTTCATCCCGCTGCTACAAGCCACCCTGCGAAGATCGATACCTTACGCTTACCGATTTGCAGTCTCCACTCAAGAACACGTCTACCCCGAGGTCATCGGTTCTACCGACTGCTATATGGTAGCTGGATTATTCTGAGAGCTATGTCGACAACTCTGGTTCTCTGATGGATCACCTTGTTCCGGAGGTACACCTCGTGAGGGTGTACGACTTGGTACACGAGGTGAGGTGAGGTACTGGGTTTATCACCGTAAGTAAAATAATTTTATAATTTGGGAGTATAAACAGGGATCTTTGGGGATTACATTTGATATTTTAAGTGAGTATATCTTAATTACTTGCAACACAACGTGGCCAGACTTATATGCAGGTGAAGTTGCAGGCTCTATGTTCTATGTTTAGAGGGTGTGGTTTCCGCACTTACTCCTTCAAGTGGACCATTGTGCGTGGGCCATGATGGCCGTCGGTGGTTATTCCAACCAGCCCACCTCCCTTGAAAAGTTTATTACATCTCCTGGCCTGTTGAGAACAATTGTGTAAGGTCTGGCTGTCCCGCGGGTTTCTGACCTAATCTGGGTGACGCCGGTGCACTCAAAGAGCATGTAGCGGTATCTACAACGCCACATGCGAACAACGCGTCATACTGACTTCACGCAAAATCCTGCATCTCGCAAGCAGAGTTTACCGCGCAACTAGCTTAGATACAACGGCCCGACATGAATCATCGGGCGGTCCCGCCAGACACAACACCCATCTTGTCGGAGGATCATACCTTTTCTATAGAATATGAGTGAATTTTACACCCTGTTCCTCATACCTATAAGCTTATGCGCAACGGTTCCCTCAGCCTCCTTGCACGCCCTGCACAGAAGATTGTCCGTTATGCCTATTGTGTGGAAGTGCTTGTTTAGCGAGGGTTGTCCCGTGAGTTGCGGGCTCAGCTAAGTTACAAAATATTCTGAACAAAAGCTGCATGTCAGCCAATTCTGCTCAACTTTACCCACGACCACAAAAAAAGATAAAATTAAATTAAATGGATTAAAAATGTTACCATTTTTGTTTTCAACAATAAAAATAGAAAATACAAAGAAGAAAGCAGAAAGAAAAATGTGAAAATAGTTAACTTTCAAGAGATAAAAATGGCACCTTCCCTGTATTCCATTTTCCTTCGTATTTTCCAGGCCAGTTATTACGTATACGTAACATCGTATGTGTAAAACGTATTACCTTCTTACCTCAAGCGCAGTCGAGTAAATTCGAAGGTGTCACCAAACAAAGAGACTGCGATTTTGTTTAGTGAAAAATTCTTGAGAATCGCGAGATATTTTAACTTTAAATAAAGTTTTCTTTTAGTTTCGTTGGCGCTTTGAAACGTTTGTGTTCTTGATTTTTATTTATTTATTTGATTCTGAACTTTACAAAGGGTTCTGAACTATGTAAAATGCAGTAGAATGTTTATTGTATTTTCACGATTCTTTCATGCAACTTAGTTGGAATAGTTTCGCCTGGTTGTTCAGAAATTGCCGTGGTGGAAGAAATTGCGCATATTTTTTCGAAGATCATCTGCTTCCGGTCAGACTGGAAACTGAGCCCAACATAGTTTTGAAAAGGCTAAGCATTTATTATTATTTTTCTAAGATCATTCAAGAAATCTATGGCATTATCTCTCTATCCAAAGTGTAGTGAAATAGTAACGTGGGGTAGTGTCTCATCATGGTATAAAAACCGGGCAATAGCGAGTCGGATTCGCGCATCGAGGGTTTCGTACCATCATAATTAGGTATGTTTTTAAATTTTCATCGGCGAGGCCTATATTCGTCAGAGAATATTAACACTGTGCACTACGGTGTAGAATATTGCAGTTTTATGTCAGCGCCATCTCTTGACCGATAGTGGAACTAATGTAACGTTCGTTTTTTTACATTTTTCATCAAAAGTCGAAAACTACGTGGCCTAAAAATAAAAATATATTTTTTTTGAGAATGTGCAAACTGCGCTCTTTCATATGATGAAGTCGCCACGTCCGCTACGCGTGGCGTCCGTTTATGACCTTATTGTACTTGGAAGATTCATTTTTTTCAAATCGATCGCACTACGGCCGTTGACCTTCATATTTTACGATTAGTCGCTCTGTCACGATACCCCGCATGCCGTAATAGCCCCACTTCGAATTGTTCAGACCCCTTTAAGTCACTGTTGCAATTTACATATATTTTTATTTCCTTCTTATTTGCAAAATAGTTGGGCAAATGTCATCTAAAACTATTCCGAATTTCAAGTTGAGATATCCAGCTGTGACAGAAAGACAGGCAGATAGACAGACAGACAGACCGACAGATAGACTGAGTCTCACCATAAGGGTTCCGTTTTATCATTTTGGTACGGAACCCTAAAAACTAAACAATTTTAATACGTAAGTTATTTGGAAGAGAACAGTTGTATTTTTATGTTAAGGCTTTTCGTATCCAAACTAACTCCCATACCATGAGTTGTGATAGTTTTATTTGTAGGTCACGTCAATCACAAATGAGAAAAATATCCAATATGTTTGTGAGATGGTTTATTTTGGTCCTATTGTATGAGATCCCGTTATTGTGTCACTGGGTTAACAATATTGTGTATACACAGTTACGAGTACCTGGGGGCCTAAAAAGGCCACTTTGGCAGAATCATAAAAGGATAACATTATTAATCATAATATGGCGAAGACAGTTCGTGTTTTTCTTTTTTTCGCTGCACTATGTAGGTATACTTAATCAAAGAGAATGGGATTGGATTCGGATTGGATTGATTGGTATTTTAGCACATACAAAAAAAATTACTAAAAATCCTTCACCAATGGGATTTGATACGATTAACTAACAGTTAACCGTCCATTATGATTCATAATGTTATCCTTTTATGATTCTGCCAAAATGGCTTTTTTAGGCCCCCTGATATTTTGTTTGTGTGAGATGATGATATTATTATTTTTGTCCACTATCATGGAATTATACAAACCTATACATCTTCTACACAAATAAATGAAGTGTCTGTTTGTAATATCAGAATAGCAGGTTTTTACTAAATGCATTTACGGTACTTATAAAAAAAAACAATTTTTAAAATTTTTGACTGTCTGTTTGTTCCGGCTAATCTCCGAAGCTGCTGGACAGATTTTGTCGGGACTTTCACTGGCAGATATTTGACGTTGTAAGGAGTAAAGATAGCTACTACTTTTTGTAGCGGTAGCACGCGAACCCGCAGGCAGAAGCTAGTCATTTATAACATCGATGGTGCATAAAAAGGGTTGTGTCCATCGCTTACAGTATATTTATTGGGTCGTGAAATGTGAAGCCATTTGTTAAAAGCCCGCTGTCAACTGTTCCTTCCTTACTGGTTGGCAGGTGAGGTGGTGTTTGCATACGAGTGAGTTTTAATGGACCGTTAAAAAAAATGTGAAAAGTCGTGGTAGTGCTGCGCCAGTCTTTCAGAGTGTTGATAGTGGTGTGGAGAAATATTTTGATGCTCGAAAGGATAGTTTATCCATTATCAATTAATACTATAGGCCGACCGCTTAACTGAGACGTTGCCTGAGGTAGCTGCGCGGTGAGGGAGGGGCGATAGTTGTCACAAGTTGACGAATCATTGACCTCGCGCATCACGTCACCACACCCCTCCCGCACCGCGCTGCTACCTCAGGCAATGTCTCAGTTAAGCGATCGGCCTATAATCCGGATGGTCCACGCTCGAGGTTTGCCAGAGCTATGGAACGGAGTATTCTGGGTATTAAACTTGACAATCCGTTCCATCACTAAAATAACTGATGTCACTCGGAAAGCTGCCATGCTTAAATGAAATTGGGCTGGACACATCTGCCGCATGTCAGACGATTAATGGGGCAAACCTACGACACAGTGGGTCCCGCTTAATGGCAAACGACATCGCGGCAGGCCCAGAAGGAGATGGAAAAGAAAAGAAAGAAAAAGATAGAAAGATTCTGCACAAACAAAAGTCAAATAAAAAAAAGACATAAAATATACACATACAACGTAGTCAAAAGGCTCATACTCAAGCATATAAAATGTTGTAAATTTTGACCATTGCTTGATGTCAGGACCAAAAACAACACATTAATTGACATTGAGAATACAAACTAAGACGGGATGAGCTGGACTCCTTTAATAAAGATTGGTCCTTGGCAGCTCTGGACAGAGAGAGGTGGGAAGACAGAAGGGAGGCCTTTGCCCAGCAGTGGGATATTCATCATTTCAGCCGAAAGACGTCCACTGCTGGACATAGGTTTCCCCCAAGCACCTCCACTTCGACCGGTCCTGTGCTTCCCGCATCCAACGGGTTCCTGCGGCCTTCACAAGGTCGTCGGTCCACCTTGTGGGCGGCCTTCCAACGCTACGTCTTCCGGTACGCGGTCGCCACTCCAGAACCTTTCGGCCCCATCGGCCATCTGTTCTGCGAGCAATGTGCCCTGCCCACTGCCACTTAAGTTTGGCAATTTCTCGGGCTATGTCGGTTACCTTGGTTCTCCTGCAGTTACTATTACTTATGTAATAAGCCGACCCCAACATAGTTTCGAAAAGGCTAGGTAGATGATGATGTAATAATATACCAGCCTCAACCACCCCACAGCAGTGGGGGTCCCTCAACAGCGAGCTTATAACAAATGGATTCACATTTCACGATACAATAAATATGCTTATTGCGACCTTTTATCCGCTCTCTCACAAAAGCGTCTCGGCGCATCCGGGACGAGGACTGAGTGTCTTCAGGCTTCTGCGACACAATGGGGGTAAGCAGATTAGGTGTCGATCGTATTTTTTAAGTTTTTGTTCTGTTTGGGATTTGAAAATGAAAAGGTTGAATTCAAATTGAGTGATTTACTTTATTGTATGTTTGAAACTACTCTGCCGGTAGATTCTGTAAAAATCTCGTCGGTGCTCCATGGATCAATTGAAATTTGACCAATTGGACTATGGGGAAAATTACATGTTTCCATTGTCCAATTACCAACTGGACTATGGAGAATTGAGAAATTTTCCGCTGCCCAGTTTAATAGTATAGTAAAGCCTTGTCCAGACTATTTAAAAAAACATATCATACAATTATTTTTTAAAACCGCTTAATATTCATTTATTAAATAATTAAGTACGACATAAAAATTCATTTATACAAAGATTACAAAAAAAAAACAGAATGCTTGTGAAATTGGTGCTTACACATAAGTTTTCTGATCGGGGTCAAGAGATCTTTTTTTTTTTTATTAGGTACTAAATGGGCCCGCCATTTAGTACCTAATAAGTAAAAAAAAAAAGATCTGGCCATTTTAAAAAGTTTACTTACTTTCCTATCTTTTCATTGAAGATTCTGTTATAATTAACTATACTTAATTAGCTATCATTATATTGTACCTTTTTATTTATCTATAATATAAAAATGAATCGCTGCATGTGTTGCTAAGCGCAAATCTCGAGAACAGCTAAACTGATTTCGCTAATTCTTTTTTTTAGAATATTTCTTGAAGTACGAGGATGGTTCTTATGCAGAGAAAAAATTAATATATCCATGGACTAGGGTAGAAGTATGGTAGGAGTAGGGTAGAAGTAGGTAGGAGTAGGGTATGAGTAGGGTGACGCGAGGCGCGTCACTCTATACATGGCGCGAGGAAGTGGTGGGGCGGGGCGAGCGCCTGGTGCCTCGACAAGTTGAGGTGCGCAGGGCAGAGCTCCGCCAGGTCCTAGTGGCGGAATGGGAACAGCGACTTGCGCGACCCACGGCAGGGCACGCCGCGATAGCGGCGGTAAGACCCGTGATGAAGGAGTGGTTGGAGACACGCCACGGCGCCTTCAGCTTTCGGCTGACGCAGGTGCTTACCGGACATGGGTGTTTCGGGAAGTACTTGTGTCGGATAGGCCGGGAGCCGACGCCCGAATGTCACCACTGTGACAGCTGCCGCGAGGACACGGCGCTGCACACGTTGGAGGAGTGCCCAGCTTGGGCAGTGCAGCGCCGTGACTTAGTCGCGGCAGTCGATGCTGCGGGCGACCTCTCGCTTCCGGCCGTCATTTCATGCATGGTCGGGAGCGAGAGCGGCTGGACGGCCGTCGCCTCCTTCTGTGAGGACGTAATGTCGGCAAAGGAGGCGGCGGAAAGGGAGAGAGAAGCTGTTCCCTCTCTCCCGGCCCGCAGCAGACGCACCGGGTGTCGCAGGGTGGCGGACGATCTCCGGCCACCATAGGGCGCGGCCTGCGGGCGGTAGACTAGGGGCGTCTGTCGCCCGATCAGAAACAGGCCTCGAGGCGGCGGCGCAGTGTTCCGCGCGCGCCTCTTAGTTGGAGTTCCTGCGGCCACCGGGTGATGGCCGCAGAGGGTGACGGGGCCCGCCTACAAACATCTGGCGGGCCAATACCTGCCGGGGGCGCGGATGAATGCGCAAGCGATACCCGTACCCCCGGCAATAGGTACAGGAAGGGAACACCGGGGTGGTTTTTAGCCGGTAAGAGTCCGGCATGCCCCTCCGCCTTCCCCAGGGCGGAGGATGTCCATGAGGATTTTCCCCCCGAGACAAAAAAAAAAAAAAAAAAAAAGGGTATGAGTAGGGTAGGAGTAGGGTAGGAGTAGTGTAGAAGTAGGGTAGGAGCAGGGTAGGAGTAGTGTAGAAGTAGGTTAGGAGTAGGGTAGGAGTAGGGTAGGTGTAGGTTAGAAGTAGGGTAGGAGTAGGGTAGGAGTAGGGTAGGAGTAGTGTAGGAGTAGGATAGTAGTAGGGTTGAAGTAGGGTAGGAGTAGGGTAGGGGTAGGAAAGGGTAAGGGGTAGCCTAGGTCACCATGCAAATGAAGTAGCGCCGGCAGCGAGAAATAATTTATATGGCAAAACAACGTTTGCCGGGTCAGCTAGTTTATAATATTTTTGAATTCAGTTTAATGTGAACCAAAAAATATAACAAAAGCTTCTTTGAACCAAAAGCATCGGAAACTGGTGTGAACTCAGGGTTATAATGTTATAATGGAACATAGTTTTGGTTTAGGTCCAGTGTTCTCCATAGTCCAGTTGGTAATTGGACGGTGGAAACATGTAATATTCCCCATAGTCCAATTGGTCCAATTTCAATTGGTCCATGGAGCACCGACGAAAAATCTCACCGTGAAACTTAGGTGAAGTGAGTTTGTTTTTGCTCGGAATTGACATTATTGACACCTCACTCCACGCTCATTTCACCTAAGTTTTCACGGTGTGATTTTTACAGGATAGCACCGCTGTTCTCTATACTAATAATAAGGCTGAAACTGACTGTGACTGTTTGTTTGAACGCGCAAATCTCTGAAACTACCAGTCAGATATCGATAATTTTGCGTTTGGTAGCCCAATTCTATTTAACATCACACTAGGACACTTTTAAAGCACTTCGTCTCTCCTTAATACATCATCATTATATTTTCTTTGCTTCTGTTTCAAGTTTATTGTTATATGTATATATTTATTTAGATTAGTATAATATACTTCATGTATGTATTTATTGTATTATGTAAATGGTACACCACAGACTACCTACAGTATTTGTCTGTCCTTCCCCTTTTTAATCCATCCAAAGGTTGTTTTTAAAATATCGCTTTTAGCGATAAGACCGCCCACTGTGTCACCCTTTGTACAGTTTCTATAATTATGTCTGTAATTAATATGGTGTACATAATAAAGAGTATTCTATTCTATTCTTTTTTTTTTGGGTTGGAAATTATCAAATAACTACTCCTGCTCTGGCCGGAGCGGGAGGGCGTGTCAGACTTTTACTGACTAAAACCCACCCACGTTTCTTCAGTTGCCTGTGCCAGGCGCCACGGTATCTCTTTCGAACAACCCGCGACCCTGGCAGGCATAGGCCCTAGCGGACCCCGTTAGTGCTGACCAATATGCTCCTATCACTAGGAGCCGAAAAAAAGAAAAAAAAGTCAGAAATAAGCGATAAGCGAAAACGAAGTAATATTATGGACGGGCGATGCAATGCAACGGGGTGGGTTGGAGAAACAAAAAATTTCTCTCGAATGAAGTCAGGGGCAGAAGCTAGTTATTTATCCAGAAGCCTGTTATCTCCCCTATCAGCTGATACCGACAACCCGACTGCTTTACTGCAACAAAGGTGTTCATCGAGTGAATGGTTCACTCGAGCGAAGGTCCGTTCGTTCACTCGAGTGTCGAAATCCAACATCGAAGTTTTACTTCTCCGTGAAAGTTGCCAAATGAAAGGCTAAAATGAAGGAAAGCTTAAGCGTCTGAAATCGGCTTTAATGACTCGGGCAATTCTGGTAAATTCTGTAATAATAATTGTAAGTAGCTATAATGACGAACATGGTCCTCCAAAACGACTAAAAAGATAATTATAAAACCGGGCAAGAGCGAGTCGGACTCGCGGACCGAGGGTTCCGTAACATCATATGTTTTTAATATTTCATCGGCGAGGCCTATACTCGTCAGAGAATTTTAACACTGTGCACTGCGGTGTAGAATATTGCAGATTTATGTCAGCGCCATCTCTTGACCGATAGTGGAACTAATTTATCGTTTGTTGATGATTTCTCAAAAAGTGTGCTATTTAGAGACTTCGTTTTATTTTTCCTGTAATCTTTACATAAACTTCTATTACATAGAATAATTTCAGATCTTCGGAGATAAGGGGGGGAACGGTATTTTTCTACATTTTTCATCAAAAGTCGAAAACTATGGGGCCTAAAAAAAAAGAAAAAATATTTGAGAATGCGCAAACTGCGTTTTTTCATATGATATCCCACATGCCCCACTTCGAATTTTTCAAACCCCCTTTCAGTCCCTGTTGCAAAAAATACACATATATTTTTATTTCTTTTGTAGTTGGGTAAAAGTGATCTAAAACTATTCCAAATTTCAACTTGATAGCATTAGTAGTTCTTGAGAGTTAGCTGTGACAGACAGACAGACTTAGTCTCACCATAAGGGTTCCGTTTTACCATTTTGGTACGGATCTGTAATACCCCAATATAGTTGGGAAAAGGCTAGGCAGATGATGATGATGATCAGTAATAAAATGGTTTACCTACTACTGTATTTCCCTGCGCTCAGACGCATGCGTGCAGCATCCATGTTGCGTAGATTGTATGCCAGCTCCGTCTCATGGTTGTCATTGCTAGCAAACTGGATTGCCCTATCATTCACTTTTTAAGCCAGCTACATGTACAGACGCCAGCACATCGAGCTACTACAATCTGTCAAAAAGCTAAAGAATAAGGTTCAAAGTTGATTGGAAAAATTTGACCGTTTCGGGTAGCTTGATGTGCTGGCGTCTGTACTCTGCTAATGGGAACTTAGATGTTTTGTAAATATAACTAACAGTTTGTAAGTAAATTGTTACTAAAGTTACGAGTTCACATGATACTTGAAAATATAATGTTTTATTACTTATTATTTCTGGAAACACCCTGTGGACCCAGTTTTATATGCCAACACTTTCCTTACCCTTGTAACCACTCGAAAAGGAAACACAAGGGACATTTCAAAGTAAAAATCCACATTATGATTGACATGTAATTCCGATACCACAGAAATAAGGAAAGCAGACTTACACGTGTTTAGCAACTAAAAGTTTCTTACAAGAATTTGTTTTTGAAGTTCTGTAATACGAATGAAACATGTAACTTTTTCAACGTTACCACCATTGTGGAGGTTACTTATTTCTTTTTCTTTCAATAAAAGTTTTTTGGCAACTCTTACCCATATCGAGAATTTTCTTTATCATCATCATGTATTTAATGCCATAAAATAGATGCATTTAGAAGGTCCATTTCAATTATAATTCAAACAGAATGTTAAAAGTTTTGACAAAGCAAAGTTTTTGGCTTGAATGACCAAGCGAACTTAAATAATCAGCCATAATCTTAAATAATCCTACCTACTCTAGTAATGATACTAGAATAGGTAGGATTATTTAAGATTATGGGGAAAGTCTAATTTTCACGACCTCAGTCTTTCCTGTTTGATACTTTAAGAAGCCTGGAAAATGTAGGTTTCACAGTGTTAGTATTTTTCTTAATTTTTCGATGCAATTGTACCTACAGACTACAGAGTAATTCATTGAGATGGTTCCAAGTGGTTGGTTCCAAGTAACAATGTCGTTAATTTAAGATTAAAAAGAGATCCTGCATAATGCATATTGATTGCTGCTCGAACTTGTGCAGATTACAAATTGGTAAAGAAAGCAGTAATGGTCTAATAGGCTAGGTAGTAGGTGATAGTTGTAGGTCGTAGGTTCGAACCCAGACAGGTTCTTTGCTTTGTGTTAAATATTTCATCACCACTGCTCTCAAAACGGTGAAGGCAAACATCGTAATGACAGCGGCATGTCCTAGAACCAAACATTCGAAGAATCTACATCTACAAAACCGCGAAAATTCTCACCGAGAGGAGGTCTGTATACCTACCGCCTGACGCAGGTCCTCACCGGACACGGATGTTTCGGGAGGTTCCTGCACATCATCAGGCGGGAGGACACGCCCGACACGGTAGAGCACACAGTGGAGGTCTGCTTGGGCGGAGCACCGCCGTGTCCTCGTAAAGGCGATCGGCAGCGGCGGCGACCTCTCGCGTCCGGCCCTGATGCAAGCCATGGTCCGGGGCGAGAAGGAGTGGGAGGTAGTCACCTCCTTCTGCGAAGCAGTCATGCTAGCGAAGGAGGTGGCGGGACGGATGACGGAGAGAGCCTCGCGTCCCAGTCGCCGCGGGAGACGCTCCGGGCGTCGGGCGCCACGGGACGACTCCCGGCCACCGTAGGCGCGGGCCTGCGGACGGAGAGTAATGGGTAGCTCACCGTCCGATCAGGACCAGGCCCGTGCCGGACGGCACGTACGTGTTCCATGCGCGCCTCAAAGAGATGTCAGCATTAAGGAAGGGTCCGTTAGGGCCGAAGCCTGCCGGGTCAGCGGGATTGTCCGAAAGGGTTACCGCTGGCCCGGAACATAAAGGGCTAAGGAAGGAACACGGGTGGGTTTTGGCCAGTAAGAGTCTGACACTCCCTTCCGCTCCGCCCTGAGCGACAGGGGTCATTTGATGATTTCCCACCAAAAAAAAAGGCTTTTGAGGTACGGAACCCTAATTAACTATTGTTGCGATAGAACTAACGTCAAAAGCATACACGAAATAGTTAATACACGCAACAAAGATTGAATTGAATTATCCGAACAAACGAAATATTTAATATGGGACGATTTCCTTCGACGGTGACAAATGGCGGCAGTCCCTGGATATTAATAATACCGTGAATCAGAATACGAGGCTGACGTCATCACTCATTCCTACCTATGTTACCATATCTATTTATCATGGTCATGGTATAGGTACGGGATAATTAATTTATTTTCTGGCAATTTTTGTATATTCAGTTTCCGTCGGGTAAAAGAAATGGAAGAAAGAAAAAAACCGGTCAAGAGCGAGTCGGACTCGCGCATCGAGGGTTCCGTACCATCATAAGTTTTTTTAATTTTCACCGGCGACGCCTATATTCGTCAGAGAATTTTATCAATGTGCACTGCGGTGTAGAATACTGCAGTCTTATGTCAGCGCCATCTCTTGACCGATAGTGGAACTAATATAACTTTTGTTGATGATTTCTGAAAAAGTGTGCTATTTAGAGACTTCGTTTTATTTTCCTGTAATCTTTACATACATATCTATCATATAGATTAATTTCAGATTTTTCTCTTTACAACTTCTGAGACAAGGGGGGGAACGGTATTTTTTTTACATTTTTCATCAAAAGTCGAAAACTATGCCGCCTAAAAAAAAAAAGGTTTGGGTCTGTGCAAATGCCCTAGTAGCCCCACTTCAAATTTTTCAGTCCCTGTTGCAAAAATATACATATATTTTTATTTCTTTCTTATTTGCAAAATAGTTCCATCAAATAGTTTCATCTAAAACTATTCCAAATTTCAAGTTGATAGAATTATTAGTTCTTGGGATATCCAGCTGTGACAGACAGACAGACTGAGTCTCACCATAAAGGTTCCGTTTTACCATTTTGCATTTTACCACAAAAAAATAGAAAGTTACAAAATATACTAATTAAGGCGACTACATGACCTAAAGCCGGTCTTTGTCGGACTGCATACGAGTGGAAAAGAGTGAACCGCGATGACACAACGCTGGCAATTTATTGCAAAATATGAAGAAATTTTCTATTTACAAAAAATCTATTGTTTGGACTAAAAACTTAAAACACTAGTGCTTTAGTATGTTGCTTGTAGAATAATCTGACAAAACATCATAATAATTGTATGAATATTAGTATGGTATTTATTGTAAAAAGAAAGTTTTTAGAGGTGTCTTCATGATTTTTTTCTATCATATCAAATTATTTGTATTATGTTTTTAACACTATCTACCTAGCATATATTTTTTTGATTTTGTTTACTGTAGTCGATCATATACTTTTATTGTTTCTAAAACTTGCGTTTTTTCTGTAAGCCCCGTAATAAGTAATTATAAGAAATGCCGAGAAACGTAAAAATAATAATTATTAAGCCTGTAATGTTTCTGGTTTCACTGCAGGGAAAACATACAGAGGCAGAAGAAACAAGTTTTGGTTTTGTTATTATCAAGGCAAATGTATTTTCATTTCATTTCATTTCAGCCGAAAAACGTCCACTGTTGGGCACAGGCCTCGCCAAGCACCGCTACCTCGACCGGTTCTGTGCTTCTCGCATCCAACGGGTTCCTGCGGCCTTCACAAGGTCGTCGGTCCACCTTGGCCTTCCAACGCTACGTCCTCCGCTACGCGGTCGCCACTCCAGAAACTTTCGGCCCCAACGACCATCTAAAAAAGAGGTAAAGATAGTAGAGTAGATAGTAGAGGTAGTAGATAGGTTCATATTTTCTTATACAATTTGATTCTTCAACGAATCAGTTTTTGTCTTCGTACATGACATCGAAAAAGACAAAGTACAGACGCCAGCACATCAAGCTATAAGTTCGATCCGATTATCGGTGAAAAATGGAACATTCAGAAATGTCGCATACCGACAGTCGGCCGCATGCACTTTGCTAGGGAAGGACATTGTGTTGAAGACAAAGTGACGGAGGCGTACGTTGAGTCGGTCACAAAATCGGTCATATGAATCACAGGAAAAATCGGCCCGATTATCGGTGCTACAAAAAGTCTGACGTGTGCGGGCAGCCTTAAACAAACACACATACCTGCTTTAAGGGGCTTACAGGACCTAAACGTAAAAAAACGCAAGTTTTAAAAACAATAAAAGTATTTCATGATCGACTCCAGTAAACAAAATCAGAAAAATATATGATATTCTTCAGGATTTATGCTAGGTAGACAGTGTGTTGAAAACATAATACAGCTATTTTGATACGATAGAAAAAATCATGAAGATACCTCTAAAACTTTCTTTTTACAATAAAAACCATACTAATATACCTACATACAATCATTCAAAGGAGATGGCTAAATGACTGCCCCAAGCATGTATAGTAATCTCACATTAACTAGTAATATTTAAATATTCATTCATGAATTATTAAGTGTTTAATAATTTCCAAGAACTTTCGTGAATTATTGAACATAAAAAAGTATCTTAGTTGCTTTTTTTGATTGACATGACAAGTTCAAGGGGAAATAATACAGTACTGCAAGCTAGGGAGGAGTCATATCGCTGTTCCAGAATGTCAAATCGAAACTCGATTTTTGATAACTGGTATCAAAACGATTTATTTTCCGAAACTAAGAAGTGGCAATCAGAGTTTTCGACCTACCTACCTCAATACAGCAATAACAAATATTTAGCTCAGTTAATCTTTAAGATCTTTTCCAAATACTTTCATCATTTCAACCATAATGTTATTTACATTGTCTGTGAATACTGTCTTTATTTTAACTCATTTGGATATGTAGTTTAGGTTTTACAACAGAATACTTATATTATTATGATTTTAGTGGAGATTATCTATCGTAAGTCCGTTTTATCAAGTTTTTTTTGTGCAATTACTCCTTTGTAGATATTTGCTTCAAGTACCTTAGTCCAAAATCGCCAATGAAAAACATTAATCAATAAAAATCGTCGCAAACACGTTAAAACGCCTAGATAAAAATTCATAGCAATGTCATTGTTTGAAGTTTTTGTACCTTTGTCGTAGGAGTTACGCGATTTTATATTCAGGAATGTGCAGATATGAAAAGTTCCTGAACCTTTTTAATTACAAAATACTAATTTTCAGCTATTCAGCATTATATATTGCTAGGAACCATGTCTATACATGCATTTTCATTGCGGGATCAGTCGTCCACTTCAGTTTAGCCATGTCCTTTTTTGTCAAATTATTCTACAAGCAACATACTAAAATACTAGTGTTTTAATTTTTTAGTCCAAACAATAGATTTTTTGTTATTAAATAATTGCTTCATATTTTGCAATAATTTAGCAGCGTTGTGTCATCGCGCTTCACTTTCTTTTCTATGCAGTCCGACAGTGACCGTGCTTTAGGTCATGCAAGCCCCTTAAATAAAATATGTATTAGAGTCATTCTAAGCGACAGCCTATAGGTAACGGCGTAGCTTTATCTTTGTCGACGAGAGTAAAACGCTAGTTTCATATTTCATCTCATCATCTCACGATAAAAAATGCAATTTTGCACTAAGGGTCAGTTCACACCGCGACGCGACGCGGCGCGCAATTTTCCAGATAGCAATACAATTATAGATCCTATCTACTACAGTACCTTGTGTACCTTTACACAATCCAGTGACGTGGTGTCTACAACGTCGACCTACGCCGCGCGGCGCTGCGCGGCCCACCTCACTGCATTGTGTCCCTTTTTGTGTAGTAGATAAGGGGGCCTAAAAAGGCCACTTTGGAGAATCATAAAAGGCTAACATTGTAAATCGTAATATGGCGAAAACAGTCCGTGTTTTTCTTTTTTTGCTGAACTTCGTAGGTATAATCTAAGAGATTGGGATTGGACTTGGATCGGATTGATTGGTATTTTAGCACGGACAAAAAAAAACTGAAAATGCTTCACCAATGGGATTTGATACGATTAACTTAACGGTTAACTGTCCATTATGTTATCCTTTTATGATTCTGCCAAAGTGGCCTTTTTAGGCCCCAAGGTCTATAATTGTATTGCTATCTTGAAAATTGCGCGCTGCGACGCGTCGCGGTGTGTTCTGACCCTAACGATATGCAATCAATACGATTTTAAAATGACGTAACTGACATAAATTATTTAAATTAGATATACAACCATAAGGCATCAAGTTAAGGTTTAATTTTGTAATGAAGTAAATTTTTGCTGAAATGGATTTTTTTATGAATAAAACCCATCTTTTCTGACGAAACAACACATTCGCACCAGGTATCTTCCTGTGACGAAGTTCTTCCTTACGTTACATTCTCCAGTACCTACATACAACTATTTTCGTAAATTGTAAGTAAGTAGGTACTCTAAATTTACTGAATATGCAGTAGAATGTAATTGCTACCCAGCTACGGACCCGGTTTCTGCCTGCCGGCTGGTGTAACTATAATCATCTGCGAGCGATTGACATTTCTTTAAATTTCTCCTATTCCGTAATTATTAATGAGTTAACTTTATTACATCAGTCATCACTCATAGCTGTATAATTATAAAATTAATGTTTCGTGTTTCATTTCAGGTCCGACTCCAAATCAGAGTACCAGCAGTCACGGCGCTCAGCTGCTGTAGTTGAGGTTGCAAAGGTGCAGCCGAAGAAAAAGACGACAAAGCGTAAACGCGCTCAGCGGGATTGTCCGAAAGGGTTACCGCTGGCCCGGAACATAAAGGGCTAAGGAAGGAACACGGGTGGGTTTTAGTCAGTAAGAGTCTGACACTCCCTTCCACTCCACCCAGAGCGGGAGGAGTCATTTGATGATTTCCCATACACAAAAAAAAAAAAAAAATGGTTCGTGGGTTTATATAATTATGTGACGCAGAGAGCGCTAAAAACAATTTTAGATTATATTTGGCAAAGTTTACATAGAGTTAGTTCATGAGGTATTTTTGCACGACTCATAATGCGAAACATTAGAGTGCTTCACGATCGAAATTATTTTTTGCTTCCTTTCTGCAACTGTTTATATTGTTATACCTACTCCTGCTAGACACAGAACCTACTTAATTTATATACCACTAGCAAGGCCCCGTAGTTTCACCCGCATAAGTGTCGATCCCGTGGGAATATTGGGATAAAAACTATCCTACGTCCTTTCCCGGGACTCAAACTATCTCTATACCATCTAAATCGGTTCAGCGGTTTAAGCGTGAAGAGATAACAGGCAGACAGACACACTTTTGCATTTATAATATTAGTAGGTATGGATTTAATGGAGACTAATTCTTTACTTTTCAAAAATTGATTTAATGCAGTAGTAACGAAAATAACTTCAAAATGTAAAAAAAAAATTCTCGTCAATCAAGTGTGAAACCTTAAAACATTGTAGCTTGCGAAAAAAATAATTAGTTGAGACAACTTTTTTAAATAGATTAGTTGCACCCAGAAGGAACCCTATTGAAAATAGCAAAGTAGTTTAATTATAATTAATAAAAAAAGGTAGAATGTATTCTAAAATCAGATAGATTTTAGATACATTCTAGCTTTTTTTTTTTTTTTTTTTTTTTTAGCCTTTTTTATTATATACTAGCTTTTGCCCGCGGCTTCGCTCGCGTTAATTATTATTTAATAAAAACTAATACATTTACATCCTCCATCATCCCTTATTTTATCCCCATGGGGGTTGAATTTATCAAAATCCTTTCTTAGGGGATGCCTACGTCATAGTAGCGAAGTCTCAGCCCGATCGGTTTAAAATTGACAAAGTTTTATACAAACTTTCATCCCCTATTTTATCCCCTTGGGGGTAGAATTTATCAAAATCCTTTCTTAGCGGATGCCTACGTCATAACATCTACCTGCATGCCAAATTTCAGCCCGATCCCTCCAGTGGTTTGGGCTGTGCGTTGATAGATCACTATGTCAGTCAGTCACCTTTGAGCCTTATATGTTTAGATTTTTTTATACGATCAAATTAGCATTATCAGTCTAACACTTTTGAATTTTCCAAATTTTTTCTTTTAATTTTACAGTAAAAGATGCAGCTCGGAACTCTTTGGTTTGGAGGAATGTGATAGCGTTCCACCTCCACCGCCAACCTCAAGCGGAGACTTCGCTCCGCTCCTCGTAAGCCGTGTCGCCTACATGAAAGTGCGGCGAATGGCGGGCTTGACGGCCCACTCTTATATAGAGGTTAAAGTTAAGAGCGAAGTTGCCTCCACTCCTAAAGAGGATCGGTGGAAGAAGGCATCAGTTGCACTTAGAGTGCAATTTAACAGAGACACTCTGCAGTGGTACGGGTTACAAATATTTATGAGACGGACTCATGAGTTTTTTGATAATTCTGAGCCCGTCTTTTATGGTAAGTAGGTTCTGATAGATAGATAGGAATAAATCATAATAAATTCTTGTATGTAAAAACTGTTACATGTACTAAAATTTGTTTTTTATTAATAAAGATTATTATTATTTTGGGACTTTGTTTTGCTCAGGTCTTAGGCTGGTTTTAGCTACATTTACGGGCCAAAGACAAGTAAATGCGACGTGTAGTGTGTATCTAAGATGAGGGTGTTTTTCTTTCTCTAATGTCCGTAATCGTAATCCGTGTTGTTGTGTAGTCACTACAAATCCGGGTCACCAATAACAATAGAATTATTGGTGTCTTTACTGTCCCCGGATTTGTATCTAATGTGGTATTACCTTTCTGTATTTCATTAAATCGAGGGATCCACACACGAATTAAACACTAACGGTCTTATTCATAATAAGTTATTGAACATCTAAAGGCTTGCTAATGTCTCGTTGTCAAAAATTGTTAGGTATTCATAAACGCATTTTATCACTAAAACGTTCTATAAACCTACTATAAAGTTATGAAACCCAGAACCCTACTTTAAAATAGGGTTAAAGTAGGGTTCAGGGTTTCATAACTTTATACTACTATAAAGTTATGAAACCCAGAACCCTACTATAACAGTACTAAAAAGGTAGGTAGTGCCCTTGCGCTTCGCTTGGCTCGTCTTGGCGGGGGCACAGTGCCCCCAGATAAGGAAAAAAAATGGCCGACTCTACACCAGTTGATAGAAAATGACGTTTGACCTACAAATGACATGTGCAGTTGTATTTCATTTATGTTGCACTTCTGTTTAACCAATTTAGTTTACTAATATGTACCTACAATGCAAAATAGAAGCGAGGATAAATATAACGAAGCACATAAATTATTGCAACAAGAATTACTGTGGGACGCTGCTGCTTTGGGCTGTGGAAACAACGCTTTTCAATGACTAGGAAATGTGAAAACAACCATAGTGGCTAGAGGAGTACTTTACAATATTGCAGTTGACCATGGAGACATACAGTTAGAGGGTAGCAATATCAATAAATATCATACAGTCAGCCCAAGAAGTTGCAAGAGGAAATGCAAATGCTATTTTACAAACTTTTCAGGAAACATTCCGCCGAGATAGCCTCACTTTACCAGGTTAGAGGTACATCTTACCACTTGTGTCCGGAGACGGTTCAGGGACTTCTGTGTGGATCACGGAAGTTTACACCCTGCAGGGGGATGCGGCAGTATGGAGTGGTTATGAAGCTATGTAGCAAACCAATAGCCTCCTCCTTTCCCACCCTATGCGTCCCTAAACATGCAGTCAAAGTGACCTCTGCACTGCCACTGACGACGTTGTGGAAGTGGCAAAGTTTTGGGCCAACAAGATCTGAAATACTGTCGTCCCCGCGACACGAAAAAGATAAAGAGGAGACATTTTAGCGAGTAGTGCATTATTAAAAAGCTTATATACAGATATCAGTTTAATTGATTTATTTTTATAATACTCTAAACTTTAATTCGGCTTCTAGAACTTGTGCTAGCAGAACAACATTTTTAAAATGTTTCTTTTCATTTGCCATCTATGCCACCTCTTCTGAAGGCCGTTTCAGTTTCTGCTATTTGTAGTGAAGCACCATCCTCCCTACTGTCCTGAAATACAAAATGAATGTTATAATTCTTTCTCTTCATCAACATGCTTACTCAGGAACTTTGTAACTTATAAGTAAATTGGATAGGCACCTAATTCGTAAATCATGCCATGCCGCCTTTTTCGCGTTGGTGTCAGTCAGTATAAGTGTTTTTATTTTCTATCTTCTTCTTAGTGTGCCCAGAATTTGGCTACTTGTTTGGCGCCACCACTAGCGTCCACCTCCATTTTCTGTTATGGAAACCCTCTCCCTGACCAATTCTTCTAAAAGATCTAAGGAAAAGCAAAAGCAAGCATAAGTATAAGAAATTAAGAATGTTTACAAAACAAAACTTACTTTGAACATAACTGCTTTGAACACATTTTAGTTGTAGGTACAATTGCCGGCACGTAACTTGGCAAGAGACTTTCGTAGTGGGGGAAGTTCGCGCATATAAAAATGTATGAAATTGTGCGTGCGCAAACTTCCCCCACTAC
Source organism: Mesoligia furuncula (assembly GCA_916614155.1). Lineage (NCBI taxonomy): Eukaryota > Metazoa > Arthropoda > Insecta > Lepidoptera > Noctuidae > Mesoligia > Mesoligia furuncula. The sequence goes on from OU744794.1 coordinate 29,837,005, forward strand.
AAAAACTCTTGCCAAGTTACGTGCCGGCAACTATAACAGTACACACCTTATCGTCCTCCAATCAAAACGAGTATTCACTTCTTTGCCCTTTCTTGGAACTAGTCTACGGTCTTTTTAAATACAAAAAAATATTCAAAGGTTTTCGCTCTTCTGACAATAAAAAACAATAACAAATTCATTGACTTAAATAACCATGGTAACGCGGCAAAACTGTCAAAACTGTAGACAATAAATTAGTTTTTCGTACGTCATAATGTCTATGGTCACAATTATTCGGTGCGTAGGCAGATATTCTCGTTTGACAACTCAATGTGTTGGCCAATTTGTTGGATGACTTCAATAAAATGGCAACATTTATATTTATATTGAAGTTATAGGACACTTTAGTTATAGAAGGTTTATGAATACAAAATTTTATCGAACGTTTTAAAGGCTTATCGAGCATTTTAACTAATGAACGTTTTAAACCTTCTATAAGCTTTTTTTTATGAATAAGACCGTTAGGCTAAGTAAGGCGCAATAGTCTCAATTATGGAGGTACAGACTTTAATCCTACCCACTAGTGCAGTTATTACGGCGTTAATGACACAATATAATGTCATTAACGCCGTAATAACTAGATTTCACGACACAGGGTATCCTAGTGTGGGGTCTAGCGCTACTTTTTTGCACTATATATCTTTAATTAGGTATTATCTTTTGTTTGTTGTGCATAACATGTCATCAAAATATGTCCAAATTTTATTATTATTATTATACTCTACTCGCTAAATGTAAAATACTGGTATTCAGCTGAGCCGACCACAAGATAGTTGGGAAAAGGCTAGACAGATTAATACTGTTAGTTTAGATTTAGATTAGCTAGTGTTAGGGTTCGCTAATTTACATTTTTATTTCATTAAATTTAAACGCAAAAAGACTAGTTTCCTGGCCAGTAACTATTTGATTCGAATATTTTGTACTGGCAACACTTTATTTTGTCAGTAGGTCGTAGGATGCTTCTGATTGGTTGACGACATAAAATCGTTAACCAATCACAGAACTCGATTATACCGCGCAAATTGTCAAAATTTGGGAAGCGGGAAAAGGTCGGTTGAACATTCTGACTTGAGGAATTGTACAGAAAGGTTGAGTGGAAGAATAAAGTTGTGTTTCCTGTTACCTGGATTTTCTTCAGTACTTCACCTAGGCATCCTGAAAGTCTAATTTCAATCTTTAGAACCAGTTAATACTATACTAGTAGATAGGTATTAGTTACATAATAAATGTAGGTATGTATTACTTTAATTAGTTACGTGAAATCATACTATTCTACTTAGGGCTGATTTTTCCATCGCCAGATAACTTTTATTCGAGGAATAAAATTGACGTTTGACAGATTTTGTATGAAATAAATGTCATTTCAAAATTATTCCTCGAATAAAGTTATCAGATGATTGAAAAATCAGCCCTTAATAATATAAACGCGAAAGTTTGTAAGGATGGATGGATGTCAAGCAAAAACTACTGAACGGATTTCGGATATATATAAGCCAGTGATATTTTAGTAAACAGATATGTTATGAGCGCGCAAATCGTGAAGACTAGAAAACGTCCTAATTGGGACGTATTGCCTTTAGTCTGTGTCACGCACGTCTACGAGTGAGACGGTGCGCGCAGCTACGTAATTACCATCCAAAATGCCATTTTGTGTATTTAGAAAGTGTAGATACCAATTATGATACCAAAGTTAATAAAACACAAGGAATCTCATACCACACGAAAGAACACATTATACTTCGATTTATTAATATATTTCAATTATTTTCCTAATATTCTGATATTTGGAGGTTAGGAAAAAGAAAGAGATGGAAAATACATTTTTTGTCGTAAGAACGACAAGGATGCGAGCACTCCGGACATACAATAAAAGTACAGATGCGAATATTAGGCAGTAAAGTCATCTTTACAGCAGAGTTCTAGTTTCCCTTTTAATAACTTTTCTTTATAATTTTGTCTGATATATTTAATTATAAATTAAACATGTCATAATATGTAGGAAAAGAAAATATTAATAGCTTATCGTTACCATAGTATGTCACAGATAGTGTTAAAATAAACCTACCATTGAGATTAAAATTAAATCTTTTCGAAGGTGTATGATTATTTTTACAATTGTATTTCTTTCTTTTTAAAATGTGTTTTATTTTTCACCTACCTACCTTTTAATAGTGTTTATTCGTTGCATAGGCACAAATCCCGACTGCAAATTCTGTACACGCGGTTTGTACTTTCTGCCTAGTTCTATGTTAGTCTATGATGCCAGCGTGCGGTGATTGGTAGCCCGAATAATGTTTGTTTACATTCACGCGCAATTGACAACATCTAGCTGTCACTTTTTTTCTTATTCGTTTTATCAAGCTATCCTTTTTCTATCCTTTTTACTTGTAGTGAAATGTAAAATGAATGAAAAGTGTGTATGTGTGCTGCCTCTCGGCGCGGAACACTTTTTTCTGTTGTTTTGTAAGTGTATAACATATCTGTTTATTAGAATATCATTGATATAAGCTATATTATTGTAAAGTTTCATCAAAATCCGTTCAGTAGTTTTTGCGTGCAAGAGTAGGTAACAAATATCCATCCTCAAAAACTTTCGCGTTTATAATATTAGTAGGATAAGTAATAAATATTTATTCAGAAATAAGAATGACTAAAATACAGTATAAATCTTAGAAATAAAGTAGGTATTACAAAGCATAATACCTGTAGGTACCTACTAGGATAAACCTGTCACAGGCGGCATGCTATTCGGACAACCGATTTTTCCATCGAGGCGTTTTATTGAAAACATATACCATGACATAATTATGGCATCAAAAACGTAGTTATTTAAGAAGCTCTTAATCGCTCAGCGGGATTGTCCGAAAGGATTACCGCTGTCGCGGAACATAAAGGTCTAAGAAAGGAACACGGGTGTGTTTTAGTCAGTAGGAGTCTGACACTCCCTTCCGCTCCACCCAGAGTGGGAGGGGTTATATGATGATTACCCATCCGCAAAAAAATGAAAAGCTCTTAATCGCATTTCGTCGCTCGCTTGACTAAAAGTCCTATCTCATTTTTTAGCTGATTTGAGTTAGGACAACTATACATTTTTCTATTCGTGATTCTTTACATTTTGTTGCCTTTCAAAATGGTTATATTTTGAGATCCAAATAACATAGAGGTGCGACGGTTAGTGAAAAGTGTAAAGAATCACGAATAGAAAAATGTAGTTGTCCTAACTCAAATCAGCTAAAAATTAGAAAAATGTGATAGTACTTTAGTCATGTGAGCGACGATTTGATACCGGAAAAAAACATTTTATCGCGATAATTTTGTGTTCGTTTATGTCTTCGATAATGGCATATCTTCATAACTTTCCCGAAAGTTTATTCCCGCATTTCCAAACCATCCATCAATGTTGTAACAAGTCATACCATTAGCTGTATCAAGGAAAACGCACATTTGCGTCAATTTCCTTCGGAGGCAAAGTTGTATTTTCTCGATAAAACTGTTATTTCTTTGTTTTTCTGAAACAAGTCAGCAAAAAGGAGCAGAAGAAACCCTTCCTGTTCGGTTTGTTAATGAACGCGTGCTGTCAGCCGCAGATTTTCCTTTGTAAGTGAGCCGAGATTAGTGCGAGCGTTTCATCAGGAGCGGCCAAGTGTGAGTCGGGGCGTCGTGTGATTAATTATTGACCGACTGTTTAAATAGCTAAATGATAATAATTTTTATGGCATTAAGGAATTGTAATAAAACTGCTGCACTCCGGTATAAGTATTTATTCAGATGCTACAATATAGGGTTTCAGACAACTCGTATTAGAATATTTTACTCTAATCTAGGTACTTAGGCCTAGGTACTTTACATAGAAACTACTACCCAATGCAAAAGACGAATTGTGCGTCCGACCTCGACGAGCTCCAAAGGAACAAGAACGTTTTAAAAAGCGTCGCCCGCCATTACGGCACACTGACAGCTTTTCCACAGATAATCACAAATTCAACCGTCAGTGTTGCGAGCACATTTAGTCGATTGCAATAAATAATCGATTACAAAAATAAAATTAAATCTAATTCGCAAAAAATCGTATCAAATAGTTATTAGTCATATTGGAACCTAACACTCGTCCATCCTGACAACGTGTATGTCCTCATACACGCTCTCAGGTAAGGACCAAAACCTAACACTCGGATAAGTACATTATTATAATTAGGCTACAAGCAACAATGACTATATACTATAGAACTAACTATAAACACATGTAAAACTTATATTAAAAAAAAAATCAAATGAGAAAAAAAAAACAGAACATTAACTCCTATATTTTGGAGCCCCATACAATTCCCAGTCTTCCAACTTTTGGAATTCCCCCTTAAGTCTCCAACTTTTGGAGTCCTCCAACTTTTGGAGTTCCCTATGCTTTTCCAACTTTTGGAATTCCCCTTTAAGTCTCCAACTTTTGGAGTCCTCCAACTTTTGGAATTCCCTATGCTTTTCCAACTTTTGGAATTCCCCCTTAAGTCTCCAACTTTTGGAGTCCTCCAACTTTTGGAGTTCCCTATGCTTTTCCAACTTTTGGAATTCCCCCTTAAGTCTCCAACTTTTGGAGTCCTCCAACTTTTGGAGTTCCCTATGCTTTTCCAACTTTTGGAATTCCCCCTTAAGTCTCCAACTTTTGGAGTCCTCCAACTTTTGGAGTTCCCTATGCTTTTCCAACTTTTGGAATTCCCCCTTAAGTCTCCAACTTTTGGAGTCCTCCAACTTTTGGAGTTTCCTATGCTTTTCCAACTTTTGGAATTCTCCCTTAAGTCTCCAACTTTTGGAGTCCTCCAACTTTTGGAGTTCCTCATATGGCTCCAACTTTTGGAGTTCTCTAGGTTCCTCAATACAATAGGTACACATCAAAATGGTAAGTAGATTAATTATTATCGATTCTAATAACAATCATAGCACAAAACAATTTTCAAAAATAATACACGTCTTCTTAAATATCATACTTTATAGATCAAACAACTCATATTGCATTTGCTTCATTTGAAACCATATTTAACCAACATAGTGTAAATACAATAAGATTCCTTTAGAAAAATATACTAGAATTACATAATATAATTAATCACTTGAAGTTTTATTAATTTCGTCATCATCAGTACTGCTTTCGTAAAGCTCTAAAGCAGCTACATGAACCCATGGTAACATCCGATTAGCGGCTACTACCGTCTTACGTTTATTCTTTGTGGTACTTAATCCGGGAATTGCAGCTAACTCGTATCGATCATTACCGAGCGACGCAACTACGCGATATGGACCTACGTAAGCCGGATTGAGCTTTTTGCTTTTGCCGTCATTACTAAATGAAGTTTTCGTAATTTTGACCAAGTCTCCTATTGCGTACGTACGAGCCGGACGTCTATTTTTGTCATAACGATGTTTTTGTTTCGTCTGTTCCTCATCGATTCTATCCTTTACCTGCTCGCGTATTGTGACAAGATCAGTTGCGTCCCTAGTAGTTTGACGTATTTCATTTAAACGTGGATCTATTTCACTACTCATGTGAGTACCGAACATCACATCCGCTGGGGTTCTTCCCGTTGTTTTTTGTACGGTGTTATTTAAACCCCACTGAATTTTACCCACTTTGGTGTCCCAGACCTTTTCGTCGTCCCCGAGATTCTGCGCCGTCAAGGAATTCAGAATAGTACGGTTATACCGTTCCACTTGTCCGTTTGATTGTGGACTAGCGACCGCATTCAACACATGCTTGATACCCTTTTCGGTACAAAATCTTTTAAACGCATGAGAGGTGAAACACGTACCGCGATCGCTAATTATGCGATCGGGTGGTCTAAAAACGTCAAAAATGTCTAACAATACATTTATAGCGGTCAGGGTTTTCGTATTTCTCACCGGTTTTATGAAGACAAATTTAGTGAAAGCGTCTACTACCACTAACAAGTAAGAGTTACCTTTCTTAGATTTCACGAAGGGACCCAGGTGGTCGATGTGGAGCGTATGAAACGGGATTTCTATCTTGGGTATAGGGTGCAATAAGCCTTCGGACCTGTTTGAACTTGTTTTGGAGTATGCACATTCGAGACACGCATTCACGTATTTTTTTACGAATGTTCTCATACGAGGAAACCAATAAGTCCCCCTAATACGATCTATAGTCTTTTCAACGCCAAGATGACCAATGTCATCGTGATTAAGACGACACAACTGCCACCTAGCTCCCTTTGGGACTACCCAACGAAGTTTGTCAAGGTCACCATCGACACGCTTGTATAGCCCATTATCTTTAATAACGTAGTTATCCTTTATATATTTTAGCCCCTCTGGATCTAATTTTGTGTGCAAAATGTCACGTATCCTATTCAACTCTGAATCACCCAACTGAAGGGTAAGCAACCAATCATCACTGTTTAACAACATAACTGTAGGATATGTATCCACTTCACTAGACTGATTCCGAGTTTGGGGATTTCTGGATAAAGCGTCAACATGCGACATCTTGACACCAGGCCGGTATTCAATCACGCATTCGAACTCCTGCATCATGAGCCACCACCTCGCGATTCGGGGAATTAAATCGCGTTTAGTAAAAGTAGTTCGTAGTGCTCCGCAGTCTGATACGATTTTAAACTTCTGCCCTAACAAATACACCCTAAATTTTTTTAGAGAACAGATAACCGCCAATGTTTCTAACGCATAAGAGTGGAAGTTTTTCTCTTCCGGAGAAGTTTGGCGGCTGTAAAAAGCCACGGGATTGAACGACTTTGAGCCAAACGAACGCTGCAAGAGAATTCCACCGATTCCAACACGGCTAGCGTCAGTATGCAGCTCAGTTTCGGCAGACGGGTCATAGATTGCCAGCACAGGTCTTGAGACGAGTTTTTCTTTAAGGGAATTGAATGCCTGCTCTTGCTCGCACGACCACAACCAAGCAACGTCTTTCTTTAGCAGTTTACTAAGAGGGTGCGCAACCTGAGCAAAATCCTGAATAAATTTGCGAAAGTAGCTAGCTAACCCTAAGAACTGACGCACACCGTGCTGATTCGAGGGACGAGGAAAATCTGTTACCGACTGTATCTTTTTCATACCAGGCCTAACGCCCGCGGAGCTAATTTCGTACCCTAGATAATCTAACTTATCTTTCAGAAATTCGCATTTGGTTAAGTTAAGCGTTAAGTTGGCTTCCTCAAGCAACCTTAATATGTGCTCTAACTTAACCAAACAGTCATCTACGTTTGTTCCATAAATAAGGAGATCATCCAAATATGCTGTAGCTTCATTAAACCGCGCAGAACCCAAAACTTTGTTCATCATGCGCTGAAAGACTGCTGGCGCATTTGCTAAGCCGAACGGCATACGATTAAATTCGTATTGACCGTCCGGCGTTAGAAAGGAAGTCAGCGGTTTTGAATTCTCGGCGATAGGCACTTGGTAATAGCCTGATGCTAAATCTAGAGAGATAAAACAAGCTTGTCCGGACAACCTAGCAATTTCATCATCTATTATTGGCATGGGGTAACGTTCTTTTACCGTTATGGAATTGAGCATCCTATAATCAATGCATAACCGCAGCTTGCCATCCTTTTTGCGAATCAATACAATAGGACTTGCGTACTCGGATGCAGACTCTCTGATGATCCCGGCGCCGAGCATGTCATCTACCATTTCGCGAACCTTTTGACGCTCGCTGTGGGTCAAACGATATGGACGGTAAACAACCGGTGTTTTGCTGTTAACCTCGATGCTCATCTCTACGACATTGGTGCAGCCTAGTTCTTCGAGTGAAGAAGCAAAACAATGCCTGTATTTTTGCAAAAGATCGAATAGCCTTGACCTGTCAGAATTAGTTATAGACTCTCCTACTCGAATCTGGCTAATATCAAGACCATTAGAGAGTTTCGAAGAGTCTAACGCTTCTGGTACAATGACTCTATTAACGACCTTAACGACTACTGCTCGGCCTAGGTTCGACCCTAAGGGTAATGAGAATTCTGAATTAAGAGGTGTTAAATCGACAGCTGTTCTCCCATGTTTGACTAAGTGTAATCCACCCGCTACTACACACTGCTGATGCGGTTTTCCTAACAACTTGCCATCTAATATAATGTACCCCTCGCAACGAGGCTCTACTGAAACTCTTACCGAAGCTCTTCCATATAACATCACGCTGTTGAGCACACTAACTTTGACCACATTATCCCTGTCTATATGATTTTGTGAAAATGGCAATTCATCATCAACGTTCATAAATTGCAAATCAGTGGCAGTTTTATGCACAACAACGTGAGGCTGTTCTGTGAAAGTTTGACCAACTAAAACAGGTACATCTAAGTATTTGTCGCTCACCACGCGGCAAGTAACGTTAGCGAGTACGTTGTCCACGGAAAGTTCGACGTTAACTTTTCCTACCGATTTTACTAATTCGTTACCAAAGCCTTTCAGAACTGTCTGTACGCGATCATGGTGAAGTCCTAGTTCCACTGCAAGAGACTCGGTAATCAACGAAACTTCGCTACCAAAATCTACGAAAGACTTTACATTCCGACCATTAATTTTTATTGTTTTATTGAATTTAGAATTTGGTTTAGATGCTGAAATAAGCAAAGTTTTGCTTGGATCCTTAGCTTTGTTTGTGTCAGAATTGGAATAACATTTATCAGCACTATGGCCAACTTTATTACACTTAGTACACGTTATGAGAGGCTTTGGACATCTAGAGAATATATGTCCCTTTTCTTTGCAATTAAAACAATGAAAACTTGAGGAACCATTAGATTTGGTTGTTGGCTTAGCATTTGCTAAGTCTGAATCGTTCCCTGATCTGAATCGAGAATTAGCTACGCGTTCGCCTACATTATTATCTTTGCTGCTCATCAGATACTGCAATAATTGATCGGGATGACTGCACCTTAGTGCCAAAGCCGCAGATTTTAATGACTTATCACCAATACCGTAAATAATACAGTCAACCGCGCGTTTACCGAAAATATCACACTGATTTAAGAGGGCTAGTTTATCATAAAAATAGTTTTCAATGGGTTCATTGTATCTACTTCTTCGCTTCAGCATCTCTTCTAGGGCTTGGCCATAATTTTGTTCGAATGGGAATGCACTCAATAACTTTTCTTGCCACTCAGGCCACGTAAACAAAATAGAATTTAAACTTTCGTACCAGGTTTTGGCCAATCCCTGAAGTTTTTGCATCGCGTGATGAATAGTTGTTCTCTCGTCCCATCCATAAACAGAAGCACACTCGTTAACTTTCTTAAGCCATACGTCAATGCGCTGGTTTTTCAATGAAGGGTTAAACTCTGCTAAAATATTTTTAGAATCACCACCACGGTTCATCGTAGAAGTTGTTGATGGCTGGAACGCGAGTTGTTTAATAGAACTTAACAAATGAGCTATATCCTTAACACTAAAGGAAACGCTACTAGATCTAACAGGTTGTTCCGCATTATTGGAAACATTATCATAATTGTTGCGGTTATTCGTACGATGACGATTTGACCTAACATAGTTTTCGCGATGTACGGAAGATTCACGAGAATATGGACTATATCGGCGCTTTGACAATAAACGATTACGTGCTCTGCTCACCTCGTTTTCCAAAGCTCTGAGGCGCTCCCGGTCTCGTTCCAGCTCCTTCTCGCGTAGACTCAACGAAGTAGGTGTCCGGCAAAGACTGCGACCTCGACTTCGACTTCGAAGACGCCTCGCACTGCCGCCGCTACCCGCTCTTGACCTGGCTTCATCTGCATGGCGACTTCGACGACGCCTCGCACTGCCACCGCTACCCGCTCTTGACCTGGCTTCAGCTGCATGGCGACTTCGACTTCGAAGGCGCCCCTGACTGCTTCGCCTAGCACTGCCATTGTCTCGCACTGACGATCGTGCTTCGGCTGCATGGCGCGATGTACCTCTTATTGGCGTTGATAAGCGCCGCAAGGTAGTCGCTTGATCGCGTGGCATGGTCCCAATCCATAAAACAGAAATAAAACTGGGTTTAGATCATTATACACCAAACTAACTGTGCTATAAATTAATAAAAAAAATGTGGTAGGGTATTTCGAAAATATCTCAGAAACGGTGCGTCTGAGGTCAAAAATAACGAAATTTTCCCCCCTTTTATAAACCTCGGGAAGTGGATGAGCATCGTAAATCCACAAAAAAAATGAAAAATAGTTTCCTGATATGGCCTACCCTCATATATAACTATTGTCAAATCAGGTACTTTTAACGGTATTTTATTGTTACAAATCTAATAAAATCGATTATCACTGGGATAAAACACGTGTAATAAAAACAAATCAATTATAGGCGTGTACTTACCACTTCTGAACTGTAATAAAACTGCTGCACTCCGGTATAAGTATTTATTCAGATGCTACAATATAGGGTTTCAGACAACTCGTATTAGAATATTTTACTCTAATCTAGGTACTTAGGCCTAGGTACTTTACATAGAAACTACTACCCAATGCAAAAGACGAATTGTGCGTCCGACCTCGACGAGCTCCAAAGGAACAAGAACGTTTTAAAAAGCGTCGCCCGCCATTACGGCACACTGACAGCTTTTCCACAGATAATCACAAATTCAACCGTCAGTGTTGCGAGCACATTTAGTCGATTGCAATAAATAATCGATTACAAAAATAAAATTAAATCTAATTCGCAAAAAATCGTATCAAATAGTTATTAGTCATATTGGAACCTAACAGAATACTTTGAACTTATGTTGTGTTAATCATTTTGCATGCTTTAATCTTAACCACTCACGCGGCCATAACCACGAGCAGGTATTGAGGAAAATGTTACACTCGCTCGAAAACCAAGATCGGCCATTGAAAAAACTGCGACAGCAAGCATTTTCCACACCGCAGTATTTTATTTTTAGTAATTTTGTCTATGGGAGTATTGCTCACGTTCCAGGTTCTTTAGTCGAGTGGTTAGATGAAGTACATTTGTGCCAAAGGCCGTGTGGTTATATCGGCATTACGAAATAAGTTATCTGTAGTTGAAAATCTTTAAATAAACAAATGAGACGGCGATGACGCATGCGTAATTTGATACTCGCGTGATGTTATTGTTATTGTATATCAAAACTTTGGAACCACAATGGTATGTATTATATGTCATTCGATTCAGTATGAATGGAGCTATTTTTTAGGTAAATAAAAAAATATGGTCATCGCTTTCGATTTTGAAATAATATTATTTTAATTTTTAATTGTCGTAATGTATCAAACATTAAAAATAAACAATTATTAAAAACAATCAAAGTCTCTTAAAGTTACGGAACAAGTTTTGTTATCTACACTTGTCTATCCACTTGAAGAAACAGCCATTAGTTTAACAGCGGTCCATAGAATTTTTTTCTGTACGAGTCGTGTATAAGTGGCGAGGGCGCTCCGCGGCGCGTCGAAAAAAATGTGCTAAAAACATACTTGCGTATAGGAAGGCGTTACCGCGGGGTACTTGCGCGTGAGTGGTTAAGCAAAACATGTATGATCACCTTTGGATACCATGTTTTATGCAAATAAATAAATAAATATTGTACCGTACCTAGCTCATAGCGTGGTTGTCACCGCTGCACCGTAGCATTATGTTGAATATTGTAGTGAGGCTGTTCTAAATTGAATCCTGTCTAGTGGTAACGAAAAGGACATAAAATAAGGCATAAGATTGGTTTTTTATAGTATCATTTTCAGATTTAACGGTGTACTGAAAAATAGTGTGAAATCTGAGAAAAATACATAGAACTATTTGTATTAAAATATTAGTTGGGCCCCGCGGTTACACCCGCATAAGTCTCGATCCCGTGGGAATATCAGGATTAAAGTAACCGATGACCTAATTCAGGGTCATGGTCTACCAACGAATCACTTCCGCCGTTTTAGCGTGAACGCGTAACAAACAAACATACAAATAATCAATTAATCTTTTCTCTTTATAATATTATTTTACTAAGGTCTGATTTTTCCAACGCCAGATATCCTTATCCCAGGGATAATTTTGAATTTTTGACAGTTCTTCCATACAAAATCTGTCAGACGTCAATTTTATTCCACGAATAAAAATTATTTGTCCATTGAAAAATTTGCCCTACATTTAATTTCACGATTTGCTCACAATGGGCCTTATAAGAAGGCTAAAAGTCACCCAGAGGGCAATGGACAGGGCTATGCTTGGAGTTTCCCTGCGTGATGAATCAGAAATGAGGAGATCCGCAGAAGAACCAAGGTAACGGCATAATCCGAAGAATTGCCAAACGTAAGTGGCAGTAGGTAGGGCACATTACTCGCAGAACAGATGGCCGATGGGGCCGAAAGGTTCTGGAGTTGCGACCGCGTACCGGAAGACGTAGCGTTGGAAGGCCTCACACAATGCGGACCGACGACCTTGAGAAGGCCGCAGGAAACCGTTGGATGCGAGAAGCACAGAACCGGTCGAAGTGGAGGTGCTTGGGGAAGGCATATGTCCATCAGTGGACGTCTTTCGGCTGAAATGATGACTTTTAATTTTAATCTTAATTTAACTTTTGAATTTAATTTAACTTTTATTTTGTTTATCAAATGTTTTTGTTAAAATCTGTAAATTATAATACATTCTTTTTGTATAATATCAGCTTACCCACTCTTAACGGGTATATGTATAGTGTGGCAAGTGGCAGTAGAACACTGACTAATAAGTTTTTCTAGTTTAGGAGTCAGGGTTTCAAACTTTTGTGCGCCTTAAGTATTGTGAACTTTAGCTAGATATTAAGCATATTGTAAGGACTTATATCAATAAAGTATGTATTATTATCTCCTTTATTTCAATAAATACATATACATTACATTTTTAAATCTATACATATAATAAAATTGTAGAAAAGTGGTGTCTGTACAATGGAAATATATTAAAAAAAAGTAGCAGGGGTTGTTATTATATCGATGCCGAACCCGAAAATGTAATTAAATTTTTTTTGTCTGTTTATCTGTTTGTCTGCTGTGTTTGTGCACGCTAATATCAGAAACGGCTCATTCGATTTAGATGCGGTTTTCACTAATATATTGTAGTAAGCTTCACTTAACATTTAGTGTTTATTTCATGTCAATCAGTTCATAAATAAAAAAGTTATGTCAATTTAAAGAATCACGGCGAACATTTGTTAAGGTATTCTATCAGAGTACGTAAACGCCTCGCGCCTGCGCGTCCGTGGCTATATATACAAGGTGTAACGGAAAGGGGGTATCAACCCTGAAGGAGGTGAATGAAGATGAAAAAAAAAATTTGGACCTCCCATAGTAATAGCACATCAATGATTTACTATTTCTATGGGAGGTCCAAATTTTTTTTCATATTTCGACCTATGTTCTTTGGGGAAATTTGTTCAGTTTCATGAGCACATTCACCTCCTTCAGGGTTGATACCCCCTTTTCGTTACACCTTGTATAAAGCGCGCTGAGAGCCGCGCCGCTGCCATAATTCCGATCCAGCCTGTTCCTTGCTGCCCTCTCCCAGCGACGCCCTAAGCCGAGGTCCGTACCCCACAGGGGGTGCCCTTAGCGTGTAGTCGCTTAGTTTTTAAGTTTATATTGTGTAGTTAAGTTGTGTATTATGCCCTGGCTGGAGGCCTTAATTTATTGAGGCATCCACAGGAAAGCCAGGTTAAGCAGTCGACAACCCCTCAGGTTGAACGGCGAGATGACCATTTCAAAAGAAAACGCGCCGCTGCCATAAGGATTCAGTTATTCGTAGCGAACGCACGTATCCTGGAGAGTATAGGCGAATAGTTGGATTCGATTATTGCGATTCACTTGAATACTGACTGTTTGCATATTTCAATAATTTATATTTTAGGGTTTGTAGGTTAGGTTCTTTTTCTTAATTTTCTTTAAAATTTTGTAAGTATTTGGTATAGGTTAGGCGGTTCTTTCCTTGATTATTGGGTATTTACTTATCTTAATTTTTATTTAGGGTTTTATAAATAAATATTGTAAGCATTTATTATTGGTTAGGCATTTCTTTCCCTGATTTTCGGTATACTTATCTTAATTTGTATTTAGGGTTTGTATATAAATATTATAAGTATTTGGTATAGGTTAGGCATTTCTTTTCTTGATTTTCTTTATTAAGTATAAGTTCATTAGCTTAGGTTAGTAATTATTTTTTCTAGCAATTCATTTGTTTTATAAAGTTAGTACGTTTGTCTGTGTAGAAGAATAGCACCACCCCTTACTTCCCGTGGGTGTCGTAAAAGGCGACTAAGGGTCTCACCGGAGAATGGGCAGCAGCGTTCTCTATGCATTCCACCACCATACCATACTGCGATCGCCAACCCGCCTGCCAAGCGTGGCGATTATGGCAAACCCCCCCAAAATTGGGGGAGGCCTATGTCCAGCAGTGGACGTCTATCGGCTGAAATGATGATGATAATGACGTTTGGTTTACATGTCTTAACACTTATTACTTAAACTGTGATAATTTTAGACTGTATAATAATCTGTAAGTATTTATAATTTAATTGTTTACGATAGTACGTGTTTACTAAATAACTGTGTGTTAAGTAGTAAGTACTATTTTATTGTAAGAATGCCTCGAAGAAGATCCAACCTCTCCCAATGTAGCAGAAATGCTAAAAGGATGAGATTAGTTCGATCACAGGAATCTGAGGAAGGTCGTGAGGCAAAAGGCTATCTGCACCAGGCTAGGTTTCGTGCTGCAGAAACTTCGACTCAGCGAGAATCTCGACTGAGTTCAAATCGTTCTCGAATGATGACAACTCGAAATAGGGAAAACGGGGAACAACGAAAGGCACGTTTATCTGTCGATCGCGAAGCTCACGCGCTATCGCTGTCAGGGAAATCCGCCTGAGCTCCCAGAGAGTACGGACAACAAATGCTCGATTCCAGGAGACACAGGACGAACGGGAAATACGTCTCACTGCCGATCGTGAAGCTCATACACTATCGCGTGAGTCTGAGACTTTCACTGATAGGGAAATTCGTCTGAGTTCTCAGAGGGTTCGGACAGCAAATGTTCGGTCTCAGGAAACACAGGAAGAACGAGAAATACGTCTCACTGCCGATCGTGAAGCTCAAGCACTAGAGTCTGAGACTTTCACTGAAATTCGCCTGAGTTCTCAGAGGGTTCGGACAGCAAATGCCAGACCGGGCATTTGCTGTCCGAACCTGTAGACGGTATATGTAATTCAAAATATGCTGCCCGAAAAGTCACTATTCCACGCGGACGAAGTCGCGGGCACAGCTAGTATTAGAATATAAAACATTTAAAAATATATAAAATTGTTGCCCACCGGTATCGGGATCAGGGTCCTTATGGGGGTAAACCGCGGGGTGCTGCTAGTTAATTTACAATACCAATAGAATACACAGTTATTATTATTATGTTATTTGAAGCAATACATAAAATTATTAAAAAATAAAGAGAAGTTGTAAGTTTTCCGAGCATATTAAGAAAGCAACTAACACATTCGATTCAAGATGTCATTTTTTTGATAACATCGTCGTAATCACGACCCGTGGACCCATGACCCGTGACCCGTGACGATGTAGTTGAGATTATAATTGAGAACTTCAAAACTTTGAAGCATTATGTTCTGAAAACATTTGAGAAGTTATTATAAAGGGCTGAAGTCTGTTATGGAAATCTATTAACTAACTTTGGTCCTTCTGATTGTATATCGATTGTTAATCTGTGACCCTTTTGATCGCTTTTCAACTGTTATTTTAACGACGTTTAACATCATTAAATAAAACTTATATCAATTTCATGCAGTGACATACAACTCATAGCCTAAACCGATGGGTTTCGGGGCATTCCGAAAGGGAAAACTAAGGAAGGATTTTTGAAAATTCATCCCCTAGGGGGGTAAAATAGGGGATGTAACTTTTTGCCATCGCTACGCTGAGAAGAAGATTAATATGTCATATTTTTGGAACGAAGTTCGTGGTTTGGGGTAGGAGTTGACTAGTTAGTAGTTCGACACGTAAGTAAAAAGCGTTATGCTAGTACATATCGCATTTTAGTTAAGTGGCGATTTCTGATAGACAGAGAGAAAGAGAGAGAAAGTCATATCGCGATCGCCACGTAAGTAAAAAGCATTTTGTACCCTAGTACCCCTGTTATATAAAAAGCGTTTTGTACCTTAGTACATAACGCTTTTTACTTACG
Organism: Mesoligia furuncula; assembly: GCA_916614155.1. Classification (NCBI taxonomy): domain Eukaryota; kingdom Metazoa; phylum Arthropoda; class Insecta; order Lepidoptera; family Noctuidae; genus Mesoligia; species Mesoligia furuncula. The sequence continues at coordinate 29,853,217 of OU744794.1, forward strand.
TGGCGATTCCGATACGACTTTCTCTCTCTCTCTCTGTCTCTTTCTATTATATACGATGGTGTGTGTGCGTGCGAGTACCTATCTCATAATTTTATTATAAACTTAGTCGCTTCTTGAATTTTAAGAAATGTTCGCTATTGATGCCTTTACCAACAAGATGTTTAATAAATTAACTTCAAAATTGCTTCAACGGATTTTCCCGCACATTCTCAACCCTACACAGTTTCAACCCTGCAGGTTCATAACAAAAACCCGCCCTGAACGGTGACCATTATTGTAAAAGTTACAGCGTCAAACTTTGAGTAATATTATGTCGAAAGAATTTCCCAAATAAAGGGAATAAGGGCTGGCAAACTGTAGCAAGTATTTGAGGTCGCTCACATATTAAATTCTATGCGGTAATTAAAATGTATGCCAATAAGAGGGCGTTCGAATCTTGCTTGTAATGAGAATGTAATATTAACTTTGTGTAATTATTATTTGAATATGGAGAATTGTTCCTGTGACTACAGTGATTTAATTGAAAAAGTTTAGAGGAAGTAATTTTCGTAGTAGCTGTGCCGCCTGCGGCTCCGCTCATGGGACTATGTATTCTATTGGGATTGTAAATTAAGTCGCAATACCCCGCGGTTTCAACCGCATAAGTGTCGATCCCGTGGGAATATCGCGATTAAAACTATCCTTTCCCGGGACTCAAACTATCTGTATACCAAATTTCATCTAAATCGGTTCAGCGGTTTAAGCATGAAGAGGTAACAGACGACAGACAGACACACTTTTTTAAAATTTGAAAATTAAATAACAATTATTAAAAAAACTGGCCAAGTGCGAGTCGGACTCGCATACGAAGGGTTCCGTACCACAAGGCAAAAACGCCGGAAAAAATATTTATTTTATTATTTTTTATTAAAGTTAAAATACAACTGAGTATTTTGTGAATATTTCAAGTGCCTACCTGTTGCCATTTTTGATATCGAGCAAAAAAGGGCAAAAAAATCGCGTTTGTTGTATGGGAGCCCCCCTTAAATATTTATTTTATTTTGTTTTTAGTATTTGTTGTTATAGCGGCAACAGAAATACATACTTTGTGAAAATTTCAACAGTCTAGCTATCGCGGTTCTTGAGATACAGCCTGGTGACAGACAGACGGACAGACGGACAGACGGGCAGACAGCGAAGTCTTAGTAATAAGGTTCCGTTTTTACCCTTTGGGTACGGAACCCTAAAAAGAAATGCTAATTAACTATGACAATTATAGTGTGGCCAGTTGTTTTAATCGAAATTCAATGCTGCGTGGTGGTTCACTAATCCTAATTAAAAGTTGTATTAAATTCAAACCTCGTAAAGACATAGTTGAACTATCAGTTGAACATAGCATTGAGCTGTCTTGTGTTGAGCTAGATAAGCATGTTATAGTGTGCGTTTACAGACCCCCAAATTATCAAAACTATTCTATATTTGAATCAGTAATGGAAGATGTTTTGGCAAAACTTGCGACTGGTAATAGATCAGTAATTATCTGTGGTGACTTTAATATTAATATTTTAGAAAATAATTTCAATACCAGTAGATTATTAAATTTGTTTAAATCATTCAATTTGTCAAATGTGTTTGTAGAACCAACCCGAACAACTACGACTACTGCAACATGTATTGATAATGTTTTTTGTTGCTGCGACTATTTAGATAAAGCCGTTGTTAATTATCTCCCTTCTGATCACAGTGGTCAAACTGTAACTTTTGAGTACAACATGCCAATACAAAAAGTGCAGATCCAATCCAGACCAATAACATCAATTAATTTAAATAAATTTAATAGCACTTTAATTTGTAAATTAAGTAATCAGAACCTTACAGTGAACAATGTTAATACTTTGTATAATGAATTCTTCTCGGTAGTCCAAACCGAGTTCAATAATTATTTTAAGAAGAACACTAAAAGTATCAGCCCCAAGTTTTTATTTTGTGACTGGGCAACTAAAGGGCTTAGGAAAAGTAGGGAAAGACTTTTCGAACTGTATGGCCTTAAGCCTTATATTAACACGGAAACTTTTAATAAGTATGTTGCTACTTACTCTAAAACTTTTAAGAACGCTTGTAAGGCAGCTAAAGCCTTATATATTAGCAACAAGGTTAAATCAGCAGACAATAAAATAAAGACGGTTTGGAAAATTATAAATAATGAAACAAACAGGAATAAAAAGCATAATTCTGATTACACACTGCAGACGTCAAGCGGTCTCATTTGCGATAACAAAGAAGTGGCTCAAGAATTTGTAAATTTCTTTACTAGTATCCCACTCAAAACAACTGAAACCTTAAATTCCTCGCCCTCGCTCGCTTTTGATTTAGTAAGGGCGAACGTTTCAGCCTGCCCGATTGAATTTAACTTTAGGCATATTAACCCCTTAATTGTAATTAAAGCTTTTAAGCAAATTACGATCAAATTGACCGAAGATCTTTGGGGAATGTCCATTAAGATCTGTACCTCCATAATTGAGACTATTGCACCTTACTTAGCCGTAGTATTTAATTCGTGTGTGGATCAAGGAGTCTTCCCCGATTTAATGAAATACAGTAAGGTTATACCACTTTACAAATCCGGAGACAGTAAAGACACCAATAATTATAGACCCGTATCCGTTTTGCCGGTTTTCAGCAAGGTGTTTGAAAAGATAATGCTTAATCAAATGCTCAATCATTTTAACACGAATAAAATCCTACACGATCAACAGTACGGTTTCACCAAAGGACGTTGTACGACCGACGCCGGCGTAACTTTATTAAAACACATTTTTAACGCGTGGGAAGAGGCCCAAGATGCCATAGGAATCTTTTGTGACCTCTCCAAAGCATTTGATTGCGTCGATCACCAAACCTTGCTTTTGAAACTTGAGCATTACGGACTTGGAAAACTTGCGCTCAGTTTAGTTAGTTCTTATTTAAATAATAGACAACAACAAGTTCAAATAAATGGTGTCAATTCACTTGGTTTAATAGTAAAAATTGGTGTGCCACAAGGCTCGATATTGGGTCCTTTCCTCTTTTTAGTGTATATTAATGATCTACTCCATTTATTAAAAAATCAACCACAAATGGTGTTATTTGCTGATGACACTTCCTTAATTTTTAAGATAAATAGACGTGCTACAAATTTTGACGACGTAAATAACGCCCTACTGCAGGTCCAAAATTGGTTCACTGCTAATAATCTACTATTAAATGGAAAAAAACTAAAGGCATAAGATTTTCTTTACCAAATGTCAAGGGTAGTGATTGTGAGATAATATTGAATCAAGAGAAACTAGAATTCGTCGATGAAACTGTTTTCCTAGGGATCACGCTCGACTCAAGGCTACAATGGGGTCCTCATTTAAAATCTCTTGCAGGACGGCTAAGTTCAGCAGCTTATGCTGTCAGAAAAATCCGTCAATTTACTGATGTAGATACCGCGAGACTAGTCTATTTTAGTTACTTTCATAGTATCATGTCTTACGGTATTTTACTTTGGGGACGGGCTGCAGACAACGATTCTATTTTTATTCTGCAGAAAAGAGCCATCAGAGCCATATATAATCTCCGCAGGCGCGATTCTCTAAGGGAACTGTTTAAGGAAATTAACATCATGACAGTGCCTTGTCAATATATCTATGAAAACATCATGTATGTAAGGAAAAATTTACATCTTTTTGGTAAAAGAGGTGAAAGACATAATTATAGTACTAGAAATAGGGACCTATTAGTTCAACCAGGTTTCAGACTGGCTAAAGTAGATTCATCTTTTATGGGGTACTGTCTAAAATGTTATAATAAAATACCTCCCCACATTCTTCAACTGAATGAGACAAAATTTAAATCTTGTATAAAACGCACACTATGCAGTCAGGCATATTATAAGTTAGGGGATTACATCACTGACAAAAATGCCTGGCTCAATGATAGTCCTGCTCCACAACTAATTGACTAACACTTGAAAATACTGTTGGAGCTGCTGAAGATTGTAAGACTATCCTTGCATTGTATAAACTCAATTTCCATTGTATTGTATAATTGCATAGCACAGATGTGAGTTCTATGTAATCTATAGCTACCATTTACTGGGTAATAATATATCTTTCATTGACTTGAATATTCCCTGGCGGCTGATAGTGAGTCATGCTCACTCAAATGTCTCGCTGGCGGTGGCGTGTATGTTGGATCATTTAGCTCCCTTCAAAGTGGTTGAGCTGAATGGTGCTGATATATACGTCATGTTCGTGAACGGGCGCCGTCAGTTGGGACTGGTCATCACTTAGCCGCCTGGGCTTATTTTAATTGTTTTAATTTTGGATTGTTGTTTTGTTACTATTTGTTGTATTCTGGACGCTCTTAACGCGGACATCTTTTTTTTTTTTACATCGTTCTCACATTATATAATCATAAATTCAAAAGAAATGATGTAACAAATGTTTTTGTAAAATGTAATTTAAAAAGAGTGTCCATGGAGTTTCTTGCCCGTTCTTCTCCATAGGTACCTACGCTTTGGAATGGGCAACTAGCTTCATATTTTATGACTGACCGACTTCTTGACAATTCAAAAGTGCCTGTTAAAGGTTTAATTGAAATAAATGCTTTGAGTTTGAGTTTGAGTTTGAAATAAATGAAATAAAGTATCTAATACTTGGCGCCCCGGAAGCTGACAACCTGAAGGCGCCATCGTAATGGATATTCAACAGTTCTGATTATTTTAAACACCAAAAATAAATTAAACATAGAACTAAACAATTTCATAACAATTACCTATTAAATAAGTACTAAAATCAATATTTTAGTACTAAAATAGTACTAAAATAGTAGTAGTTCTAGTAGTAGTAGTAGTAGTAGTAGTAGTAGTAGTAGTAGTAGTAGTAGTAGTAGAAGTAGTAGTAGTAGTAGTAGTAGTAGTTTTAGTAGTTTAGTTTAGTAATATTTTAGTACTATTTTAGTTTTATAAAAATTTTATCGTCAATACGATAAAAATTTTATTTAAATTAATTAAGTCGAGCTGAACTCGGAAGTCGATAACATTTGTCTGTAATCTTTGACAGTCGATACGGGTAGTCAGAAGCCCGAAAATTTGACAACCAGTCTTACCAAGGGATATTGTATTATTCGGTAAATGTATTGTGGATGTCAGATAGGCAGTTGCCGCCGCCGCTGCCGCCACCGCCCGCACCGCCGCAGCCCCCGCCGCCATCACCGTCGAGGGGCCCTCACAAGGGGCCCGGGAGAAGGCTGAGATGGAGGAGTAATGGCTCCATTACGCCTCCTCCAGGCAAACATCAACCACTGCGCCTGCGCTCAGGACGAGCGGTGCTATTCTGTAAAAACATCTCCGTGATAACTTAGGTGAAGTGGGCTGTCATTCCACATGGTGCTAGGGATTGACACTATTGACAGCTCACTCTACGCTCACTTCACATAAGTTTTGACGGTGATATTTTTACAGAATAGCACTGCTGTTGCTAGAGCGTGGCGCAGTGGTCGATTAACATCGCGGTCGCTGAGCCGTACTTTGTCACACCCAGGGAAGATTAGGTGGAGGACCTGAGCGGCTCAGTGGCAATAAAAATGGCGCGCTGGTCCATCAGGCCCCGAGTGGCCCGCGGTGGGCGCTGAAGCAGCTGGACCGGGAGTTCCTCCTGGAAGCCTCGATCGTGCAGGCCTGGGTGTCATCACCGTACAGGCCTGCCGATGTTGACGATGTGGCAGAATGGTTCCGGGAGGCCATGTCCGAGATATGTGACGTGGCAATGCCCCGAGTCCGGCCAGGACGCGCCCGATGACAGGTGTACTGGTGGCCGCAGGAGGTGGAGACGCTACGCAAGGCGTGCGTCAACGCGCACACCTGTACACCAGGCACCGCAGGCTCCGAATCCGCCCTACGGATGCGGAAGCCACGGAGGAGGAGCTCTGCGAGGGGTACAGAGCGGCGAAGACCGCCCTCCAAGAGGCTGTCCAGCGAGCCAAGGATATGGCTCGGGAGGAGATGGTGAAGACTCTCAACAGAGATCCATGGGGGCGCCTTATAAAATGGTGCTTAAAAATTTGGCTTTGCCATAATCGGGTAAAAAGGCTAGGTAGATGATTCTTATTTATCAAGTAAGTTCCTGTTAGTGTGTGTGTGTTGACACAATAACGCAAACGGTAATGATCCCGCAGCCAAAGTTAGTAGCGTTCGCCAAAATTAATTACATAGCCAACGTAATTAATCGGTCCATTGTATAACCGGACACGACCAGTTAAAACCGGTTATGACCGCCTGAAACTGGATAGTAATTGATTTATTATGGAGCGGCGGTCTCGATATTTGGCGTTCGATTTTTAAAGGATTGAAGATCGCGTAATTCTTTGGAGCCACACGGCTAGACACCGCACCCTAATTGCGTAACACACTATTAATCACAATCTGAATGATTTTGAAGGAAATTGCTAATCCATTGCTTCATACGTTCGAAAAATTTGTCTGCTCAACAACGTAAATAACGCAATGAATGTTGTTGAACTGGGCTTCAAGTCTGCTATTACAATCGTGTCAGAATGGTCTATCATTGATTTCATAATTGTCGATTTTGACAAGTTTGGTAATCTAGTAATATAATGTCGTCATTATGACTTTCCGATGGTCAACCACTGACACCCCATTGAAAGAAATGGCATAGAATTGTAATCTCGTACATTATTATGTACGAGATTATAATTCTATGCCATTTCACCACAAATGATTGATGTTTAATGACCTCTTAACTATAACCTTTTGACCGCCACAGTCATGTATAGACATGACATGTTATTGTCGCTAAGAGTGAGTTTCTTGTTTTTAAAGTTGGCGCCAGAAGAGACTTGAATGTGCCGTGCATCTCATTAGCAAGTATGCCCTTGAAGCGAGTCTCAAAATTTAAGTACCTGGGCCATTGAGTCACCGAGGACCTATGTGATGACCTAGACATAGAGAGGGAGCGCAGGGCGCTGTCTGTTCGAAGTAATATGCTGGCCCGCAGGTTTGCACGGTGTACTTTTGAGGTTAAAATGACGCTATTTAGAGCAAATTGTCAGACTTTTTACACCTGCAGCCTCTGGGTCAAGTATACGCAGAAGGCATACAGCTCTCTGCGTGTACAATATAACAATACCTTCGGAATGCTTGTGGGGGCTGCCGCGGTTTTGTAGCGCTTCGAGCGCTTCGGGTATGTTTGTCGATTCGAGGGTGGATGATTTTTATGCCATCATTCGAAAGCGATGCGCTTCTCTCCATCACAGAACACGCGTCAGCTCCTATAGTATGATGAGGGCATTGAGTCACCGGTGGGACTGCCCTATGCTTGGCCGGTGGGTGAGACTGCACACACAGGTCGGCGATAGGTAGTTTATTTATATAATGTTTTCTTTCTTATTTATATTATATTTTCTTTATGATTGTATGTGTTATTAACAATAGTTATTTAAGTAATTTTATGTAAATACTAACATTACGGACTGCAAGGTCTGCAAATAAAAGTTTATTTTTATTATTTCCTTTATTTCATTAAGTATATACATATAAATTATATTTTTAAATATTAGAATATACAAAAATATAAAAACATTTAAAAAAATAAAAAATAGTAGCCCACCGGCATCGGGTACAGGTCAGGACTCCAGAGAGAGGAACCTCCTAACAATGCGGGCCGTGTCCAGAAATACCACTTTCTGAATCAAGCCCTTGATCCAGCTGCCCAACGAGAGCCTCCTTAGGTGTTGGTCGAGGCTCTTGGCTATTAACCCATTCTCTGTCACGACTATCGGCACAATGATCGCTGAGTCTAAATCCCACATGTCACAACCTCGAGAGTCAAGTCAAGATACTTGATCTGTTTATCTTTCTCGGCTTTCACGAGGTTCTCATCATGCGGGACGGTTATGTTAACAATCATTGCGCGCCGCTCTGATCGATCCACCACCACTATATCAGGCTTATTGGTAAGAATAGTCTTGTCAGTGATGATGGATCGATCCCAATATAATGTGATATTACCATTTTCGAGAACTGGGTCGGGCACCTCCGATTCCACAAGGCTGTATTTCAGAACAAGTTGCTGATGGATTATCCTGGCTACAAGATTGTGTCTATGCAAGTACTCTCCGTTAGCTAGACGAGAACACCCGGAGATAATATGCCTGATTGATTCTCCCGGCCGGTGGCATGCCCGACAGATGTCAACCGTGCCGTCTTTCACCATAAATCTCCGGTAATTGTTCGTCATCATAACTTCGTCCATAATTGCACAGACAAAACCTTCGGTTTCTCCAAAGAGATCACCGAAACGCAGCCAGGCTACGGACGTTAGTAAATCGACATCGAGTCCATGTAGGGCCCGGAAAAAGCATCCGTGAACAACCTTCCTTACTCTGCCATACTTCCATGCGATCATTAGTGTCAAGCACTACTGGCTTGCGCCAGTTCTCTTTAGCCAAGGAGAGCGGGATGAGGCCCTTTTCCACGGCGACTACATCTCGATGCATCCCCACGTTAGTTTCTAGGAAATATTCCCTGAGACTGCATATCTCGCGACTGTGGAGGGTCTTAGCGTTTAAAAACCCTCGGCCTCCACATTTTCGCGGGATGTACAGCCTCATTACCGATGACCGTGGGTGATGCATTCGATTTGTCTGTCAGCAGCGTACGGACCCTCCTATCCAGGGCGTCGAGTTCGGTTTGAGTCCATTTGAGTATGCCGAAAGAGTACATCAAAACCGGCATGACCCAACCGTTGAAGGCGCGCACCCTGTTTCCGCTTGATAGAAGACTATTAAGTACTTTTTTCAGACGGCCAAAGAAGCGCTCCTTTAACGATTGCTTCATGTCATTAACATTGATGCCTAACGCTTCCGACATACCCAAATACTTATAGGCTTCGGATGCGGAGAGGGCTCTAAGGTTTGTGGAATCCGAGAGTTGGGTAATACGGTGTACTTTTGAGGTTAAAATGACGCTATTTAGAGCCTATTGTCAGACTTTTTGCACCTGCAGCCTTACTTCCTTACTTAAGGATTGATCCTTATCGGATCGCTATTCCTCTGAATATTTCGACATCTTGGATAGCAAAGGACTGTCCTCCATTGCCCCATACACGACATCAGGAAGGTGCGCATAGTTAACTCTACTTACACAACTGTACTGTACAACTCCAACACCTTCCGTCCTCCAACACCGACCGTCGGTAAACACGTGATCGGTCTATAATTTTTGGTTTCCGCGGTGCTACCTGATTTATGGAGCAGGTGGGTAATTCCTGTCGTTAGGAACTGGGATAGCGAACCAGACTCCAAAACAGTCTGGAACTGAGATGCCAAGCGAGCGTGTGACCTTGTCAACCACTTGATCCAAAAGTTATGCGGACCATCCGGCCCTGGAGATTTCCAGTTAGGCAACGGACGGACTGCACGAGCTACATCTTGGGGACAGATGGTAATAGCCCCCATTTCTGGTATTGGATCACAGGCTCGCTCGACTTCCCGAGCCCAATCACTTTCGGTGTGACTGACAGGCAGATACTGCGCCAGAAAGAACACATGGCATCATCATCCGGCAGGCACGTGTCAGCCACACTTTGTTCCGGTCGCTCCCAACCCTATAAACCCACCTTTCATCACTCTGGAAGGTCAATTACTATTATTATTATAAATGACAATCCAAAATGTGTCCAGCACACCACGGTTCGACTACATGACAGACTTTGACGCCGAGGGCACGTTTTTGATTTTTTGACGTGTGGCGGTCAAAAGGTTAAGCAACTTTTATAAATAAACCTCTCAATGTATAAAAACCATTTTTAGAAATATGCTCATTCTAATAGGTGACACTCTCTGACTAACATTTTTTCAGGACAATGACAATGGCGATGATTGGATGCTATTCTAAAACCCTCCAAAATAACAAACATTCTCATGGTATCTCCATTTTGCATTCATAATACAATAGAGCGAAGCATCGTTTTAAATCCCTATTGTACAGACGCCAGCACATCAACCTACCCGAAACTATCAAATTTTCCCAATTAACTTTGAACCTTATGCTTTAGCGATAAAATTGAAAATCTATTAAAGAAATTTGACAGATTGTAGTAGCTTATGTGCTGGCGTCTGTACATATTGTAATGAAAAAGGTGTGTCTGTTATCGATTTGGGGAAATGGCACGTTTCGTATGTGGTGTATTTGTTACCCACCCTGTGTGAGATATTGATGTGGCACAGAATAGGACAGAAGGTCGGATACATAACGGGCTCTGTGACGGCTGTCATGAAAATGACGGCATCGGGGTTGGACATTAAGTTATTTTTTCTAATTGACCTCGATCACGCCTGATGGAAAGCGATGGATGAGGTCTATGATAGAACGAGCGTGCCCAGAAGATGCCTAAGGCACTGGAACTCCCACGCATCGACGAACTTGACGCCGGACTCCGATGGGAGGGTGGTTGTAAACCAGGCGAGCGGTACCGCAAAAAAATAAATAAAATAAAAATATATCAAAAACGCTCTCTATGGAAACACACAAACTTACTATTATAAATAACTTTTCAGTGACGTCATTCGCCGGTAAATTTCGGACGCAAGAAGACGTTCCCCGCAGTCTTAAGGTCATAGCACACGTATCAAATCGGAAAGGGATCACCACCGCATCGCCCTTCGCCTCGCCGTCAAACAGGCGTCAACCTAACGTAAGCACGGAACCAAAGCGGATCCGAAGCTCTGATACGTCGAGTCGGCTTCGGCTAGACGACGCCGCGCTTGCGGCTCGCCAACCGCTGGTTGATGGCAGGCAGGCCGCGGGAGGGGTGAGAGGGGCAAGGGTGGACGAAGAGGTGTAAGCTCGGGTACGGAGAGACGTAAGCGCGTGGACGGCGAGCCGTAACGCACCGCACTGCGGTTCGTAAGCTTGTCCCGAGGCGAGGCGATTACGTTACGATTCCGATTAGTGTGCGTTTCAGTAGGGAGTTTCATACAAAGAATACTGAACGGCTCGAGTTTCCTCCGATCCCTTTCCGATTTGATACGTGTGCTATGACCTTAACAAAACCCTAGCTTAAGCGCACTCGCGACTGGCATTTGTTTGTGATCGCCGTACGTACGCGTCTGTGAGTGAATGCACCTGTTTTCACTCAGTCTCGAGCAATTAGTAAAATTCAAATGATTTTCTCGTGAAGTAACGATTGTGTCTTTGAGTTAAAACCTATTTCATATAAGCAAGTATGGGTTCCAAAATGTTACGTTCGTAACAACATAAAATTATATTACAACTGGCTGCGCCCTGCGGATTCACCCGCATAAGTGTTGATCCCGTGGGAATATCGGGATACAAAGTTAGTCTATATGTTAATCCAGGGAGTCGGCTACCTTCATACAAAATTTTATAAAAATTGGTCCAGCCGTTTGAGCGTGAAGAAGTAACAAACACAATATAAACACACACACATACACTCACACTCACAAACTTTCGCATTTATAATATTAGTGTGATTAATAATTATGTACAATGAGAAAATTACTTTAAAAAATGTAAGTAAATAGAATAGAATAGAATTTATTTCCAACGTAAGTGTTACATTGTATACTTAATATACTTAATACTTATACTTACTTAACTTACGACTAAGTATTAGGTAATCATAATAAATACAAGTTAATACGTTTCATTTCAAAATTAATCATCCTTAATTAGTAATCATATCGTATCTTTATTAGTCATCATTAGTAATAAGTGCTCGTCTGTAGAATTCTGTGGCTGTGGTGTGGTATTAGTGTTAAGGCCTACGCAGACTGGGACGGCATGGCAAGGGATTTTGCCGTCAGTCAGCGCATACTAGCCGCTTAGATACCGCGGCATTCCAGCGGCTTCCCCGATTCTCTATCCCCGCCGCCTCACCCCGCGGTATGTCACAACGAGCGCCGGAGTCCTTGGCATGCCGTTGCCTACCGCAGGACGCCATGGCATCCTGCCGCGGGAGCCCATGGCGCGACTTTCAAAGCCGTGCAATGAAATCCCTTTCGCATCATTTTAAAGCATAGCAATTTATGTGGTTTTTCTATATCGATACGTTTGAATGTCCATTAGTAAAATTTTAAATCCCTCGCCATGCCATCCCGGTCTGCGTAGGCCTTTAGAGAGGTATTAGAGTGATCTAAATTCAATGCCTGCTGCTGTAACCGCAAACTGTTAGTGTATTTATAAGTAATGTATTGTTTAATTATGTAACTGCAACGACTACATAATTTATTAGGTCTACAAATACTGGTGGTCACCGAACTAATGTGTAATTAAAAAGTAATGTAGGTGGCCTTGCTAATATACAGGGTTACTTTTCAAAGACCATGCAAATTTTTACATGGTGTTCTTTCTACCCATGAATATAAACAACTTTCACTATGGGACCAACTCTGAAATCACGAAAAAAAATCTGCTGTTTCATACAAAGCTTCAATACCTACTTGACCAAAATGTACGAAACAGCTGATTTTTTTTCGTCATTTCAGAGTTGGTCCCATAGTGTAAGTTGTTTATATTCATGGGTAGAACACCATGTAAAAATTTGGATGGTCTTTGAAAAGTAACCCTGTATATCGACGGTAAAAAGGAAGTAGTATCGACGGTAAGACGGTAATAAGCGACATTTTGGTAAAAAATGAGTTATATATGCCAATCCTACGTAAAATTTTCTGCTCTTTCGAATGCGCTTACTCCCCTGGCTCTACGATGACTTTTAGAACTGTTTTAGTTTTCACGATATCTCAATGAATAAAAAAATACGTCAGTTTTTCTATAAACCGAAACCGTCAATATGCACTTGCAATAACTTGTTGTTGCCCACGACTTCGTCTGCGTATAATTTGTAATAGATTCCTTTCACCCACAGGAGGAACCCTATTGAAAATGGCTCTTTTATTCAAAGTAGGTAGTTTTTTTTATACGATCAATTGAGCATTATGAGTCGTGCACTTTTGGAAGACGACCCACTGACCGGATTTTACTTTTTTTTTTAGTTTTTCTATTAATGAGAAACCATATGTCAAAGCAGGAATATCCGACTACCTGTCCAGTATTATAAGCTCCAACCCAATTTCCAATAAAATAACAATTGGAAATATTATTCAATACCATTGGTCCAGCTATTCAAGCGTGATGGTCATCTTGATTAAATGCAATTAAATTAAATTGATTAACTGGTTCGGCTGGCGGTTAAAGAGTGTTTAGAAGTGTTGTGTTATGCCATTTGGGACGAACTGTGTTTAGGTAGAACCTACGCTACCTCTATTACAATAACCCAAGCGAATTAAACTGTGCAAACTGAGATTGTATACTTTGTAAAGTACAGAGAGTGGTCCTTACGTAATTAAGATAAAAGAACGTTACCCATTCTATGATATATTTTTTGACGGCCCTCAATAATAATTACCTAGATACATATTTTTATTAAAGTACACATAATAACTCATTATTTTTTACTAAGGGGTCAAAATCGAGAACAATTTACATTCGAAGATATATTATATTCTTAGAAACCAGAAGCGGAATATATTGAAAAACAAATTACTAAATGACCTACAAAGTTACATTTCTTACAAGTCATTTTTAATTAGCAACAAGCACATAGGTAAATAAGAGGTGCATAAGAATTATAGAACATGACCCAATCATCACTATAACGTGTCTAGAATACGCCCATTGCATCCGAAAACCAAGCAGCCAGCAGACCAGCGCCCATTGACAGCGCACCATGCCTTTTTCTTATAGAACTGTCACTCGGACCGTGTAGGTTGGAAGAAGGAGTATCTAAGACGGCCTTCCTGATAGCGTGACGTCCTCGACCGCAACATCATTCCCATCATTAGCATCAGATCCATCTCTTACAACCTGGCCATCATCATTATTTTGATCATTATCATTATCTGAAAATACATAAGAGTACATGAGAAATTAAATAACATGAGCACTATGGTTTGAAGCTTATTCAACCTGAAGTTGTTTCATAAGTCAAAGTTCACGAATTGATTTTAAAAGTTTGAAACAGCTTCGAACCCAAGAGATTCAATGCATCGCTAATGATAGAATCCGGATATCCATCACTTGCCATACATTGTTATCGACAGAGGCCCAAAACGTTCGCTTGTCGTTTTCACGAACACATAGTAGAGGCCCAAAGGTTATGTTTACTATGAATTTGTGACACATCGCGTCATTAAGACAGAGGCCCAAAGTTAGCATGTCTCCACTATGACCGCGGAACAATTAGTACCTAACACATCGCGTCATTAAGACAGAGGCCTAAAGTTAGCATGTCTCCACAATGACCGCGGAACTATTAGTAACACATCGCGTCATTAAGACAGAGGCCCAAAGTTAGCTTGTCTGCACTATGACCGCGGAACAATTAGTAACACATCGCGTCATTAAGACAGAGGCCCAAAGTTAGCATGTCTCCCGATGACCGCGGAACAATTAGTAACACATCGCGTCATTAAGACAGAGGCCCAAAGTTAGCATGTCTCCACGATGACCGCGGAACAATTAGTAACACATCGCGTCATTAAGACAGAGGCCCAAAGTTAGCATGTCTCCACGATGACCGCGGAACAATTAGTAACACATCGCGTCATTAAGACAGAGGCCCAAAGTTAGCATGTCTCCACGATGACCGCGGAACAATTAGTAACACATCGCGTCATTAAGACAGAGGCCCAAAGTTAGCATGTCTCCCGATGACCGCGGAACAATTAGTAACACATCGCGTCATTAAGACAGAGGCCCAAAGTTAGCATGTCTCCCGATAACCGCGGAACAATTAGTAACACATCGCGTCATTAAGACAGAGGCCCAAATCATAATTATATTCGGCGGCGACATGAGTATTTTTGCCATAAGACTCAGCTAGTAACTCTAGCTCATAACGGTGGTCTAGCAGCGCTCGAACAACGGGCCGCGCATGCCGGAGTCCAGTTTTCCAGTAGTATGAGCAACTTTGCTCACAAACATGAATTCACCAACAGGAAACG
This sequence comes from Mesoligia furuncula, assembly GCA_916614155.1. Taxonomy (NCBI): domain Eukaryota; kingdom Metazoa; phylum Arthropoda; class Insecta; order Lepidoptera; family Noctuidae; genus Mesoligia; species Mesoligia furuncula. Next base: position 29,868,265 of record OU744794.1, read on the forward strand.
TACGTGGCTGCCTTCAATCTTCATTTACATAAGCATCCTGATAATGCTGATTGGCTGCGAAAAACTCAGAGTTAGTTGTCTTCCTAGTTAACAAGGGGATGCGAGATTTGAGTACAACATCTCGCACCAAGGATCTGATGGCCAGCCGCGTCCATGCCCACCAGCAACTGTAGTGGTGTAGTCTGTGGTGGTGGTGGTGGTTGGTAGTGACTTGTTTGCAGACGTTGAGGGTCAGCTGCACCTTCCAGAGCACATCGGACCATTGCGAGCCCCATAAAATGGCGAACCTCTTTCACATTTATAGGTTTTGGAGAATGTACAAGTGCATATACTTTACCTGGACTCGGCCGAACCTGACCGTGTCTACTCAGTCGCCCTAGGTACTCAATCTCTTCGTCTTTTTAAGTTTATGGAATATCCCACAGCTTTAAGTATCTGCAAAACAGTGTAAATAAGAGGTTTTAATGTTTTAGATATAATCCTCTGATACACGATCGGAAGGGAAAACAATAACCGGCTTTCGTTATTTGGATGCAACGGAGTACCACTGCTAGATGGCTGTTGGCAATCTATGCTCAATTACTTCTAACCTCGTAAGAATTCGATCAAGGGCTACATGGCGCGAGTTGTCGCGGCGGTCATACGAGTCTTCGCAATATCTGCGACAACGAGAGCGACTATACGGGCTATGCAAGACATTACGACCATAGATGACCTATATCTACGGACTGTTTCGACGATGGTGTGCGACAATCGGCGGCGTATCACGATCATCTGAATTATCGCGAAATTTTTGCGAGAACCGCCACTAGATTTTCGCTCACGACAGTGTCTACGTCTTCTAGAGACCGCGACAAAAGCCCTGACATTTTGTAAGAAACACAACTTAGACACGGTTGAGAAGTTTGCACACAATAATCACAACACTTTAACACCATTACTGAGTATGCAAATAGATAGTAGACGGCCTAAAATGCGTGGCGATCCCACTTCTGATCTTAGAAACCAGAAGCGGAATATATTGAAAAACAAATTACTAAATGACCTACAAAGTTACATTTCTTACAAGTCATTTTTAATTAGCAACAAGCACATAGGTAAATAAGAGGTGCATAAGAATTATAGAACACGACCCTAATCAACACTATAACGTGTCTAGAATACGCCCATTGCATCCGAAAACCAAGCAGCCAGCAGACCAGCGCCCACAAAATGGGTGAACTCCTTTCTGTGTTCTAGAACAAGGCTGCTCAACCCCAATTCTGTAATATAGTGTCTTGTTCACGGCAAGGAATCGAAATGCCAACCGGCACGATCAAAATGTATTTTGACAGTTCAAACCACGCCATTGTGTCATAGGGAATAAGTTAATAGCAGATGTCGTGATTGACTAAGTAAATTAGGGCCATGATTTTATTATCAACTCAAGACTTGTCACCAAATATTGATAGAGTAAGTTGTTAGCTTCAAAACCTTTTTATAACTTCTATACAAATCACACTCATATTATAAAGGTGAAAGTTTGTGAGTTTGAAAGTGTTACTTCTTCACGCTCAAACAGCTTTACCAATTTTGCCACGGTATCCCTTTGGAGTGACCCGCGACCCTGGCAGGCATCGGCCCTAGCGGACCCCGTTGCTGACATGTCATTGAGGTGCGCGTGGAACACAACGCGCCGTCGACCCCAGCCTGGTCCTTACCGGACGGCGAGCTGCCCATTGCTCGCCGTCCGCAAGCCCGCGCCTACGGTGGCCGGGGATCAGCTGTAGATTCCCGATTGTCCTGATTGTCGGTACTCCCTAACAACTGCAGTCAAAGCTCGCATGTTCGATTACTTTGACAGAACAAATGTACCCTATCGGATAGACTTGACTGCACAGTATACACAGTGCACACAACACAGTCGTTTTGTGTACTAATTGCACTTACAGTCACACAGTGCACCGAACGCTAGCCTCTCCGGTGGCGTTCTCAAAAAGCTGAAAGTAACTGAACAAGCATCTGTCAAATATCTCGACAGTAAACAATTGAAAAGGAACTTTAGTTCAACGTACGCAAGGTGGGTTTTAGCTGGAAGCGTTTCCGCAAAAGCTGGTGGAATGGGTGTGTAGAATCGTTTGATGTTCGAGTGTTGATGAAACCGGAGAAGCGTCTGTTTCTGCATTCGGTTGAAATAACTTTTTCGCTCTTTCCGTGAATCGAAATGTAATGATGTTTCACATGAGTGTCTTTACTCTTTAAGTATTCAAATGTTACGTTTTATCATAAAATCTCGCCTCGTATTCTCCCCAAAGGTTAGGCAGAATTGTACTATAGTACACATTTCGCCAGATTATTTCCACCTTTTCTTACAAAATAACTTAGGTACCGACGGTGTGCCCCAAAAGTTATGAATGACCCAATATTTTTCCTTGAGGATAATGTGGTAAAATATTATGGTCATTTCCTCTGGTCAATTACTTAGAATAGAGCAACTTGTTAGTTTCTTCCTAAAATATAAAGAATATTATTTTATTTTGTTTGTTATCCTGTATATTAGTCATTTCAGTGTTTTCGTGGTGGTATAATGGTAAAGTACTAGGTTCTGGATTTACAACCTGGCATTTATAGAGTACTGCACCCCGCGGTTTCACCCGCAAGTTTCGATCCCGTGGAAATATCGGGATAAAAAGTAGCCTATATGTTGATCCAGGGTGTCAGCTACCATCAACCCAATTTTATCAAAATGGTCCAGCCGTTTGAGCGTAAAGAAGTAACAAACATATAAACACACCTGCGCAGACACACACTCACAAACTTTCGCCTTAATATTAGTGTGATCCCAGAGGACACGGTGGAGTTCACGGTGGAGGTCTGCCCCGCTTGGGCGGAGCACCACCGTGTCCTCGTAGAGGCGATCGGCAGCGGCGGCGACCTCTCGCGTCCGGCCATGGTGCAAGACATGGTCCGGGGCGAGATGGAGTGGAAGGCAGTCACCTCCTTCTGCGAAGCAGTCATGCTAGCGAAGGAGGTGGCGGGACGGTTCAGGGAGAGAGACTCCCGTCTCAGCAGCCGCGGGGGACGCCCCCGGCGTCGGGAGCCGCGTGGCAACTCTCGGCCACCGTAGGCGCGGGCCCGCGGGCGGAGAGTAATGGGTAGTTCACCGTCCGATCAGGACCAGGCCCGTGCCGGACGGCGCGTACGTGTTCCACGCGCGCCTCAAAGAGATGTCAGCATCGAGGAGGGGCCCCTTAGGGCCGAAGCCTGCCGGACCAGCGGGATTGTCCGAAAGGGTTACCGCTGGCCCGGAACATAAAGGGCTAAGGAAGGAACACGGGTGGGTTTTAGTCAGTAAGAGTCTGACACTCCCTTCCGCTCCACCCAGAGCGGGAGGAGTCATTTGATGACTTCCCATCCGCAAAAAAAAAAAAAATTGTGTGATTAACATAAACATTGTTTTCCTGAAGGGTTAGGCCATTCTTATAGTACACCTACCTTTCGCCAGTTATATCTTATGTCCCATGTAATAGGGGGCGAGCCTTTCGCCTTCAACCGGGCACAGATCCAGACTCCGGGCTGCTATTGAGAAATTCCAAATGGAAAAACGTAATAACACTTTGCCTGACCCGGGAACCGAACACAGGACCTTATGCACAGCAATAGCTTTTGCGACCACCATACCAACATGCGACCACCGTACCAACATGCGACCATCATACCAACATGCGACCACCGTACCAACATGCGACCACCGAACCAACATGCGACCACGGTACCAACATGCGACCACCGTACCAACATGCGACCACCGTACCAACATGCGACCACCGTACCAACATGCGACCACCGTACCAACATGCGACCACCGAACCAACATGCGACCACCTTACCAACATGCGACCACCTTACCAGCATGCGACCACCATACCAACATGCGACCACCGTACCAACATGCGACCACCGTACCAACATGCGACCACCATACCAACATGCGACCACCGTACCAACATGCGACCACCATACCAACATGCGACCACCGTACCAACATGCGACCATCATACCAACATGCGACCACCGTACCAACATGCGACCACCGTACCAACATGCGACCATGGTACCAACATGCGACCACCGTACCAACATGCGACCACCGTACTAACATGCGACCACCGTACCAACATGCGACCACCGTACCAACATGCGACCACCGTACCAACATGCAACCACCGTACTAACATGCGACCACCGTACCAACATGCGACCACCGTACCAACATGCGACCACCGAACCAACATGCGACCACCGTACCAACATGCGACCACCTTACCAGCATGCGACCACCATACCAACATGCGACCACCGTACCAACATGCGACCACCATACCAACATGCGACCACCGTACCAACATGCGACCACCATACCAACATACCAACATGCGACCACCGTACCAACATGCGACCACCATACCAACATGCGACCACCGTACCAACATGCGACCATCATACCAACATGCGACCACCGTACCAACATGCGACCACCGTACCAACATGCGACCACCGTACCAGCATGCGACCACCATACCAACATGCGACCACCGTACCAACATGCGACCACCGTACTAACATGCGACCACCGTACCAACATGCGACCACCATACCAACATGCGACCACCGTACCAACAAGACAGTCACGTTTTATTTAATAAATATTAGGTAGAATTTACTTATCGCGCAGTATCCTGGGGGTTCGAATTTCTGACTGTATAAGGAACACAGTATTGCGCGCCAAAACTAAGATAGCAGACGTTACCCAAAAAGCCGCTGAACTTAAGTGGGACTGGGCCAGACATTTGTGTGCCGCATGTCAGATGACAATTGGGCTAAGAGAACCACCGATTGGGTCCCACTAAACGCACGGCAGGCCAAGACGAAGATGGCGGGACGAGCTTGACCCCTACCGTAGGGACTGGCCGGCACTAGCAAAAGACAAAATTGTGTGGAAAAGGGAGAGGAGGCCTTTGCCCTGCAGTGGGACAGTACAGGCTAGTTAGATTAGATTCGTTTCAGCCGATAGACGTCCACTGCTGGACATAAGCCTCCCCCAATTTTGGGAGGGTTTGCCATAATCGCCACGCTTGGCAGGCGGGTTGGCGATCGTAGTATGGTATGATGGTGGAATACATAGAGAACGCTGCTGCCCATTCTCTGGTACGACCCTTAGTCGCCTTTTACGACACCCACGGGAAGTAAGGGGAGGGGAAGTAAGTTAGATTAGATTAGAATTCAATTATGGAGACAAAAACAACATCATATAGGGCAATATTTATTTTTATATAATTAATAATTCCTTCAATTTGAAAGCGACCAGGCTGGTTCTAGTAGTTTGGGGTGTCTACAGAAGCCCAAATTAATTGAGATTTTTTCATCAATGTAAGGTGCAGCTACCGATATTTTTTATTTATTTAATTAAAACGGTTTAAAACCAATTACAGAAATTGAAGACAGTTTGTATATTCCACGAAATTTTATGAAATTCTACAGCGAAATGCGACTTTTATGAAAGAAAAGCGAATTTCTATTCACTATTTTGGTCCAAATCATGTTCTAATGCACTCGGACAAAACATTTCAGCCCTATTCACCCCACATCGTACAAAAGGGATTAAAATACGTAAATCGTTCGGCTCAATACAATGGGGCTTATAGCCGAAGTAACAGTCATGTAATTGCCCCTGCGCAAGACGATTGTTGTAAAACAAAAGACTACGACTTATGGCTCAACCTTCCAAATGTGCTGATAAACGTTTTATGAAATGTTTTGTGCCTGCCTAATCGGAATTCAGTTCTGAATAGTTTCAATCCAGCCTATCGCAGTCCACTGCTGGATATAGGTCTCTCCTAGGTAGGCGTCACAACACCATGTCCTCGTCCTTCCGCATCCAATCTGTCCCAGCCACTTTCTTTAAGCCGTCGGTCCATCTAGCTAGAGAGTCTTACAGTCCCACATTACGCTTGCCGATACGCGGTCTTCACTCCAGGAATCCACCGGCCACCGGTCCTTCGACGAACATGGCCAGCCCACTGCCACTTCAGCATGCTTACTCTGCAACATAATCAGCCTCTCTCACTGCTGGGACACAGGCCTCCTCTCTGTGACAGGGAGTGGGCCATAATCCACCACACGGGCCCAATGCGGGTTGGTGGATATCACATGTCTTCGATTTTTTGGTTCTAAGACATGCCGGCTTCCTCACAATGCTTTCCTTCACCGTTTTGAGAGTGGTGATGAAATTAAATAAATACACTAAGTAGAGTGCCTGCCTGGTTCGAACTTACGATCTGCAACTCGTAAGTCGAAGCCGATACCACTGGGCTACCAATGATTGCTGATACTGATACCAACTCCGGTTCTGATTAGCATAATTGTTTATATGGTATCGACAAGATAATGGTATAATTATAGTCCTTCCATACTTAATTTTGCCTCTGATATCAATCTTATTATAATAGGTTATACGGGCTGGTGTCCGTAACTCCACGTCAATGCACGAATTATGCGTAAAAAAAACCGGCCGAGTGCGTGGCGGGCCACGCACAGTGTAGGGTTCCGTAGTAGCCCGTTATCACTATGTAGTACGATTCTGTTGTTCTTTATTCTGAATTATATATAAAAAAAATAAACTTATTTGTTTTTAATGCAAGTCTTTACCCGTTATAAACAAGCAACTACTTCATCTTAATCACTAATGCTAAGGATTTTTTATTTGGTAGAAAATTATCCAACACCCAAGTTCAACGACTATTACTTCTAAACTAATAAAGTTATCTTAACCGCTATAGTTTTCCTGTAAAGTTCATAAAATGCACTATTATCGTGAATTTTCCATTTTTAAATTTAGGTTTTAGAGGACACCCTACTGGAACAAAAATTTGCACTTTAAAGTTTAATATTTCGTAAATGGAGCATTAAATCGAAAAGAAAGAAGACCTATTCAACGATATCCCACACGATGGGGTAGACGACGAAAAAATATTCATCCCCACTTCACATATAGGGGAGCTACCAAAAAAAAAAAAAATTCCAAAGAACAATGGCAGCCACCCATACATTGATTTAGCTGAGATTAAATTCTCGCGTCTTTTAATGAAAAATATCTTGTTTAACTCTGCGTCAAATTCTGAATTAGTTTGTGCAAGAATTTTTGTTCGAGAAGGCCGAGAATAATAGAAATTCAGTCATGAACTTTTGTAGGTTATGTCTATGGTAATTCCAATTCGAGGAAGTAAAAGGGCAATATTCCTAAATCACATTATTTTTTCCTGTCCCTTGACCGTTCATCCTTCCTTCAGGGGAATATCACAGTCCGGGACAAGTTAAAATTAAAGAAACCGGAAAACCATCGAGAGCAACACAAAGCACAAAGCGTAAGCGTCGTGTAATCTGTGGTAGTGATACCATAGATAAAAATACTAAATGTACTACTCATGTCACACGACTTTACACGACGTGTAATGTCGTGTGGCATGAGTATCGCTACCACAGATCACTACAACGGTACAACCTATTATGTTTTTAGATTTGGGATAATAGCCTTTTTGCCAGTCATTAATTGAAAGTAATTAATTTATTGTTACACAATATTTTTACCTCCTTGCAAGGAATACTTCCACTTAGAAATAACAGTATTGTTAATTTACTCCGTTTAATTACAGTAACAAACGAAAACTGAATACAATACATTAATGCTGTACACTTGGAAGAATAAATATAAATGGCAACACTAATAGTCAATGAAAAAATCAAATAGCTTTTCATTCAAAATATTTTTTTTATCCGGCCTTAACTAGTTAATGTGATACTTTGAAAAAACGTAGAAAAATAATGAAACTGCCTTCGTATATAAGTCACTTGTAGACGCTCAAATTAAATTCAGCTAAGATTTCGCCATTGTTCTTTTGTTTTACCACTTTGTCGGGGTGATTGATATACGCACTCCTACAAATACAGCTTTCTAGTACTAACGGTCTCTTAGCAAAACCTCGGACAGACAGACGGACATGACGAAACTATTAGGGTTCCTTGTAGGAACTACGGAACCCTAAAAAACCTTATTTTAATAAGAATAAACATCATTGTGTTGCAAAACCAGAGGTAAAATAACTGTGACTGTAAGACTGAGGTGACGTCATTATTAGGCGGTGAAAAAAAAAATTTGAATAATAGTCCTGAGCTTTCACCATGTCCCGGATTACTGACGGTGGAACTTCCAAAACCATGCAATTTTCCTAAAAGAGTTTTCCAGCATAGTTTCTGACCTTTTACAAATATATATATATAATTATAGTTGACCCGGCGAACTCCAAACCGCCCCGCCAGCCGCTTCGCCCCCGCTTTTTAAATCTCTGCTATCTTCTAAGACATTCATTTATGTAAATAATAATAATTATAGCATATGACATCATCATCATCTGCCTAGCCTTTTCCCAACTATGTTGGGGTCGGCTTCCAGTCTGACCGGATGCAGCTGAATACCAGTATTTTACATGGAGCGACTGCCTATCTGACCTCCACAATCCAGTTAATGGGTAATACGATACCCCTTGGTAAGACTGGTTGTCATGCAGACTTTCAGGCTTCTGACTACCCGTAACGACTGTCAAAGATCCACAAATGACAGCCGGGACCAATGGCTTAACGTGCTTTCCGAGGCACGGAGGGGTCACGGTATGCAAAGATGGTCACCCATCCACAGACCAACCGCGGCAAGCGTAGCTTAACCTGATCGATCGACCTGTACGGCTGTAATTATTTAGCCACGGGCCTCTCAATATAGCATATGACACACACAAATAATACGGTTTACGGTTTTAGACATTTATTTTCTCAAAAGATTTTACACAATCACTTACAGAGAAAACACAATATTATAACTTAAAAATACATAAAGCCGATTGGCGTAGCGGGTTAGTACTATGACAAAATTACATAAGGATTTTGTAACAGTTTTAGTAAAAGGGTAGTTGTAGAAAATAAGTGCACGACGTCGTATGCGCATCGCCAGTAATCGCCACTGCGGGTAGGTGTGATGAGTTGAGGGATACAATACATGTTTGTTAAGGCCCATGACATAGGGACTGTTTCACTATGTTATAAAAGTACTTAGATTGGTAAAAGAATTTTCAAAATCGGTTCAGTAGATCCAGATATTACCCCCTACAACCTCACAAACTTTACCTCTCTATAATGTTAGTATAGACTAGTATAGATAATAAATATACCACAGCAAAATTTTCACTCTGTCTATCTTTTTCCCAACTATGTCGGGGTTGGCTTCCAGTCTAACCGGTATCAGCTGAATACCAGTATTTTACATGGAGCGACTGCTTATCTGACCTCAATAACCCAGTTACTGAGTAACACGATAACCCTTGGTAAGATTGGTTACTTCTAACGACTGTCAAAGATCCGGTATTCGGTAGGTAAAGAGGGTCACCCATCCACGGACTGATGAATGACGAATGATGATTGAGCGAAGCGTAACCTGATCGTTCGACCCTTGCAGCTGTTATTACTTAGCCAGGAGCCCCTCAAAATATAACACAGTAAAAATCAATTAACTAAGTGGCAGTCAACCAGCCTCCGTCGATAACTAGTCGTGTACCATAATGAAAGCAAAGAGTTGTTTTTATTATCACATTCAATTAACTACTAAAGTGATCGCTTAAACGACTGAAATAAAATGCTTAGAACTCCTCATTAAAACAGTCTTTATTGCCAAACACCTGTTTACCAAAATTCATCCCTAATATTGCAAAGACAGGGTTGAAATTCGTTTGGGGAGTCCTAGCCGTAGGGTAAAAGAAACAATAGTCGTCATTCGCAAAGAATTCGAAAGGCTTGTCTCTCTCCAGGACGATTGTGTTCATTAGGCTCAAAATACAAGCTTTTTCGCTTCTCATTTTGATACTCTTACCTTATTACGTTCAAGATAGGGTTGGAAAATTCCGGGAATGCTCCCGGAATCATTGACATATGTTCATTGTACCGGAAATAGCTTATGAGTGGGAATTCCTTTTAAGAGTTTTTATTTAAAACCACTCGTCTAAATAATTGAGCAGTCGATGGATGTTTGTTTTACGTTTTTAACGTAACCTACATAACAGTTTTCATAATAGCGAAGGACATTCTTTTTGTGACAGTTAACATTGACAACGACAGTGTTGTCCGCCAACTGAAACCGCTAGTGATGTCTATAACTTGTCGATATCACTAAACAATTCCTGTATTCCGAGATAATTACGATAATAATTTCTGAACGCACAAAACTTTAATGTATTTTTTCTGAAGACTAAATCTCAAAATAAAAATGTTCATTTAGTCGCAATCCCATATCAGCGATAACAAAATCAGATTGAGACTGAGATCAACTAACTTCGTATAAAAAAACCGGGCAAGAGCGAGTCGGACTCGCGCACCAAGGGTTCCGTAACATCCGGGTTATGCATAAGGTTTATGTTTATGAAATTAAATGTTTATTTTTTATTTTTGAGTTGATTGAATGAATGGTAAATTGTGGTTTACGATTTATGACGTATTAAAAAAAACTACTTACTAGATCCCGTTCAAACTAATTTTCGCTGGTAGTTTACATGATAATGTACATCATATATTTTTTTAGTTTTATCATTCTCTTATTTTAGAAGTTACAGGGGGGGGGGGACACACATTTTATCACTTTGGAAGTGTCTCTCGCGCAAACTATTCAGATTAGAAAAAAATGATATTAGAAACCTCAATATCATTTTTGAAGACCTACCCATAGATACCCCACACTTATGGGTTTGATGAAAAAACAAATTTTGAGTTTCTGTTCTAAGTATGGGGAACCCTAAAATTTATTGTTTTTTTTCTATTTTTGTGTGAAAATCTTAATGCGGTTCACAGAATACATCTACTTACCAAGTTTCAACAGTATAGTTCTTATAGTTTCGGAGAAAAGTGGCTGTGACATACGGACGGACAGACGGACAGACAGACAGACAGACGGACAGACAGACAGACAGACATGACGAATCTATAAGGGTTCCGTTTTTGCCATTTGGCTACGGAACCCTAAAAAGTCCCTTTGATAAAATTCAAAATAAAAGGTGCAAATGGCGCACCGGACAATGAACCATTGAAGATACGTAATTTTATACAAAAGACCCAATTTTTTTTCTCATCAAAAACAAGGCTCTTTAGCCAAACAATCTGTCCTTTAAATATTATCAGTAATTTCCACAGGGTGATAGAAATAATACTCAATTTGTAAAGAAAAGTATAAAGTTAACTAAATCCTGCCAGTGATACCATCACAAACGGGATTTGTACCGTTGGATGTGCAACAGAACGTATTTAAACTTTACAATAACAGTTTTCTAGTACATTAGCTCCGCCGTTATGGTGGAGCGTTGGTTACAGTTTGTTTTTACGAGGGTTTTTTTTGCAACTAGCTGTGAGGAATTGCTTGTTTATATGGCGTATTTTTCTGCGTAGGTATAGAAGAGAGTTATTTGAAACAGACACGGACACTTCTTTTTTGCAGCTGTAAAAAGATAAGATAAAGAAAATAATAGAATAGAATACTCTTTATTATGTACACCATATAAATTACAGACATAAATATAGAAACTTTACAAAGGGTGACACAATGGGCGGTCTTATCGCTAAGACCGATCTATTAAAGTCATCTTTTGGATAGATTAAAAGGACATATTTCTTAAAAATTTCGGGATTCTTAAAAAAGTTAAAAAATCTGACTGTTTATTTGCTTACATTATTTTATATTATATCAGGGGGGCAATTCTTGTAATTTTAAGAACGTTCACAGTCTGATCTTAGTCTCAATCGGTCAAAAATACGTGTATTTTCCCTACATTTTTGACAAGTTTTTGACATATGTTTGTCGCCGTGGTGAGACTGCGACTAGATTTTGAACATTATAAATTATGAGGATTAGCCTTCAGGTGATTATGCTTGTATATGGAAATGAGTGTTGGGTGTGGCATAAGAAGCATGAAAGTAGAATAAATGCTCTGAAAATGCGTTCCTTGCAAAGAAAGTGTGGCGTGAACGTTAGGCTGAAGAATGATGTGCAAAGGCAACGGTGATCTTTAGAAAAAGATGTAGTGACGAATATTAAAAAGAGAATACTTAGATGGTTTGGTCATGATGAGGGGATAAATGAAAGGCGACTAACAAAAAGTAGGCAACAAAAGTTTTCACTCACATCTGAGAGTGAAAACTGGGGAGGGGACGCCCTAGAACGACATATTTATTTATTTTTTTATCCATTTATTTCAGGCATCAAGGTCCATATAAACACATACAATACAATATATGTATAACTTAAAAATCTTATAAATACATACAAAAAAAAATCACACTAATATTATAAAGGCGAAAGTTTGTGAGTGTGTGTGTGAGTGTGTGTGCGAGTTGTGTGTGTGTTTATATGTTTGTTACTTCTTCACGCTCAAACGGCTGGACCAATTTGGATAAAATTTGGTATGGAAGTAGCTGACAACCTGGATTAACATATAGGCTACTTTTTATCCCGATATTCCCACGGGATCGACATTTACGCGGGTGAAACCGCGGGGCGCAGCTAGTAAAAAATAAATACAACATTATATTTACACAAAAAAACTAACAACTAAAAACTAACGCACATGAAGTGTCTGCGTCGTGTTTCTCTGACTGGTGTCATGTAGCTGGCCACGAAACCGGCGGTACACTGTTAACACCCTTCGGCCCGGACTCTTCCTTGAGGAACTTCTCGAGATGATGTGTCGGAACACGCATCATGAACGACTTGTAGCTCGTGTTGTGACGCAACTCCAACTTCTCGATCCTCAAAGTCCAGTTGGTCTTCACACACATGTACTCCACAATCTCCTCAACCTTCTTGGAGCGGTGCAGTCTGGACACGTGCAGCTGCGTCGTCGGGATTGATGGACGCAGGCTGTTGGGTCCTATCTGCGCGGTGCCGCACTAGTTCCGACAAGGAGGCTTCTTCTTCTTCTTCTTCTCCACCTTGATGAAACCATCCTTGTTGCACGTGTCCTTCTCTGGACCCTGCCTTTTTGAAACCTGGTTTGGTTTCGACCGGCTCCGTTTACCCCCGTTTACATAGTATTATTACCTTATTGCTGATGTTCATCAGGAAGGTCAAGGGTGTAGTACTCGCAACAGGCGTGCGTGTATGACGTAAACGAGGCAAAAGGCCTATGTAGGATCGTAGCAGATGGCGTTCTGTAGTTTCCTACCCCCATGGGAGGAAGGCATGAGTAGTTTATATTTTAAATTATATGTATATTCACTTCAAATCAAGTAAAAAGAATCTTGCCAAATTAATAGAATTTTCTCACCAGAATGTTTCGGGAACATCACTATGCCAGAGGTGTCTGCGGTAAGTGAGGCGCGGGCGCGGGAAGTATCATAATAATGAGCGCACGCGCACCGGCCGGCGACACGACAGCACAGTCAACACAAACATGTTGCGTCACCGTTTGCACTTCAAGACGCACATTCATCTGTAAATAGATTCACTGATTTCTTGATTCTCTCATCTGAAAATAGGTATTTTTTGATAACCGCTTGGTAACGTTCTATCAATGTAAAATAACCTCAAAACAAAATTGAATAACAATTGGAGAAAGTTTTTAACAACACTGTTTTTTTATACCTAAAGGTTATTTGATAACGATGGCTTGTTATTGTTTAATCCTATTATAATTGAATTTCAAATAAATTGGTTAAAACAGTGTGATTATGCATTCGTTGTTTTTCCATTCTGATAAAAGGTGTTTGTAAATAAGTGTTTGTTATCAATTTCAGAGTGAGTGACAATAGTGAGATCAATGTGATCGATAAAAGTGCTGGATAGTGTAGGGCAATATAAAGACGTCTTGATGTCAGACCCGTTCAGTTTGATATTGACATTCAAGTCTCAGAGGTGGAGTGTTGGAAAGTTTAGATAAGCATATTGAAATCGGGAATTTAAAGGTAAGTTTCAATGCTTTTTTATTTATATTTGTTTTATTTATTGCTGAATGGACCGCTTTTGACGTCGATCACGCCTGTTATAAAACGATGGATGAGGTCTACGATGGAAGGAGCGTGCCTAGAAGATGTTCACTCTTGCTTTAAAGGGGTTAAAAATGGAAGAACATTTTAAAAGAAATAAGAAAATTATTAATTAATTTTAATTTGTTTATAAGTATACATCATCATACAAGCATGGGTACTGTACTGGTAATGTTTTCTTGCGTAAAAATTTTGTCGTACCTAAACCTTTGTTATTGTGCAGTTCCCAGGATTATTACGCTTAGATTTTTGTCTTATTTGTGGTAAATAAAATATGGTTTTGTAGCCAATTGGCATATTTTTCTAATATTTTACTTATTGTAGTGCACAGTGTTCGATTTTGTTTTATGTAGTTACAGTCCGGCCGTCGAGAGAATGCGTTTCTGACACATGTCAGTTTCATATAAACGAATACGTGTTTTGCGAATTTGGTCTTTATTAGCTACTAGAATTGGCGCACTGACAGGTGTTTGGAATGCACTTTCTTGTCGGCCACACTGTGATCATGGGTTTCTTCATACGAGTCATAATTATTCTCTATTTCTTAGTACCTAGGAAAAATGTGACTTGTTGCTTCACTTATTATTTCTCGCCAACTACCTACGTATGTAATTTATTCAACTATTATTAATTGTGCAGTGGTGGCCAAGGAGCAGTGGTGGCCAAGTGGTAACGGCTGCGACTTACGGGTTGTAGGTCGTAGGTTCGAACCCAGACAGGCGCTTTACTTTGTGTAAATTATTTCATCACCACTGCTCTCAAAACGGTGAAGGAAAACATCGTGAGGAAACCGGCATGCCCTAGAACCAAAAGTTTGGAGACATGTGACATCTGCCAATCCGCACTGGGCCCGCATGGTGGATTACGGCCCACTCCCTCTCACCGAAAGGAGGCCTGTGTCCCAGCAGTGGGAACAATTAAGGCTAATTATTATTAATTGTTAACGTTTTTTTTTTAAATAACTAGATGGAGAATAAAGGATTTCTGGTCCAAAAGCCGGGCTTTTCCACCGTCGCCATTCACGCTGGTCAGGACCCAGACAAATGGAAGTCTGGGGCGGTTGTGCCACCTATCACCTTATCTACCATGTTCAAACAAACTCCTGAAGGACATACTGTGAGCCAAACAAAAACATTACTTTGAAAAAAAAAAATACAATTTTCCTTTTTTTAGGCTTCCATACCCAAATGGCAATAACGGGACGCTATTACTAAGACTCCACTGGCCGTCTGTCTGTCTGTCTGTCTGTCACCAGGATGTATCTCATAAACCGTGATAGCTAGACAGTTGAAATTTTCACAGATGATGCATTTTTGTTGTCGCTATAACAACAAAATACTAAAAACAGAATACATTAAATATCTAAGGGGGGCTCCCATACAACGAACGTGTTTTTTCGGCGTTTTTGCCTTATGGTACGGAACCCTTCGTGTGCGAGTCCGACTCGCACTTGGCCACTTTTTATTGAAAACG
The DNA here is from genome assembly GCA_916614155.1 of Mesoligia furuncula. Taxonomy (NCBI): domain Eukaryota; kingdom Metazoa; phylum Arthropoda; class Insecta; order Lepidoptera; family Noctuidae; genus Mesoligia; species Mesoligia furuncula. The sequence continues at coordinate 29,883,844 of OU744794.1, forward strand.
AAAGATTACCTCTGTTGATTCCCTGAAGGGGTAAAATACGTACAGCGTTTGGGCTGCTTCTAGGAATTTCATTTCGAAATAACCCAATAACCTTATACCCAAGGGATCAAGGGATCAAGCAAGTTGGCGACCACCGACCGGATCAATTGGCATTTAAAACATCAGTTTTAGTTTTCTCCAAAACTTAGCTGAGCGGATTTCGCTTTGATGTCTAATGCCGAAAATTTCATAAATTATTTATAAAAAGTTACTGATTGAATTTATTTGTAGGGTTACATATACGGTCGAACAGGAAACCCATCGAGGAATACTTTAGAAGAATGCATTGCAGCGCTTGAAGGTGCTAAATATGCCTATGCCTTCGCTTCGGGTCTTGGTGCTACCACAACAATTGCTTCGCTACTCAACAAAGGAGACCATATAGTTTCTATGGACGATGTTTACGGTGGTACTGACCGTCTTTTAAGGTAAGGAATGTCATGTAAAAAATGTAATAGGTACTGTGTCATCATCTGCCTAGCCTTTTCCCAACTTCGTTGGAGTCGACTTCCAGTCTGACTGGATGTAGCTGATTATCAGTATTTTACATGGAGCGACTGCCTATCTGACCTCCATAACCCAGTTACGTAAGACTGGTTGTCAGACTTTTCGGCTTCTGACGACCCGTAACGACAGACAAAGATCCACGACTTCCACAAATCCAGATGACAGCCGCAGATAATAGGTACTGTGTATGCAAGTGAAACTGCCGGTCGATTCTGTAAAAATCTCACCGTGAAATCTGAGGTGACTAGGAAATGACACTATTGACAGTTCACTCCACGCTCACTTCACATAAATTTTCACGGTGAGATTTTTACAGAATAGCACCGCTCAACTTATTAAGCAACTGAAGCTGTAAGTTACCAATAAGTTTCCGAGTGTATGATTTGTTTAACCAGTCAGTATATTGTTATCTATACAAGCCGAAAGGCATCCACTGCTGGACATGGGTCTCCCTCAAATCTCGCTACAACGCCCGGTCCTGAGTTTCTCGCATCAAGGAGATCATCATTATCATCTTGAGGGGTATGCGGTACAATCCTGAAGGCAAATTCCCGTAAATTAAAAACGCTCAGAATCTAGTAGCAGTCTCATCTCAGCGACAATCAATGTCAAAACTTTTCATAAATGTAGGCAAATTAGAACTTATATTTAGATTTCAGTGTTTTAAATAATGAAAGTTGGATTTGACAAATACTACTGTTTCAAAAATGTATCTACTTACATACAAGGAAATGTTAGCAGTTTAATTTCTTTTTAAATATGGGATACAGCTGTCAGTAGGTTTAAGTTTAGATACAGAACGCACACATCTCTTTTGAGCTTTGAACACAGTTAACCTTTCTGTGGAATCTCACGTGGGGGTCGTGTCAAAAACTGCCTCTCACCCCCTAATTGCGAACTGGACCAATTGCGAATTGGACTAATTGCGAACTGGACCAATTGCGAACTAGACCAATTGCGAACTGGACCAATTACGAACTGGACCAATTGCGAATTGGACCAATTGAGAATTGGACAGTTGGACATTTTGCTAATTGGACATAATGCGCCCAAACGGTATTTTTTACAGATTGAGACTGAGGTCAGACTGTGAACGTTCTTAAAACGTGACTGTTCGAATTGAAAGCGTCACACGCCCCAGAACTGTAGGGTACCTAATAGAGTGATTTTCGGTCAGTGGGTAGTTTTAGGGTGTTTACACAAAGCAGCCGATTTTCCTATACAGATTGCTGCAGATTGATCTACGGCAAGAAACGGTCAGTTTTACCTGTTCCTTTAATGTGCGGGTTCCCGGTAAAGACAAGTCGGTACGGATCGGTGCGGCTCAAATAGTTCCTCATTAAGAGTAAACTAGTCGCGAGCTCGAATTCACTTGTGGTCAAAAAGTACGCTGTCTCATTTGGCTTCGTGTCCGACAGAGCTAGTATCAGGGATGAGCAGTTAGACGCTAGTCTATACGCACAACGTCTAGTTCTCACGCACAGAAACACCGTTCCGAACTGGGAGACGCGTAAAAAAAATCGTTAAGTGCTTTGAAAAATCGAGTTTTATGAAAAAAACCCCTGCATCAATTAATTATAAATAAAGTTTATTGAACTCTTCGATAACTGAGCTTTGTTGCTACTGACTTGGTTTTGAAGATTTTACAGTTCTTTTGTTACTTATTTACACCCACAGTTACGTTAAAAATAGCAAGAAAAACGAATATTTGTTGGCTCTTACCTTTTTAATGGCTTTTTATTTTACTATTCTGTTTCCGTACAGACATAATTAATAATAAGTCAAAACGATATCACGTTTAACTTTGGATACAAAATGTCAAATAGTGGAGTAATACTCTTCCGAAATTTGTATGGAAAAAATATTGATTAGTGGCACCTTAACTGCGCTCACACAAAGGAAAAGGTTAAAAATGTAACCGTTTCCTTTCGAAGATCAACCTGCAGAAATCTGTACCGGGAGTTAGGCCAGAAAAGCCACTTCTTTATGCAATTACCCTTAAAAGCGAAACAAGAATTTCGCTTCTATTCGAACAAAGTTTTTTTCTTTTTTTTAGGAACTAATCATACCTTTACGAAATATTGTGTCAGTGGAATGAATGTGACAGGAAATTAAACCATTGATTTGAATTTCAGGCAAGTCCTAACGAGACTGGGAATTGAGGTTACGTTCGCAGATCTTACAAAGCCCGAAAATTTAGAAAAGGCTATTCAGGACAATACTAAGGTTGGTTATTTATTTTTAAATGATAAATTATTTTATTTCTGTAAGGGCTGATTTTTCAATCGACAGATAATTTTTATTCCTAGAATAAAATTGACGTCTGACAGTTTTTTTATAGAAGAACTGTCAAAAATTTTAAAATTATCTGGCCTTGGAAAATTCAGCCCTAAGTAGGTTTGTACAAACACTTTTACACGTCAGTCATATTTTTAAAAACTAGATGAAGTCCGTGTTTCCTGTCTGACTATTCTGAGAAGAAAGGCCGAAAAAAACTCAGAGGTCACAGTCTCTTTTAAAGTCCAGACACAATCTTGGTCAGATCATGTGAAGGGCATCTAGATTAAATGGTCTTTTGAGAAGAACCACACACATTGAGTGGAACTGTCCAGACAATGCACACATTTGTCAATAATCATGTTTTATTTGTCAGTAATCATGTTTCATTTGTCAGTAATCATGTTTCATTTGTCAGTAATCATGTTTCATTGGTTTTATCGACGCACAACCTGGCTACCATTTTGTATTTATGATTCTGGACGCCCCTAGGTTGAAATTTTTCGTCAGTTATTAAACTACTAATACAATATTGCCTTGCCGAGTGTCATGTAAGTAAAAACAAGAAAATTCAAACAAGTTAAAAAAAAAATGCAAAAACTATACTTTAAATTCCAGATGGTCTGGATGGAGACCCCAACAAACCCGAACTTGAAAGTGGTTGATATTTTCGAGACAGTCAAAATAGTGAAGAAACGCAGCAGTGACATTCTTGTTGTGGTTGACAACACATTCCTTACATGTTACTTACAAAAGCCTCTGATCTTTGGCGCGGATATAACTATGTACTCCTTGACTAAATACATGAATGGCCACTCTGATGTAGTCATGGGCGCAGCGGTTACTGACAGCGAAGATTTAGCGAAAAGGCTTAAATTTTTACAATCTGGTGAGTTGGTATAACCCTTAAGGGGCTTACTAGTGCAAAAAACGCATGTTTTAGAAACAATAAAAGTATATGATCAACTACAGTAAACAAACTTAGAAAAATATATGGTATTCTTCAGGATAATATATGCTAGGTAGATAGTGTGTTGAAAATATAATACAATTAATTTTATACGATAGAAAAAAATCATGAAGATACCTCTAAAAACTTTCTTTTTACAATAAAAACCATACAAATATACATACAATCATTCTGATTTTTTGTCAGATTATTCTACAAGCAACATACTAAAACACTAGTGTTTTAATTTTTAGGTCCAAACAATAGATTTTTTGTAAGTAATTAAATAATTGTTTTAATATTTGCAATAAATTACCAGCGTTGTGTCATCGCGCTTCTCTTTCTTTTCTATGCAGTCCGACAGTGACCGCGCTTTAGGTCATGTAAGCCCCTTAACGCATCCTTTCCTGCTTTTGTCCTAATGTAGCCTAGGTCCGCGCGGGCGCATTTTCCCCGCGGCGAATTTTTTTGCGCACTGTATTTTCAACTTACTGCTTAGCGCCGAGAGTTTTAAATCCAACTGTGTGTTTTCGATGTCGATGCGCTCTGTTGGATTCTCAATGCTCGGCTCAACACCGAGAGATCAATATCCAGTGCGCGATAAAATCCCGCCGTGATGTTTTTACGGCCGTGGGATCGTGGGCTTATTTGGTGTCAGTAATTCCGTACATCTTTATCAATAGTTATCAAAGTGTAGACTTCCATCATGTTTTGGGTGGGAAATCATCGAATGACCCCTCCCGCTCTGGGCGGAGATGAAGGGAGTGTCAGACTCTTACTGACTAAAACCCACCCGTGTTCCTTCCTTAGACCTTTATGTTCCGGGCCAGCGGTAACCCTTTCGGACAATCCCGCTGACCCGGCAGGCTTCGGCCCTAAGGGGCCCCTTCTTTATGCTGACTTCTCTTTGAGGAGCGCGTGGAACACGTACGCGCCGTCCGGCACGGGCCTGGTCTTGATCGGACGGTGAGCTACCCATTGCTCCGTCCACAGGCCCGCGCCTACGGTTTCCGGGAGTCGTCCCGAGGCTGCTGACGCCCGGAGCGTCTCCTGCGGCGGCTGGGACGGGAGGCTCTCTCCCTCATCCATCCCGCCACCTCCTCCGCTAGCATGACTGCTTCGCAGAAAGAAGTGACTGCCTCCCATTCTCTCTCGTTCGCGGACCATGACTTGCACCAGGGCCGGACGCGAGAGGTGCTTAGCACAGTTTTTATGAAAAAAATGAAGAAAACAAGATTTATTTATTTACATCAAGATTTATTTACTACTGGCTGCGCCCCTTGGTTTCACCCGCATAAATCTCGATGACGTGATTTTTAATATAATTCAATCCTGATTCGAAAGACACATGGCGCCATCTATTATCATAATAACACTTTTTCCGGGATGTAAGGTAGGGTTATGTCCGTTTCTGTATACCTGACTACGTATACCAATGCAACAGGATGATCGGTTCAGTGGTGAAAATGAAACAAACAAACTTCGCATTTATAATATTAGTTAAGATAATAATTTAAATAAATATGAAAGTATTAGGTATACACATAAACCTTCCGGAATAAATTCTCGAAGTGATGGTGAAACCGAATTATTCCGTTCTGATCCCCTGAACCCCCCCGCCACCCCCACGCCTCGATCCCCTCCTAGATCGTCTTCTGTTTTAATCTCTGTCTTATCCACTAAAACTTTCTCATACCGGTTTGAACCGCTTTTTATTTTGTTTTTGATCCTGAAGGATCGTCAGCAACAAAAATAAGTACAGGGTTTATTGAAATACATAAGTTCGTAATTTCTTATTATAACGGATACGTGTACAGCTATGTTAGTATTGAGGAACAACGACTCCACATTTTCGTCTTTGTCAAGTCACCGCACCCGGTTTGAACCCTTTTTAATAATTTTACAGATCTATTTGGAGTGTTAAGATGAACTAAGCGGGCAAATCAATAGACATGAAAAGCCACTTTATTTAATACTTGCTTCTGCCCGCGACTTTGTCCGCGTAAAATTTCTGTTTCCTCCGACCCACCCAGTCGCATCGCCTGCCAGCGGTATTACTTCTATGTCGCTTGGCAAACTTTCTGACAATCAAATCAAATCAGCCCTTAGAAATAAATAAAATTGAAGTCTCTGTTATGTCAAAAAATTTTTTTACTAAGTAAATTCATATGAAAATCTATTTTTACCCGACTGCCTCAGAAGGAGGGTTATGTTTTTCGAGTGTATGTATGTATGTATATTCAAAGTTGGAAGCAGGCGGGACCCATTTGAATTTGAAAATATAATAAAAATGGTATGGTATGGTAATGGTACATACTTTTATTTAATTTAAAATGGGCTTGTGTGTACCTTTTCAGTTTCGCTGTCGGGTTTTTTTATTTTTTAAATTACTTTTTTGTGTGTATTTTTTACAACCAATAAACTTTTTTGAAATTTTTGTCTGTTACGTATCTGTTTGTTCGTTCCGGCTGATCTCCGAAACGGCGATTTTTGTTAAATTATGAGATGTTTCTTGCCCATTCTTCTCCATACGAACACTACCTTTTGGAAGGGGCGACTAGAATCAATTCTATTTTACTGTAATTTTTGACGTTCAAAAGTGCCTTTAATGTTCCTATTTGAAATAAATGATTTGACTTTGTAGTAGGATTAAGCTTTGTTATATTTACATGTTTTATAGAGGGGCCCGTGGCTAAATAATAACAGCCGCACAGGTCGATCGATCAGGTTAAGCTACGCTTGCCGCGGTTGGTCTGTGGATGGGTGACCATCTTTACATACCGAGACCCCTCCGTGCCTCGAAAAGCACGTTAAGCCGTTGGTCCCGGCTGTCATTCGTGGATCTTTGACAGTCGTTACGGGTAGTCAGAAGCCCGAAAGTCTGACAACCAGTCTTACCAAGGGGTATCATATTACCCAGTAGCTGGGTTGTGGAGGTCAGATAGGCAGTCGCTCCATGTAAAATACTGGTATTCAGCTGCATCCGGTTAGACTGGAAGCCGACCCCAACATAGTTGGAAAAGGGCTAGGCAGATGATGATATTTACATGTTAACTTACCTTTTCAGCAATGGGGATCGTGCCTTCGCCGTTCGATTGTTACCTTGTCAACAGGAGTCTGAAAACACTGTCTCTACGTATGGAACGCCATAGAGCTACATCATTGAAAGTGGCTCAGTGGTTAGAAAAACATCCAAATGTTACTGAAGTAATGCATCCAGGTATATTGTTCTATTTATAGACAATACTTTGCTTCTAAAAAAAAGACATTTTCCTTTGTTTACTTTGTGTGTTTAACTTCATCACCATTGCTCTCAAAATGGTGAAGGAAAACATCGTGAGGAAATCGACATGTCCTAGAACCAACAATTCGAAGACATGTGACATCCACCAACCAGCACTGGGTCCACGTGGTGGATAACGGCCCACTCCCTCTCACAGAGAGGAGGCCTGTATCCCAGCAGTGGGAACATTATATGCTCATTATTATGCTTGCTTATGCTTACCTATATATGAATACCTATTTCTATGTTTCAGAACTCCCATCTCATAAGCAACATACTATAGCTAAAAAGCAAACGTATGGTCATTCAGGAGTGTTCAGTTTCAAACACACCGGCGAACTGAAAGAGTCGAGGAAACTCTTAAGTTCACTGGAAGTTTTCATTTTGGCTGAGAGTTTGGGCGGAATCGAAAGTTTAGCCGAAATACCGTGAGTAATACTTTAATTATAAAGGTGGTATACACTAGAGCATTTTATCGAGCATTTCCATATAATGTTTAAATAAAAAAAAAGAAAAGTCATTTATTCAAATTAGGTTGAAAATCAGCAACTTTCGGACGTCGAAATGACAAATGGCAGTTCCCCAAAACGCCAGCCTTTCACCACTGCCCAGTGCTATTGCTGGGACGAAGTGTCGCAAGAAACTCCCCAGCAGCACAGTTGTCTGTTCAGTTAGAAAATACTTGATTGTATACAATACTAGGTATGCAAAGTAATTAACATTACAAGACATAGTACATTAAATTATTATATATTAGATGTTCTTACGATAGGTACAAAACAGGCAAACGCTGTTTCCAAAATAATTTCCATGTAATGTTCCTGCGAATGCTGAACGTTGTGTTCGACATAATGCTCACGGCGAGTGAGCAATTACATATAACATTTCTTTGTACCTTGCGTTCATTGTTGATGATTGTGCGCTCTTGATCGCTCGTGCCTTGCTCGATAAAATGTTACTGCAATACGCTCGTTGGTTTTTAAAATCAAGTCGTAACAAAAAATCGAGCATCGTGTTCGAAGTGCGGTTCGATAAAATTCTAAACCGGCGAATGCTCGATGTTCTGTGACAAGGAAATGCTCTAGTAGTCTAGTCTATACTCACCCTCTTTGTATGGCAGTCAGGCTAATATGCACACCGTGACAACATTTCGTTGTCGGATTATGTCACGCTGAAACGTAATAATGATAATGATTTGGTTTACGTAATAATGATAATTGCTTGATTTACGCATACAATGTCTCGTTTCGACGCGGGATAATGTGGCAGCAAAATATTGTCGCGTTTTGATTATTAACCTGATAGAAATGAAACAAGTTTTGTTGATAAGGTGGTGGGAACAGGAGTATGATTTAGAATCGTGACCATGACTTAGTGTTAAGTCAATAAATCATTATTGCCTACGGAATCAAAACCGCCTTTAAAAGAACTTAAAGAGACTAAGTAGCACCCTAATTGCCTAATACACTAACAATCAAAATGTGAATAATTTTGAAGAATATTGCTAATGCATTGCTTCATATGTTGGAAAAATTGGTCTCCTCAACAAAGAAAACGACGCAATGAATGTTGTAGAACTGTCTAAATGAAACCTATTTATAACGTTAGTGTTTTATGCAATCATCCCTATATAATTCAAATTATTATGTTCAGTCACGAACACCAATATGTCAACACTTGGCAACTTTAAATTGCGATTTTTTCACGAAATAACGAATGCAACGTTGAAATACGACACTTTACATATACCTATGGGTTCGAAAATACTATGTTCCTACTAAGATAAAATTTCATTAAAAAATAAAGAAGAAAATCGCCTTTGGATAAAGCCAAGTGTATACATACTTTTTCTCGTAACTGTTCATTTTGATACCGATGACCGTAGGGATAGACGTGTTCTTGAGTGGAGACCGCGAATCGGTAAACATAAGGTAGGAAGCCCTCAAGCTAGGTGGAGGGACGATCTTCGCAGGATTGCTGGTAGCAGCTGGATGAGAGTTACTGAAAATCGAGTTGAATGGCATGCAATAGGAGAGGCCTATGTCGAGCAGTGGACTGCTGTAGGCTGATGATGATGTTCATTTTGGAGAAGATTTGTATTTTTAACTTTTATTGGAAAGAAATTCCATCTCTCTAAGTTCATATTACCCTATTGAATGAATATTTCATGACTTTCGAGGCCAATTCTGATTTAAGAATTTGTATTGCTGATCCTAATGATTGTATTTCTGAAACGATTTGTTTAAAAATACTTGTTTGAAAATTTAGTAAAATATTTGTGTCGGTCGCAAATAATTTTTTTTAATCAATATTGAACCTGACACTGGCTTACAAATTGCAAAAAACGTAAGTAAAGAATTTCGCGGGCATACAGCGAAAGGAACTTCGTTTCAACCAGGTGTCCAAAGACAATTCTCGACTTTTAGGTCTCCAAAGACAATTCTCGACTTTTAGGTCTCCAAAGACAATTCTCGACCTAAAGGTCCCTTGTGTCATAAAAAATTTTGAAAACGGAATCAGTTTTATAGCAAAATCCTATTAATTCAAGTAATATTATAAATATGAAAGTTTGTGAAAATGTTTGGATGTTTGTTACTCAATCACGCGTAAACCGTTGAACAGATTTGAATGAAAATTAGCACATAGATAGACCATTTCCTGGATTAACACATAGGATACTTTTATCCCGATATTCTTATGGGATCGAAACTTACTCGGGAGAAACCGCGGGCACTGCTAGTTAAAAATAAAATAAAACGGCATTTGTAAAGTAAAAAATTACAGATTTCATTCCACATATTTATTTTTTCCAGGTCGATAATGACGCATGCATCGGTTCCCGCGGAACAAAGAGCTGAACTAGGTATCACGGATTCCCTCGTGAGGCTTTCTATTGGCTTGGAAGATGCTGACGATCTCATTGATGACTTGGAGCAGGCGTTTACAGTAACGTTTTAATGATACCGGGAAATAATATTTATACCAAAACACTTTCGGCCTTATTACAAAACAAGATTTATCTTTAGACCCAGGTTTGAACCATCCAGCCATTTTTAAATTTCGAACTATAATCCAACGAAGTTCTTATTACAAAAACTGACGTTAAACCCGAGTCTAAGTTGTCAATTTTGCATTAATAACATTACGTTTGTCGGAATAAAGTTCAAAATAGAGTTACTGGCTCGAAGCTTTAAGCTAGGTCTAAAATTAGATCTCGTTTTGTAATACGACGGTTTAAGTATATTCTTGAATGTTTAATTAAAATGCATTTTTTTTTGGCACTATCTTTTTTTTTTTGTAAAACTTTCAAAAATAACCTATACGTGGTGCCCTGACACTCCACTAAAGCCTAGAAAAGAAAAAAAGAGAAGAGAAGAGCTGGAAGTCATGGGGAGAGGCCTTTGCTCAGCAGTGGGATGGCAGGTAACATAAAGGGTAAGTAAAACTTTTTCACAGAATTCTCCTTCTTCCTATTCTCCTTCTTCGTGTCGCTGGCACGACTGTATTTTAGATCTTATTGGCCCAAAACTTAGCCACTTCCACGGCGTCGTCGGTGGCAGCGTAGAGGTCACCAAGGGCAGGATAGGAGGTGGAGCATGGTTTGCGACATAGCTCCTCAATCCAGTGCCGTCTTTACCAGTTGCACACGGGCGCAGCGGTCCTAGGGGGCGCCGAGCGCCACTCGCTACGGACCCCCACTCGACGCGCGCAAAAACAAAACAAACTCATTATATATCCTAGACTAAGACCCGATTAAATCTGTGACTTGGCGACAAATAGCGACAAATTGGCGACAAAATATGGGAGCAAAAAAAAGATCTTCGCTAGGTGCCTTAGTTTTTGAGATATAAATGTGGCCCTGCTGGGGAGATTCTCTCCAAATCAGCCACCTATAAACCCTTTATATCTTTTGAACCAGTGACCGACAAATTCTGATATTTGGCGAAAAATTTCGACTAATTATCGACTAATTTTTTGTGTTATCAAAATTAAAATTCCTGATGGTGGCCCTGCCAGAGTCAGTGACACACCATGGTATCCAAAACCGACGAATATCTTCTTTATCTCCAAACAATAGAGTTTATTATCCATTGGGGAAATTTGACAGTTTGTGGTAAATTGAAGTGCTGTTACTTGTACATTGTACCCAATCGATTTTGACCGCGCGCTTACTAGGGGGCGCTTGGGTAATGTTTGCACACGGGCGCTACATGGGCTAGAGACGCCTCTGCCTCAATCACACCCTACTGCCGTTCCGCCGAGGTAATGACAGTAATGACCGAATAATATATGCCGTAGCATAAAACTTACAAAATATGAACTGGATTAATTGTAATACTCATTATCCCTGAGATATTTATTAAATTTTAATTAAAATACATACTTATGTATTTATTTTTTGTTCTGAATTATAATTATAGATTAGTCGCTAGCTTCCGACTGCGACTTCGTCTGCGTGAAGTTTCTTTTTCCCTCGACCCACCCCGTCGCATCGCATCGTCTGCCTGCGCGCTTCGTTTTCGCTTAGCGTTCTTTCTGACGTTTTTTTATTGCTCGGTTCCTAAGGGTTATATATAGCGTGATGTTAAATAGCCTTTACATCTCTCATATTCGGTAAGTAGGTCCTTATTACCCCCAAATGGGGCTTGTAGGTGACCAATTAACGCTCTAGGGTAATAATGTAGCTAGAAAAGCCCTAGGGCGGTAAGTTGCCAGTATGATGGTTAGATGTACGCGAACTGTTTGAAAGAGTGAAATTTTTTTTTAAATTACTTACCGCCCTAGGGCTTTTCTAGCTACATTATTACCCTAGAGCGATAATTGGTCACCTACAAGCCCCATTTGGGGGTAATAAGGACCTACTTACCTCACAATCGAGATGTAAAGCAGAGTAGTTAGCTCGGGCGTAAGCATCAATTGCACCCTCGAACTATAGGCGCCCTCGCTGCGCTCGTGCGCCTAAATATCTCGGGCTGCAATTGATGCCTTACAGCCCTTGGCTACTAATCTACTATTATGCCTTCCTCACGAATTTGGTTATCAAAATGCAAAAATATTTTATAAATCCGACTGGTAGTTCCAGAGATTAACCCCCTACGTATAAACTTACAAACAAACAACTTTTACCTCCTTATTATATTAGTATATAATATTAGTATATTTATTGCATTCCTTAACCGAAGCCTATCTCAAGATGATACAAAAATATTAAACCGGAAAATGTCAGACCAAAACGAAGTTATGAAAGAACCCACTAAAAAGAAACAGATATTTCATTGTTCCTTTGGTATGTACAAATCCTTTGTAACTCGGAACGCGGAAAGAACTTCATAAAACAATTTGTCGGGACAAAGCGTTTCCCGGGATCCCGGGAACATCCCGGAGTTGCCCGCCCCTAGTTCCTTGTTTACGCCTATCAGTCTTATTACTGTTTACTGAAACATCTGGGGGCTCTGTCAACAGTTTTGTCCCAATATACCTACTTTATTTTTACTCTAACTCTCCATTATTTGGGCTTTCCGAATTTCGCTTTTTAACTCCGACGAAAGAGATTGGGTAAAAATGTTTTTATTTCAGTTCTAGAGGCTAGAATTGCGATATGTACTCTGTTTTGAAAGCTAGAATGGAAATTATTCCTTTCTTTTTTGGGGTTAAAAAAATGTTTTGTTATTTTCTTCTTTTTAGGGTGCCATGAAAAAATGTTTTGTTATTTTTTTTCCCTTTTATGTTTCAGCATTATCCCGATAGTAAATTCCTTGCTTATTTAGTTTCGGTCCTAATAAATTTGAATCGGGCCATTTATTTGTTAAATGGATTGAAAAGTCTTTTATTTCATCCGCTTACTTGAAAACTCCTTGTTATTCTCGCTCATTAGCCCCGGTATACACAAGAAGCCATTCTTTGACTTCCTTAATTCCTTGTACAGTGTACACACGCCAGCATCTCAAGCTACTACAATCTGTCAAATTTCTTTAATAGATTTTCAACTTTAGCGCTAAAGCTTTAGGTTCAAAGTTGATTGGGAAAATTTGACAGTTTCGGGCAGCTTGATGTGCTGGCGTCTGTACTATATTTAACTCTGTCCCGCTGCCGAGGTCTTGCTTCCGAGCTATAACTAATTTAATTTCGGCTTATTTGCTGTGCGGAACTCTCCAGTAATCTACCAGACGCTGCAAGTACTTATACCAAGCTCTGTGTCCCTAATGTACTCTTTGTGGTCTTCAAATTAATTGAATTTGGTTCACGACGGGTTTCATTACGGTCTTAAATAATGAAGCATTGAGTTGGTCTTTGTTTTATTTTGAGTAGTATGCAGTTTTAACTCGCCTTACCTTATCTTGGTGAATAGTTTAGGGTTTTTATTGAAGTTAAGTGAAACAATTAACCCGGTTTAGAAGTTTGGGTAAAGATAGTGATTGAATTGGTGATGTCTAAAAGTCTATTGACCACAGATATAGATCTACCTAGATAACGGAAGTATCACGATCTGTATGAACACCAAGCGTGCCATTTTTTGACTACCTACGATGACAAGCACTATTTAGTGATGGGAAAATCAAATCGATTCAAAGACCTCGCATGCGGCACCCGTCTTGCCCCACCCCCGGGGCCTAGCTCCAGCGCTAACGCTCACCCAGCCAGCAGTACACAGGACTGAGCGCGAAAGTGACGGCTTACGATTTTTATACGTAAGCTGGTGCGATTTTTGGCACGCGAAGTAGTTGCTCTTGCGTTATCTAGGTGTATCTCTTTATCTGTGCTATTGACTGATTCGATTGCTTGTCATCATTATATGTGATTTATTTCTTATACAAGGTTATCCGGCTCGAAGGACCATATATACGAGCACTTGCTTGCTGGCACGTGGGCAAGTTGAGATGGAAAAAAACTATTCTTGCTGACTTCTTGATAAGTTATTTATAAATTGTAACAAACGTGTTTAGGTACAATAAAAAGGTCGAAAGTGTACTCGACAATATTTTGCTATGTGGATTTAAATTATGTAAAAATGCTTATGCTAGCGTGCTAAATAATGTGCGATGTAATCGTATATAGGACATCGACGCGCAAACTGTAATCTTGAATTTAGTATATAATTACTAGACCCTCTAGCTTATAAATTTATTGTCGGGTATCAAAAATAAACTGACTTTTTCATAGAAAAGTGCAATGACTACCGACGCGGTCAATAAGTGCTGAACAGCAATATTTTTTTTAATAGTTGACGAAAAATTTCAACGGTTGTTATTCAGAATCATGTACTGAGTCAGAATCGGTAACAGCAGTACTATTTTGTAAAAATCTCACCGTGAGCTGTCAATAGTGTCAATTCCTAGCATAAACAAACTCACATCACCTAAGTTTTCACGGTGAGATTTTTACAGAATAGCATTAGGTACAGCAGTGCGATTCTGTAACCACCTCACCGTGAAAACTTAGGTGAAGTGAGCGTGGAGTAAGCTGTCAATAGTGTCAATTCCTAGCAAAAACAAACTCACTTCACCTAAGTTTTCACGGTGAGATTTTTACAAAATCGACCGGCAGGTTGTGCGTTGATTAAACAGTAATTGACTTTTTTTTGATGCAACAAAACTTTTCTGCTGTTTGGACTGATTATTGACGACTCAATCTTCGAATAAAACTTAGATGAGTTTGTTTCGTTTTGCACAGCGTACAGAACAAAATCAAACAATGCCGTTGAAATAATTTATTTAAAGCTTCTAATTAACGCGCAAATGGTATTCACGGAGGCTAAGAGCCAAACTTCTAAATAAAGTATTGTTCACGGAGCCAGGGTTTAAAAACTTTGACCCTAAATCATCTGTGAATGTCCAATGCTTGTTGGAAAGTATTCCGGGGGTTTAGTTTATGGTTTATTCGGTTTGGAAGGAGGAGTTTCAGCTACGGGTTAATATTGGGACCTGAATAGTTTATAATATTGTGTTGACCCCAAACGTTTTAAACGATTAATTTGTTTTCGGTATATCTGGTACAAGATTTACGATTTGTAATGCCTTTATGATCTGCGAAAGTGGAAGTGGTTTCTTCCAATAAATGGAATATTGTGGCCGTCGTTAGCGAAATGATAAACTGCGGTGCTATTCTGTAAAAAGATTACCGTGAAAACTTAGGTGAAGTGAGCTTAAAGTGTGTTGTCATTCCACCTGATGCTAGGAATTGACCCATATTGACAGCTCACTTTATGCT
Organism: Mesoligia furuncula; assembly: GCA_916614155.1. Taxonomy (NCBI): domain Eukaryota; kingdom Metazoa; phylum Arthropoda; class Insecta; order Lepidoptera; family Noctuidae; genus Mesoligia; species Mesoligia furuncula. The sequence continues at coordinate 29,899,107 of OU744794.1, forward strand.
TACTTCACCGTGAGATTTTTACAGAATAGCATTACTGATCCAAGCATATCAGAAGGCCAATAATTCATGTAATTTAAAAAGTTCAAAATCAATGTCAAACACTTGTCAAAAAATGTAGGAAAATTAGAGGTATTTTTGATAGATTGAGACTGAGATCAGACTGTGAATGTTCTTAAAATTAAAAGAGAATTGCCCCTCAGATATCACCGAAATAATAACGAGAGAAACAACTGCAAAGCGTGAGTTTTGGATTTGTAAGCAAATATTTATTATCCGACTCATCAAAGGCATTATGCTCATACATAAACTCACACCTTCTTCCCATGGGGACAAGCAGAAACTACAGATCGCCTCCTGCAACGATCCTTGTATATCCTTTTGCCACGTTCATACAAATCATACGTCTGGCCATACACGCTCGCCGGTTGCGAGTACTACGGTGCTGGATTAGCCACGTAACAGATGTAGCAAATGCTACAGGCCCCGCAATGTGGGGGCCCCGCGCTTGGACGTACAAAAAAGAAGTGATGGTACCCTATACGAAATATTAGGGAAGAATGGTCAAAAGAAACCTAAGCTCTCCGAGATGGGATGCTAAAAATGTTCACTGCAGACCCACCGTACCCCTGGCCGTACCCCGGCCCTGGTGGTACGGTGGGTCTTTTAAAGTTAAACGATACCACCAGGTAATAGTGTTGTAACACTAGTTAAAACCACTTCTGACAACAACTTCACTTCGCTCGCTCTTACATACAAGGTTCTCTCAGAACTTGCAAGTACCTACATAGGTTTTTACAAAAGTACGTACTATACTGAGCATTGTTTGAAGAAAGTAATTTGGCTCAAGTGCTTCAATTGACATGAAACGGAAAAGAACTTATTTGATTTGACAAGTGAAAAATCACTACACAACAAAAACTATTATGAAAAAGTTATTTTATCTTGTAAACCTTAGAACCTTATACAAACTAAAGTTCTACCATATTTTCCCCTTGGTAAAATTTCCTGCAAGCCCCGCGCTGGTTAGTCGGCACTGGTTAGTACCAGTGCCGTGGTGGGTCAAAAGTCAGGTGGTTAGTACCACCTGACTTTTCTCCACCATAACCAATAAAGTCACTATATGTCCTCATATGGTCCCTCACGACTGTTCCACTCACTGGTCTCTGTCTTGTAAATTCCTTTCGTCAATGAAGGCATGATCTCGGCAATCTCCCTCCTTAATAATATTCTCCTTACAAGGCAGGTAAATCGGTTTATAAATCCGGCAAAACCCTGTATGGGTTCCAAAAAATATAGGGCGAAAGAGTGAAGCCGTAAATTGTAAAAGCATTCTCATTACGTGATTATTTTGTCCCAATACTTTTAAGCAGCTTCTGCAACACTAAAATTTGATTTACGGGAAGCTGCAGCGGTATACCAGCTATCTATTATGAATTATAATGTGAATAGATAAAGTTATCGTAGATGTTTAGAGTGTTTATTAGGACCTTTGTTAGTGTGTGTACTTTCTGTTGTGAGCTCGTACTCCATAAATACAAATAGCGACTGATGGCGACTGATAGCGACATCTCGAGGAACGAAAAAAACGACACCGTACGCTACGTCATATTAGTAATCTCTAGATCGTGATTGGTTTCTATCAAAAATATTGTTCCCTCGCTCACCCCTCTCCTTGAATTATGTAAAAAAGATGGCGAATATAGAATTTGCTCGTTAAACCTGACGCATTGTTTTATCATAATAATCCTCAACACAATCAAATATTAAACCTGAGTTTTCACAAACCTCATCGCTGTTGCTACAGTTACCTTATCATATTTAGATTGTGAGCCCTAGACCGGACACGGTGGAGTAAACATAACGTAAATTCGAACGATAAAAAATAGAGAGAAGATACTCGTTTTACGCATAGTTACTATTTACTTAGTTTTAAGATTTTATTCATATTTATAGGTGATACTTAGTACGCTTGTCACAATTTTTTTTTACCAAAGTGCCTAATTATAGTTGTACTTTCGGTTGAAAAATCGTTCGAATTTATATTACGTTTACGTCACGCGTTCATGTTATGAGTCTCTGATTGATATCACTGTAATTTTATTTGTTTACTAACTTCTACCCGCGACTTCGACCTCGTGAAATTTCTCGTTACCCCTACCCACTCCGTCGCATCGCATCGCCCGTCCGCACTATTACTTTGTTTTCGGTTAGAGCTCTTTCTGACTTTTTATCAATTTGCTCGGCTCCTAAGGGCTCTAGCGTAATGTTAAGTAGCCTATAGCATTCCTCAGGAATTGGGCTAAAAACGCAAAAAAAAAAACCGACTGGTAGTTTCAGAGATTAGCGCATTCAAACAAACAAACAAGCTCTTTTGCTTTAAATATTAGTATTAGTATAGATACATAATGGTGCCGATTCTGTTGCTCACAAACTATACTAAATTTAAGTTCAGTGCATCTTTTTCTTTCTATTTCTTTATGTTCATTATGAAAAGGACAGAAGATAAATTTTAGTTTAGTCCTGTCAAATAAATCAGCGCCTGACGTAAATTGACGTAACTTTAGTAGGCAAGCTTTTAATCACGTCTAAACTGGTTAGGAGTAGTGTCAGGCGCTGATTATTATGACAGGACTAAACTAAAAATTATCTTCTGTTCTTTTCTTAATGAAATAGAAAGAAAAAGATGCTCTGATCTTAAATTTAGTTTAGTTTGTGAACAAGAGAATTGGCACCATTATCTGACAAATAACTATGTGATTTGGCAATAAGTAATCAGAGTGTACGCTTTGGTTAGCGAGGTGTACGAACTCCAGCTACATTGTGTACATTCTCAAATCTCCTATTTACAAACTAAACATAGGTACCTTAAGAAAACAGTACGACAAGTCTCGGTTTCTACCGTCGTCAATCGATAAGTTAACGGTTCGAAACACAGTCCACAGCGTCAATATACCTTGCCAAATGACTTGGAAATCTTACGAACATGTTGCCATGGAATTTATGAGGTCACATACCAAGATATGGTTATGGTTCCTTCGCAAAGGTTGAAGAATAATGGGAGGATTGAAAAGGAAGGCTGCTTTTAACTGTTTGGGTAAACAAGTGGAAGGTAAGTATGGCAGAACCTTTAGTGGTATAGTTGTTAGAACCTTTAGTCGATATTCGAGGTTTAGCCGAGGTCGGTCCCTGGATGGGTGATCATTCATTACATATTCCCGGCTGTCATTTGTAGACCTTTGACAGTCATTACGGGTATTACGGGTGGTCAGAAGCCCGAAAGTCTGACAACCAGTCTTACCAAGTGATGTCGTGTTACCCAGTAACTGGGTTGTGGAAGTCAGATGGGCAGTCAGTCCATGTAAAATACTGGTATTCAGCTGCACCCGGTTAGACTGGAAGCCGATCCTAAAATAGTTGGGAAAAGGCTAGACAGATGACAGATGATGATGATGATGGTCTCGTTTAGTGAGTTATTCTGTTCTGATCCCCTGAACCCCCCCTCCAACCCCCCCCCCCCCCCACCTCGATCCCCTGCTTGTTCGTCTTCTGTTTTAATCTTTGTCTTATCCACTATAAACTATCTCATTCCGGTTTGATCCGCTTGTTCTTTTGTTTTTGATCCTGAAGGATCGTCAGCAACAAAAATAAGTACAGGGTTTATAATTAGCGTTTCCATCAGTTTTATTTAGAAATTGATTACAGCACACCTACGTCTCACTCAAGTGGGTTTCGAGTTCATTAACTTCTGTGGTAAGCGTCGAGAGTTTAATCCTGTAAGCAACCAATATTTGTGTGGCTTACTTCGTGCGTACGTCTGATAATTATTCCGGATTTGGGTGTTTGTGTATTTGTGAGGGATGTGCTTGAAAATGTACCCACAATTCAGCCGAGATCTTAGTTTGAATCCTAGTAATGTTTAAAACCTATTGTATAGTCCTTTGATTATATAAATGTCTAGATGGAGCGTCGCCCTACAATCGTATCAAAGAAAACGAGTCAACAGTTTCAAGTATGTGTGCGTGCCGGCGTCGTTGTACACTGTGCGTCTACGTCTCTGTGTGCGTAAATAGTGATACCAGCTACTACAATTCTCCCACTTATTAATAATTACTAAAATGTGAACAAAAAGTCGGTACTAGGTAAATTATTTACCTAGCTAATAAAACAATACTTACACGACAATTTTTACTTGGCACTGACTTCAAAATCATGTAAAGAAAGAATTAATAAATTAATGTTATTAAATTAGGTACTATAGGCACTTTTGAAATCGGTTTAATATACCCAAAGCAAATATAATTATTAAAATGGGCTCATAAACAAAAAGTTATACGCGAACATTATGTTATTTATTATAAAAACAAATCATTTAAAAAATAAAAAACCTGACTGCTTTAAAAGTAACTTGAAATAAAAATTTATAATTAAAGTGAAGACATTAAAAAAAATGTCTTGACCAGGAAAAGCTATTATCTACGATTTAAAAATTATCATTGTAAAAAAATGTTTTAGTTCGAAACCCTTTGCACGCGAGTTCGATTCGCACTTGGCCAGTTTTTTGAAAAAGTACACGAGCGAAATTGTATAAACGTAACCATAAACCAACTAATATGTACCCACAAAAATGACGTTAAGTTGGGAGAGTAAAAAAAAGAAACTGGCAACATTTATAAAATATGGCGTGATTTGATAATCATAAAAACAAAAAATAAATATGTAGTTCCTTGGTTACTTACCGATGGTAGGTGATGTGTTTGGTATTTTGTATCCTTCCTTTATAATTCCGGCACAATTTATTAGCACATACCGTCATTTTGTCGCTGATATTTGTTTTTTACTTGGCGCGCGTAATACATATTGACAGTGAAGCGACACGATCTGCACTGATCGGCGGGTAAACACTTGTGAGCCAACTGTTGGCGGACACTTTTTGACACGTTTGCGCGCACTCGACGCTCCGCGCTCCATCTAGACATTTATATAGGTAATCAAAGTGTATAGTCGTAGGTTGCAAATAATTGCACTGTACAATTTTTTTGGGATGTTGGTAGGATAGATAGGAATATTATTATTGTTATATTATTTTTATTGATAGGCAGCCGCTCCATGTAAAATACTGGTATTCAGCTGCATCCGGTTAGACTGGAAGCTGACCCCAACATACTTAGTTGGGAAAAGACTAGGCAGATGATGATGATGATGATGATACTGGCCAGTGTTTGAAGTACTTTTTCGATTTAACGCGTTTTTTTATGTCTGCGGTGACTGGTACTTAGTCAGTATCAAATTTATGAAAAAAAAAAATCAACTGAATTGATAACCTCCTCCTTTTTTTGAAGTCGGTTAGAAACTGAAGTAATAGCTATTGTTATTTTTAACTACACTGAGGGTCTGTAGCTTCTGCCTCTCTCTCTATGAGAAGAAGCGTGAAAATATGTAGGTATGTATGTGTAACAGTACATTTTGATGCAAATGTGCAATGTTTGTCATTGCGTTCGAGGCGGGTATAAAACACACGTCATGTTCGATACATTCATTCAGCCAATAACGTTCCCACTGCTGGGACAACCTCCTCTCAGGGAGAGGGAGTGGGCCGTAATCCACCACGCGGGCCCAGTGCGGGTTGGTAGATGTCACATGTCTTCAAATTTTTGGTTCTAGGACATGCTGGTTTCCTCACGATGTTTTCGTTCACCGTTTTGAGAGTAGTGGTGATGGAATAATTTACACAAAGTAAAGCGCCTGTCTGGGTTCGAACCTCCGAGCTACAACTGGTTAGTCGCGGCCGTTACCACTGGGCCATCACTGCTCACGATGTTCGATACGATACACTGCATTTATAACCTAAAAGTGGTGAAATAAGAGCCACTTTTCGAGCAAGTGCTTTGAAAATATCTTTTGGTAAAGGAGACACTTTAAAATAAATATTTTTTCAGCTTTTCACAATTTTTTCATACATAGATGAGTAGGTATGCACCTATGTACTAACTTGCAAGATGATAGATTACGTGAACTAAAAGCGATCACGTTGCAGCGTTACGACAACCGTGTTGCAGCAACATGGCGCGTTGCACTCGAAGTAGTTACGTGTCTACGCAAGCTGCTAACAAAACGGTGCAACGTACGTAATAATAAGAACTAAGTTTGTTTTAGAAAAGACATGCTTGAAGTTCTTACTACCTGAGGCCCTTTGTGCATGGCACGGTTTCATTACGGTACGGCGTATAAGGGTCAAATCACACCGAGATGGCAGCGAAGCGGCGAGCAGTTTCGGTGTCATATAATTTTAAACTTTATCGTCATTACTATAACACATAGTATCGCTTGAGAAACTTGAAAGGTCGCGCGGCCGCCCGCGGCGCCGCGAGCTCTCCGACGACTCAAGTTTCTCAAGTGATACTATGTATTAAAGTAATGAAGTTAAAGTTTAAAATTATATGACACTGAAACTGCTCGCCGCTTCGCTGCCATCTCGGTGTGATTTGACCCTAAACCGCGCCGTAGCAAAAATGTGTTCATGTACAATTGTCGGCACGGATCTTGAGCGCTGACCTTCACCTGCGCAAAAGTGAGTTATTGGGTCCCTTTGGTGGTATGAAGTGAGGCGCGGGAGCGGGGTATATATATTGTCGTATAGTGATTATGATAACAATAATATTATTATTATATAATATTATGTTTTATTTTGCCATAAGTGTACGATGCGCAAAGCGATTCCCACTCTACCGCCGAGCGCTCAAGATCCGTGCCGGTAACTATACAAGCTTCCATAGTGATCCATACTGCTACTACTGGCTAGCTGACATATAACAATAAAAAAAAACAGTGTCACTCCGGGAGTGGCGACAAAAGTGAAAACAAAACACAAACAAAATACTTTGCCATCACTCACTTACATATCAGATATAGGTACACATTAATACCGAGTATATCCCGAGGACAGCCGAACACATCCGAAGCAGGTATTTTTTTAATCGTCTTATAAACAAAACGCGCGGTGTCGCTTACGGTAACAGTGGCGCGAATTCAACGGTTTTTTTCCCATCTCAAAAAATGTCCAACACGCCTATAGAAGTTATTACTTCAAAAATGCCAATGCCAAATAATTAAATTTAATGTTCTGTGTCTTGTATTTATCCCCTTATTAATAAACGTATATACATGAAGATGAATAGTTACACACCGATGAATAGTTAGACACCGATTTCTCTCTTTCTGTCGTCAGTAATTTGACTTTCGCAAGAAGAAGACAAAGCGTTGTGTAACTATACAGATGCTATACAACGTTTATTAATAAGGGTTTAGTGTACAGTAGGGCTGCAAAAGTGCATGGTAGTTCCAGAAATATAATCGTGTGAAGCGAGAAATGACGCCATCTAGCGTAAAACCAGTTAACGACTAACAAAATGTCATTATACTGTTACTAGATGGCGTTGCTTTGCTTTTTATGACGAAATGTTTTTGTAGTTTCTTTTTGTCTCTTCAAACAATTTATAATTAATATTTACTTTAAAAAAAATGGTTCCTAACTATTACCCTACTATGTTAAAATTGAATATCAATTTATTAGTAGTAAGTAAGAAATAACCAAACAAACTATGAGGGCGCCACTGCGCATACTTAATTATTCCTATCGGTTTCTTTTATTATTTTCTCATATGCTAGCAAATGTAATGTAATAGTTAGATAAATATATTAGCTGTGTAACTCCTTTCTCAATACGTTTCTTCCCAACGGCTTACTTACGTTTCGTAAATTAGTCACAGTTGTGAAGAAACCAACGCCATCTAGTTTATTTTAGAAAACTTGAACTCAAACGTTCACAGGAAAACAGCCATTAGGGTATCCACGCACTTTTGCAGGTGACCGTACATAGTATTGTATACAATCAAGTATTTTCTAACTGAACAGACAGCTGTGCTGCTGGGGAGTTAGTTGCGATACTTCTTCTCCACAGCGAAAGCACTAGGAAGTGGTGAAGGGCGGGCATTTTGGGGGACTGTCTTTTGTAATTTTGACGTTCGAAAAGTGCCGATTCTCAATAAATTACTTTTGATTTTGATACAACACAGACGACCGTGCACACACATGGCGAATAAACTGTAGTTTTTCACGGCAAGTAAAATGTGTGTGTACAAAGAGCCTTATTATTACTGGTTTAAATGGTTATTCTATGTTGTGGCAGTTTTAATGGTTATTCTGTGTTGTGGGAGTTGGAGCAGAAACTTCCTAAAAACGAATGCAGCAAGCAGTCAAACATGAATTCAAATGCATGTATCTATAAATACTCTTTCGAGTAACAAAGTAGGTACTTATCTATGTATTATTTGAATAAAGGCTCCTACAAAACAGGCGCGACACGCGATAAAATCGCGTGTCGCGCCTGTTTGAAGGACCCTTAATGCAACATGGATTTCATTTGGACCTCCTAACCTTCCAAACAAAACATACCCCTAAATGCACTTAACTATAAAGCTCAGAGTACATTCGGACCAGTAACAGTAGCATTATGTACAGATTTCAAAACTTCAATACAAATATTTACGTTGGCTCGCTAGCAAATTCTTATACATATTCAATATTATCCTCTGTCGAGAGCATCAATTTATGCCGCGAATGCATTTGTGTTTGCGATACACTATATTTGATATTTTATGTGTTTTAGAAATGTGCTTATTTAAACGGCTTCGTATACTGAAAGGAATAAACTGAAATTTTATTGTGAAAGAAATTGATTCTGAGTTGTTTCATGACTGTTTAATTTTCTTTTCTCACTAAAAGGGAAGAAAATTAGAAAAAAAAACGTTGTGGGAAAAGCTAGGATGATTTAATGTTTAGAAACGCATTAATATTTTATATTCGTAAGTAACTCAGACACCGATTTCCGAAATCAAAGTTATTTTTCACGTTGAAGTGTTTTTTTTACCGACTTCAAAAAAAAAACAACAATCAACTATTAATCGAATCATGACCATTTTTTTACTTCAACTTAGTGCAAGTTTCATCAAAATCGATTCAGTAATTTTCAAGATATGAAGTAATACGTGTAAGTGTGACGGCCTGGCTTATTGATACAAGCTACGGGTGTAGTGTCAAAGAGAAAACATCTCAAAAACTTGGTCAAATTCTAGTGCAATATTTACAACAACACTGTTACTTACTTATTACAAGAAAATATTCCAGTTTTTATTAAAAACTAAAAATTACGAAGTAAAAAAGTAATTTAATAACAAAATTAAACCGACTTCACAAAGAAATTAACTGAAAATTATGAACTAACTTTAATTTCGGAAGTCGGTGGCAAAAAACTAAAACTAAAGATACAGATCCCAAGACACCGACTTCCGAAATTAAAGTTATTTCATAATTTTGAGCCCATTTCTTTTTGAAGTCGGTTTAATTTTTTTGTAAAATTACTTTTTTTGGAAGTCGGTTGTATTAGGCGCTTCTCGCCCCGTCCCGGCAAAGGCACGGAATAGGGCTGATGATGAGGGTTTCGTGACGATGCAAAGGAGGAAGAGCCGATCGCGAGCGAACAACAACGAGCCTGAAGTCAGCTTGCGAGCCGGAAAGCCGAACACACCGGTGTACACCTGCCGCCTACACTACACCACTAAGGCGGAGGACATTGTGGAGTACGTGCGCCAGAAGACGAGGTACACGCCGAGGGTGCAGTTACTGGAGTCGCACCGTAACGTCAACTTCAAGGCGTTCGTGGTGCGAGTATCGAATCGCTATCTGCCCGTCGTCATGGAAGAAGACTTCTAGCCGGAGGACGTGGGGTTCCGTCGCTTCTGTAGCTAAGTGACTACAGAACTGCACATGAGTTAGCTAGTGAAGTACTGTTTTATAGTAAAAATATGTATAGGTTAAGGTATTTATGTAAGGGCTTGTGTCGCCTGAAATGAATATAGAAGTAAAGACGGGTCAACATTATTTGTACTTATAATGAACTTTGCGACGCAATGTGTGCGCTACTGCTTAGCAATCAAATTGCTTGTTCGATCCACGTACTGACACAAATTTCATTATGTCTGACATCTCTCAAATTCGCATTTTTTTAAGTAACTGCTTATGCGATAAATTTTAGTTTAATAAAAATGGTGAGTAAAATCTATACATATAATAAATCTGTAGAAGGGTCAATTCTGTACATTGAAAATATTGAAAAAATAAATAGCGGGGGGTGTTGCTGGATCGATACCAAACCCAAATATGTGATTAAAAAAATTTTTGTCTGTCTGTCTGTCTGTCTGTATATGCAGGCATCACGTGAAAACTAACGGTTCGATTTCGATGAAACTTGGTATAATTATACCTTATTATCCTGGGCATAAAATAGGATACTTTTTATCCTGGAAAAATACGTAGAAAAAAAAATCTTTTTTTTCGGTTTTATTCATAGTCGTTGTTCTGTAGAACCGCGAACACACGTTGCATTACCCGTAGTGGATAATTTTCCATTTCAATTTAAGAGAATACAGTTTCCTGTAGCTTTGTGTTACGCCATGACAATAAATAAGGCTCAAGGTCAGACCCTAGGAGTTGCTGGCGTAGATCTTACCGCGAGTTGTTTTTCACACGGGCAACTTTACGTAGCTCTTTCCCGTGTGAGAAGTCCAAGAAATCTTCATGTTCATATTCCGGACGAGCTCACTAACAATGTTGTGTATGCTGAAGCTCTCAATTAACTTTCTGTCGCATTGTCACGATCACTTTTTTATTATTGCAAACTTTTCGTCACTGTCAGTAATTTACTGCTACATGCTACTTATCAAGGTCGGAATTACTATGAAAAAAATACTTACTACAGAACGTGAGCTCAACAGCAGTAGCTCAATAGAGGGATCTCCTTAATTATTATAGGCTTAGCCGTATTTGGGTCCAATAGATATTTATAAGATATCATTGTCAGAGTTAGTCAAAATGGAGAAATAAACCATCCACGCGAAGACCGACATCCGCGCGGACGGAGTCGCGGGCGGAAGCTAGTATAAAATAATATTCTGATTGTGTGAGCATTCGAAATGTCGAAACGAAAAGGGACTAACTTAGCTATAGTATCTAAAATTATAAAGTATGTTGTTTGAAAAATTTCGGTCGGAACTAGAGAACTGTTTAGAAAACTGTTTATTCGATTCTTGTAAACTTTTAACACATTAGACTCCTTTTTGGCAACAAACTATATTATTTCATTGTTAAAATCGCTTTTAAAGTTTCGTCCCGATTCACCCCTGCATCCCTATTCACCCCGTTTGACGGTATGTACGGGCGAAGTCGTGAGCAAAAGCTAGTGAATTATAATTCAGATCATGACAGCAATTTACATACAACTTCGGGAAACTAGACCCTCAAGTATTCCACGAACGTTTGAACGCGGTTACATTCCATAACTTGGTTATCAACTTACCCTTACCACAGAATAACTCCTTACTGAGTGCAATCGTGTCTGTGTGGTGCCGGACTTAAAGAATAGCACCAGCCCATACTTCCCGTGGGTGTCGTAAAATGCGACTAAGGCAGACCGGAGAATGGGCGCGTTCTCTATGCATTACACCATCATACCATACTGTGATCGCCAACCCGCCTGCCAAGCGTGGCGATTATGGCAAACCCCCCCCAAAATTGGGGGAGGCCTATGTCCAGCAGTGGATGTCTTTCGGCTGAAATGATGATGATGATGATGATGAGTGCAATCGTGAAGCCCATTCGTAAACACGGTTATAGCTAGCAATATGTCAATCAATGGTACTATGGCCTTTATTATAAAGGTGTTAGGGTACCTAGGAGAAATCTTCATTTGTTATTTTGATTAATATGATTATCTCTACGTGTATTAGCAGCTGTGCCAAGGCAGCATGAGTTGTAGTAGGGTTCCATAAAACCGGCTTAAAACCGTTTACACAAGCGTTTCTATATAACCAGAGTCTTTTTAAACAAGAATCCTGTAGTTTTCTGGAATTTAAATACCTAACTGTGTTTCAACATTTCATATTCTCTTAGTCAACTGGAACAGTGCAGATATCCATACTAATATTATAAATTCGAAAGTAACTGTGTCTGTCTGTATGTTACCTTTTCACGCCTAAACCACTGGACGGTTTTCAATAAAATTTGGCAGACAGATAGATAATAATAATAATAATAATATTTTATTTGCATAAAACATGGTATACAAGATGGTAATATAAATACACTGGTAGGTCCTACATGTTTTGCTTCATGAATACAAGCGTGAAAATTTACATACATGACAATAACATACAACCACTGTCACTGTCTAATTTTATGCTCTAGAAACTCCTTGACACTATAAAAGCTATTAGCAGATAACCATTTATATAATTTACTTTTGAGCAATCTTATATTTAATATTTTGAATTCCTCTGGTATCTTATTGAATATCCGGACACACATAAACATGCAGCTTTTATTATATTTTGCAAGCCTAGGTAAAACATCTAACGCGAGCCTGTGGGGGTCCCGACGGCTTCGAGAATTAAGATCGATTGCTTTAGTGAACAACTCTTTGTGCCTCCACACAAACATACAGATTTCCAATATATAAAGTGACGGCAATGGTAACAAATCAAGTTTTTTAAATATTGGCCTGCAGGATTCATCCGGTTGAAGCCCATAAATGCATTTTTTTTGTGCAATAAACGCTCTACTTTGATCGGTGCTATTACCCCACATAATTAAACCATAGCGCAGCACTGATTCAACATACGCATGATATGTTGTTATTGCTGTCTTAATGTTTGTTATGTTTCTGATCCGTTTCAGTGTATATACAAACTTGTTAATTCGTTTGGAAACTGTGTCAACGTGTGCTTTCCAATTGATGTCTTGATCCAAGGTTACGCCTAGAAATTTTAGTTTGAGTCACTTCGTGAATTCTATGTATATTCAATTTATTATTATATTTTGCATTTGATTTATTGAATTGTATATAAACGGACTTTTTAAGATTTATAGTTAAGTTACTTTGATTTAGCCATTCAATCAGTCTCTCAATTACATTATTAATTTCAGTCTCATGATCATTCATTGTATTGGTTTTTTTATCAGATGTCACAATAATAGAAATGTCATCAGCGAATAAAATAAATTTATGATTAGTTATATTAGTAATAGAATTGTGGTATAATAAGAATAGAATAGGTCCTAATACGCTCCCTTGTGGGACGCCATATTTGTTATATTTGATGTCAGAATAATGCGATGTCATATCATTATTTTTATCCATTCTTGTAATGGCAACACGTTGTTGCCTATTACTTAGGTAAGAAGATGTCCATTGAATTGCAATGCCTCTGATTCCAATTGCCTCCAATTTATGTAGTAATAAGTCATGAGAGACTAGATCAAAGGCCTTAGAAAGGTCAAAGAACAGCCCAGTAGTATAATAGTTGTTGTTAATATTCGTTAATACTATTTTAATAAGATTGTAGATAGCTAACGTAGTTGATTTATTTTTTTGAAAACCAAACTGTTCCTTCCGTATGATATTAAATTTATTACAGAACTCAATTAGTCGTTTATTCATGCACTTTTCGAATAATTTCGATATAATAGGTATTAAGGTAATTGGGCGGTAGTTATTAACGTCTGACTTTTCACCAGTTTTATAAAGGGGCTTAATTATTGACATCTTCAGTGCTTCGGGAAAAGTGCCAGTTGAGAATGATAAATTAATTAAGTACGTTATTATTTCAATTAGTTCATTAGTGCATGCTTTAAAGATTTTTGTATTAATCTCGTCATAACCCTCGGAACTTGTGTTGTTCAATGACATAATCTCTGCTCTAACTTCATTTTCAGACACTGGGTTAAGGAACATCGAATGGGCCATTGAACACTCGTTACGTGGTTTTACATACTTACTCGAAGATTGTGCCATATTAATATAATGATTATTGAAAGCTGTTGCTACAGCTACAGGATCTGAGAGTATGTTATTGTCAATTTGAATATTTTCAATGCTGGGGATATCGGTACTGTCTATGATTTCATTTTTTATAACTCTCCATACCGCTTTGCATTTATTTTCACTGTTATTTATAAATTTTATGTTTGCGTTTTTTCTTGATGCGTAGACACATTTTTGTAAAATCTTTGAGTATTTAATGTATTCCGTTTTATTTTTTATATTTTTATTTTTATAATATTGATAACGCAAAGATCGTTTGGTTTTGCAGCTTTGTTTTAGACCCTTGGTTATCCAGTTCTGTTTCTTTCTATTGTTGACATTCACTTTTATTTTTATTTTTGCGAAACATAAATTATGGAACAAGCATAATGTTTCGTGAAAACAATTGAATGCTTTATTTAAGTCGTTTTCTGCGTAAGCCTCTGACCATGACAGATTACCTATACATTCCTTAAATTTTTGGATATTATTCAAGCTGTAATCTCTTTTGTAGAAATGGTATGCTGTCTGATTTTGTATTTTATGTTTTAAGGGAAAACTCAACATTTGCGCTGTGTCGTGGTCGGATTGGTGAAGTGGCAATATTGTGGCATTAGCATTAAGAATGTTGCTAAGAATGTGATCGATACAGGAAGACTTACGAGTTGGACGATCTATATGTAGTTTTAAGTTATAGTTATATGACAATTCTTGTAATTGACTACTAATATTACTTTTCTGAAGAGTATTAATGTTAAAGTCCCCTGCCAAAACAACTTTGATTTTGGAATTATATTTTTTAAACACGTGATCCAAAAGACTATTTAATTTAATCAAAAACTGAGTGGGATCGGACTGGGGTGTTCTATAGACACAAATAATAATCAGCTTATTACGTGTAAGTTCTACACCACATGCTTCGAAAATATTTTGTGTTGCATATGTATTTATAAAAGGTAACTCTTTAAAAACGATGCCTTTTTTAAGCAAAATACAGGTACCGCCCCTTTGCTTTTCTCTGCAAAAGTTAGCCGCCATATTGTAACCATAGATTTTAATATGAAGTTCATTACCTTTTTTTATGAAGGTCTCAGAAAGGCATATTGCATCAGGGGCACTATTCATTTCCTGGAGTTCCTGTAAGGTTAGCTCAAGGAGGTCTCTTTTGGATGAGATACTGGCAATGTTCTGGTGCAGTATTTTAAAACTATGACGTATTACAGAGGTCTGCGTTTCTGACTCGAAAAAACTTCAAACTATTTTCTATTACTGGGAAATAGTATGGGATAGTTCCTTTTTGGGGTTTTACAGTTTGTTGCCGGCTTACACGATCAAAATAGAACGGAATTGTTCCCTTTTTAGGTTTATTAAATTTTGTGTTTACTTCAAGACTTGATTTATTACGTAGTATTAGTTTCACAAGATTTCTAGGGTTTAAATAATTTTCATTATAATCATTACAGTCAATTAAGTGATTAATTTTAGTACACAATTCGAAGATTTTGGAAGATTTGTTTTCAAGAAATTTACATTTTTTATAATTTACACATACATTTTTAATATGATAATTAAGTTTATTAACATCCAAATACTCATTTTCAATAACATTTAACACAATTATCATATTGTTATAAAATGTTTCCAGTATTATTTGTAATTGAGATAAGATAGATTTTAAATTGTAATCATTTTCTCCCAAACAAATGACAAGTTTATCGTTAGGATTCAACTTAGCGTAACGGCAGCTCATTATAATTTGACTACTGAGTGCATTTGGTTTCGTATCCGCGATGATCCTATACTTTCCATACCTTGTATTTTGTCTTGAACGTAACATCGCTGCTGCTAGACCAACACATTGCTGAGAGCCAAAGATAAATACTCTACTCGTCGGTTCATGTTTTTGCTCTTCAGTGTAAGTAGGCGTTTCTGAGTTATTTGTTGATACCAGAGGTTGTCGAGAGTGAGTGTGTGAGAGGTGTTTTGTTGTTCCTGCGTTGCAACGTATCTATTGTTTTTGTAAGATCGTCGATCTGCTGTTGTGCTTCTTTCAGGTTTTTTTGAAGATCTGTGATTTTTTGTTGAAGACATATAATTTCAATGCTCTTGTAACAGTCGATATTAGACTTATTTGGCAGAGGAGTTGAAGGTGTAGAGAGCGTGTTTTGAGGTAGTAGAGAGAGTCTTTTCCTCTTATGTTTGATGGCTGGGCTATTCTCAGAGGTTACTGGAGAATAACACAGCGATTTTAACATTTTAGTCTCTGCAGTTAATTTATTTATTTTTTGGTGGAGGTTGCTATTTTCTAGTAATGTATTTTCTAGCTCATTTTCTGCACTATTCAGTTTAAGCGAAAGATTCTTTATGGTATTTTTCATTTCTAAAACTGATAATGTCTCAGATATTTCAGATATCGTGCCATCAACGCTGTGAGACAATTTGTTAGGTGTTTCAAATGATTCATCTGAAGTTTCATATTCGGACAGTATTTGGGAATCCAAGATATCAGAAGGCGTCTGGACGGTAGGTTTTACCGTTACCAGTTGTTTATTTTCCTGGAAGCTATCATTGGGTACAGGTGATGGGCTGTTAAGGTGTAGGTTTGCTCGTTTCCTGGTTGTGACGTTCGATACATCAGATACATGGCTGGTTGTTGGAAGTTTTTTATTTTTATTGCATGTTTTACATCGCCACTTCTTCTTAGTTTCCAGGTCCATTAGACGGTAGGTTTGTTCTGGAAACCCATCACAATCTGGTTCATATCGATTGTTACACGTTGAGCATAAAGCTGTTTTCCTAATGTCGACTGACTTCTTGCATTTGAAACATATAACTTTTTCTGGTATCTTACGGCCGCTTTTAGCACCATTTTTAGACGACATTTTTGTAGTTTGATTTGATTATTTAATTATAAAAATAGTAAAACAAAAATTTCAAAACGCAAAAAGAGTCGTGTGTACTTGGATTTGAACTTGGACTCTACTTCTCTCAAAGCGCACTGTGTAACCGCTACGTTGCGCGTAAGCTAACTTATATGTTGAAATTAAGCTCTTGTTGCTCTAGTGGGAGTATCGTAATTAATGATCGATGTTGTTTCGCCAATAGGGTTCAATATGACCATTTATAGTCACGCACCGCACATCACACACTTTTAATGAGTCATGCTGAGTCACTGGTTCACAAGTCCTTTGTATATTTGTTTTAAATTTCTGCTGATTTGTTTTTTGATGTTTATAGACACACTATTTAACTTAGGTACAAACTGTTTTAGCAATGTTTACACTTATAACTTTACGCATCGATTAGTATCGATTTAAGTGTTGAGAACTTGTATTTATAATTTATAGAATTTTTTTACGACGGAGCTATCACTTTTTATGTGCGCCAGCGGGGACGCGCGCGCGGGGAATCGCGCGGGGACGCGCGCGCGGGATTGCATCCCGGGGAAGGACATAGGATAGTTTTTATCCCGATATTCCCACGGGATCGACACTTATGCGGGTGAAACCGCGGGGCGCTGCTAGTGGAACGTAAAGCAGGATTTCCAGGTAAGCAAAAGCGATAAAATGAGACAAGTTTCTCGTGGATCTGCGTGTTCCGAAAAATTCATTAGAAAAACTCCTTTCTCACAAAATATGAAGAAAATGCGTTACAGTTGGTTTAGTGACGAGCATTGTTATTTCCTGCATTCATTTTTTCGTGTAATGTCGACTATCGACTGCTACCGTAGGATGTGCGCGCGAGCAGTGCCGGACTAACCCTTAGTCTGCCGGAACGTAGATCTACGCGAGACACAATGGCTTTTTAATTGTGTCTAGACTGTAGACTACTTGATGCCCTAAGCAATACACTCCTGTAGGTCCCCCTATCCACGTATCCACTAGTCGGTTTGTAAAGATTGGCGCACATCTCATTGAGTGACTTTTGGGTCTTGTAATATCTTGCTGATAAACAGCTTTGCCTTTCATGTGCTAGCAAATACTTTTTCGGTGGTTTCTGCCTTATGGTGCCCTCCGAGACGTGATGCCCTAAGCAATTGCTTAATTTGCAGGGCTAACCCGGAACTGGCGGTGGGGTTACCCTACACGTTAGCTGCGTGGTTCATTTGTTTGGCAGCCACGCATCCGTGTGCACAGTCCGTTCACAGTTATTTTACGTCTCGCAGCAGCAACCTAACAGCAACCTTATTGTAGCAAGAATAAAGATCACAATGATTTTGACAGACTTGTCAGTGGCAGTAACCCAATAGCAACCATATTAGAATGAGAGTAAAGATCACTGTTATTTGGACAGCGAACCAAAATCAAACGTAAAGTATCTGTAGAGTGGCCGTGGGCTGCTGTGAAGAGCTGCCTTTAAGGGGTCCCGGTCATTTGGAAGGCGTACAAGGGGCCTTAGGAAATTTTAATGAGATATGGCACCAACATTTTTTTATTATTATTAATTAGGTACTAGTTGCGCCCCGCGGTTGCACCCGCGTAAATGTCGACCCCGTGGGAATATCGGGATAAAAAGTAGCCTATTTGAGCGTGAAGAAGTAACAAACATATAAACACACACACACACCCCCACACACACTCACAAACTTTCGCCTTTATAATATTAGTGTGATTATTTCGTACATTTTTGTTCAGCTCTCAAAACTTTCGCATTGTACTCTCAGTTATTAATGGAGTAAAATAGGGAATTTTGACACTCAACTTTTAAATAGGGGTCTCATTAAGTTGTTACCTTTATGTATGTATGTACATCTATTCCCTCATAATTTCAAAATTCCTTATAATAATTCGACAAATGAGGTATCGTTAGAAGCGTCTTGACCGTCCGCTGGTTATAGGCTATGTGACGTCACAACACATTTAATATTGCGTCCTCTAGAGGACATAAAGTAATGAATTTAAAAATAAATATTTTGGGATGGTGCCTTGTTGGGTATAAAATGAAAGGGCTTAATGAGCATATTTCAAAAATATAAACATTACTGAAATAAGCCCCAAAATAATTAAATAAAAAACTGAAACTGAAACTGAAAAGGATGCAACAAGAAAGTACCTTTCCTTAGTCGCATGCCACTGTACTAACATACTTATAAGCTATAGCGCATATAAGCGCGGTTACATGCTAAACATATTGTTTAACATGTGACCACGGGAAGGTAAAGACGCCAACACATTAAGCTACTACAATCTGTCAAATTTCTTCAATAGTTTTTCAACTTTATCGCTAAAGCACAAGGTTCAAAGTTGATGGGGAAAATTTGGCTGTTTCGGGTAGCTTGATGTGCTGGCGTCTGTACTTTCTTGTTTCATCCTTTTCAGTATTCAGTTTTTAGTTTTTAAACTTATTTTTTATGGTGTGTTGACATTAGGGGAAGCTTTCGTCGCTCTCAATGACGGTCTTTATTCAAAACGAAATTAATCAATTAGCGTTATCTCTTTTTGAAGATCAAACCAAAACAGACCTCAAGTTCTGAGTTGACCTACACGATTTCTGACAAATGCTTGCAGTCAGTGCAATCGTTTGTCAGTTGTATGCGCTGCTGAATGGATCGCACACACCTTGGATATGAGTTTGAATGATAAGTCACGGATAGCCAAAAATGATGGTTTATTGAATATATTTAACTACCACGTAACTAATGCTATAGGAATAAGTACAGCTGATTATGAACGCTGATCGTGTTCTGTCGCGTTACACTATAATTTGTGGAAGGCGACGGAAAGTGCTGATCTCTGCAATGCGCGCGTGCCATGTAGGATACCTGACTCATCATCATCATCATCGTTTCAGCCGTAAGACGTCCACTGCTAGACATAGGCCTTCCCTAATTTTGGGGGGAGGGTTTGCCATAATCGCCACGCTTGGCAGGCGCGTTGGCGATTGCAGTATGGTATGATGGTGTAATGCATATAGAACGCTGCTGCCCATTCTCCGGTCTCCCTTAGTCGCCTTTTACGACACCCACGGGAAGTATGGGGTGGTGCTATTCTTTAAGTCCGCGCACACAAACTAGTTCGGCACCACACAGGCTGACTCGTACATCAGTAATTGTTTAGCTCAACTGGACTGGTCCTCTCAAATCTGTGTGGTACTTTCCTCAAAAGACCATTTCAGACATCAATCTACATGGTCTTCACATGATAAGACCAAGATTATATCTGGACTTTAAAAGAGACTGTGACGTCAGAGTTCGTTTCAGCCTTTCTTCTCAGAGTAGTCAGATAGGAAACGCCGACCTCATCTAGTTTATTTATTTTTCTACTAGCATTACCCCGCGGTTTCACCCGCGTCAGTTTCGATCCCGTGGGAATATCGGGATAAAAACTATCCTATGTCCTTTCCCGAGACTCAAACTATCTTTCTAGCAAATTTCATCTAAATCGGTTCAGCGGTTTAAGCGTTAGGAGGTAACAGACAGACAGACACTTTCGCATTTATAATATTAGTGTGGATAATGTGACGTGTGTTGGTCTGTGAATGGGTGACCATCTTTACATAACGTGACCTCTCCGTGCCTCGGAAAGCACGTTAAACCGTTGGTCCCGGCTGTCATTCGTGGATCTTTGACAGTCGTTACGGGTAGTCAGAAGCCCGAAAGTCTGACAACCAGTCTTACCAAGGGTATCGTATTACCCAGTAACTGGGTTGTGGAGGTCAGATAGGCAGTCGCTCCATGTAAAATACTGGTATTCAGCTGCATCCGGTTAGACTGGAAGCCGACCCCAACACAGTTGGGAAAAGGCTAGGCAGATGATGATAATATGACGTGTAAAAGTGATTCCGACGTCCATTTTATAGAATAAAACAATTTCATTTAATTTCATTTCAAACAATAAAATACAGCCCCGCAAACGTTTAGGTAGTTTTCTCTAAATACTACTAAAAACATAATTTATTATGCCAGTTTAAAATTAAAATTCTCAAGCGGTGTATTAAATATACTTTATTGAACTGTTACTCCTTTTACTAATTTCGCACCCACGCCGTATTATTTTCCAGGAAACCTCAAACACGTTCTAAAACTTTCTAATTGCACTCGACGTTACGCTTCGGTGTTACAAAGGCCACTTCAAGGCTGCGTTCACAATTTCGTCCGTTTTAGAAAACCACATTGTAACCCAGAGAAAAACCTTTTTGGACAAACTGAAAGAATATTTAACGGAAAATTTCTGGGAATACTTTTAACTCTTTCTCTGCTCGATAGCTTGAAGTTTGAATGGCTTGAAATAATACGTGTTGGTGTGTTCTCGAGCCAAAAGGTACATTTTCTCGGAATTTATGTTCTTCTTTCTCTTTATACGCCGGAAAATCACTTATAAATGTTTACAGTGGCTTTTAGAGGGTTAAGAGCAAACATTTCTCTTTGAGTGTTCATTCCGCGTTTGAAACGAAAGGGGAGCTAATGAATTGGGGTTATTGTGTCAAATAAAGTTTCGTACATGAAAAGCATTTGCAGATGCTAAAAGTTCTCCTATTTCCACTATTCAAAGTGGAAATAGAAGATCTTTTACCGTCTATGTTCTATGTATGGGTTTGGTTTCCGTACTTAGACCTTCAAGTGGGTCATCAATCTTCATTTTAATTTTCATTTTCATTTATGTAATACTAGCTGCGCCACGCGGTTTCACCCGCGTAAATGTCGATCCCGTGGGAATATCGGGATAAAAAGTAGCTTATATGTTAATCTAGGGTGTCAGCTACCTCAATACAAAATTTTATCAAAATTGGCCCAGCCGTTTGAGCGTGAAGAAGTAACAAACATATAAACACACACACACTCACACACACACTCATAAACTTTCGCCTTTATATTTTCATTTATGTAATACTAGCTTCCGCCCGCGACTCCGTCCGCGCGGATGTCGGTCTTCGCGTGGATGGTTTATTTCTCCATTTTGAGTAACTCTGACAATGACATCTTATAAATATCTATTGGACCCAAATACGGCTAAGCCTATAATAATTAAGGAGATCCCTCTATTGAGCTACTGCTGTTGAGCTCGCGTTCTGTAGTAAGTATTTTTTTCATAGTAATTCCGACCTTGATAAGTAGCATGTAGCAGTAAATTACTGACAGTGACGAAAAGTTTGCAATAATAAAAAACCGGGCAAGAGCGAGTCGGACTCGCTCACCGAGGGTTCCGTAACATCCAGGTTCATGCATAAGGTTTATGTTTATGAAATTAAATGTTTTTTTATTTTTTTAGTTGGTTGAATAAAAGGTAAATTGCGGTTTACGATTTATGACGTATTAAAAAAAAACTACTTACTAGATCTCGTTCAAACCAATTTTCGGTGGAAGTTTACATAGTATTGTACATCATATATTTTTTTTAGTTTTATCATTCTCTTATTTTAGAAGTTACGGGGGGGGGGACACACATTTTACCACTTTGGAAGTGTCTCTCGCGCAAACTATTCAGTTTAGAAAAAAATGATATAAGAAACCTCAATATCATTTTTGAAGACCTATCCATAGATACCTCACACGTATGGGTTTGACGAAAAAAAAATTTTTTAGTTTCAGTTCTAAGTATGGGGAACCCCAAAATGTATTGTTTTTTTTCTATTTTTGTGTGAAAATCTTAATGCGGTTCACAGAATACATCTACTTACCAAGTTTCAACAGTATAGTCCTTATGCTTTCGGAGAAAAGTGGCTGTGACATACGGACGGACAGACAGACAGACGGACAGACAGACAGACAGACAGACAGACAGACAGACAGACAGACATGACGAATCTATAAGGGTTCCGTTTTTTGCCATTTGGCAACGGAACCCTAAAAAGTGATCGTGACAATGCGACAGAAAGTTAATTGAGAGCTTCAGCATACACAACATTGTGAGCTCGTCCGGAATATGAACATGAAGATTTCTTGGACTGCTCACACGGGAAAGAGCTACATAAAGTTGCCCGTGTGAAAAACAACTCGCGGTAAGATCTACGCCAGCAACTCCTAGGGTCTGACCTTGAGCCTTATTTATTGTCATGGCGTAACATAAAGCTACAGGAAACTGTATTCTCTTAAATTGAAATGGAAAATTATCCACTACGGGTAATGCAACGTGTGTTCGCGGTTCTACAGAACAACGACTATGAATAAAACCGAAAAATAAGATTTTTTTTTCTACGTATTTTTCCAGGATAAAAGGTATCCTATTTTATGCCCAGGATAATAAGGTATAATTATACCAAGTTTCATCGAAATCGAACCGTTAGTTTTCACGTGATGCCTGCATATACAGACAGACAGACAGACAGACAGACAGACAGACAGACAAAAATTTTTTTAATCACATATTTGGGTTTGGTATCGATCCAGCAACACCCCCCGCTATTTATTTTTTCAATATTTTCAATGTACAGAATTGACCCTTCTACAGATTTATTATATGTATAGATTGTCATTTACCTACCTACGGATCCTGGACACCAGATTTTTTTTTTTATTTTGCGTGGGCCATGGCGGCTGTCGGTGGTTATTCCAACCGCCCACCTCCCTCCAGAACTTTTAGCGTGTTTTAGAAAATAAAATGCATCTACTAGAACTGGTTTCTACTGTCTTATGATGTTCAGAGATGAAGATGCGAAGAGAATGCGTGCATGACATAGAAATGTAAATACAGATGAATGGGAGAATAACGATAACAATACTATTTTTATTATTCTCCCATTCATTTTTTACGCCGTACGGCATTTCATACAAACTTTCAAGCCCTTATTTTTCAAAATTAATGACCGATTTTAACTCATCGAATGCCGTAATTAGAGACACAATAGAAAGACAATTGCTTATGTCGAACTGTGTAACTTAAGACATTCAAAAGGATAATGAAACTTCATGAGTACGCATAAGCAGGATACAAAAGTCTAAAAAGTTAGTAGAGAACATTTTCGAAATGTCTTATTCAAAAAAAGATAACTGGAAATCTCAGGCTGTAACACTATTTTTCGAAATTTTTCTCTACTAACTTTTTAGAACTTTGTTTCCTGCTTATGCGTATGAAGTTTCATTAAAATCGGTTCATTCATTTCGAAAAATAAGGGCTTGAAAGTTTGTATGAAATGCCGTACGGCGTAATCGCTCTTAATTTTCATGCATAATCCGCCTATAATGTTTGCTCTGCTGGGACATAGGCCTCCTCTCTGTGAGAGGGAGTGGGCCGCTATCCACCACGCGGGCCCAGTGCGGGTTGGTGATGTCACATGTCTTCGAATTTTTGGTTTTAGGAAGTGTCGGTATCCTCACGATGTTTTCCTTCACCGTTTTGAGAGCAGTGGTGATGAAATAATTTACACAAAGTAAAGTGTCTGTCTGGCTTCGGACCTACGACCTATACAACTCGTAAGTCGCGACCGTTACCACTGGGCTATTACTACACACAACTCTTACCTAGATTTGCTTGAATAGAGGAAACAGAAGAACTTTTAACGTGGTTTAGATTAGAAAATAAAATGCATCGAAGTACGTACTAGAGATGGATTCTGAATCTTTACTATATGAAGTTGGAGTCTGTTGGACAGTTTGTTGCGCCAATTTTTCTTCCTAGCACACGTATGTGGTGACGGGCAGGTTTGGGCGACTGGCTTATGTAACTTTGACACTGACCTCTACAATACAATATAGAGGTCAGTGAACTTTGACGTTCTGAGTGTAGAAGTGTAGATTCTGAGACTAATTTGCTTAAATGAGTTTTGATTTTGACTTTATATGTTTAAAATGAGTACTTACCTGTGTGATTACCTATCACATCAATCAATCAATTCTCTCTACTTACCTAAATAGAGAGAATTCACTTACTAAAAATGGTAAAGACTTTAAGGGAATATCTTCCAGCGGCCGCTGGAAGAGTCTTTATCACTATCCGTAAAATTTATTCATTTTTAGGGTTCCGTACCCAAAGGGTAAAAACGGGACCCTGTTACTAAGACTTCGCTGTCTGTCCGTCTGTCTGTCACCAGGCTGTATCTCAAGAACCACGATAGCTAGACAGATGAAATTTTCACAAATTAGGGGAGAGTAGCCCAAAACGGGTAAGCTAAGGTTGATGATAAATAAAAACAATTTATAGATACAAATTGAACATTTATTTGTATATTTTGAAATGTTTAGTTATCAAGGACTATAAAATAAATGATATATTTAGTAGTTTTGTACATTAAGAGTAAAAAATTAACAAGAATCTTTACCATTCGAATTACCCGTTTTGCCCGTAAGGGGGGCCTAAAGCAGGTAGGGCTTTTGGGCAAAGCGGGTAGGGACTGTATTACATGAGATCAACGTCAATCAATGACTAGAACTGTTTCATAACAATCATAACTCAGATGGAGCTCCACCAGGATCATCAGCTACTTGCAGTGATAATGGTTGGATCAATGGACCAGTATTCTTGGAATGGTTGCGGCACGTTGTAGACAACGTAATGAGTTGGCAACGTAAACAGATTATCCATATGAAATAGATACTCAACTAGCTCTAATTCTTGAGCTGCTGTAAAAACTGTTGTGAATCTTCCTATTTTTTTTTTGACATCCTTTCTTTACATGTATCTTGAAAGTCGAAAGGTTGATGCCATATTTTTTTGCTGCACTATTGACGGTAGTTTTGAGAGCTTCTTCTATCGCAAGCTTCATAACTCCCTCATCCCACGATGCATTTGCAGTTTTTCTTTTGTATTTATTAACCATCTGCAATAATAAAAGAACAAATAAGCAGTCAATGAAATTATACAGGGCAAATCGGGCATGGGCAAAACGGGCACCCGCTTTACCCCTACCCTTTTTGCCCACAAGCATGAATTTTTTCAATCGACTCTATCCTTAAAACCGAAATAATAAACGCCAACCTATTACACAAATAAAACGTCTATTTATTGCAAAATAATAACACAAAACTAGTAAGAACATATTGTAAACCATTTTCGAGTATTCAAAAGTAATGTAACTCAATTTTTTTTAGTGGAAATAGCAAAAAACTTCTTTCTTATCTTACCGTGAACTCGTGTCCGCCAGAGAAGCGCGCCGACTCCCTGTGATTGGCGAGCGGCAGGCGCCGCGCACTGCACGCACACATTCTTATTAGCAATAACGGTGCGCAATTTAAAAAGCATACCCGTTTTAGGCGGGCTAACCGTTTTAGGCTTACCTCCCCTATGTATTTCTATTGCCGCTATAACAACAAATACTAACAACAAAATAAAATGAATATTTAAGGGGGGCTCCCATACAACAAACGTGTTTAATTCGGCGTTTTCGCCTTGTGGTACGGAACCCTTCGTGTGCGAGTCCGACTTGCACTTGGCCAGTTACGGCTCGTCGTCCCCGCGCTTACGGCTCGTCGTCCCCGCGTTTACGTCTCCGTACCCGCGCTTACGTCTCTTCGTCCACCCTTGCCTCTCTTACCCCTCCGTCCTGCCTGCAGCACCATCAACCAGCGGTCGGCGAGCCGTAAGCGCGACGTGGCCTAGCCATAGCCGAGGCGAGGTATCGGAGCTTCTGATCCGCTTCGGTTACGTGCTTACATTAGGTTGACGCCTGTTTGACGGCGAGGCGAAAGGCGATACGGTGCCGATCCCTTTCCGATTTGATACGTGTGCTATGACCTTAATCCGGCAAAGTTAAAGGTCTCATTACAAAACCCGAGTCTAAGGGTCTACACGGATGGACTGCATTTGATCTGCATGTCAGCTGCAACATCACAGTTTGAATACAGTTCACATAACTAGGTTTCGAAGCAGTTAAGTCAACTGCATCCAAACTGAGATGTTGCAGTTGAAAGTTGTCAATTTTGCATTAAGAACTTTATGTTTCTCGGAATAAAGTTTAAATACAGTAACTGCCGGTCGATTCTGTAAAAATCTCACCGTGAAAACTTAGGTGAAGTGAGTTTTTTTTTTGGTAGGAATTGACACTATTGACAGCTCACTCCACGCTCACTTCACCTAAGTTTTCACGGTGAGATTTTTACAGAATAGCATCGCTGTCTCGCAGGATTAGGCTAGGTCTAAAGTTAGAACTCGTTTTGTAATAAGACGGTTTCTGTTTTCTGCTCGTGATTTATTTTGATCTATTTTCTTTGTTATGACAGTTAATTATCTTGTTGCATGCGTGTTTCTGTGACAAATAAATGAATTTTTCTTTCTTTTATATCTAATCAGCTGAACAGGCCGCGAAACAAGTTCATGGATTGAATAATAAGCAATGGCTGTTATGAATTTATCTCACGAAAGTTTACCTAATATATAAATCTTAGATAAACAAATATCTCGTGCCCACGAGATTGAATGTGCGCATAAATTGTTCTATTTCTAGCGAGCACCTTGTTGCCATGCAAAACACGAGTGCCACCGTGATTAGGCTCAAGCGTTGTTATCTTAGGGAAATATCATAATAGGGTGCTTGCTGAAGAAGTTGGTTAGGGAAGTTTGGCCTATGAATAGGGATACAATTAAGAGCGTTTACGACGTACGACATTGCATACAAACTTTTAAGCCCTTATTTTTCGAAATGAATGAACTGATTTTAATGAAACTTCATACGCATAAGCAGGATACAAAGGTCTAAAAAGTTAGTAGAGAACATATTAAAAAAATAGTGTTACAGCTAAATTAGACCGATTTTAAGTTTTCCATAGAAACAGAAATTTCCAGTTATCTTTTTTAGGGTTCCGTAGTCAACTAGGAATCCTTATAGTTTCGCCATGTCTGTCCGTCCGTCTGTCCGTCCTCGCTTAATCTCTGTGACCGTTAGCATTAGAAAGCTGAAATTGGTACCAATATGTATATCAATCACGCTAACAAAGTGGTAAAATAAAATTTTGGAAAATATTTTTTTTTAGGGTAGCTCCCCTACATGTGAAGTGGGGATGAATATTTTTTTCGTTGTCTACCCCATCGTGTGGGGTATCGATGAATAGGTCTTCTAAAATGGCTTAGGGGTTGCTAAAATTATTTTTCGATTTAATGCTCCATTTACGAAATATTAAACTTTAAAGTGCAAATTTTTGTTCCAGTAGGGCGTCCCCCCCCCTCTAAAACCTAAACTGCTGGCTTGAAAAATCTGGAAAAATTCACGATGATAGTGCATTTCATGAACTTTAAAGGAAAATTATAGCGGTTAAGATAACTTTATCAGTTTAGCAGTAATAGTCGTTGAAATTTTTCGTACGTACGTCTTGGATAATTTTGTACCAAATACAAAATCCTTAGCATTAATCCTTTAAAGTGACTAAGATGAAGTAGTTGCTTGTTTATAACGGGTAAAGACTTGCATTGAAAAACAAAATATGTTTTTCTTTATATATTTTTTTTTATCTATACATATAATAAAACAGTAACGAAAGAAAAACTGTACATTGAGAATTTTCGAGAAAAAATAAGCGGCTTTTGTTAGAAAAACGTAACTGATGTCAAAAAGTGACTTTTTAGAATTTTTGTCTGTGTGTCTGTTTGTCTGTTTGTCTGTGTGTATGGTACGGCTTCACGCCAAAACTACTGGATAGATTGAATTGAAATTCAGCAAAAATGTTCTTAGTAAACCAAGGAAGGCTTTAGACTACATATTATCACGCCGTATGTTATGGGAGGTAAGCAATATTGATTTTAAAATGTGTTTGTTCGTAATTGAATGCACAAAATAATTGAATGCACAAAATGACATGTTTATTTAGTTAAAAATAAAATTTTAACTCTGGGAACATAATAATCACGCTATTTTTATAAAGGAGCGGGGCAGTAATATTTTAAATTGCAAAGGAACAGCTATTTCAACAATATGTCAACGGGGAATTTAGCGGTAAGGTCAGGCGACCGTTTACCGCACTAAATGGTGCGAGTTCAAATCCCATAGTATTATTTTAAAAAATCGAAAATCTTTTTTTTAGTTTTTGCATTTTTTATGTGCATTAGGAACGATACTGTTATGAAATCTGAGAACTTTACATGTCCTATCTAATTGTATGGAGAGTTTAAACAGATTGATTGGCGGCACAACAAGCTACACTATCATGAAGTCAAGTCAAACTTTTGGTTCTGTTATATCTTACCAAGCACATTTGTTGTAGGTAATTCATTTACGTATGTAATTCTTAGTTTTGATCCTTGCTGCTGTTACCATATTTTTTTTAAATGCAAAACTAATGTAGTTGTCTGTTAAATTAACGAAAATTTAGTTTTATTCATAATTTAATTAATTTGGGTTAATAATATGTAGTTTCCGTTTTCTAACTAGATGGTGTTGGCGTCGAGTTACATCGCGCTATGGTTTTGTTCCCATGGATGTGCCGCTCTCATCCTATAGAAACTGGGGTTACCTTTGTTGTCTGTGTTGGTTGATGTGTTTAATTTTCCTGTTGGCCTTCACAGAGTACTTTTTGATAGACTGAAATTGGCCTTTTTCAGACTCTGTGAAGGGGACAACTTTGCTAGATCACTCACCTATGATGAGGTTCCGTCGTACTACACGTACGACAAGAAAGAGGTGTATTTAATCGACGTCGATGCGGACACGCCGTGGACGGGTTTCCGGGAATTTTTAAGGACACCGCATTGGGACTTTGGGACGGGTTTACACTGTGCACCCAAATAATGGCGAGTGCTGTTATTTGCGAATGTTACTGCACACAGTGCACGACCCAACATCATTTGTGTTTCTAAGGACAGTCGATGACATTGAGTATCCCAAATACCGCGCTGCTTGCGTAGCACGCCGCCTTCTCGACGGTGATCAGCACTGGGACAACGCACTTGAGGAGGCCAGCATTAGTGACAATCTCAGTCGTTTGCGACATCTGTTTGTCGTCATGTTGGTGTTCTGCGGTATTGCAAATCCGCTTCTGTTGTGGGCAAAATATCGGCATCTTCTGTGCGAAGACTTCCTAAGAGGTCTGAGACGCACTACTGAAGATAATACTGAGGCAACTGATGAGCGCGTTCTAAACAGTTGCCTTAGTTCACTTCAAGATATAGTCATTTCGATCTGCGGCAGTTCTCTGGTGGATTATGGGCTACCGACTAAACCGCAAAACAGCGCACGCAATGTTTAAGATACCCATAGATTTAGAGAGTAATGAAACACCTGTTTGTGGAGTGTCACGCAACAGTTACAAACGGCGCGTGCTTAAAGATTGCTGTTTAATCGTGTGGGATGAATGCATTATGGCGAACAGAAAAGCAGTAGAGGCGGTAAACAGGACTATGCAGGACATCCGCGGGAACCAGCAAATGATGGCTGGCGTT
The DNA here is from genome assembly GCA_916614155.1 of Mesoligia furuncula. Lineage (NCBI taxonomy): Eukaryota > Metazoa > Arthropoda > Insecta > Lepidoptera > Noctuidae > Mesoligia > Mesoligia furuncula. The sequence goes on from OU744794.1 coordinate 29,929,257, forward strand.
ACAGTTTTGTTTAGCGGCGATTTCCGACAAACGCTGCCTGTGGTGACGCGAGGAACTAGGGCTAATGAGGTGAATGCTTTGTTGAAATACTCTTTCTTATGGCCACATATTCATAGGTTGCGCTTAACGATGAATATGAGAGCACATTTTGGCGGGAATGTACACGCCCAAGAATTTTCTGATGTTCTCTTAAAATTGGGTGATTCCCACGCTACCAGTAGACGGTGGCCAGGTGGTTCTACCTGAGACACTTGGGAGAGTGGTGTCCACCTTAGAAGATTTGATTCGCCTGGTGTACGGGGACATCAATAGGATACCGCACCAACATAATTCTTGGGTGTGTGAACGACCCATTTTAACACCCAGTAACGACCAAGCTTCAGCGATCAATGAATGCATTCTCGCGGAAATTGAGGGAAATGAAGTGATCTACTCTTCAATAAACACAGTTGTCGACCAAGATGACGCCACACATTACCCCTTAGAATTTCTCAATTCCCTCAGTGCAAGTGGACTACCAGCGCACACCATTAAGTTAAAGGTCGGTGTCCCAATTATGCTTCTTCGGAAACTCACTCAGCCGAAACTGTACAATGCGACCCGGCTCAAAGTCGTCGCTGCAGAGAAATATCGGAAGAAATATAGGGTTGTGGTGTTGGCGAGACACCACAACCCGTCCCGTCCCCGGGCTCTTAGAATTCGACATCAGACGTTTCAGAACTTCGATTTTGACGACCCCGTTATCGCTGGCATAAGCAACACGATCCGCGTACGAAGTCGCGGGCAGAAGCTAGTATTCAGAATAAAGAACAACAGAATCGTGTTATATTGTGATAACGGGCTACTACGGAACCCTACACTGTGCGTGGTCCGACACGCACTTGGTCGGTTTTTTATTTAAATAAGACATTTCGAAAATGTTCTCTACTAACTTATTAGACCTTTGTATCCTGCTCATGCGTATGGAGTTTCATTAAAATCGGATTATTAATTTCGAAAAACGAGGGCGTATAAGTTCACATGAAATGCCGTACGGCGTAAACGCTCTTAAGACATCCTTGTAAGAATGATGATCTCAACAATGAATTTTCATACTGTGAATGAAAATTCCGTGATTTGTCTGAATATTTCAATGAATTTTCTATAGTTATGAATATTTCACAACAGTAAACGTTTCCTGATAATCAAAACCTGGGAATACTGCGTATTTAATATTCCCATTTTTTTACTTTCTAGCTTGTTTAAAATATCGATTACGATGAGAATTATTATCAGCACATGATTAGGGAACTTGACCTTATTAGATCTCCATTTTTCTGAAGTCCTTACGCGTCCAATATAATAATGTTTTTAGGATGCTATTGGGACTGCCCCGTTTCTGTAGTGCATCAGAGATGTTTTCGCTAAGCCGAACTGACGGTCACGCAGTCAGACGCAAAAAAGTTGCTTCGCTGATGCATCGAGTGCGGGTCAGTAACAATAGTATAGTATCCTGAAAGTAGTGGCAGAGAGTCCTTAGTCCCCTGTTTTGAGGCATTTTGTGGAGAGGATTGTCAGCTTGGTAGCTGATCTCTGGCTTGATCGTTCTTTGAGGAACTTGCCTCGGTGTTGCCGGTGTTGATTGAGTGTTTTGTATTACTAACATTAGTTATAAGATATTCTTTCACTAAGAAGATGGATTGTATTGTTGTCCGAAATTGAATATATAAATTAAATTAAATTAACCCGTCTCTAAAGAAATCTACCTACTGTGATTCCCAAAGCGAGCTATTTTAGACATGAAGAAGAGGCTTACATAACACGTGATTGCTCCAATGAATTACGAGCCCTTGTAATAATATTCACATTCTTATTTAAAAGAAATTGGGTTACAAGAGGAGCAATCATTCGATTTCACGGAGAATTGATTGATTCAAATTTTTAGGTATTCGTCTGGCGGAGTAGATATAAGAAATTAGGATGAGTTACGTTTATTTAACTTGTTCGATGTAGGTACTGTGTCTAATACGCTGACGAACTCTGTAATTTTGGGTTTATTTTGTAAAATGAATTTTGTAAAAAATAGCCGACCTTTTCTGTAGCACCATAACACGAACTTGGGTGAAGTGAATTGTGAATAATGTCAATCCCTAGTCATTTCATTTTCATCTGCCTAGCCTGTTCCCAACTATGTTGAGGTCGGCTTCTAGTCTAAGTAGCTGAATACCAGAATTTTACATCTGACCTCCACAACCCAGTTACTGGGTAATACGATCTCCTTGGTAAGACTGGTTGTCAGACTTTCGGGCTTCTGACTACCCGTAACGACTGTCAAAGATCCACGAATGACAGCCTGGACCAACGGCTTATCGTGTTTTCCGAGGCACGGAGGGGTCACGGAATGAAAAGATGGTCACCCATCCACATGCCAACCGCGGCAAGCGTAGCTTAACCTGATCGATCGACGTGTGCGGCTGTTATTATTTAGCCACGGGCCCCTCTAATGTCAATACCTAGTATCAAGTGGAATGACTTCTTACTTCAAGCTCACTTTGCCTAAGTTTTCACGATGAGATTTTTACAGATGATCGTCAGGCCGGTGGAAGGAATGAAACCACAATCAAAACATCTCCGATCTCTACTTCCCATAGTCTACCACCCATACTTATTCCTTCTCTTTTTTAGGTCATAGCACTTTATGGCTATCTAGGTACTTACCTACTATAAAAAAATCTTAAATTCCAACGTTCAACTTAAACCTCTGTGTCTAGAAGCATGAAATGACTCGGCCGGAATTTGTGGAAAGCTGTGCCCTAACAAAAAATATTCACGTACACTGACATACAGTACTTCATATTAAAGCTTACAGGTATGTCTTTACAATAGTTTAAGTTTTATGATCAGAGAAGAAGCGAGAGATACTATAAATAGCATACAAAAAAAAGTGCCTAGACGTTTTGAATAGCAATGATCAATCATTCCGAGTTTTATAGACGAAACAATACGGGAAATATAATATTGTCTATGGATATAAGAGCCGTTTCTTCACTAGTTGACATGTACTAGCGTTCCATATAATGTGTAAGAAATGTGTCGTTCTATTTAAGGATGAAGTACGGACCATCTAATTGAACAACTTTCTCCGTGGTATCAACATCGTTATCGCTAAAAATAATCAGCTGTCCAATACAAAACTTCACTACCTACCTACTCGACCCAGACGTATACGCCATAAAATGGAAGTGAGCAGTAAGTGCTTGGCCATACTGGCAGTCCGCAGTCGAGCGCGGACTGCCAGTATGGCCAAGCAATATAATATGGATGAAGAAGACTTATTTTTAAGTAGGTACTATAAAAAAGCTCGAACTAGTTTGAGAACCCCGGTCCCCGCGCGGGCCGCCCGCGCTCTCACTGCGGCCACTTGTATGAACGAGCTATGGCAGGAGTTGGCCACGCGATCCCCGCGTCAAGCAGCACGCGCCGCTCACCGCGCCCGTGTGTTTACTAAGGACGCTCAAATGAAGTTCTTATGTTTGAGTTCAAGACAAAATCAAACTGGTTGCTAATTTAATTGTGAAATTTATTCTTTGTTCTTCTTTTTTTTTACTATGATTTACATTCTGTAATTACTTTAACTCACACCCTGACTTATTACTATTAATTTTTTTTTTTTAATGACAATCGTTTTTTTTACCATGTTTGTAAATATGTGAGCACCATGTATCTATCAGATAATTAATTTATATGTTATGGTTTCATTTTTAATTCTTTTACCTATTGTGGTACCTACAGTAATTTTATTTTAGGTGCATCGTCTTCACATATATATTATATAATTAATGTACATGCAAAATATTGTAAAACATTTTAAAAGAGTAACGGTGGAGTTTCTTGCCCATTCTTCTCCATACGAAAACTACCTTTTGGAATGGGCGACTAGAATCAATTCTATTTTAGTAATTTTTGACGTTCAAAAGTGCCTTTTATGTGCCTATTTGAAATAAATGCTTTGACTTTGACTTTGAGTATGCTGCGCCGCGCCTGTTCCGCGCCCGCGTTTGCAGTCTGGCCAAGCCCTCAGGGTGGATTTCTGAAAATACTTCCCCTTAAGGGAATGAAAGTTTAGATGAAACTTTGTCATTTTTAACGTTGGCAAATACCATCGGGCACAACTTCATCATCTTCGTCGTTTGTCATTTCAGCCGCACGCAAGCACCGCCATCTCGCCTGACTCTGTACCTCTCGTATCCAGCGGATTTCTGCGGATTCCTTCACCAGGTAATCGATCCACCTTGTGGGAGGCCTTCCAACGCTACGTCTTACGGTACGTGGTCACCATTCTAGAACTTTTCAACCCCATCGGCCATCTGTTCTGCGAGCAGTGTGCCCTTCCATTGGGCACAACTTGCCATTATAATAAAACAACACACCATCTCCAGGTACACACGTAGCTAGTTGCAGGGATACTACACAGGCTAAAACAAGATAAACAACGCCAACGGTAGGAGATAGGTACACATAGAACCTTGAAATTAAACCAAACACAGTTACGTCACGTATGGTTCGAACTAACGTTTGTATAAATAACTAGCTTCTGCCCGCGACTTCGTACGCGGATCGTGTTGCTTATGCCAGCGATAACGGGGTCGTCAAAATCGAAGTTCTGAAACGTCTGATGTCGAATTCTAAGAGCCCGGGGACGGGACGGGTTGTGGTGTCTCGCCAACACCACAACCCTATATTTCTTCCGATATTTCTCTGCAGCGACGACTTTGAGCCGGGTCGCATTGTACAGTTTCGGCTGAGTGAGTTTCCGAAGAAGCATAATTGGGACACCGACCTTTAACTTAATGGTGTGCGCTGGTAGTCCACTTGCACTGAGGGAATTGAGAAATTCTAAGGGGTAATGTGTGGCGTCATCTTGGTCGACAACTGTGTTTATTGAAGAGTAGATCACTTCATTTCCCTCAATTTCCGCGAGAATGCATTCATTGATCGCTGAAGCTTGGTCGTTACTGGGTGTTAAAATGGGTCGTTCACACACCCAAGAATTATGTTGGTGCGGTATCCTATTGATGTCCCCGTACACCAGGCGAATCAAATCTTCTAAGGTGGACACCACTCTCCCAAGTGTCTCAGGTAGAACCACCTGGCCACCGTCTACTGGTAGCGTGGGAATCACCCAATTTTAAGAGAACATCAGAAAATTCTTGGGCGTGTACATTCCCGCCAAAATGTGCTCTCATATTCATCGTTAAGCGCAACCTATGAATATGTGGCCATAAGAAAGAGTATTTCAACAAAGCATTCACCTCATTAGCCCTAGTTCCTCGCGTCACCACAGGCAGCGTTTGTCGGAAATCGCCGCTAAACAAAACTGTAACGCCAGCCATCATTTGCTGGTTCCCGCGGATGTCCTGCATAGTCCTGTTTACCGCCTCTACTGCTTTTCTGTTCGCCATAATGCATTCATCCCACACGATTAAACAGCAATCTTTAAGCACGCGCCGTTTGTAACTGTTGCGTGACACTCCACAAACAGGTGTTTCATTACTCTCTAAATCTATGGGTATCTTAAACATTGCGTGCGCTGTTTTGCCACCAGGAAGCAGTGTTGCGGCGATTCCTGACGATGCTACTGCAATGGCAATCTTGTCTTGCCTCCTGACCTCTGCAAGAATGCCAGCGGTGACAAATATTCTCCCTGTTCCACCAGGAGCATCCAAGAAAAACATTTTACCTTGGCCGAGCCGAGTCAAGGATGGTGTCGAAAATTTGCTTTTGCTCTGAGGTAAACTTAGAGACATGGTCATTGACGACGGTACTCATAGCTCTTGGATCATAATTTATTTCATAGTTGTACTCTCTGTTTCCAAGCTCTTGTACCTCCAGATGTTGTGGAGTCGGTAGCCCATAATCCACCAGAGAACTGCCGCAGATCGAAATGACTATATCTTGAAGTGAACTAAGGCAACTGTTTAGAACGCGCTCATCAGTTGCCTCAGTATTATCTTCAGTAGTGCGTCTCAGACCTCTTAGGAAGTCTTCGCACAGAAGATGCCGATATTTTGCCCACAACAGAAGCGGATTTGCAATACCGCAGAACACCAACATGACGACAAACAGATGTCGCAAACGACTGAGATTGTCACTAATGCTGGCCTCCTCAAGTGCGTTGTCCCAGTGCTGATCACCGTCGAGAAGGCGGCGTGCTACGCAAGCAGCGCGGTATTTGGGATACTCAATGTCATCGACTGTCCTTAGAAACACAAATGATGTTGGGTCGTGCACTGTGTGCAGTAACATTCGCAAATAACAGCACTCGCCATTATTTGGGTGCACAGTGTAAACCCGTCCCAAAGTCCCAATGCGGTGTCCTTAAAAATTCCCGGAAACCCGTCCACGGCGTGTCCGCATCGACGTCGATTAAATACACCTCTTTCTTGTCGTACGTGTAGTACGACGGAACCTCATCATAGGTGAGTGATCTAGCAAAGTTGTCCCCTTCACAGAGTCTGAAAAAGGCCAATTTCAGTCTATCAAAAAGTACTCTGTGAAGGCCAACAGGAAAATTAAACACATCAACCAACACAGACAACAAAGGTAACCCCAGTTTCTATAGGATGAGAGCGGCACATCCATGGGAACAAAACCATAGCGCGATGTAACTCGACGCCAACACCATCTAGTTAGAAAACGGAAACTACATATTATTAACCCAAATTAATTAAATTATGAATAAAACTAAATTTTCGTTAATTTAACAGACAACTACATTAGTTTTGCATTTAAAAAAAATATGGTAACAGCAGCAAGGATCAAAACTAAGAATTACATACGTAAATGAATTACCTACAACAAATGTGCTTGGTAAGATATAACAGAACCAAAAGTTTGACTTGACTTCATGATAGTGTAGCTTGTTGTGCCGCCAATCAATCTGTTTAAACTCTCCATACAATTAGATAGGACATGTAAAGTTCTCAGATTTCATAACAGTATCGTTCCTAATGCACATAAAAAATGCAAAAACTAAAAAAAAGATTTTCGATTTTTTAAAATAATACTATGGGATTTGAACTCGCACCATTTAGTGCGGTAAACGGTCGCCTGACCTTACCGCTAAATTCCCCGTTGACATATTGTTGAAATAGCTGTTCCTTTGCAATTTAAAATATTACTGCCCCGCTCCTTTATAAAAATAGCGTGATTATTATGTTCCCAGAGTTAAAATTTTATTTTTAACTAAATAAACATGTCATTTTGTGCATTCAATTATTTTGTGCATTCAATTACGAACAAACACATTTTAAAATCAATATTGCTTACCTCCCATAACATACGGCGTGATAATATGTAGTCTAAAGCCTTCCTTGGTTTACTAAGAACATTTTTGCTGAATTTCAATTCAATCTATCCAGTAGTTTTGGCGTGAAGCCGTACCATACACACAGACAAACAGACAAACAGACACACAGACAAAAATTCTAAAAAGTCACTTTTTGACATCAGTTACGTTTTTCTAACAAAAGCCGCTTATTTTTTCTCGAAAATTCTCAATGTACAGTTTTTCTTTCGTTACTGTTTTATTATATGTATAGATATTGAAACATGTAGCAAAACAACAAATGTATTCTAACAGAACTGTGTCTTGTGTAGCCGACCTGGTAATTCTATAGCTCCATAATGTTCAACATCACTTAGACTTCATAAAGCGATAAGGGGGACTAAAAAGGCCACTTTGGAGAATCATATAAAATGTTTTTTTAAAAAAAAAAACACCCAACTTCCAAAAAACACTACAAAGTGAAAAATAACTTTAATTTCGGAATTCGGTGTCTAAGGATCTGTAACTTAGTTTTTTGCCACCGACTTCCGAAATTAATAGTAGATTATGCACCGAGGGGCTAAAGTGGTGTCTTATGTCACGGGCGTCATATTGAATCTCGAGCGCAATGAGGGATTCGGGATTTAACTCACGAGCGAAGCGAGGGAGTTAATACAAGAATCCTGAATGCAGCGAGGGATTCAAGCTAGCCCAAGGCAAAGACACCTTTAGCCCAGAGGAGGATACTCTACTTTTTACACCTACTGTGAGAAAATAATAGCCATAGTACGAAAATTCGCGCCTTTATTGCATCTACCAATAAGTAGCCAAGACACGATCAACTCGATTTTCAAAAAAAAAGTCTCTTCTACGGTTTTGTCGTGTGTGTCTATTGATATCACTCTCATGGAAGTGGCGTTTGTGTAAACTAAGTTTTATACAGGGCTGGTAGAATGGTTTTGGATGATTGGCTGTAGGTATGCATTTTGAATTTAGAACGTCATTGGAGACGCTCGTGAAAATAGAGTATTTTTGATAAAATGTGATAAATTGACTGTAGTATAGACAGGTTTTATTATTTATTCACAAAATCTACAGCAATCTTAGCGCAGTTTACTTAAAATAAATTAACTAATGTTACAGCCAATTACTATTACGGTATAACGGCGCGGTACGGTATTTGTTATTATTAATGCCAGTTTTAATGTTATTCCATTCCTTTTAAAAAATGGTTCGTAGTTATCTAATTATTCTTACAATATTATGTCTTCGAAAACATGGCAACGATATGAAGAAGCAGTCGTTATGATTTTGTAGGAAATCGAGAATATCATCCACGCGTAGTAAGGGTTTCGAGAATAGCTTTCCTCTTTCTGGCACCAAAGGGTGTTTGTTAGTACTATACTGCCAATTTAGCTGAGCATGTGAGATTCCAAATTCAAATCACATTATTGACCAGCGGGTCATAATGAAATCCAGTACAACATTATTGACCGGCTGTGCCCCCGGCCACTAATGACTCACTTTAGGTTAAGGTTGCTTGACATATAATTTGACATTTTCGAGCAGGTGGTGTGTAAAATTATTTTTCACTTTGTAGTGTTTATTGAAAGTCGGTTTTTTTTTTTTGAAAAAGTTTTTATTTTTCACTTTTTAGAGGGTCAGTTTGTAATTAATCTAAGTTACAGTAGCTTAATTTCAACTACTCGTCACCTTATACAAAATATTGCTTTTCCCGCTGCAGGGACGTTAATTGTTGAGGAGTTTTCCTAGTAAGAACCAGGAGAACTGGACCTGATTGAGAATTCACCATCAGCTCCACTTCAAAATACGCATTGTAACGAGCATAAATGCTTAGTAACCACATTAAAGTACCTAATCGAATCGCAACCCGTGAAATACTTATTATTGTGCAGTTCCGATGGCCAGCAGTAGTCTTCATCATCAGTTCCACTTCACCAAATGGTGCTTTCCGAGAGCAAATGCACGAGTTACTATAAAAAATACTCAAATCGCTATAGGTGTGCCTATAAAATTTGAGCGTTTCCCTCGATTTCCATGGGATTACCTCATTAGATTCCGACTTTGTGACAATGGGACCATCTCGAGACCATACCCTTTCAAACCAAAAAAAAAAAATTTGGAATCGGTCCAGCCGTCTTCGAGTAATCGGGGAACATACATAAAAAAAAATAAAAAACTGGCCAAGTGCGAGTCGGACTCGCACACGAAGGGTTCCGTACCACAAGGCAGAAACGCCGAAAAAAAAACATGTTTGTTGTATGGGAGCCCCCCTTAAATATTTATTTTATTTTAATTTTATTATTTATTATTAAAGTTAAAATATAACTGAGTATTTTGTGAATATTTCAAGTGCCTACCTGTTGTCATTTTTGATATCGAGCAAAAAAGGGCAAAAAAATCGCTTTTGTTGTATGGGAGCCCCCCTTAAATATTTATTTTATTGTGTTTTTAGTATTTGTTGTTATAGCGGCAACAGAAATACATCATCTGTGAAAATTTCAAATGTCTAGCTATCGCGGTTCTTGAGATACAGCCTGGTGACAGACAGACGGACAGACGGACAGACAGCGAAGTCTTAGTAATAGGGTTCCGTTTTGTACCCATTGGGTACGGAACCCTAAAAACGACGATAAGAAACGACGAATTGAGAACTTCCTCCTTTTTGAAGACGGTTAAAAAGGATAACATTATGAATTATAATATGGCGAACGCAGTCAGTGTTTTCCTTTTTTTTGCTGCACTACGTAGATTGGGATTGGATTTGCATTGGATTGATTGGTATTTTAGTACAGACAAATAAAATAACTGAAAAATGCTTCATCAATGGGATTTGATACGATTAACTTAACGGTTAACTGTCCATTAAGTTATCCTGTTATGATTCTGCCAAAGTGGCCTCCAAAGTGGCCTTTTTAGGTCAGTCTATGTAACTATGAGATAGTCTCGACCATAGCAAAGTTTCAATTTACTGGGAATGGTTGGGCAGTTGTATTTGTTTTAATTCTGTAGCAAAATCAGCCGATAACGTTCTTACTGCTGCGACACAGGCCTCCTCTCTGTTTGAGGGAGTGGGCCATAATCCACCACGAGGGCCCAGTGCGGGTTGGCGGATGTCACATATTTTCGACTTTTTTGGTTCTAGGATATGCCAGTTTCCGCACAATGTTGTCCTTCACCGTCTTGAGAGCAGTGATGGTGGTGAAATTAAATACACAAAGTGCTTGCCTCGGTTCGACCTTACGACTCGTAAGTCAGAAACGATACAACTGGGAAATCACTGCTGTAATTATGTACTTATACATTATTATTGTGCTGAGGAGTCCGTGGCTAAATAATAACAGCCGCACAGGTCGATCGATCAGGTTAAGCTACGCTTGCCGCGGTTGGTCTATGGATGGGTGACCATGTTTAAATTACGTGACCCCTCCGTATTTCGGAAAGCACGTTAATCCGTTGGTCCCGGCTGTCATTCGTGGATCTTTGACAGTCGTTACGAGTCGGAAGAAGCCCGAAAGTCTGACAACCAGTCTTAGCAAGGGGTATCGTATTGCCCAGTAACTGGGTTGTGGAGGTCAGATAGGCAGTCGCTCCATGTAAAATACTGGTATTCAGCTGCATCCGGCTAGACTGGAAGCCGATCTCAACATAGTTGGGAAAAGGGGTTATTCCCAAAGTACTCCATTCCTTTGTTCTAAAAAGATAAGAATCTCATACATTAGTTCCCAAGTTACACCAAGGAATTATTATTGGCAGATGATGATGACATTATTATTATGCTATGATTTGTTTAGGACACATCTAAACACACTACTGAGCAAAGACCTCCCCCATGACTTCTGGTTCTCATAACAACTGTAATCTGTTTCAAATGTATCTGATGAAAATGTAAACGAATGAATCAGAAAACGTACAAACACAAAGCCTATTTATAGTGTCACTTACAAATGCTTTGATTATTTGAATACTAATTTTAAATTGCGTTAATTATGTTTTCACTTGACAATGGAGGTTGATTTTATAATGCTTTATTTACGTTAAATAATTTATTTAAGGTTAGCCAACAATTGTTTACACAATAAATTTTACAAATGTTTTCCTAAATAATACATTTATAAGTGCAACAAATACTTATAGGCTAACACAACATGCACCATTTACGGTTTTACATACTAATACAAATCAGATCAATAGATAACATTAAAAAAATATTTAATTCACATTAATATTGAAATAACATAAGATTACATTAATAGTGAGATCATTGGTTGCCAGAGTAATGCTCAATAACGATTTTATAAAATTTTCCGATGCTGTCATGGCGTATATCCGTAACATTGCAAACATTTACATTGTTACACATGCGTGAAATCAGTTAGTTAGCACCCAGGACCGTTCTGCGCAATGGTGGGTATTATGGTGTAATAGGATTTCGCGGATATCGGGCTGGGGCATGAAATTTTAGGAGACTCAATAGGTTCGGGCAGTCAATTTTATTTCTAAGCAACTTATAGAGAAACAAGGCATCGATAACTTCTCTTCGAGTTGATAACGAGCGTATCTTAAAATATTTAAGACGAGCGTTATAGGAGATAAGCTGTTTACTTTTTCCTCTAGAAAATGCGAGGTGCCACAGAAACCGTTTTTGGATTCTTTCCAAAAGTAACTTATGTGTGGCGTAGTGTGGTCTCCATACAACACTACAATGCAATAATGTAACCTATTCTATATACATATAATAAATCTGTAGAAGGGTCAATTCTGTACATTGAAAATATTGAAAAAATAAATAGCGGGGGGTGTTGCTGGATTGATACCAAACCCAAATATGTGATTAAAAAAATTTTTGTCTGTCTGTCTGTCTGTCTGTCTGTATATGCAGGCATCACGTGAAAACTAACGGTTCGATTTCGATGAAACTTGGTATAATTATACCTTATTATCCTGGGCATAAAATGGGATACTTTTTATCCTGGAAAAATACGTAGAAAAAAAAATCTTATTTTTCAGTTTTATTCATAGACGTTGTTCTGTAGAACCGCGAACACACGTTGCATTACCCGCAGTGGATAATTTTCCATTTCAATTTAAGAGAATACAGTTTCCTGTAGCTTTGTGTTACACCATGACAATAAATAAGGCTCAAGGTCAGACCCTAGGAGTTGCTGGCGTAGATCTTACCGCGAGTTGTTTTTCACACGGGCAACTTTACGTAGCTCTTTCCCGTGTGAGCAGTCCAAGAAATCTTCATGTTCATATTCCGGACGAGCTCACTAACAATGTTGTGTATGCTGAAGCTCTCAATTAACTTTCTGTCGCATTGTCACGATCACTTTTTTATTATTGCAAACTTTTCGTCACTGTCAGTAATTTACTGCTACATGCTACTTATCAAGGTCGGAATTACTATGAAAAAAATACTTACTACAGAACGCGAGCTCAACAGCAGTAGCTCAATAGAGGGATCTCCTTAATTATTATAGGCTTAGCCGTATTTGGGTCCAATAGATATTTATAAGATGTCATTGTCAGAGTTACTCAAAATGGAGAAATAAACCATCCACGCGAAGACCGACATCCGCGCGGACGGAGTCGCGGGCGGAAGCTAGTCAAAGAATAATATTATTCAAAAGTGAGATAATAGTACATTATGATACATGTGTGCTATGTTGATCATTATGCTCGAAGCGGTATTATTCGCGCGAGCCGCAGGCGAGTGCGATAAGAAAGCCGAGAGTCATTATCATTCTGTAAAGACGTACCTGTTATAGTCGCAAATCATATTTTGATCAAGACACAACCTGACACTGACCTGCAAAAAACCTAAGAAAATTTGAATTTCGTGAACTACCACTGCACATTCACCTTAAATTGTCTGTGGTCCCTGCGCATTCACTTTAAGGTAAATAAATATTAGTTAATTTTAGGACCAAGGACAATACAGACTATTAAAAAAAAGTGAATGGATGAGATTAAAAAAACGCATCTCCGACTAGTAAATAGTTATCTGTGGAAATAAAGCACTTGTGGATTAAAGTAAAGAAAAAGCACGCGTTTTTAATACACTGCATTATGAACCTAAAAGCGGTTCAATAAGAGCCACTTTACGAGCAAGTGTGTTAAAAATAAACTTAAAACCTTAATACAGACCGATGTGTTACAAATTTCCTTTAGTGAGTCAAATGTTGCGTTAGATTACCGAAAATAGTTTGTTTACACTTTCATCGCATACTTTTAGAACAGACCGTAGCAATTATTACTAAACATACAAACAATTTTAACTCCGCCTCTCTGACCTTTTCAAAAGCCACCTCAATCTTGTTAATCGCTGAGGCAGCTGAAATAGAATGCCCCACAGACAAGTGTCTGTCTACACCTCGAACCTAATATCAGCGTCATTATGTCACTTGAGAAAGTTCAAGGTTCAAGGGGTTAGGGGGCTCGGGAGCTAGGGGGCTAAGGGGCTAAGGGGCTAAAAATAGACGTTAAGGATGGGGAAGGTAAAGAGCTTGTTGTAGCTGAACAGACAGTTTGTGGTATAATGAGGTAAGGCTCAGGACTTTTTGTTGATCTTTGTAAAGATTTCTGTCGTTCGGGCGAGTTGAAAATGTTTCAGAGGCCTTACGTAAAGGACCTATGAAAATCATTCTCAATATTTTAGTCTAAATGCAGAATTTAAAAAATAATATCTTGAATAAGTATTCTAAGATATAAGTTTCAGTAAAATAGTTTAATAAGGTAATTATAAATTTATAATATTTAGGTACATAACTACTTGACATGGCTAGAATTGTGAGGAGGTTCCTGTCTCTGGAGCTCTAACCACCGGTAGCTTGGACCCTGCACCCGATACCCGCGGACTATTATCTATACATATAATAAATCTGTAGAAGGGTCAATTCTGTACATTGAAAATATTGAAAAAATAAATAGCGGGGGGTGTTGCTGGATCGATACCAAACACAAATATGTGATTAAAATCTTTTTAATCTCACAAATTTTTGTCTGTCTGTCTGTCTGTCTGTCTGTCTGTCTGTCTGTCTGTCTGTCTGTCTGTATATGCAGGCATCACGTGAAAACTAACGGTTCGATTTCGATGAAACTTGGTATAATTATTAACTATATCCGACGATCCTGCATACTTATCTCTTTTGTTGACTGTACATATACTTGATAGTCTCAATCCTACAAAATACCATCCATAATACATCTTATATACAGGGTGTAAAAAGACACATCACATAGCCACAGACATAGCCGTCAGCTAAGCATTATGTACATGAAACTATTGTGAGTAACATTGCTCAAAAATAATTGTTGGGAACCGAATTTTAATTTTGGTGTGAAAATTTGCTGTTTGCAGGTACCTAGTGGTAGTGCGCAGTGTTAAATTTATAGTTCTGTTATAACATTAAGGGGTTTATGACCTAAAGCGCGGTCACTGTAGGACTGCATAGAAAAGAAAGAGAAGCGCGATGACAACGCTGGTAATTTATTGCAAAATATGAAGCAATTATTTAATTACAAAAAATCTATTGTTTGGACAAAAAAATTAAAACACTAGTGTTTTAGTATGTTGCTAGTAGAATAATCTGCACAAAAAATCAGAATGATTGTATGTATATTAGTATAGTTTTTATTGTGAAAAGAAAGTTTTTAGAGGTATCTTCATGATTTTTTTCTATCGTATCAAATTAGTTGATAATGTTTTCAATACACTATCTACCTAGCATAATATATATCCTAAAGAATATCATAGTATATTTCTCTGAGTTTGTTTACTGTAGTCGATCATATACTTTTATTGTTTCTAAAACTTGCGTTTTTTGTGTTTAGGTCCTGTAACCCCCTCAAAAGCTTGTTTTAGAACGTCAGTAAGAGTTGGAATTTTTACTTTCAATATCTCCGTAATCAGAAGGTTCCCAGCACTTATATCGATATGTTTTGTTTTTGTGGGAGTTCACGAGGCGGGGAAAATGTGGCGATACTTGAACTTGAACAAATATGCAGTGAAGGCATATCTCTCGGATATCTAGGGTTCCAAGGTATGGTCCAGAACAAAAAAAATGATTACAACGACGGGGAGTATAAGTGACTCTCAGCTTCGTCAAGTGTCTTTTTATACCGTCAAGGAAGATGACGGCGAGGGTGGTGTGACGATCTAACGAGATTTGCAGGGCCAACATGGCCAGAGATCGCTCAAGACAGGTTTAAAAGGAAAATGGACCTTGCCCATCAGGGGGAAACAATAAAAAAAATGTATTACATGTTGGGGACTGTGTCAAGGTCTTAATTAAATTAATGCCAACTTTCATGAAGTAAAATATAGTTTTGTATTTATTTGTATAAGAAGTTAGTTAGTCATTTAATTTAATATTCTAGTGTAAATAGTCACACTAATAATATAAAGGCGAAAGTTTGTGAGTGTGTGAGTGTGTGTGGGGGTTCACGCTCAAACGGCTGGGCCAATTTTGATAAAAAATTGGATGAAGGTAGCTGACACCCTGGATTAACATATAGGCTACTTTTTATCCCAATATTCCTACGGGATCGAAATTTACACGGGTGAAACCGCGGGGCGCAGCTAGTTTGTAATAAACCTAGGTAAGTGAACAAAAAAAAAGAGTTACTTTCATTTATTTTTTGATAGAAGACAAGCTTTTTTGCCAGCGCTTTTCGTCAAATATCCAGGGCGAAAAGTAGCGTTCGTGGGTAACGATCGGTTCAGTTGTTCAGTCATATACAGATATCAGTCATATGCAGACACGAGTTGCTTTCGCATTTATAACACTAAAGTATGGATTATGCTTTAATTGATGATTAAATCGCCAACATATTTATAAAGCACAATGCATGCTCAATCCTTTATAAAAGATGCCTGGAGTCTGAATATTTGACCCTATATAAAAAAAAACCGGTCAAGTGCGGGTCGGTCTCGCGCAACGAGGGTTCTGTACAAATTTGTAGGTATTTATAGTTTATCACGGGAATCATGATGATAGATCATGACAAATACCGTAAAATAAAAATGCCGTAAATTAACAAAGATAATATTCATCTACTTATACATTGATTTAGAGATAAATCTATGAACTTATATAATGATAGGTACGCATAACAGTGTAAGCAGTAAGGTAATGTACCTATAGCTATGTTCACCAAAATAATTAGGTAGCATTACTGAAGTTCATAAACTATGAAATCACTGAATATTGCTCTAACGAAAAGCTAAACTGGTCTGACGGACAAACTTAACTTTGCCGTGAGTAAACTATTGTCCCCACATATCGACATAGGTCGCGGTTAGTTTACCAACTGCAAACAAGTTTGCAATCACCAAAATAATATTTTTTTTGTAATGGAATGTACCTACTTGTGCTACATGAAATTGCCACTTGCCAAATTTCATGATTCTAGGTCAACGGGAAGATATGTTTTGATTCCCTGGCGAGTGTCAAAATATGCGGCATATGAGGAACATAAATGCCCGTATCTTTTGATTGCGTTGACTTAGAAGTTTGTTTTTCACTGAGTCATGGGATTCTCAAACTCAAACTCAAACTCAAAGCATTTATTTCAATTAAACCTTTAACAGGCACTTTTGAATTGTCAAGGAGTCGGTCAGTCATAAAATATGAAGCTAGTTGCCCATTCCAAAGCGTAGGTACCTATGGAGAAGAACGGGCAAGAAACTCCATGGCTCCATGGCTCCATGGATTGCAGCCCTGAGTATTTGATGTTGCTGTACCAGTACAGCGTCCTAATATTTGTTTGCTGCACCGGACGACGTCAATACGTCGGCGCCGGCTGTCGCTGAAAACCAGCGCTGGGGCTCTGTCCTGCATAGGGTCGCAGCATAATGCTGAGCGATAGCCGTTTTGCGTGGATGTGACGCATGTTTCCCCCAACCCTTTCTTATTTTATTTTTTTTAGTTTATGTTCTTTATTGCGTCATGTTTACCGCAAATAAACGTATTTTCTTTCTTCTTTCTTCATATTAATTTCAACATGATAACTCCACGCATTCCTGAGAAAAAGGGTCTTGACAGATGGACCGACAGACGGACAACGAAGTGATCTTATCCATTTTTCCTTTTGAGGAAAGGAACCCTAAAAATGCTATATGTATGGCGATGGAGACAATTTGTATTACATTTTGAAAAAAAGGGTTCCATTTTTCTTTGGAGGTATGGAACCCTAAATAAATCAAAATTAAAAAAAAATACCGCATAGTTCCTTGTTTTATAATTAGACAGCGTTCAGACTGACCCGTTTCATGAAAACATTGGAAATCGGAACTACTTTGAACACATCAAATACTAGGTACGTATATATTTATAGAGTACAATTATCTAACCAAATACAACTATACCCAACAAGCAGTATTTGCAAAATGGCGTTAATACCATAGTAATACCATAGTTATACCATTTGTTATGGTTCTGCTCCTAAATTGGAAAATTTTCTGCATCCAATATCGTTGGCAGGGTAATGTGATTGTATTCAGGAAATGGAATTTATTATTTATTGTTAGTTCACGGTTCGTTTAATTGTGTTCTATGAGACACAAACAAGGTGATTGTGCATTATGTTCCAAGCCTAATAAAGAAACGATTACCTATTTAGGCTTTCGTTTAAGTTATTTTTTACCCATTTTGAAGCCTGTTTTAAGGGTCCCTATCAATTTCGCGGACAAAAAACAGAAAAATCAGTTATTTTCAGCGCAAATTTCTCAATATCCTTAAGTTATCTAGTTTTATTAAAAATACACAAGTATTTATCACCTATCTATCTAGTAAGTGTACGAGATTAAGTTTTGATAACTACTTAATATAAATATAAAAAAAAAAACTAACACACGTTTTTACGTAATCACGAAACACCAAGTTTTTCGATTGCTTTTTTAGCTAACTGGTAGCAAATAACGATCTGAAAAAAAATCCTAAATAATAGGCATATAGTATACAAGCTTTTGCCCGCGGCTTCGCTCGCGTTAAGTATTATTAAAAAAAACTAATACATTTACATCCTCCATCATCCTTTATTTTATCCCCATGGGGGTTGAATTTATCAAAATCCTCATTCTCAGGGGATGCCTACGTCATAGTAGCTATATGCATGCGAAGTCTCAGCCCGATCGCTTTAAAATTGACAAAGTTTCATACAAACTTTCACCCCCTATTTTATCCCCTTGGGGTTAGAATTTATGAAAATCCTTTCTTAGCGGATGCCTACGTCATAACATCTACCTGCATGCCAAAGGGAATTGCTCACTTTGTTAGGGTGATCTGGCTAAGCGTGGACAAGATCTTTATTAATAAATAACTTGCATTTCAAAAATTACTTATCTATAGGAAAGTAAATATTATAATAAAGTTGTAGCAAGATGCAAGAATATGCTTCAACTGGCATGTGAAAAATTGGCACCTGGCCGAGTAAAATCTTTGTAATAAGCTTATTTTTTCTATAATATATTATTTGCCAGTAGTATTTTGATATAATCTGATAAGAAAAACAAATGATCGAAGCAGCGAGAAAACAAAACAACATTCACAGTTCAACAAAGCAAATGGTTTTTTCATTGTTACATTACAGTAATTGTCAGATGTCATTTCACTAGACGTTAGAGATGTTCGATATGAATCGATACTCAAGTGGGTCGGTAAAACAGGATTTGATTGATTTTCACATCGATTCAACTATATATACGATCCACTACAGTAAATTGATAAAGGTTGTTGTGTGTGAAAGTTAAATGAGAAAAAATGAAAATCTCAGGAAAAATACTATTAAGGCGGGCCGTTATTTTCCAAAAACACTCTTCTCAATCACAACTGACATTGGCAAAATAGTTCGGGCAAAATCGGGACTCTGCTTTGTTTGTCTGTCTGTCAATAGACAGACAGACAAACAAAGCAGAGTCCCGATTTTCCATTCAATTTCTTACAAATATGTAAGAAATTGAATGGAATTAAAGGCGAACATATTAAAAATATTAATTTAAATTACAAAGCAATTTTATATCGATACTCGGATCGAAATCAGCCATTGCGAAGCAGAATATCGATACAAAGCAACAGGATCGATCATCTCTATAAGCGATACAGTAGGAGTTGCTAGGAAAAAAATCTGACAATAATCGATTTATAGAACCGTTATTCTAATCTAAAAAAAATATGTCACAATACTTATAACGTTTTCGATTGTTTTATTTTAAAACAATGTAAATGAGTATAATCTTCTCATACAATATTGACCGGTACCTACTCGTTTTGCAGACAAACACTTTTTTTTGCCATAATTATTGATTATCTAATCTATACAGACCGAAATTGATGTTTTATTTCCCCGCTGGTAACACTGCGTCAAACAAATGGCTATGCTTTTTAACTGTAGGATACAATTTAAATACTCTTTCTTTCGACTTTTTGTTCGTATACCTGGCTACTATGTGATGTGCAAAAATATTTCATTTAGAATAAATAATATTGTTTAGTAAAAATAATTTTTACCGGGCATCTTGTCCACGCTTAGCCGAAACTGGTGATTCCCTTTCAGCCCGATCCCTCCAGTGGTTTGGGCTGTGCGTTGATAGATCACTATGTCAGTCAGTCACCTTTGAGTTTTATATATTTAGATTAGTAAGTGTACGATTTTTTTTTAAGTTTAATGAATTAGTACCTACTTGTAAAAAAATGTTGACTACGCTGAAAAAACCCAATAAAGTCATGCGCAAAACCGTAGTCTACGCGTAAGAATTTATTGAAAATAACAAAAAGCGTTAAATATTTTAAAATTTGAGGTGTTTATCTACCAAACTCAATTTTTATATTTTTATTTTGTCTACTAATTTAATTGTAGTAAAATATCTAAATAATGCCTTATAAACGAAATTTTTATTAAGTAGTTATCAAAACTTAAATTCGTAAACTTACTAGATAGATAGGTGATAAATAATTGTGTATTTAAAAACAAACTAGATAACTTAAGGATATTGAGAAATTTGCGCTGAAAAAAAATGTTTTTTTCTGTTTTTAGTCCGCAAAACTGATAGGGACCCTTAATATGATTGCCCACAGGTTTAAGCGATTTACTCAAGATAAAATAACACTTTTTAGAGCGCACTGTACTTCACTATACACATGCTGTCAGTGGGCATAGTATACGCAAAGATCCTCCAGCGCTCCACGAGTCCAATATAACAATGCGTTTAGGGCGCAGTTGGGGCTGCCGCGCTGGTGCAGTGCGTCAGGCATGTTCGCGGATGCACACTTGACGGCATCCATGCCGTGCTTCGCAAGCAGTGCAAAAATAAAGATAAACAAAGATAAAGAAAAAAATAAAGATAAACATAAAAAGTGCAAAGTCCGATGTAAGAAATTAGCAGGAAAGTGTGCCTCACGCATAGAACACGGCTGCGCCAAAATTTACAGCGCTCCTTTGCCTTTTCCAAGCCCGCCATGACTTGTGCAGGCATCAAATACAGTATAGTTAATAGCCGAAATACTACCAACTTTCTTCACCACATTTTACTATACTAAAATAACTTTTTCCACAATTAAAAAAATCAGTTTTTAAACAGCTCGTACGAAGCAGGCTGTTCATGCGGGCGCCATTTTAAATAAAATAAGGGGCAATAGTGTTAATACGAGTCGCATGTGCGCAGAAGTAATTAAAGCTCCGTATCTCGTTAGTAACGCGCGGAGGAGCGCGTGTCCATTGTTACACGGCGTTTTTCAACTTTCTTTCTTTTCTTTCTTATAAGTGCCGAACTTACGTGGCAGAAATTCAGTTGCGGACACGCGGGGCGCGAGCATGCCTGCCTCCCGCTGCTTCCCGCCCCGGATCTTCTTCGGCCATCGAACCGAACTTCGGTCGCGTATAATGTGTGCTCTACAGAATACGTTGCCGCCGAATTTTCGTGGAACTTACGACCGACCGAAGTTCAGCTGTACGCTATAACGCAACGCAATTTCGGCATAATGTGTCGTCAGTAATTCAAATAGCATTGCAGGCGTAATCATGCCGAACTTCTAACTGCAGGAAAGCACGTTAAAACTAATGGATATCTTCTCAAAAACTAGCTGGCTCCTGCCCGTGGATTCGCCCGCGTGGACGTCGGAAATTCTCAAAACGTGCTACCGGAACAAAAAGTACCCTATGTCCGTCCCCAGAATGTCATCTTTGCCAAATTTTATCGACCGTTGTCTTATTTAGGCGGGAAAATGTAACATTCTGATAAAGATAAAGATTCATTTAAAGAATAACATGTTGACAATGACAGACTTACTTTCGAATTTATAATATTACTAGCTGCGCCCCGCGGTTTCACCCGCGTAATTGTCGATCCCGTGGGAATATCGGGGTTAAAAAGTAGCCTATATGTTAATCCAGGGTGTCAGCTACCTCCATACAAAATTTTATCAAAATTGGTCCAGCCGTTTGAGCGTGAAGAAGTAACAAACATATAAACACACACACACACTCACAAACTTTCGCCTTTATAATATTAGTGTGATTACTAACTGTGGCCGACATCGTCTGCGATCCAGGATGAAAAGATCCATGTGCCAAATTTCATCATAATCCTTTCAGACGTTTTAGCGAGAAATATAACAAACAAACAAACTCACTTTTGCATTTATACTATTTAGTTAGGATTAGTAATTAGTATGGATGTCTTGAATATTCTTTTAATATAGATACTCGTACATCATTGCCTATAGAATTTCCCCCATATATCAAAGGGTATATCAATAACGATTCTAAACTTAAAGTTGGAGTCGAAAAATCTCAATATTATAATCTGTGAATCCGCAGGAACCAATAAGCGCGGTGGTAGTTTCACTAGTAACTAGCATAATGCACAATGTCACATCATCTGCCTAGCCTTTTTCCAACTACGTTGGGGTCGGCTTCCAGTTTAACTGGATGCAGCTGTATACTAGTATTTTACATGGAGCGACTGCCTATCTGACCTTCACAGCCCAATTACTGGGTAATACGATGGGGTATCGTAATACCCAGTAATTGGGTTGTGGAGGATATTGATAAGACTGGTTGTCAGATTTTCGGGCTTCTGACTACCCGTAACGACTGTCAATAATCCACGGGACCAACGGCTTAACGTGCTTTCCGAGGCACGGAAGGCTCACGGCATCTAAAGATTGTCACCGATGCACAGACTAACCGCGGTAAGCGTAGCTTAACCTGATCTATCGAACTGTGCGGCTGTTATTATTTAGCCACGGGCCCCTCGGACATAATGCACAATGTATGGAACCTAATAAACTCTTATTAATAACTTTGTATATTCTTCACAAAACTATCATCTGCTTAGCCTTTTCTCAACTCTATTGCGGTTGGCTTGCAGTCTTACCAGATGCAGCTAAATACCTGTATTTCACAAAATTTATAACATTATTTAACCGACTTCTAAAAAAGGAGGAGGTTCTCAATTCGGATGTTTGTATGTTTTTTTTTATAATCATACATAGGCTGCTTAGGAACTATTAAACTTAAGAGCAAACTAGTCGCGAGCTCGAACTCACTGGTGGTCATGGCCAAAAATCACGTTGTCTTATCTGGCTTCGTCCCCGACTGAGCTAGTATCAGTGATGAGCAGTTAGACGCTAGTCTACATGAAAAAAGTCTAGTTCTCACCCACAGAAATACCATTCCAAACTGAAAGGCGCGGAAAAAAAAATTAAAGTGCTTCGGAAAAAAGTGTTTTATGAAAAAAATAATGCGTAAATCAATTAAAAATAATGAGCTTTGTCGGTACGGACTTGGTTTTGAAGATTTTACAGTTCTTATATTACTTATTTACACCCAAAGTTACGTTAAAAATAGCAAGAAAAACGAATCTTTGTTGGCTCATAACATTTTAATGGCTTTTTATTTTACTATTCTGTTTCCGTACAGACAACATTGATAATAAGACAAAACGATATCATGCTTAACTTTGGATGCACAATGTCAAACAGTGGAGTAATACACTCCCGAAATTTGTATGGAAAAAATATCGACTAGAGTCACCTTAACTACCTAGTTATTGAGACTATTTGAACAACGTTGGTAAATAAAATAAATTGTAAACTAAAACAGGCTGATGCATAGACAATACACATCTCAGCCTGAGGCTAGATTTGAGACTCGATTCAGCTGATTACCCTTCTGGAATAAGAACGATGTTCAAGTACTGATTCTAAACTTAAACAGTGATCGATCGAAATTGGAATACAGCTCTTAAAGTACATAATTGAATGTCAATAAATTGATTTGTTTTAAGATATTGACATTCAATCATTTACTTTTGTTATTACTTGCTCCAAGTAGCGAACTATTCAAGTTAACGTAAATCAAATGAAAATACACAGTTTTTCAACAAGTTAAGTCTATTGGTTTGACTGTGAGCACGTTTTCTGAGAACGTTTATTATTATGTTTGTGGTAATAACTTGAGGTCGTAAGATCAATACAGACTTACTTGAAATATAGCAAAAAGCCTATGTTTTCAAACAAATGTTTTCTAGTATTATTTTGTAAATTTTATTTTTCCACTGCGAGGCAAACGCGTAACAATTTGCACACGTTACTTTGCGCTGTTAATCTAAATAATAAAAACCGGGCAAAAGCGAGTCGGACTCGCGCACCGAGGGTTCCGTAACATCCGGGTTTATGAATAAGGTTTATGTTTATGAAATTAAATGTTTTTTTATTATTTTTATATTTGAGTTGATTGAATAAAATGTAAATTGCGGTTTACGATTTATGACGTATTAAAAAAAAACTACATACTAGATCTCGTTCAAACTAATTTTCGGTGGAAGTTTACGTGGAAGTTGGTATTGTACATCATATATTTTTTTTTGTTTCATCATTCTCTTATTTTAGAAGTTACGGGGGGGGACACACATTTTACCACTTTGGAAGGGTCTCTCGCGCAAACTATTCAGTTTAGAAAAAAAATATATTAGAAACCTCAATATCATTTTTGAAGATCTATCCATAGACACCCACACGTATGGGTTTGACGAAAAAAAATTTTTTAGTTTCAGTTCTAAGTATGGGGAACCCCAAAATTTATTGTTTTTTTTCTACATATATTGGTGTGAAAATCTGAATGCGGTTCACATAATACATCTACTTACCAAGTTCCAACAGTATAGTTCTTATAGTTTCGGAGAAAAGTGGCTGTGACATACGGACGGACAGACAGACAGACATGACGAATCTATAAGGGTTCCGTTTTTTTCCATTTGGCAACGGAACCCTAAAAAGCTAAATTAATTACTAGTTCTCATATAATTACGTTACTCGTAAATACTACTTATCTATGTGATTTTAATGTGAGAAGTTTTAATAGCTTATAACGTATTCAAAAATAGTATGACAATGGAAACGCGCGGCAGGAGTCACGCATCTCAGGGTGTATGTTAAAATCCAATTATGTTTTCTTAAAACGCTCTTATGTTATTACAAACAAACTTGTGTTTCACTCTGTCGCCTTTTGACTCAAATTAGTTTCAAGCTAATTCTCGCAAAAGTTTGTGTACTTATCTCAACTTTTTCGTTGACAAAATAAAAAGAAAATGAACTTTAGCGTCGCTGTCGTTTAAAACGTTTACGTAAATGGATATCTTTTCTCTTTTGGATATTTTGTAAGGAATATATTATTTTATATGTAGGTACCTAATTAATTCCTAATTATCCTCCGGTAATTATGAGTTTTAATTACTGTCCTTTGCATTTAGCTGTACCTTGCTCGAACGCAACGAGTAAACGTGACATAAAGGTACAGCACACGTATCAAGTCGGCCAGGGATCGTCACCGTATCAACTCGAGCCATTCAGTATTCTTTGTATGAAACTCCTTCAACGCACACTAATCGGAATGGTAACGCAATCGCCTCGCCTCGGGACATGGTCACGAACCGCGGTGCGGTGCGTGGTCAACTTGCAGTTCATGCGCTTACGGCTCGTCGTCCCCGCACTTACGTCTCTTCGTCCACCCTTGGCCCTCTCACCAAGCAGCGGTCGGCGAGCCGTAAGCGCGGCGTCCCCTAGCCGTAGCGGAGTCGACCTATCGGAGCTTTTTATCCGCTTTGGTTACGTGCTTACGTTAGGTTGACGCCTGTTTGACTGCGAGGCGAAAGGCAATACGGTGTCGATCCCTTTCCGAATTGATATGTGTGCTACGACATTAAATTCGAACGATTTTAAAGTACTCGTTTGGCACTTTTATATTTTATTCATATCTACGGTTCATACATAGAGTATTTATGATTCAAAAATCCTTTAAATTTTCATTGATTGGTCGCACGGTTGCTAGTATTGACATAAGTACACCGTGAGATCAGCAAAATACTTAAATAAATTTTGTAAAATTGTAAATAACTAAATAATTTGGTTAATTATTATCTTGTACCCATAATTATTGTGTGTTAATTTTATGTTGTTAGCAATTAAAACTACATAATTTGTCACTGGCTTAGTAGGCGTTTCGGCCGCTGAGTTTCGTAGCCTCATAAAGTGCCTCAATTATAATGCGTTAATATAACATAGGATAAGTTTTCATTCTACAATTGGTAAATAAAGAAATTTGAAACAAAAGTCGCTTGAGTTACTTTTACGTCGCGCGTTCGTGCTGGGATCTCTGGTTGACACAACAAATATGTAAATCGACCGTATTCGCCAGTTCACCATAGAATAGAAGAAAACATAATCAATATACAGGGAGTTTAGAAGTGCAACGGCAATTCCTGAATCCAATAATTTCGTTTTTCCACCCCAAAAACTCCACTATGTGGTTCCCACGGAAACGCGTGTCCGAGAATCCACCCTAAGTCCATAAACTTCGTTTTCAACTGAGCCTAGTGTGGATTCTGGGACATGTGTTTCTGCGTATCTGCACCTTTGGGTGGATTTTTTGGGGTGGATGAATGGTATAACCGCCTGAGCCCTGCACCCAGAAAGGTATACATTTTTTATAAAAAAGTGCATCTAATTGTTTAAAAATGTTCGAAATTTTCACGATTTGTGTCAAAACTGTAAACGTTTATTGCAAACTGTATAAGTACGTGTACAAATATTATTCTTACTTATGACTTAGCAGCCTTTTGCAATGTCAGTGCAAATTCTTTAGCATGCAAAAATATTACATCTCTCGAAAATAGCGGTATTTCGTTTATAAGTTTCTTGTATCAAAATAGCAAATCTTGACCCCTCGAATCTTCGCTACAAAGATTGCCATCCTCTAACCAAACACCCTGTACACACATGCATCTACATAATATATATAGGTACAGCATGTATACAGATTTGCATTGAGATTCGTAGCTGTTTCTGCTTTGAGTGTAAGAGATTCCCAGTTCCCTTGGGATTGTGGGCTACTTTTAAATATTTGATGTGATTTGCATATCTACGCTCTATGTAATTTGGTTGTCCCGTTTACTTACATCTGTGGTGTCAGCATCTCTTGGTTTAGCTAGAAACTGTTGGCAAATGAATAGTGTTTGTTATACAGGAGATTATATCGAGTTTAAGGGGTTGCATGAAGTTGGTGGTTGTAAACAGGTGGTCACTTTTTAGGGTTCAGTAGCCAAATGGCAAAAACGGAACCCTTATAGATTCGTCATGTCTGTCTGTCCGTCCGTATGTCACAGCCACTTTTCTCCGAAACTATAAGAACTATACTGTTAAAACTTGGTAAGTAGATGTATTCTGTGAACCGCATTAAGATTTTCACACAAAAATAGAAAAGAACAATAAATTTTAGGGTTCCCTATTCCCTATACTTAGAACCGAAACTCAAAATTTTTATTTTTCATCAAACCCATACGTGTGGTATCTATGGGTAGGTCTTCAAAAATTATATTGAGGTTTCTAATATAATTTTTTTCTAAACTGAATAGTTTGCGCGAGAGACACTTCCAAAGTGGTAAAATGTGTCCCCCCCCCCCCCTGTAACTTCTAAAATAAGAGAATGATAAAACTAAAAAAAATATATGATGTACATTACCATGTAAACTACCACCGAAAATTGGTTTGAACGAGATCTAGTAAGTAGTATTTTTTTAATACGTCATAAATCGTAAACCGTAATTTACCATTCATTCAATCACCTCAAAAAAAAAAAAAAAAAATATTTTCATAAACATAAACCTTATGCATAAACCCGAATGTTACGGAACTCTCGGTGCGCGAGTCCGACTCGCTCTTGCCCGGTTTTTAAAAGACAAAACAGTAACTTTTTATGATAAAAAACAAACAAAAAAAGGGAAACATCCATTACTGTAATGTAAGTACAATGGTTTGAATGATATCACCAAATGAATAAAACAGTTAATTTTGTGACCTAGCTACTTAAAACGTTAAAGTTTACCGTCATGATGACGGTAGCATTTTGCCTCAAGCTTCAACTGTTTTCGGATCAGTAAAAATACTGTTTTGAACACGGATATATGGTTTTAAACGTTAGGCTCATATGGAACTATTTAAAGCTGTCAGATCAATGTTTTTTTCATTTTTATTTACAGCTTATTTTTTTCAGTGTATTTACGAACCAGGATTTTGTTTTGCCTAATCTCTGCCGTGCTGCAAAGAAACAAATCTATGTATATAAAATTCAAAGTCCTGACTGACTGATATATAAACGCACAGCCTAAGCCGCGGGTCCTTTTTTTTAACGTGGAGAAATGCTCATGCATTCTGCACTACCACGAGGAGATAGTGCAGAGAAAGAGAAAAGAGAGAAAGAGAAATCATTTATTTTGCAAACCCGTTGGTCTTAGAGACATCAAATTTGGAGGGTGTGTTCTTAATTCCACCTCTAAGAGGGAGAACGTGGGGAGGGTGAAATTTTCACGCGGACGAAGTCGCGGGCAGAAGCTAGTAGATATACAGGGAGTTTGGTGCATCGTTTGCCAAATGGAATTGGCCGAAAGGAGAGGTCATTTGCTATCTCTTAAGGCCCAGTAACTCATTCCTTATTACACCAGTTTTTTTATTATGACTTTTTAACTTTTATTTAGAAAAATACAAGAACTCTGCATTTAAGCTTAAATTTAAAAAAAAGTTATGAGTATATAGCCTTCAAATTTCATTTCAATTCTTACGTTTACTCTTGTAAAGTTAGAACGCTAGAAAGAGATAAGAGACTGCGTAAGAGTGAGATAACACTATCCACCTACTTAAATAATGTTATTTATGTGAAAACTAGTGTTCTTACCGTACTATCGAATATCAGCCTGATGTGTCTCGATTACACATTTAGCGAATTACTGAAGTTATTAAAAGTTTTTTTTGGTATATTGCACACCGTTGGAAAGGGGACAAACTAGAGAACTTTTTAAAAGAATTCGAAGACCCCAATCGCATTTAGTTTTTTTTTTACAGCAATTTAAAGTTGAGTGTTAAGTATATTTTTCCCTTTTTTCAAAAACTTTGTGAGTTATTAAAAAGGAACTAGATGTAATTAGCAAGTAATTTTGTATTTCATAGAACCATACAAGAGTAAACATAAGAATTTAAATGAAATTTGAAGGCTATACTAATAACTTTAAAAAAAAATTTAAGCTTAAATGCAGAGTTCTTGTATTTTTTCTAAATAAAAATTAAAAAGTCATAATAAAAAAAACGGTGTAATAAGGAATAAGTTACTGGGCCTTAAAAGATAGCAAATGACCTCTCCTTTCGGCCCATTCCATTTGGCAAACGATGCACCAAACACTCTGTATAACAATATAATTTTGTTGATCTATATCTATACCTATATCTATCTCTATCTTGTGTTTGTTTGTTTGTATGCGATAATCTCTGGAACTACCGGACTGAATTGGACAATTTTTCTACATTTGTTAGCCCAATTCTTGCGGAAGGCTTTAAGTAAACATCACGCTAAACGAAGAGAAAACGGAGAGATAGCGCGGGCAGGTGATAATGCGACGGGGTGGGTCTGGGGAGCAAGAAATTTAATGTGGACGAAGAAGAAGAATAAATTAATAGTTTACAAAACACTAGAAAAACACGTATTTATAAATGCACGTAAAAACAAAATGTGGTCACAGTTCATTACAAGACTTCTGAGAAAACCAAAACAGCTATGATACGATTTTCCATCATGAAGTTCCAGTTCATATCTTCCGGCTCCATCATCAGATCAGTGCGACAGTACCATATTATTGTATTGTCATCAGAACTACATACAGTTGCCAATTTTCATTACGCTACGACCCTTGGAAGATGGTTAAATTAATTACCTTAGATTCCATTACATAGTTAGTTACATACAGGTCGGCCTAATAAAAGCGTGTTAATAAAATAGCTAGAATTCTTAAACAATTATGATATACTTTGCTGCGTCATTGGTCTAGTAGTCACAAGCGCTACTGCTAAGTTGAAGTCGTGCGTTCGATTCCCAGGTCGGACAAAGGGTTATTGGGTTTTTCCATCAGGAATTTCTCAGTAGCAGCCCGGAGTCGGTTGTGGAGCTATGTCGCTGTATGTGTATGCTTTATGAATGTTCGAAATATGTAATTATTATTTTTTCTGAAATAATTTATTGCCTCTTAATCCAATAAAGCTTCTTGCGGCCCAAGGATAAATAATAACAGCCGCACAGGTCGATCGATCAGGTTAAGCTACGCTTGCCGCGGTTGGTCTGTGGATGGGTGACCATCTTTACATACTGCGACTCCTCCGTGCTTCGGACAGCATGTTAAGCCGTTGGTCCCGGCTGTCATTCGTGGATCTTTGACAGTCGTTACGGGTACTCAGAAGCCCGAAAGTCTGACAACCAGTCTTACCAAGGGGTATCGTATTACCCAGTAACTGTGTGGTTGGTTGTGGTGGTCAGATAGGCAGTCGCTCCATGTAAAATACTGGTATTCAGCTGCATCCGGTTAGACTGAAAGCCGACCCCAACATGTTGGGAAAAGGCTAGGCAGATGATGAAAAGGCTACGCAGATGATGATGATTAATCCAATAAAGCTCCTTATCTTAGCGTGAAGATGGCAAAAATATACATTTTTTTTTTAGTTGGCCCTAAATTCTGCAACACGGATAGCATTCGCTGACGCAGCCATTAGGTCCTCACGCAGCAGCAGAAGCGCAGCAGGTGAGCCCTTGTTTGTGGAGAGACACCACATACACACCGGAGGTCTGAGCCCTCCACGAACCACCACTTATGGAGGTTGTCCTTGCTGCGGTCAACTTGGTTATGAAGTCTATTTAAGGTTTTCCAAGTAGGTAAGCCAAGGTAATTTGCCCGGATGGGTCCCGATGTTGACTACGTAATAATACTAAAGAAATTACCCCGAAATCTCAATCAAATCTGCGCTATTTCATATCCCATCTAATTAAATGACCAAATATCATTAAATTTCTCGGAAATAAGTTAGCAATATGTAAACTTTCGTAAGCTTTCTTGTTTATCTGCAATCCACTAAAATCAAGCTTCCTAGAATCTGGAGTTTGCTGTGAGGCTGCAAGGAGATCAGATTGTCTTAAAACACTATCGGTTATTACAATTTTATGAGGTTTCTTGGAAATTTCAGGTAGGTGTAAAGAACAAAATAATCATAATGTTTCAGCAGTTGATGAAGGAGTAGTTTTTGAAATGAAGCAGTCTTTTACACCAAGGCATTAGTCATCGAAAAGTAAGGTACCTAAAGGCAATCTACATGAAGTAAAATCATGTAATCTTTTACTTACATTAATTAAATACATATTTTATTTATTAAACACAACCAACTATTTACACTTGGTATAAAATTAAATGACTAACTATACAAATGTCGTAAAGTCAATAATTCAACATAATTTGGAGTCAAATTAAGTTATTGCGTTGTTTGCAAATTAAGTCTATGAATTCAGAAATTGCCATGAACTAATTTGAACCCAAACCCAGTAGTTTAGAAAGCTTTATACGCTTTGGTACACCAGGAGACTTCGAGTTGATTCAATATTAAAACTTGTTTATATTCGTGTTCCCTTTTACCCCTTATATTAAATATTTCACCTTTTTGTGCTACAGAGTACTAGCCAATACATGAAACGCTGAAAAGCAATGCATCCAATCAATTAGTACCAATTTAACTGATAAATACTAGCTTCTGTCAATTCTTCCGCATGAAATTTCTTAAGAGCGTTTACGCCGTACGGCATTTCATACAAACTTTCAAACCCTTATTTTTCGAAATTAATGAACCGATTTTAATGAAACTTCATACTCATAGGCAGGATATAAAAGTCTAAAAAGTTAGTAGAGAACCCGAAACACGTGTCTAGTATTTTGAAGTAAAGAATCTATGTACAAAATTTCAAAACTTTTTCGTTATGAGCTTGTTAAGTTACCTGTTTGTCCTTACAAAAACAAGCTCACCCGCGCCGCTCGCGCCGCGCTGCGCCGTCTTGCGGTCATTGATAATAGTACCTAGGCACTTAATCGTTTTGAGATTGGATAACCTACTTACTGTCGCTCGGTGTCAAACTTTTAACCTTTTTTAAATAATTTTAAGACAAAATATAACATGGGGTAAAAATTATTGGAATCGATTCAGTTACTTATTCGGAACAAACTATATTCAGGTTTCGCATATACTAAAAATAACGTTGTATATTTCTATTACACGGCCATCACTAAACTGGCTCGTAGTAAAACACACTCGGTACGCAATATCACATTCTAAAGCCGATCTATATTCGTAGAGCTGTCAGCCGATATTAGGAAATATGTGCCGCGTTGACCGGCAATGGAAGAAAAATAGGCCCCATTCTACATGTAAGATGGATTTATTATTATGGATGTATTGTTTTGTGTTTATAGAGGAGAATATATCAAAGCAGCGACGTAATTGCGTAACATACTATCAGTAGCAATGACTTTCATTTTGACAGTTCAACGACATTCATTGCGTTATTTAAGTACGTTGTTGAGCAGACACATTTTTCGAACATAAGAAGCAATGGATTGAGGGGCCCGTGGCTAAATAATAACAGCAGCACAGGTCGGTAGATCAGGTTAAGCTACGCTTACCGCGGTTGGTCTGTGGATAGGTGACCATCTTTACATACCGTGACCCCTCCGTGCCTCGGAAAGCACGTTAAGGCGTTGGTCCCGGCTGTCATTCGTGGATCCTTGACAGTCGTTACGGGTAGTCAGAAGCCCGAAAGTCTGACAACCAGTTTTACCAAAGGATATCGTATTGCCCAGTAACTGGGTTGTAGAGGTCAGATAGGCAGTCGCTCCATGTAGAATACTGGTATTCAGCTGCATCCTGTTAGACTGGAAGGCTAGGCAGATGATGAAGAAGCAATGGCCGTTTTGCGTAGATATGTGACGCATACTTTCTCCCAAATTGTTATTTTGTTTTATTTTTTAACCCCCGACGCAAAAACGACGGGGTGTTATAAGTTTGACGTGTCTGTGTGTGTGTGTGTGTCTGTCTGTGGCATCGTAGCTCCCGAACGGATGAACCGATTTTGATTTTGTTTTTTTTGTTTGAAAGGTGAATTAGTCGGGAGTGTTTTTAGCTATGTTTGATGAAAATCGGTCCAAGATGGCCGCCGGCACAAAATGGCGGAATACATATTTTTTCACAAATCCCTTAATAGGGGTATCAAATGAAAGGGCTTGATTAGTAAAATACTATACACTATAATAAATTTCAAATTCAAGATGGCCGCCAACACAAATTGGCGATTTATATTTTTTTTTTCACAACCCCCTTACTATGGGTATCAAATGAAAGGGCTTGACTAGTACAATACTATACGCTATTACAAATTTCAAATCCAAGATGGCCGCCACCACAAAATGGCGAATTATATTCTTTTTTCACAACTCCTTCAATATAGGTATCAAATGCAAGGGCTTGACAAGTAGAATAATGTAAACTGTGAGGAATATTAACTAACGAAATGAAAACTAAAAACTTCAAAATATTTTTTTGTCTGATCAATGCTCTAGAATGATGAGGAAAGTGGAGTGATGACTGGTACCTACGACCACTGAGTTTGACTATTTTTATTACGAATGGAACAATCCCACTTAAAAAGCGTAGGTATTTCTACATCAGATAGTGTCGCAGTCCCATTTTATAAACTAGATCTGAAATACCTAAGATATCTAACGCTATGAAATATTTGTACGAAAGTTGAATAACTAAAGGAAGAACTAGGAAAAGGATATAATAAAACAAACAAATCTGTTTAGTCTTAAAAATTATTCTTCAACTATAAATAAATAATAATTTTTTGACGGATAAAAGACCTGATTAAACACCAAATTACCTGAATCTTAAAACGCAAGAAAATAAAAGAAATAAAATACAAATATTAAGGACTCCCTACAAAAAGCATGAAATAAAAAATTTAATTAAAAATTTAAAAAACCCCCGACACAAAAAAATAATAAAATTAAATGTAAGTAATTGGAAAAGGATGCCATATGAATTTATCTGATTTAGTCTCGTTACCTAGATTCTTTAAGTTGGGGGTTTTTAAATTATTTGATCCTTTTCCAATTACTTACATTTAATTTTATTAGACAGTTGACACAGATGATGTATTTCTGTTGCTGCTATACTAAAAACAGAATAAAATAAATATTTAAGGGGGGCTCCTATACAACAAACGTGTTTATTCGGCGTTTTTGCCTTGTGGTACGGAACCCTTCGTGTGCGAGTGCGAGTCCGACTCGAACTTGGCCAGTTTTTTTTAATTTGATTAGCCCACGCAGCAACGCAGATACCATTTGCTGACGCAGCCGGTCACAGCCAGCACAAGGTCCTTACGTGTGCAGGTGACAGGGCATGCGGTGCAAGATGGGAGGTGAGCCATTTTCTGTGGAGAGACACCGCATACATACCGGAGGTCTGAGCCTTCCATGAACACCCACTTTTAAAGTTGGTCTTTGCTGTGGCCTACTTCGGTACGAAGTCTATTTAAGGTTTTCTAAGTATCCGAAAGGGTTACCGCTGGCCCGGAACATAAAGGGCTAAGGAAGGAACACGGGTGGGTTTTAGTCAGTAAGAGTCTGATACTCCCATTCCGCTCCACCCAGAGCGGGAGGGGGTCATTTGATGATATCCCATAGGTGCGCAAAAAAAAAGTTTTCTAAGTAGGCCACGAGGCTCTCTGATGGTTTAATAAAGAGAGCAGTTCTTTCCTGTAATATAAGCCCCTTTATTATGACGATATTTAGGTACGTCCAGGACACTCGTCAGTATTGGAGCATTAGCTAGTCAGTCTTGTTTAATCGAGTAAGTAAAACATCCCTAGGAATCCGGTAGAACCAAACTTGTACCGTGAAAGCTTGTATGCAAACCGTACTTTAAAATTTTGCTTGGTTTCCTTAACTTCTGTTACAAAATATTGGAGCGCTTGGAAAGTACCCAACAAGACATGTGAAAACCACCCTTTTGTGCTCACTAGTTCCTTTAGTAGTTCCTTTAAAGAAACTACTGAGAAATTTTTGGATCAGTAGTTCCATTGCAAAACCTAAAGGAACTACTGAGACTAGATAGTTCCTTTAGGAGTTCCTTTGAAGGAAACAAACATATAATGCTGCCCGCTGCTGCCGCATGCTGGACCGTAAGAAAATTTGTCGGGCATTCCCAAAATATGTACTTACAACGCTACAGGGTCATTATGGTGTGCGTGGCCAAAAGCGGAAATTACATAAGACAGTCCCCCAAAACGCTCGCCCCTCACCACTTCCTAGTGCTTTGCAAAGAAGAAGTGGGGCAACAAACTCCCCAGCAGTTGAAGATGACAAGTGGTACATGGGGTTAGAAGCGTTATGACTACCTCTCGATAAGTCTAAATAGCAGATATGACTAGTTCGCTATAGATCTTAATCTAGATATGACTAGATCTTGTTAGGACTATATCGTGTTTGGACTAGATCGCAATAAGGCCAGATAGCGTAACGACTATATTTTCGTTTGTTTTTTGGAGTACAGTTATCGAGTTATAGCATTCAGTTTTCTTCCTTGGTACCTGTACTAAAATACTTAAAATGAAAGCATTTCATTGTAACAGGTATAGAAATATCAACAGTTTGACAAATAAAGAAGACAAAAACCTGTTAATAAAACTGGTGTGACAATCTGGTGTGACTACGAGTCCGCAACGGTAAAATTCACAAAATAATTCAGCAAAATTAATTCTGATTGCACCCATATCATGTTATAATTGAGCTCTTTGTCGAAATATCGTATAATTTTCCGTTCATTTTCACGCAGCTGTTCAGTTCACAATCAGTGCTACAGATCATGTCATGAATGGCAGACTTTTATACTCTTGAGTGTTTCTGTGTTTGTGAACAAGACTATATTAATATTTACTCAAACGGCACGTGGGTATAAATTAGGACGTTGGAATACAGTTGAATAAATAAATATCGTTTGCACTATGTTGTTTTGTTTTCAAAGATGAAAGAGCAAAACAGTGTATAAATAGATACTCACTGCTATGTCAGGGAATTGAATACTGGTGCCGAATTCCTTGTTCATGAACTAAACTAAATTTAAGTTCAGTGCGTCTTTTTCTTTCTATTTCATTAAGAGAAGGAAAGAGGATACATTTTATTTCAGTCCTCTCAAATTAATCAGCGACTGACACTACTCCATACAAGTTTAGACGCGATTAAAAAACTTGCCTACTAAAATTACGTCAATCTACGTCAGGCGCTGATTAATTTGACAGGACTAAACTAAAATTTATCTTTGGTCTTTTTTTTTTGAGAATAAGATATAATAATATGTAGAATATAATATAATTTATTCAACAAAAACATTGTAGTACACGATGACAATTTACAGAATCGTTTATAGTTAAGATACACTGAACTGAAATTTAGTTTAGTTTGTGAACAACAGAATCGGCAACAATACAAAACAAATGAATATAATACCTATGAATAAATTAATTGTTTAAAATAACACTAGAAAAACACGCTTTTACAAATGCACGTAAAACCTTGACACCTAATCGTGGTCAAAGTTCTTTTTTAAGAAATCCAAAACAGCTATGATACGATTTTCATATCTTCCGGCTCCATCATCAGATCAGTTCGACAGTACCATATTATTGTATTGTCATCAAAACTACATACAGCTGCCAATTTTCATTACGTTACGACCCTTAGAAGATGGTTAAATTAGTAACCTTAGATTCCATTACATAGTTACATACAGATCGACCTAATAAAAGCGTGTTAAAAATTAAAATTAATAACAAAACTTTACGCCTGTATTTCCTGAAAGGTAAGGCACAGACGCGAGCATATCAAGCTACTAAAATCTGTCAAATTTCTTTAATTGATTTTCTACTTTATCGCTAAAGCATAAGGTTCAAAGTTGATTGGGAAAACTTGACAGTTTCGGGTAGCTTGATGTGCTGGCGTCTGTACCGTTAGTACACCCACATTTCGCCAGACCAGTTATGTTTTAAATCTCATGAAACCGGGGGCGAGTCTATTGCCATTAACCAACTAACAACTATAGACTGAGGCTGCCACTGAGAAATTCCAGATGGAAAAACCTAATAACACTTTGCCCTATCTGGGAATCGAACCAAGGACTTCACCTCAGCAGCAGCACTTGCGACCACTAGACCAACGAGGCGGTCAAGTTATTCAAAAATATTTCGTCAATTTATAATGATTAGGATGCCAAAATAAACCACGCAATCGCACAATTTCAAGATCATCATCATCATCATCATTTCAGCCGAAAGACGTCCACTGCTGGTCATAGGCCTCCCCCAAAATGGGGGGGTTTGCCATAATCGCCACGCTTGGCAGGCGGGTTGGCGATCGCAGTATAGAATGGTGGTGGAATGCATAGAGAACGCTGCTGCCCATTCTCCGGTACGCCCCTTAGTCGCCTTTTACGACACCCACGAGAAGTATGGGGCGGTGCTATTCTTTTAATTTTTTAATTAATTAATTTCAAGATATATTTTTAAAATTCTAGTCCAAACCAGTACAAAATAAATTTATTTCCATGAATTTTTTAAATGTCTCATAAAAGCCTCGTTTAAGTGCGTAAAGCCGCGATCAGCAGTACAGTAACTGTCGCTCGTTACTTACCCACGTCAGGGACAAGTGCGATGTTTTATGCAAACCGCACCATTTGCGAACTTAATGCCTGTACGGAACCACTAGCTGTAATGCCGGGTTTGGGTTATCAGGGAATAACAAATATTGGCTGCTTTTATTAACTGAACAATTTAGAGGATTCGGGGATTCAGTTCAGGCGTTCAGTATAAAAAGTATTGTTCCATAGCCATATATTTTTACGAGCTTTATCCCTCAGCTCCACCCCCGTGGAGGTCAGAAATTATCCTACGAGATCATACCACCGGGATAAAAAGTATATTGTGTCATAACTCAGGTCATGTTTTATCGGCTCCGAAGCTTAATACCAGAATCGCAAAATACCAGATTCACCATAAACCAGATATGCAAAATACCAGAAACGCAAAATCTATATATATAAAATTCAAAGTCCTGACTGATTGACTGACTGACTGATATATCAACGCACAGCCCAAACCGCTGGACCTAGAGACTTGAAACTTAGAAGGTGTGTTCTTTGTGAAGAGTAAGTATCCACTAAGAAAGGATTTTTGGGAATTCAACCCCTAAAGGGTTAAAATAGGGGATGGAAGTTTATATGAAAGTCCGACAGTTTTGAAGTTAGGATCGTCTAATTTTGTATTTAGGCTGACAATTGAAAATTAATTTACACGTGTCTCAGCGTTTTTGATAATTCCACCCCCGAAGGGTTAAAAAGGGGGATGAAGTTGTGTATAGAAAGTCACTAAATTTATTATCTAGGCTTATCACTGGAAGCTAACACAACGGTGTTGTTAGAATTTCATCCCCCTTGGATGAAATTTTGTTCTGACTGACTGATATATCAACGCACAGCCT
Organism: Mesoligia furuncula; assembly: GCA_916614155.1. Taxonomy (NCBI): domain Eukaryota; kingdom Metazoa; phylum Arthropoda; class Insecta; order Lepidoptera; family Noctuidae; genus Mesoligia; species Mesoligia furuncula. The sequence continues at coordinate 29,967,530 of OU744794.1, forward strand.
AAAACGCTGGTCGGTACCGCTGGGTAGAGAAATTAATTTTGGAGGGTGTGTTCTTTGTGAAGAGTAGATATTCACTAAGAAGGGGTTTTTGGAAATTTGACCTTTAAGGGGTGAAAAGAGGGGATTTTTTTTGTATGAAAAATCTTATTCCTTGAATTAATAACCATGAAACTTGGCACGAATACTTATCTAAATAAATTATGAAGCTTGACTTTTTTTTTTCAAAACTACTCCCTCACGGGGGATTGGGAGGTGTCAAAATTTGTATGGAAGAATTTTAACGCGTGGTCCGATTAACTCGAAACTCAGTATTTATACTTAAGACCGAAAATAAAGAATAACGTGTATCATCGTTTTTCGAAAATTTACCCCTAACGGGGTGAAAAGTTAAGTTTATAGGGGAAGACTTTACTGCGTGGCTTGATTAACTCGAAAATTGGTATAAACAATCTTTGAGTCGAGTAATGAACACATCCCAAACAATTTTACGAAATTCCACCCCTGTGGGGGTGAAAAACGGGGATACAGTTTATAAGAAAAATCTTATTCATTTGGTTAATAAACTTGGCAAGAATACTTGCCTAAGCAACTAATAAAGTTTATCATTATTCGTTTATCAAAACACTCCAACACCCCTTGTGTTGGGGTGTTAAAATTTGTGTGGAAGAATTTTAACGCGCGGTCCGATTTACTCGAAACTCAGTATTAATACTTTTGACAGAAAATAATAAATAATAACAGCCGCACAGATCGATCGATCAGGTTACGCAGGCTACACTTGCCGCGTAACCTGATCGATCGATCCTGTTGGTCTGTGGATAGGTGTCCATCTTTACATACCGTGACCTCTCCGTGCCTCGGAAAGCACGCTAAGCCGTTGGTCCCGGCTGTCATTCGTGGATCTTTGACAGTCGCTAGGGGTGGTCAGAAGCCCGAAAGTTTGACAACCAGTCTTATCAAGGGGTATCGTATTTGGGTTGTGGAGGTCAGATAGTCAGTCGCTCCATGTAAAATACTGGTACTCAGCTGCATCCCGCTGGACTGGAAGCCGACCACAACATAGTTGGGAAAAGGCTAGGCAGATGAAGAATCAATAGTAAGTGTATGGGGTTTTCGAAAATGATTGACCCCTGACGGGACAAAAAGTGGTAATTCGATTTATAAGGGGATTTTAATGAGTTAAAATGGTACAAATAAATTTGGACTTGAAACTTGGCACAAATAATCATAAAGTTCGAATTTTTTTGGAATTCTAAACTAACCCAAAGGGGAAATTGGGGGTGTCAAATTTAGTATGGAAAATTTTTAATGCGCGGTCCAATTAACTCGAAACTCAGTACCTATCTAAGACCAAAATAAATAATAAAGTGGTTCAGGGTTTTTCGAAAATCTACCGCTGATAGGGTGAAGTCAATTTCAATTTTATTACGAGGCTTGATTAACTGGAAAATTGGTATAAATAATCTAGATTATGTTTCGAAATTCCACCCATATGGGGATAGAAGGAGGGGACACAGTTTATATGAAAAATGTTATTCATTTGGTTTATAAATTTGAAACTTGGCAATATTTGGGTCAGTAAATAATAAAGATTGTCACTTTTAGTTTAAAAAATCCCTCACAGAGGATTTGGGGGGTGACAAAGTTGATGGATTAGAAAAATATTTAACCCGCTGTCGGATTAACTCGAAACTCGGTAGGGTGCGTTGTTGAACACTGAACCACCCTTTTTTCTAAGTCATATAACTTGCTAGAAAATAAAGATAAGAATTTCGTTTTGGTGTCATCGTTTAGGTAATTTGTTATGATTTCTCGGCTTTAGGTTACAGAAAGCCAGAGGAACAAACTTTGACCCATAAAAGAAGTATTAAAAAAATGAAATTTGGTTCACTGTGTACTATGGGTAGTTTACACTGAACCATCCATATTTTAACAGTGAACCATAATTTCATTACCAGTAAAAAATGCTTATTTTTTAAAAGAAATCACGCAGATTATGATAATCAACTTTTATTTAAAAAAAATCAAATAAAAAATGTTTCTTGTAACAAAAAACTTAAAGTTATCATATAATAGTACATTATGATACATGTGTGCTATGTTGATCATTATGCTCGAGGCGGTATTATTCGCGCGAGCCGCAGGCGAGTGCGATAAGAAAGCCGAGAGTCTAATGATCGATGCACACGCGTTACGACGTTTTTCAACACACTTGCGAGGAAAAAAACAGACTTGTATTGTTAAATATTAACTTGTATGGAAAATGGCGCGCTGGTTTTGTCTTTAGCATAGCCAGCACTAGCAATGCGCGCGCAAGTGTATTGTAAATAAAAGCACTGACCACAGAGCATGTAAAAACAATTGCAAAAAAAAAAACAATTGTAGTTTAGTTAGTATGGAATTAGAAAGTACTATTGGCATAGAGAAATATACCTACGTTAGTTCAGTGAGAATCCGCAATGATAGAACGCCAGTCAGGGTCTTTTCCGTTTGGTTTCGGGTAGGGACCACGGACAATTTTAGGTGGATAATTAAAATTTTCTTACGTTTTTTGTAATTTGCAGGTCAGTACCAGGTTGCATCTTGATCAAATATGATTCGCGACTATAACGCGTTAGGTTAAACGAGGGACATACTTTGAGGGGAGTTAGTACTCATGAAAATGAACAACTTTTAATATGGGATTAACCCTGAAATCGCGAAAAAAAATCAGCCGTTTCCTACATTTATGTTCGCATAGCTCGTCAACATGTACCTACTGAACAGCTGATTATTTTTTTTGCGATTTCAGGTTTGGCCCCATAGTAAAAGTTGCTCATTTTCATGAGTACTAACTCCCCTAAAAGTATGTCCCTCGTTTAAGCTAACGCTCTGTATATGTATTTACAGAATTATAGTCATTAGAATAGAATCTTTCTAGTTAGATTTTTCCCTAAGAACTTTTCCATAAGAAAGATGTATTAATGATTCGAATGATTATAATTCTGTAAAGATGTAGGTACCTGTTAGAGTCGCAAATCATATTTTGATCAAGATACAAACCTGACACTGACCTGAAAATTGCAAAAAACCTAAGAAAATTTGAATTTCGCGGTAGACCGCGAAATTCATATTTTCTTAGGTTTTTCGGACAATTTAAGGTGAATGCGCAGTGGTCTACCACTGCACCTTAAATTGTCCGAGGTCCCTGCACATTCACCTTAAGGTAAATAAATATTAGTTAATTTTGGGACCAAGGACAATACAGACTATTAAAAAAAAGTGAATTGATGAGATTAAAAAAGTGCGCATCTCCGACTAGTAAATAGTTATCTGTGGAAATAAAGCACATGTGGATTAAAGTAAAGAAAAAGCACGCGTTTTTAATACACTGCATTATGGACCTAAAAGCGGTTCAATAAGAGCCACTTTACGAGCAAGTGTGTTGAAAACCTTTTTATATAATTAATAACTAGCCTTTTCGATGGTATAATAATCAGTCTTCATTTAAACTACCGGAAAACAAAAAATAAACACAACATACCTATCAATAATTATAACTTCAATTAAAAATTAAGTAAGTTTTTCTCTTTAGATAATTAACAATCAGCCTTTTCGATGGTACTTACTATAATAAACAGTCTTCATTAATTTAGCTACCAGTTAAAGAACCGCGGTAAAAAAACATCAAAATGCGTCAAATTAAATATTCACGCCATATTTAGTAAAGATAAGTTCACGTTGAAGGAATATTTAATCAGACGTTTTGTACCTGACGTATAAGGAGGAGGGAGAATCATTTTAATGTCACTCAGTTTCACAATTGCCATATCAGGTTCTATAGGAAACATAAACGTTTTATTAACACGATCTTTTAATTTTAGGTACGAAACGCAATATTCATCATCACTTTCCGTTTCCAGAATCTTCGCAATATAATAAACAACCCGTTTTTTAGATTGCAACAATACAATGACATATTCGTCAATCATTGGCTTACGCTGTAAATCAGCAAAATCTTCATCTATAATTTGCTCATCTTCCTCATCCGATTCTAGGTCTGTTTCACTTTCAAGAATTATATCTTCCTCTTCACTCGTTTCACTGTCTTCGTCCAGTACAACTCTTCTTTTATTGTTCCTCTTATTTGGTGTTTTTCTAATTTTACTTGTCGATGGAAGCATTTCATTACCACATTCTTGTAGAACTTTTCTTTTATGACCTTTTCTATTTAATGCAGCAGTACGTTCCTCAGCTATTCTTTCCTTTTCTGGCGTGTCCGTTGCTATCATGCTTTTGCCCAGTTTTCTACCTTTTCGTTTGTTGGTACGAGGGCCAGCCTTTAGCGGAGGACGGAACATTACTGGAGTGATAATATGCTCGGACTTTGGTTGATGATTTTCATCTTTGCATGCTTCAACTACTTTCTTTGGCGGTGTCACGTTTTCGTAGTAACTATGATGTTCTTGCGATAGTATAGATGGACTTTCTCGATCAGGGGTAACAACGGGATCATAACTTGAACGACGTGTCTCTAGAGGAGTCGAATCCTGTTGATTATTGTTTCTATTCATGTAGAGAATAGCAGAAGCTTCAGCATCAGGCAAATTTTGTGACAACACAGGAACGGGGCGGTCTGTTACGCTACTTGGCATGAAGTCTTCATCGGAGAATATATCCTTATTAAAGGGAAAAATTCCACATTTTGCGAAAGCTGCCGATATATTTAGTGGAGTCATTGATCTGGGATAAGCATGACCAATGAATCTTGCTATCTCGTAGATTGTAACTGGTTTCCCTGGGTTCTGTAGCATCCATGACTCAAGTGCGGAATAATAATAGGTCTTTAAAGGGCCCATCAAACCCACGTAAGAACCACAACACCAGATTGTTTTGCTAAATCTAGAGCCTCAATAGACAAATGTGACTCATGATTATCCATTATTAGCAGACATGGATTTTCTGGTGTTGTGCTTGAACACTTAATGAAATGTTTCATTACTGCCACAAATAAGTCACTAGTCATCCAACCTGAAGGATTCGCGAGCCCTAAACTACCTGGAGGTGCACCGTGCATCATCAAGTTTTTAAAGTTTTTCCGAGGAAATATTATAGCAGGGGGCAGGGCGTGGCCTGTAGCACTAACCATACAGCATGTAGTGACAAGACTGCCCTTTTCTCCACTTGTTACTTTACCCACTTTAGCTCCTGCTGGAGCCACAACTTTCTGAGGTTTCTGGACGGTGGTTGTGCCGGTTTCGTCAAGGTTGAATATTCGAGTTCCATCCGTGAATCTAGGCTCCCGTTTCAGCAACTCTTCCAAATTATTAAAAAATATTGCCACCGTCTCGCGGTTAAATGAGGTAGCTCGTGCGAGACTCACAGCTTCTGGTTTCTTCACCGAAATATCAGGATGCCTTTTTTTGAAGAAACGAAACCATTCCAAACCTGCCAATTGATCTCTTTCCCATGAGCTTGGTATTTTAATGCCATTACGCTTTGCCATTTCGTACGCCACCTTCCTACATTCTTTGACGGTCAAACCGTAGAACATTAGTGCACAGTCCTTGTAGTATTTTAATAATATTTGTTCATGTTCTTCAGTAAACACTTTATTAATATCATACCTAGGTACAAGTGATATGTTATCACCATGTTCACGATTGTTTTTCACGTAACGGCGCAATGTAGGGTATGGAATTTTACAGGTTGTTGCCGCCGTCCTAATGGAGTAACCAGTTTGTACCATTCGTAAAGCTGACATCATGTCCTCTTTTTTGTGGTTTCCTATTTTCCGCTCCTTATTTTTTGGTCTTGGCATGCTACAACAAACAAAAATATAATTGATCATCAAGATTACACTATCAAGGAACAGTGAACCAGGATCGTAAGGTACACAGTGAACCGGTTCACTGAGCACTATGCGAACCTGGTTCACTGTTCAATACACACACTATTCAAATTTAACATTAAAAAAAAAATACGTTATACACTGAATTGTCACAACGCAATATGCTCATAAAACGACTAAAACTATAATAATTTTGACACCATACAGCTTTTGTTCTTATAATTAATAACAAAATATAGAAAAATCGAGACACTTACGTGAGAATACTACGTTTTTTTGGCGAGAAATAAACAAACCGCTGTCACACGTCACGCTCAAGCCGCGGCCGCCGGCTCACTGCGGGAGAGGGGAAGGGTGCCCGCGAGGCAAGTATTAACAAGATCGGTCAAAGTGGCAACGTCGCAGTTTTCCCAATATGGCGGTGGTTCAGTGTATCTGGTTGGTTCACTGTTCAACAACCGACCCTACTACTAAAACAAAAAATACTTAAAAAAGTGATTTAGGGTTTGTCAAAAATTGACTCCTACGAAGGTGGAAAATTCTACTGCTTGCTTCTATTAACTCGAAAATGGGTATGGGTCTTTGAGTCAAGTTATGAACACATCCCAAACGATTTCAAAATTACTCTCCTGGGGGGTATAAAGCTGGGATACAGTTTATTTGAAAAATCTGATCCCTTTGAGCTCTAAACTAGAAAATTGGCCCTAATACTTATTTATATCTAAATAAATGATAAAAATCATAAACATACATTTTCGAAATTATAAGAGGAAAGTACGAATTTCACGCGGACGAAGTCGCGGGCAGAAGCTAGTAACAGATATACTGGTACTGGTGAAAAAAAAAAATTATCGAAAAAAAAAATATTAACTAAAGTAAAGACTAACAGAATCATTAATATAACAAACTTATTTTATTGGTCTCCGTCTGTTTCATCAAAATCCGTTCAGCCGTTATGGCCTGGAAACGAAATGTAACAGACAGAGTTACTTTCGCATAATCAAGTATGGATATGGATTCATTACTCAATGTCTAACATATAAAATAAGCAGTATTAGGTTCGGAACTAAGAACCTTTTTTTCCTCATATATCTCTACACTGAATAGAACTTTTTTTATTTGAAGGAGCATTTCTATAAGGCAGAGCCGTTAAGATGATATATTGAAAAAATGTGGTTTTTCTATTTCGTGTAACTTGTTAAGTATGTGGAACACTTTGGTAATGTTTTTTGACTTTTTGGTCTAGTATCATGTAAAAGGAATGCACGATCCAGTGATTTTTTCTCGATACAAAAAAAATGCAAAGTTATATCAATTTTTTTACTTTTTTGACGTCAAGGCGCCTTAATTTATTAGATATTCAACGGAATTTACTTAAAAACATAGAAAATTATCATATCAAAGTTTACTCAAAGTCGTTTTAAATTTAATTCGTTTATTTTGTTAAAGAAGGAGTAAATTCGTTTTGGCACATTCGTCGTTTTATTCCGAGCACACGCACACTATAGCCATCACTCTTCTTTTGCGTTTCAAAAGTAATTGCATCACTTTCGCTCGCTTAGTAGGTTTTCGAGGATTTCAGATTTTCGAAGTAGCGCCATAAACGATTACCATGAAATGCATGGCTTTGATTTTCTATATAGTTTTGTGCATCCCTGGTTCAGGTGCCACCAATAAACGCAGTTTTCTTTCTTTTCTTTCTTTAGGTGTTTCTTTTTTCAATACGCTTTTCGACAAACAGTAGACATACAATAAATAAGGTTAAATAAACTTTATCAACAGCGGACTGAATTATTGCAGTTCCAAAAAACTTTTGACCAAATTTGAAACACGCAGATGTTTACAAACTTACACTTTAAGTTAAACAGTGCTCTTAAATGTTACAATTAAGGGGCTTACATGACATAAAGCGCGGTCACTGTCGGACTGCATAGAAAAGAAAGGGAAGCGCGATGACCAACACTGATTGTAAAATATGAAGCAAACAAAAAATCTGTTTGGGCGAAAAAATTAAAACACTAGTATTTTAGTATGTTGCTTGTAGAATAATCTGACAAAAAATCAGAATGATTGTGTGTATATTAGTATGGCTTTTATTGTAAATAGAAAGTTTTTTGAGGTATCTTCATGATTTTTTTTCTATCGTACCAAATTAAATGTATTATGTTTTCAACACACTATCTACCTAGCATATATCCTGAAGAATATCATATATTTTTCTGATTTTGTTTACTGTAGTCGATCATATACTTTTATTGTTTCTAAAACTGGTGTTTTTTGTGTTTAGGTCCTGTAAGGCTCTTAATACGAAGTTAGAAACTATGAAGGGATACATATTATTTACTTACACAGTAAGCTATATTTGGGGAGGGAATTGTAATCAGCTAGTTGTAAGCAATATATGCCTGAGGGTATTGTAGACTTTGGACCAGCTTAAGAGGGTGCCGACCAAACGCCGACCGCGCAGTGGCGCCCTCATAATAGTGGCCACTATTTTCCGTTTTAGTGATTATAATAAAACTAAACAAGGTAAAATTACCGTTTATAATAATATTAACGTATAATCTTGTGGAGCACAACTTAACGTGATTATTTTCTGCATTTTCATTCTAAAATAAAAGAAATAACCAAACAAACGATGAGGGCGCCACTAGGCGTTTGGCGTAGCCTTAAGATACGGTAAGGTATTACAAATTTCAGGAGAGTATTACTCCACTGTTTGACACTGTGCATCCAAAGTTAAACATGATATCGTTTTGTTTTATTACTAATGTTGACTGTACGGAAACAGAATAGTAAAATAAAAAGCCATTAAAAAGTTATGAGCCAACAAAGATTCGTTTTTTGCTCTTCAAAACCAAGTCCATACCGACAAAGCTCAGTTATCAAAAAGTTCAATAAACTTTATTTGAAAGTGGTTTTTTCATAAAACTCAATTTTCCGAGTCCAGAACGGTGTTTCTGTGCGTGAGAACTAGACGTTGTTCGTGTAGACTAGCGTCTAACTGCTCATCACTGATACTAGCTCTGTCGAACACGAAGCCAGGTGAGACAGCGTGCTTTTTGGCCCTGACCACCAGTGAATTCGAGTTTGCGACTAGTTTACTCTTAAGGAATCTCCGCACATCGGCAACCATAGAAGCGTAGTGTTGGATGCCCCCCGGCTTGATGTACCGACGACCTGAAGACGGTGGCTGGGGGGGCTGGGATGAGGCCTATGTCCAGCAATGGACGAACCTGACGATACTTACATCGCCAATTGGGACTCTAGGGTGCGCGCAATATAAGTCTACGTGCGGCCGAAATTGGAAATAATTGTTTGCCGCCATCTGGTCGTTTATATCAGGTGTCAAGAGAGTGTGCTGTGTTCCTTGTTTTCTAAAGTAATCAATTATTATACCAAAAGTGAGTTAGCAGGGATATCATCTTGAACTCAAACGTCGCGCACAGACTCTTGTCTCTTATCTTGCGCGCACTCTACTAATGATTTGTTTAAACTTAATCAGTTATGACGCTTGAATTTCGTTTTGAAATTACCCACACATTTCGTATGACAATAATTAATATAAATGTGCCTGTAGGTACGGTTAGCCATGTGGATTAAAATTTTTACTTTTACATCATAAAATATCATCACAAAATAATTCGACATTTATGTACTTACCTACATTGTATTTCAGCATTTCATAAAGGTAATAAATAAAAGTTAATACTCTTCTAATTTCACTTCTGTTCCGTTTTAATTAAATATTTAGCTCAAGCACTGACTGGATAAACTTCTGATACTAAATAAACTATTAAAATAAAAATATGATATCTTAACCTAACTAAAACTATGAACAAACTAAAATATGGCGTCCAAATATTCTCGTTTGGTAATGTCAGAGACAGGCGACATAATAAAAAAAAAACCGAAGTGTTAATCGACTATTGTCGCTGACTGTACTTTAAAAAATGGCAACACTATCTAGTTGCATACATTTACCCGTTAGCTTCTCTGAAAAACTCCCTAGGTTTGGAAAATCCGCCACAAAAGGGAAATTTTCCTTCATAACCCTGCCCACCACACGGTTATTACCGAAGCCAAGATAAAAGGTAAAAACATCTTTTGTTTTGTTTCCTCTCAACTGAAAGGATTTGGCTGAAAGTTACAGGATTATGCAGCCGAGCGCAAATCCCTCCAGGTTCAAAGTAACAACGTATGAAAGTTGCGGTAAAATGCGTGTAATATATTGTGTGTTTTGATTTGTTGAACGTTGACAGATGAGACTTGGAAAGATTTGAGGGAATTTGGATACTTAGAATGTTTTGAATCCGTAAAATTATTGTAGTAGAACAAAGGTATTATGGAATACTTCTAAGCACAAAGTTGAGTGTTCAAAATTAGGAACAGTATTTTTATTTCACCGAAAGGTTCTGGAGTGGCGACCGCGTACCGAAAGATGAAGCGTTCGAAGAGCTTTTTTTTTTTGCGGATGGGTAATCATCAAATGACTCCTCCCGCTCTGGGTGGAGCGGAAGGGAGTGTCAGACTCTTACTGACTAAAACCCACCCGTTTTCCTTCCTTAGCCTTTTATTTTCCGGGCCAGCGGTAACCCTTTGGACAATCCCGCTGACCCGGCAGGCTTCGGCCCTCCTCGATGCTGACATCTCTTTGAGGCGCGCGTGGAACACGTACGCGCCGTCTAGTACGGGTTTGGTCCTGATCGGACGGTGAGCTACCCGTTACTCTTCGCCCGCAGGCCCGCGCCTACGGTGGCCGGGAGTCGTCACGCGGCTCCCGACGCCCGGAGTGTCTCCCGCAGCGGCTGGGACGAGAGGCTCTCTCCCTGAGCCGTCCCGCCACCTCCTTTGCTAGCATAACTGCTTCGCAGAAGGAGCTGACTGCCTCCCACTCCATAGTGTTGGAAAGCCTCCCACAAAGTTGTCCGACGACCTTTTGAAGGCCGCAGAGACCCTTTGGATTCGAAAAGGTCTTGAGGAATTGAGAGTGACGTTTTGACGTTTGTACTGGTGAGATCGCTGTCTAGTTTTTTACGTAAATAAAATAAAACAACAACGATACAGTGTCTGACAAGTTTTAATTAATCGTATAACAATATAATACACAATATACAGTGTAGTGAGGCTTCGTGAGTGCTCCTAAAGTGCATAATTTCTACAAAACAAATACCAAAACCACGAAACTATATTTATATACCTTCAGTTTTTGAAAATAACGTTGCGACGAACTGTCATTTTTTTGAAAATTGGTTTTGTCAACGAAAACAACCTATATCAACTACAGACGTTCATTGAGATCCGTTTGTAAGAATGCCGGTGAAGTGTGGTGGATGCGGCAAATTTTTGTCAGCGGTTGACACGGCGAGGTGTACAAAATGTGCCGTCGCGTATCACCGAGTGTGCGTTGGCCTCCCTACGAAGGGACCCTTAGTATCCGCCTGGCATTGCCCTGAGTGCAGGAAAAATGTCCGTAGGGACAATAAGGCCGAAACGCCGGTACGAGGTTGTGCGGCAGAGGTACAGAGTGAGGAGCGGGCGTCCATCCTAACGCCACCAGCTGTGGCGACGCTCTCGCCCGCGACGCCTACGGCGGCAATAATGTTGGTGCATCCGACGACGCCGCTGTCAACTGCCGCGTCGCCGACGCGTCTGTCAGCAGCGGCGCCGTTGACTCCCCAGTCAATCGCTGCACCGCCGTCGCCTGTGGTGGTGGAGGCGCAGGTGTTAACTCCTCCTCCGCTCGTGTCTGTGGCGGTGGACAACCCCGCTCTGAAGGCCATGCCTGACTTTCCGCCGGACGTAGGCTCAGCTTTGAAGCTGGTAGTGGAGGAGTTACGCACCTTGCGCTTGGAGGTCATGGAGCTGCGAAAAGACGTAGCGGAGTTAAAGGTTTGTAACGACTCATGTCACAGCCGCATGGAGGGAATCGAGTCCAGACTGCAAGCGCTTGAAGTATGTCAGGATGCCAGTCCAACAACAAATTTAAGTGCGGTGGAGAGTGTGGTTCAACAGCTCAAGAGGGACCTCAATGACAGGGATCAAGAACTCATGGCTAATGATCTTGTCATAGCGAATGTACCTGAGTCGCCCGCAGAAAACCCAGCACACCTGGTACAGCTAATTGCCACGAAGCTTGGGGTCGCATTGGAGGACCGCGACATTGTGAGCGCGGAGCGAGTCGGAGGCAGACATATAAAAGCCACGAGCCCCACAGCATCAACTGAGCCGCGCCCTCGTGCTATCATGGTGCGCCTCGCTCGACGTGACCAGCGTGACGCCGTATTGAACGGAGCCCGCGTGCGACGTGACGCTACTACAGAGAGTCTCGGAGTCTCTGGGAAACCTGTGCGCTTCTTTGTAAACGAGCGGCTGACTAAATTGAACCAGCAGTTGTTTCGTCAAACCAGGGCCGCTGCGGGTATTCATGGATGGCGATTCGTATGGACCAAGCGCGGTCGTATCTTGGTTCGGCAGAAGCCTGGCGACTCCACACAAAGGATTGCATCTGAGGAAGATATACTGCAGTTTATTGGCCCATACACAGATAATAACAAATAGGCTATTGTTCTATGCTGCATACTTTTTCTCTATAGTTGATAGTTTCTTAGATAATAATCGGTTGGCATACATGGTATCTGTGTGTCGTATCTGTTGCAATCCAGGGAGGTCAGAATATGAAAGTGAGTACTACAATAACACGAAGAACATAGATTTATACATATTTACACATATTATCATTTACACACTAACAATAGGATTATTTACAAACAATACATATATATTATTTTCAGCTCATAGTTATTGTAACATACTTATTACTATACTACCAGATTTTAAACTTATGCGCAAAAATTACTTATTCAAAAGAAATAAACAAAATTACAATAATACATATTATATGAATAAAATACTATCATTACTATATAAATACACCTATACAGCCACTACTCCTAATATAACATGACTAAGTCAAAATTATTAAAGTTTGGTTTATTCAATGCAGGCTCTCTGGCAACTAACCAGGATGAGTTTCTGATTGCCATGGCACAACACTCAGTGGATATAATGGCAATTAACGAAACATGGCTGAGACCTGGGGAGGAGGGACGCGCGCCTAAGGTTCCCGGATATAGGTTGAAGCATGTGCCGCGCCCTGCCACTATACGTGGGGGGCGAGGCGGAGGAGTAGCGTTTTACATCAAAACAGGGGTAAGGGCGCGCGTACGGCCGCACTCAGAGCAGTCTGATATAGAACAAATGTGGTTAAACCTAACTATCAATGGTAGAAAGTTGTTAATTGGCACTGCATACAGGCCACCCTGGTTTGATTTAGCAACATTTCTGGATGGAATAACTGACAGTATTAGCGCGTTGGCACCTTATGATCACTTGGTATTGCTTGGGGATTTCAATGTTAATCTACTGGATACAGGCAATGCAAAAACTAAAGATATGATGGAATTCCTAAATTATACTAGTCTAAATCAGGTGGTACAGTCACCCACTCATTTTGTGGGGGATAGTAGTACTCTCATAGACGTGATCTGTACCGATGTAGGAGTTCGTAATGTGCTAGTGAATCATATCAGTGAACTTGGTCATCATTCGTTTATTGTATGCGATACAGTCATTAAGAAGGTAAATAGCAAACCTAGGCTGGTTGTATATCGGCCTTTAAGGGATATATTGATGGATTACTTCATAGTCGATTTAAAATTAATGCCATGGTTTGATATAAGCTCATTGCCGGATGTTAATAGCATGACTCAACATTTTAATGTCTGTATCACTCAATTGTTTGACTTACATGCCCCCATAAAGAGTAAGATTTTTAGAGACCGGCCCACGCCATGGATAACAGAGAATATAAAATTAATGATTAGGCTGAGAGACGAGGCAAAAAATAATTATCATAAGGACAAATTAGATACTACAAAAAAATATTATTTGGACTTAAAAAAACAAGCTTTTACAGCACTAACGCAGGAAAAAAAGGTATACTTTGACGGGAACATTAATAGTCAGCTAAAAAACCCAAAAAAGCTTTGGAAAAATCTTAAAACTGATGTATTTGCTGAACATAGTGAAGGTATGCTTCCCGGACAATTTAATGACCCAGACGAAATTAATAAGGCATTTCTGAATGTCCCTGGACAGAGTATACTGTCCACATCGCAGCTTACATATTTTGACACAAATAGATTTGGTGAAACTCAATTTGATTTACGGAACGTTAATGAGGAAGAAATTTTAAAAATTATTAAAAGTTTGGGGTCAAATGCTAAAGGGATAGATGGAGTGAGTCTGGATATGATAATGCTAACATTACCTACCACCCTTCAGGCTATCACCACAATAATCAACAAGTCGATAGATACCCATACTTTCCCTGACTTATGGAAGTGTGCTATTGTGCGTCCTCTACCAAAAATCAGTAACCCAAGTACTTTCAAAGATCTACGTCCTGTTAGTATTTTGCCTTGTTTATCTAAAGTACTAGAGAGGGTGGTCTATAACCAAATGCTGGAATATTTAGAAAAAAACAATATGCTCCCCGATCTACAGTCTGGTTTTAGGAAGGGCCGTGGGACAGCCACAGCCCTTTCTGACGTAGTAGGGAATATCCTAGAGGCACGGGACAGGGGGGAGGGAACAATCCTTGCACTTCTTGATTTTTCGCGGGCCTTCGATGCAATAAACACCACTCTGTTACTTTCCAAGCTAGCCTATTATGGTTTTACAACGAAAACAATAGAGTGGTTTGCTAGCTACTTGCAAAATAGGTCACAGCTCGTTGAAATCCAGAAGGAGGATGGATCAAAGCTGTCATCCCCTCCTCGCCAGGTGCCACGTGGTGTGCCTCAGGGATCAATTTTAGGGCCCCTTTTGTATATCCTTTACAGCGCAGACATTATTAAGTCATTCCAGCATTGCATGTATCACATGTACGCAGATGATATCCAGTTGTATATAACCTTTAAACCAGCTGATACATTGGAGGCAGTGGAGAAAGTCAATAAAGATCTTGAAAGAGTGGTAGCATGGTCTGACGATAACTCTCTGGTATTAAACCCGCTGAAATCTAAATTTATGGTTTTAGGAAGCAGGAAAATGATCAGTGCGATACTGTCAGCCAAGCCAGAAGTTGTTATCAGGGGGGAAAAGATAGACAGGGTAGAGATAGCATGCAACCTTGGGTTAACCATGGATCCAGAACTACGTTTTGAAAAGCACATCAGTAACTGTATGAGGAATTGTTTTTATAGATTGAAACTCCTATATTCAATTAGAGACTACCTGAGTGTTGATCTTCGTAAACAATTAGTGGATAGCCTAATTTTATCAAGACTTAACTATTGTGATACTGTGTATGGCCCATGCCTGTTAGCAAGAACAGAGAAGCTGATACAACGCATACAAAATGCATGTACACGGTTCTGTGTAAAGATACCTCGTAGAAGTCATGTCACACCTTTTATAAATGAAAATAATATTTTGAAAATGGCTGCTAGAAGAAGGTTACATATGGCTGGTTTACTTTTTGGAGTAGTCACTACACAAAAACCTCACTATCTGTTTGAGAAGTTAAGTTGGAGACAGAGCAAATACGAACCACGTTTTTCTACCAAACCTCTTTGTACAGCAACACATAGGACTGCAGCATTCAGGGGGAGTTTCAGGTATGCTGCCACGCACTGTTGGAATAACATTCCTCCACCAGTAAGAGTCCTGAGAACAAAAAAGCATTTTTTGAGTATATTAAAGAAATATTTCATGCAGATACAGCAATCTACATGATTGTACACACTATATCTAGATTTAATGATAATAGCTGCTCTTTTTGTACTCACCTCGAGGGTCACGGCCTACGGGCAATGGATATGGCTTTCCAACGGTGTGAGTGGCCTGTCTGATTCCTCCCTGTTTAGGTCCGGTCTGTGTCATTGTCACAGGAGGAATGGTAGTCCTCAGTTATCTGGGGTGTGTTTGCTGTGTGTCTTTCTGAAGCTGCATTATCTAAGATCAGATACGAAAGGTAGAATATTTAATGAAGTATCATAAGGATTACCTACCAATTTTTATTTAATGTAAGGCTTTGTTTCTGTCGAATGCATGGATAAAACTTACCATTAAGGTCATGGAGAATTCGGAGGCGACATGGTTTTGAATTCCTTGGGTAGGTATGTCGGAAAAGCAGGGTGTAGTTTGCCGACGACATGCACGCGTCGATGCATGGCCGTTATGCAAATGGCCGCTATCGCGATCCCAATTCTCCATGGTGTATTCAAACCATAGATAGATCCAAACTAAAAAAAAAAATTATGCGGCGATAATGCTTTGCCTAGTTATGGAGTATCGAAGTCATTGAATAATTACTAAGTTATCATAAACATAATTATTATAGTAGGAAAACACACCACACTGTACAAAGAGATAATACTTCAGCATTTTTGTTCTAATAAAATTGTAATATGGTTATATATTTTTAGTTTATTTAAGTATGTATTTATTTATTTTTAACGCTTATATACAGATATATATTTTTCTTTATTTTAGTTTATATGTACACACTATGTTCACTTGTTCAGCTAGAATCATACTTGTTTCGAAAAACTAGACTTACCCGATTTACGGTGGGACGTCATTACGTCATTCGAGAGGTAGTTGCTGAAAATCAGCGCTGTACGATAGGTTCGTCCGAAGTCACAGCATTTTGCTGAGCAACGACCTGTTCTTGCACAGATACGACGCACGGCTTAAATTGTCCATAATATTGTTTGTTTGTGTACTTTTGTAAGTAGTTAATTTTCCACTCTGCAATTGGCATTTTGTTTTTGTTTGATTGTTATTGTTTTCACGTTTTGTTGTCCTATTGCCAGAGTCGCGGGCGCATCACGGATTGATTTGTTTTGTCAATATCAATGTCAAATATGTCAATTATTATTGTGTGTTGTCTTGTCTTTGGTGCCTGGTTCTGACATCAAGCAATGAACAAAATTGTCAACATTTTTTAAGCTTGAGTACGAGTCTTTTTACTACGTTGTGTGTGTATATTTAGTCTTTTTTTATATTTTTTGTTTGCAATGTGCGTTTTGTTTGTGCAGAATAAACAATTTTTCTTTCTTTCTTTTCTTTTTCTTTCTAAAAGCACAGAACTGGTCGAAGTGGAGGTGCTTGGGGGAGGCCTATGTCCAGCAGTAAGTGCACAAACACGCTGTGAATATGTGCGTGAGGATGACTAGCGTCAGCACATAACACAAACACACACTCACAGTTCCGACTTAGCCATTGTCTCGGACGCTACCGAGAGCTATTGCACTTACACACACATTCATAGCGTGTTTATACACTTGGAAACCACAAGTAACGCCCGCGTCGCTTCATGACATAAAAAAACTATAAGGTATTTAAAATTTATTGTGTAGTCAACTGGGTGCTAAAACTTGCGCTGTTAAATATGGATCCCTTCCTAAACTACTACAAAGTATGAATATAAACATCGCCATAATCGCACAGGTTGGTAAATTAAATAATGGTCATCATCATCATATTAACCGATAGACGTTCACTGCTGCACATAAGCCTACCCCAAGCGTCGCCACAATGACCGGTCTTGTGCTTCTCGTATCCAGCGGACTCCCGTGGCCTTCACCAGGGGGCTTATAAAGGCCACTTTGGCAGAATCATAGAAGGATAACAAATCATAATGGTATCAAATCCCACTGGTGAAGGATTTTCAGTTTTTTTTTGTCTGTGCTAAAATACCCATCAATCCCAATCTCTTTGACTATACCTACGTAATGCAGCGAAAAAAAGAAAAACACGGACTGTCTTCGCCATATTATGATTCATAATGTTATCCTTTTACGATTCTGCCAAAGTGGCCTTTTTAGGCTCCCAGGTTGGGTACAACAACATGTGGGACGTATCCACGTTAAGGATAAGGATCATTGCATTGCGAAACTGTATCACTTGTTGATTCCAGGTATTTTGTCCCGCCCCAAACCACATACAGTTTTTGAGAGTCTTATTTACAGTTTGCAGGCCCTGTACTCATATTTGTGCTAAAATAATTCAGGCGTTAATATATTTTGCACGAGTAAGTACCGGAGAGTTGCAATAGTGCATTAAAATGGTTCCCGATAATGTTCCAGTGCGAGATTGTTACATGAGCGAGTAAGCGCGGCTGCTGAAACTTATACCTACTAAAGTTTACTTTGCTAAAAGGCTCAAGCTTCTCCGTGAGGTTTTGGATCCGATTCTTGATTTCAGCTAAAAGCCTACTACTAAAATAGATGTGGCTTTTGTCAGCCTGACATTTTGCACAGCTTATACTGTGTAACGTTAATAAAGTGCGTTCCATATATATTACAAATGAGTTATAGCAGCAGCTGATTAGCATATAATTATATAATAGCTAGCTGCGCCCCGCGGTTTCACCCGCATAAGTGTCGATACCGTGGGAGTACCGGGATAAAAAGTGGCCTTTATGTTAATCCAGGGTGCCAGCTACCTCCATGCAAAATTTTATCAAAATTCAGCCGTTTAAGCGTGAAGAAGTAACAAACAATAAACACACACCCCCCCACACACACACTCACAAACTTTCGCCTTTAAATAAATTATTTTATTTTGTAAGTAGGTTTGCACAAACACTTTTACACAATGATATTCTAATAAACAGATATGTTATACACTTACAAAACAACAGAAAAAAGTGTTCCGCGCCGAGAGGCAGCACACATACACACTTTTCATTCATTTTACATTTCACTACAAGTAAAAAGGATAGAAAAAGGATAGCTTGATAAAACCAATAAGAAAAAAAGTGACAGCTAGATGTTGTCAATTGCGCGTGAAAGTAAACAAACATTATTCGGGCTACCAATCACCGCACGTTGGCATCATAGACTAACAAATTAACTAGGCAGAAAGTACAAGCCGCGTGTACAGAATTTGCAGTCGGGATTTGTGCCTATGCAACGAATAAACACTATTAAAAGGTAGGTAGGTGAAAAATAAAACACGTTTTAAAAAGAATGAAATACAATTGTAAAAATAATCATACCCCTTCGAAAAGATTTAATTTTAATCTCAATGGTAGGTTTATTTTAACACTATCTGTGACATACTATGGTAACGATAAGCTATTAATATTTTCTTTTCCTACATATTACATGTTTAATTTATAATTAAATATATCAAACAAAATTATAAAGAAAAGTTATTAAAAGGGAAACTAGAACTCTGCTGTAAAGATGACTTTACTGCCTAATATTCCATCTGTACTTTTATTCTATGTCCGGAGTGCTCGCATCCTTGTCGTTCTTACGACAAAAAATGTATTTTCCATCTCTTTCTTTTTCCTAACCTCCAAATATCAGAATATTAGAAAAATAATTGAAATATATTAATAAATCGAAGTATAATGTGTACTTTCGTGTGGTATGAGATTCCTTGTGTTTTATTAACTTTGGTATCATAATTGGTACACTTTCTAAATACACAAAATGGCATTTTGGATGGTAATTACGTAGCTGCGCGCACCGTCTCACTCGTAGACGTGCGTGACACAGACTAAAGGCAATACGTCCCAATTAGGACGTTTTCTAGTCTTCACGATTTGCGCGCTCATAACATATCTGTTTACTAAAATATCATTGCTTTTACACGTCAATCACATTTTTTTTAAACTATATGAGGTCGGCGTTTCCTATCTGACTACTCTGAGACGAAAGGCCGAAACAAACTCACAGGTCACAGTCTCTTTTAAAGTCTAGACATAATCTTGGTCAGGTTATACGAAGACCATGTAGATCGATATCTGAGAGGGTCTTTTGAGGAAAGAACCACACAGATTTAGAGGACCTGTCCAGTCAGTGCACGCCTTTGTCAGAAATCGTGCAGCTCAACTCAAGACTTAAAACTTATAATATTAGGTACTTATTACTTTATTTATTATTTTTCTGTTTGACAAATGGATCGTATTTTTTTTTCTTTAGCATTTTCTTTCATTATCACCACTTTATTTATTTCTTTAATTAAAATGGTATAAAACCAATTACAAAAACTAAAGACAATTTGTATCTAATCTGCATTCGCGATTTATTTGCCAAAAATGTAAACAAATATGAGTTTATGGAAAAATAACTTTAATTCCTATACAATAAAGTTCAGTTTACACTACAACTTCAAACATTTTTATAACTTTTTCAACAGTGGTAGTTCCTCTGAAATCAACTTAATTACCATTAAAATAAAGTTGATATTTGTTTAACTTGAAATAACATCAATTTGAAAAATAAGTTTGGATATAAAAGAGAAAATGAATAAAAATTTAATGCAATAGCCCCACAAATAAAATTTTTAGAAAAAAGCTCACTGCACCTCCTAGGTTCCCCAATTTTGGAAGATAGGTTTTCTCCTTTCATCGAAGAAAAAATCAAAAATTTCAACGACATTTCGGACAGACTCTCCAAAATTAACTAATTTACATTCGGCAATCACCCTGATTAGATACTGTTGTTTTGGCCCAAATTTTATGTATTTTCTTCCCCTTTATGGAAGCAGCCACACCTCTTGGACAAAATTGACCAAATTATTCGCAGCAAACTAACATCCATTCTAAATGTGGTCTTGGACGACCGAGCGTGGCTACAAGCCACACTAAACATCCGCTATGGTGGCCTCGGCGTCCGCAAAATTACCAGTATTAGCTTACAGGCGCTCCTGTCCTCTGTCCACAGCACCAAAAAGTTGATCGGGAAGATTTTAGCCCCCTCCCTGGTTGACTCTGAAGTGCCGTGCTTTGCCGACGCGGTGAACGCCTGGAAAATGGCTTGCCCAGATACAGATCGGCCCGCGAACCCATCTTCCCAGAGGCAGTGGGATGAGCCGCTCTGCAGGTTGGTACGGAATAACCTTATTAATACGTCCACCAATACTGCTGAGCGTGCCCGCCTACTGGCTGTGGGTGAGTGGGAGTCGGGCCTCTGGCTTCAGGCGCTACCGTCACCCAACATAGGAACTTTGCTGGGTTATTCCACTTTCCGGCTCGTTACTTGTCTGCGTCTGTGTGGTGCCGGCGTCTGTGTGGTGCCGGCGTCTGTGTGGTGCCGACGTCTGTGTGGTGCCGGACTTAAAGAATACCACCACCCCTTACTTCCCGTGGGTGTCGTAAAAGGCGACCAAGGATCGTACCGGAGAATGGGCAGCAGCGTTCTCTATGTATTCCACCATCATACTATACTGCGATCGCCAACCCGCCTACCAAGCGTGGCGATTATGGCAAACCCTCCCAAAATTGGGGGAGGCCTATGTCCAGCAGTGGACGTCTATCGGCTGAAACGACGACTTGTCTGCGTCTGGGCGCCCCCTGCCTGGCTCCGCATCGCTGCCAATGCGGTGAAGGTATCGACTGCCTCGGACACCATGGCTTATCCTGCAGTAAAAGCGCAGGCCGGATAGCACGGCATGCCAGCATCAATGACATCATCCGTCGTGCACTTGTCACCGCTGGGGTGCCAGCTGTTTTAGAACCCAATGGCTTGGCACGCGACGATGAGAAGAGACCAGACGGAATGACCATAATGCCTTGGAAGGTTGGTAGGCCTTTGGTGTATGATGCAACGTGTGTCGACACCCTTGCGCCATCCCATCTTCCAAGCACAGTGAGCTGTGCTGGGGCGGCTGCTGCAGGAGCGGAAAACCTCACAAGGCGCGAACACTCCAATCTCTTTGGAACTTATATGTTTGAGCCGTTTGGGGTTGAAACTCTAGGGCCATGGGGCCCGAGTGCCCACTTAGTATTTCGAGACATCGCCAAGCGGTTAGTCGACTCTTCACCTGACCAGAGGGCTGGCCTATTTTTTGGCCAAAGAATCAGCATTGCCATACAACGTGGCAATGCTGCCAGTCTTTTGGGCACGTTTCCTGTTGACAGCGATGCGGATGAATTTTTTGATGTCCTATGATTATTTCCTTTTTATATACTTGTACATATTATTATTTTAATAGATACTGTTAGCTTTTAAAATTATGTTTCCATAAATAAATGAATAAAAGACAAAATATAAAAACATGGAGTTCAGGTAAAAAAGTTAACACTTTCATAAATCCCTCTCACAGTACCTACTTCTGACATGCCGACAAAATCTTCGTCCATTCGTCCGCAAACAGATCGTTTGATGGAGTCCAAGAGATCATTAAATGCGGCCAGAGTACGTGGTACTGGGGACTTTGCAATGGTGCAACATGGAGGTTTCTGTCAGTTCTACCCCGTTATAGATGACAAGCCTGGAGTAGATGGCTCATAGATGGCCTAATTTTATTTAACACTAGCTGCGCCCCGCGATTTCACCCGCATAAGTGTCGATCCCGTGTGAATATCGGGATATAAACTATCCTATGTCCTTCCCCGAGATGCAATCTATATCTCTGCTAAATTTTATCAAAATCCGTTCAGTGGTTTAGGCGTGGAAAGGTAACATAAAGACAGACGGACAGACAGACTTACTTTCGAATTTATAATATTAGTATTAGTATTAGTATTAGTATTAATACCCTTACTAATAAACGTTGTATAGCGTCTGTATAGTTCCACAACGCTTTGTCTTCTTCTTTCGAAAGTCAAATTAGTGACGACTAAAAGTGAGAAATCGGTGTGTAACTATTCATCTATACATATAATAAATCTGTAGAAGGGTCAATTCTGTACATTGAAAATATTGAAAAAATAAATAGCGGGGGGTGTTGCTGGATCGATACCAAACCCAAATACGTGATTAAAAAAATTTTTGTCTGTCTGTCTGTCTGTCTGTATATGCAGGCATCACGTGAAAACTAACGGTTCGATTTCGATGAAACTTGGTATAATTATACCTTATTATCCTGGGCATAAAATAGGATACTTTTTATCCTGGAAAAATACGTAGAAAAAAAAATCTTATTTTTCGGTTTTATTCATAGACGTTGTTCTGTAGAACACACGTTGCATTACCCGTAGTGGATAATTTTCCATTTCAATTTAAGAGAATACAGTTTCCTGTAGCTTTGTGTTACGCCATGACTATAAATAAGGCTCAAGGTCAGACCCTAGGAGTTGCTGGCGTAGATCTTACCGCGAGTTGTTTTTCACACGGGCAACTTTACGTAGCTCTTTCCCATGTGAGCAGTCCAAGAAATCTTCATGTTCATATTCCGGACGAGCTCACTAACAATGTTGTGTATGCTGAAGCTCTCAATTAACTTTCTGTCGCATTGTCACGATCACTTTTTTATTATTGCAAACTTTTCGTCATTGTCAGTAATTTACTGCTACATGCTACTTATCAAGGTCGGAATTACTATGAAAAAAATACTTACTACAGAACGCGAGCTCAACAGCAGTAGCTCAATAGAGGGATCTCCTTAATTATTATAGGCTTAGCCGTATTTGGGTCCAATAGATATTTATAAGATGTCATTGTCAGAGTTACTCAAAATGGAGAAATAAACCATCCACGCGAAGACCGACATCCGCGCGGACGGAGTCGCGGGCGGAAGCTAGTCTGATATAATACGTTTACCTTGTCGAAAAAACCTTACAAAAAAAGATCAAGGAAAGTTCATAACGTTACCGTTAAAGCGTTTGGCTTTTAGTAACTTTTCTAAATTCAGCGTAACTTAAAATGAAGCTACTCATCTATTTTCGTCGTTGTTGAAATGTTGATTTAGGGATCACCTCTAGCTAGGGTGTGGGGAAGTGGCCTCCTGTCTGTATATATAAAAAAAAAAAACCGGCCAAGTGCGAGTCGGACTCGCACACGAAGGTTGCCGTACCACAAGGCATAAAACGCCGAAAACAAAGGTTTCTTTTATACCCCTTTAAATTTTAACTTTATTTTATTTTTATTATTTGTTGTTATAGCAGCTACAGAAATAAATTATCTGTGAAAATTTCAAATGTCTAGCTATCATGGTTCATGAGATACAGCCTCGTGACAGACAGACAGACAGTGGAGTCTTAGAAATAGGGTCCCGTTTTTACCCTTTGGGTACGGAACCCTAAAAATCAGGTCACCAATTTGTCCGGTTGCTTGCTTATTTATAAACACACTAATTTATAAGAGTTATTCCGGTCTGATCCCCTGAACCCCCCCTCCACCCCCCAAATCCATTCCCTGCTTGTTCAGGAATAGGTACACATTTTTTCTCATTAGCTTATAATCTATACATATAATAAAATTGTAGAAAAGTGGTGTCTGTACAATGGAAATATATTAAAAAAAAGTAGCAGGGGTGGTTATTATATCGATGCCGAACCCGAAATTGTAATTAATTTTTTTTTTGTCTGTTTGTCGGTTTGTCTGTTTGTCTGTTTGTCTGCTGTGTTTGTGCACGCTAATATCAGAAACGGCTTAATCGATTTAAATGCGGTTTTCACTAATATATTGTAGTAAGCTTCACTTAACATTTAGTGTTTATTTCATGTCAATCGGTTCATAAATAAAAAAGTTATGTCAATTTAAAGAATCACGGCGAACATTTGTTAAGGTATTCTATCAGAGTACGTAAACGCCTCGCGCCTGCGCGTCCGTGGCTATATATACAAGGTGTAACGGAAAGGGGGTATCAACCCTGAAGGAGGTGAATGAAGATGAAAAAAAAAATTTGGACCTCCCATAGTAATAGCACATCAATGATTTACTATTACTATGGGAGGTCCAAAATTTTTTTCATATTTCGACCTATGTTCTTTGGGGAAATTTGTTCAGTTTCATGAGCACATTCACCTCCTTCAGGGTTGATACCCCCTTTCCGTTACACTTTGTATAAAGCGCGCTGAGAGCCGCGCCGCTGCCATAATTCCGATCCAGCCTGTCCCTTGCTGCCCTCTCCCAGCGACGCCCTAAGCCGAGGTCCGTACCCCACAGGGGGTGCCCTTAGCGTGTAGTCGCTTAGTTTTTAAGTTTATATTGTGTAGTTAAGTTGTGTATTATGCCCTGGCTGGAGGCCTTAATTTATTGAGGCATCCACAGGAAAGCCAGGTTAAGCAGTCGACAACCCCTCAGGTTGAACTGCGAGATGACCATTTCAAAAGAAAACGCGCCGCTGCCATAAGGATTCAGTTATTCGTAGCGAACGCACGTATCCTGGAGAGTATAGGCGAATAGTTGGATTCGATTATTGCGATTCACTTGAATACTGACTGTTTGCATATTTCATTTATTTATATTTTAGGGTTTGTAGGTTAGGTTCTTTTTCTTAATTTTTTTTAAAATTTTGTAAGTATTTGGTATAGGTTAGGCGGTTCTTTCCTTGATTTTTGGGTATTTACTTATCTTAATTTTTATTTAGGGTTTTGTAAATAAATATTGTAAGCATTTATTATTGGTTAGGCATTTCTTTCCCTGATTTTCGGTATACTTATCTTAATTTGTATTTAGGGTTTGTATATAAATATTATAAGTATTTGGTATAGGTTAGGCATTTCTTTTCTTGATTTTCTTTATTAAGTCTTAGTATAAGTTCATTAGCTTAGGTTAGTAATTATTTTTTCTAGCAATTCTTTTGTTTTATAAAGTTAGTACGTTTGTCTGTGTAGAAGAATAGCACCACCCCTTACTTCCCGTGGGTGTCGTAAAAGGCGACTAAGGGTCTCACCGGAGAATGGGCAGCAGCGTTCTCTATGCATTCCACCACCATACCATACTGCGATCGCCAACCCGCCTGCCAAGCGTGGCGATGGCAAACCCCCCCAAAATTGGGGGAGGCCTATGTCCAGCAGTGGACGTCTATCGGCTGAAATGATGATGATAATGACGTTTGGTTTACACGTCTTAACACTTATTACTTAAACTGTGATAATTTCAGACTGTATAATAATCTGTAAGTATTTATAATTTAATTGTTTACGATAGTACGTGTTTACTAAATAACTGTGTGTTAAGTAGTAAGTATTATTTTATTGTAAGAATGCCTCGAAGAAGATCCAACCTCTCCCAATGTAGCAGAAATGCTAAAAGGATGAGATTAGTTCGATCACAGGAATCTGAGGAAGGTCGTGAGGCAAAAGGCTCTCTGCACCAGGCTAGGTTTCGTGCTGCAGAAACTTCGACTCAGCGAGAATCTCGACTGAGTTCAAATCGTTCTTGAATGATGACAACTCGAAATATGGATAACGGGGAACAACGAAAGGCACGTTTATCTGTCGATCGCGAAGCTCACGTGCTATCGCGTGAGTCTGAGACTTTTGCTGTCAGGGAAACCCGCCTGAGCTCCCAGAGAGTACGGACAACAAATGCTCGATCCCAGGAGACACAGGACGAACGGGAAATACGTCTCACTGCCGATCGTGAAGCTCATACACTATCGCGTGAGTCTGAGACTTTCACTGATAGGGAAATTCGTCTGAGTTCTCAGAGGGTTCGGACAGCAAATGCCCGGTCTGTAGACGGTATATGTAATTTAAAATATGCTGCCCGAAAAGTCACTATTCCACGCGGACGAAGTCGCGGGCACAGCGATCTTAATAATTCTAAACAGGAAAACAAAATTTTGCTCGACTTGGCGGGGGCACTGCCGTGCTCCCAGATCATAGTTTAAACACGCTTGGTGTATAAGTTTGCATACTCACGTGTCAACGGCAGAGATATGCAACCACAAAATACAGATAGTACAGAAGTCAATCACATGTATGTACTTCACTTTTCATACCTACTCTCGGCGGTCGCGCTATGGTTGTCAACTTTGGCTTATGCACAAAAAACTATCGTGGTAGTGGCACTCGCACTCGTATCTAGTTGTTTGATTTATTGTTGAGCTTATTCTTCAATATTAAAACAAAACAATAAACATAGTATTACAATACAAAAAGTTTACAGAACAAAAACATATAAAATTTTACATTTGTCAATTTTCACTATCGAAAATTCCTAATAAATTCAAAACGGATTACCCAATTTACACAATTTATTTTGCCCTATCCGTTTTAGACCTAAACCTAACAAATTACACTAAAAACAACACAATATCTACACAAACAAAAAATCATGTTTTCAACTTACGTAATAGTTGGTCGCGTGAATTTACTTTACAAAATAGTTACTTCGTTTATATTCAAAATAGGAAACTATTATATAAATCGAGCTTAGTTATCCATTTTTTTGTTGCTCCATTTCTGCACTTCACAGACGCGTGTCTCTAGCGGATACCACGCACGCTCGCACTGCTCCCAACCCGTCTGAGATAACGTGTCCGTGAGCGGTGTCTATGTGTGCGTTGCTCGAGCGCACTTTGTATGTAGATTGACTACTGTACTATCTGTATTTTGTGCTGCAACCGTCGACGCTTGTGTAAACCGCTCTGGTATAGCAACAAAGAAAAACACACCAAATGTGTTTTCAATATACGATGATAAAAACATACTTGTCAGGTAATTGCCTAACACACTGTAGCGGTATGTACAAAGCCATATGCGAACAATGCGTCATACTGCTGACGTCACGCAAAATCCTGCATCTCGCAAGCAGAGTTTACCGCGCAACTAGCATAGACACAACGGCCCGACATGAATCATTGGGCAGTTGCCCGCCAGACACAACACCCGTCTGGTCGGAGGATCCTCCCTTTTCTATAGAGTATGAGTGAACTTTACACTCTGTTCCTCATACCTCTTTATCACTAACAGTAGCAGTAGCTTTCATTTTGACAGTTCAACGACATGCATTGCTTTATATACGTTGTTGAGCAGACAAATTTTTCGAACATATGAAGCAATGGATTAGCAATATCCTTAAAAATTATTCATATTGAGATTTATAGTGAACACACTTAAGGTGCTTGTGCGTGAACCCGCACTGTCGTAACGTCCGGCCTTTACACACAAGGCGTGTTCTGCCACACAGTCGTATTAGTAAATACGCAAACACACAAGTTACGTGGAATTTGAATTTCGAGGGCAACCCTGGCGCTTCCGAGCCGCCGAGAAAGATAAATAAATCAAGTATCTTGACTTGGCTCGCAAGGCTGTCGACATGTGGGATGTGGACTCAGCGATCATTGTGCCGATAGTCGTGACAGCCGATGGACTAATAGCCAAGAGCCTCGACCAACACCTGTGGAGGCTCTCGTTGGGCAGCTGGATCAAGGGCTTGATCCAGAAAGCCGTACTTCCGGACATGGCCCGCATTGTTAGGAGGTTCCTCTGTCTGGAGCCCTGACCGCCGGTAGCTTGGACCCTGTTCCCGATACCGGTGGGCTACTATTTTTTATATTTTTAAATGTTTTTATATTTTTTTATACTAATATTTTAAAATTTAATTTATATGTATTTAGTATAATAAAGGAACATAATAACGTTTATTTGGACTCAATAAAATTTAGTCTAAATACAGTTATACATATTTCTAAGAACTAGGATACAATTAATGTAAGTAAGTAGACTAAGACTATATGAACTCCTGAATTCCAAACTAGGTAAATACTTACAAATCACACAATGACAATTCCAAAATTAATTGACTTAGGAGGTACTTAAGTGTAAAACTTGACGGATGAGTTATGTATGTCAGTGAGTATGTGTGGTGTGTGTAGTTACACCACTACACTTTATTTTCATGAAGGACTGTAGCAATTCCAGAGATAACGTATACTTAGCTACTTTTTTTTTGTTTCAAACAGATAGCAACTACTACCCTGGGCCCACTGTATTTAACGTCTTTTAATCGTATTATACTCAAAAAAACGTAACCAATTTATCATTTAAAATGGTTGATTTTTCAACAAAGTCTAACCGGGATCACGAAATCGTAATAAAAAGAAAATATTTTGATAATGCTCTCAATTGATTCAATTCCAGTTACGGTTGTCAACATCATAATACATGTCTTGAAACGTTCATATTTTGATCATATTATATGAGACTTTTTGGTACGACTTTTGGTCATTGTCATTTCCACCCAAGTTGACAAACTACACAAAAACTTTTTCTCAAGAACATTATTGCTGACAGAAAGCGTTCCCTTTGTCCTTCGAATTAGAGGCTCACATCAACAACTTACGAGATAAGGAGTCGAACCCAAACTTGTCCGCATTACGGCTGGATTACTCCTCTTTGATTTAATGTACCCAAGTTTGACATTGGGATATTAACTAAGTAGTTTGAACCCGGTTTATGAGATAACTGTAACTAACTGGGAATGTCTGATAGACTTCCGACTTATGTGTTTGTATAATCTTAATCTTCGGATTTCCTTAGTTACCATCAGAGTCACAGTTATTAGGATTTACGGCGATCTACTCAAGTTGAGGTTAAAGTAAGTGGTGCAAGTTGGATTAGTACTCCTATGGGGGGGCCCAGCGCGCGATGCCGGCAACTTTACGCCGGCATCTTGAGGAGTATGGCCCTTTACGGGGCCCCTATTTGGGAGGACTCCCTCAACAGAAGGGAGAACGCCGCCGCGTTGCGGGCCCCCCAAAGGGCCATAGCCCAGCGGGTGGCGAGGGCCTACCGCACGGTCGGCTTCTCCGCGGCATGCGCTCTGGCCAGCACCCCGCCTTGGGAGCTCGAGGCGTGGGTGCTCGCCAGAGTATATGAATGGACGGCGGGGCGGAGGGCAAGTGGAGAACGCCCAGCCCCGGAAGAGCGGGAGGCCGTCCGGCGGGAGGCGAAGGACGCCATTGTCGTCCACTGGACGCGGGACCTCGCCGCCGCAGCCTTTGGCCGCCGAACCCTCGACGCGATTGGGCCGGTCCTGCGAGACTGGCTCGAGCGGTCGCACGGGTTCCTTTCCTTCCGTCTGGTGCAGGTGCTGTCCGGACACGGTTGCTTCGGATCGTACCTGCACCGTATCGGGCGGGAGGAGACGCCGTCGTGTCACGACTGTGGCGCGGCGGAGGACACGGCGCAGCACACTCTCGAGGTGTGCCCGTCGTGGTTCGGGCCGCGCCGCAGTCTCACCGCGGCGATCGGAACGGACCTCTCGCTCTCCGGCTTGGTCAACGCCATGCTGGGGGATGAGGGGTCCTGGGCGGCAGTCGCCTCCTTCTGCGAACACGTCATGTCCCAGAAGGAGGCGGCAGAGCGCGCGCGGGAGGAAGACCCTCTCGCGGCGCCGCTCCGAAGGCGGAGGAGGGGTCGAAGAAGACGTCAGTATGACAGTCATCTCCGACTCCTCCCAGGTGGAAGCCAGCAGGCGACGGGTGCGGGGGCACCCTCGCCTGTATTGCACAGGCTTCCACCAGTGCCGGACGGGAATGGCCAGGTGTTCCCGGCCATTCTCGTAGCCCCCCAGCCGGGGGGACATGCGGGGCCCGCCAGATAGGCGGGCATGCGCCGGGGGGTTGTGGACGCAAAGGCTGAGCCGGATTCCCATGACCCCCCATCAAGGCGATGAGGGAACACCGCTGAGTTTTAGTGGGTATACTGCCACTCTGGCAGGGAGTCCCACATACTCCGTCTCGTCCCCCGACGAGCGGAGATGCGTAATGTCATTTCTCAGCGACAAAAAAAAAAAAAAAAAAAAAAAAAAAAGTACTCCTATAGCGGCTTGCTCCGGAGCAGTACCTACCTATCTGTCCAAAGTGTGTTACAAAAGTATCTGACGAAAATGTAAACAAATGGGTCAGAAAACGATGACAATATTTAGGTTAATTTTAAAATTTAATACTTTGATTTGATTATTTCAAATCAAATTTATTTATTAATCACATTTTTTTCAAGAATAGAGTAGACGGTGACCCCCAAACTGGGCATTTGCCTGTATCTTGGGAGTCAGAGTGCGACGTTTTCAAAGTGGTAGATAGTGATTATTGCAAGACAGGAAAACAAAACTAAAATTTAACTAAACTAAGGGCTGATTTTTCAATCATCTGATAGCTTTATTTATTTATTTAAGTACATAAATCCGGAATTCTATGTTCACCTTAAAGGTTAATTTGATAATATTTGAGGTTAATTTTATAACCTCAACATTCGTCGATGAGTTTTAAATTACAATTTAGTAATGTCATTCAAACAATCATTGTTGGAGAAAGTGGTAAGACATAAAATTGAAACCTTCTAAGACAGATGAATGTGTTACTTGTTCCCTTTAGTTGAATTTAACCTGCACAGGGTTTGTTTACACTTTCATCATATACTTTTGGAATTGACTATATTTGTGTGGCATTGCTATTTTCCAGATGGTAGCTACGCTTGCCGTAGTTAGTCCATGGATGGGTGGCCATATTTACATATAAAAACCCCTCCATGCCTCGGAAAGCGCATGAAGTAGTTGGTCCTGGCTGTCATTCGTGGTCTTTGGTCGTCAGTCTGAAAGTCTGACAACCAGTCTTACCAAGGGTATCGTACCCAGTAACTGTGTTGTGCAAACCAGATCGGCAGCTTCATATTAAATACTGGTTCATGTTATTCAGCTGCATCCGGTTAGACTGGAAGCCGAACCCTTCATATTTGGGAAAAGGCTAGGCAGATGACTTATGTAAAGTTTTGTTTTTAATCAAGCCCTGAATCTGTTAACGCTGCCTGTTTTTAATCACTAGCCAATTATTCAACACAAGTTAAAATAAGTCTGAGGGGCCCGTGGCTAAATAATAACAGCCGCACAGGTCGATCGATCAGGTTAAGCTACGCTTGCCGCGGTTGGTCTGTGGATGGGTGACCATCTTTACATACCGAGACCCCTCCGTGCCTCGGAAAGCACGTTAAGCCGTTGGTCCCGGCTGTCATTTGTGGATCTTTGACAGTCGTTACGGGTAGTCAGAAGCCCGAAAGTCTGACAACCAGTCTTACCAAGGGGTATCGTATTACCCAGTAACTGGGTTGTGGAGGTCAGATAGGCAGTCGCTCCATGTAAAATACTGGTATTCAGCTGCATCCGGTTAGACTGGAAGCCGACCCCAACATAGTTGGGAAAAGGCTAGGCAGATGATGATGAAGTTAAAATAAGTCTAGTGCTGCGCTAATTGTTAGACAAAACTAACTAACACACTACACATTAGATAATTATAGTGGCTTTTCGACTCTGTAACCGGTTTTGGCTGGTTCAGAGCTGGTTTTATCCGGATTAATCGGGGTCGGCAGCGAAGTTTGGCAAGCCAGGCTGGCAGCTCGCTAATCTTGCTCGGATTATTCTGGCCATTGTGGTTTGGCTTTTCGAGTTGAGTTCGACTAACAATTTTATGGCGTGAGAATGGGGAAGATTTTTCAGCGAAGTGACAAGGGGCTTTGGTGTGTGTAGGTACTTTTGGTGCGTGTACTCTTGGACGGTGGCAAAGAGTTCTTATTTATATTGTGTAGACGATGACAACCGGTGGCTTGATTGAATTATTCTTCTAATGAGGTATGTTCTTTAACTATTTTCTAGTTTGGATAAATCTGTACTTCAACTCAGATCTATCAATATCTTGTTAGAATGTGTTTCAATGACGATTTATTAATTGCTATGCATGCAATTAATTTCAAATTTTATTTTATTTTATTTATTTGTTTCCCATAAATACCTTAACCTAAACATAGGTACATACATATTTTTATTACAAAATAGTAGGTACTTCACTAGCTAGCTCTTATGCAATTCTGTGGTACTTATTCGCGGAAGCGATGGAACACCACGTCCTGTGGTCAGAAGTCTTCTTCCATGAGGACGGGCAGATAGCAAATTAGCAATTCGGCACTCGCACCACGAACGCCTTAAAGTTGACGGTGCGGTGCGACTCCAATAACTGCACCCTCGGCGTGTACCTCGTCTTCTGGCGCACCTACTCCACAATGTCCTCCTATTAACTGCGACACTGATTAAATGTAATTACTCCAAGTCCAAGCGCATACAGCAATTTGTACGCGCTTAGACATGGAGTTGCGGACACTAGCCCGTTACACTACCTTTTGTATTACCTTATCATCATCATCATCATTTCAGCCGAAAGACGTCCACTGCTGGACATAGGCCTCCCCCAAAAGCCAAAGGTAGGTGGGCCGCCGGGTACTAGGGGCCAAGTGTCTTTTGTGCTTGTCATTCTTGGTTTGCCATAATCGTCACTCTTGGCAGGCGTGTTGGCGATCGCAGTATGGTGTGGTGGTGGAATGCATAGAGAACGCTGCTGCCCATTCTCCGGTACGGCCCTTAGTCGCCTTTTACAACACCCACGGGAAGTATGGGGTGGTGCTATTCTTTAAGTCACCACACAGACAACCTACTATTACCTACTAATATTTATTGACCACACTTAAATAAAGCCTTTTTGGGTAATTATGCATAATTATGTTTTAATGCTTGACAGGCATCATGTAAATTATAATCTAACCAAAAACCTTGGGTCATCTTTATGCATGAACAGCTCCGGTCTAATTGGTGTAGTTAGCTTGAATTTAATGTTCCAGCGCTTAGTCTAAGCTGAATTATATACAGCTGTTTTGTTATTCAAATCATGACTATGATCCGTGACGGGGCGAAGGGGAGTCAAGACTAATGTCAAAGGCTCCAATTGAAATTATGTTAGGTAATAAATAAAGGATATGGAGATGCTGTTTGGATGGATAGAAACCAATTCGTAGGCTGGCTTAGGAAGTGAAGCGTTCGGAAGTGAAAGGAGATGTTTGATTTTGGGCTACCACCATGTACACTACATAGATAAATAGGAAAAAAATAGGGGATTTTCATAAAAATACAAACACGTTAATTTGAAGAAAAGTACAACTGATTATTTGGGAAGTTTTTTGATAAGATAACCCTATTTTTATGGTAGCCATGACAGTTGTGTTTGACATGACGTTTGACGACTTTGACAGTTTTAAGTTGTGTGAGGTGACGTTTTTCTTTGACAGTTTGACTTTGTCTTTGGATTGTTGTGTTCGCGTGTGTTGAATTGGATGTGTTTCGGAGTTTTTAGTGATTGTTTTGAATTTTGAATGTTAGTCAAAACCCAAGTATTTTCGGAATTCGGGTTTTGTTTTTTTTCGCAGATATTACAACACATCAAATAAATGTCACTGTCATAGTGACATTTCACATATTGCTGATCCACCATGTTTATTTTGTGTTGCTATCCTTGACCGAATTAATTTTAATGTACAGACGCCAGCATATCAAGCTACTACAATCTGTCAAATTTCTTTAATAGATTTTCAACTTTATCGCTAAAGAATTAGGTTCAAAGTTGATTGGAAAAATTTTACAGTTTCGGGTAGCTTGATGTGCTGGCGTCTGTACATTAAAACGAAGTCAAATTGTAGAAAATTAACATTATAAAACGGTTACTATATTGTATAGCGATATTTACATTTAGTGTACATAATGCTGGCCCAGGCTCCATACATTTTTGGAACATCTTCTTTGGTTTACAATAAAAAAATCTATAGTTAATTAAAAAAAAAGGGACTTGCTCCTTAGGAAAAGTTGATTAGTCAAATATAGTTGATCGTAAAATACATTTGCAATACAGGGTACCAAACTAGATTAGCTAGCGAAACCCTTCACCCATCCACGGACTAACCGCGGCAAGCGTAGCTTAACCCGTGCAGCTGTCATTACTTAGCCACAAGCCCCTCGCTACATCATCATCATTATGATGTAGTAGGTACAGACGCCAGCCCATCAAGCTACCCGAAACTGTAAAATTTTCCCAATCAACTTTGAACCTTATGATTTGGCGATAAAGTTGAAATTCTATTAAAGAAATTTGACAGATTGTAGTAGCTTTATGTGCTGACGTCTGTACATATTAAAGAGTGTGGCCAGTGGTAGTTAACGGCCCCAAATTACGAGTGGTTGTGGGTTTGAACCCAGGCAGGCGTTTTAATTTGTGTTAATTATTTCATCACCGCTGCTCTCAAAACGATGAAGGAAAATATTGTAAGAAAACTGGCATGTCCTAGAACCAAAAATTATTCAGGGTTAGGTATTGGTAAAACATTAACAACCTCTTAAGAGGTCATTGTACTCATCATTATGAACAACTGTTACTGTGGAACCAAACCTGAAATCGGGAAAAAAAAATCAGCTGTTCCCTAGATTTTGACGAGTTATACGAACAGAAATATAGGGAACAGATTATTTTTTTCGCGATTTCAGCTTAGGTCCCATAATAAAAGTTGTTCATAATGATGAGTACAATGACCTCTTAAGAGGTTGTTAATGTTTTACCAATAACCCTGTATAGAAGCATATGTGGTCAAGCACTGGGCCCGCGTGGTGGATTACGGCTCACTCCCTCTCACGTACAGAGACTTGTGACCCAGAAGTGGGACCATTTATAGGCTGATTATGTAGATTATATAAA
This sequence comes from Mesoligia furuncula, assembly GCA_916614155.1. NCBI lineage: Eukaryota > Metazoa > Arthropoda > Insecta > Lepidoptera > Noctuidae > Mesoligia > Mesoligia furuncula. The sequence continues at coordinate 30,002,625 of OU744794.1, forward strand.
AAAAATTTAAAAAATTAAATCGACTTCAAAAAATAAGAAATTAACTCAAAACTATTAAATAACTTTAATTTCGGAAGTCGTTGGATCTGTATTAGTTTTAGTTTCTTGCCACCGACTTCAGAAATTAAAGTTATTTGATAGTTTTGAGTTAATTCCTTATTTTTTGAAGTCAATTTTTTTTTTTATATTTCGTAATTTTTAGTTTTAAGTAATAACTGGAATATTTGTTTGGAATGAGTAGGTAATAGTTTTGTTGGAAATATTGCACTGGAATTTGACCAAGGTTTTGAGTTGTTTTTCCTTTGACACTACACCCGTAGTTCGTATCCATATCTTAAAAATTACTGAAGCGATTTTGATGAAACTTGCACAGTTCCCTAGTAGGCCAATAAAAAAAATGGTCACGATCCGATAAATAGTTGCGGAGAAATGCGTGGATAAACATACATACATCTATATTTTGTAAATTTGTTTGGAAGCCCTAATAGATTGTCATATGTGAATATAATGCAGTTCCAATAATATTACATACATACGTGTCGAATTGATAACCTCCTTTTTTTGAAGTCGGTAAAAAAGTAAACTCTGGGCCTCAAGTCTGCTACTACAACAGTGTCAGAATGGTCTATCATTGGTTTCATAATTGTTGATTTTGACAAGTTTGGTAATCTACTAATATAATGGCGTCATTATGACTTTCCAATGATCAACCACTGATACTCCATTGAAAGAAATGGCATAGAATGGTAATCTCGTACATAATGAAAAATTAATTACTGACTTACGCGGTAATCTGCAAAAAATTTGACAGTTCCTTTGATTAGTGACCTACCATTAGAACGTCATTGTGCAGTCATTGCTTTTAATTCGTTACGAGTATCGTATAATTTCTGTGCCATTGACCGACCAATGATCAACCATTATGAAATTAGCAGATTACGAACTTTTAGCAAAATGACAATGGAATGGTGGTGGGATCGTGTTGGAATGACGAATTTATAAAAATAGCAGACTAGGGCCCCTGACAGGTTGCGGTAAAAAAGTACAGTCATAACATAATCATTTCACCCGTAGCTTCAACAAATGGGCTATGAATATTTAATATTAACAATAATATTATTCTTCGGAGGTAAGTACTAAGAAAATGCGATAATGATAACTTCGGGCAGGAAATGACACTCACGAGGAATATGAGATATTATCATTGTTAAAATAAGACAATGAAAACAAAGACAAAAGGACCAGTTCTTTGTTTAGGTTTCACAAATTTTATACCTTACCATGAAGTTTTCACAATTATTTCCTAAATCCTCTTATAATTTGGTTGGGATTGGAAGAGTTTTTCGAAAAGATCTCTCAATCCACACGCACACACCCTCGGCGTGTACCTCGTCTTCTGGCGCACCTACTCCACAATGTCCTCCTATTAATTGCGACACTGATTAAATGTAATTACTCCAAGTCCAAGCGCATACAGCAATTTGTATGCGCTTAGACATGGAGTTGCGGACACTAGCCCGTTACACTACCTTTTGTATTACCTCATCATCATCATAATCATTTCAGCCGAAAGACGTCCACTGCTGGACATAGGCCTCCCCCAAAAGCCAAAGGTAGGTGGGCCGCCGGGTACTAGGGGCCAAGTGTCTTTTGTGCTTGTCATTCTTGGTTTGCCATAATCGCCACTCTTGGCAGGCGTGTTGGCGATCGCAGTATGGTATGGTGGTGGAATGCATAGAGAACGCTGCTGCCCATTCTCCGGTACGGCCCTTAGTCGCCTTTTACAACACCCACGGGAAGTATGGGGTGGTGCTATTCTTTAAGTCACCACACAGACAACCTACTATTACCTACTAATATTTATTGACCACACTTAAATAAAGCCTTTTTGGGTAATTATGCATAATTATGTTTTAATGCTTGACAGGCATCATGTAAATTATAATCTAACCAAAAACCTTGGGTCATCTTTATGCATGAACAGCTCCGGTCTAATTGGTGTAGTTAGCTTGAATTTAATGTTCCAGCGCTTAGTCTAAGCTGAATTATATACAGCTGTTTTGTTATTCAAATCATGACTATGATCCGTGACGGGGCGAAGGGGAGTCAAGACTAATGTCAAAGGCTCCAATTGAAATTATGTTAGGTAATAAATAAAGGATATGGAGATGCTGTTTGGATGGATAGAAACCAATTCGTAGGCTGGCTTAGGAAGTGAAGCGTTCGGAAGTGAAAGGAGATGTTTGATTTTGGGCTACCACCATGTACACTACATAGATAAATAGGAAAAAAATAGGGGATTTTCATAAAAATACAAACACGTTAATTTGAAGAAAAGTACAACTGATTATTTGGGAAGTTTTTTGATAAGATAACCCTATTTTTATGGTAGCCATGACAGTTGTGTTTGACATGACGTTTGACGACTTTGACAGTTTTAAGTTGTGTGAGGTGACGTTTTTCTTTGACAGTTTGACTTTGTCTTTGGATTGTTGTGTTCGCGTGTGTTGAATTGGATGTGTTTCGGAGTTTTTAGTGATTGTTTTGAATTTTGAATGTTAGTCAAAACCCAAGTATTTTCGGAATTCGGGTTTTGTTTTTTTTCGCAGATATTACAACACATCAAATAAATGTCACTGTCATAGTGACATTTCACATATTGCTGATCCACCATGTTTATTTTGTGTTGCTATCCTTGACCGAATTAATTTTAATGTACAGACGCCAGCATATCAAGCTACTACAATCTGTCAAATTTCTTTAATAGATTTTCAACTTTATCGCTAAAGAATTAGGTTCAAAGTTGATTGGAAAAATTTTACAGTTTCGGGTAGCTTGATGTGCTGGCGTCTGTACATTAAAACGAAGTCAAATTGTAGAAAATTAACATTATAAAACGGTTACTATATTGTATAGCGATATTTACATTTAGTGTACATAATGCTGGCCCAGGCTCCATACATTTTTGGAACATCTTCTTTGGTTTACAATAAAAAAATCTATAGTTAATTAAAAAAAAAGGGACTTGCTCCTTAGGAAAAGTTGATTAGTCAAATATAGTTGATCGTAAAATACATTTGCAATACAGGGTACCAAACTAGATTAGCTAGCGAAACCCTTCACCCATCCACGGACTAACCGCGGCAAGCGTAGCTTAACCCGTGCAGCTGTCATTACTTAGCCACAAGCCCCTCGCTACATCATCATCATTATGATGTAGTAGGTACAGACGCCAGCCCATCAAGCTACCCGAAACTGTAAAATTTTCCCAATCAACTTTGAACCTTATGATTTGGCGATAAAGTTGAAATTCTATTAAAGAAATTTGACAGATTGTAGTAGCTTTATGTGCTGACGTCTGTACATATTAAAGAGTGTGGCCAGTGGTAGTTAACGGCCCCAAATTACGAGTGGTTGTGGGTTTGAACCCAGGCAGGCGTTTTAATTTGTGTTAATTATTTCATCACCGCTGCTCTCAAAACGATGAAGGAAAATATTGTAAGAAAACTGGCATGTCCTAGAACCAAAAATTATTCAGGGTTAGGTATTGGTAAAACATTAACAACCTCTTAAGAGGTCATTGTACTCATCATTATGAACAACTGTTACTGTGGAACCAAACCTGAAATCGGGAAAAAAAAATCAGCTGTTCCCTAGATTTTGACGAGTTATACGAACAGAAATATAGGGAACAGATTATTTTTTTCGCGATTTCAGCTTAGGTCCCATAATAAAAGTTGTTCATAATGATGAGTACAATGACCTCTTAAGAGGTTGTTAATGTTTTACCAATAACCCTGTATAGAAGCATATGTGGTCAAGCACTGGGCCCGCGTGGTGGATTACGGCTCACTCCCTCTCACGTACAGAGACTTGTGACCCAGAAGTGGGACCATTTATAGGCTGATTATGTAGATTATATAAAAGTAATTTAAAAAATTAAATCGACTTCAAAAAATAAGAAATTAACTCAAAACTATTAAATAACTTTAATTTCGGAAGTCGTTGGATCTGTATTAGTTTTAGTTTCTTGCCACCGACTTCAGAAATTAAAGTTATTTGATAGTTTTGAGTTAATTCCTTATTTTTTGAAGTCAATTTTTTTTTTTATATTTCGTAATTTTTAGTTTTAAGTAATAACTGGAATATTTGTTTGGAATGAGTAGGTAATAGTTTTGTTGGAAATATTGCACTGGAATTTGACCAAGGTTTTGAGTTGTTTTTCCTTTGACACTACACCCGTAGTTCGTATCCATATCTTAAAAATTACTGAAGCGATTTTGATGAAACTTGCACAGTTCCCTAGTAGGCCAATAAAAAAAATGGTCACGATCCGATAAATAGTTGCGGAGAAATGCGTGGATACATACATCTATATTTTGTAAATTTGTTTGGAAGCCCTAATAGATTGTCATATGTGAATATAATGCAGTTCCAATAATATTACATACATACGTGTCGAATTGATAACCTCCTTTTTTTGAAGTCGGTAAAAAAGTAAACTCTGGGCCTCAAGTCTGCTACTACAACAGTGTCAGAATGGTCTATCATTGGTTTCATAATTGTTGATTTTGACAAGTTTGGTAATCTACTAATATAATGGCGTCATTATGACTTTCCAATGATCAACCACTGATACTCCATTGAAAGAAATGGCATAGAATGGTAATCTCGTACATAATGAAAAATTAATTACTGACTTACGCGGTAATCTGCAAAAAATTTGACAGTTCCTTTGATTAGTGACCTACCATTAGAACGTCATTGTGCAGTCATTGCTTTTAATTCGTTACGAGTATCGTATAATTTCTGTGCCATTGACCGACCAATGATCAACCATTATGAATTTAGCAGATTACGAACTTTTAGCAAAATGACAATGGAATGGTGGTGGGATCGTGTTGGAATGACGAATTTATAAAAATAGCAGACTAGGGCCCCTGACAGGTTGCGGTAAAAAAGTACAGTCATAACATAATCATTTCACCCGTAGCTTCAACAAATGGGCTATGAATATTTAATATTAACAATAATATTATTCTTCGGAGGTAAGTACTAAGAAAATGCGATAATGATAACTTCGGGCAGGAAATGACACTCACGAGGAATATGAGATATTATCATTGTTAAAATAAGACAATGAAAACAAAGACAAAAGGACCAGTTCTTTGTTTAGGTTTCACAAATTTTATACCTTACCATGAAGTTTTCACAATTATTTCCTAAATCCTCTTATAATTTGGTTGGGATTGGAAGAGTTTTTCGAAAAGATCTCTCAATCCACACGCACACACCCTCGGCGTGTACCTCGTCTTCTGGCGCACCTACTCCACAATGTCCTCCTATTAACTGCGACACTGATTAAATGTAATTACTCCAAGTCCAAGCGCATACAGCAATTTGTATGCGCTTAGACATGGAGTTGCGGACACTAGCCCGTTACACTACCTTTTGTATTACCTCATCATCATCATAATCATTTCAGCCGAAAGACGTCCACTGCTGGACATAGGCCTCCCCCAAAAGCCAAAGGTAGGTGGGCCGCCGGGTACTAGGGGCCAAGTGTCTTTTGTGCTTGTCATTCTTGGTTTGCCATAATCGCCACTCTTGGCAGGCGTGTTGGCGATCGCAGTATGGTATGGTGGTGGAATGCATAGAGAACGCTGCTGCCCATTCTCCGGTAAGGCCCTTAGTCGCCTTTTACAACACCCACGGGAAGTATGGGGTGGTGCTATTCTTTAAGTCACCACACAGACAACCTACTATTACCTACTAATATTTATTGACCACACTTAAATAAAGCCTTTTTGGGTAATTATGCATAATTATGTTTTAATGCTTGACAGGCATCATGTAAATTATAATCTAACCAAAAACCTTGGGTCATCTTTATGCATGAACAGCTCCGGTCTAATTGGTGTAGTTAGCTTGAATTTAATGTTCCAGCGCTTAGTCTAAGCTGAATTATATACAGCTGTTTTGTTATTCAAATCATGACTATGATCCGTGACGGGGCGAAGGGGAGTCAAGACTAATGTCAAAGGCTCCAATTGAAATTATGTTAGGTAATAAATAAAGGATATGGAGATGCTGTTTGGATGGATAGAAACCAATTCGTAGGCTGGCTTAGGAAGTGAAGCGTTCGGAAGTGAAAGGAGATGTTTGATTTTGGGCTACCACCATGTACACTACATAGATAAATAGGAAAAAAATAGGGGATTTTCATAAAAATACAAACACGTTAATTTGAAGAAAAGTACAACTGATTATTTGGGAAGTTTTTTGATAAGATAACCCTATTTTTATGGTAGCCATGACAGTTGTGTTTGACATGACGTTTGACGACTTTGACAGTTTTAAGTTGTGTGAGGTGACGTTTTTCTTTGACAGTTTGACTTTGTCTTTGGATTGTTGTGTTCGCGTGTGTTGAATTGGATGTGTTTCGGAGTTTTTAGTGATTGTTTTGAATTTTGAATGTTAGTCAAAACCCAAGTATTTTCGGAATTCGGGTTTTGTTTTTTTTCGCAGATATTACAACACATCAAATAAATGTCACTGTCATAGTGACATTTCACATATTGCTGATCCACCATGTTTATTTTGTGTTGCTATCCTTGACCGAATTAATTTTAATGTACAGACGCCAGCATATCAAGCTACTACAATCTGTCAAATTTCTTTAATAGATTTTTAACTTTATCGCTAAAGAATTAGGTTCAAAGTTGATTGGAAAAATTTTACAGTTTCGGGTAGCTTGATGTGCTGGCGTCTGTACATTAAAACGAAGTCAAATTGTAGAAAATTAACATTATAAAACGGTTACTATATTGTATAGCGATATTTACATTTAGTGTACATAATGCTGGCCCAGGCTCCATACATTTTTGGAACATCTTCTTTGGTTTACAATAAAAAAATCTATAGTTAATTAAAAAAAAAGGGACTTGCTCCTTAGGAAAAGTTGATTAGTCAAATATAGTTGATCGTAAAATACATTTGCAATACAGGGTACCAAACTAGATTAGCTAGCGAAACCCTTCACCCATCCACGGACTAACCGCGGCAAGCGTAGCTTAACCCGTGCAGCTGTCATTACTTAGCCACAAGCCCCTCGCTACATCATCATCATTATGATGTAGTAGGTACAGACGCCAGCCCATCAAGCTACCCGAAACTGTAAAATTTTCCCAATCAACTTTGAACCTTATGATTTGGCGATAAAGTTGAAATTCTATTAAAGAAATTTGACAGATTGTAGTAGCTTTATGTGCTGACGTCTGTACATATTAAAGAGTGTGGCCAGTGGTAGTTAACGGCCCCAAATTACGAGTGGTTGTGGGTTTGAACCCAGGCAGGCGTTTTAATTTGTGTTAATTATTTCATCACCGCTGCTCTCAAAACGATGAAGGAAAATATTGTAAGAAAACTGGCATGTCCTAGAACCAAAAATTATTCAGGGTTAGGTATTGGTAAAACATTAACAACCTCTTAAGAGGTCATTGTACTCATCATTATGAACAACTGTTACTGTGGAACCAAACCTGAAATCGGGAAAAAAAAATCAGCTGTTCCCTAGATTTTGACGAGTTATACGAACAGAAATATAGGGAACAGATTATTTTTTTCGCGATTTCAGCTTAGGTCCCATAATAAAAGTTGTTCATAATGATGAGTACAATGACCTCTTAAGAGGTTGTTAATGTTTTACCAATAACCCTGTATAGAAGCATATGTGGTCAAGCACTGGGCCCGCGTGGTGGATTACGGCTCACTCCCTCTCACGTACAGAGACTTGTGACCCAGAAGTGGGAACATTTATAGGCTGATTATGTAGATTATATAAAAGTAATTTAAAAAATTAAATCGACTTCAAAAAATAAGAAATTAACTCAAAACTATTAAATAACTTTAATTTCGGAAGTCGTTGGATCTGTATTAGTTTTAGTTTCTTGCCACCGACTTCAGAAATTAAAGTTATTTGATAGTTTTGAGTTAATTCCATATTTTTTGAAGTCAATTTTTTTTTTTATATTTCGTAATTTTTAGTTTTAAGTAATAACTGGAATATTTGTTTGGAATGAGTAGGTAATAGTTTTGTTGGAAATATTGCACTGGAATTTGACCAAGGTTTTGAGTTGTTTTTCCTTTGACACTACACCCGTAGTTCGTATCCATATCTTAAAAATTACTGAAGCGATTTTGATGAAACTTGCACAGTTCCCTAGTAGGCCAATAAAAAAAATGGTCACGATCCGATAAATAGTTGCGGAGAAATGCGTGGATAAACATACATACATCTATATTTTGTAAATTTGTTTGGAAGCCCTAATAGATTGTCATATGTGAATATAATGCAGTTCCAATAATTTTACATACATACGTGTCGAATTGATAACCTCCTTTTTTTGAAGTCGGTAAAAAAGTAAACTCTGGGCCTCAAGTCTGCTACTACAACAGTGTCAGAATGGTCTATCATTGGTTTCATAATTGTTGATTTTGACAAGTTTGGTAATCTACTAATATAATGGCGTCATTATGACTTTCCAATGATCAACCACTGATACTCCATTGAAAGAAATGGCATAGAATGGTAATCTCGTACATAATGAAAAATTAATTACTGACTTACGCGGTAATCTGCAAAAAATTTGACAGTTCCTTTGATTAGTGACCTACCATTAGAACGTCATTGTGCAGTCATTGCTTTTAATTCGTTACGAGTATCGTATAATTTCTGTGCCATTGACCGACCAATGATCAACCATTATGAAATTAGCAGATTACGAACTTTTAGCAAAATGACAATGGAATGGTGGTGGGATCGTGTTGGAATGACGAATTTATAAAAATAGCAGACTAGGGCCCCTGACAGGTTGCGGTAAAAAAGTACAGTCATAACATAATCATTTCACCCGTAGCTTCAACAAATGGGCTATGAATATTTAATATTAACAATAATATTATTCTTCGGAGGTAAGTACTAAGAAAATGCGATAATGATAACTTCGGGCAGGAAATGACACTCACGAGGAATATGAGATATTATCATTGTTAAAATAAGACAATGAAAACAAAGACAAAAGGACCAGTTCTTTGTTTAGGTTTCACAAATTTTATACCTTACCATGAAGTTTTCACAATTATTTCCTAAATCCTCTTATAATTTGGTTGGGATTGGAAGAGTTTTTCGAAAAGATCTCTCAATCCACACGCACACACCCTCGGCGTGTACCTCGTCTTCTGGCGCACCTACTCCACAATGTCCTCCTATTAACTGCGACACTGATTAAATGTAATTACTCCAAGTCCAAGCGCATACAGCAATTTGTATGCGCTTAGACATGGAGTTGCGGACACTAGCCCGTTACACTACCTTTTGTATTACCTCATCATCATCATAATCATTTCAGCCGAAAGACGTCCACTGCTGGACATAGGCCTCCCCCAAAAGCCAAAGGTAGGTGGGCCGCCGGGTACTAGGGGCCAAGTGTCTTTTGTGCTTGTCATTCTTGGTTTGCCATAATCGCCACTCTTGGCAGGCGTGTTGGCGATCGCAGTATGGTATGGTGGTGGAATGCATAGAGAACGCTGCTGCCCATTCTCCGGTACGGCCCTTAGTCGCCTTTTACAACACCCACGGGAAGTATGGGGTGGTGCTATTCTTTAAGTCACCACACAGACAACCTACTATTACCTACTAATATTTATTGACCACACTTAAATAAAGCCTTTTTGGGTAATTATGCATAATTATGTTTTAATGCTTGACAGGCATCATGTAAATTATAATCTAACCAAAAACCTTGGGTCATCTTTATGCATGAACAGCTCCGGTCTAATTGGTGTAGTTAGCTTAAATTTAATGTTCCAGCGCTTAGTCTAAGCTGAATTATATACAGCTGTTTTGTTATTCAAATCATGACTATGATCCGTGACGGGGCGAAGGGGAGTCAAGACTAATGTCAAAGGCTCCAATTGAAATTATGTTAGGTAATAAATAAAGGATATGGAGATGCTGTTTGGATGGATAGAAACCAATTCATAGGCTGGCTTAGGAAGTGAAGCGTTCGGAAGTGAAACTTTGGTTTACATTAAAAAAAATCAATAATTAACTTAAAAAAAAAAACGGAAAGGGACTTGCTCCTTGGAAAAAGTTGATTATTTCTTGATCGTAAAATACATTTGCAATACAGGGTACCAAACTAGATTAACTAGCGAAACCCTGCAGAAATGAAGGGTATCGAGTTATCGACGTGGTGACCATCTTTGGTAGCACAGATGTGAGTTCTATGTGTGTACTATAGAGCTAGAAATTACCGGGTAATATGTCTTTCATTGACTTGAATGTGCCCTGGCGGCTGATAGATATGTCATGTTCACAACTAGCATCATATTTTCTGACTGATCGACTTCTGGACGATTCAAAAGTGCCTGTAAATGGTTTAATTGAAATAAATGCTTTGAGTTTGACCTCTCGTCTTGGTATGTAAAGATGGTCACCCATCCACGGACCAACCGCGGCAAGCGTAGCTTAACCTGATAGATGGACCGGTGCGGCTGTCATTACTTAGCCACAAGCCCCTCGCCACATCATCATCATTATGATGTATTTACAGACGCCAGCCCATCAAGCTACCCGAAACTGCCAAATTTTCTCAATCAACTTTGAACCTTATGCTTTGGCAATAAAGTTGAAATTCTATTAAATAAATTTGACAGATTGTAGTAGCTTCATGTGCTGGCGTCTGTACATAATAAAGAGTGTGGCCAGTGGTAGGTAACGTAACGCAACTAACGAGTGGTCGTGGATTCGAACCCAGACCGATGCTTTACTTTGTGTTAATTATTTCATCAGCGCTGCTCTCAAAACGATGAAGAAAAATATTGTAAAAGAAGAAAGAAAGAAAAAAAGTTTATTTGGACACAGTTCGTGAAACACAAAATACAAAGTTAACAAAAAATAAAAAAACAACAATAGTATGTGCTTCACGGCTGCGCCAAAAAGGAAGAAAACCGGCATGTCCTAGAACCAAAAATTATACAGGGTTATTGGTAAAACATTAACAACCTCTTAAGAGGTCATTGTACTCATCATTATGAACAACTTTTACTATGGAACCAAACCTGAAATCGCGAAAAAAAAATGAGCTGTTCCCTAGATTTTGACGAGTTATGCGAACAGAAATATAGGGAACAGCTGATTTTTTTTCGCGATTTCAGGTTAGGTCCCATAATAAAAGTTGTTCATAATGATGAGTACAATGACCTCTTAAGAGGTTGTTAATGTTTTAACAATAACCCTGTAAAGAAGCTTAAGTGATCACTGGGCCCGCGTGGTGGATTACGGCTCACTCCCTCTCACGTACAGAGACTTGTGACCCAGAAGTGACCATTTATAGGCTGATTATGTAGATTATATAAAACTAGGTAATTTTAAAAAATTAAATCGATTCAAAAAATAAGAAATTAACTCAAAACTATTAAATAACTTTAATTTCGGAAGTCGTTGGATCTGTAGGTATTTTAGTTTTAGTTTTTGGCCACCGACTTCCGAAATTAAAGTTATTTAATAGTTTTGAGTTAATTTCTTATTTTTTGAAGTCGATTTAATTTTTTTTTTTTTTTTTTATATTTCGTAATTTTTAGTTTTAAGTAAAAACTGGAAAATTTGTTTGGAATAAGTAGGTTTTGTTGTAAATATTGCACTAGAATTTGACCAAGGTTTTGAGTTGTTTTTCCTTTGACACTACACCCGTAGCTCATATCAATAAGCCAGGCCGTTACACTTACACGCATTAGTCCATATCTTAAAAATTACTGAAGCGATTTTGATGAAACTTGCACAGTTCCCTAGTAGGCCAATAAAAAAAATGGTGACGATCCGATAAATAGTTGCGGAGAAATGCGTGGATAAACATACATACATCTATATTTTGTAAATTTGTTTGGAAGCCCTAATAGATTGTCATAAAATATGTGAATGATAAATGATAAATGATAAATGATTTATTTTCTGTAAGTAGGTTTTTACAAACACTTTTACACGTCATCATATTTTTTAAAACTAGATGTGGTCGGCGTTTCCTATCTGACTACTCTGAGAAGAAAGGCCGAAACAAACTCAGAGGTCACAGTCTCTTTTAAAGTCCAGACAAAATCTTGGTCAGATCGTGTGAAGACCATGTAGATTGATGTCTGAAATGGTCTTTTGAGGAAAGAACCACACAGATTGAGCGGACCTGTCCAATCAGTGCACGCATTTGTCAAAAATCGTGCAGCTCGACTCAGAAATGAGGAGCTCAACGATTCGACGAACAATACCAAAGAAAGGACATTTGGGTAGGCCGCGTAAATTACTCAAACTGCCAGATCATGATTAAAACTAAGAAGGAACACAGAAAAAAAAAAATGACCCACATAGTCCTCACATTCACAATAATTAAATGAAAAGAAAAAAAAAAAAAATACTTTACAAAGTAAATATTCATGTCATTGTCTAAATAAAATTCATCAATGTCAATGTGTATATAAAAATCCGGACATAATCTTTGAGGACCATGTAGATTAGTGTCTGAAAAGATCTTTTGAGGAAAGAACCATACAGATTGAGTGGACCTGTCCAGTCAGTGCACGCATTTGTCAGTAACCGTGCAGCTCAACTCAGAACTTCAGGAGCTCAACGATTCGACGAACAATACCAAAGACAGGACATTTGGGTAGGCCGCATAAACTACTCAAACTGCCAGACCACGATTAAAATGTAAACAATGACCCACATAGTCCTCACATTCACAATAATTAAAATAATATAATACTTTATACAGTAAATGTACATGTCATTGTGTAAATAAATAGATACTTAAAAAAAAAAAAAGAAAATATTAAAGTGTAAAAATTGCAAAATAACATTCACTGTCTAAACCTATTGGAGCAGCTCAATCCCAAGCCTTTTTGTCCTCAATATAGTCTTTTACAGTATAATAGGCTTTCTGGCATAGTTTTCGCTTTATAAAAGCTTTGAATTTATTTAGGCTTAGTTCTTGAATGTGGCTAGGAAGTTTATTATAAAAATGTATACATTGGCATCTAAACGAGCCACCTATTTTCTTGAGCCTTGTTGTAGGAACAACAAATTTGTGTTTGTTCCTAGTATTTATGTTATGGATATCACTGTATTTTTTAAACAGATTAATATTTTTATGTGCATACAAAAGATTATCATAAATGTACTGAGAAGGCACAGTCATTATATTAATCTCTTTAAATTTGTCTCTGAGGGAGTGTCTAGGACTTAATTTATAAATAGAACGAATTGCCCTTTTTTGTAAAATAAAAATTGTCTGAATATCGGCGGCATTTCCCCACAACAGAATACCGTACGACATCACACTATGAAAATAACTAAAGTAAACTAAACGGGCTGTCTCTAAATCAGTCAAATCACGAATTTTCCTAACGGCGTATGCTGCAGAGCTAAGCTTTTTTGACAATTTATCTATATGGGGGCCCCATTGAAGCTTGGCATCCAACGTTATGCCTAAGAATACTGTGGTATCTTCGGGTTTTAACTCTTCATCCTTAATGAGAACACTAGTTTCTACTTGTCTAACGTGGGGTATCGTAAACTTAATACATTTCGTTTTTTTTCCGTTAAGAAGTAGGTTATTGACATTAAACCAGTTAACTACTTTTGCAAGGGCGTTATTTACATTGTCAGTAACCAGCTGCTGACGTTTGATTTTAAACAAAAGAGAAGTGTCATCTGCAAACAACACTATATCATGATTATCCTTTATGAGGTACGGCAAGTCATTGATATAAATAAGGAACAAGAAAGGACCAAGAATTGAGCCCTGGGGGACCCCCATTCTTACTACAGATCCGGGTGACCTTTTTCCGTTAACATCAACTCTCTGAATCCTATCACTCAAGTAAGAAGTAAGAAGATCCAGAGAGGCGTTCCGGATTCCGTAGTGGTGCAGTTTCCTGATTAATGTTTCATGAAGAACACAATCGAATGCCTTGGACAAATCGCAAAAGACGCCCAAGGCATCGCATTTGTCCTCCCATGCATTATAAATATGTCCTAAAAGTTCAACTCCTGCATCGGTAGTCGAACGACCCCTTGTAAAACCGAACTGTTTATTATGCAGTAATTTATTTTTATTAAAAAATCTTTGCAATTGATTCAAAATAAGTTTTTCAAAAATTTTACTAAAGGTAGGTAGTACTGAAATAGGTCGATAATTAGTAGGGTCTGATGTACTACCCGATTTAAACAACGGTATTATTTTACTGTTTTTCATAAGATCAGGAAACTCACCACGGTCAATACAATTATTAAATATAACAGCTAAAGTAGGTGCTACAATGTTTATAATCGACTTAGCAACATCCACAGAATTACCCCATAGATCTGCGGTCTTTTTAACATTTAACGTGTGAAAGGTTTTAATTATATCGTTACAGGTTACATATTCAAAGTGAAATTCAGAATCACAAACTGAAACGTTTTCTTTAAGTAAAGACTCTGCGGTAGCGGGTGATGAGTTAAGAGATTTAGTAGTTGATACTGGAATCTCTGCAAAGAAATTTTCAAAGGCCGCGGCGACTTGAGAATCTGATTTAATTATATTGTCATCAATAGCAAGGCTGTAGTCACTACTTCGGGTGCATGACCTTCCCGTTTCGCTATTAATGACATTCCAAGTCGTTTTAATAATGTTGCTACTATTTTTAATTTTTGAACTCAAATAACGTGACTTGGCAATACTACAAACTTTTTTAAATATTTTAGAATAATTCTTAACATATAAATTAAATTCAGCAGTGTTTATACAAATCCGTTCTTCATATAATTCATAAAGTCGTTTTCTACTTTTATGTATACCAATGGTGGCCCAGTCACTGAAGGAAGCGTTACTATTAACTGATAATCTTTTTGGAATAAAAGTGTTATCAAATTGTGTGCAATACATATTAAAAAAATCATTATATTGTTGATTAGGGTCATCATTAGTGAATAAAAGTGGTAATTTACCCAAGAGTTTAGTTTTAAATGTTTCCAAGCGATTAGTTGTTTTTGGGTTAACAGTGATATCTTTTTTAGTAACGTTTTTGTTGTAATTTAGAATACTGATCAATTGTCCGCAATGATCTGAGTCTATTAAGTTAATAATTTCTTTGTGGGTCGGTATAACATCTGTATAAATGTTATCTAGGCATGTGGCACTAGTAGGAGTTATTCTAGTGGGCTCTAAAAATTGGTTAGCAAGATTGTATGACTGAAACAAACTTATAATTTTAGTACTTAACCCAAAATTGTCTAACAAATTAACATTAAAATCACCACAAGTGATGATAGACTTCTTTGTATTACAGATTTTGTGCAACACTTCATCCATAACTTTTTCAAAACAATCATACAATCCTGAAGGTGGTCTGTATACACTTAATATAATGAACTGCTCCAATTCTATACAGGCTATTTCAATTGTTCGCTCAACAGAGAGGCTTACGATATCCTTTCGGTCCTTAAACTTAAGCTGGTTATTTATTAAAATTAATGAGCCACCATGTATAGCTTTTACTCTGCTGAATGAACTACCAACCTGGTGATTACTAAAATTGAACATGAACTGGTGGCTTTTAAGCCAATGTTCTGTCAAACAAAGAATATCTATATTGTTACAATTCAGGAATAATTCTACTTCTAACTCTTTGTTTAAAAATCCTTGAATATTTTGATGCACCAGATTGATACTATTTAATTTTTTTACACTTTCATTTGACTTATTATTTACCTTAGCTACATTTTTGCAAGAGGTTGTCTCTATTGTCTTAATGTCTAATTTAAATGATGATTAATGTCATTAATTTTGACCAAATTATTGCCAGAATACTTTAAAAAGTCATTGCATTGCTCAATAGGAGCAATTTGTTTAGCCAAATGTTTGGCTGAAATTGAAAAAAAATATGATAGCGACACAGCTATCTGTCTTTTAAGATAGTTAGAAAGATAGTACATAACAATATTGTATCTATCTTTTGTCAAATATAAATTATTACCAACATAATAGTTAGTATCAATTAACTGGAATTGGTTATCATTATATGTCAAATTGTGCAATGTCATGTTCATATCAAATCTTAAGTTATTTTCTTCCTGTGGCAAACTGTTACTGTAAGGGAATGTAAACAATACAATTTTTCTTAATCTAAGGTTGCACAATGTTCGATGATATTGGAGCAATTCTCCTTTATTTAAATTACCCCTATTTCCCATAAATATTAATAAAGTTGTTTCCTGCTTAAAGTTATGTTTAATAACTTCTTTCATAATATCAAATAAAGAACAACCAGGCATACAGTAATTTATTATCGAGTGTCCCGGATATTCATCTGTCAACAAGTGACCTAAGTCCTTTCCAATCTCATCACAAAATAATACAATATCATGATTTACATTTTTTTTACATGGTATAATGGAACTATTAACAGAGGGAATAGTCAAATCAACACAAGGATGCAGTAAGGTGGTATTGCATGCTGATAATGAATGGTCTGGTGTAGGTACAGTGGATGGTGTTTGACAGCGCTCACAGCTGTTTGTTTGTGAGTTCACCAGCTCATTCATTGCCAACATATATTCCCTCATTAGATCTTCAGAGGTATTATATTTGTTAGTCATAGATCTTAGTTTCTCCTGCAGCTGGTCAAGTTGAGATTGCAAGTCCTGTGTGTCAATATTGTACTTCCTAGTACTTTGCTCCAAATTAAAAGAATACATATCTAACTGTTTAAGCAAATTTAGCCTTTCCCTATTTAGTTTTACATTTTTAATAAAGAACTTTTGTCTTTTTACCATTTTTTGGGTTTTAACAATGTATTTATTAATTTTGATGTACTTTTTGAGTTTATTTTTACTAGTGACTACCCTCACTGATTTACATGATTTTGATTCATCATCACCTGTCAAATCAATAGTGTTAGTAGGATTTATGTCAGAAACCATTGACGGGGCAATAGACACCAACTCATTGAACAGACTTTGGTTCAGCGAGGCAGTGATGTTAAGGTTTGTAGTCTCAAGTTGTGTAATCTGACTTTGAGCCTCATGTAGCTGCTGTTGTAATAAGTGTTTGTGGCTAAGAGCTTGTTCATACTCTACGCTACACTGGCTGAACCCGTCCACAATAAGCTGAAGTCTATCCCGTTCTTCTATGGCATCAGTGTATTGAGTATATATCTGAGCCATTTCAATTTTTAATTTCCTATTCTTGTCATGAGCATCAAAGAGCAACCTTTCACTGTCATCTATTTCCTTAATTAGTTGGTCACAGGACTCCTTTGACGCCTTTAAAGCGCTCAAAGCCTCATTGAGTTTGGACTCTTCGAGACGAGCACGGGCGCTGCGAGTCATAATCATGATTAAAACTAGTAAGGAAGCGACAAGAAATTAGAAAAGAGAAGGTTGTTGTGGCAGGAGTTGGAAAGATGATTAGTTTAATAGGAGAATATAAAAGTCGGTCAGTAGGTCGTCTTAGGGGCAGAAGTCAATGGGAAAAATGAGATTTAGATGTAAATAAAAGGAGTTCTGTCACCAAACCTAAGTAAGGTTATGTTTACGTTCAAAGGTCATTGGCATCAAGTAGCCTTACTAAAAGTGAACAAAGTAGGTAATTGCAGGTGAAATTATACTAATTGTAGTACGTAAACTAACTAATAGCAAGTAAAATATAAAGTATTGTACCTGATATCAAGATGACAATGCAAATTCCCTTGTGCCGGTAACTGTCACCGATTTACATTGCTAAATTTACACTTAATTTGCACTAGGTATGTGAATCTAACACAAAATACACATTATTATCCTATTTACTTGAAGAGTAATTGGAAATAGGCCTAAAAAACAACGAAATTTAATATTTAAGATTAAAATTTCAAGAACAAATTTTAAACAGCTGTTAGCTGTAGTGTTGCCACAGGAAAAAGAATATAATGCAGTTCCAATAATATTACATACATACATACGTGTCGAATTGATAATCTCCTTTTTTTGAAGTCCGTAAATAAGTAAACTCAGACAGGTTGCGGTAAAAAAGTACAGTCATAACATAATCATTTCACCCGTAGCTTCAACAAATGGGCTATAAATATTTAATATTAACAATAATATTATTCTTCGGAGGTAAGTACTAAGTAAATGCGATAATGATAACTTCGGGCAGGAAATGACACTCACGAGCAATATGAGATATTATTATCATTGTTAAAATAAGACAATGAAAACAAAGTCAAAAGGACCAGTCTTAATAACAGTCAGAAAAATCGTACACGTGAAGGGGTCTATTCATAAACGTTGCTTATACACACATCAAAAGTGTCTAGGGATCAACATATATTTTTGCAATAACTTTTCTCCTGATTGATATTAATTAAAATTTTCTTTAAGGATTCATCAAATAAAGTGTTTTCGTTTGTCACAGTAACGATAAACCAAGTCACCTTTGCATTAATAAAGAAATTTGCCATTTTCCTAATAAAGGGATTTTTGACATTTGAACCACTAACACAAAAGTTCGAAAAAAAGACTGAAATAACAGTTTTCTTTAAAATTTTATTGGGTAACTTAAACAATTGATAATCCGTGTTTCTACCGCGAACACTAACAACACAAGAACATCGGTTTGGCATACTCAAAATGAGTTCATCCAAATCACGCTGTGGAATGGCCGCCCATGTTCGTTGCAACAACAAAAAAAGGTCTTCTTGCGACTGGATACCCTCCATATTCGGCAGAGCTCTTCTCTGTAGCATATCCCATGCATGCTCAATCGGGTTCAAGTCTGGCGACTGAGCAGGCCAGGGCAGGACATTGATGTTAGCTGCGGCGAGAGTCTGTCTTACAACTCTTGCGGTGTGCGGTCGTGCATTATCATGCATTAACTGAAATAAGGGACCGATTTGCACTTGTAGAGGAACGATGACGTCTGATACAATCGTCTCAGTATAAATTTGAGCGTTGAGGTTGCCTCTGATCCAAATCAACTCAGTTCTTCCGCCGATCCAAATACCCGCCCATACCATGATGGTTCCACCACTATAAGGATGGACTTCCTGGCAGGATTTTAATCGCTGTTGGCGTCCAGGGGTTCTCCAGTGTCGTATACGTCTTGTATCCGGTCTCATACCAAAACGAGACTCATCAGAAAAGCACACGAAACGCCATTGTTCTTCTGCCCAATTTCTGTGTTCAAGAGCCCATTGATATCGAATCCTACGATTGTGCATTGCTATAGGTGGTACCCGTAGCGGTCTTCGGGAATGAAGGTTCACTTCATGCAAGCGGTTTCTGACTGTTTGGTCGCTAATTAAGTTCCCTGAAGAGTGATGAAGCCTCACGGCTAACATCATGGCGGTTATTGTTGGAGCTCTTCGAGTTAAGATTTGAATGTATCGGTCTTGTCTCCGTGTGGTGCAGCGATACCGTCCTCCATGGCGCTCAGCCACGGTACCAGTGCTTCGGTAACGTGTCCAAAGTCGACTGATAACACTCTGACTTGTATTCAGAGCTAAAGCCACAGTACGTTGCCGGGAACCAGCTTCTATCATTCCCACGGCTCTGAGCATTTCTTCCCTGCTTAAATGACGTCGCCGCTCCATAATAACGTTGGTTTTAATCAGTAGTAGGGAAACAGTAGCACTAATAATGTCTTCAATGCGTTGTATGTTTTTATAGGGAAAATATTGACAGCTGATTTTCATCTTTTACTCGAATTTGATTCACAGTTCCTGATTCAAATTATGAAATGCACCAAAAAGGATCCATATAAATTTATAAAATCATAAATTTATTACAAAGCCACATCTCAATCTCAAGAAATCCGCATAAAAATGCTTGATCCCTAGACACTTTTGATGTGTGTAGTTATGAGACGGCTAAACTTCAAAAATGTATGGTTAAGCAGTTGTTAATCATCGCTTATTTTTTAGCACCGTTTATAAATAACTAGCTGACACGACGAACTTCGTACCGCCTCGCCAGCCGCTCTGCCGCCGCTTTTTAAATCTCTGATATCTTCTAAGATATTCATTTTAATGATATGCTGTAAAGGGCAATTTTGATCTCCGTAAAATGCACAACGTATTTAATGTATTTAATTAGACAAGGAGTAATACTGTATTGTTTAAAATAGCTTGATAAATCCCATAACTTTTTTTAATAAGTAAAAGCTAAAAATGGTAACTGTGGGTTATTCTTAGGAGATAAACATATACCATTGCCGACATTTATATTGATATTTTTAAGATGTACAATTCCGTAGTACATTAATTTGATCTATCTCGTAAGGTTTAGCCAGCGTTTGCAATGTAAGCGCACAAAAATATGTTTGTTACGACATTACAAATCTTTGAATTTCTCGGCTTTTCTCTACTTTAATATGCATGTATTATACATTTATATAAACCTTCCTCTTGAATCACTCTATCTATTAAAAGAATCCGTGTTTGCGTAGTTTTAAAGATCTAAGCATACATAGGGACAGACATACAGCGGGAAGCGACTGTAGTGATGAAGAGGGTATAAACTATACCCTCTTAATTTATGAACTTTGCTAAATAGAACATAATTAAACGGAAAACATTACAGCTTTACAAATTGACGCTCTTCTGTAATTTTATAATGGATCATAAGGCACTTCTTGACCAGTGTCAACATACTGTTTACCGCAAAATAGTAAGATTATCGTTGAAACGTAAAGTGACATCTCAATTTCATGAATTTTAAGGTCGCTTGAAAGAGTAGGAGCAGTGATGGCCCAGTCGTAGGTTCGAACCCAGACAGGCCTTTCACTTAGTGTAAATAATTTCATCAACACTGCTCTCCAAACGGTGAAGGAAAACATCCTAAGCAATGTCCTAGAACCAAAAAATCGAAGACATATGTGACATCTACTAGCCTGTACTGGGCCCACGTTGTGGATTACAGCCAACTCCCAGGTCTGTGACCCAGGAGTGGGAACATTACAGGCAGATGATGTGTGGCAAGAGTGCTTTATACCTACATAGAAAGTTCCAGACATTGACCCATCTATTTCACTGCACAAATCTCCAAATACAAATGACTTTTTGGAAATGTAAAAATTTGTCACTTCACGCTGTATAGGTACTGCCGAGCGATTCTGTAAAAATCTCACCGTGAGAACTTTAGATAGAACTTTAGCATACAAAATAGCATCAAGCAATGATATTATAAAGGAAAGATATGCTACGTTCATACTCAGCGACGTTCTGTATTGTTGGGTTGTTATTACAAAATACTTACTTATTAGGAGTATAGTAGTTTTCAACTACGACTGCGATAGATAATACGGGACGTATAACACAGAAAGAGATAGCTATCTGTAGTGTGTTGCTCGCTGCTATTAGCGGACTAAATGAAACTACAACAATTGTCTGAATTTGTCTGCAACATTTTGCACGCGCTAGTGCGATATCTACCCCTTTAATATCTTCAATGGCATAAAGTGGAATGACAGCTCACTTCCCCTACGTTTTGACGGTGAGATTCTTACAGAATTGATCGGCTGTGGTCCTTCGGTACGCATCCACATTGTGGCACAAACTTGGTAATGAGTCCCATAACGTCGCTGCCTGTGTCCCGATCTCGCCCGCGGGAGACGGCTATTCACAAATTTTATGGCACTTCGATATTGTTGGAGCAAAAATGTAGGTACACAATAGGGACGACGATTACTTCCAACGAATACTCAAATATGTCTGGAAATTAACGAAGTTCGGTTCCGATAGTTGATGAATGATTCACGAATCTGGTGCACATAAGAAACTTTTTACTTTAGGACGAACCAACTTTGACTTAAGACGAATAATTTACTTCTTAAGGGGCTTAAGCATGACCTAAAGCGTGGTCACTGTCGGACTGCATAGAAAAGAATTAGATGCGCAATGACACAACGCTGGTAATTTATTGCAAAATATGGAGCAATTATTAAATTACAAAAAAACTATTGTCTGGACTAAAAAACTAAAACACTATTGTTTTAGTATGTGGCTTGAAGAATAATCAGACAAAAAATCAGAATGATTGTATGTAAACGAGTATTAATATGGTTTTTATTGTAAAAAGAAATTTTTTAGAGGTATCTTCATGATTTTTTCTATCGTATAAAATTAGTTGTATTATGTTTTCATCACACTATCAACCTAGCGTATACCCTGAAGAATATCATATATTTTTCTGATTTTGTTTACTGTAGTCGATCATATACTTTTATTGTTTCTAAAACTTGCGTTTTTTGCGTTTAGGTCCTGTAAACCCCTTAATGTGACAGTTTGGCACACAGGCTGCTTGACCCACTTTATGGAAAAGTACGTGACCTAAGACCTGCAGTACTATGCGATTCGCAAGGGCATAACCAAGTTATACCTAGTACAGTCACAGAAATTAATTGTTAAGTAAATTGGCACCCTACTACATCAACTGGGCAATTTGCCTTGTTATAACCATTTTAAACAACTGTCAATGAAACTTGGTAACCAATTCGCTTAAAAGTTTAATATCCCTGACTACCTAGGTCAAATTGACTGACGGGCTTTTGTGGCTAAGAAATAACAGCCGCATGGTTTCATCGATCAGGTTAAGCTACGCTTGCCACGGTTGGTCCGTGGATGGGTGACCATCTTTACATACCAAGACCCCTCCGTGCCTCGGAAAGCACGTTAAGCCGTTGGTCTCGGCTGTCATACATGGATATTTGACAGTCGTTACGGGTCAACCAGTCTTACCAAGGGGTATCGCATTGCCTAATAACTAGGTTGTGGAGGTCAGATAGGCAGTCGCTCCGTCTAAAATACTGGTATTCTGCTGCATCCGGTTAGAGTGGAAGCCGACTTCAACATAGTTGGGAGGATAGGCAGATGATGATGACCTAGATCCAATTGAAATATGGTATTTAATGAGGGAGTCAATTCTTTGAAACTCATACCTAATTAATAATTTTGCTTTTTAAACCACGCAGAAATCAACCCAAATACATATTATATGTGGCAACAATCAAATATAAAATATATACAAATGCCATTAAAGCAAAACAATGAAAAATGAAATAGTTGCGCATCTGTTTGTGACTACACTGCAAGCGGGTATAAAACTCGCAAAGTAATGGCAAAAGTTTATCTTGCGGGTAGTTTGATAGCTAGTATCAGCTGCAGGGAGGAATAGAGGTGTTTTTACCGCGAAACTTTGACAGTAAGACGAGGAATGTTGGCCGTTTACCTCTTAACAGCTGAGGCTTTCATAATAAATTGTAACAAGTTTTTGGGTGGATGCAATTGGCAGGTGCTTTTGAAGGAAAATAATTTTACAGCTTTGGTTTATAGAGCTGTTGCAGACAAAATGTTTTATTATAAAGGGGGGCTTATTTTTTTAAATTATTATTCACTAGCAGCGCCCCGCGGTTTCACCCGCCTAAGTGTCGATCCCGTTCGAAAGACACGTGGCGCCATCTATTATCATAATAACGTATGAATCGGTTAAACCGTTCTCGAGTTTTTGTGAGACTAACAAACATCAATTTATTTTTAATATTTATATACATATAGATAGATAGATAGATTATGTTAAAATTATTATTATGTTGCCGTGCCCTAAGCGGGTTTCATGTTGGAACTTACTTAAGTATATTGTAACAACGAAATGTACACATGAATGCTCAAACTCAAACTCAAACTCAAAGCATTTATTTCAATTAAACCTTTAACAGGCACTTTTGAATTGTCAAGAAAATGCAATAAAGAGTTTGAGTTTTAGTTTATTGTTGTTTTCCTCGGGAACAGCACTTTTCTTCGGGATGAAAGGTCCGTTTCTGTACAACTGACAACGTATATACAAAATTTCAGGATGATCGGTTCAGTGGTTTAGGCGTGAAAAGGTAACAAACAAACTTAATTTCACATTTATAATATTACTAGCTTCCGCCCGCGGCTTCGCCCGCGAGGTATGTCGATAAAAACTATCCTATGTATTTCCCCGGGATACAATCTATCTCTCTGCCAAATTTACCCACCCTTGATAAACACCCTGGAATTTACCCTGGATTAACATATAGGTAGGCTACTTACATTTTTATCCCGATATTCCCACGGGATCGAAACTTATGCGGGTGAAACCGCAGGGTGCAGCTAGTGTTGTATATATTGTAGCCGACCCCAACATAGTTGGGAAAAGGCGAGGCAGATGATGATGATATATTGAGGTACTCATATTTGAGCAAATAAATTATTATCTAATTTTATCTTAAAAAAGCTATTTTTTTAATCATCTTTATACCTATTCCTCACTCAAAAAACACTTCCAAACCTTACACCAATCACGTTTGATGTTCACCGATACTTATTATTTCAGGTTCAAAATTACGTATTCAATTTAATCTGTCCGTTCGAATACACATGAATGTGTTTAAAATAGGTAACCTAATTAGATTAAAATATCTTCAGACTCTATTCAGCAAAATACCACAAAAAATAGGTGCAGAAGGTAAGCTCAAAAACAGACGCACGCAAAAAGCCCGGACCTTAGCACACCTCCGCTGCGAAAACAATGATGGGAAACCACATCGATTTCCGCCAAGAAATACTACTACATTATGTCGCGATTCGGATAGCGGATCATCATGAGTCAGTTGAATTATAGCTATCGAAGCAAAATGGCGTCGCCTTTGACTTGGTAAATACAGTATAGGTCTATTTCGGACCTCTGATATAAGATTTTCAAAAAAACAAAATAATCAATCAAATTGAAGTTTCGCTTTATAAACTTGTCGACTGCGAC
The DNA here is from genome assembly GCA_916614155.1 of Mesoligia furuncula. Classification (NCBI taxonomy): domain Eukaryota; kingdom Metazoa; phylum Arthropoda; class Insecta; order Lepidoptera; family Noctuidae; genus Mesoligia; species Mesoligia furuncula. Next base: position 30,027,478 of record OU744794.1, read on the forward strand.
TGCGATACGTGTGAAACTAACTCGACAACGCAACAAAATATCGGGCTGAACGCGGGGGTGTAACCGGCTTCCGAGCAGATTGATAGAATCATATTCCAAATCTATGCGTTTAAAAAAGGCAGTTTGGCTTCCGTTTTGCTTGTTGTACAGACGCCAGCACATAAAGCTACTACAACCTGTCAAATTTTTTTAATAGATTTTCAACTTTATCGCTAAAGGATAAGGTTGAAAGTTGAATGGGAAAATTTGACAGTTTCGGGTAGCTTGCTGTGCTGGCGTCTGTACAATGGACAAGTCATGGCGGAACTGCGATTTCGCGGCTATGGTTTTGTGGCGGAGGTGTGATACCCACCTGCCGCTTACGTAAAGCGATCTCAAACAAATGTCAGTTACGAGTGCGCGTGCTCTCGCCGTACGTGAAGCATATCGACGGTTGGAAGGCTAATTGGCCTAAGCGACATTTTTTGCAATGTTTAAAATAATAATATGTACCTACATTTATAATAAATGTACATATTATTATGATAAAAAAAATAAAAAAAATGTCGTTTAGGCCAATTAGCCTTTCAACCGTCGATATCTATTTGTGCGTCCGTTTTCGCTCGTTGTATAAACTCAACCTTCTGTAACTATCTATTAAGTGGTTATAGTATAGAATTAAAGATATTCAATGGAGCGAAATCAGTGTAAATTGTTTTGAAAGTAAATGAGCTGGGGCAGAAGCTTAGGTTAGTTTTATAGAAGTATCATTATTTGATAGTCGGGTTAATTGGAAACCAAAATTTATTGGATTGGGAGAATTGGAGCCAATTTGAGTGTCGGATCCGACTATCAAGTGCCAAAATGGTTTTATTTATTTATTTATTATGGCACTCCAACGATTAGTTCACATAAACATTAACAGAAACTTAGCCTTATTAAATAGAGTACTACAGTGAACTTATCACTTAAAGGTGTGCACAGCACTTACATAATTTGCCTGATTGATTTACTAGGTAGGTACCTGATTAAAGTGATAAAAATAACAATAGGTGTAATCAAATAAATTAATAATAGTAAAATCAAATAAATTAGTAAATACAAAATCAAATAAATTAATAATAATACAATCAAAGACTTACTTTTAGACTTAAAATAAAATAAATCGTTTATGTTGTTGTAATATAACATTGGTTGTATACCAAATTAAATTAGCTAGCGTAACTCTGTTTCCACACCTGACAATGACCTGCAATTTGCATTAACCGTAAGAAAATGTGAATTACGCGGGCGACCTTAAATAAAATCATTAAGGGGTTTGCGACCCCTTAATGATTTTATTTCTCACGATATTTAAATGAAATTATTTATTCTGTACATAGTATATCGGAATCATTTTTACACGTCATATTAAAAAAAATAAGCTAGACAAAGACGACATTTCCTATCTGACTACCCCTGAGAAGAAATATCGAAACAAACTCAGGGGTCAAAGTCTCATAAAATTGAAGAATTAATCTTGGTCCGATCATGTGAGGACCATGGAGATTAGTGTCTGTGATGATCTTTTGAGCAAAGAACCACACAGATTTGAGTACATTTGTCCAGTCAGTGCACGCGTTTGTCAGTGCTTAACTCAGAGCTTAAGGAGCTTAATGACTTGACGAACTATAACAAAGAAAGGATATTTGGGTTGGCCGCATAAAGTTCTCAAACTGCCACACCATCATAAAAACTGAGAAAGAAAAAGAGAAAAAACAGTTCCTCATAGTCCTCACATTCACCATAGTTAGGAGGTTAGGAGAGATAGCAAACTGTACCTTATTGCAAAGTTTAGCTAAAAAGTAGGACGTCACGCGCCTTTGCTACGTTACGCACCATACCACGCTACGCCGTAGCAAAGACTGTGCTACGACCGCGTGCTCATTGACGGCTACGGAATGGTTTACGTAGCTCTCAATCATATCAAATTGATTGAGGTAAAAATCCATCTAACGGGTTCCTGCGGCCTTCACAAGGTCGTCGGACCACTTTGTGGGAGGCCTTCCAACGCTACGTCTTCCTGTACGCGATCGCCACTCAAGAACTTTTCGGCCCCAGCGGCCATCTGTTCTGCGAGCAATGTGCTCTGCCCACTGCCACTTAAGTTTGGCAATTCTTCGGGCTATGTCGGTTACCTTGGTTCTCCTGCGGAGAACTCCTCCTTGTGAAGGCCGCAGTAACCCGTTGATGCGAGAAGCACAGAACCGGTCGAAATGGAGGTGCTTGGGGGAGGCCTATATCCAGCAGTGGACGTCTTTCGGCTGAAATGATGATGATGATAAAAATCCGCCCAATCTATTGTTTTTCTATACATATAAAAATCGTTAACATTTTCTAGTATTGCGGGATTTTTAAAGATCTTAAATAAAATACGAGTATGAGAAACGCAAATCCTAATCTACTTCAACAAGCTATATACCTGACTTACAAAGAGGCTTTGAAGGCCAAGAGCCTTAAATCTGTGCCATTTAGCGTGTCGGCGACTGGGTCAGTCCCTCGAGAGTGGCCGAATTGCCACTTTCATGCACGCAGCCTACTTGCGATGGCTGGGCTATAAAAACTGCAAGGAATGGTGAGTTTGTCTCGATGTTTTTTATTATGGACTAGCTGGGCCCCGTGGTTTCACCCGCGCAAATGTCGATCTCGTGGGAATATCGGGATAAAAAGTAGCCTAATTATGTTAATTCAGGGTGTCAGCTACCTCCATAATTTTTTTTATCAAAATTGGTCCAGGCGTTTGAACGTGAAGAAGCAACAAACATATAAACACACACCCCCTTCCCCCCCCACACACACACACACTCACAAACCTTCGCCTTTATAATATTACTGTGATTAAAATAATCTCTTAAGTCAGTGTTGTTATGGATCACTGTGGAAGCTTGTTCATGGACACGTTTTTTTTTCTACGGCGCGTTTTATAATCGTAATCTTTATTTACATTCGTAAATCATGAAACTTTTAATTTCTTTTGACTGTACAATACCTGTCATAAAGAATAAACTCATAATGTGGATAAGACAAAGATTAAAACAGAAGACGATCCAGGAGGGGATCGAGGTGGGGGGGGGGGAGGGTGGAAGGGGGTTCAGGGGATCAGACCGGAATAATTCTTTATTTTGGTTACAGACTAAAACCAGACAAACCAACAACCACTCACTCAATGAAACCGTGCCGTGTACAAAATGCTGTAATTACAGGAATAATTAAAATGCTAATTTATCTCGCGTGGGTCCACGTTCATACGAAGGGTTAATCAACCACGTTAAATATTATTAGTAGTCAGTAATTGGTTCTGTTAATCATTTATTATCAATAACGAAAATATAACGATAATTATTGTTCCACCCAACCGCACTTTACAAAATTTTGTTTCAGTGCGGTTAGTGGAAGTTTTCAGGTGCGGTTCGTCCAAGTGCGGTTCAAATCAGTGCTCTAAGTGGAATACCTCATCTAAAAGAAATACCTAAAATAAAAGTTCGTTTTTTAAATCGCTGTTCTCGTAGCCCAGAGAGTAATGGCTGAATCTACCCAAAAAGACGTTTGGGTTTTATTTAGTGTGAAATATATATGGTTGTCGGAGGCAGTCCATATGGTGGACCCACGGATATGGAGGCCTGACTACATATAGCCAAGATATTATGAGATCCAATAACTTGGTGAAAATATTTGAATATTTTTATATGTATATCTTTATACGTATATGAGAGGTAGTTGATTTTGAGTAGGTAACCTATTCGTAAGTAAAAATGAGCAAGAAAAAATGCTCTATGTATGTAATTGAGTAAGTAAAAAAACCAGCCAAGTGCGAGTCGAACTCGCGCGGAGGGAGAGGGTCCCGTACAAATTTGTAGGCGTGTAAATAGTTAAACACGAGTTTTTTTTTATATTACTACAGATTTACGGTTTTCGGATTTTTTCCCATATACAGGATTAGGTATTTGTAAAATACTAACAACCTTGCAGGACTGGAATACTAAACTTCATAAACAACAACTTTAGTTCTATGACTTTTTACAAACCTTATTAACATTTACCAAACAAAAACCTTTAAGATTTCGTTGGTCCGTCTAACCGCCGCTCCCCTCCACTGAATTTTGTACTAGCCACGGCAGTTTGTTTACCTAACTAACGCTTTCTTTTGCTTCGCGTAAGTTTGTAACAGAAAATCAAACATTTCAATTGGCTGAATTGAAATATTTTTACTTTTGTATGAAAGTCTGATGAATTAAAAGTGATGAATTAATAAATAACGCTGAAAAGAAAATGCTGTAAATTTGTTAAAATGCACTCCGCCTTATTTCAACGTCTTGGAGACACTGTTACGTTTAAGACAAGATAACCTGACAGATTAATTATTCCTCCGATGAAAAGCCACTTATATCATAGAAGTTGCTTTCCAATGGTCATAAGGATATTTAATAAATTACCAAAATCGTATAGCGAACTTCCAATCAATCGATTTAAAACAGCGTCATTCACATGGCTTATATGCACTAGGCTTATGGCTATTCTGTGAAGGAGTATTTAGACTTTAAAGATTCACACAGACATGTTACTATTACAATTTGACAAATACTTGACATTTTAATCTAAGAACTATGATCTATGTACCAATTTTATTAGCTTCATTTATTAATACATGTAATCAATAATTATGCATGCTAGTTTTGGCGAATTGTTTTAAAAACAAAAAAAAAGCCCGACCATCTGTAAAGTAAAATAAATTTCATTTTATTTCAAAAGTCATAGAACTAAAGTTGTTCTTTATGATGGTATTATTTATTTATTTTATTTTATTGTGTTTGGGTGGCTTACAGCTATCAAATACAGAAGTAGTAGTGAGGTAATTGACGACAAGCTATTTACAAGCCTCTACAGTTAACAATAGAGTATTGTTGTACACATTTAAAAATTAACTAACTGTGTATGTTAGTAATATAGTGCTGAGAGGTTGTTAGTGTTTTACCAATAACCCTGTATAGGAGACGGTTAAATCTCTCTTTTCTTTGAAAACTAAACGATTGCAGTAATGAGCCATGTTGGATGAAGTTTAATGCGCGTTTACTTTGTTCCGTCGCGACTCGCGTGTTTCTTACAGAAACAAACGAAACTTATGTTACATCAAAACTTGCCAAATACAGCTAAGTGGTCCCGCCTTAGGTTTGATGCTGCTTATAATTCTGCTCACACAATGAGGAAAAGCGGGCGTTTAATTTCAGTGAAGAGGAAGTGAAAGTAGGGTGTCGGATATTAATTCCTTTTCACGTTTTCATTCGTTTTGGGTCTGTTTTCTTTCGTATAATGATGTCCTCGGATTTTCGGACATCTTATTTGTCAAAAATTAAGAGGGGCGACCCTTAAGGATGTGCACTGACTCTGTTAGTGATGTTCTTACAAAAGTCAGCGCTTATCGTAACGCGCTTGCGCGTAAGTGTCGTAACTGGCACGTATAAATTATAACAAGGTGAATAATTTATAAGAAAAAGGGATTATTCATTTGTAGATGTCGAACAAGGTATACAGGCAAATACATTTGTAGCGGTATCTACAAAACGCCACATGTGACCTTCGCATCAAACTGACGTCACACAAAAATCCTGAATCTCGCAAGCAGAGTTTACCATGCAACTACAATGTATATACAACGGCCCGACATGAATTATCGGGCAGTTGCCCGCCAGACACGACACCCTTCTGGTCGGAGGATCTCATGGGACCTCCCTTTTCCAAGGAGAATGAGTAAACTTTACACCCTGTTCCTCATACCTCTATATATTCATTAATCCTACACTTTCAATAGTTACTCATTTTTACATACATACATAAACTCACCCCTTCTTCCCATGGGGATAAACAGAAACTACAGAACGCCTCTTGCTACGATCCTTACATACACACGCCGGTTGCAAGTACTACGCCACTAATATTATAAAGGCGAAAGTTTGTGAGTGTGTGTGTGTGTGTGTTTATATGTTTGTTACTTCTTCACGCTTAAACGGCTGGACCAATTTTGATAAAATTTTGCATGGAGGTAGCTGACATCCTAGATTAACATATAAGCTACTTTTTATCCTGATAATCTTACGGGATCGACACTTATGCGGGTGAAACCGCGGGGCGCAGCTAGTCACCAATAAGGCCACTATTATGTCTTCTTAGGTCGTCGGGGTCCCGGCGTTTCGACTTGCCTACTTTGTCTGCCTTGTAAATACTTTTTGTTAGTCGCCTTTCATTCATCCTCATTGTTATTATAGACGATACGAAGTTTAAAAGTAGTGGCACCTGTCGCAAGTAAGCTGCCTAAATACCTACCAATTAGCAATATCTAGCTCGATTGTATGTAGCATTGTGGGCATTCCGTCATGAAGACAATGGGTAAAATTAGGTAATAATATTATGTCCTTACGTAATGAAATTGGCACTTTGTCGAACTGGCTACTTTGATCTCGAATATCTGGCGTTTGGTTAGAAATTCCAAATTCAAATTTATTTAAAACTTAGGTTGGTGTGTGTGGTTACTTTGTGTTTCGAATTTAGTGAATCATTTGTGTTCACAAATGGTCAAAACCGCCTCAAAGATTTTATTGATTCTCGCTCCTACAATTTTTTCATCAGTGAACTACCTATGAAACGGTGAAGGTATATGCATATATAATAATGGTACGTACTGTGATTCATTAAATATATGACGACGCAGGGTCCTCGCGGTTGTTTTTAAAAAACGTGACGTCAGCATTGCTGACGTCACCAATATCCTGGTCAGGGTTGCTGCTCATCTTGGATAGTGAAGATAAACACAGTAAATGCTTTCTTCAATTTATTCTTCAACTTACTGAGGAGGTCCGATCGCTACGACGGCTCGAGTGAGAATGCCCGAGTCCGCCGAGCGCTCGGCCTTTTATAGTAGAAATGTGTGTGTCATTCATTTGAACGAAACACCCACTTCCGCACAATAAAATTAGTTTTACATTACAAAATGCTACTATTTTACAAATAAACGTCTTACAACATTTTTAAATCAATTAACATGCGTAATTCTTTTCTTTTAATGTTAACACGTGGTAAAAATAATGACCACGTGTTTTTAGTTTCTCACCAACATGTCATACATTGAAATAGTCTGTATTCTTATAGGAATTATTAATTCTGATAATTAAATGATTTAAAATACAATTTTTGACTTAATTACAATCAACAAATCTGATTTGATTTTGAGGTTATTCCGGAAACGTGTTTTTATTTGTTGTCGAATTGTGGCGACCCGCCGACACGGCCATTCTGACAGGCGGCGCGTGCTCTGCGTCTGCCTGCGTTGTGAGGTTTGATGTCTGAAATTAAGAAAACGTTTTCCTTTGAACTAGGTATCTGTTAGCAACCTATGTTGCTTATTATTATTATGATTATTGTTGTAAGTACAGTACACCAAGACTGTCTCGTGCCCTGCCTTGTTATTTTAGAATCTGTGGTGTATACGTGTCTACTCATGGTTCCACAAGGCGTCTCAACGGTATCTCAAGGTTCACTTGTGGATGCATCAAGGACCCGTGGTTAGCTCAAGGGTAACACATGGTTAAGCTCAGAGGTATCACTCTCCAGACCTTTTATTCTCGTAGATTGTTGTTATAGATACTAGGGTTGAAAATATCATGAAAATAATGATTTTTAACTTACCGGTTTTAATCCGATGATAAGTTTTCGTCGTCGTGAGCTATTTGAACTGGCTGGCCAGCTTGTGATGTGGATGGCACCGGATCGGGAGCGGTTGTAATGTTGTTCTCGTTGTTCGGGAGATCTTCTCCCGCCGACATGGCACCTTGGTCTCCCGGTTGTGGCGCACGCCGAAGTTGGTCATGGGCAACTTTTCGGGAGCGTCCTCTGCCGACCACCTTTTTGACCATATAGCGGTCATTTTCAAGTACCCTGATAATTTCGTAGGGCACACTGAATTTGAGATCCAGTGATGTTTGATTGCGTGGATTGTTCTTAATTAGGACATAATCTCCACGCTGAAAATGATTTATTTTAGCCTTGCGAGAGTTGAAGCGTTGTCTGTCATACTCAGCGGTTTGAGTCATTCGTTGCTGTACTTGTCTGATCAGCGCTTCTATATCGACTGTTTGGTGGTCAATGTCAACCAGTTTAAGCAGTTCTGGTGGTACGCAATGCTTTCGTTGCGTGATGAGTGTTAGTGGTGCTACTCCTGTCACTCGATGTGCTGTGCAATTCATCGCTAGTTGTAACTCTTCAAGTATGCTGTGCCACTGTTCGGTCTCGTAGTTCTTGATCATTACCAGGGCATTTTTTAATGTAGCTACCACTCTCTCTACCTGGCCATTCGCTCGGCTGATGCCTGGTGCTATAGCATGAATATTAATGCCAAACCGTTCACAAAATTGTGCGAATTCGCCTAAAAATTCCCTTCCTCCATCCACAATTATTTGAACTGGTGTTCCAAATAAATGTACTGTACGTTTTAAGGCGGCAAGCGTACTGTGTGGGCTTTTATCAGTGGCATGATATAACAGTACGTACTTTGTGAAGGCATCCACCGTTACAATGACGTACTGTTGGTCTTCTTGGGTTCCCAATTTCCCCGTGATGTCCATGTGGATCACTTGAAATGCGCATGTTGGCTTTTCAATTGGATGAAGCTGTGCTTGTACTGCACCCGATGTGCCCTTACTAGTTCTACACACCACGCAGTTGTCGACGTATCTTCGGATCGTGGTGCTCATTTTATCGAACCAGTAGGTTTCTTTAACTTTCTGTAGGGTCTTCTCCCAACCTGGGTGCTTGAGTGTAGTGTGGAAGGAGTTAATTAAACTCCATTGGAACGACTTCGGCACTACTGTTCGTAACTGTTGGCCGGAAATTGGATCTAAGACATATTTCTTCAGTACGCCATCTTCCAAAGTAAAACCCTCTACCGGATTGTTGTCAATCAGGTTATTCAATATTGGTCGAAGTTCATCATCTCGTCGCTGTTCGACCTTCAACCATTCCACATCTTTTGCAATTACATTTACTGTAAGTTCACTGTGATTTCTGCTGAAGAAATCAGCATGCTGGAGCCGGTTTCCTTTACGATATTCGAGCTCGAAATCATAGTTTTGCAAAAATGCCCACCAGCGGTGAATCCTTGGTAACAAGTCCTTCTTGTGTTTGGATGCCTTTAGCGAATTGCAATCAGTTATTACTGTAAATTTTCGTCCGTACAGATACTGACGAAAGTGCTTTATTGCTCGGACTACTGCTAATGTTTCCAGTTCATAGGAATGATACCGGCTTTCAGTATCAGTGGTTCTCATGCTCATGAAGGCCACCGCATGTTGTCGTCCGTCGAGAATTTGTACGAGGACTGCCCCAAATCCGAGGCTGCTCGCGTCTGTATACAGCTGTATTGGTGCTCCTTCTTGGAAGAGAGTCAGCACTGGAGACGAGGTGAGGCATTGAATTATCGTCGCCCTGGCTTTCTCGTGTCGGTCATCCCATTCCCATTTAGCTCCTTGTTTGGTTAATTCGTACAGCGGTGCCATAATGCGCGAAAAGTCGGGGATGTACTTCCTAAAATAGCTCGCGAGCCCATTGAACTGCCTTACTTGCTTGACGGTTTTCGGTACTGGAGCTTTGACCAGAGCTTCCACTTTTCTTGGGCTGGGTCGTACTTGGCCGTCTGATACCACGTTGCCTAGATATTCGATAGTCCGTTTGAAAAAACTGCATTTATCGGCATTAATGGAAAAGCCGGCTTCTTGTAAAGCTATTAGAATGCGTTCGATGTTAGATAGCCCATCGCTGAAGTTTGTACTTTTGCTCAGTACGTCATCGACGTACACCTGTGCAACTGTTCCCAACAGTGGGTACAATGCTCTGTTGATGCACCTCTGGTAAACGGAACAGGCATTGCTCAATCCAAACGGCATGGTAATGTATTCGTACAGGCCGTCTGGTGTCACAAACGCGGTCTTCTCGATGGACGTTTCTGCGATGGGTATTTGATGAAACCCTGCCGCCATGTCAAAGCTGGTGTAGTAATACCCATTGGCCAATTGATCAATTTGATCAGAGATGAGAGGTAGCGGGTAATGGTCGCGCAATGTGTTCGCGTTGAGCTCTCTGTAGTCCACACATAGCCGATCGTCTCCATTCTTCTTTTTTACTAAAATTATAGGGCTTGAATAGGGCGATTTGCTTTCGCGTATGATGTTGTGTTCCAACAAATCCTTGATGATGTCCCGAACCTTTTCTCGTTCCACCGGACTGAGTCGGTAAGGTCTCCGCTCAACATATTTGTCTGCATTCTTCAGTCTTATTTCTAGCTCTCCAGTATTGACGCGCGTTTTTGGATATCCTCGGATAAATAGGTGCTCATATTTGACCAGTAACGTGCGTAACTGGTTTAGTTCTTCAGGATTTGTCAGGTCGCAGTCTAATTTGTCAAAGGTGATGTTTTTTGCCGTTATATGATGAACCATTTGCTGATGCATCAGTCTGGTTCCATCTGTCGTTATCACCATGCTTAAGTTGGTACCATGGATCAAATTCATACCAATTAATACGTCAGCTGACATCTCCTGATCAGGAATCACGAAGAATAGTATTTCTATCCTTATGGAATCAATGGTGCAGACAGTCTTCATCTCGACTAATGAAATTACCGGAAATCGACCAATCCCCTTGAGGTGGTTAACTGCAGAGCGTCGCTGGCCCGGTAATTTTGCAGCAATTGATTCACGAATCAATGAACACTCTGCTCCACTATCGAAGATGGCACGTATTGTTGTTGCACCAATTGTAACAGTAATGGGTGCTTGATTGGTTCCAGTTATACAGTTCACGTTCGATGTCAATGCGTTTTGACGCTTGTAGCATGTTTCGAAAGTATGGCCCGTTTTCTTGCAGAATGAACAGGTAATTGGGCCTTTAGATGTCTCCGCTACTGTAGTATTTGTCTTCTGCGGATTTGAAGTAGATTCCGAAGGCTTAAACCTACACTCGTTAGTGCTATGATTCGTTCTTTTGCATATTTGACAACGTGCTGTAGTTTGAGCAGTATCTGAATAACGTGCACGTTTTGGTGTCGATGTGATAGGATTTTGATGAGGGCGCTTCTTTCGTAATGAGGAAGCCACAGAGATGAGTTCTGGAACCGTATTTGCTTTTGCGTTCAACAGCTCAATTCGTAGGCGCTCATCATTTATACATCCTATCACTGCTTCCACTGAAAGTTCGTCATCCAGTTTGTCTTTTGTTATCCTTTTCCAGAGAACCCAGGCGCGGGACAAGAATTCAGATATATCCTTGCTCGAGTCGTAGACATGCTCCCGGAACTGTAGTATATCACGGGAGTATCTATTCTCGGGCTCAAATGTGGTGATCAACTTTTCGCGAAACTCTTCCCATGAGGATGTAGTCACCAACCAATCATCGATCCACATCTTAGCACGCCCCTTCAGTAATCCACACACCTTAGTCCGTAGGTCCAGGTCGTTAAGTTTGTAGTTAGCAGCTGCTTTATCGATATGCTGGCACCATTCCCGGACTCCAACATGACTGTCCGGATCGAACGATGGTAGATAGATGTCTTTGATCCTGATCCGGGGTTCTGGAGGAGAATACAACCGTTCGGACATTCTCTGCATCATCTCCATCATTTGCATCATAAACTGGGGAGGAAACCCGACTGTTGGAGTAGTTGGATGCACAGTCGTCGTGTTGGACGATCCAGCGGCGATGGGTACCCCTGGAGGATATAGGCTCCCTTGATTGCATGAGGTGGATGCCATTGACGTGAATGGTATCCCTGCGAAAGCTGGTATGTCAGGAGCGGTTGATATATACGTCATCTCTGCGGGTATTCCCGTGGCGGTGGACTGCACGGCGTTGAAGTTGTTCGCGCCAACTAGCGAGTGTGAAACGTTCAATGAGGCAGGGCTTATCGGCCTGGTACTGCCCTGCGTTGTTCCAGACGTGACAGGTTGAACCGAAGCTGCAGAGGAAGTGGTTGGGATCAGAGCTTGTTCTGATCCCACTTCTGATGACGACGCAGGGTCCTCGCGGTTGTTTTTAAAAAACGTGACGTCAGCATTGCTGACGTCACCAATATCCTGGTCAGGGTTGCTGCTCATCTTGGATAGTGAAGATAAACACAGTAAATGCTTTCTTCAATTTATTCTTCAACTTACTGAGGAGGTCCGATCGCTACGACGGCTCGAGTGAGAATGCCCGAGTCCGCCGAGCGCTCGGCCTTTTATAGTAGAAATGTGTGTGTCATTCATTTGAACGAAACACCCACTTCCGCACAATAAAATTAGTTTTACATTACAAAATGCTACTATTTTACAAACAAACGTCTTACAACATTTTTAAATCAATTAACATGCGTAATTCTTTTCTTTTAATGTTAACACGTGGTAAAAATAATGACCACGTGTTTTTAGTTTCTCACCAACATGTCATACATTGAAATAGTCTGTATTCTTATAGGAATTATTAATTCTGATAATTAAATGATTTAAAATACAATTTTTGACTTAATTACAATCAACAAATCTGATTTGATTTTGAGGTTATTCCGGAAACGTGTTTTTATTTGTTGTCGAATTGTGGCGACCCGCCGACATATATAATTTCATAAACATTTTTTTTTCTATATAAAAACGCCAATTTCATATGAAGGATAGAATATGGAGGTAATAGATAATAATGGTAAATGTTGACCATTATTGTATTTTTAAAGGGTCTTTTACCTAATCACTAAGACCCTCGTCGTCGTCGTCGTCGTCGTTTCAGCCGATAGACGTCCACTGCTGGACATAGGCCTCCTCCAATTTTAGGGGGGGTTTGCCATAATCGCCACGCTTGGCAGGCGGGTTGGCGATCGCAGTACGGTATGATGGTGGAATAAATAGAGAACGCTGCTGCCCATTCTCCGGTAAGACCCTTAGTCGCCTTTTACGACACCCACGGGAAGTAAGGGGTGGTGCGATTCTTTAAGTCCGGCACCACACAGTCACACTAAGACCCTAAATACTTATAAGTAGATATATTATAATTTTATCATTCTAATTTTAGAGTAAGTAATATTAATCATTTGTACTTATGTCAATATTGATAAAACATAGCGCCCTACCTTATTTTAAACATCTTTGTGTGTAATTACCTAAGTATGTTTCATAGATGAATTATTCTTATTCTTTTTCATATAAAGCTGCGATTAATGTGAAAAAAGGCCTGTAATCCAGTGACCTATTGTCCAGAGACCCGCCTCCCAACACCTTCAACAAATGATGACGAAATGATCTCTTAATCACTGTCCATAAGCAAACACAAAGTAACTTACAGTGGAATTATAATAAATTGGTACATTAGGTGTGACACGACGGATGATGCGGACGTGGGATGTTGGGGCCGCTAGGGCTGGTGAAGTTAAAATATTCCCTGTAATGATGAGGCTCGTTAAAATGAATCAATATTGTATTTTTTCCAGTATTTCTGAATAATGGACAGTTAAACCAATCAGCCTAAAATGTGTAGAAGAACATGTAAAAAAGTACCTGATCTCCGTTCGCGATTTATTTTTCAAAAAATGTAAACAAATATGAATTAATGGAAAAATTACTATAATTCCTACAAAATGAAGTATTTTTATAAATTTTTCAAGAGTGCTAGTCACCCTGAAATCAACTTAATTGTCATTGAAATAAAGTTGATAATTGTTTATCTTGAAATAGGGTGGGGTGTGCAACACACACTTTTAGGTACTTTAAATGTTGTAGGTATTTCGACGTGTGACAATTATTTTAGATAAGTATTGTAATTGTCTGTGCAGTTCTGGATTGGCACAAAACACATCCAAAATTCATAATTGAATCATTAGGTGCAATGTTTATCTTAATAATTTTGCTGAATGCGGCCTTTTTTTGATATAGTGTTTGATTGGAAGGCTCATTCCATCATCGTTTTGTCATGCAAAATTCTCACCACAAATATAAATTACCCTGGAAGCCCAGTTTTTGCCAACCCTACTCTCCTGGCCACCGAACGCGGGAAAATCCACCATTACTAAAATGGGGACGTAATAGTTCTGTCCCGGGGAGTTTATGTGACAACAGATTATGTTCGTTTTTCCGCCTTCCACAGTTTATGGGGTAAGCTGTCTATAGCCTCTGTGTGCTGGACTTATGGAGGGTATGTTTGGAGGCCGTTTCCGCAAACGGTAAGTGGAAACCTTGCGGGCAAGGTTGTACTCAAGTGGGGGAATAATTTGGCGATAACGAGGTGGGGTATGTTTTGTTATGTTTCTGGCTAAAATGTATGATGTTCACGGCATATTTTAAGTGGAAATGCGGTCGGAGAGACTTTTGTAAATGCCTAAGTAAAAAGTCATAACTCGAGGTTTGGCTTTCGCCTATTTCCTCCTCCAATTTAAGACCAATTTAAAAGATATTTCATAAACTGAATAAGAAGGATATATACTGTGTCCCTATCTTTTCTCTTTTTATTAATAGTTGTCAAATTTGTACACTAGGCCTCTGCTGACAGCGGTTTAAATCGGCATTTTTTGAGGGTCCTAGTGCTTATAAAAATAATGTATCATATAAAAGGAAAACATAGGAACATAACCTGAGAAATAGATATAAAAACAAACTTGAAGTCATCAGCGCACGAACTAATTACGGTAGAAAGACAATATTATTTGAAGGAGTTAATCTGTTCAATGAATTGCCGGACGATATTAAAGAGTGCGATAACGTAAACACATTTAAAAATAAGCTTAAGAAACATGTATGTACATTATAACTTCTAATACTCTGGAGGAAATTGTATCGTACTGTATTATCATACTTATTACTTTGTATCTCATTGTAAGCGAACTGTATGTTCTTATGAGAAATACATTTCTTTAAACCGAACATACTAATAGTTAATATTTATTATTCTGTAAAAAATCATTGCTTTGCGATCCTTAAGGCGCTACCTCGAAAATAAATCGTAGCCACTGATCTACTTGGTGAACCATAGTGATGCAATTATTTTAGAAACGCAAAAGAAGAGAGATAACTGTAATGTGCGTGCGCTCGGAATAAAACAACGTAAGTATTGTACCAAAACGAATTTACTTCTTAAAAAAAAAAAAATTAATTGAATTTAAAACTACTTTAGTAAACTTTGACATGGTAATTCTCTATGTTTCAAAGTTATTATTATTTTTCTTTTATTTTTATTTTATTTCTTTTTAATGTACTTAACATAGCTTGTAAGTTGTACCACCTACTAACAATATTATGAGCAAAATATTCCTGAATTAAAGAGACTTTATTTTATTTTATTTATTTATTTTTAAATTTTATTTATTAAAGTAAATTACATTGAATAATTCTTAAGCGTTACGCCGTGATGTCGAAAAAGTAAAGAAAATATAACTTTGCAATTTTTTTGTATCGCGAAAAAATCATTGAATCGTGTATTTCTTTTACACGATACTAGACCAAAGAGTCAAAAAACATATACCAAAATCCCTATTCCACATACTTAACAAGTTTCAAGAAATGGAAACACCACATTTTTTTCAATATATCACGTTACCCAGAAAGAAAACAGGCGTGAGCGTTTCTATGGTTATTAGACCAACCGCATTTCCTCTTTACGGTTAAGCTAAGGTTTCCTAGAAGAGCGCTGGCCGCCACATAACGGCCGCAGTGACAGCTGTCATGAAACATGACAGCTGGGTTTGATTTTAAGGTGACCAAAAACCTGTCTAGGAAAACAATCAGCTAACTTTCTTTAATAACGTCTTAGTGACGTCATTCACCAGTAAATTGCGGGCATTATATGGCGGCCCCCGCTCTTCTAGGAGACCGTAGCTTAACTAGTGACCCGTCCCTTCTTTAGCACGATTTGAACGACTTGATAAAACATTGAGATTTCTATTTTTTATCACACTAATATTATTAAGGCGAAAGTTTGTGAGTCTGTGAGTGTGTGTGTGTGTGTTTATATGTTTGTTACTTCTTCACGCTCAAATACTGGGACCAATTTTGATAAAATTCTGTATGGAGGTAGTTGACAGCCTGGATTAACATAAAGGCTACTTGTTATCCCGATAATCCCACGGGATCGACATTTACGCGGGTGAAACCGCGGGACGCAGCTAGTCTTCCATAAATAATGTTTCAATGACGTCATCCGCCGGTAAATTGCGGACGCCACATAGCGTCCGCCGCTCTTCTAGGAGACCGTAGCTTTAGATGCCTAGCAGTGGTGACCACTGTGGCACCTAAGCTTAAGCATATCATTATTGCTCTTACAGAATGTCTTCCCAAAAGAAACATTACAAATGAACATATTAAATTAGTACTTCGGCAAAAACTTCATAATTTAATATTTCGTTACTCAACCAGACGCAATACTCAACGCAAACGAATCATTTTAAAACAAAATGGAAGCCAAAAATAAATATTTGCAAGGGAATTCACTCCAACGTTTCAGTTTTTCCCCGTACCCTACCTACTGTAGGTATATCAGCGGTAAAAGTTTTTTTTCAGTTGTCAAATTCTCTTTGTTGTCAAAACTTTTTACCGTGACCGAAACAACTGGATCACCGGAAAAATATTCAAAGGCACAAGGAAAAAAAACAAAACCTTTAAAATATTTATAATGGACATGACGTATATTATTTTATTCAGACTTGCAAACCCGCTCCGTCTTATTACAAAACGAGATCTAATTTTAGACCTAGCCTAAACCTTCGAGCCAGTTACTCTATTTTGAACTTTATTCCGACAAACGTAAAGTTCATAATGCAAAATTGACAACTTAGACTCAGGTTTAACGTCAGTTTTTGTAATAAGAACTTTAGCTTCGTTGGATTATAGTTCGAAATTTAAAAACGGCTGGATGGTTTAAACCTGGTTGTAAAGATAAATCTTGTTTTGTAATAAGACCGGCTAGGTCTAGGTGAAATAAAAAAAGAAAAGTAGGTTTATTTTTCACAGAAAAAAGATAAGTACCTACCTAACAAAATTAGAATAAAAAACAAAACAGGTCTATAATCACGAGTACACAACAGGTATAAGGTCATAGCACACCTATCAAACCGGAAAGGGATCGGCACGGTATCAACTCGAAACGTTCAGTATTTTTTGTATGAAACTCCCTACTGCAACGCACACTAATCGGAATCGTAACGTAATCGTCTTGCCTCGGGACAAGCTCACGAACCGCGGTGCCGTGCGTTACCGCTCGTCATCCCCACCCTTACGGCTCGTCGTCCCCGCGCTTACGTCTCTCCGTACCCGAGCTTACGTCTCTTCGTCCACCCTTGCCCCTCTCACCTCTTCGGCCTGCCTGTTGCACCATCAACCAGCGGTCGGCGAGCCGTAAGCGCGGCGTCGCCTAGCCGTAGCCGAGTCGACGTGTCGGAGCTTCTGATCCGCTTTGGTTACTTGCTTACGTTAGGTTGACGCCTCTTTGACGGTGAGGCGAAAGGCGATACGGTGCCGATCCCTTTCCGATTTGATACGTGTGCCTTTGCCCTGCTGCCCTGCAGTGTGCCTTTGTGCCTACCTTCAGTCAGCAGCTGAACGTCGGCGTCGTGACTGGGACAAAAAGGCTTCAAGAAGGTTTGTTTCAGTGGTCTCTTGAAAAAGACATACAGAAACTAAGAACGTAGCAAGAGTAGGCCTTATAGACTGTAGATTTGTAGAATTTTTTCTAGATTATTAAGTACCTGGTACTTGTTGACAGGCCACCCATACCTATTAACACTGTCATTTGAAAACATTGTAAAAGCCAATTATTTTTAAAGAGTAACCGTGGAGTTTCTTGCCGGCTCTTCTCCTTAGGAAACGACCAATTGGAACCGTGCACCTAGCTTCTGATGTTTCATAAGTGCCCATGTAGGTTTATGTGAAATAAAATATTTTGATTTTGATTCAGGTTTGTGATTGAAGTCAGGTTTAAAGATTTACTTAAAGAAGTACTAGGAGGCGGTCGTAGGTAGGATTATCATTGAAAAATGAATAAATAGGTATCTCGGTGCCATTGTTTAAAGCTTGGTCACTCTTCATGTAATCACACTGAGTGTTTTCAGCCTACGGAATTGCTTTGCACAAATTACCCTACCTACAGTTAAAATTAAACTGCAACCTTTGTAATTACCTACATCACTTCCCGTTTTTACTAACACTAGGCGGTACCTAAATGAGTGCCGAAACAAACAATAAACGGATTTGGTTGGATTATCAACTGTTGACGTTCAGCTGAGGTCGGTTGAATATCCCACAGTGCGCCAAACCAACCAAATCCTACTTTTATTTAAGTACTAGCTAGTATTTCTAGCTGCCCGACGCTACTTCGTTCGCGTGGTGTCCTACGCCTTACCTACCCTACCCCTACCCTACTCCTGCCCTATTCCTACACTACTCCTACCCTACTCTTACCCTACTCCTACACTACTCCTACCCTACTCCCTACTCTACTCCTACCCTACTCCTAACCTACTCCTACCCTACTCCTACACTACTCGTACCCTACTCCTATAAGTAAATTAAAGTAAAAAAAAAACATAAAAGTATCGATGTTTCTAAGCTACCTCCTCACCAGTTTTCAGCCAAATCGGTTCAGCCGTTCTTGAGTTATAAATAGTGTAACTAACACGACTTTCCGTTTAAAATAGATAGATTAACTTTACTGATGGCACCTAGTGGGCATGGCAATGGCCAGTAAAACAAAAACGCACCGAAATAAAAAAAAATACATTGCTGCATTATAACAAACAATATCAACAAGTAAATCTCTGCAATGGTTTCAAAACAAAAAAGTTCTACACTTAAAATTGCATCCTCATTACTTTCTAATAAAAAACTGGCCAAGTGCGAGTCACACTCGCACACGAAGGGTTCCGTACCACCCCCTTAAATGTTTACTTTATTCTGTTTTTAGTATTTGTTGTTATAGCGGCAACAGAAATACATCTTGTGTGAAAATTTCAACTGTCTAGCTATCGCGGTTCTTGAGATACAGCCTGGTGGCAGACAGACGGACGGACAGACGTCCCGTTATTACCCTTTGGGTACGGAACCCTAAAAAAGCGGCCAAGTGCGAGTTGAACTCCACCACACGAAGAGCATATTTAAAAAAAATCTCTACACGTTTCGTTTATCGGGTCCCCCTTTAATTTGTAATTTTATTTTATAATTTGTTGTTATCTTGTCTGTGAAAATTTCAACTTGTTATGGTTCAAAAGATCCAAGAGCCCCCGCCACAAGCGTGTGATATTGCCGTGAGGCAGGCGGGCGGACGGACGGACAACGGAGCCGTGTGACAGTGCCGGGTGAGCGGGATTGTCCGAAAGGGTTACCGCTGGCCCGGAACATAAAGGGCTAAGGAAGGAACACGGGTGTGTTTTAGTCAGTAAGAGTCTGACACTCCCTCCGCTCCTCCCAGAGCGGGAGGGGTCATTTGATGATTTCACAACCAAACCAAAAAAACAATCCTTGTGACAGGCGGACGGACGGACGGACAACGGAGCCGTGTGACAGTGCCGGGGGAGCGGGATTGTCCAAAAGGGTTACCGCTGGCCCGGAACATAAAGGGCTAAGGAAGGAACACGGGTGGGTTTTAGTCAGTAAGAGTCTGACACTCCCTCCGCTCCTCCCAGAGCGGGAGAGGTCATTTGATGATTTCACAACCAAAAAAAAAACCTTGTGACAGGCGGACGGACGGACGGACAACGGAGCCTTAGTAATAAAGCTTAGCAGTTGGCACCCTTTGTGCACGGAACCCAAAAAGACTTTCTAAACGAGTCTGAAAGTTAGAAACTTTACCATAATGCACTCGGTCGTTAGTAGCCAGGAAAATGGAAAATATCTGTAGAAATAAATGTTACTGTTTAGTGTGTAATGCTGGGGCGGTTTTACACGTCTTCTAACAACTTCCAAAGTTAAATAAAATTTAACGATCGCCTCTGGGTTTGGGGTTCATGGGTGTGAAGGTTGGAAAACTTGTTTGGCTGTTTAGCGAGTGACTGAAAGGGAATGAAACTTGCTTTTATTTTGTTTCCCATTACGGTACCGTAGGAATCTACGTAGTGGATCCGTCGTCTAGTGGGAGGCAGTCACCTCCTTCTGCGAAGCAGTCATGCTAGCGAAGGAGGTGGCGGAACGGCTCAGGGAGAGAGCCTCCCGTCCCAGCCGCCGCGGGAGACGCTCCGGGCGTCGGGAGCCGCGTGACGACTCCCGGCCACCGTAGGCGCGGGCCTGCGGGCGGAGAGTAATGGGTAGCTCACCGCCCGATCAGGACCAGGCCCGTGCCGGACGGCGCGTACGTGTTCCACGCGCGCCTCAAAGAGATGTCAGCATCGAGGAGGGGCCCCTTAGGGCCGAAGCCTGCCGGGTCAGCGGGATTGTCCGAAAGGGTTACCGCTGGCCCGGAACATAAAGGGCTAAGGAAGGAACACGGGTGGGTTTTAGTCAGTAAGAGTCTGACACTCCCTTCCGCTCCACCCAGAGCGGGAGGAGTCATTTGATGATTTCCCATCCTCAAAAAAAAAAAAAAAAGGAATCTACGTCAGTCCCTTGGATTCAAACAGAAATATTTGATTTCGAGTAGGTGATTGTCACACCATGAGCTGATTTACATATGAATGGTGACAGGTACCAAGTGATAACCGACAAGTTTCTTTCATAGTTTTCTGGGGGCCTAAAAAGGCCACTTTGGCAGAATCATAAAAGGATAACATAATGAATCATAATATGGCAAAGACAGTCCGTGTTTTTCTTTTTTTCGCTGCACTACGTAGGTATAATCAAAGAGATTGGGATTGGATTTGGATTGGATTGATGGGTATTTTAGCACAGACAAAAAAACAACTAAAAAATCCTCCACCAATGGGTTTTGATACGATTAACTTAACAGTTAACTGTCGATTATGATTCATAATGTTATCCTTTTATAATTCTGCCAAAGTGGCCTTTTTAGGCCTCCTGCTCTATTTTATTTCGGGTACATATTGTCACTTTTTGACAAATATTTCGCATGGTCAGTTATTGCCCATCCTAAATTATAGGGCCCAGATTACAAAATTGTGCCTTCTTTTTATACGTCAAATGCGAGTTAAAATTATCTTTAAGGGCCCATTCACACGTACTTCTAGCACACCACATCGCAGTGACAAAATGTGGTCAAGCTGTGGTTACGTGTGAATAGTCTCGCTGCGGCTTTCTGCGGTTGCGTTGTGGTACCTACAAAACATTGTGTTTGCGATGTGGCTGGCCGCTACTTCGCGGTGTCGCTGGTGTTTGCGTTGTGGTTGCGACGTGGCTGCAATGTGGTCGGTATAATAATAATAAACCATTTATTTTCAGGTAACAAAGACCCATAGATACATACCTTAACCTAAGTATACATTATATAATAAAACTTAATAACTATGTTAGTACAAAACAGTACTTCACTTGCTAACTCTAGAGCAGTTCTGTGGTACTTGTCAGCAGAAGCGACGGAACACCACGTCCTGCGGCCAGAAGTCTTCATCCATGAAGACGGGCAGATGGCAATTCGGCACGCGCACCACGAACGCCTTGAAGTTGACGTTGCGGTGCGACTCCAGTAACTGCACCCTCGGCGTGTACCTCGTGTTCTGGCGCACGTACTCCACGATGTCCTCCGCCGTAGTGGTGTAGTGTAGGCGGGAGATGTTCACCGGTGTGCTGGGCATTGCGGCTCGCAAGCTGACTTTGGGCTCCGTAGGAGCTTTGCCGCAGCGGTTCTTGTTCGTTCGCGACCGGCACTTCCTCCTTAATAATGACCTATTCATTTTCATACAAATTAGCGTCCGCCCACGTGTTGTGGTTGTGGAGTGGTTGTGGTACGTGTGAATCTGAATCATTATCCACAGCCCGATATCACCCATTGCTACGACTAAACATCAAAAAAAAAAAAATCACCATACAAGTACTCACCTCTATGGTGAATTTACCGCACAATAGACCGCACTTTGAAGCTCCTTGTTTTGTTACAACCAGCCAGGGGGACTAAAAAGGCCACTTTGGCAGAATCATAAAATGATAACATTATGAATCATAATGGACAGTAAACTGTTAAGTTAATCGTATCAAATACCATTGGTGAAGGAATTATTTAGTTATTTTTTTTTGTCTGTGCTAAAATACCAATCAATCCAATCCAAATCCAATCACAATCTCTTTGATTATACCTACGTAGTTCAGCGAAAAAAGAAAAACATGGACTGTCTTCACCATATTATGATTCATAATGTCATCCTTTTATGATTCTGCCAAAGTGGCCTTTTAATAACCAACGAGCGTATTAGAGTAACATTTATCGAGCAAAGGCACGCACGCAACGCGGAAGAGCTCACAATCATCAACAATGAATGCAAGGTAGAAATATATGTTGCTGCGTCGAACGCAGCGTCGAGCATTCGCAGGAGCGTTACATTTCGTGGAAATGCTTTTGGAAACTGATTTTTTACCTGTACCATTCGTCAAAACGTAAAATTACATAGCAATGCTCGAGAAAATGCTATAGTAAATTGATCTCGTATATCTTGTAGGCTCCGTTTTTCTTTTCTGTCTTTATTCAAATTCAAAGTCAAAGTCAAATCATTTATTTCAAATAGGCACATTAAAGGCAAGTGCCTTTCAAAAGTGACGTTCAAAAGTTTGAACGTCAAAAATTACAACAAAATAGAATTGATTCTAGTCGCCCATTCCAAAAGGTAGTTTTCGTACGGAGAAGAATGGGCAAGAAACTCCACCGTTACTCTTTTAAAAAGTAAATGAATGAAGTGAATACTCACTTTAAACTGAACTATGCTTGTATTGTACTATTCGTAAGAACGTTACAGTACATGGAAATGCTCGAGAAAATGCTCTAGTATATACTGCCCTTAATATTTACTTCGTGTCATCGTCAGTCGCTCGTCGCGAACAAAGCCGAAAAGGAAAAACGGAGCCTCCAAGATATACGAGATCAATTTACTTGAAGCTCTTGTCATGTAATTACGTCACGCCTCCGGAAAGTCGGTAGATGTGCGCGTTTTCCATTAGCCGTGTTATCTGCGTCGTGTACAAATGCGTTTAGCTACGCATTTCTGTTTGTCACGAGGATAACAGGATAAATGACACCATCTGGGCTTCTATGTATAAGGACACGTTCTGTTGTTTTTGGTAGGCGTGGAGTTCCTCCTTTTTGCACGTAGACAGAGTAATTGAGAATGTCTTTGTCATTTCATTCTATTGACTTACCACGTTTGGGGAAGAACCCAGTAGTGTTTACTGGAATTGCAAAAGTTTGAAAATATATTATCTCTAATTGTCATAATTTTTATTGTATTTTTAAAAATCTTCCTTTTTGCATATGCAACAGGGAGGTGAGAGATATGCGCAGTGATACCATATTTCGTACCTACGTCGTTTAAGGAAATTGGGTAAATGTGAACGTTCTGTTTCAACATATTGTAGTAAGTGCAATGTAACCATTTTTCTTTATATTGCAGAAAACCCCGAACAAATAGCTCACCATTTTGTGAAAAGGTGTGGGGACAATATTAAATTAATATTTTTAAGAATGCGGTTAATTTAGGCAGATTTTTAATAGGTTTTTTTTTAGTAAGTAATTTATTTTTAGGAATATAATATGTCTGGACACCTATGACACCGATGGTGTATTTGTTATTTTTAATTGTATATTCGCACTAGTTTTAAATTTGTATAGGTAGTTTATATCCTTTTGCTGTGCCCTACTTTCGCCATCCTAGAACCAAAAATCCGAAGACATGTGACATCTACCAACCCGCACTGGGCCCGCGTGGTAGATTATAGCCCCTCGGATATACCTCACAGAGAGGAGGCCTGGGTCCCAGTAGTGGGAACAATATAGGCTGATTCCGTAAAGGGTCCATAATTATTACCTAGCTATAAGCCCTTTGTAACATCTTTTTGAAGTGAAAACTTCTTTAGGTGTGTATCTTTTGGGATGGGAAAAAACCATTAAGCTCGCGTCACCGTTACCGTAACCGACACCTCTGTTTTAAGTTTTGGCCGTTTTAAAGACATCAACGCGCGGTACGTTTTCTTTGGAAAGAATGACTTTCAAACATATTTAGGTACCTATAAAATTAATATGCTTTATCATTTCATTTTTGCACTCCTGGAGTGCCACTGTTTTTATGTTTTTTACAATTATGGAACGCAATAAATGAATATGAACACACGCTCGCCATCCACCACACCCGTATACTCCCAAAAACTTAATGGTGACCACGTGATTACTCCAATATTGCAGATTATAGCTCCGCCATCTTCTAACATAAGCTTATTGGCTGGAACTGTAAGCGTCGCTTAAAGTCGTGTCCGAGGCTTTTAGCCTGATGCCTTTGTTTGTTGTTATTATTATTGTTATTCTTGTTTTCTTTTTAAAAGGTCTATTCGGAGCTTAATGGTGTGTGCATTAGTGATGTAGAAGTTAGAAAGGTTCTAAACATTGTAAAAGTATACTCAAGTTTATGTAGAACTAGCTGCGCCCCGCGGTTTCACCCGCGTAAATGTCGATCCCGTGGAAATATCGGGATAAAAAGTAGTCTATATGTTAATCCAGGTTGTCAGCTACCTCAATACCAAATTTTATCCAAATTGGTCCAGCCGTTTGAGCGTGAAGTAGTAACAAACATATAAACACACACACACTCACAAACTTTAGTCTTTATAATATTAGTGTGATTAGTTTTGACATCTATACATACTACGTACAAAAGCCAGTATATCAAGCTACCCGAAACTGTGAAATTTTCCCAATCATCTTTGAACCTTATGCTATATCGATAAAGTTGAAAATCTATTAAAGAAATTTGACAGATTGTAGTCGCTTGATGTGCTGGCGTGTGTACGAATAAATAAAATTGAAGTGTCTGTTTGTATTTTCAAAATAACAGCTTTTTACTTAAAGCATAATTATGATAGTTTATACGATTATCAAAAAAATATATAGTATATAAAAAAAAAACAATTTTTAAACATTTTGTCTGTCTGTTTTTTCCAACTATTCCCGAAACCGCTGATTTGACAAGACTTTTCTGGGGGCCTAAAAAGGCCACTTTGGCAGAATCATAAAAAGATAAAATTATGAATTATAATAATACGGCGAAGACAGTCTGTATTTTTCTTTTTTTTCTTTTATTGGATTGGATAGACTGGTATTTTAGCACAGACAAAAAAAAATCCTTCAATGGGATTTAATACGATTAACTGTACCATAAGAACCAATCTCTTATGGAAAAGTGCTTATGGTAGAAATCTAACTTAGAGAGATGTATGAATGATTCTGATTCTCTAAATACGTACCTGTTATTGTCGCGAATCACTGACACTGACCGGAAATTGCAAAAAAAACGTAAGAAAATTTGAATTTCGCGGTCTACCACTACCCATTCACCTTAACAGTTAACTGCCCATTATGATTCATAATGTTATCCTTTTATGATTCTGCCAAAGTGGCCTTTTTGGCCCCCTGGCGTTATAAAGAGTAACTAAGGCTACTTTTATTTTAGAAAAAGAATTAGGGTTCCGCGTATAAAATATTAAACCCTTGAATTCCAATTTGTTATCCGACATGCACGCGAACGAGGTCTCAGGCACAGTTAGGTATAAAAACGTAGGGTATGACGTCAAAATTACGGAGTCAAAGAAAAAAAAAAACGGAGTTATCGGTAATGAATTGAGGGTTTATGCAGTACAGCTTTTTCCCAACTATATTAGGGTCGGCTTCCAATCTAACCGGATGCAGCTGAATACCAGTATTTTACATGGAGCGACTGCCTATCTGACCTCCACAACCCAGTTACTGGGTAATACCATACCACTTGGTAAAACTGGTTATCAGACTTTCGGGCTTCTGACTACGCATAACGACTGTCAAAGATCCACGAATGACAGCCGGGACCAACGGCTTAACGTGCTTTCCGAGACACGGAGAGATCTCGGTATGTAAAGATGGTCACCCATCCACACACCAACCGCTGCAAGCGTAGCTTAACCTGATCGATCGACCTGTGCGGCTGTTATTATTTAGCCACAAGCGGCTTTTTGTTCGAGATCCTAAATAAAAAAAAAATAATAATTACAATTAATACCCCTTCAGAACGGGAACAATCTCATAAAAAAAATGCCTATGGCATTAAGTCCGCCTCTGTACGTTTATGTGCTTGAAGTGTTAAATAAAAAATAAATTAAAGATGCGTTCACTCTTGCTAATGTGGAATGAAACGCAAACGCTGGCAAAGAGTTCCACACTCTGTAATTTAAACAGCTCAACATTAGACTCTTCAAACGTATGAAACCTGCATCTTTCAATTAATAGTTTATTTATGTACCGGAGAGAGATTTGACATGAGACAAGTCTAATAAACCAGAAACAGCTATTAGAATTTAGTGATAAGCACGAACAGAAGTTGTCAGTAGGTATAGCGGGACAATTTGGTACCGTCAGCATATAATATAAAATAATTCTTAATAAAAGCTGTTTGGAAATAGATTTTACGAATATCTCAGTCTTGAATATAAGGAGAAGATTCCTAGAAAATTTTACTATGTAATATTATTGGTCAGCATTAAAAGTTTTGTCATTAGTTCTGACGCTAATCTTAAACTTGGCGTTCCAAATTTACAGTTTTAGGCTTATAGGAAAAGGTATAATGTGTCTCGTTATTATCAGGCATATTTTAATTACTGTGGGCGTACTAAGTGGGTAGTGTTGGTTATTGCGCAATAGAAAAACGGTTTGCAATTCAAATCAGATTATAATTTCATGAACAATTAAATCACACTAGTAAATCATATCGTGTACCTACAGGTACACGATACAACCAGATAGGGAACGCGATATAGTTTCTGAGCACATGTTGTCCGTACGATGTCCAATGGTCAAGTCCCTCGCCGCTTCGCCGCTCGCTCCTTTATACTGGTAGCAAAACAAGTCGAGCAGTGGGGCGGTGGGAGAAGTCGAGTGACGTACTTGTCGATGGCGTGATCGGTGCTCGTGTTGTTTACAGCTTAGGGAAATGACGTACGGCAACGCCGCCGACAGGCTTATAAAGTTAGTATGAAGTTGTAGGTACAAGAATAAATTTCTAATCCAAGTGGCTCTCTTAGACTGCTTTCACATTAAGTGGCTTTAGCAGCGCGACTGTCGCCCAGTCAGAATTTCATATTATAAACAGAAGCCGGCGGGGCCACCGCGTGCGCTTAGTCGGCGTTGAGTCAGTGTTGCAAGCGCACGATATACATCGATAGAGTAATGGCGCCGATAGAGTACTATCATAAGCAGGAGCAACAATGTTTCCCCGTCGGAATCCATTTTTGAAATGAAGTGCGCCACACGGATCTAAACTACGGCGCGGCGGCCGCGCTGCTGTTGCGCTGCTAACGTCCTAATGTGAAAGCGGCCTTAGCGATCAGCGCTCGCTTTTACCCACTTAAAAAAAAGGAGTAGGTTTTCAATTCCGTTGAATATTTTTTTCTGTTCGTCATCATTACCTGCGTCGTGAAAGATCAGGAAATTATAATAAATTCCTTAATCAATATGTACCTGATATTACTCTTAGCATACCTTCACATTGACTTAGTACAATCTGACTGAAGAATGGATTGGTGCCCGTTTGATGGCAATAGGCTCGTCCCTATTATATGGGACTTCAACTAGCGAAATGTGGGTTTCACATGACATGTATTCATCATCACCATCATCATTTCAGCCGAAAGACGTCCACTGCTGGACATAGGCCTCCCCCAAGCACCTACACTTCGACCGGTTCTGCGCTTCTCGCATCCAACGAGTTCCTGCGGCCTTCACAAGGTCGTCGGACCACCTTGTGGGAGCCCTTTCGCCTTCCGGTACGCGGTCGCCACTGCAGAACCTTTCGGCCCCACCGGCCATCTGTTCTGCGAGCAATGTGCCCTGCCCACTGCCACTTAAGTTTGGCAATTCTTCGGGCTATGTCGGTTACCTTGGTTCTCCTGCGGATCTCCTCATTCCTGATTCGATCACGCAGGGAAACTCCAAGCATAACCCTCTCCATTGGCCTTTGGGTGACATGTATTAATGAAATTAAATTCATTTCAGGTATTAATACAAACATATAATTATGTACGTATAGGCATAGGTACAGTCGGTAACCAACATTGTCTGACCCACCCAACATTGCCTGACCCACCGGCATAACTTGTCAAGCCATTTTAATCATTATCTTCTTGTCGTTAAAGTTGAAAAGATTTTAAGTAACACGGCTATACTTACTACCTAATCTTTAATTTCGCGTATTTTCAACCAGTCATTGTGGCTTCGCGGTTCGATGCTGGATTCGCGACGAACATGAGGGTTCGAAAACACAATCCACCTTATATCAATTTCTTTATAATTTCTTTTTCTTTATTTGTTTTCATTTTTGATTTCTACAATATTTCTTGCATTATTATAGAACGACCAATATGATTTTTGCCTAACAACTTTTCTGGAAAACAAGTGGGTAAATAAAAAAAAACTATAAGTCTTCAAATAAGTAGGACGAAGTAAAAGTTTACGTCGTGGGGTAGATGGATAAATAAAATAAATAAATTGATCTAAGTGACAAAAGTCAGTCTACCTAAACTACCTAAACAGTGACTGGCGGCGCACAAACATTTCTAAAACGTTTGACGTAAATCGTGAAAAGTATTTTTAATGAATTTGGTGTAATCAAAGCGTCATGTCGCAACTTAATGGCTATACAAAACATTGCTGGCTGGATGTCGTCTATGGGACCTGATGAATTTGTCGAAGTTGAACTGCTCCATCCACCGTGCAGGCATTGTGAAGAATTGGTTAGCTGCTCAAGAAGGTGTAACTGTTATTTACTGGCCATCTAAAACTCCCGATTTGAACCCTATAGAAAACCTATGGGGTCAAATGGTTTTAAATTGGGACAGATCCGAAGGGCGAAATAAAAACGATTTGGCTGAGATTGTGTCATCGACATGGGAGCACATGAGAGGAAAAGATTTGTGTTGGAACATGGTGAGCGGTATGCGTAGAGCCGCTTACAGCAAGTTATAGAAGGAGACGGTGCGCCACTTCGCTACTAACTAACCTATAAGTATTTTGAAACACACTATGTAAGTAAATGCTCAATTGAATGAATGCTAAACCATTAAAATGTAAGATTCTGTGGTGATGTTATTGTTATATTTTAAAATAACATGTTGATTCACTACATATACTTAGCTATAAATCTGTAAAACATTTCACAAATTCATTATTTTCTCGCATTTACCTATAGACATCAATGTTTTCTCGATAACACACTTCCAAGCAATTACCATTAGCAAGACTTTTTTTAAATGTTTATAAATGGTTAGGTTTGGATATGATATTATAAAATGTATTAATTTAAGAGCATTTACTTACTTTATCTTACTTATGTATATTTTAATGAATTAATAAACATTTTTATTACTTGAAATGATTTTGTTTCATTTCTATACAAACTGCCCATTTAAAAAGATATTTCCCGACTTCGTTCGTTAAAAAAAAAGTAAAAAAAATAGATAATAATAAAAAACAAAACATTGCTAACAAAAAACTGTTAGGTTTTTCCTGGTTTCGAACGCAGACAACGATAAATATCGAGCTGCCTTAGTGACCACGAGACCAACACAACTCTTGTAATATACTTTGAAATTCGATCTTAGTTGTGATGACAGACGCAATATTCTAAAGAATTTGAACCGTAACGTATATTTTCATAAAGTTCATTATCGCACAATCACAACCAGCTATTAAAATGAATCACGGAATTTAACTATTAACCGTAGACACCTTTAAAATGTTACTGATGCGCGATGTTTTTTTTTATTCATCCACCCTCGCCTTGGTTTTTTTTTTAGTAATCTTGAAACTCATTAGCCTTTCAACCTTAACAACAACAATATAATGATTAAAATCGCCTAACAACATGATTTATCGAAATGCTTGCACGGAGTATTCCAAATGTTCACGATAAGGTTCAAATTCGCTATCACTCAAGTGGGTCAGATAATGTTGGCCACCGACTGTACTAGGTACACCTCTGACTAATCCTTAACGAAGAACAGGCGTAATGTTAAGTTATGATCTAAATAAAATTGTCTAAAACTAAAAGCTAAAATTGTATTAAAAACTAGGCACATTGTTTTTCTACTGACCTTACAACAGCACGCAAGGCAATATTATGAACGACGCGTTCAGAAATTACTTCAGAAAGTTTGGGCGTTGTTTAAATACGTCTCGAATGGTTGGATCAAAGGTTCATACATACTGCACAGTCAGCAAATTGAACGGCGTAAGGTACGGGTTTCGTAGTTTGGACTCAATTTCAATGAGCTTGAGTTGCGAGTACTTTAACTTTGTGGTTTGCACTGGGATTTGTGGTGTATTTTATTTTGCACAAAGCACCTATACTTCCTTTAATGTAGTTTTGTGTTTATCTTGGGTGAAATGTGATATTATGGTATGATACTATCGTTTTAATGTCTCATTAGAAATTATAATTATGAGCAAACCGGAGGTTCCGACATAGCTTGCAGAGTAAAGGTCATCACAGCACCACTCCGACACAGCAAATAACTTGTCATTCGAGTTCGGATTTTAAATCAACTGCATTAAAGTAAATTTTACGATGACAATACATAATAGTGGACAGAGCTGGTGGTGTCTGGAGGAGCAGACGAGTCCTGGAGTGGAGACCGTATATGGGGGTAACCGTAGTGTGAGACGCACCCCAGATAAATGGACCGACGACCTTTAAAATGTGGCTGGGACGGTCTGGAAGCGGAAAGCGGAGGACAGGGTGTTGTGGCGCACTCGAAGGGGCCTATGTCCAGCAGTGGACTATGATAGGCTGAGTTGATTGATTTGAGTTTTGATGTCTGGCTAAGATCATCATCATCTGCCTAGCCTTTTCGCAACTATGTTGGGGTCAGCTTCCAGTCTAACCGGATGCAGCTGAATACCAGTATTTAACATGGAGCGACTGCCTATCTGACCTCCACAACCCAATTACTAAGTAATACGATACCCCTTGGTAAGACTGGTTCTCGATTTTCAGGCTTTATGTCTAGCTATGTCTTTTTACCGACTTCACAAAAAGGAGGACGTACTATGTTCGGATGTTTGTATGTTTTTTTTTTTTTTTTTTGTATGTTTGTTAATCGAATACTCCGCCAATTATCGAGGGATTTTCAAAATTCTTTTTTTGTTTGAAAGTAGATAGTTCTGAGGTGGTCCCACTGTCACCAAGTTAGGATCGGATGGGATCTTAGAGAAATCGAGGGCAACCCTCAAATTTTATAGGCTCACTTATTGTTTTTCGCATATTTTATGAAGTATCTTGTGTATTTGCGTATGTTTGTCACCATCTCAGGTAGCTGGGCTGAAGAAGTTACTCGAACAGGCAAGGACTGTTTTAGTAAATTGTTTTGATGTTTGATAGGGCATTTGCCACAGTTGGTCTCATGATCATCAAGTCATGACCTGATGCTGCAGTCAGGGTAGTCTGCAGATTACCTAACTCCTCGACAACTAACATCAGTTATATCGTGTCTAGGCTCATTGAAAAGGGCTCGATGTGTGGATAAACGTACTGTTAATGAGGAACACCGAAGTACATAGAGACCTGATGCTGAAGCCAGGAGCATCAGAAAAAGTACAGACCATGAAATTACAGCACCGTAGTCGTGTTTGGGCTCATTGTAAACAGAACTAAATTTCAAGTTCAATGCAATGTTGACATAAGTCTGGCCTGATGCTGCAGCCAGGATTATCAGCATCTAGTCTAAAAACTAATAAATATATTTTAGTAAGCTTTTCCTCAAATTAACGCGGGTGAAACCGCGGGGCAGAGCTAGTCTATAGACAAAATTCAAAGTCCTTACTGACTGATATATCAACGTACAGCCTAAACCGCTGGTAATAGAGACATGAAATTTGTCACTCCAGTAAGAAACGGTTTTTCGAAATTCCACTCCTAAGAGTGTGAATGCATTCACACTGTTATGGGAGGGTGAAATTTCACGCGGATGAAGTCGCGGGCTAAGCTAGTTAAAACATAATAATATGCCTCTACAACATGTCCCGGAATTAACGGACACTTCCAAACACCCATAGTAGAATATTATGTTATAATCATAATACATACAAACTGTAACAAACCTTTGTAACTGGGTTATGGAGGTCAGATGGTCAGAGGCAGTCGCTCCATGTAAATTGGTATTCAGCTGCATCCGCGCCGGTTAGACTGGAAACCGACCCCAACATAGTTGTGAAAAGGCTAGGTAGATGACGATATTATTTTTGCCACAACGTAAGATGATGTTACAGACATACCTACCTACGACATTTTAATAGATACCTACGACATTTTGGGCTCGGTTCAAAATATATGTTACTACCGATAGCTAAATAAAATTAGACAGGATAAGTAAGTATTCCTATGTCAAAAATTATTTGTGAAATTACAGGTACAGACGCCAGCACATCAACGTAAACTGTATACATATCTATAACTACGACGCGGCGTATAGTGTTAGAAAGAAAGTATCCTTGGTATGATTGGTGGAGTATTCAAACTTGTTTCAAATTAATATTATTTCAAGTTAAACAAATATTAAAGTTGATATTTGTTTAACTTGAAATAATATTAATTAGAAACAAGTGTAATGGCAATTAAGTTGATTTCAGAGTGACTAGCACTATTGAAAAATTTAAAGTTGTAGCGTAAACTGAACTTTCTTGTGTACGATTCAAAGTTATTTTTCTGTAAAGTCATTTTTGTTTACGATTTTTGACAAATTAATCGCGAATGCAGATTAGTTAAGTTTGCCCCTACAATTTCTCATAACAAAGAATCCTATGTAAGTATTGAAAATGACAAAATTTTCTTTATTTTAGATATCAATGGACACAGTCAGGAGACGCCGGATTGCCGGATTGAAATGCCGCCAGCAGCCATTGGTAGTTGTAACTGTATAATTAATCTGTTACAAATATCAATAAAAATAAAAGCTTGTAAAAATAAATATTATTTACTTGTTTTTAATCAGTTTGTTGTGTGAAATGTTTGTGTTAACAGTGTTAAATTAGATTCGAAATCATCTGTAAGTATTATAAAAATCCCTTGTCGTGCCGTGCCTCCAGTGTGTGCCGGACCTTATACAGCCCAGTCAAATTATACTAATCTAGGTAAAAGCTTATTTTTGTTTGGCAATCAAATGCTACCGCATTTGATTTTGCTTGGCAGCCATTGGTGATCTGTTACAAATAAAATTCTAATCTATATACCTAATAATAATAACGCCTTCGAAAGGTCCGCGAGGTGTGTCAGACATTTTAAAAATAAAAATTCTTTATTGACATAGGTAATGGTTACAGATACTTTTATGTAAGTATGAAGCATGTAGGACTGTAGGTATATTATAAATTACCTAATGTATAAAAATATTAAATTGTAGGTTATTCAAAACTAAACTATATAGATGGCTGAATGAAAATAATTTCTATAACATTAAGGATTTTTTTGAACATAAATTATAATGTTTTTAAATTCAATTTTGTTTATTTGTGCATTTTTTTTTTCATTTATTGCAAAACTGTATGATCTCATATGCTTTAATAACACCTGTGTATATCATGTTTTACGCAAATAAATTATCTTAATCTATGGTATAGTTTGGTTTTATAACTTTTGTTGTAAGTATATTTTAATTTAAAGTAGGTAGTTGTTATAATGTTTTCAATTATATTAATGTTAAAAATAAAAAGATTTGATTGTTATTCCGCATTTTATTTTGATATTTTTCCCGCGGTTTCACACGCGTTCCTGTAGGAACCTATCCTATGTCCTTTTCTGATTGTTAGGTATGCATAATTTCATGATGATGGGTTGTGTAGTTATAGTGCCAAAAGCAGGGGGGTAGCTACCGCCGTATCTGTTATACAGTGGGCCCCGACGGCATATTTATTTACTTAAAAAAACGTCACCGTCCTTTTTGCAAAAGACCCCGCCAAGATTTTTGATATGGGGCCCCTGGGGTTAGATCACACAGCCCTTTCGACTGCAGTCACTGCGTTTTCAGGTCATGACCGGCCGCCTTGCGGAGTTGTTTTAAAACTATGATATTTCCCAAGATATTCATTGAAATCAAATTTGTCAAGAGCAATTTTTTTCAAAATTAAATACTTGTGATGAGTAACGTGTTTATTTGGATAAGGATTAATATCATGTTTATAAAAACACCTTTGCAAATAATGCATTATTTTAGAACTTTGATTACGATAAAAAACAGGCCAAGTGCGAGTCGGACTCGCATACGAAGGGTTCCGTACCACAAGGCAAAAACGCCGAAAAATACACGTTTGTTGTATGGGAGCCCCCTTTAAATATTTATTTTATTTTAATTTTATTATTAAAGTAAAAATACAACTGAGTATTTTGTGAATTTTTCAAGTGCCTACCTGTTGCCTTTTTGATATCGAGCAAAACAGGGAAAAAAATCGCGTTTGTTCTAAGGGAGCCCCCTTAAATATTTTATTTTATTTTGTTTTTAGTATTTGTTGTTATAGCGGCAACAGGAATACATAATTTGTGAAAATTTCAACTGTCTAGCTATCGCGGTTCTTGAGATACAGCCTGGTGACAGACAGGCGGACGGACGGACGGACAGACAGCGAAGTCTTAGTAATAGGTAGGGTTCCGTTTTTACCCTTTGGGTACGGAACCCTAAAACGTTATAGTGAATCAATTAGAGAAGAATTTTTCAATTCGAACCAGCAGTTCCTGAGATTAGCGCGTTCAAACAAACTTATCAGCTTTATAATATTATAGTATAGATTTAGGATGTAAAGTAACGATAATAATATATTAGAATTTTATTTGAAAACTAGCTTCCGCCCGCGACTCCGTCCGCGCGGATGTCGGTCTTCGCGTGGATGGTTTATTTCTCCATTTTGAGTAACTCTGACAATGACATCTTATAAATATCTATTGGACCCAAATACGGCTAAGCCTATAATAATTAAGGAGATCCCTCTATTGAGCTACTGCTGTTGAGCTCGCGTTCTGTAGTAAGTATTTTTTTCATAGTAATTCCGACCTTGATAAGTAGCATGTAGCAGTAAATTACTGACAATGACGAAAAGTTTGCAATAATAAAAAAGTGATCGTGACAATGCGACAGAAAGTTAATTGAGAGCTTCAGCATACACAACATTGTTAGTGAGCTCGTCCGGAATATGAACATGAAGATTTCTTGGACTGCTCACATGGGAAAGAGCTACGTAAAGTTGCCCGTGTGAAAAACAACTCGCGGTAAGATCTACGCCAGCAACTCCTAGGATCTGACCTTGAGCCTTATTTATTGTCATGGCGTAACACAAAGCTACAGGAAACTGTATTCTCTTAAATTGAAATGGAACACGGGTAATGCACGTGTGTTCTACAGAACAACGTCTATGAATAAAACCGAAAAATAAGATTTTTTTTTCTACGTATTTTTCCAGGATAAAAAGTATCCTATTTTAATAAGGTTGAACATCATGTCAAAGCAAACTTCAGTAGGTATTGGTAATTTCGTTACAAGGTTAAAAAACGCCGAAAAAAACACGTTTGTTGTATGGGAGCCCATACAACAAACGTGTTTTTTTCGGCGTTTTCGCCTTGTGGTACGGAACCCTTCGTATGCGAGTCCGACTCGAACTTGGCCTGTTTTTTATCGTAATCAAAGTTCTAAAATAATGCATTATTTGCAAAGGTGTTTTTATAAACATGATATTAATCTTTATCCAAATAAACACGTTACTCATCACAAGTATTTAATTTTGAACAAAATTGCCCTTGACAAATTTGATTTCAATGAATATCTTAGGAAATATCATAGTTTTAAATATTCATTTTATTTTTAGTATTTGTTATTAAAGCGGCAACAGAAATACATAATTTGTGAAAATTTTAACTGTCTAGCTATTGCGGTTCTTGAGATACAGCCTGGTGACAGACGAATAGACAGCGAAGTCTTAGGTCCTGTTTTTACCCTTTGGGTACGGAACCCTAATAATAGGGTCCCGTTTTCACCCTTTGGGTACGGAACCCTAATAAAAAAGGAAATGTTTTTCTGATATGAGATTATACCTACTTACCTACCTACTTGTCTACTTAACAATATTCATCGAGAGCGTGAAATTTCGCTAATTCATTGTGTAACGAATGGTGTATACCGTACTACCTACCTGTTTAAATGTAATATGAGTAGGTAGTTACTACTTAATCCTCTAAGTAATTTTCCAACAAATATGTAAAAATTAAGGATTAAGTAAAAGATCATTGACTATAAACTTTCATAGGTATTTTAAGCATTGCGTTGGGCGTTTCGATTCAATTATTCAACCTGCTACCATAGAACTATTATTACTTAGTGTTTAGAACCGACGACGCGACGCCGCAAAACCAGTTTTTGCGCCAGGCCGGGGGCCTTCCGAATTGCGTCAAAAGCGATTACTTATATCGCGAATCCGACCAACGCGCAACGTCACAAATAGTAGTCAATAGTCCTTATATTTTGTGACTATTAAATTTGGTCGGACTCGCGATATAATCGCTTTTGACGCAATTCGGAACGCGGGGTATGTTACCGACCGGCAACTACTCATTTATTTAGTCTTGCATGAAACGTGTAAGCGCCATGAAATTCCCAGCGCTTATGACGTTTTGGTCGCGAGAAAACTATACGTTTTAAGCGGTCTAGCGCTGCATGTTTTATAGTTTGGTGAGACGACACCTACTGTTTAAGCGCTGCAGCAAATACGCTCGCCCCACTGTCTTCCTGTTGTGACACTGTATTTGATTCGGATAGCTACGCTATTTCTTATCGCACAGTATTTTATTCACACCACGACGACCATACGCACACACTCTCACGTACGCACTGCAGCACGACACATTACTAGTAAGAACAGACAAAAGCTATATGTCTCTTTCGCACGATTCTCGCTGTAGTTGCTCATAACGCGTTCAAGGCCAAAGTGGGGTAGGTTGATGTGCTGGCGACTGTACATTTCCATTTCGATCTATGAAGGTGAAACCTATTGCTCGATAACTTATGTGATAGCAATCAAACTCAAACTCAAACTCAAAGCATTTATTTCAATTAAACCTTGTACAGGCACTTTTGAATTGTCAAAATTAAATAGTCTGTCAGTTACTCAGAAAGTTGAAGCTAGTTGCCCATTCCAAAACGTAGATCTCTATGGAGAAGAACGGGCAAGAAACTCCATGGACACTCTTTTAAATCAAGTTATTACAAAATCCTGGGTACATTATTCTTGTTGCTTCTATATGTGAGAACAATGTAAAAAAAAAAAAAAAGACAAATGAAGAAACAATTCAAAATATAAGATTAAAAATAAGCCTTGGCAGTTAAGAGATGACCAGTCTCAACCGACGGCACCCGTTCACGAACATGACGCGTGGATCAGCACCATCCAGCTCAACCATTTTGTAGGGAACCGAATAATCCAACACACGCGCCACCATCGGTGAGACATTTAAGTGAGCATGACACGTTCTCAACTGCCATGCTCTTTCAAGTCAACAACAAAAAAAATCATAATAAACGGAAACATGGTTCTTACATTTACAAAATTTAAAAAAAATGCTTCTAAATTATACAAAACTATAGTTTGCAATTTATTTAAGATGTTAATATAATTTACTACCAAACAGGAAGAGGTATCTAATATTGCAGTATTCAACAATTAAAACTGGATTGAATAAAATAAAAAAGTTATGTTAGTAATGTCAGAAATATTGAAAAAGAAAAAGGGAAGCACCACTTCCAAATATTGAAATTTTAACTAGTGAGCCCAAGTGCCTGTGGAGCAGGACCAGCATTAAGCCAAGCATTTTTATCTTCGATATAATCATCCAACTTGTAATATGCTTGTCTACATAGTGTGCGTTTAATGCATGTTTTAAATTTCTTCTCATTTAATTGAAGAATATCGAATGGTATTTTATTATAACATTTTACACAGTAACCCATAAAAGAAGTTTTTACTTTAGACAATCTGAAACGCGGTTGATCTAATTTGTCCCTATTTCTAGTGTTAAAATTATGCCTGTCACTTATCTTACTAAAAAGATGTAGATTTTTTCGAACATACATAATATTTTCATATATATATTGACAAGGAACCGTCAGGATGTTAATTTCTTGAAACAGTTCTCGTAGAGAATCGCGTCTGCTGAGCTTGTAGATGGCTCTGACAGCTCTCTTTTGCAGAATGAAGATAGAATCAATATCTGCAGCCCGTCCCCACAACAAAATACCGTAAGACATGATGCTATGAAAGTAACTAAAATAGACCAGTCTCGCGGTATCCACGTCTGTTAATTGGCGAATTTTCCAAACAGCGTAAGCGGCCGAACTTAGCCGCCCTGCAAGTGATGTTAAGTGCGGACCCCACTGTAGCTTTGAGTCAAGCGCGATCCCCAGAAAAACCGTATTTTCGACGAATTCAAGTGTCTCCCTATTCAATACAACATGACATTCATTACTTCTAACATTCGGTAAAGCGAATCTAATGCATTTAGTTTTTTTCTCATTTAATACCAAATTATTCACAGTAAACCAATTATGGACCACATGCATAGCGTTATTTACGTCGTCAAGCTCCTGTGCACGTCTGCTTACTTTAAAAATCAGTGATGTGTCATCAGCAAATAACACCATTTGTGGTTGGTTTTTCAGTAAATGAGGTAAATCATTTATATATACTAAAAATAGGAATGGCCCCAAAATTGAGCCCTGCGGTACTCCCATTTTGACTTTTAAGCCCGATGAATTCACACCGTTAATTTGAACTTGCTGAAATCTATCATTTAAATATGATTCTATTAAGCTAAGAGCAAGTTTACCTAGTCCGTAATGCTTAAGGTTCAAGAGCAGTGTTTCGTAATTCACGCAATCAAATGCCTTGGATAGGTCACAAAAAATGCCTATAGCATCTTGTGCCTCTTCCCATGCGTTAAAGATGTGTTTTAATAAGGTGACACCGGCGTCGGTTGTACAACGTCCTTTGGTGAAACCATACTGTCGATCGTGTAAGATGTTATTACGGTTAAAATGATTGAGCATTTGATTTAACATTACTTTTTCGAACACCTTGCTAAAAATCGGCAAAACCGATACGGGTCTATAATTATTAGTGTCTTTGCTGTCCCCAGATTTGAAAAGTGATAACAATAATTTTCGCGACAATTTTCTCTTAGAAGTCGCCTTTTTATTTCTGTTCAGATTACTAAAATGATAAAAAAGAGGTGTGTAGGTACAGTATGCATCAATACTGCTTAGGCATGCTATGGTTGAAATTTCTGTGAACATGCTTCGCGCCGTCCCCGCGCCCGCGCCGCAGGCCCGTATTTACATCTGTGTGTGTACACTTGCTAACGTCAAACGAAACAAAACATATCGTCATCGCTTTTTCACACGCGCGGCGTAATTATGTATGACCTTGGTTGGTTCATACCACTGCTAAAATTCACAACTTCATAACAAGTACTGCTAGCGGATAACGTAGCGTATAGGATTAGTAAACACGCAGGCCTGGGTTCGAATCTCGAGATGGAACTTTGATTTATCTTTCCAACAATAATCTTATCTTTTTTTATTATTCGATAAATTAATACACGAGAATAATATTGTAATATTTGTTTTATTTGTATTATTATATTGTTATTGAAATATGCGGGGTAAAAATAAAATAAAAATTAAGTGATTTCAAAAATTTTATTCGTTACTAGCTTCTGCCCGCGACTTCGTCCGCGTGAAATTCGTACTTTCCTCTTATAATTTCGAAAATGTATGCTTATGATTTTTATCATTTATTTAGATATAAATAAGTATTCGGTCCATTTTTTTAGTTTATAGCTCAAAGGGATCAGATTTTTCAAATAAACTGTATCCCAGCTTTTTACCCCCCCCTGGAGAGTAATTTTGAAAAATCGTTTGGGATGTGTTCATAACTTGACTCAAAGACCCATCCATACCCATTTTCGAGGTAATGGAAGCAAGCAGTAGAATTTTCCACCTTCGTAGGAGTCATATTTTAAATCCCCTAAATAACTTTTTTTAAGTATTTTATGTTTTAGTAGTACCGAGTTTCGAGTTAATCCGACAGCGGGTTAAATATTTTTCTAATCCATCAACTTTGTCACCCCCCAAATCCTCTGTGAGGGATTTTTTAAACTAAAAGTAACAATCTTTATTATTTACTGACCCAAATATTGCCAAGTTTCTAATTTATTAACCAAATGAATAAGATTTTTCATATAAACTGTATCCCCTCTTTCTATCCCCATAAGGGTTTTCGAAACATAATCTAGATTATTTATACCAAATTTCCAGTTAATCAAGCCTCGTAATAAAATTCTGCCCTGTGAAATTGACTACCCCTCTTCACCCCATTAGCGGTAGATTTTCGAAAAACACTGAACCACTTTATTATTTATTTTGGTCTTAGATAGGTACTGAGTTTCGAGTTAATTGGACCGCGCATTAAAAATTTTCCATACTAAATTTGACACCCCCAATCTGTCCTTTGGGTTAGTTTAGAATTCCAAAAAAATTCGAACTTTATAATTATTTGTGCCAAGTTTCAAGTCCAAATTTATTTGTACCATTTTTTTTGCCCAGCCTTTTCCCAACTATGTTGGGGTCGGCTTCCAGTCCAACGGGATGCAGCTGAGTACCAGTACTTTACATGGAGCGACTGCCTATCTGACCTCCACAACCCAAATACGATACCCCTTGATAAGACTGGTTGTCAAACTTTTGGGCTTCTGACGACCCCTAGCGACTGTCAAAGATCCACGAATGACAGCCGGGACCAACGGCTAAGCGTACTTTCCGAGGCACGGAGAGGTCACGGTATGTAAAGATGGACACCTATCCACAGACCAACCGCGGCAAGCGTAGCCTGCGTAACCTTATCGATCGATCTGTGCGGCTGTTATTATTGATTATTTTCTGTCAAAAGTATTAATACTGAGTTTCGAGTAAATCGGACCGCGCGTTAAAATTCTTCCACACAAACTATAACACCACAACACAAGGGATGTTGGGGTGTTTTGATAAACGAATAATGATAAACTTTATTACTTGCTTAGGCAAGTATTCTTGCCGAGTTTAATAACCAAATGAATAAGATTTTTCTTATAAACTGTATCCCCGTTTTTCACCCCCACAGGGGTGGGATTTCGTAAAATTGTTTGGAATATGTTCATTACTCGACTCAAAGATTGTTTATACCAATTTTCGAGTTAATCAAGCCACGCATAAAAGTCTTCCTTTATAAAATTAACTTTTCACCCCGTTAGGGGTAAATTTTCGAAAAACGATAATACACGTTATTCTTTATTTTCGGTCATAAGTATAAATACTGAGTTTCGAGTTAATCGGACCACGCGTTAAAATTCTTCCATACAAACTTTGACACCTCCCAATCCCCCTTCAGGGGGTAGTTTAGAAAAAAAAAGCCAAACTTTATTCATTATTTAGATAAGTATTCGTGCCAAGTTTCATGGTTATTAACTCAAGGAAAAAGATTTTTCATACAATCAAAATCCCCTCTTTTCACCCCTTAAAGGTTTAATTTCCAAAAACCCCTTCTTAGTGGATATCTACTCTTCACAAAGAACACACCCTCCGTAATTAATTTCTCTACCCAGCGGTCTGTGTATATATCAGTCAGTCAGGACAAAATTTCATCCCCTTTTCACCCCCTTAATGGATGAAATTCTAACAACACCATTGTGATAGCTTCCAATCATAAGCCTAGATAATAAATTTAGTGATTTTTACGTCGAAAATTAATGACTTTCTATACACAACTTCATCCCCCTTTTTAACCTTTCGGGGGTGGAATTATCAAAAACGCTGAGACACGTATAAATTAATTTTCAATTGTCAGCCTAAATACAAAATTAGAAGATCCTAACTTCAAAACTGTCGGACTTTCATATAAACTTCCATCCCCTATTTTAACCCTTTAGGGGTTGAATTCCCAAAAATCCTTTCTTAGTGGATACTTACTCTTCACAAAGAACACACCTTCTAAGTTTTAAGTCTCTAGGTCCAGCGGTTTGGGCTGTGCGTTGATATATCATTCAGTCAGTCAATCAGTCAGGACTTTGAATTTTATATATATAGATAATTTGACAAATAAACTTTTAAAACAGTTTATTTTCTCATAAAGAACAATTTATTGAAGTAAAGCAGGTAATCAGTGAGCTACGACCATTAGACTTAAAATATTGTAACTATCTTAGTAATAAAATAATATTGTGCTTTAATTGCGGATATAGCTTAAGTGTTCATTTTCAAAATTCATTTTGAAAAGAAGATTGAAACTATAAACCTCAAAATAATCCTTATTACGGATATGACACAATAATATTTTAATATTACTAAAATCAATTTGTAATTTATAACTTAATACGTTGTATAACCCCCATTATTATCCATGCTATCAAGTAAACGCTGGCGTATGGATCCTGTAATGTTTAAACATATATCTTCATATTTCCTTGCAATGCAACTTCATCTGGTAGGTAACTGGTTGGTTAAAACCACTTGTTTCTTATTCACTGACTATACTCTTCCTTATATCTTTTGACCCTCCGACTCACAGTAGGTAATTTCTCTAAAACAAAAAAGGAATATTGTAAGGCTACTAGCAAAATTATAAAATATTAAGTAGTAGATACTTACTTATTACTTTTTTAAACAAAATTATTTTGAAAATAGTTCAAATGTTACAAAATGATTATATTATAATTTATACAATCATAATGCTATATTCATCATTCCAAAAGTAAATAAATAAACTCTTGGAAATATTTTTTTTTTCTTCTATTTAGACCCTTTGGTAAATATAAAACGTTTAATAAAATAACTACAAGGATCAGCAGTTAAACTTTAATTAGCTAAATGTTAGATAAAATAATTAAATCATAATACTCACAGTCAGTCCGGTTTCATCAATTATTTGTGATAAAATATTAAGTCCACTTTTACGTTGCGCGATAATATCCGCTTTCATCTCAAAGCTTACATTTCAAAATGAACTATTACACAGCTATTATAATAGATTAAACACACGTCACTAACCCACAATATCAAAAACCAATCAAGAACGAACAACATTCTATAAGACGCGGTGAATGAGCCGTAAGTTACCTGCATCTGTCTACCATACCTAATTTATTTATTTAGATTTCTGTGGGTATACTCATAAAGTTTTACGAATTATGTGAACAAGACGAACATGACACGGAACTATATTCAAAAGCGTGATTATTCGAGTAATATGCGGGTGTATGTGTCAAATTACTCATTAAAAGAAGGTCGTAAGTCAAACTAAACGTTAAGCAATTAGTTTTAAACTTGCCTATGGACATTTGGCGTGGATAGTACTTACGAAGGCTTAGGTATTTTCTTACGAAATTCGGACCACATTAAGAGCGTTTACGCCGTAAGGCATTTCATACAAACTTTCAAGCCCTTATTTTTCGAAACTAATGAACCGATTTTAATGAAACTTCATAGGTATAAGCAGGATACAAAGGTCTAAAAAGTTAGTAGAGAACATTTTCGAAATGTCTTATTTAAAAAAAGATAACTGGAAATATCTGTTTCTATGGAAAATTTAAAATCGGTCTAATTTGGCTGTAACACTATTTTTCGAAAATGTTTTCTACTAACTTTTTAGACCTTTGTATCCTGCTTATGCGTACGAAGTTTCATTTAAATCGGTTTACTCATTTCGGAAAATAAGGGCTTGAAAGTTTGTATGAAATGCCGTACAGCGTAAACGCTCTTAAAGCATGATGCAAAACCACAGATATAGATATACCTAGATAACGCAAGTATCACGAACTGTATGAAAACCAAGCGTGCCATTTTTTGACTTCCTACTATGACGTCACAAGCTCGCGTTCTCGCTCACACTTACCCAGCCATTAGTACAAAGGACTGAGCACGAAAGGGGCGGCTTACGATTTGTAATCATAAGTTGGTGCAATTT
The DNA here is from genome assembly GCA_916614155.1 of Mesoligia furuncula. Lineage (NCBI taxonomy): Eukaryota > Metazoa > Arthropoda > Insecta > Lepidoptera > Noctuidae > Mesoligia > Mesoligia furuncula. Next base: position 30,071,671 of record OU744794.1, read on the forward strand.
TGGCACGCGAAGTAGTTACTCTTGCGTTATCTAGGTATATCTATATCTGTGTGCAAAACATTTAATTAAAGATTACCTCCTTGCTCGATAGATGGCGTTATACCTTTTTCTGAATCGCGCTATGGTTTCGTTACAAGCGTTTCATCACATCCCTCCAAGATTATGAGTCGTTAAATATTATTTGACAACTTTGTTTGAATGTTCGTTTGGAATAAACTACTATTTTTTTAAAGAACCTCTGGAAGTATTCAGAGATTCTTCATTCATCTTCAGTTGTAAACTATGTAAGCAGGTGTAAAACTATGGTTTCTTACATGAGCGATGGCCGCCCATTGACATAGAAAAGTATGGACTGCAAAAAGTACTGGTGAGGGACTGGAAATACCTACAAAAAAAGGGTGCATACCTACTCAATACTCAATCATTTATTGCATTCCACAATGTATATGCTTAGGTGGTGGGTAACATTTGTTGTAACAATCGTGGACCCTGTCGGGCACAGCAAAACAAAAAATTTTAGGAAGAGGACTTATCTATACATGCAAACTAACTTAATCTAAGTATAATTTAAGGAAACATTTTTATTAATTATTAATTTAATTTTCTATACATATAATAAAACAGTAACGAAAGAAAAACTGTACATTGTGAATTTTCGAGAAAAAATAAGTGGCTTTTGTTAGAAAAACGTAACTGATGACAAAAAGTGACTTTTTAGAATTTTTGTCTGTTTGTCTGTTTGTCTGTGTGTATGGTACGGCTTCACGCCAAAACTACTGGTCAGATTGAATTGAAATTCAGCAAAAATGTTCTTAGTAAACCAAGGAAGGCTTTAGGCTACATATTATCACGCCGTATGCTATGGGAGGTAAGCAATATTGATTTTAAAATGTGTTTGTTCGTAATTGAATGCACAAAATAATTGAATGCACAAAATGACATGTTTATTTATTTATTTAGTTAAAAATAAAACTTTGACTCTGGGAACATAATAATCACGCTATTTTTATAAAGGAGCGGGGCAGTAATATTATAGGTAAATTGCAAGGGAACAGCTATTTCAACAATATGTCAACGGGGAATTTAGCGGTAAGGTCAGGCGACCGTTTACCACACTAAATGGTGCGAGTTCAAATCCCGTAATATTGTTTTAAAAAATCGTAAAATTCATTTTTTTTTTGGTTTTGCATTTATTATGTGCATACGGAACGATACTGTTATGAAATCTGAGAACTTCACATGTCCGATCTAATTGTATGAAGAGTTTCACACCAATATTACTAAACAGATTGATTGGCGGTACAACAAGCTACACTATCATGAATTCAAGTCAAACTTTTGGTTCTAAGCTATATCTTACTAAGCACATTTGTTGTAGATAATTCATTTAAGTAAGTATGTAATTCTTAGTTTTGATCCTTGCTGCTGTTACCACATTTTCATTTTTTTTTAATGCTAAACTAATGTAGTTGTCTGTTAAATTAACGACAATTTAGTTTTATTCATAATTTAATTAATTTGGGTAAATAATATGTAGTTTCCGTTTTCTAACTAGATGGCGTTGACGTCGAGTTAGATTGCGCTATGGTTTTGTTCCCAAAATGTGATGTTATAGGTGCCGATGTGCCGCTCTCATCCTATAGAAACGGGGGTTACCTTTGTTGTTTGTGTTGGTTGATGTGTTTAATTTTCCTGTTGGCCTTCACAGAGTGCTTTTTGATAGACTGAAATTGGCCTTTTTCAGACTCTGTGAAGGGGACAACTTTGCTAGATCACTCACCTATGATGAGGTGCCGACGTACTACACGTACGACAAGCAAAGAGACGATTAAATACACCTGTATTTAATCGACGCCGACGCGGACACGCCGTGGACGGGTTTCCAGGAATTTTTAAGGACACCGCATTGGGACGGGTTTACACTGTGCACCCAATTAATGGCGAGTGCTATTATTTGCGAATGTTACTGCACACAGTGCGGGGCCCAACATCATTTGCGTTTCTAAGGACAGTCGTTGACATTGAGTATCCCACATACCGCGCTGCTTGCGTAGCACGCCACCTTCTCGACAGTGATCAGCACTGGGACAACGCACTTGAGGAGGCCAGCATTAGTGACAATCTCAGTCGTTTGCGACATCTGTTTGTCGTCATGTTGGTGTTCTGCGGTATTGCAAATCCGCTTCTGTTGTGGGAGAAATATCGGCATCTTCTGTCGAAGACTTCCTAAGAGGTCTGAGACGCACTACTGACGATAATACTGAGGCAACTGATGAGCGCGTTCTAAACAGTTGCCTTAGTTCACTTCAAGATATAGTCATTTCGATCTGCGGCAGTTCTCTGGTGGATTATGACAACACAACACAACACACCACAACATCCACAACATACATACACATTTTGACTCCACAACATCTGGATGTACAAGAGCTTGGAAACAGAGAGTACAACTCTGAAATAAATTATGATCCAAGAGCTATGAGTACCGTCGCCAATGACCATGTCTCTAAGTTTACCTCAGAGCAAAAGCAAATTTTCGACACCATCCTTGACTCGGCTCGGCCAAGGTAAAATGTTTTTCTTGGATGCTCCTGGTGGAACAGGGAGAATATTTGTCACCGCTGGCATTCTCGCAGAGGTCAGGAGGCAAGACAAGATTCCCATTGCAGTAGCATCGCCAGGAATCGCCGCAACACTGCTTCCTGGTGGCAAAACAGCGCACGAAATGTTTAAGATTCCCATAGATTTAGAGAGTAATGAAACACCTGTTTGTGGAGTGTCACGCAATAGTGACAAAGGGCGCGTGCTTAAAGATTGCTGTTTAATCGTGTGGGATGAATGCATTATGGCGAACAGAAAAGCAGTAGAGTCGGTAAATAGGACTTTACAGGACATCCGCAGGAACCAGCAAATGATGGGTGGCGTTACAGTTCTGTTTAGCAGCGATTTCCGACAAACGCTGCCTGTGATGACGCGAGGAACTAGGGCTGATGAGGTGAATGCTTTGTTGAAATACTGTTTCTTATGGCCACATATTCATAGGTTGCGCTTAACGATGATTATGAGAGCACATCTTGGCGGGAATGTACACGCCCAAGAATTTTCTGATGTTCACTTCAAATTGGGTGAGGGAACGCTACCAGTAGACGGTGGCCAGGTGGTTCTACCTGAGATACTTGGGAGAGTGGTGTCCACCTTAGAAGATTTGATTCGCCTGGTGTACGGGGACATCAATAGGATACCGCACCACCATAATTCTTGGGTGTATGAACGAGTCATTTTAACACCCAGAAACGACCAAGCTCAATGAAAGCATTTTCGCGGAAATTGAGGGAAATGAAGTGATCTACACTTCAATAAACACTGTTGTCGACCAAGATGACGCCACACATTACCCCGTAGAATTTCTTAATTCCCTCAGTGCAAATGGACTACCAGCGCATACCATTAAGTTAAAGGTCGGTGTCCCAATTATGCTTCTTCGGAAACTCACTCCGCCGAAACTGTGCAATGGGACCCGGCTCAAAGTCGTCTCGCTGCAGAGAAATATCATTGAGGTGAAAATTCTAACGGGTTGTGTGTCGGCGAGACACCACAACCCGTCCCGTCCCCGGACTCTTAGAATTCGACATCAGACGTTTCAGATCTTCGATTTTGACGACCCCGTTGTCGCTGGCATAAGCAACAGGATCCGCGTACGAAGTCGCGGGCAGAAGCTAGTCTAAAATAAAAAATAAATATATAAACTATTTATTTATATTATTATGTTAGTTCTATGGATTTGTCAATTAAATATTCATTTATGCTATAATAACATTTATTTAGTAATTTTTTTTTTAAATTATTTGTAAAAATATTAATCTTTTTCTCATTTCTGAGTACCTCGGGTAGTTTATTATATATTTTTATCGACATGACTAGTGGACTAGATGAGTGCATTTTCAATCGGGATATCGGTAGGTTTAATCGTGTTTTGTGTCGGAGTGTGTATCTTGTTTGTATGTCTTCTCGTTTAGTGTAAAAGTCTTGGTGTGTGTGTGCGAATTTACAGATTTCCAGTATGTATATAGAAGGAAGAGTAATTAGAATGTTCAGTTTTTTAAAATGGGGTTTGCAGCTATCCGTTTGTTTTAAATTAACTAAAACACGAAGTAATTTTTTTTGAGTTGTGAACAGCGCCGGTGCGTCTGTGCTATTTCCCCACATTATAACACCGTAGCTAAGCCATGCATGAGCATAGGCATAGTAGGTGACCAGAGCAGTTTGCAAGTTTGTGGTCTTTTTTATTTCTCGAAAAGCGTACAATTTGGAATGTTTGGATTTTATTTTCTGTACGTGTGGTTTCCAATTGATGTTTGAATCTATAGTTAAGCCTAAAAGTGGGAATTCATTTATTGATTCTATTTTGTGATTATTGAAAGAGAAATTTACATAAAGAGGATTTTTTTGGTGGGGGTGGAAGGTTATTAATTTAATTTTGGCATAATTGATTTCCAGATTATGTTCGTTCATCCAGGTGATTGTTTTGGTGAGTATATTATTAAGGGTATTATTTAAATGTACGTTACCATGACAGGGAGTAAGAATAGAAATATCGTCCGCAAACAAAACGCATGGTCCGGATTCCTTTATGGTTTTTGGCAGATCGTTGATGTAAATGAGAAAAAGAAGACATCCAACAACGCTCCCTTGGGGTATTGAGGCCTTTATTGCCTTGTTGTCGGATCGAAAGTTTTGAAGTTCATTCGTTTTATTATTAAAGAATTCTACTTCTACTAATTGCGCTCTGTTTTCAAGGTAAGATTTGAACCATTCATATGATTTACCGCGGATTCCCACTCCGTAGAGCTTATTTAATAATATTCCATAATGCACTTTATCGTAGGCTTTGGTCATGTCAAGCAGTATACCGATTGCGTATTGTTTAGTATTTATTATATTTAGGGCTTCCTGTATAAATTTGTAAACTGCTAATCGACACCTCCTAAGTACAACTAAGTAACTGAAAAATGCAAATTTTATAGGAGAGCGAATTGAAGATTTCAATTTTTTTAAATTGCCATAGCTAAGCCCCTACTTGGAATTAAAGTATAATATTTGGTGAGCGGGTTTAAACTTAAGTGAAATCTATAATTAAGAGTATATTTTGTTTCTAAATCTTCAGGTTTATGTTTTATCACACATGCATTCTTTTACTGCGTTGTAAAAAACAATCAAAATATGCTAACTGGCACATACACATTTCTACATTGGAATATTCAGGCACTTTATTCCTTTAACTGCCAGATGCGTACTTATAATTGGTAAAGTCAATTAAAATATCCGGTATAACTGATACTTACATAATTTACCACCGTAATTATATCATTGTGCATACAAGTGTAACTGAATTCCAAACTTGTAAAAATTATCATGACGTGTTTTCGTATTTTAAAATAAAAGCAGTGGATATATTTGTATTATCTAATGTTTATTTTCAAAATACAAAAATATAAATTTCAAACGTTTCAAGTGTCAAAAAGTAACATTATTATTAATTATATGTTTATAACACCGAAGATCTAATATAACATTAATTAAAAATGGCATCTACCTACCTACTGGTAATCAGACTTTTATCTTTTGTTTTATTAGGTATAAGTTCTTACTGAACTGGAAATCACATATCATCACAGGACATCACATGGAAATAACTAAAAACTAAAAAAAAAACTCTCCAAAAATAACAATATTCTTAAACTTTATAAAAATTGCCTTAAAGGCAAGTTTTGTTCATTTCGTAAAAAGTATGGGGTTTGTCTCAAAATAATGTAATGTTAATTCTAAATAGAATGAGTTTATAAAATTATTACTTATCAATTATATAAATCAGTCGTTTCATAAAGCTATTTGAACATTCTTGCACTGAGATGAAATTTAATATCATATTACTGAACTATCATTGTTTAGAAGGTATTATATTTTAACAAGGTTATATTCTATATTTTACTAATTGAGTAATAAAATTGCACGTTTTATCATTAATTACTTATGACCACAACATTAATCAACTAATCAGTACAGAGATCACAGGATGACTTCTCCATTCATCTTCTTCGTCTTCTTCATTCATTCATCTTCTTCGTCTTCTTCATCTTCATTGTCATTTTGGTTCTCATTGCTACCCTCTATCAAACTCATGTAAAAGTCATGATAAACAGATGGTATAACATTATTTCGGCATAAGTACTTCAAATCCTGAAGTTTGGCCTCGGGTATTGGTAATTTGCCCTCGTAAGCTGGGGTCAATGTTCTTGCCAGAGGGGCTGGAAGTGGACTGTTGTCTAATCCTTTGCGATTTTTTGATCTGGTTTTGGGAGTCTCTAGCGCATTATTTACAATAATGCATTTAAACTCATGGTCACAAAAATCTGTTTTATACTCTATCCTGTCAGAGAATTGCGGTAATATTTGTAACTGTCTTAGTTGAGACCAGAAAACTCGTTCTCTGTTTGTATTTATAGTCCAGTTGCATCCAGGGAGCAGTGCTTTGAAATTCATAAAATTTAAAGTAGTCATTTCCTGGACTATGTAAGGGTTTCCATCTTGTTTGGCCCACCTTATGAGGGCATACCATTGTTCAGGGGTGTACACCATTTTATTCTTGGCAGTTCTCTCGATAAGGGCGTGTACACTATCACCCTCATTTTGTGTATGGCCTTTCTCAAAATATTTATGAGTTATAGTGACTTCAAAATCTTTTGCAGCTCGTAAATAGGCTGCAAAAACGATACGATTGCGGTTTTGTCCCCCGCAATTGTCGGACCAAAAGTTGAACGTTTTTATGCCTTTTTGATGATGTTCTTTGATATAATCATATAAACAGCTACTCACCTCGTTTGCTCCTCGGCAAGCAGTGCTTTCATCCCAAACATAGCACTTGGCAACTCTGCTTCCCATTTCGTATATGGTAAAATTGAATACAGTTAGCTTTCTCTTATAATAAAGAATACTAGTTTCTCCACAGGGCATTCCATGCACTTTTTGAAAATCGTATACCGCTGTCAGTACTTCTTTTGATTTCATAGTGCTTTCTTTATCTTTGTTTTTTAGCTCTCGCGCTATAGTCTTGTTTCTTATGTGGGTATTGTATGTGTTAAGCTGCTCTTCAGTCACAGGACGTGGTAAGTTTTTATACACTTGACAAACATCACACTGATCTTTTTTGGGGACGTGGAATCCCAAATTTATATTCTTATTGACAATGTCTCGGTATTGTCTTGCTGTTTTAACTTTACTTTGATTTTGAGGATCATTCCAATCTTTATACAGCAGAAACATTCGGGAAAATGTAAGAGATCCATCTAAGTATATTTTATTCGTACGTTTTCGAATATAATGCGATTCCACAGGTGCAAAGCTGTTCACATGATCGCAAACACTTGCAATCATCTCTTCAGTAATTTTCTTAGTATGTTTATGGATGCCTCTTTTGTCGTGGACAACAGTGCCTTGCAATGAAAGCTTTTTCAAAGCAGAATATACCAGGCCTTGTTTGATTCCAAAAGTGTTCAAAAACATGGTTTTACACACCTGTATCTTCGATATCTGTGTCTTTGGAGACACTGAATCAGTGTCATGTACCTCATTATAATCTTGTTTTTTATCTATTTTTGTTGGTAAATAATACCGCAAAGTAAATTCTCTTCTAGATGCAGTTTCAGTAGTAACTCTACGTTTTGGAATTTTATCACAGTACTTATTGATAAAATCCCAATGACGAACTATATCTCCCATTGACCAAAATGCCTCAAAAAGCAAATCTCTGTTAACATTAGTAATTTTTTGTGAACATTTTAATTTACATTTCTCTCCACAACATGGCCCTATCACTTTCTTTTCCCTCATTTTACCATCCCTACTTTTGTACGCATTTCCTAAATTTTTATTTTTCTTACGCATAACATCCAACCATTGGTCTTGATGGACCATTCGTAATCTACCTATATCTTTTTTTCTTGTGGATAGCCTGCGCCTCGGTGATGGTTCAATTTCAGAAAGAGTGTTTTCTATTATCGGGGTTTGTATTGGCATAGGTGAGGTAACTGGCATGATAACGTTTGGTGTAGGAGCTGGTGATATTGTATCACAATCCAACTGAGCAATTGCTTGAGCTATGACTGACGAGAAATTTGGTGACTCAATAGTTATATTATTTCGAATTCCTGAACTGACATTGCTCATCATGGGTGATTGTGGCGTTATTGTTGCCAATTAAGGTCATGAGAGTTACTCGGCAAAACCACTGGAGCTGTATGACTCGTGACGGTTGGGGAATGTGTTCTGAAACATTCTGAGGTTTTAAGAGGGTTTTGTGCAATACTTGTTTCTTCGTCACTGTTTTCTATGAATTCCGTCATTTGTTGCAAGTCTTCATCGGTGAAATATTTTGAGAAGTGTACTGGAGTATCTGAAACAATCAAACCACAAAACACTCGATTTTCAACGACAATCAACATCATTTCATAAAAGTAATACTATGTAAGTATACACATAGATATTAATAATCAAATTAAAATCCAATGTAAAACAATATAAGTGTTAGTTACTTGATTTTATTTTAAACACATTCCGTAGAATAAGTATGTAAGTGCCTAAATACATTTTTTAATCAAACTAAATTCCGACGTAAAAATGTGTAACTGCGTAGTTACATACTTATGCACCGGGAATGAATAAATTGCAGCAATGTTGTCATGACAATAGATTTTCATTCTAAGACGTGTTCAAATATTTACAGTATAGGTAGAAATCTTAATTTATGGGTGCACTTAAAATATATACATTAATAATTATAAAATATTTAGTTAATTATTACTTACCTTGCCTTGATGGTGAGTCTATCTGGTTTGATGTTACGCTTGTTATTTGGTCCACAGCATTTTTTGATCTTTTAATTGCATCTTCCCTTAATATATTTAAAAATTTATAACGTTCACTCGACATGGTAAAAAACAACGCAACACTCGCGCGCACAACTCGCTGCCCACCGGAGAACTGAGTGACCGGCAGTTACCCGCACCGCGCGCCCTTTCCCCCCACGTCAAAGTATGTAACTGGGATTTAAATGGTTGTACGCTGTGTTTATTTGTCAGCTTATGCAGATAAATAATTATACGTTTGAGAAAAAAGTATGTTGGGTTAATAGAAAAAATAAAATAAAAATGTATGTGGTAAATAAAGGTTTTTAGATGCCAAAAATGCAATAAAAACCGTTTCGTGTATCTGGTAGATACATACGTATACTTAGCGGGTGTCGTAATGATGTGGATCTGTTTCTTCGAAAGCCATTTTGACACTCGTCAAATATTTTATATTTCTCACAGAAAGTGTACACACGATTACACACCTACAACTCGTTTTGTCGCATAAAATGGCGGCCACTGCTAGGGTTGTGTCAATTAAGGAACATAGGTGTTACTATTATCGAGTATCGATGCAAAATATGAATCTAACTACATAGTTATCACGTTTGGATCATAATAACTTACTAAATTAAAGTCCGTTGTAATTACGGTTGCCAACCATACTTTATAATAACGTATCCTACTTTATTTTCGGTAAATATACTTTAGAGTTTTGCATAAAACTAAAGTGTGCGAAAATACTTCATTTATAATATTTTGTGATGCGTAAAACGAAAGACTCATAGTTAAGAGGGGGCCATATGATAGGATAAAATCTGATTACACCCGCACCTCATTGCCTACCCCTCTCATGAAACACGATAAAAACACAACACAATCCCTTCCCGCCAGCAGAAACTTTTCGCCCGGCGAAAACAGAAGACGACCTAACAGGGGATCGAGGAGGGGGATGGAGGGGGGTTCAAGGGATCAGACCGGAATAAATCATATATTTGTGTTTGAATTTAAATCTTCTGTAGTAAGTATATGCACAATAATCAGAAAAAACGGCTCTATTCAATGTACCTACATTTGATCGCTGTGCAAGTAAGCATATATTATTATTCAATATTATACAGCCATGAATTTCCAATTCCGGATTGAAGGAGAGTAAACCGAGTTGAATGAACTAAATTCAAGGTACGGCCTATAAATTTTCGATTCCGAATAAAATTACAAATTAACGATTTTGGATATTTTCTTGTACCTATTTGTGCTGAGAGACCTTGCTTCTTGCCAAATTTCATGATTCTAGCTCAACGGAAATAATTAAAACCCTTAAGGTACTATCCACGCCAAAAGTCCATAGGCAATTTTAAAACTAATTGCTTAACGTTTAGTTTGACTTACGACCTTCTTTTAATGAGTAATTTGACACACACACCCGCATATTACTTGAATAATCACGCTTTTGAATATAGTTCCGTGTCATGTTCGTCTTGTTCACATAATTCGTAAAACTTTATGAGTATACCCACAGAAATCTAAATAAATAAATTAGGTATGGTAGACAGATGCAGGTAACTTACGGCTCATTCACCGCGTCTAATAGAATGTTGTTCGTTCTTGGTTGGTTTTTGATATTGTGGGTTAGTGACGTGTGTTTAATCTATTATAATAGCTGTGTAATAGTTCATTTTGAAATGTAAGCTTTGAGATGAAAGCGGATATTATCGCGCAGCGTAAAAGTGGACTTAATATTATATCACAAATAATTGATGAAACCGGACTGACTGTGAGTATTATGATTTAATTATTTTATCTAACATTTAGCTAATTAAAGTTTAACTGCTGATCCTTGTAGTTATTTTATTAAACGTTTTATATTTACCATAGGGTCTAAATAGAAGAAAAAAATTATATTTCCAAGAGTTTATTTATTTACTTTTGGAATGATGAATATAGCATTATGTATAAATTATAATATAATCATTTTGTAACATTTGAACTATTTTCAAAATAATTTTGTTTAAAAATTAATAAGTAAGTATCTACTTAATATTTTATAATTTTGCTAGTAGCCTTACAATATTCCTTTTTTGTTTTAGAGAAATTACCTACTGTGAGTCGGAGGGTCAAAAGATATAAGGAAGAGTATAGTCAGTGAATAAGAAACAAGTGGTTTTAACCAACCAGTTACCTACCAGATGAAGTTGCATTGCAAGGAAATATGAAGATATAATTGTTTAAACATTACAGGATCCATACGCCAGCGTTTACTTGATAGCATGGATAATATTGGGGGTTATACAACGTATTAAGTTATAAATTACAAATTGATTTTAGTAATATTAAAATATAATTGTGTCATATCCGTAATAAGGATTATTTTGAGGTTTATAGTTTCAATCTTCTTTTCAAAATGAATTTTGAAAATGAATACTTAAGCTATATCCGCAATTAAAGCACAATATTATTTTATTACTAAGATAGTTACAATATTTTAAGTCTAATGGTCGTAGCTCACTGATTACCTGCTTTACTTCAATAAATTGTTCTTTATGAGAAAATAAACTGTTTTAAAAGTTTATTTATCAAATTATAACGAATAAAATTTTCGAAATCACTTAATTTTTTTTTATTTTTACCCCGCATATTTCAATAACAATATAATAATACAAATAAAACAATTATTACATTATTATTCTCGTGTATTAATTTATGGAATAATAAAAAAAGATAAGATTATTTTGTTGAAAAGATAATCAAAGTTTCATCTCGAGATTCGAACCCAGGCCTGCGTGTTTACTAATCCTATACGCTACGTTATCCGCTAGCAATACTTGTTATGAAGTTGTGAATTTTAGCAGTGGTATGAACCAACCAAGGTCATACGTAATTACGCCGCGCGTGTGAAAAAGCGATGACGATATGTTTTGTTTCGTTTGACGTTAGCAAGTGTACACACACAGATGTTAATACGGGCCTGCGCCGCGGGCGCGGGGACGGCGCGAAGCATGTTCACAGAAATTTCAACCATACCGTGCCTAAGCAGTATTGGAGCATACTGTACACCCACAGGGTTTTAATTTATTTGCGAGTGTCAAAATTTGCGACATGAATGCCAATTTATGCCAGCTTCTAAGTCAACGTCTTAGAGGCTTGATATTTATACAGCTCCAAGGAATGATAGATCTAAGTATTTGATATCAATTTCAACTTGACACCACCATGCCATTCATCGACGAATCCGACTCGGCTGGGCAGCGTTCGGGAAGCTACGCAATATCTTGTCGTCCAAGATGAAAGTCTTTGACCAGTGTGTGTTGCCAGTGATGACTTATGGAACTGAAACGTGGTCGCTCACAATGGGCCTTATAAGAAGGCTAAAAGTCACCCAAAGGGCAATGGAGAGAGCTATGCTTGGAGTTTCCCTGCGTGATCGAATCAGGAATGAGGAGATCCGCAGGAGAACCAAGGTAACCTACATAGCCCGAAGAATTGCCAAACTTAAGTGGCAGTGGGCAGGGCACATTGCTCGCAGAACAGATGGCCGATGGGGCCGAAAGGTTCTGGAGTGGCGACCGCGTACCGGAAGCCGTAGCGTTGGAAGGCCTCCCACAAGGTGGACCGATGACCTTGTGAAGGCCGCAGGAACCCGTTGGATGCGGGAAGCACAGGACCGGTCGAAGTGGAGGTGCTTGGGGGAGGCCTATGTCCAGCAGTGGACGTCTTTCGGCTGAAATGATGATGATGATGATGACCCCCATGCATTCCTGAGAAAATGGATTAGACAGGTAGACAACGAAGTGATCCTATACGGGTTTCGATTTTTAAACTACACTAACTGAACTTCGTACTGCCTCAATTTTTACCGACTTCACAAAAAGGAGGAGGTACTATGTTCGGCTGTTTGTATGGTGTTTTTTTTTTTTTTTTTTTTTAATACAGTGATACTCGTTATTGTGAAGAGCTTCATATAGATATTACTATAGATAATTGCTGTATGTACATTTTTTTTTTCTTTATTTGGCTTGTGTAAGTCAGATAGGCAGTCGCTCTATGTAAAATATATATATAAATATTCAGCTGCATCCGATTAGACTGGAAGCCGACGCAACATAGTTGGGAAAAGCCTAGGCAGGCGATGATGAGATAATTTCTTTGAAAAATTTCCTCACTCATTTTGGAACTGGCTTGAACACAGCATGCCTTACACTCTTTACCTGCGTCTGTGTTTCCGAAAGCATACAATCCGAATCTCTTCAAAGTAAGAGTGAACAGGCTACTTCTGGGTAAGCTCACTTCATCGTCGACTTTGTCTCTGTCACCTCTGACCTAGACTAGAGTCAAGAGCAAACCCATTTCGAATAAAAAAAACAGCATTATTTTTGCCATAAATAGTAAATGTTCATTCATTCAATAATATGTTGTAGAAAATATTTGAAGCCAATGCCACGCAAACGTTTTGGAGAATATAGTCCCTTTCAGAATTTCTCCTCTAACAGACACAAAGTAAGCGCATGCCATGCGGTCGCCAAGCGATCTGACTGAACTTGCCTTATTTTATGAATATGACGGGGAAGGTATAGTGAGTCTCGTTATTATCAACCATATTTAAACTAGTGTGGGCTACAGTGGGTTATGTGTTGGATAATGCGCAATAGAAAAACGGTTTTCTGTTCAAATGAGACACAAACAATTTAATCACGCTAGCAAATTACACACTAGGTACACGACACAACCAGATACGGAACGCGGGACAGTTTCTAAGCACATGTTGTTCGTACGATGTCCAATCTCCAAGAGAGCTCCACATCGTTTTTAGTGCGCTGTCCTCCAGCGTCGACCCCCACGAACTCAAGCTAGACTCTGTCAAGCGCCACTAGATGGTGCTGGCGTTCCGAATAGTCGTTGTCGTCATACCGCTTCCGCCTCGTTGTCAAGTCAGCTCCCTTACTAATGACGTCTGCGACAAATATTTTTGCTGAAGTTGAAAACAATAGGTAGGTAGAGTAGGTGCTTAAAGTTTTAACGCACATAAGTAATAAGACACATTTGCACATACATTTGGCTTAGAGGTACTTTGAGTACTTTTGAATAAGTAAGTAAGTAGGTACTTACCGATTTGTGAATGAAATATTATGTTAAAGAGTTGTTCTTTGTATATTTCAGGCTAATTCCATTTTGTTGTGTTCATAACTCCTCCATTTACAATTTTGATATTCGTGTTTCACCTTTCCTTTTTCAAAGAAGTAGAGTACTATACTTATGAATGTATAGAATGTGTGTGTGGGACACAGAAACTCTCAAAGAGAAAAAAAAAAGAAAAAAAAATGCGTTGACTTGAGACCTCCTCCGTTTTTTCGTCGGTTTAAAACAAGATTGAAGGTTTACAAGATGATAATGTATTTCTAGGTTCAGACATTATTGTTATAGTAGCTGCGTCCCGCGGTTTCACCCGCGTAAATGTCAATCCCGTGGGAATATCGGGATAAAAAGTAGCCCATATGTTAATCCAGGGTGTCAGCTACCCACACAAAATTTTATCAAAATTGGTCCAGCCGTTTGAGCGTGAAGAAGTAACTAACATATAAACATACACACCAAAAATACGAAGACATGTGACATCTATCAACCCGCACTGGGCCCGCGTGGTGGATTACGGCCCACTCCCTCTCACTGAGAGGAGGCCTGTGTCCCAGCAGTGGGAACGTTATAGGCTGATTATGTATGTTATGTAAACACACACAGACACCGTTAGGGAGCGTTCTTTTTTTTCCGTTAGACTGTACTGTCCCACTGCTGGCCAAATTTTACAAAGGCCTCCCCACATTTCGTTGTGCTGTGCCTTCTCCGTCCAATCGGTTAGGAACGAGTCTAAATCATCACGCTAGCGTTTCTGAGGCCTGCCTCAGTGACGACGCGGCGTGCGTTTACAGATATAAAATTCCGCATCAGGAAGTATAGTTGGTTGGCATTATTTATTTATTTATCTTTAATTCAGGTAGAACCCATAAATTTGTTAGTATTCCTTAATCTGTGTTAGTATAATAGACTTTGACACACAACTAATAATACTTAATTTCGCCACCTCGCGGCTACACCCGGCAACAGTACATGCACTGCGCACAGGTGCCCCATAATGTGGCCTTCAGTCTTACTAGCAACACTGCTCAGGAGACTGCTGTCGCCGCCCCACATCCGATGCAGTAGCGAAGCAGATCTTTTACGAATAATCGCAAAGATGTCGTCTATACGCGATGCTGCGAACATCCCTGATGCGCTACAGAAACGAGGTAGCGAAAGCAATATCCTAAAAGCATTGTTGTATTGAACACGCAGGGCATTAAACGCTTTCTGCGTGTATCTGGTCCACAGACTGCATGTATAAAAGGTCTGGCAATAAGCCCTGAACAGAGTTATCTTGACATTGCTGTCACACTTTGCAAATCTGCGGGCCAGCATGTTGCATCTTACGGCCAATGCCCTACGTCGTTTCAGCCGATAGACGTCCACTGCTGGACATAGGCCTCCCCCAATTTTGGGAGGGTTTGCCATAATCGCCACGCTTGGCAGGCGGGTTGGCGATCGCAGTATGGTATGATGGTGGAATACATAGAGAACGCTGCTGCCCATTCTCCGGTACGATCCTTAGTCGCCTTTTACGACACCCACGGGAAGTGAGGGGTGGTGGTATTCTTTAAGTCCGGCACCACACAGACCTACGCTCCTACGACCTACGCTAATGCCCTACGCTCCCTCTCAATATCACAGTTATCAGTGCCATCCTCTGTAACCCAGTTACCAAGGTACTTGAACTGTTTGACTCTGTTTAGAGGCACCACAAAGCATAGCAGTATAATCATTTTATATACTTTTTTGTAAACGCACCACGCTAGCTATTAGCCAAATAGAAATTAAGCAATAATTCTATGCAGAGAACGAACATGCGACCGCAATAAATAAAATTAATGAAAACACCGCAAAAAAACCACCATATTAATCTACGTCACTACACATCAAGTGCCAACGTCAACACAAAGATTTCCGCTCGTCATCATTTCAGAGATAAGCTTAAAATACCTAACTTTTTACTTTTACCCTGCCCCAGTGGTCCCAAAACCTTTGATTTAATGATAGCGTTATACCATCGCACAGTGGTCCTTTTTTCCGCCACCCCCAGTGCTTCTAAATCATAAATCACTCAGACAAAACTCAACGAAGTTAATTTTCCTCTCATTTACCTCCGAAAAAGTCAAGGCATTAAAATAAAAAAGTTCCGTAATCGCAACAATTTTTGAAAGTCGTGACCAGTTTAGGGAAATATTAAGTTACTAAGTGTCTTCTCGGGTTCATTCCATTCTTAGCTTGAAAATAGATGCTGATAGTATTTTTTTTGGAGGCTCACTTTTATTTAATAACCTTTTAAGCGCTTGGCTACAAATCGATAAAATAATCATCATCATCTGCCTAGCCTTTTCCCAACCATATTGGGGTCGGCTTCCAGTCAAAAACCGGATGCAGCTGAATACTTAAATCGATAAAATAATACCTACAACGAATAAGGAGGAGCAATCGTTGAATAGAACGAAGAAATCATGCATGAATCTGTCGCAGAAATACGACACGAGCGGTAGGGGCACGGAAATATGTGTCGCATAAATGCGATACACGCGGTTAAAGGGTTAAACACTGTACTCTCCTACTTATAAACGTTGTATAGCGTCTGTATACTTACACAACGCTTTGTCTTCTTCTTTTGAAAGTTAAGTTACTGACGACTCATCATCTGCCTAGCCTTTTCCCAACTATGTTGGGGTCGGCTTCCAGTCTAACCGGATTCAGCTGAATACCAGTATTTTACATGGACCGACCTCCATAACCCAGTTACTGGGTAATACGACACCTCTAGGTAAGACTGGTTGTCAGACTTTCGGGCTTCTGACTACCCGTAACGACTGTCAAAGATCCACGAATGATAGCCGGGAGTGACGGTTTAACGTGCTTTCCGAGGCACGGGCACGGCAAATCACTGACGACTGAAAGAGAGAAATCGGTGTGTAACTATTCATCTAATATAATACATTCATTAGTAAGAGGGTGTATGTATGCCTCATAAAACAAGAAGGATAAACATACCTATTTAACACTAGTGTACAGTGGTCTTATAGCAGAAGGCGATCTCAGCGACTTTTCTGCCTTTCCCTTCAACTAAATGATAGAAATAAACGTTACGTCAAAGGCAGGTTGAATGGAATATGTTTCTCATATAGCCATCTTAGAAAAATAAATAAAAATGAAAGAACGATCTCATATGCAGCGCATCTTCCATGACGAGTCCTCTGGTAAGAAGCTTTTCGCTATTTCCTTTACCTGTTTACGGCGACAAATAGCATTGCACTATTCTGATTTAAATATTTCAAGTGCCGGTGAAATTACAGTCGCAATGCCATGTTGCAGAGACTACATTCCAAATATGAGCTGTCTGTCAGACATCTACTTATTTAAAATCTTGGACCATGAGCTCTTTTGAATGAACACTGGACCCACTTTTCAAAGTTGTGCAACAGTGATGGAACCTATGTCATATGACAGCTCTTGGCGTGTACTTTATTTCATTCAATTTTTTTTTTTTTTTTTTTGCCTATTGGAAATCATCAAATGACTCCTCCCGCTCTGGGTGGAGCGGAAGGGAGTGTCAGACTCTTACTGACTAAAACCCACCCGTGTTCCTTCCTTAGCCCTTTATGTTCCGGGCCAGCGGTAACCCTTTCGGACAATCCCGCTGACCCGGCAGGCTTCGGCCCTAAGGGGCCGAATCCCCGATGCTGACATCTCTTTGAGGCGCGCGTTGAACACGTACGCGCCGTCCGGCACGGGCCTGGTCCTGATCGGGCGGTGAGCTACCCATTACTCTCCGCCCGCAGGCCCGCGCCTACGGTGGCCGGGAGTCGTCACGCGGCTCCCGACGCCCGGAGCGTCTCCCGCGGCGGCTGGGACGGGAGGCTCTCTCCCTGAGCCGTCCCGCCACCTCCTTCGCTAACATGACTGCTTCGCAGAAGGAGGTGACTGCCTCCCACTCCCTCTCGCCCCGGACCATGGCTTGCACCAGGGCCGGACGCGAGAGGTTGCCGTCGCTGCCAATCGCCTCTACGAGGACACGGCGGTGCTCCGCCCAAGCGGGGCAGACCTCCACCGTGTGTTCCACCGTGTCTTCTGGGCGATCCTGACAATGGTGACACCCGGGCGTTTCCTCCCGCCTGATGATGTGCAGGAACCTCCCGAAACTTCCGTGTCCGGTGAGGACCTGCGTCAGGCGGTAGGTGAGGGCGTCAGGGAAAGAGGGGTCTTATCGCCGCTATCGCGGCGTGCCCTGCGCTGGGTTGCGACAGTCGCTCTTTCCATGCCGCCATGAGATCGCGCCGGAGATCCGTCCGCTCCGCAGCGATTTGCCGCGGAAGCGGATCCTCCCTCCGGCGTAGTGCCTCCGCGCGCCACTCATACAGGCGTGCGAGTACTATCGCCTCCAGATCCCATGGCGGCAGTCCGGCAAGGAGGCTTGCCGCCTCGCCAGAGATCGTGCGGTAGCCCCGGATAGCCCTTATGGCTACCACCTTCTGGGGCGCGTTCAGGTAGTGGGCGGCTCGCCGCCGCAGTGAACGCGCCCACACCGGGGCCCCGTATATGGCCATGGACCGCACGACCCCCGCGTAAAGCCTCCGGCAGGAGGCGTTTGGCCCCCTCAGGTTGGGCAAGAGCCGCTTGAAGGCGGCCCCGGCCCGTTCCAGTTTGGGGGCCAAACGTCGGAAATGCTCCACGAAGTTCCACCGGCTGTCGAGGACGAGACCCAGGTATTTCATCGTCATCCCGACGCCGATGTGAACCCCTCCTACCGTTAGTTGGGATCCCGATGGCGGCGCGTTCCGGGGCCCATGAAACGACATGGCCTCGGACTTGTGCAATGCCACCTCGAGACCCAACTGCCGGATCCTCTCCACGACTATCGCAATCCCGCGTGTCATCGCGTCGGCCGCCGCCTGATGCGACCTCCCCTGCGCCAGGACCACAGTGTCGTCAGCGTAGCAAACCACGCTGACGCCATCAGGGAGGTCGGCGCGCAGCACCCAGTCGTACCCGATGTTCCACAGAGGCGGCCCCAGGACCGATCCCTGTGGGACACCGCACGACATCTCTCGCCGGTTCCACTCCCCATCACGACCGGGGTAGCTGACGGCTCTTTCCGTCAGATACGCCTCGACTATTCGACGGAGGTAGGGCGGCACCCGGTGATACCGGAGTGCCTCCACAATGGTGCTCCAGGGGAGGGTGTTGAACGCGTTGGCGATGTCGAGTGACACCGCCACGACGACCCCACCCTGGGACACCGCGTCCCCCGTCGTGAGGGCTCTCACGCGCATGATGGCGTCCACCGTCGAGCGCCCCTTGCGGAAACCGAACTGGCTGTCCGCAAGGTCCGGCCCCGTCCTCACCAGGTGCCCGACGAGGCGGCCCGCAATCACTCTCTCAAAGAGCTTGCCGACCTCGTCGAGCAGCACGATGGGCCGGTATGCGGACGGAGAGTCCGCAGGGCGCCCTGGCTTCCGAATGAGGACCAGCTTCCCCGTCTTCCAACGGCGTGGAAACTGGCCTCTCTCCAAACATGCGCTTAAGAACGCCTCCAGTCGAGGCCCGAGAGCCCTCGAGGCCAGGACCCAGGCTTTACCTGGCAAGCCGTCGGGTCCTGGGGCGGTATTTTTGGCCTTCAGCCTTCCTACCGCCGCTCTCAGTTCTACCCCGGTCACAGCAGGGATGTCGTCGTCGTCCGCGTGGTCCGCTTCGGGCACCGCAATTGGCGGAGCCATGGGCGGGGGAGTGTGCTCCCCCCGTGAAGGGAACAGAGCGCTCACCACCTCCTCCACCAGCTGGGGGCGGAGACTCTGCGACAGCGGGGGGGCCCAGGTGCGGAGTTTATTCCGCACCATTTTATAAGGGCGCCCCCACGGATCTCTGTTCAGAGTCTCCACCATCTCCTCGCGGGTTATTTCATTCAATGGCAGCTAAGTTTTTTTTTTTGCGTTTTTTAAAAATGTTCAACATTGTTCAACCGTGATGAATTAAATGTCATATGAAAGCTACTAAAGTGTACTTTATTTCATTCTATGGCAATATACAGCTTGTATTATGATCTGTCAGATCTAAAAAAACGCATAAAAAACCGTTTTCGCGCTGGATTTCAACTTAGCTGCCATTGAATGAAATGAAGTACACTTTAAGAGCTTTCATATGACATATAACTCATCACTGTTGAACATTTTTAAAAAACGCAAAAAAAAAAACATTTTCGAGCTGGTTTTGAACTTAGCTGCCATAAATTGAAATAAAGTTCACTTTATGAGCTTTCACATGACATATAATTCATCACTGTTGTACAATGTTGAAAAAGTAGGCCCAAAATGAAGCATGGTCCTTTATTCATTCATTCGACAGACAACGAATATAAAATTGTTTAAAAAATACAGTGATATCCATAATATTAATACTAGAAACAAACACAAATTTGTTGTACCTACAACAAGGCTCAAAAAAATAGGTGGCTCGTTCAGATGCCAATGTATACGCTTTTATAATAAGCTACCAAGCCACGTTCAAGATCTAAGCCTCAATAAATTCAAATCATTCATTAAACGTAAGTTGTGCCAGAAAGCCTTTTATACAGTTAAAGATTATATTGAGGACAAAAAGGCTTGGGATTGAGCTGCTTCACATTTCTGCATTTGGAAGGTCCTTTTTTTTTATATACACTTTGACATTAATGATTTTTTTTAATAAACAATGACATTTGCTTACTTTGTAAAGTATTACATTATTTTATTTATTGTGATTTGTGAATGTGAAGACGATGTGGGTCATTTTGTTACTTTTATATATATTTTTTTATTCTTTCTGTTCTGTTTTTTTTTTCTCTTGGTCTGGCAGTTTGAGTAATTTATGTGGCCTACCCAAATGTCCTTTCTTTGGTATTGTTCGTCGAATCGTTGAACTCCTTAAGTCTTGAGTTGAGCTGCACGATTTCTGACAAATGCGTGCACTGACTGGACAGGTCCTCTCAATCTGTGTGGTTCTTTCTTCAAAAGACCGTCTCAGACATCGATCTACATGGTCTTCATATAACCTGACCAAGATTATGTCTGGACTTTAAAAGAGACTGTGACCTCTGAGTTTGTTTCGGCCTTTCTTCTCAGAGTAGTCAGATAGGAAACGCCGACCTCATCTAGTTTTAAAAAAACCATGATTGACGTGTAAAAGTGTTTGTACAAACCTACTTACAAAAATAAAATCATTTATCATTTAACGCACTGCCTAAACCATAGCATGAATTTTTTGCATAAAAGTTCCTTATGTAACGAAAGCTAAGGATGGATGTTTGAAAATGTATCAACTAATGGGGTCAAATATGAAAGTTTGTATGAAAGTTCGTAATTTTTTTTTATTTAGAAGCGTAGATGTTTGTACAGACGCCAGCACATCAACCTACTACAATCTGTCAAATTTCTTTAATAGATTTTCAACTTTATCGCTAAAACATAAGGTTCAAAGCTGATTGGGAAAATTTTACTGTTTCGGGTAACTTGATGTGCTGGCGTCTGTACCTAGACTGCTGTTTGTAAGTAAAAGAAAGTAATCGTTTCTTTAGAAACACATCTGAAGTCTATTCAAATATGTATTTTGCTTCGAATTGATGTTATTTCGATTTAAAAAAATATCAACTTTATTGTAAAGGTAATTAAGTTGATTTCAGAGTGACTAGCAGTATTGAAAAAATATAAAAAAGTTTGAAGATATAGCGTACACTGCATTTTATTGTGAAGGAATTAAAGTTACTTTTCCATAAACTCATATTTGGTTATATTTTTGGCAAATAAGTCGCGAATGCAGATTACGGCTTATGAGAAGCTTCCGATGGGAAATCCCATCGAGTTAACGACGTCTTACTAAAGAAAAAACCTAAAAATAATACGTCATGCTACGCTACGAACTGGGCTACGGCGTAGCGCGTGCTACGATTTTGCTACGCCACGAAATAAGCTTTCTTTAATGATTAAAAAACCGGGCAAGAGCGAGTCGGACTCGCGCACCGAGGGTTCCGTAACATCCGGGTTTATGCATAAGGTTTATGTTTATGAAATTAAATGCTTTTTTTAATTTTTGAGTTGATTGAATGAATCGTAAATTGTGGTTTACGATTTATGACGTATTAAAAAAAACTACTAACTAGATCTCGTTCAAACCAATTTTCGGTGGTAGTTTACATGGTTATGTACATCGTATATTTTTTTTAGTTTTATCATTCTCTTATTTTACAAGTAAAAGGGGGGGACACACACACATTTTATGATTGATGAAAAAAAAAAATTTGAGTTTCGGTTCTAAGTATGGGGAACCCTAAAATTTATTGTTTTTTTTTTTCAATTTTTGTGTGAAAATCTTAATGCGGTTCACAGAATACATCTACTTACCAAGTTTCAACAGTACAGTTCTTATAGTTTCGGAGAAAAGTGGCTGTGACATACGGACGGACAGACAGACAGACGGACAGACAGACAGACATGACGAATCTATAAGGGTTCCGTTTTTGCCATTTGGCTACGGAACCCTAAAAATGTAGATTATTTTTCGCTTATTTCACTCCATTTGTATGCCATTCGATAGCGCTTACCTAATTATGTTACTTGGCATCCTTCTTTTTACAAAGCACATTTATAGGTTCAGTATCAAACAACTTGTGAATGTGACACCTCAAAAGTTTTTCCTTTCCACAAAGCAAGTCACCATACTGTCGTTTTAAAAGAATATTAATCCAGGAGAAAAAAAACTCAGTTAGAGTGAATTTACAGACGTCTGTAGCAGAGCGGGCGGATGACATCGCTCTGAATGTTTTGTAGTATATTATTTTCAGAGATAAGTATATGTTTGTGTGATGTATCTTTCTATTTTGTGTTTGTGTGATTTTCTTTGCGTTTGTGTGATATTTCGTTCTCATTCTTCTTTATTTCTATTTTGACTACAATTTTATGAACTCGTGTTAGCACTGGGGGTTTTGATATTAATATTTTGAATTTAAGTCAAGCAGCTGCTAGTCATAACTATATTTTATATCAATCGTATTGTAAAGGTGTTACGATTAAGGGCTGATTTTTCAGTAGTCAGATAACTTTTGCCTATAGAATAAAACAGTTTAACATATTTTCTATAAAAAAACCTGTTTTTTCCTCAGATAAAAGTTATCTGACTATTGAAAAATAAGCCCTTAGTTAAGATAAAAAGTGTGATAAAAAATCCAATCAATCCAATCCAATCTCTTCACCACCCTTGGTTGACTGGTAGAGAATGCCTAAGGCATCAAGTCCGCCTTTGTACCTTTTTGTGCAAAAAGTTTAAATAAATAATAAAAAAACACTAGGCATATCAACCACCATAAAATTTTGTATGACTTCTGACACGGAGTTACACAGTCAAACAGCCAAATTGCTAATGCAAAACCACTTTTGTTATTCACTCTAGTTTCCATACCACTCTAACGACCACCAGTAAAAAGTTCTTGCACAACGAAGCACCATCAAAGAACTCTTTTGCACATTTAAAATGTAAAACAAACTCAAGAGCTTGAAAAAATCTAGATAGACTTTAAATATTCAGTCATTCTGGGTTGCTAAGACATTTATTCTTGAATGAAAATGGCGAAAACGTTTGGCAAAAGGTACACTTCTTACACTACTCGATATGGCCGATAGTTATGTACGAGTATGTAGTGCGATATATCCCCAAAAAAAGTCAACTATGTGGCCTGAATAGCTGCTTAAATATCCTTCGATCTGGGTGAAGATGCTCTCAGCTTTAGAAGCGAGTGAATTGTTTCAAGTATTGTGAGTAGTGCAGGCCCAGCGGAGCGGTGAATGCTTTTGCGAATCCCGCACCCCCGGTCATAGGCAGAGGTGGAACACCGCGGTGATTTTATCCGGTAAGAGTCCGGCACGCCCCTCTGTAACCCACGATGGAGGAAGTCCATGAGGATTTCCACCGGGCACCAAAAAAAAAAAGCCCAGTGGTAACGGGCTTTTTTTTATTGAGTGGGAAATTGTCAAATACGAGTAACTTCTCCCGCTCTGGGAGCGGGAGGCCGTGTCTGACTTTTAGTGACTAAAACCCACCCGTGTTCTTTCAGTTGCCTGTGCCAGGGGCCACGGTATCTCTTTCGAACAACCCGCGTCCTGACGTCTCGTAGATTTTGGGTTCACAGGCACTTTACAAACTTTGTGCAATTTATTTTACCATAGAACCAAAATTTTGAAGACATGTGACATCCAACCAACCCACGCTTGGTGACGCCTGCCCGCTGGATTATATGGATTGTTCCCTTTAATAGAAAGGAGGCTTATATCCAGCAGTAAGGACGTTATAAGGAGATTATGCACTGCGGCCATATTTCAATTTCAAACTACCTTAAAAATGATAGTCTACATATATGACCACAGGGGCAAGTCTCATAATTTTAAGAACGTTTACAGTCTGATCTCAGCCTCAATCTGTTAAAAAACCTCTAAATTGATAAGTTTTTGACATTGGTTGTCGCTGAGATGAGATTACGACTAGATTTTGGACGTTTTTAGCCCAAAGGTTATTGATATCTGAAAGGTAATTCCCGTCAGCTTTAAAGCTGCTTAGGCCATTTGGTACGCCTGTTTCCCTCGCAGAAGGAAGACCATTTACAATCGCTCGGAAAAAAATGCACCGCGTAATCAATTACCAATTAGTGTACGATTTTCCTAACCTAAACAAAAGTATTTTTTTGGTAATTGACTAGCGATCTATGTGTGTTATCAAGACCGAACATTATACCAACATTGAAAATCCTGCGTTGCATAGGTCTTGAAAAAAACCTTTGTGACAGAAAGTGTTTTTTAAAAGGAAAAAGGAACCCTTTTCAGATAAAACGTGATCTGAAAATTAAAGTAATTTATTAAAAAAAAGGCACATAAAAGGCACTTTTGATCGTCGAAATTTAATTGACTCCAGTCGTCTATTTCAAAAGGTAGTTTCGTATGGAGAAGAATGGGCAAGAAACTCCACCTTTACTTTTTTTAAATGTTTTACTAAATTTTGTTTACAAGATTATACGTGAAGATGACGTATCTAGAATAAAATTACTATGAACGTAAAAAAAGGGTGAACCTTCTGTTCCTACATTAGTAGCGCGCCTATTTATTTTACAAGGCTTTAGTCTAAAACTGCGATGTGCTAAAATTACTCGACACTTCATTTAGAGCGAGTCACAAGCGTGTCACTGTTTACACGTAGATATCTGTGCTTGTAAGTGCTCGTCGTTACATGGGAACGAACGTTCTGTTTACTCTGCTAATTACTTATCTACTGTATGCTTTAATTTATTTGCTCTTTTTGATTTTATTCAATGATAAAAGGTTTTGTTTAGGGCCTGAAAAAGTAATTTGCAACTCTGTTTCGCTGTCCATGCAATTGGCAGAATTGTTCATAAGACAATATCAATTCTAATGTAAATTGTTAAACTTGAACATCGGGCAGCATATTATGTGAACCCTGAATGACATTGGCAAACTCCTCAAATAGGCCCCAAAAATAGGTAACACGTTGTTGACTTAATTATTGGAAATATAATTAATTATATGTCATTATAAAGATTAAAATTTGTCGGGAATGTTAATAAAACAATTCCGTTTCATATTGTGTTGTAGTACGGGCATAGTGCAAAAGTTATACTAACACAGTGCAAAACAAAAAAATAGGCCTACGTTTATAAGATTTTCCACTAGATTTCCCTGGCACTCTATCAAGAAAAAGCTCACAAAAAAGACAACAAAACATTTAATCTTAATGAAATAGTGTCTGGTCAGCAAAGACCGAACATAATCCAAGTCTTAATGTCTGGCAGACGACGTGACAGGCGCGTACAAGTCTAAATAAAAATATGGCGGCCGTAGCAGATGTCACGACCACGCTAAGCTTTAATTTATCACTTCGCTTAGAGTAGGGGGGCAACGGGGTTCAAGATTTTGTGGGTTTTCTTCGGAGATGGTTCAATTGTGTTTGATGTTCCGGACAATGATTAGTAGAAAGTAGGTAAATCTACCTTTAGTTACGATTGTTAGCAAATGTTGAGTTATTTTAGTATTAAACAAATCCTCGAAAACACAAAAAAAATATTTTGTAGCTAGTACCTACAACACCTGCTCTTTATTTCAAAATATCCCACTCACTATGACAAACTGAAGACAATCATATAAATAATAATATATATTTAATATACAGGAAAAGTTTTTAACCAGTGCGCAAATTTTGACATAATAAACTTGAATATATTTTAATAAACACGTATTTTTTGTTTTGATATGTTTCAATAGTAAAAAATTAAGTTAACGCTTACGAGACTTGTTTACTCAGAAATTTATTTTATGGACGTCGCTTGCCAGTCCGTCGACCGGTCGCCCGATTCACGCCGCGCGTCGACCGGTCGCCTGACGCGCCAGCTGCTATCGAAGTACCTACTCACGCGCGCTCGCTGTATGCGACGGCGGATTATTGACCCCAGTTTAGCGCTACAATTTTTTAAGTTTAGACTGTGTAAAGTTATTTGTAAACGTAATTTTTCGTAAATTCCAATTTATCCTTCATACTTTCATGGGCTTAGCACCATCAAAATGCAGAAAATAAATCATAATAAGTAAGAAAGTATTACGTTTTAGTCCATTCAAAATAAAACATTTAGGTATGATAGGTACGACATGATACAATTTGCGTCAATGTCTAATCAAAGAGAACCTAAGACACTAAGATTGTTTATAATTTCTTCTTACCTCTACATTTTATTAATCACAATAATTTTAGGTATTGTTCGAAGTGACCTCCTCCTTTTTTAAGGCATAAACGTGCACGTTTAAATAAGTAAGCATTTAGTTTGTTTAGGACACTAACACCACTTTTTACTTCATTGAAATGAAAGCGTTAATTATTTTTTCTTTCAAGTCATCTAGGAAGACAACCCACTGACCCACTTGTTTCATACACCTTGGTTTGCTGCTAAAATTGTCCTCTCATTAGGGACCGTGGGATTGAGGATCCTTTGGGCTCGCATACGAGGTACGCTCTCCCTTTCGTATCTTTTTCGTGCTGCTCGTAAATTTTCATTGCTTAACAAATACACTCGCACCATTTCATAATACTCGCGGTGAGTAAAATGAGACATTGTCACTACGCTAGTCTAGTACGCGGCACGCGCGCAGCGACGGCGAAGGGACATCCGACCTCCGCTTCCGCAAGTGACGTACTGCATGTGCACGCGTTTTGTTTATCAAACGCCGCGCCGGCGCCGCATGCCCCCGCACGGCCCGCACCGCACCCCCGTCTCGTGCGCTAGGCGTGGTCCAGCGGCCGGCGGTCTTCGCGTTTTCATTCATGCTCATTCATAGTATTACTATTAAATTATATCCATGTCTTGCTTATTTCAAATTGGGACAAAGTGGAAAAATGAAAAAAAAAAAGTCATAAACTAAAAATGGAAATGTGTTCTATTGCTTACACTGAGCCACCAAAAAAAATTTGCGCACTGGTTAAAAACTTTTCCTGTATATAATTATATATTTTTAATATAATATATAATATTTATATTATCAAAAAATAAATACACCAAAAATAAAAGCCTGCTTCAAAAAATTTTATCTCCGAAAAGTATCAAACATGGACCTTGCACTGCATTGTGTGTCAGAACATAATATCATGACAAAATTTAGTGCAGGCCAGGGCCCGTTGATTTAATCTAAAAAAAATATCGTTTGACCCCACTGGATTTTTGTAAAAATAAAATTAGGATGGCCTCACACTGACTGTATTTTATAGAGATTTTGATATCGCTTCTGGTGCAAAGGAATTTCTAGTAAAATGCTTTTGTACTGGAAAATGATAAAGTAGGAATTTAATTAATGGAAAAATTGCTTTTTTTTCTTATACCCTGCGGAACACACGAGGGAGGGTAAGGCGTGAGGTTTTTGTGAACTAGCTATGAAATAGTTCACATTGGACGAAGAGAATATTCTATAGTTTTTTTTTTTACTTTTTACGGAGGCGTTGATTTCATTTCAATAGTAGTTATAATTTTACTTTTCTGTTTATATTGATTTTTTATGTTTATACTTTATATGAGTGTCTTTAGTTTAGTTTGTGATATTCCTTTCAGATTTCAGGAGTACGTATTGAAATCTATTTATAAATCTACCGTGAAATCCGAAGTCGGAAAATGATAATGTTTTTTTTGTTAAAGTTAAATCTTAATATACAGTGTGACTTGTAATTTGACGTATTCCGTCCAGGACGTGATAGTGTGACCCATTTGCAACAATTAAGCACCCCATTAAGCCTAGGCGAAAATTCACGGGATTCGAGAAAACTCAATTGTTATGTATTTTTATTCTGTTAGGTTTTGTTTATGTATTTTTTTGTTATGTGTTTTTGTACTGCCCCGTTGGTCTCGTGGTTGCAAGCGCAACTGCTGAGCGTGGGGTCCTGGGTTCGATTCCCTGGTCGGACAAAGTGTTATTGGGTTTTCCATTAGGAATTTCTGAGTAACTAGTAACCGCCAACTTCCAAACTCCGGACGAGTTTGGAAGTTGGCGGTTTAATACCCCCGTGCCTCGGAAAGCACGTAAAGCCGTTGGTCCCGCGCCTGAACTCTCCCCGGTCGTGTCGGATTGCCGTCCCATCGGGACTATGAGAGTAAAGGAACAGAGAGTGCACCTGTGTTTGCGCACACACTTGCGCACTATAATATCTCCTGCTTACCTGGCTAGTCTCCATTACGGCCACCGTGACCGAAAACGGTCGGGAAGGCTATTGTATTTTTGAAAATTTCCCAGAATTCGTCACTAAATATCAGTTTTCTCTAAGCTCTCGAATTTAATGGGTAGTGTTAAAGTTCATGTATGTAGATGACTTTTGGAAATGGTTAATAAACTTCTTCCTTTAACTTTTAACTGTTTGACGTTTTCCGACATTTGGTTACATTGAAAGATTTGTTAAGTAACAAGTAGGCATCCAATGGAAAGCATTATGCCAGAATGTTTCACTAACCTTACGCCTAACACCCTGTATATATCCGAATCCAATTTTTTCTCGACTTTGTCGTCTTATTATAAAATAATGCATTGTATCTGTACTTTAAAAATAAGTAATTACTATTGATGGTCACCAAAAAAATATATATCCCAGAATGGGTGATTTCCTTTATAAACAATTAAACAAAAAAAAAAACTTTGTCCTGTTTTCTATCCAAATTGAAAATGTTGCTTGACTTTTGTGACAATGTTAAAGGAAGTAAAAAAATCAGTATCATAAATAAAATTAAATTAAAATAAGAGCCTTAGATTTTTCAAATTTTTTTACATCAATATTTTTTTATTTTTTTATTTGAGAACCACTGAGGTGATGGCCTCCTCCAGAGAATCCCAGCTTTCTCTGCCTTGCACTACGTCCAGTCAGTATAATTAACACAACACAATTATACCTACCTACCTTTCAAAATTAATTTTATTATTCCACTCTCCTGAGTAACATAATTTTGATTTGTGTTAAATTGAATAATAAATATTATGACGCTGACGTCGCATAACGTCGACGTCAACCTAGACATAGTGACGTAAATGCTAACAAAGTAAGTTTATGCGGTGATTGCGTGATATGCTATATTAAAATGTTTAATTTCAGGAAACTGGGTAGCTTGAAACAGTTGTTTACTTTGATGAATTGGAGCACGATTGTAGTAAGAAATTGAAGGTAAAATGTTATTTTTCTGTTAACGAAAAAACTCAGATAACGTCTGATGAAGATGGATAGAAGAATGGCGTTTACCTCAAAATTAGAATAAAGGATAATGTTGATTATCATTTGAATCAACTCTAATTATCGTGGGCAATTTTTCTTCGTCGTCGTCTTCAAAGAATCCACTCGTGTACGCCTTGTTCGTCACTAAGCTACCGTTTGTAGGACGCTGTCTGATAATTATCAGTAAGCTTGTGCGTGCGCTCTTTTAGGCACAGTTCAAAGGCAAAGTCAAAGCATTTATTTCAAATAGGTACTTAAAAGGCACTTATGGACGTCAAAATGTACAAGAAAATAGAATTGATCCAAAAGGTAGGTTCTTATAGAGAAGAGTGGTCAAGAAACTCCACCGTTATTTTTTTAAATGTTTGTCAATACTTTTAATACATCTCTATATACAGAGCGTTAGGTTAAACAAGGGACATACTTTGAGGGGAGTTTAGTACTCATGAAAATGAACAACTTTTAATATGGGAATAACCCTGAAATCGCGAAAAAAAATCAGCCGTTTCCTACATTTATGTTCGCATAGCTCGTCAAAATGTACTGAACAGCTGATTTTTTTTTTTGCGATTTCAGGTTCGGCCCCATAGTAAAAGTTGATCTTTCTCATGAGTACTAACTTCCCTCAAAGTGTGTCCCTCGTTTAACCTAACAACCTGTATATAGTTCTTCTGCATGTGTGTACGTCACTGAACTCCTAAACGGCTGGAGCGATTTTGTTGTTTTTCTTTGTGTTTATGTGGGTCCCTAGATGGTTTAGATTCACAATTGGTACCAGTAGGTGGCGTTGCTAAGACAGGACGTTTGTCCGGTCACCGAATTAATTATAAGTGAAGACAATGGGCCTTATAAGAAGGCTAAAATTCACCCAAAGGGAGGGGAGGAGATCCGCAGAACCAAGGTAACATAGCTCCAAGAATTGCCAAACTGAAGTGGCAGTGGGCCGGGCACATTGCTCGCAGAACAGATGGCCATTGGGGCCGAAGGGTTCTGGAGTGGCGACCGTGTACCGGAAGACGCAGCGCTGGAAGGCCTCCCACAAGGTTGTCCGACGACCTTGTGAAGTCCGCAGGAACCCGTTGGATGCGAGAAGCACAGAACCGGTCGAAGTGGAGGTGCTTGGGCCTATGTCCAGCAGTGGACGTCTTTCGACTGAAATGATGAAAAGAAATACTATACCACAATAGGTGAATTCAAAGCTTCGAGCGATGCGACTTGCGTTTAGCGACATGCTTGCGCCTCACTTTTATTCATCGCTCGGTAAATCGCATCGCGGTGGCTCGTGTGTAGTATGCTCTTCAAACAACGTCTTTCATTTCTTTTCTATGCAGCTGTTGCGCTGTCG
Source organism: Mesoligia furuncula (assembly GCA_916614155.1). Taxonomy (NCBI): domain Eukaryota; kingdom Metazoa; phylum Arthropoda; class Insecta; order Lepidoptera; family Noctuidae; genus Mesoligia; species Mesoligia furuncula. The sequence goes on from OU744794.1 coordinate 30,102,808, forward strand.
CAAGACGCTTGTCGCTTGAGCGTGTAGCTCCTGGCCACGGGGTTACTAGCTAAATGAGGTCGTCCCCGGCTATCGACATCCATTTATAATTTATTGTGGCTCTATTTAAAAGGTATGGATATGTTAACCGGTGCCTATACACATGAGCGACGTCTGTTTCAACGACAGAAGCAAATGCGGCCGTCGACGAGTCTTGACGGCAGTCGTGTATGATAGAAAGTTCTTTATTACCTATGTACAAGATTTTTATAAAGCACGTATTTTTACTATGGTAATTTGCTGATTCTATGCCAAAATATAAAAACAGGTTGTTTTTACTAGTGTTAATTATTTTAATGACTGACAACTTTTATAGTTTTCTTTTGTTGTGATAATTTCTTAACAAAAGTTAAAGATCAAAGGAAGGCACATCAAGCTACTACAATCTGTCAAATAGATTTTCGACTTTATCGCTAAAGCATAAGGTTCAAAGTTGATTGGTAAAATTTGACAATTTCGAGTAGCTTGATGTGCTGGCGTCTGTACTACTAGATTTGATAGTTTTTTATTATGTAAGTACAAGATTTTTATATACTTAAAGAAAATATGTATGTATGACCTTTAGTTAACCAAGTACGTATCCTAGTCTTAAGCAATGTAAAGGTTTTTGTATCTATAAAGATTTATATTTATTTATAAAATTATAATTATTTCACTACATTATTCTAGTAAGATAGTTATGAACCGCTTTAATATAACTATATTACGGTATAATATAACTATATTCCTAGGGATATAACTATATAACAGCTTTAACCGACGCTGCAATCCTTTTACAATTATTCTACCTTTGACAACAAACTTATAGCAACGAGAACAAAGATACAAGACAGAAGGTAGAAATAATGCAAATTTTGTGTAATGCAAAATCAGTAGTAAAATAATTGTAAAATGAATAGGAGATTCAAAATAAATACTTTTTGCTCACTAGATCTATTATTTAAAAAAAGAAAAATCCGTACCGTCAAAATTGACAACAAAACGTCATGGTATAAAGGAAAAATTAAACTCGTCCAAAAATATCAATTTCATTAAAAACAATCATGTTTTAACAGTTATTCACGAGTTTTTTTAATGAACCTATCAGCACATTTTCTTTATTGAAAATGGGTGAGCAGGTTTATAAAAAATGGTCTCCAATGATACGCGATCTAGTGAGTTTGAATATTACCGTTTTTTTTGTTTAACATCTTTGCCTACGAGACTGTCCTGATCACGTAGTTTTTCAATAATATTTTAATTGATAAAATGTATTTAAAATTACGAGAAATTTCGTTGTATAAATCACAGTTTAAATAGTGTCATAGAAGACTCACTGTTACTTTAAAAACATACCTATAGAAGATAGCAAAATTTAGTAGATCGATACCTATCTATCACCTGTTTAGTTCCATATTCTGTGTTCTATGTAGAAAGTTGGCCTTCTGGGATTACCTTACTTTGTAAAGTTTAAATTATGTGTATGTGACAAAGATCGGTGTGCGAGGAAATTACAGGCGTACGTTAATGAGGCGTTTTTCCTTAACAAAGAGGAAGGAGGTAGGTTCCTCAGTAAATTGCGTTTTCGTGCAAAACGGTAAGGTGACGCTTTGTTAGATTTAAGCCGTTAATTGCTTATATTAAGGCTGGTTTAAGTTTCTGAGTGGGAACATGTTTTGTGTGTTTAATTAGCGTGATTTTCTGTAATAATAATTTTAAGCAAGGAGGTATTTATAGCAGTAGGTGATAATTTCTGGGTTAAAAGTACATTATTATGGTGATGAATATTCGAGGAAGAATGTTTCATTCTACTTGAAGGGTTTGGTTTTAACTCAAAGCATTTATTTCAATTAAACCATTTACAGGTACTTTTGAATTGTTAGGGAGTCGGTCGGAAATATGAAGCTAGTTGCCCATTTTGTTAATACGAATCTTGCAATACATGTTTTTAAATAGGAAGGGTTTTTCTTAGATAATAATATTGTTCAGTATTGAAGCCCGGAATTTTTGGCTAACACAATTCTCTACTGGGTTTATAAGCATCTAATATGCTACAAACATTCTTGACAATATTTTTTGTTATTGGTGAAGGAAAACATCGTGAGGAAACCGGCATATCCTGGAACCAAAAAATCGAAGACATGTGACATCTACCAACCCGCACTGGGACCGCGTGGTGGATTACGGCCCATTCCCTCTAACAGAAAGGAGGCCGCTTTACCAGCAGTGGGAACATTATAGGCTGATTGTACCTATACTTAATATTTTCCTCAAATCGTGGTTCCTCAAATCGTGGTACAACTTTTATAGCTGCGGTTATAATATGTTATCCTACGGAAGGAGTATTTTTTATGAAGATAAGCAACATAAAGTTAAATGCACACATTCTGTGGTTGATGGCTGTTTCTGCACTCATGTCTTATGTTATCTTTATGAAGAATGAGCCTTTATGCTTACTTGATCGCACTCCATTATTAAAGAAGACATGACACTGCTATGTGACTTCGTAATATTAAGAGCTCTGTGGTGAATATTTTGAAATGCGGTGGGAATAAAATACTGATGCATCCTTTCTTTGTTGAAGTGTTTTGTGCATACATTTGTATGTTATTTAAATAGGTCTTTAGTTCATGAATTCTTGTATTAGACCTGGAATGTTAATTTAGGTCTAGAAATCTGGATAAAAACTTGGTTTAAAATCATCATAAGCACCGATACCTATAAATTCAGTAACAGCTGTACAAATGCACTCATAGTCTGACATCTTTAAACAAACATTATAATTTAGTAGGTACATACGAGTATCTTCTGAATAAAAAATACAGAAACAAACATGTTGTTGCCTAATTACTAAAGTTTATGATTGTTTCTCACGTGATCTAAACTTGAATGAACGAACGAAACTGAACGAATTTGAATGAATTTGAATAAGGTAATGTAACAAAAAATACAAATAAACCAGGCCAATTATGTCCTTAGACTTATTTATATATAGATTAAATATTATGTGTTAAAACGCGAGTTTTAGTTTTCCGTATGATCTTTTTTTCAACTTGCGTTCTCAAAAATGCAGAAATAAGTGACATTGCAGGGTTTTGCCCAAAGTCTGCAAACTGACTCTTGGTGTATTTTGTTTGCAGACGGCCGCCTAGACAGAAGTCTACACATGTTGCTGATAAGCGCCACTGCCGTCATTGGAAATATGGGCAGCAACATGTACACAGATCACCACCAGTGGCAGGGGGATATGTTTGGCAATGGTGTATGTAAAATTATTTGAATAATTGAAAATTTTGTAATCTTTTTCACCTCTCAATTTTTTGTGAGGAAAGTCTGCAATGTCACTTAAGTCTGCAATTTATTTCACAACTCTGCAGAAATACTCTTTTTTAGTAAAATCTGCGTTTTATGCAAAAAAAATTGCATTGCTTGTTAATAATTGCAGGGGAAATTTTTATTCTGCAGAGTTTTTTCAACATTGTAATAGTAATGGTATTAAGTTGAAATTATCATCATTTGCCTAACCATTCCTCAACTATGTTGGGGTCGGCTTCCAGTCTAAACGGATGCAGCTGAATACCAGTATTTTACATGGAGCGACTACCTATCTGACCTCGACAACCCAGTTACTGGGTAATACGATACCACTTCGTAAGACTGGTTGTCAGACTTTCGGGCTTCTGACTACCCGTAACGACTGCCAAAGATCCACGAATGACAGCCGGGACCAACCTTAACGTGCTTTTCGAGCCACAGGGGGGGTCTCGGTATATGTAAAGATGGTCACCCATCCACAGACCAACCACGGCAAGCGTAGCTTAACCTGATCGATCGACCTGAGCGGTTGTTATTTTTTAGCCATGGCCCTGTTATTCCGGGTTATTAAGTTAAAATTTTTAAACTTCTAATATATTATTATTCTAACATTTCAGTTCTGTATAACACGATCGTCATGTGTTGGTATTGAAGAAGGAGGAAGCGGCTCCGCCCTGCATCATGTCAAGAACTGGATACGAACCCATGAAGAAGCACAGGTAATTGCGGCTTCGCCCGCGTGGAGGTCGGAAATTATCCCGCAGGACCGTAATAATACCGGAATTAAGAATCCTATGGCCTAACCAAGATCAAATTTAAGTGAAATCCAGGTGTAAAAAAGCAACAGACAGACAAAGTTACTTTATCATTCATTATTTAGTATGGATTAAGGCGTATTTCATTGCCGCCTACCATGATTACGCTGCGCACGTAAGGCCCTTATCACACTGGCGATTTGCAAGCGAGGCGAGTGCGCAGCGAGCTCACCGCGAGTTCGCAGTGAGCGCACGGTGAACTCGCCGCGAAGACGCCGCGATGTTGCACTATGTTTTGTCATTGATGACTCACAAAATATCAGTGAAGACATATCACACTAATATTATAAAGGCGTTTGTGAATGTGTGTGTGGGGGTGTGTGTGTGTGAGTGTGTGTGTGTGTGTGTGTTTATATGTTTGTTGCTTCTTCACGCTCAAACGGCTGGACCAATTTTGATGAAATTTTGTATGGTGGTAGTTGGCACCCTGGATTAACATATAGGCTACTTTTTATCCCGATATTCCCACGGGATCAACATTTACGCGGGTGAAACCGCGGGGCGCAGCTAGTAATATATAATAATCTATACATATAATAAAACAGTAACGAAAGAAAAACTGTACATTGTGAATTTTCGAGAAAAAATAAGTGGCTTTTGTTAGAAAAACGTAACTGATGACAAAAAGTGACTTTTTAGAATTTTTGTCTGTTTGTCTGTTTGTCTGTGTGTATGGTACGGCTTCACGCCAAAACTACTGGACAGATTGAATTGAAATTCAGCAAAAATGTTCTTAGTAAACCAAGGAAGGCTTTAGGCTACATATTATCACGCCGTATGCTATGGGAGGTAAGCAATATTGATTTTAAAATGTGTTTGTTCGTAATTGAATGCACAAAATAATTGAATGCACAAAATTACATGTTTAGTTATTTATTTAGTTAAAATAAAACTTTGACTCTGGGAACATAATATTCACGCTATTTTTATAAAGGAGCGGGGCAGTAATATTATAGGTAAATTGCAAGGGAACAGCTATTTCAACAATATGTCAACGGGGAATTTAGCGGTAAGGTCAGGCGACCGGTTACCACACTAAATGGTGCGAGTTCAAATCCCGTAATATTGTTTTAAAAAATCGTAAAATTCTTTTTTTTTTAGTTTTTGCATTTTTTATGTGCATAAGGAACGGTACTGTTATGAAATCTGAGAACTTCACATGTCCGATCTAATTGTATGAAGAGTTTCACACCAATATTACTAAACAGATTGATTGGCGGTACAACAAGCTACACTATCATGAATTCAAGTCAAACTTTTGGTTCTAAGCTATATCTTACCAAGCACATTTGTTGTAGGTAATTCATTTAAGTATGTAATTCTTAGTTTTGATCCTTGCTGCTGTTACCATATTTTCATATTTTTTTTAATGCTAAACTAATGTAGTTGTCTGTTAAATTAACGACAGTTTAGTTTTATTCATAATTTAATTAATTTGGGTAAATAATATGTAGTTTCCGTTTTCTAACTAGATGGCGTTGGCGTCGAGTTAGATTGCGCTATGGTTTTGTTCCCAAAATGTGATGTTATAGATGCCGATGTGCCGCTCTCATCCCATAGAAACGGGGGTTACCTTTGTTGTTTGTGTTGGTTGATGTGTTTAATTTTCCTGTTGGCCTTCACAGAGTGCTTTTTGATAGACTGAAATTGGCCTTTTTCAGACTCTGTGAAGGGGACAACTTTGCTAGATCACTCACCTATGATGAGGTGCCGTCGTACTACACGTACGACAAGCAAAGAGGTGTATTTAATCGACGCCGACGCGGACACACCGTGGACGGGTTTCCAGGAATTTTTAAGGACACCGCATTGGGACGGGTTTACACTGTGCACCCAATTAATGGCGAGTGCTATTATTTGCGAATGTTACTGCACACAGTGCGGGGCCCAACATCATTTGCGTTTCTAAGGACAGTCGATGACATTGAGTATCCCACATACCGCGCTGCTTGCGTAGCACGCCACCTTCTCGATAGTGATCAGCACTGGGACAACGCACTTGAGGAGGCCAGCATTAGTGACAATCTCAGTCGTTTGCGACATCTGTTTGTCGTCATGTTGGTGTTCTGCGGTATTGCAAATCCGCTTCTGTTGTGGGAGAAATATCGGCATCTTCTGTCGAAGACTTCCTAAGAGGTCTGAGACGCACTACTGACGATAATACTGAGGCAACTGATGAGCGCGTTCTAAACAGTTGCCTTAGTTCACTTCAAGATATAGTCATTTCGATCTGCGGCAGTTCTCTGGTGGATTATGGGCTACCGACTCCACAACATCTGGATGTACAAGAGCTTGGAAACAGAGAGTACAACTCTGAAATAAATTATGATCCAAGAGCTATGAGTACCGTCATCAATGACCATGTCTCTAAGTTTACCTCAGAGCAAAAGCAAATTTTCGACAGCATCCTTGACTCGGCTCGGCCAAGGTAAAATGTTTTTCTTGGATGCTCCTGGTGGAACAGGGAGAATATTTGTCACCGCTGGCATTCTCGCAGAGGTCAGGAGGCAAGACAAGATTGCCATTGCAGTAGCATCGCCAGGAATCGCCGCAACACTGCTTCCTGGTGGCAAAACAGCGCACGAAATGTTTAAGATTCCCATAGATTTAGAGAGTAATGAAACACCTGTTTGTGGAGTGTCACGCAATAGTGACAAAGGGCGCGTGCTTAAAGATTGCTGTTTAATCGTGTGGGATGAATGCATTATGGTGAACAGAAAAGCAGTAGAGGCGGTAAATAGGACTTTACAGGACATCCGCAGGAACCAGCAAATGATGGGTGGCGTTACAGTTCTGTTTAGCGGCGATTTCCGACAAACGCTGCCTGTGATGACGCGAGGAACTAGGGCTGATGAGGTGAATGCTTTGTTGAAATACTCTTTCTTATGGCCACATATTCATAGGTTGCGCTTAACGATGATTATGAGAGCACATCTTGGCGGGAATGTACACGCCCAAGAATTTTCTGATGTTCACTTCAAATTGGGTGAGGGAACGCTACCAGTAGACGGTGGCCAGGTGGTTCTACCTGAGACACTTGGGAGAGTGGTGTCCACCTTAGAAGATTTGATTCGCCTGGTGTACGGGGACATCAATAGGATACCGCACCAACATAATTCTTGGGTGTGTGAACGAGCCATTTTAACACCCAGAAACGACCAAGCTTTAGCGATCAATGAATGCATTCTCGCGGAAATTGAGGGAAATGAAGTGATGTACACTTCAATTAAACACTGTTGTCGACCAAGATGACGCCACACATTACCCCGTAGAATTTCTTAATTCCTTCAGTGCAAATGGACTACCAGCGCACACCATTAAGTTAAAGGTCGGTGTCCCAATTATGCTTCTTCGGAAACTCACTCTGCCGAAACTGTGCAATGGGACCCGGCTCAAATTCGTCTCGCTGCAGAGAAATATCATTGAGGTGAAAATTCTAACGGGTTGTGTGTCGGCGAGACACAACAACCCGTCCCGTCCCCGAACTCTTAGAATTCGACATCAGACGTTTCAGATCTTCGATTTTGACGACCCCGTTGTCGCTGGCATAAGCAACAGGATCCGCGTACGAAGTCGCGGGCAGAAGCTAGTAATAAATAAAATTCACTATAGAAAACAAACAAAAGATTATTAGGGTTAGTAGTTACAGTGTTTTATAATTTAAGTAATCATCTATGGCATAGTAACATTTCTCGACTAATTTATGAAAACACTTTTTGAATTTTTTTAACACCGACACCTTATGACACCGGGTATTTTATTATGAAGTTTGTGAGCAAGACAAAAGAAGCTCTTTTTCATTAATGATGTATTCATTTCGTCGTACATGATTGATTTTTATATTGAGGAGGTGGAGGGGCCCGTGGCTATATAATAACAGCCGCACAGGTCGATCGATCAGGTTAAGCTACGCTTACCGCGGTTGGTCTGTGGATGGGTGACCATCTTTACATACCGAGACCCCTCCGTGCCTCGGAAAGCACGTTAAGCCGTTGGTCCGGCTGTCATTCGTGGATCTTTGACAGTCGTTACGGGTAGTCAGAAGCCCGAAAGTCTGACAACCAGTCTTACCAAGTGGTATAGTATTACCCAGTAACTGGGTTGTGGAGGTCAGATAGATAGTCTAGTAAATGGTTTATTTATTTATATTTTTATTTCAGGTAATGCTCGCCAGTATCCTGGTGGTGGTAGGTCTGTGGTGGCTGGTGCGAGCTGTCCTCACTCTGCTTATAAACCTGATCTGTCCCCTAGTGGTCGTCATTCTCGCAGTGGTCAGTATATTCTGGAGTTAATTGTGACTTAATACAACCCTCTACACTGAAAAAAATAATTTCTTACTATAGCACATTATAGCGTTTTCATTAAAACTTGCTGACTATAAACAGTAAGAAGAAATGTTTGTAAAACAGTAAAAGACAAAACAGTAACTTTTAATGATTGAAAATAGTAGGTATTTACTGAAAAAATCAATAAAAAAAAGTAAAACCACCATTACTGTAATGTAAGTAAATTTCAATGGTTTGAACGGTATCATCAAATGAATAAAACAGTTAATTTTGTGACCTTTTAGCTACTTAAAACGTTAAAGTTTACTGTCATGACGATAACCTTTTGCCTCAAACTTTAACTGTTTTCGGATCAGTAAAAAATACTGTTTTGAACGTTAGGCTCATATGGAACTGTTTAAAGCAGTTCAGATCAATGCTTTTTCATTTTTATTTACTGCTTATTTCTTTCAGTGATAAGTTCATAGTAAGTTAGTAGAGGGTTGTATTGATGGTTTTAATTATTATAATTCTGTAAATAAATACTTGTTACGGTCGCAAATCATGATTTATTCAACTCTAGCTTCCGCCCGCAGCTTCGCCCACGATGTATGTCGATAAAAACTATCCTATTCTATGTCTCCGGGATGCAATCTATCTCTGTTCAGTGATTTAGGCGTGAAAAGGTAACATACAGACAGACACTTTCGAATTTATAATATTAGTATGGATACATACAACCTGACACTGACCTGCAAATTGCAAAAAACGTGAGAAAATTTTCTTCTCCCTTAAACTTATGTAGGAAACCTAAAACTTAGTCTATATATTATTTATTTACAGCTGCAAATAACCAAATTCGGATAAATGGTACACGGACAAACAGAAAGAGCAAACTTATATTTTGTTCAATTTATGGATTATCGACTAGGGAAGAATTTAAGATCTTTCCTGAAAAAAAAAAAAAAATCCACTTAAAAGATGTACTTAGTGGTAGGTACTTCAAGTAAATTATCATAACATCAGACTTCCCCAAATTGTTATACAGCTACTAACTAAATTTCGGATTCATCATCATTTCAGTCGAAACACGTGTGTGTGGCCTGTGTCCAACAGTGGGCACTGTTGGACACAGGCCTCTACTAACCATCAGCACTTCGACCGGTTCTGTGCTTTCCATATCCAGCGGATTCCTGCGGCTTTCAGAAGGTTATCGGTCCACCTTGTGGGACGCCTCCCACGCTACGAAAATGAAATTCCGAATTACGTAAACCAAACGAATAATGTTCTTTTCTTTCCTCAGGTATGCGTGCCCCAGCTACGAGCGCCACTTTTAGGTCAAAACTACCCACTTTTAGCAAACCTACTAAGAAGTATACTATTGAAAATGGCTGACAACATTAAAAGCTCTTAAAAAATTATGTAAAAGTGAAAAATTTTAAGTCAAAATTATAGCAATTGGTTTTTTATTGCCATCTATTTAATCGAACCTTGAATAATTCCCATTTGCGTTCCTAAAAATATTATTGAAAAGTTTAATATAATGAATGCGCCTCTTTTGTGTATCCTAAATAATTCCTATTTTGGGGTCCTAGAAATACTACATAGCCGTAACCAGGTAAATGCGTCCAACATGGATGTAGTGCTCGTTTGGTTATCGGGTGTTTGGTCACAGTTTTAAACTAACCTAACCCATTTGGTCGGAGTGCCCTAGCTTAGTTACTGTGACCAATTCATTTCGGCCGAATTCGGCCGGTAGATGTTGTCTAGAGTGGACGTGTGTTAGTTGTCTCAAGTGATTCCTCATTATAAATTCAGTGATTGGTTGCAATTAGTAATAATCAAATCCTTGTCACTCTTTAAGGATTTTTATGTGTCGGTGACTCCCACTGGGCGGTCCTAGAAGCAGACGCAAATATTTTGTGCAAGTGCTACTTTAACTAACATTCGAAAAGTGATTGTGATTCGCGGGAATCGAACCAGAGACGCCCTGATTCGGAACCTCGCTTGCTTAGCCGTCTCGCCACCGTGCTCGTAGCAGCGGACCTTGAAATAGCGGTGGGGTATGCGCGTCTGTCGTCAGTGCTACGTCTGCATGCGCTACGAGTCTACGAATCGCCTACGAACACTGTATCGGCTACGCTTACGTTCGATGGATATATCTACGATTGTTGAATAAAACGGATTGTTTATACGTTGAACTACGTTGGTACTAAACAATATATTATAGAACAACAGTGCCAGATAAGTACCCATTATTACTTTCTACTACGTGTATCATCAGAAATGGCAGCCGTACGTCGCACACCTCCTAAGCCAGCTATTCCTCATTCGTCAAGTATAAACCAGTCTCAATCCGAACCCGATATTAACAATGCAGTAACGATGAGCGACTACGTCAACACAAATAGGAATAAACGTTTTCGCAAAGAAGATTCGCCGGGAAGCGGGCCTGCCTTGGCTTCACTTGACTTGCAGTATGAACAGGACTCAAACGTCTCCAAATATCTAACAGAACAGGCCACATTAATGAACAAAATTTTGGCTGATATAGGGGAAATTAAGTCCCAAAACTCTGAAATCAAGGCGTCTAACGTTGAAATTCGCAAGTCAAATGAAAAGATGGTAGAATCTATGTCGTTTATAAACAGACAGTTTGAAGACATGAAAAAGGAAGTGGAGGACTTAAGAAAGGAACGTCTACAGCAAAGACAGTATATAGAAAATTTGGAAAAAAAAATACTTGACTTACAGTACAAGTCCCGATCGTCCGGGATTGAGATTCGTAACATCCCCCAGGAACACACCGAAACTAGTTCAAGCCTTATTAAAGCAGTTTCTAGAATCTGCAATACTGTGGGAGTCTCGGGTCAGGATCTGAGCATACGGGATGTATCCCGACTACCAGGAAAGGCATCCAGTTCGACTACCTCGCGGCCAATAATTGCAGAGTTCTCATCAGTACAAACTAAACAGGCTTTAATAACGGCAGTAAGGGACTTTAACAAGGGAAAAGGAAAGGATGAGAAATTAAATACTGCCACCATTGGTTTACCCGGTGATGCAAAGCCGATTTACATCGCGGAACAATTGCCTGCCACTACCAAAAAATTATTCTTTCAGGCTCGAGAATTCGCCAAGAATAATAAATATAAATTCTGCTGGATCTCAAATAGTAACATCTTCCTACGTAAAATAGAAGGTGACAAGCAAATTTTGATTCATTAAGAAAAGTGTCTTCTTGATCTTGATAACCAAAGTTCAATCTGACTGGTTCAATGTACTAAAATGTTTTCTTGCTTAATTGTTCTTATCTTGCTTACTTATGTAAAAAATTCGCAACATACAAATTACACTCTAAACACAAAATACACAAACCAAAACTCTTTCACGATACTACACACCAAAACTATGACATATACCCAACAACACTTACCGACATATATTATTATGAGATGTATCGGTCATATTCTACTCTACGTAACACGTAATTATCCTGCGCCATTTTTTAGTTACCTTTTAAATCACAAATGGATTCAATAAAAAACATTAACGATGATTTGGACAACCTTGGGCTAGGCAATTCCTTTGCATGTAATCCAAAGGATTGTGCAAGTTATTTTGTTACTTCTGAGAGTAATATTAAAATACTACATATGAATATCCGCAGTGTTAAGAAAAATTTTGGTCAGTTACAGGCACTAATATGCTTAACGAAAATCAATATTGATGTTATTGTCTTAATCGAGTGTTGGCTTAGTAAAATAAACAACCCTCCAGTACTAAATGGTTACTTGTCACATTCGACAAAACTAACTTCGAACCAAAATGAAGGTGTAATTATATATTCTAAATTAAGCCTTAACGCCACAATTTGGGAACCCTGTTTGACTAACGCAAACTCTCTGGTGTGTCAAATAGATTCCAAGTTTGCAATTGTTGCTGTTTACCGTTCTCCATCCTATAATACTGCGGCACAAATAGAAAATTTCCTTTCAAGCTTAAACAATATATTAGAGGGTCTCTCTTCATATCCAAACATTGCACTAATTGGTGATCTAAATATTGATATTAAACCTGGACAAAGAAACCCACATAGCTTGGAATATCTGATTTTAAACGCTTCTCATGGCCTAATACCTACTCATTTATTGCCCACCAGACTAGAAAATTGTTTAGATCACGTTTTATTAAAGTCAAAATTATCATCTACCACATTAGTACTCGAATCTTTCATTACAGACCATAAACCTATTATATTGATGCTAACAAATGACAAGAGAACCCAAAATTCGAAATTCTATAAATCTCGTCCCAACTTAGACGCGATTAAGTCAGAACTAGAAAATATCAACTTCACGGATATTTATAACATTCAAGACACGAATGAATTGCTGAACACTTTTATATCGCAAATAAATACCGTAATAATAAATAACACATCTAAAATTATAATTCCAAGGAGACAAAGAATTTTGAAACCGTGGATTACCCCTGGCTTGTTGAAATGTATTCAGAATAGGGATCAAATGCATATGAGATTAAATAAATCGCCTAACAATGCAACCCTAAAGATAACTTACACACGTTATAGAAATTTCTGCAATAACTTGCTTCGAAACCTCAGATTGACTTATGACAAATGTGAACTTCAAAAAGCCCAATGCAATCCAAAAGAACTATGGAAAACCATTCAAGAAATAACAAATACACGAAAGGTACACACCAGTCCTGACAAGTTGTTAAGAATAAGCGATAATCCCCAATCCTCGGTGAATCAGGTATGTTCCTTTTTTAGTAACATTGGCAAAAATTTAGCGGATGATATAATTAAAAGGAATAGGCAACCCACTACACCTTCGAACTACGATCCATGCGAAAGTTTAACCCCAATTGACTCTCTTGTCTTACTAGAAGTCAATGAAACTGAAGTTGATTCAATCATTTCACAATTACGTAATGACTGTGCAGTGGGTTGGGACGGAATATCATCATCTCTGTTAAGAAAATGTCGCCAGGAACTGGTGCCTCCTTTAACTTATATCTGCAATCGCTGCATTCAGACAGGAACCTTTCCCGACGCGTTGAAAAAGGCCATCATTCTCCCAATATACAAGTCCGGGAACAGAGACTGTGTAAATAACTACCGGCCAATCTCAATCCTGCCATCAATTTCAAAAATAATTGAGAAGATCCTTAATAAGCAACTCAAAGGCTTCCTGAACAAACATCGCATCATTGAGGAAAACCAGTATGGTTTCAAAGCTGGGGTATCGACAGAGGATGCTGTTTTGGACCTTACACAATTTGTGGCAAAGGAACTTGATGGTGGGTCTAAATGCTTGGGCATATTTCTAGACCTCTCGAAGGCCTTCGACACAGTTACTGTTCCCAAACTCCTAACAAGGATGGAGCGTCTGGGTGTACGAGGCATGGCACTAGAAATATTTAAAGACTATCTTAAGAATCGCTCTCAGTTGGTTAAAATAGGTGAACATCTCAGTGATGAGGAAACTGTGACCTACGGCGTGCCCCAGGGAAGCATATTAGGGCCCACTATGTTCCTAATTTACATGAATGACCTCTGCAGAATGATTCTCCCTAACTGCAAGATCTACGCGTATGCGGATGACACTGCAATCGTCATTTATGGACCAACTTGGGATATGGTTAAAACAATGGCAGAAAACGCTCTAAGTCAAATCATGAACTGGTTTCATGATAGCCTACTAACCCTCAACTTAGATAAAACCTGTTACATTCCTTTCGCAATCCGACGTAATACTATGCCCCCTAAAGACTTCACAGTAATTGCTCACTCATGCCAGAGCTCGTCTAATACTTGTACTTGTCCTACACTGGACAGATGCGATAGTGTCAAATATCTAGGCTTGCAAATTGATGAATGCCTTAGATGGGACAAACAGCTAGATATGATAACTTCCAGAATTTTGCGGCTCATCTACGTTTTCAAATCGCTAAGAGATCCCGTTGATATGGGCACACTGAGAATGGTATATTTTGCACTCTGTCAGTCCATAATTGGATATTGCATTACCGCGTGGGGTGGTGCATCAAAAACCAACTTGCTGAGAGCTGAGAGAGCTCAAAGAGCTGTACTAAAGGTCATGTGTAAAAAGCCATACCGATATCCAACTAAGAAACTCTACGAGGACTGTGAGGTCTTAACTGTTCGACAACTGTTCATTCTGCAATCAGCCCTCAGGACTCATAGATCCATGCCTAAATCAAACCCTAAAAAGCGCACAAATGTCCCTTCAGGCGTTAAACATAAAACCTCTTTTGCCCAACACCAATTTTACGTTTTAGGTAAGCACTTATACAAAAATCTGCACAGAAAGCTAAACATACTGGATTTAAATAGATACATGTTAAAGAAGGAAATAAGTAAATGGCTACTGAAACAGGACTATGTGGCAACAGAGAATCTGCTAACTTACATCTCCTAATATACATACATACTCATAGATCACATCTCACACTTTATATCGAATTATTATACATTTATTACATTCACGGAATCACTCCCCCCCCCCCCACACACATACACATACACCCACACACATCCCACACACACACACCCACACATACCACACACCCACACATACCACACATACCCACACACTACACACACATATATACACATGCATGTCTGCTGTCATTCACTCTCCTCGTGTTACACAGGATTAGTTTTTGTTATTATTATTGTTTTTATTTTTATCTCTCTTTTTATTTTTATCTCTGTATAGCTGTTAGTAGAAATCATTGACACTGTCTTCACTTGTTCTGGTTTTGAATATTAACAGAATCCACTTGGCTGAACCCTATCTTTTAAGATACAGGCTAGTCCTAGTTTAAAAGATAGAGTCTACTATTGCATCATAATGTAAATATTATCTCAAACAATGTATACAGTGCAAAGTGCTATGTTTTTGTGAAATAAATACTTATTATTATTATTATTATTATTAATTTACCTCGCAAGTGGTTGGTGACAGTTCTAACCTAACCCGTTTAGTCGGGGTAAGAAAAAAAAAAGTTAAAAAGATGCTCATTTGCTTAAAAAACTGTCCACCATTAGAAGTCCAGAAAGTTTTTAAAGGTTTCATTATATCCTCCCGACAGATTTTGGTCAATCTCAACGGAAATTAGCCAGGTACGCAGGAGATATTATAATGCACAAGTGTGTGCGCAAACACTGGTGCACTCACTCTCATAGCCCGATGGGAAGGGAATCCGACACGACCGGGGGAAGATCACGCGCAGGACCAACAGCTTTACGTGCTTTCCGAGGCACGGGGGTTCCAAACTCCGGGCGCCTACTGAGAAATTCCTAATGGAAAACCCATTAACACTGCCTGGCCTGAGAATCGAATCCCGGGCCCCACGCTCAACAGTCGCGCTTGTGACCACGAGACCAAAGGGGCAGTTAGTTTTTAGAGGTACGTTAATTTTAGAAAGCGTATATTATTAGAAGGTCAATTAATAGACGATCGGTTAAAATATTCCCCTTTTTTATTTCGTTTATTCCCCGTGACACTATTCTATTAATATGGGTTGGTTATAAAGCTTTACCTAAAGACTGCCGTTTCACCAGAGATGTACGAGGTAGCTATAAGCGGTGAAGGTGTGGTGGAGCTGGTAAGATATGCTTTACACGTAGGTATTCGAAAATATTATTTTTGTTGAACTCTCTTCCACAAGAGCCAAGAAAAATGAAAAATGAAATTAATAGGATAGTTTGATTTTCTTGGCGTAACTTGGCTCTTGTCTTGCTTCATATTATACACATCTATCGCTATGCCAGCTTCAGAGGATTAAAGGATAATTTCCACCAAACGGAGCACCGCGTCAGAACGGAACGGATTTTATAATCTTTAAACGATATTAAACCGTGTACACATTATTTAAAAGTCTATATTACCAAGCCGCGCACAGCAGCTTGACCGCGGGCGTCTTCTGCGACACGCGATCGTAGGCCAAAAGTATGCTGCTGCGACGCTCGTACGGCTCTGTACGTCTGTCGTCGTATCCGATCGAATCCTTTCGGCTGTCGTCCAAATTTTTCTTTTCCTCTTCTGTGTTTTATGATTATTTTCTTTTTCTTCTAATGCAATAGCCAACGATACTACGTTAACTTCAACCATTTTCAAAAATTAGAACACGTCAACACGGTAGGAATGAAATTATTTGACTAGGCATTTTATTATTTTATTTTATGTTAGAACGATGTAGAAAGACGAAGCGTCCATAGTAAAAAATAAAATAAATTAAGCCGTATTGTAGTCTTTGGACTAGGCGCAGAAACGGATACGTTCGCAAGGACGTACGGAGCCGATCGTATGCGTCAACATCCTGCCGAAGGCGATCGGCTGTTGCCGCATCCATTCGTATCTTTTCCCATCCGATGCGATACGAGCCATTTGGTGGAAAATCATCCTTAAGATGTAGATTGTCGTTGGACTTTTTTGTCAGTTACCTATATATTTGCGGCGGTAACTTGTATAAACCAAATCAGACGTTGAGCTGTACAAAGACTGCTGGTGAAAAGGAAAATTTGTGTGGTAGCAAATTGCCAAGATGTAAACTCCTTAAAAATAGTTTCTTTCCACTTGAATATAAAATCGTCGGTTCTCGAATTCCCTGGACAGCAATTCTGCTGTTGAATCTAACGCTGTTTGTCGCTTCCTTTTTAAACCAACGAAAAACATAGGCGATATTATTATAGTCGAAAAAATAAGAATGTTTTACCCCACTTACCTGAAAAATGATGTAAAAATCTCCAAGAACTTTATTGCTCCAATGAAATAAAAGCTGTAGTGGGCCATACGTTTTTCAGTACCAGTTGTAAAACGTCACCTCGCAAAAATAAAAGTTAAATAAGACGCCTTAAAGTTAGTTTTATTAGAACATTTAGAATCATTTGCAGTTTTATGTACGGGCGCTGTAGGAGTAATGGAATGGGGGCACTAAAAGTACTGAGTTGGTAATTGTAGTAGTGGATTCACTAATTTTGTGTTTTTATGGTTCCGTGCCAAAATGTTAAAACGGAAACCTTATGGTGAGACTAAGTCTGTCTGTCTGTCTGTCACGGCTGGATGTTTTAAGAACTACTAATGCTATGAACTTGTGGAATAGTTTTAGATAACGTTTGCCCAACATTTTGCAAATAAGAAAGAAATAAAAATACATAATTATAATTACCTATGTATATTTTTTGCAACGGGGACTGAAAGAGGGTCTGAAAAATTCGAAGTGGGGCTACTAGGGCATGTGAGGTATCATATGAAATAACGCAGTTTGCACATTCTCAAAGATTTTTTATTTTTTTTTAGGCTGCATAGTTTCCGACTTTTGATGAAAAATTAAAAAAAAATACCGTTCCCCCTTATCTCCGAAGTTTGCAAAGAGAAAAATTATTCTATGTGATAGAAGTTTATGTAAAGATTACAGGAAAAATAAAACGAAGTCTCTAAATAGCAATTTTTTTCAGAAATCATCAACAAAAGTTAAATTGGTTTCACTATCGGTCAAGAGATGGTACTGACATAAAACTGCAATATTCTACGACGCAGTGCACAGTGTTAAAATTCTCTGATGAATATAGGTCTAGCCAATGAAAAATTAAAAACATGACGGTACGGAACCCTAGGTGCGCGAGTCCGACTCGCTCTTGACCAGTTTTTTTGTACTGTTGATGAAAGTTGCCTAGAAGATGTATACATAACATAATCCGCCTATAATGTTCCCACTGTTGCGACTCGGGCCTCCTCTCTGTGAGAGGGAGAAGATGTATATTTGAGACAAAAGGTCTCAAACGGACAATAAACAAAATAAATGTTTCAATGACATTTCACCAAGGTAGGTAATAGGTACTGCGGGCTGGTGTCCGCTACTCCACGTCAATGCGCGAATTTTGCGTATGGATTTTGAACCAAATTGCAACAGTTTTTTGGACGGCACTCCATTGCATATTTTCAGTCACAATTTGAATGGTTTTACCCCGCAGGTTAGTAAAAGCATTGCTATTATAAAACGGTAGCTGGTATTCAGGTATAGTCGTCTGTTAAATGTATAAGGTCATGTCATGAAACGTTAAGGACTTTTTCGCTGTCAAAGTCAAAGCATTTATTTCAAATAGGCACTTAAAGGCACTTTGGAACGTCAAATATTACAACAAAATAGAATAGATTCTAGTCACCCATTCCAAAAGGTAGTTTTCGTATAGAGAGAAGAATGGGCAAGAAACTACACCGATGTTTTACAATATTTTGCATATGAACATTCATTAAATAATAATAATATGTGAAGACTTGCCGTGTCATGCTCTGCAGCAGAGCCACCATCCTAGAAACCGATCAATTATATCTTAAAATGATGTACCTACGTCAAATGTACATAATGTACGTATTACCGTTATCGCTGTAGGTACGTGCATTAGATAATGATAAAATAGATAGTTTCAACCTTTTGAAGTTTCAATTTACTGAGAGTGTTCTGGGGGCCTAAAAAGACCACTTTGGCAGAACCATAAAATGATAATATGGCGAAGATAGTCCGTGTTTTTCTTTTTTTCACTGCACTACGTAGGTATAATCAATGAATGGATGGATTGGATTTGGATTGGATTTATTGGTATTTTAGCATAGACAAAAAAAAATAACTGGAAAATCCTTCACCAATTGGATTTGATACGATTAACTTAACAGTTGACTGTCCATTATGATTCATAATGTTATCCTTTTATGATTCTGCCAGAGTGGCCTTTTTAGGTCCAATGTCAAAGTCAAAGCAATTATTTAATTGGCACATTGAACGTCAAAATTACCATAAAATAGAATTGATTCTAGTCGCCCCTTCCAAAAGGGGGTTTTCGTATGGAGAAGAATAGGCAAGAAACTACACCGTTACTCTTTTAAAATGTTTTACAATATTTTGCATACATTAATTATATAATAATAATATGTGAAGACGATGCACCTAAAATAAAATTACTATACCTACCTAGGTAAAAGAATTAAAAATGAAAACCATGACATATAAATTAATTATCTGATAGATACATGGTGCTCACATATTTACAAACATGGTAATAGTAAACTATTTTCATTTAAATAAAAAATTACAAGTAATAAGTCAGGGTGTGAGTAATAAGTCAGGGTGTGAGCTAACACCTACCGCCTGACGCAGGTCCTCACCGGACACGGAAGTTTCGGGAGGTTCCTGCACATCATCAGGCGGGAGGAAACGCCCGGGTGTCACCATTGCCAGGATCGCCCAGAGGACACGGTGGAGCACACGGTGGAGGTCTGCCCCGCTTGGGCGGAGCACCGCCGTGTCCTCGTAGAGGCGATTGGCAGCGACGGCGACCTCTCGCGTCCGGCCCTGGTGCAAGCCATGGTCCGGGGCGAGAGGGAGTGGGAGGCAGTCACCTCCTTCTGCGAAGCAGTCATGCTAGCGAAGGAGGTGGCTCAGGGAGAGAGCCTCCGTCCCAGTCGCCGCGGGAGACGCTCCGGGCGTCGGGAGCCGCGTGACGACTCCCGGCCACCGTAGGCACGGGCCTGCGGGCGGAGAGTAATGGGTAGCTCACCGCCCGATCAGGACCAGGCCCGTGCCGGACGGCGCGTACATGTTCCACGCGCGCCTCAAAGAGATGTCAGCATCGAGGAGGGGCCCCTTAGGGCCGAAGCCTGCCGGGTCAGCGGGATTGTCCGAAAGGGTTACCGCTGGCCCGGAACATAAAGGGCTAAGCAAGGAACACGGGTGGGTTTTAGTCAGTAAGAGTCTGACACTCCCTTCCGCTCCACCCAGAGCGGGAGGAGTCATTTGATGATTTCCCATCCACAAAAAAAAAAAAAAAAAAAGGGTGTGAGCTAAAGTAATTACAGAATGTAAATCAATGTCAAAAAAAGAAGAAAGAATAAATTTTACAATTAAATTAGCAACCAGTTTGATTTTGTCTAGACTCTAGATTGTCTTATGGAGCAGAAACCAGCATGTTTCCAAGCGTTCTTATCTTGGATATAATCTTCTAATTTGTAGTAATTATGCTTGTTTAAAAGTGTACGTCCCCTGGTCAGAAGTGGTAAAACAATTACGAGGTCGACTATACGTTGCTTAGTGCTGCTTCTTTACTATCCTCCTGACGTGCTCGAAGGCTAGTGGGATCAAAAATTTATTACTAATATAAAAGTTAGATCATCCCCCAGATACATGACCTGTTGTTACTTTAGAACCGCTGTTACTTTTGAACCAATACCGTTACTTTGCAGCGATTCGTTGTAAATAAGCCGGTGGCGTCGAGAGGATTTAATTCAGCGGAGCCTCGCGAGACACCTATACGATCGCGAGTGTAACAGTAACTGTGGATCATAAACTGGGAATTTGTTCTAGGGTTGTCAAGAGAGCTGAAAATTAAAGTTATGTACGAACTTAGTTTATGGCTTGATTGACAGTAAAAGAAGGTTTCGCCCACAGCTGTTGTGCCGTTTTGGGGTAAAGGGTTGTCTCAGATGTCCACGCCTCACTGCACTTCATTATAAATACAAAAAAAAACGTAACATCACAGCTTTAGCCTGTGAAAGGGTAGGCAGAGGCGTAAAGTACAGCTAAATTGTTGTCATCATCTGCCTAGCCTTGTCCTTGTCCAACTATGTTGGGGTCGGCTTCCAGTCTAACCGGATGCAGCTGAATACCAGTATTTTACATGGAGCGACTGCCTATCTGACCTCCACAACCCTTAGTAATTATTACTGGGTAATACGATACCCTTTGATAAGACTGGTAGTCAGATTTTCGGGCTACTGACTACTCGTAACGACTGTCAAAGATCCACGAATGACAGCCAGGACCAACGGCTTAACGTGCTTTCCGAGGCATGGAGGGGTCACGGTATGTAAAGATGGTCATCCATCCACAGACCAACCGCGGCAAGCGTAGCTTAACCTGATCGATCGACCTGTGCAGCTATTATTATTTTTAGCCATTGGCCCCTCCTAGCTAGATTATTTTGTATAGGTAATACAACGAATGATTAGCATAAATAGGTACCACAGTACCACTTCAACCTTTTTCTGACGATATCATAAATTGCTGTGCAAATATAATCCGCATCTAGGCCCTAATGGACAAAACCATGATCGCCAAGTCCCTCCCTCTCCCTCCCTAGTGATACCTTCAAGAAAATAAAATAAACTGAATACATTTAGGAGCACTTACATTTGAAGATACTTCGCCATCTGTCACACAGTCCGTGGCACGTGACGAGGGTTCCCAGATCGTCTGGTTATTGTAGACACGGTTCTATACAAGGTACACGCGTACCTTAGGGCTATCGAGCTGATTTAGGGCTGCGCACCACTTAGTTAGGGTCTTACGGACACTGTCATGACATAACATAGCATTTATTTATTTATCCATTTATTTCAGGCATCAAGGCCCATATAAACACATACAATAGAATATTAATATGACTTAAAAATACTATAAATACATACGTTATAATTACACTAAGAACTAACAACTAAAAACTAATGCACACGAAGTGTCTGCGTCGTGTTTCGCTGACTGGTGTCATGTAACCGGCCACGAAACCGGCGGTACACAACACCCTTCGGCCAGAACTCTTCCTTGAGGAACTTCTCGAGATGCTGTGTCGGAACATGCACCACGAACGACTTGACGTTCGTGTTGTGACGCGACTCCAACTTCTCGACCCTCAAAGTCTAGCTGGTCTTCACACGCATGTACTCCACGATCTCCTCAACCTTCGTGGAGTGGTTATGTCATAAGGGTAAGCCTTTGGGATGTGCTAAAGGTTTTTTAAGGAATACAATCTTTACTAAAAACACCTTAAGTGAAGTACCCACGAATATTCAAGAATCTGTTGTTTGACGTTTGTGTAAATGCACAATGTGGCTCCGTCAGTTCGACACGACTTCTCCACGTCTTGAGCTCATAACTTAACCGCATGAGCTCGAAATTGCGGTGTTATTCTGTAAAAAGATCACCGTGATAACTTAGGTGAAGTGAGCTTAAAGTGAGCTGGAGGGATTGACACTATTGAAGTGTCAATTTCGAGCATCAGGTGGAGTGACATCGTGTCAGGTGGTGTGAGTGGTGCCTTATGTATTTCTAAGTTATAATATTGTATTTTCTCTGTAAGTGATTGTGTAAATCTTATGAGAAAATAAATGTCTAAAACCGTAACTGACAACCAGTCAGGGGTATCGTATTACCCAGTAACTGGGTTGTGGATGTCAGATAGGCAGTCGCTTCATGTAAAATACTGGTATTCAGCTGCATCCGGTTGGGAAGCCGACTCCAACATAGTTGGGAAAAAGGCTAGGCTGATGATGAAATGTCCAAAACCGTAGCCGTAAACCGCGGGAAGCAGCTCATTCAAAAAAAAAGATAAAAAACCGCACAGATTAAAAAAAAACATGATTTGGCAAGGAAACAGTATCTAGCTAAAGTATTTAGCCACACATCTCAAACAATTCGTCCAAGAACACTTTAACTCGGCGAACAAACAAAAGTACGACACCTTAACATTCAAGTACAGTTCACAATGCTTGCCGTCGACGAGCACAGACGAGCACTCGAGCACCTTAACACAAGAGCGATTGGCTCGAGCACCTGCACTAAGCTGCTCGTATTTGCTCTTTTTGTGCTGGTGATCGTGAATATGGAAATAATGGTTCTGGCTTATGGAATACTACCGACCCCTTCATGCTTTGCACGGTTTTAACGACTAAAAAAACATCCAGATTTCTTTAAGGCTACGCCGACCGCCTAGTGGCGTTTGTTTGGGTCAAACGGAACATAGTGGCCACTATTATCCGTTTTAGTGATTATAATAAAACTACCGTTTATAATAATATTAACGTATAATCTTGTGGAGCGCAACGTAACATGCTTATTTTCTGCATTTTATTTCTATAATAAAAGAAATAACCAAACAAAGGATAAGGGTGCCTCTTAATAAATGTATGTGTAATTCAAACTCACAGACCGCATTAAGAACTCTATACTTCGTTCCAAAACACAAATAGCGGACGCTGGCCGCACAGCTACTGGACTAAAGTGGAACTGGGCTGGCCATATCTGTCGCATGTCGGAGCAGCAATATGCAAAAGCCACCACTCAGTGGATCCCCAATGGCAGGAGACTGCGCGGCAGGCCCAGAAAGAGATGGCGGGATGAGCTGGACTCCGTGTTAAAGGAATGGCCCACAGTCGCAGTAGACCGGGAAAAGTGGAAAGAGGGAAGGGAGGCCTTTGCCCCGCAGTGGGACAACACAGGCTTATATTTAAAAAAAATGTAATTCTGTTGTGCTGTGTATTAACAACAGCACAACATATTTTGATGCGGTTTTAACCGTCATTTCGAGTTAGGTATTACTATCTCAAAATTATGGGAAGAACTGCGTCAGAATCTGTCAGCACGGTCACACAGACAGACACGAAATGTGAATTTAATAATTAATTTGCTGGTTTCACCCGCATACGTTTCGATCCCGTGGGAATATCCGGCTATAAAGTATCTTATGTGTCAGCTACCTCCATACCCAATTTAATCAAAATTGGTACAGCCGTTTGTGCGTGTAGGTAAAAACATACAAACACACTCACAAACGTACGCCTTTATAATATGAGTGTGATAAAGTTGAATGGTTTTGTTTGTTTGAACGCACTAATCTCTGAAACTACCAGTCGGATTTGATAAAATATTTTTGCATATGATATCCCGTTCTTGAGTTGTCGAGTGAGTTCTGAGTTAACATCACGCTAGGATCCTATGGAGCCGAGTAAAAAGAAAAAAGAAAGAAAGAACGCTAAGCGAAAACGAAGTAATAGCGCGGGCGGGCGATGCGATGCGACGGGGTGGGTCGAGGGACAAGAAATTTCACGCGGACGAAGTCGCGGGCAGAAGCTAGTTTATAATATGTATGCATAGTTATAGAAGATGGTATACATGAATGCTTTGTCTGGAATGGAACGTCTCTGCATGTGGATTTTGAGTATGCATCAGTATTTTTTTCTGCTATGCATGTGGATTTTGAGTATGCATCAGTATTTTTTTTCTGCTATGCATGTGGATTTTGAGTATGCATCAGTATTTTTTTTTCTGCTATGCATGTGGATTTTGAGTATGCATCAGTATTTTTTTTCTGCTATGCATGTGGATTTTGAGTATGCATCAGTATTTTTTTTCTGCTATGCATGTGGATTTTGAGTATGCATCAGTATTTTTTTCTGCTATGCATGTGGATTTTGAGTATGCATCAGTATTTTTTTTCTGCTAATAACTACTGTCAGTAAACAGCACATGAAGCCACATTTAGCATCCTTACAGCTGTTCGTCAGTAAAAAGAACATCGTATACAAGATCCCTAAGGTAGGCAATGTTTAAGTGTTAGCTCAAAAACAATTGTCGACATTTTACAAGCTTTTTTAACACGTCGCGTTTGTGACATCCTTAGGGAACAATATCATATCTATGACCCTGACAGATGTTTCCAAACGTGATGGGATTTTGATGGCACAATCTTGTAGTAACATTACTACAGAGTATCTCGTCTAGAAAGCCTGGGAAATCACGCCTGTGCTTCTGTCGGAAACCGTTTTGTGTGTGATTTTGAAAAGATCAGGTGGGAAAGTAATTTTGTGAAGGTGATTGTGGTTTTAAATTGTTTTATGGTACCTGCATGGACGCTTTATATTGCTTCAAACTAAACGTTAATAAACTTTATAAGAATTAAATCTTTCTTCAAAATAATAATAACAATAATAATCTTTCTTCAATTACTACACTATAAATAGTGTTAGCGTGGTTATCAATCTTTCTTCAAAATAATTGATAACCACGCTAACACTATATAAATAGTGTTAGCGTGGTTATCAATTGTTTTGAAGAGAGATTTGGTTCTTATAAAGTTTATTACGTTTAGTTTGAGCAAACAACTAGAATACTAATAAAAAATAAACGAACTGATGGTGAGTCATGTATAAACATTGCAGGATTTTTATCACAAGAATATAAAATACTAGTTTAGTGTAAGTGTGTTTACTTTCTTGTGATGAAAAATGCTTTAAATGAGAAAATACAATCTCTTTTTATCCACTGCTATGAGAGAGATTTATCAAGAGATTTCTTTAGAAATAAGCGTCACCTGCGTACGTATTTTTCTGTTCCTTTTTGTCTGTTTGTATGTATGTGTACAGTCACGAGCATAAGTATGTATACACTTGGCTTTATTCAAAGACGATTTTCTCCTTTATTTTTGAATCAAATTTTAAATTATTAGGAACATAGTATTTTCGGACCAATAGGTTTATGAAAACATCGTTATTTCGCGAAAAAATCGCAATTTAAAGTTGCCAAGTGTTGACATATTAAATAAATAAATAAATCGACTCAGCCCATTGTAGTTATAGGCCCTCCCAGGCTGCGAAACAACTCCCTGTCCTCCGTCTTCCGCATCCAGTCCGTTCCAGCCCGTCCCACCCACCTTCTTTAGGTCGTCCGCCCGTCCAGCTAAATTTACCCATCTATAAATGAATACAAAAAGGCAATCCTTTAATTTATTGTCCCAATGCAAGATAATTTCTCAAACAGAGAAAGCACAAAGCTCAAGAACCATACTTACTTAGCGTTGGCTTTTCATAAATTAAATGTAGAACACGTCGGAATAACATATTAATTAATTTAACACCTTCAAACAAATTACTATCTATTTCTATTTTCAATCATTTCTACCCGGAAGAAGGCCGCCATACTGGTCATAAAGGCGTGGTTGTTGCAGAAAATATTAATTAATTAGCGCAACAGCAGCATTTTATGACGTTTCTATTAATTTGCAATACAATTATCTGCCTGCAGTTGCGTCTTTTATAATGTTGCGATGTTTTGCGATAGGTACGGTGGGCTGCATCAATTGGGTACCCCCGTTGTATTAAAATTTTCATACAAATGGGGTACCCACTTGATGCAGCCCACTGTACATCGGGAGAGATAATGGACCAACGAGGGATCAATGTAGAATTTGTATTGGATAGGCTCTCGTCGGTCCTAAGAAAAAACGACCAAACTGGGCCTAGGAATCATGTAAAAACTGAAAGAACGACTGGTGGAGAATGGGAGACTAATGATCCCAAATTGATCGAAATAAAGGCAGGGAGATGACTTCGACAATAATTTTCGAGTCTCACCATGCGTTTGATAAAGATAACTGGGGGCCTAAAAAGGCCACTTTGGCAGAATCATAAAAGGATAACCTAATGGGCATTTAACTGTTAAGTTAATCGTATCAAATTCCATTGGTGAAGCATTTTTCAGTTTTTTTTTTGTCTGCGCTAAAATACCAATTAATCCAATCCAAATCCAATCCCAATCTCTTTGATTGTACCTACGTAGTGCAGCGAAAAAGAAAAACATGGACTGTCTTCGCCATAATATAATTCATAATGTTATCCTTTTATGATTCTCCAAAGTGGCCTTTTTAGGCCCCCTGAACAAGACAACTTTAAACGACATTGTGACCTGAGGTTGTTCCAGTGTTTCTTCATATAGTGGATTCCAATCCGACTACTATGACAAAAACACCAAAAACTAAACGAGGTCAGTATTGCCTAACACTGGCCTTTTATAGTTTAAAAGTACGATTTATTTTGGACGTGTTAAAGTGTTTTTTTTTCATACCAATTTACAGAAATAAAATATAATTTATCATTTAACTCTTGCCAAGATGTTTCTATAATACCTCATTCGTTCGTAACTTTAGTTATTAAACCTTAAAACCTAACACCAATTTTGAGAGTAAGGTTTATTTTATTTATTTAGCTTGTTTAATTAATTATATAAAATAAATAAAAATAAAATTACGTTTGTTTATCTCATATTAAGTTGACAGGTATTTCGACAAAATTTTGTAATTTGTGGGAGACTAACCTAACCTATGAACGACACTCTCACGACTCACATATATTAATATTATTCTATTATCATCTCGCATATAGTTGTAGCATTATGCTGAGCGATGGCCGTTGGGTCTAAACTAAGCCGAGGCCTGTATTTTAGCACTCGTACAGTCATTAACGCGGTTGGCTAAGTTTATAGTTTACAATATCATTACTACGGGATAGCGCGTAATGAAATACTAAACTCGATCGTAAACCGTTAAATTGTTGCCTTTAAACCTGGAACTGTTTGGTTTGTTGTCCAGTATAAGATTATACTATATATTTTAATGGTAGGTAGAAGCCGTGCACTCGATAAGACTTCTCATCGGCAAAAACTACGAACTTCTAGGGGAATAAAAACGAAATTAGGGAATGCATTTACAAAAATCCTTCCTTTGTGCTCACTTACGTCATTTAACGAACCATTGTGCAAAATCTCTTGCTTCTAGATCCAACGATTTAGGTTGTTCGTTACTGAATGTAAGATTTTTATTAATTAAATCCATAACGACGTCATCGTACATATGCACCAACATAGATACTACGTCAACATCTAGCTAAGCTTTCGTATAAGTGATGATACTTGAGTAAGTCCAGGTAGCACTCTAGGTAGCCAACCCCAGTACGAATTTTGCTGACTGTCTAAGGCATAAGGCACCCGGCTCACCGCCGACGAGGAAGCGACTAGGTTTCAACGACTTTCTCATCGCCGAATACTCGTCTGCCGCAGTGACAAGAACCGAAGAGATTACTCGCTTAGCGACGCTCGCTTGGCGGGCCAAACGCTCGCTGAGAGACGCACATACCAGCGAGTAATTGTTCGTCGCCGTCACACACTCACTGCTCGTTGATCGCCAACTTGCTACTAGTTGTAAGCTCTACTCGCTTCTAACTTCTACTTTCGTAATATAGCTCATGCCGATGCGAAAGAAAGAAAAACTGGCCAAGTGCGAGTTCGCACACGAAGGGTTCCGTACCACAAGGCAAAAACGTCGAAAAAAAACTCGTTTGTTGTATGGGAGCCCCACTTAAATATTCATTTTATTCTGTTTTTAGTATTTGTTGTTATAGCGGCAACAGATTTCAACTGTCTAACTATCACCACGGTTCATGAGATACAGCCTGGTGACAGACGGATAGACGGACAGCGGAGTCTTAGTAATAGGGTCCCGTTTTACCCTTTAAGTACGGAGCCCTAAAAACGATAGCTATGCTAAATCTTTTGTTTGAGGTGTATTTATCACAGCAGTGGATCTTGATTACTTATGATCAATAAAAAGCTAAAACCAGAGATACCAACATGTGCTTGGCCATGTGCCGCTTAGTTATAGAACTCTAATCAAATGCAGGCCACTGCTAGAAATAGATCTGTCCCAAATATGGGGAGTTGTATAGAGGTATGAGGAACAGGGTGTAAAGTTCACTCATACTCTATAGAAAAGGGAGGATCCTCCAACCAGACGGGTGTTGCAACGGCCCGATAATTCATATCGGGCCGTTGTATCTATGCTAGTTGCGCGGTAAACTCTGCTTGCGAGATGCAGGATTTTGCGTGACGTCAGTATGACGCATTGTTCTCATGTGGCATTGTAGATACCGCTACAGTTTTAAATGTATTAGCACAACGCTGATATTTAAACGGGTTGCTGACCAAAGCGACGATTTTCCCGCAACAATGACTCAGCTGTTTGTGACAGCTTGTTTTACGCCATTTCTAATATACCTAGACGAACAAATTAATGAAATATTTAGACTTAAGGAATGAAGAAATGAAAACTTTGAGGCAATGACTTAACTTAAACTTTATAGGGGCAAGGGGTCTTAAAGTTCTTGCGCTACTCGGAATATTATACAGATCCCACCCTATTTATTAATACTTTAATTACTTATCGGAATTCACGATACTTCAGAAGGTATTAGAAAGGAATTACCATACAGATTGGATCTGGAACTTTTAGTAATTATAGAAATTTGTAAACCTCGCCTATGATGGAATAATAGAAACCTGGGAATTAGGAATCCGGAATTTAAAAAAAAAAATGAGAAAAATACCTGTTTTTTTGGATCGGGAGATATGTGATTACACGAAATAAATATTATGACAAATATAGAAAAAAAGAAACAAAGATATCAATCTGCCCACCCTTTTCCCAACGATGTTGGGTCGGTTTCCAGAGTAACCGGATTCAGCTGAATACCAGTATTTTGGAGTATTTGGGGGGTCAGATAGGCAAATGCTCCACGGCGTTTGCCTATCTGACTTCCACAACCTAATAACGGGATAATACGATACCTCTTGGCAAGCCTGGTTTCCAGGCTTTCGGACTTCTGACTACCCATAATGACTGTCAAAGATCCACGAATGACAACTGGGACTAACGGCTTAACATGCTTTTCGAGTCACGGAGGAGTCTCGGTGTGTAAAGATGTAACCTAAGTAACCTGATGGATCAACCCGTACGGCAACCCTTCCTTAGCCACGAGCCCCTCCCAAGAAAAACAACCTACCTATAGACCTATAGAAAAAAAAGTAATTTAACTTCCACGTCAGTTTTTCCGAACCTCAATCCTCTGAACCTTAGCCCTCAGTATTTTTAGAATCAGAACTCCTAACTTGAGCATATTACCAATACAAAATACAGAGGCCAGAGTTGCACCACTACAAACCCTGACCACGTAACGAGACTGTATCTCCAACTCCCAAACAAAATTATATCATCAGAACTCGATTCCTTACAATCGTTCCCTCCCACGGGGATGCAAACTATTGACACAGAATAGATATGGGTACAGAAGGTCAGCTACACACAACGAGCGAGAGCAAACATAGACACGCATTACGTATAGGCCCCGTTCACGGCCTTGAGTGATGCGTGAGTCAAACGACACGCACGCACGTCTCCTGTTTCCGTCTGTCGCTCCACTTCACACTACTTCTCTCATTTGTTTTCTCCACAATTGCTGTCACAATAGCTTTTTACCACGGCGATAGCGAGCAAGCGCACTCACGACCAGCATTCGTATTGGATCGCCGTACATAAGCGTATATGTGCACGTGCGCCTGTTTCCGCTCGCTGTAAGAAACCAGCCTTCTGTACCATTCTATTCCGTGTTATCGAACAGCGGCAAACCGATCCGGATTCCGATTGGGAAGCAATAGAATCGGTCGCTGCGTTAGTTCCGGCTATTAGCTATTCATAGCTTTGCACTGGACGACGGACCTGAAACATTGGTTTTATGGCCAATGTAATGTCTTGCAGCGTCAGCAATTTTAGATAGGTTATAGATGGAATTTTTGAAATGGTTTAGGAGTTACCTAGATTTTAAAGTTTATTTAATTTTTAGGGTTCCGTACCCAGAGGGTAAAAACGGGTCCCTATTACTAAGACTTTATTGTCCGTCTGTCCATCTGTGCCCGGGCTGTATCTCATGAACCGTGATAGCTAGACAGTTGAAATCACAGATAATGTATTTCTGTTGCCGCTATAATAATAAATACTAAAAACAGAATAAATTAAATATACCATACAACAAACGTGTTTTTTCGGCGTTTTTGCCTTGTGGTACGGAACCCTTCGTGTGCAAGTCCGACTCGCACTTGGCCAGTTTTTACTTGTTGTTTGAAGTGACGGTTTTTGATTTCAGGGTTTTAAAGTAGTATTAGTATTGCGAGTAATATTGTTATAGTTGCCGGCACGTAACTTGGCAAGAGTTTTTGTAGTGGGGGAAGTTTGCGCACGCACAATTTCATACATTTTTATATGCGCGAACTACCCCCACTACGAAAATCTCTTGCCAAGTTACGTGCCGGTAATTGTATCATGAATGTCTGCCTTGTAGCAATTCACTGCTGGACAAGGCCTTTCCAATTGCACGCCATTCAGCTCGATTTTTGGCAAGTCGCGGTTCTACGGCTAATATGACCGGCTCGTTGCCACTTCAGCTTGCTTATAGAGGTATGAGGAACAGGGTGTAAAGTTCATTCATATACTCTATAGAAAAGGGAGGATCCTCCGACCAGACGGGTATTGTATCTGGCGGGCAACTGCCCGATGACTCATGTCGGGCCGTCGTATCTATGCTAGTTGCGCGGTAAACTCTGCTTGCGCGATGCAGGATTTTGCGTGACGTCAGTATGACGCGTTGTTCGCAATGTGGCGTTGTAGATACCGCTACATGCTTATTCTGTCAGCTATGTCGATAAGTAATTTTACTGTGTGCGATTTTTTTCAGATGTTTTGATTTTATATTGACTAGAGGAGCAGTAAGAGCGATTTGTAGATGCTATAAAAACCTAATCAGACAAAAAGATGAAGGCCACACTTTCGTTCACAAGTTTTACTCAATCTCTGAAGTACACACTATATAAGATTTTATTACACAAGGCGGCAGTCGTAGAGGAGAATAATATAGAATATCGCACCTACATCTTTACAAGTTAGTGCTGGGACATACATATTTACGCGGGATGCCTATGTTCTATTTAGTCAACGGAATTTCATCCAGGGATGGTGTTATGTTGAGTTGGCTAAATATTTTGACATATTTTGTTGAATTGGCCGACGATATTGACACACTTTCTATTTTTGTTATACTGCGAGACGATTTTCTGTGTGGTTATCAAAAAAGTCATAATCATGTAGTAAATCAACCTATTTCTAGCCTTTTTTTTTGAGGAGGGGATATCATCAAATGACCCCTGCCGCTCCGGGTGGAGTGGAAGGGCGTGTCAGACTCTTACTGACTAAAACCCACCCATGTTCCTTCCTTAGCCCTTTATGTTCCGGGCCAGCCGTAAACCTTTCAGACAATCGCGCTGACCCGGCAGGCTTCGGCCCTAACGGGCCCCTTCACTGATGCTGACATCTCTTTGAGGCGGGCGTGGAACACGTACGCGCCGTCCGGCACGGGTCTGGTCCTGATCGGACGGTGAGCTACCCATTACTGTCCATCCGCAGGCTCGCGCCTACAGCCTTACATAGTTATTTGTGTTATAAGTACTGAGAGACGATTTTCCGTGTCGAAAGTAATCATCATCATTTCAGCCGAAAGTCGAAAGAGGTCCACTCTGTAGGAGGCCCACCAACGCTAAATAAAAACGCAACCTCTCCGCTCTTCTAACGCTGAAGTAATACTTAGGTATTATTTTCTAACCGTTTGTTAGCCTTAGATAGTTATTATTTGTCGTCTGAAAACGTATAAAATATCAGCAACACTGCTTTTCTGTCAGTCTTGCCAGTTACAATTACAATGACATCCACTAACCCGCACTGGGCCCACGTGGTGGATTATGGCCCACTCCCTCTTAACATCCGGAATATTCTAGGCTGATTATGCTTGATAATTAAATTAGATAAAGTAATGATAAATCAACCATTCTAATTTTCGGTCTTGCAGTATTAAGTAATCCGTACACAATACACTTATTTAAGAAATTTCATCTGCCGAACCTTTTCCTAACTATCTTTTTTATGTGGAGTGACTACCTATCTGACCTTCACAGCCGAGTTACTGGGTATCACGGTACCCCATGGTAAGACTGGTTGTCAGACTTTTGGACATCTGACGACCCATAACGACTGCTAAAGCCACACCATAGTCTACACAGTAAATCACTATAAACTAGATTTTATTAGCGACGATAAAACTAGTATAAACTTCAGTAACCGTCATAAAATGACACCTATGTCTAGATTTTATCCTTTGTAAATACGATATCAATGACATTTAATTATTCTATAAATAATTTTTTTGTGGATAAAGGTCGGTAAGGTGAGAATTATAAGTGGAAACTGACCTTTAGCCGCAAGAGTGACTGAAAAAAGAAACAAGTGCACACTGATCATCTCATCTGCCTGCCTTTTCCCAACTATGTTGGGGTCGGCTTCCAGTCTAATCGGATGCAGCTGAATACCAGTATTTCACATAGAGCGACTGCCCATCTGAACTCCACAACCCAGTTACTGGGTAATACGATACCCCTTGGTAAGACTGGTTGTCAGACTTTCGGGGTTCTGACTACCCTTAACGACTGTCAAAGATCCACAAATGGCAGCCGGGAGCAATGGCTTTATGTGCTTTCCGAGGCACGGAGGGGTCGCGGTAAATGTAATGAGTCGAGAATATTATAAACAGCGCTTTCAAATGAAGACCTTATATTGTTGCTGTTTTATTTAATTTTTGTAACCAACTCGGTGTTTTTTTTTCGGTGGAGGTCAGATAGGCAGTCGCTACATGTAAAATACTGGTATTCAGCTGCATCCCGTTAGACTGGAAGCCAACCCCAAAAATAGTTGGGAAAAGGCTAGGCAGATGATGATGATGACTCGGTGTTTTTGCCTCGTTTTGATTGAAAATTATTGATTACATTTTTTAAATATATTTTTACACGAGAAACGAAATATTTAACGAAAAGTGTCTAAACACATTATGCCGAAGGTACGCGACCGAAGTTCGGCATGATTACACCTGCAATGCTATTTGAATCACTGACAACACATTATGCCGAAATAACGTTGCGTTAAATAGCATTGCAGGCGTAATCATTCCGAACTTTGCTCGCATACCTTCGGCATAACTGTCTATGTTAACAAACAACTCCTGACATACTTGTGTTGCTTCATTTCCAAATAAAAACAGTCTTAAAAAATCGTTTTTCAATTAATTTATTGAGTACTTCTCCCATAACACCATCCAAATATCTCCGCGCCCAATATTGCTCATCTCCGAACTTGGGATCTTACTTTTCAACTACAACCCCTATTGGAACCCTTGCGTGTCCCACTTGTGCATACCAAGTCGTCCCCTGTGACTTGTGTGTTGTCATTCAGTGACTTGTGTTGCCTTTTGTCTGGTTTTATTATTGCTCCTTTAGTCCTTTTCCTTGGCTTTTTGGTTTTCTATAGCTACTGAAAGTCATGACTCATGATATGTGAGGTTATGGATGTTACTTTACTTTTTCGTTGGAAGGTTTTACTTGAGTGATGATCCGCCCCTGCTTCTTACGACTTTTCCTTCAAAGTTATGTTCGTGGCGAAAACATAAATAAAATTATATCGTGAATTATAAAGAAAATCACTTATTCGATATGGAATACAAATTCAGTTCACTTTTATGCTACGTTGGTCCATGACTTTCTATAATTTTTAGCAAGAGAAAAATTTATACTCTATGTTTTATTTTATTTTATTTATTATGGGATAATAAACAACTACAACATAGGGTTAACAAATATTTAGGTAGTAATGTTGCAGTCCACTGCATTATCCGTAGATAGGACATAGGCATTAAAAGATCTGAGGTTGCCAATAGACGAGCATTACCAAAATTAACCAATATTTTGAAATAATTACATAAGTTACTATAAGGCTAGCTATAGCAACAAAACCAAATCAGTCAGAAAAATTTCATTTACTTGTTGCCAGTAAAACAATAAAATTAAAATGTAGCCAGTTTATTAAACCAAAATAAACTTAAAATCTATGTTCGGATACGAACACTGATGTGACGACATGTCAAAACATTCAGGTTTCTGTGCTGCCTCTGTGTTAAATATTGATGTATTGTAGACGCTTGTACCCCAAGCTACCCGAAACTGTAAAATTTTCCCAATCAATTTTGAACCTTATGCTTTAACGATAAAGTTGAAAATCTATTAAAGAAATTTGACAGATCGTAGTAGGTTGATGTGCTGGCGTCTGTTCATGAGTTGATGTGCCACTACTGGGATGCAGGACTTCTCTCGGTGAGAGGGAGTGGGCCGTAATCGACCACACGGTCCCAGTACGGGATGGTAGATGTCATATGTCTTCGAATTTTTGTTTCTAGGACATGCTGATTTCCTCACGATGTTTTCCTTTACCGTTTTGAGAGCAGTGGTGACGAAATAACTTACACCATGTGAAGCGCCTGGTTGGGTTCGAACCCACGACCTTATGACTCGTGAGTCGGGGCCGCTACCACTGGGCCACCATTGCTATTATCTTTTGGAATATATAAATTCTCTAAATGACAGTGAAGGCCTCATCAAAATCCATTGTGCAGTTACTAAGAACTAAGCTGTCATACAAACAAACATACGAAAAGCGTATTTGTTTTATTCTATTTATAGATTTAGATGTGGCTATACATATTGTGTGTCGTAACGTATGAAAGTCGATCACGTAAAAGCACTTACATCTCCATAGAGATTCCTATTGTGAGTGAACAAGGACAAGAGTATCCTTTTATTCACTGCTACAATGCTCCACAGTTACACCACAACATTTTATATGGCAAAGATTCTGAAAATATCTAAGAAGAAGTTGTCAACATTCTACTCAATACTCAATCAATCATTGCATTCTATATTGTGTACTTAGGTAGTAACTTCAAATAGAATGATTTCATTAGGGTATTACATGCCGAAGATGGGGTTGCTGGGGGGGTTTACCTCGACGCCTACGTGAAAGCAAAATATTTTGTCTTTACATCACGGCCGACAGCAAGCATCGACATGATCAGGCTTTTGATTGGCCAAATCGGTGCAACTTGTTCTTCTGGAGTGGTTAGAGTACAGCAAAAACACAGGACTGAGCAACTGAGCTTTCTGAGGCGACTAGAAATAGAAAGAAAGAAAGAAAGAAAATATATTTATATGCGGCAAACATGACGCATAAAAAAAACAAACAAAAAAACATAATAACAATTTGGGAGAAAGGTGGGCGAAAGTATGCGTCACATCTACGCAAAAAAAAAAATAGCGAGTATCAAAGTCGAGGTATAGAGATAGCCTACCACGATCACGAGCATCTTCGGCGTGTAATTCTAATTACCTTAAGGACCCTAGCGGTCACAGCAAAGTAATAGGAGAGAGAAAGATTTGTTTAAATTATTTCGTCTACATACGTATATGTAATGATATTAGAAGGTAATTTATTTATTAAATAGCTGCCTCCCGCGGTTTCGATCCCGTGGGAATATCGGGATAAAAAGTGTCCTATGTCCTTTCCCGGGACTCAAACTATCTCTAGACACACTTTCGCACTTATAATATTAGTATGTTGTATAGTATTTATATTAGTATGGCTTAAAATGAATTTCTGCCTCGGTCTAGCGGTCGCAAGCGCTACTGATCAGTATCAGGTCCTGGGTTCAATGTCCAGGTCGTACAAAGTTTTATTGGATTTTTCCATTAGGAATTTCTCAGCAGTAGCCCGGAGTCTGATTATGTGCCCGATTGATGGCAATAGGCTTGCCTCCTATTACATGGGAATTTAACATAACTGGCAAAATGTGGGTTGCTACACCTCTGCCTTACCCTTCTGGCAAATAAGGCGTGATGTTGTGTATTGTATGAATTACTCCTAAGCACCAGCGTCGCTGAAAAGCGCTGGGGATTTGTATAGCATTGGGTCGTAGCATTATGCCGATGCCGTTTTGCCTGGGTGTGACGCATATTTTCGATGGCCGTTTTGCCTGGATGTGACGCATATTTTCGATGGCCGTTTTGCCTGGGTGTGACGCATATTTTCGATAGCCATTTTGCCTGGGTGTGACGCATATTTTCGATGGCCGTTTTGCCTGGATGTGATGCATATTTTTGATGGCCGTTTTGCCTGGATGTGACGCATATTTTCGATGGCCGTTTTGCCTGGGTGTGACGCATATTTTCGATAGCCGTTTTGCCTGGGTGTGACGCATATTTTCGATGGCCGTTTTGCCTGGATGTGATGCATATTTTTGATGGCCGTTTTGCCTGGGTGTGACGCATATTTTCGATGGCCGTTTTGCCTGGGTGTGACGCATATTTTGGATGGCCGTTTTGCCTGGATGTGACGCATATTTTCGATGGCCGTTTTGCCTGGGTGTGACGCATATTTTCGATAGCCGTTTTGCCTGGATTTGATGCATATTTTTGATGGCCGTTTTGCCTGGATGTGACGCATATTTTCGATGGCCGTTTTGCCTGGGTGTGACGCATATTTTCGATGGCCGTTTTGCCTGGATCCATTGCATATTTTCCCTCAACTTGTTCTGTTTTTGTGTTTATGTTATTGCTCTGCGTCATGTTTGACGCAAATATACGTATTTTTATTATTTTTTTTCTTTTAAATCCAGGTACAACCATACTACCATAACTTGTCGACAATCACGCAAAATCTACCTGGATTGTGTTTTGTCTTTTGTTCATTCTGAGAATTTGTGCAAGTAAAAAATAACACAAACATACGATACACATATTGGATAATATAGGTAGGTAAGTCAGGATCTTTATAAAAGAAAATGATCTCAATATTATTCACACTAATACCTACTAATACAAGATTATATAAAATTTCAGTTCCTCTTTTTTTCCTTCAGAATCAGCAAGAAAAATATTCTTCAAGGGTCTCGGCCATTAAAACTAACAAGGTCAATTATACCCTTGTTCCTATTTCTTCTAAAACCCGAGGTAAAGACGCAATTTACCCCGATAAGGTGAAAATGCTAATTCGGTGAATTGTAAATGGGTACGTTAAGGTGTTTAGTATGTGTCTCAGGTAGATTTTCGAAATGTCTTATTTAAAAAAAGATAACTGGAAATCTCTGTTTCTATGAAAAATAAAAAATCGGTCTAATCTGGCTGTAACACAATTTTTCGAAAATGTTTTCTACTAACTTTTTAGACCTTTGTGTCCTGCTTATGCGTATGAAGTTTCATTAAAATCGGTTCATTCATTTCGAAAATTAAGGGCTTGAAAGTTTGTATGAAATGCCGTTCGGCGTAAACGCTCTTAATGCAAAATTGACAACTTAGACTCGGGTTTAACGTCAGTTTTTGTAATAAGAACTTTAGCTTCGTCGGGTTATAGTTCGAAATTTAAAATTGGCTGGATGGTTTAAACCTGGGTCTAAAGATAAATCTTGTTTTGTAATAAGGCCGAATGTGTTTTGACTCACTTGAAAAAATCAAATATGCTCCTCTTTTGGATTTAGGTCGAAGAGTATCTACCATGTTGGTCTAATGGTCGTAAGCACAACCGCTGAGCGAGTTTATAATCAAGTTGACCAGAGTTCTTTAAGTTTTTCTGCTAGTTTAGTAGCAGCCTGCATTCAGGATTTGCATTCCGCTCAATAAGGGTCACTCCCGTATTGAAGAGCAGTGGTCGCCCAGTGGTTACAGCCGCGAGTTGGAGGTGGTAGGTTAGAACTCATCCAGGCTTTACTTTGTGTAAATAATTTCATCACCACTCCTCTCAAAACGGTGAAGGAAAACATCGTGAGGAAACCGGCATGACCTAGTAAAAAAAAGGTCAAAGACTTTTATTATTTATTTATATAACAACAAGCCTCCGGCCGCGGCTTCACCCTCGAGGTATCGATAAAAACTATCCTATGTCCTTTCATGGGATGTAATCTATCTTTCTGCCAAATTTTATCGAAATCCGTTTAGTGTTTTAGGCGTGAAAACGTAACATATGGACAGACAGACAGAGTTACTTTCGAATTTATAATATTAGTTTGGATTGCATATTGCTCTTACATAACATACACCAAACCGCACTGGGCCCGCGTAGTGGATTACGATTCCTTCTCACAGAGGGGAGGCCTGTTTCCCAGCAGTGGGAACATTATAGGCTAATTATGCTTATGTTATGCCGTATTGTATGGAGTTATAGAGATATGATGTATAGTTCACTCATACTCCATAGAAAAGGGAGGATCCCCAGACGGGTGTTGTATCTGGCGGGCAACTGCCCGATGATTCATGTCGGGCGGTTGTATTATGCTAGTTGCGTGGTAAACTCTGCTTGCGAGATGCAGGATTTTGCGTGACGTCAGTTTGACGCGTTGTTCGCATGTGGCGTGGTAAATACCGCTACAGAATTAATGAAATGATGAAGTGCCTCTGCCTAACTCCTTGGGCAAATCACGCGTGATGTTATGTTTTAATTACGAAAATAATTCAATAACAACAAACTTAATACGTCACAGTCATTATGATAATGAACGGTCAAGAATCCAACTTTTAATTGACCTTTCTTACATAACTTTTAATTGTTTTGAAATGTATTGTACTTTTCAATGAGAAAAGTTGTTCTCGGCTAAATAAAAAGCTCAAGGAAAAAGGTCATAATAATATATTGTTACGAGACCTTTTCTTGAAGGATTTATTTCAAATCAATACGATTGTAAAGGAAAGGATTCGCTAAAAAATCCTTCAAGAAGACTCTGAAGGCAAAGTTACAAAGTTACTTGCAGATTCTTATACATTCCGTTTAGTTACACAAAAAAAAAACTTTTATTATTATTTTTACTTCAGAAAGAAAACTCTTGTTTATTAAAACAAAATCAACAAACCTTTTGTAAATTAGCATAGAAACGCCGTGACAGACGCTGATGTCCGGATAATGAAAACATGAGTCCGGGGAATAAATTAAATGCGACTCAAGGTCTATGCAGAAAGAATACTAATTTGTTTGGAAAACTTCGGCAAACTTCGTGAGACATCAGTTTTGTACCACAACTTAAGTAATTATAACTTTTCTTGAAGAAAATAGAGAAATGAGACTATATTTGTCACAAGTTTTGCCAGAGGATAACGTTATTAATAACCGGATTCGTTTAATCATATTACGGGGAAGAGCGAATAGGGAAGTTTCAAAGTCG
Source organism: Mesoligia furuncula (assembly GCA_916614155.1). Lineage (NCBI taxonomy): Eukaryota > Metazoa > Arthropoda > Insecta > Lepidoptera > Noctuidae > Mesoligia > Mesoligia furuncula. Next base: position 30,142,834 of record OU744794.1, read on the forward strand.
ATCTTGCGTTGGCGAAATTTTTTGTTTTATAGAATACTGCTAACTTTTTTGGAAAGATAGGACATGCAACATTGCAACTTTGAAACTATACTCTAATCTATTCTATTTCGCAAGGTCGGTTTTTGTTTAAAAAAATGGTCCTTACTCCGAGACAACAGAAATTTTCTGGCCCACAAGATGACATTTTTCTTGATTTTTTTCCGTCTTTCTTTCAATCCTCGATACATCTTGTCTATAATTTTTTTTTTTTGTAAATCATATTACTAGTATCATCTTAATCTTCTAGTTAAAGAATATCTTAAAGTTAAGAGTTTGTAGCTACAATAGGGTTTAACACCAAGCCGCTATTCTTGTGTATTGTCTTTTGTCTTCTCCGGATGACTCCGGAATTCCGGTCTGGATTTGTTCCCGGTTAATGGCATGGGAGGGAGCCCATCCTCAAGTACTTCGGACATGGCTCGAGGCGTGAGGGATAACTCTATAGAGCGTCTTGCCGTGCAGTGTAGAGTGGAAGGCACTAGACTACGCGGACGCTCACCTATGAGACGGAGTGATCAAATTAAATCCGCAGTGGGTGATCCCTTGTATGAGTGCACAAAAAATACCAGAAATCGGAGTAGGTGCCGAGAAATCGTGAGGCGAATCACATCAGCCCCTAGAAAGGAAACTACATCAGGACCACGACCGTTGGCTAGTCAAATAAAGTGTTGGGTGTGACTGTCCAGGATGCGCCGAGTGCACGGTTCAGTTGAATAACTGGCGGAACAAACTGCGCTCCTCGAGGAGGCTTCCTCGTGCATCCCTCCATTCACCACTGCTTCAACCAGGGTTTTCTTTTGATGTCTTGATACATCAAAATAAAACCCTTTCTTAGTACCTATATCTTCTTCATTACTCCTCGTTCCCCAACACCATTAAATAAATTGAAATCTCAGTAAGACTCCCCAGTCCCCCCTAACCTGTTGTTGTTGTACGATGTCTTAATTTCGGTCCATGTTTGTCATACTACCGCAACGCAATTCGGGGCGGCCACGTTTCGATTTATCGGTCGTTCCCATGTCTATTGGTATGTACTGACCTATAGACAGATATATACTAAGCCTATGGAATGTTAGCAGATGAATGTGTGTGAGATGTTTCTCGGAATAAGCCCTTTTCCAGAATCGCATAGGGCCAAATTCGAATTATTGCCTCCAGAATGTCATGGTTTGGTGTCTTAAGGGTCTAAATATAAAATTGTAGTTATGATACAAACTATTAACTTTAAGAATTAAGATACAAACTCTTTTTTTAGGATAAGTTACTAGAAACCTGAATTTATAAAAAAATATGTGAAAAATAAGACAAAATGTTTTGAGGATTGAGAAAAAGACCGAAAACTCGAAAAATGTCGTCTTGTAGGTTCAAAAAATATCCGTTATATCGGTGAAAATTCCAGTTTTTTTTCAACAAATACCGACCTTGCGAAACCGGATAGGTTCGAATACAGTTTCAAGGTTGCATGGTTGCATGTCCTATCTTACCAAAAATGTATAAGTACCTATTTAAGATTTTTTATATACATAATTATTTTTTGACGGCATACAATAAATAATTATTAAAAAAATCTTCTATAAAAAGATGGTGAAGGTTGGCGCAGTGGTTAAGCGATTGAGTGCTGCGCTGCGTGTCACGGGTTCGATTCCCGCACGGAACAAATATTTTTTTGACCTACAAGTAGTTGTTCCCGGTCTGGCTGTTTGTGTATGTGAGTTTAAATGTTTGTAAACACACCCACAATACAAGAGAAATTCCTAGTGTGGAGCAACGTTTAAAAAAAAAAATGAGTCAGGGAATTCGCAAAATCAAAATTAACTTTGAAACTTCCGTATTCATTGTTCCTTCTAATTCGACTAAACGAATCCGGATATTAATATTAATAACATTATCTTCTGCCAAAACTTGTGCCATCCATTGTTCATGTATCTTTTTCCACCTGGAAAAGTTATAATTACTCATCTTGTGATACCAAGACCGATGTCTCACGAAGTTTTCCGAAGTTTTCGAACAAATTAGTATTCTTTCTGCATAGACCTTGAGTCGTATTTAATTTTTTGTGTTTGTATGTTTTTGCATGTTTTCATTATCCGGAAATTAGCGCCTGTCATGGCATTTCTATGCTAATTTACAAAAATATTGTTGATTTTATTTTTAATAAATAATAATTTCGTTTTATAAGTAATTTGCGAATGTCAGTAAGGCTGGAATAGTTTTAATTAGGCACGTTATTTGTACAATAAAACTCAATTGTTAAGAATCTGTAAGTTTTAACTTTGCCTTCGGAGTCGTCGTGAAGAATTTTTTCAGCGACCTCTTGCGTTTAAAATCCAAAAAAAGGTCAGCCTATTGAAACGTCAGAAGCTAGGTGCACGGTTCCAATTGGTCGTTTTCTATGGAGAAGAGCCGGCAAGAAACTCGATGGTTACTCTTTTTAAAAATAATTGGCTTTTACAATGTTTTCAAATTACAGTAGGTATGAGGACAGCGTAGGCCTGGCAACAAGTACCAGGTACTTGATAAAATAAAAGATGGTCTACAGATCTAAAGTCTACAAGGCCTACAAAGTCCTCACATTTACAAAATAAGAATCTATCAAAAGGATAAATAAAAAATACAATATAAAAACCAACTAAAACCAAGAGATATGATTGCCATTACAACCACTATTAAAGATATGAACAATTAGAATTGTCTGTATACTCGAATAATGTCAAATAACCGACTAGACTATAGTTCCCAGGACCACTAAACTCGCTCAGCTATTGCGCTTACGCTAAACCGACAAGGTAGATAGTTATAATTTTTGATTCTGTATTTTATTTACCATTTATTTATTTATTTACAATTTTTGTACCGTTATATATAAACAAACAAAAAAAAAACAGAACAGAAAAATAGTCACAAAATAAATGGTAATGGTATGAGTAAATAGGTTGGTAGGTTTATTTATTTTTTCAGTTTTGTTTTCCTTAGCCTACTGGCCTGAATCCAAAGGAGGAGCATATTTAATTAAAGGATCTTGGTGGCCTAACCCTATAAAAGAAAAACAGGAAAAGACCCACAAATCATCCCCGGCCCTTTCTAGTACGTGACTAAAGAAATCAATTTTTATCCCATCTCCTGAGGGTACAAGCTGACGAGGAGCCGCTCTTACGTACCTCATGGAGAAGTAAGTAAATGGAGTGCTAGTAATTTTTATAATGAAGTCCTGTAGCGTCTATGTTTAGAAGCTGACCAACACTGTGTGATACAATAACTTATACCGGCTTATATTTTCATGGCAGCGTACCGTTAATTCTTACTTAATAGTAAATGGTCCATAAAAAGTTAAACATCTAAGGATTAAAAAAACACAGTGGCACTCCGGGAGTGCCGACAGAAGTGAAAGCAAAACACAAACAGGATACTTTGCCATCACTCACTGACATATCGGATAAACATTCAAACCGAATACATCCCGAGGATAGCCGAACACATCCGAAGCGGGTATTTCTTTAATCGTCTTTTAAATAAAACACGTGCGGTGTCGCTTACGGTAACAGTGGCGCGAGTTCAATGGTTTTTCCCATCTCAAAAAATGCCCAACGTGCCTAAAGAAGTTTTCACTTCAAAAACATCATACAAAGTCTGTCAATAATGAGAATTATTCTCATACTTTCATTTGTTAAATAAAATGGTGACTCCATGTCCTCATTACTCTGTGGTGTAAACTAACACAGTCCCACTTCTTGTTATCTTATATCTGTAGTATCGCCGGGCGTTGATAAGGGGTCCGAGGGCTACACTTGGATTTGGGCAAACACGGCTTTGATATAAGTTGTTTTCACACTGTTTTGCTGAAAATGGAAACTCAGAATTCAGTGTAAACAAGTTAAAGCGGTTTATTTCTGGGTCTCAGGTTTGGTGTTTTCAGGATAATGCAAGATTATTTTGATAAAACATTTGTGTTCCTTACTAGCATAATTTTAATGCACACCGGGCATTCCTGCCTGGTGAAATTCAAATTATTTTACCTAAACTAAAATTAAATAATAATAAAGAGCATAATAATAAATAACATTCAATATTTGACAGTTTTTTACGCTAAAACAGATATATACGGATTTGAATGAAATTTGGTACAGGCGTAGGCCATGACCTGTGTTAGGATATGGAATACTTTTTATCCCAATATTCCCATGGGATCGAGAATTATAATAATAATAATAATCCATTTATTTCAGGCAACGCACGCCCATAGATAAATACCTTAACCTAAACATACATATTTTAATTATAGCAACACATATTAAAAACATTAAAACTATGACTATACACGTAACGTTGTTGGCGTCGTGATTCGCTGCGTGGTGTCGTGTAACCGTTCGTTAATATACGCCTTTCGGCCAAAATTCCTCTTTCAGTCAGGTCTGTAGATGTTGAGTTGGGTTGTTGGATTATGCGGGTTAAACCGCATGGCGCAGCTAGTTTCACATAAACCTACATGGGCACTTATGAAACGTCAGAAGCTAGGCGCAAGGTTCCAATAATGCGTTTCCTATTGAGAAGAGTCGGAAAGAAACTCCAGAATAACTCTTAAAAAAAAAATTGGCTTTACAATATTTTCACAGGGAGATCAGTTTAAATGTCTATCAACCAGTAGTAGGTGCTTCCTAAAATAGTTTTACGTCAACAAATTGAATCATATAATATGAGTCTACAAGGCCTTCAACCTTCTCACATTCACAAAATAGAAAAGAATCTAAAAGTTTAATTACTTAATATTTTAAAAAGTGCTATTCAAACCAAATGACATAATTGTATCGGTATTAGGACGTATAAAAATAAAGTCAAAAACCAATCAAAAACTGAAAACCAACAAATTCTCAAGAAAACGTTCTTAGTAGTACGATTTTTTGAGAAATTATTGGTTTACGGCATTGTAGCTCGTGTAGCAGCTTCGTAGCCTCGATATCAGCTACGCCGTGGCCACTGCGTAGTAGTAGTATCAGCACTCAAATTTATAATTTTTCTCCTTTATTTTGATATACATATCTATATTTTTCAGAAAATCTTAAAATTCCAAAAATAGCCAAATTTATTAAAAGCGTAAATTCAAGTAATATTTAACTCGCCGCAAGCCGCAACCTCTATTAAATAATTTTTCATCTGAATTCATTTTGCTCGCAACACTGGACATGAAAAGGCTATTCGCATTAATTTATATAAAGCATAGAGTAACCATGGAGATATTCCGTTTAAAATTAATGTCTTCTATATACATATGTATATATATAATACTTTGGGCTTTTGGGTTTTTTACTTTTTTTTATTATCTCTTATTTGGTAACAGTGTTGAATAAACTAAGATACTGCTGTATATAGATCATAGAGAGCCTTTTTGCCTTAATTTCTTAAAAATATAGCTAGCAAAGTTACTTAGCTAGTGATATTTTATATACACATACATGTACTTACGCCTTTTTCACATGGTGGTACGCAGAAAATACAGAACGCCACCTACAAAGATCTTTACATATTCGTAGTGAGATCTTGCCAAACTTAAGTGGCAGTGGACAGGGCACATTGCTCGCAGATGGCCGATGGGGCCGAAAGGTTCTGGAGTGGCTGCCGCGTACCGGAAGACGTAGCGTTGGAAGGCCTCCCTCAAGGTGGACCGACGACCTTGTGAAGGCCGCAGGAACCCGTTGGATGCGAGAAGCACAGAAGCGGTCGAAGTGGAGGTGCTTGGGGGAGGCCAATGTCCAGCAGTGGACGTCTTTCGGCTGAAATGATGACGATGATGATGAGTGATATCTATCTGTTTAATTGTCACCGATCGCCACTAAGGACCACTGAAATGTATAAATTAATATACATTTTCAGTAGCAAGAGGGGCCCGTGGCTTAATAATAACAGCCGCACAGGTCGATCGATCAGGTTAAGCTACGCTTGCCGCGGTTGGTCTGTGGATGGGTGACCATCTGTACATACCACGACCCCTCCGTGCCTCGGAAAGCACGTTAAGCCGTTGGTCTCGGCTTTCATTCGTGGATCTTTGACAGTCGTTACGGGTAGCCACAAGCCCGAAAGTCTGACAACCAGTCTTACCAAGGGGTATCGTATTATCCAGTGTAGTGTGTAACATTAATTAAGTACCTAGTTATATGCATAGACTACAGTAATTAGTGCAGACACATGTTGGTTGGACTTGGACAGTCACTAAATATACGTCGTATAGTACCTAAAGACGTCTTTTATTTCTCAATCAAACGATAACTCCGTTCCTCTACATGGCGACCCTGCCAGAGGCACGGTGTCGGATTGCGTCGCGGCGAAAGAATGTGACGGTGTCAGCGTTTTAACCGTGTGACCGCGTCGACTACCGTGTAACCGTGCAGAATGAGAGCGATTGTGGATTATAAAAGACATATATTATATTCGATATTCGGGTTGAGTTCAGACATAATGGGAAAAGAGTGCAGTAAATGTTTATGTGAAAACAAGGAAACCATCATTATACAACACGGCAGTGAAAATAACGGCGGGGCAAATGTTTCTTCACACTTTAAAACCAGCATTACCCTACTGGGGATGATGGTTGCTGTTTGCGCTGGAGCTGTTTTATACGTACTATACGCCCAGTACAGGAGATGCCATAACGAGTGGGTACGTACAGGAATACAAAACGGCGTGTAGACGGATTTTATTAGACGAATTCAAGAACGGATGTCGGCCCGTGGACGAGGCCGCCCTGCTGAGGAGGATTGTGCTGAGAGTTGTGGAAATCAGATAGGCAGTCGCTCCGTGTAAAATACTGGTATTCAGCTGCATCCGATTAGACTGAAAGCCGACCCCAACATAGTTTCGAAAAGGCTAGGCAGATGTTGATACATATTCAGATGATCAAATTCCCAAAGCTTATGAAAACTAAATCGCAGTTATCACCTATAAGTATTTTCATTTCACCAGAATAATTCGCTCCAGCCCGGAATACGATTGACATTCTCAAAACTCGATTTAACTCCGAAACTTTCCTCGAAGTATGAAATTATTTTATCCTCCTCCCTGCTTCAATCCTCTGTGCTTCGCTGCCGTGAAATGTTTTGTATTAAAAGTATTAAAACTCATATTGGCTGTGACGAACTCAAAAGAAGTATTAATGATCTGCCTTGTCGGTTTTATTCGTGTTGTATATGGTATGAAAATATTGTGGTATTTATCTTTCCAAAAGAGATTTTTTTGGAAAAATTTTTTTACAAAAAAAAAAACGAACAACCGACGCGACGTCCAAATAAGACCCTACAAAGTGAAAAATAACTTTAATATTGGAAGTCGGTGTCGTTAGGTTCGCATTTTCGACGTTTACCCCCGACTTCGTTATTTGCCTTCTCCTTTTTTGAAAGCGATTAAAAAGCAAGTTCTACGTTATACGGAGATTGCATTGGTATGATAGAAATGCACTTAGTCTTCATACGATTTCTTGTTTGTGAAAGATTACTTTGAGAGTGCTAGCTTTTAGAGGCAGAAGGCAGAGGACTGAATGTTGTGGTTTTTAGTAAAAGTAGCATTTTGTAACCCGAGGTTAGTATAACCAAATTTTCGACATCCTGTTTCAGAACTAGCGAATGTATTTGCGAACATTTTGGGTAGGTTTGGGGCACCGTCTCTAACAATAACACTTTCGAGTTTTTAGTTATGACTCGAAACGGTGTGACGTTGGTGACGGTGCCTTGCTTTATTAGAAAAAAAAAAAATCACGGGCACCACATTTTATCCTTGCTTTCTTCATCATCATTTGAGCCGAAAGATGTCCAGTTGTCCACTGCTGGACATAGGCCTCCCCCAAGCATTGCCACTTCGACCGGTTCTGTGCTTCTCGCATCCTTGCTTTACTGAAGCTATAATCCAAAAAATCCATCTCGCTAATGTTAATACTCAATACATTCGCCGATAACCCTCCACTCCAGAGGCTTATCATGTCCCCTGCCCTAAATTAACCCTTGCCTACACGGTGCCAATATATCACGCCAACCGTTGGCGGCCGATGTGAAACGGTCATTATGTTTATTTATTGTTTTTTACGTGGCCGACCTATTGTGGGTCGTTAGGTTCCGATTTTTAATTTATGTACACAAAGGCATATTTTTATTAAATTTGTGTAGGAAGAAGAGAGCTCAGGGGGCCTAAAAAGGCCACTTTGCCAGAATCATAAAAGGATAACATTATGAATCATAATGGACAGTTAACTGTTAAGTTAATCGTATCAAATCCCATTGGTGAAGGAATTTTCAGTACTTTTTTTTTCTGTGCTAAAATACCAATCAATCCAATCCAAATTCAATCCCAATCTCTTTGATTATATCTACGTAGTGCAGCGAAAAAAAGAAAAACACGGACTCTCTTCGCCATATTATGATTGTGATATGTTATCCTTTTACGATTTTCTAACGCATAGGTTTGTGTAAAGTGTCGTATTTCAACGTTGCAATCGTTATTTCACGAAAAAATCGCAATTTAAATTTGCCAAGTGTTGACATATTAGTGCTCGTGACTGTACATGTTATTGCACTTTTCTATAAAACAACAGATTTTTTTTATAACCGACGAAACCAGTGTGTTTTGAGAAAAATCGTACTATAAAATAATATTAAATTGATAATATGAATCCCTGCTTCAAGCAGTTTCCCCATTTTGTTCACTCTCCACGTAAACGAAAGATTTTTCTTTTATAAATTTGAAATTGTTAGGTACCGACGACGCGTGACGCGCGATTGAAACGGTGGAATTTAATAATCCTGTCGGCAAATTGTATGTCTATTTATCTATCGGTTTTGCCCTGCCTTTCCTCAAATGCCTTTGTTAGAGAATTGGCTCCTCTGCAGGAAACTCGTAGGTACTTACCAGAACATACACCAAGGGGATTGCTGTCGTATAGCCAATTTTAGAAAAAAGACTAAAATGTTTCTTGTACTATTTTGTTTGCAAAAGGTTTTTGTTGTTTAACTGAATTTACGAACAACAAGCATAGAGTACGTTCAGCTGGAAGTTCAAAGCATACTCCTAAAGGTACGGACAGACGTGCTCATTACTAGCATCAAAAAGCAAGTTTTTATTGAGCAAGTGCTCATTACTAGCACGTGTGTTGCAACATTACTAGTTATGAGCAGTACACTCCCCACCTCACCTCACCGCACCTCAGGTAGCATGCTCGGATATCAAACTAACGATTGTTGATTTTTGAGCATGCTCGAAATAAGCATTTACATTACTAGCAATGTTTGGACACACGTGCTACTAAAGTTACTGACACTGACATACATGCTCATTACTAGCATGCTCAAACCAATCGGTGCACGCGAAACTCACGTGACTTTGATTTTCGCGTGCTCCGATTGGTTTGAGCATGCTAGTAATGAGCAAGTGTGTCAGTACCTTAAGTAGCAAATGCTCAATAATGCTATGCAATGCTTTTGTGCTAGTAATGAGCATGTGTCTCAGTACCTTACCTTTTTCGCGTTGGACAGAAGAAAAAGCTGACACTATTTATATCTTTGTAAGTTGAGGGAGCAGTGGTGGCACAGTGGTAAGGGCCGCGACTTCCGAATTGTAGGTCGTAGGTTTGAACCCAGACAGGCGTTTTACTTTGTGTGAATTATTACATTACCACTGCTCTCAAAACAGTGAAGGAAAACATCGTGATGAAACCGGCATGTCCTAGAACCAAAAATTCGAAGACATGTGACTTCTACCAACCCGCACTGGGCCCGCGTGGTAGATTACCCACCCCTTCTCACTGAGAGGAGGCCCGTGTCCCAGCAGTGGGAACGTTATAGGCTGATTATGTTTTGTTATGTTAAGTTTAGGGAACCACTATTTTGATTTGTATTTTCTTGCAAACCTTCCATTTTAGCCGAGACCCAATATTTAAATAGCCTGTGTCCAATTGTTTGCTTTGACCACGCTTATTTAGGAGTATGCATAAAACTAGCATGCTTAAAGCTAGCAAATGTGTACAGGTACTGACAGACGTGCTCAAAAAAAGCATGCTCATAAGCTTGCTTAAAATTAGCATGCTCTGCAATTGTTCACATTTTCCAACAATAAGCATGCTTGTTTTAAGCATAGGTACGATAATAGCATGCTCAATTCATAAGCAAACCTGTTCAGACGTGCTCGGAACACTCCCCCTTCTACCCGCGCCTCAGGTAGCATGCTCGAAAATCAAACGTCGGTTGATTTTTTAGCACGCTCAAAATAAGCATGCTCATTACTGGCAATGTTGCGACACACGTGCTACTAATGAGCACTTGCTCAATAAAAGCATGCTTTCGTGCTAGTAATGAGCACGTCTGTCCGTACCTTACACCCGTAGAGCATGATAGTTTAAGCATGCTTACAAGCATGCTTTGTTATAAGCATGTGTGTCAGTACCCTAAAGTTATTAATACTTTTAAAAAATAACTTTTGCCCAGTTTATCTGAAAGTATCTCCATTGTTACCCCTCAAGCGATGTCCGCATAATTTCTAACCACACGATGTTATTCATGTTATCTTGTCTAAGTTATGTTGCGACGATAGCTCCTTTGTCACAGGTGAATTCAGTTACTAACGGTGCACCTCTGCCCTACCCTCTTGCAAATACAGGCGTGATAGTTTGTTATGTAATGTTAACGATGCCTCGATCGGCAGCTGCATAGCTATGGTCCATTGTTGCAAGAAAAGACATGTCTGGTGGAGCAATGGGCGATTGTCTAGGTAGTCAAAGAAAATGTTCAGTAATGATTGTTACCTATATTATTATAATCGTCGCATTTTATAGTTAATCAATTAATCAGTTTCAGGAGTCAGGATCTTGCGCAAACTGGTGAAAACCAGGTTTATATGCTGGGTATTTTTCTTAGTTTTTTTTAGTATAACGCCATCTGTGAGCAAATACAGATACTAATTGGTGGTATGCCTTTGTGAGGTTAATGAAACATTTTATATTTTGTACTTACATTTTTTTCATTTCATCACAAAGCGATCTTATTCTTTATTGTACACATAAATGCACATATTATGATATTGGTATCAGCTTTAATTTCTATCTTCAATACCCATAATATTATTTATATTTAGCTACTTGTTGGTACTGAATTGGGATTATATTAAATAAAACTATGTACGTATTTGTTGCCAAACAAATTCTTTTATTATAGATAAATAAAATGATAAAAATAATAAACGTCTTCTAGAGACACCAAAACATTGTTGTTATTATAAGTATACAGCGGCTTACTAGCTCGCTTGTAATTTGGTAGGCTTACAGCTAATGTTGTACGAGCACCTCGTTGTGCTACTGGTGATAATGGAGGTGGTAGTGGTAGCGGCGGCGGTGTTGGTGGGACGGCCCGTGGTAGTGGTGGTGTTGGTGGAAGAGACTGTGGTGGCGGCGGTGTTGGTGATCCAAGTTCCACGGTTGGAACAACATCCTCTTGTAAGTCCCTTGATAAATCATGAATCAGGCGTCGTTTCGCTCGAACCTAACAGGCTTGACATGCATATATTGTTGCTATATCCTGAAAAGATTAATACATTTTATTACATGGCATGACATAACTGGCGACATGTGGGGTGTACTACTGGTTTACCACTCCCAAATCCTTCGGGGATCGCTGGCGTGATGTCGTGTTTTATATGACGAACACTCCTTCCCTTTTTCTTGATAGTCGTTTCCATTGCTCGTCTTTCCAGTTTTGACGGATCTATCCAATTTATTTACCCATTTTCTTTCAAAGACCTTTCCTACTTATTATAAAAATAAATAATTTACCTGATGATTATTATCATTGGAAATAAGGGGTACTAAAGGGTTGTCCACTGCAAAAGTATAGAAACGTCGGCGTCTTGGATTTCTGCTGAGTCCGGCTGAGATACCCATGACATAGTAATCACTCATTGTCAGCAACTTCGGTATTTAATCAATTATAACAATCGTGACAAGCGTATCCATCTAATGGGAGCTGGAACAATAACAAATGTCATTGTATTTTTGAAATTATAACACAACTAACTGCTCAATGTACTGCCTTTAGGTACTGCATGGTTTACGCCACTGCCGTAGCATAGAGGCGTACCTGATTTGCTAACCATCTTGCCACTTGCAGGCGTAACGCGAGCCCTCACACGATATGTCTGCGAATCCTCATCATAATATCCAAATTGAAAGGAAAAGCAGAATCCTTTAGGAAAAGCAATAGTAATCGTGTCTAGAATCAATGTCAGTCCGTGTAGAATATATCAATAATACAAAATAATCGCACAGTAAGGAAGGAACGCATACACGCAACTTGGAAGCGCAATGTAAGGAAAGCCAGCAATAAATACACAGACGACTTTTAAAATACTGAAAAAAATAACTAGTAATAATAAGTCAATCTCACAGAGCATGTTCAATCTATCAAAAAGTACTCTATGATCTCATGCAATTGTAGTCTTTGATCTCATGTCAAAAAAGTAATAAATACTTACCTTCATGTTAGGAAGTGGGTATTCAAAGAAAAACATGATGTGTAAACAAAAATATTTTAGTAATATTGTCGTATTTTATACGAAAATACGTTATAATATATTGCTTTGATCTAAAATAAGCGGCATAGTTATTGTTCACACTCTCTAAAAGTAATTACGGATGGTAATAATGAGGTAATAATGGAACGTCAAAAACATTTTTAGTAGGCACCTACTTCCCGTTAAAAATGGCAAAGCGGAAGCTACGATTGAGTAGGTACTGTTTTTTTGAGAATTATGTTACGCAAGTAATACTGAATTCATAAATCCATAGTAATTTAGATCTAAATTTTTAAATCTTACTGTAAAAATTTAAATCATGAACGTTTATTGATACCAGAATTACCACAGGGCAGAAACTGGACATCTCTTTTATTGGTCACGTTGACAGTGGAGCGATGGTGTGTTGGTTCTGGTGCTACTGATATTGAGTTTGCAAAAGGTATACAGGTTTAGTTTTCAAAACCCAGCCAAATTTAATGGTGTGGTACAGACCATTAAACTGAATTACTTTCTCCATGAGACCAATATCGTAATCGCGAAAAATTTACCAACTGTCCCATAGAAAACTTCAATTTATTTATTATTTTATTTCAGGCATCAAGGCACATCAAAAATAAAACACATACAATACAGTATTCATAACTTAAAAATTCTATAAATACATAGAACATTATAATTAAGTACACTAAAAAACGAACAAACTAACGAACACGAAGTGTCTGCGTCGTGTTTTGCTGACTGGTGTCATGTATCCGGCCACGAAACCGGCGGGACATAACACCCTTCGGCCAGAACTCTTCCTTGAGGAACTTCTCGAGATGATGTGTTGGAACAAGCACCATGAACGACATGAAGTTCGTGTTGTGACGCGACTCCAACTTCTCGACCCTCAAAGTCCAGTTGGTCTTCACACGCATGTACTCCACGATCTCCTCAACCTTCGTGGAGTGGTGCAGTCTGGACACGTACAGCTGCGTCGTCGGGATTGCTGGATTGTTGGGTCCTGCCAGCTCGGTGCCGCACTGGTTCCGACAAGGAGACTTCTTCTTCTTCTTCTCCACCTTGATGAAACCATCCTTGTCGCACGAGTCTTTCTCTGGATCTAGTCTTTTCAAAAGCTTGTTGGGTTTCGACTGGCTCCGTTTACCCGCTTTTTGCGACTCAGCAGGCTTGTTAGCGGCTACTATTGCAGCGTAGGCTCGTTTAGGGTTCGACGAACCTACACACCTACTCGACCTAAACATATGGGACGGTTATGATTACGGTGTTGGTCCCATGGAGAAAATTGTTCAGTTTGATGGTCTGTACCACACCCTTAAATTTGGCTGGTCTTTGAAAACTAACCCTGTATAATAGACGAATTAAACATTTCTATAAAAAAGTATTGCTTTATGCCATAATAACATAAAAAGAAAAAACTTTTATTTACAGACTACATAGGCCCACATTGTGTTAGAGTGGGTTGCATCAATAGCTCCGTTATAGTTTGCGTCAAAGTTAAATTTAATCGTAACCATAACTATGACCATAGAATCTACTACCCGTTGTTGCACCATCATGTATTTCGTGTATTTCACAGTTAAAGTTAAAAGGGTGACAAGTGACAAGACGTCATATTTCCCCAAAATGTACGTGGGTAATTTTTTGACAAGGGCAACACTAGATACTAGTGATGTCACTCAGTCATTAATGGTCAGGCACTCGATTGTCTCGATTATGTAAATCAAAAACTCAATTTAAATTGATCTAAGGTAGGTACTAGAGGGAGGTTCCCAGCAGCTTCGTTTGAAACGCACACAAAAATAAACTTCAAGAAAAGAATCATAGCAGGATCCAAAATACAGTAACCGTTTTATATTGGTAATGTACCAAGGTGTTTAAGTCAGTGACATTCGGCTAAGATTGGTTTTGTTCGACTTTGTAAAGAGCGTTTTGTCCTACGCATATTCCACTGATTGTCAGATTGATCTGATAAAATCAATGACGATTTAATGACAAACTACACTTTATTATCTGACAGCACTAACCCACAGAACATGTATTTTCTGTTATTAAAACTCTGTGACTCTGTACATCACAGTATTATGACGGTTTATTTCAAGAATATATTTATTACCTGCTTTATTAACCAAGAATGACAGTTAACTAGTGTGGCAGTGTTGGTGATATTTATCTAATCGTGAGTACCTACATCGAGTGGCACCTCGAGAGAAAATTAACTCAGCTTTTGAGTAACGAGTTAAACAAAATCGAGCCGCATCACTATCTGACACTGTCAGAAAGACAAGTGTCGAGTGACAATAACATTCATTTTATTTTTCCGTTTCTTTCGAATTGCATGAAATTGATATTTCTGTTTTCCTGTATGTAATTGAAGGATTATATTATTGGAAAATGCATTACAGCATTTACTCTAGAAGGATGTTTTGTTAATTGTTCAATAAGATTTTAACGCAATGTGCGAAAACCATCGAGATAGCGAAAACATTGCCCGAGACTGCTGCAGATGTAGGGTAACTTGTGAACGCAAGGATTCACGAACGCAAGTCAAACCATCTTTAGTGCAGTTTAACGAAAGTGCGTATAGACGATGCAAGAAAGTATTGAAACTGTTTATACATTATGGAGATTTGAATACAGGAATATTTACATTATATGTCGATTTTCACAGCAAACTCATACTGTGCCTGATGAATGCGGGAAAGAACATTCTTTTGCAGTGGAATCCAGCACACCAAAAAGAATAAGAATAATATTAGTTAGAATAAGTTTATTTTCTAACATAAATCTTCTATTTATTTTCAGGTGCATTATTTAGCTAGGTACCTACCTACCTAGAAAATTCATTTCTAACACCCAGCTGCTCTTGCTGGATGCTATTGCAACTGTTTGGTGGGCAGACGTCGCCGTCGGTATTGTTAGCTGCTGTGCACATGTAATGTTGAGCGTGCGGTATTGAAGTATTTTCATCGGTGGAGTGTCCTGCGATTCAGATGGAATATTACCTACATCTAAGTCGTCTGACGTTGAAATTAATATAAGTAGTTACATTAATAAAAATGCTCTGTTATGTACAATTTATGTTATTTTTTTTTTTGAACCGTTCAACACACCCCTACTATTTATCGCTGAGCAGTGGTGGGTCCATCGTAACAGCTGCGACTTACAGCATAAAGGTCCTAGGTTCGAACCCAGACAGGCGCTTTACTTTGTGTAAATTATTTCATCACCACTGCTCTCAAAACGGTGAAAGAAAACATCGTGAGGAATTCCTATATCCATACTAATATTATAAATGCGAAAGTGTGTCTGTCTGTTACCTCTTCACGCTTAAACCGCTGAACTGATTTAGATGAAATTTGGTATTGAGATAGTTTGTGTCCCGGGACAGGATAGACATAGGACATAGGATGGTTTTTATCTCGATATTCCCACGGGATCGAAACTGATGCTGGTGAAATCGTGGGGCGCTGCTAGTACATATTAAATTAATTTTGATAAGCATTGACTTTCATAAAATAAGGAAGAAAAAAAACAAGTACAATTTTAAAAACATAATATGACCACACAAAAATAATCTGTCTTAAAAGAACTTAGCGAAATTGAAATGGATTAAATCAGATATAGCATTTGGAACCAAGATGAACTTCATCGGCAATTAAAGCAACACAATGAAGAGAAGTATAAGCTAGGTACTAGAAAAACTGCAATTAGTAATCGATATTCACAATACACTTGCTACAGTTTACATAATAACATTTTACTTAAGAATATCGATTTCTAATTTCAGTTTTTCTAGTTCTAGCTTATACTTCTCTTCACTGTGTTGCTTTAATTGCCGAAGAAGCTCATCTTGGTTCCAAATGCTATATCTGATTTGATCCATTTCAATTTTGCTAAGTTCTTTTAAGACAGATTGTTTTTGTTTGGTCATATTATGTTTTTAAAATTCTTCAAGCTTCTTCTTTTGGTTCTAAGACATGCCGGATTTCTCACGATGTTTCCCTTCACCGTTTTGAGAGCAGTGGTGATGATATAATTTACGCAAAGTAAATCGGGGCCATTAGGTAATTATTTATATAATATGTAGAGTTCTCAGGGGTTCTTGTTTTCAGCAAGGGAGGACCCTTGCTGAAAACAAGAACCCCTGAGAACTAAGACCTTGGCAAGGGCTCTGGCTTCTAACTAGGAAAGTTAGAAGCTCTTGCTAAGTCTTAGAACCCGGAATCTGACCAAAAATTAATTCTCATCCTACTTATGAAATCGATCAATGCGAGGGTGAATTTTTTTCTCTTCCTAACTGGCAAATCGGATTCACTGACACTATCATCGCTAGAAGAGCTTTATTTCCACAATATGTCGCGGAGTAAAGACATACCTAATTTGTTTTAGTAGGTACTTTATTCAATAACAAAATATTTTTATAGGTTACAACTGCAAAGCAGATGACATATACAATGACACAAACCGTAACTATAGCCCTTAACCGCCCAAAGTTGAGTGATTAATGTTATAGTTATCTGTGACGTCATTTTAACAATTTTGTCAAAGTTAAAACGATGCAACCCGAATTTCGCTTAACCGGAGATTTGACGTCTGTCAAAGCTTTGATTATAGTTAAAAATGACTTGTTATAGTTATTTATGACGTCATTTTAACAATTCTCAAAATTATGCAACCCGAATGACGCTTGTTAGCTGATGCAACTCACTCTAAGAGTGAGTTGCATCAGCTAACTATAACGATAACCAATCCCATGACAGCCGTCAAAATCTCCGGTTAAGCGCAATTCGGGTTGCATCGTTTTGAGAATTGTTAAAATGACGTCATAAATAACTATAACAAGTCATTTTTAACTATAATCAAAGCTTTAACAGACGTCAAATCTCCGGTTAAGCGAAATTCGGGTTGCATCGTTTTAATTTTGACAAAATTGTTAAAATGACGTCACAGATAACTATAACTTTAATCGCCCAACTTCGGGCGGTAAAGGGCTATAGTTACGGTTTGTGTCATTGTATATGTCATCTGGTTTGCATTGTAACCACTGACCTCTATAATACAAGTACGCTATTATTATAAGTAAGTATTATAAGTAAGTAAGTATTATAAGAAGTATTATAAGACGCTAAGTATTATAGAGGTCAGTGATTGTAACCTATAAAAACTGCATCATATTGTAGTCTTTCCTATAAAATATTGTGTTATTAGTACTAAAACGAATTAGGTATGTCTTTACTCCGCGACATATTGTGGGAATCAAGCTCTTCTAGCGATGATAGTGACAGTGAATCCGATTTGCCAGTTAGGAAGAGAAAAAAATTTCACCCTCGCATTGATCGATTTCTTAAGTGGGATGAGAATGAATTTTTGGACAGATTCCGGGTTTCTAAGACCTTAGCAAGGGCTCTGGCTTCTAACTTAGGGCCTTTGCTGAAAACAAGGACCATGATGTGAGTACTCTACATACTATATAAATAATTACCTAATGGCCCCGACTTACGGGTTGAGTAGAACACAGGAGGCAATTAACTTTGCGTAAATTATTTCATCACGGCTGCTCTCAAAACCGTGAAGGAAAACATCGTGAGGAAACCGGCATGTCCTAGAACCAAAAATTCTAAGACATGTGACAACTACCAACCCGCACTGGGCCCGCGTGGTGAATCGCGGCCCACCCCCTCTCACCTAGAGGAGGCCTGTGTCCCAGAAGTGGGAACGTTATCGGCTGATTATGCTATATAATAGAGGTATATATATGTTACATCTAATATTTTTTAGGTATTTCATTCTTGGCAGGAATAACGCTATAACACCGGAACAACAAGTACTAATGGCCCTGGAGTTCTATGCGTGTGGCTCTTTCCAACGTTGTATTGGTGATGCTGCGGGTGTTCATAAATCTAGTGTATGTCGAATAATACATCGTGTGAGTAGAGCTATTGCCGGGATGAGATCAGAATGGGTGGTAATGCCTAGTAGTCAAGTTATGGACAAGGAAGCAAGATTATTTTATGAAATAAGTGCATTCCCAAAAATAATAGGAGCTATTGACTGCACCCATATTCCTATTAAATCTCCTGGAGGAATGGATGCTGAAATTTATAGAAATAGAAAACAGATATTTTCTATTAATGTGCAGGTAATCTGTGACGCAGAAATGTACATAAATAATATTGTAGCACGTTGGCCAGGGAGCTGCCATGACAGCCACATATTCAACAGTAGCGTGATTAAAGGACGCTTAGAAGATGGTGAATTTGAAGGTTTTTGGTTACTAGGAGATAAAGGGTATGCCGTCAAACCATATTTACTCACTCCTCTGCGTAATCCAACCACAGAAGCGGAGCAGCTTTACAATGAAAGCCAAATTCGAACCAGAAATGTGGTTGAACGGACATTTGGCTGCTGGAAGAAACGATTCCCTTCTTTATCATGGAAACTCCGGACTAATCCAAGAAGAGCTCAAGCTGCCGTTGTTGCAATGGCAGTGCTGTACAACATCTGCAAGAAATCCAGAGACCCCATGCCATTTCCACGCCAGAGCCATGATGAGGATTCTTCTGATGAAAAGGAATTGTTTTCATATCCACCTGCCACTAGCAATAATGACGAACACAACAGAATGATGTTGATTAATAATTATTTTAGTAGATTAGCACGTGGGTAGAAGAAACAATAAAATAGACAAGGTGAAATTAAAAAATACGTCTTTATTTTCGTATCTACGTGAAAATTATACCTACATATATACATACTAATTTTAACAAGCATTTACTTTCATAAAAGAAAAAACAAATACAATTAAAAAAATAAAATGAAAATGGCATTAAGTCCGCCTCTGTACTTTTATGTGCTTGAAGTATTATTAAATAATAATAAATAATAATACTATTAAAAACATAGGACCAAAGCAACACAATGAAGAGAAGTATGAGGAACTAGAAAAACGGAAATTAGAAATCGATATTCACAATACAGTTATTACAGTTTACTTTATTAACATTTTACTTAAGAATATCGATTTCTAATTTCAGTTTTTCTAGTTCTAGCTTATACTTCTCTTCATTGCGTTGCTTTAATTGCCGAAGAAGCTCAAGTTCTAGCGTATGCTTCTCTTCACTGTGTTGCATCAATTGTCGATGAAGCTCATTTTGGTTCCGAATGCTAGATCTGATTTTATCCATTTCAATTTCGTTAAGTTCTTTTAATATAGATATTTTTTGTTCCCGCAATGCTCTCTTTATAATACTGTCATCCTGTTTCTTCTGGATTTTCTCTGAAACAAAAATAATTAATGAATAAGATACAGTATACTTTTTTAAGTTTGCTTCTAATGATAAAATCATAGAACTATCCCGATTAAACTTTCAGATTTGGATATTATTTGGTTAGGAAGTTTCACAAATAAAAAAATCAAACAAAACAGAAATTACGTACTCCTGAGTGGTTGTGCCATTGGTTTCCTCAGAGAAGAATGGGGTGTACTGCAGTCAAAGGGTGCTATGCTGGGCTGTTCTACATCCATCACTTCATTCTGTAACTAACCAATAAAATAAGTACTAATAGGTTGTCATGGAACCGTAGACATTCTTTTTTACAGAAAAAATGCTTCAATACTTACGTACCTGTGATAAATTATCCGTTGCATTATCAGCATCCGTTAAAATAATAACATTATTATTGTCCATTTTTGTTTTCTGTAATAAAAATTCCATTCCAATCAATTAAAAGAAATCGAAATTGATTGACTAATAACTCATGATAGTTTTAAGAAATCTATGGGCTACATATAGTAAAACTTATTCAAACAAGAATACCTTTATTGTTACGGAATTTTCATCACAATCCGAATTAATTAAAATTAAGCTGTCATTATTTTGAGCCTAAAACAATTAGGTACAGATAAATTTATTTATATACTAGCTTCCGCCCGCGACTCCGTCCGCGCGGATGTCGGTCTTCGCGTGGATGGTTTATTTCTCCATTTTGAGTAACTCTGACAATGACATCTTATAAATTTAATATCTATTGGACCCAAATACGGCTAAGCCTATAATAATTAAGGAGATCCCTCTATTGAGCTACTGCTGTTGAACTCGCGTTCTGTAGTAAGTTTTTTTTTCATAGTAATTCCGACCTTGATAAGTAGCATGTAGCAGTAAATTACTGACAGTGACGAAAAGTTTGCAATAATAAAAAAGTGATCGTGACAATGCGACAGAAAGTTAATTGAGAGCTTCAGCATACACAACATTGTTAGTGAGCTCGTCCGGAATATGAACATGAAGATTTCTTGGACTGCTCACACGGGAAAGAGCTACGTAAAGTTGCCCGTGTGAAAAACAACTCGCGGTAAGATCTACGCATCTACGCCAGCAACTCCTAGGGTCTGACCTTGAGCCTTATTTATTGTCATGGCGTAACATAAAGCTACAGGAAACTGTATTCTCTTAAATTGAAATGGAAAATTATCCACTACGGGTAATGCAACGTGTGTTCGCGGTTCTACAGAACAACGACTATGAATAAAACCGAAAAATAAGATTTTTTTTCTACTTATTTTTCCAGGATAAAAAGTATCCTATTTTATGCCCAGGATAATAAGGTATAATTATACCAAGTTTCATCGAAATCGAACCGTTAGTTTTCACGTGATGCCTGCATATACAGACAGACAGACAGACAGACAGACAGACAGACAGACAGACAAAAATTTTTTTAATCACATATTTGGGTTTGGTATCGATTCAGCAACACCCCCCGCTATTTATTTTTTCAATATTTTCAATGTACAGAATTGACCCTTCTACAGATTTATTATATGTATAGATATATAATCTCAATTACCTACCGAGGTTAGTACGGATAGGTAATGCGGGCAGGCGTCCGCAACTCCACGTCTATGCGCGTATTTTGCGTATGGGATAGTAATAATATTTTTATAATCAATCATAATAGTAACTCACAGAAACTAAAGGAGCTATAACGTCATCGTCATAAACTGATTCGCTTCCACTTATTGACGTCGACATTATTGACCGTAGCCAGTCAGTAGCATCTTCTGATGCTGGAGGGAGAGTGGGAGGTTTGCCTCCGCCTGTACGTCTCATTTCTTGGCGCTCCCTTGTGGCCTCCTGCAAACAAATTTTATCCTTACATAACTACGAGTATAACAGTAATATAATGCCATATACATCCAAATAGGTATAGGTGTTTACATGTAGTCGTGGAATAAAGAAGCAAAAACACATAGGTGCATACATGATACACCCTGAAAACATAACACTTTGGGCAGTCAAGAAAAAAAATATATGCGAAAGGGAAAAAATGTTTTGAAATTTTTACCTTTTTCGCTGTTTTTTTCATATTATCAAATTTATGTTTCAATTGCTTTGACGTCCTTGGTATTTGCCCAGTGGCATTAAATTCCTTTCTTATGCTGTCCCACGCTTTTTCTTTTTGTTTTGTGCTGGCCCCGTCAGTTTTTTTACACATCAAAATGTTCTTGTATTTTTCTACAAGGATTTGCAATTTATGGACTTCTTCCTTGTTGAAATTACAACTTCTTTCTCTGAGAACACATGACAATTATCTAAATTTTATATAAACGAATCTTAAAAATATCAAAATGTGGATACATTTTGCAGAAATAATATTTTAAAAACTATGAAAGCTATACTCACTTTGTATTGAAGTTGTGGAGTAAATTATTATTGGGTATACCTCCTGAATTCTCCATTTTTTGTCTTAATTTTTTTTTTCTTAAAATGATTTAAACACCACGCGTAGGTATACAGTCGCTAAAAAATCAACTTGAAATGATACTCGCAAAGACTACAATATAATGGAATTTGAAATTGGCTGTCTTTATTGATGACAGCATATTTGAAATGATGCCATTGCCAAAAAAATTACCCACGTGCATTTTGGGGAAATCAAACGTCGGAAAGCAGGCTGGTTGGTATAGGTCTACCAAAATCTCATGGCAAAAAAAAACAAAAAATCTTTATGGTTTTCATACATTTGACATTGCCAATGTTGTCAAATCTCAGAACATTGTTCTGAGTGTCAAATGTATGAAAACCACAAAGTTTTTTTGTTTTTTTATTTGCCATGAGATTCTGGTAGACCTATAGATGCCACGAATGTCCAATAATTTCAAAGTAATATATAAGTCAATGCACATGTCTTCGAATTTTTAGTTCTAGGACATGCGGGTTTTCTCACGATGTTTTCCTTCGCCGTTTTGAGAGAAGTGGTGATGAAATAATTTATACAAATTAAAGTGCCTGTCTGGGTTCGAACCTACGACCTAGCTGTAAGTCACAGCTGTCGCGACGGATCCACCACTGCTCAGCGATAAATAGTAGGATTAAACAACAGTCCGTAAAAAATCACAGTGTACATAAGAAAGCATTTTTATTACTGTAAGTACTTATATTCATTTCAACGTCAGACGACTCAGAAGTAGGTAATATTTCATCTAAAAAGATGCAGGTCGCTCCACCGATAAAAATACTTTAATACCGCACGCTCAACATTACATGTGCACAACAGCCAACAGTACCAACGTCTGTCCACCAAATAAGCCTATTCTTCTAAATAATATTATTATTGTTCTTTTTGGTATGCTGGAATCCACTGCAAAATAATGTTCTTTCATCATCAGGCACAGTATGCGTTTGCTGTGAAAATCTCCATAATGTAGGTATAAACAGTTTCAATAGGTACTTTCTTGCATCGTCTATATAAGCACTTTCGTTAAACTGGATTATGGATGGTTTGACCGTTTGACTTGCGTTCGTGAATTCTTGCGTTCACAAGTTACCGCACATCTGCAGCAGTCTCGGGCAATGTCTTCGCACATTGCGTTGAAATCTTACTGATCAATTATTAACACAGAATATTTCTGGAGTAAATGCTGTAATGCATCTTCCAATAATACAATCTTTCAATTACGTATAGGAAAACAGAAATATCAATTTCATGCAATTCGAAAGAAACGGAAAAATAAAATGAAATTTTATTGTCACACTTATCTTTCTGAAAGTGTCAGATAGTGATGCGGCTCGATTACGAGTTAAATAAAAACTTTTTAGTTGTACCTACCCCACACAAATTCACATAACACTACTTGCTAGTCAACTGCTCATCACATGTTACAAAATATTGCTTTTCCCGGTGCTGGGACGTTAATTGTTGAGGAGTTCTCCTGGTAAGAACCAGAAGAACTCCTCAACAACCACTCACCATACGCATTGTAACGAGCATAAATTGCTTAGCTACCATATTAAAGTAATCGAATCGCAACCCGTGAAATATTTGTCATTGAGTAGTTCCGATGAACATCTGTGGTCTTCATCATCAGCTCCACTTTACCAAATGATGATTTCCGAAAACAAATGCTCAAGTTACTTTAAAAAATACCCAAATCGCTATAGCCCCTCGATTTCCATAGGATCCTCTCATCAGATTCCAACTTGATGATAATGGGACCACCTCGAGAGTATACCCTTTCAAACAAAAAATAATTTTTGGAATCGGTCCAGCCGTCTTCGAGTAATCGGTGACCATACATAAAAAAACATATATAAAATCGAACATAATATAACCTCCTCCTTTTTGGAAGTCAGTTATTAAAATAAAGGCTCGAGTCAATTTTCTCTTGTTGCCCTTGTCAAAAAATTACCCACGTACATTTTGGGGAAATATGACGTCTTGTCACTTGTCACCCTTTTAACTTTAACTGTGAAATACACGAAATACATGATGGTGCAACAACGGGTAGTAGATTCTATGGTCATTGTTATAGTTACGATTAAATTTAACTTTGACGCTAACTATAACGGAGCTATTGATGCAACCCACTCTTTAGTGTCTAAAATTATCTTATAAACTATGTTAGTATACAGGGTGTCCGGTAATTAATGGATTACTTCTTTAGGGGTCCTTGTACTTATCATTATGAGTAACTATTACTATGGAACCAAACCTGAAATCGCGAAAAAAGAACCAGCAGTTTCCTACATTTTGACGAGTTATGCGAACATAAATGTAGGGAACAGTTGATTTTTTTTCGCGATTTCATGTTTGCTCCCGTAATAAAAGTTGTTCATAATAATAAACAGTACAATGCCCCCTTAAGAGGTTATCTATTAATTACCGGACACCCTGTATATTTAGGAAACAAAAAAAAATATATCAAAAAAGCTGATAATGTAACGACCACAGATAGTTTCATCAAGCCCCATGTAATACATGAAGCTTTATAAACCTACCCATGGTACGCCCATCCAGCCTTTCAGCAAACACCCTCAAGATACTGTTGTTGGTGCTTCCTCCCACTCTCCGTGTCATCGACGCCACCTTCTTAAGCATTATTGCAAAATAGTCGTCATTAAAAACGATCAATATTTATTTGCATTCCACAATGTGAACTTTGGTGGTAGTTTTACAAAGACAGTCGTTGTGGATATTAGTCAGCATTGTTACCTACTTAAATGTTTTAACAAATTCAATAAGAATTGAGGATGAGCACTGTTACAAAACTGCCAGAACCTCGTATTTTATGACATCTTTATCCTAATGTTCAAATATACCAAGTTTACGACCTCGTCCGAACATTAACGGAATGATATCTTATTATACTCTCTCATAATAAGCTCAGACGATTTCAAATTCAGACAGTTATACATTGAGTGTTCAAGATTATTCTGCAGAGTATATAATAATATAATGTATTTAAATACTCTTAATAAAAGAATATGAATGAAAATAATAATAACGGATTTCTTAATGAAATTTATTAGCACTCTACATCAGCATACTGAAAACAGGCTGGGTTTATTTCTTACTCGTGAAAACTTGTACTTTTGTAAATCACACTAATATTATAAAGGCGAAAGTTTGTGAGTGTGTGTGTATGTGTGTGTGTGTTTCTATGTTTGTTACTTCTTCACGCTCAAACGGCTGGACCAATTTTGATAAAATTTTGTAAGGAGGTAGCTGACACCCTGGATTAACATATAGGAATAGAATAGAATATATTCTATTCTCTTTATTATGTACACCATATAAATTACAGACATTTAAATCTAGAAACTGTACAAAGGGTGACACAATGGGCGGTCTTATCGCTAAAAGCGATCTTTTAAAGACAACCTTTGGATGGATTAAAAAGGGAAAGGACAGACAAATACTGTAGGTAGTCTGTGGTGTACCATTTACATACATAAAGTATATTATACTAATATATATAAATATATACATATAATAATAAGCATGAAACATGAGCAAAGAAAATATAATGATGATGTTTAAGGAGATAGGAAGTGCTTTTTAACCATAATTTTAAAAGTGGACAAAGATTGAGCACGCCTTACCGACACGGGCAAGTCATTCCATAACCGTACTGCTTGAACTGTAAAAGATTTGTCGTAGAAACTGGTGGAATGCATCGGCATCTCTAGTCTCAGGTATAGGCTACTTTATATCCCGATATACCCACGGGATCAACATTTACGCGGGTGAAACCGCGGGGCGAAGATAAAAAACAGCGGTACTCCGGGAGCGCCGACAGAAGTGAAAACAAAACAGAATACTTTGCCATCATTCACTGACATATCGGATATACATTAAAACCGAGTACATCCCGAGGACAGCCGAACACATCCGAAGCGGGTATTTTTTTAATCGTCTTATAAACAAAACACGCGCGGTGTCGCTTACGGTAACAGTGGCGCGAGTTCAATGGTTTTTTCCACATCTCAAAACATGCCGAACGCGCCAAAAAAAGTTTTCACTTCAAAAAATTATACCAACCTGAATCGTGGTATCAAAACCAAATACATCGCAAGTGTAGTCTCTGGTCCTAAGTTCCGCGGCAAAATAATCCCAGTTCTAAGATGTTAAAGAATTGTAAAGTACCTTTCAATGTTTTTTCGCCTTAATACCATATCTTCATTGCCTTTTTGGTCACACTTAGAAAAGAAACACGAAAAGAGCCATCAAACCTGTCGTTTCGTAAAAAGTATCTTGGGTAAGGTAGACATTTGTTTGGGTATGGCCGCGTAAAATGATTTTATGTTTGTGATTACACAAAAGCAGAAGATCATCTTTAATAGAAAAAATAAATGAGCAGTGCAATTCATTGGATAGCTAGCAAATGCCCAAACAATTTCTATTGTTCATGTAGTTTGAGATGAACTCTATCTATAGTATATCGATCTAGGCTCTAGTACGTCCCCATTTTCAGTAGAAAACTTTTTAGAATCATCTTGATGTATAATGATATTTGTCGAAAGACCGATGGCTGGTAGAGTCAGCGAGTCCTGGAATGTAGACCGCATACCGGCAAGTGTAATGTGGACTCCAGCTGCATGGACGGCTGACCTCAAAAAGATGGCTGGGATGGATTAGATGCGGTAGGCGGAAGACAGGGTGTTGTGGTGCAGCATGGGAGAGGCCTATGCCCAGTAATGTGTGATAGGCTGAGCTGATGTTTAATAAGAAAAGTCACACCGACCAACTTCTTAATTTCTGTCCCTTATTGATCCAGAACCAGTCACCCCCTGAACCCACATGTCAGCGCAAGTCACCGCCAAAAGAACATGTTTCACCAAGTTAAATTAACTTACGGCCATGTAACCGCACTGATAATTAAGTTAGCTGTAATTAGCTCCCTTTGATGTGAACCAGCCACTCATATTAATATTAGAAAGGGTCTCAGCTTGGTTGGGGCAAAAGGACCAATAATTTATACATGATTTATTACCATATTATATTACTTTTGCCATGTATCTTAGGTATGAAACGTAGATCAAAGAAAATAGCTATTGAATAAATATTATTCTTATTATTTCGTTTATTTACTTAGTTAACTTACTTAATATTTCTTAAAATATAAAAAATAAGTATAAAAAAAAAGTTATTTAAAAAAATAAAAAAAACCCGACTGCGGTAAAAAACTTAAGTTAAAAGAAACTGAAAAGCTAAAAACAAGCCCATTTTAAATTAAATAAAAGTTGGAAGCAGGCGGGACCCATACCATTTTTTTAAATATATTTTCAAATTCAAATGGGTCCCGCCTGCTTCCAACTTTTATTTAATTTAAAATGGGCTTGTTTTTAGCTTTTCAGTTTCTTTTAACTTAAGTTTTTTACCGCAGTCGGGTTTTTTTTATTTTTTTAAATAACTTTTTTTATTTCCAGCTTTTTAGTTTACAAAAATGTGAAAGATTTCGCAGACGATTTAGTTCTTGTTAGATGTTTTTTTGCGATTTGTCACTTCGAATTGCTTTTAAGTATATATGTTGTGTATATTTTTGTAATCACCTTATAAAACCCTTTATTTTGATACCCCACTCGATAGGTTTTGAAAAAAAAAATAAAAAAAAAAGATTTAATATAGCGTCCAGTAGTCGCCATATTGAATTTTCACTAACGTCATGTCTTTAGTGACACTCGCCGGACTAAGAGGAATCGATTAACGTGTGAATCATAAAAATCGGCCCAGGCGTTTGGTCTATATAGTGCTTCAAAGGAACATATAAACATACATACATAGGCTGATGAACACATTACCACTCCTTTGCGTCGCGCAGTCGGGTAAAAACATTAATAAAAAAATATTATTATAAATTATTAATTTATTTATTATTATTATCCATTTATGTCAGGCATCAAGGCCCATATAAAACACATACAATACAATATGAATATAACTTAAAAAATACTATAAATACACACAGCATTATAATTACACTAAAAAAAACCTAACAAACTAAAGCACACGAAGCGCGATTAATTAGCTTAGACTGCATTGTCTAAATTTTTGCGCGCCTTTATGGGAGGACGTGCGGTCGGGGGATTGGCCGCACTTTGTGATGGGGCCCGCTAGGCATGGCGGGCAGATACCAGTCGGGGGTGCGGCGAATCTACAAGTATCTCCCGGGCCCCCGACTTATGGTAGTAGAAGGAACAGTGGGGTTTTAGTCCATAGAAGTCCAACATAACCCTCCATTCTCCCCAGACGGATGGTATCCATAAGGATTTAACCAGGGATTTATTTTTAAAATTATATACCTAAAAATATAAACATTAGGACCGCAACCTTTTGCCATATTATTAACTACACACATCAAAAGTGTCTAGGGATCAAGCATTTTTTTGCGGATTTCTTGAGATTGAGATGTGGCTTTGTAATAAATTTATGATTTTATAAATTTATATGGATCCTTTTTGGTGCATTTCATAATTTGAATCAGGAACTGTGAATCAAATTCGAGTAAAAGATGAAAATCAGCTGTCAATATTTTCCCTATAAAAACATACAACGCATTGAAGACATTATTAGTGCTACTGTTTCCCTACTACTGATTAAAACCAACGTTATTATGGAGCGGCGACGTCATTTAAGCAGGGAAGAAATGCTCAGAGCCGTGGGAATGATAGAAGCTGGTTCCCGGCAACGTACTGTGGCTTTAGCTCTGAATACAAGTCAGAGTGTTATCAGTCGACTTTGGACACGTTACCGAAGCACTGGTACCGTGGCTGAGCGCCATGGAGGACGGTATCGCTGCACCACACGGAGACAAGACCGATACATTCAAATCTTAACTCGAAGAGCTCCAACAATAACCGCCATGATGTTAGCCGTGAGGCTTCATCACTCTTCAGGGAACTTAATTAGCGACCAAACAGTCAGAAACCGCTTGCATGAAGTGAACCTTCATTCCCGAAGACCGCTACGGGTACCACCTATAGCAATGCAAATCGTAGGATTCGATATCAATGGGCTCTTGAACACAGAAATTGGGCAGAAGAACAATGGCGTTTCGTGTGCTTTTCTGATGAGTCTCGTTTTGGTATGAGACCGGATACAAGATGTATACGACACTGGAGAACCCCTGGACGCCAACAGCGATTAAAATCCTGCCAGGAAGTCCATCCTTATAGTGGTGGAACCATCATGGTATGGGCGGGTATTTGGATCGGCGGAAGAACTGAGTTGATTTGGATCAGAGGCAACCTCAACGCTCAAATTTATGCTGAGACGATTGTATCAGACGTCATCGTTCCTCTACAAGTGCAAATCGGTCCCTTATTTCAGTTAATGCATGATAATGCACGACCGCACACCGCAAGAGTTGTAAGACAGACTCTCGCCGCAGCTAACATCAATGTCCTGCCCTGGCCTGCTCAGTCGCCAGACTTGAACCCGATTGAGCATGCATGGGATATGCTACAGAGAAGAGCTCTGCCGAATATGGAGGGTATCCAGTCGCAAGAAGACCTTTTTTTGTTGTTGCAACGAACATGGGCGGCCATTCCACAGCGTGATTTGGATGAACTCATTTTGAGTATGCCAAACCGATGTTCTTGTGTTGTTAGTGTTCGCGGTAGAAACACGGATTATTAATTGTTTAAGTTACCCAATAAAATTTTAAAGAAAACTGTTATTTCAGTCTTTTTTTCGAACTTTTGTGTTAGTGGTTCAAATGTCAAAAATCCCTTTATTAGGAAAATGGCAAATTTCTTTATTAATGCAAAGGTGACTTGGTTTATCGTTACTGTGACAAACGAAAACACTTTATTTGATGAATCCTTAAAGAAAATTTTAATTAATATCAATCAGGAGAAAAGTTATTGCAAAAATATATGTTGATCCCTAGACACTTTTGATGTGTGTATTTAAAACAGTTGATAAATCGACGAATCCTATTTGCTCGTAGGATCAAAGTAATGCAGTCTAGCAAAAGGCCTTTTATGTCGTAGAATAATAAAGTTCTTCTTTATATTTTTTCAAGACAATTGACATCCAATTGAATCCACGAAAATTTACATTTTCCCCGTGGTTTTCCTTTTAAAATACTTATACGATATGAGGAATGAATACTAATATAATATCATTAGGGGACGTTCTGCGAATACTAAATGTATTCGAGTCCGCCGGGAACGAGCCGGTATTGTACCAGAGAATATCTACCTAAACTCAACTGCTTTTCTTCAGAAATTTCGAATTTCTTTATATAATTAAACAGTATTTTTTCAGGATTTGGCAAGCAGGTTGTATCACTTGCTAATCTCATTTGAGAAGTTAAGTGAACTTTATCGGATTGTGTCATTAGGTTTTACGTTAATTCAGTTCAAATCGAATCTGACGCAACGATGATGTTACTAATGAAGCCAAAAGTAATTACTTAGGTACAATATTATTATCAAACCGTTTTGCACAATTTGTAACAAACAAATCATCATCAACATCTGCTGCCTAGAAATGGAGACGGGTCTCCAACAGACCGCTCCCAAGAATGGTTGTTACCTACTATCAATATAGGTAATAACATAGCTAGAAAGGCTAAGTCTAACGCTAAGCCTAAGGCTAAGTCTAAGGCTAAGTCTAAAGCTAAGTCTAAGACCAAGTCAACTGCTTAGTTTATAATAAGGCTAAGTCTAAGGCTAAGCCTAAGGCTAAGTCTAAGGCTACGTCTAAGGCAAAGTCTAAGTCTAAGGCTACGTCTAAGGCTAATTGTAAGGCTATAACCATGCTACAGAGGCAATACCGAATTCAACGCTGTTTGTCACGGTCAAATAATACTGCCTGCTAATCTGATGTTTGGCAAGGCTCTAACGATCCAGCCCTTATAAAAGAAAAGGGCTTCTAAACGCCCGTCTCACCAGCAAAAAAGGCTCAGCGGCTCAACTTCCCTAGTAACTTAATAATAAAAAAGTAAATACTTTTTAAGATTTCAGCCTACAAACAGCCGAGAGATGATCTACTTGCTGATATTATTCATACCGCTTTGGTCCTTCTTCATAAAACGACGAACAAAAGGACCAAAGTAAAGGAATACATTTTGACTTTTAATAATAACCAACAATAAGAAATGGTGGGGCTTCATGGAGATATCTTGGACAAAATACATCGTTCACTTGTGGATGAGTTCTTTTCTACTTTGATTGGCCGTTTTTGTCATCATTATGGTTGTTTGATGGAGACGTATAAATGTAATGGGTGCTTTATTTTTTGTTGCTATTTCTGTTGTAAAATGACACCCACTAATATAACTGCGTCGGTTCCCATCGGATCATCATCATAACTTTAACAGATCTTAAAAGAAATAGGAAAATCTTTTTATATATAGAGTCCTAACTGCACCCCGCGGTTTCACCCGTATAAGTGCCGATCACGTGGGAATATCGGGATAAAACGTAGCCTATATGTTAATCCGGGGTATCAGCTACCTCCATACAAACTTTTATCAAAATTGGTCCAGCCGTTTGAGCGTGAAGAAGTAACAAACATATAAATACAAACACACACACTTACAAACTTTCGCCTATATAATATTGGTGTGACATATTAGTAAATTCGATGCTAATCTTGAACTCCTTGCAATGCAATTGTGACGATTTGAGAAACGTGCACGAAACTGGGTCGCTAACTTTTATGTGACATGAATATTTCAGATACGTACCTACCTTCTACACTCACGACATCCGTTTTCTCATATCTTAATGTTAAGGCGAATGAATCAGGTACAAAATGTTAGGGGTGCTGCAGTCGATTCGGCAGTGTTACAAAACCAACCCGAAGAAATTAATACACAAATATTCGGCTTCCATTTACCTTGTGCAGATTGGCAAACTCCGTTCGGCATCTCATCGTCATCATCATTTCAGCCGAAAGACGTCCACTGCTGGACATAGGCCTCCCCCAATTTGGGGGGGGGGGGGGGGGTTGGCCATAATCGCCACGCTTGGCAGGCGGGTTGGCGATCGCAGTATAGTATGGTGGCCAATTCTCCGGTACGGCCCTTAGTCGCCTTTTACGACACCCACGGGAAGTATGGGGTG
The DNA here is from genome assembly GCA_916614155.1 of Mesoligia furuncula. Classification (NCBI taxonomy): domain Eukaryota; kingdom Metazoa; phylum Arthropoda; class Insecta; order Lepidoptera; family Noctuidae; genus Mesoligia; species Mesoligia furuncula. The sequence continues at coordinate 30,175,266 of OU744794.1, forward strand.
GTGCTATTCTTTGAGTCCGGCACCACACAGACAGTTCGGCATCTACCCTCGCTGAATCATGTTCAGATCGACTGGGCACAATTGAAGCTAAGCCGAGCGGGTTTTCCCGAACAAAGCGATACCTACCTTTATTCGATTTTGCCGCCGCCCGGCCGGGCTATGCCGACCCGAACAGGTGTATTCATAGTGGTGGAGGATGGTGGTAGTTTTTGAAGGAAAAACTTACTTACTTTTTTAGGCACATTCGGCATTTTTTGAGATCGGGAAAAACCTTTGAACTCGCGAAACTGTTACCGTAACCGACACCTCTGTTTTAAGTTTTGGCCATTATAAAGACATCAACGCGCGGTACATTTTCTTTGGGAAAAATGACCTTCAAACATACTTATAAAACTAGCTGCTCCCCGCGGTTTCACCCGCGTAAATGTCGATCCCGTGGGAATATCGGGATAAAAAGTAATAAAGACTACTTTTTATCCAGGTTAATCCAGGGTGTCAGCTGCCTTCATCCAAAATTTTATCAAAATTGGTCCAGCCGTTTGAGCGTGAAGAACTAACAAACATATAAACATAAACACACGCACACCCCCACACACACTCACAAACTTTCGCCTTTATAATATTTATGTGATTACTATGTTTTCTCAAGTTTTCACTTCTGTTGGCACTCCGCCTCCTTTTTTTGTTTACATTGGTAGGTAAAGATAAAAATTCTTTAAACTTTACAAACTTATATTAGGTGTGAGTTTTTAATTTCCCGGACTGAAAACGCAATTTCCTTCTTCAGATATTATAATAAGGTTTCAATCCGCTAGATCTTGAATCTAATGGCTTTGGTAGCTAGTTGTGGAAGGAAAGCCAATAGACAGATATACTGGTTTAATGTGGTTTATTGAAAAGGCGTTTTTCATTCTTGAACCACATTTGAAATTATTTCATTCAGTAAGAAGAAGCTGCTGATATTATTTCTACGGATATTGGCTATTTTATTTTTGAAGAGAGAAATAAATAAGATACATATAAACAGAGAAGGGGGAGTCATTATTTACCGACTAGTTATTGCCCGCGGCTCGCCCGCGTATAGATTGGAAATTTTCCCGGGATAAAAAGTATCCTATGTCCAGTACCCAGATCATAATCCGTGCATTCAAGTTCGTGTTCAGTCAATAAGGTGTGAAAAGGTAGCAGATAGATCAAGTTACTTTCGCATTAAGGCTACGCCGACCACCTACAGGCGCCCTCATCGTTTGTTTGGTTATTTCTTTTATTTTAGAAGGAAAATGCAGAAAATAAGCACGATTAGTTGTGCAAAACAATCTAAAACTACCGTTTATAATAATAATAATAATCCATTTATTTCAAGCAACACAGGCCCATAGATAAAAACCTTAACCTAAACATATATATTGTTACGCGCCACAATTAATGCCTAGTATATGGCGACAGTAGTTACCACTAGCGCCATCTAGTATCGAGTAGCGGAACTAGTAGTCAAGACCCTTCTAGAAATTTCGATGTGAGAACTTTCTAGAACTTTCCCGAACTATCGACATCTGGTCGATCGGGGCCTGTAATGTACTCGAACATTCTAGATGTTTCTACAATGGAAGGTTCTAGAACTCTCTTTGGCGCTATATAAGGCCGAGACGCGCCACGACCGAGACAGTTTGGATACAGCGATCGAAATGAAAACATCGAAGCGATATTCAAGTGCGACTTAGAGCGATCAGTAGTGTTGTTAATTAAAGTGTCATTTTTTTGGTTATTAAATCGGCAGTTTTTATTGTCACGAACCCGAAGCTCGTAACAATTGGTGTCAGAAGAGGGGATTAAAAATCATGCCGGTTTTACCCAAAGACGACACGGAGGGTATCCATACCCGGAGTCAACGCCAGCAAGAGACGGACCAGAGGCGATTTGGTGGAGCTACGCCACAGAGGTCGGAGGGCCAGCTACCGACCATGGAGGCCGGCCCGTCCGCAGCAGCTCCAGCATCAGCAGCTCCAGCATCAGCAGCTCCAGATTTGGCTGCCCTGATGATGATGCTGCGGATGCGATGCTGAGGAACAGGCTCGTCGGCTGGAAGAACAGCTCCAGCGTGATAAGGAGGAACAGGCCCGCCGACAGGAGGAACAGGCTCGTCGGTTGGAAGAACAGCTCCAGCGGGACAAAGAGGAACAGACTCGTCGACTGGAAGAACAGCTCCAGCGGGACAAAGAGGAACAGACTCGTCGATTGGAAGAACAGCTCAAGCGGGATAAGGAGGAGCAGGCGCGCCGCCAGGAAGAGCAGATTTTCCTCATAAAAGTCCTTCACGCAACCCTCGGGAAAGACATGAAGGAGGTGAAGGAGAAGGTTTCCCAGCATGACAACCGCCTGTCAGAAGCTGAAACTCAGATCAGCAAGTTTAATAACGTCATTGCTGATGTGAAGCAGGAGTTGGGTAACCTTAAACTTGGGGATGGAATCGCAGCTCCCGTAGCTACAACACCTTCGCTACGTGGATTCAAAGTGCCACCGTTCGACGGAACTTCTTCCTGGTCGGCCTACAAAATCCAGTTTGAGGCTGTCATGAAGGCTAACGGGTGGAATAAAAGCCAGGCCTTAACTGTCCTGGAAGCTCTCGGTAAGGAAGTGACTTACGAGCAGCTCCTTGAGGCATTGGAGGCTCGGTATGGTGACGCACACCTGGAACACGTGTTTCCTGCGCAGCTCAAGGATCGCGTGCAACGCAGTAACGAAAACCTGCAGCAGTGGGCACTTGAAGTGGAGAAGCTGGTTCGCAAAGCTTACCAGTCCGTACCTGCGCTTATTGGTGGGAACCTGGTGCAAGCATTCATCGACGGCATTCGCGACCTTGAGGTCAGAGCTGCTGTGAGGCTCGGGCACCACGGGACGCTTAAGGACGCCTTGGCCCATGCACTGGAGGTGAAAGCTGTGCGGCAGGATCATCGTTCCCATCGCGTCAGGGAGGTAGCAGCAGCTACCGTCCGCGAACGCAATAAAGGATACAGCCCTAGGTGCTACGGCTGTGGGGAAAAGGGCCACCTTCGATCCAGTTGCCCTAAGCAAACTGCAGAAAGAGAAGTCGACCTATCTCCGGAGGGCAGTGCGGCTAACAGCACCGCGCAGCACCAGCAGCAGGGAAACGAGTAATAGCCAGGACTGCGGGGCGGGTGCTGGCTGATGTTCAAAGAGCCCCAAGGGTTTCGATCACACAAACCCATGACGGGAACAGCCTAATCATCAAGGGCGAGGTCAACGGAACGCCGTGTAAGCTGACCATAGATACTGGAGCTTCTCGCACGGTTGTCAGTTCTCAACTTACAAGTCGGTCCCTGGGGGACTCCGCATACAACCGGGAACGCATTAATTTGGTAACAGCCACCGGTCAGCGCATACCCGTCCTTGGCGAGAAGAAGATGCAGTTGAAGCTAGGCAACAGAATCTACCTGCATAATGTCATCGTGGCTGATATAATGGACGATTGCATCCTGGGCCTTGACTTTATGAGGAAGAATTGTTGCGAGATTGACGTCAAGCAAGGTGTTTTGAAATGAGGACAAGAGGTACTTTTCGTGGAAGGGGCGTTACCAGGGAATGTGTACAGCCTTAAGAAGATTGTTCTTCCCCCGAGATCGGAAACGATGGTGCCGGTTAGTTTTCCTCGGAATCCTGGACAAACTCATCGTTGTGTACTCGTGGAAAGGGTAGACAATGACCTTCAATGGAAAGTGGCACGGACTTTGGTCAGAGCCACTGATATCTCAGGGGTACGTGTGCTGAACCTTTGTGATCAGGAACAGATAATAGAAAAAGGCACACTTGTTGGTACTTGCGAGGAAGTGGATTGGTTGCGTCGATGCCAACATCTATCAACTGGGACCCTCAGCAAGGATGCACAAACAAAAGTGACCACACTTTTAGAAGACTGCCACAGCGCTTTGTCCCAAAATGAAATGTTCAAGGCGAAGAAGATGTTATTCAAGTTCGCCGATGTTTTCTCGTCAAACGAGGCTGACATCGGGAAGACTGGCTTAGTTCAACACAAAATAAACACAGGAGAAGAATTGCCTATCCGTCAGCGGCCAAGGAGATTGCCGGTAGCACGTGAAAAAGAAGTGGAAACCATGATTGAGGGAATGGTGAAGGATGGTGTCATTGAACCTTCATCTAGTCCATGGTGTTCACCTGTAGTGCTGGTAAGAAAGAAGGACGGCAGCATGCGGTTTTGTGTTGACTATCGTCGTCTGAACGATGTTACAAAGAAGGACAGCTATCCTTTTCCAAGAATTGATGACACGCTGGACATGCTTACTGGAGTAAAGTGGTTTAGCACGCTGGACCTGAAAAGTGGCTACTGGCAAGTTGAAATTGATCCTAACGACAAGGAGAAAACTGCATTCTCGACAGGAAAGGGTCTGTGGCAATTTAAAGTTATGCCGTTTGGATTGTGCAATGCTCCCGCAACATTTGAGAGGTTGATGGAACTTGTACTTACCGGACTAATTGGCGATGCCTGCCTGGTCTACTTGGATGACATCATCATCATAGGCCGCACGTTTGAAGAACATATTCAAAACCTGCAACGCGTGCTCATGAAGATCCAGATTGCCAACCTCAAGTTAAGTCCGAAGAAGTGTTCACTATTCAAACGACAAGTTAGCTTTTTGGGATATCTAGTGTCTGAAGAAGATATCCGCACGGATCCAGAGAAAATCGCCGCTGTCAAGGATTGGCCAATTCCAAAAGACAAGACGCAGGTCAGAGCATTTCTGGGTTTGTGCTCCTATTATCGGCGGTTTGTCAAGAACTTTGCAGATATAGCCAAACCCCTGCATAAGCTAACCGAGGAGAAGCGACATTTCTGCTGGGACGAAAGTTGCGACATCGCATTCCAGGAGCTAAAGGACCGTCTGTGCAAAACTGATGCGGGCAAGGAATTTATAGTTGACACAGACGCAAGTGACATAGGACTTGGCGGTGTGTTGTCTCAGCGGAACGGAGATCAAGAGGTTGTGGTAGCATACTTCAGCAAGTCACTGTCGAAACCTGAAAGGAACTATTGTGTTACGAGACGGGAACTGCTTGCTGTGGTAAAGTCATTGCAGCACTTTAGCAAATATCTTCTGGGACGGAAATTCCACCTACGAACTGACCATGCTGTACTGGAATGGCTATTGCAGTTCAAAAATCCAGAAGGACAAGTTGCGAGATGGATTGAACTACTGCAGGAATACAACTTCGAGGTCGAACATCGCAGCGGGAAATCTCATGGCAACGCAGATGCATTGTCAAGAAGACCTTGTCCTGAAGACTGCAAACATTGTACTAGGCAAGAAAGTAAAGAAGTCGTACCTGTGAGGATGCTCAAGACAGACCTCAGTAACGAGTGGAAGGAAAGCCTACAACGTGCACAGCAGGAAGATTCGGACATCAAGCCGATTCTGGAGTGGATGAAGGCCAGAGCTCCTGAGCCCAGGGGGAGCGACGTCTCATCAAGGAGTTCGATCACAAAGAGCTATTGGGCCCAATGGGACAGTTTGGTGATTCAGGATGGAGTCCTGTGCCGTAAATGGGAAAACGCTCGGGGAGACAGCTGTCATTTGCAAATGGTTGTCCCTAAAGCTCAAGTACCGAATGTTCTACAGCTGTACCATAATGGTTGTTCAGGAGGTCATCTGGGAGTAAAACGGACTCTACTGAAGATACGAGAACGGTTTTACTGGGTCCACTGTCGGGATGATGTCGAGGACTAGTGTCGCAAATGTACAAGTTGTGCAGCTGTAAAGGGGCCTCAGACTCGTAGTAGAGGTGCATTGAAATTGTACAATGTTGGTGCACCATGGGAGAAGATAGCCCTTGACGTTGCGGGGCCGTTTCCGGAAAGTGAAACTGGCAACAAGTATTTCATGGTTGTGATGGATTACTTCACTAAGTGGCCGGAAGTCTTCGCCATTCCAAACCAAGAAGCTTCATCAGTTGCAGATAGACTGGTTCATGAAGTCTTCTGCCGTTTTGGAGTACCCTTGGAGATTCACAGCGATCAGGGAAGGAATTTTGAGTCCCAAATATTTCAGGAAACTTGCCGAGTAATGGGTACTCGTAAAACGAGAACAACTTCTTACCACCCACAATCGGATGGAATGGTGGAACGATTTAATCAGACACTGGAGAGGTACCTAGCCAAAGTTGTGATAAATCGGCAACGAGATTGGGACAAGCACATACAACCGTTTTTGTTGTCATATCGAAGCGCTGTTCACGAAAGTACATCGGTGACACCAGCTTTCGCAAACTTTGGAAGAGAATTACGGCTGCCTGCAGACCTGATCACCGGAATACCACCTGATGCCCCACGCAGTATAACCGATTATGCGAGTGACTTGCGGAACAAAATGAATGACATTTATGAGCACGTCAGATAATCGGGCCAGCATGAAGCGTGTGAGTTACTATAAACTTATTTTTAAAGAGATAAGAAATTCAAACTCACTAAACACTTTCATTAAGAATTTATTTTAGGTCGTAGGTAATAAGGCCCGTCATAAATATTTCCGTTCTAAGGAGGTAGGCGCGAAAAGTACTCTCCTGGCTTTACGCTGAAGAAGACGCAGGAGCCGAGGAGTTATCCCTGGATTGGTAGAGGACCGCAGGGTTGATGGACGTGGTGCCAGATGTCCCTTGTGTAGGCCGCCCGATGTCACGGCAGTACGGCAGCGGTTTACGCGGGCAAATGAACCCGGAACTTGAAACCCCAATACGGGGAAAACACAGTTTATATTCCTAACTTTTTCTTTAACTTTACTAATAAGTAAGTAGTACAGTCGGTGGCCAACATTATCTGACCCACTTGAATGATAGCGAATTTGAACCTTATCGTGAACATTTGGAATACTCCGTGCAAGCATTTCGATAAATCATGTTGTTAGGCGATTTTAATCATTATATTGTTGTTGTTAAGGTTGAAAGGCTAATGAGTTTCAAGACTACTAAAAAAAAAAACAAGGCGAGGGTGGATGAATAAAAAAAAATATCGCGCATCAGTAACATTTTAAAGGTGTCTACGGTTAATAGCTAAATTCCGTGATTCATTTTAATAGCTGGTTGTGATTGTGCGATAATGAACTTTATGAAAATATACGATATGGTTCAAATTCTTTAGAATATTGCGTCTGTCATCACAACTAAGATCGAATTTCAAAACATATTACAAGAGTTGAGTTGGTCTCGTGGTCACTAAGACAGCTCGACATTCATCGAGGTCTGCGTTCGAAACCAGGAAAAACCTAACATTTTTTTGTTAGAAATGTTTTGTTTTTAATTATTATCTATTTTGTTACTTTTTTTTACGAACGAAGTCGGGAAATATCTTTTTAAATGGGCAGTTTGTATAGAAATGAAACAAAATCATTGCAAGTAATAAAAATGTTTATTAATTCGTTAAAATATACATAAATAAGATAAAGTAAGTAAATGCTCTTTAGTTCAAAATTAATACATTTTATAATATCATATTCAAACCTAACCATTTATAAACATTTAAATAGTGAAAAAAAGTCATGCTAATGGTAATTGCTTGGAAGTGTGTTATCGAGAAAACATTGATGTATAAATGCGAGAAAATGAATGAATTTGTGAAATGTTTTACAGATTTATAGCTAAGTATATGTAGTGAATCAACATGTTATTTAAATAGAAAAATGCATTTCCATTTATAACAATAGCATCACCACAGAATCTTACATTTTAATGGTTTAGCATTCATTCAATTGAGCATTTACTTACATAGTGTGTTTCAAAATACTTATAAGTAGATTAGTTAGTAGCGAAGTGGCGCACCGTCTCCTATAACTTGCTGTAAGCGGCTACGCATACCGCACACCATGTTCCAACACAAATCTTTTCCTCTCATGTGCTCCCATATCGATGACACGATCTCAGCCAAATTGTTTTTATTTCGCACTTCGGATGTGTCCCAATTTAAAACCATTTGACCCCATAGGTTTTCCATAGGGTTCAAATCGGGAGTTTTAGATGATGATGGCCAGTAAATAACAGTTACACCTTCTTGAGCAGCTAACCAATTCTTCACAATGCCTGCACGGTGGATGGAGCAGTTATCTTGCACCAAGTAAATATCTGTATTTGGATAGGTAATTCGCACAGTCTGCAGCAGGACGTCACCATCCAGCCAGCAATGTTTTGTATAGTCATTAAGCTGCGACATGACGCTTTGATTACACCAAATTCATTAAAAATACTTTTCACGATTTACGTCAAACGTTTTAGAAATGTTTGTGCGCCGCAGTCACTGTTTAGGCGTAGGTTGACTGACTTTTGTCACTTAAATCAACTTAGTATCCATCTACCCCACGACGTAAACTTTTACTTTGTCCTACTTATTTGAGGACTTATAGTTTTTTTTTATTTACCCACTTGTTTTCCAGAAAAGTTGTTAGGCAAAAATCATATTGGTCGTTCTATAATAATGCAAGAAATATTGTAGAAATCATAAATGAAAACAAATAAAGAAAAAGAAATTATAAAGAAATTGAAATTGATAAAAGGTGGATTGTGTTTTCGAACCCACATGTTGTTCGTCGCGGATCCAGCATCGAACCGCGAAGCCACAATGACTGGTTGAGAATACGCGAAATTAAAGATTAGGTAGTAAGTATGGCCGTGTTATTTAAAAGCTTTTCAACTTTAACGACAAGAAGATAATGATTAAAATGGCTTAACAAGATATGCCGGTGGGTCAGTCAATGTTGGGTGGGTCAGACAATGTTGGTCACCGACTTTTGGCTAACTATACATTTAGTACTAAATGTATAGTTAGCCAAAAATCTGAGCTTAGAGAGTTTAGAGTGAGACTGCACGTGTGACGTCACGCACAAGTGTAGTATGCGTGAACGCGCGTCTCACTGCCCGTCCTCAAGCCGATCGCGACTCGCGGCGCGCATAAGTCGTGTGGAGTGGGAAGTAAACTGGTTCCTATGATCGTGAGCGAGTGGGACAAAACAAAGGCGCATTAAGTGATGTGAATGAGTTGGAACTATATCACAATGACTTGACGATTTGGATTGCTTGGCTATTTACTAAAATAATAGTTTACAACGTTACAAGCAAATGTCTGAAAAGATGAAAACCCGTTATGACCGTAAAATTAACAATAAAGGGTTCGACGAAGGTTCACTAGTGTGGTTGCACAATCCAGTCCGCAGTAAAGGGAAATCTCCTAAGCTTCAAGCTAAATGGGACGGACCGTACCGGATTGTGACAAAGATCAATGACGTAACCTACCGGATACAGAAAGGTGCAAGAGGTACTCCTAAGATCGTCCACGTGGATCGACTGGCGCGTTATTATGGGGCCATTAATGCTCGAAACGAGCATGTCTTAGGAGGGGGCAGTGTTACGCACCACAATTAATGCCTAGTACATGGCGACACTAGTTACCACTAGCGCCATCTAGTATCGAGTAGCGGAACTAGTAGTCAAGACCCTTCTAGAAATTTCGATGTGAGAACTTTCTAGAACTTTCCCGAACTATCGACATCTGGTCGATCGGGGCCTGTATGTACTCGAACATTCTAGATGTTCCTACAATGGAAGGTTCTAGAACTCTCTTTGGCGCTATATAAGGCCGAGACGCGCCACGACCGAGACAGTTTGGATACAGCGATCGAAGTGAAAACATCGAAGCGATATTCAAATGCGACTTAGAGCGATCAGTAGTGCGTTATAATTAGTGTGTTTGAGTAGTAATTAGTGTTGTTAATTAAAATGTAATTTTTTTGGTTATTAAATCGGCAGTTTTTATTGTCACGAACCCGAAGTTCGTAACAATATTTTAATTATAAAAAATTGCACTGCTGCTTATTTTGCACGAAGTGATGTCTGAGTCGACGTCGTGTTGCGCTGCGTGGTGTCGCGTAACCTTCCACGAAAACATCGGTACGCTACACCTTTCGGCCTGAACTCTTCCTTCATGAAGGTTTCCAGGTACTGAGTTGGAACCCGCACCACAAACGATTTGAAGTTTATGTTGTGGCGCGATTCCAACTTCTCTACTCTCAAGATCCACTTGGTCTTGTTCTGATGTATTCCACGATGTCTTCAGCCATCGTGGAGTGATGCAGACGGGATACGTACAGCTGCGTCGACGGTGTTGCAGGACGCAGCAACATATTTGGTCCCGCCAGTGCAGTACCACATCGATTACGGCAAGTGGGCTTCCTACGCTTCGACTCCACCGTCACGAAGCGCTCCTTGTCTGCCTGCCCTTTCTTCGGGGCTGGGGCCAAGATGCTGGGAGCCGGTCGATTGCGGTTCCTTGATGCCCCTTCAGTTGACTTTGCACTTTTGGCAAAAACTTTCTTCTGTTTCTGCTCCATTTGTTGGATGGGAGGTTGTGCAGCGGCTGCTGAGTAAGCACGGCGAGGTGTTGCCGTGCTAACTTGTTACGACGCCGCTACGGGGGTAGAGGCGGTATCGGCGGCGGGGCGCGGTAATGCATCGTTTGCAGTAACAGCGGCCGGTGACAAGTCCAATTTCGCTGACTCGAAACTGGACAGCGATGCGTTGTTTGCACCACGACGAGTTGATGCGAACTCAGGTGACCTACATACCGCTACAGTATTGCATAATTCAACCATATCGGCACGCAACTCACTGATGGTGTTTTGAGACGCATCCAGCTTGAACTTCATCTCGGCCAGGCTTGCCTTCAGAGTAACAATATCCTTTAGCAGCCTGGTGACGTCGACGTGGTCAAAAATGCAGCTCCTTTGCCACAAAGGTCGGCACGTCGTCAGGGTCAGTCTCCTTAAACACCCGAAACATGTCTTGGAGACTCCTCTCTCCCTTCATAATAATATTAACGTATAATCTTGTGGAGCACAACTTAATGAGCTTATTTTCTGCATTTTCATTCTAAAATAAAAGAAATAACCAAACAAATGATGAGGGCGCCACTAGGCGGTCAGCGTTTGGTCGGCGCCCTATTAATAATAGTAGTATGGATTAAGGCCCATTGTCATTGGTCAATAGAGATCGCATGTGGTGTTCAGCATGCCATAGATCCCATCTTCCAGAAACGGTTTTCATTAGTCGATCGGAAACGATTGTGGTATGTAGACTGTACAGACGCCAACAAATCAAGCTAACCGAAACTGTCAATTAACTTTGAACTTTATGCTTTAGCGATAAAGTTGAAAATCTATTAAAGAATTTAGACAGATTGTAGCAACTTGATGTGCTGTCGTCTGTACAAAACGCGCCACGAAAGATGAGACTCGACTTTTATCTTAAGCTTTATTATTTCGTAATAAATATGTTGAAATTTTAATCTAAATGTCATCGATATATCCCTGAATAGATATACGTACATTATGAGTAACTATTTCGTACACGATTTACCTGCGCAAGCTCAACACTAACTCAGTAGGTCAGCGGGATTGTCCGAAAGGTTTACCGCTGGCGTCCGAAAGGGTTACCGCTGGCCCGGAACATAAAGGGCTAAGGAAGGAACACGGGTGGGTTTTAGTCAGTAAGAGTCTGACACTCCCTCCGCTCCGCCCAGAGCGCGAGGGGTCACTTGATAATTTCCCACACAAAAAAAAAAGACTCCCCACTAACGAGCTCGTCAAGTCTCATCTTTCGTGGCGCGTATTATTTCGTGGCGCGATAACGACTTATAACTTTCATTAGTCATTACCCCACCTGCGGGGAGTCCCCGCACATCCTGTATATCGACAGAGTCGGCTAATGGAAATGAGACATTAGGATACATGATTATATTATGCCATGTGTACATGTATCTACATCACCATCCTGTGCATTCAGATCTTCACCTTCTCACGCAGGCCCCCACCAAGCACACCTCGCATCCACACCTCGCTTACACACCACACACACACTCACCACACACACACTCCCTCACACAAGCGCGCACACACCGAAACACACACACATAAATACTAACCCTAAAATAAGTATAATAGTGTGTTCTGTATATATATATTTTTTTTCTCTTTGCTCTTATAACTTACCGCATTTGTGTGCGAGTGCATAATCCGATTTGAATGTAACTGCTTCTGTAGGGGTGGAGACCTGGTGTCCTGGTGGTCTTACGCCTGGCTTAGGCACCAGTCTCCGACACCAGCACATCAAGCTACCCGTAACTGTCAAATTTTCCCAATCAACGTTGAACCTTATGCTTTAAACGATAAAGTTGAAAATCTATTGAAGAAATTTGACAGATTGTAGTAGCTTGATCTGCAGCTGGCGTCTGTACTTATACAAAATTATTTTTAGTATATGCGAAACCCGAAACACGTGTCCAGTATTTTTATGTAAAGAATCTATGTACAATATTTCAAAACAGTATCATGAAAAATCACAAAGTTATAAGCTTGTTAAGTTAGGTACCTGTTTGTCCGTACAATAACATGCTCACCCACGCCGCTCGCGCCGCGCCGTGTTGCGCTCATTGATAATAGTACCTAGGTACCTACCTAACCGTTCGGCGCGGAGATTGGACAACCTACTTAGTGACACTCGGTGTCCAACTTTTCACCTTTTTTTAAATATTTTTGGGCCAAAATATAACAGGTAAAAATTATCGGAATCGATTCAGTTACTTATTCTAAACAAACTATATTCAGGTTTCGCATACACTATAAATAACGTTGTATATTGTGGTGAGAAATAAAGCATTATCACTTATGATTCAGAATAAATATTCCACTAACATCAAAACAATTTCAAAATCCACCGTAGGTAAAGCAAGAACCACCAGCTACAAAATCATCAAGCATCAGATAACATGTTATCTTCACACATCATTTTGTTTTTATTTTTAAGTATCTAATAATATAAGTATCATATAACAATATACAGAGAACATAAAGGTTCGCCACGTAACACGTTTATGTTCCGTGAACGTACGCTTGAAGAGCCATCAAAAGAACCTTTTAAGACCTAATGCCGTCATTTTTATATAATATCAAAGTGTCACCTGAACTGTACTTAATATTAAGAAAGATATACCTACCTACATATTTATGTCACGCAGGTACAGTCAACAAAAGAGATAAGTATGCAGGATTTTCAGATATAGTCGACGTTTAGTAAGAAACCGATGGATGTTGTCGACTGAAATTTAATTTGATAAATGAGCTTTTTGTTTTCTATTAATAAAACAAACTACAAATTACTACTACTACTACTTGTTTTCAAACTAAACTAACTAACAAACAAACAACAACAACTACAACAACAACAACAACAACTTTGTAACTTACAAACTTTACTTCTTTATAATATTAGTACCTATAGATAAACCAGGGCATACAAAAAGGCTGACCCTGCATTGTTTTATACCAGATCCTTTTTTCCATTGAACGTTTATCAAAATTTGTACTTCTTCCAATCATCGTAACACTACTTTTTAAATTTATGTAAAAGTTCTGGTTAATCCAGCGTTATATAAACTTTTATGTGAAAAAAAAATTTTTTTTTTGTAAATTTTGACTGATTGTGTATGGATGTGTGGCTTTGTATGTGATGTCTTTGCAAACAGACTGATCTGACGACTTAACCGTTGGGAGTTGCAAGTTACTGACCTTAGAGACAAAATCAAAAGCCATTTGTTCAAATTTGGATGTGAATTAGCACTTTTTGAACGACAAAATTACATAAGTCACCGAAAACGCCCGCCCTTCACCACGCTGGGAAGAAGAAGTGGTGCAACGAACTCCCCAGCATAGACTAAATTGTATAGCCTTATTAATATGAATACCCTTCAGGCTGACAGGTCGTTCTAGTAGTAGAACGACCGATTAGATATAAAAAGAACATGGAGAACGACAGACGACAGCAGTAGGTACTCTATATAAGTAGTTATATAGAGTACTGCTGTCGTCTGTCGTTCTTCATCTTCTTTTTATATCTAATCGTAAGCTGCACTGGCTGACGTCATCACGTCAACGCCGGCTGTCACTAAAAACCAGCGATGGGGCTCTGTCTCGTATAGCTTAGGTCATTATGCTGAGCGATGGCTGTTTTGCGTAGATGTGACGCATACTTTCTCCCAAATTGTTATTTTTTTTTTGTGAAAATGTGTTTTGTATTGACCTGTCGCTATTATTTTTATTATACAACTTTATTTTCGTAATTTTCACATTGAAATGAAAGTCGAAGAAACTCCGAAAATCAATTGTCGCAGCTCAGAAACAAATTTTCATCTGATCTGTATATTAATCAACAAGACGTGTACGAATTACTTCAGAAGCGGGTCAATTAAAAAAGTTTTGAGTAATGGTGAGCCTGAACTGTACCTAATGGCAGAAAGTATCGGATATTGTGACTTGTGAGTTGTGAGCGAGGCTTTTGTTTCAGTTTTGAAAATTATATTTCCGAATAAGTAAATGAATATCCCTGAAGGAAGTTATAATAAGAAACTAGCAGCGCCCCGCGGTTTCACCCGCATAAGTGTCGATCCCGTGGGAATAACGGGATAAAAGCTATTCTATTTCCTTTCCCGGGATTCAAACTATCTCTATACCAAATTTCATTTAAATCGGTTCAGCAGTTTAAGCGTGAAGAAGTAACAGACAGATAACACACTTTCGCATTTATAATATTAAGTATGGATGGGAAGTTTATCGTTTTGGGCTTATGGCGTTTGGCAAATCATTGCTTACTAAATATGCGACACTTTAATACAAATGGAGTGTCTTTTCTTTCTACTACTCACCAATACTACTTTACTGTGATGCTGGCAATGGTGAGCAACAGGCCATCCTTTTTTAGGGTTCCGTACCCAAAGGGTAAAAACGGGACCCTATTTACTAAGGCTCCACTGTCCGTCTGTCCGTCTGTCACCAGGCTGTATCTCATGAACAGTGATAGCTAGACAGTTGAAATTTTCACAGATGATGTATTTCGGTTGCCGCTATAACAACAAATACTAAAAACAGAATAAAATAAATATTTAAGGGGGCTCCCATACAACAAATCTGTTTTTTTGGCCGTTCTTGCCTTGCGGTACGGAACCCTTCGTGTGCGAGTCCGACTCGCACTTGGCTAGATTTTTTTAAATAATACCTTTCGAATAATCCCTACATATTAGCCTGTTCGTCAAAAATTAAAAGTGGATGAGTAATCGTTATTCGTCGTTATAGCATTTGACAATTATTTTCCATGGTCACATTTTAAATCTCTGCGTTGCAATTTCAGAAATTTCTTTTTACTCGACTTCTAAGGGTTATAGCGTGATACAAAATAGCCTATAGCCTTCCTCAAGAATTAAAAGAAAGAAAGAAAGAAAGAAAGAAAATACATTTATTCAGCACAGACTAAAAGACACACAATACAATCAGATAATAGATATAACATATAATTATGTAGATATAATTTGCCTCCAAAGATTAGCGCGTTCAAACAAACAAACTCTTCATCTTTATTATTAGTATAAATAATATTTGTGAAGGCAGAAATTAATATCCATTAATATCCCTGACTGATGTTATAAGAACTGGTGAACTTTATGGTTTTGGGCCTAAGGCTTATATCTCACTGGGGCACCAAGGTGGTGTAACCATGGTCGCGCTGCCAGCAAAAAGTAAAATAAAATTCTAAAATAAGAGAATGATAAAACTAAAAAAAATATATGATGTACCATATAAACTACCACCGAAAATTAGTTTGAACGAGATCTAGTAAGTACTTTTTTTTTAATACGTCATAAATCGTAAACCGCAATTTACCATTCATTCAATCAACTCAAAAATAAAATAAAACATTTAATTTCATAAACATAAGCCTTATGCATAAACCCGGATGTTACGGAACCCTCGGTACGCGAGGCCGACTCGCTCTTGCCCGGTTTTTAGGGTTCCGTAGCCAAATGGCAAAAACGGAACCCTTATAGATTCGTCATGTCTGTCTGTCTGTCTGTCTGTCCGTCTGTCTGTCTGTCTGTCTGTCCGTCCGTATGTCACAGCCACTTTTCTCCGAAACTATAAGAACTATATTGTTAAAACTTGGTAAGTAGATGTATTCTGTGAACCGCATTAAGATTTTCACACAAAAATAGAAAAAAAACAATAAATTTTAGGGTTCCCCATACTTAGAACCGAAACTCAATTTTTTTTTTTTTCATCAAACCCATACGTGTGGGATATCTATGGGTAGGTCTTCAAAAATGATATTGAGGTTTCTAATATCATTTTTTTCTAAACTGAATAGTTTGCGCGAGAGACACTTCCAAAGTGGTAAAATGTGTGTCCCCCCCCCTGTAACTTCTAAAATAAGAGAATGACAAAACTAAAAAAAATATAAGATATACATTACCATGTAAACTACCACCGAAAATTGGTTTGAACGAGATCTAGTAAGTAGTTTTTTTTAATACGTCATAAATCGTAAACCGCAATTTACCATTCATTCAATCAACGCAAAAGTAAAAAAAAAACATTTAATTTCATAAACATAAACCTTATGCATAAACCCGGATGTTACGGAACCCTCGGTGCGCGAGTCCGACTCGCTCTTGCCCGGTTTTTTTATGTTTCTGGACACCGTGACAGAGAGTGGTGCGTAAATGGCTTTCCTCTCCAATAGTAGCAAATTACTCCTATATTTTACACTGTATAATTCTCGAAACGGTGAAGGAAAACATCGTGAGGAAACCGGAATGTCCTAGAACCAAAAATTCGAAGACATGTGACATCACAATCAAGCCGCACTGGGCCCGCGTGGTGGATTACGGCCCACTCCCTGTCTCCGAGAGGAGGCCTGTGTTCCAGCAGGAACATCATAGGCTGATTATGTATGTTATGTTACAAACATGGAAAGTTGTAGGATTACCAATCACATAATGACATCATTTTCCGTTGATATCTATTCACTTTCGGAAACTAGTGTTTACATCTGACTTATATCGCTCTAAACATTATCTAATAGGTTTTTAACGTGGGCGATAACGCCTCTTGTGGGCATTTGACTCATTCAGTAGAAGACCCGGAGAATCTATATCGTATCTTACGACTAAATACGGCAATAGCTGTTTCAGATTCGCTACAGATGGTAAGTGAAAAAAACTAGGGAGGTCTAGAAAATAAAATATTCTCAAAGTGCGGTGGGCAAAATAAGGCTGGTATCCTATGATCTAAAATAACATTGCGAAGGCAGAAATAAATACTTATTCATAGCAGGTAAACGACAGAGTAACGTAAGTAAATAATGTCACCCGACACCACATTCAGTTCGCAAAACATAATATTTATGTAATATTTTTTCTGTAACATCTCCTTTTATATAAACTCTACATACAATACTAATGTCAAGGACTCTATCGCAGAGAGCTCCACGAAGCATTACTTTTATTAACTTGTTTACTCTATGTATTGTGTATTTAGTCAATATAGAGCAACTGCTCTATGTGGAGATAAGTTTGTTCTGTGTTGTTTCTGAATAAGAGTAAAAAAGGAGGAGTTAGGTATATCGATAAGGAGCTCACATGACCTTAAGCGCGGTCACTGTCGGACTGCTTAACAAAGAAAGAGAAGCGCGATGACACAACACTGGTAATTTATTGCAAAACAAGAAGCAATTTTTTAATTACAGAAAATCTATTGTTTGGACTAAAAAATTAAAACACTAGTGTTTTAGTATGTTGCTTGTAGAATAATGTAACAAAAAACCAGAATGATTGTATGTGTATAATTATGTTTTTTTTTTTTTTTGTATAAAGAAAGTTTTTAGAGGTATCTTCATGATTTTTTTCTATCGTATCAAATTAGTTGTATTATGTAAAATACTTTTACTTAAATATGGTAAGTGATTCCATGAATTACGAAGTATTTATTTTGACTTCGGTTTTTACAGAAAACCACTGAACAACTCGCTATTTTTATATTTTATCACGATCACGGTCGAAATCGCACTAGTTCGCAGAGATGGCCATTTGCCTAGTTCGGGCTCATGCTGCTCATGGCGCGTGGACCCAGACACGCTCCCATGCCACTTCTCCTGTTTTTTACATTTCTATGCTTAAAACACTTAAAAAACTAAGCGACTACACACTAAGGGCACCCCCGGTGGGGGTACGGATCTTGGCTTAGGGCATCGCTGGGGGAGGGCAGCAAGGGACAGGCTAGATAGGATTAATTTGGGACAAATTTAAAGCTACTACAGTTGTAACGAGCGGTCGCTGAAATCAGGAGATAAGGTTGCTTCATAGCAGTTACCGCAACCGCGACCGCAGTGCAGCGCATTTTTATAGAAAAAAGGCGTACGGTCCGCCTGTAGTGCGTGTTGTACGTGACGTACGTATAAAACGTACGAAAGTGATGAAGGACGGTTTTTGCAATGTGTCGCGTTTCGCCACGATCCGCTCCAATGTACGCTAGCCTTTATTCCTTTGCGGTTCAAAGTTTAGTTCAGGTACCTAAGTGCTAATCACCTCGGTTCTCAAAATGGGGAAGGAAAACAGCGTATCATTACGCTGTTTTCCTTCCCCATTTAGTTGTGTTGTGTTGTGTGTTGTTTAGTTCTAGAACATGCTGGTTTCATAACCAGCATGTTCTAGAACTAAACATTCGGAGATATTCCAAGACCCCCTTTAATTTTGAACTTTATTTAATTTTTTACGGTTCATGAGATACAGCCCGCTGATAGACAGACGGGCGGACAGACGGACAGACAGTGAGGCTTAGTAATTAGGGTCCCGTTGGGCACCCTTTGGGTACGAAACCGTAAAACTGTTTACCCCGAACCACAAAAACTTGTGTTACATGAAACATAATAAATTTCCTTTGAACATTGAACAGCCCCAACCCAATGAAGTAAATGAAAACAACTCTCGCTCCCCCGACACACAGTTATAGACCGCTTAACTGAGACGTTGCCTGAGGTAGCTGCGCGGTGCGGGAGGGGTGATTGTTGTCACAAAATGACGAATCACAGCTCTCGCATCACGTCACCATATATACCCCTCATACCCCTCCCGCACCGCGCTGCTACCTTTTTTTTACCCGACTGCGCGACGCAAAGGAGTGGTAATGTGTTCATCAGCCTATGTATGTATGTATGTTTATATGTTCCTTTGAAGCACTATACAGACCAAACGCCTGGGCCGATTTTTATGATTCACACGTTAATCGATTCCTCTTAGTCCGGCGAGTGTCACTAAAGACATGACGTTGGTGAAAGTTCAATATGGCGACTGGACGCCCCATATGAAATTTTTTTTTAGTTTTTCAAAACCTATCGAGTGGGGTATCAAAATGAAGGGTTTTAAAAGGTGATTACAAAAATATATACAACATATATACTTAAAAGCAATTCGAAGTGACAAATCGCAAAAAAACACCTACCAAGAACTAAATCGTCTGCGAAATCTTTCAAATTTGTAAACTAAAAAGCTGGAAATAAAAAAGTTATTTAAAAAAATAAAAAAACCCGACTGCGGTAAATAACTTTAGTTAAAAGAAACTGAAAAGCTAAAAACAAGCCCATTTTAAATTAAATAAAAGTTGGAAGCAGGCGGGACCCACACCATTTTTATTGTATTTTCAAATTCAAATGGGTCCCGCCTGCTTCCAACTTTTATTTAATTTAAAATGGGCTTGTTTTTAGCTTTTCAGTTTCTTTTAACTTAAGTTTTTTTACCGCAGTCGGGTTTTTTTATTTTTTTAAATAACTTTTTATCGTGGAGAAATGCTCATGCATTCTGCACTACCACGGGTTATGTGGGACTCTAACCCACTAAAACTCCACGGTGTCGTCCTCTGCCGCTTACGGCGGGAACACGGGCATGCGTTAGCACTCATCCGTGAACCCGCCGCGGCTGTCCGTCACCGGACCCTCCTCTGGGGAGTACTTCCCATCACCGGCGCACCAGAACACATAGCACGCCATGACCACCCCAGGGACCAAACCAGCACATGGGCGCTGAGACGACCCCGTGTCTGGGCACCCTTGGTCCCGTTCAGGTCATTGGCCCCGCCGCCTACCAATTTTCAGCAGCAGAAGATAGGGAGAGCGGCCAACGTCGCACCAACACTCCTCCTTCCCTGCGGTCCCCACGCGTCCGCCATCAGACGGTGGCAACCCCGTCAAGTCCGCGGAGGTAGGGAGAGCGGCGCACCGCAATACCGGCAGTTCTCTTACGCCGCGGCCTCCAACCCTCAGCCACGATGCCTCCCTTACGGGGTACTGTCTAAAATGTTATAATAAAATACCTCCCCACATTCTTCAACTGAATGAGACAAAATTTAAATCTTGTATAAAACGCACACTATGCAGTCAGGCATATTATAGGTTAGGGGATTACATCGCTGACAAAAATGCCTGGCTCAATGCTAGTCCTGCTCCACAACTAATTGACTAACACTTGAAAATACTGTTGGAGCTGCTGAAGATTGTAAGACTATCCTTGCATTGTATAAACTCAATTTCCTTTGTATTGTATAATTGCATAGCACAGATGTGAGTTCTATGTAATCTATAGCTACCATTTACCGGTTAATAATATATCTTTCATTGACTTGAATATTCCCTGGCGGCTGATAGTGTGTCATGCTCACTCAAATGTCTCGCTGACGGTGGCGTGTATGTTGGATCATTTAGCTCCCTTCAAAGTGGTTGAGCTGAATGATGTTCGTGAACGGGCGCCGTCAGTTGGGGCTGGTCATCACTTAGCCGCCTGGGCTTATTTTAATTTTGGATTGTTGTTTTGTTACTATTTGTTGTATTCTGGACGCTTTTAACGCGGACATATTTTTTATTTTTTACATCGTTCTCACATTATACAGGGTGTTTGGTGCATCGTTTGCCAAATGGAATTGGCCGAAAGGAGAGGTCATTTGCTAACTCTTAAGGCCCAGTAACGAATTCCTTGTTTTACTGTTTTTTTTTTAAATGACTATTTAATTTTTATTTGGAGAAATACAAGAACTCTGCATTTAAGCTTAATTTTTTTTTAAAGTTATGAGTATAGTCTTCAAATTTTATTTTAATTTTTATGTTTACTCTTGTATGGTTCTATGAAATTAAAAATTTACTTGCTAATAACATCTAGTTCCTTTTTAATAACTCCCAAAGTTTTGAAAAAAGGAAAAATACACTTAACACTCAACTTTAAATTGCTGTAAAAAAAAAACTAAAAGCGATCGGGATCTTCGAATTCTTTTAAAAGGTTCTCTAGTTTGTCTCCTTGCCAACGGTGTGCAATATACCAAAAAAAAACGTTTAATAACTTCAGTAATTCGCTAAAGGACCATGCGTCATTTTGGGCCCACTTTTTCAACATTGTTCAACAGTGATGAATTATATGTCATATGAAAGCTCTTAACATGTACTTTATTTCATTCTATGGCAGCTAAGTTCAAATCGAGCGCGAAAACGGTGTTTTATGCGTTTTTTTTTAAATGTTCAACTTTGTTCAACAGTGATGAGTTATATGTCATATGAAAGCTCTTAACATGTACTTTATTTCATTCTATGGCAGCTGAGTTCAAATCGAGCGCGAAAACGGTGTTTTATGCGTTTTTAAATGCGTCATTTTGGGCCCACTTTTTCAACATTGTTCAACAGTGATGAGTTATATGTCATATGAAAGCTCTTGAAGTGTACTTTATTTCATTATATGGCAGCTAAGTTCAAATCCAGCTCGAAAACGGTTTTTTATGCGTTTTTTAAATGCGTCATGTTGGGCCCACTTTTTCAACATTGTTCAACAGTGATGAATTATATATCATATGAAAGCTCTTGAAGTGTACTTTATTTCATTCTATGGCAGCTAAGTTCAAATCGAGCGCGAAAACGGTGTTTTATGCGTTTTTTTTTAAATGTTCAACTTTGTTCAACAGTGATGAGTTATATGTCATATGAAAGCTCTTAACATGTACTTTATTTCATTCTATGGCAGCTGAGTTCAAATCGAGTGCGAAAACGGTATTTAATGCGTTTTTAAATGCGTCATTTTGGGCCTACTTTTTCAACATTGTTCAACAGTGATGAGTTATATGTCATATGAAAGCTCTTAACATGTACTTTATTTCATTCTATGGCAGCTAAGTTCAAATCGAGCGCGAAAATGGTGTTTTATGCGTTTATTTAAAAATGTTTAACTTTGTTCAATAGTGATGAATTATATGTCATATGAAAGCTCTTGAAGTGTAGTTTATTTCATTCTATGGCAGCTAAGTTCAAATCCAAATCCAGCGCGAAAACGGTTTTTTATGCGTTTTTTAAATGCGTCATGCTGGGCCCACTTTTTCAACATTGTTCAACAGTGATGAATTATATGTCACATGAAAGCTCTTGAAGTGTACTTTATTTCATTCTATGGCAGCTAAGTTCAAATCCAGCGCAAAAATGGTTATTTTTTTGCGTTTTTTAAAAATGTTCAACATTGTTCAACAGTAATGAATTATATGTCATAGCAAAGCTCTTCAAGTGTACTTTATTTCATTTTATGGCAGCTAAGTTCAAATCCAGCGCGAAAAGGGTTTTTTATGCGTTTTTTAAATGCGTCATGTTGGGCCCACTTTTTCAACATTGTTCAACAGTGATGAATTATATATCATATGAAAGCTCTTGAAGTGTACTTTATTTCATTATATGGCAGCTAAGTTCAAATCCAGCTCGAAAACGGTTTTTTATGCGTTTTTTAAATGCGTCATGCTGGGCCCACTTTTTCAACATTGTTCAACAGTGATGAATTATATGTCATATGAAAGCTCTTGAAGTGTACTTTAATTCATTCTATGGCAGCTAAGTTCAACTCCAGCGCGAAATTGGTTATTTTTTGCGTTTTTATTAAATGTTCATCATCGTTCAACAGTGATGAATTACATTTCATATGAAAGCTCTTAAAGTGTACTTTATATCATTCTATGGCAGCTAAGTTCAAATCCAGCGCGAAAACGGTTTTTTATGCGTTTTTTAAATGCGTCATGCTGGGCCCACTTTTTCAACATTGTTCAACAGTGATGAATTATATGTCATATGAAAGCTCTTGAAGTGTACTTTAATTCATTCTATGGCAGCTAAGTTCAACTCCAGCGCGAAATTGGTTATTTTTTGCGTTTTTTTTAAATGTTCATCATCGTTCAACAGTGATGAATTACATTTCATATGAAAGCTCTTAAAGTGTACTTTATATCATTCTATGGCAGCTAAGTTCAAATCCAGCGCGAAAACGGTTTTTTATGCGTTTTTTAAATGCGTCATGCTGGGCCCACTTTTTCAACATTGTTCAACAGTGATGAATTATATGTCACATGAAAGCTCTTGAAGTGTACTTTATTTCATTCTATGGCAGCTAAGTTCAAATCCAGCGCAAAAATGGTTATTTTTTTGCGTTTTTTAAAAATGTTCAACATTGTTCAACAGTAATGAATTATATGTCATAGCAAAGCTCTTCAAGTGTACTTTATTTCATTTTATGGCAGCTAAGTTCAAATCCAGCGCGAAAAGGGTTTTTTATGCGTTTTTTAAATGCGTCATGTTGGGCCCACTTTTTCAACATTGTTCAACAGTGATGAATTATATATCATATGAATGCTCTTGAAGTGTACTTTATTTCATTCTATGGCAGCTAAGTTCAAATCCAGCGCGAAAACGGTTTTTTATGCGTTTTTTAAATGCGTCATGCTGGGCCCACTTTTTCAACATTGTTCAACAGTGATGAATTATATGTCATATGAAAGCTCTTGAAGTGTACTTTATTTCATTCTATGGCAGCTAAGTTCAAATCCAGCGCGAAAACGGTTTCTTATGCGTTTTTTAAATGCTTCAAGCTGGGCCCACTTTTTCAACATTGTTCAACAGTGATGAATTATATGTCATATGAAAGCTCTTGAAGTGTACTTTAATTCATTCTATGGCAGCTAAGTTCAAATCCAGCGCGAAATTGGTTATTTTTTGCGTTTTTTTAAAATGTTTATCATCGTTCAACAGTGATGAATAACATTTCATATGAAAGCTCTTAAAGTGTACTTTATATCATTCTATGGCAGCTTAGTTCAAATCCAGCGCGAAATTGATTATTGTTTTGAGTTTTTTAAAAATGTTCCTCATCTTTCAATAGTGATGAATTACATTTCATATGAAAGCTCTTAAAGTGTACTTTATTTCATTCTATGGCAGCTAAGTCCAAATCCAGCACGAAAAGGGTTTTTTATGCGTTTTTTAAAAATGTTCAACATTGTTCAATAGTGATGAATTATATTATATTATACAAAAACTGCCAGACGTCAACTATTTTCCACGAATAAAAATTATCGGTTGATTGAAAAATCAGCCCCTAATTGAATTGGACTATTTGCAATGGCAGCTGGATTGCTGTATTATGGTTTGCGGACACGAACCCATGTTTAAGGAGATGATCTGCCTGCGATTAGTCCACAGTTTGCTGAATATGTTCAGCAGAATGTGTTGATCGAGGTACGTACGTACGTACCTACCTATTTGTGTAATACATTTTTGTTTTTAAAACCCAAAAAGAACCATTTTTGCGCTGGAATTGAACTTAGCTGCCATATAATGTACACGCCAAGAGCTGTCATATGACATAGGTTTGCATCACTGTTGCACAATGGTGAACATTTTTTAAAACGCAAAAAAAAAACATTTTCGCGCTGGATTTAAACTTAGCTGCCATAGAATGAAATAAAGTACACGCCAAGAGCTGTCATATGACATAGCTTTCATCACTGTTGCACAATGTTGAACATGTTTAAAAAACGCAAAAAATAACTATTTTCGCGCTGAATTTGAACTTAGCTGCCATAGAATGAAATAAAGTACACTTCAAGAGCTTTCATATGATATATAATTCATCACTGTTGAGCAATGTTTGAACATTTTTAAACAACGCATAAAAAACCATTTGCGCGCTGGATTTGAACTTAACTGCCATAGAATGAAATAAAGTACACGCCAAGAGCTGTCATATGACACAGGTTTCATCACTGTTGCACAACTTTGGAAAGTGGGCCCAGTGTTCATTCAAAAGTGCCCATGGTCCTTTGTAATCGAGATACATCAGGCTGATATTCGATATTACGGTAAGAACACTAGTTTTCAAATAAATAACATTCTTTGAGTAAGTGGATAGTGTTATCTCACTCTTATGCAGTCTCTTATCTATTTCTAGAGTTCTAACTTTCCTCGAACTTGAAATAAAAAATAAACTTTTATTTAATAAGTACCTAATTATAAATTTTGTTCAATTTGTCCTCCACTATTGCGTACACACGCGCGACATCTTCTTATTACACTCGGACGTGGATGATCCGAACTTTTTAAAAAGAATTTCTATAAACAGACTTACCCTAATTATTAGGTCAGCTACCAATTTTCAGTGAAGACCTGTCTTTTGTTTTTCATCAAAACGATTATCCCGCTCACTGGAGAATAACCGCCAGGGAGTACAACATCCAAATGTTGCATTCCCAGAATCAGGGATTGGGAGGGATGGCCCTATTCCTTGGTTAGATTTTTACATCTGGGGATGGCCCAAAGAACTTGTTTACTCCACGGGAGTTGAGACTAGGGATGATTTAATCGAACGCATTGAGGCGGCTTTCGTCACTATCAAAGCAGAAATACGTTTACACACCACTACAGTCGAGATAAGACGAAGATGTCGCGCGTGTGTACGCAATAGTGGAGGACAATTTGAACAAAATTTATAATTAGGTACTTATTAAATAAAAGTTTATTTTTTATTTCAAGTTCGAGGAAAATTAGGACCCTAGAAAGAGATAAAAGACTGCGTAAGAGTGAGATAACACTATCCACCTACTTAAAGTATGTTATTTATGTGAAAACTAGTGTTCTTACCGAAATATTGAATATCAGCCTGATGTGTCTCGATTACACATTTAGCGAATTACTAAAGTTACCAAAAGTTTTTTTTTGGTATATTGCACACCGTTGGAAAGGGGACAAACTAGAGAACCTTTTAAAAGAATTCGAAGATCCCAATCGCTTTTAGTTTTTTTTTACAGCAATTTAAAGTTTAGTGTTAAGTGTATTTTTCCTTTTTTCAAAAACTTTGAAAGTTATTAAAAAGGAACTAGATATTATTAGCAAGTAAATTTTTAATTTCATAGAACCATACAAGAGTAAACATAAGAATTAAAATAAAATTTGAAGGCTATACTCATAACTTAAAAAAAAAATTAAGCTTAAATGCAAAGTTCTTGTATTTCTCCAAATAAAAATTAAAAAGTCATTTAAAAAAAACCAGTGAAACAAGGAATGAGTTACTGGGCCTTAAGAGATAGCAAATGACCTCTTCTTTCGGCCAATTCCATTTGGCAAACGATGCACCAAACATGTATAATCATAAATTCAAAAGTAATGATGTAACAAATGTTTTTGTAAAATGTAATTTAAAAAGAGTGTCCATGGAGTTTCTTGCCCGTTCTTCTCCATAGGTACCTACGCTTTGGAATGGGCAACTAGCTTCATATTTTCTGACTGACCGACTTCTTGACAATTCAAAAGTGCCTGTTAAAGGTTTAATTGAAATAAATGCTTTGAGTTTGAGTTTGAGTACGACACCACGGCCCGCCTCAGTTGCGGTGTCGCCCAATCGGCACCGCAACCTACTTGTTGGCCGCTAAGTCGTCGGCTTACCGACAAAAGCCCGGAGGAGCGGCCCCTCCTCGACTTCATCTTCGCTTCACCGTG
Source organism: Mesoligia furuncula (assembly GCA_916614155.1). NCBI lineage: Eukaryota > Metazoa > Arthropoda > Insecta > Lepidoptera > Noctuidae > Mesoligia > Mesoligia furuncula. The sequence goes on from OU744794.1 coordinate 30,201,987, forward strand.
GCGTGGAAGCCACGTCTACTGAGCCCCCCCGCCTCGACAATGCGGGAACCCACCGGGGGGAGGGGGAGTCACGCTGCTACCTCACACAACGTCTCAGATAAGCGGTCGGCCTATAGTGCCAGTAGTTAACAGTATAAAAACTAGTTGATCCGCGACTAACTTATTACGCTGTCAGTACTTTCAGTGAGTTCAGAGCTAACCAGGCTAACCAGCTAACCTACTGTTCTGTATCTGGATTGTTCTTAATTCTTCAAAAGGTTCTAAAGAGATGTTAACTTCGCAGACACCAGGAAAGGAAGATATCGTTAGAGTATTGTATCTGTTAAGGCTTACAGGACCTAAACGCAAAAAACGCAAGTTTTAGAAACAATAAAAGTACGTGAACGACCACAGTAAACAAAATCAGAAAAATATATTATGATATTCTTCAGGCTATATGCTAGGTTGTTAAAAACTGGTGATAGATGGGAAATTGGGTTCGGCCGTTTAAAGATAGATGTAAATACTGTCTGACACACACAAGTGGTTTCAGTAGTAATTCATAGTTACTACTGAATTCCAGCGAAAGACGATATCGTGAGTGTAGTTTATATACTTAACCCTTTACTAATAAACGTATTATATCAGATGAATATACACCGATTTCTCTCTTTCAGTCCTCAAACTCAAAGCATTTATTTTAAACCATGTACAGGCACTTTGGAATTGTCAAAATTAAATAGTCTGTCAGTTAGTCTGAAAGTCGAAGCTAGTTGCCCGTTCCAAAACGTAGATCTCTACGAAGAAGAACGGGCAAGAAACTCCATGGACACTCTTTTAAATCAAGATATTACAAAATCCCGGATACATTATTCTTGTTGCTTCTATATGTGAGTACAATGTGAAAAAAAAGACACAAACGAAGAAAAAATTCAAAATATAAGATTAAAAATAAGCCTTGGCAGTTAAGAGATGACTATTCTCAACCGACGGCGCCCGTTCACGTACATGACGCGTGGATCAGCACCACCCAGCTCAACCATTTTGTAGGGAACCGAATGATCCAACACACGCGCCACCATCAGTGAGACATTTAAGTGAGCATGACACGTTCTCAACTGCCATGCTCTTTCAACGTGACGTCGTAATTTGACTTTCGAAAGAAGAAGACAAAGCGTTGTGCAGCTATACAGGCGCTAGTCTGTATAGTTACACAACGCTTTGTCTTGTGTAACGCTTTGTCGAAAGTTGTATAGCTACAACTTTTATTAGTCAGGGGGGTTAGAAGATATGTAAACACTGTCTCACATACAGAAGTAGTCGGGTAATTGTCATTATTATCAACTGTCAGTCACCATGCAGGACGGGAAGTTGAAGCGTAAGCATAACCTGCCGATTTATTCTGTAAAAATCACATCAATCAATCTGATTTTTTACAGCTTTACCTAATTAGATGAAGTGAAGTGACGGGCCGGAGGCATAACATTTTTAACCGACTTCAAAAAAGGAGGTTCTGTATTGGACCCGTATGTATGTATGTTTGTATGTCTGCGATTTTTTCAAAAACTAATGAACTAATTTTGATGATTCTTTCATTGATGTGATCTAAGTACCTTCAGGAAGGTTTTAGTGTATAATATATTAGGTAATTATTCTTATGTACGAAGTTATATGCATAAATGTACTGCATCTCCGGCATTTCCATGCGAATTTTGATGATTCTTCTAGTCGGTGTCTTCAATTCTTCAATGCACTAGTGTTAATTGACTTTGTGTGGGGTAGGTACAACTAAAAAGTGAACAATAAAATCCTTTTACAAAAGAAAAACAACCGACTTCAAAAAAAAAAACACTACAAAGTGATAAATAATTGTTAAACACTACAAAGTGTTAATTTCGGAAGTTGGTGTCAAAAAACGAAAATGCGTAACATTTATCACTTTGTAGTGTTTTTTTTTTTGAAGTCGGTTGTTTTTTTATGTAAAAAGGTTTTTATTATGTTGTTCAGGATACATAACATAACTACACAGGTATAGTAGTGTATGCTTGTAGCACGTAATATTTCAGAAATATATTTTTATTACTTTTATTGCCTCACGCACGAAGCCCTTTATTTGTTGAGAGGTCAAGATTGTTGTTTTATGTTGTACTTCACACTTGATATCCAGTCAGGTACGAAGCAAAGTCGTTTGACCCGTCATAAAGTGATTTAACACACATTAATGAACACTTGCGAACCTATTTTAGGATATATCTTGTTCGCCTTAATAAAACTGACACGTGTAGAAGAAAAATAAGAAAAATGAGGGACCCGGGGCTAAATAATAACAGCAGCACAGGTCGATCGATCAGGTTAAGCTACGCTTGCCGCGGTTGGTCTATGGATGGGTGATCATCTTTACATACCGTGACGTCTCCGTGCCTCGGAAAGCACTTTAAGCCGTTGGTCCCGGCTGTCATTCGTGGATCTTTGACAGTTGTTACGGGTAGTCAGAAACCCGAAAGTCTGACAACTAGTGATGAAAGGGTTATTTGTAATACCTATAACAATTTGGTATTTGTTATGTATGTATGTAAGTTAGAGAAGCTGCGTAAAAACACTAGTTTTATTTTGCATAAAAAAACTACAATGAAAACTAGATAAACTTCGACTACCTGCCATTGAATCCACGAAACTCTGTACCCTCTTCATCATTCAAAGGATCATTCATCGACGCTAGAATCTGACACGGGCATGATAAAAGGTATCCTAGAATCTATACTAAAGTGGTCCTTTAATATTATATAATGTGCAACATTATTTCATATACATAATCTATGCTAATGTTATAAATGCAAAGTAACTCCGTCTGTCCGTCTGTTACCTTTAAAAACCTTAACAGATTTCGATGAAATTTGGCTCACTGGTAGAACATGCTCTGGGTTAGTACGGTCGGCAACAAAACTCCATCAACACTGTCATTTTTACATAATAACATGTAATAATGACAGTGTTGATGGAGTCAATTTAATAAGAAATTGACTACATTTTTTTCAATAAACTGTTTTTTAGTTTTTCCCATAATAGCAAAGTGTTTATATTCTAAAAATTGTACTTCTACTGCAATTTATAACAAATATTTTGCTCAATAACTGAGATTAAAAATACTGAAGTGTTAATCGACTTTTGTTGCTGACTGTACAAAATATATTTACTTTTTATCATGGCAGTACCTGTCCATGTGATAAATCCCGACCTCCACGCGGGCGAAGCCGCGGGCAAAAACTAGTACTATATAAACTTATGTACTGATCTATCTACCGTGCATTCACGATTTATTTGCCAAAAATTTAAACAAATATGAATTAAAATGGAAAAATAACTTTAATTCCTACACAATAAAGTTCGGTTTACGCTACAACTTCAAAGATTTTTATAACTTTGTCAATAGTGCTAGTTACTCTGAAATCAACTTAATTGTCATTGAAATACAGTTGATATAATATTTATTTAACTTGAAATAGGGTACGGGTGTAGCACTTTTGCCATTTAAACCAATAATGAAGCTGAAGAGTTTGTTTGTAGTCATGCATTATCAGCCTGTAATGTTCCCACTGCTGGGATTATTAAAAAATAAAAAAAAACCGACTGCGGTAAAAAAAACTTAAGTTAAAAGAAACTGAAAAGGTAAAAACAAGCCCATTTTAAATTAAATAAAAGTTGGAAGCAGGCGGGACCCATTTGAATTTGAAAATATAATAAAAATGGTATGGGTCCCGCCTGCTTCCAACTTTTATTTAATTTAAAATGGGCTTGTTTTTACCTTTTCAGTTTCTTTTAACTTAAGTTTTTTTACCGCAGTCGGGTTTTTTTTTTATTTTTTTAAATAACTTCTTTTATTTCCAGCTTTTTAGTTTACAAATGTGAAAGATTTCGCAGACGATTTAGTTCTTGGTAGGTGTTTTTTACAATTTGTCACTTCGAATTGCTTTTAAGTATTATATGTTGTTTATATTTTTGTAATCACCTTTTATAACCCTTTATTTTGATACTCCACTCGAAAAGTTTTGAAAAAATAAAAAAATGTAATATGGCGTCCAGTAGTCGCCATATTGAATTTTCACTATCGTCTTTAGTGACACTCGCCGGACTTAGAGGAATCGATTAACGTGTGAATCATAAAAATCGGCCCAGGCGTTTGGTCTGTATAGTGCTTCAAAGGAACATACAAACATACATACATAGGCTGATGAACACATTACCACTCCTTTGCGTCGCGCATTCGGGTAAAAAGTACTCCTCTCGGTGAGAGGGAGTGGGCCGTAATCCACCACGTGGGCCCAGTGCGAGTTGGTAGATGTCATATGACTTTTAATTTTTGGTTCTAGGACATGCCGGTTTCCCTCCAATGTTTTCCTTCACTGATAAACTACAAGAAGGATAAGACAAATTCTTTTTGCATTTAATAGCCAATTCTTGAGTTGCAGGCGATGCGTTGCGACAGGGTGAGTGGGGAACAAGAAATTTTACTCGGATGAAGTCGCGGGTAGAAGCTAGTTATTGATGTATTGACAGGGAGGAAGGGTCACGAGGGCTAAAGCTATTTATGTAACAATATGTTGGCTGGCCGGTTTTTTCTAATGGGTCCATCGCAAGGTCAGGTAACAGTTGCTGTATGGAAATTCGAATAGAATATTATGTACCTGTTATAGGAATTGATCACATAAACCACGTATTTTAAACATAATATACACAATTAAAATAATCAATAACAGTTAAAATTCCAGCCGTGGAACTATTTTTTCGTTTGACTTAATTTGTGATTATTTGGTAACAGTACCATAAAGTTTGTGTTGGATCGGTCCGCGCGTGTCGAGTGCTTTATTATCAAGGGTGGTTGGAAATTATATTCTACCACTTTGTCGGCGTGATTGATATGTATACCCATGCCAAATAAATTACTGCTTTCTATAGTCTCTGAGCTAAGCCGCGGACAGACAAACGAACGGATATGGCGAAACTACAAGGGCTCTTTATTGACTACGGAACCATAACAAGGAGTGAATGATAAAGAGCGTGAGTGAGTGTGTGTGGCTGACAGGAGAGAACGGAAGAAAAAATGTGTTACGGCGACCCCAAACAACGTATTAACGTTGGATACGAGCAGGAAGATGATGCTGGACCAAGGTATAATATATTTAAACTAGCTTTTGCCCGCGGCTTCGCTCGCGTTAAGTATTTAAAAAAAAAACTAATACATTTACATCCGCCATCATCCCTTATTTTATCCCCATGGGGGTTGAATTTATCAAAATCCTTTCTTAGGGGATGCCTACGTCATAGTAGCTATATGCATGCAAAGTCTCAGCCCGATCGGTTTAAAATTGACAAAGTTTCATACAAACTTTCATCCCCTATTTTATCCCCTCGGGAGTAGAATTTATCAAAATCCTTTCTTAGGGGATGCCTACGTCATAGTAGCTATATGCATGCAAAGTCTCAGCCCAATCGGTATAAAATTGACAAAGTTTCATACAAACTTTCATCCCCTATTTTATCCCCTCGGGGGTAGAATTTATCAAAATTCTTTCTTAGGGGATGCCTACGTCATAGTAGCTATATGCATGTAAAGTCTCAGCCCGATCGGTTTAAAATTGGCAAAGTTTCATACAAACTTTCATCCCCTATTTTATCCTCTTGGGGGTAGAATTTATCAAAATCCTTTCTTAGCGGATGCTTACGTCATAACATCTACCTGCATACCAAATTTCAGCCCGATTCCTCCAGTAGTTTGGGCTGTGCGTTGATAGATCACTATGTCAGTCAGTCACCTTTGAGTTTTATATATTTAGATATGTTTCTCTAACTTTAGCAATAAAATGTTGAATGATTAAGTATCCTCACACAAACAGACGGAATTGTATTTACTAAGTGTGATGAAAATTGTTTTACCCGTAAAACGATATAACAGCTGAAAGTATTTCATCTTTGAAACTAATAACACAGTAAGTGCAAACAGCCAAAACATGAAGCTAATTCAGCAAGAAGTTAGTTGTCGGAGACGTCGCAGTCGTGTAGGTCGTTAAAGGATATTTTTGAAATTACTACTTTTATAATAATAATAAAAACCATTTATTTTGAGGTAAAAAAGGCTCATAGATACATACCTTAACCTAAGTATACATAATAATATAGTCATAATTAGTGATAATTTTGTTAATAAATAAAACTTAAAAACTTATACTTTTACCTCCTCTTTAATTCGAGGTAGTATCAGTGGGGAATGCAATCCGGATAATCTGTAATTCGTAAATTCCGAATATTCGCACAATATTACTAGACTTCCAAATCTTGATTTGTAAATCGAATCCAGATTTTCATAGACTGATTATCTTAATCAGAATAAGTACAGCAATAACTACAGTAAATTATGGTATATTTTGATGATAGTTTTAATAATTTCAATTATCAAAAAAAAAAACATTTGACAACAACATGTGTTTATATTTTAATTTTTAATACATTACACAAATATAAGAAACATCATAATTATGAACAAAGTATTATGGGTAGAGTTATTTATTTATTGTTTTTTTTTTTCATAAAAAATTCGTGAAATGTGGATTTACTAAAAATTCGTACCTACCTACTTAAAAATCCGGATTTTAAAACAGATACATCAACAAAATAACAATAGCATCAACAAGCTAGCGAAGCTAGCTTAGCTTTTATACTCTTAACAAAAAAAAACAGTTTTTATTTTTTTCGTTGTTTGGCGCTATATGTTGTCAGACGCCTGCACAAAGTTACCTACTGGCCGGGCGGTGGGACTTTTGGGTAAGCTTCAGTTAATTAATTATTCATTTTGACTAACATTCATTATTCATGTTTCCTTGAAATTTGTGGATTTATTTTAACATAATTTATGACTACGTAGCTAAAGGGGTCCGTGGCTAAATAATAACAGCCGTACAGGTCGATCGATCAGGTTTACGCTTGCCGCGGTTGGTCTGTGGATGGGTGACCATCTTTACATACCGAGACCCCTCCGTGCTTCGGAAAGCATGTTAAGCCGTTGGTTCCGGTGGTCTTTCGTGGATCTTTGACAGTCGTTGCGGGTAGACAGAAGCTCGAAAATCTGACAATCCGTTTTACTAAGGGGTATCGTATTACCCAGTAACTGGGTTGTGGAGGTCAGATAGGCAGTCGCTCCATGTAAAATACTGTAATAGACTGGAAGCCGACCCCAACATAGTTGGGAAAAGGTGAGGCAGATGATAATATTCCTACGCAGCAATTTGTTTAATATTTCCGCACATAAAATATTAAAACGTCCTAAAACCTTTGTCTACCTACTACATTCAGCAGCAAAGGTAATTTAATGCTGACGAACAGCGATGTGCACTGCTATTTTTCAATTCAGTGCACAGAGATTTACATCCAAAACTTTATTGCAAAATTCGACATCCTTCAAAATGACAAACATTGCAACATACCACAGCAGAGTTATGTCTCCCATATATCTCTCTGCTTTCAATCTACTACTGTGCAATTCAGGAGGCCCTAGTATGCACGGGCAACTATTTAGCGCGACGATTTTTCCGCGAAGAAGCGCCGGTCACGAACGAACAAGAACCGCTGCGGCAAAGCTCCTACGGAGCCCGAAGTCAGCTTGCGTGCCGCAAAGCCGAACACACCGGTGTACATCTCCCGCCTACACTACACCACTACGGCGGAGAACATCGTGGAGTACGTGCGCCAGAAGACGAGGTACACACCGAGGGTGCAGTTACTGGAGTCGCACTGCAACGTCAACTTCAAGGCGTTTGTGGTGCGCATACCAACATGCTACCTGCACCTGGTGATGGAAGAAAGCTTTTGGCCGCAGGATGTGGTATTCCGCCGCTTTCGCGGACAAGTGCCACCGGAACGCACAAAGACTTAGTGCAACTAAGTGATACTAACATAGTTATTAAGTTTTATTTACTAACAAAATTGTTACTATATTATTATGTATACTTAGGTTAAGGTATGTATCTATGGGTCTTTGTTACCTGATAATAAATGGTTTATTATTATTATTTTTCAAACGTGCACTTGATTTTTGACTCTCGGTATTGACCCGAGTATTGAGAATCCAACAGAGTGCATCCCAGCGCGTCGACATTTGTCGGATTTTAAACTCTTATGCCTGGGATGCACGAGGCTTATTTTTCGAAACTAAGATAGCAAGCTAGATCCTATGTATAATATCCTGGCTTGCTGTCCTCGCTTGGCACAAGTTAGTGCTGTTAAATTTTAAGTCATTATCATTGCGGAGACTAAGTCCGTAGAGTAAAATTGTCGGATCGGGTACTATCTTTGCCGGCCACACGAGACTAGTGCACAAGCCAGGAAAGTAAAATCGGTGGTCATCATCATCATCATCGTTTCAGCCGAAAGACGTCCACTGCTGGACATAGGCCTCCCCCAAGCACCTTCACTTCGGCCGGTTCTGTGCTTCTCGCATCCAACGGGTTCCTGCGGCCTTCACAAGGTCGTCGGAGCACCTTGTGGGAGGCGTTCCAATGCTACGTCTTCCGGTACGCGGTCGCCACTCCAGAACCTTTCGGCCCCATCGGCCATCTGTTCTGCGAGCAATGCGCCCTGCCCACTGCCACTTAAGTTTGGCAATTATTCGGGCTATGTAGGTTACCTTGCTTCTCCTGCGGATCTCCTCATTCCTGATTAGAGTCAAGAGTATTACTAGCTCAAAAATAGAACCCCACCATATTAAACTATCGCTAGCTTACTAGCTGTCTCACTAGTTTACTAGCCTAGAAATGAAGTTAGTTCTGTAGCCAGAGTTACTAGCCTACTATCCTAGCTTCAAAAACTAGCCTGGTGTATCCCGGGCATCAGCGCTATGCGGTGTGATGTACTTGTAACTCCAGAGCGTTCTAAAAAATCACCGCGTTAAAAAAACTCCAGTGAGTACGAGGGCTACGAGGCGTCTACTGAAACTGATTGTGTATCTTTACGTCCTGAATCAAAGTTGTGTTTATGTTATTTACTTGGCTTAATATCGTGTTCTCAGTTGTATTAGTAGTTTAATGCTTGCTCATTAATCTTGTTTTGTACAGGACACTGAGGACCAGCCCGCGCGAGATGGAGGCACAACTGCGTGCATCCATTGTTTTAATGATTACGATGTCACGTGACTGTTTGAGTCAGTTTGAACATCTTCATTCAAGTAAGTTGACACAGTCAGAGTGAAAGACCTGTTCTTTTGGAAAACTCTAACCAAACTGAATCACATACCTGGGTATACGATTCAGTTTGGTTAGAGTTTTACGTCTTCTGACTCGTAAGTACTTGGAAAAATAGGACATAATAATATAGTAATACTTTGGAGCCATTTCATGAGTTTCTAACCTGATTCTGATGAGTACAGTAAGTTCTTAGGAAATAATAAAGAAACATTTTTTGCAAGTTCAAGCATGAAAACCCGAAACATCTGGTTTCAATAAATCACAGCCATCTTTGTCTATTTTTTTTTCCTCTGACAGTTTATTTTTATGATTCTTTCTTCTTTTTTTGACGTTGATTTATATTCTGTAACTACTTAAACTCACACACTGACTTATTACTTGTAATTTTTTATTTAAATGAAAATCGTTTATTTTTACCATGTTTGTAAATATGTGAGCACCATGTATCTATTAGATAATTAATTTATGTCATGTTTTCATTTTTAATTCTTTTACCTATTTTGGTATAGTAATTTTATTTTATTTTAGGTGCATCGTCTTCACATATTATATAATTAATGTATACAAAATATTGTAAAACATTTTAAAAGAGTAACGGTGGAGTTTCTTGCCCATTCTTCTCCATACGAAAACTACCTTTTGGAAAGGGCGACTAGAATCAATTCTATTTTTCGTAATTTTAGACGTTCAAAAGTGCCTTTTAAGTGCCTACTTGAAATAAATGTTTTGACTTTGACTTTGACTTTATGTATGTGTGTGTCTGTCTTTTTGTCTTTCTCATTTGTTAGATTTAATGTTATTTTTTTCTGTGCATGTTCAAATAAAATATATTTCTTTCTTTCTAAAAGCACTTTCATGCGAATGACGTACCTATTATTGGTGTGCGAATTATAATGATGTCGTGGAAAAAGGCAAAGCCACTGTTCAAAATCTGGGACAACTCAAATACAGTTCCATCACACAAATAATGGTCCCAAGTTACGAATCCCATCCTTCCCAGCCTGATTCACAAATCACCATTTTTAGGGTTCCGTACCCAAAGGGTAAAAACGGGACCCTATTATTAAGACTTCGCTGTCCGTCCGTCCGTCTGTCTGTCACCAGGCTGTATCTCAAGAACCGCGATTGCTAGACAGTTGGAATTTTCACAAATTATGTATTTCTGTTGCAGCTATAACAACAAATACTAAAAACAAAACAAAATAAATATTTAAGGGGGGCTCCCATACAACAAACGCGATTTTTTTGCCCTTTTTTGCTCGATATCAATAATGGCAACAGGTAGGCACTTGAAATATTCACAAAATACTCAGTTGTATTTTTACTTTAATAATAAAAATAAAATAAATATTTAAGGGGGGCTCCCATACAAAAACGAGTTTTTTTCGGCGTTTTTGCCTTGTGGTACGGAACCTTTCGTGTGCGAGTCCGACTCGCACTTGGCCAGTTTTTACTAACGTCTACACAGCACATCTTATCTCTCCTTACTATTACTTAACATAGTGGGTTTTTACGACTTACCTTAATAAGTACAGACAGCCGCTAAAATCAAAACGATGCGAACATCGACAAGGATTCATTTATTTATTTAAGAGCGTTTACGCCGTATGGCATTTCATACAAACTTTCAAGCTCTTATTTTTCGAAATAAATGAACCGATTTTAATGAAATTTCATACGCATGAGCAGGAGACAAAGGTCTAAAAAGTTAGTAGAGAACATTTTCGAAAAATAGTGTTACAGCCAAATTAGACCGATTTTATATTTCTATAGAAACAGAGATTTCCAGTTATCTTTTTTTAAATGAGACATTTACAAAATGTTCTCTACTACAATCTTAGCTCCATAATATTGTAACAATGTGTAACCATAAAACATATTAAACATAGGATATGTAATTGTAGCTACTCATTGAATCAGTATTCATCATCATCATCATCATCTGTCTTTTTCCAACTATGTTAGGGTCGGGTTCCAGTCTAACAGGATGCAGCCGAATACCAGGATTTTACATGAGGCGACTGCCTATTTGACCTCCACAACCCAGTTACTGGGTAATCCGATGTCCCTTGGTAAGACTGGTTGTCAGACTTTCGGGCTTCTGACGACCCGTAACGACTGTCAAAAATTGAAACAAAAAATGGTAACTGCCGCAATTTAGGAGTAGGTCATAGGTTCGAACCCAGACAGGCGTTTAACTTGTGTGTGTGTAAATTATTTTATCACCACCGTTGAAGAAAAACATCGTTAGGAAACCAGCATGGCCTAGAACCAAAAATTCGAAGACGTGACAACCAACCTGCACTGGATTACGGCCCACTCCTCTCACAGGGAGGAGGCCTGTGTCCCAGCAATGGGAACATTGCAGGTTGATTATGTTATGAAATAGAAACTGTAGAATTAAAATGAACGTTTGACGATATACAACATTATTTTTAGTATAATTATGCGAAACCCGAAACACGTGTCTAGTATTTTTATGTAAAGAATCTATGTACAAAATATCAAAACTGTATCATGAAAATCACAAAGGTATAAGCTTGTTAAGTTACAAAAACATGCTCACTCGCACCGCTCGCGCCGCGCCGTCTTGCGCTCATTGATAATAGTACCTAGGTACCTAACCGTTCGGCGCGGAGATTGGATAACCTACTTAGTGTCGCTCGGTGTCCAACTTTTAACCTTTTTTAAATATTTTTGGGACAAAATATAACCCGGGGTAAAAATTGTTGGAATCGATTCAGTTACAAGACTTATTCTGAACAAACTACACACATCAAAAGTGTCTAGGGATCAACATATATTTTTGCAATAACTTTTCTCCTGATTGATATTAATTAAAATTTTCTTTAAGGATTCATCAAATAAAGTGTTTTCGTTTGTCACAGTAACGATAAACCAAGTCACCTTTGCATTAATAAAGAAATTTGCCATTTTCCTAATAAAGGGATTTTTGACATTTGAACCACTAACACAAAAGTTCGAAAAAAAGACTGAAATAACAGTTTTCTTTAAAATTTTATTGGGTAACTTAAACAATTAATAATCCGTGTTTCTACCGCGAACACTAACAACACAAGAACATCGGTTTGGCATACTCAAAATGAGTTCATCCAAATCAAGCTGTGGAATGGCCGCCCATGTTCGTTGCAACACCAAAAAAAGGTCTTCTTGCGACTGGATACCCTCCATATTCGGCAGAGCTCTTCTCTGTAGCATATCCCATGCATGCTCAATCGGGTTCAAGTCTGGCGACTGAGCAGGCCAGGGCAGGACATTGATGTTAGCTGCGGCGAGAGTCTGTCTTACAACTCTTGCGGTGTGCGGTCGTGCATTATCATGCATTAACTGAAATAAGGGACCGATTTGCACTTGTAGAGGAACGATGACGTCTGATACAATCGTCTCAGCATAAATTTGAGCGTTGAGGTTGCCTCTGATCCAAATCAACTCAGTTCTTCCGCTGATCCAAATACCCGCCCATACCATGATGGTTCCACCACTATAAGGATGGACTTCCTGGCAGGATTTTAATCGCTGTTGGCGTCCAGGGGTTCTCCAGTGTCGTATACGTCTTGTATCCGGTCTCATACCAAAACGAGACTCATCAGAAAAGCACACGAAACGCCATTGTTCTTCTGCCCAATTTCTGTGTTCAAGAGCCCATTGATATCGAATCCTACGATTGTGCATTGCTATAGGTGGTACCCGTAGCGGTCTTCGGGAATGAAGGTTCACTTCATGCAAGCGGTTTCTGACTGTTTGGTCGCTAATTAAGTTCCCTGAAGAGTGATGAAGCCTCCCGGCTAACATCATGGCGGTTATTGTTGGAGCTCTTCGAGTTAAGATTTGAATGTATCGGTCTTGTCTCCGTGTGGTGCAGCGATACCGTCCTCCATGGCGCTCAGCCACGGTACCAGTGCTTCGGTAACGTGTCCAAAGTCGACTGATAACACTCTGACTTGTATTCAGAGCTAAAGCCACAGTACGTTGCCGGGAACCAGCTTCTATCATTCCCACGGCTCTGAGCATTTCTTCCCTGCTTAAATGACGTCGCCGCTCCATAATAACGTTGGTTTTAATCAGTAGTAGGGAAACAGTAGCACTAATAATGTCTTCAATGCGTTGTATGTTTTTATAGGGAAAATATTGACAGCTGATTTTCATCTTTTACTCGAATTTGATTCACAGTTCCTGATTCAAATTATGAAATGCACCAAAAAGGATCCATATAAATTTATAAAATCATAAATTTATTACAAAGCCACATCTCAATCTCAAGAAATCCGCATAAAAATGCTTGATCCCTAGACACTTTTGATGTGTGTATATTCAGGTTTCGCATATTATATTAAAAATAACGTTGTATACGTCTCTTTGAGGTTGACTATACATCATTCGGCATACAACCTTGTATGAAGCAATTAGTGTGAAAGCATTGGGCTCATTAGACCGATCGCTCTGATGGTCGGAGGTCGTAAAATTTCGGCGCCGAAGAGTATCGCTTATGTTTTTCGTCGTAAGGGTACGAAAGTAGCTCTCTATGTTTTTATATCTGTGAGGTTAAGGGCAGATATTCGGTGTTTATATAGTGATTGACCTTGGGAAAGTTTTGCTACAGAAATTTAGTAAAATATGGATGAGTAGGTACTCATTCTAAATTATAAAAGCCTAGCTGTGCCCCGCGCTTTCACTCGTATAACTGTCGATCTCGTCAAAATATCGGGATGAACAGTACCCGATATGTTAATCCAGGGCGTCAGCTACCTCCATACAAAATTTTATCAAAATTGGTCCAGCCGTTTGAACGTGAAGAAATAACAAACATGTAAACACACACACACACTCAGAAACTTTCGCCTTTATAATATTAGTGTGATTATTAAGCGACATGTGAACAAATGTTTGGTCGTTTCTTCATTTTTTTATTAAAAGACTGAAAAATTTAGGCTTTTCTTTTTGCGGGTTCGTGCGTTTGGTGTCGGAAATTATTCCACAGGAACGTACTACAGAGATAAAATGAATGCTGTGTTAATCCAGGTTATAAACTAACTGTGTGTCACCCAAATTCGAAAAAAAATCAAATTCAGCCGTTTTTCGTGATTAAGTAACAAACATCCGCAATTTCATATTTATAACATGAGTAGAAAGAAGAACAACCGACACATAAAAAATATATAAGCTTGGTACAGACGTCAGCACATCAAGCTACCCGAAACTGTCAAATTTCCCCAATCAACTTTGAACCTTATGCATTAGCGATTAAGTTGAAAATCTATTACAGAAATTTGACAGATTGTAGTAGCTTGGTGTGCTGGCGTCTGTAGATAGATACTGTTCTTTGCTCTAGAAAGAAAAAACCCGTCTTAATGCTTCAAAACTTAGCTTAGCTTAGCTAGACCTTTTATAAGCTTATAATGTAGGATCTCATCATCCCAGCCCACCTCAAAGCACCTACTCATATCAGGGTCGGCATCCAATGTTATTTGACATCCGATTTTACCGATTAAATTTTACCGATTAGTTTAAAACATAAATATCTTCTAGCAGTTAACCACCATGGAACCCAAGAGCATAACTTAACTCATGTACTCAACAACTATAATACGCGATCTATGGCTGCCGGCAAATTCAATGTACCCAGAGTCACCAATTACTTTGGTGACAGAACTTTAAAAAAACGATTACCATATTTATTGAATAGTTTGCCGGCAGACATAAGGAGCGAAACCAATAAAAGCAGGTTTAAAAATAAATTAAAAAGATGTTATTTAGAAATGTTATAAAGTGCTATACCTAAGTCTAAAGTATGAATTTGTAAGTGTGTCTAAAAGACTCGTCAGACCCTACAGTCAAACCATTACTACGGTTTTGTGGGGCTTAGTTTGTAACTTTTTTTTTTTTTTGCATGATGTGAACTTAAAATAAATAAATAATAATAATAATAAACTAGTCCTGAAAAGTATACAGGAAGGGCCTCAGTTCATTACCTAAGTACGACTGAGCAATTTATCCTCTCCCGGAGCAATATAACTTAATAGAGGCGAGACACTAAGTACACGAAAAGTTAAGTGGTTCGGTACAAACCTGACCTTTGTGCTCGGAGCGTATATCAAGGAAAAAGAGATGTACCTAGAGACTGGTCCGGCACTTAGAAATATTACGAGTATAAATTGAAACAATTCATGGAGTTTTTTGGTCTTTGTATCCGGGGATTTTTTGTGAACTTTTATATGGGCTGTTTTGTTTTAATATCATATAATACTAGCTTCCGCCCGCGGCTTCGCCCGCGAGGTAGTCGTTTCAGCCGATAGACGTCCACTGCTGGATATAGGCCTCCCCCAATTTTGGGAGGGTTTGCCATAATCGCCACGCTTGGCAGGCGGGTTGGCGGTCGCAGTATGGTATGATGGTGGAATACATAGAGAACGCTGCTGCCCATTCTCCGGTACGATCCTTAGTCGCCTTTTACGACACCCACGGGAAGTATGGGGTGGTGGTTGTACGAGCATCGCCACATGAAATGTATTGTTTTAGTATTTACCTTAACAAGCATTTGCTTATTCGCCGATTACTTGTTTACATTCGCTGAATAAGCTATTGCGCCCACTACAAGTAACCTACTTTATGTATTATATATTTTAATGTTTTTCTTAATAAATCGAACAATCAGTAACGGACACAAAACAGTGATTTTATTTCCTGTATACATCCCGTGTGATTCGTATCCACCAACAGTCTACATACTACATCTCCGTGTACGGACAAACTGCCCGTACATTTTGGTCCTTCGAGCCGGATAACCACTCCTGGAACAAACAGTCCTGCAAGCCTCACAGGTACGAAGTTTTTCTATTCACAGGCGCACAATATCGTACGTAGAACTTCCTTCGGACACTGAGATCGCTACAGGGAACATCAACATTTGGTGAGTCGGAAGCTATTAGCACATACATCTTAACAACAACTCAACAGTGAAGTAAACAGGGTTAGTTTCCATCAACAAACCACATACAACTATGGACGCTAAACAACAAGAACTTCTCAAGCGGCAGGAAATCATCGCAGACGGCATCCGGAAGATTGGTGTCAACTTCGGAAAGGATGGCTCCGACCGCAAGAACGCAACTTATATCAAGGTGAGACTGGATAACCTTCAGGCTCACTGGAATGAGTTTGAGATGAACCATGGCGTACTACAGAGCGCCACCGACCTGACCGACGGATATTACACTACAAAAGCGTACGAAAGGGTCAAGGCGGAATACGCAAGCATACGACATAAGCTGCAGACATGGCCTACCTACACTGCGGAACCCGCGAGCAACCAAGGTGAGGATAGCAAGAGCACTGGAGTCCTTTCGAGATCAGACGAGCTCAAAGCTCAGCAAGCTACCAACTTCAGGGCCTTCTCCCGTTTCACCCGCAACTTATGCACGGCAGACAACATCGAGAAATGGGACATACAAGATAAGCTCAAGATCCTCGAATCTCGATGGAAGGTGATCGACGAAGTGCACTGGCAGCTTGACAACATCCTCGTCGGCAGCGACGTAAATTACGAGCTTAAGTTCTCGAAGTACGAGGAAACGTACGAGTCCACGAAGCGGGATCTTAACCGCAAACTCAGCCTCGCTGTTCAACAACGCGACAGTGCGCCAAGGATCGAAATACCCGTATTCTCCGGTAACTACACACAGTGGCCCACATTCCTCGATCTATACATGGCGGCAATTCACAACAACCCTTCCTTCTCTAAGGGGCAGAAGATGCAACACCTGAAAGGAAAACTAAAAGGGGAGGCTGAGCGTCTCGTGCAGCATCTAGCCATCTCCGAAAATAACTACGACTCCTGCTGGGAAATCCTCCACCATAGGTACAACAACTTGCAGCTGCTCTTCACTAAGCAAATGCAAGCCTTGATGAGTCAACATATGATACAACACCAAAATGCTTACGAGTTGAAGCGCCTACACGATACTAGTCTCGAGGCCGTGCACGCGTTGCGTAACTTGGGCATAGACACGACAACATGGGACCCAATTCTGGTGTACATCCTGACAGGAAAACTGGACACTCAGACCTACTCTGACTACATGGAGGCGAGGAAGAATCCAAGAGGGCTTCCCGACTTCACAGAGTTCATCCAGTTCATCGAAGGCAAGTTTACGGCGCTGGAATCAGTGGTGAAGAAAACAAGCAAACCAAACAAACAAACAGATGCCACTGATGCCTCTCCGAACAAAGAGAGCGCGAAGACAGCAGGACAACGGGATGCGTTCAACAGATACAGACGCTACCCCAAGGCAAACCATACAAGCTCCGACAGAAATTGTCCTGTTTGTAAAACAAGCCACATCTTGCTCTACTGTAAAGAGTTTCAAGAAATGACGCCAGACAAGAAAATGAGGACAATTGAGCAATTGGACATCTGCAAGAACTGCATGTACTCGCACAACGGAAAGAAATGCAATTCGCATAAAAGATGCAAAGTATGCAACGGCACACAGCACACCACACTACATGACGTAACACGTGATACTACGTCAGCGACACAGTCGTCAAGTCAACTGACCTACAATGCAACTAACAACGATTCGCAGCGAAAAGCTAATCACGTAACAGGGAATTTTAACGAAGTTCTACTAGCAACAGTACAGCTCAAAGTAAAGGCCGCAGATGGAACTTACACCGTGCTAAAATGTCTTCTGGACCAAGGCTCCCAACTGAACCTCATAACGGAATCTGCTGTGCAACGACTTGGCCTTCCGCGGCGAAACCACAACTCAACGGTGTCGGGAATAGGAGCCTCTGCCAGCCAGAGCAACGGAACCGTTCAGCTGGACTGTGAATCCCTCTATGGAGACTATCAGTTTACAACACCGGCACTAGTGATGCCAAAACTACTCAACAATCTACCTAATTACTCCTTCGAGAAACAAGATTGGCCTCACATAGAAAATATTAACCTGGCCGACCCACATTTCAACTTATCAAGGCCGATTGATATTTTACTTGATGCTGGAGTATATGGCGACATAGTCATGAGCAGCATCATTCGAGGAAACATATATATACGCACCGATAGCACAACAAACCAAGCTCGGCTGGGTATTAGTAGGAAATACGAATACGTTTAACTGTCATGTCGTGGTAAACACTAACGATATCTCTCGCTTTTGGGAAATTGAAGAGATAACATCAAACGATAAGTCCACGAGCGTCGAGGAGGAGTACTGCGAGAGGCTTTATACTGACACAATAAAAAGGCTAGAAGATGGGCGATATGAAGTTAGGATCCCCATGAAGACCAACTTCGAACAAAACTTGGGACGGTCGAAGCCTCAAGCAGTCGCGCAATTCAAACAGCTGGAAAAACGCTTAGCACGAGATGAAACCCTCGCTTCAAGTTACAAGGCTTTTATCGAAGAATACATAACCCTAGAGCATATGAAAAAATGCATAGCACCGGACACTCCGAGCTGTTTCCTTCCCCATCACGAAGTCATGAGACCTGACTCAACAACAACAAAACTCCGAGTGGTTTTCAATGCATCAGCCACCACTAGCACAGGTCACAGTCTAAACCAATTGATGGAATGCGGGCCGAACCTGCAACAAGACTTACAAGCTATGATTTTACGATGGAGGGCGTTTGAATACGTGTACACAGCTGATATTGAGAAATTCTACCGACAAATACGTATTCAAGACAAAGACCAACACTTGCAGAAAATAGTGTGGAGGGATTCAGTTACAGAGCCATTACAAGAGTTACAATTGACTACAGTGACATATGGCACCAAATCCGCACCATATCTGGCAATGCGAACCATAAAACAATTGATCAAGGATGACGGCGCGCTGTACCCATTGGCGGCGGCTATTCTCTCCAATCAACTGTACATGGACGACTTACTAGGCGGATGTCACGACCTAACAACAGCACAGAAAGCTCAAGGGGAACTTATAACAATGCTGAAGGGCGGTGGATTCAACTTACGAAAGTGGGCAAGCAACAAGACATGCTTACTCGAAGGCTTGCCTGATGAATTGATAAACCAAAAAAATGTTTGATTTCAAGGACGCCGAAACAAATAAAACGCTAGGTATCACTTGGAACCCGCACACGGATCAGTTTACATACAAACAAACAGCACTCGGCAACAAACGTGACGTCAACACAAAACGCACGCTGCTATCGGATATATCCAAACTGTACGACCCACTTGGGTGGCTATCACCGGTGACAGTAAAGGCCAAGCTGATTTTTCAACAAGCTTGGGCTACAACAACGAGCTGGGATGATCATCTCCCACCAAACATACAACAAGAATGGGATCAATTCCGCCATCAGCTCGTACACATTCACAACATAACCATAACACGCTGGTTTGGTAATACCCAACAACCCTTCGAACTTCATGGCTTCTGTGATGCGTCTGAAAAAGCCTACGGATGCGTCATATACGGCAAGTCCACGGATAAAGAAGGCCGACAGTTGATCAGATTAGTAGCCGCTAAAACAAAATTAGCCCCACAGAAAAACCCTATTTCTCTACCTCGATTGGAGTTATGTGGTGCAGGACTACTAGCTCGACTAATCAAAAAGGTCAAAGACTCGATCGACACGCGAATGGTCACCATACATTGTTGGACAGACTCCATGGTGGTGCTTGGCTGGATACAGGGTGACGTGAGTCGCTGGAAGAGTTTCGTAGCCAACAGAGTTACACAAATAACACAAATATCACCATCTAACTCTTGGAAGCATGTCAAGTCCGAAGAGAATCCAGCGGACTGTGCAAGCAGAGGAATTTCACCGTCTGACCTAATAAGTCATGAACTGTGGTGGAATGGCCCTTCATGGCTTCAAAACAACTACATACCCAAACAAGATACCTTCACAACCAACGAGGAGCAAAAGAAACGAGGTCAAACCTGCGCATCACAAACTATAAACACGCCACTGATCGAAGATCTACTGAAAAAATACAGTTCGATGACTTATGCAACTCGAGTCATAAGTTTGATCTTACGATTCATAAACAATTCACGCGACGCAACAAGAGCCAAACGAATGTCACACTTATCAACAGAAGACATAGTGTTGACTCAGAACCTACTCGTGAAAACGGCACAGAAAAATAGCTTTGGCGATGATATAGCTCACCTACGCAAACATAACAAGGTACGGGCCACAAGCAAACTTTTGAGTTTGAGCCCAACACTGGACGTTCAAGGCATTCTTCGAGTGGGAGGAAGACTTGAACATGCCAAGTTAAACAGCTCCCAAAAACATCCGATAATTTTACCTAACAACCACAAGTTATCAGAACTTTTGATCGACCAAGCCCACAAGAAGACCCTCCACGGTGGGGCCAGGCTTACTTTGGGTCACCTTCGTAACAAATATTGGATACTTGGCGGCATGAAAACAATCAAAAAGCAACTTAACAAATGTGTCACCTGTCATCGCTACAAAACGCAACGCAGCAATCAGCAAATGGCCGACTTACCAACGCCTCGAGTTACACCTTCACGGCCATTCACACACACAGGCGTGGATTTTACGGGGCACGTTGAAATAAAGGCTAACAAAGGTCGCGGCATTAAAACAGTTAAAGCATACATCGCGATCTTCATTTGTCTAAGCACAAAGGCTGTCCACCTTGAACTGGTGTCAGATCTCAGCACTATCACCTTCCTAGCAGCATTGAAGCGGCTATGCGCACGGCGAGGTACGCCAAAACATGTCTACAGCTACAACGGGACGAACTTTGTCGGAGCAGCCAGAACACTAGCAAAAGAACGCCGAGATGCAATGCAGCTTATAGTCAACGACGACCTTATTAACAACACTTCCGAGAGTGGCATCGAATGGCATTTTAATGCCCCATCATGGCCAACAGCGGGAGGATTGTGGGAAGCAGCAGTCAAGAGTATGAAACATCACCTAAAACGCGTTCTTGGTGAACAAAAACTTACGTACGAAGAGTTTACTACTTTGCTGGTACAAATTGAAGCCTGCCTCAACTCGAGACCACTTGTGGCTTTAACAAATGAGCTCGACGACCTCGATTACTTAACACCAGGCCACTTTTTAGTCGGCGGACCGGTACTGGCACCTCCGATGACATCAGAAGGTGATAACAGCAGCTTAACTTTACGATGGCGCTTGACAGAAAATATGTACAAGGAATTTTGGAAGAAATGGTCCAAAGATTACCTTCAAACATTACAATTACGAGGAAAATGGCAAGCCCCAACAGACAACATAGCAGTGGATGACATCGTCCTTATAAAGGAAGAACATGTGGCCCCGGCCAAATGGTTACTAGGACGTGTCGTAGAGACGCATCCTGGACCTGACAACTTAGTAAGAGTCGTCACGCTCAAGACTAAGTCCAACCTAATGAAGAGGCCCATAACAAAATTGTCCCGGTTGCCCATTGAAACAGAGCATAACACCGAAAGCAAACCAACACAGGCCACGGACCAGAAACAACCAGAAGCAACTTCTTCAACACCACCACGACAACGGCGGTTGAGACCTAGACTGGAACGGAAGAGTGTTCTCAGCACGTGCCTAAGTACGTTACTAGTACTCATAGTTACATGTGGGACACCGTCCATGCAACAGCTCGTCAACGTGACAACTCTCGACCCAACCCGTCTTGTATACTTTGACAAAGCAGCAGACTTACAGCTAATACAAGACGAATGGAGACTGGTGGTTTACTATAACATGTCGACTTACTGGAAAAGTATTTCCGCCGTTGAACAATACGTCCAGCAACTACACGGACTCTGTCAACGAAACGTGGCGTACCTTACTATATCCACACAATTCGAGCACGAGTTAAACGAGCTCAAACACTACAACGAAGTACTACAATCTGAACACGGAAGACGCAGTAAGCGAGGTCTCATAAACGGGATCGGGAACATTGCTAACTCCCTCTTCGGCGTACTGACGATGACAAATTTGCCGATAAATATAATAACGACATCAAACTACTGCACAACAACGAAGACCACTTGTTCAACCTGTATAAACAACATACTTCAATTATCGAAGGTGAATACAATCTCTTGAAAAGGAACGAACAAGTAATGAACCGACAGTTCGTCGTCATCAACAAAAGTATCAGAGACTCGATGCAACAGCTTAGAACAGAACAAGACCAATCAACTTTCCTCACTGCTACTGCACTTGCCGCAAACATGATGGTAGCAAACTTGCGGAGAATACAAGACATGTTGATCGACCTAGTTACAGATCTTCGCCACGGCAAAGTCGACACTCACTTATTGAAACCCGATGCATTCGAAAAACAGTTGAACATCATATCAGGACAAGTACCAAAAGGATTATCCCTACCCTGCCAAAACAAGTTCAAGTGTATTTGGGAAATGTATAAGCTAGCAAGTGTGCAAGGAAGATTAACAGAAGATTTTATTATTTTCGAAGTAAAAATCCCATTAGTAACAGACGAACAATATGAACTAACCGAAGTCATCCCAATCCGCAACATAAAGGGAGACTATGATTAACATAATACCAACAACAAAATACATAGCCGTGAACTTGAAAATGGACATGATGATAACCCTGAATCAACAACATCTGTCATCATGCACACAAGTAAACACAAATCAGCTGCTGTTATGCAACTTCGACTTACCTATATATGGTATCAAAACAGCCACAAGCATGTGCGAAGCAGACATAATAAACAATCGAGGAGTATCAAATTGCCGCACTGAGGTATCAAGTTGCAGAAATGAATGGCAAAAGCTACACAGCAAGGGGGCTTGGTTATTTACGTGATGCGAGGAATGCACTATGCGCATTTTCTGTCCAGCTGGAATTACGTCACAGACACTACGTAATACGGGCACGATCACCTTAGCGACAGGATGCATGATGCGCGGCGATAACCACCTGATTCATTCGCACTATAATATGCAAAGCACAATGGAATTAGGAAATGAGCAAGAGATCTACATACCAGAGATAAACCTAAATGAATTATTAACAAGCAACAGTCAAATTACTAACATAACAAACATGGAAATAGAAACCCATGAAGAACAACTAAAAGGTCTTAAGAGAAAAATTGAACTGGTTAAAGAACAACAAGACATCCAAATGGTTAAATCAGCGGATGCCGAGCAACATCACTACGTCCTGTACGGGTTCATAATAACCCGGTACATGGGTATCCTTTAAAATAAAAACACGCTGCCTCCGGGTACCTCAAGTAAGCAGAGTATCAACGCAAGCTCACAAGGAAGAGATTGACATGATACCAGCTACTCAACGGCGTCTCACGAAGGATAGACAAACAAAGACAGACGAACAGACAACAGAAGAGGTCATCGAACATCTTCCTAACAGCAACAAGATGGACAGCGAAACATCGCCGATGCCATCCAGAGGCGAAATCAGAATGTTCTAACTTGCTTTACATATTTTTACTTACTTTCTACACCACATTTTACTTGTAATTTGTCGTTTTTTAGAGTTGGCAGGATGTACGAGCATCGCCACATGAAATGTATTGTTTTAGTATTTACCTTAACAAGCATTTGCTTATTCGCCGATTACTTGTTTACATTCGCTGAATAAGCTATTGCGCCCACTACAAGTAACCTACTTTATCCTACTAGTCCTACTTTCCTACTAATAATAATATTATAAACGCGAAAGTTTGTGAGGATGGATGGATGTTTGTTACTCCTTCACGCAAAAACTAATGAATGGATTTCGATAAAACTTCACAGTAATATAGCTTATACATCAGAATAACTCATAGGCTACAATTTATAAAGATTTTGTGTGATTTGGCCATAATATAACGATAAGTATCAAATAAGTCGGAAAAATTCCTGCCCTCTGAGAGCTATTTTGGCGTGCGCTGCCTAAACCGTTAAAGTTACCCGAAGATAATGTATCGTGGGAATGTTTGTCTGAAATAGTTCTAAATAAAAGTCCGCGACAGCATATATCTACCTTTTATGTGGAAGTCATTATATCCAAAATAGTGAGATATAAATACATTTAAATTGGATACTTTTTTAAAAAAAATTTACAATGCTTATTTTAGAGTTCTTAGTTAATTCTTATCAAAATTAATACATTTATCGCTTTCGATATTTAATGTAGATAAACTTTGTCTTTTACACTAAGCAATTTGGATGAATACTTTAAAAGTTATCACGATAAGATTGGCCTGAGTGGAGCGCCTATGAGGCAATGACGCGCGCCATTGCCGAGTGCGCGACCAAGCCCCGAACGTAGACCATGCAGAAGCGTGAGGCACAGAGCACTTTTTAACCGACGAAAAAACGGAGGAGGTTCTCAAGTCGACGCGTATATATTTTTTTAAAGTATGACCACGCATAACTTTTTATAATACCTACTGGGCGTGAGGGCAGACCGGCAGACGTCGTTGACGGTTGTGTTCATTTTGCGAAGCGATTTATTACTAACTTACAGTAGGCATAATTATAATTTTTAGGTAGTATATTTTAAGTAGAAAGATAGATTCGTTATTAATTTAATTATCATAGTCATATTAGAATTGTTTTCTTTGTTTGTATTTTTAGTTAGTTAGGTACAGGTTGTATTTGTAAGTATTAAGTACCTAAATGGATTCGTTATTGTTGTCATTAAGTAATTAGATTATTACAATAATTGTTTTTTTTTTGTGAGTTTAAGGATAACGTATAGTTTTAGGTTTAGGTTGTGTTGTAAGTAGAGAAGATAGATTCGTTTTCCTCTTAATTACCTATTGGAATTGTTTTAGTTATGTGGCGATCATAGCGCCACACACGCACGGAGTGGTACGAGTGCGCGTGAGAGCGAGACGCAAGAACTCACGGAACGAACGGCTGGCACCGCTTGGCCGTCAGTAAGACAGACACGCTGGTGACGCGATTACGCTGAATTACGCATCACGCTCGCTCGCGCGCTCCCGCATCTCGTCTCACGCGCACCACCCGTTCGAGATTAGATATGTAAGAGAACAGTGTAGACTATATTATAAAGTGGCTCGTACTCGGAGTGTTTTAATTATTCACCGCCCAGTAGATACGAGCTAAATTGGTGACCCCGACGTGATTAATTAAATTTGTGAACCCATACTACACTTAACAACGTCGCCGGCGACGCCGCTGCGCGAAACCGTTCGAGCCAACAACAAACACAGAGCATACTACAACGTTCGTTCCTGTGCTCCAAAATCAACAAACGACGATCGTGCAATTCATCCCCCAAGGATCCCCTCGCCTCGACGCAGATTTCATCCCGTCGAGCAACCATCGAAAAAAAAAACCATCGTCACCGCCGCCCGGGCCGCGGCGCCCGCGAGTTCACGAACCATCTTGCAAACCACTTCTCGGCGTCGCGTCGGCGCGAATCGCGCTAACAACGGCCGGCAGACAGCGTTATCCTGTTACTGGGAATCGGGACGACACAACAATACATCCGTGTAGCGAACAGGAACAAGGAAGTATACCACACAAATCCGGTGAGCAAATTCCTAAACCTACCTAGTTACTTCAATCAACAAACACATCGTATTTGGTGATCAAGACTAATTAAATACCTACCTACTTCAAGAGCTAAACGTTTACGTGCATTTCGTGGAATCTACTTCGAATTCAAGTTCAAACATTCGACAGTGAACAAACATTTACTCAAAC
Source organism: Mesoligia furuncula (assembly GCA_916614155.1). Classification (NCBI taxonomy): domain Eukaryota; kingdom Metazoa; phylum Arthropoda; class Insecta; order Lepidoptera; family Noctuidae; genus Mesoligia; species Mesoligia furuncula. The sequence goes on from OU744794.1 coordinate 30,227,909, forward strand.
GTTACGTGTATACCTACGTAATTACCAATTTTGTTTATTTTATTCTAGTAATATTTATTTATATAAGTGAATGCCTACCTGTTTACCTTTATTTACCATTTTAATCTTGTGTTTATTTCGTGCTAGGTAGGTACTATCGCGGACACTCCCGCCTGACCACTACTAAGTTTATTATTATTATTATTTTTTTTTTTTTTTTTGGAAAAGCTCGCGATTGTACGTACCTAACCATAACAGTTCACTGATTAATTATATTTCCTTTTCCAACAGTAACCCACTCTGTACTTTCACTAGAACATTTAATTTTATAGTGCAGCTATTTTTGATTAAGATTCGTTTTGTTAAGTAGTTTTAGTTAGCAAGCGAAAACGCATTATAACAACGTGTGACGTAAGATTTATCGTCTCATCATCGGGGGTTTAATCGCGGTTTGACTTAACCATAGTTCTCATAAACTCATTCATTCATTCAACTCATTTATTCGTTCTTAAGACTCCCCTTAGTTCACTTCCGGTCGTTATTAGGGTGCAGTGCGGCCTGTCGTCAATCTCTTTCCGGTTTTGTTTCTTGGACTTCCCTGTCCTCCACGATAATGGCAACATCCGAGGAACGGATTAAGCTGCTGCAGGAGCAGCTGACACAGTTACAGGCTAGCCAAGATAGACGCACAATGGCAGTCACAGTAAAGTTGCCACCCTTTTGGACCGACAGACCCTCCGTCTGGTTTGGCCAAGCCGAGGCGCAGTTCGAAATCGCTGGTATAACCCAAGAGCGAACTAAATATAGTCACATAGTGGCGATGCTGGACAGCAGAGTGGCAGGTGAGGTAGCGGACATTATTGAGAATCCGCCCAAAGATGGATGCTACGAGTACCTAAAAACCGAACTCACAAAACGTCTCTCCGCTTCCAGAGAGGACAGGGTTCGTAGACTTCTGGGTGACGAAGATATTGGGGACAGGAAACCGTCCCAATTTCTCCGTCACCTCCGCTGTTTGGCAGGCACCACTGTGAAAGACGACGACATCATCCGTCAACTGTGGATCCGTCGCCTTCCGAGCAATGTACAGGCCATCCTGGCCGCACAAGCGGACCTACCGCTTGAAAAGGCAGCAGATATAGCCGACAGAATCGTAGAAGTATCTATACCAATGGCTGTTCATGCCGTACAGGGCCCATCCGCTGGAGTGGCTGAACTAACTTTACGTGTCGAAGCACTCACAAGATCGGTCGAAGCACTCACAGCTGACTCAAGGTCACGATCGCGATCACGCAGCCAGAACAACAGGTCCCGTTCAACATCGCGATCTTCGTCCGGTGTTTGCTGGTACCACCAGAGGTTCGGCAGCAAGGCCAACAGATGCACCACTCCATGCAGCTGGAAGAGCGCGGAAAACGAAACCAGCGGTCAGTAAATGCGGCGGCTGACCGTGACACATTCTGCCGCCGCTTGTTTGTCACAGACAGATCGACCGCACTCAAATTCCTCATCGACACTGGTAGCGACCTTTGCTGCTATCCTCAAAGTTTAACCAAAGGTCGCGCCACCTCGGCAACAGGATACCAACTGGCTGCGGCCAATGGTAGCACCATAAACACATACGGCAGCATCTGTCTTCGTCTCAACCTAGGCCTCCGCCGTGACTTCCAATGGAACTTCACTATCGCTGATGTAGAGACGCCAATTATAGGGTCAGATTTCCTCAGTTTTTACAATCTGCTACCTGACCTTCGATACAAACGTCTAATAGACGGAAACACAAGCCTAACAACAGCTGCCGTAGTCGCACGAGTCAACCAGTTGAGTGTTAAAGCAGTGTCTGGCAACGAATCCTCACCCTATTCTAGACTTCTCCTGGAGTTCCCGGATTTGACACGACCCCCAGGCTTGCCACGGCAAGTAAAACACACCACAGTACATCATATTGTAACAACCGATGGGCCACCAGTATCCTGCCGCCCACGTCGCCTCGCACCGCAGAAGCTAGTCGCAGCCAAAAAGGAATTCGACGATATGGTAAACTGTGGTACAGCCAGACCTTCGGATAGCCCTTGGGCCTCTCCATTACACATGGCAAAGAAGGGAGAGGAAGGCTGGCGGCCATGTGGCGATTACCGAGCCCTTAACGCGAGGACTGTACCAGATCGGTATCCCGTAAGACATATTGCTGATTTCTCTGTCAACATTGCTGAAGCCACCGTCTTCAGTACTATAGACCTAGTGAAGGCTTACCAGCAGGTGCCGGTCCAGGACGCTGACATTTGCAAAACCGCAATCACAACACCTTTTGGTTTGTATGAATTTCCCTTCATGACTTTCGGCCTCCGAAACGCTGGACAAACTTTTCAGCGTTTCATTGACGAAGTCGTGAGGGGACTAGACTTCTGTTATCCATACGTGGATGATGTGCTGGTCTATTCCAGGACAGCAGCAGACCACCTGGAACACCTGCGTACCTTGTTTCAGCGCCTGGTCGACTATGGAGTGGTAGTGAACGCATCCAAGTGCGTTTTAGGTGCTGATGAGGTCACCTTCCTAGGCTACCGTATCAACAAAGACGGCACACGCCCTCCTACGGAGCGAATTGAAGCACTGCAGAAATACCCCCTGCCCAAAACCGTGCAAGGACTCCGCAGATTCTTAGGAATGATAAATTTTTATCGCCGATTTCTTCCCAGGGCAGCCAAACTGCAAGCACCTCTTATCAACGTTCTAGCTTCTTCTAAGCTCAAGGGGGCGAAACCAGTGCCTTGGACACCCGAACTCGAACTTACGTTCCAGAAGTGCAAGGATAGCCTTATAAATGCTACTCTCCTTGCCCACCCAGTTAGCAATGCTACATTGGGACTTTTCACAGACGCCTCTTCAGTTCACGTAGGAGCATGCCTCCAGCAGAAAATTGGCGACCAATGGCAACCTCTGGCGTTTTTCAGTAAGAAATTGACTGACAAACAAGCTCAGTGGCCCGCGTATTATCGCGAACTCCTCGGGGTCTACGAAAGTGTGCAGCACTTCCGCCATTTACTGGAGGTACAACACGCAACAATTTACACCGACCACAAGCCGATTACCTATGCATTCATCCAACGCCGAGAAAAACTCCCCCCGGTTCAGCTCAACCAGTTGTCTTTCATCTCCCAATTTACAACCGATGTGGTGCACGTGAAGGGAGAAGACAACGTGGTTGCTGACGCAATGTCGAGGGTCGAAGCCATCAGTCTCGAGGAGAGTTTCGCAGCGTTGGCAGACGAACAAACCACAGATGAGGAGCTCCAGAATGCCATTACCCACTCCTCTCTTCAACTGGAAAAGGTGTTTATTCCTGGCCACGACATCACCATCGTCTGTGACACTTCAACCGGAAAGCCACGACCATTCGTGACACCTTCCTTTCGTCACAGCTATTTCAACAAGATCCACAATCTCAGCCACCCCGGCGCACAAGCTTCTGCACGCTTGGTGGCTGACCGCTTCGTGTGGCCACATATGAACCGGGACTGCCGGAAATGGGCACGGGAGTGTCTCCCATGCCAACGCAGCAAGGTGTCGAGGCATACCTCAACCCCGTTAGGAAATTTCTCTGCCCCGACCAACCGATTTCGTCAAGTCCATATCGACATTATTGGCCCAATGCCATCGAGCAAAGGGTTCCAATATTGTCTAACGGCGGTGGATCGTTTCACCCGATGGCCAGAGGCTTGGCCAATGGTGGGCATCACGGCAGAAGAAGTGGCCGACACATTCACGGCCAACTGGATTGCCCGCTTTGGCGTCCCTTTAACTGTTACCACAGACCAGGGCCGACAATTCGAATCGGCCTTGTTCAAAGCCCTTCTAAAGCACTGCTCTGTGCACCGCACACGCACCACCAGCTACCATCCATGTGCCAACGGTATGGTGGAGAGATTACACCGTCAATTAAAGGCAGCCCTCATGTGCCACGGAGGCACATGGTGCGCGGCTCTGCCTCTGGTGCTACTGGGCATGCGAGCAGCATTGAAAGAGGACTTGCGGACCTCAGCTGCCGAACTCGTATACGGTGAACCGCTCAGACTACCTGGGGAGTTTTTGAGTCCCCCTACCGGAAATGATTCTCTGGAGGAGGTTCACAACTTTGCGTCACAACTGCGAAACCACATGGCCAATCTAAAACCAGTTGATGGGGCGCACCATTCTCACCAACGCCCATTCATTTTCAAGGACCTACCTACTAGCACACATGTGTTTCTGAGAGACGACACCGTAAGGGCATCATTAAAGCCAAATTACTACCGATTTTGTGATTTTTTAAATAGTACTCACAATAATGACGCGAAAGCGTAAATCTAATATTCCACAAAGCTCTAATAAAGCTCGAGCTATGAAATAGCTAAACTTAACGAGACGTCTCAACAAACTGAGCTTCAAAAGTTTGAGTAAGCGGCGCGTGAGGCGGCACACAGAGCTACCGAGACACCAAAACAATCCCAAGATCGGCAACAACACGCTGAGTATCTGGCATCTCAACGAGCTGCTGAAACTCCAGATCAGTCTCAACCTTGACGTCAATGGCATGTTGAGTATCTGTTGTCTCAACGGGCTGCTGAAACACCGAAACAGTCCCAAGATCGGCGTCAACAACACGCTGAGTATCTGGCATCTCAATGAGCTGCTGAAACTCCAGAACAGTCTCATCCTCGACGTCAACGGCGTGCTGAGTATCTGGTGTCTCAACGGGCTGCTCAAACACCGGAACAGTCTCAACCTCGACGTCAACGGCATGCTGAGTATCTGGTGTCTCAACGGGCTGCTTTAACACCGGGACAGTACCCAGATCGGCCCCAACAGCATGCCGAGTATCTGGTGTCTCAATGGGCTGCTGAAACACTGGAACAGTCCCAAGATCGGCCCCAACAGCATGCTGAGTATCTGGTGTCTCAACTGGCTGCTGGAATACCTGAGCCGTCCCAAGATCGGCCCCAACAGCATGCTGAGTATCTGGCATCTCAACGAGCTGCTGAAACTCCAGAACAGTCTCAACCTCGACGTCAATGGCATGCTGAGTATCTGGTGTCGCAACGGGCTGCTGAAACACCGGAACAGCCCTAAGAACGGCGTCAACAGCACTCTGAGTATCTGGCATCTCAACGAGCTGCTGTAACTTCAGAACAGTCTCAACCTCAACGTCAACGGCATGCTGAGTATCTGGTGTCTCAACGGGCTGCTGAAACACCGGAACAGTCCCAAGATCGGCCCCAACAGCATGCTGAGCATCTGGTGTCTCAACAGGCTGCTGAAACACCGGACCAGTCTTATGTTCGGCTCTAATAGCATGCTGAGTATCTGGTGTCTCAACGGGCTGCTGAAACACCGGAACAGTCTCAACCTCGACGTCAACGGCATGCTGAGTATCTGGTGTCTCAACGGGCTGCTGAAACACCGGCACGGTCCCAAGATCGGCCCCAACGCATGCTGAGTATCTGGTGTCGCAACGGGCTGCTGAAACACCGGAACAATCCCAAGATCGGCGTCAACAGCATGCTGAGTATCTGGTGTCGCAACGGGCTGCTGAAACACCGGAACAGTCCAAAATCAGCGTCAACAGCATGCTGACTATCTGGTGTCTCAGCGGGCTGCGGAGACACCAGAACAGTCTCAAGCTCGACCTCAGCAGCAGGCGACTTACATTGCATCCCAAAGAGCCACAGAAACCTTTACAACGGCTGAATCTCGCAGACGCGTTGTTGTTACACGAATATAATGTACCTATCGTGGGACTGTTTGTAACTAAATAAATGTCCGTGACAGCATATATCTACCTTTTATGTGGAAGCCGTAAATAGTGAGCCATATCGAAAGTACCTCTTTCTGTATGCTACCTTTTCACACCTAAACCACTGAACGGATTTCGATAAATTTGGCAAGTAGATAGATAGCATCCTAGGGAAGGACATGGGCAATTTCCGACATCCACGCGGGCGAAGCCGCGGGCAGAAGCTAGTGTATTATATAGTTTAATGTTTTTCTTAATAAATCGAACAATCAGTAACGGACACAAAACAGTGATTTTATTTCCTGTATACATCCCGTGTGATTCGTATCCACCAACAGTCTACATACTACATCTCCGTGTACGGACAAACTGCCCGTACAGTGGTATTCTTTAAGTCCGGCACCCGCGAGGTATGTCGATAAAAACTATCCTACATCCTTCCCCGGGATGCAATCTATCTCTCTGCCAAATTTTTTCGGGATCCGTTCAGTGGTTTAGGCATGAAAAGGTAACATACAGACAGAAATATTTACCTTCGAATTTGTAATATTAGTAGGGATTGATCATATTCGCTTGATTGATAATAATCGGTGGATCAATTTTGTAATCAAACTAACACCATCAGGCCGTCCCTATTTACGCGTTCGATGATTATATGGTCGTAATATTTAAGTGGCCGGAAAAAGGGGAAGCCTTAACACATTAAACAGAAATAAAACGAGCAAAACAAAATTGTTAATGCGAATGTAACAGTCGCAGATATATTTCAAGCTAATTCAGATTCCAGGTAGTTCGGTAAGAGTGATTTCCTAGAAAAAACCTTAATTACTTACATAACTACGTACACGGTTATTAATAACAAGTTGAAAACTTCAGGGAACAACATTGTAATAACTGCAGTCGACTAAAAAAACTAAGGAAACGTTTGCAGCTCCGTTTTACTGCTGTTTTCTTGCCTTTTCAGAATTCTCCTTGTATGTCTAAGAGGAATCTATAACGAAAAGTATCCTAGTTTTCTATATATCTACTGATATTATTATGATATGTATTATACATATAACTATTTCCTTTATTTAACTAAATACATAAAAAAAATATTTTTAAATATTAGTATAAAAAATCTAAAAACTTTTAACAATATAAAAAATAGTAGCCCTCCGGTATCGGGAACAGGGTCCAAGCTACCAGCGGTCAGGGCTCCAGAGAGAGGAACCTCCTAACAATGCGGGCGTGCCCAAAAGTACCGCTTTCTGGATCAAGCCCTTGATCCAGCTGCCCAACGAGAGTCTCCTCAGGTGTTGGTCGAGGCTCTTGGCTATTAGTCCATTGGCTGTGACGACTATCGGCACAATGATCGCTGAGTCCTCATCCTACATGTCGACAACCTCGCGAGCCAAGTCAAGATACTTGATTTGTTTATCTTTCTCGGCTTTCACGACGTTCTCATCATGCGGGACGGTTATGTCAATGCATGTCCTAAAACCAAAAATTCGAAGTCATGTGACATGTACCAACCCGCACTGGGACCGCGTGGTAGATTACAGCTCATTCCCCTCTCTAAGACAAGAGACCTGTATCCAGCAGTGGAACATATAGGCTGATCATACTGATATTATTATAATCTGTAAAAACCCAATGAAGTACTAAGAACCTTTTGAAAAACCTAACGTATCACGGCCAAAGACTTATGTAAATTAAATAATAATTGTCTGTCTAGACAGAGTTACTTTCGAATTTATAATATTAGAATGGATTAGTATAACTTTCATACATGAACAGTTCACCTCCTAGGGACTCAAAATTTTTCTTTATTTATCTGTGAACGGCGCTGTGGGCTACATTATTATTTAATATTTTTGGCCGTGATACGTACTTATGTAAAATACAGACGTATTTTACCTTTTCACGCCCAAACCACTGAACGGATTTCGAAAAAATTATAGATAGATTGCATCCCGGGGCTTCCCCGGGATGCAATCTATCTCTGTGCCAAATTTTCAGTCTGAATCTGACTGATTGATTCAGACTGAGATTAGTGGGGCAATTCTCATAATTTTAAGAACGTTCACAGTCTGATCTCCATCTCAATCTGTCAAAAATACCTCTAATTTCCATACATTTTGATAAGTTTTTGACATTCGTTTGTCGCCGATATGAGACTGCGACTAGATTTTGAACGTTTTAAATTACTAGAATTGACCTTCAGGTTGTGAACGTGCGGGATGGGTGAGGGAGAGAGCCTCCCATCCCAGCCGCTGCGGGAGACGCTCCGGGCGTCGGGAGCCGCGAGACGATTTCCGGCCACCGTAGGCGTGGGCCTGCGAACGGAGAGTAATGGGTAGCGCACCGTCCGATCAGGACCAGGCCCGAGCCGGACGGCGCGTACGTGTTCCACGCGCGCCTCAAAGAGATGTGAGCAAATGCTTCGACCCTAAGGGACCCCCCCTTAGGGTCGAAGCCTGCCGGGTCAGCGGGATTGTCCGAAAGGGTTACCGCTGCTCCGGAACATAAAGGTCCAAGGAAGGAACACGGGTGGGTTTTAGTCGGTAAGAGTCTGACACTCCCGCTCCGCCCAGAGTGGGAGGGGTCATTTGGTGATTTCCCATCCGCAAAAAAAAAAAAAGACTGTGAACGTTCTTAAAATTACGAGAATTGCCTCTCTGACCTGCACAACCCTACTGGGTACTACGATACCCCTCGGTAAGACTGGTTGTAATAATTGTTAATAGTACTTATGCTAGTAATATACCAGAGGAAGATTTATAGCGCGGGACGTAAAATACAAACGTTTTCGATCACGGTAAGGGTCTCAGAACGGAGCTTCTCGATCGATACGATACTTGGGTTCCGTATGGTACAAGTTGTCGGTTTATTTTGTGTTTTGGTATACGATTACTTTTATCTATTGTTGAAGGTATAGTAATTGTAGTCCAGACACATCGTTTACACATAAATAATCTATCTATCTATATATCTGCCTAGCCTTTTCCCAACTATGTTGGGGTCGGGTTCCAGTCTAACCAGATGCAGCTGAATACCAGTAGTTTACATGGAGCGACTGCCTATCTGACCTCCACAACCCAGTTACTGGGTAATACGATACCCCTTGGTAAGACTGGTTGTCAGACTTTCGGGCTTCTGACTACCTGTAACGACTGTCAAAGATCCACGAATGACAAGCAGGACAACAGCTTAAAGTGCTTTCCAAGGCACGGAGGGGTCTCGGTATGTAAAGATGGTCACCCATCCACAGACCAACCGCGGCAAGCGTAGCTTAACCTGATCGATCGACCTGTGCGGCTGTTATTATTTAGCCACGGGCACCTCTCACATAAATAATCTATCTATATACCAATAATAAAGCTAAAGAGTTTGTTTGAACGCTGTAATCACTGGAAATACTGGTCGAATTTGAACAATTCCTTTTGCATTTGATAGACCAATACTTGAGGAAGGTTATAGGCTATTTAACATCACGCTACGCCCCTAAGGAGCCGAGCAAAAGAAACAAAGTCAGAAAGAACAATACAATTCTCGATTTATATCTATAATTGATATGGTGTACATATTATAGAGTATTTCTATTCTATACTAAAGAAGTGAAAATTAAGTGATAGCGTGGCGATGCGATGCGACGGGGTGGGTTGGACGAACAAGAAATTTTACGCGGAAGAAGTCGCGTGCAGAAGCTAGTTATATATATATGTATAAATATAATTATTGTCTACAGGTTAAGCTACGCTTGCCGCGGTTGGTCTGTGGATGGGTGACCATCTTTACATACCGTGACCCCTCCGTGCCTCGGAAAGCACGTTAAGCCGTTGGTTCCGGCTGTCATTCGTGGATCTTTGACAGTCGTTACGGGTAGTCAGAAGCCCGAAAGTCTGACAACCAGTCTTACCAAGGGGTATCGTATTACCCAGTAACTGGATTGTGGAGGTCAGATAGGCAGTCGTTCCATGTAAAATACTGGTATTCAGCTGCATCCGGTTAGGCTGGAAGCCGACCCCAACATAGTTGGGAAAAGGCTAGGCAGATGATGATGATAATTATTGTCTACAAAATATTGTAAACACACGCACCCACATCACTCAAACTCCACATAAATCACCTACTATTCCTCACACAATCACAAAGACTTCACTCAGGTATAGCATTTACTTATTATATTATAGGTAATTTAATTGTAAATTATGTAACAAGTTAGCTATAAGTTATTCAAAATTAATTAGTAGTACAACCAACCATAATAATTACGGTTGGTTGTACTACTAATTAATTTGCAACAATGCAATAATTTATTGCATTGTTGGCATTTTATTGCTAAAATATCGAGGGAATAGGTACTGAAAACTGAAATACAGGCTTTGCCTAGTTCGGTTGCTGTGGCTACATCCATTTATTAGAAAGTAAGTATTGCCAATCTTTTTTTTCTGTAAAATATTATTAAATTTTTTGTGAAATAAATCTACTTTACTTACTTTGTAAAACATTAAAAAAAGATTAACTATTTATTTTCTTGTCCATTCTTCCACATACGATGTGTCTAGGAATCAATTCTATTCCTTTAATAGCCTAGAGTATAACTAACGAGTGTAACTTTTCAGTTTGATTGTCAATACAATTACAAGACAAAGTCCTCGCGCCACGTAAGTCTGTCTGTCTGTACGCGATAAACTCATAACCTACCGGTCGGATTTTCATACGGTTTTCACCAATGGACGTATTGATTCATGAGGAAGGTTTGTGTTTATAATTAATTTAGGTTTTCTCTGCTACTCGTGCGAAGACTACCAGGGCGGGTTACTGGTTAAAAATAAAAGTGAATAGGTAAACGATGGCCGATGAGGCCGTGTAGCGGTATCTACAACGCCACATGCGAACAACGCGTTAAACTGACGTCACGCAAAATCCTGCATCTCGCAAGCAGAGTTTACCACGGAACTGGCATAGATACAAGGGCCCGACATGAATCATGGGGCGGACGAACAGACGGGTGCCCGCCAGATATAACACCAGTCTGGTTAGAGGATGCTCCCTTTTCTATAGAGTATGAGTGAACTTTACACCCTGTTCCTCTTACCTCTAAACTGGTGGTGGCTGAAAGGTTCTGGGGTGGCGACCGCGTACCGGAAGATGTAGTGTTGGAAGGCCTCACACAAGGTGGACTGTTGACCTGGCGAAGGCCGTAGGAATCCGCTGGATGCGAGGAGCACAGAAACGGTCGAAATGGAGGTGCTTGGGGGAGGCCTATGTCCAGCAGTGGACGTTTTTCGACTGAAATTATGAAGTAAACTAATAAAGAGGTTAAGCGGGAAGTGACCTTACCTTTACGTGAATTACTGCTAACTCAAACACTATTAAATTTTAAGATATCGTCAAGTCTGTGGCTCGTGCTATTTCTGCTCCTTTTTTGCGAAATACTTTTCATCACACTAATACACTTCTGGACACATCTATTGGCCCACCTTGTATTTTCAGTTTCGTTTGGTCCTAGCTAAAATTTTATATTAGGTCGAGCAAAAAGTTTTTATGCAGTTTTGTACCTGGCACATTCACAATTTCATTCAATAGTCTTTTTTTGAATTTCGAACACAGAATTTAAAGAAACAAAAGACAATTTGGAGCCTGTTTGTTGATATCAAACAATCGAATACTAAGAAAACTTGGTTTTATTGGTTTACTTGGATTTAATTCTTGAAAAAGTGATTGATATCTTTGGTTTTGCAACAAACATTACTTATTCTTAACATTAAGGTAAGGTTCTATCAATAATCTATGGATACTTCACCTGAAGTCGCCGCCCAAGCAGTGGCACTTATTCAGGCCAGACACAGCCAACGAAACGTGAGTGCTCATTTTAATTTAAGTCGATCTGCGGGCCGAAATGTTTGTCGGAGGTACCTAGAGACTGGCGGCTTTGTTCGTCGCCAAGGAAGGCCACGATCTCGGGTCACAACTGAAAGGCAGGATCGATTCATCGTGACGACCAGCTTGAGAAATCGTCACCTTACCTCCATTGAGATACAAAACCAACTTCGCGACTTCCACGGAGTATCTGTGAGCGCTCGAACTGTTCGGAGAAGGCTAAAAGAACGCGATATGGTACCACACAAGCCAGCTAATGGGCCCAAACTGCCCAAGCCCAAGCCCACCGAACAGCGCGCCTTCATTTCGCACGCAGTCATTTAAATTGGACACAGCAAGATTGGAGCCGTGTACTCTTTTCTGATGAGTCTAAAATTGTGTTACATGGCAATGATGGAAGGAAGAAGGTCTACCGACGTAAGGGAGAGTGTTTCGCACAATGCTGCTTTGAAGAGAGGGTTGCTTATGGCGGTGGCTCATGGACTGTCTGGGGCGGTATATCCGCGAGCGGCAAAACTCAACTTGAGGTTGTTACAGGACCACGGCTGCCAACATTAAATGCTGAAAGGTACATTCGTGAGTGCTTAGAACCTCACGTGATACCATACGCGGACTATGTGGGCCCAAATTTCCTTTTTATGCATGATAATGCATAAAAAGGAAATGCCCATGCGGCCGGCATCGTCAGGGAATATCTTCGGAATGTGAACATCACAGTTATGGACTGGCCAGCCAGAAGCCCAGACATGAACCCCATTGAGCACATGTGGGACGAGCTAAAAAGACGTGTTAGTTGCCCAGACGATGCAGGAGTTGAAAACTGCCATAGAAGAGGAATGGGAGATGATCCCTCAAAATTTCATAGAGCGGTTGATAAACTCTATGCCTAATCGTATGAGAGCTGTGGTAGATGCCCATGGAGGCAACACGCGTTATTAAATTAAACCTTTATTTGATAAAACATGTTTTTTATTCAAAAATCAATTGCCTTTAACAAGGCGCATATCCGACTTGTTAGGCGTAGCTCCATGTCGTATGGTATTCTGAATTCAAATTTAAAACAATACGATCGAAAAAGATGGTAAAATGTATCAGGTTTAAAACTGCATCAACAGTTTTTGTTCAATCTAGCAATCATATTTCGGTAGGGGCCATCGAAACCTAAACTCTAAGGTGGGCCAATAGATGTGTCCAGAAGTGTATTACAAAGCCGAAAGTTTGCGAGTGTGTTTGTATGTTTGTTATTTCTTTACGCAAAATCTACTGAACGGATTCGCATGAAATTTGGCATGCAGATAGTGTATAACCAGGATTAACGCATATGATACATTTTATCCCGATATTCCCACGGGATCAAGACTTGTGCGGGTGAAACCACGGGCGCTGCTAGTTGCTTCATATATTTGAAAAATTCGCCTGCTCAACAACGTAAGCACAGCAATGAATGTTGTTGAGCTCTCAAAATGGAAGGTTTTGCCACTGTAAGTATGTTACGCAAATACCCCGCTGGTTTCTGTCACGTTGTGGGGTTTTACAGCGACACTATCTTTAGGAACCACTTAACGTTAAGTGTCGTTGGACAATTCAAGGTTTAACATAGAAAAAAAGTCACCATCCTATTTTTATCCCAGACCCAATCTAAAACCTTATATTATACTCGTTATGTAAATATTGATATGCCAACTTCTTTGGACCACTAGCAAAGCCCAGTAAGCCTTATATAATGAGGCCCAAGGGGAGACCGCACGACTCCCGAGAAATGACGCTTATTGCCATAAGAATAAACAATACATTTGCTGCTCGTTTGTTATTTATTCATTTGCTTATGCATTTGCGTTTTGCATTTGTTTTTTGCATTTGTAAAAGCAAATGCTACGATGGTTGTGCGCACACCAGGCATTAAATTTAGTAAATTTGAAGCCTTCCCTCAACGTATATTGTTATTGTTTTGATGTTTTAGCGTGATTGTACTGAAATTTCGGTGGGATCGACGATTTTGGGTGTCAAGATATTGGTATTATTTTTTGGAAGATTTCGTCAGTGAATTTTTTGAAAACTCAAACTCAAAGCATTTATTTCAAATAATTAATAGTAAATAATTACAAGAAATTCTTGTAAAGGGTTTTGTTAATGCATCCCTAAAACGCAAACAATGTTTTAAACGAACAAAATTCGAGAATTCCTTGTAAGTTTCAATAATATCGTCGAGAATTTTATTAAGTGGCTTTCACTAAGTAATCTATACATATAATAAAACAGTAACGAAAGAAAAACTGTACATTGTGAATTTCCGAGAAAAAATAAGTGGCTTTTGTTAGAAAAACGTAACTGACGACAAAAAGTGACTTTTTAGAATTTTTGTCTGTTTGTCTGTTTGTCTGTTTGTCTGTGTGTATGGTACGGCTTCACGCCAAAACTACTGGATAGATTGAATTGAAATTCAGCAAAAATGTTCTTAGTAAACCAAGGAAGGCTTTAGGCTACATATTATCACGCCGTATGTTATGGGAGGTAAGCAATATTGATTTTAAAATGTTTTTGTTCGTAATTGAATGCACAAAATAATTGAATGCACAAAATGACATGTTTATTTAGTTAAAAATAAAATTTTAACTCTGGGAACATAATAATCACGCTATTTTTATAAAGGAGCGGGGCAGTAATATTATAAATTGCAAGGGAACAGCTATTTCAACAATATGTCAACGGGGAATTTAGCGGTAAGGTCAGGCGACCGTTTACCGCACTAAATGGTGCGAGTTCAAATCCCATAGTATTGTTTTAAAAAATCGTAAAATTCTTTTTTTTTAGTTTTTGCATTTTTTATGTGCAATAGGAACGATACTGTTATGAAATCTGAGAACTTTACATGTCCTATCTAATTGTATGGAGAGTTTCACACCAATATTACTAAACAGATTGATTGGCGGTACAACAAGCTACACTATCATGAAGTAAAGTCAAACTTTTGGTTCTGTTATATCTTACGAAGCACATTTGTTGTAGGTAATTCATTTAAGTATGTAATTCTTAGTTTTGATCCTTGCTACTGTTACCATATTTTTTTAAATGCAAAACTAATATAGTTGTCTGTTAAATTAACGACAATTTAGTTTTATTCAAAATTTTATTAATTTGGGTAAATAATATGTAGTTTCCGTTTTCTAACTAGATGGTGTTGGCGTCGAGGTTTTGTTCCCAAAATGTGATGTTATAGGTGCCGATGTGCCGCTCTCATCCTATAGAAACGGGGGTTACCTTTGTTGTCTGTGTTGGTTGATGTGTTTAATTTTCCTGTTGGCCTTCACAGAGTACTTTTTGATAGACTGAAATTGGCCTTTTTCAGACTCTGTGAAGGGGACAACTTTGCTAGAACACTCACCTATGATGAGGTGCCGTCGTACTACACGTACGACAAGCAAAGAGGTCTATTTAATCGACGTCGATGCGGACACGCCGTGGACGGGTTTCCGGGAATTTTTAAGGACACCACATTGGGACTTTGGGACGGGTTTACACTGTGCACCCAAATAATGGCGAGTGCTGTTATTTGCGAATGTTACTGCACACAGTGCGGGGCCCAACATCATTTGTGTTTCTAAGGACAGTCGATGACATTGAGTATCCCACATACCGCGCTGCGTAGCACGCCACGTTCTTGACGGTGATCAGCACTGGGACAACGCACTTGAGGAGGGCAGCATTAGTGACAATCTCAGTCGTTTGCGACATCTGTTTGTCGTCATGTTGGTGTTCTGCGGTATTGCAAATCCGCTTCTGTTGTGGGCGAAATATCGGCATCTTCTGTGCGAAGACTTCCTAAGAGGTCTGAGACGCACTACTGAAGATAATACTGAGGCAACTGATGAGCGCGTTATAAACAGTTGCCTTAGTTCACTTCAAGATATGGTCATTTCGATCTGCGGCAGTTCTCTGGTGGATTATGGGCTACCGACTCCACAACATCTGGATGTACAAGAGCTTGGAAACAGAGAGTACAACTCTGAAATAAATTATGATCCAAGAGCTATGAGTAGGTACCGTCGTCAATGACCATGTCTCTAAGGTTACCTCAGAGCAAAAGCAAATTTTCGACACCATCCTTGACTCGGCTCGGCCAAGGTAAAATATTTTTCTTGGGTGCTCCTGGTGGAACAGGGAGAATATTTGTCACCGCTGGCATTCTCGCAGAGGTCAGAAGGCAAGACAAGATTGCCATTGCAGTAGCATCGTCAGGAATCGCCGCAACACTGCTTCCTGGTGGCAAAAAAGCGCACGCAATGTTTAAGATACCCATAGATTTAGAGAGTAATGAAACACCTGTTTGTGGAGTGTCACGCAACAGTGACAAAGGGCGCGTGCTTAAAGATTGCTGTTTAATCGTGCGGGATGAATGCATTATGGCGAACAGAAAAGCAGTAGAGGCGGTAAACAGGACTTTGCAGGAAATCCGCAGGAACCAGCAAATGATGGGTGGCGTTACAGTTTTGTTTAGCGGCGATTTCCGAAAAACGCTGCCTGTGGTGACGCGAGGAACTAGGGCTGATGAGCTGAATGCTTTGTTGAAATACTCTTTCTTATGGCCACATATTCATAGGTTGCGCTTAACAATGAATATGAGAGTACATCTTGGCGGGAATGTACACGCCCAAGAATTTTCTGATGTTCTCTTAAAATTGGGTGAAGGAACGCTACCAGTAGACGGTGGCCAGGTGGTTCTACCTGAGATACTTGGGAGAGTGGTGTCCACCTTAGAAGATTTGATTCGCCTGGTGTACTGGGACATCAATAGGATACCGCACCAACATAATTCTTGGGTGTGTGAACAAGCCATTTTAACACCCAGAAACGACTAAGCTTCAGCGATCAATGAATGAAGTGATCTACACTTCAATAAACACAGTTGTCGACCAAGATGACGCCACACATTACCCCTTAGAATTTCTCAATTCTCTCAGTGCAAGTGGACTACCAGCGCACACCATTAAGTTAAAGGTCGATGTCCCAATTATGCTTCTTCGGAAACTCACTCAGCCGAAACTGTACAATGGGACCCGGCTCAAAGTCGTCTCGCTGCAGAGAAATATCGGGGGAAATATATGGTTGTGGTGTTGGCGAGACACCACAACCCGTCCCGTCCCCAGGCTCTTAGAATTCGACATCAGACGTTTCAGATCTTCGATTTTGACGACCCCGTTGTCGCTGGCATAAGCAACACGATCCGCGTACGAAGTCGCGGGCAGAAGCTAGTATTATTTATAAAACAAAGACACCCGCCGCGTCTATCGGTCTGTTTGAAAGCGGTAGACTGAAAAACTGCCAAACAGATTTTCATACGGTTTTCACCAATGGAGGATTCATAAGGAAGGTGTAAGTGTGGCTGTAATATGACGATGATTGTTGAAGATGTCGGAAAAAATCATGCCGAGTGGGAGGTTCACTGCAGTGCTCCGCGCAAACATTGGATGAAATTTGGCACACAGTTTATAACCTGGATTAACACATAAGGTACTTGTAATCCCGGTAGTAGGTACGATTCCGGAGAATATTTCCCGACATCCACGTGGGCGAAGCCTAAGCAGAAGCATTATAAGTAGATACATCGATTAGTTTCACTCTAGAAATTATTAATTAACCAAACAAGATATTTTTTCTAAAACTCTCATACGTCCTACTCATTACCACGGCATTAGAGAAAGGCCTTCAAAACATTTTTTGCCAAAAAATGAAATTAACGACGAAATTGGTTTTGGTCTGACCATAATCTCATTTTAATTGCCGTCAACGTGGACTGGCTCTTTAAGGAGGATTTTATATTTCGTGGCTGATTTCAGAGAATGTATCACTTTTCCGAAATATTTAAAAAAAAACAAAAATATGGGTAGGTACGTAGATTTTGTCTGAGCGGTAATTTTTCAGTAGGTGGTCCTCTAAAAATAAAAATACCTACTGTCCGAAGAAACACAGATTAGTATAATATTAATTTAATATGAGCACACACATGTTAACAATAATACACAAATATTCATATCTTAAATCATATTCAGCACACAAATAATCATTTCACTTTAATTTACATATTTAGCTGTCACAATCAAACCAATTAAGGAATGACGAAATTTTCACCGACTCAGGTGAATACTTGTGGAGTCCTTGAGAACTGCGTGCGGATTGGGTCGATCAACTCACGCAACGCCTTTTACTAAACGCTCGATTGATGTGTACCCGGCCGTCACACGACTCATGCAACGCCTTTTAATAAACGCTCGATTGATGTGTACCCGGCCGTTACACGACTCATGCACCGCCTTTTACTAAACGCTCGATTGATGTGTACCCGGCCGTTACACGACTCATGCACCGCCTTTTATTAAACGCTCGATTGATGTGTACCCGACCGTCACACGACTCATGCAACGCCTTTTACTAAACGCTCGATTGATGTATACCCGGCCGTCACACGGCGGAAGTGATGTCATGAAGCTTTTTTTCAATGAAATTAAATGCTGTCGATAACAATACTAACCCTTAAAATTGCGTTTCGATAAGAGTCTCGACTGCTTGAAACCTAAAGGAGAACATTTACCGTCCAAACATTTTTGAGCTAAATGTGAAAGTTAAACAAAAAAAAAGTTATATTCAGTTAAAATCATAATTTATCCCAAAATTATTGATGAATGATCTCCTTTAGTACGAACACCCAATACTTTAATTTCTCACAATATCAAAGCAATCAAGAATTTCGCACGCAGTGTTAAATTATTAATAATTTCACGGCTACCTACTAGAGTTTAATCAATTTATACCCGCCCTACGAGGTCACCGACCTGAACCCATTCACAAAAATTCCACGGATTGAAATCTAAAACACGCTTTTAAAGCAATATTAATGTTCCTTTCACCTTTTCATTGGAACGTTTAACGTCCTTTGACGGCGCGGCATTTGTTTGAAGTGAGAGCGAGAGGAGGCTTTTGAAAGTACGATCAAATAAGCGTTGCGAGTTGAGAGGCTCTATGAAGGATTTAGTATAGTTACAGGGTTTGTTGATGGTGTTTTAACCCTTAAAAAAATAGTATAGATACATCGACAGGAATGAGGGATTTTCTTTTTCTTTTTTTTTTAACGCTTCCCTAGTCGCTGGATAGATGGCGCTGAACTTGGTAAGTTACTGCAAGGAACGGAACGTCACATAATTTTTTTATTAATTCACTTGGATGTAATTTTGAGATCGTAAAACGAAAGCAAACGAAACTGTCACTCAACGAGCGTATATGACGTGACGCAATGTTTTTTTTTCCAAGCGTTTTGACTTTGGCACCTAGTAACGTAGTCAGTTCAACGCCATCTTCAGAGTTCTTGGAAACTATGTTTTTTCTTTAATACTCAAAAGAAAAACCTCTCATTCATTAGATTGTCTACTATTTCTTTATTATGATGCTGGATCAATGTGTAGGTAGCTACTACACAAACTCAAACAAACACGCTATGCTATTGAACAAAAACTTTAATATATTGTTATTTAGTTCAAATTATCACTTTCATCACTCAAGTTTAATAATCACCACTTCTCTGTTTAATAAATTAAGGGCTAATTTTTCAATCGACAGGTAATTTTTATTCGTAGAATAAAATTGACGTCTGACAGTTTTTCTATGAAAGAACTGTCAAAAATTTAAAATTATTCATCCAATAAAATTAACTGGCGTTGGTAAAAATTAAACTACACTCATATCGTTATCGTTAAAGTTCTTTTTTTGAAATAAAAAATGATACTGTAACAGACTTTATCCTCCCAACGACACACAGTTTTCAATGATTTTAGTATTAGGTGTGGAGGCTTCATAGAGGATGGCAGCGACATTTCTAATAACCGACGATACATTTTAACGCTGAGTGTATCAGGATCACGTACAGACTCCATAGTCACAGGTTGCGTATCACTGTCCCTGCCATCCTCTATCTATATGTTTGAAAAAATTGTGTGCTCTACAACGTAAATTAGTGAGCTCAACAACGTAAAATTGTGTGCTCTACAAGGTAAAATTGTTTGCTCTACAATGTAAATTAGTGTGCTCTACAACGTAAAATTGTGTGCTCTACAAGGTAAAATTGTTTGCTCTACAATGTAAATTAGTGTGCTCTACAACGTAAAATTGTGTACTCCACAACGTAAAATAGTTTGCTCTATAACGTAAAATTGTGTGGTCTACAACGTAAATTAGTGTGCTCTAAAACGTAAATTAGTGTGCTCAACAACGTGAATTAGCGTGGTCTACAACATAAATTAGTGTGCTCAAAAATGTAAATTAGTGTGCTCTACAGCGTAAATTTCTGTGCTCTACAACGTAAATTAATGTGCTCTACATCGTAAATTAGTATGCTCTACAACGTAAATTAGTGTGCTCTACAACGAAAATCTGACCTGACTTGTTTCCGTACGTCCTTTTTGGGTAACCACTGAAAATCAGCGCTGTGCTGTGTGGAAGCATCATCCTGAGTGGAAGCCTTCTTGTTACAGTCATGACGTGCAGACGTCGACTATCTCTGTTTTCTGCTCGTGAATATAAATATTTTGTTTTTATTTTCCTGATAAAAGAATTAATTATCTTTTTGTATGCACGTGTTTCTGTGAGAAATAGACCAATTTTTATTTCTTTCTTTCAAAAAACGCGAATTGTGAAATTGACAAAATTAATGTAACACATCATTGTGAGTGTGTTAATTGATTAGCCTGCTCAAAGGATTTTTTGTCAGCAAATTACAGGGTGATCCACCATCATGAGAGCAGTGGTAGCCCAGCCCCGACTAACGAGTTGAAGGTCGTAAGTTCGAACCCAGTCAGGCACTTTACTTTGGTATTTAATTTCATCACCACTGCTCTCAAAACGGTAAAGGAACACATTATGGGGAAACCGGCAGGCACTAGAAATAAATCGAAGACATGGTGACCTCCACCAACCCACACGGGCTTGCGTGGTAGATATTGGCCCACTTCCTTTCACAGAGAGGAGGTGTGTGTCCCAGCAGTAGGGACACTATAGGCTGATTGTGCCACCATCTTTTTAAGAGTCCCACGACAACGTAAACTTCAAAAATCCACAAGGCTCCTTCAATTACGCGCGGCACGCGATAAAATCGCGCGCGACACAAAGGCACCGCAAGTCGCGCAATGAGCGGTGCCTTTGTGTCGCGTGCGATTATATCGCGTGTCGCGCCTGTTTGTAGAAGCCTTAAAGTTCAAATTTAATTTAATTCACATATTAGATTATCGTCATGTTTTTATAAAACTGACGCCCTGGGCTATTAACGGTACTTCAAAGAAACAGCCCGTAATTTAACTTTGTTTATTTTGTATTAGGAATTTTCTTGTTTTTTTTTTTATTATATTGGTGTTTTATGTTGACAACTGTTCATGATCTTGTTTAAAGTCCCAGAAGATATAAAAAACCGGTCAAATGCGAGTCGGGCTCGCGCACCAAGGGCTCCGAACTTAAATAAATAGGTAGGTATTTAAATAGTTTTAATTTTTTTTCTAATGTAACTACAATTTTACGGTTTTGGGTTTTTTTCCTTTCCTTGTGCTACATGACATTGCTTTTTGCCAAATTTCATGATTCTAGGTCAACGGAAAGAACCCTATAAGTTTTGATTTCGGAACATAGGCCCTTATCTTTTGATTGTGTTGTCTTAAAAGTTTGATTTTTTCACTGCTTCAAGTGATTGCAGCCTTGAGTATTTGATATTAATTTCAACTTAATAACTCCGCGCGTTCTTGAGAAAAGGGGAATTGACTGACAGACAGTATATAACTTCGTACATAAGAATAATTACCTAATGTATTTATTATGTACTAAAACCTTTCTGAAAGTATGTAGATCACATTAATGAAAGAATACCAAAATTGCTTCATTAGTTTTTGAGAAAATCCTGAACTTACATACATACGCGTCGAATATAGAACCTCCTTTTTTGAAGTCGGTTAAAAATGTCTATAAATTAGGAAAGAAATCATGTACCTATGCTTTGATTTCGAAGAGTTGCTTTCTCTAGTAAAAGCCTATTGATATAATTAAAGCTCCTTTACAATATAAATTTTAATCTGTTTAAGCAAAATAATTACTTAAAGTATCTCAAAATTAGATCAAATTGCTTGTGAAAATGTCCACCATTCCTACTCATTTGCCACGAAAAATGACTTTGAATTATTCTAACAATCTACCTTTACCGAAAACCGATCATTTGATCTCTGACAGGACATCAAAGGACATCGAAAATTGTATTGAAACAAGGCTCTGAAAACAAAATAAAAACAACAACTTAGAAATTCAACTCAAGTTCAACCACATAAAGCTCAAAATTCGGTTTTGACGTTGGGAATATATTTTGGAGTTGTAAATAAGGGCCCGGAAATTAAAACCGGTAAATTAACAGCAAACAAGAAAATATGACGGCGTCAGAATCCACAGGTTTTTCTTTGAATAAATGTCGAGTCTGAGGGGAAATTAACAATTATTTTCCTCTTATATTATCAGAATTGTTGAAGCTTTTAGTTTGTGGAGAAAATGAGTATTTTACGTTGGAATAAAGATATTTTCATCAATTTACCTCGACTGCTCAAGACTGTATCTTTTACTCAAGTCAACACTAGTCTTTAAGTACTTTCCTTAAAAAAATATATCTTTCCTTCATCTTCCTGAAAAATTTGCACAACAAATAAAGGGCAACCTCTAACCTTCATATCCAAGTAAAAACACAACAGAAAAAAAAAAACAAAACAACAAAAGGTATTTTTCGTATGCATGAAATAAGCTCATGGTTCATTCAGCGGCATAACGAATGACGTCACCTGTCATGGCTGACATTCTCCTACAAAACATTTGATGGGAGAGGAGTGTAAGCTTCAGATTGTTATGTTGTGTATTCAGTTTGTTTACTCTTTCCGTTTTTAACCTCTCTGCTCGACTAGATTTTGACATATGACATACCAGCTGACTCGACGGGATGTTGCGAATTACGTCATGATTTCAGGAATTTACTTCAACTTTCAGCATTCGAATTTATTAAGAAAAATGTGTTACCGCGCCTATTTGGACAATAAGCTTGTGGCAAATATCTTTAATTATATGCTGATGTCGGTCAAACCGCGTCATTCTACTGCGAAAAATGTATAAAATAGATATTACTACACCTACTTCCAAAAGGTAGGCATCTTAAAATCGCTGAAAATATATACATAAACCACATAATCTCTTGATGAAAATATCCAAAATGGAAAAATAAAGATATTGTCATTCTCTCTGCATTCTTACTTTTACCATTTTTCATACGTAAGCTACATAAAAAAACATGATCAAATCTTGATAAAAATTACTTAAATTGTGTTGCGGCGTGACACTTCTTAGTGCTGACAATCCACCCAATTTTGTTATTTCGATTAAAAAATGTATTAAAGCATAATCGATAATCGGTATTTAAAAAAAATAAAAATTCGTAGAAATTGAATAAAAACTCTTTGGTATATTTTTCATGAATTAATTATTTATTTAAATACAATCATTTTATTTTAATAAGTACAGTGTGGATAGGCGTGTAACTTTTTATGGTTCCCTACGTCCGAATGAAAAAACGGAACCTTTATAGAATCACTCGTGTGTCTGTCTGTGTAGGTCTGTCACAACCGATTTGTTTCGAATCTACTGGACCGATTAAGTTGAAATTTGGTACACTTATAAATTTCTGTGACTCGAACATGGCCGTGTAACATAAATAAATTAATTTATAATATGGGGTCACTTTTTGGGGTCACATTAGAAAATTTAAAAAGCTTTGCATACTGTAGGTACCGTGTGATATATCAAATGAAAGGGCCTGTAGTGAGGGTCACAAATATATTTTTATAAGACCACTGAGACTAAAATAAAAAAAAATACAAAATATAGTTCTGTGATTATAGATTCCAGGAGATCCTATCAGAAGTCTGGTCTTAAAATAACATAGCAAATCTCTCAATATACTGCGACAAAACATGTTCGGAATGTTGGGGATGTTATATTCAATTTAAAGTTGTTATTAGGGTTCCGTACCAAAATGGTAAAAAGCAACCTTTTTTTTTGGGTGGGAAATCATCATATGACCCCTCCCGCTCTGGGCGGAAGGGAGCGTCAGACTCTTGCTGACTAAACCCACCAGTGTTTCTTCCCTAGCCCTTTGTGTTCCGAGCCAGCGGTAACCCTTGCGGACAATCCCGCTGACCCGGCAGGCTTCGGCCCTGGCGGGTACGTTCCACGCGCGCCTCAAAGAGATGTCAGCATCACGTGAATAAGGAACCCTTATGTTGCGACTCAGTATGTCCGTCTGTCACAGCTGGATATCTCAAGAACTACTAAAGCTATCAACTTGAAATAGTTTTAGGTGACGTTTGCCCAACTATTTTGCAAACAAGAAAGAAATAAAAATATTTTTGTTTTTTTTTTACAACCGGGACTGAAAAGGAAAAATTCGAAGTGGGGCTACTAAGGTGTGTGGGGTATCAAGAAAGAGCGTAGTTTGCACATTCTCAAAAATTTTTTAAAGCCGCATGTTTTTTGACTTTTGATAAAAATGTATAAAAAAATACCGTTTCCCCCTTATCTCCGAAGTTTGCATAGAGAAAATCCTGAAATTATTCTATGTGATAGAAGTTTATGTAACGATTACAGGAAAAATAAAACGATGTCTCTAAATCGCACACTCTTTCAGAAATCATCAACAATAAATACATTAGTTCCACTATCGGTCATGAGATAGCGCTGACCTAAAACTGCAATATTCTACACCGCAGCGTGCAGTGTTAAAATTCTCTGAAGCATAATAGGTCTCACCGATGAAAATTTAAAAACATAAGATGGTACGGAACCCTCGGAGAGCGAGTCCGACTCGCGCTTGCTTGTTTTTTTAATGTTATGCTTAAAACACTTGTTATAAAAATATGATTTTTTGGCATTTTTAATCTCAAATAGCAGCCAAGGGGGTTAATTGCAGAGTTTCGCTGTAATAGTAAGAAATGCTCAATATGTTATTCCCCTAAAAGTGACACAGGGCCGTTGCGGGTGACGTCAACATCGAAAGGGATAAGAAAACAGTACTTACTTTTCTTTTCTGGCCGGCACTTTAATTTTTGGGTGCGTTATGAATGATGAGTTTATGAAATACAAACTTATTTTTTCAGTCGATCAAATTAATGATGAGCATTGTGCATGCGTAAACATTCAACCCAACTACCGAACTTTTCACTGTGCGTGGTCCGACATAAACAAGGCCAGTTTTTAAAATTACGTTGGGTTAGTACCACAAAAAAAAAACAATTTCTATTACTCAAGTAAACTATTAAATACAAAACTGTCCAAGTGCGAGTTGCACTCGCACACGAAGGGTTCCGTATCACAAGGCAAAAACGCCAAAAAAACAGGAATGTTGTATAGGAGGCGCCCCTTAAATATTTATTTTATTCTGTTTTAGTATTTGTTGTTAAAGCGGCAACAGAAATACATCATCTGTGAAAATTTCAACTGTCTAGCTATCACGGTTCATTAGGTACAGCCTGGTGACAGACGGACAGACGGACAGTGGAGTCTTAGTAATAGGGTCCCGTTTTTACCCTTTGGGTACGGAACCCTAAAAACTACCAAGTTCATACAACTAATAAAACATATTGAAATGTAAAGTGATTGCAGAATAGGAATACCCAATTTATCCAATTAATTTATCATCATTCCCAAACTTTTGTTAAGCCTACCTAAAAAATGTATACTGGGCATTCTGTAGCAAACTATTGGAAAGTATCAAAAATAAATAATTGTACATTTTATAAAAATAATTTGAAGCAGCGAGCGCATTCCGAAGATAAATTCAAATATAGAACTAATTCGGCGCGAAATTCAATGAATGACTATGGTCAATGGCCCTCAGTTATTGACTCAGTTTTAATATAATGTCCAAAAAACTATTATAATTACATTAAAAAATCATAAATCATTGTTATATTAATGCTTTTTATATTAAAATTATTTTATTTTAATTTCTGAGTATCGATTTCCGACATTCGACATATTAATTACTCGAGTCAAACGAAATTAAAAAAAAAATCGTTTATCATAATCGCTTTCACACATCATTACGATAAAAAAGAAACAATAATGGACGGCGATTCTGAACACAAATTGAGTAGTGGTAATGAATAATACGTGTTATTGGACCCTGTGTTTCAATATTACGTTAAGATTTGGGCATTGTCGTGTTGTTTATAATATTTTCAATAATATTTGTCTCATTTTAAATCTTATTTAAATGTGTATGTGTGACATTTGTGAAAAGTAAAAATGTAAACACGCACGTTTGGCGCGAAACTTCGACATTAGATATCAAAAAACTTCATTACCGCTACTTATTTAACTTGGGCAATGGATGAATTCGTCAAATAATTAAATGATGTATGCCCCACTGCCCCTGTGGTGGAGTTTGGATGTTCGAAATTCCCATTTTTTATGATTTTTAGCCTCGACCACCTCTGTCAACAAAATGGCGATTATCGTATTTACAGACTTAAATTTAATAAAGGTAAATTAATAAGCTTGCGCGCTAAGTATGCAATATTTATTGGCGTTAACGTATGAGTTTTTTATCCAACTCTCTTAATTAACGCACATTCATAAGATTTGATGGGTAGCATAATGAAAATTTACATAATCAATGAAGAGTGTCGTATGTCGTAATTCCTGGGTCCAATGGGACCCAGTACCGAGCCGGCGGAGGTTCGTGTGTTCGGGTCCATTCGGGGGTGCTACCGAACTATACGGTTAAGGTGTTGTTTTGACCAATAAATGTTGTTTTGAACGAACGCTTTTTATACTTACTCTTTGTTTATTCCTGGGCTCGTTGGGATTTCCCATCAGCAAAAACGACGAGCCTCCATACAAGCTTGTATGCCCATAAGGGGTGAATTTTAAAAAATCCTTCTTTATTGTTAACTTTAGAAATTGTAGGTATGCTTACCTATCCACCCAGCCAGCGAGTGAGTGCCAGTGAGTGAATGAATGAAAAAAATATGTTATTAAGTAGATTCTAGGAATCTTACACTTTACCTAAACCTAACCTTTTCCTAACCTTTTTTTTTATCT
The DNA here is from genome assembly GCA_916614155.1 of Mesoligia furuncula. NCBI lineage: Eukaryota > Metazoa > Arthropoda > Insecta > Lepidoptera > Noctuidae > Mesoligia > Mesoligia furuncula. The sequence continues at coordinate 30,254,685 of OU744794.1, forward strand.
GAATCTGAATCTGAATCCTAGCTCAAGGCACAAGGTGGACTGAGGATCTGGTGACAGTCTATGGAGTCCACTGGAAACGCGAAGCACAGGACCAGACGATGTGGGGACGCTTGGTAAAGGTCCAGCATTGTACAGTGATTAACCGACTTCAAAAAAGGAAGTTCTGTACTCAACCCGTATGTATGTATGTTTATATGTCCGCGATTTTGTCAAAAACTTATTAAGCAATTTTGATAATTCTTTCATTAATCTGATCTACATACTTTCAGAAAGGTTTTAGTATATAATACATCAGGTAATTATTCTTATGTTCGAAGTTATAATACATACATTTTTATGTAGATACTGCATCTCCGGCATTTCTATGGGAATGTTGAGGGTTCTTCTATTCGGTGTCTTAATTTCTTCAATGCACTAGTGTTAATTGAATTTTTATGGGGTAGGACAACTAAAAAGTTGAAAATAAAAACTTTTTTACAACAATAACAACCGACCTAAAAAACACTACAAAGTGATAAATAACTTTAATTTCGGAAGTAGGTGTCAAAAAACGAATATGCGGATCCAACGTCACCGACTTCCGAAATTAAAGTGATTTATCAGTTTGTAGTGTTTTTTTTCTGAAGTCAGTTGTTTTTTTTTTGTAAAAATGTCTTTTTAATATGAGCTATACTTAGGTATTAGGAGCAAGCTTGCACACCAGTGCGCGGACGTCAATAACTCTTTGATATTATTAATTTTATTGTGTTTCTATTGAGTTAATTAGGTCTAGTAACTCGATAATGATCATTCGAAATTGAGTAATTCGTCATGGCAAGCTTCCGAAGTTTCGTGCATCGCTATGATGAACATTCTCAATGAAGTAATTCGTTATAGCAAACTTTCGAAGTTCCGTACATCGCGATTATGAACATTCTAAATCAAGTAATTCGTCATAGCGTACCTTCTAACTCACGTAATTCGTAATTTTAAACTTTATGAATACAGTACATCGGTATTTTGAACTTCGAAGTTCAGTATGACAGTCGTCGCTTGTCACTGGCAACGCAGTCTCGTTACTTAATACTTTAAGGCCCTACGACGTATGTAAATCGGAGGTCTATGGGCGTGGCTTGGTGATGATAATATCATGAGTACTGAGTAGAAAACTTCAGCCATAACATGTGACGACAGACGCGCAACAGATGCGCTGCCGGAGGGTGATAAAAGTCGGCCGCCGTGTCATATGACAGCGAAATCCATCAAAGCTAAACGCTTTCCCAACTAGTTTTAGTGGTCATGTTCGGGAAACTGTTTTGGATGTTGTTCCGTAATATTTGACTCTTAAGGTACGAGTTCGTAGGCAACCGCATTCAGCAACAGCAGACGACGTGACGTAGCGACACTTCGCAGCGTCATGTCGCTGCAGATGGCTGCAGCAGCTGACAGCAGCGCCGTATTCCAGTTAGTTCTGAATGTTCCGTGAGACAAGATGAGCGTACGTTTGTATCTTTTGTTAGAAGAGCAAGAAGACGACGATGACTTGTTTTCACAAGTACAGAGATATATACAAGTATAGAGATATATATCGTTTTTGAGAGATGCATTGTACAGTGCAGGATATTGGGCCACCTGGTTTATCAGTTTTTCTTCCTCGCAATCGAATTTGTTGAGAGAGATTCAACGTGCTGTCGCTCCAGCGTCAGTGGCCTGATCTGCGGTCAGGCGACACGACGTCTCCGGTCATGTAACGTGTAGTCGGGCGATGTGTCGCTAGCTGCGAAAGGTATTCCATAGAAATACATACAAACCAGTAGTGTCGTAGCGACACATCGTCTGCTGCTGCTGTATGCGGTCGGCTACCAACTCGTACCTTTAGAGTGTATTTATATAATTTCTTGTTTTTCTTTTTTATTTGTATGCCTGTTTAGTTTTATCAACACACTATGTAATTTTATTGTACCTAACAAATTGTAAGCGCACACTGCATTCATTTTGTAACTTGTTTTTATCATCATCAGCGTATACCAGTCCACTGTTGGACATAGGCCTCTCCTATTGCACGCCATTCATCTCGGTTTTCGGCAACTCTCATCCAGCATCTTTTTGTAATAATATGTGGAAGAGGTCGTGCGTTATACCTACATTTACTCACGCTTTTTTTTTTTTTTTTTTTTGCGGATGGGAAATCATCAAATGACTCCTCCCGCTCTGGGTGGAGCGGAAGGGAGTGTCAGACTCTTACTGACTAAAACCCACCCGTGTTCCTTCCTTAGCCCTTTATGTTCCGGGCCAGCGGTAACCCTTTCGGACAATCCCGCTGACCCGGCAGGCTTCGGCCCTAAGGGGCCCCTCCTCGATGCTGACATCTCTTTGAGGCGCGCGTGGAAGACGTACGCGCCGTCCGGCACGGGCCTGGTCCTGATCGGACGGTGAGCTACCCATTACTCTCCGCCCGCAGGCCCGCGCCTACGGTGGCCGGGGTAGCTGAATTTTTGTGTAATAATTTATTATATATTTATTATGTATTTTTTATTTTTTTATTTTTGTGTGTTTTTGTGTAACTGTTTATTTTCCGAAAGACATACTTAAACAAAAGTTGGTTTTTGTTTCGCGTCATATTATTACAGGTGTTACAGAACACAACGTCAAGCAAATCATGATGATTTTAGGAGCTCAGGTGTTTCTCTGGGTAATTTTCAGACTTGTTCCATCTCAACAAACCTGTAATAAAACATTATTTGTGTGTGGCTAATGGCAGTGGCTGACTTCCCCATAGGACTGCCCGTATGGTGAATGTTAAACATCATCATCATCATTTCAGCTGAAAGACGTCCACTGCTGGACATAGGCCTCCCACAAGCACCTCCAGTTCGACCGGTTCTGTGCTTCTCGCATCCAACGGGTTCCTGCGGCCTTCACAAGGTCGTCGGTCCACCTTGTAGGAGGCCTTCCAATGCTACGTCTTCCGGTACGCGATCATGGTAATGTATAACACATTGTGACTTACAATTCATTCACCCTGTTTACATCCCCGACAAGCGTGACAGCTGAGGCTGGGGTCCTGGGTTCGATTCCTAAAGGGAAAGGGAATATCATAGTAATAGCCCGGAGTTTGGCAGTTCGCGGTGTGATACTCGCATGCCTCTGAAAGCACGTAAAGCCGCTGGTCCTGCGCCTGATCTCTCTCCGGTCATGTCGGATTGCCGTCCCATCGGACTATGAGAGTGCGGGAAGAGAGAGTGCACATGTAACTGCGCACAAAATTGTGTAATACAATATCTTCTGCGCCGCAGGCTACTACACTTTGTTGAGATTGGCCGCCATGACCGAAATACGGTCAGGTTTCAGGTTCAGGTTTTCTTCGTGTCGCTGGCACGACTGTATTCTAAATCTTGCTTTCCCAAAACCTCGCCACCTCTACGGCGTCGTCGGTGGCAGCGCAGAGGTCACTTTGACTGCATGTTTTGGGACACAGAGGGCAGCACAGGAGGTGGAGCATGGTTTTTGACGCAGCTCCGCAATCACACCCCTCCGCCGCTTCGTCAAGGTAGCCCCACTTTACCAGGTTGGACTTACATTTCCCACTTCAGGTTTTCCCAGTTCAGGTAAAAACATGGTAAGACCCCAACAAAAGGGATTACAGACCTCTTCCTAAAAAACACAAATACTTATTCCAAAGATTTCCAAGACCGAAGAGTTTTTATGTTCGCACCCTAAACATAAAAACTCTTCGGTCCGTTACCCTGGAGGATTAACTTCAATAACCTCACAAACTTCATACACATCAAAGCATTGTATACTTTCCCTATAGGAACTAGTTTTCCTCGTATATTTGGGTATTACTTCAAACGCTGCCTATTTGAATGGCACGTGATTCGGATTTTTATGTGCAACTATCAAATTGATTTTTTGTGAAATTATACCCCTTTGCCTTTTGAGATCGTTTGGACGTAGGTTATAAAAGCACTCACCAGTTATACGACTGACTTTCCCATAAACTTCAGTAGAATATTGTGTTATGTACAGTCACGAAAATTGATTTTTTTTTATCAAATTGACTGCCACCTTAAATAAATAATCCGTATATTCGAATTGAATCCGTAATTTTTTGGCGGTTGTATGAAATGACAAAAACATGGCAAATTGACGTAGTGTGTTTAAGAGGAAATGCGGTTGGAGAGACTTCTTAAAAAAGGCTAAGTAAAAAGTCATAATTTGAGGTTCAATATTGGACCTATTTAAAAAATCCCCAAGACCTAACCCTTACCACCTAGACCTATTTAGAAGATATTTAACATAGGGGCACAGTATAATCCTTCTTATTCTGTTTATGAAATATCTTTTAAATTGGTCTAATATAGGTGAATGAACAAAATAGGCGAAAGCCAAACCTTGAATTATGACTTTTTACCTAGGCTTTTTCAAAAAGTCTCTCCGACCGCGCTTTCCTCTTTACAATCTATATATATATATTTATCATTCAAAGTCCTGACTGACTGATATATCAACACACAGCCTAAACCGCTGGTCCTAGAGACATGAAATTTGGAGGGTGTGTTCTTTGTGAAGAGTAGGTATCCAATAAGAAAGTGTTTTACGAAATTCCACTCCTCAGAGGGTGAATGGGGGAAGGTGAAATTTCACGCGGACGATGTCGGTATTAATAAAGCAGTACGCCTGGATGCGGAGGAGGTTCCTCTCTCTATATATAGCCTTGACCACCGACAACTTCGACCCTGTTCCAAATGCATCGGCATTAGTCCACCATTTTTTATAAAAATATTTAATAATGACTGTAATAAAGGAATAATAATAATAATACATTATTTATTTTCAGACAAAGTCCATTTCTTTACGTTATATTAAATTAAATTGCCTCGTCCGTCCGTCGTCGGTTCCTAATTGAAAATTCCATCACCTCTTTGAAATTATTACCTACTGTTATTATGGTGCTACAATAACTAAAATCATTTGGCTTACAAATATGATTGTTCGCATTTGCTTTGTCAACATTCAATGTCAAACACGTATATTACATTGTTAGGCTTCCACTGCAGATTTAATATTACAATGTTATTTGAAATGTTAACATATTAACCTGCAGGAACAATAAATTTATACTCTGGTAGGTTCAATTCGCCAGTTACATGACTATATCAGTTATACCCGCTGTTCCAGGCCTGGGGCAGGGCTTTTCTGTTTATCCACCTACAAAAATCCACCCTAAAGGTCATAGCACACGTATCAAACCGGAAAGGGATCGGCACCGTATAAACTCGAGCCGTTCAGCGTTCTTTATATAAAATCCCTACTACAACGCACACTAATCGGAATCGTAACATAATCGCCTCGCCTCGAGAAAAGCTCATGAACCGCGGTTCGGTGCGTTACGGCTCGTCGTCCCCGCGCTTATGTCTGTCCGTACCCGAGCTTACATCTCTTCGTCCACCCTTGTCTCTCTTGCTCTCACCCCTCGGCCTGCCTGCTGCACCATCAACCAGCGGTCGGCGAGCCGTAAGCGCGGCGTCGCTTAGCCGTAGCTGAGTCGACGTATCGGAGCTTCTGATCCGTTTTGGTTAAGTGCTTACGTTAGGTTGACGCCTGTTTGACGTCGAGGCGAAAGGCGATACGGTGCCGATCCCTTTCCGATTTGATACGTGTGCTATGACCTTAAAGTGGATACGCGGAAACGCATGTCCGAGAATCCACCCTAGGCTTATACTTGGATAAACAAAATTTTTAGCCTTAAGCTGGATTCTCGAACATGTGTTTCCGATTATCCTCCTTAGGCCCGCAGGGTAATTGCGTAACACATTATCAGTAGCAATGGGTTTCATATTGACAGTTCAACAACATTCATTGCGTTTTTTACGTTGTTGAGCAGACACATTTTTCGAACATATGGAGCAATGGATTAGCAATGTGCTTCAAAATGATTCAAATTGAGAATAATAGTGTGTTACGCAATTAGGGTGCCGGTTGTTAAAGGGTAGATAAACGGAATAAGCCGACTTGACTGGGCTCGCGTCAGCACGCGAGCCCAGTCAAGTCGGCTTATTCCGTGGATTATGGCCCACTCCCTCTTACAAAGAGGAAGGAGTTGTGTATCCCAACAGTGGGAAAGTAATAATGTAAAGTAATAATAATGGCTGATTACGCCCATCAGTGAACTGCAATGGTCGATTATTTACGTCATGCTCCCTGACGGAACCACCTTTGCTGTAACAAATATAAGTTACATGAAGAATTCTATGGAATGTCTATAAAATTCTAGTCCTATTAAAAAAAAGTCTATAACTCCAGTTTCGACGTTAACCTTTATTGATCTCAATTATGGCTTACCTGAACCCAGGAAGGCGCCTTACTTTACGTGAAAAATTTTATCACCGCTGCTCTCAAAACGGTAAAGGATAAAATTATGAGGAATCCGGCATGTCCTGAATCCAAAAAATCGTGACGCACCTTTTGCCACCAATAAAGGTACAAAAAAAGACAGGAAGGGGATAAAAGAAAATTGACAAAAATAATTTTCTCAACTTGTTTATTTAGATAGTCAACATATTTCCCTCTATCATCAATACAATAATGCAGTAACTCAATCACAATGCCTTATTTAGTTATTATTGCAAATAACTAGAATTATCAATTTAATTGGTTATCGGAAGCAAATAAAATCTTTACAATTTCAATGATTTTTAAACGATCAAAAAACGATAATAGTACGTAACGATACGTGTGACATAAGTATTCCATTATTGCATAGCGTGAAATTAGCATAGCACCGTGTGACCTAAGCCCGCACTTAAGTCACAATTTTCTGTGTAAAAATGGACTACCACCAAACGGGGTGAATTAGGGATGCGGGGGTGAATTGGCATCAAGAAGGGGCCCCCTTAGGCATCAAGAAGGGGCCCCCTTAGACATCAAGAAGGGGCCCTCTGAGGGCCGAAGCCTGCCGGGTCAGCGGGATTGTCCGAAAGGGTTACCGCTGGCCCGGAACATAAAGGGCTAAGGAAGGAACACGGGTGGGTTTTAGTCAGTAAGAGTCTGACACTCCCTTCCGCTCCACCCAGAGCGGGAGGAGTCATTTGATGATTACCCATCCAAAAAAAAAAAGGGGTGAATTGGGACAAAACTTTAAAATGGATTTTAGCGTTGAAATAATACAGTTTGTTGCCGAAAAGAACACTTAATCGTTAATTATAATACAATAAACACATTAGACTCCTTTTTGGCAACAAACTATATTATTTCAATGTTAAAATCGCTTTTAAAGTTTCGTCCCGATTCACCCCTGCATCCCTATTCACCCAATTTCCTAAGTCACAGAAAAGCGTCACTTAAGGTGCGGGTTTAGGTCACACAGTGCAATAAAATATAAAAAACAGTGTTTTAATTACAAGAATTAGCAGCTAATTTCAATGTTGCCTTTGGTGTCCGTTTAGGCATTCTGGCAATAAAAGTCTGAGCGACACTAAGCAAAAGCAATTGAATTATGCACCGCGATCTTTGCAAATTCCTCTTTTAAAACAAACCTCGTGGTATCTTCAACATGATTTAAAATAAATCAACCTGCCGGTTTGACTATGGAGAGTGTTAAACAGATGATTTTTTTTAGAGGCCTCTCCTCCCCTCTTCCCTTGTCTTTTCTTATTTCCAAACTAGCAGCGCCACGCGGTTTCACCCGCATAAGTGTCGATCCCGTGGGAATATCGGGATATGTCCTTCCCCGAAATGCAATCTATCTCTCTGCCAAATTTTATCGAAATCCGTTCAGTGGTTTAGGCGTGAAAAGGACTTTCGGATTTATAATGTTATTAGTATGGATATGGATTGAATATTATTGAATTTTAATGGGAATCTTAACACTTGGTGTTAGTAGGTTTTTTTTTTTTTTTTTTTTTTTTATCCTTTTGATAGTTTCTTATTTTGTAAATGTGAGGACTTGGTAGGCCTTATAGACTTTAGATCTGTAGACCATTTTCTATTTTTATCAAGTACTTGGTACTTGTTGACAGGCCTGCGCTGTCCTCCCATACCTACTGTAATTTGGAAACATTTTAAAAGCCAATTATTTTTAAAAAGAGTAACCATGGAGTTTCTTGCCGGTTCTTCTCCATAGGAAACGACCAATTGGAACCGTGCACCTAGCTTCTGACGTTTCAGAAGTGCCCATGTAGGTTTGTGTGACATAAAACATTTTGATTTTGATTGGAACACAAGTCACGACTCAGGATGACAGCTATCTGTCATTCATAAACGTACCCTTTGGAATATAGGTAATGAGCTGACAACCTGTTACGCTTGCCGCCTTGAGCTCAACTGTGACTAATGAGACACAATTATTACTTTTTACCCGACTGCGGCGAAGCCCAAAAGGAGGGTTATGTGTTTGACCTGTATGTATGTATGTATGTATGTATGTCCGTTTCTTTGTTCCCTCGTAACTTCTAAACGAATGAACGGATTTTGATAAATTATACGTCTTTAGATTTGTCTTGGTAGCGCGAGTGTCACTGGGTATATCAAAATTGAAAAAATATAAAATGGCCGATTTTTGGCGCAATATTATGTCTTCAAAAAAAATTATTTTTCTCGAAACCTATCGAGTGGGGTATCAAAATAAAGGGTTTTTAAAGGTGATTACAAAAATATATACAACTTATATGGTTAAAAGTAATTCGAAGTGACAAATCGTAAAAAACACGTACCAAGAGCTAAATCGTCTGCGAAATCTTTCACATTTATTATGTCAACTAAAAAGCTGGAAATAAAAAAAGTTATTTAAAAAAATAAAAAAACCCGACTGCGGAAAAAAACTGAAAAGCTAAAAACAAGCCCATTTTAAATTAAATAAAAGTTGGAAGCAGGCGGGACCCATATCATTTTTATTATATTTTCAAATTCAAATGGGTCCCGCCTGCTTCCAACTTTTATTTAATTTAAAATGGGCTTGTTTTTAGCTTTTCAGTTTTTTTCCGCAGTCGGGTTTTTTTATTTTTTTAAATAACTTTTTTTTATATTGTTATAAATCAAATTTTGATTTTCCCACAGTTGAGAGAGGGTAACCCTATCCTACCTTTATTCAGTTTCAGACTTGGTGTCAGCTGAGGGTAGAACTGTGTAGGGAGATAAATTGGGTTCTCTTGAAGACAGTAAGGAAACCAACATATCATAACGTTACTCCTATTTGCGAAGAGCTATGTAGATAGGCGTACTTACCTCTAGTACGTCACACATTTCGCCATTTATGTTTAAGGGGCTTACATGGCCCAAAGCGCAGTCACTGTCGGAAAGAGAAGCGCGATGACACAACGCTGGTAATTTATTGCAAAATATGAAGCAATTACTTAAAAAAATTAAAACACTAGTATTTTAGTATGTTGCTTGTAGAATAATCTGACAAAAAATCAGAATGATTGATATTAGCATGGTTTTTATTGTAAAAAGAAAGTTTTTAGAGGTAGAGATCTTCATGTTTTTTTTTCTATCGTATCAAATTTGTTGTACTATGTTTTCAACATACTTTCTACCTAGCATATATCCTGAAGAATCTTATATATTTTTCTAATTCTGTTTACTACATTGATCATATACGTTTATTGTTTCTAAAACTTGCGTTTTTTGTGTTTAGATCCTGTAAGCCACTGAAGTCCCATGTAATATGTCGAAATGTTTTATTTAAAAAAAGATAACTGGAAACCTCTTTCTATGGAAAATTTAAAATCGGTCTAATTTGGCTGTAACACTGTTTTTCGAAAATGTTCTTAAGTAACTTTTTAGACCTTTGTATCCTGCCTAATATGCGTATGAAGTTTCATTAGAATAGGTTCATTCATTTCGAAAAACAAGGGCTTGAAAGTTTGTATGAAATGCCGTACGGCGTAAACGCGCATGAAATGTATGTATGTATGAAAGCTACAATTTCAGGCTTCGGAGGCGATAAAGTATTTATTTTGTAGGTATGCGATGATACTTCAAATTCGCCAGTATTTACGATGTCAAACATTTATATGAAGCTTTAAAAAAAACCTAAACATAAACTAACAACTTAAAGAAAGAAAAGAAAGAAAACTATTTATTGCGACTCGTACAGGAAGATCACAAACTAAACTAAACACAGTAAAATAAAAATCCAAGTTATATAAAAAAAATTAACAAAAGGAAAATTAAACAGAAAGTCCTATACGAGGCCAAAAGGCTCCTATTCTATCAACTTCGTTCCTGTGTAGATCGTTAAGCTGCACTTCCCACATAAGGTTAGCACATATCCGAGCCAGAAGCACGTTAATTTGTCGACAATTCCTTTGTCATAAAATACCTACTAATTTTGCGGAGATCAAACGGCATTCGCGACGAGTTACATATTCATCTATTTACCCTTAAACCAAATACCAGGAAACGAGCTTGACACAGTAACAGTTTCATTTTCGAGGTAATTACATAGCCCGGCCCGCACTTTACGCCGAATTCGAGGCTAACTTTGCATTAATTTAAAACAGCTTTTTTTTTTCATTTAACTTGTCGGGTATGGACAAGGGAGTAAACTAAAATGTGTAACGCGAAAAAATTATTCCAGCAGCTTGCGATTTTGTTTTAGAAAACATCTAATTTTAATTTAACTTGGTAGAAAAAAATATGTTACTTACCAGAATTTGAAAATTTCCCGGGAAACTTTTCAATTTTTTTGTTTTTCTTAAATACCTAATTCGGACATATATATCACAAACATTTTGAAACAAATAATCGTCAATTGGCCGTTCTCAAGTGATGCCCTTACCAGCAAACAGCATTTCATTTTTATTTATATATGTTTTATTTATATTTATGTAGATAGATATCCAAACAACCAGTATAAATAAGAAAACCTTAATTTATCAGAGGGACAGTAAGTGATATAATATAACAAAATGCGTAGCCAATGTGGCATTGAAAACGATCTTAATTTGCAATTTTTTTCCCTTCCTCTCAAACTCACTTTGACGAAAAACTTTTACCCAGTGTATAAATTATCTGTCATACACTATAAAAGTCTAAAGCGCATGTCAAAACGACAACTTAAGATGTCAAGAATATAAAAACTGACTGTTCAATTTACTTAACAGCAAACTGATTGGTTTATCGATACATTTTATAGCGATTGATAGGCAGTATTCGGTAATCTGTCTCGGTAAGGATCAAAATTTATTGACCCGTCTAATCTCGACCTGTCAAACGAGATGCTTGACGATCGGTTAGGCGTTAATAAATTATTATTGTTTTATATAATTCAAAATATTCAATTTTATGATGAGTGAGGGTGTATAAACTTTTTGCTGTATAAAACAATTTAACTACCGAGGGTGCATGACTGTTTATAAAATGAGGTCATTAAAAAAAAATGTTACGCTGTTATTGTTAGTGTCGTCATAAATAAAGTCGTGTCTTTTTTTTTCCAAAATCATCCGAGTTGATTCTTGTCGGCGGAGCCGAGCCTTTTAATTTGTTTTACCTACATGTAATTAATAATGCATACTTTCTAGGTCCCTCATATATTACAAAACCTTTATGTAGGTACCTTAATAAATTTATTTATTTCTGTAATATTTATCCAAGCCTATTATTTTCCAAAAAGTAATATAATTATATCAATCATTTACATTCTTAAAATATTAATTAATTAATTAATTCAAACATGAATTTCAACAACAATTATTAATAATAATTACATTAGGTATTCTCATTTCCCATCACATTATTGCTCACCAAAAATCTCCTAACATAAACGTTTTAATACTTTACTCCACTATTACGACAGTTTACCAGAACTCACCTAGATTTTAGACTAAAGCTATCGAAAACTCCGTTCTCCTCTGAAAGTTGACTGCCTCAGCTAGTCTATGTTGCAGTGCCCAGGTGCAAGGGAATCTTTATCAACGTGTCACAACGCGTTCCGAAGATGAATCGCGGCTGGAAACCGTTCGGAAATAGGGCTGTCGAGCCAAGAATTTAAAAAAGAGTAATGTATGATTTTCGTTGGAAATAAAGTAAGTATACCTACAGTCGTAGCAGTAATTTTAAAGTGATTTAACAGAAGAATTGTTATTTAAAAAGAATTGTTCATCATTTGCCTAGCCTTTTTCCTTTTCCTTTTCCTGAACGATGGGGTCAGTTTTTAGTCTGACCAGATGCAGCTGGATACCAGTATTTTATATGAAGCGACTGCCTATCTGACCTCCACAATCGAGTTATTGGGTCATAGGATACCTCTTAGTAAGACTGGTTGTCAGACTTTTGGGTTTTTGATGACCCGTAGCGACTGTCAAAGACCTACGAATGACATCCGGGAACAACGGCTTAATGTGCTTACCGAGGCATGGAGGGGTATGTAAAGATGGTCACCCATCCACGGATCCATCCATCGAACGGGTGGAGGCTACAGCCTTCTCTCTGCCAGAGGAAGTGGGCTGTAATTTACCACGCCAGCCCAGTGCTGGTAGATGTCTTCAAATGTTTGTTTCTAGGACATTTCGTTTCTTCACGATGTTTTCCCTCGCTGTTTTGAGAGCAGCTGTGGGATGTAATGATTTACATAAAGTACAGCGCCTGGCTGGGTTCGAACCGAATTCGTAAGTTCGGGCGTCCATAACAACTCACTATTGTTTAGTCCTGAGTTCCTGACATAATTAATCTTGGGTCACATGGACTGAACAAAGTCAACAGAGACAAAATGTATTAAGCGCAGAACAATTTGGTTTGTTAGTATATGTTTGGTGGTAATTAAGGCTTTGACTGCCAACGCGGTCACCGATGACCGCGAACAATTGATTTTCTATTGTGTCTGTTGTCTGGCAGTCAACGTGTTAATAAAATAATTTATAAAATTGGGAAGACGTGATAATAGTAGTGGTAACACTGTTTTATTTACAACTTTTCATATTTAATTACGAAAGTTTAAAATTCTATGTTCAGAGTTGTGTTGAAATGGAATAGTTTTACTGATATTGACTACAGGTAAGTGTAAAAATTGATTTAATGTCTATTTAAAACAAATATAGCTCGCTTTTATTTAAAACTATTAGATTTATTATTACAAAACAAAGTCAACAGAGACAAAATGTATTAAGCGCTGAACAATTTGGTTTGTTAGTATATTTTTTTCATAGTATCTTTTCTATTTTGTGAATGTGAGAAAATTGTAGTCCTTTTAAATTGATAAATATACCTACTTCGATTTGTGGACCATTTTCTAGTTTGTTAAGTACCAGGTACTTAACAAACTTGTTGTTGTTGTTGTTGTTTTTGGTCTCGTAGTCGCAAGCGCGATTGCTGAGTGTGAGGTCCTGGGTTCGATTCCCGGGTGGGTAAAGTGTTATTGAGTTTTTCCCGCCGGTGCGGCCCGGAGTTTGGAGGTTAGCGGTGCGATAGGTACCGTCGTGCCTCGGAAAGCACGCCTGATCTCTCTCCGGTCGTGTTGGATTGCCGTCCCATCGGACTATGAGAGTGAGGGAAGAGGGAGTGCACCTGTGTCTGCTCGCACACTTGTGCACTATAATATCTCCCGCGCGAAGGCTAGTCTCCGTTGAGATTGGCCGCCGTGGCCGAAATACTGTCTGGGTGACTTTTATTTATTATTTACTTGTTGACAGTACTGTAACTATGATTTAAAAACATTGTAAAAGCATAATAAGAGACTTTTTTTTACCGTGGAGTTTCTTGCCGGCTCTACTCCATAGGAAACCACTAAATGGAACCGTGCATCTAGCTTTTGACGTTTCGTAACTATCCTTATTAAATATAATGCCAATGACGCCTCATAGCAAGTGCGACGGACTTAGGGTCGGTTCACATCTGACGGAAAATACGTCGAGCGTAACTGCGATTGCGTCTATTTATTCGCTCGACGCACTAACGCATCATCGGTTGAGTGTGAACGGTCAAGTGTTTTTCTATACATTTGTCTGTTCTGGCGTTACGCGACCGATAATACGTGACGCATGTTCCGTCAGATATGAACCTTCCCTTATTCCGTTGTTCTCTGAGTGAATTCACAATGTTCAATTGTTTATAATTATTTATAGATCATCTGCCTAGCCTTTTCCCAACTATATTGGGGTCGGCTTTCAGTCTAACCTGATGCACCTGAATACCAGTATTTTACATGGAGCGACTGACTATCTGACCTCCACAACCCACTTAATGGGTACCACTTAAGATAGCCCTTGGTAAGGCTGCTGGTTGTCAGACTTTCGGGCCACTGACGAACCGTAACGACTGTCAAAGATCCACGAATGACAGCTGGGACCAACGGCTTTACGTGCTTTGCGAAGCACGAAGGGGTCTTGGTATGTGAAGATGGTCACCCATCCACAGATCAGACCTTCCATCACTGCCCATATGAAATAAAATATTTTGAATTTGAACAAAGGTGTTAGAATTCTCCGAAGATGTAGCTGCAGCCCTAGGTACTACAGAATGACTAAGATTTAAAAAGTCGAGTATTTCTCTCACGCCCAACGGGTGGAAAGTTATGTCTCCAGTAAAACTGTCCAGTTCTGTTTCTGGTTTATATTTTTCTGCAAAATGGAATGTTTTGATTTATGTAGTTATGTTCCGGTAACTTGTTATAGAGACGCCTTCTGTTTTAAGAGTAGGTACTGTCTTAAGACAACTAAAACATTTTGAGTAGTGGGTGGGTACTTGGGAACTTTATAATAGCACTTAGCGTTGTAGTGCACTTCCATTACTGATAACTATTCTCTTTACTACGTCCTTACATGTTACACAAAAACGCAAGTTTTATTTTGTATTATTTTTCAAGACTAGAAATTTTCAACAACATGCTTTATATGGACAATGTTTCACATCAATATTCATATATCTTGGACTCTAATTTTAACCTAAGCTATCATCATTCTACGTATACAAGATCGGGAGCATTAAAAGACTACGCCGTGAAAACTATCTTTGAGGATTTGTACAACCTTCAACTGGAAATTTTAGAAGAAAATACGCTTAATACAATAAATGAGCCAAAAGAATTGTTTTTTCTCTAATAAATATATTAGCATTCTACACCAAAATATTGCAGGTTTGTTAAATAAATCAAATGCACTTACAGTATGCTTAAATGAACTTTGTGATAAAAATATAAATGTGGATTTAGTATGTATTACCGAGCATTTTATCATGAAAGGTTTCGAAAACCAACTATGCATACCAAACTACAGTCTGGGTGCATGTTATAGTAGACAAGATAAAAAGAGAGGGGGAGCATGTATTATTATTAATAACTGTCACCAATGGAAAGAAATACCTCAAATAGCAAGATTGTCATCACCAGGGGTTTTTGAGTGTTGTGGTGTTGAGCTGATTCATTATAAATTGATAGTCATATGTCTCTATAGAGTACCAAATACTAAGAATATGACTGAATGTTTTAATAAACTTGAATTGTTACTCAAAGATTTATCCAACCGATCTAACAAGAATATTGTTATTGCAGGCGATTTTAATATCGATATTTTAAAACCGAATGGAAATTCAGTCGCACTGGAGTATATGTTACTAAATTACAACTTAAAACTTGCTCTTAAACAACCGACTCGAATGGCTAGCGGGACTTGTATAGACAATTTTGCGCATAATTTTAAAAATAATTGTAAAACGGACGTGTTGGAGTTTGCATTGTCAGACCATACAGCACAGCTGCTTCAATGTCCAGTACCTACTGTATGTAGAATAAAATACTGGCATATAACTAGAAGGGATTACTGCGACGAAAATATAGTTAAATTTAAAAACTGTATAAACAGTTTAAAATTCTCGGAGATTTATCTTACTGGGGATCCTAATTTGGCGTACAATGAATTTATCAACACGTTTAAATTGTTCTACGATTTATGCTTCCCGTTCAAGGAAATCAAAATCAACACATTTAATAAACCTAAATGGCTATCAAATGGCGTTAAATTGTGCAGTAAGAAAAAAAGGAAACTCCTTTGGCAATTTAGATTGAATCCTAATCAAGAAAATAAAAAGAAATTTGCTACTTATTCTAAACTGTATAATAAAATTATTAGTCTAACGCAGAAAGCACAGAATAACTACAAAATACAACAATCAATAAATAAATCGAAGACTACATGGCAAATAATTAATCAGTCAAACAACAATATCCCTAAACAGCAAATTGAAAAAATAAGAGTTGGTAATCGAACTATCCACAAACCGTTGGATATCGCTAATGCTTTTAATGACTTTTTTGTTGACAAAATTTGTCCAAAATTAGATGCTGAATACAAACCTAAAGCATCAATTACATCAAGAAGTCCTAAATCAATGTTTATGGCACCTAGCACACCACACGACATACATAAAATAATAATGTCATTAAAAAACACTGGTAGTGTAGGTTTTGATGGGATCGCCACTAAGATATTAAAGTCAGTGTCAATTGAGATATGCAATCATCTAAGTCACTTAATCAATCTTAGTATATGTACGGGTATATACCCAGAAGCATTAAAAATATCTATAATTAAGCCTTTATTCAAGAAAGAAGATAAGGAATTGATGGAATATTATAGACCCATTTCACTCTTACCAGTCATCTCAAAAGTATTTGAAAAGTACATCTACAAACAGTTAATTAGCTTCATTGAAAAGAATAATATATTATGTGAAGAACAAAAAGGATTTAGGCAGCATAGAACCATTGATATGGCAATTTACGATTTTTTGTTTCCGATAATTAGAAGTGTGGATAAACGATCCCCCATATGTGCCATATTTTGTGACATGACGCAGGCTTTTGATTACGTCCATTATAATACATTGTTAAGTAAATTGGAAGCCTACGGCATAAGAGGTAACGTGCTCGAACTTTTGAAATCGTATTTGGAAAACAGAACGCAGATAACCGAGATTAGTCGCATTAATGTAATAAATAAACATGAAGAGGTATCACGATCACGAGAGCGTAAAATTAAATTCGGTGTTCCACAAGGAAGCGTTGTGGGCCCGTTTGGATTTATATTATACGTTAATGATATGCCCACGTCCATTGAACACCCTTTAACTATGTTTGCTGATGATAGCACCATTACAATCCCTTGTAAAAACGCAAATACATATGAAACGGACATAAATAATTCTCTTAATAATTTAATTAAATGGCTAGATAAAAATAATTTGAATATAAATATAAGTAAGACTAAGATAATGCACTTCAGACAACGTATGCCTGGTGTGCCTAACCTTCATATACATCACAAAACTGACGATATTGATGAAGTAACTGATACCAAATTTTTGGGATTACAAATAGACTGCAGTTTAAATTGGAAAGCACATATAGGCGTATTGTGTAAAAAATTGAGTTCGTCGGCATATGCTTTATATAGGTTATCATCTATAGTCGATACCAAAGCACTTCTTGCGGCTTACTACGGCATAGCTGAATCTCACTTGCGCTACGGTGTCATTTTCTGGGCAAATTCCACCGATAAAGAGATAGCATTTAAGGCTCAAAAAAGATGTCTCCGGTCAATGTTTAAATTAAAAACCACTGACAGTTGCAAGCCATATTTTAAGCAGTACAACATTTTGACACTTCCCTGTATTTATATTCTCGAAGTAGCTGTGTTTGTAAAGAACAATCCAAATCGTTTTGAACGTTTGGCCGATGTATTTCCAAGAAATAGGCGAGACAATACAAAATTAAATCAGGTATCGTGTCAGACAGCTATGATGCGCAAAAGTATTTACAACATGGCCCCGATTGTTTATAATAAATTGCCACGTGCTTGGAAAGAATTGAAAACGGTGCAATTCAAAAGTAGACTTCGAAAATTATTAATAGATAAAACGTACTACAGTGTCACTGAGTTCTTAACGGACAAAACTTTTTCTGAATACCGGTAATTTTTAATTAAATAAATATTAATTTAGTTAAGGAATGTTACATATTATCTAGGACCTGGAATTTTAATGTATGTTTGTTTATTTATGTTCGACCACGATTTTTATTATAATTATAAGTACTGTTAATGACAATTTAAATTTTTAATCATTTTATTTAATGTAGATATATTGTTATAATTAAGTTAATGTTTTAATGACAATTTGAATTTTGACTACGATTTTTATCCTTATTTATACTGTTAATGACAATTTAAATTTTTAATCATTTTATTTATTGTAGGTATATTGTTATAATTAAGTTAATGTTTCAATGACAATTTGAATTTTAATAATTTTATTTATTGAATGTATTAATTAATTTAATGTTTTAATGAGAATTTTAATTTTTATCAATTTTGTATAATGAAAATGTTTGCATGCCGAATGGTGAAATATGGCAGAACTCTGATTTAAACCTTCTACTATCTACTTATGTATTACCCATATTTGCAAATAAATGCTATTCTATTCTATTCTATTCTATTCTATAATGCCTAAAAGTATATGATCGACTACAGTAAACAAAATCAAAAAAATATATGATATTCTTAAGGATATATGCTAGTTAAATAGTGTGTTGAAAACATAATACCATTAATTTCATAGAATAGAAAAAAAATCATGAAGATACCTCTAAAAACTTTCTTTTTACAATAAAAACCTTACCAATCATTCTGATTTTTGTCAGATTATTCTACAAGCAACATACAGCACTAGTGTTTTAATTTTTTAGTCCAAACGATAGATTTTTTGTAAATAGATAATTGCTTCATATTTTGCAATAAATTACCAGCGTTGAGTCATCGCGCTTCTCTTTCTTTTTATGCAGTCCGACGGTGACCGCGCTTTGGGTCATGTAGCCCCTTAAATAAAATTTGTGACGATCTCATATCATTTGCAAGGTCAACATGGCCAGAGATCGCACAGCTCACGGAGGTCTGAAAAGAAAAAGATGAGGTCTTTGCCCAGCAGTGGGACACAATATAGAGGAAATTATCACACAAGATTTTGGTTTAAATAGCAATTTGGCCAAAATGTAAACCAAACACGAACCACTAAATGGATACTATGTAACTTGTTGCCAAGCCTTCAGGGAATTACAGACCTAATCTAAATATACGAACTCCTGTAGTCATTTAATTCCAGACCGTTCACGATGATTGATTTTAACATAATTATAAGGTATACCTACCACAAGGCGGAATATAAACCAATTGGAAATAAGTCGTGAAATTGATAACGTTAATATAATTAGATGAAATTCAATATCTGCTTACGATAACCAATTAAATGATACGTAATATCATTGAAAGCTTTACAATATCATCTATTTACAATATTTACATAATTTTATATTTAAATGGAATGTTCGGAAAAATGGCCACTTAGTGGCATAAATTGCAATATTTACTATTTAAAACCCGGTTTATCCAGTCATTTTATAGATCAACCAGTTTGTTTCAATAGTCCGGATTATTTACAGAATGACTGAGATACTGGTTTGAGATGTATGTGCAGAATAAGATTTAAAATTAATTAGGATTTATGATATTTACAATCTTTGGCTTAATATTATTGCTAATTCTGAATTACATGGTCTCATAAAGTAATATTTCAAATGTTTCAAACAATTAGCGTCGTTCCACAAAAATGTAAACATAGTCAAGTTTTGACGTTATATTGAAGTATCTTTGACGGATTGGACATTATTGGCCGTCAATGTTGACGAAGCAGCAACAACGTTGTTGTTCTTGTTGCAAGCCATCGTGATGTCAGAACATTGATTGACATTTGAACGTACCGGTCAAACTGGAGAATAAATTGAAAAATACAAATTAAGTCGTTTCATTTTTTTTATTAGCTGAATGCAATGGAAATTAATATTTTACTTAGAAAAACCAGCATGAATTTAGGCGTAATTTGGAATGTTTGGTGGTAATTAATAAAATAATTTATACAATTGGGAAGACGTGATAATAGTAGTGGTAACACTGTTTTATTTACAACTTTTCATATTTAATTACGAAGGTTTAAAATTCTATGTTCAGAATTGTGGTGAAATGGAATAGTTTTACTGATATTGACTACAGGTAAGTTTTCAAAATTGATTTAATGTCTATTTAAAACAAATATAGCACGCTTTTATTTAGAACTATTAGATTTATTATTAAAAACGTTATTCATTGGAATTTTCGTAAGTTATACTTTTAGCATTGACCAGATAATGGCACAAAAAAATTGGTCAAAGTAGTTAATGATGAGTAGGTATAATATTGGTAACCTCATTTGTTCGATACATTTTTCTTTCTGGTTAATAATAAAAGTATTTAAATCCGTTATACAAATATTATTAAATACAATCCGTATTAGCGTAAATGGCACGTCGTTACTAGGTATATGTACAGCCGTGATTATATACTTAGTTATACATGCTTACTTATTTACAAAAAATACATTCACTAGTTGTCTTTCATCGTGGCTTGAATATTTACAATTTAAAAGTGAGAATCAGAATTTTGTTAGACAAAATAAACAAACGCTGTTTCCAGTGAGAAATGCATGCGTTATCAGTTCAGCTTGCAATGAAAATTAGTGGAAAATATTTGCAGTGACCGCAATTTGTAGTACGAATATCATTATTATTAGTTTAAGAATAAGATTCATATTAGTATGAAACTATAGTTCTCAAGTTCAAGATAATTACATCAGGCATTCAGATAGGCTGTCTTAGATTTATAGATTAAGGCAGACAAACATTCATTAGTTAGGGACTCTTTTCAATAAATTACCCAAATAATCACGGAGCCGGCTATGCGTAAAATAGGATCTCAAGAATTATTGTTTATAAAATTCTGATTTTCACCTGTCTTAACCAGTAATGTTATATCTAATGCAACTTTAAATATTACTTCACGTTAAAGCGTTTCATTGAGCGCTAATTGCAAACAAAGTATCTAATATACGTTTATTTTTAGCTTGAAGTTATTACGAACTAAAATCTTTGGCTTGAATTCTTACATTTTTGGATGTAGACATTGAATGTGCAAGTCAGTAAAGGAAATGCATCGCATTTTAAATCCTTTTCTTAGGTACCCAGCCGGTCGATTCTGTAAAAATCTCACCGTGAAAACTTAGATGAAGCGAGTTTGTTTTTGCTAGGAATTGACACTATTGACAGCTCACTCCACGCTCACTTCACCTAAGTTTTCACGGTGAGATTTTTACAGAATAGTACCGCTGAAAACATGATTGCCAATTCACGTAATTAAAAATGTTCAAATTCTAGTCACAATCTCAGCTTAGCGACAATTAATTTCAATAAAGGCTCCTTCAAACAGGCGCGACACGCGATAGAATCGCGCGCGACACAAAGGCACCGCAACTCACGCAACAAGCGGTGCCTTTGTGTCGCGCGCGAATATATCGCGTGTCGCACCTGTTTGTAGGAATCTTAACTTGTCAAAAATGTAGGGAAATTAGAGTTATTTTTGACAGATGACCGAGAACAGACTGTGAACGTCCTTAAAATTACGAGAATTTCCCCTGTGATCGTGAAGAGGAGGCCTAAAATGCTGGTTTACTAAACGAATCTGTTACGTCATTATCTTTGCGCATTAACTCGTCAGACTCGCACTTCATAAACAAAACAATATTTGAATTAATGCTAATAATTTGCAACCAACAATTACAGCATAATAATTATATATTATTAATATAATTTAAATTTTTATTTTTTTGGAAAATAAACAAGTCTGAAAATGTTTGAGATAACAAATAATAATACCTATGTGATTACATCATCAACAATTCAACATATGTTAAAATATTGCAAAACTTTAACCAATTATAATAATCTTAACAATATAAGGTAGGTATTGCATAAACTTCAAACTACTGACAACAATGTTTCTGATAAAAATAACCAACTATGTCATAATCAAAGAAATTCTTACCAGTTCAAAAGCTGCAGTTTGCAGGCATTAAAGATTCTTGCATTATAACGACCGCGATAACTACTTCGAGAACATACCAAAATGAAGTTATTGCTGAAACTTTAACTTGAATGCTTGCACGGTAGTAATGTCACATTACCCGGCTAATGAGACTTCTATAGTAAACGCCTTTTAGCATGACAATTCAGGTTATTGCACTTTCACTAATATCTCTTTGTGGCCCACCCGAACAATAAAATAATGATCGTTTTTTTTCATTAGTAAATAATATTGAGGATACCGATAGAAAACGATTTGGGACATTAACGTGCTATATTTCCGTTTTTGAAATAAAAAAAGGGTGGGTCAATGACCGCCATTGGAATGCTAAAACGCGACAACTATAGTCATTCCGTGAAATGTTTTCCAGTCGTAAAAGTACGAATTTCAATTCGTTTATTTATGTACTGTTATTAAGAGTAATTTTAAAATTTGATAGTTTTATTTCAAGTTAAATTAATTAGTTTTGTTAACTTAAGATAACAGATTTACTGTATGGCTGGCTATAATATCGATTGTTTAAAATCACTATTATAGTTGGCTTTCGCAGAATAATATGTTTTTTTAATTAGGAACACTTTATTTTTGCATTAGTAAAAGAAAAATGAGCATCTACTACTAAGGGCTGATTTTTCAAGAGACAGATAATTTTTATTCGTGGAATAAAATTGACGTCTGACAGATTTTGTATGGAAGAACTGTCAAAAACTCAAAATTATTCCTGGGATAAAATTATCTGGCGTTGCAAATATCAACCCTTGGTAAAATAACGTATTTGATTGATAGTATTATTATTGCTATTTAGCACAATTTTTCGTAGAATAAACCTCTGAGTCAAGTTTTTTTAAAATCGCGCGCGACACAAAGGCACCACACGTTACGCGACTTGCGGTCCCTTTGTGTCACGCGCGATTTTATTGCGTGTCGCGCCTGTTTGGAGGAGTCTTTAAGCGTGTGGAACAGACCATCGAATTGAGCAACTTTCTCCATACACTCATCGTAACCTTGATAAAATTATCAGCTGTCCCACATGTTTGGGTCGACTGGGTAATGAAGTTGTGTATGGGTTAACTGCTTATTTTTTCTCGACTACTCTTTTGTTCCCACACAAAAAGTTGTTCAGTTTGATGGTCTTTATCACCTTTAAATATGACCACATATTTTTGACACACGCTGTATATTAGAGAAGATAAACTCAAACATTCAAGCATTCAACATTTTTATAAGTTTTCATTTAAAAAGTTAACATTAACCGGAACAACACACGAACACGGAAGTCCTTTGATATGCATCTTGGAAACTATTAATAAACGAACATACATATTACTAAGAATCACAGTAAGGACTAGCTTTTACAAATATATTACTAGAGTTGTGGATGTGCCAACGATAGTTGAGAGCAATTCAATAAGCATGCAATTGCTTGGTCTGCATCCTAATTGCGTAACACACGATCAACGTCAATCTGAATAATTTCTTCATATTATATTCGTCAAAATTGTCTGCTCAACAGATCAGGGGGCCTAAAAAGGCCACTTTGGCAGAATCATAAAAGGATAACATAATGGACAGTTAACTGTTAAGATAATCGTATCAAATCCCATTGGTGAAGCATTTTCCAGTTATTTTTTTTTTGTCTGTGCAACCAATCAATCCAATCCAAATCCAATCCCAATCTCTTTGATTGTAACTACGTAGTGCAGCGAAAAAAAGAAAAACACGGACTGTTTTCGCCATATTATAATTCATAATGTTATCCTTTTATGATTTTGAAGTTCCAACGTGGCCTTTTAGGCCCCCAGATATTTTATAGTTCCTAATATATTCATTTCTGGATGAAAAACAACAAGCTGCAGGTTCATAAAAGCGTATGCTTTAATTTTTTATACTTACTTAAATGTTAGTATCAAACTTACTGTCAATAACTTTATCGTTTATTTTTTCTTAGCTTGGATTTTTATCTTTTTTAGCGTCTTGCGAAAACAAATCCTCACTTACTTGGCCGTTTTCTTTTATGATTGGCAATAAAACATGAAGATAGCAAACAATTTTTTCTAGAAGAAAACCTAAATTTTGGGACGCAAAATATTGTCGAGGCGACAGCGGCTTATGATTTTATTGCTTGTAAGTTTTATAGAAAAACTGTTCGTGAAATAACCACAATAAAATATATCACCACGCATAAAATATATACCTAACCACGCATAACATTTATATCACCACGCATAAAATAACATCTATTATATTATAATATTCGCCAGTTATTTTTATGCCGCACAATTCCAGACTCGGGACTGCTATTAAGAAACTCCAGATGGAAAAACGCTTTGCCCGACCAGCGAATCGAAGCCCAAGACCTCATGCTTACGACCAGACAAAAACGGCAGTTCAAATTAAAACAAATCGTCCTTCAAAACCAGAAAGCCCCCTCTCAAAAGTCAACTGTCTATCATGGCATAACGGGACTTAGGTCCTATAAAAGGTCCAATACATAAAAAAAAGAAAAAAAAAAAAAAGAAAAAACAGTCTATACTGTTCCCACTGCTGGGACACAGGCCTCCTCTCTGTGGGAGCGATGTGGGCCTCAATAGAATTCATAAAAAAAAAATCTATGACTTATTCACATTGCGTTCGAATAATATTAACATTATCAACATTATTAGATGTAGGTACAAATATACAGGGTTACTGGAAAGACACCAACAACCTCTTAAGAGGTCATTGTACTCAACATTATGAACAACTTTTATTATAGGACCAAACTGGATATCGCGGAAAAAAAAAATCAGCTGTTTCCTACATTTATGTTCGTATAACTCGTCAAGATTCAGATTCGATTTCAGTTTTGGTCCCATAGTAAAAGTTGTTCATAATGATGAATACAATGACCTCAGACGTTGTTGGTGTTTTTCCAATAACCCTGTATAAGAATACATGCAATTCAATTTAAATTAGAAAATATTATTTTATAAAAAAAAAATAATTTAGGTATAATACCATGCAAACTAAAAATAAAAACCCTAAGCCAATAAATTAATAGCAATTTAGACGAAAACAATAATAAAAAAATAAAGGTCATATGAACACGGGCAAGAATCCACCACGCGGGCCCAGTGCAGGTTGGTAGATGTCACATGTCTTCGAATGTTTGGTTCTAGGACATGCCGGTTTCCTCACGATGTTTTCCTTCACCGTTTTGAGAGCAGTATTGATGAAATAATTAACACTAAGTAGAGCGCCCGCACAATAGTTAAAAAAAAACTGGATTACTCATCAGAGTGGAACATAAGAGCAATATACACCCTATGACATTAGTTTACAATTCAAACCGCTAGCGATTATTGCCTAAACGAGAGATAGGTCAACCATTGCTGCACTGTACTGAAATTCTGATTACAATACCAGTTCCAAGTTATATGGATTAGGGTCACCTTTCACGGTTGGATCAGTCACTTACTATAACATCTACCTTCAATATTCTACAAGGTCATGACGTGTCTATAGGCATCTTTAAAAGAAAGTAGCTACAGTAATTGGGTTTGAAAGTTTTATGTCCAAAGAAAAATGTGCAGAAATTTTCGAAGAGACGCTGAGAACGATCAATGTCTTGAAGCAAGCTTTTCCGCCAAATACCAGCGTTAATGACAAACTTCAATTGCCTGAGCTTGGCACGCAATATCGGCACAGGATAGAAAAAATACAGAAGATTCAACGTTTTGTATAATTTGATGGAGGTACATACCTAATTACATTTTGATCTCAATTGTCAAATTGGACGTAACAGAATTCGCGGTTGGATCTATGAATTTATATTCCTTTGTAAAAAGCTATGAAAATCATCAGGACCCATATCCGTATGCAAAAATGAATATCAATGATTTATACTGAGTGTCTGCACAACGTGCATGAAGGCCTCATATATTAAACAGTCCCTACGATAATAAAGGTCTGGACGAAAAGTTCCATCTACATCTTAATGTCAATCACATAAATTCTTGTTCTTTTATCGCTAACGCTTCAAGAGAGAACCAACTTTATGGGCCTCAGTCACGAAACAGGCTTGAATAACTGCAGTTCGAGATTGCACGCGGTTCAGCAATATCTTTATTTTCTTCGACATCGACGTCATCGGTGTGAAATAGACCTGAATAGACCACAGATATACGACCTAGATAACGCAAGTACCACGATCTGTATGAAAACCAAGCGTGCCCTTTTTTTACTACCTACGATGACGTCACAAGCACTATTTAGTGATGGGAAAATCAAATCGGTTCTAAGACGCCGCCGCGTGCGGCACCCGTCTCGCCCCACCCCCGGGGCATAGCGCCCGCACTCACGCTCACCCAGCCAGCATTATATCGTCGACCGTAGGTTCAATTGGTGTAAGGGACAAAATACCCAAAATGAGTTGAGTATACAGTTTTGTTCAGAATTTTTCGCTCTTTCGAATGGTGTATATGAAAAAAATCTAGCTTAAAAAAAATGTCCCATACCCCACTGATTTTTTGGATCCAAATTTCGAACCAGCCTCATAATAACAATGTATCTATATAACAATGTAAATAACAATGTAATATATCGTCGAACCTACAGTCGACGATATAGGACTGAGCGCGAAAGTGGCGGCTTACGATTTTTGTTCGTAAGCTGGGCTCGTAGTTGCCCTTGCGTTGTCTAGGTGCATCTCTATCTGTGAAATAGACCTTCTGATCATTATTTTGTAATAAAGAGCAGTTGACAGTTACTCTATTATAATAGTGGTAGAAATTCGATAATGGAGGCCTTGAGGTAATGCGCTGAAAAGGTTAGGGTTTCAAGTTTAATCGCATTGAAACGCTGTGGTAAATCCACTTCCTACGCAAAAGCATTTTCAGCTTAACTAAGTTGTTTGAGAGTTTTGTTTGTAGGATTATCGCGACATGTTTAAGTAAGTAACTTCTAAATGGTAAACAAAGTAAGATAGTGTTTCGGTGAAAAAATATTGTCAGTCATAATTATATCCACGAAAGATTTTGTTAAGGTTGCGTTAATCGAAATTCAAGAACAATCTTTGGTACATCCACACTTTACCTAATGAAAACATAAGTACAGTCTTTATTTAGACAGTGACCTCTTCAGTAAAGCGACTCTTATCATCTAAATTAATAACTATAGCATGAGTCCTTGCGTGTCCTGATCTAACACCTTTCACAGTCTCAGTACTACTAGGACTTGACTTTAGTTCACTTGTTTTCTCACTCTTATTATTGTAACCGTTACGACTTACTTCTGGTGGTCGGACATCACTGCAGTTTGCTTCCCCGGAAATTTTGAACACTCCATTTTGTTTATCTTCCTTTGGTTCCTCGTTAAGTTCTGTGCGTTTCTTAGGAGAATCAGTCGTGACGTCGGTCTGGCTTTGCTCTGCGTTGCTGTTTTCTGTGCTTTTGGTCGGACTGAAGGTCTTATGTTTATATGCGGGAGGAGCCTCAAATGGTAAGTCTCTACCGCTGCTCGAAGACTCTTCAGCTGGTGTGACGGTACACATCAGCCGGTCCGCCACAGCACTGAACACTGTGTTCAGTTTCAAAGGCGCGGAGTGGTCGGATGGAGGAGGTTTTCTATCGTAAACTGCTGCTGCGTCCTGCATGGCACCTATTCTTCGAGATATTACTGCTCCAGGGCCACATCGATCGCGGAGCTTTTCTAGCTGGTTGCAGATTTTTCTGAACTCCTCCTTTTGAAGAAAAAGATTTTAAGATTATTAAGATAAATATTTAATATTTGTACCTGCAAAACTACATTTATTTTTAATTTCTAGTACCTATCTACACAATGCTCTAGTAATATAACATAGGGCTGTTTTAAAATAAATAAACTAATAATAATAAAACACTTGATTTACCGCCTAGATTCCGACTACAATACCAAGCTTTTCGGCCTAGCTAATATAATTAAGTTCTCGTATAACCTGTCTGGCAGGTTCTGAAAATAGAAAACCAACTTAATAGTACAGAATATCGCCTGAAGCTTCAGTAAATCATTTGAGATGAACAATCGAGTAATGGGATGCTAGATATAAAGGATGGTTCTCACCGTGAGCGTGCTAGCGAGCGGAATGCTCACAGTGGGAACTTATACGAATTTGTTTTGGAAATATTCGTTGCGGGAACATTTGTTACGCAACGAACATTCATTCGCGAAACAAACAATTGTTCGAGAGGTTCGCGAGCACAGCGTTGTTTTGGATTCATGTAGGTAGGTACTCACCGAAAGTGCAACAAATGTTTGCTAAACAATTTTGCGGGGAGTAAGGTCCTTAAATAGAGACTAATCATCAAAATGTTATTTCGGGAATTGTCAAAATACTGAAATATTAATCTATCAAAGTAGTATCCAGCAATAAAATTCATTAGGCATCATTCATTAACCGGTCTGTATAAACCATAGTCATCAAGATCTTACATAAAACACAAATACGAATATCTAAAAAGTTTATCATACATTGCCTGCTCACCTACCGAAGAAACGTGATACACCATACAAAAAGCGTAACGCTCACCTCAAGTTCCCTCTCGGTCATATTGTCGCAAAACCTTGCGCTGCGATTGGTCGTCATAGTGTAGGTAGACTCTGCCGGTCTCGACCTGAACTTGCCGGTCTTCTCTCGCTCGTCTTTGCCGTGCCCCTTGTATACCATGTAGGCCTGGTAACAGAAATGCTGTAGTTAGCAAATTAGTAAGGACTTCATCCAAGATTATCGCTTAGATTTTCTGGGTCGTCGAAGTACCTTCCTCAGGTACGATCAGAATAATTATAGGTGAATATTATATTATTATTAATTTTATTGTGTGAGACGCTCCTCAGCTAGATGGACTGACGACCTAAAGAAGGTGGCTGGGACGAGCTGGATGCGGAAAATAGAGGACGGGTGTTGTGGCGAAGCCTGGGAGAGGCCTATGTCCAGTAGTGGACTGCGATAGGCTGAGTTAATAATTTTATTATGTTTTTAATTTTCCCCTAGCCCTTTAGGGTGATACATAGAATACAACAAAAACACTAAATTTTATTCCCAATATGAAAATCATTTGCATCCATACTAATATTATAAATTCGAAAGTAAGTCTGTCTGTCTGCCTGTTTGTCCGTCTGTCTGTCTGTTACCTTTTCACGCCTAAACCACTGAACGGATTTCGATAAAATTTGGCAGAGAAATAGATTGCATCCCCGGGCCTTCCCGGGGACATAGGACGTTTTTGTCTCGATATTCCCACGAGATCGACACTTATGCGGGTGAAACCACGGGGCGCTGCTAGTTTAGTATAAGGTAAATAAAAAAAACAGACAAAAAGTTGAGAATCCAGTTTCCTCGGATAACGAAACAACTTAGATATCAGTCCTGAATACTTCCTAAAACAATGAATACCAGTATCACGGTGCGCTGGTAAAGAAAAAGACAAGTTACTCTGTCAACACACGCGATGTTCGTTAGTGAAAAATCGTATTTTCCTTTTAAATTCCAACGTGTTTGAGTTTGATTTCTTTGATATTGAGTATGTCGCGGTTCGTCATGGACACGTACATGTGGGATTTCCGGGTGCGAAAACTCTGCGACGCATTTTCTCTCAACGTTTTGGAAAAAAATTTCAACAAACGTTGTCGGGACGGGGATATCTATACCCAATTTACGACTGTAATTTGACTTGGTCAATTTGCGAACTGGACCATTTGCTAATTGGACAATTTGCGATTTGGACAATTTGCGAATTGGACAAATTGCGAATTGGACAAATTGCGAATTGGACGTTGTGAGAATTGGACATTTTGAGCCCACTGGACATTTTGCGAATTGGACATAATGCGCTCAAAGGGGATTTTCCTGGTTTTTTGTTGTCATTCGACAACTTATGCGTTGATGCTAAATATGTATGTATGTGTATTAGTTTATAACATATTTATGTACTTTTAATTTACTTATAATTCATTTTTATATATTTTTAATAGTTTTTATTGTTCCTCTCAAAAAAAGCACCTGCCATCTTATCTCTACACCGCCCTTGGTTGACTGGTAGAGGATGCCTAAGGCATAATTTTTAAAAAGCTACCTAATGACATAAAATATTTAAAGTTGACTCAATTTAAACGCAGCCTAAATAAATTTTTAATAGACAAATGCGAATTTCTTGCTGACGAAATTATCCGGAAAAGAACCGGAGTTACCGACATAGCTTGCAGAGTAAGCAAACTGAAGTGGCAGTGGGCTGGCCATGTCTGTCGAAGGACCGATGGCCGGTGGAGCAGACGAGTCCTGGAGTGGAGACCGCGTATCGGCAAGCGTAGTGTGGGACGCCCCCCAGCTAGATGGACGGACGACCTAAAGAAGGTGGCTGGGGTAGACTGGATGCGGAAGGCGGAGGACAGGGTGCTGTGGCGCAGTCTGGGAGAGGCCTATGTCCAGCAGTGGACTGCGATAGGCTGAGTTGTATAGTATAATAATGTTTTAATTAATTTCTAATATTGTTAAATTCATAGTGTATGCCCCCTAAAGGGTAGATTTTTGAGTTTCTATAAAATATCTGTAAGACCTGTTATTTCACCAAAAATCGCACTAATAAATACTTTGACTCTGACTTTGACTTTGGCATTACTTTTTGCACACAAAAAAAGTGCAAAAAAAAAGTAAAAAAAAAAAATTATTTCTGAGAAAAAACAATTAATTAAAGGAAACTATCCTGTGAAACCTCTTTGCAGTCAATGAATGCCGCAAGTAAACCCAAACAAAATAGACTCTTCATAATTTACTCAAAGGCCAAAAATAAAGAATACACAATAAACATCGCGATAACATTTTCTTCTTAGCCGAGCCACAAGATAAAACAGCATCATATAATAAACGCATAACGAGCGGAATGTAGCAGCTCTTGCTAGCTACTTTGGGATCGCGGCCAAATTAACAGCCATAACTGCTACTGCTGCGACGGCTTACTTACAACTTAGTTGGTCAGCTGCTTATGCTATAAAGTTGGCTAATAAAACGGGAGTAAAAAGCCGCTTTACGAAGCCGAGACACTTGTGCTTCCCGTCATAGCGATTGCTTTTTTGTACTGTGCCATATACCTGGAAATCTTCTGGTTACGGAGATATTGAAGGTCACTTAATTCGATTTATTCCGGTCTGATCCCCTGAAACCCCCTCCACCCCAGATGCCCTGCTAGTTCGTAGAATGTGTCCATGGAGTTTCTTGCCCGTTCTTCTCCATAGAAATCTACGTTTTGGAATGGGCAACTAGCTTCAACTTTCGGACTATCTGACAGACTATTTAATTTTGACAATTCAAAAGTGCCTGTACAAGGTCTAATTGAAATAAATGCTTTGAGTTTGAGTTTGAATGCGTAGATGAGGGCTTTGTGATGGGTCTTTTTAGACCCTGTATTTATGACGATTCGTATAATTTTTAAAAGGCGGTCAGAAGGCCAATTCTCATAATTAAGACCGTTCAAAATCTAGTCGCAATCTCGTCTCAGCGGCAACCAATGTCAAAAACTTGTCAAAAATGTAGGGAAATTAGAGGAATTTTTGACAGATTGAGACTGAGAACAGGGGGCCTAAAAAGGCCACTTTGGCAGAATCACAAAAGGATAACAGAATGGACAGTTAACTGTTAAGATAATCGTATCAAATCCCATTGGTGAAGCATTTTTCAGTTGTTTTTTTTTTGTCTGTGCAAAAATACCAATCAATCCAATCCAAATCCAATCCCAGTCTCTTTGATTGTACCTACGTAGTGCAGCGAAAAAAAGAAAAACACGGACTGTCTTCGCCATTTTATAATTCATAATGTTATCCTTTTATGATTCTCCATAGTGGCCTTTTTAGGCCCCCTGACTGTGTGTTCAGAGGAGTAATTCTCATCCAGTTATTGACCCAGTTTTGGTTCACTCACTGCCGAGTTTACGTCACCTCTTTTTTGTGCTATGCTTTCCTGGTATAAATTACTGATTATATTGAATCAATCATGCATAATCCTCCTCGTCGAGAGGAGGCATATGTCCCAGCAGTGATAACATTATAGGCTGATGCATGATCCGCCTTGAAATTCCCTGCTTGTGATTCCCCCTCTCGAATATTAAACAAGGTGAATTTATTCCATTGAATCTTTATTGACAGGCTTCGCTCAAAAAATGGGGTGAAATGACAATTTAGACGTGGCAAAGATTGAGGCAATAAACAAAGTCAAACCTGAAAACTTAAATTGAGATTGAAGTTTTGGAGCGGCAGGTATTTTACGATTAATTATTTAGTACACAAAGCTTAGTTATTAGAGCGTAAACCCAGGTAAGGTAGAATGAATTGAGCTTATGGTCCAATAACCTTGGGTTATTCGGGTTAGGTGTTAAGGCACCTATGAGTTTAGGTAAAATTAAAGCTGCTTGGGGACATGAGGCGTGTTGCTGAAGATTTAAAAGGTGATGAGATAATTTTTATTCTATAAGAACCTATTATTACATAAAGCAGTGACCTGTATACGCTTTGTGGTATATGCTGACTAAGTAATCTATAAATCGCGAAATAAATAATTGTTACTGTACAAAACTTCAATGCCGACTCGACACAAATGTATGGGCCTATGGACAAAGTGGTTCAG
This sequence comes from Mesoligia furuncula, assembly GCA_916614155.1. Lineage (NCBI taxonomy): Eukaryota > Metazoa > Arthropoda > Insecta > Lepidoptera > Noctuidae > Mesoligia > Mesoligia furuncula. Next base: position 30,287,229 of record OU744794.1, read on the forward strand.
TTTGATGGTCTGTTCATCGACACCTTTCTGATACCTACATTCTGTAGACTTTACATATGGCTGATTTTTCTAACGCCAGATATTTTTAACGGAGGAATAATTTTGAATTTTTGACAGTTCTTTCATACAAAATCTGTCAGACGTCAATTTTATTTCACGAATAAATATTTTCTGTCGATTGAAAATTCAGCCCTTAATGAAATAATTTATGCATGTAACTGATGTAACTTTAAAAATACAAACATTTTCGTAACATGAAACAACGTAATATTACGCAATAATTGCGTAAACAAAATTGAAATTAGAAAAAAAAAACAAAATGCATTTACTAGCGTTTGTTGTGGCCAGTGCGTACGATAATTTCAACAGGCCAAATTAAATCTTTTTTTTTCGTTTTTCTAAAGGAGATCTTTCATTTTTGTATGGGACTCAGGCCATAACATGTACCTTTTAGAAAAGCTGGGAAACTAACCCCTGAATAGAATAAAGTAACATGTTTTTCGTAATATCAAATGTTTTTTATGCACATAATAAAAATAAAAAAATTGTGACGTTTGTCGTGAGTTACATGACAGCCATGACAGGTTGTAGAAATGACGTTTACTTAACCTAGAAATTGATGTTTATCAGAACAAAAAACCGTTATACAAAGTCAAAGTCGTATTAAATAAAAAATAAATGAGAAAACGTGAAAGAACACCTAAAGCCACGAAAGTCGAGACGAACAAGACTGACTCACCGACACTGACGTGACACTCAAAAAACAAAATGTCATTTTGAATATTTCGTTCAGAAGTAGGTACACCTCGGAAAAGTAGAATAAATATTTATTTAACGATGAAATCGTCACACTTGCATAATTATTAGCTGGAAAAGATGTTTATGAGAATAATTATTAATAAGTAGTACAATAGTACAGGAACACATATCTTTCATATTTAACGTTTACGTGATATTATGTTTTCGTGTGACATGAATTTAGAACGAAAGCAGTCAATGCAAACGATGACGCCATGTTGCATAGAATATGGCAATAACTTGAAAAACTATTACTCTTTGCGCACAACAAATCTCTCTTAAATGCAAGAAAGAACATTTCTCCTCAATTCGTGGTATTTTTTTCCCTTTTTCGATAAATGTACATCTTATGGCCGAAAATGAAACATCTCCTTTGTCCATAACTACATATATTAGCTAGATGCAACTTATAGATACTTAAAGTCGGGTACAAGAGATACATTTGTAAAAAAAGTAACTTTTTCTCAAAGGTTGAGTTTGACTCCTAGCTAGTTGAGAAATCATATAAGTACCTACTTTTCTATACGGAAAAAGTACTATCCGCAAACAACGACATCCACACTGCCATCAGATACCCTTTCAAACGAGATTCTGATGAAGCAACTTCTACGCTTAACAGTTTACCTGCCAATTGAAATTCTGTAGCGAAACTAATTTCGTTGCGAACTCCTGAGCAATCGGTTTAAAACTTCGTCCACTTTCATGATTCAATATAAACTTTACAGGTTTTTATCCATTAGCTACTCCCCCGTACGTGGGTACTTACGTAGGGAGAAAGTTGAAAGTGTTAAGAGTTTAGAACTACTTTCGACAATAAAGAGTTACATACACTTGTTGAAGAAATTTAATTTTGAATTTTTCTCTTTATTAAGAAGTATTGTTGGGTAAGTTTGTGCTGCAATATGGTGCAGTTTATTGTTGGCGAAGTTACCTTAGTGCCTACTTTGGCACACAATTTAGCTACTTTGCAAAGCTTTTGATGAACAAAAACAGATGAGCTATAGAAATATTAACCGCAGGCGGTAGTGCAAAAGATAAGGGGGACTAAAAAGGCCACTTTAGCAAAATCATAAAAGGATAACATTATGAATCATAACATGGCGTAGACAGTCCGTGTTTTTCTTTTTCTCGCTGCACTACGTAGGTATAATCAAAGAGATTGGGATTGGATATGGATTGGATTGATTGGTATTTTAGCACAGACAAAAAAAATAACTGAAAAATCCTTCACCAATGAGTATTGATACGATTAACTTAACAGTTAACTGTCCATTATGATTTATAATGTTATCCTTTTATGATTCTGCCAAAGTGGCCTTATTAGGCCCCCTGTTCTTAAAACCGAACCTTGCGTTTTTATCGCATAATTTGAACCAGTATTTAGTTAGATTAAGTATTAAAATTGCCACGAAAATATAGCTGCTACAAAATGGGCTAGATATTTTAATTTTACAGTATGGCCGTCGAGAGAACAATAATAATAACTTATTCAAAAAAATAAAGACTAGCGTTAAATTATACTGTTTTTCTTAAATCTATGTCGAGTTCACACATGATTTGTGCCTGAATAAGGTAATCCTGTGTTTCAGGCGAATTATGGCAGAATGCGTTCCTAATACTTGTCAGTGCGACAATTATATGCTAATAAAGATCAAATTCGCCAAGCGAGTATTCGCTTGTATGAATCTGACGGATGCCAAGAACGCAATTTCTTGTCAGCCGCACTTTAGTACCTACCTACTGAATTCGAAGTTTGGTATAAGAATCTCTTGAACTTGAAATTGATTTTCGTAAAACGGTTTTTGTCAGGCCATCAATTATTTCGCTGAGAGATGTTTCGTCGTTCTATTTGTGTGATAAAATAAAACTTATTTTATCTAGGTAATATTTTACCTAAGTATAGTCATAATTTTAGTTTTAGTTGCACTTTGACTTTTAGCCATAACATAAATAGGTAACTACACGAATATCAAATTAGACTTAATTAGCACATTCAATTAGACTTAATGAGCAGTGGTGGCCAAGTGGTAACGGCCGCGACTTACGAGTTGTAGGTCGTAGGTTCGAACCCAGACAGGCGCTTTACTTTGTGTAAATTATTTCATCACCACTGCTCTCAAAACGGTGAAGGAAAACATCGTGAGGAAACCGGCATGTCCTTGAACCAAAAATTCGAAGACATGTGACATCTGCCAATCCGCACTGGGCCCGCGTGGTGGATTACGGCCCACTCCCTCTCACCGAGAGGAGGCCTGTGTCCCAGCAGTGGGAACATTATAGGCTGTATATAGTAGCACATTCAAAATCTCAATATCTCAAGTAATAAAAAAAAATCCTTTTGTTTTGCCGCTTTGTTACTAATTTTATGGTATTTTTTTTTTTTCACTTTATAGTATTTTGTGAAAGTCGGTTGTTTTTTTTTTTTTGTAAAAAAGTTTTTATTATTCACTTTTTAGTGGGTTAGTTTGTAATTTATCTGAGTTACAATAGCCTAATATCAACTGCTCATCAGCAAAATCGGTTCGTAAATGACGGAGTTATGCGCGAACAAAAAACGCAATGCAGAGTAAACGAAAAGATCGTTAATGTAGACAACGTAGATAATTTTTTAGATTTTTGTTGATTTTTCAAAAACGCTTGTCCGATTTCGATAAAATTTTCATGGGACCATTTGGGAAGTATACCCTTTCTAACAAAAAATATTTTTTCAAATCGGTTGTCAAACGACGACGGAGCTATACGCGAACAAACATAAAAAAAAACCGGGCAAGAGCGAGTCGGACTCGCGCACCGAGGGTTCCGTAACATCCGGGTTTATGCATAAGGTTTATGTTTATGAAATTAAATGTTTTTTTTTATTTTTGAGTTGATTGAATGAATGTGACATACGGACGGACAGACAGACAGACAGACAGACATGACGAATCTATAAGGGTTCCGTTTTTGCCATTTGGCTACGGAACCCTAATAAAAAAATACAAACATCCGAATTGAGAACCTCCTCCTTATTTAGAAGTCGGTTAAAAATATTTAAAAAAGGTTAAAAGTTGGACACCGAGCGACACTAAGTAGGATACGAACGTATAAAGTACATAATAATATCTACCTACACTTGACCATTACGACAGTCCAAAGCCTGCAAGTGTGATGGAAAATGTTTAATCTCCGCGCCGAACGGTTAGGTACCTACATAGGTACTATTATCAATGAGCGCAAACGGCGCGAGCGGCGCGGGTGAGCATGTTTTTGTACGGACAAACAGGTAACTTAACAAGCTTATAACTTCGTGATTTTTCATGATACAGTTTTGATATTTTGTACATAGATTCTTCACGTAAAAATACTAGACACGTGTTTCGGGTTTCGCATATACTAAAAATAATGTTGTATTTATAGGCCACGCGATGCTAACCTATAAGAAATTGTTACACTAAACTTAGATTTTACTAACCAATTGCCTGCTGATATAAGAGGTCAGGAATTAAAAGGCAAATTTGCTAAATTGCTGAAGTTGTTTTATCTTAGGAGTTTGTAAGCGTTATATATTACAGTGAGAGCATGTAAACTGTAATTTGGTAGTATTATTAAATGAGTTTAATTAGGAAAATTTAAATGTCTGCGATAATAAAGCATAGTTATAATACTGTTTGTCATGTTCCGACAGACAAACCGTGAAAACGGTTTTGCGGGGCATAGTTAATAAGTTAAGAATATTTTATAATCTTGTAAAATAAAATAAAATAATTGAATTTTAAACCTTAACAGAAAAATGAAATAAAATAAAAAAATACTTAAACATCTATCCTTTTAAACAACATTTCAGTGTGAGCTAACTTCCAATTTGACCAATAAAATATGGGACGGAATTTATAATTATTCCCGTGTGGAATGTGTATTATATTCCACACGGGAACACTACTATCTGTCAAATCGAACGGTGAGTTTACAGACAATATTATTAAGGCTTTTATGAATTGACTATTTAATGTTTTCTAGATCTGCGGGTGGAACTTTCTGTTTCGATCAACAGCGTCCATTTGTTAACTGTTAGGTCAGTTGTTATGGAGATGTTCACTGGGTTCGATTCTGAGGCCAGGAAAAGCTTTATTAGGGTTTTCCATCAGAAATTTCTCAGTCTCAATTTATTATTGGCAATAGTACTTCTTCATCGTCGTGTCGCTGGCACGACTGTATTTCAGATCTTGTTGACGTAAAACTCTAACTTTTACATAACTGGCAAAATGTGGCTGTCGAAGATCCACGAATGACAGCCGGGACCAACGGCTTAACGTGCTTTCCTAGGCACGGAGGGGTCTCGGTATGTAAAGATAGTCACCCATCCACAGACCAACCGCGCGTAGCATAATCGATCGACCTGTGCGGCTGTTATTATTTAGCCACGAACCCCGTTTTATCATAATTATCAGCCAGCAATTTCTGAACCCTGGTAGCCGCTTACTATTCCCAAGAAAATTGTATCATTTATTGGTCAACATTTTTCTAAAGAAAAACAAAATGCAGCGTAATGCTTATCCATATCTTTCCTATAAATAACAATAGGTTTACCTATCTCATCTCTATTTTTACATCATGTTGACGTATCTTATATCTCGGTAAAACATATTATTAAGTCTTAAGAAAACTAAGAACACCGTAATACCGCGAGTCTTGGATACAACACCTGTAATTTAAGTTTTAAACAACGATATTAAGTATCCGATAACAAGATATTAAGTGTCTTTATGTATGGTGGAAGTTTGCTTTATTAACAGATCAGGTGTTATTGAAGCAACACAGTTTAAGTATATCAAATTATAATATCCTTTCAAGGGTTGGGCAGAGGTTCCACGGCTATGCCACATGGCCCTTCATGTACCTAAGTACCTACTTTGAATATTGTAGATGGAACATTTCACTGAAAGAAGACATTATTTTAATTTTAAAAACAATTTAAACTGCATTCATAAATTTTTAAATAATTACATGGTTGAACCGGGAATCGAACCCGCTACACGAGAAAAAAAATTACCATGTAGCTTTATCATACCAATCGAAAGGCTTCATCATAAGGATTATTTTTTTCTAAATAACATAGTGTCAGAAATAAAAGGAAGACCATGAATTTTAACAATCAAGACTAATAATCAAGTGCGTTTTTCGTTCAACTGTTGGTTGATTTTAAAAAATCGGGTCCTCTTAGTACATTTTTACGAAGAGCATTTGAATACGGAAAGGTATTTAGAAATACTTGAGATTTTAAGAAATGAGATAAATAATCTTCCGGTTGCAGAACGACAAAACCTTACTTTTCAGCAAGATGGGGCTCCGGCTCATAACAGTCACAGAACAAGGGACTATCTCAATGAAAACTTTCGTCCCTGGATCGGGACAAATGGACAAATAAGATGGCCGCCGAGATCTCCAGATCTAACCCCGTTAGATTTTTTTATGGGGTTTATGTAAAAAAAAATAGTTTACAAGAACCAGTATGAAAATGTCCACGAGCTACAAACAGAACTTAGACGTATTATTCTAAATATCCACCACAACAAGATCAAAAAATCGACAGGGAGTGAAATAATCAAAAGAGTGTGACTTTGTATTCAACAATATGGGACTCATTTTGAGCATTTGATAAATTGATTAATTTTGTATTAAAAATGTTAAAATTCATGGTCTTCCTTTTATTTCTGACACTATGTTATTTAGAAAAAAAATAATCCTTATGATGAAGCCTTTCGATCGGTATGATAAAGCTACAGGGTAATTTTTTTCTCGTGTAGCGGGTTCGATTCCCGGTTCAACCATGTAATTATTTAAAAATCTATGAATGCAGTTTAAATTGTTTTTTAAATTAGAATAATGTCTTCTTTCAGTGAAATGTTCCATCTACAATATTCAAGGTACTTTCCCTCCATGTGGCATAGCCGTGGGACGCCCTGTATAGTACTTACACCTAAGTTTCGCTAATTATGTTTAAGCCCCATGTAAAAGGGGCCTATTGCCATCAGCCGGGCACAAATCCAAACTCCGGGCTGCTGCTGAGGAATACCAGATAGAAAAATCCACAGATCACAGATCTAGATAACGCAAGTATCACGATCTGTATGAAAACCAAGCGTGCCATTTTTTGACTACTTATTATGACGTCACAAGCACTATTTAGTGACGGGAAAATCAAATCGATTCAGAGATGTCACCGCGTGAGGCACGTGCTCACGCTCACACAGCCAGCAGTACTCTAACAGGACTGAGCGCTAAAGTGGCGGCTTACGGTTTTTGTACGTAAGCTGGACACGCGAAGTAGTTGCTCTTGTGTTATCTAGGTGTTGAGACGGCTCGCGCTCCACTCAACATCGCCGCGCGCTGGCGGCAGTGAACGAGGGGTGCGAGGACAGCGGGGAGTCAGCAGGCGACGGCCGAGCGCGGGCTCCCGCGCCACACCGCCAGGACAGTCAGCTGTAGACCTGGGAGGCTGCGCTTGCGCGTCTATCTTGTTTACTTCTTAATTATAACCAACCGTTGTAATTTTATTCATTTTCGTTATTATACATGTTATACAGTCCGCTAGCATTCATTTTGCTCCACCACGACCTATCGTCGCGATCATTGGTCCTTCGAGCCAGATGCGCTTGCGCGTCTATCTTGTTTACTTCTTAATTTACATTTTAACCAGTCCGCTAGCATTCATTTTGCTCCACCACGACCTATCGTCGCGATCATTGGTCTTTCGAGCCGGATCTGTATCTATATCTGTGGAAAAATCCAATACAACTTTGCCTGACCTGGGACTCGAATCTAGGACCTAATTCTCAGCAGGAGCGTTAGAGCAACGAGACAGTCATTTGCCTATTTAGAAATGTATCAAAAAGTTTAATTTTTATTGAACTATGATTCCCTAATTGAAAAGATTCTTTAATTTTTAGACCATTTTTCCAAATCTCCACTCATCTTAAAAAGTGCTCCTTTTGCGAAGTGCACCAATTGAGAAGTGCACCAGTTGCGAAGTTCACCATTTGAGCGTGGTGTACAAGTTGAGAAGTGCACCAAATGCGTCAAACCCTTCTAAAGTTGATACATTCAAAAGTAATTAAGAAAAACCTGTATTTTTAGATGTAAACAATACCTGGGCTTTGGGCATACCTACTATGGTTACTCAGCGATTTAGAACTCCATTCAAAAATAAACTAGCAATTTGTTAACTGGCTCTCAATAAACATCAAAAACCGAGGAAAATCAATTGAATTAACACGCAGAATTAAACTCGCTCGTTACGGGCGCCGCAAATAAATTCTATCGCTTAACTTTTGGTATGCCACATACAAATAATTACACGTTTAGGCGAAGAGAAATGTATAAATGTTTGTTTTTAGACTTCAAATGTTTTAATAAAATTAGGCTTGGGGGTGATTAGAACGATGCTTGGTTTTAAACTTAGTTTGAGTAGAGTTTAGAGGCCTCGCCCACGGCGACTTTTTGTAGCGATACAGTAGCTATGTTGTCGCGCATGTGTATCGATACAGCCGCGGTGCTGTCGCTGGCTGTGTAACTTCGCCCAGATTCTGTATCGCTACTATCGCGATGCTGTCGCGCTTCAGTCACGATGCAAACGCGATTCAGCATCGACACAGAAATGTGAAAGCGCCGCCTGTGAACGCTACAGTTGCAAGATGGACTCAGTCTTGATAACATTGGTTACGTTGTGTTTGGTGCTGCTTTTCATCATCATCATTTCAGCCGAAAGACGTCCACTGCTGGACATAGGCCTCCCCCAAAAGTGGGGGTTTGCCATAATCGCCACGCTTGGCAGGCGGGTTGGCGATCGCAGTATGGTATAGTGGTGGAATGCATAGAGAACGCTGCTGCCCATTCTCCGGTATGCCCCTTAGTCGCCTTTTACGACACCCACGGGAAGTATGGGGTGGTGCTATTCTTTAAGTCCGGCACCACACAGACAAGCAGGTGCTGCTTTTACGTAAACGTAACCAGCCGAAGCGTGCGCGACGAAAGCTGCGTAAAAAATATTGGATCCACCCATTTAATAAAGAAAGCATCGATACAATCGCAATACAGCCGCGCGTTTGCATTATTTCTGTCGCACGTTTCAAACGCGACTAACGCGCGATAGTAGCGATGCTGTCGCCCGTTTTGTAAGCGCGTGACAGCATCGCCACAAAAAGTCGCCGAGGGCGAGGGGCCTTAGTGGTCGCAAGCGCTACTGCTGACCATGAGGTCCTGGGTTCGATTCCCAGATCGGGAAAAGTGTTATTGGGTTTTCTTTAATATAGAATTTCTCAATAGCATCCCAGAATCTGGATGAGCAATAGGTTTGCCCCGCTAATTAGTTGGGACTTTAACATAATTGGCGAAATGTGGGTCTACTATAGGTATCTGTATGCAACAAGACGTGATGTTATGTATGATATGTTCATAAAATCTGTATTCTTTTTCTAATGATCAAGATTTTTGTTCTGGAGTAAAAAGCGTAATAAATTACCTACATATTTGCTCAACACTCTAAGGCTGGTTTTCCACCAGAGATGAGCGAGGATGCGTAGCGCGGGATGTGTGTGAATTTGTGAAACCAACCAATAACATCGCTTCATTTTTAGGGTTCCGTACCCAATTGCAAAAAAAGGAACCATTATAGATCCGTCATGTCTGTCTGTCTGTCTGTCTGTCCGTCTGTCTGTCTGTCCGTCCGTATGTCACAGCCACTTTTTTCCGAAACTATAAGAACTATACTGTTGAAACTTGGTAAGTAGATGTATTCTGTAAACCGCATTAAGATTTTCACACAAAAATAGAAAAAAACAATAAATTTTAGGGGTCCCCATACTTAGAACTAAAACTCAACATTTTTTTTTCATCAAACCCATACGTGTGAGGTATCTAATGATAGGTCTTCAAAAATGATATTGAGGTTTCTAATATTTTTTTTTTCTAAACTGAATAGTTTGCGCAAGAGACACTTCCAAAGTAGTAAAATGCGTGTCCCCCTGTAACTTCTAAAATAAGAGAATGATAAAACTAAAAAAAGTATATGATGTACATTACCATGTAAACTTCCACCGAAAATTGGTTTGAACGAGATCTAGTTAGTAGTTTTTTTTTAATACGTCATAAATCGTTAACCGCAATTTACCATTTATTTAATCAACTCGAATATAAAATAAAAAAAAAAAAACATTTAATTTCATAAACATAAACGTTATGCATAAACCCGGATGTTACGGAACCCTCGGTGCGCGAGTCCGACTCGCTCTTGCCCGGTTTTTTATAGCTTGTACTAAGTTAGGGTTGGTATTGGTTAGTTTCACACACATCGCTCGCTACGCATCCTCGCTCAGCTCTGGTGGAAAACCAGCCTAATAGGCTTTTTTTCAAAAGAAATCTTTTCCAACGAAATAATAACCATAATATCGCCACATGTAATGTTATTTTCCTGAGTGCTTCTTATCATTGTCTCTGGTAAAAATGTAAAGAAAGAAGGAAAGAAACTACATTTATTTTATGTATTTTATTTGTTCTTCTTTGTAGGTATGTTAGGCCCCATTTTTCGGTAAGTCCTGTAAGGTATTATTACATAATAATCTGGTATGTGTAATGTCGTGATGGCTCAGCGGTTAATGCCTCACCCCTCATGCACAAGGTTATGGGTTTAAATCTGCTCAAGTACCAATGTGACTTTTTCAATTCAAATGTTCCTAAGTTTATTTTGGACATCATTTACTTCGTTGAAGGAAGACATGGTATGAGATTTTTTTTTTTTTGATACCAGTTGGAGGACTCCTACCGACTAAAACCCCACTGCTCCTTCTAGTACCTTGAGTCAGGGGCCCGGGAGATACTTGTACATTCGCGGCACCCCCGACTGATATCAGCCCGCTATCCCCAGCGGGCTCCATTACAAAGTGCGGCCGATCTCGCGACCGCACTTCCTTCCATTAAGGCGTGCATACTGCGTACCACCTCTTTGAGCCTGACTGCTCAAGCGACGACACGGCCCCAATTTCGCCTCTTTCAAAAGATCTTTAAGGCCCCTTCGACGCCCGGCTAGAGTTAGAGGTATGATCTCTCTCCCTCTCCGCCGCCTCCTTTGCATGCATCACCTCCTCGCAAAAAGAGGCCGCAGCATCCCACGCGTCTTCGCTTCTGATAATAGACTGAACCACGGCCGGAAATGAGAGATCACCCGCACCAAGTGTCGTGACGAGGGCACAGCGCTGTTGGGCCCAAGCTGAGAACTCCTCCAGCGTGTGACAAGCGGGCGGCCGCTCCCGACCTATGCATGGTAAGGGACCTGAACTTGTAATTAATATAAGTCTAAAATCGTCAACCCATCTTGAGCAAGCATGTTTATGAATGCTCATGCCTTGTCTTTATGAGAAGACGCATCATGTCTCCTGTATTAGTAAGTATTAGTAGCACTGTAACTAAAATTGGTGGCAGTGCCAGTGCCGTAACCGCTTGCTCCATGGTTTGTTTTAGTTACCATCACGTAGGCCCTAGAGAAGAAGTTGGGCAGCGGGATTGTCCGAAAGAGTTACCGCTGGCCCGGAACATAAAGGGCTAAGGAAGGAACACGGGTGGGTTTTAGCTAGTAATAGACTGACACTTTCTTCCGCTCCACCCAGAGCGGAGGTCATTTGATGATTTCCCACCCTCAAAAAAAAAGCCCTAGAGAAGTTAAATAAACTAAGAAAGAAAAAAAAAATACTTCATATAAAATCCACAAATACTCGTCAAACCACATACAACATAGAAGGCAGACCCCGGCACACACAGGATTATTCAAAAGCACCAAAAAGTGCAGGAAGCACTAATAGGTAAGCATAAGGCACCGTTTACACTGTGTCGTGACATTTTTTATGTATTTGTTGTCCCCGCTGTGTTGTGACCACAGTAATCTATCGTGTTTTGGTAAATAACTCTGTTCAAAATACAAAACCTCAAATTGCGTAAGTGGTTGGTTGACTCTTCACGTGACCAGAGGACAGGCCTCGGTTTTGGCCAAAGAATGAGTATTCAACGTGGCAATGCTGCCAGCCTTTTGGTCGCGGCTGTCCTTCGTAGATCTTTGACAGCCGTTATGGGTACTTAGAAGCCCATAAGTTTGACAACCAGTCTGACCATGGTGTATCGTGTTACCCAGTAACTGGGTTGTAGAGGTCAGATAGGCAGTCGCTCCATGTAAAATACTTGTATTCAGCTGGACCCGGTTAGACAAGAAGCCGACCCTAACATAGATGGGAAAAGGCTAGACAGTTTGTTTGATTTGAATACACTGAAAACAGTGTTTTACAGGATAAACAATTTCAGTACATTTTATTTCACTGAAATCGTGATAAAGAACAGCTTTCTCCTACATTTTGACGAGTTACGCGGACTTGGATGTATAAAGCTGTTGATTTTTTTTTTCCTATTTCACGTCTAGCCTCATAGTGAAACTTTTTCATAATGACGAGTACAATGACTCCTTTTCAGGCTTTAGTTATTTCAATTACACCTTGTATACAAGCTTGGACATTGCAGAGTACGACTGTCGTCGTCACGACACACTGAGAACCGTGGAGTTTGAAAGGTCAAGTGCAGAACCAACACAGAGGTACATACATACAGTTTGACCGTAACCTTACCGTGCCTACCTTGCTCCCAAAGATGAAGCAGAGAAGCAGAGTCACCGTCAGCTGCGTGTGGCAGAAGAAGATGATGTACAGGAGGTCCGGGTTCGCTGGGGACTGGAGGAATAACCTGGAAAGAAGGGATTGGTGTTAATTTTGTAAATCATGAAACATTTATTTTCTCTTTACTGTACTTACCTGTCAAAACAGTAAACCTAGATAAAGTGGATAAGACAGAGATTAAAACAGAAGACGAAGTAGGGGATCGAGGAGGGTGGTTCAGGGGATCAGACCGGAATAAATAGATTTATAAAAATGCGTGATTTTTTTGATGACGCACTCGTATCTGCTAGTTTCGCTAAAAATACAATAATTGTTGATGATGTTATACAAACTAATAAGGAATTCGGAATTTTTTCTTGATTGACACAATATAATTTTTTTTTTAATCTAGCAAGTCAAGTAAAGAGGACAGGACTATCCATGTTCCTACATAGATGTAACTATCAACCTGCATCATCCTACTGCTGGGCCAACGCCTCCCTATGACTTCCAGCTGTTTTCCCTTCCGTCAAAATGTAGGAACCAGAGACAGTGTAGTCTATTTTGAGTCCAAACGAGCTAAAAAAATATTTGGTCCTAACATGAAAAGATCAAGAATAACATAATCAGGTATATTATTTGCAAACGAAGCGAGGTCAAAATCGAATAGCTATAAAAGGGATCACAATAGTGCCTAACATATTATAAGACTTCTACACAAGATTCCTAGAACAATACAGTATCACAACACAGTGACTGAGTGAACAACATCGCAATAACCTACTTCTCATTGCGTTGACGATAAGCAGTTGACACTAAAACTTTACCCATTCCCAGATTGCTCGGAAAAATACCAAACTAGACTGACATTTAAAACTATGCACTAGAACTTGGCAAGGAATGGCTGCTCACAACACAATCATTGTTTCACTCAGCTCTGGTGCAATATCAAAAAGTTTACCAACTTCTCTTCCAAGTTGATTTACTAGTGTTCTACTTTCTTGATTAATCCTTACTAATATAAGTAACTCTGTATGCATGTCTGTCTATTACCTATCACGACTTGACGGCAGAAAATTTGCTTAACGGCTAAAATAAATATACAGGGTGTTTGGTGCATCGTTTGCCAAATGGAATTGGCCGAAAGAAGAGGTCATTTGCTATCTCTTAAGGCCCAGTAACTCATTCCTTGTTTCACTGCTTTTTTTAAAATGACTTTTTAATTTTTATTTGGAGAAATACAAGAACTCTGCATTTAAGCTTAATTTTTTTTTTAAGTTATGAGTATAGCCTTCAAATTTTATTTTAATTCTTATGTTTACTCTTGTATGGTTCTATGAAATTAAAAATTTACTTGCTAATAACATCTAGTTCCTTTTTAATAACTCCCAAAGTTTTTGAAAAAAGGTAAAATACACTTAACACTCAACTTTAAATTGCTGTAAAAAAAACTAAAAGCGACCGGAATCTTCGAATTATTTTAAAAGGTTCTCTAGTTTGTCCCCTTTCCAACGGTGTGCAATATACCAAAAAAAAAAAGTTTAATAACTTCGGTAATTCGCTAAATTTGTAATCGAGACACATCAGGCTGATATTCGATATTACGGTAAGAACACTAGTTTTCACATAAATAACATTCTTTGAGTATGTGGATAGTGTTATCTCACTCTTATGCAGTCTCTTATCTATTTCTAGGGTCCTAACTTTCTTCGAACTTGAAAAAAAAAAAAAAACTTTTATTTAATAAGTACCTAATTATAAATTTTGTTCAAATTGTCCTCCACTATTGCGTACACACGCGCGACATCTTCTTATTACACTCGGACGTGGATGATCCGAACTTTTTAATTTCATAGAACCATACAAGAGTAAACATAAGAATTAAAATAAAATTTTAAGGATATACTCATAACTTTAAAAAAAATTAAGTTTAAATGCAGAGTTCTTGTATTTCTCCAAATAAAAATTAAAAAGTCATTTTAAAAAAAGCAGTGAAACAAGGAATGAGTTACTGGGCCTTAAGAGATAGCAAATGACCTCTCCTTTCGGCCAATTCCATTTGGCAAACGATGCACCAAACACCCTGTATATCTAATTATAATTCAAAAGACAAAATACTAGCTAACCCAGCGCAGGGGCAGTATCCTGTCGCTTCATGTAAAATACTGGTATTCCGCTGCATCTGGTTAGACTGGAAGCCGACCCCAACATAGTTGGTAAAAGGCTAGGCAGATGATGATGATGACTAGCTAACCTAACGAACTTTGTGCCGCCTTAGATTCAAGGCGTTCCATACAAATGAAAAAAAATCTATATTCATATATAAAATATATAAATAAATAATACTAATATATATATTTTATATTATATTTATAAAACTAGTTATCCGCATTATTATTTTTTTCGAGAAATTTCCCCATCTTTTAATAGATAATCTGCTGCCCTGAGGCCCACCAGTCCAACAAATCAAAGATCATAAAAATTGGTCCCGCCGTTCTTGAGTTATAAATGGTGTAACAAACCCGACTTTGCTTTATTTATATAAGGGACGCAATATCAGCCCGGATTTTGGCATTCTCTTTTGAACCACACGTAGTCCATGACCTGGGTTAGGATATAGGGTACGTTTTATCACGGTAGTATGTTCCTGTGAAATAATTTCCGAGTTCAACGCGGACGAAGGCCCGGGAAAAAGCTAGTAGTTTAATATTATTTGTTTTTGTTACAGCTGCAGTTTTTGTCTGCGAAGTTCCTTGTGATTGGATCTTATCAAGGTCTTTTTCTTTTATGGCTTAAGAGCAGGAATGACAAGGATCTATCGCTTGCGCTTGTAGAATTTCTATTTTATTTTTCATGCCGGGTTTTATCTTGGGCGGGCGGGGATTTTTCAGTAGATTGAGTGACTAATTGATCCGAAAAAGTTTTCTTGTTTTAACCGTGTTTTCAGGTTTAGGGATGGTTGAATTAGATACGGGTGAAATATGTATGTTTTGAAAATATTTATATCAGAGTGATCCAACCCACGCTGAGCCCGCGTGGTGGATTAGGTGAGCCCACTGCCTCTCAGGACAGGAGACCTGCATATGTCCCAGCAGTGGGAACATCATAATCGGCCAATAATGTTAACACTGACACTTTTTCTGACTGACCGACTTCTTGACAATTCAAAAGTGCCTGTTATATATACATTTGTGATTATAAATACATTTGTCACACTATAAGCACAATTGAATAGACTCTATCCCTTAAACTATGTCTAGCCTGTGTCATAAGAGATAGGGTTCAGCCGAATGGGTACAGTAAATAATTCACATTCTGTAACAAGTGAAGCAGCGTCGATATGGTAAAGTTATTCTATGAAATAAGTGTAGGTAGGTTCCTTATTGTGCTGTGTATGTGTGAGAGTTCCTGTATGTGTGTGTGGGTGTGTGCAAGAGTGAGTATGTGCGTGTATGTGTGTGTATATGTGCGTGGATTTTGTGAATTTATTTTTATGAGATGTATGCTCCGTTGTGAAGTAGTCCTGTTGTAGTAGCCATTGAGTAATTTTTTGTTTTAGAGTGTGTCTGTTCAAATCAGGTATGTTCCGTATTATGTGTAGTTTCTTATATATGTAAGTACCTATGACTTAATATTGGCGCTGGGCAAAGGTGTGTGATACACCTGATGGGACGTTTGTGTGTTTTTTTGGTTTAAATCTTGGTATGGCTCTATGAGTTCTGAGGGCAGACTGCAAGATAAACAGCTGTCTAACTATTAATACCTTACATTCATCATAAAGTTGTTTGGTTGGGTATAAGTACGGTTTCTTAGACATAACTTTAATACGGCTCTTTGAGCTCGCTCTGCCCTCAGGAAATTTGTTTTAATAGCACCACCCCATGCAGTAATGCAATATACGATAATCGACTGACACAGTGCAAAATAAACCATTTTTAATGCATCTATGTCAGCCGATCCTATAAGGGATTTAAAAACATATATAAGACGCATTGTCCTGCTAGTTATCATTTCTAGCTATTTGTCCAACCGTAGGCTGTCATCTATTTGAAGACCTAGATACTTAACACAGTCACTTCTTGCTAGTGAAGGACATGAACAAGGTGTTGACGAGTTCGTGCAGGAGTGAGCAGTTACAACAAAGCTATGCGGTGACTTGGTGTTTTGTCGGATTGAGAAAGGAATATAGCACGATTTATCCACGTTTAATGTCAGTAGATTTTGGTGGAACCAGTCCATAATAATATTTAGTGCTATTTCTGCCTTAGTTTTAATCTCTTCCCAAGTAGCATCATAAATGATAATTGCAGTATCGTCAGCGTATGCGTAGATCTTGCAGTTTGGTAGCATCATCCTGCAAAGGTCATTGACATAAATTTGGAACAGTGTGGGACCCAATATGCTTCCCCGGGGCACACCGTATGTTACAACTTCCGAATTACTGAGATACGCATCTATTTTAACTTGCTAAGATCGATTCCTGAGGTAATCTTTGAAAATGTCGAGTGCTATGCCTGGTATACCCAGAAGTTTCAATTTTGAGATAAGTTTGGGAACAGAAACTGTGTCAAAAGCATTCGACAGATCCAGAAATATACCCAAGCACTTAGCCCCACTATCAAGTTTTCTTGCTACCAATTGTGTAAGATTCGGTACAGCATCTTCCGTCGAAACTCCAGACTTGAAGCCATACTGGTTCTCGGCAATAATGCTTTGTTTATGTAAAAAAACTCCTAAGCCGTCTGTTAAGGATTTTTTAAATAATTTTCGAAAGCGAAGGCAGGATGGAGATTGGTCTGTAGTTGCTGACACAGGTTCTGTCCCCGCTCTTATATATTAGATGGACTATAGCTTTTTTGAGTCCGCCAGGCAAAGTTCCAGATTGTAAGTAAAGATTGCAGATGTAAGTGATTGGTGGCACTAGTATGTGGCGACAAATTTTTAGCAAGGTAGATGATATTCCATCCCAACCTGCAGCACAATCATTGCATAGTTGTAAAATGATTGTTTCTATAATCGGTGTCTAGTAAAACGAGGGAGGTGGCTGGAGGTGAGACTTCGGACTTGTTGGATCGATCCCTACCGGAGATAGTATTAGTAGGATCGTGAGATTTTAATATATTTGCCGCTAAATTATTACCAATATTACTAAAGAAGAATATACTTGGTTCACGGAAGGGAGAGGATTATCACCCAGTTTCAATAATTAATTGGGACTGGTGCGTACTTTACGAGTATTTGTGATGTCTTCAATGGTTTTCCAAAGAGCTTTGGGATTATTTTTTTATTTTTCTAGTTCACTTTTTTCAAAAGCTATTTTAAGTTTGCGGAGTAAAGTATTACAGAAGTTTCTATAACGTCTATATGTAAGTTTTAAAATTAAGTTACCTGGTGTTTTTTTTATTTAGTGTGCAGTCTATCCCTATTTTTAATACATTTTAACACGGCTGGTGTTATATAGGTTTTAATAGTTCTTTGTTTCTTAGGAATTGTAATTTTGGTAGTGTGTTTAGTTATTACGGTAGTTACTATTGATACAAACTTATTCAAGGGTTCATTTGGATCATTTATGTTATAAATGTCAGAAAAATTAATGCTTTCTAGTTCAGATTTAATGGCATCTAGATTAGTACGGGAGACAGTGTATTTTTGTTTCCGAGTTGGGTTCGCATTCGTTAACGTCAGTATAATTGCTTTATGGTCGGTGATGTGCAATTCAAGAATTTATGTGGTTGAAGGTAATTTGGACTTTAATAAAATATGATCAAGACAGTTTTCTAGTCTTGTTGTTATTAGGTGTGTAGGGAGTAGACCATGGGAAGCATTCTGGATGAGATATTCAAAACTATGGGAACTCTTGCTGCTAGGTTTTATGTCGATATTTAAATCACCGATAAGTGAGATATTTGGGGAAGAAGAAAGTTCACTTAAGACATTATTTAAGCTGGACAGGAAATTATCTACTCGGTCTTTGCTGTTATAAGACGACGAGCGGTAAACAGCTACTAAAGCAAACTTAGAGTCTAGTTGACATACAATGGAGTTGGCGTATATATGAGAGAAAGTTAGCCTTTAATCCACCACGCGGGTCCAGAGCGGTTTGATAGATGTTATATGTCTTCTAATTTTTGGTACGAAGACATGCCGGTTTCCTCACGATGTTTTCCTTCACCGTTTTCAGAGCAGTGGTGATGACCTACTCGTTAAGTGACGGCCGTTATCACTACACCACCACTGCTCTTAATGGAAACCGGTAATTTTTATGCAATGTAATTTAATACAGTCACCCAAAGGGCAATGGAGAGGGCTATGCTTGGAGTTTCCCTGCGTGATCCAATCAGGAAAAAGCAGATCCGCAGGAGAACCAAGGTAACCGACATAGCCCGAATAATTGCCAAACTTAAGTGGCAGTGGGCAGGGCACATTGCTCGCAAAACAGATGGCCGATGAGGCCGAAATTTTCTGGAGTGGCAACCGCGTACCGGAAGACGTAGAGTTGGAAGGCCTTGTGAAAGCCGCAGGAACCCGTTCGATGCAAGAAGCACGGAACCGGTCGAAGTGGAGGTTCTTGGGGGAGGCTTAGGTCCAGCAGTGGACGTCTTTCAGCTGAAATGATGATGATGATGAATTTAATACACCGTCACGCCATCGACACAGTGAAGAAGAATATCGTGTTATGCTTATAATGTCAGGAACTGGGCAGTAACTGTGATACACAACATTATTATTTTTCATTAAAGCTTTTACATAAAATAATGTCCATTATATTTTTAGAATACATATGTAAGTATAACTGAAACTTGAAACTCTATTAAACAAACAATTTGCTTAGATACTGAAGAACGCTTAATAAAACAAACAATTTGCTTAGATACTGAACATATAAATATTTGTTTTTTTTTTGCGCTCTCTCGACCTTCTAGAACCTTCTTGGACTAGAAAATTAATCAAAAACGAAAATAAAACCTAATTCTTGGCACTGGCCACTTCAAGTGACTGTTGAGAACTTCAATAATAAGATTGATTAAAAGACCCAGCCTATTATGTGCCCTAAGTCCTTCAAGCGCTTAAATTGTGCCCAATTGTACCTACCCATAATGTCTAAATCCTGAACAATGAGTCAATTATCCAAGAAATCTAGTCCATTCTACATGTAATAAATCTTTTTCGCCTTTACAAGAACATAAATTGCCACCGTAACAGAATTGGATTTTTTGAAGACAGTTAGACGGTTCATAAATGTTCGAATGAAATACTGTTGAAGTAAAACCCTTGAGAGATGCATATTGCTCCTAACAACCGTCTATTTTGTGGAATATTGTTGAACGATCAAGTGATTGAGGATTGAATTTTGATGATATTTATGGCTTAAGAGTTTTCACTGTTAACATCGAAATTATTTAAAAAAATCTGATTGCTTATTCAGTACAGTGCTACAATGAATTGTATTAAAGGATAGCGCTATTTGTAAACATTTGTGATATTGTATTAGAAAAACAGTTAGTTTCGATTTTGGCCACGTGCCAAAAGATTCTTTATCAACTATAGGCACCATATACTTTGACACGCCATCTATATTTTTTGTAGGTAGATGGGTGTCGGAGGAACTATTGGAGATTGCATCAAGTAAGTAGATGTAAAATTTTTATTATGGTAGATTATTATTTAAAAAAAAAATCTATTTTGTTTTTACGTTTGGAATCATTGTCGGTCATTTAAAGGTCTTACTTATAGCATGGCATGTGATTAATGATTTGAACATTACTTTATAATCTTATGAGAAAATCTACCGGTTCTCTTATGCATAGTAAAAAGTGGATATCAAAGCACCTAAGTATTTCAATCAGTCTCCCTAGCTATTTCCCAACTATGTTGGGGTTGGCTTTGAATGCAGCTGAATACCAGTATTTTACATGGAGCAACTGTCTATCTGACCTTTACAACCCAGTTACTAGGTAAAACGTTACCCTTTGGTAAGCGATTGTCAGACGTATTGGTTTCCGTAACGCATGCCAAAGATCTACGAATGACCGCCCGGACCACAACGGTTAAAGGTCATATAGCACACGTATCAAACCGGTTAGGAATTGGCACCGTATCCACTCGAGCCGTACAGTATTATTTGTATGAAACTTCCAACGCAACGCACACTAAGAGTCTGGAATCGTAACGTAGTCGCCTCACCTCGGGACAAGCTCACGAACCACGGTGCGGTGCGTTACGGCTTGTCGTCCCCGCGCTTACGGCTCGTCATCCCCGCACTTACGTCTCTCTGTAACCGAGCTTACGTCTCTTTGTCCACCCTTGCACCTCTCACCCCTCTGGCCTGCCTGCTGCACCATCAACCAGCGGTCGATGGTGCAGCAGGCGAGCCGTTACCGCGGCGCCGCCTAGCCGTAGCCGAGTCGACGTATCTGAGCTAATGATCCGCTTTGGTTACGTGCTTACGTTAGGTTGACGCCGGTTTGATGGCGAGGCGCAAGGCGATACGGTGCCGATCCCTATCCGATTTGATACGTGTGCCTTTGACGTGCTTTCCGACGCACATAGGGTCTTGATTGTAATGAATAGTCACCCAGACTATTCATTACAAACTGACCACGACAAACGTTGGTTAACATTCGATTAACCCGTGTGGCTGTTTAGCCACCAGCCCCTCCCAAGCATCAGGAGAAATAGTAGTAAAAATTAAATTGAGTTCTCAATCTAAAAATAAGTTATAATCTCTTTGTAAATTCTTCCAGAAATAACTTGGTGGTGAAGCCGGACTTTGCCGCAGGTATCTGCTAGTAATTAAATAAAAAGTTCGGGGTTACAACCCCGGCGCTGGCGTCATAATCGAGGAACATTTATTTGATTTATAACAAGTTTATTTCAAATAGAACGAATTGGTTATAATTAAAAATGTCCGTGAAAGATTTAAATAGAATTGATTACTAGAGAGATTGTTGAAACTAGATGAGAAACTGAACAGATATTAAGTCGGTGTGTATTTTTTTTTATGTAGTAGTTGTTTATGAAACTCTTGCATAACTCGGGTTATTAAAACATGAGTGGAGGTTTTTATTATTTTATCACACGACTGTCTTCAAACATTTATCTTTAAGCGATAAGTCAATAAGGAAAAGTAAGCGCTAGCACACAGATAATAGATAAGTAACAGCTCTATATTAGATCTCATAATCACACGTTCGTAATTTCGAAGATGGACAATTATTGAAGCGCATACTTTTACTAGGAAATCTGTACTTATTATCGGGGGACCCCATTTACTAACGAAGTTCTTTACGCAATACTTGCACGCACTCACACTCATATATAATAGAAAGAGACAGAGAGAAAAAGAAAAAGTGTGACTTTAAATTTAAAACTACGAAAACGACAGCCATAAGGAAATTTAAAAAATATCGCAGCCGCCATCTTGGATTTTCATTTTAACCTCACTATCGGATTTAGCACCCTCTAAAACCATGAAAACGACACCCATGAAGAAAATTGAGAATTTTCTCAAGCGCCATCTTGGATTTATAATTTTGACTTTACTATTGCTTTCAGCACCCTCGAAAACCATTAAATCTATCTTTAGAGAAAGTCGCATGGAGCTTTTTCGTTACGTACCGCAGGCCGCGTAAAAAACTTCGTTTCAATAATAATCAGTTTAGTTGCATATGGCATCAAAGTAAGTGTGACCTCTGTGATATAAACTGCTTGTGCCAGGAGCGAGTCTGCCACAATAGTTTAATGAGTTCCGGGCTCTAAACTTTCTGTCGTTAGCTCTCTAACCTTCGCAAACTATTTCGTTTATAAATTTTAAGCTATATAATAGGAGCTTCAGGATTTTCAATTTAAAGTGGGACGAACTTTCAAATACTTTATAATCTGCTAAAATATAATGTCACTAACTTGTTACATTGAAATCCCCAGGTTCAACGTTTGTAACCTTCAAACCAAAGGAATTTAGATACAATTTGGACCATTAAGCGTATGCACATAGTTATACCTACATACTTACATTGTTCTCTAGGCACAATTGTTTCTCAACCTTTATTAATTTATGTATCACACTAATATTATAAAGGCGAAAGTTTGTGAGTGTGTGTGTGTGTGTGTGTGTGTGTGTGTGTGTGTGTGTGTGTGTGTGTTTATATGTTTGATACTTCTTCACGCTCAAAGGGCTGGACCGGCTGATAAAATTTTGTATGGAGTTAGCTGACACCCTGGATTAACATATAGGCTACTTTTTGTTCCGATATTCCCACGCTACTGACACTTATGCGGTTGAATCCGCAGGGCGCAGCTAGTTCAACATAAAACTCATCATCTTCTGCCTAGCCTTATTTTCAACTATGTTGGTGTCGACTTTCAGTCTAACCGGATGCTGCCGAATACCCTGATTTTACATGAAGTGACTGCCTATCTAATCTCCACAACCCAGTTACTGGGTAATACGACGCCCCCTTGGTAAGACTGGTTGTCAGACTTTCTGGCTTCTGACGACCCGTGACGACTGCCAAAGATCCACGAATGACAGCTGGGACCAACTGTTTAACGTGCTTTCCAAAGCACAGATAGATGCATAGGTTTTGGTCTTGGGTTTTGTCTTATGAAACTAATTCTCTAAGACATTCTTCCAATATCTGATTTCCTGTGGGCCTTTAATAGCCTTTACTATTATATTTTACTATCCTTATATGCTTGTATTTTTCTCTACAGGATTTGTCCTATCCTACTCTCCTTCCACTTCTCTGTATCTAAGGCAGTCGTCTAAGGGTCCAATAGACCAATCTTTATCAAAAGAGTTCAGCTCTTTTCGCCACCCACGTCCAGTCCGTTCCGTGATGTCTTTTGCCATGTGCAGGGTTCCATCATTCCGTGAGTTTGGAGTGCTTTTAACCATATCATAAACCATAAGGCAGAAAGAGATAGACTTACATGGATATATTGAGGAAGACAGAGAGGAGGAATTCGTTGTAGATGGCCATGGAGATGAACCGGCTCTCGTTGAACTCCGAAGGTGCCTTCCGCACCATGATGCAGAGTCTGATGCCCCACATCAGGAATATCACCTCCACTGTTAGACAAACATAACGGGTTAATAATATGAAAACACGAACATGCATAGGCTGAGATATACAGCCCTTTATCAGTTATTTTACCCCTGACAGCAACTCCAGCATTTAACAACAATCTTATTACTTACTAGGAGAATAGAGGTCACTGTGATTTTGACAGCGATGCAATCTTAACTGATATTATAAATTCGGAAGTTTGTTTGTTACCTTTTCACGCCTAATCCACTGATCATAATTAAATTTTGCATATATGTACGTTGTCAGGGGTAAAAAACAACATAGAGTACCTTTCATCCAGAAAAAAATACTGTTCCCGAGGAAAAGAACTATAACTTTCGACGGTCACAATTTCTTTAGGGCGCTAGATGGCGCTACGTGTCATTTGAATCATGATTTAAATATGACCCGACTTTCTGAGCAGGGGGCCTAAAAAGGCCACTTTGGAGAATCATAAAAGGATAACATTATGAATCGTAATATGGCGAAGACAGTCCGGGTTTTTCTTTTTTTCGCTGCACTACGTAGGTATAATCAAAGAGATTGAGATTGGATTTGGATCGGATTGATTGGTATTTTAGCACAGACAAAAAAAAAAATAACTGAAAAATGCTTCACCAATGGGATTTGATACGATTAACTTAACGGTTAGCTGTCCATTATCCTTTTATGATTCTACCAAAGTGGCCTTTTTATGCCCCCAGTATTCTAACTAAAAGTACTAGGCTTGCATGAATTCACGATAGTATTTTAATCGTTATTATTAAGCTTTTAATACGCTTTGGATGAAATTTGGCACACAGATAGTTTATTATAACCTGGATTAACACCTAGGATACGTTATTTTCCTGATAATACGTCTCCATGGGATAATTTCCGACCTCCACACAGGTGAAGCCGCGGGCAAAAGTTTTAGCCTTAGATAAAACAGAATTGTAATAATCGTACTTAAAATTTCCGAATTGGTGAAGGCATAGGGATCGAGACACAAAAAATTCGATAAAGACTAGAAATTATTGGCTCCTCAAACGGTGATAGAAAGAAAGAATGAAGAAAGAAAGAAGAAAGAAAGAAGGAAGAAAGAAAGAAGAAAGAAAGAAAATACGTTTATTTGCGGCAAACATAACGCATAAAAATAAGATAGTTTTAACTTGAAGTGCCATTCTATACTGTTCATTTCGAGCCTCAAACAAATGTCCGCACATAATTCGAAGGGCACTCAATTTTGAAGTATATCAACGCGAATTAAAATATCGACACTGTTAGAAGTGATGTTTAGGAAATAATGGTAAACTAAAATTATTTGAACTATATAAACAAACTCGATCGTTGTACATAGTTATTTCTCACCCACTAACTCTCTCTGACGTGTTAAACCGCTGAGCTATCCTTCGCCTTTACCCCAATTCTGACCCTCCTAAGGTCGACATTTTCCTAAGAGAATTCAATGAGGAAATTATATTTAATCCATTCAACTTCAAAGTGCATTTAAGCTTCGTTGGAGTTGATTAAATTAGTAATTAGCAAGAAGCTTAACAACCAACTTACTTACTTTTGGCTTGTGGTTTGACTTCCTGTTTTTGAAAGGCTGATCAAGTTTGTGAACAGAAACTCGGCAGTCCGGTAAATAGAATATTCCTTTTCATCATTATTTTGCGCAATAAGTTTGCCGTCTATAATATGGGACTTGAATATAACTTTCGAATTGTGGGTGCCTATAGGTATACCTCTGACTAACTATTATATGTTTATATATAGGGTATTACAGTCATGATAATATGTGTTATATTTTGTGTTGTTAGCAGGTATAACGACATAAATTAAATTACTAGAATTAACGTACTTATTTCATTCAAGCAAAAAGTCAGAACTTGCCTTTAAAGGCTCGGTATTCCAAGCTTTACCGATTATGCTTAGATATGCAAACAACTCTTACATTACGTGACAGTGATACCCGAGATCGATCTATTGTTACTGCGTTTGGCCCCCAAACTTTTTCGTACTATACAACGTTATTTTTAGTATATGCGAAACATGAATATAGTTGGTTCAGAATAAGTAACTGAATCGATTCCAATAATTTTAACCCAATAGTTAAAAGTTGGCCACCGAGCGACACTAAGTAAGTTATTCAATCTCCGCGCCGAACGGTTAGGTACCTTGGTATTATTATTATCAATGAGCGCAAGACGGCGGCGGCGCGACGGTTGGCTATGTTTTTGTACGGACGAACAGGTAACTTAACAAGCTTATAACTTTGTGATTTTTCATGATACAGTTTTGAAATTTTGTACATAGATTCTTTACATAAAAAAAATAGACACGTGTTTCGGGTTTCGCATATGCTAAAAATAATGTTAAAGCAATGAAAATATTCCAGATTTTATTTCCTGTAGGTATCGATTCTTATCAACACATTTATTTGCCTTTATTTGTAAGTAGAATCATTAGAGTGCAGGCATTTAAGAGCATGGTACTGCCTTTTTAGGGTTCCGTACCCAAAGGGTAAAAACGGAACCCTATTACTAAGACTATTCGCTGTCTGTCTGTCTGTCACCAGGCTGTATCTCAAGAACCGCGATAGCTAGACTGTTGAAATTTTCACAAAGTATGTATTTCTGTTGCCGCTATAACAACAAATACTAACAACAAAATAAAATAAATATTTAAGGGGGGCTCCCATAGAACAAACGCGATTTTTTTGCCCTTTTTTGCTCGATATCAAAAATGGCAAGAGGTAGGCACTTGAAATATTCACAAAATACTCAGTTGTATTTTAACTTTAATAATAAATAATAAAATTAAAATAAAATAAACATTTAAGGGGGGCTCCCATACAACAAACATGTTTTTTTCGGCGTTTTTGCCTTGTGGTACGGAACCCTTCGTTGGTACGGAACCCTTCGTGTGCGAGTCCGACTCGCACTTGGCCAGTTTTTCATTAAATGACAAAACACGAGCAGCATCTAAAAGTGTAATAAATTAAAGTCGCTTTTAAAGTGTGTTCGCAATGTCCTTCTAAACTACGCAACGAATTTTGATGTGATTTTCACCATCATTTAATGAAGGCTTGATACTTATGGCTCTTATGGCTTATGGCTTGGCACTTATGCTGTAGAAATCTTGATGTATCGTTAAGTCGTAAAACGGGTCACTAGTTATAAGTAATAACTTACGTGTAGTAAAAGAATGGTCCCACCAATCGGTATTACAAAGGTACGCCTTCAGGTCGTCCTTCGTTCTCCCGACGATAACAGCTGGCGGTGCAACCAGCGTCCGTATGGCCAGCAGAACACATGCCACGCCGACAATGATGCCGATCCGACGTAGAAGGTACATATCGGATATCTTCACCGCTTTTGCTGACCGTACTTGGAATATTACTGATATCCTGGTGAAGAGAAAAAGAGCTCAATACATAAGTAATATTATTACGGGGTTTACATTACCTAAAGCGCGGTCACTGCATAAAAAAGATTGGGAAGCGCGATGACTACTCTGGTAATTTATTGCAAAATATGTTATTATAAAAAATTAAATTATTTTATTTAAAAAAAATCTATTGTTTGGACTAAAATATTAAAACACTAGTGTTTAAGTATGTTGCTTGTAGAATAATCTAACAAAAAATCAGAATGATTGTATGTATATGAGTATGGTTTTTATTGTAAAAAGAAAGTTTTTAGAGGTATATTCATGATTTTTTTCTATCATATTAAATTAGTTGTATTATGTTTTCAACACACTATCTACCTAGCATACATCCTGAAAAAATATCATATATTTTTCTGATTTTGTTTACTGTAGTCGATCATATACTTTTATTGTTTCTAAAACTTGCGTTTTTTGTGTTTTGGTCCTGTAATCCCCTTTATGCAAAAGTAACTATGTTCCTCTGTTTGTCGGTCCGACTTTCTGTCTGTTACCTATTTAACGCTCAGCACAATGATGGACAATTTGTCTGCGACGATAGAACGTGTGGAAATCCCCGGCAGTATATTTGTCCCACGTGTTCGTTATTGCATAAATTGCCATACGTTCTATCGACAAATTTTCCATCGTCTGCTCAGCGCCTTCACGTCTCAGTGACTAAACGGATTTCGATATTTGAGACACAGGTAGAACATGTCCTTGGTTAGGGCAAAATATACGTTTAATCTCGGTAGGACATTCCCACCAGATTTTGATTTTTAAAAGAGTAACGGTGGAGTTTCGTGTCCATTCTTCAGCATACAAAACTATCTTTTGGAAGGGGAACTAGAATCAATTCTATTTTTTCGGAAATTTTGACGCTTAAAAGCGCCTTTTATGTGTTTACGAGCTGCGCCCCGCGGTCATCCGCATAAGTTTCGATCCCGTGGGAACATCGGGATAAAAAGTAGCCTATATGTTAAACCAGGGTGTCAGCTACCTCCATACCAAATCTTTCTAATACCAAATTTATCAAAATTGGTCCAGCCGTTTGAGCGTGAAGAAGTAACAAACATATAAACACACCCCCCTCCCCCCAAACACACACACACACACACACCCCCACACTCACAAACTTTCGCCTTTATAATATTAGTGTGACTAGCTGACCCGGCAAACGTTGTTTTGCCATATAAATTATTTCTAGCTGCCCGGCGCTACTTCGTTCACGTGGTGTCCTACCACTTACCCTACCCTACTCCTACACTACTCGTACCTTACTTTTACCCTACTCCTACCCTACTTCTACACTACTCCTACCCTACTCCTGCCCTACTCCCACCCTACTCCTATAAGAAAAAAAAAAACGGATAAAAAGTATCCTATGTCCGTCTTCTGGTTCTAAGGTACCTCTCTACCAATTTTCAGTCAAATCGGTTCAACCGTTCTTGAGTTATAAATAGTGAAACTGACATGACTTTCTTTTATATGTATAGAGAGTGTGATTTGAAATACATCATTTGACTTTTACCACAATTACTTTGTTATCGACGAACTAGGTATTAATGACTTGCTTTATCACAGTGTTGAGAAAAAGTCTCAGTGCGAATATTAAATCCTAAGGCCTTGATTTTATTAACTATAGTTTAGGTTAGGTTAGACTTTGCTCGAGTTTCCACCCAATTATTGAAAGGTCTTATACGAAAACTTCTCTAAACAAGAAGCTCCGTCTGCTCATCTTAATTGGATTAGTAATCCCGCCTACGAAAACGTATCAGACAACCAGACAGACTCCCAATGCCATTTAGAAAATATTTAGGTCCGTAAGTATTTAATAAATGCGCGAACAGTTTCCTTAAACAAAACTGATCCTGTCGAGCAAACATTAGACTAAAGTTGATTATCATAACTTTGTGCCTGTAAAGAGATTCCCTTTATTTACGCGTTTCTAAGAAGAGGGCCTAAAATTTAAGAGACATCTTGATTCTTATTGCGACAAGAGGACAATTCCATTCCGTCGGTATCTAATTAAAATAAACTTGATCGTAATCTGAAAGTTCAAGCACAATTATTTAGTTGAAATGAGACTCGGATTGGAGAGTTCGAAAAAGTTGTTCATGTAAAATATATTAAGGAGACTTATAATGTTTCCACTGGGTAATTAATTGCTTTAGGGAAAAAACGTTCGGCGTCTGGTTCGAAATAAGAAAAGCAATTCCGGAAAATTGTTCAGGACAAGACCCATTTCATATCAACCTATTAATTTTTCTGACTCATTCTCATAGTAGTCGCTACCGGTACTGCTGAGTATGAGGTCCTGGGTACGTTTTCCAGGTTGGGCAAAGTGTTATTAGATTTTTCCATCAGGAGTTTCTCAGTAGCAGTGTGAAGATCTGTTGACAGCAATAGACTCGCCACTATTACATGGGACTAAAAAAATACGTGCGAATTGTGGGTACATAGGTACACTTCTGCCAAAACTTTCGAGAACCGGCATCATGCAATATTTTAATATTAATTTTAAAACATATAATAACCAAATTGGCAGAAATAGTTTTTTTGTATAGTTTTATAGAGGTATGAGGAATAGGGTGTAAAGTTCACTCATACTTTATAGAAAAGGGAGTATCCTCCGGCCATTGTATCTATGATAGTTGCGCGGTAAACTCTGCTTGCGAGACGCAGGTTTTTGCGTGACGTCAGTATGACGCGTTGTTCGCATTTGGCGTTGTAGATACCGCTACAATTATTTATTCCCAATTTATACACTTCCTCCCAAGTTTACAATATTACTAGCGTTTTACTTTTAATAAGTATTTACCCAATATCATGAATAGTAGCAGCGGAAACCCAAATTGAATGAAAATGGATTTCAATTTAAATTAAACAAATTAAAAACTTCATTCGCTTAACACTGATGGAAAAACAAAATTGAATTTTGAACTTAAAATTGAATTTTCAACGTAGATGTAGGTAGCTATGTTTTGTATGTCCCTAGGCGGGGCTTAAGGGTTCTGTTTCACTGACCGGTCT
Source organism: Mesoligia furuncula (assembly GCA_916614155.1). Taxonomy (NCBI): domain Eukaryota; kingdom Metazoa; phylum Arthropoda; class Insecta; order Lepidoptera; family Noctuidae; genus Mesoligia; species Mesoligia furuncula. The sequence goes on from OU744794.1 coordinate 30,317,206, forward strand.
TAATTCCGGGCTTATTATCGGTTCGTTGGATTTTTGTGATACCTGTATTAATAAAATTAGCTCTGCGCAAAGTTTTGACGTTGGAATGGGCTGAAGTTCAAAATACTTTGGAATTATACTTTGGCATAACGAAAATAAAGGGGCATGCCAATATTAGGCCCAGAGACGCACAAGGGATTTGTTTTACTAAAAAAAATATGTTAATATTTTTCCCACGTCTTCCACGTATTCATTATTCTGTGCAAATCGGCACCATTTATTCAAAAATATTAAATATTAAAACGACTAAACTAATGGAACTCGAATAAAAATTCATTTGAATATGTTGCCCTTAAAAAAATGTTGACAGGTAATTAATCAGAATAATCGGTCATCATATTTATTACTGAACACCGTTCATTTTCTTCCAAACAAACATTATAAATCACAAAAAACCCCTTTAATAATAATTATCATGTCTATCTTTGATGATTCTAGTGATAAACAAAAAAAAATCTAATATCGATCTATCGATTTTTTGCATTTTTATGGCAGCACCAAGTCTAACTTGTCAGTTGCCGGAAAACGTAAATGTCAAATGACAAAAGTGTCAAAACCATTGCTTGTCTTGCAACTCCATTGAGGCGACTTGTGTACGTTTATTGTGGTTTAAATTGACTACTTTTACCCATGAATACTGACTCTGACGATTCTTTTATCCCTGGCGACCACGGCCTGATTATGGATTCTGCTCCCTTTACTCATGACGACACTGGCGACAACTTGGATTTGATATTAGACGCTTCGAAAATCGCACAATTTTTGGATGATGTTTTGGTGGTGTATGATGATAAACTTAATGAATAAATAATATATGTAAAACTACAATGTATTTTGTATTCTTTGACTCCCAGTTAATTATGCTCCTAAATAAATTAAAATAATGTATTTAGTTGTATGTATTATGTATTATTATTTCACTTATTTATCATAACCTGTATTGATGTATCTAAAAGAATCTTAAATAACTTCAAAATGCTAAATTTTTTGTAAATCATTTCTTTTACTAATTAATTATTGGAATTGCCTCCTATTGTTATAATTATTTTTTATATGTGTGCACAGTGGGCCTAAATTACTATGGCCACTTGGCATGCATGGCATGGTGTTGTTGAAAAAAAAAATCAAAGAATAAATAACTTAATTGTTTGCCAACTCTTCAAGTATTGCAAACTTCGTGAACTCCTTGTAAAAGCTTAGCTCTTCACGAACGGTCGTGAAGAACAAAAAATAACTACGATAACCAACAGGTTATCTGGTGGTTATCGTGGTTATTTTTTTACGGGGTTATCTTTGACTCTCTTCTAAAATCTTACATCTTGTTCTAACCACCCAGTCGTCGACATCATTTCAGCCGAAAATCATTTACAGCTGAACAAAGCCTTCCCCCAAGTGTAGCCACATTAACCATTTCTACTCAATCAACAATTTTGAAAAAAAATGGCGGAATGGCAATTTGAAACACTTACCTCCAAGTCTTTAACATGAGAGCTCCATACGTGAGACAGAACCCGACTTCTCGAAGCCAGACCCTGGCGGTGCAGGTCAGGACAGTGGGTCTGCCATACATGACTAGAGTGGTGCAGTAGATGAGGAGAGCTCCCAAGACTATGACCCGGAGAAGAGCTGGACTAGCTGCTCTTACGACCTGGGAACAAGAGACGAGAAAATAAAAACCAACCAAACCAACCAAATTGTTTTATAGGCTGCGAATCAGCAGTTTTTGAACGTCAAATGTTACAAAAGATACCATCAAAACGCCCGCCACGGCACCACACAACATTTTAGTTGTGTTTAGTTGTCAATGTAAAATTGTCACCATAGTGCTCTTGACACTACCATGATGTCAACTTCAACTTCACTGCCAGTCTCTTGGGTACATTACCAGTCGACAGCGATGCAGATGAATTTTTCGACGCTATTTTCTAGTTTCTGTATAGTTTTAGTTTAGTTAGAATTTATTTTGTTATTTTTACCTGTACCTAAAGTATAAACAATAATGTTGATTGGCATAAATTATTATTAGAGATGAATAAATTACATCAGGGTAAGTATGTCCTTTCTGCTTTCAGTCAATCTTAGCTTAGTACTTAACATTTTTTTAGTATGTTCATGTAAAAATCCTGAGTATAATAATCAATATAATAAATTAAGTATCTTGACTTGGCTCGCGAGGTTGTCGACATGTGGGATGTGGACTCAGCAATCATTGTGCCGATAGTCGTGACAGGCAATGGATTAATAGCCAAGAGCCTCGACCAACACCTGAAGAGGCTCTCGTTGGGCAGCTGGGTCAAGGGCTTGATTCAGAAAGCAGTACTTCTGGACACGGCGCGCATTGTCAGGAGGTTCCTCTATCTGGAGCCCTGACCGCCGGTAGCTTGGACCCTGATCCCGATACCGGTGAGCAACTATTTTTTATATTTTTAAATGTTTTTATATTTTTTTATACTAATATTTAAAATATAATTTATATGTATTAAGTGGAATAAAGGGAATAATAATATAATCAATATATTTTCACCTTATAAGAACTTTGAAGTATGTTCAAAAGTTGGAAATGCTTTTGCTTATGCTAAAAGTTATACAAAATGAGGGAACCCTGAGCAATTTCCATCAATAATTCAGTTCGGAAAGTATCTGTAGTAGGTACCCGTCGTACCTCAATATCTGTTGACACCACAAAATTTGATCGATGGTCCGTTATGATGGATGGTTCAGGAAATAAAAAAGTAACGAAACAGAAAAACGATATAGCCGCTTATTTTTGCGTTTTGTGTTTTTTTATCATCGTGGCAATATTGTTCACACTACAGTAGACGGTATAGTCTGAAAAATATTGAACTACTTACATATTTAGTTAAACCAAAATCAAATTTCAATTATTCTGGTTTGGGTTACAGATAAGAAAACCAATTAAACTGTTTAGGGTCAGTACCCTAAACAGTTTAATTGGTTTTCTTATCTATCTAATCTCTGTTTTAAAAAACTCACGATTGAATCTGAATTATTCGTGTTCCAAAGCAAAATTTCACACAGACATTATAACTCCTCAAGATATCAAGTCTTTGGCTAACGAAAATTTCAATACGAGTACCACCCTATCTAAATTCACCCTTAAAAACTGCAACCGTCTCATAACATGCAAGGTCAAAGCTGACATGAGTGTTTCAACCAGTATCTGCATAGGAATTCGCCAAGATTTTGGATAGCCCAGCGAAATACGACGCGGAAACATTGTAAGTACTTACATGCTATCATAATTTTCGCCTAGTTACGTTGTTTTGGCGTTAGAAAATACCACTTTTGTAAAAGACGTTGAATGCACAAAATGGGCGCGCGATTTGCAACGTTTAGTGCGGTGCTTACGGAAACTTTTTGGTGTTTAATACACCTTTGGCACTTGGCTTTTCCTGTTTTAAAGTGTATGGAGGTACTAGGTTTGCCTGGGGTTTTTTCGGAGTGTGATTTTTTTAAAAATATACTTTGTTTTCTGCTTTTTAACCCAAATACCGTTGGTATTTTAAAAACCAAGAATGGTTTTCTATTCCTGTCAGTGATGCAGCCTTAGAAATGAGGGGCAGTTCCCGTAGTTTCAAGTACGTTCGCATTCTAATTCTAATCCCAGTTTCAATCTGTCAAAAACGCCTACAGTTATGATAAGTTTTTGACATTGATTGACGCTAAGATGAGATTGCAACTGTCACGGCACAAGTGCACAACTAAGACTCTGTTGTCACGGCATAATTGCATAACTAAGAATCTGTTGTCACGGCACAAGTACACAACTAAGAATCTGTGGTCATGGCACAAGTGCACAATTAAGAATCTGTTGTCACGGCACAAGTGCACAACTAAGAATCTGTTGAAATGGCACAAGTGCACAACTAAGAATCTGTTGTCACGGCAAATTGCACAACTAAGAATATGTTGTCACGGCACAAGTGCACAACTAAGAATCTGTTGAAATGGCACAAGTGCACAACTAAGAATCTGTTGTAACGGCATAATTGCACAACTAAGAATCTGTTGTCATGGCAAAACTACACAACTAAGAATCTGTTGTCATGGCACAAGTGCACAACTAAGAATCTGTGGTCACGACTCAAGTGCACAACTAACAATAAGCAAAATATTCATATTCAAATAAATCAAATAATGTAATGTATTACGTAACATTTTCGAAATTATGTAACTCGGTAACGAGCACACACGGAATTAGCATAACAGGGTACGTAACAGAACTCAAATTCAACATATTGATTGAGCAAGTTTGCAAACTTATGAGTTACGTGGGAAGCTATTTGATAAGTTACCAAGTAATTGCTTGGAGGCACCTTTGAACGTTCCTGTAATAAGTATGTATGTTGAGTTGCTGAATCAATATTCAGCATAATGGTCTTTTCTGCATGACAGGAGCTCAAGTTGCTGAGAAAAAATTGTTTATTTTTATCCTTAACAAAACGGTAAAATCCATCAGAAATAAAAAACGAAGCAATTTTTTTTTTTAAATTTTGTTGATAAAATTACAGCCAGTGTACATGAAAGGACTATAAAGTTCCTGTATGTGCCACAAAGTTAAGGCTCTCAAAGTTATTCCACAACACATTGCATTAAATTCATAATATGCAATTTCATCCAGTTACAGAAGGTGCCGATGTGAAGGACCTATGGCCGGTGGACCAGACGAGTCCTAGAGTGAAGACCGCGTACGTATGCGTCGTGTGCGATGCCCCACAGCTAGAAGGACCGACGACCTTAAGAAGATGGCTGGGATAGACTGGATGCGGAAGGCGGACGACAGTGGGTTGACCTTGTCCTTTACCACAACTGGCGAAGTTTAGGAGAGGCTTATATTCAGCAGTCGAGGCCGAGTTGATTGATTGATAAAAGGTACCCAACAAGACCACCCCAAAAGTTACACAGTCAATTGTTTGTCAGACAATCATAAATATTTATTAATTTTTCAAGTTCCACGGGGGGAGGGGGGAGGAGAATACATTAATCATGGATGCCATAGGCTGAAGCTATCCGTCACTGCCAAAATCAAAATAAGTTTTGCCTTTGAACGTGATTGCTTGAGACAACGTGTTGTGAACAATTAGTGAGGGCATCAGAAATTCTGGATTAGATATTAGCTTTGGGCTTAAGGGATTTGGGAAAAAAGGAATTTCTTTTATTATTTGGCCATCCTATTGGAATCTTCGAGTGTGAAACAGGATCAGCAATATTATTGTTTGATTTCATTTTTAGGGTTCCGTACCCAAAGGGTGCCAACGGAACCCTATTACTGAGCCTCCGCTGTGTCCGTCTATCTGACTGTCAACGGGCTATATCTCAAGAACCCCGTTTGAAATTTTCACAGTGTGTATAAAATTTCTATTGCGCTATAACAACAAATAATAAAAATATAATAAAGTTAATAAAAATAAAAGGGGTCACCATAAAAAAAAACGCGTTTTTTTCGACCTAGTCGGCCGAAACACTTTATGTGCAAGTCCGACTCGCACTTGGCCAGTTTTGTTACAACAATACAATCATAGAATAATGTGTGACAGAGTAGGTATTTTATTAGACACGACTTAAAGCTTCCAAGTAGTGTTTAAGTAATTCTATAGTGAATAAGCTACTCTGTGGTCGATGACCTGGGGGCCTAACAAGGCCACTTTGGCAGAATCATAACAGGATAACATTATGAATCATAATGGACAGTTAACTGTTAAGTTAATCGTATCAAGTACCATTGGTGAAGGATTTTTCAGTTATTTTTTTTTGTCTGTGCCAAAATACCAATCAATCCAATCCAAATCCAATCCCAATATCTTAGATTATACCTACGTAGTGTAGCGAAAAATAGAAAACACGGACTGTCTTCGCCATATTATGATTCATAATGTTATCCTTTTATGATTTTGCCAAAGTGGCCTTTTTAGGCCCCCAGTTCTGTTCACTAATTTGTCTCCCTACTGCTGCTAACACACACGATATAATAAACAGTTTTCAAACCATACTTACCCTAACATGTCCATACTTTATAGTAAAATACACGATGAAGGGCAGACAGGATATCACCAGGCAGGCTAGCGCGAAGATGGTGGTCCTTACGACCCAGTTCAGGGCTGCCACGCACGGGGAGCCGTCCAAGCAGGCTTCACAACCCTCGGCACAGGGGAGGCACTCGAAGGCATCAGGAATGGAGTAGAGGCTGCGTTGGAGCTAGTGAAAGAAAAAGTTGATTTTAGAATGCTTTTATTGACCAGGTCGAAGTGAATTGTAGGGTGCAGCTCGCCTAACCTTACCTATATTTTTAACTGCACACACTAATCATTGGCATTATTACACGAATCGTTTAATTGAACAGTTCTCCTTTATTTTGCCTACATCACACTAATACATGACGATCCTTAGCCAGCAATTAAAATTTTGCAACTTACGTGAAAGCAAGGATGTCTTTAGTTGAAGGAATCATGAAGATTTTTACTGATAGGAGATTGTGAAGGCGGAAAATTAGAAGAAAGAAAGCGAAGAAGATTTTTAAAATTACAGAAGAATCAGAAGCCTTAAAGAAGATTTGTTTGAAGTGGTGAAAACATTAAATAAGAAGACAGAAAAGGAAAGTTGATGATGGGTGCTGGGAAACTGCTCAAGCCTATGACGAGAAGATATGCAGGGCGCCGGGAGATTAACTGTACGGGTCCGATGTGGAGCTGGGAGAGGCTTTTGCTACAGCCGAATAAAGGCGCTGAGTATACACACAGGATAGGTAGGATGACAAAGACATCGACGCTCAACCTGTTATCATGGACTTAGTATATGATTCTGCACTTTTGTATAGACGCCAGCACATCAAGCTACCCGAAACTGCCAAATTTTCCCATTCAACTTTGAACCCAATCAGCTTTTGCGATAAAGTTGAAAATCTATTAAAGAAATTTGACAGATTGTATTGTATTTGATTTGATTTGTTGTTTGTTGATTGTATAACTATAGGTAACCATGATTCTAGATCATGTGCTGAATTCGTGGTTACCTATAGTTTGCGCGTCGAAGTCTCCGCCATCTTGAATAAATAGTTATGAAGTATGTCTATACAAACTTATATTTCAAATTAATATTATTTAAAGTTACAGAAATATCAACTTTATTTTAATAGAATTTTAGTTGATTTCAAAGTGACTATCATTATTGAAGAAGTTATAAAAATGTTTGAAGTTGTAGTGTAAACTGAACTTTATTGTGTAGGATTTAAAGTTATTTTTCCATAAACTCATATTTGTTTACTTTTCTGGCAAATAAATCGCGATTGCAGATTATATAAGTAAGCTTTTAATGTTATACACGGTGAAGAAAATTTATATACTCCACCCCATTTTATGTCTGAATTTCTACTAAGAGATTTTGTCAGGGAAATGAGTAGCTACGTTGATCCTGCCACGCCATTAAAACGATCACCGTTGTGTCACCCAAGAGTTATGATTATGTTAATAGGACCCTTAGGACCATTTATTTTGAGCTGAACGCTTGAAACTTTACGGTACCTTTATTTAAATGCAGAATTTGAGATAATTTTCAAGTTATGGAACAACAAACCGAACATCATACTTAACAAAGTTCAAATTCCATTGCAACCAAAAACTTATTAGGACCTTTTTGTTACAAATGGTCGCTCAAAAATCAACTTCGAATACATTTCACTAAAGTAGATAACTGATTAAGTGGCGATGGAATGTAAATTATGTGAGATTGTGAGCAATGCTGCAACATAATCACCTGAGCATAATTTATCCGTCTTTCTCTAGCTTACAACGTTGTAAGCAAGTCGTTGTCGCATTTATTTTACTCAAAGAAACGGTGTGTGAAGTATTTCTACATCTGTCAACGACAGAAGAGAAATGTGTAAGAGATAGCTCCAGGCGATTTATTATTTTAATAAAGTGTCGAGGCGAAGTACCGTATAAGCCGCCATAGCATAAAATTTTATAAAAGAGCCCTTTTGGAGAATAATAACATGTTTTAATAAACCCGTTTGCGTAAATTAAAATTTATAGTGCTCAAAGGACTGAAATATTATATACGTAAAATATAAATATAATAATATACTTATTATTATTTTAACGCGTGTTACTTTTCGTTTGAGAGTAAATATAATGAGGTTTTTGGGTACCGTTTTTTGGCGTTCCATTTTTTAGGATTCAATTTTTTTTTCAAGTTACTGGAGTTAAAAGACTACAGGCTTATATTTTTTATAACATTTTAATTTTACTACTTTTAATAGGTACCTATCATTTCTCTGGGCTTTGAAATGAAATGAAATGTTTATTTCTGTAATTAGATCTATTAAGACACTTTTACACTTCAATAAGTATTTTAAAACTAGACGGCGCCGACATTTTCTAGCTGATCCCCGAGAAGAAATTCACCAAACCGAAACCGAACCAAACTCAGAGGTCTTGGACTCTTTTAAAGTCCAAACATTATTTTAATTGGGATTTTATGTGAGTCTAACAATGCAGGGCCATGTCTGTACGGGCTTGTTGAAGAGCCATTGCAGCTTTGAATTGACCTGTCCCAACCAACGGCATGCATGCATCAGACATCGTGTAGTTCAACCCTATTTTAGAGAGTTCAACGAGCCATCACACGACGCTACCAAATCTATAGGATGCAGGCCATATACAATATACCTACTCAAAATCGCCAGTCAGTTATAAAGTCATGTTTTCAATCTAGCCTGCATGGTACTCACATGCATAGTCAGTTTTCCATTTCTGAAGGTAATCTATATCCCTTAAATATCTATATCCTTGTTCTTCAAACTTCGCAATAGATTTTATGTTGCGGTTTTTACCAAAATTTAAGAGAATTTATTCCGGAAAGTTTATAGGTATAATGAATTTATATTAAACTTAATAAAGATTACTTTATCTTTTGTAAAGTCGTAAACCGTGCCGAGCAGGAGCGGGGCGCTAGTATACTGATATAGTAGCTACGAAGCATATAAATATAAATTACTAGCAGCGCCCCGCGGTTTTACCCGCATAAGTGTCGATCCCCTAAGAATATCGGAATAAAAACTATCCTATATCCTTTCGCTGGACTCAAACTATCTCTATACCAAATTTCATCTAAATCGGTTCAGCGGTTTAAGCGTGAAGAGGTAAAAGACCGACAGACTTGCGACACTTTCGCATTTATAATATTAGTATGGATTATGTCAATACAATCTTTAAGATATTAATACAATTTTGAATTTTCAACAGACTTAAAAGTAGATACAATCGACGCAAATCACAAAAGATTGACGCAAGAAAGGCAAATTACTAGATAACTATATGCAATTACTATTATTTAAGTATTTGTTAGTTTCGCATTTATAATATTAGTATGGATATCTATGGTACGTAGTTGGCTGACAATAATAGCCCGAAGAAATGAAAGAAGAAAGAAAGAAAAATTGTTTATACTGCAAAAACAAAACGCACATTGCAAATTCAAAAAAAATAAAAGGCTATTGGCAAAGTTTCCTCCGACACAATGCTGGGATTAGTTTCCTGTGATTGTTTCGTACTTACGTTGACAGAGAATACTCACGTGAAGTCAGGGATATTAATTGTTAAGCACTAACTTGAATTCTCCGTATATAGGAAAATTGTTGAACCAGCGCGCAAACTGTGAATTCAGCCATAGAACTATTATTACCTACTTGAATTGAGCTTATGATTCGGTTATCAACAAAAAAAAATCTGCTGTTTCATAGAAAATTGTAAAAACCAAAAAAAAAACCTAAACCTACCCGGTCAAAATGTATGGAAAAGATATTTTTTTTTTTAACTGACGAAATATTCCTACGCTAGAGTGTCTAGAACAGTTTGCGCACATATGCTTTAGAATTATTTTCCTGACTGTACATCAACAAGCATTGTATTTTGACATTTTAATTGTATTTTGACATTTTGATCTTATTTTGACTATTAAGTATTTATTAATTAAACTATTTTGAACTGTTAATTTTTATCCGATAATTATGTTTAAATGTTCTTATTTTTATATTAGTTAAAGCATCGTATTCATTTATTTAAATTTTGCATGTCGAATCTTGGACATTTAATTATTTACGACATTATTTGTATACTTACCTGCACTCTAGTAAATAAATGATTTGATTTGATTTAGCACAGCAGCCTCTTACATTAAATCGAAAAGGAGTGATGTTTAGTCTAAAACTTACCAATAAATGTTTTTCATATTCTTCTTCAATATCACTGCCGTTGTAGTATCGGTTGTCAGCTGTGGTGTTGGGGAAGTAGAACCCTCTTCGGCAAACACAGCGGTAGGACCCTCGACGGAACCCCAATCCGGGCATCGGGACACACTGAAACAAGGGTTTATTAATAGTTTGGTTGATGTCCATGGATCGTGAATTACAATCTCCGAAACAGGCCTGCCATTGCCAAATTATGCAAAAACCGCAGACGATGGACCCGCGGTGGCAGCCTTAGTAATTATTGCATTTCTGACAAACGATTAGATTCAAGAATTTATACTGTTACGATGGTAACTCTTAAACTGATATGTTACAACCTACGAGATACCTATTTTTATTGCCTACGAGAAACGTTTATTTATTTTACTATTTATGTACAGTCAACAAAACAGATAAGTATGCAGGATCGTCGGATATAATTGAAGTTTAGTAAGAAACCGATGGACGTTCTCGAATAAAATTTTATTTTATTAATAGAAAACAAACAGCTCATTTATCAAATTTAATTTCCGTCGACAACATCCATCGGTTTCTTACCAAACTTCAACTATATCCGACGATCCGGAATACTTATCTCTTTTGTTGACTGTACACACTTATACACCGTGTTATTGAATTAACACAAAACCTCTTAAGGTTGCAACGTAAAAGTTGTTCATCATTATGAACAACTTTTACGTTGGGAATAAACCTGAAAAACGTGAAAAAAGAAATCAGCTGTTCCCTACATTTATGTTCGCATAAACCATAAAATGTAAGGAAAAGCAGCTTTTTTTATATAAGACCGTAGACGCACACAGATTTCATATCAATTTCAACTTGATATCTCCACGCTTTACTGAGATAAGGGTCTCGACACACTGACAGACCAACAGACAGATGAACAACAAAGTGAACCTTTAGGGGTTCCGGTTTTTTTGGATTTTGGGGTACCTACGGGAGCCACAAAATTGTCAATTTGTTACAGTTTTTCTTAAAGCCAATTTCTGTTGTGTTTATTACATAATTATGCAGAATAAATAATTATGTTTCGATCCCTTGGGAATATCGGGATATAAACTACCCTATTTCCTTTCCCGGGACTCAAACAATTTTTATACCAAACATCTAAATATGTTCAGCGGCTTAAGTGTGAAGAGGTGACTGACCAACAGACAGACACACTTTCGCGTTTATCATATTAGTATGGATAGTATGGATTAGGTATATAAATACAATCTTCAAATTAATACAATTTTGAATTTTCAACAGACTAAAAAGTAGATGCAATGGATGCAAACCACAAAAGATTGGCTCAAGAAAGGTCTTTTATAATTATAATACTGCGCTCTAAAAGAAAGATAGCTGACGTGGCTCGAAATGCTGATGGAACTGGGTCACTGACATCTCTGCCGCATGCCGGACTAACTGTGGGCCCAAATAGCGCGCAATTGGTGCCCTGAGACAGTGAGGCGGGGTTGCGGCAGAGCACGTTGGAGATGGTGGGACGAGCTGGATAGTTTCCGTCCAAACTCGGAGGACGCGCGGGCTCGCGAAAGATGGAAGGAGTGGAGGGGGGCCTTTGCCCAGGAGTGGGACAGCGCAGACTAGAAAGAAAAAAGTATAGTAAACTAGCCAAGCTATCCCTAAGAGCCTAGCTTTTCAGTATAAAATGCTTTGTCTTGGCCCCTTCCTAACAACCTTCCCCTTCAAGAATTAATATCGTACCAAAAACCCTGTATTTTAAATACAACAAGTAAAAATTGTCCGTCCATCTCAAAGGAACAATAGATGACGGATATAACCTTATGCTTACGTCACAAAATTGATAAGAACCACTTTTTATATAAACGAAATGGATCCCATGGGATCTAGCAGGAAATATTGTTACATCTTGCTGTCCAATCACGTCGTAGTTATATTTAGCATTTCATGGTTTTGGACGAAACTATTTTTAACCGACGAAAAAGGGAGGAGGTTCTCAAGTCGACGCGTATACAACGTTATTTTTAGTATAATTATGCGAAACCTGAATAAGTAGGTAACTGAATCGATTCCAATAATTTTTACCCCATGTTATATTTTGTCCCAAAAATATTTAAAAAAGGTTAAAAGTTGGACACCGAGCGACACTAAGTAGGTTATCCAATCTCCGCGCCGAACGGTTAGGTACCTAGGTACTATTATCAACGTGCGCAAGACGGCGCGCCGCGAGTGGCGCGGGTGAGCATGTTTTTGTACGGACAAACAGGTAACTTAACAAGCTTATAACTTTGTGATTTTTCGTGAAACAGTTTTGAAATTTTGTACATAGATTCTTTACATAAAAATACTAGACACGTATTTCGGGTTTCGCATATACTAAAAATAATGGCGTATATTTTTTGTAATGCAATTTTGATTGGATAAGGGTTAGGATTGGATTGGAGAGCAATGGTGGCCCAGAGGTAACAGCTCCAACGTACGAGTTGTAGATCATGAGTTCGAACACAGGCAGGCATTTTACTATGTTAATAATTTCATTTCAAAACTGTTAAGAAAACATCGTGAGAATGAAAGCACGAAAAGCCTTTGGTCCCGGCTATCGTTTGTGGATCTTTGACAGTTGTTACGGGTCGTCAGAAGCTTGAAGGTCTGACAATCAGTCTTACCAAGGGCTACCGTATTACCCAGTAACTGGACTGTGAAGGTCAGATAGGCAGTCGCTTCATGTAAAATACTGATATTCAGCTGCATCCGGTTAGACTGGAAGCCGACTCCAACATAGTTGGGAAAAGGCTTTATTACCTGCACTAGTTATTATCCGCGAGGTCGTTCGAGGCAGATTTTGGCCCAATTCAAATTCGATTCAGACAGTAGAAGCAAAACTTGAAGACGTGTGCCCGCATTGGGCACGCGTGGTAGACTACAGTCCACTCCCTCTCGAAGAGAGGAGGCCTGTGTCTATCCTGAATAATATAACAAACTCTATGATAGTTTCGAAATTTCGTTACGAAGCGATTCCAAGTATTTCCATTTATAAATTCTGATACGGTTACACGAAAATTGCCAGAATGGCTAATGGTGCTAATTGGTCGATCGTACCTTGGTTTTAGAAACACCAGGTTACAGTTTTTACTTTTTACAGCTTTATTCGAAAGTTCCAGAGTAGCTAGGTAATATTGTACCAAATATACATATAGACTACAGAGAGATGAGGTTTTACTGGCATATATTGTTGATACTCAACATATTTTTTCGTCAGCAGTCCGTAAACGAAAACTGTTAACTATTTATTTCAATCTGAACGCGGTCCTGAGAAGCTTCTGCAATTTCCTAAAAATACTCGCTGAGCAAAATCACTGCTCTATTATTCTTACAAAAAATAACACTTCATTACAAATTCACCATTCCTTATGTAACAGTTGTTTGTAACTGTTACACCACATTGACAACAAGCAGGCACTCAAGCATTATGCAGATCACATGATAGTCTGATACGCTACGTTAATTTAAAATGAGGATCAGAATCGAATCAATATCGGATTGAGATAATGAGATTTTACCGATTTAAAAAAATCGAGACGAAATCGGATGCTGCGAATACCTACGTTGGACAGGGATTGTTTGTTTCAGATATTTTAATCGCGTAGACGGTCTTTTTAGGGTTCCGTAGCCAAATGGCAAAAACGGAACCCTTATAGATTCGTCATGTCTGTCTGTCTGTCTGTCTGTCTGTCCGTCTGTCTGTCTGTCTGTCTGTCTGTCTGTCTGTCTGTCCGTCCGTATGTCACAGCCACTTTTCTCCGAAACTATAAGAACTATACTGTTGAAACTTGGTAAGTAGATGTATTCTGTGAACCTCATTAAGATTTTCACACAAAAATAGAAAAAAAACAATACATTTTAGGGTTCCCCATACTTAGAACCGAAACTCAATTTTTTTTTTTTTCATCAAACCCATACGTGTGGGGTATCTATGGGTAGGTCTTCAAAAATGATATTGAGGTTTCTAATATCATTATTTTCTAAACTGAATAGTTTGCGCGAGAGACACTTCCAAAGTGATAAAATGTGTGTCCCCCCCCCCCTGTAACTTCTAATATAAGAGAATGATAAAACTAAAAAAAATATATGATGTACATTACCATGTAAACTACCACCGAAAATTGGTTTGAACGAGATCTAGTAGGTAGTTTTTTTTTAATACGTCATAAATTGTAAACCGCAATTTACCATTCATTCAATCAACTCAAAAATAAAATAAAAACATTTAATTTCATAAACATAAACCTTATGCATAAACCCGGATGCTACGTAACCCTCGGTGTGCGAGTCCGACTCGCTCTTGCCCGGTTTTTTAATGAATCCTAGAGAGGCATTGGGTATATTCGTCGCAGCGGATTTATTAAGGAGACAAGATTATTTAAAAACTTGATTGAAGATTATTTTGAATGTTTATGTCGATCTCATTATAATTTAGTAATGTCATAGTAATATAATTTAGTAATATCAGATAAACGTGCTATATTTCCTGAGATATATCTTGTGTTCTCTAAAACCGAGCACATACATGCGACATCGGTACTTCGGCAGACATTTAAAGTGTTAGAACGTGACTTCTAACGATTCTAACCTTAGCCTTCGATTATATTCGAGTGCTGCTATAAATGGTTAGACTCGTAGACTTCCAATATCGTGACAGGTACTATTGAAGGCAGAGAAATCTTGGCTTAAAATACTGTGTTTGCGTGTACAAAAATATATATACTTTTCTTTTTTCTTTTTTGGACATCGATTAAGTAGGTTGTTAAGTGGTATTATTTATAGTTGCTAAGACTTGTCGTGGCTGCGATTTTTTCTGTATTTTTAACTAGCTGCGCCCCGTGTTTTCACCCGCGTAAATGTCTATCCCGTGGGGATATCGGGATACAAAGTAGCCTATGTGTTAATCCAGGGTGTCAGCTACCTCCGTACAAAATTTTATCAAAATTGGTCCAGCCGTGTGAGCGTGAAGAAGTAACAAACACATAAACACACACACACACACACCCACACGCTCACAAACTTTCACCTGTATAATATTAGTGTGATTTGTCATGGGTATTTACAAGTAATTGCTAACAGACCCTTACAAATCTTTTTAGGTAGTTAAATAGAAGCTCTTATGTCTTTATGGACATTTTTTAATTTAAAACGATTTTGTTTCTTTAAGACGACTTTCCTTACGAACCGTTAGAATCTGGTTTTTTGAGAAATCTTCGTGTAGTTACAATTCTTTAAGCCGGGGCAAATAACGTGGACATGATTATGCCGACGATGACACCGGGTCATCATGACCCAGATTTTATCGAGTAATTGTCATGAAATTTAAGAAGTTGTCTAAATTTGAATAATTAATTATTATACAAGAGCTATTTGCAGTAAATAATAAATAAGTCCAAATATTTTTTAAATCAAACTTTTACTAGCTTTCGCAAAATCAACTCTGAAAACATAACTAATATTTCTTTTAATTTTGGTAAGTAAATTATGCTCAATAATAGTAAAATAGAGAACCAATAAACTTCTTATCACAATAATAGTATTCCTTATTCAGAGACATAGAACTACTGCTATGTTCAGTTTTCTACCGACTGTACTTTGACTGACGAATTGAATAAAACTGACGAATCGACGAAACCTGGCAAACACCAAACACTAGAAACTGTCGAGTTAATGCAACTGTCTAATCGGTAAAATTGACGAATCAGTGAAACTGATTAATCAACGAAACTGGTGAATTAAATAAACTGACGACTGAGGGAAACTGATACGCGGACACATGTAAATCTGGCATGCATTACAAGTATTAGATGCCTTCTTATCCTTATGAGACGGTCATATTTGACATCTTCTGTAAGTTGCTGAAACCTTCGGGGAACTCCCCCAAAGGTTCCTGGTTGGGGTCACCCGCAAAAACCTGCGATTCTTTCGCGCAACTGTCGAAGCAGTATGCAGTATTTATTTTGACCCTTCGTCGTCAGACCCCGACTCTTCTAACACCGCGAATATTCTCTCAGTGTGGTTTCTCTGTGCCATATTTACCACTTAAAAAGAACAAGGTAAATTTACAGCAAATATTAAATGACTTACTAAAAGTATGTCACAAAAATACTACGCCAGCGATGACGCTGGGTCATGTTTACCCGCTTTAGTTGATGCATATATATCTCGCTGAGTATGTGGCGTTGCACTTAGCACATCCGCGGTTCTGGTAGAGGGAGTTCGTATCTCCATCTAAACAAACGCTTAAATTGCACGATTCGGCGTAAAAAGAATAATAACAGATTTAAGTCGCCTCGGTTCAGTATGACCCCGCGTCATTGCGCCGAGTTAAACATTCATGGCACAAGAAACAGTAATAAGGATTTATGCTAAAAAAATCACAAAGATGATTGACAGACAGGAAGATAATCTCTTGCCACACTCATAAACCGCCGTCAAACAAAAAGGATTACGTAGCATTTTAGCAAAAAGCGGCCAACTGCGAGCATATAGGTATATGCTCGCAGTTGGCCGCGGGTTCCGTACCACCGTACTATATTGAACAAAAAACATACAAAAAAAAATACTTTAGTACAAACACATTTATTTTTAAATTAAAATAAAGTGATTTTTATTTAAAAAAAAAGTATTTTTATTATTTTTTTGTTTTATCGGCCATAGTGCACACTCCGTGAAAATGTTAAGTGTCAAACTATTTCGGTTCAAAAGATACAGGCTTGTAACAGACGGACAGACAGAATAACAAGATGACACTTTTTTTCTTTCAACTTTGACTTTTTCTCACTCAACTAATGTAAGGTACATTCAAGAATGAAAAGCCTTCATACTACCTATAGAAAAGGTTCTTCATGTTTTGCGTACGACTTGACCCTCACAAAAGGTTCAGTAGCAACATTCGGGACTTTATGTAAATCCCATGAGGTATAGGTTAACATACATTTAAAACTCGTATACCTAGCAATTGGTGATCCTTCAACCCTATAGTATTTACGTTCCAACTGATTCTTCAATTCGTATGAAATGATTTGCGGAAACTTGGCATTTCATGTTTTTGTATCAAAACAAATCTAAAGAGTTTGTTTGTTGTGACAATACCTTATTCCTATAGACACAACAATTACAATTTACAAGCTAACACTAAAATATACAACGAGTTCTTCATGTTATCCATAAACTTTGGCAAACGCTTCTATAGCTTTTACAAATCAAATCTAACAAAGGAAATAGTACTTAAAAAGGCTTCGTTACAAAGATATTTGTAATTTCATTAAGGGCTGATTTTTCAATCATCTGATAATTCTATTCGAGGAATAATTTTGAAATTTTGACAGATACTACAAAAACTGTCAAACGTCAATTTTATTCCTCGAATAAAATTATCTGGCGATGGAAAAATCATCCCTTAATAAAATTTAATTGAGCTATGAGAAAGAGTCTTAACTTAGTTTTGACAAGACTCAGCCCGTCAAATCTTATGAATGAAAATACCACGTTGCCAATTCGGATAGAGAGACATGCATATCGGATGATTTAAGTCAAGGTATTTAGTTTGTATGAAAATTAACAAAAAATAAGAATTAATTAATGTGTCCATAATGAAAAATGCTTTTTCCATGGTCTGAACATCTGGTTGGAAGTTTATGTATACACGATGTGTATATATATATACACACATCGTGTTTCGGACGGACGTATATATTATATACAAGTATATAATAAATAATTAAAGAAAAAGGCAGGAGCTCATTGGGCATCAAAAATTGATCCGCATCGCTGTCAATGGGATAAGTGCCCAAAAGGCTGGCAGCATTTACTACGTTGGATGACAGTGCTGATTCTTTGGGATAAAAATAGGCCAGCCTACTGGTCACGTGAAGAGTCAACCAACCAAGTTTGTTTGTTTGAACTTCAAACTACGACCCTTAGAAGTCGTACAAAAAGAAAAAAAGTCGGGAAGAACGATACGCGAAAACGATTTATCCCACTGTAGGGGCAAATACCTCTCTCTCCCGTTTTCACACAATTCTGTCTGTTGCTAGTGCAGCCAGTCCTTTCGGTAGGAGTCAAGCTCGTTCCGCGATCTTCGTCTCGGCCTGCCGCGATGGCGTCGTGCGTTTAGTGGGACCCATTCGGTGGTTCTCTTAGCCCATTTGTCATCTGTCATGCGGCACATGTTCGGCCCAGTCCCACTTAAGTTTACCAACTTTCTGGGTAACGTCCGTGATCTTAGTTTCGACGCGCAGTGTTGTGTTCCTTATAGGGTCCGAAATTCAGACACCCAGGATACGCTTCATGTGTCGCTGGTAAACCTCGAGCTTGTACCTCTGCTGAAGTGTCAAAATACTAGGTTTGAACACCATAATTATATGAGAGCTTTCCTCACTACTAACTTTAATATGGTGTATTTATTACTTTCATGTTAGGTATTAAATGCAAAACTAGTCATTTGTTTGCAAATACACTTGTTACACTTGTTAGTCTGTGTGGTGCCGGACTTAAAGAATTGCACCACCCCTTACTTCCCGTGGGTGTCGTAAAAGGCGACTAAGGGTCTTACCGGAGAATGGGCAGCAGCGTTCTCTATTTGTTCCACCATCATACCATACTGCGATCGCCAACCCGCCTGCCAAGCGTGGCGATTATGGCAAACCCCCCCCAAAATTGGGGGAGGCCTATGTCCAGCAGTGGACGTCTATCGGCTGAAACGACGACGACACTTGTTACACGTTTGCTGGCATGAATAAATCTCGCAAACGATTCAATTTCTATCCTTTATTTTTATTTGTGTGTAATAATGTGCCTACCTACCTACCTGCATAAAAGATTATGTAACCCTCTGTGCGCGAATCCGACTCGCACTTGACCGATTTTGTACTGATATGAAGGACTGAATGTGCATTGGAAAATAGGGTCATTTTGCGAAAGAGACATCTGAGAAATTGACATTTTGCGTCCGGTAGACATTTTGACAAGTGTCACTTTGTGAAGGAGATATTCTGAGAAATGGTCATTTTGTGTCCGGTAGACATTTTGACAAGTGTCACTTTGTGAAGGAGATATTCTGAGAAATGGTCATTTTGTGTCCGGTAGACATTTTGACAAGTGGTAATTTTGCGAAATAGACATTCGGTGAAATGGACATTTTGCGTCCGGTAGACATTTCGAGAAGTGGCCATTTTAGAACTGAGCCCTTCTGAGGGTTTAAAATCGCCACTGAGCGTGGCCACCTGGCCACCCACCCACTACATTTAATAATTTACCATCGACTCGAAAAGAAAAAGAATTTGAATGCAATCTGCTTCAAATAATCAAAAGCATTGACATAAAGAGATATTTTGAATTACTACATTTTAAGATCCAGACGTTTTGCTACTAAGGCGTTTAGCGTTAATGTCTATTTAGTAACCATGGCGATTTAATATTAAGACGTTCTGGCGCTATGGTCATTTTGCAACGTGGATATTCTGACAGTCCAGCCATTGGCGAAGGACATATCCTAAAAAGAATCAAAGAGCCACTGTTGTTCTAACAGTTAAAAGTTTTAGCGTAGTCAGCTCTAGCAAATCTTTACTCCTTTGTACAAAAAAAAAAGAAAAACAGAACCGTTGCCAAACTCATCTCTTTGGTTTGTACGACTAACTATTTACCTGATTCGGATCAATCAGGTTGAGTATAGCTACTGCTTCCCTTTACTCCATCTCAAAACTTTCTTCAAAAAACAAAAGTTTTAGCTGACGTAATGTTTATTACTCAGCCACAAAATGTCTTTATTTAAGAACCTGCAAAGATACGAAAAAATCTCTCTGTGAAACTTTTGCCAATATCTAAAAGTTCAGGAGACTTATATAATAGTATGTAGTTTATGAAACTGTTACGTAACAGGGGTTGTGTTTACAATAGTAGCACACGAGTGTTTTAATACCTAGGTATGAGTATTTTCATACACTACTTTATCAAAACTCGTGGAATTACATTGAAAAACACTCGTGCAATTAATAATATCTTGAATATGGCGTCCAAATATAACATTCCACTACGCGGGTTCGTGCCACAGCAGTTTCCGCCATATATAAATATTTGTGTGCCAATACATATTTTAATTCTATTCGAGTTGCACGTGGATAAAATTCAGGTTTTTTTATTTCTAAATAAAAACTGCGATTATGAGTGTCGAAAAATCATTATTGGAAGTGTGTTAAGGTCCATAGGGTCCGCGAATACTAAACGTTCGTTTAGTGAAATGTTTCTATCATATCGCTCATTTGGAGAAACATCGACGTAAATGTATTTTTTCCCAAAAATTAGTTAAATATGACAAAGCACTTAGAAACGTATTAACGTTAGGAAAAACAAAGACGTAACAAAAAAGTAAAATAGCAGTTACGTGATGTTTCTCCAAATGAGCGATGTATTTCCCCCGATGATAGTTCCAGGCGGCTACAAACGTTAGAATCAACTAATAAACAAAAACAAACTAAAAACTTCAATAAACTTTATTCTTTCTTTAATTTTTTTTTCTTTAATTCTTAAAAAAGTCTTAAGTCGTAAATATTAAATGTCATTGATGGAGTAATGCGATTTACCTAGTTTTTGAGGCAATTGGACACTTGTTAACAATCTCCGATTCTCCTGCCCTTATACCAATTTATTTGGAGTCGGCGCAACCTATCTTTTTGGTCCATACTTCTCTATTAGTCGTCATCTTTTTAAAAAGAGTATTATTTTTAAAAAGAGTAACCATGGAGTTTCTTGCCGGTTCTTCTCCATAGGAAACGACCAATTGGAACCGTGCACCTAGCTTCTGACGTTTCATAAGTGCCCATGTAGGTTTATGTGAAATAAAACATTTTGATTTTGATCTCGGTAATCACGCCCTCCCTAGCTATATCATCTTTCACACAGCCTATCCATCGTTTCTTTGGTCTTATCCGTTGCAAAGCAAATAAATCGACTATCATGGACAATTGGGCATGACTCAGTGAGTATTGGTCATCGTTTCTTTGTAAGCCATAAAATCATCCTGTAACGATTTAGAAATACATTTTTATAAATATTGGAAATAGGCACTGACGCGCGGCCTACTGTTCCCACAACGACATCAAGCTATATATTTACAGTATAAGCTAACTTTTCACTGTACGAAAAGCCATCTAAAACTGGAAATTGCTTGATATGTCATCTTGAAAAAGTCGACCACGATCTCGAGTATTCGTAAACACGTATTTTTTCTTCATTTCAGTTTTTTTTGACAGACTTTTTTTTTCTACAAACAGAGCTAGATTTACCTACTATTTTTCCAAAAATCCCCACTAGGCCACAGATGATATAAGTGGGGATTTCTGAAAAAAAAAAATAACAATCCCCACCGGTCGGGATTTGTCGGTGGGGATTTCTGGAATAAATCGAATATTGTTATCGTGTAAGGAAAAGTATTGGATATAAAATGAAAGACGAAGGGCCGCCATTTGTTCGAGACGACACGGTATCATACTGAGCCAATAGGAATAAAAGATTACGTGTTACTTGGCAGGCACGGATTTGGTGTTTATTCGAAACGTCTGTTTTTGTGTTCGTGTTTTTATAAACATAAAAAAATGGGGTGTGGCTGTGTCATGGACACGGCTGAATACGTTACCGTAACGGGGTTGATCCGCTCGGCCGCATTCATTATTTTTCCCCCTCCACCGCGCGCGATGCGTCACAGTCCACATTTTAGTTCCAACGGTGCAATTGAATTTAGGATATGATATGAAGCTGCAACATCAAACTGTATCCCCCGATTTTGTTATCATTGGTTTTTTTGACTTGCGGGAGGCAAGGTCCTATGAAAGCAATTTTAAAGACGTATTCACGTCAAAAGGCAATTTTGATACTATCTCATCGTGATTAACTAAGTACCTATACCATAACTGGTAGAATGATGCCGTCCTAGAGGCTCAACTCTGCCTAACCTCTCGAGGATTACAGACGCGATGTTGTTTATATAACAATGTCGTCAATGTCATATCACGTGTGCTAATCGTGAAATAAAAAATGTTAATGTTACAACATCATAGTAGAAACGTCGATACGTCCTGTTTCAATAATAATAATAAAATTCAAGCCATTCAGTGTATTTATAAACCCTCTACACGAACTGGAACAATCATATTCTTTTGTGAATTATTCCACATTACTCGAATTTTCTCAAATTTAATTATCATGCAAACACTTAAACCACAGGCATTTTTCAGAGGTTCACAGTGCGCCGCCATGACACTCGAATGCCGGTGGCTTGTCGATGATTGATTTATTGAATCTGGCAATATTGCATGCCGGTATAAAACTCTACGTGTCAGACGATCAATTTACGAGTCTTTGTGCCAAGTTATATCGAAATGGATCCTCCTATTTCAGGGTTGTGGATGTCTATAAATCATCCTCGTTTTGATACCTTGTTCGTGATTTTTAACCGACTTCAAAAAAGGAGGAGGTTCTCAATTCGAATTAATATTTCGTTTATGTTTTTTACCTCAGAAGTGCCTTATTTATAAGCCGATTTGTTTTTTTTTTTATTAGAAAGGATATACTTTCAGATTGGTCGCATCATCAAAATTGGTTCAGTGGTTTTATTTGTAAAAAAAATTACTGGTAAAAATTTTAGTAAACGAAATTGCGTCGTTTGCTTTCCTATGACTTTTCAGTGGTGGCTTAGTGGTATTGTCATGGGATGCATTATGGCTATAAGTGCCGTAACTTTACATAATATTGACCGACTTCAAAAAGGAGGACATTCTCAATTCGACTGTATTTTTTTGTGTATATGTATATGTTACGCGATATCTCCGGTAATTGTAAATCGATTTCAAAAATTACTTTTTAAAGGATAGGGTATGTCTCAGGGTGGTCCCGTATAAATTTTATTAACTTTTCTTGGGTAGTTTTTGAGCTAGCATCAATAATACGTATTTTTGCCACTTAGTTTATATTGAGATGACTTCCGGAATTAAAGTTATTTTTCACGTTGTAGTGTCTTTTTTGGAAGTCGGTTTTTTTTTGTCAAAACGTTTTTATCAGATTGTATCAGGTTTCTCTAGACCGGTTCTGGTTTCGGTTGGGTAGGAAACTTTCCTTTACTACTAAAAAAACTTTTCTTTACTTTTACTTTTTTTTTGCGTTTTATTTTTTTGTGAAAGGTATACACGACGCCAGATCAAGCTTTACATTTCCAGTTTTAGCTGACCTCGCATTGTCTAGGCTTATCGTACAATGAGAAGTCAGCTTATACTGGAAATGTATAGCTTGATATTATGTGGTTGCGCCTACTATTTTTGGCAAATAAAATATGTACCTACCAAAAACTTATTTAATTTTATTTCGTCATACGTTGTATTATTCTAAGTAACTACTAATTTTCTAAACCCATGTAGTCATCATTTCAGCCGAAAGACGTCCACTGCTGGACATAAGCCTCCCCCATAAATATGGGGGGGTTTGCCATAATCGCCACGCTTGGCGATCGCAGTATGGTATGGTGGTGGAATGCATAGAGAACGCTGCTGCCCATTCTCCGGTACGCCCCTTAGTCGCCTTTTACGACACTCACGGGAAGTATGGGGTGGTGCTATTCTTTAAGTCCGGCACCACACAGACAAACCCATGTAGTAATTTCCACAAAAACTCAAAATAGAAAATTGCCGCTACATTTAGAATAAAAAATACGTTTGCTTGCAAACATTTCGTGCTAAGTCGACTAACAATAAACGAGGGACAAAACAGAGGAGCAGACGTCACAGTTTGACGGGATAGCACTAGAAACGTCTTTCAAGACCCTCAGAACCGACACGGATCAGAAAAAAATATACTGTGAAGATTTTTGTATTACTCGGATACCCATTTTATGCGGGATTGACAGAGTTGGAATAGAAAAGGGTTAGTCAATCCATTTACCAAGTGATTTATGTGATTCACTAGCATTTTTTTTTATAATTTGAAGCACAAGTCACTTTTTTTGTTTGAGTTCAAAACATTTAACTACATTCTTGATTTCCCGCACAGCTAAGTATATTCGAGTTATTATAAGCACACACTCAGTTGACTCTATATAAACCGCTACAGCTCCTTTAAAATGCACACTCAAGAGAAAGTCGTAAACAGTCTCTGTATCAAATGCACGAATCGCGCAAACATGTATGATAGATGAGGTTGTGAACCTTTCCACATAACTTCACACAATTCCTCATTCCAGGTTACTGACGTCACTCATTTCCAGAATGTAAAGCGCCCAACTTTGTCTGTGAAGGTGTTATGACAGACATAACGCTGGGAGTATATCCTTTTTTTTTCTTTTTTCGCGGCGAAACCTTCACAAGGCACCCGACGTCCGGGGCCGGGGAGTGTGGGATTTTTACCTCACTCAATACCATCCTGGTGATCACCATCAGCACATAGGGGTGGTCCCGGTTCCTCTTATAACACCAATTCCGGAAACCCCCGTGCAATGCCTGTAAGGCACATCCCTGGGGAGGCTGTAAAGGGGCCTTCTCTGAGCCTCGCTATGCATGGCAACACGTGATCACTGTGCCAACGTCTTCCCTGGGGTCACTTGGTGGGCGAACAGAGTCCCCACTCTGCCGCACATACGACCCTTTTTCCCAACAAAAAACCTGGTCACGTAGTAAATAAACAAAATGAACCACGCATTCCGAATACACTATCGTAAAATAAGTTGAAGTTGTTCGCAGAACCCGTGTTGGTATATGAGAAAGTATATAAATATGATATACACATGCCTTTGAGTACTCTTCAAAACAGACCTGCTTGACTAGAAATGTTATAGGACAATCTAGAATTTATTTTAAGTATTTTCCGTCACTTTTTCCAACACAAAGAACAAGTTTCTCTGATTTCATTTGTTTATTTTTTGATTAGAAGTAATGTTACAGGATTTTTTGGAAGTACGTACTTACTGTTATCCAATTAATTCAACGCCGGGTGGCATATATGCCGTTTTGTTTTTCTCGGTAGGTGGTAAACACAAATTGCTGGAATCAAAAGCAAGATTTTTTTATGACATTGTCGAGATCGTTAATACTTTCATAAAAATCTTGGTTAGGTAACGTTATATAAGTACCTACTTCCACGTTAAAGCCACCAATATATTACTTACGATATAAGTATGTATATCGTAAAAACCCAAATAAAAGTTTGTAAGGAAAATACACCCAGTATTTGTTCCGATTATTTTTTTCATTGCCAGGCCAATGTGTTTTGACATAAACGTTTTCTGTAATAGTGGGTATATTTTTGTTTTTATGTTGGTCAGTTTTTATCGGCCATATATTGGAGGTAAAAATGAGTGCCTGGGGTCAGTTGAGCGAGGTACTGAAAACGTGTTGAAATAATTTGTATTGTTGTACGTTTGAGTATTGTTCTGGGAGCTTTTCTGTTTTATATTTTGTACCTCCAATAGGTTTTTGTTTCTTTATTTATATCCAGGGTAAAAAGGGTTTACTTATGCTTATGTGATGTTGTAATACACGATAAGACACACGTAAAATGTTATGTTAGCGCAGGTTTTGGTTTCATATTCGTCATCATATTGTATTTTCAATACCGGTTAAGTTTGAGGTAATGAATGGAAGGCTGATTTTTTTCGTCCGTTGTTAAAACGTATTTGTTTTGTAACTGTTACAGTATTGTTTGCCAAATTCTCTTCGTAAAGGTTCCCGTAGACCGACGCGACATCACTTCAGTGGAACTATTTATATGAAAACTTCATGGATATTGCTCTACCAGAAACGCGTCGCACCGTGACGTCGCCAGTCTACGAGGGCCTTAAGAAGTAATTGAGTTAGTAGTATCAATTCGAAACTATGTCCTCCTATTTTTATTGCGTTTTATTTGCTTTTTACAGCGTTAAAAACATCTTTAACGACTACAACGATTTTGTAGGTACCTGATAGTTATAATCCTAGGTATATTTTTTATTTGAGGGGGAAACGCTAAAAGCAAAAGAAAACACACGTAAACAAAACGAAAAAAAAACGTAACGTAGTATCATATTTTAATCAACGTACAAATTAATACTGACAAGCAAATTTTCTTACGTTTTTTTTTCGTTTTGTTTACGTGTGTTTTCTTTTGCTTTTAGCGTTTCCCCCTCAAATAAAAAATATACCTAGGATTATAACTATCAGGTACCTACAAAATCGTTGTAGTCGTTAAAGATGTTTTTAACGCTGTAAAAAGCAAATAAAACGCAATAAAAATAGGAGGACATAGTTTCGAATTGATACTACTAACTCAATTACTTCTTAAGGCCCCAAGCTACACTATCATGAATTCAAGTCAAACTTTTGGTTCTAAGCTATATCTTACCAAGCACATTTGTTGTAGGTAATTCATTTAAGTATGTAATTCTTAGTTTTGATCCTTGCTGCTGTTACCATATTTTTTTGTAATGCAAAACTAATGTAGTTGTCTGTTAAATTAACGACAATTTAGTTTTATTCATAATTTAATTAATTTGGGTAAATCATTTATGTTTTCTAACTAGATGGATGGCGTTGGCGTCGAGTTAGATCGCGCTATGGTTTTGTTCCCAAAAAGTGATGTTATAGGTGCCGATGTGCCGCTCTCATGCTACAAAAACGGGGGTTACCTTTGTTGTCTGTGTTGGTTGATGTGTTTAATTTTCCTGTTGGCCTTCACAGAGTACTTTTTGATAGACTGAAATTAGCCTTTTCCAGACTCTGTGAAGGGGACAACTTTGCTAGATCACTCACCTATGATGAGGTGCCGTCGTACTACACGTACGATTAGCAAAGAGGTGTATTTAATCGACGTCGATGCGGACACGCCGTGGACGGGTTTCCGGGATTTTTTAAGGATACCGCATTGGGACGGGTTTACACTGTGCACCCAAATAATGGCGAGTGCTATTATTTGCGAATGTTACTGCACACAGTGCACAGCCCAACATCATTTGCGTTTCTAACGACAGTCGATGACATTGAGTATCCCACATACCTCGTTTGCGACATCTGTTTGTCGTCATGTTGGTGTTCTGCGGTATTACAAATTCGCTTTTGTTGTGGGAGAAATATCGGCATCTTCTGTCCGAAGACTTAGGTCTGAGACGTACCTACTACTGAAGATAATACTGAGGCAACTGATGAGCGCGTTCTAAACAGTTGCCTTAGTTCACTTCAAGATATGGTCATTTCGATCTGCGGCAGTTCTCTGGTGGATTATGGGCTACCGACTCCACAACATCTGGATGTACAAGAGCTTGGAAACAGAGAGTACAACTCTGAAATAAATTATGATCCAAGAGCTATGAGTACCGTTGTCAATGACCATGTCTCTAAGTTTACCTCAGAGCAAAAGCAAATTTTCGACACCATCCTTGACTCGGCTCGGCCAAGGTAAATGTTTTTCTTGGATGCTCCTGGTGGAACAGAGAGAATATTTGTCACAGCTGGCATTCTCGCAGAGGTCAGGAGGCAAGACAAGATTGCCATTGCAGTAGCATCGTCAGGAATCGCCGCGACACTGCTTCCTGGTGGCAAAACAGCGCACGCAATGTTTAAGATTCCCATAGATTTAGAGAGTAATGAAACACCTGTTTGTTGAGTGTCACACAACAGTGACAAAGGGCGCGTGCTTAAAGATTGCTGTTTAATCGTGTGGGATGAATGCATTATGGCAAACAGAAAAGCAGTAGAGGCGGTAAACAGGACTTTGCAGGACATCCGCAGGAACCAGCAAATGATGGTTGGCGTTACAGTTCTGTTTAGCGGCGATTTCCGACAAACGCTGCCTGTGGTGACGCGAGAAACTAGGGCTGATGAGGTGAATGCTTTGTTGAAATACTCTTTCTTATCGCCACATATTCATAGGTTGCGCTCAACGATGAATATGAGAGCACATCTTGGCGGGAATGTACACGCCCAAGAATTTTTTGATGTTCTCTTAAAATTGAGTGAGGGAACTACGCTACCAGTAGACGGTGGTCAGGTGGTTCTACCTGAGATACTTGGGAGAGTGGTGTCTACCTTAGAAGATTTGATTCGCCTGGTGTACGGGGACATCAATAGGATACCGCACCAACATAATTCTTGGGTGTGTGAACGAGCCATTTTAACACCCAGAAACGACCAAGCTTCAGCGATCAATGAATGCATTCTCGCGGAAATTGAGGGATATTGCACTTCA
The DNA here is from genome assembly GCA_916614155.1 of Mesoligia furuncula. Classification (NCBI taxonomy): domain Eukaryota; kingdom Metazoa; phylum Arthropoda; class Insecta; order Lepidoptera; family Noctuidae; genus Mesoligia; species Mesoligia furuncula. Next base: position 30,345,713 of record OU744794.1, read on the forward strand.
ATAAACACAGTTGTCGACCAAGATGACGCCACACATTACCACGTAGAATTTCTCAATTCCCTCAGTGCAAGTGGACTACCAGCGCACACCATTAAGTTAAAGGTCGGTGTCCCAATTATGCTTCTTCGGAAACTCACTCCGCCGAAACTGTGTAATGGGACCCGGCTCAAAGTCGTCTCGCTGCAGAGAAATATCATTGAGGCGGAAATTCTAACGGGTTGTGATGTCTCGCTGACACTACAACCCGTCCCGTCACCGGGCTCTTAGAATTCGACATCAGACGTTTCAGATCTTCGATTTTGGCGACCCCGTTGTCGCTGGCATAAGCAACAGGATCCGCGTACGAAGTCGCGGGCAGAAGCTAGTTATACTAATAAATGCCTATGCTAATTATTTATTTACTAGCTGTGACCTGCGATTTCACCCGCATGTCTCGATCCCGTGTGAATATCGGGGCAAAAGTGTGTCTATGTCCTAACCCAGGTCATGGTCTACCCATATGCAAAATTTTATTCAAATCCGTTCAGCCGTTTCACCGTGATAGCGTAACAAACAAACTCATTTTCGCATTTAAAATATTAGTTGGGATGAAAAGAGTGGCTATACCATTTGTCAATTGATTTGAGTTATGGTGGTCGGCAACTATTGCAATTAACGTGACAATTCACACTTAAGGTAATAGTGACGTATTTAACGTCTTGACAACGCAGATTTGAAGTTCTCAATTCCCAATCCATCTTCCGTCGTACGGTTGAGCTTAATAGGCGTAGGAAGTCTAGTAACACGTCAGACATGGCACCTTGGTCTTTGTAGTCGCAAGTTCCAAAATTAGTGCTTCTGATTATTATCTAAAAATATTCATAAACATCGAGAATTAAGGACTTTCAAGCCTTACCTTAATAATTTCCTTTCATTTGGTCCTTAGAGCCGGAAGTAATCAAAATAGCCAGTCTTTAATTTTTTTCTTTAGCAAAAAAATTATTCACTTCACTTTACATAACCCCTTCAATCACACTAATATAATAAAGTCGAAAGTTTGTGAGTGTGTGTGTGTTTATATGTTTGTTACTTCTTCAATTTCAAACGGCTGGACCAATTTTGATAAAATTTGGTATGGAGGTAGCTGACACCCTGGATAACTGGAGGGCTGGTTGGAATGACCACCGACGGCCGCCATGGCCCACGCACAATGGTCCACTGAAGGACTAAGTGCGGAAACCAAACCCATAACATAGAACATAGACCTACTACGTTAAGTTAGTATAAACTTAAAATGTCGATTTCATGAAATAATCATTCAGTAGGATTACTTGGTCTTAGAGAGTTGTGTTGATGACTTTAATGATTATAATTCTGTAAATACATATTTGTTACGGTCGCGAATCATATTTTAATCAACGTACAACTTGATACTGACCAGCAAATTGGAAAAAAACCTAAAAAAAATTAAATTCGCGGGATACCCTGGCGCATTCGCCATAATGTTGTTGTCCTGATTTCTCGTCTAGTTTTCTAGTATCTTATGAGTTTCTCGTTGCGCGAAGCAATTGACCTTGAGCTCATTACAGAGGCAACTACATAGTTTTATTGTTGGAGCATTCTCGAGATTATGCCAGATTGCTAACTATGAGAATTGCTTATACCTTAACAATTAATTCTATAAGAATACTTTTCCTGGCGACAATATTTTTTCGGAGGATGAGCCAACTGCAGTATTAGCTAAATTCATTAGTAGAAGAGACTGTCCAAGTTAGGTGATGAAATAATCATCAATTTCATGAAAAAAAAATTAAAGAATTCATCTTTAATTTTATTTTTGCAGAGGAATATTCAGACACCGTATTTAAGTTTGTTAATGGTTTTAGTTAGGTTAGGGTACCATATTTTTATTTTAATAGTTTGTTGATTTAATTAGTACTAGCTGCGCTCCGGATAAGTTTCGATCCCGTAGGAACATTGGGATAAAAAGTAGACTATATGTTAATCCAGGGTGTCAGCTACCTCCATACCAAATTTTATCAAAGTTGGACCAGCCGTTTGAAATTGAAGAAGTAACAAACATATAAACACACACATACACCCCCACACACACTCACAAACTTTCGACTTTATAATATTAGTGTGATTGAAGGGGTTATGTAAAGTGAAGTGAATAATTTTATTGCTAAAGAAAAAAATTAAAGTCCGGCTAATTTGCTTACTTCCGGCTCTAAGGACCAAATGAAAGGAAATTATTAAGGTAAGGCTTGAAAGTCCTTAATTCTCGATGCCTATGAATATTTTTAGATAATAATCAGAAGCACTAATTTTGGAACTTGCGACTACAAAGACCAAGGTGCCATGTCTGACGTGTTACTAGACTTCCTACGCCTATTAAGGTCAACCGCAAGACGGAAGCTGGATTGGGAATTGAGAACTTCAAATCTGCCTTGTCAAGACGTTAAACACGTCACTATTACCTTAAGTGTGAATTGTCGCGTTAATTGCAATAGTTGCCGACCACCATAACTCAAATCAATTGACAAATGGTATAACTCTTTTCATCCCAACTAATATTTTAAATGCGAAAATGAGTTTGTTTGTTACGCTATCACGCTGAAACGGCTGAACGGATTTGAATGAAATTTTGCATATGGGTAGACCATGACCTGGGTTAGGACATAGACACACTTTTGCTCCGATATTCACACGAAATCGAGACTTGTGCGGGTGAAATCGCAGGTCACAGCTAATAAATAAATATTTAGCCTAGGCATTTATTAGCATAATTAATAACTACAAAACACCATGCTTGTATGCCTTAAAAGTGGGCTAGTGTATAAATCCTATATTTTGCCAGTTGTATCTAGCATAGCAGCTTACTAATATCTAAATCCCATGTAAGTAACTAATAGGGATGAGCCAATTGCTCTAAACTGCAAAAATCCAGAATACGGGCTGTGATAATTAATTTAAAATGTAGCGGTATCTACAACGACACATGCGAACAACGCGTCAGGCTGACGTCAGGCAAAATTCTGCATCTCGCAAGCAGAGTTTACCGCGCAACTAGCATAGATACAATGGCCCGACATGAATCATCGGGCAGTTGCCCGCCAGACACAACACCCGTCTCGTCGTGAAACGGGTGGAGGAGGTGGGGGACAGGTGGAGGAACAGGGTGTAAAGGTGGAGGAACAGGGTGTACTCTAAAGAGTATTAGTGAACTTTACACCCTGTTCCTCATACCTCTATACTGTCATTAAAATTTGATCATTGTGGCTGTAAGTACCTCTATTACTGAGAAGTTTCGATCTAGACGTATGCTGCTTCCATAAAATAATACCTACCTATACAGATTTAAATTTAATTAGCTAGCGAAACTCCGCAGACATCTAAACATTATAAAGAAAAAGATTTGACGTTTTTTTTTCTAGGGGACCACTAGTTTTTTTTATTTTGTCGTTTTATAAAAAACTAATTTTGAATCTGATATTTCAAGTAACTACATCCGATGACCCCAAAAGAAAACAATGAAGCATTTTTTTTACGTTTTTTCGTAGGTATGTAAATAATAAAGGCTAAAAGCTAATTTATTTTAACCCGATATCGGGTTAAAATAAATTAGCTTTTAGCCTTCTTTTTACTAACAGAGAACAAACATGTCGAAAAAAATATTGTAATACAACTTTTAACAATGCCGATTTTCTGTAATTTCTTATACAATGGTTTTCCGTAAAGAAAGGAAAATCGATGAAAAAAGGGATTAAGATCGGGAAGGGAGGGAGATTAAGTCCCCCTTACCCTGTCGACATGTGTAAGGGATTACCCGAAGAGCGCGAGAACACGTGGTGTTTGATTATAATCTTCTCCCGGCTTTTAGAGTAGCCTGCCGTGGGACAAATACACTGTATTTTAAAAACAACACGTTTTAATTGGCTATAAAATCTGAAATGTAAATACATCATCTGCCTAGCCTTTTCCCAACTATGTTGGGGTCGGCTTCTAGTCTAACTGAATGCAGCTGAATACTAGTATTTTACATTTATAAATCAGATTATAATACAATGAAATTATAATCTGATTTGAACTGCTAATGCTTTTTCTATTGCGCAATAACCAACACTTCCCATAGTACGCCCACATTAGTTAAAATATGGCTGATAATAACGAGACACACTATACCTTCTCCGTCATATACATTTTATTTTTTTTATTAAACAGATGGACTCACAATAGAACCCCGGGAGGGTTCTATTATATATAGGATTTCCTTTTATAACAGCTTGATACTGAATAGGTCGTTAATAACTTTAAAAGCCATTTAATTAGTTTGTAAAGCCGGCAACAATTTGTCAAAGGATTTATATTTTTAATTTGTTTGTGACAAATGAATTTCGGTAAAATAGAGTTGGAGTGGAACATTAATTAATTAACTATAGATACGCTTTTGTTTTCAGGTTTTGTACATTTCATAAAATAGTAAATGGAATGATTGATGTTTTTGTGGCTGCGCTGCGTAATGAATTTTGTAGCACACAATTTTATTCAATTACCATTTACGAACACAATAATATTTATATTATGTGTGAGAATTTTGCCTTGCAAAGGGTTTTAAAGAGTGTTCAACACAGTGTTGCTACACTTAAAAAAACTTTAAAAAAAAACACTACCAAGTGAAACATAAATTTAATTTCTGTCGGTGTCTTTGGTTTTGTTTCAACGTTTTTATCATCGACTTCCAGCTCCTCCTCTCTTTTTTGAAGTCTGTTAAAAATGGTCGCAGTGTTGCCAATTTATACCACATTTAAAGATCTACCAAATCCCTAAACGCTATGTTGTATTTTGCTATATTATTTTAAAACAACATTTTCATTTGCCGGTAGTTCTATTTATTTGTAATTATCAGAAAATTACATAAACTAGCCTTTAAAGGTCAGTTTAAGTCATGTAACGCCCAGTGCCGGATGAAGACTACTTCATGCCCTACGCACTCCACGCCTGTAGGCCGTCCTATCCACTAGTCGCCGCGTATTTTTCCAAAACATCGACGAGCGATTTGTAAAGATTGGCGCACATCTCTAGAATGACTTTTCGGTCTTGTAATATCTTGTTGATAAACAGCGTTGCCATTCGTCTGCTAGCAAATACTGTTTCGGTGTTGTTTCTGCCTTATGGTGCCCCCGAGACGTGATGCCCTAAGCAATTGTTTAATTTGCTTATGGGCTAATCCGGCACTGGTAACGCCACTCAAATGTCAAGCTGAAAGACAATTGCCTTTCTTATTGGTCCTTGAGACCAATCTAACAATCTATAATAAACTACTAGAGCTATATATAAATAAAAAAAAAAATAATAATAAATAAACTAAACTAAACTATAAACTATCGATACGATACTAGAGTGGTACTAGCTAGCGAACGCAATAAAATGTTATTAAATTGACTACAATTTTTTTCAATAAACTGCTTTTTAGCTTTTCACTTAATAGCAAAGAGTTTATTTTCTAAAAATAGTACTTACGCTGCAATTTTGAACAAATATTTTGCTCAATAACTAAGATTAAAAAACTGAAGTGTTAATCGACTTTTGTTGCTGACTGTTCCTAGGTATTGAAGTTTGTACATGTATTGACTTTCTATTTATACCTTAACTTTGCTTGAGTAGCTTTTGTGTAACTGGTTAACATCACAAGTATACACGGTTATTGGTAAAACATCAACAATCTCTTAAGAGGTCATTGTACTCATCATTATGAAGAACTTTTATTATGGGACCAAACCTGAAATCGCGAAAAAAAATCAGCTGTTCCCTACATTTATGTTCGCACTTATAACTCGTCAAAATGTAGGACACAGCAGATTTTTTTTTTCGCTATATCTGGTTTGATTCCATAGTACAAGTTGTTCATAATGATGAGTACGATGAACTCTTAAGAGGTTGTTAATGTTTTACCAATAGCACTTCATAAATATAAAAGAAAATAAAACAGAAGAGAGGGGTAGAAGACATTAGATGACAAGGACAATTATGTGGTAAACCGAAAATCTGCATAGAGCCATGACAAGCCGATGGTTCAGTACCTACGCAAGCTGCAAGAGTGATTAACTGATTCATGTAGGTACACATCTATCTTAATAATTAAGCTGAAGAGTTTATTTGTTAGTTCGAACGCGTTAATCTCTGGAACTACTAGTCAGAATTGAACAATTATATTGCATTTATTAGTCCAATTCTTGAGGAAGAGGTTATACGCTAAGACCCGGTAGAAGCCGAACAAAAAGAAAAAAAATCCACAATAAATTAATGCACAATTACACATTTTATTATAGTAAGCTATCTCTTAACTCTTCAAATGTCGATTGCACACCGTATGCAGATAACAATAGAATTATTTGTTTCAAATAAACTTTTTGTTTTAGTGATATAAAAAAGTTGAAAAAGAACGCTAAGCGAAAACAAAGTAATAGTGCGGTCGAGAAATGTAGCTGATATTTTAGCATTTTTTTTTTTTGTGGTGTTCCATGCGAACGAAGTCGCGTGCAGAAGCTAGTAATTACATAAAATAATTTAGATAACGAAGGTAATAGAATTTATATTGGTGAATAGAGCCAATCAGGCTAACAACCTCTTGATAACGTAGAATCTGTTGACATAATTTCATTAGAAAGATCCGTTTATAGGTAATTATTTCAGTTATAATTGAAAACTAGGGCTCGATCTTGGCTTATGGAAAGGACAATTATATATTGTAGGCAATTATTTCAGTTTTATTTAAAAACCGTGCCAAAATGGTAAAACGGAACCCTTATGGTGAGACTAAGTCTGTCTGACTGTCTGTCTATCTGTCTGTCACAGCTGGGTATCTCAAGAACTACTAATGCTATCAACTTGAAATTTGGAATAGTTTTAGATGACGCTTGCAAATAAGCAAGAAATAAAAATAAATGTAATTTTTTTGCAACAGGGACTGAAAGAGGGTTTGAAACATTCGAAGTTGGGCTACTAGGGCATGTGGGGTATCATATGAAAGAGCGCAGTTTGTACATTCTCAAATTTTTTTTCTTTTTTTTTTTTTTTCTGGTGGGAAATCATCAAATGACTCCTCCCGCTCTGGGTGGAGCAGAAGGGGGTGTCAGACTCTTACTGACTAAAACCCAGCCATGTTTCTTCCTTAGACCTTTATGTTCCGGGCCACCTTATCTCCGAAGTATGCAAAGAGAAAAATCTGAAATAATTCTATGTGATAGAAGTTTATGGAAAGATTACAGAAAAAATAAAACGATGTCTCTAAATAGCACACTTTTTCGGAAATCATCAAAAAAAATTCACTAGTTCCACTATCGGTCAAGAAATGGCGCTGACTTAAAACTGCAATATTCTACACCGCAGTGCGCAGTGTTAAAATTCTCTAACGAATATAGGCCTTGCCGATGAAAATTTAAAAACATAATATGATGGCACGGAACCCTTGGTGCGCGAGTCCGACTCGCTCTTGCCCAGTTTTTTTCCCACTACATTTGACCATTTGGTCAGGACAGCTACAATGCCAAGTTTAGTTTCCATAGATAACCTTTACAATCGAAGTCAATTATATTATGAATGATACAAGCAGGCGCATTACTTTGTGTATTTAATTTCATCACAACTGCTCTCAAAATGGTGAAGGAAAACATCGTGATGAAATCGGCATGTCTTAGAACCAAAAATTCGAAGATATGTGACATCTACCAACCCGCACTGGGCCCGCGTGGTGGATTACAACCCACTCCCTCTTACAGAGAGGAGGCTTGTGTCCCACTAGTGACAACATTAGAAGCTGACATCTACCTATTCGACATAGCAATGGTAATCAAGAAATTGTGGTCAAAGGAACTAATTTCTGAACAGCAATATCTTACCTCTAAATCTCTTCAGCACGAAAATGTATGCGCAAACTAGTGTAAAAGTAAATACAGAACCTCCTTTTTTGAAGTCGGCTAGAAACAAAATAGTTTCTCGAAATAAAACTCAGCACTTTTATCTGTGACATATTAGAATTTCCAAAAGTTTCGACCGTTTTGGGTGATTTCCAATGTACCGCCACATTGCATGCAAAAGTTTGAAATGTATTCAAGGTGCAAAACTTGAAATGTAAAAATGCTCGCGCAAATTGGGGCACCCGTTTGAAAAGTCCGATAAAATATGAGTTTCTTCCTTCCTACTTTCTTATATGACTATACTTTGACTTTACCTAGCTTGAACTTTACCACAAAAAAAGAAAGAAAGAAAATAACCCTCCGTGTCACAGTACTACTGTACTTTACAAATAGGGCGTTTTGCTAATAGGACATAGGTACTGCTCGTAGGACAATTTGCTAATAGGACATAGGTACTGCTCGTAGGACAATTTGCTAATAGGACATAGGTACTGCTCGTAGGACAATTTGCTAATAGGTCATAGGTACTGCTTGTAGGACAATTTGCTAATAGGACATAGGTACTGCTTGTAGGACAATTTGCTAATAGGACATAGGTTCTGCTCGTAGGACAATTTGCTAATAGGACATAGGTACTGCTCGTAGGACAATTTGCTAATAGGACATGATACTGCTCGTAGGACAATTTGCTAATAGGACATAGGTACTGCTTGTAGGACAATTTGCTAATAGGACATAGGTTCTGCTCGTAGGACAATTTGCTAATAGGACATAGGTACTGCTTGTAGGACAATTTGCTAATAGGACATAGGTTCTGCTCGTAGGACAATTTGCTAATAGGACATAGGTACTGCTTGTAGGACAATTTGCTAATAGGACATAGGTTCTGCTCGTAGGACAATTTGCTAATAGGACATAGGTACTGCTTGTAGGACAATTTGCTAATAGGACATAGGTTCTGCTCGTAGGACAATTTGCTAATAGGACATAGGTACTGCTCGTAGGACAATTTGCTAAATTGTCGTTTTGATTGTAGATTGTTTTGCTATTAGGACCATTTGCGTTTAGTACTTTTTGATACGGAAAGAAAAATACATGTAGCACAGACTAAGGGCCCTACCTCACTAAGACACCAATGGCGGCGCAACCATGGTCGCACTGCCAAAAAATTTATGGTTGGTTGCGCATCCGATTGGACGCCTCGTGAGATACCCACCATAAAGCTGTATACATATATTTTGCAGGCAGGGCAACCATGGTTGCGCCACCATAGTGTCCCAGTGAGATATAAGCTTAAGGCCCACTCGCTACACAAATCAAAATAATTATTGACTGAAATGGAACAATGATTGTCTTAAATTCATTTAGCTCCTAAGAGGAAATGCGGGTGATCTTTTCTCCATAGAAACTCTTTCGCTTGTTTTCTTTCTGTTTAATAACCATAATGCAATTATTTTTTACAGAATAATAAATATTAACTACTTTTATGTCCCTATGTTTTCCTTTTTAGGGTTCCGTAGCCAAATGACAAAAACGGAACCCTTATAGATTCGTCATGTCTGTCTGTCTGTCCGTCCGTATGTCACAGCCACTTTTCTCCGAAACTATAAGAACTATACTGTTGAAACTTGGTAAGTAGATGTATTCTGTGAACCGCATTAAGATTTTCACGCAAAAATAGAAAAAAAAAAATGTAGGGTTCCCCATTCTTAGAACCGAAACTCAATTTTTTTTTTTTTATCAAACCCATACGTGTGGGGTATCTATGGGTAGGTCTTTAATCTAAACTGTACCTTTACTTTACCATTCATTCAATCAACTCAAAAATAAAAATAAAACATTTAATTTCATAAACATAAACCTTATGCATAAACCCGGATGTTACGGAACCCTCGGTGCGCGAGTCCGACTCGCTCTTGCCCGGTTTTTTTTTGATGATACATTATTTTCATAAGCACTAGAACCCTCAAAAAAATTCGATTTAAACCGCTGTCATACAATAAAAAAGTCATAAGATAAAAAAATCTGCTGCTCCCTACATTTTGACGAGATATACGAACATAAACGTAGGGAACAGCTGACTTAACTTTCGCGATTTCAGGTTTGGTACCTAGTAAAAGTTGTTCACAATGATGAGTACAATGACCTCATAAGTGATAGATATAAGAAGATATTGTGACATGGACATCTACCAACCCGCAATGGGCCCACGTGGCAGATTACAGCCCACTCCCTCTCGAAGTGGGGGCCCGTGTCCCAGCAGTGGGACACAGGATAAGCTGATGATGTTGATTGACTAAGCGTACTCTTGTTCTAAGACAGATCTAATATTTGAACAAGCAAAAGTACTCTTTCATTACAAAGAAAACTCCTAACCATATAGCATATTTTTTATCCTAGAACAAGTTTATTTCAGCAAAGTTTTTTGCAAGTATTCGTTTTTCAAAATCTATGTATTATCTGGGTGCACGGGAGTGCCCCCGCCAAGACGAGCCAAGCGAGGCGCAAGGGCACTACCTACCTTTTCTCGAAGCAATTCGTCGTATTTTTGAACCCTCTTAACTTGGGTTTTGATTATACCAGATAAACAAAATTTTCGGGATATTATGTCAGTGGTTGACTTATTAAACCTAAGTTTCAATTGCATAGTTCTTCTACTTTAGATTTTATTGATATCTAAAATACCCCGATTTCGTCACTGACTCACTGACTGATGATCATCAATATTCTTAGGTTCTTCCTGAAGTCCTAGAAAGCTGAAATTTGGTATGTAAGCTAGTAATAGTACACAAACAACAAAAAAAATCTTTAAACTTGAAACTTTTACCCCCCCAACCCCTTAAACTAGGGGGTGAAAGTTTGTATGAGACTTCCGTAAATTTTGATGCTAGAGGTCTGAAAATTTATATAGGGGGTCCTTGTTATAAATAAACCCCAAAAAAAGACAGAAAAAATGAACAACAGAAAAAATACTCGTATAAATATCATAAGCAACTTACAAAGAGAAATGAAATCCCACAAAAACATTTCATGTTAAATGTTGCCAAGACGAGACCATGTAGCTCGCACTGTCAAAAAGTAATCAGATCTCATGTAGAGCCAAGCTTCTAACTCTACACGCCCTAACTCTACAAGGCCTAACTTCGCAAACTCTACACCTTAGTCAAAATATATGGCTTGGCCTTTTCGCTACATTCACATGAGCGTAAGGTGAAAAACTCTCATACTGTTTGGTTCTTGTAGTAACGAAACGGCCAAGCCATATATTTTGACTAAGGTGTAGAGTTTGCGAAGTTAGGCCTTGTAGAGTTAGGGCGTGTAGAGTTCGAAGCTTGGCTCTACATGAGATCTGATTACTTTAGTCTTAGACTTAGAATACTTTTTATCCCGATATCCCCACGGGATCGACACTTATGCGTGCGAAACCGCGGGGCGAAGCTAAATCCCATTACAATTAAAACAGCACTTCCTTTGTAACCAAACACACTAGATACATCCGTTTGAGAAGCAGCACAGTATCTTCAATCCTATTTATAGCATGTTTGGTTAGCGTCCCCAGCGACCACTTCGGGACTGCCAGCGTGTGCACAGGCGTACACAATGGCCCGCGTTTGTCCAGCAAACGTTGAACGGACAGTATTGATGTGTTCCGAGAATAACGTTTGTGTTGCAGTATTGTATTGGCCATCTATGAATATTTCAGTTTTGGGTTTTCTATTATTCTCAAAGGAATGCATTTCGTTTGGGTAGCTTGCTTCACGTTGGATAGACGGATTCGAAGTTTCATTGATGGTCACTTACAAATTTTCCTGCTCTTGAACTTTTTTATTTTGCTTTACTTGCTCTCTTATTGAAACTAAGGCTTAAATACAACGCGAAAGATACACTAATATCCTTAGACCAGAATCACTCAAATATGTAAGAACGTATCCAAAAGTGTGTTCATAGACACGTTTCGGTATCGAACATATACACGTTTCGGTATCGAACATAGTCGTAAAACGGTCCATAAAATAACAGCCCTTACCACCTGAATACGACCTATCTTTACAACATTTACTACTGTGGGCCTAGCACGAACGCGCAGAGTAAAAGTAACGTAAATTCGAAATAATAAAAAAAAAACAAATCCTTGCGCACATTATAATTTTTAATTACCTATTCATTGGAATTACCTATTTGGGCACTGTTCCTGTTGACAGCGATGCGGACGAATTTTTTGATGCCCTATGATTATTTTGCTTATTTTTTCATATCAATGTACATATTATTATTATTTGAAATATTAGCATAGATGACTAACTAACTTACTACACAAATAAATACAAAAACAAAGGACACTTAGGCGTCGAAGTACTCGTCCGCATCACTGTTTCAATTTCTTAGTTATAAGACTTTATTTATATCCATGGGTCATACTTATTAATCTTGTCGCGAATTATGTATTTTCGCGACAAAAATCGCTCGAATTTACGTTGACGTCGCGCGTTCGTACTAGGGCCTCGGGTCCTAAACAAGCACATTTTTCGCTCAAACCTCTGCTAAAAGATAAAAGAATGATTCAATCCCGACACCCCTGTAACCTAACTACTAACAAACGCAAGGCCTCAAAGTTAAAGGCCAAGGTTAAAATATATATGTTTGAAGTTATCTTTAGACTTTGTGCTGATATTTGATTAGGAAATTGCTTTATCTAAGCTAAAGACAAGCCCCTTATGGGCTCGTCTTTAGCTTAGATAAAGACTAGAAACCCTCCTACCTCTGGTTTGCGACTTTTTGTTCTGTTATTTTAGGGTGAGACAGACATTCTTATCTAAGTTATGTTTAGATACTTGGGTAAACGAAAAGGTTTTATAGCATATTCTAAACGTCGCTGCTTCGTACGGTTTTTAGGACTCGATAACATCATCAACTGCCCCGTTGGTCTCGTGGTCGTAAGCGCGACTGCTGAGCGTGGGGTCCTGGGTTCGACTCCCGGGTCGGGCAAAGTGTTATTGAGTTTTTGTTTTATTGAGTTTTTGTGTTATTCATCATCATCGGGAACACATCAACAAAACTCATCATCGGGAGAGGGAGGGAAGAGAGAGTGTCTGTGCGCACACTTGTGCTCTATAATATCTCCTGCGCCGGTGGCTAGTTTCCGTTGAGATTGGCCGCCGTGGCCGAAATATGTTCTGGAGGACTTTATTTAATGGACTCGACGAAAAATTTAAATTTGTTTTTTATGATATCTCAGTTAAATATTAATGTATTATAAACATATTTACACCGTCCGTGATAAATTTTATAAATAATGTTGAAAACTGCATCAAAATCCGTTTCGTAGTTTAGCAGAACATCGCGGTCACATAGACATATGATTCTTACTCGATTTTCTGTGATACATAGATAAGTGATCGTAATACAAAGAGATAAAAGCGCAGTGGTCCCAGTGGTAACGACATGCCTCATAACGAATATGAACGTCCACACATTGCGAAACATGCGATGAGCACCGTGCGCTGTGCATGCCTCCCATTGTCTGTATCCAACTTTAGGGTTACCTTACAAGGAGTTTGTCAAGAAAAGTAGGAGTAGACGAATTTGATTTCTGAGTCCTCACCTTATGAGGTGGTCGTGGGTTCGAACCCAGGCAGGCGTTCTACTTTATGTAAATAATTTCATCACCACTGCTCTTAAAACGGTGAAGCAAATATCGCGAGCAAACCGGCATGTCCTAGAACCAAAAATCGAAGACATGTGATATCTACCAATTCGCACTGGGCCTGCGTGGTGGATTACGTCCCACTCCCTGTCACTGAGAGGAGGCCTTGTGGGAACATTATAGGCTGATTATGCGAATGCAAAACTAAGTCCATCTTTAGCCTCATACAGCTGCTTCCCTTTCGTGTTAAAAAAGCGATAGTCCAGGATTTCAATCAATCAACATATGATCTGACTCCACTATTGCCTACTCCTCTCACAATAATGTTGCATAAAAATTCGAGTATACTAAGCTATGATTTATTAGGTATGATTACAATTTCCAATTTCCAAAAAAGGCGAAGAAAATGTATCATGTCTATCCACAGAATGAATAATAAAATGAAATGCTCTCGAAGGGAGAAAAGCTACCGCTATCTGTCACATTTGGAATAAATTACCGCAGTAACATGGGATCATCAAGTGCCTTATTGAATTTGTCATGAAGATTGGCACACGATCGATCAAGTATTTTTCTTTCATACATTTTTATTTTCAATTTCTTAGAGGCAAAGCCTGATTTATATAGCATAATCAGCGACATCTCTTCATGGAAGATGTCACATCTCTTCGAATTTTTGGTTTTACGAGTAGAACATGGGCGGTTTTCGCACGATGTTTTCGTATACCGATGTGAGAGCAGTCGTGATGTAATAATTTTCACAAAGGAAAACGCCTGGCTGATTTCAAACCTACGACCTGAATCGTAAGTCGCAGTCGTTTCCACGGGGCTACCACTGCTTGCTGCACTGCTGATTTACAAGTTGCGATTTAATTTATCTGTGGCGTACCATAAGATGATGCAACAATAAAATGCGAACTGTCCAAACAGTGTTTGGACACTGCAAGCGTTGCCTATGGGGCTTACATGACCTAAAGCGCGGTCACTGTCGCACTGCATAGAAAAGAAAGAGAAGCGCGATGACTCTGCCTGGTAATTTATTGCAAATATGAATCAGTTATTTAATGACAAAAAATCTATTGTTTAGACCATAAAATTAAAACACTAGTGTTTTAGTATGTTGCTTGTAAATAATCTGACAAAAAATCAGAATGATTGTATGTTTATTAGTATGCTTTTTATTGCAAAAATAAAGTTTTAGAGGTATCTTCATGATTTTTTCCTATCGTATCAAGTTAGTTGTATTATGTTTTCAACACACTATCTGCCTAGCATATATCCTGAAGAATATCATATATTTTTTTGATTTTGTTTACTGTAATCCATCTTATACTTTTATTGGTTTTAAAACTTGCTTTTTTGGCGTTTATGTCCTGTAAGCCCCTTAAGCATTATTGTATGCCGCAGGCAAGAAACTTGGTTCGTGCAAGCTTTAGAAACGTCATTGCTGTCATGGTTTAAAATACCACAAATCTTTAAGACGACCTATCTTTGTCTCGACTGTTTGAAGCATAGAATGGTTCAGCTATGGGACTAGCAATAGACAAGCAATTTCGAAGCTTGTCCCATTGTTAAGGACAGTTTGTTAATATTTCCATACAAAGGGAACACTGGTGCTCATCGTCTTAACATAATCCTCTCCTCTTAGTGGGTGTTTGAGGTTCAGAATTAAGGCCACGCTATGAAGGTCTAAAGCTATTATTGTTCAGTTACGAATTAGGGATGCTTTTCTTCCTAAATACCTGGCTGAAGAATGATTAATGAATAACTGTTATAAATATTTCATACGAGGTTGTGTCCGCCGCCTCGCCCGCTTTGATAACGGACAATATCCCACGGGATTACAGGAATGTATTACCGGGATTTGAAGTAACCCTTGTGTTCCAGGTTATAAACTGTCTATGAGCCAAATTTCATCAAATTTTTACGCGGCACACGTCAGTTGCTTAACTGACGTGTGCCGCGTAAACATTGGATGTTTAAAGATGTCGAAAAAAATTTTTTCCGAGATCTTCAACAATCATCGTCCTGTTTCAGCCAATTTACACAAAACCCTAACGAATTACACTTAAACTTCACCTCAACTTTAACTTCCTCATGCATCACTCCGTCTATTGGTGAAACCCGTATGAAAATCAGTGCAGTAGTTTTTGCGTTCAGACAGACTGACGCGGCGGGGCGACTTTGTTTTCGATAATGCTTTGTACCCTAATATACGACACCATCGACTAATAATGTTATAAGAACTACCGCAACAATTATTCCAAACAACTTCTTAATCAACTGAATCTGTATGTTTCTCCAAAATTTTGTATAGAAACAGTTGACAAGACCCAAAATGATTTAAACTTTTGGGCTGTGTGAGCGATAAACCACAGGTAACTATGCTTTTGGGAAGCGGCCTTGACCCCCAACTTGGACAATTTCGTTGAAATTGTTTCAGGTCTTGTTAGAGTGACCCTCGAAAAGAACCCTTTATGTAAACTTGGGTAATTTGTGCTTAGGTTGTAATTAAATCACAGATGCGTAGCCCTAACTTGTTAAGATTAGTCTACTTATAAAGTTATAACCGTTAGGTAAGTGCGTACATAACAGGTCACAACTCCCATTTTTGATAAAGTTTTTAGAATAACAAATAAAACACTAAACTTAAAATATATTGAAATATTCAATTACAAAAGTAGAGTGCCAAAGATACTTCCCCGTGGGAAGTATCTTTGGCACTCTACTTTTGCTATCAACTGTCTCTATTTTTAGGGTTCTGTAGCCAAAGGGTACCAACGGAACCCCGAATTACTAAGCCTCCGCTGTCCGCCCACCTATCTGTCAGCGGGTTGTATCTCATGAACCGTAATAGGTAGACAGTTGAAATTTTCACAGAATGTGTATTTCTATTGCCATTACTAGAACAAATAATAAAAATAAAATAGAGTTCAAAATTAATGAGGGTCCCCATACAAGAAACTTGTTTTTTTATATCTAGTGTTAAATATTGTACGGTAGTACGAAACCCTTCGTGTGTGAGTCCGAATCGCACTTGGCCGGTTTATTTACAAGGTTTGAGTTTACTTTCGCCGCCTTTAGTGATCTATTAGAATTAATTTCTATTTTAGAATTTGTTCAAAACACGAGGCTATGTTGAAATAGAAGAGACATAATATTAGATGACATAATGTGTTGGATTATTCGGTTCCCAACAAAATGGTTGAGCTGGATGGTGCTGATCCACGCGTCTTGTTCGTGAACGGGTGCCGTCGGTTGAGACTGGTCATCTCTTAACTGCCAAGGCTTATTTTTAATCTTATATTTTGAATTGTTTCTTCATTTGTCTTTTTCTTTTTACATTGTTCTCACATATAGAAGCAACAAGAATAATGTACCCAGGATTTTGTAATAACTTGATTTAAAAGAATGTCCATGGAGTTTCTTGCCCGTTCTTCTCCATAGAGATCTACGTTTTGGAATGGGCAACTAGCTTCAACTTTCTGACTAACTGACAGACTATTTAATTTTGACAATTCAAAAGTGCCTGTACAAGGTTTAATTGAAATAAATGCTTTGAGTTTGAGTTTGAGTTTGAATTAGTACCTTTGAAGAACTCTTCTCAAAAGAGCGAGAGTTCAGTGACAAAGCAGTTACTGAACTCTTCGAGATAAATTCCACTGTCTTTAAAATATTGTTTGAAAGCATGAAATCTCGAAGAATTTATTAATGTTAAGAATTCTATGAAAAAGGTCCATTTAAAACGGTACATGAATTCGTCATTTTCGGAAGGTAATTGATACGAAAAGCTTTGACAAAATTCGAATTCAAGGAATCACAATGTAGATCGCGTCTCATGAAACAAATTGCTTTCCAAGATTTTATCTTTAACGTCCTATACGACGTTATTTTTAGTATATGCGAAACCTGAAGTTAGTTTGTTCAGAATAAGTAACTGAATCTATTCCAATAATTTTTACCCCATGTTATATTTTGTCCCAAAAATATTTAATAAAGGTTAAAAGTTGGACATCGAGCGACACTAAGTAGGTTATCCAATCTCCGCGCCGAAAGGTTAGGTACCTAGGTACTATTATCAATGAGCGCAAGACGGCGCGGCGCGAGCGGCGCGGGTGAGCATGTTATTGTACGGATAAACAGGTAATTCAAGCTTATAACTTTGTGATTTTTCATGATACAGTTTTGAAATTTTGTACATAGATTCTTTACATAAAAATACTAGACTCGTGTTTCGGGTTTCGCATATACTAAAAATAATGTTGTATAGAATTTTACCCATATAAACCAATTTCGATATGGCGGCTGACCAGAATTCCTAAAAAAAACAAATGGAACTCACTTCAGTGGTCTTCTTCTTGCATTTGTCCGTTCCTGCGAAGATGTTCAGTTGTGTTGAGCCAGATCTTATCGGGCACTGGTCGATGTCCACTCTTCGGAGATCGATGTCAATGCCACTGGTCCCTCTGATAAAGAAAAATAGAATCGATTAGTAGATAGGTAATAATTACAGTTGGAAGATTGAGGTTATAAGATTAACCTCATCATCTACATCAACTACCTAGCCATTTCTCAACTATGTTGGGGTCGGCTTCCAGTCTAACTGGATGCAGCTGAATACATGGAGCCACTGCTTACGTTACTTCCACAACACAGTTACTGGGTAATACGATACCCCTTGGTAAGATTGAATGGCACTGTCGGGCTACTGGCGACCCGTAATGACTGTCAAAGATACACGTATGACAGCCGGGATCAACGGCTTAACGTGCTTTCCGAAGCACGGAGGTGTCTTGGCATGTGAAGATGGTCACCTATCCAAAGACTAACCGCGGCAAGCGTAGCTTAACCTGATCGATCGACCCATGCGGATGTTATTACTTTTAACCAAAAGGCCCACTATTAACTCGTTATGATTGACCTCAAATGTCAAATAAAAAAGTATCTTTAGGGTGATTTTATTTAAATTAGAATTTCGGGACTAAGTATTTAATTAATGAAATCAAACCAATTTGTAAGTGTCACTACAAATTGGCATTTACGGGATCGTTTTCTGATCCACTTGTTTACATTCTCCTCTGATACCTACTTTCGGAACAGACATGACGCACAAAAACACGAGGTGTCTTACATTGTATATAATAAGTAAGTACCTTTTCCTGTGTTTTCTTTGAAGAAATAAGGAGAAAATGAAGTGTTTTGTTTCGTCAAATTGGTTACTCTGAAAACTCAATTTAGAGAATGGTCTTGAATCAAAACACTGTACCTACTCTGTTTTTACAGGTTTATACATGGTAAAAATGCCTAGTGATTTTGAAATTCAGCGGAAGAATTTAGTTGTTCTTCTTTTCGAGTCCATGGCACAAGTAAAAATATTTTATTATTAGTAGGTGGCTACACGCCAATTACGGCAGTGGCGTTTTTTGAGTCCTCAGAAGTGCAGGTGTATGGAAACTCTCTTGGGACATTCCAACTTATAGGACATGGTTTGGTAAAGAAAGTCTCAATCGCATTGGGTGTCGGTTGGGTGTCTCGATAGTACGTTCCCGTGGGACCTACGTGAGGTTGAAGCAGCTATAGACCTTTACCCAAACTATAGTTCTGTCAATTAAACCTACGTGTGTGACAAGAGTTTACGATTACATGATTAAATACCGCAACAAGCCTATAACAAATGGCCAGCGGGATTGTCCGAAAGGTTACCATTCGCAAAAAAAAAAGCCTATAACAAATTATGTATAAAAAAATTTAAAATAAATATATAAATATATAAATTATATGACTACATTGATGCCATTTGATAGCGCGTGCCTGATAGTACCCTCATTTCAATCAAAAGCGACAGCGAAGTTTTGTAAATTAAAACAATTTTTTTGCTTATTTCACCTTGTTTGTGATGCCCTTCGATAATGATTATGCTTAACACTTTTTCAAGGGCCACTATACGGTTATTGCCGTCATAACTATAAAACTACTATTGTGTCTCAACCGTGCTGGAACCTGTTAATAGTACCCTTAAGGCTCCTACAAATAGGCGCGACACGCGATATAATCGCGCGCGACACAAGGGCACCGCTTGTTGCGCGATTTGCGGTGCCATTGTGTCGCACGAGATTTTATCGCGTGTCGCCCTGTTTGAAGGAGCCTTTATTTTGATCAACAGAGATTGTACCTATACCAAATTTGCATGTCATTATGTTATGATTGAATATGTTAAGCTACTATTATACTACCATTGTAAGACCTTTTGTAACCATATTTATCTGCAAATAAATCTTTGACTTTGACTTTGAGACTATGAAGTTTTGTAAATGAAAACGATACACAAACCTGCTACGATCCTTACATAATCTTCTTGTTTAATTCGTAATCTCATTTCCCTCTGAAACAACATTCTAAATTAGCTCCGTAGAACACCAAAAACAGACTATTAAAGTCATAATTTTGTGCTGCACGACATTTAAAACCGGAGCGATTCAACTTGTGCAAATTAAATTAAATTTCATCAGAAACTTTCTGGATTAAACTGTGCAAAGCCGCGTATTACCGAACTTGGCTGGCTTTCAAATGATATTCGAACTAGGAATCACGGATCAGAGAAGCTGTGTTTAGAATCATAATGCGACGATTTATGTTAGAATATTTGGCGTATAGAACAAGTTTCTAAATTGTGGAATACTGTGGAGTCAGGAGTGTTTAAATTTTTAATTTAAGTCGAAAAAGTTAGGTTATATATATATATATATATATCTGGCAAGTTATACAGAACTGCAAATGGGTCGCAACCCATTAGAAGAGTCTTAAGCATAACTTCTGAAGTGTTATAGATAATACACTTCTATCTATCTTTTTGATGAATTCAGCCGTATTTTTTTTTTGTACATGATTTTTTGCTAACTAAATGCCTAGTTCCTCCTAAACCAGTGAACCCTAAATTGAGTCGACGAATCGAACCACAAAAAAAGCAAAAAGTATGAACCTGAAGCCGAAGCATAGGGGAGAGTAGCCCAAAACGGGTAAGCTAAGATTGATGATAAATAAAAACAGTTTATAGATACAAATTGAACATTTATTTGTACATTTTGAAATGTTTAGTTATCAAGGACTATAAAATAAATGACATATTTAGTAGTTTTGTACATTAAGAATAAAAAAATAACAAAAATCTTTACCATTCGAATTACCCGTTTTGCCCGTAGGGGGGGCCTAAAGCAGGTAGGGCTTTTGGGCAAAGCGGGTAGGGGCTGAATTACATTAGGTCAACGTCAATCAATGACTAAAACTGTTTCTTAACAATCATAACTCAGATGGAGCTCCACCAGGATCATCAGCTACTTGCAGTGATAATGGTTGGATCAATGGACCAGTAATCTTGGAATGGTTACGGCACTTTGTAGACAACGTAATGAGTTGGCAACGTAAACAGATAATCCATATGAAATAGATACTCAACTAGCTCTAATTCTTGAGCTGCTGTAAAAACTGTTGTGAATCTTCCTAGATTTTTTTTGACATCCTTTCTTTACATGTATCTGTAAAGTCGAAAAGTTGATGCAATATTTTGTGCTGCACCATTGACGGAAGTTTTGAGAGCTTCTTCTATCGCAAGCTTCATAACTCCCTCATCCCACGATGCATTTGCAGTATTTCTTTTGCATTTATTAACCATCTGCAAAAATAAAAGAACTAATAAGCAGTCAATGAAATTATACAAGGCAAATCGGGTATGGGCAAAACGGGCACCCGCTTTACCCCTACCCTTTTTGCCCACAAGCATGTATTTTTTTCAATCGACTCATATCCTTAAAACCTAAATAATAAACGCCAACCTATTACACAAATAAAACGTCTATATAATGCAAAATAATAACACAAAACTAGTAAGAACATATTGTAAACCATTTTCGAGTATTCAAAAGTAATGTAACTCAATTTTTTTTAGTGGAAATTGCAAAAAACTTCTTTCTTATCTTACCGTGAACTCGTGTCCGCCAGAGAAGCGCGCCGACTCCCTGTGATTGGCGAGCGGCAGGGTTCGCGCACTGCACGCACACATTCTAATTAGCAATAACGGTGCGCAATTTAAAAAGCATACCCGTTTTAGGCGGGCTACCCGTTTTAGGCTTACCTCCCCTACATCCATACAGACTTGTGAAGACTTCAGCAATCTCGATGAAAGTGCCAGTCAGGAGCATTAGGCAGGTTTACATTGTATTCCCATTAAACATGCTCCACACCTAATCTAATTACACATCCAATTAAACCCAGTAACTTGTAGCACATGGACCTCTAAATATATGCGACACTACATATCCCTGACAGATTATGGTAATTTACCTCAAAGAATGAACTTGGCCGCCATTGCCCGCTAACCGCAGCATTAATATGACGTTCATATGACAGTTATACCAGACTTATATGACGTTTTCGAGTTCACGGCTGTTTGCATGCAAATTGGAGTGAGAAGTAAAATTTAATTTGGCTTTTGGTGAAGTGTTGAGTTGTTTTTAAAGTGACGTTTTAACTTTTACAGGGTTTAAAAGCTCATTTGTGTTTACTGTTATTCCTAATTTCACACTTATTTGCGTAAATGCAACAATGGGGAGAGGTCTGTTCCTAAATAATACAGGCAATTGTGATGGTGATTTGAAGCTTTTGTGAATTAAACGCAAAGTATTCACATTAGGTGGATACTTTTATCGCAAAAAGTCCAAATAATTTAAAACAACGATTACAAACGGTCTACACTAATGGGTAACAGTCAGTGGGAACAATAAGTAATAACATCCCTAAAATTTCAGGAGATTTACATTCTGACTGCTTGCATTTAACCTTTTTGTTAATTAACAGATAATCTGATATAATTATAGCATCAAAAGGTGCATACAAAACTTCAATAACTATCTACTCGACCCAAATGTAAGGGACAGCTGATTACTTTTAAGCGGTTACAATGTTGGTCCTGTGGAGAAAGTTGTGCAGTTTGATGTTCTCCCTTAAATATGTTCATATTTAACCCTTCGTATGTAACGTGGACCTACGCGAGACACAATGGCTTTTTGATTGTTTATGCAATGTAAACTGTTAAGGACACATATGTGTGTCCTTAACAGTTTACATTACATACATATGGTGATACAGACATATTTCCGATACACGGTGTATAGCTCTTTATACACGACACGCTAAAATAATTGTTTACACAAATACTCGCAGTGACAAATATTATGTAACCTGTTTCACTCAATAAAGGGCGTTTATACTAAACAGTTTACTACAATTTATGTGACATATGTACCCGTATTGGTGTGCAGGGTGTGTGTGTTTGACATAGATTTTTTTTAATTTATTATTTATTTATTCACTCCAAATATACAAATTAATATCCTTACAGGCTAGACTCAATGTGATTTTGTAGTATACTTAAAAATTTAATAGTCCCAAAGCTTGTACCATAACAAATTCTATAGGTAGCTATTCTTTCAAATTCACCCAAAGCGCAGCAGAATATGTCTACGTCATCAGCAATGAGGTTGAGAGTGCGGAGCGCGCTCGTCAGCGGCGCCTCAGGGTGCGTCCACATCTGGCGAATGTGCCGCGAATGTGCAGCTCGCGAGCTGCCTGCGAGCTGCGCGCGTGCATTTTTGTTCGTGCGTCGCTCCTGCGCCGCCCGCGTGCAGTTCGCGCGCGACCTAAGCGCCGTACGCGAGCAGAGCGCGGGCGGCGCAGGAGCGACTCGCGTCTTTCTTCCGCTCGCGCCTCAAGCCCCGCACCCCTAACTTGTTATGAGTATAGGTCACATCACTAGTCAATGGTTGTCAATGTCAAGATGGCGTCCTAATACACCCAACATGTAACGTACCTAATTTCATGTAAAAGTTCCTAAGTTATAAATCCACATACCTTATAGTTGAGTCGTATCATTTCTTAAATGATTCTAAAACATAACTTACCCGTTCAGTTCGTTTCTGGTTACTGGAGGCTAAGTACGTGTTGTCATGGAGTGGACGGAGGAGAATTGTTATATTAAAAGCACTAGTGTCATCTGACATCTTCGAAAGTACTGATCCATGAGCCAGTAAACGGAACTGTAAGTGCGAGAATTGAGTGCGCGCAGATCGCGCGCCGCGCGCACGCCTTTATACGAGCCTTGCATGAGTTGCGCTAAAGAGGCGCACCAAACCATTGCCGTGACTGCACGCGCGCAGCTCGCGGGCAGCTCGCAAGCGGCTCGCGAGCTGCACATTCGCGGCACATTCGCCAGATGTGGACGCACCCTCACGCAGCAAGTTAGTTCGCGCGCGAGGTAGCCAGCAACCGCGGCTGACGACGACAACCCACATACCCGTCTGGCACGACTAGTTCCACCTTCGCAATATATCCGCATTGTGTATCTTCCCTCTAATTATCTTAAAGATCTATCTAATTATCTTAATACACAAGAAGGTTTATTAATAATAATGTGGTTGATTATTACAAAAGATAAAACCATGGCCCTGTGTTGTTAGACTCACAAAAAAACTTAATGATACATAATGTTTTGACTTTAAAAGAGACGAGATTTTAAGAGAATTTGTTTCAGCATTTCTTTTCAGGGATCAGTCAGCTAACAAATGTGAATGTCATCTAGTTTTAAAATATTTACCAAAAAAATGACGTGTGTATTTAATGTTATAGAAATAAACATCATTTCATTTTATTTCATCATGGAAACAAGCCCTTGTGATAGCAACAAGTTTTTTGCGTTTTTCTGCCAAGCTTGGAAATTGAATCCGAGACCTCAAGCAAGGTAGCCACACTTGCGATCATTGCGACCGAATAGAATATCTTTATATTGCTACTGTAACTCAGCGGTAAGCCCGTTTGGTATTTGTAAGGTTCAGTTAAAATATTTTATGTGCTTTTAATTTTACCAGCATATGCTGACGAAACTAAAAGCATATATATGCACCTCTGGCATACATACGCCAGAGATCGCACAGGAGAAGACAGATTTGGAAGGAAAAAGGGAAGGCTTTTGCCCGCTGAGGGGCAGAATACGGGCTAACGAAAAAAAAAAATAGTCTTGAAATAATTAACATCATCTTGATGGCTCCTAAGTATACTGAGTCAACTATACTTCTTAAGAATTATAGTTGACTCAGTATACTTAGAAGCCATCGATCTGTTTTTTCCAAAGGTTTGGCAAAGGTGTACCTACAGTAACTACTCCTAAATTGCACCAGTTATGATTAAGTCGCATGTGAAAGGGGGGAGCCTATTGCCATCAACCGGTCACAAAAGCCAATAGCCACCCTTTGCCCGACCTAGGAGTTGAACCTAGAATCTCGTGCGCTGCATTAGTGGTTACGAGCACCAACGAGGTGGTCAAAATAATGAATAGTCTAGACTTTGCGTAGGTATCTCTAGTCAGCTACCCTCTTCTTTTATAGGCCTACGCAGACCGGGACGGCATGGTAAGGGATTTAAATTTTTACTATGAACATTCAAACGTATTTATATAGAAATTGCTTTAAAATAATGCCGCGGCATCGAAAGGGATTTAATTGCATGGCATTGAAAGATGCCGTGGCGTCCTGCGGTAGGCAACGGCATGCCAAGGACTCCGGCGCTCGTTGTGACATACCGCGGGGTCAGAAGCGGGGAAGCCGCTGGAATGCCGCGGTATCTAAGCCGCTAGTTTGCGCTGACTGACGGTAAAATCCCTTGCCATGCCGTCGCGGTCTGCGTAGGCCTTAAGCGTGTCGATGGCAAAAATAACACGAACTCAGGATCGTGAATACCGTTCGCTGAAGCAGCCATAAGGTCCTGACGGGTGTAGGTGACAGGGCATGCGGTGCAAGATTGGAGGCGAGCCATTGTCTGTGAAGAGACGCCGTATACGCGCCGGAGATCTGAGCCTTCCATGAACCCCATTCGTGGAGGTTGTCCTTACTGGGACCTACTTGGGTACGAAGTCTATTTATGGTTTTCTGATGGTTCAATAAAGAAATCAGGAGGTTCAACTAGTTGTTGTCAAAGATCACATCTTTACCTACTACTGTTTGACCTTGTATTACCCAAAGCTTGACTGGTAGAAAGTGCCTATGGTAAGTCCGCCTCTGTGCATTTGTGTGCTCCAATAAAATCCATCATCATTGTATGAATCAACCGACTCAACCTCACTTCAACAGTGCTTCCTCATCAAAACCATTAAATTGATACTTAATACTTTTTCATTACACTACCAACCGCAAGTCCCAACAGTTTATCATTTCCGCACCCAAAAGCACGTTGCTTTATTTCGTTTGCCATTGAATTAATAAATTTTCCAACAATTTTCATTTCGGGGAAGCAATATTTTTGTTCAGATTTATAGCCTAGCGGCCACTTCCTGCTTGGTGCCTACTTTAGATGTCCATGATAAAGGCAATTATTTTGAAGCTACTAATAAGGAATTCATGCCTCAGTTTGGGAAGTTGTATATTTCGTTGAAGTTGTATTTATTTAAGAGGGTGAAGTTGTATTATTTGAAAACTAGCTACGCCCCGCGGTTTCACCCGCGTGAATGTCGATCCTATATGTCAATGTTATTTTATATGTTAATGCAGGGTGTCAGCTACCTCCATACAAAATTTTATCAAAATTGGTAGAGCCGTTTGAGCGTGAAGAAGTAACAAACATGTAAACACACACACACTCACAAACTTTCGCCTTTATAATATTAGTGTGAGACATTTTCTTACTTCTCACCTCTTTCCTCAGAGAAGTAAATCTTAATTATAATAATAAAGATATTATTTTGTGTACAAGTATATTAAGGGAAAAAAGGAAGGCGCTCATTGAGCATCAAAAAATTCGTCCGCATCGCTACACAAAATTCGTCATTGCGAAAAGTGCTTAAAAGGCTGGTAGCGTTGCCACCTTGGATGGCAATGCTGATTAAAAGTAAAATAAATAAACAATCAAAATCAAAAGTCATTTATGAATTTTAGTGATTTTTATTTTTTTTATTTCATTTTTTTTCATATTATTTATTTAATTCATTTTTTTTACATTTTTTTTTCATGATTTTATTTTTTTTTAAGCTGAGAATCAACTCTTTTTGAACGTCAAAATTACATAAGACAGTCCCCCAAAACGCCCGCCCTTCACCACTTCCTAGTGAAAAAGAAGTCTGCTTATGAATTCCTTTTTGTCGCAAACATAATAAGAAAATATTGGATTAGTTTGGCGAGATTTGGAAACGAGTCGGTAGTAAAAATAAAATGAGGAACGAAAATGTTCATAAGTAAAAGACGATATTGATCGTCTCAAAAACGTAGTATAAATAATTATTCATGAATATAACTCAATCATATATAGTAGATAGTCTAACCAAGTAATAGATAGCCGATATCCAATAGTATTGAGAAACAAATTTGAATAATACGATTATTTATTTTAATGAATTCATCCCTCGGTATCTGGAGTTATAAGATAGTCACACGATCTGACCAAGATTTTGTCTGGACTTTAAAAGAGACTGTGACCTCTGAGTTTGTTTCGGCCTTTCTTCTCAGAGTAGTCAGATAGGAAACGCCGACCACATCTAGTTTTAAAAAATATGATGACGTGTAAAAGTGTTTGTAAAAACCTACTTACAGAAAATAAATCATTTATCATTTATCATTTATCAGTCCAAGGATTTTGAATATAATTCATATTCACGCCGGGCTGGAGTTGAGGTCAAAATAATGTACTTGGCTAAATTAAGCTTATTTTGACCTTGCTCGAGCAATATTTAACTGCTGTGGAAGTGGTGCTAATTGAAAACTGCGAAATAATCTATTCTTGACACGGTTAGTTCGGGTTCCGTTTTTAACCTACTGCGGCAAAACCAAAATATATCACGGAAAGGTTATGATTTTAGCTGTATAAGTATGTATGTACAGTCAGCAAAAGAGATAAGTATGCAGGATCGTCGGATATAGTTGAAGTTTAATAAGAAACCGATGGATCTTCTCGAATAAAATTTTATTTTATTAATAGAAAACAAACAGCTCATTCATCAAATTGAATTTCAGTCGACAACATCCATCGGTTTCTTACTAAACTTCAACTATATCCGACAATCTTGCATACTTTTTTTTTTTTTTTTTTTGAGGATGGGAAATCATCAAATGACTCCTCCCGCTCTGGGTGGAGCAGAAGGGAGTGTCAGACTCTTACTGACTAAAACCCACCCGTGTTCCTTCCTTAGCCCTTTATGTTCCGGGCCAGCGGTAACCCTTTCGGACAATCCCGCTGATCCGGCAGGCTTCGGCCCTAAGGGGCCCCTCCTCGATGCTGACATCTCTTTGAGGCGCGCGTGGAACACGTACGCGCCGTCCGGCACGGGCCTGGTCCTGATCGGGCGGTGAGCTACCCATTACTCTCCGCCCGCAGGCCCGCGCCTACGGTGGCCGGGAGTCGTCACGCGGCTCCCGACGCCCGGAGCGTCTCCCGCGGCGGCTGGGACGGGAGGCTCTCTCCCTGAGCCGTTCCGCCACCTCCTTCGCTAGCATGACTGCTTCGCAGAAGGAGGTGACTGCCTCCCACTCCCTCTCGCCCCGGACCATGGCTTGCACCAGGGCCGGACGCGAGAGGTCGCCGTCGCTGCCAATCGCCTCTACGAGGACACGGCGGTGCTCCGCCCAAGCGGGGCAGACCTCCACCGTGTGCTCCACCGTGTCCTCTGGGCGATCCTGGCAATGGTGACACCCGGGCGTTTCCTCTCGCCTGATGATGTGCAGGAACCTCCCGAAACTTCCGTGTCCGGTGAGGACCTGCGTCAGGCGAAAGGTGAGGGCGCCGTGGCGCCTCTCTAGCCACTCCTCAAAGAGGGGTCTTATCGCCGCTATCGCGGCGTGCCCTGCGCTGGGTTGCGACAGTCGCTCTTTCCATGCCGCCATGAGATCGCGCCGGAGATCCGTCCGCTCCGCAGCGATTTGCCGCGGAAGCGGATCCTCCCCCCGGCGTAGTGCCTCCGCGCGCCACTCATACAGGCGCGCGAGGACTATCGCCTCCAGATCCCATGGCGGCAGTCCGGCAAGGAGGCTTGCCGCCTCGCCGGAGATCGTGCGGTAGCCCCGGATAGCCCTTATGGCTACCACCTTCTGGGGCGCAATCTTGCATACTTATCTTCTACTTATCTTCTCTTTTGTTGACTGTACCTAATTATGTTTATATAACTCCCTAGTTGCGTAACACACTATCAGTCGGATTCTGAATCATTTTGAAGCAAATTGCTAATCCATTGCTTCATAAGTTCGAGAAAATTGTCAGCTCAACACGTAAATAACGCAATGAATGTTGTTGAACTGTCAAAATGAAACCATTGATTAATAATGTATTAGACAACTACCCCGCTGTTTTGATGAATGAGATAGATATCAAATAGATTTGGATGAATGGTCCGAGTAACATCGGCTAGAAAAATTCTCCCTAAGTTTAATAAAAAAATATCTCTGTTTATCTCTTCAAGGTCGACTTTGTCTCTGTCACCTCTGACCTAGACTAGAGTCAAGAGAAAAACCCATTTCAAATAAGAAAAAAAAAATTAAAATAATTTTATTTCAGACCATGGTCTATATTATGATGTTAGTAATACACACTACTATAATATGGTGGTTCTTTAAACTTATTTTTTTATTTAGTCCTTAAATCCTTAAGTGGTTTTGATGCTAATGCAAATAAAGATTCTTTCTTTCATCAGCATTGCCAATTAAATTATTAGGCGGTAATTTTTGTAAAAATGTAAAATACTTAGGTATATTCAGACACCGCTGTTTGACTTAAAAGTTAAAACTACGCCGACTGCGCAGTGGCACCCTCATCGTTTGTTTGGTTATTTATTTTATTTTAGAATGAAAATGCAGAAAATAAGCAAGTTAAGTTGTGCTCCACAAGATTATACGTCAATACTATTATAAACGGTAGTTTTACATTGTTTAGTTTAATTGTAATCACTAAAACGGAAAATAGTGACCACTATTATCCGTTTTAATGATTATAATAAAACTTAACGCCTTAACGCCAAAGTCAGTTGGAGGGCCCCCGAATATTTAAAATTATTAAAAAGGGTTCAAACCGGGTGCGGCGACTTGACTAAGACGAAAATGTGGAGTCGTTGTTACTCAATACTACCATACACGTATCCGTTACAATAAGAATTATGAACTTATTTATTTCAATAAACCCTGTACTTATTTTTGTTGCTGACGATCCTTCAGGATCAAAAACAAAAGCAAAAGCGGATCAAACCGGAATGAGAAAGTTTACAGTGGATAAGACAGAGATTAAAACAGAAGACGAACAAGCAGGGGATCGAAGAGGGGGGTGGAGGGGCGGTTCAGGGGATCAGAACGGAATAACTCCAGAAAACGATGGATTACAAAACTCTAATTTGATGCAGATCTCGTCAATAAAGTGTCTTCTTTCATTTCCCACCCGATCCCAATATAAAACGGAATTGCACATAACCCTTTTTACGCCCAAACTTCCTTCACGATTAACTTAGCAATATAACAAATTCTCTCAAACATTTCCCATGTTTCCCGAATCGCAACAACTTGTTAAAATCCTTTTGATGTTACAAAAATTTAAATAACATGCTGGGATTTGTATAAACACGCGATACACGGAGTAAGGAGATACAGTAAGACAAGTCGAAACAACATGCTCATGTGAATTTCCTATAGCAATTGGGAAACGAGTCAGACTTGACCTTCTGTGATATGACTGCCCATTGTGTCACCCTATGTAAAATTTCTTTTTATCTGTAATTCATAAGAATTTATTCCTTACTAGCTGCGCCCCGCGTTTTCACCCGCATAAGTATCGATCCCTTGGGAATATCGGGATAAAAAGTAGTCTATATGTTAATCCAAGGTGTCCGCTACCTCCATACAAAATTATATCGATATTAATCTAGCCGTTTGAGCGTGAAGAAGTAACAAACATATAAACACACACACAAACTTTCGCCTTTATAATATTAGTGTGATTATGTATACCATAAGGTGTACATAATAAAGAGTAGGTATTCTATTAATCTAATAAATGTTTTGCACTTAAACATATTTTAGGCGTTGACTTGTTCATCGCTGTCGGTGAAAATGATAAAAAATAAAGATAGCACATGGCATATAAGATATTACATAACATTAAATCACAGTAATATTTTGCCTTAACGGCGAACAAATCATATAAATACGTAAACATCAATTAAATATAAATTTATCCATTATGATTACAAATTGGAGGAGGGGCCCGTGGCTAACTAATAACAGCCGCACAGGTCGATCGATCAGATTAAGCTACTCTTGCCGCGGTTGGTCTGTGGATGGGTGACCATCATTACATACCAAGACCCCTCCGTGCCTCGGAAAGCACGTCAAGCCGTTGGTCCCGGCTGTCATTCGTGGATCTTTGTCAGTCGTTACGGGTAGTCAGAAGCCCGAAAGTTTGACAACCAGTCTTACCAAGGAGTATCGTATTAACCAGTAACTGGGTTGTGGAGGTCAGATAGGCAGTCGCTCCATGTAAAAATACTGGTATTCAGCTGCATCCGGTTAGACTGGAAGCCGACCCCAACATAGTTGGGAAAAGGCAGGCAGATCATGATTACAAATTAGAATTAAAAAATTAAAATACAGCAAAGTGTCATGAACTCATTATAGAAAATGTAAAACAAAACACTCAATTAAATGTCAAAGTAAAAAGAAACCAAATCAAAGAGTAAAACTCAAGAGTTCATCGTGATTGATACATGTGAAATAGGTAGACGGTCTAACGGATGCAAAGTTGTTACCTACCATACAGGTAACACCAATAAGGAAATTGCCATACAACATTATTTTTAGTTTAAGCGAAACCCGAAACACGTGTCTAGTATTTTTATGTAAAGAATCTATGTACAAAATTTCAAAACTGTATCACGAAAAATCACAAAGTTACTTGTTACCTGTTAGTGCGTACAAAAACATGCTCACCCGCGCCGCTCGCGCCGCGCCGTCTTGCGCTCATTGATAATAGTACCTAGGTACCTAACCGTTCGGCGCGGAGATTGGATAACCTACTTAGTGTCGCTCGGTGTCCAACTTTTAACCTTTTTTAAATATTTTTGGGACATGGAATCGATTCAGTTACTTATTCTGAACAAACTATATTCAGGTTTCGCATATCTTCTATACATATAATAAAATTGTAGAAAAGTGGTGTCTGTACAATTGAAATATATTAAAAAAAAGTAGCAGGGGTTGTTATTATATCGATGCCGAACCCGAAAATGTAATTAAATTTTTTTTTGTCTGTTTATCTGTTTGTCTGTTTGTCTGCTGTGTTTGTGCACGCTAATATCAGAAACGGCTTATTCGATTTAGATGCGGTTTTCACTAATATATTTTAGTAAGCTTCACTTAACATTTAGTGTTTATTTCATGTCAATCGGTTCATAAATAAAAAAGTTATGTCAATTTAAAGAATCACGGCGAACATTTGTTAAGGTATTCTATAGTTACCGGCACGTAACTTGGCAAGAGATTTTCGTAGTGGGGGAAGTTCGCGCATATAAAAATGTATGAAATTGTGCGTGCGCAAACTTCCCCCATTACAAAAACTCTTGCCAAGTTACGTGCCGGCAATTATATCAGAGTACGTAAACGCCTCGCGCCTGCGCGTCCGTGCCTGAAGGAGGTGAATGAAGATGAAAAAAAAATTTGGACCTCCCATAGTAATAGCACATCAATGATTTACTATTACTATGGGAGGTCCAAATTTTTTTTCATATTTCGACCTATGTTCTTTGGGGAAATTTGTTCAGTTTCATGAGCACATTCACCTCCTTCAGGGTTGATACCCCCTTTCCGTTACACCTTGTATAAAGCGCGCTGAGAGCCGCGCCGCTGCCATAATTCCGATCCAGCCTGTCCCTTGCTGCCCTCTCCCAGCGACGCCCTAAGCCGAGGTCCGTACCCCACAGGGGGTGCCCTTAGCGTGTAGTCGCTTAGTTTTTAAGTTTATATTGTGTAGTTAAGTTGTGTATTATGCCCTGGCTGGAGGCCTTAATTTATTGAGGCATCCACAGGAAAGCCAGGTTAAGCAGTCGACAACCCCTCAGGTTGAACTGCGAGATGACCATTTCAAAAGAAAACGCGCCGCTGCCATAAGGATTCAGGTATTCGTAGCGAACGCACGTATCCTGGAGAGTATAGGCGAATAGTTGGATTCGATTATTGTGATTCACTTGAATACTGACTGTTTGCATATTTCATTTATTTATATTTTAGGGTTTGTAGGTTAGGTTCTTTTTCTTAATTTTCTTTAAAATTTTGTAAGTATTTGGTATAGGTTAGGCGGTTCTTTCCTTGATTATTGGGTATTTACTTATCTTAATTTTTATTTAGGGTTTTGTAAATAAATATTGTAAGCATTTATTATTGGTTAGGCATTTCTTTCCCTGATTTTCGGTATACTTATCTTAATTTGTATTTAGGGTTTGTATATAAATATTATAAGTATTTGGTATAGGTTAGGCATTTCTTTTCTTGATTTTCTTTATTAAGTATATAAGATATCTAGTATCGTAGGTGTATAATAAAAACCAAAATGTGTTGCTTGCTGTAATTAAAGAAATTTAATTAAAATCTAAGTATTACTAAGTAAATACAATGTAAACTAAAAAGATGTAAGTATTTATAAACAAAAACAAACCTGTAATTAAAGAAACGACATTTTAAGTGTTTTATTACACCAGTCGATTCTTGTTATGATAAAATTATTAATTAAAATATTTAACAACAAAAAAAACTATTTTTCAATCTGCCATGTCATCTTGACATCTCTCTGCACACGTACAACTATCATAAATAATATCTTTGGTGTAGTAGACCAAAGAGTATTAATCAAGTAATAAGAAGTATACTTTCTTTACATCTCCCCCCCTTAGAGAAGAAAATTTACAACAAATTTTCTTTTTATACTACTCACCCTCTTCTATTCCTTCTTCTTTATTTCCGGATTCAGGGACTGGAATAAGTTTTGTGATATGGAAAAGATTTGATTCATTTTTTCTGTGTCTTGTTCCTATTCTGTATATAGAGTTTGAAATTTTTTCTAGAATCTCATAAGGACCAATTTTCAGTTCATCTAATTTTTTCCTGTTTAGTTTGTGTCCATTTTCTACGTAAACCATGTCTCCTTTATTAAATTCATGGTGCTTACGATTTTTATCAAATAGTATTTTGTTGTAACTATGTGATTTCAATGAATTTTCAAGTGCTGTTTTTCTGTCTCTAATCCAATCACTATTTGATTTTTCTTCTTTTAATTCATTCGGTAAGATTTTGAAATCTGTACCATATAAAAGATAACTTGGTGTAAAACTAGTGACCGAATGATTAGTTTTATTATATTTATCGACGCATTCTTTAGCGATTGTTGCCCAGGCTTTCTTTTTTTCTGCTCCATTTATTTTGCATCTGACTTTGTTAACTAATGTTTGATTTAACCTTTCATTTAGGCCATTTGAGAATGGTGCATTTACTGCTGTGAAGACCATCGGTATCTGCTTGTCATTTAAAAATTCCTTAAATTCTTTCGAATTGATTCCCGGGTACTGATCTGTGAGAAGCATACCAATGTGATCCGTTTCTGTTATATTCTTGACTAGTTTTATAAAATCATTGGCACTTTGCGTCTTAGAGGTGAGAATAAATGCGTACCTAGTGAAGTGATCTACTAATAAATGTAGATACCTTTTTGTCGATCTTGAACCTCCAAAACCCCCAATTGTGTCCATAGACATTATTTCGAAAGGCTTAGTGGCCGGACCTAGATGAGACATCAAGCCAAACCGATCGTGTCCTCTTGATTTATTTTTAATACAAATTTCACAGCTTCTACAAGTATTTCTTATATTTTTTGTAAAATTTTTGGCAGTGTAAAGTGGACTTACCATTATTTGCATTTGTCTTATTCCAATGTGGCACAGGTATTCATGTATATGTTTTAGGAGTTTAATGCTAAACTCTTCTGATAGCATTATTTTTTCTTTTCCCCTGTCTTTTCTTAAATATACACTATGTTTTTCTATCAATTTGTTTTTGTTACTTTGTATTTCTTCATTCTTTTTTTGATCTAATATAATATCCTGTAGTTTTATTAAATTTACAATTTTTAATTGTTCATCTCTATTTTCATCTGATTCTAATACTGGATTTCTGCTTAGACAATCTGCTTCTAAGTTATTTTTTCCAGGAGCATATTTTATTTTAAAATCATATTGCGATAGATAATATGTTAAATCACCTAACTCTTCGTCGGTTCTAGATTTTAGATTCATGTTTTCTAGTGGTTTGTGATCTGAATAAACTGTAAATGATTTACCTATTAACCAGTATTGCCAATATCTCACCGCTTCTTTTATAGCTAAACATTCTAAGTATATAGCTTTTTTTTTCTTTTGAGCTTCATTAAGTTTTTTTGAAAAATAAGCCACTGGTTTCTCTTTACCATCAGGCTGTGTTTGTTTTAAAATGGCTCCAACTCCTTTTAAAGAAGCATCTGTATAAATATTGATTGGTAAATCTTTATCAAAAATTTCTAAGACTGGTTGAGAACATAATAGGCTTTTTATCATCTCAAACGTTATTTGGCATTCATCAGACCAAACGAATTTTTTATTTTTCCTGAGTAAATTATGCAACGGATCTAATATGATTGCACTTCTTGGTATATACTCATGGTAAAAGTTGATCTTTCCAAGAAATTGTCTTATGTTCTTTTGTGTTTTTGGAACAGGAAAATTCTTTATTGAAATCAAATTATCCTTTATGGGTCTGACCGAATTATTTTGTATTATATGACCCAGATATTTAACTTGGTCCGTCGCAAAAGTACATTTTGTAAATTTTAACCTGAACCCCTCTGTTTTGATGGCTTCCAGCAACTGTGTTAGATGATTGATGTGTTCAGAATACTTTTTAGAAAATAGTAAAATGTCATCGATATAATTTACAGCAAAATCAGTAAGTTTATATTTCCTCAATATGTTGCTTAATATCCTCTGAAAAATTGCTGGTGAGGTTTTCAATCCAAATGGTAAGCAGGTCCATTGGTAATGTCCGTCCTGTGTTACAAATCCAGTCTTTTTCCTGTCTTCAATTCGTAAAGGGATCGACCAAAATGCAGAATTTATATCTAGACTTGAAAAAAAATTACAATTCCTCGCTTTTATCATTAGATCATCAATCAACGGAAATGGTTGAGCTTGTGGTACTACTATTTTATTCAAGTCTCTGAAATCTATACATAGTCTGGATTTTTTGTTATCCTCTTTTTTGAATGCTAATGTAACAGGTGCAGCAAATGGACTGTATGATTCTTCTATTAATTTGCTGTCGAGTAATTTTGCTACTTGGTTTTCTATTTCTTTTTTATCTTCAACAATGCATCTGTAAGGTCTCTTACTACAATATTGGTCCACCAATAAGTCTATTCTCGCTTCATATCCATTAACCGTGCCAACGTCATATTTATGTTTCGCAAAAATCGAATCATATTTGCAAATCAGTTTATCTATTTCAGACTTTTGAAACTGATTTAAATGATTTATTTTTATTTCAAAATCTTCTTCTTTTACATGCTCATTAAAATTTATTTTATTTTCTTGTATAGCGTCATTGGTTTTTTCTTCCTTTCCATCCGTAGAAATTTCTTCCACATCATTTTCATTGTTAAAACTCTGTTTACGAGTTATTTTTAAATCTTCATCTTGAATTAGTTTGAACTTTTTTATCAAGTCCAATCCTATCAAAAAATCGTACTTGAAATTCTTGTCATCAATAATGTATACATTAACACTTTTTTCTAGGTCAAATATTTTAACCTGTAAAGTTGTCAAACCACTTGTTTTTTTAACACCATTAATCGTTACTA
The DNA here is from genome assembly GCA_916614155.1 of Mesoligia furuncula. Lineage (NCBI taxonomy): Eukaryota > Metazoa > Arthropoda > Insecta > Lepidoptera > Noctuidae > Mesoligia > Mesoligia furuncula. The sequence continues at coordinate 30,382,193 of OU744794.1, forward strand.
AATCTGCTTTGTTTATATTGTTTCCTTTTCCTTTTATATTTAACAATTTTGAATTTATCAAAGAAACATTTGAGCCTGAATCATAAACTCCATTTATTTCTAATTTTCCATTCAGCAGTAGTTTGACATTTATTAATGGTGTTACAATTAGTTTTTTGATCAGTTTCATTTAACTCCGCTTCTATGACAGAATTGTTTATATGCTTAATGAAACTTTTCTTTTCTTTATCATCTTCTTTTATTCTAAACCAACAATTAGCCTCAGAGTGATACCGAGTACCTTTATTCAGGCTTTCACAAATTTTACACGGATTTTGATCTTCATTTTTACCTTTGGTTCTTTGATACAAATTTTTTTTCTTATCCGCAAAGCCCTTTTTATTTACCAATTGTTCGTATCTGTTCACTTCATTAAATAAATCAACAGTGTCTTTTAAAGTTTCTCTATCAATTTTATTAAGTATAAATTCCGGTAAACCAGCTGCAATAAGATCTATCAAGGTACCGGTGTCAATTAATTCTCTCATATCTAATAAGAGTTTTTCTTTTTTCATAGCATAATCCAACAATGAACCATCCTTGTATTTAAACAATAATGCATAAGTAACTGGAATCCATCCCTTGTTTGCAAACGTTTCACAGAATTTATTTTTCCATGTTGACCATTCCGAGTTCATTGTTAATTTTATAATCATTGAGCCGTACCAATCCATACAAGACTTATCCATGAATAATCTGAGTATTTCTATTTTATTTTCATCTGTTGTCACATCAAAGCGTATACATTCTTTTTCAAAAATATTCATCCACTGGTTTGCATTCGAAGTTTTGCTTGTAAATTTTTCAATTACAAACTGTTCTGCAATGTGTTTTAAGTTCTGCCGTTTATGTTCATGTCAATTTTCTATTAATTTCTCTAATAATCTCTCCAATGTACCAGATTCAGTTTGATGTGCATCAGCAAATTGTTCTTGATTTATCTCTTCCAGAAATTGATCCCCAAATTGTAAATTATCAACTTCATCCATGTAAATTGTTTTAAGTTCTTCTGTCATTGTTATCCAAACTCTTCTTGTCTGGTACCTTTTTTTTAAACTATTTTTTATTTTACGATACGCATTAGTTTTTATTATTTCCTCATGAAAAGAAGCCGGTTGTAACTCTTCTGGTATTGCGTATACTTTATTATCACATGTGCCTATTGCGCTTATAGACAAAACATTTGTTTTTCCATCACTTCCAGGCAATAGTGTGAATTCAAAGCGAAGTTTCGCCATTTCGGACATATTTATAACAAAAAATGTCGTTTTATAAGATATCTAGTATCGTAGGTGTATAATAAAAACCAAAATGTGTTGCTTGCTGTAATTAAAGAAATTTAATTAAAATCTAAGTATTACTAAGTAAATACAATGTAAACTAAAAAGATGTAAGTATTTTTAAACAAAAACAAACCTGTAATTAAAGAAACGACATTTTAAGTGTTTTATTACACCAGTCGATTCTTGTTATGATAAAATTATTAATTAAAATATTTAACAACAAAAAAAACTATTTTTCAATCTGCCATGTCATCTTGACATCTCTCTGCACACGTACAACTATCATAAATAATATCTTTGGTGTAGTAGACCAAAGAGTATTAATCAAGTAATAAGAAGTATACTTTCTTTACAAGTATAAGTTCATTAGCTTAGGTTAGTAATTATTTTTTCTAGCAATTCTTTTGTTTTATAAAGTTAGTACGTTTGTCTGTGTAGAAGAATAGCACCACCCCTTACTTCCCGTGGGTGTCGTAAAAGGCGACTAAGGGTCTCACCGGAGAATGGGCAGCAGCGTTCTCTATGCATTCCACCACCATACCATACTGCGATCGCCAACCCGCCTGCCAAGCGAGGCGATTATGGCAAACCCCCCCAATATTGGGGGAGGCCTATGTCCAGCAGTGGACGTCTATCGATGATAATGACGTTTGGTTTACACGTCTTAACACTTATTACTTAAACTGTGATAATTTTATACTGTATAATAATCTGTAAGTATTTATAATTTAATTGTTTACGATAGTACGTGTTTACTAAATAACTGTGTGTTAAGTAGTAAGTACTATTTTATTGTAAGAATGCCTCGAAGAAGATCCAACCTCTCCCAATGTAGCAGAAATGCTAAAAGGATGAGATTAGTTCGATCACAGGAATCTGAGGAAGGTCGTGAGGCAAAAGGCTCTCTGCACCAGGCTAGGTTTCGTGCTGCAGAAACTTCGACTCAGCGAGAATCTCGACTGAGTTCAAATCGTTCTCGAATGATGACAACTCGAAATAGGGAAAACGGGGAACAACGAAAGGCACGTTTATCTGTCGATCGCGAAGCTCACGCGCTATCGCGTGAGTCTGAGACTTTTGCTGTCAGGGAAATCCGCCTGAGCTCCCAGAGAGTACGGACAACAAATGCTCGATTCCAGGAGACACAGGACGAACGGGAAATACGTCTCACTGCCGATCGTGAACTCATACACTATCGCGTGAGTCTGAGACTTTCACTGATAGGGAAATTCGTCTGAGTTCTCAGAGGGTTCGGACAGCAAATGTTCGGTCTCAGGAAACACAGGAAGAACGAGAAATACGTCTCACTGCCGATCGTGAAGCTCAAGCACTAGAGTCTGAGACTTTCACTGAAATTCGCCTGAGTTCTCAGAGGGTTCGGACAGCAAATGCCCGGTCTGTAGACGGTATATGTAATTCAAAATATGCTGCCCGAAAAGTCACTATTCCACGCGGACGAAGTCGCGGGCACAGCTAGTACCAACTAAAAATAACGTTGTATATATTTTATTTATAGTTCTCGCATACAAAAAAGGTACAGGCATTCTCTACCAATCAACCAAGGGGTGAGGGATTAGTTAGCAAGTGCTCTATTTGAGAGGAACAATAATATTGAAAAAAAAAATTAAAATATATTCTATGCTGACCATAGTGACAAAGTTGAAAACCTTTACCACCTACCACCCTCCCCATCCCCTTCTTCCTACTTTTTTTTCCTTTCTTTTTTATCTCTTTACACATTTACCTTCACCCTTTTGTAACCTTTGCGTTACGTGCCTTTACAGATAATGCCATATTTAATATGACGCAGTCGGGTAAAACCTGACACATCTAAGACATGGCAAGGCGCAGTGATGGTAGGTGATGTAAGGCACAGAATGTGTATTTGTATTGCCGCAATAACAAAAAATTACAAAAAAAAATAAAGTTTATAAATATTATAGAGTGGCCATACAAGAAAGTTGTTTTTTTTTCATCGGCTTTTGCCTTGTGGTTCGGAAACCTTCGTGTGTCCGACTCGCATTTGGCCGGTTTTTTATATGTACGATGGAACTTTTCCAAAATAAGTCTTTCACGAAAAAGTGTTTATCATCTGCCTAGCCTTTTCCCAACTATGTTAGGATCGTCTTCCAGTCTAACCGGTTGCAGCTGAATACCAGTATTTTACATGGAGCGGCTGCCTATCTGACCTCCACAACCCAGTTACTGGGTAATACGATACGCCTTTGTATAACCCCGTGTGTGTAGAACCCCGAAAGTCTGACAACCAGTCTTAGACTGGTTGTCAGACTTACGGGGTTCTAACTACCCGTAACGACTGTCAAAGATCCACGATTGACAGCCGGGACCAACGGCTTAACGTGCTTTCCGAGGCACGGAGGGGTCTTGGTATGTGAAGAGGTCACCCATCCACGGACCAACCGCGTAACAACAGCGTAGCTTAACCTGATCGATGGATCCGTGCTGTTAGTACTTATCCACAAACCCCTCACGAAAATGCATTACTATTACGAAAATTTTATACGCTGTGATCAGGAATCTAGGTAGGTACCTGTAGCTTCCTTTGAAGAATATTTTGGTAGGTAATATAAAAGTAAGAGGCATTCACCTTATAATATTCTTACAGCGTTGTAATACAAGATTTATAGTCAAAGGGATCGGACCATTCGACGCTCGTAGGAAATATGGCTCCCTTATTATTTTTGGGGAAATTCGAGAGGAATGACGGTTACCCTTTTAAATTGATGGACATATAGATCCTATAGGGTTGTTAAGGGACCGTAGTATAGTCAGCCTATATATTTTTTCTACAGTTGGGGTACAGACCTCCTCTATCGAGAGAGAGTGGAATGTGATCTACCACGCAGACCCATTGCGGGGCGGTAGATGTCACATGTCTTTGATTTTTTGGGATTTAAGAACATGCTGGTTTTTAGAAGCTTGTGGCTAAGGAATAAGAGCCGCACGGGTCGATCGATCAGGCTAAGCTTCGCTTGCCGCGGTTGGTCCGTGGATGGGTGACCATCTTTACATACCAAGACCCCTCCGTGCCTCGGAAAGCACGTTAAGCCGTTGGTCCCGGCTGTCATTCGTTCGGATCTTTGAGAGTCGTTACGTGTCGTCAGAAGCTCGAAAATCTGACAACCAGTCTTACGGGGTATCGTATTACCAAGTAACTGGGTTTTGGAGGTCAGATAGGCAGACGCTCCATGTAAAATACTGGTATTCAGCTGCATCTGGTTAGACTGGAAGCCGAACCCAACATAATTGGGTAAAGGCTAGGCAGATGATGATGAAGAACATGCTGGTTTCTTCACAATGTTTTCTTTCACCGTTTTGAGAGCAATGGTGAAGAAATTCTTTACGAAACGTAAAGCGTCAACCTGTTTTCAAACCTGCGACTACAACTCGTAAGTCAGTGCCGTTACCACTGGCCCACAACTGCTCCGCACCGTAACGTAAGTTTGTATAGACTATCAAATTTTCCCAATCAACTTTGTACCTTATGCTTTCGCGATAAAGTTGGAAATCTCTTAAAGAAATTTGACAGATTGTAGTAGCTTAATGTGCTGGCGTTTATACAACTATAAACTTATGATGACGACAACAAAACTGAAGCACGCCTAGTGTAATCCTAACCTATTTATTATCAAATCTGCTACTTTTCAGCTCAGACTACAAGATACATAATAGTTATTTTTTTACTCTTACTGACTAAAACCCACCCGTATTCCTTCCTTAGACCCTTTATGTTCCGGGCCAGCGGTAACCCTTTCCGACAATCCCGCTGACACGACATTATATATAGACAACTTAATTTTAAACACTAAATAAAACTATACAGTAACTAAAAAATAGCGTCGAAAAATTCATCCGCATCGCTGTCGACTCGTAATGTACCCAAGAGACTGGTGGCATTACCACGTTTTTTGGCAATGCTTAGCCTCTGGCCAAGGTAAAAGCCAGCCCTTGGGTCACGGGAAGTGTCGGTTGACACTTCCCGTGACCCAAGGGCTGGCTTTTAAAGAGCCTTTTTTTTGTCTAGATTATTAGGTAGGTAATCGAAGTCTAGACAAAAAAAAAGGCTCTTTAGTTATTAAAAACCTATTGTTATCATAAGCTTTTATGTCTAAAGATGTCCGCAAGGCTCAAACCGCCTTTAAAATTGTTGGTTTTAATTTTCAGCAAAGTAAATATTATGTAGAAGTAGAGGCCTTTTGGCATAAAAAGTAACCTCGGTTTTTTAGGGTTACGTACCCAAAGGGTCAAAACGGGACCCTATTACTAAGACTCCACTGTCCGTCTGTCACCAGGCTGTATCTCATGAACCGTGATAGCTAGACAGTTGAAATTTTCACAGATGATGTATTTCTGTTGCCGCTATAACAAAGGCTCCCATACAGCAAACGTGTTTTTTTGCGGCGTTTTTGCCTTGTGGTACGGAACCCTTAGTGTGCGAGTCCAACTCGTACTTGGCCAGTTTTTTTTACCTCACTGGCAATTATTCAAACTCAAACCATGTACTTATTTCAATTAAACCATTTACAGGCACTTTTGAATTGTCAAAAAGTCGGTCAGTCAGAAAATATGAAGCTAGTTGCCCATTTCAAAGCGTAGCAGGTACCTCGTCGTTTCGTCGTTTCAGCCGATAGACGTCCACTGCTGGACATAGGCCTCCCCCAATTTTGGGAGGGTTTGCCATAATCGCCACGCTTGGCAGGCGGGTTGGCGAGCGCAGCATGGTGTGATGGTGGAATACATAGAGAACGCTGCTGCCCATTCTCCGGTACGACCCTTAGTCGCCTTTTACGACACCCACGGGAAGTAAGGGGTGGTGCTATTGCTTAAGTCCGGCACCACACAGCAGGTACCTATTATTATCAAATTAACTTAGTATTTGCCTAACTGCTAAGTTGTTTTGATAAAATGGATTGATCGAATTTTAAGCTACGCCTGCCGTAGTAGGTCCGTGGATGGGTTACCATCCATTACATAGCAAGACCCCTCCGTGCCTCGAAAATCACGTTAATCACGTTAGGCTTAACGTGGTTTAAATAATAATAATATAATAATAATGTTCATTTATTTTCTCTTCACAAATGTACAGTAGTAGTGCTTAAAACTAGCTTAAGGATAAGTTTACATTTGTGAGAGACTGGTGCTTGAAATAGGCATTGCAAGCAACGCCTGTAGTACAAGTCACCAGGTCCCCACGGCACTTCATAATATGTATAAGCTTAAAATTGGGTGCTTTTACGAGACTGAAGAGAATTAACATTATAAGAAAGAGAAAAAAAAAATACAAAAAAGATAAAAATAACGTAACATAATTAGAATAACATAACGATAAACGACATTTTAAAGCGTGAATTAGACTGAGTGTTGTGTGCATGTGTAAGTGAGTTCATTTGTGTAAGTGTAGCGTATGTAGTTTTATAGGAGATAATAAATGTAAGTAAGAAGTGTCAAGACAAGGGAATCAATAATTTTTCAGTTGCTTCATAGTCCATACTTTTTAGCCATTTACTCACAGAAGCCCTACAACCACTTCTGGGCTTCTGGTAGATGGAAAGAGCGGTGTTTGCCTTGTTGTAGATGAATGAACCAAGGAAGCAATAGAATTTATGAGAAAAGGTGGATCCCATTTTTTGTAAACCTGTGTAGTTGGAAAACGAAACGGAAGTCCAGCGGCAACCTTGAGAATTGCCCGCTGCGCTCTTTCAACCTCCAAGATGTGAGTTTTTGGGGCCCCTCCCCACGAGGTTACGCAATAGTTAATAAGAGATTGGCAAAGTGCCTCATATACCATTTTAATTGTTTGGCGGTCAGCAGTGTATCTGAGAGTCTTAAATATATAAATAACCTTGCGGAGTCTGGTAACCAGAACCCCCAAGTGGGATTTGAATGAAAGGGATTGGTCTATAATGACTCCTAAGTATTTTATAGAATCCGTTCCTTGGAGGATCGGACAGTCGCAGCCAGTCAACACCGGGTGGAGACATGAATGAGCAATGATAGATAGAGCTGCAGGAGGTAGAAGGTTTTTTCTAAGAGCAAATGTTATGTATTTCGTTTTAGCGGCATTCAGTGTAAGTACATTGTTCTTTAGCCATGCGCAAACCGTCTAGAATCCATCCTGCGCATTACGAAACACATCATCCCAACTATTTCCGTAGAACAAGAGTGCAGTGTCGTCAGCGAAGGTTAATATTCTTCCATTATGAAGTTGTAGCTGACAAAGGTCATTGATATAAACTAAAAACAGTGAGGGTCCAAGAATACTTCCTTGCGGAACACCATAGGTTACATTGACCTCATCACTGGTCCAGTTGTCTATCCTAACCCTCTGTGTACGGTTGTTTAGATAATCTTCAAAAAGCAAGAGCGGAAGTCCTCTCACTCCAATCCTGTCTAGCTTCTTTAAAAGATGCGGGACAGAGACCGTGTCAAAGGCCTTGGCCAGATCCAAAAATATGGTTAAGCATTTGTTTTTGGAGTCCAAATTGGTAACAATAGCATTAGTAAGCTCATGCACCGCATCAGCAGTAGATTTTCCGCAACAAAAACCGAACTGCGACGCTGAAAGAAGGTTTTTTGTTTCGAGAAAGCTCATTAGGCGGTTGTTTATTAGACGCTCTAAAATTTTAGACAAAGTTGGTAGTATTGAGATTGGCCTATAGTTATCCACAGAGTCTCTGTCACCGCTCTTGAAGATGGGTTTAATTAGAGCAGTTTTAAAGACCCGAGGAAAAACGCCTGTTGAAAGGGCTAGGTTACAGATATACGTAATGGGAGGACTGAGTAATTGCTTATATCGTTTGATGATTTTACCCGAGATTTCGTCAACTCCCACTGCACAATTCTCCCTCAGGTTTGAAATAAGCAACTCAACTTCATTTTCGTCCGTAGGGAGCAGGACGAGTGACTCTGCCGGATTTGTAAGTTTTTCTCCGTCTTGGTCAGAACAGCTGCCCCTGTTTTCGTTTGCAATGTTTTCAGCAAGTCTTAGTAAAGTAAATGATAGCCAGAACCAACGTTCTGGCTATCATTTGTAGATCTTTAAAAGTGGTTACAGTTCGTCAGAAGCCAAAAAAAGTCTGATAACCAATCTTACCAAGAGGTATTGTGTTAACCAGTAACTGGGTTGTGGAGGTCAGATAAGCAAGTCCAGGTAAAATACTGGTATTCAGCTGCATCTGGTTAGACTGGAAGTCGACTCCAACTTAGTTGGAAAAAGGCTAGGTAGATTGATTGGTAAACTAAAAAGGCGACAAAAAACATTACATTCCATTTCACCGCAGTCGGCTAAAAAAGAGAAATACCAAAGAACACAAAACACAAGAGAAATGTTAATCGCAGTTGAAATATTAACTTATAAACTTGCTAGCACCTGAAAAACTATCAAAGCCTCGGACCTCGGAACTCGGAACCGGAATCCACAAGCGACAACCGCACCTTCGTATAACTGTTTTTAGTGCTTATATTAGCTTGAAAGTGCTGCTAACATATAGTTTTCTAACACGTTATAGTATACTAGCTGCGCCCCGCGGTTTCACCTACGTAAGTTAGGATTCCAAAAAAATTCTGGAGAGGGCCACCCTTATCACCAGGGGGTATAAAGAATAGCCTAAGACCAATTCTCAGACCCACCAAATAAACACAAAAAAAAAATCATGAAAATCGGTCAAGCCGTTTCAGAGGAGTTCGATAACAAACACTGTGACAAGAGATTTTTATAATAAGAAGATTACAGGTGTCATGACTTGGATATAAAATAAAGCTTGACTATATAACATATCTAAAGCCTCCTCTACACGTAGACAGATTCATCAGCAGATGGCATCTGCGAATGCCTCCGCCGACGTGTAGACGGAGTAATTTGCTAGTCTGTGGTAGGTATTTAGCCTTTGCCGACGTCAAATACCTACCTCAGACTAGAAAATTACCCCGTCTACATGTCGGCGGAGGCATTCGCAGATGGCCATCTGCTGATGAATCTGACGACGTGTAGAGGAGGCTTAAGATACGTCAGACGTCAAAGACTCTGGTAGTGACTTTCTTTATTTTACTTTCAAGTAACAATAGACTCATTATTAGGCACACAATTTTAACAAATTGTTGTACACAATTAAATAAAGGAAAAATAAAAATTTAATTAGTTTATGTATTACTAGCTTTTGCCCGCGGCTTCGCTCGCGTTAAGTATTATTAAAAAAAACTAATACATTTACATCCGTCATCATCCCTTATTTTATCCCCATGAGGGTTGAATTTATCAAAATCCTTTCTCAGAGGATGCCTACGTCATAGTAGCTATATGCATACAAAGTCTCAGCCCGATCGGTTTAAAATTGACAAAGTTTCATGCAAACTTTCATCCCCTATTTTATCCCCTTGGGGGTAGAATTTATCAAAATCCTTTCTTAGCGGATGCCTACGTCATAACATCTACCTGCATGCCAAAATTCAGCCCGATCCCTCCAGTGGTTTGGGCTGTGCGTTGATAGATCACTATGTCAGTCAATCACCTTTGAGTTTTATATATTTAGAAGATTGGTTTTGTACTTTTTTTTTTGTTTAGCCTATACTGTCCCACTGCTGGGCAAAGGCCTCCCCCAAGTCCTTCCAGGAACTCCAGTCCCGCGCCAACTCAGACCAGCCCTCGTAGTACACGTCCAGGTCATCTCGCCACCGCTTTCTGGGTTGACCTCGGCGGCGCCGTCCATCTTCAGGCACCTATAAATTGTGTGGAAACTTTTGCCCAGCGGTCATCCTGCATGCGGCTGATGTGACCCGCACAATTCCACTTGAGCCTGGCAGTCTTCTTGCCTTCGTCTATTATACCAGTTTTTGAAAGCAGAATGGTGTCACTTATATATAACTAACTATTATCGCACAAAATAACAGCATTTTGTTCTTGAATAATTCTGTAAAAATCTCACAGTGAAAACTTAGGTGAAGTGAGCTTATAGTGAGCTGTCAATAGTGTCAGTTCCTAGCATCAGGGGCCCAAGTCTGCTATTTTTATAAATTTGTCATTCCAACACGATCCCACCACCATTCCATTGTCATTTTGCTAAAAGTTCGTAATCTGCTAAATTCATAATGGTTGATCATTGGTCGGTCATTGGCAGAGAACATATACGATACTCGTAACGAATTAAAAGCAATGACTGCACAATGACGTTCTGATGGTAGGGTCACTGATCAAAGGAACTGTCAAAATTTTAGCAGATTACCGCCTAAGTCAGTAATTAATTTTTAATTATGTACGAGATTACCATTCTATGCCATTTCTTTCAATGGAGTGTCAGTGGTTGACCATTGGAAAGTCATAATGACGCCATTATATTAGTAGATTACCAAACTTGTTAAAATCAACAATTATGAAATCAATGATAGACCATTCTGACACTATTGTAATAGCAGACTTGAGGCCCTGGTGGGCGCCGTCGGTTGAGACTGGTCATCTCTTAACTGCCAAGGCTTATTTTTAATCTTATATTTTGAATTGTTTCTTCATTTGTCTTTTTTTTACATTGTTCTCACATATAGAAGCAACAAGAATAATGTACCCAGGATTTTGTTATATCTTGATTTAAAAGAGTGTCCATGGAGTTTCTTGCCCGTTCTTCTCCATAGAGATCTACGTTTTGGAATGGGCAACTAGCTTCAACTTTCTGACTAACTGACAGGCTATTTAATTTTGACAATTCAAAAATGCCTATACAAGGTTTAATTGAAATAAATGCTTTGAGTTTGAGTTTGAGAATGACATACTCACTTTAAGCTCACTTCACCTAAGTTATCACGGTGATCTTTTACAGAATAGCGCCTCTGGTCTTTAGTCTTAAAATTAAACTAGTTTTACTTAGGGCTGGCCCCCTATTAGCTGGTCAAATGTGGGTATCCCATAGGTCTCTGCAACCCTTTGGGGACATATAGGCGTGATATTCTGCTATATTACTTACAGACTCGTTTTTTGAAAGTTCTTCAAATAAAGGACATTGTAAAAAATGGCATATGAATCAGCACATATGAAACCTTTAAAATAATTACTAGTTTTTATTATAATTTACATTACAATTATTACAATAGAACGGACACTTCATAATCTCGAAAACATTTTAAAAAGTAATTCAGTTGGGTCTTATTCCCCGGCGTCATATTTTTTTGTTTCAATTTGACGTTTTAAACAGGCAAAGGGTATTTAGCTCATTCAGCCAAGTGTTTGTGCGCAGCGGAGTGTAACCACAAAACTCAACACCCTCAGCGCTTGAGCTATCAATAAGGTTTTTAGTTACAAACAGAATAAAGCGCTTGAAAGCGGTGTGTAAAATGAGCAACATCGACACTGACAGTCGATGATTTGATAGATGACACTTTGATATTTGATAGTAATGACAGTCTGTGTGACAATCTCGTCCCTTTATTTTGTCACTCGCATATCGCATCCTGAGCTTGGTCTGCGTTGGTTGTGTGCTCAGGTTGTGTGTATTCTTTTGTGTTATAGCATTTTCTTGGTATTCTGTTCCGATTTTATCTAACAACTCTGCATGAACAAAAGGGCTCTGATTTCTTCTTGAAATATCGACTTCTGGCTGTGATTGGCTGATACGGACCTACTAAGAACGACGACTTGGCATTGTAATAGACGTTAATTACAACCACAAAATCCGAAAGTATTTTGGCTTTTTTACAATTCTCAGAAGTGTCCGTGGTTTTAATTTAGTTTCAATCGAATATTTATGCATTATTTAGAACACAGATATTTACGTCCCTGCTGGTTCTTAGGAAAACGATGTAGGTACCTATGGATGCCGAACAATCTCCTTTCTATAATTTGAAGTCTAAAACTCAGGATTTCATGTTATAACGTGTTTTAAGCAAGAATTTCCAAGAATCCATAAATAAGTTTTCGCAACAGATCGTCCCGATACTGCGGTATCCATGAATAATCCATTTTCTAGGACAAACGGCCGGCCGGGCGTATCACTGACCCGATCTGTGTTATTGCTCAAACGACTTCAACTGGAACTGATAACTTCTATTTTCGCGTTCAATCTTTTTTGAGGGATTTTTTTTTGTCCTGTTATTTTCGCGGAAATCGTGGTCGTACCGTCGGCGTCGTTTGGTTTTTATGGATCATTGTAATGATAATATTTTTATGACGTGCCTCACGGTTTCTTTGAGATGGAAGGGTAACATAGTAATATGTTTCTTTTTACCTAAATTCACTAGCTTTTCCTGGTCTGCTGACAGATATTTTTTTGGGTCAATTTCGTTTTTTATTTTTATCGAGTTTCGTGGGTAATAAAATAACTCAATCTTTTAAGGCTTTTGTTATTCCATCTTAAGAGCCCACTTGCCGAATTTTTTCCATACAAATTTCGGGAGAGTATCACTCCACTCTTTGACATTGTACATCTAAAGTTAAACATGATATCGTTTTGTCTCATTATTAATTTTGTCCGTACGGAAATAGAATATAAAAATAAAAAGCCATTAAAAAGTTATGAGCCAACAAAGATTTGTTTTTCTTGCTAATTTTCACGTAACTTTGGGTGTGAATAAGTAATAAAAGATGGATAAAATATTCAAAACAAAATCCGTACCGACAAAGCTTAATTATCGAAGAGTTCAATAAGCTTTATTTGTAATTTGCCGTTGATTAATGCAGTGGTTTTTTCATAAAACTTCATCTCAGATAGTACTTAGTAAATACACACAAACTTTTTAAATGAATGCTAGTCAAACACAAACATGCACAATTATTTCCGTTGAAATCTTACTGCAATAATTTTACTGCAAACTGACAAAAACACTGAAAGTTTGAAGATGGCTCACTCCTGCGAACAACAATCTGCTAAATACAACGCCCCATTTACACGATGCCAGTTTCTTGTCTGTGACATAAAATAAAATCGAACCAACAAATAACTTATATCGTCTAAACACGGTTCATGATGGTGCAACTTTTATCGTTGTTTCAACTAATGACAATTAAATCACACGGTGCCTAAAATAATATTATTAAACTGTTACACCGAACCGCACGTTACAAAATTTTGTTTCAGTGCGGTTCGGGCAAACGCTGTTGAAATCAGTGTTCTCAGTGGAATCATCATTCAGCCGAAAAACGTCCACTGCTGGACAGGTCTACCCCAAGCTCCTCCACTTCCTGACATTACAAGTATAACACAATATTCTTCTTCATTGTGTCGATGGCGTGACGGTGTATTAAATTCATCATCATCATCATTTTAGCCTAAAGACGTCCACTGCTGGACATAGGTCTCCCCCAAGCTCCTCCACTTCGACCTGTTCTGTGCTTCTCGCATCCAACGGGTTCCTGCGGTTTCACAAGGTCGTCGGAACACCTTGTGGGAGGCCTTCCAACGCTACGTCTTTTGGTACGCGGTCGCCACTCCAGAACCTTCCGGCCCCATCGGCCATCTGTTCTGCGAGCAATGTGCCTTCCCTTGTGCCTCTCAGTGGAATACCTCCGCAAAAACAAAAGAATGAGAACCCAACTTACTTGAAAAAGTAGCTCCCATTGCTATACCCGAAGAAAGGCACAGTATACGTCAGCATCCAGATGTTGCCACCGCCGCAGTCATAGTACGGCTTCGACCACTTGCCGTCCTCATACGTCACTGACAGGATTTCGTCAGGTTCCCTGTCAGTGTGGGCTGTGTCGTTGTAGGTGTAAGTGTTGTATCCTGGAAAAGAAGGTGGGGTTAGGTGGTGGAAGACTTGAATAGATCTAAGGGTGGATTGATTTCGGGAGGAAGTCAGATTACTGATGTCAACAGCCACCGATTGCCTGTTTTATTTCAGCCAGTGATGCAATAGAAAGACAGAAATTATTTTATTTGGAACACGCACAGGAAATAAAAACAATAAAAAAAAACCTTCATCATCATCATGATCATCATCATAATCAGTCTATAATGTTCCCACAGTTGGGATACAGGCCTATCTGTGAGAGGGACAAAAAATTATTAAATCTAACAATATCATGAAGACAATAAAAAAGAACATTTAAACTTTTAAGTTTATCTATTATATATATAATATGATTTGGGATCCATGAAGAAGCCTCCTTGTGCAGCGCAGTATGTTCCGCCAGTTACTCAACTGAACCGTGTGCTCGGCGCATCCTGGACAGTCACACCCAACACCTTATTTGACGGGCTAATTCTTGCCTTGCGGTGATAGGGCTAACGCCCGCCTGGTTTGCGGCCACCCTTCCACCGGAATCGGCGTCAAGCAGCCTGCTTTGTTTCGTCGATACGTGGGAGTTCCAGTGCCTTAGGCATCTTCTGAGTGCGCTCGTTCCATCATAGACTTCATCCATCGCTTTCCATCAGGCGTGATTGAGGTCAAGAGAGTGCCCATTCAGGAATAAAAAAATATCTAATAAAGATTAAAAGTTACAGACCAGTGAAAGCAGCAAGAAAAAAAAGAGCTGTGCAATATTTGAAAAAAACCGCAGCGGTGTTTTCATGATAAATAGTAACCCTGGCCTTCAAGGGTTAAGTTTACCTCTACGTGTTGTGCCATTATATTGTAGCCATCATCATCATAATAATAAAAAGATTACACATGTGATCGTAAATATACCCTTCAAACCCAGACAGACCAAACATTTTTCAGTTAAGTATTTATTGCCTATGCCATATTTTTTGGTGCTAAGCTGCTTAACGTCAGAAAAAGATTTAGCAATAATAATTTCTACTTCTGCCCCGGGGCAATAAGAGCTTTCTACGTCAAAAAAAAACATAAGCCTGTTTGACACATACATAACACACATTTCAAAATTTTTCATCGAAACGGTTTATTGAAATTGTCAACATTTACGCGTCGAATAGCCGATGTTTTCGATCAATATCGTCCATATCCAATAAAACATGCCCAGTTTGTGTTTTAATACGAAAATTCATAGCAGACAGGAGAGAGACAGGTGACACGCGAAAACAGGCAGGGCAGTGATATTGGAGATCAAATTGTAATTTATTCGAGTTCATCTCACGCGGCATTGAATAAAGCTTAAAACCTTTTATTATGAGAACAAAGTGTTACATGAAAATATTTAACATCATCTGCGTTAAAAGTTTATGTGTTGCGGAAAAATAAAAATAAGAACCTACATTTTTCATGCAACCAGTTGCTACTGAATATAATAAATAATGCATTATTTATTCATTCAGTTCCAAAATAAGTGTATTTTGCATTCCCTTTGCATGACTTTTTTCGGCCACGAGTAGTGAAAAGTACTCGAAATGGCGGAACAAATCAAATGCGATTTGTAAACAATTCGATGTTTTCCTCATAGTTTTACCTAGTTTATTCACTATACCTACAAGCTATTTACAAGTACAACGCGGTCACATTTTTATATTATTATATTATATTTTTATATTACATTAACTTGACGCATCTCTGGAATGCTAGGCCCGCATTCCTTAGCTCGCCCAGCAAGTGTTAGGCCTTTGTCTTTGTCTTTGTTACCGATACGCGCATCGATAATTTGGCTAGTTTTCTGTTGTTGTTTTAATTATATTTTTTATTAGGTATAAGTATACCTAATACTACCAAAAAACTGAAATTACGTCATCAAGGCCAAGCGTCGAGTTAATGTGACCGCGTTGTACGTTATGTAAATTTTAGTTGTTGTACCCTATAGCCATATTCATAATCTCAGATAATTTACATTCCATCGCCACTAAATCAATTATCTACTCTAGTTGAATGTAATCTTAGTTGATTTATGAATAACCATTTGTAAAAAAGGCCTTAATAAAGTTCTGGTTGCAATGGAGTTTGAACTTTGTTGACATTATGACATTTGGTTTGTTGTTCCTTAACTTGAAAGTTATCTCAATTTCTTCATTTCATTCAAATACAGCTAAAGAACTAATTATTACAAATAATTACAAAAAGAAAAGAACACATAAGTGTCAACATACTCGTCCGCATCGCTGTCATCTGGAAACGTGCCCAGAAGACTGGCAGCATTGCCACGTTGAATGGCAATGATAATTCTGTGGGTAAAGAACGACCAAGCCCTCCAGTCACGTGAAGTGTCGATCAGTAGGCGAGAAATTTCCTTAAAAATGAGGCGCGTACCTACTTGGGCCCCACGACCCGATAACTTAGACCAAAAATGGCGCAAAACCGTAGACCAAAAATTACTAAAAACTACCAGTAGGCGCTGAGAAAAAAAACAGTGGCACTCTGGGAGTGCCGACAAAAGTGAAAACAAAACACAAACAGAATACTTTGCCATCACTCACTGACATATCGGATACCTATACATTAAAACCGAGTACATCCCGAGGACAGCCGAACACATCCATCACCGAAGGGGGTATTTGTTTAATCGTCTTATAAACAAAACACGCGTGGTGTCGCTTACGGTAACAGTGGCGCGAGTTCCCATCTCAAAAATGCCCAACGCGCCTTAAAGAAGTTTACACTTCAAAAAGAAAAAAAAAGTCAGAAAGAATGTAAAGCAAAAACGAGTATTTTACGCGGACGAAGTCGCGGGCTTAAGCGAGTCGTAAGTATAATGTCTTTGGCACTGGCATAGTATTATGACCAGTGATCGGAATAGGTAGAGCTATTTAGGTTCATTGACCGCAAACATTGATGATAATATGTTCACGGGATTCCGACTGATACTACGGGAGAGTGACGCACTTGTTTTTGTCTCTTTCTGCGCCACTAGAAATCAATTCTTTACCAACAGTAACTTCGAAACTAAACTTAACTTCGAACTAAAAGGGGATATCCATATTATTCTAACCTATGGCAAGTACATAAAACAGCTCTACCTACTCCGATCTATGATTTATGACATAAAATTGTGACACGCAAACAAAATGGCGGGCGTTTTGGGGGACTGTCTTTTGTAACTTTGACGTTCGAAAAGTGCTGATCCTCAGCCTAGTTTGAATAAATGACTTTTGATTTTGAAATAAATAATGCCAACGAGACAGCTCTTAACAAATTAAGGAGACAGGAAGATAATATTGTGCCACGGGATTCCATTATTATTATTGGAAGTTTTTAATTACTTCCGTGTTCAACAAAGGTCTTTTACGTTTTGGAATCTCTAGTTCGAGATCACATAATCAAATATGAAGATTTTCGTCCTTATTGCGTGTCTAACAAAGGAAATGCCAATAGCTGCTTCAATTTAAAATTGATCTAAGGATTAATTAACGCAATTTGCTTGCTTTATTTCTTACGTATCATATTGATCACACTAATATTATAAAGGCGAAAGTTCGTGAGTGTGTGTGTGTTTATATGTTTGTTACATCTTCACGCTCAAATGGCTGGACCAATTTTAATAAAATTTTATATGGAGATAGTTGACACCCTGGATTAACATATAGGCTACTTTTATCGGGATCGACATTTACGCGGGTGAAACCGTGGGGCGTAGCTAGTTGAAGCAATAAACGCATACAACAGCTAAAACTAATCAAGGAATTAAAATAAATAATTCTTATGAAGTGGCCTCTTAGATAGTTCGAAGAAAATTACCGATAAATAGATATTCATTTATCGAATAGTGTTACCCTGATTTGAGTCAGATGTGTCTATTCATACAAATTAATTTTTATAATAATTTATATCTATACTAACAATAGTAGCAGTGAGCAAGGCACATTGCACGCAGTACAGATGGCCGATGGGGCCGAAAGGTTCTGGAGCGGCGACCGTGTACCGGAAGACATAGCGTTGGGAGGCCTCCTACAAGGTGGTCCGACGACCTTTGAAGGACGCAGGAACCCGTTGGACGCGAGAAGCACAGAACCGGTCAAAGTGGAGGTCGAAGTGGAGGTGCTTGGGTGAGGCCTATGTCCAGCAGTGGACGACTTTCAGCTGAAATGATGATGATGATTGTAAGGACATGCCTTTGTTGATCCCCATTAAGACAGTCGTCGGTCCAGTAACATCTCACGTTTCGCAAACAAAGCATTGTTATTCTAGTAACTAAATAATTTAAGTTAGCAATACGATTTGTATGTTATTATTGGCATTAATAAAAGGAACCTTGGAATGAACAGTTGTTTCCATCTGCAACCCACCCTTATGGATACACTTCATGATGATGAATATTAACCGCTTGTGTGCCGTAATTACAGACACAAAAAAAAGCCATTGTGTCTCGCGTAGATCTACGTTCCGGCAGACTAAGGGTTAAAGCTGAAAAGTTTGTTTGAACTCGTTAATCTCAGGAAGTACGAGTCGGATTTGAATTTATGTTTTTGCATTTGATAGCCCAGCTCTTAAGGAAGGCTATACAACATTATTTTTAGTATATGCGAAACCCGAAACACGTGTCTAGTATTTTTATGTAAAGAATCTATGTACAAAATTTCAAAACTGTATCATGAAAAATCACAAATTTATAAGCTTGTTAAGTTACCTGTTTGTCCGTACAAAAACATGCTCACCCGCGCCGCTCGCGCCGCGCCGTTTTGCGCTCATTGATTAGTACCTAGATACCTAACCGTTCGGCGCGGAGATTGGATAACCTACTTAGTGTCGCTCAGTGTCCAACTTTTAACCTTTTTTAAATATTTTTGGGACAAAATATAACATGGGGTAAAAATTATTGGAATCGATTCAGTTACTTATTCTGAACAAACTATATTCAGGTTTCGCATATACTAAAAATAACGTTGTATATAGGCTTTGACATCTCGTTACTACCCTTAAGAGCCGATCAAAAATAAATACAGTCAGAAAGAACGCTAAGCGATAACGAAAAAATAGCTCGGGCAGCCGATGCGATTCGGCGGGGTGGGTCGGGGTAGCAAGAAATGTCACGCTGACGAAGTCAAGGGCAGAAGCTAGTAAATAACAACTGTCTATGTTTTGTCTTTAGTTTAGGATAAACCTAAGGTCGAGCGTTTCAAAATTTGCAAAAGATGTAAACGACAATGGCCGCTCGAAATTGTCTATGGTTTAGTGATGCAGTAGTATGAATTATAAGTTTTGGTTCTATCGCTGTTACGATGTTTTGGGGTTGATAAATTCCCAGCACCTGCATATTTAAATCCTATTGTAGTGCGAATTTAATTAGTGACACACAGATATCGCGTTCAATTCCCAGGCAAGTTCAATGTTAGGATTGCTTTTGACAAGTCACCTCCACATACAGTTTAGCTATCTACATGGTCTTTGTCAGAACTATTTCTAATTATCTTTGGTTTGGTGATTATCAAATCAAAATAGGACTGTATTTTGATTTGTGTCCACAGTTATTTTACCTCTGATTTTGCATCACTGTCCAAACCACAGTGATCTTTATTCTCATTCTAATAAGGTTGCTGTTGGTTTGCTGCTATCGACAAGTCTGCCAAAACCATTGTGAGCTTTATTCTCGCCACATTAAGGTTGCTGTTAGATTGCTGCTGTCAGAGGTAAAAGAACTGTGAACGAACTGTATTTTGTTTCTAGAAAAATAAGCTTTGTCATTCTCCGTATTCATGAACGAACATTTAAAAAATAAATAAGTATTTCGGTGCCATTGCAGACAAAACAAACGAAACATTTTAATTATGCCCACTCCACTCATTTCACGACTCATACCAATATGTAGGTAATCGAAATCATTACTGGAACATTAAAGTCGTCGATATTGCCCGAATCTCATCTGATTTTCCGTACGGAAAATATTCAAATATTGATATATCCAAAAGCACGAATAATTACGACCGTTAATTCATGAAATCGAAGTCCGAACGAAGCTCACGAATTTATCATTAATGCTGATTGGAGTTCTCGTTCCGAAAATAATCGGATATCTATGGAAAATAAGAACGAACAAAATAATAAAAAATATTTTATAACTTTTTGCAAAAATAATGTTTATTGCCCAATTGAACATTTTTAGCGTTGGAAGGCCAGATGAATCGATGACCTTGTGAAGGCCGCAGGAACCCGTTGGATGCGGGAAGCACAGAACCAATCGAAATGGAGGTGCTTGGGAGGTTTATGTCCAGCAGTGGACGTCTTTCGGCTGAAATGATGATGATCCGATGGAACATTCTTCACTTGCCACAAATGGTATAAAACAATTTTAATAATTAAAATACTGTGACAAACAGACACTACTCATTCCAATGTTAATACAACACTACCAAATGAACGCAACGAACTCTGGATTTTCCGACATCACTCTGGTCGGTGAAATTAAACGTAAAATAACAATACATTCTACTGTTACGAAATTCTGTTTGTACATTGAAAATTGTTTAAAAAACCAAGCCTACCCTTTTGAACCAAAAGAAACAAACAATAATGCTTTTTACATAATAAAAAGAATTTTTGTTGTTTGTTTCTTTTTAACATAACATAATCTGTAATCTCCGAAGGGATCTAAACCCTTCGGAGATTACAGATTCTGTACTATAGGTACACCAGTGCCTTAGCACAGGCATAGTATAAAGATGGGAAGTAAGTTATCTTCGTACAAACGCACCGCGCGCGGCTTGTATGTGTGCGCCAAAGTAACTATGCGTCGCCACACGCACACTTAAACAAAATCTCGACCCGTTTCTCAGCGCGACAGTCGGGGCTAACACCGCACGAGGTTCGCGCGTCACGACTTTTCATCATCATCATCATCTGCCTAGCCTTTTCCCAACTATGTTGGGGTCGGCTTCCAGTCTAACCGGATGCAGCTGAATACCAGTATTTTACATGGAGCGACTGCTTATCTGACCTCCACAACCCAGTTACTGGGTAATACGATACCCTTGGTAAGGCTGGTTGTCAGACTTTCGGGCTTCTGACTACCCGTAACGACTGTCAAAGATCCACGAATGACAGCCGGGACGTACGGCTTAACGTGCTTTTCGGCACCGCTAAATAAATGAAAAATGTGTGATAATCGCAGGAGAACGTATTGCTGTGTGTTTGGGTGTCTTAATAATTCATCGATTCCAGAATTTTCTCTGTTCAGATTACCTATTGAACAGGAAAGGTAAGCAAGTCACTTATTCTAGCATATAATTTTTACTTGATGATGTGATACCTACTTACTTATTTTTTGTTGTATTAGTTTTCTATCAGACAGAGGAAGTAGGTAGACCTACTTTCCCACTAGAATGTATTAGGTACGTTTGATCTGTCAATTGATTTGCCGCTATTGCTTTGTTTACGTTTAGTCATGCCGGTTTATTTTATCCTTTTTTTTAAAAATAATACTGCTCTGAATCTTGAATACATTTCTCTATTTGTTAGGAAAACCATTGTTGAACTTTAATGATCACTGAATAAGTTATACAGAGATGTGTTATCTTTGGCAAGGGCCGAGCTTTGAACTAATGAATTGGTGACATCATCAGTAACCTACCGTTTACTCGTGCTCAGCACCGCCCCGCGCCGCCCGTCTGCTGGCCCGTCGCTCTTTCTTTCATCGTGAAAGGTTTCATCATCGTTTAGTTAAAACCGACCTCACAAACCCTGTACCCAGACAATACAAGTAAAAAATACAACTTCCCGACCCTTGCCAATTTACAGGCACTGAATAAAAATTTAGCTAAAAGTGACAACCCTGAGACAGTAGGCAATTATATCGCGGATTGGGCCGGAGATAGCCTACTTCCCCTCTTTATACTACGACACAGGTGTACCTATAGTACAGACGCCAGCACATCAAGCTACCCGAACCCGACCACCCCGGTGTACAATCTCACACCTACGCCGGGGGTCGCGGGAACGTACGATAACTTAACCTTTTTTTTTTCTTTTTAACGTGGAGAAATGCTCATGCATTCTGCACTACCACGGGGAGATAGTGCCGTTATGTGGGACTCTAACCCACTAAAACTCCACGGTGTCCTCCTCTGCCGCTTACGGCGGGAACACGGGCACGCGTTAGCACTCATCCGTGAACCCGCCGCGGCTGTCCGTTACCGGACCCTCCTCTGGGGAGTACTCCCCATCACCGGCGCACCAGAACACATAGCACGCCGTGACCACCCCAGGGACCAAACCAGCACATGGGCGCCAGACGACCCCGTGTCTGGGCACCCTTGGTCCCCCTGCGACGGGTCAGGACATTGGCCCCGCCGCCTGCCAATTTTCGGCCGCAGAGGATAGGGAGAGCGGCCAACGTCATACCGACACTCCTCCTCCCCTGCGGCCCCACCGCGTCCGCCATCGAACGGTGGCGACCCCGTCAAGGCCGCGGAAGGTAGGGAGAGCGGCGCACCGCAATACCGGCACTCCTCTCCCGCCGCGGCCTTCAACCCTCAGCCGCGATGCCTCCGTTACGACATCGCGGCCCGCCTCAGTTGCGCTACTTGTTGGCCGCTACGTCGTCGGCTTACAGGCAAAAGCCCTGACGAGCGGCCCCTCCTCGGGTTCCTCTTCGCTTCACCGTGGGTGTCCAAGCCACGGCTACTGAGCCCCCCCGCCTCGACAATGCGGGAACCCACCGGGGGGGACGATAACTTAACCTAACCTAACCTTTAAAGGTTGTATATCTCTGAACGGACATCGAACTGAGACTCCCCCTAACGACTAGTGCTCTATCTAATTAGACCTTTAAAACTGTAGGTATATAAATTATTTTTATTGGTTGCCATGTTTTTCGGGTACCAGCTTCCATACATTTTTGCCCATCCTCCTTTTCCTAATCAACGTTGAACCTTATACTTTAGCGATAAAGTTGAAAGTCTATTAAAGAAATTTGACAGATTGTAGTAGCTTAATGTGCTGGCGTCTGTAGATCCACATTATGCCCATTTTGTTAAAGTCCCATGAAGAGCCTGATCCTATCAACCGGATAAAAATCCAGACACCGGACTGCTACTGAAAATTCCTGATAGAAAAACTCAATAATATTTTGTCCGCCCTGGGAATTGAACCAAGGATCATGCTCAGCATGTTCACTTGCGGCCATTAGACGAACGAGGCACGCAGTTTCGTTTAAATCAAAAATTTAAATATTACGGGAACAAATTGAAATTATCGCCTTTTCTTATTTCAGGCTTCATCATACTTATTTTCAATTATATGTGTCGCAGGCAATTTGTATGATTCCGGGTTTTATAAACGGCGTCGTCCGTTTAAAAACGCTCGCTGTCTTAAAATATGCCGAACCCCGAGGTTAGGTTTGATTAGGTTACTTTAAACCCTTTACACTGGAATAGGAGCGCTAGCCCCATAGGGGCTACGTCGACATAGAATGCAAGAGCGAGCGATGGGCACCCCGAGGTTCGCTTTGGTTAGATAAAACAGCGTGCGTTTGTAAACGGACGACGCCGTTTGTAAAACGCGGAATCATACAAACTGCCTGCGACATATTCACGATAGTTTTATAATTAACACCCAAAATAATAGAGGGGCCTTGTGGCTAAGTAACAGGCGCGCCGGTCGATCGACCAGGTCAGGTCAGAAACAGTAATACAACTTGTTAAGTTAGTATAATCCTAAAATGTCAACATTACATGAAATAGTTATTCAGTAGGATTACTTGGTCTAAGAGAGTTGTGTTGATGACTTTAATGATTATAATTCTGTAAATACATGTTTGTTACGGTTGCGAATCATATTTTAGTCAACGTACAACTTAATACTAACCAGCAAATTGCAAAAAACGTAAAAAAATAATAATTTCGGGGGCTACCTTGGCGCTTTCGCCTTTATATTTGATATTTCTCTAACTTGAAATAACAATAATTAGACAGATACATTTTAATATACCTTATGTATGTTTATTATTAACAGGAATATTCATTAATTAGGTAATTATCACATGGCTCGCGAACAGATGACAATTGTATCGGCCCTTTAATAAATTAACATGGACCAGATTGCGTAGGTAGTACAGTAATTACTATATTCAACATCCTACAGTCAGGTCAATTGACCTGTTGTTTTGTGAATTTGGTAATGGCGGTCGCGGGAGGGTAACCGTTAAGTATAGTGATTCAATGAGGAGATATTTTTTTGTGTTGTCACTACTGAGATATAATAAATACATGACATGTGTTAAAATCGGTTGTCATGGTATGGACATGTAATGCGGAGGAATGAGAAAAATTACAAGAAGAAAGTTTCGAATATGAATCCACATTCACACTCAAAAACTTCATGATATTTTGTACACAGTGCACGCACAGTGCAGTGACACAGTGCATCCATAGTTTCTTTTTTTTTTTTTTTTTTTTTTTTTTTCTCACCACAATATATAAGTACATCAAAAGATCAAGGACAATACATAATAGTTTAAATTATATTGTGGGAGACTGGTGCCTAAGCTAGGCGTAAGGCCTGTATTTCAGGACACCAGGTCTCCACCCCTTCAGAAGCAGTTACATTCAAATCGGATTATGTACTCGCACACAAATGCGGTAAGTTATAAAAGCAAAGAGAAAAGGAAAAAAAAAAAAGAAAATTAAAAATATACAGAATGCACTATTGATTAAAACTTATTTTAGGGTTAGTATTTAGTGTGTGTGTTACGGTGTGTGTGCGTTTGTATGAGGGTGTGTGTGTGTGTGGTGAGTGTGTGTGTGGTGAGCGTGTGTGTGGTGAGTGTGTGTGTGGTGAGTTTGAGTGTGGTGAGTGTGTTGGTGAGTGTGTGTGTGGTGTGTAAGCGAGGTGTGGATGCGAGGTGTGTTTGGTAGGGGCCTGCGTAAGAAGGTGAAGATCTGAATGCACGGAATGGTGATGTACATAAATATATACACATGGCATATATTAGTATACAAACAAGCAAGTTATACTGGGGCAGCCAGAAGTTTTTCCGTATCATCATAACTTAATTCCTGGAGCCAGCTCTCAACCTTCATTTTACACCGAGTTTTGATAAGATGGTAAATGGAGAGCGTCCTATTTATTTTATTGTAGAGGAAGCGACCAAGGTAACAAAAGAAACGTTTGGAGAACATTGTAGCAAGTGGCTTACCATGGCGGTCTACTGGGTCAAAACGTCTTTTACCTCGTAAAAGCGAGGAGTTGAAGTTAAGGAGTCCATGCTGTTTTAAAGCCGTTTGTAGAACAAACAGCTGACGTACAGTTAGGACTTTAGTCTCTTTATATAAGAGTGTTGTGGGATATCGAAAGGGTAGAAAATAAGATACCTTTAGAATAGCTCTCTGTGCTCTTTCTAGCTGTAGAATTGTGGATTTAGGTGCACCGCCCCAAGACGTTATACAGTAGGTTAACAGGGATTGAGCAAGGGCATAGTAGATAGATTTCATCAGCCTGATGTCAGCCACATGTCGTAGGGTCTTAAAGACAAACATTAATTTGCGCAATCTATTGCTGAGGGTGTTGATGTGTTCATGAAACGTCAAATTGCAATCCAATATAATGCCCAGATACTTTATATTATTTGCTTTTTGTAGTTGGGTGCAGCCACACGTGTTGTCATTTTGGTTAGAACAGGAGTGGGCAACCACAGAATACAAGGGGGTCATTTTGGTTTTGTGTGTGTAGGACTTTAGGGAAAAAGCAATGTACTTTGTTTTGTCCACGTTTAGTGTGAGAACATTATTACGCAACCACCGCATTACAACGTCAAGGCCTGTCTGAGCATTCGCGTAAACATCATGCCATGAGTCAGCTCTAAAGAGAAGGGCAGTGTCATCTGCGAAAGCAATAATTTTACCCTTGGGGATGGTGAGCATACCCAGCTCGTTAATGTATATGAGAAAAAGAGTCGGGCCGAGGACGCTACCTTGTGGCACACCATAGGTAACGGTGCGCTCATCGCTAACGATATCATCAATCTTAACGGACTGGGTACGCTCACTCAGGTAGTCCTCAAAAAGTTTGAGTTGAATCCCCCTTATGCCTATTCTTTCCATTTTGTGAATAAGAATGGGCACAGAAACAGTGTCAAAAGCTTTGGCAAGGTCTAAGAAGATGCCCAGGATCTTCTGCCCCCCATCCAGATTTGTAACAACATAGTTTGTCAGATCATGAACCGCATCAGACGTTGATTTGCCAGCCCGAAAGCCATATTGTGAAGGTGATAATATGTTAAAGTTTTCTAAGTAATCAACGAGCCTGTTGTTCATGATCCTTTCTAGTATTTTGGATAGGGCAGGAAGGACAGCAATAGGTCTATAGTTATTGACACTGTTCCTGTCCCCACCCTTAAAGATAGGATGTATAATAGATTTTTTAAATGGCTTGGGAAATTGACCTGATTTGAGAGCGAGGTTACAGATGTATGTAAGTGGAGGTACAACTATGGCCATGTGTTTTTTTATAAGGCCATTAGAGATTCTATCCCATCCCACGGCACAATCGTTACGTAGGGATGTTATCAGATTAGAAACTTCGATTTCATCCGTTGGTAATAGTGACATAGACTGTAAGAAGCCGCTGTTGACAGGCTGGGATGCTTCGTCAGTTGATTTGGAAAGTAGTTGTTCTGCAAGGTTTTTACCAATTTCTGCAAAGAACTTGTTGGTCAGGTTAACGGATTGAAGTGGAGTAGCTGACATATGTAATAAATGTGACGTGGTGCCTTTTTTATGAGTTCTGTTGGATATCGCGTTTATGGCTGCCCAGATTTGTTTGGTGTTATTGCCTGCATTGATAATTTCTTTTTTCTCAAATTCTTGTTTAGTCTTCCTCAGTAGTTTGTTGCAGTAGTTTCTGTATCTAGTGAATGTTGTTCTTAAAATTTCATTTTCAGGTGACTTTTTTGTTTTTTTGTGTAGGTTGTCTCTATGCCGGATACATCGGAGTAGGCCCGGGGTGAGCCAAGGCTTTAGGATATTTTTCCGATTTGATATTTTAACGATTTTTGTATTTGAATCAATCACCTGCGTTATAAGGCTGATCATTAGCTTTGCAGCTATGTGAGGCTTTGTAAGAGGGGAAGACCAAAGAAATGATAAATGGACTGTGTGAAAGATAATATGACTAGAAAGGGGGTGACTACCGAGATGACAACTAATACAGAAATATGGAAAAATAAATGTTGCGGTGACCACAAATAAGGGCAGGAGAACGGTCATGTTTAACCTCTCTGCTCGACTAGATTTTGACATATGACATACCAGCTGACTCGACGGGATGTTGCGAATTACGTCATGATTTTCAGGAATTTACTTCAACTTTCAGCATTCGAATTTATTAAGAAAAATGTGTTACCGCGCCTATTTGGACAATAAGCTTGTGGCAAATATCTTTAATTATATGCTGATGTCGGTCAAACCGCGTCATTCTACTGCGAAAAATGTATAAAATAGATATTACTACACCTATCCAAAAGGTAGGCATCTTAAAATCGCTGAAAATATATACATAAACCACATAATCTCTTGATGAAAATATCCAAAATGGAAAAATAAAGATATTGTCATTCTCTCTGCATTCTTACTTTTACCATTTTTCATACGTAAGCTACATAAAAAACATGATCAAATCTTGATAAAAATTACTTAAATTGTGTTGCGGCGTGACACTTCTTAGTGCTGACAATCCACCCAATTTTGTTATTTCGATTAAAAAATGTCTTAAAGCATAATCGATAATCGGTATTTAAAAAAAATAAAAATTTGTAGAAATTGAATAAAAACTCTTTGGTATATTTTTCATGAATTAATTATTTATTTAAATATAATCATTTTATTTTAATAAGTACAGTGTGGATAGGCGTGTAACTTTTTATGGTTCCCTACGTCCGAATGAAAAAACGGAACCTTTATAGAATCACTCGTGTGTCTGTCTGTGTAGGTCTGTCACAACCGATTTGTTTCGAATCTACTGGACCGATTAAGTTGAAATTTGGTACACTTATAAATTTCTGTGACTCGAACATGGCCATAAATTGCATGGACATAAATAAATTAATTTATAATATGGGGTCACTTTTTGGGGTCACATTAGAAAATTTAAAAAGCTTTGCATACTGTAGGTACCGTGTGATATATCAAATGAAAGGGCTTGTAGTGAGGGTCACAAATATATTTTTATAAGACCACTGAGACTAAAATAAAAAAAAATACAAAATATAGTTCTGTGATTATAGATTCCAGGAGATCCTATCAGAAGTCTGGTCTTAAAATAACATAGCAAATCTCTCAATATACTGCGACAAAACATGTTCGGAATGTTGGGGATGTTATATTCAATTTAAAGTTGTAATTAGGGTTCCGTACCAAAATGGTAAAAAGCAACCTTTTTTTTTTGGGTGGGAAATCATCATATGACCCCTCCCGCTCTGGGCGGAAGGGAGCGTCAGACTCTTGCTGACTAAACCCACCAGTGTTTCTTCCCTAGCCCTTTGCGTTCCGAGCCAGCGGTAACCCTTGCAGACAATCCCGCTGACCCGGCAGGCTTCGGCCCTGGCGGGTACGTTCCACGCGCGCCTCAAAGAGATGTCAGCATCACGTGAATAAGGAACCCTTATGTTGCGACTCAGTATGTCCGTCTGTCACAGCTGGATATCTCAAGAACTACTAAAGCTATCAACTTGAAATAGTTTTAGGTGACGTTTGCCCAACTATTTTGCAAACAAGAAAGAAATAAAAATATTTTTGTTTTTTTTTTACAACCGGGACTGAAAAGGGTTTTGAAAAATTCGAAGTGGGGCTACTAAGGTATGTGGGGTATCAAGAAAGAGCGTAGTTTGCACATTCTCAAACATTTTTTTTAAGCCGCATGTTTTTTGACTTTTGATAAAAATGTAAAAAAAAAATACCGTTTCCCCCTTATCTCCGAAGTTTGCATAGAGAAAATCCTGAAATTATTCTATGTGATAGAAGTTTATGTAACGATTACAGGAAAAATAAAACGATGTCTCTAAATCGCACACTCTTTCAGAAATCATCAACAATAACTACATTAGTTCCACTATCGGTCATGAGATAGCGCTGACCTAAAACTGCAATATTCTACACCGCAGCGTGCAGTGTTAAAATTCTCTGAAGCATAATAGGTCTCACCGATGAAAATTTAAAAACATAAGATGGTACGGAACCCTCGGAGAGCGAGTCCGACTCGCGCTTGCTTGTTTTTTTAATGTTATGCTTAAAACACTTGTTATAAAAATATGATTTTTTGGCATTTTTAATCTCAAATAGCAGCCAAGGGGGTTAATTGCAGAGTTTCGCTGTAATAGTAAGAAATGCTCAATATGTTATTCCCCTAAAAGTGACACAGGGCCGTTGCGGGTGACGTCAACATCGAAAGGGATAAGAAAACAGTACTTTTCTTTTCTGGCCGGCACTTTAATTTTTGGGTGCGTTATGAATGATGAGTTTATGAAATACAAACTTATTTTTTCAGTCGATCATATTAATGATGAGCATTGTGCATGCGTAAATATTCAACCCAACTACCGAACTTTTCACTGTGCGTGGTCCGACATAAACAAGGCCAGTTTTTAAAATTACGTTGGGTTAGTACCACAAAAAAAACAATTTCAATTACTCAAGTAAACTATTAAATACAAAACTGTCCAAGTGTGAGTCGCACTCGCACACGAAGGGTTCCGTATCACAAGGCAAAAACGCCAAAAAAACAGGAATGTTGTATAGGAGCCGCCCCTTAAATATTTATTTTATTCTGTTTTAGTATTTGTTGTCAAAGCGGCAACAGAAATACATCATCTGTGAAAATTTCAACTGTCTAGCTATCACGGTTCATGAGGTACAGCCTGGTGACAGACGGACAGACGGACAGTGGAGTCTTAGTAATAGGGTCCCGTTTTTACCCTTTGGGTACGGAACCCTAAAAACTACCCAGTTCATACAACTAATAAAACATATTGAAATGTAAAGTGATTGCGGAATACCCAATTTATCCAATTAATTGTTTGGGAATGATGATAACATCATTCACAAACTTTTGTTAAGCCTACCTAAAAAATGTATACTGGGCATTCTGTAGCAAATTATTGGAAAGTATCAAAAATAAATAATTGTACATTTTATAAAAATAATTTGAAGCGGCGAGCGCATTCCGAAGATAAATTCAAATATAGAACCAATTCGGCGCGAAATTCAATGAATGACTATGGTCAAAGGCCCTCAGTTATTGACTCAGTTTTAATATAATGTCCAAAAAACTATTATAATTACATTAAAAAATCATAAATCATTGTTATAAACAATGCTTTTTATATTAAAATGATTTTATTTTAATTTCTGAGTATCGATTTCCGACATTCGACATATTAATTACTCGAGTCAATCGAAATTAAAAAAAAAATCGTTTATCATAATCGCTTTCACACATCATTACGATAAAAAAAAACAATAATGGACGGCGATTCTGAACACAAATTGAGTAGTGGTAATGAATAATACGTGTTATTGGACCCTGTGTTTCAATATTACGTTAAGATTTGGGCATTGTCGTGTTGTTTATAATATTTTCAATAATATTTGTCTCATTTTAAATCTTATCTACATGTGTATGTGTGACATTTGTGAAAAGTAAAAATGTAAACACGCACGTTTGGCGCGAAACTTCGACATTAGATATCAAAAAACTTCATTACCGCTACTTATTTAACTTGGGCAATGGATGAATTCGTCAAATAATTAAATGATGTATGCCCCACTGCCCCTGTGGTGGAGTTTGGATGTTCGAAATTCCCATTTTTTATGTTTTTTAGCCTCGACCACCTCTGTCAACAAAATGGCGATTATCGCATTTACAGACTTAAATTTAATAAAGGTAAATTAATAAGCTTGCGCGCTAAGTATGCAATATTTATTGGTGTTAACGTATGAGTTTTTTATCCAACTCTCTTAATTAACGCACATTCATAAGATTTGATGGGTAGCATAATGAAAATTTACATAATCAATGAAGAGTGTCGTATGTCGTAATTCCTGGGTCCAAT
Source organism: Mesoligia furuncula (assembly GCA_916614155.1). NCBI lineage: Eukaryota > Metazoa > Arthropoda > Insecta > Lepidoptera > Noctuidae > Mesoligia > Mesoligia furuncula. The sequence continues at coordinate 30,413,369 of OU744794.1, forward strand.
GGGACCCAGTACCGAGCCGGCGGAGGTTCGTGTGTTCGGGTCCATTCGGGGGCGCTACCGAACTATACGGTTAAAAAGTTAATTCAAGTTCTGTTCTTAAAAGTTATAAGCGGAGAATTTTAAAGTCGATTTAATTAATTATTTCAAAGATTTGAATTCCTTCGAAGAACAGTGACTGACCTAATGGATCCCAGACCTTTGGGATCTTTGACAAACATTCAAAAATCTAAACTCAAGGTTTGGCAACGTGCAATGGAGCGTAGTATTCTAGGCGTCAAATTGACAGACCATATTGGCAACACCACACTGCACTCCAAAATACAGATTACTAACGCTCAAAAAGCCGCTAAGCTGAAGTGGGACTGGGCTGGTCACGTCTGCCGTATGCCTAATCAAACTCAAAACATATATTTCAATTAAACCATTTCCAGGCACTTTTGAATTGTCAAGAAGTCAGTCAGTCAGAAAATATGAAGCTAGTTGCCCAATGGGCAACTAGCTTCATATTTTCTGACTGACTGACTACAAAGCGTAGGTATCTATGGAGAAGAACTGGCAAGAAACTCCATGGACTCTTTTAAATTATATTTTTACAAAAATATTAGTTACATCATTAATGTTGAATTTACAATTATACAATGCAAAGGAAATTGAGTTTATACAATGCAAAGATAGTCTTACAATCTTCAGCAGCTCGAACAGTATTTCCAAGTGTTAATCAATTAGTTGTGGTTGTGGAGCAGGACCAGCATTGAGCCAGGCATTTTTATCAGCGATGTAATCCCCTAACTTATAATATGCCTGACTGCATAGTGTGCGTTTTATACAAGATTTGAATTTTGTCTCATTCAGTTGAAGAATGTGGGGAGGTATTTTATTATAACATTTTAAACAGTACCCCATAAAAGATGAGTCTACTTTAGCCAGTCTGAAACCTGGTTGAACTAATAGGTCTCTATTTCTAGTACTATAATTATGTCTTTCACCTCTGTTACTAAAAAGATGTAGGTTTTTTCTTACATACATGATGTTTTCGTAGATATATTGACAAGGCACCGTCATGATGTTAATTTCCTTAAAAGAACGAATAGGAATTAATAGGAGTCGTAAAACACGAATTTTCGAGTATTCCGATTTAAGGAGCATTGTCTATACTCGTTACAATATCGATTCGTTCCAGAAACAATCACTTTTTTCCAATCTCACAAAGCATAGAAAAAACAGTAGTAACTCGTAATAAAAAAGTAAATGAAATATACTTTCAGAAAGCAGGATAGACAGCAACAAATACGATTCCTCTTAACTTTGCTTAGTTTCGATCGATTGTTAGGAGTTCTACGAAGAAATAAAGAATCGGACTATTTTCCTTCTAGTCCTACGAAAACATTATCTAACTCGTAATTTAGGAAAACTTTAGCACAAAGGTATAAATCAGAGCTTAGTAACGTATCTATTCTGAGATTATTTCTAATTCTGGCAACATGACAGGGATAGCAAAGTCTGGTCTAACATTTTTTTTCAAATCGCAGGTGTATTTGGTGTCTTGTATGAACGTTAATCTGTGGGTTCCGCGGGGTAATTTTCTAACTGTAGCTTTGTGGCACAGCAATGGATTTCATCCAACGGGTTCCTGCGGCCTTCACAAGGTCATCGGTCCACCTTGTGGGTTTCCTTCCAACGCTACGTCTTCCCGTTGGATGCGGGAAGCACAGGACCGGTCGAAGTGGAGGTGCTTGGGGGAGGCTTATGTCCAGCAGTGGACGTCTTTCGGCTGAAATGATGAATGGATTTCATTCTGAGTTCAGCACCATTCGTTGCGTTATTTACATTGTTGAGACTTCTTCATTTCTTTATTGTGGTGAGAACAAACTTTCTTAAACAATTAAGAGCAGGCCATATGACAGAATAAAATCTGATTTCACCCGCGCCTCATTGCCTACCCCTCTCATGAAACACGATGAAAACAAAGCACAATCCCTTCCCGCCAGCAGAAACTTTTGGCCCGGCGAAAACAGAAGACGAACTAACAGGGGATCGAGGGGGGGGGTGAAGGGGGGTTCACGGGATCAGACCGGAATAAATCATATATTTGTGTTTGAATTTAAATCTTCTGTAGTAAGTATACGCACAATAATCAGATAAAACGGCTCTATTCAATGTACCTAAATTTGATCGCTGTGCAAGTAAGCATATTATTCAATATTATTGTATGTCCGTGAATCTGTTCCGATGCTGATAACAGATTCACGGACATACAAGTAATACAGCCTATGAATTTCCAATTCCGGATTGAAGGAGAGTAAACCGAGTTGAATGAATTAAATTCAAGGTACGGCCTATAAATTTTCGATCCCGAATAAAATTACAAATGAACGATTTCTGGATATTTTCTTGTAGCTATTTGTGCTGTGAGACCTTGCTTCTTGCCAAATTTCATGATTCTAGTTCAACGGAAATAATTAAAACCCTTAAGGTACACCCATAGGGTTTTAAATTTATTTGCGAGTATCAAAATTTGCGACATGAATGCCAATTTATGCCAGCTTCTAAGTCAACGTCTTAGAGGCTTGATATTTATACAGCTCCAAGGAATCATAGATCTAAGTATTTGATATCAATTTCAACTTGACACCCCCACGCATTCCTGAGAAAAAGGGTTAGACAAATAGACAACGAAGTGATCCTATACGGTTTTCGATTTTTATACTACACTAGCTGAAATTCGTACCCCCTCAATTTTTTTTTCTTATTTTTCCCATCTTTTAATAATTATTCTGCTATTCGGGCCGAAGACAAATCCAACAAATAAAAGATTATAAAAATCAATCATAGTTCTTGAGTTATAAATGATGTATCTAACCCGATTTGTTTCATATTATATAGATAGATTATGAATCATGATCAAAGCAAACTCAATAGTTTTTTTAACGTTATGAAGACTATTATAATGGTATCACTTACCTTAAACTTTGTTACTTTGAGCTGATGAAATTAAGCCTTTTTAGAATGACGACATCATAAAAGTCATATTACGGACGAACTCTATCCAATAACTTAGAGTATTTGTTTCACCGCAGTGATCAGCAATCCTATTTCTCGTAATGTAAGTGTAATTGAAAAACTCAATTACAATATTTAAACCATTCTCTTTATTTTTAATGAAATTCTTCAGTACGTAAAAACATCTGTTTATTTTGCATATACTTACTATACGCTAATCTTGAATTCAGAATTTTAGAATGTCATTTGTCTTAGTCATGTTTTGGAACTAAAAACACAATGTTGACGTGAAAGAGTTTAAATTCCAATGTAACCAATTTTTATTTAGGACCTAGTACATGTTAGGCGTCACGACATCTTCCTGGAAATGAGTGTTAACCAAGTAAAAAATTATAATGGTATATCGTGGATTTTGCTTTGCAAGATCGTGCAAAGTCACTAAATTAGCAGCAGTGATACCCAAGTAAAAATAATATTGTTATGGTGGATTTTGCACTGTATTGTGCAAAGTCAAATGTCATGAAAACCTTTCCTGCGCAAAGTGCGAGTAGGAACTACCGAAAACATTTGTGAAAAAGAGGCCAAGTTTGGTACAAAAAAATAAAGGATAGTCGGCTTCGCCGATTAAAAAATGGGGATCTATGTAAATGGGTGCCAAAGTAAGTCGAAAGTTTATTAGGTTCCTCTTTTGTAACTTTTGAAACTATAGCTTTAAAAACTTGCCAAGTTACAATATACCTAAACTTTAGACTTTCTTTCAACTTAGCACCCACATAGATCTCAATTCTTTTATCGGCGAAGCCGACAATCCCAAACATTGTGATCCGTCATAACCTTTATTCATCCCCGCCATAAAGGGAAAGCTAGTTATGAGAACACTATCCGTATGAAATATTTCATGTGTACACCGTTTCGTACTTTTGTCTACAATAAACCCATTGATTACCTGTTTTAGCTTTTTGATTTATTTCTTTTTTATTCCAATAAGAATATAAGTACCAATGACCTACCCGTATGCTAAAATTCGAGTGTGAGAGTTTTGAGTAGACGAATTTGGATTCTGAGTTAATCGCAATAAGATCTAAAATTTCGAGCAGGAACTTTCAAATGAACAATATCCGCAAGAAAATTGACCGAAATGCAGAACAATGTCGCTAGTTGTACTATACCAATCAAAAATATGTCAAATAAAATGAATGTCACTTTGAGTTTTCAAATATCAACATCGAATTATTTTAATATTTTTATTTTATAGTTTTGGCTCGGTATTTATTCAGTTTGTCAATATTTAACATTTTTAATAATCGTTTTGGAAGTGGTTTTAGTTATTTTTCCATGTTTTATATTTCACAGTTTCTTTCTTACAAAATGATGAAATACGAAAATATTGTTTACGTAATTAAATTATATCCAGCGCAGCCGAAAATTTGAGCACAGTCCTCTCGTCTCAACAGAGCGACGGCGACTGATTTGTGAAACAAACGTATGTCTCAACCTCGTGTCACGCGAGACGGAAGAGAGCGTATTTCGCGGATTAAAAATGTAGTAAGCGCCAAATGCTTTTTATTCGATTATCTTTTAAAATAGACAATATTTTAAAAAATCGCTTGGGTCATCCCTAGGTTACAATAAGTGTTATTATTTATCTAATTTGTGGGTCCGTAACATGCACCAAAATAGAATGCAAACCAAAATAGTTGAAAATTAGAGATAACTTTGTGATCGTTTTCTATCGAGAAAATTTTATCGTACCATGTTTTTGTCTGGGTCGACCCTTACATTTATAATGAAGTTTCCTGCCATATACTTTTTTTCCAATTTGAACATGATTTACTACTGTTTAAATCGAATCTAAGATTGAAGATTTTTCATAGGGCCTGCCCTTAACGGTGTAATTTTATTCTAGGGCGGTGCTTTCGCTAACTTAAACATCCTTCGCAGTTCAATAGTGCTCAAATGAATTGAACTAACTTGCGATTATTCATCGTGGGTTATTTTCTAGTTATGTAGTTGAAAAGTCTTAGAACTTAGTTTAAGTAGTGCCTAGTGCTTTGTATGGAACTGGGTAGCTTTTTTAGGTTTCTCGATGTTCATAGGTAATGAAAATCTGCGACTCGGTTATGTAACCATTAGGCGTCTATTTTTTAAATACTTTAAACTCACACAAATGAGGGGCCCGTGGCTAAATAATAACAGCCGCACAGGTCGATCGATCAGGTCAAGCTACGCTTGCCGCGGTTGGTCTGTGGATGGGTGACCATCTTTACAAACCGAGACCCCTACGTGCCTCGGAAAGCGCGTTAAGCCGTTGGTCTCGGCTGTCATTCGTAGATCTTTGACAGTCGTTACGGGTAGTCAGAAGCCCGAAAGTCTGACAACCAGTCTTACCAAGGGGTATCGTACTTATTACCCAGTTACTGGATTGTGGAGGTCAGATAGGCAGTCGCTCCAAGTAAAATACAGGTATTCAGCTGCATCCGGTTAGACTGGAAGCCGACCCCAACATAGTTGGGAAAAGGCTAGGCAGATGACGATGACTTTAAACACACAAATGTACAGAGGCGGATTTAATACCATAGGCATTTTGTACTAGTCAACCTTTGTGGTGGACCAACACCCTAATTGCGTAACATACTATCAATCACAATATAAATAATTTTAAAGAAGTTATAGCATTGCTTCGTCGTTTCAGCTGATAGACGTCCACTGCTGGACATAGGCCTCCCCCAATTTTGGGAGGGTTTGCCATAATCGCCACGCTTGGCAGGCGGGTTGGCGATCGCAGTATGGTATGGAGGTGGAATACATAGAGAACGCTGCTGCCCATTCTCCGGTATGATCCTTAGTCGCCTTTTACGACACCCACGGGAAGTAAGGGGTGGTGGTATTCTTTAAGTCCGGCACCACACAGACAAGGATAGCATAGCATAGCATTGCTTAACATCCTCAAAAAACAAAAATCTCAACGACGGTTGAGCTTTCAAAATGAAAGCCATTGCCACTGGTAGTGTGATAAGCAATTACTCCACAGAGACAAACAGTGGTAGGTACAGACGCCAGCACACCAAACTACCCGAAACTGTCAAATGTTCCCATTAAACTTTGAACCTTGTGCTTTAGCGATAAAGTTGAAAATCTATTAAATAAATTTGACCGATTGTAGTAGCTTGATGTGCTGTACATTAAAAAAGTTGAGGAATAAATATTTAAAATATAAAAATACGCACGAACTTATTAAAACTACAAATATAATAACTTTACCAAATTATATTTAAATATAAGCACAAATAAATATACTTATACAAAATTATTTTTAACATAATATGCGAAACCTGAAACACGTGTCTAGTATTTTTATGTAAAGAATCAAAATTTCAAAACTGTATCATGAAAAATCACAAAGTTATAAGCTTGTTAAGTTACCTATTTGTCCGTACAAAAACATGCTCATCTGCGCCGATCGCGCCACGCTGTCTTGCGCTTATTGATAATAGTACAGACGCCAGCACATCAAGCCACCCGAAACTGTCAAATTTTCCCAATCAACTTTGAACTTCATGCTTTAGTGATAAAGTTGAAAATCTATTAAAGTAATTTGACAGATTGTTGTTACTTTATATGCTGGCTTCTTTACCTAGATACCTAACCGTTACTTAGTGTCTCTCGGTGTCCAACTATTAACCATTTTTAAATATTTTTGGGACAAAATATAACATGGGGTAAAAATTATTGGAATCGATTCAGTTACTTATTCTGAACAAACTATATTCAGGTTGTATACAGACTATATTAAAAACAAATAAGATAAACAATGAGACAACATTATTGTTGTGATGATACTCGTACTGCTAGATTCTATTGTTGGGTTGTTGTTCGATGTTCGTATCGACTGTTAACCAACGTGTCGTAATTTTATGTAGGTTAATTAATCGAAATTAACGATGATCAAAGTTAAAAATGAGTAGGCATTACACAGCAACGATATTATATACGACTCGCTATCGAAGTATCAGTATCGAGAAGTTTGGACGCCAATCATAATTATTATCAATCACGGTTTGTGGCTATTAATTATTCCGTTCTCATCATCATCAACTATTAATTAGGTAATTGTGCTCAGTCAATGATAATTGTAGATCTTAACTATACATACTTCCATAGTATATAATAATAATTTATTCACAAAAACATAAACTTTGACAATAATGAGTAACAGAGAGGTATGCAGACATAAGTAGATTTTACAGAGGTTGGGTATAAAAGGATGGTTGTGCGGCCAAAAGTCCTGTAGGAAATAAGTACCCTGCCCCCCAAACTAGGAAAATCCTGTATCTTGGGAAGCAGTGGCTTCGCATTAACATTAAGATCGAGCGATAGTTGTGAACATACATATTATTATTCAATTTATTTATCCTTCCACTGGTATGATATACATCAAGTAGACGAAATTATAACTAGTTGTATTAACTGATAATTTTAGAAAGATAGGTAAGTTTATTTACCAGTGAGAACAAGAACGTTGTGTAAGTGAAGTATGTGTGTGTGTGTATTAGAGGTGTATTTATATGTAGGTATGTTGTGTATGTGTGTAGGGTGTCGTGGCGTGTAATGAGTGATACGTGTATATGTGGGCTGTGTAAAGTGTTCGTGTGTGTGTGAAGATAAGGCGGGGGAGGGGGGAAACTGCCGTTAGGAGGTTGGAAAATTATTACAAGTATATCTTTTCATAAAAGAAATATTTTAAGAGATTTGTTACCTTTAGGTGGTAAAGACCATATAGAAACGAAAAAAAAAATCTAATTACTTGACACACATAAAAAAATACTTGTTCCTTATTTTTTCGCATCATTATGCTAGTTTCTACGTAATATTTACTGTCATTTTTGTACAAAATGTCTCAAGAAATTTTAAAATTATAATAATTACTAAACAAAAAAAAACACCTATACCTATATTTTTTTTTCAATATGGTTTCTTTATTTCGTTTATGAATAGATAGGTCTTATAATTATCACACTAATATTATAAAGGCGAAAGTTTGTGAGTGTGTGTGTGTGTGTTTATGTTTTTTATGTTTGTTACTTCTTCACGCTCAAACGGGTGGACTAATTTTGATAAAATTTGATATGGAGGTAGCTGACACCCTGGATTAACATATAGGCTACTTTTTATCCTAATAATCCCACGGGACTTACCAACTGAATTTCGACAAACCGTAGTACGACAAGATTTTATTTCGACAATATGGAACTCCGACATGTCTTCATCTCGACAATACTTTAGTTCGAAACACCTTAAGTCCGACACTACTGAACTCCGACAAAACGTTTCTTCGGCATGACTTAAGAGCGTTTACGCCGAACGGCATTTCATACAAACTTTCAAGTCTTTATTTTTCGAATTGATTGAACCGATTTTAATGAAACTACATATGCATAAGCAGGATACAAAGGGCTAAAAAGTTAGTAGAAAACGTTTTAAAAAAATAGTGTTACAGCCAAATTAGACCGATTTTAAATTTTCCATAGAAACAGAGATTTCCAGTTATCTTTTTTTAAATAAGACATTTTGAAAATGTTTTCTACTAACTTTTTAGGCCTTTGTATCCTGCTTATGCGTATGAAGTTTCATTAAAATCGGTTCATTCATTTCGAAAAATAAGGGATTGAAAGTTTGTATGAAATGCCGTTCGGCGTAAACGCTCTTAACTAGGAAACGATGCGACTTCGACGACATGCTTCTTCGACAACAATGGTAGTCCGACATTAGTCAATTTCGACGTACTCTACTCCTGCATGCTGGACTTCGACAATAGCTTACTTCGACGTAATATATCTGAGACACGATGCTACTTCGAAATTATTCTGCGACATTATTAGGGAACAACTGAACTTGTGAAGAATGATATGGCTAGAAAGGAGGTGACTACCGAGATGACGACTAATAGAGAAGTATGGAAGAAAAAACATGTGGCGCCTATATTGAGAATGACAACGCGTTTATTTTCAATCTACCCACAAAATAATTTTTTGGAACATTTAATTTTGTTGATATCTTTATTTTTTTATTTAACATATTTACCAAATACAATGGTGACAGATTGTCACCGTATTGTCAAAGAAGGTTTTCCTCTCAACTTAGTGCAGAAGTGAAGCCACCTAAGTGTTACTACATATTACCTATGTGTTATCGCTTTGTGGGACTACAGTAGTGTCGGACTTAAGGTATTTCGAACTAAAGTATTGTCGAAATGAAGACGTGTCGGAATTCCATATTGTCGAAATAAAATCATATCGTACTACGGTTTGTCGAAATTCAGTTGGTAAATCATCCCACGGGATTGAAACTAATGCGGGTAAACCGTAACTCGTCTTTCCTTGCCTTTCCTAGCCTAAATAGCTTAACGGATTTGGATGAAATTTAGCACACGATAAGATCATGACCTGCATTAGTACAGACGCCAGCTCATCAAGCTACCCAAAACTGTCAAATTTTCCCAATCAACATTGAACCTTATGACTTAGCGATCAAGTTGAAAATCTATTAAAGAAATTTGACAGATTGTAGTAGCTTGTTATACTGGCGTCTGTACATAGGATACTTTTATCCCAGTAGTAAGTTCCCATGGAATAATTCCCGATCTCCACTCGAGTGAAGCCGCAGGCAAAAGCTCGTTCTTAATAAACTTCAACAACTTTTATTTATAAACCAACTTGCTGTTGTGTAATGTTGTGTTGTGTGGCGCAAGCGAACATTGCGCTAACTTCAATTTCGTTCGTAAGTAGTTCATGAGTGCTCAACTGAAGTGAATTGAACTAACTGAAGATCCTTTATCGAAGGTGAAAAGTTTGATTTTCTTTTCAGGTTTTAAAGATTAAAAGTTGTGGTCGGTAGACGAAAGTGCTTCAACGTTATTGGCTGTAGTTTTAGAGAGTTAAAGTTTTAAACAGCTTCTGGGTTTCCACCTGGTTAAAGTCTTAAATTCTTAAGTGATTGCGTTATGTTACTATAACGTAAGATTTGAAGTATGGCTTTGTAAGATTGAAAAATAAAGAAAAATTATGTTTTGTAATAAATTGTTACTTATAATAAAAAGTGAACAAATATATTATATTAAAAAAAACTTAAAACAAAGCTTCCTCTCTCCTACGATTTTGCTGTGCCCGACCGATATAATTTTATGTCACTAACTAATTACACATTACGGATTGCAAATAAAATATAGAGTATAATGGATTTTGTAATAGAGTTGATTTTTTTTTGTTCGTGGAGTAATATTGACGTCTGACAGGTTTTGTATGGAATAACTGTCAAACATTCAAAATTATTCTCCCGATAAATTATCTGGCGTTGGAAAAATCAGCCCTTAGTGGCTTATATATGACATGTTTGGTTCTGATTAAACATTTTTATTAAACCCTCAAATTGAACTTCCTAGTATTGTAAAATAAACCACTCAAAACTTTGTTTTCTTTTATCCAAATCAAGATGGAATTTGAACAATAAAAGGAAAATAGCCTCGAAACTTAGTTCCGATTTCTTTGTTACTTCAAAACGTTTTACAAGCCAACCGAATAAATATTTTACTTGAGGGCAAAGGAAATCGGTTGAGTGAGCGTCTCGATTGACAGACTACGAATCTTTTATGAAGAAAGCTGACGCGGTATTGTTTTAAACAACGCTAAATCGATCGCTTCACTATAGAACCCCTGAGGGTCGTGATTTTTTTTTAAAGCAAGATTGGCAACATTTTCAAAGTCTTTGAATAATTTGACGGTAAAGTGCCTGGGATTTTTTGGTGTGTGCTTTTGAAATTTAGGCTAGGCAGGCCGCCAGTCACCTGAGGGCTTACTCTCCAAACTAATTTTAATTCCAATGAAACGCCAATACGATTCCAATGTTAATTTAACAGTCACGTGATTCGGTACTCTTGAAAACAATACTGCTTATCGTGCCATATTATAATCTTATAACCCACAAAAAACCACTTAAAACGCAAAACAATTTCTAAAAAGTTACACTTTTGTTATTGGAAAAATCACTATCAACAAACTATCCCAACACAATATTGATGCAATACACAGCTGTCAAAACCCCACGCAAACCGATTACCCCACGCCAAGCCCGTTCCCAATTCCACTTAGTTCCCCAAAATGGACACCCAATCTAAAAATCAATTGGCGCTAGCATCGAACTCAAGAGTACGAAACGTCACAATTCCAATGTCAATCTATCGGAATTAAACTCGAGAGTAAGCACCCTGTATTGAACTCTAATGAATTGGACAGGAAATTGTGGCAAACTGTTTCAAATTTTGTTCACACTGCTTGTGCCATTTTATCGGGCACGGATTTATCAACTTCGGGTTTGTGTATCTAAGGAGCTTGATCACACACTTTTTGCCTAACTAAAGAAAGACCTGGATGAAAACCAACAATGATGTCACAATGATTTTTGTTTTAGTGTAATCATGAATGATGAAGTGTCGTCTGGTTTTTGAGTCAGTTCTCATCGAGCCTTGTATCATATCTTATATTAGCCTACTTTTTTATTAAAAAAATCTTTTACACTAACAAAAAATTACCAATAAGCTATTTGTGTACTTATGATTTAAAGCGTTTTAGATAAAGCTATTCTTGTGACATAATCTGCTTTGATGTGAAGGAATTCTTAGGAATTATTCCGTGTTCGGTCTCGACGGGTATATTTTGAATGTAAGTCGCATGTTATGAAAAATGTGGAGTGCTCTTTAGCAAATACACCAGCTTGCATTATGAAAAGTCCTGTAAAGGCTAGAAGTTTAAATTTTTTATAGTGAGGTCTGCATGATGTTAAAGGACTGATACCGCAGATTGCTCCTAAGCATTTTTCTGTACTAGGAAGGCATCATTAATATTCGTCGAGTTTCCCCAGAGTAGCAACCCATATCTGAGTAAAGAAGAAACATACCCATGGTAAGCAGTTAGCGCAACAGCTTCACTCGCGGTACATCTTAAACTTTCAAGGGCAAATACAAATTGATTTAGTTTCTTGCATATATGCTCTATATGTAATTTCCAGTTACAATGCTGGTCTAGAATAAGTCCAAGAAATTTGTAATCACTAACTTCGTTATTAAGAAGACCTTAATAATATAATATTGAGTAAAGTAAATTAGATTGTTAAAACTTGCTATTGCTATATTAACCAAGTTTGTATACGGACAGCGTATAAAATACAGAAATATTCGTACTGAAAAGACGTATCATTTTAAGATGATGGTAGACTTAAACAAATAATTTACTCAAACGAGCATTATTCTAAGCTGACTTTTCCGCCATCGTAGAGTTTATAAACAAAACAATAAACTTGTTGTAATAAACAGCGACAACTAAATAAATATTATACTTGGTTAAAACAAAAACAAAACTGTTTAGCTTTCCATTAATAAATTTAGTTTCCGATACTATTGAATTGGAAACTAAATTGATGGGGTTGATTGGGTTGTTTAGATCGTTAAATATTTGATGCCCGGGTAACCTGAATACGTCAACAGAACTGGCAGCCACTTTAATATTGTTCATGTTTAAATGTCTTTGACTTTTCTTTTTTTCAGGTCTTGTGTCAATTTAGAATGTGTGTAGTTTATTACTAGGTTTCTGATGAGCCCATCAAGAACAGCCGGAAAAATAAGATCACAAGTAATGTTGTGGTCTTATTTTGCAACATAGTTCTTTTAAGGCGAGGTTGTACCATTTTTTAGTTTTTTGGAGCTATGTATATCTAAATAATGTAAATATTCCGCAAAATAAAAATCATTTTAACAAAATTGAACATATGGTCAAGCGCTGTATAAAGACGGAAACGTAATTACTAATAATTGACTCGATAAAAAAAAATCGCAAAGATGACACTAAATCGATTTTTCAAATGTACTTCTTAACAAAAAATTATATTACGAAACCATCTAAGTAATGTATCAAAAAATAGGTTTTAATATTTTCTAGCGCTGGGTAAGGTAGATTTTTATATAAGTGGCTATTTATTTTTGTAAGAACAAAAATCATACGATATTGAGCAATTCGATTTCGAGCGGGCCGTTTAGTGCCGGCCGAGAGGTCTTCGAGGATGGACGCACGCCAATTTTTTCCGCGTTTGCGCTTTCCATTATATAAGAAACATTACGCACAGTGTTGCGAACCCTACTGTTTTAACAGTAGATTTACTGTTTTCACAGAGACATCCCTGTTTTCTGTTTAAGTACCAATTTCAACAGTTTTCATTAAAATTTACTGGAGATTTCGTCTAAAACGATAAAACTCCAGTTAAAATACCTAGCTTCATGTTATGCATGTATGTATGCGAATAAATTTTTATCTATATCTAACAAAACAGCAGTACACAACTTGAAAACTAAACTAAGAAATAAAATGTCAAAGGCAGAAAATATCGAAGACAGAGAGAAAAAGGTATTGATAAATGATAATTATTTGTAAGAATAATTGCAAGAATTTATCAAAGAACAAAAGTTCATACAAGAAATTGACACCTCGGGCATTACGAAAATATCAACTCGAGAAATGGTAAGTAACTCATTATCAAATTATCAATACTATAGTAGCACTACAATTTTGCCTAGTAGTTTTATTTTATCAGATTACTTGCATACGTAATAATACTTTGTTGAGGAAGACTTTTCCGTTCTTTTGTTTTTTTTTGTTTTGTTGTGCGCGTAATTTTAATACTGTGATATCTTCTAAAGTATTCAGTCTAATGACATGCTGTAAACTGCAGTTTTGATCTAAATTGAATGCTTAATTTTACTAACATATTTAATGAGATAAGGATTAATACAATGTATGTCAAAATTGCTTCGAAAGTCACTCATTATATTTTATTGATTTTAAAAAGATAAAAGTGGTTACTGTAAGTTATCCTTATAATATAGACATATACCATCGCGAACTTTTTTGAGGGCATTATCAAGATATACAATTCTGTAGTACATTATTTTTAATGTTCCTCGTATGGTTTAGCCAGCGTTAGCAATATAAGCGGCCGAGCGACGAGTTTTTTTCCGACTTCAATTACATTTATTATGATTTCCTATGGAAAATATATCTTTATCAGAATAAAAATAGCGTGTAGCACTCCTTAATAATGTAACTACCTATTGAAAAATTTTTTGTGAAAGAATTTTCTAACTCGGATCAGTAGTTTCAGAGATTACCCTATACATACAAAACTTACAATTTTATCTCTTTATAATATAAAAAATAAAAGCTTGTAAAAAAAAATACAATAATATTATATAGGTAACATATTATTAGTGTAAATAAATGATTTTCTTTGACGGAAAAGCACGAAAATGTTACGACCATTGTTTAGACGCGACACTGTACAAAAAAGTATAGTAGGTTTGTTATTAAATTCGTTGAAATGATTATTTTCTTTGCTCAATAACTTCGAAATATTGCTAAGCTTATATAACAATTATAAAATATACTTGTAAAATGTATAATTTAAACGATTTGAAATGCCACTATAATGTCAACATTTATTTTGCAGCGTTTCAATGAGAAAAAATATACTCAGGGGTGTTGTTCAGACTCTAGATAACCCTGATACTACTTTTCATAGTAATACGTAAGTACTTTCTTCAAAACATAAAACTTTAGTCATTACGTACTAACAATTATAAAAGTAATATTGATTGTACTCATGATTGTCATGAATATAATCATCATCACCATCTTAATCATGGAGATAATAGTGTTAAGTTATAAATTGAATATAGATTGCGATTCATGACTCATAATGTTTATAACACTGTTACAGAACAACCTTAAACACTATTAGTGAACCTCAAAGTACTGTAAGTCAAACAGAAATTAGTACAAGATAGAGACAAGATTTCAGAGAACTTTTTAACTGCCGATAATTCAGAAGTTGAAACAGCAAATAAGTAAGTCTTACTAAACTATATGTTAACAAGTAGAGAAGAAATGAATCTTAAATGTTTTTATACCGATTGCCTAAATACATACGTTAACTTTGTTGATCAGTACTGGTACCGAGTACGATGTACAAAAACTAAAATCATATCAGAGTAAAAAAAATATCGAAAATAAATTAATACACGTGATTATAGTAAGCTATCTCTTAAACGTCGATTGCACACCAGAGGGGCAATTCTCGTAATTTTAAGAACGTTTACAGTCTGATCTCTGAAAAATTAATGCAATATTTCAGGGCCAACTCCATGTTACCGGGAGGCAATATTGCTTGTTTGGTATATGGTCAGGTAAAACAATACCCGTACATGTAATCAAGATAGTGAAAGACAGTAAATTTTGGGGAAAAAAAATGGGAAAAAAAAACTTATTAATTTTTATATGCAGTGTCTATTGCCTGAAATCATAGATCCCGACACATTAGAGGAATGGATATAAGAAAAATAAAAATGCGAGAAAACAAAGAAAATATTGCAACACCTGCTATTGTTTCCACTTCTGTATCACTAATAGTGAATTTTGAGAATGTGGCGTCTACTTCTGTGTCACAAACAGTTAATTTTAATAATTATTAAATACGTTTTATAACCGACTTCAAAAAAGGAGGAGGTTCTCAATTCGGATAGTTATATTTTTTATTGTGTATTATTTTCTTAATTTTTTCTGTTTATAACATAAAAATAAAGTTTGCTTAATTGGTTTTGTTGTTTTTGTTGCTAACACTACATTATTGACAAGTTGTGAGTGAAGTTGTCCAGAACATATCTTCTCATCTGAAACGCATAGTATATGTATAGTGAAAGGAACGTCGTTCCATCCGGGTGTCCCGCGACACCTCTCGTTAAATTTTATTTTGAAAAAAGTCTGATTTGTGAGATTTTTTGTCATGTTGTTGATGGTATGTGTATTTTAAATATAGGTACAAACTTACCTTAGATTTTTTACATAGTGCGTTTCTTTGCCAAACTAACCTAATTTTTACTAACCGGAAACTGTCATGAGAATTTATCAAGCGTAGATGATAAGTTCCTACATACAAATTTTATTCATTAAAAATAAAATATAACATCAAAGTTGATCTACTGTATTTGTCTGTTTCGTGGCGCGCATTCATTGCACAAAGGTTAGTCGCGGTCACAACGTGTCACGTGGCGCAGTCCCGCTCAGCGCATCGTAGTTAAATACGCCGCGTTCAACTGGCGGGGGCTGAGGTAGTGTTTTCTATGCCTATCGGTCCGGGAAAACCTCGCCTTAACCTTATTGCTTAAAAATTATGTTTTATTTTTCCATAAATATTTTTGTTCTTCTTTTAAAATACGTTTGGGCGTTTTTCAAATTTTTTGACCATTGCCATAACATAATGTCCACTGACTTATCAATTATCTTATTTCATAATTATTAGTCAAAATATCATGTTTAAAATGGCAATCGATAGCACATTTCAAGAAAAGTAAATTATAACAGAAAAATAATTTAAAATAAACACTTAATTAAAAAAATAAAATAAAAATGTACTAATATTACCCCAATTTCACGATGTCCCATGCATACTTTCCTAACTTTGAAGTGTCATAATCCCCAAATATTCTCATCATACTCATATTAAAATCACTAGGCTTGTGGTAAAACAATATGAAATTATGTTTTTTAATGTCTTTTAACTGGTTGTTATATCAAAATAAGAAAATAAATCAAATTTTATTTTGTCCTAGAATTTTGGTTATGCCGGAATTCCCAGTAAGTAACTACGATTTTCGTCGACAATAAAAGAAAACCAATATTCAGATATTTTTTGATGTGGCAAACGTTGTTTGACAGTTTAACATCGTTTGGCCGGTTTTTTTTTCGGGCCTATAAGTTTGGTTATTTTACCGTTACTTAGTGTCCAGAGCAGTGTGACGATAATAACGTGTTCCGATTAGTAAAGTGATTTTGAAAGCTAAATATTATTGTTTTATTAAGAACATTGTTTAAAGATTTACACCAATTATCTAAAAATAACTGAAGTATATTAGAATCATAAGTTTTAGTGTATTTAATATAAAACATTGTGATGAGAAGTCATAAAATGTACTTTCGTAACGTCAGCTGAGTAACGTTATATATAGCCGGAATATACGAAGTCATTTAAAAAAAATAGCGTTCCGGTTCCGTAACGGTCAGCTTTTTTGAAAAACGTCCGTTTACTTTTCAATCAAAGTAGTAAATATATTGCCAACGATAATAAACGTTATGTTTGGAAGTTAAGGTTTATAATCAACTAGCTGACGAAGCTCGTACAACCTCAGAATCAATAAGAACGAAGGTATGTGAATATTAATTTTATCTTCATTTTTTTCGTGAATTTCCCCATGTTTTAATAGTTATTCTGCTATTCGGGACTAAGACAAAATCTAACAAATCAAAGATCGTAAAAATCGGTCCAACCGTTGTTGAGTTATAAATGGTGAAACCAACCCGACTTTAATTTATTTATATTGGTGGATACATTTGGGGTTAAAGCAATCAAGGCAACTTGAGCGATGTGTTTTGTTCCTAATCCTTAATCCATTGCTATTGTCAATCGAAGATGATAATAGTTTTATTAACAAAGCTTAAATTTATTTAATAGATTTATTTAATTGAATAGTTATGTTGCACTAAAGCACTACTTACAGTGAACTTTAGAACAGGTTTCAGAGGGGGGTTTAAATAATTGCCGATTATAAGATAACTTTAAACTATTTGAGACCTCATCATTAATGAAAAAATGGGGAAGCGTTAAGTGATCGCAATGACAAAAATTATGTTCCTCTTATCTGTCTATATCTAGTAGGTAGGTACCTAAAAACATCAAAGAAATTCATCATGATTAACGCTATATTCTTAAAACTTAACTCTCACCTCTTCTAAACTGATTGTGGTTCCTGATCACGCGCTCAGCATTCTTGCGCGCGATGTAGAACCACTCCGACGTGTTGCTCAAATATTTGTATTCCACCGCTAAATCCTTCGCCAGTATCGGGCCTTCAGGCAATCGGTACGCAAATGGACAGAACAATTGATAGTCCTTATACTGCAGCTGATCATAACAGTTCCCAGCTGCGAAGATATCATCGTCAAATTCTACCATGGAAAAGACACTTGCGTGGAGCAAATATTCATTGTGCATGACAGAAGGACCCGCGTACTTCCACAGTCTTGTCAGCATATTCGCTCTATTAACGGCGACATCTGCTTCTATCCTAAATCTTTCTTGTGCGTATCTGTCTACCACCCCTTCACCCAAATTTAAATGGGTACCAGCTGTACAATTCTCACCAAGCAAATGTTGGGTTTCTATCAATCTTAGGAACTTTGTCACAACGTCTTCGTGTACTGGCCTCGATATGGTAACATTTTCCGCTGTACCATTTAAGTCTCTTATCTCAGAATTTTCATCTAAATTACTTTTCGTATCGTTATTATCGTAACTATGTTCTACGTTAATGAAATGCTCGACTAATGATACGTCGTCTGTGGTGACTTCGTGTTTGGCGACGGATGTGTTGCCGAAGAGTTTCTGGAAGTTGTAAGGGTCTCTAAGGCCGTCATCGTCGTCTGGTGCTGCGTAAGGTCTTAAAGCTGCTATCACAGGGTCTTCACCGGATTTGTCGATACTTTCTGTAACAATAGAAAACGATGTTAGATCATTTTGGATTGTCACTTTAAGTCCCATGCTTGATTTATATTTTCATTAGTTAAGTAGCAAGTTTAGTTCAAGTAACAAGATAAGTGTCCAAACGTCAGTCCAAAAGTGACAGATTTTCATTGGGAAGTGACACGGAGGGATTTAACTTACTACTTATATAATGCAAATGTTAATCAGCCTTAACTCACAGACTATCTGACAACTCAAAAATAGCCGTAAAAAAGTTTTTAAAATAAAACCTTAGCCGATATCATTTGCACTGATATTATTAAAATCCGCAAAACTGCACAATGAAAAGTTTTTTTTTTTTTTTCAACAAAAGTTACATAGATGTATTTCACAAATCTTCTGCCAAACTGCAGGACAGTTTGTCGGCAGTGTTCTCGTGGACACAATTCTTTATTTTTTCTTAACATTATTCCCTATTCCTATTCCTATTTTACTTGCCCGCCATACCATCACGCGTGGCGAAAGCACATGCCCCTAGCGTCCCGACCACCGCCGCAGCCCCACCCCGGTGGGAGACGAACTACCCAGCGCGAGTGAGACACTACAGCGGCCGCCCGACCGCCAGCAGCACGTCGCGCGCGCATGCTAGCATGGCCGACCCATTCTTGCGTTAGTACATAATAATTAGTACACTTCACACGACGCACCCGTCCTGACACTCGCCCAACTCTTATTTCGATAGAACTAAGCTATACATTCCATTAAGCAAGTTAACGCGAATCTCCGGACAAGTACGTCAAGCGAAGCGATATCTTAACAATTTAGGTTCCAGCGCTAGGGACACAGACCCAAATAGTGCTTACGCAGGATATTTTTTAAGGCACTTTTTGATACTGTTTCAGTAGAAATTTCCTTAGGCAATTCGTTTAACAATGTTGGAACTAGCCATTGTCTCGTCCTTTGACCAAAATAATTCCTCACCTTAGGGACCGCGTAATTGTTTCTCTGTGTCGCTTTGCGGATTGGGCGGTTATACACTTTCTTTACTTTGTGTTCCTTTTTGTTGTGCTGTTCTAAAATTATAGTAGTCTTTACTTTTTTCTGTATTATCTTTAGTTGCCCTGTTAACTAGTAATTTTGATAATCGCATTTGCAATACCTTAATTTTATTTAAATGTACCGGGAATGTCACTCCATATCCACCCAAATCGTAGTTTATTGTTGCCTCTGCAAGTGCATGGTAAAGAATATACAGTACCCGCCTACTAACTATATATTTTAAGTTGTTAAGTTTCCCCAAAACGGAGCGTAGTCTGTTACATACAGTGTCTACGTGTGCATCCCAAGTAAATCGTTCATCAATTAATAATCCTAGGTATTTGTATTTCGCCACACGCTCAATACACTCACATTGGCAGTTTGCTTTGCCATCATGAAGGCATTCGTGCGAGTGGCTTTTTATCGAGATATAGTCACTTTACCTATGCGGTTATACCCTTGGTTTTATTCATATTAATAAGGATGTATGTCAAGCACGTATCGTCTGCATACATGTATGCATTACAATTTTTTATGACATTGACCACACTGTTGACGTGCATGATGTAACCTATCGGTCCATAAACTGACCCGGTTGGCACTACGTAACCGACTTTACCGAGGTTACTGTCTACTCCCTCAACCCTAACTTTTATATACCTATTGTCTAGATACAGCCTGAACCACCCTTTTACAGGGCCCCGTATCCCACACTTATCCATGGCCTGCAGCAAGGTGTTCCAAAGTATCAAACGGTTTTTTGAAATCAATAAAGGTCAATACAACCATGAATTCAATGTATTCAATGAAGCATTTATGTCATCTGTAAACTTACTTAATGCCATTGCTGTGCTTCTATTTGGCCTAAACCCGTGCTGAATATCTGTTTTTATATTATTATTTTCTAAAAACTTTGTGATTTGTCCTATAATTACTTTTTCAAAAATTTTATTAATTACACTCAATATCGCGATGGGCCTATAATTTGTGTACTCTTTTTATTCCCCCCCCCTTGAAAATTGGTCTAATAGTTGAGGTTTTTAACTCATTAGGGTAAACTTGTCGTTCTATACACTTATTAATGAAATGTGCGAGAACCTGGCTGATAGGGAACTTAATAGTTTTTAAATCCTGTACTCGAATGCCATCAGAGCCTGGGGACTTGCCACAGCTTAACTTATCTATTATTAAACATATATATAGAGATATATGTTTAATATGGGCAGGCCTTTTTAAATCTAAAACTAACATCACTTTCTTTTACATATTCACATCTTTCATAACACAAATGGTTACATAAATGCTTCTCTTTTAGCAAACCAATTTCATTAGTAAAAGTATAACAGAAATTATTACATACGCTTTCCAGTTTGTCGTTACTGCTTACAAAATACTTTTGAATCTCGTCATCAACATTTAACTTTTTTCTACCAAGCCACTTGTTCGCACACTCCTACACTTTTCTCATATCTCCGTTACAGTTCTTCAACTCTTGGCGCCTGTGTGCATTTCTAGCAACATTTACAGCTTTATTTGCTTTCTTTCGATATTTTGTGTACTCTAATCGTAGTGACATATTTTTAGGATTTGCTTTCCATTTTCTAAACAATGCGTCTTTCTGGATGTTAGATTCCCTCTGTTTAACTAGCTTTTTTGTTAAATGATAAATGATTTTATTTTTATAAGTAGGTTTGTACAAACACTTTTACACGTCAATCATGTTTTTTTAAAACTAGGTGAGGTTGGCGTTTCCTATCTGACTACTCTGAGAAGAAAGGCCGAAACAAACTCAGAGGTCACAGTCTCTTTTAAAGTCCAGACATAATCTTGGTCAGGTTATATGAAGACCATGTAGATCGATGTCTGAGACGGTCTTTTGAGGAAAGAACCACACAGATTGAGAGGACCTGTCCAGTCAGTGCACGCATTCATCAGAAATCGTGCAGCTCAACTCAGGACTTAAGGAGTTCAACGATTCGACGAACAATACCAAAGAAAGGACATTTGGGTAGGCCACATAAATTACTCAAACTGCCAGACCACGAGAGAAAAAAAACGTTTCTGACGTACTGTAAATGTTGCTAAAAATATTACACATTTGCTTGTACAGCTCTAAAGGGTCTTCAATACACATGAGGTTAGTCCATTCTACCTTACATAACTTAGTTTTAACCGCCTCATTATTAAGTGTCATGCGATAACACGGAGGCATCAGCTGTTTATTTACTTCGATCGAGAGTCCCGTTAAGCAGTGATCGGACAGTAGTTGTTAGTACGTAGGCATGAAGCTCGCCGGCCGGTCGCGCACTTCGCACAAAAATGAGATCGATGCATGATGTCACTCGTTGCTCTGACAGGACTACCTCCCGCGTAACATCTTGAATGCAGCATTCCATGCCTAACTCACTGAGGGTGTTTAGGTATTCGTTGTCGCGTGAGTCGGTTTCGCCTTGCAATATGTTTATGTTGCAGTCTCCCAATAACACTAAATCATTTCCAATAGGTATATCTTGTATTAATTTCTTGAGTTCGTTTATGAAGTGTGATTTGTTCATTTGCGGGGGCCTGTAGGTAATTATTATGTCAAGTTTTTAGGGTTCCGTACCCAAAGGTTAAAAACGGAACCCTATTACTAAGACTTCGCTGTCTGTCCGTCTGTCTGTCACCAGGCTGTATCTCAAGAACCGGGACAGCTAGACAGTTGAAATTTTCACAAATTATGTATTTCTGTTGCCGCTATAACAACAAATACTAAAAACGAAATAAAATAAATAGTTAAGGGGGGCTCCCATACAACAAACGCGATGTTTTTGCCCTTTTTTGCTCGATATCAAAAATGGCAACAGGTAGGCACTTGAAATATTCACAAAATACTCAGTTGTATTTTTACTTTAATAATAAATAATAAAATTTAAATAAAATAAATATTTAAAGGGGGCTCCCATACAACAAACATGTTTTTTCTGCGTTTTTCCTTGTGGTACGGAACCCTTCGTGTGCGAGTCCGACTCGCACTTGGCCAGTTTTTTGTGTTTCGTGACAATTTGGCCATGTATTAATTCACAGCTTAGGTTATATTTCTTAATAATTTCAAACTCCATATTTTCATGTACATAGATAATTATACCCCTCCCCTTCTTTCCGTTCTAGTTAAGTAATATGAACAGTAACCATTTATTTCATAATTATAAACTTCCTCCTTCCTTCCTATATTTATTTCTGTTAGACATTATTAGGTCCAATTTAGGTAAACAGTCCTTTATTAATACTATAAATTCATTAAAATGCTTCCTTAACGAACAGATATTCATATATATGATGTTTAATTTATTTTCAGTATGTGTTACATAATGTATCCAATGTTTTGTGGAATCATATTTTGAGTATGCAATATCTTGTAGATCTTCAGAGTTCATAAACTCAAACTCAAACCATTTATTTCAATTAAACCATTACAGGCACTTTTGAATTGTCAGGAAGTCGGTCAGTCAGAAAATATGAAGCTAGTTGCCCATTCCAAAGCGTAGATACCTATGGAGAAGAACGGGCAAGAAACTCCATGGACACTCTTTTAAATTATATTTTTACAAAAATATTAGTTACATCATTAATGTTGAATTTACAATTATATGTGAGAACGATGTAAAAAAATAATACGTACGCGTTAAGAGCGTCCAGAGTACAGCAAATAGTAAGAAAACAACAATTCAAAAATAAAATAATTAAAAATAAGCCGAGGCAGCTGAGTGATGACCAGCCCCAACTGACGGCGCCCGTTCACGGACTTGACGCATAGATCAGCACCATTCAGCTCAACCATTTTGAAGGGAGCTAAATGATCCAACACACACGCCACCGTCAGCGAGACGTTTGTGTGAGCATGACATACTATCAGCCGCCAGGGCACATTCAAGTCAATGAAAGACATACCCGGTAAATGGTAAATAAGTTATAGTACATACATAGAACTCACATCTGTGCTATGCAATTATACAATACAAAGGAAATTGAGTCTATACAATGCAAAGATAGTCTTACAATCTTCAGCAGCTCCAACAGTATTTTCAAGTGTTAATCAATTAGTTGTGGTTGTGGAGCAGGACCAGCATTGAGCCAGGCATTTTTATCAGCGATGTAATCCCCTAACTTATAATATGCCTGACTGCATAGTGTGCGTTTTATACAAGACTTGAATTTTGTCTCATTCAGTTGAAGAATGTGGGGAGGTATTTTATTATAACATTTTAAACAGTACCCCATAAAAGATGAGTCTACTTTAGCCAGTCTGAAACCTGGTTGAACTAATAGGTCCCTATTTCTAGTACTATAATTATGTCTTTCACCTCTTTTACTAAAAATATGTAAGTATTTTCTTACATACATGATGTTTTCGTAGATATATTGACAAGGCACCGTCATGATGTTAATTTCCTTAAACAGTTCCCTTAGAGAATCGCGCATGCGGAGGTTATATATGGCTCTGATGGCTCTTTTCTGCAGAATAAAAATAGAATCGATGTCTGCAGCCCGTCCCCAAAGTAAAATACCGTAAGACATGATACTATGAAAGTAACTAAAATAGACTAGTCTCGCGGTATCTACATCAGTAAATTGACGGATTTTTCTGACAGCATAAGCTGCTGAACTTAGCCGTCCTGCAAGAGATGTTAAATGAGGACCCCATTGTAGCCTTGAGTCGAGCGTGATCCCCAGGAAAACAGTTTTATCGACGAATTCTAGTTTCTCTTGATTCAATATTATCTCACAATCACTTCCCTTGACATTTGGTAAAGAAAATCTTATGGACTTGGTTTTTTTTCCATTTAATACTAAATTATTAGCAGTGAACCAATTTTGGACCTGCAGTAGGGCGTTATTTACGTCGTCAAAATTTGTAGCACGTCTATTTACCTTAAAAATTAAGGAAGTGTCATCAGCAAATAACACCATTTGTGGTTGATTTTTTAATAAATGGAGTAGATCATTAACATACACCAAGAAGAGGAAAGGACCCAATATCGAGCCTTGTGGCACACCCATTTTTACTGTTAAACCATGTGAATTGACACCATTTATTTGAACTTGCTGTTGTCTGTCATTTAAATAAGAACCAACTAAACTGAGCGCTAGTTTTCCAAGTCCGTAATGCTCAAGTTTCAAAAGCAAGGTTTCGTGATCGACGCAATCAAATGCCTTGGAGAGGTCACAAAAGATTCCTATAGCGTCTTGGGCCTCTTCCCACGCGTTAAAAATATGTTTCAATAAGGTTACACCGGCGTCGGTCGTACAACGTCCTTTGGTGAAGCCATATTGTTGATCGTGAAGGATTTTATTCGTGTTAAAATGATTGAGCATCTGATTAAGCATTATCTTTTCAAACACCTTACTGAAAACCGGCAACACGGATACGGGTCTATAATTATTGGTGTCTTTACTGTCCCCAGATTTGTAAAGTGGTATTACCTTACTGTATTTCATTAAATCGGGAAAGACTCCTTGATCTACACACGAATTAAATACTAAAGCTAAGTAAGGTGCAATAGTCTCAATTATGGAGGCACAGACTTTAATGGACATTCCCCAAAGATCTTCGGTCAATTTGATCTTAATTTGCTTAAAAGCTTTTATTACTGAAGCGGGGTTAATATGTTTAAATTGAAATTCAACCGGGCAGGCTGGAACGTTCGCTCTTAATAAATCAATTGATACGACTGATGAGGAATTTAAGGCTTCCGTCGTTTTTGATGGTATATTAGTAAAGAAATTTACAAATTCCTGAGCTACTTCAAAGTTAGAGCTTATGGCACCACGTGAAGTTTCCAATGTGTAATCAGTGTTTCGTTTTTTATTCCTACTAGTTTCATTATTTATAATTTTCCAAACTGTTTTTATTTTATTTTCTGCCGATTTGATGTTATTGCTAATGTACAGGGCTTTGGCTATTTTGCAAGTATTTCTAAATATTTTGGAATATGTAGCAACATACTTGTTGAAAGTTTCAGTATTGATGTAAGGCTTAAGGCCATACAGCTCGAACAGTCTTTCCCTACTTATCCTAATACCTCTAGTTGCCCAGTCACTAAATATAAAATTAGGGCAAATGTTTTTTGTTTTCTTTTCAAAAGTTGTATTGAATTGAGTGTACACTACTGAAAAGAAATCCTCGTACAATTTATTTGCATCATCCATATCATGGCCCAGATCATTTAACTTATTATTTAGGGTACTATTGAATCTATTTAGTTTACCAGTCGTTATTGGTCTAAATTATATTTGCACTTTTTGCAAAGATGTTTTAAACTTAAAAGATACTGTTTGTCCACTATGATCAGACGGCAGATAATTTACGATGGCTTTATCTAAATAATCACAATCGCAAAAGACATTATCGATACAAGTAGCAGAAGTTGGAGTTACTCTAGTCGGTTCTGCAAAAACATAGTTAAATTGAACGATTTAAAAAGGCTTAATAATCTACTGCTATTTGAATTATTTTCCAAAATATTAATATTAAAATCACCACAAATAATCGCGGCTTTGTTATTGGATGCAAGTTTCGCTAGGACATCCTCCATTATTGACTCAAATACAGAAAAGTTCTGATAATTAGGGGGTCTGTAAACGCACACTACGACATGCTTATCTAGCTCAACACATGACAGTTCGATGCAATGTTCAATTGATAAACCCACTATGTCATTTCGTTGCTTGGATTTTAAACAATTTTTTATCAAAATTAGGGAACCTCCACGCAACATAGATTTACGGTTAAAACAACTGCCCACACTATAGTTCTCAAAATTAATTAACATTTGGTAATCCTTTAACCAATGTTCAGTACAACAAACAATGTCAAACTTTGTTTTTTCTAAAAACATTTCAATTTCTAATAACTTGGAAGAAATGCATTGAATATTTTGATGAAATAATGTCAAGGCATTCTGCTGATCTCCTTTTTGATATTTACGTATTTTTGAGCAAGAAGATACCTTGTTGTTGTTAGGTATAAGAATATTATTACTGGTACCTTCTGTTGTCTTACAAACTAGTTTAAATGATTATCCGGAGTTAATCCCAAGACTTCAACGTCATCAGCAGGCAGTGAGCTCGTAGTGCATGAGGGAAATGGAACCTCCTTCGTACAATTTGTACAAATATTTATAGCATTTGAGCTACATTCATTCATACTTATACATATTTATACTTAGAAACTTTAAATAAGGAAATTCTATTCTACAGTAAGTTCTGTTTATGTATTTACTCTCCGTTTAATAGATATGTATTTACTTATGTCGCTTTCACAGAAGATATTATGTACTTCTCATCCAAATATTTAAAATAATAATAATAATAATATGTACATTTATATGAAAAAAAAAAGTAAAATAATCATAGGGCATCAAAAAATTCGTCCGCATCGCTGTCAACAGGAACAGTGCCCAAAAGGCTGGCAGCATTGCCACGTTGCCTTCTCATCCTCATTCTTTTTAATTAAAATTTTTCCATCTTGAATCCATATAAACTTGAACTCATCCTTTAGTTTTTGCTTCGTTATCCAAAGTAATTGGCGCATTTGGCGTGTAAGATTTTCATTAATATAGATGCGGGTATCATCGTTGTTGTTGTAGATGGAGTGGTTCGTCAGCTGTTGTTTCCTGCTTTTTAGCCATTGATAGCGCGTTTCCGCGTTACACATTTTTACAATAACAGGCCTGCCACTTCCCTCACCTCTGACTCTCCAAACCTTTTCTATGCCATCTACCCTCAATTTCAATTCTTTTGCAATCTTCTCTACTACCTCTTCAACGTTTTCGCCCTCATGTTTACGTACATTAATTAACTCAACATTGAATTTTAATTCCTTCTGCTCCAGCCGATACGATCCTCAAGTGACTTGTTATATTTTTCTAGAAATATACCCCGTTGTATCAGGTCCTTCATCCTATTTTCATTTTTATAGTTTGAATCAATTAGTTTTAAGTGCATCTCATCTGATTCCTTGTGTTTACCCTCTAAGCTCTTGATAACATTATCCGTGTCACAGTTCTTTGTTTTTATTTCCATTACTTCCTTTTTAATTTCCGTAATGTCACACTGAATAGCAGCGTATTTCTCACCTTTTGCTGCTTCATGGTGATCAACAACGTGTGCATGACCTTCATTTCTTCACGGAGTGCGTTAAGTGTTTCGTTGAGTGCACCAGTTGAACAGCAATTCTTGAATCTCCTACTATCCTACGACATTGAGGGAGGAGAGGTGTCGCTATCCGATTCATATTACCTTTTCTTATTGCCACGCCTCGCACTAATCCATTCCTTATCTTTCGACGCTAAGTTCGGATCTGATCCGTGTTTGGTTGGTATTTTTTGCACATTTATATCACGACGGCGTATAACAAACAACGCGACGTTAATAATTAAGTACCGCGTATCGCTCACACGTCCACTCACGAGCGCGCTCCACGAGAAATGTGTCAGCTTACTGCGGTTAACGCAACCATCGTTCCCATTAAAAGTTTCAATACTGTATACGGGAAGCATTTTATATAAATTTGTATTTCTTCCAGTAAAGTGTGGAAATATAATAAGGGTATGAGTCCAATTCGTTTTAACTGGCTCTTACAGCCCGCGCGAAATAACGAGCAGCAAAATGTGCAACATTCTGCACAGATTTTTATATGAGCGTAAACTCACACACTTTTCTGTATGTTGGGTATTGGATATTGCATAAAAAAAAATTGAGAATCTAGAGTAACTTTAATAAATAATGTGACTGTAACATGTTGTACTATCCTTATATGTAATCTCGGTAATAACAATCCAAGATATGAAATTAAGAAAGGGAGTACTATGTGTTGTCTTAGAACATGCAACTGCAGCCGTCAACGAATTTTTCAACATACACGACACAAGCTAACGAAGTTTTATATAACAAAACACTTCAACACTTCGGCTCAGAAGTATTCAATTTCCTTTGCTCCAAGTTGTATATATAAATAGTTATATACATAAACAGGAAATCAAATGCTGCAAGTAAAACGGGACTCCTATCCGGGGCACGATCGCACGCATGCATAAGCTAGTAGGAAAGCTACTAGCTGCTAGGGAACCAATCTTTTATAGAGCTGACGTTTGGCTGCATACGATTTGTGTAGTGGCTTAGGTGGGATCGTATTTATATTATAGTGGCTTGGTTTCAGAAGGCTGGAGACAGGATCTAAATTTCATACCACTTCGAATTGAATGCGAATGGAAGAGATTTTTAATGTCTGCAGCCGAAACTCATTTTTGTGCGCGGAAAAAAAAATTACTTTACTCAAAAGTAAAATTAAATGTCAGTAATATCTTCAGTAGTGAGATTATAGGGTCGCCATTCGGAACTTTAAATTAAGATTATTTTTATTAAAGACGAAAATCACCAGATTGTCTCCAATAATAATGATTTAATAATATTCGCCAAATCTCCAACTTTTTGTTGATTTAAATTTCGATCGCTTTTTGTCACAGAAAAAAGTCTGGACCTGTCTAATCTGGTGAATTTAGGGGGTCAATTAATGTCAATATTTCTTGGAATAATTTATTGCTTCAAAAATTTTTTTCTCAAAGTTTCGATTATGTTTCGTGCTGCTGGTTTCTGGCTGTCATATTAGAACCACGTATTTTCTAGGATTAACTGATTGATTTCATGAAAAAAGAAAATGCATTTTGTTTGTGCGGAATAAACAGTTTTTCTTTCTTTATTTTCTTTTATATTGTTGTGATTGTTAGTCACAGTTATAATTACTCCATCTAACCAGTCAGAAAAAGAGAATTTGAGTGTCTAAACACACTAATACTATGCCGAAAGTACGCGACTGAAGTTTGGCACGATTACGCCTCCAATGCTATTTAAAGCAACGTGTAATTTCGGCATAATGCAAATAGCATTGCAGGCGTACTCATGTCGAATTTCGGTCGCGTACCTTGGGGACTAAGGGTTCTACGTGGTTAAAAAAGGTTGCTCTTCTCCTCAATAGTCCTATGTCATCATCTGCCTAGCCTTTTCCAACTATGTTGGAGTCGGCTTCCAGTTTGACCGGATGCAGCTGAATACCAGTATTTTACATGGAGCGACTGCCTATCTGACCTCCACAACCCAGTTACTGGGTAATACGAAACCCCTTGGTAAGACTGGTTGTCAGACTTTCGGGCTTCTGACTGAATGACAGCCGGGACTAACGGCTTAACGTGCTTTCCGAGGCACGGAGGGATCTCGGTATCTAAAGATGGTCACCCTTCCACAGACTAACCGCGGCAAGCGTAGCTTAACCTGATCGATCGACCTGTGCGGCTGTTATTATTTAGCACGCCCTCCGCAATAATCCTATGTATAATATAATAATCCTCTGTGATCAAAATGGGATCATACACTTGTTCAATATGCGTACTCGAACTACTTATAAACTAATATTTTAGATTTTTTTAAAGCCACAAAGGTACAGTGTTTTTATTTCACCGTTTTCGACTATCATAAGGTGGTAGAGATTGTGCTAAACGAGAAATACCTCACCGGTATGGCCATTGTAGTTCACACGCAAAAATACCCTTTTCAAAAAGTCCTAGAAATTCCAAAACTGACCGCAAAAGCCGCGTAAAAAGGCTCTCATAGAAAGGCTTTATTTTGTGCCTTTTTGAACGCCGGAGCTATCTTCTATGTTATTGAATTTTTGGGGAACAAGTACGAAAAAATTGGAAAATTATGCAGATAGTTATAGTGTAGGCCATATTGTGGGTTCTATCCTTTGAAATAGGCAGAGTAATAGGCCTTTGGGAAATTTTTTTTATACTGTGGTATTCTATGAGCTTCGTTTTATCTCCGTTAAGGTTTATTGTAAAGTAGTAAGGATAAGATCTTTTCGTATAAATTGTCATATTAGTGTATTTATGTGATATTTTCTGATCCTTGATTGAATAGGTCACCTTATTGCTTTTACGCTATTGTCATGCGAAAACATATCCCTGCTGTTACTCAGTGCGGTTAATTACTGTAACGCAAACGCAACCGTTTTCGTAGCATCACCCAAGGTTGCGTTACTACGGCGGCGTAGCATCGTAGCACTCGAAGCTACAACATGGCAACGTAGCATTTGCGTACCTATATTTAGTTTTCTATAACACGGTTAGGAATTGCATTAAAAAGCGCCACGCGTTTAAGATTTTTAAATGCAAATAAAAATAATAATAAAAATGTGTAGTTCAAATCGAAATAGTTAACTGGTTTATGCCATCCCACTACTTTCTAACCTCCCTGCAATCCAACTTAAGGCACCCAGGTCGGCATGACCTGGGTGCCTTTTTTAGGCACCCAGGTCATGGACCTAAAAGGTCACTTTGGCAGAATCATAATAGGATAACATTATGAATCATAATGGACAGTTAACTGTTGAGTTAATCGTATCAAATCCCATTGGTGAAGTATTTTCAAGTATTTTTTTTTGTCCAATCCAAATCCAATCCCAATCTCTTTGATCATACCTGCATAGTGCAGCGAAAAAAAGAAAAACACGGACTGTCTTCGCCATATTATGATTCATAATGATATTCTTTTATGATTCTGCCAAAGTGGCCTTTTAGGTCCCCTGGTCACATGGTGACTTTCGTCTTTTTATGGTGGCTAGAGAAAAAGAAAGGTCGGTACAAAACCTCAATATTTAACTAAGATTATAGTACAAAAAACGCGATGTTTTGACATTTCTCTACATAGGAAAGCAGATCTTATCTGCGCGAAGCAGGCGCTGGTCCTAGTAGAGAATAAAGGCTTACAGAACTACTAAGGCATGGTACAGTTACCAGCTCATAATTACAGCTCCAGGTTGCATATGCTTCGCTGTTCATGTGATGTGAAGTAATTACAGCCGTTTCAAACACGGCTGATAAGTGACGTCATTATGACGTTGTCTATGGAGTTTAGACGAGGGTAGTAGTATATAAATTAAACATAATATTATGAAGATTGAATTTTCTGTTTGATAAGGAGCCTTTGATGTACAGTAGGTATATATGGTATCCGTTGCGCCACAGCTCATAAATAAAGGGATTCGCAATAAAAAACAAAACACATTATTTATACAGAAACATATTTATTACCTTTTCCACAATATTTGTTCAAACGATAATAATAAGTTTTTTTTTTTTTTTGTGATATCGTTGCTAAGATTTAAGTTTAAAATTTGTAATTTGTAACGCTGATTCAGTCGGCATGTTGACTGCCCAGTGTCTCGAACAAGAAGGTCGGCTGTCAGTTATCTCGCATAGTGAATGAATAATCGGTTGAGTGACATACGAGTATTAGTCGATTAAATAAATAGGGTTACCACATAGAAGCTAACAGTAAGGCTCTTTGTACACGAAACAGTTTCTTTACGGTACGGCGTATAAACCGCATCGTAGACAAAACGTTTCCGTCAACAATCTTCCATAGTGATCCATACAAGACTGACCACCGTGCCTACACATTGCGAATGAACCGTAGTTTTTCACGGCGAGACAAACATGTGTGTATAGACGCCAGCACATCAAGCTACCCGAAACTGTCAAATTTTCCCAATCAACTTTGAACCATAAGCTTTAGCAATAGAGTTGAAAATCTATTAAACAAGTTTGACAGATTGTAGTAGCTTGATGTGCTGGCGTCTGTACAAAGGGCTTGATGGCAGTAACATTATCATGAAATAATTTTCGCACAGATTAGACACAGACTTCCTTTATGCAAGAGGAAGTGAGCTGTAATACATATTAGTTTAACTTTATATGTTGTGACAAATCGAAATAAAGCTAAAACTTCATCTTGATACATA
Organism: Mesoligia furuncula; assembly: GCA_916614155.1. Lineage (NCBI taxonomy): Eukaryota > Metazoa > Arthropoda > Insecta > Lepidoptera > Noctuidae > Mesoligia > Mesoligia furuncula. Next base: position 30,445,854 of record OU744794.1, read on the forward strand.
AAGCCTAAATATCACGCACAACAAAATATGTATATCGCTACAGACAAACAATAGAAGTAACATCCCTACATTCCCTATACAAGCATGATTCATTCGACACTTCCAAAAGTTTGCCTAAAGTCACAGAGTACGGAATCACCGCACCGGCAGCGTCTACAAATGGCAGTACTAGCAAGATTCGTGGCATCGAAATTGCGTTTAGTGCACAACTTCTGTCACAGACCGCCATTTATAGCCGTCAGTTTCTATACGCCATTTGACGTAGTACGAGTAAACGGTGACAAGCTTGGTGTCTATGGGAAGTGTTAGCAGTCCCGCCTCTAGCTTTAGCTGCCGAGGCGCTTCCGTGCACTGTGCCAAAAGTCAATACACTTAAATCCTTTTGACAAACGTCCCTTCGATGGCCGGGGACAAGGGCATCCCTTTACTAAGATAACGAGGATAACCGACAAATCGTGAGGGTTTTATCAAGAAATAGGGTAAATAGATAGAGGGAATGGCAGGGAGTACGATGGGAGTGAGGGGTAATTTTATTGCACTGTGTTTAGGTTAGTGGTACATTATTATTTTTAGAGATTTTTTTTTTAATATGGTAGCTGTGTGCCCTATTCCTGTTACTAATCATTTTAATCATTGAATAAATGAAAGGATCAGGCAACTATGTTGGATACTCGAATACGCGAATTGTAAGCGCACTGACGCATAAACAGATATTGCGGTACCGTACCGTATGTCTTTATACTTTAAAATATTTATTTCAAATAGGATAATATTTACATAATCTATGCTAATATTTAAAACAGTAATAACGTGTACATATGAAATAATTTATTTTTATATAATTTGTCTAGAAGAAAATGAGTCTTACCTACCATTTGACTTAGGTTAAAAGTTACTTGGCAATGCTTAGCTTTTGTAGATCCGGTGATTAAAAAATATTAACATACTTATAAAAAATGCTCTGAAGAACACGAATTAAGATTTTGTAGTTAAAAAATATCAGATTAAAACAAAAGTTCAAAATATTATTCAGCGTAAATAAACGAACACACGTACATTGCAAATATTCAATTAATTAACGATACCTACATTTAATACCTGATTGGAAATTCCTATAAAATTTATAATATTTACATGTGGCAAAGATAATGCTTAATGAGATGCGCGAGGATGACATCCGGCAACAGGGTTTTAATTGAATTATTGTCAGTCATGTGAAATGCACAATTTATAAATATTAAAAGTTTGGACCGTCATCTTATTAACAATTTGTATAATATCCACTGCTCTATGTGCATTCGTAAATTGATTAAGATAAAAAAGGGCTTTCGAACTAAAGATAAATAAACCAGAACATTAAAAATTACGGGATTGATAAATCTAAAAAAGTATCTAGGAAATACTCCCTAAAAATATAATTGTAAATATTACCTTATTATTAAGTATATAGGCGTCACATACAATTATCTAGAAATAAAAAAAAAATTGTTTACCTTTAGTAAAATACTGTACTTAACAGAACTAATATAAAAACAAAATGCTAAGTAAAATAAATATATAACTTGCTTTTTTGTAGACTAAAAAACTTTTACACTAAAAAGAGGAAAGGACCCAATATCGAGCCTTGTGGCACACCCATTTTAACGGTTAAACAATGTGAATTGACACCATTTATTTGAACTTGCTGTTGTCTGTCATTTAAATAAGAACAAACTAAACTGAGCGCAAGTTTTCCAAGCCCGTAATGCTCAAGTTTCAAAAGCAAGGTTTTGTGATCGACGATCAAACGCCTTAGAGAGGTCACAAAAGATTCCTATGGCGTCTTGGGCCTCTTCCCACGCGTTAAAAATGTGTTTTAATAAGGTTACACCGGCGTCGGCCGTACAACGTCCTTTGGTGAAACCATATTGTTGATCGTGAAGGATTTTATTCGTGTTAAAATGATTGAGCATTTGATTAAGCATTATCTTTTCAAACACCTTACTGAAAACCGGCAACACGGATACGGGTCTATAATTATTGGTGTCTTTACTGTCCCCAGATTTGAAAAGTGGTATTACCTTACTGAATTTCATTAAATCGGGGAAGACTCCTTGATCAACACACGAATTAAATACTAAGGCTAAATAAGGTGCAATAGTCTCAATTATGGAGGCACAGACTTTAATGGACATTCCCCAAAGATCTTCGGTCAATTTGATCTTAATTTGCTTAAAAGCTTTTATTACTGTTACGGGGTTAATATGTGTAAATTGAAATTCAACCGGGCAGGCTGGAACGTTTGCTCTTAATAAATCAATTCTTTTCAATCTTAGAAAATCTATTAAAGAAATTTGACAGATTGTAGTAGCTTGATGTGCTGGCGACTGGCGTCTGTACACGCATCCCCAAAGTGTACGGAACAGTCATAAGCACTCACAATATCAAGCGAACCATTATTCCTCCATCTCCCCACGACTCGAAAACAAAGGAACACTTTACTCCCCCCGCTCCCCAAAGAAACGAATAAAAGATAGTTAATGCAATATTTATTGTACACGCTTTTATTGGCCCGTTTCGTTTACAGGTACTGTTCAAGTAATTGCCAAATATTCAGTGTTTTACTGACAAGGATGAGTAAACGAGTTAATTACTTGTTGAAAGTGCGGACTTGATTGCTCCCAGTTTATTGGTGTAAAAATTTAATGGATCTACCAATGTACCTGGAGATAAGGTCTATTTTTAAACAACTTTGTGGTGTATCATGCTCAAACAATTACGGATTTTATATTGTAAAATTTTGACAAAATTTTGACGGCGATAAACTTGACCGTCTTTTCACCTTTTCAGGTTATGCCTTCATAATCATGATAATTTATTTGCAATAGATTCAAGCAATTAAGTCCTAATACATGGTCAGACATTTTGATATACAAAACATTACATGTATTTAGTAGGTATAACTTTTATGTCCAGAGGCATGCTTTAAATGCCAGTGCCTATTATTAATTAATTTTACAATTCATTCAATATTAATTATCGTCAATATTTTACATTATTTATAAATTCATAGGTACTATAAAATCTTTTTCCCAGCAGCCATTATTTTTACTTTATAAAAACAATAGGTAACTCTTTAAAGCTCTTTGGTATTTTATTTGGTTCAAGTATTTTGTCTACGTAAAACTACGCTAAAAAGCAACATCCATAGTTATTTACTTAAAACATTTCGCTCATGTATTTTCAAGTATCCCGAATCTGACAAAGATCCAAACAAGTGGGGCATTATCGAAATTTTGTCATGTAGGTACAAGAAGCCAGCGAAATTGCGTCAAAGCGAGAGGTAAACTCTGAACTCTCTCTCTCTCGACGATATGAAATACCTCATCCTTCTATAATCCTATAATAATATTCACCTCACCAGCGGCGTAAACCGGGGGAGTCTATTCTTAGAACACCTCTAAATCCCGCCATTCCTCACTTTTTACAACGCTAATAATTTACTTAAACAGCGTGTGAACGTAGCACCAGTAAAGAGGATTTGTACGAAGGCAAACGAAATCACTGCAATATCCCCCAATAAAGGGGGATTTTGTTTATGAAGACTACAAATCGCGACTTTCATTACACGTCGGGCCGAGGAATTGACTGCCAGTATTATGTATTGGAAGCAATTTTGCCTCGCCTTGTAGCTGACGTATCGAAATTGTATGTAACTCTAGAGAAGATTTTTTACTGAACACCGGGTGTTTCAATAGAAATCAGGTTTGGAAATATATAATAATACTTACACGTAGTACTATTATATATTTCCAGTCCGTATAGTTCAAATTCAAAATTATTTATTTCAATCCATTTCAGATCATAATATGTTCTACATCTAAAATAAACAAAACAAAAATTGTAATCATAAGAAATACATATAAAAATAATTAATAAAATAAAATAAAACTAAATTAAAATCATAAAATCATTACAAGTCATTACATTAATCATATAACAATGGTTAATGTACTGACAATCAAACCTGTGTTGTGTTGGAGGTGGTCCGGAGCCTGCGCCCCAGAGATGTGCACCGCTTTCGCATCGTCGTCGTGTAGAAATAGTCGACACGGGCGTCGGTGAACATCCGCGATGCGCTACAGTGCCGGGGCAGCCCCAACAACACCCTGAACGCATTGTTATACTGAATACGGAGAGCGTTGTACTGCTTCTGGGTATATGACGTCCAAAGGCTGGCTGTGTACAGGGACGTACAAAACGCTCTGAAAAGAGTTATTTTGACTGCCTCCGAGCAACGAGCAAACCTGCGGGCGATCATATTGGCCCTCACAGACAACGCCCTCCGCTCCCTATCAATGTCCGCATCGTCCCTCAGGTCAGAGGTCACGATATGCCCTTAATATTTAAACTGGTCAACTCTTTTTAACTTGACACCGTTCAATCTAACAGGTGGAACAGAATCCGAACAGCTCCGACCCCTGTACGTTACAGAATTCCTTATTTGTTTGGAGTAGGTAAGTGATATAGTCCGTTTATTTGGAAAAACATAGCTCATTTTTATACTAACACATATCAATAAAAGCGCAAAGCGTTCAAGTGAAAACTTCTGTCGGCAATTTGAGATCCCAAGGGCCAATAAAGTACCGAATGGATTGCAAAGCGTTGCTATAGTAACGTAGTTCGGATTGTAGATCGGTTCCATTTAACTATAAGTATTTTAAATTAAAGTAACTTTTCGTGTCTGTGTGCTCACGATGTTCTTCTAAACTTCACTACGGATTTTGATGTGGTTTTCACCATTATTTAGAGAATTCATTCCGGAAGGTTTTTACTATTTATTTATGTATTTGGTTCACCAACAATTGTACACACTGGTATAAGCAAATTTAGCAGAAGCAACACAGCGAAGAAGTCTTTATACTGTTATAAAAAAAAATCATCTGTTTCATACAAAAGGGCCGTATGGAACATCTATTTTTTTTTTTTAGTTACATACTAACAATTTCAACGCAGTGGGATTCAGAATCAATACTTTCAGCTTGCGCATCGATGTCCCTGCCAACCTGTAGAATATTGAAATCTCGATGATTTATCAAGCTGTAAAAACCGTGTGAAGAAGGTGCTAGTAAACAAATAAAAGCACGGTGCGTATACGAAAGCAACGACAAACTAATACATAGTGCGAGTATCGAAACGAACGACAAACTAAGACATAGTGCAAGTACCGAAACGAACAACAGACTAAAACATAGTGCGAGTATCGAAACGAACGACAAACTAAGACATAGTGCGAGTACCGAAATGAACGACAAACTAAAACATAGTGCGAGTATCGAGACAAACTAAGACATAGTGCGAGTACCGAAATGAACGACATCCTAAAACATAGTGCGAGTATCGAGACAAACTAAGACATAGTGCGAGTATCGAAACGAACGACAAACTAAAACATAGTGCGAGTATCGAGACAAACTAAGACATAGTGCGAGTACCGAAATGAACGACAAACTGAGACATAGTGCGAGTATCTGAATCGGAGACTTCTCAGTCACACACCACAACAACAACACTACGATGATGATGATGTTGATGACAACTGTCAATTTTCCCGTAAACGCATTTTATCACGCAATTTATATACAGTCAATGAACAGTCTGCAAACAGTAATGCGGTAACAGAAAGTATATTTACTTTGTCCAACGCTTGTATATGCTCAAATATTTGAAGCAAACATCGTTACTCGTATATAATGTAAACAATCTGAAAAATATGTCATTGGATTTAAAAGCGACTGCTGCACCTAAGTGAAGCTATAAGTTTCAGTTTGAGGGTTTAAAGTTAGATGTAGTGTTTTTTTTTGTAGGTCTTAAAATTAATAACGAGAATATTACCGCGTTTTCTCAAACACTACATCAGTATACGGTGTACATAGTAAAGAGTTCTATTCTATATTTTTAGCTTTTTTCAATGTGTATTGCGCCTTAATTATAATAATATTATTTACTATTATTTATTATTATTTTTCATTATTATTATTATTATTATTATTATTATATATTTTTTTTATTGCTGAATGGCTCTTGACCTCGATCACGCCTGATGGAAAGCGATGGATGAGGTCTATGATGGAACAAGCGTGCCCAAAAGATTAAGGCACTGGAAATCCCACGCATCGACGAAACGCAGCAGGCTGCTGGGTTCAGTTGAGTAACTGGCGGAACAAACTGCGCTACACGAGGAGGCTCCTTCATGCATCCCAAAAAAAAAAACATGTTTCACTTTTACGTTTCTATTTGAAGAAACTAATTAATCGTTTAAACGTACAGATGAGTCATTCAATGTCGGTCCCTGCTAGCAGAACGCCAATTTTCGTAATTTAAAACGTTCAAATCTAGTCGCTGTCTCATCTCGGCGACAAATAAATGTCAAAAACTTGTCAAAAATGTAGGGTAATTAGAAGTATTTTTGACGGATTGAACAGATCAGACTGTGAACATTCTTAAAAAAACCGGGCAAGACCGAGGGTTCCGTGCCATCATACGTTTTTAAATTTTCATCGGCAAGGCCTATATTCGTTAGAGAATTTTAACACTGCACACTGCGGTGTAGAATGTTGCAGTTTTATGTCAGCGCCATCTCTTGACCGATAGTGAAACTAGTGTAACTTTTGTTGATGATTTCAGGAAAAGTGTGCTATTTAGAGACGTCGTTTTATTTTTCCTGTAATCTTTCCATTATCTTCTATCACATAGAATTATTTCAGATTTTTTTTTAGCAAACTTTGGAGATAAGGGGGGGGGGCAGTATTTTTTGTACATTTTTCATCAATAGTCGAAAACTATGCGGCCTAAAAAAAAACGAAAAAAATGTTTGAGAATTTGCAAACTGCGCTCTTATGATAATGCCCTAGTAGCCCCCTACTTCAAATTTTTAAGACCTCCTTTCAGTCCCTGTTGCAAAAATATACATCTATTTCTATGGCAACATTGCACGGTTGAACCAAGTCAACCGTGTAATATTGCCATAACCGATATTACATAGGACATCATGGTTTATTAACAAATTACCTAGTCAATGCTGATGGTCTAGTGGTTGAGAGTGCAACCGTCGAGCCTGAGGTTTTCCTGGTTCGATTCCCAGGTCAGGCTGTGTTAGTGAGTGTTTTTGTTACGTATTTCTCAGAAGCAGCCAGTCTGGACTTGTGACCACTTCATGGCGGCAGGCTCGCCCTGTATTACATGGGTCCTAAACATCACTGGCAAAATATGGGTTTATATACAGTATACACCACCTCTACCCAAGTCTTCCGGGAATACAGACCTGATGTTGTACTATGATACTAGCAGCGCCCCGCGGTTTTACCCGCATAAGAGTCGATCCCGTGGGAATATCGCGATAAGAAGTATCCTGTGTCTTATTCTACCCGCATAAGAGTCGATCCCGTGGGAATATCGCAATAAGAAGTATCCTGTGTCTTATTCTGATGTACAAACTATAATACTGTAAAGTTTCATCAAAATCCGTTCAGTAGTTTTTGCGTTAAAGAGTAACAAACATTCATCTATCCTCACAAACTTTCGCGATTATAATATTAACTAGCTGCGCCCCGCGGTTTCACCCGCATACGTTCCGATCCCGTGGGAATATTGGGATAAAAAGTAGCCTATATGTTAATCCAGGGTGTTAGCTAACTCCTTACCAAATTTTATCAAAATTGGTCCAGCCGTTTGAGCGTGAAGAAGTAACAAACATATAAACAGACACACACACACTCACACACACACTCACAAACTTTCGCCTTTATAATATTAGTGTGATTAATTAATTAATAATAGAAGGTTAATGTTTAACCAAAATATTGTCATTATAACTCTGCTTATTCTCCAGGGCATAGGCATACACATAATAAACATATTATAATAAATGGTGTGCCACCGCAAGCTGAACCTAAATTTATTGAGTTTCATAGCCACTGACGATTTGTCACTGCGAATGACTGGCGCGCGCAACATCGCTGTCGGCTCGTAATAGATGACCGACTTGCGACTAATCTGTGTTGTCCTTTATTGTGAAAGATATGTGTTTAATACAACCTCAATAATTGAGGTTGTATTAAACACATCTTATATCCCACTAGCATCATTAAACACATCTTATATCCCACTAGCTTCTGCCCGTGACTTCGTCCGCGTGATATTTCACCCTCCCCCATTCACCCTTTTAGGGTGGAATTTCGAAAAACCCTTTCTTAGTGGATACCTACTCTTCTCAAAGAATACACCCTCCAAATTTCATGTCTCTAGGACTAGCGGTTTAGGCTGTGCGTTGATATATCAGTCAGTCAGGACTTTAAATTTTATATAAATAGATTTTGGTTCCAAAAATATGATTGAACACTCTAATGTAATGAATGCGCCTATTTTTGTGAACCACAATTAATTCCTATTTTGGGATTCTAAAAATACTAAATAGCCAAATAACTGCGACCAACTTGGACATAGCGCTCACTGAACGCTACAGCGGCACCGCTCGCTTCGCTTACTCGGCTCGCGTACTGTTGGTCATAGTTCTAACTTAACCTAACCCGTTTAGGCGACTAGAATCAATTCAATTTTACTGTAATTTTTGACGTTCAAAAGTGCCTATAGTGTGCCTATTTGAAAAAAAATAATTTGACTTTGTACTTAACTTAGTTACTGCAACTAACTATGTAAAGACCAGAAAGTTAAAAAGAGGCCAATTGCTAAAAAATGTGTGTTAGATTAGAAGCCGCCTAAAAAGTTTTAAGAGGTTCAATCATTTAAAAAAGCGTACATCATTAGAAGATCAGTAAGTTTTCAGAGGATCAGTTAAGTAGGTATTTCCCAAAGATATGTAACTTTTGCTAAAAATATAATTGTTATTTTGTGAAACGTATTATATACATTATAATTTAGTCTAGAAAACAAAATGCTATTCATGCTGGCTTTATTAAAAATACTACGGATCAGATACGATCTGTATATTGTTATGACGGGTCATTTTCAGGTTAATAAAATGTAAAATGGTGTTGTTGGTGTATTTAAATATACCTACCTAACTTTTGAAATTCTGCTAGGTATTTTTTATGGCATGTGCACTTATGTATTTTAATTTTATTGGATTTGAATATTTGTGTAGGGGAGAGTAGCCCAAAACGGGTAAGCTAAGGTTGATGATAAATAATAACAATTTATGGATACAAATTGAACATTTATTTGTACATTTTGAAATGTTTAGTTATCAAGGGCTATTAAATAAATGACATATTTAGTAGTTTTGTACATTAAGAATAAAAAAATAACAAAAATCTTTACCATTCGAATTACCCGTTTTGCCCGTAGGGGGGGCCTAAAGCAGGTAGGGCTTTTGGGCAAAGCGGGTAGGGACTGAATTACATTAGGTCAACGTCAATCAATGACTAGAACTGTTTCATAACAATCATAACTCAGATGGAGCTCCACCAGGATCATCAGCTACTTGCAGTGATAATGGTTGGACCAATGGACCAGTATTCTTGGAATGGTTGCGGCACTTTGTAGACAACGTAATGAGTTGGCAACGTAAACAGATAATCCATATGAAATAGATACTCAACTAGCTCTAATTCTTGAGCTGCTGTAAAAACTGTTGTGAATCTTCCTAGATTTTTTTTTGACATCCTTTCTTTACATGTATCTGTAAAGTCGAAAAGTTGATGCCATATTTTTTTGCTGCACCATTGACGGAAGTTTTGAGAGCTTCTTCTATCGCAAGTTTCATAACTCCCTCATCCCGATGGATTTGCAGTCTTTCTTTTGTATTTATTAACCATCTGCAAATATAAAAGAACTAATAAGCAGTCAATGAAATTATACAAGGCAAATCGGGTATGGGCAAAACGGGCACCCGCTTTACCCCTACCCTTTTTGCCCACAAGCATGTATTTTTTTCAATCGACTAATATCCTTAAAACCCAAATAATAAACGCCCACCTATTACACAAATAAAACGTCTATTTATTGCAAAATCATAACACAAAACTAGTAAGATCAGATTGTAAACCATTTTCGAGTATTCAAAAGTAATGTAACTCAATTTTTTTTAGTGGAAATAGCAAAAAACTTCTTTCTTATCTTACTGTGAAGTCGTGTCCGCCAGAGAAGCGTGCCGACTCCCTGTGATTGGCGAGCGGCAGGCGCCGCGCACTGCACGCACACATTCTTATTAGCAATAACGGTGCGCAATTTAAAAAGCATACCCGTTTTAGGCGGGCTACCCGTTTTAGGCTTACCTCCCCTACCTATTGTTTTATTTTGTATTCAAAATTTTTATATAAAGTTTATGTTTTAATTGATTTTAATTTAATGTAATGTAATGGACTTTGTTTGAAAATAAATGAATTATGATTCATTCTTTTTTTAAATTAGGTACTATGAATAGAACTACGTTGACAAAATGTATGTAATCGATCAGTTTCCGAACTTTCCGAGATGATATTCCCAAGTGTCAGATTACATCCATAATATCATCCATATACTTACGTAACTTAGTGAACTGTTAAGTAACTAACCACAGTCGCAAGCATGTAACGAGCCTAATCAATATGTCAGTCACAGTTGTGGTTTAGCGGCGTCAGTTGTCATTGTATTTCACAATAAGCAAATCTTTGATACAGCTTACATTGCTAAACGTTATAGTTATACGTTTTAGAAACGCAAATAGTAACTAATCTATTACAATATTAAATAAGGTGGGTGGACCATGGAAGGCCGCTCTAACGAGTAAACACTTTTTATTCGTTTATTAACTGGATAAATGAAGCAAACAAATGATCAAATAATACTTTGTTTTATTGTGTACCATATAAATGACTTTTTTTAGATCTAGCTTTAATCATTATTTATTAAACTTGAAAGGAACACGGCCTTGAAAGGAACACGGCTCCAAACAAGGCCAATATTATACATCAGTCGTTCAACTTAAAAATAGAGCTGTAACAATTAATGTATCCGCTTTTACTGAAACTACATAATAAGCTCTTTCATTTATGAGATAAATGATAAATGATAAATGATAAATGATTTTATTTTTGTAAGTAGGTTTGTACAAACACTTTTACACGTCAATCATGGTTTTTTAAAACTAGATGAGGTCGGCGTTTCCTATCTGACTACTCTGAGAAGAAAGGCCGAAACAAACTCAGAGGTCACAGTCTCTTTTAAAGTCCAGACATAATCTTGGTCAGGTTATATGAAGACCATGTAGATCGATGTCTGAGACGGTCTTTTGAAGAAAGAACCACACAGATTGAGAGGACCTGTCCAGTCAGTGCACGCATTTGTCAGAAATCGTGCAGCTCAACTCAAGACTTAAGGAGCTCAACGATTCGACGAACAATACCAAAGAAAGGACATTTGGGTAGGCCACATAAATTACTCAAACTGCCAGACCAAGAGAAAAAAAAAACAGAACAGAAAGAATAATAAAAAATATATATAAAAGTAACAAAATGACCCACATCGTCTTCACATTCACAAATCACAATAAATAAAATAATGTAATACTTTACAAAGTAAGCAAATGTCATTGTTTATAAAAAAATCATTAATGTCAAAGTGTATATAAAAAAAAGGACGTTCCAAATGCAGAAATGTGAAGCAGCTCAATCCCAAGCCTTTTTGTCCTCAATATAATCTTTAACTGTATAAAAGGCTTTCTGGCACAACTTACGTTTAATGAATGATTTGAATTTATTGAGGCTTAGATCTTGAACGTGGCTTGGTAGCTTATTATAAAAGCGTATACATTGGCATCTGAACGAGCCACCTATTTTTTTGAGCCTTGTTGTAGGTACAACAAATTTGTGTTTGTTTCTAGTATTTATATTATGGATATCACTGTATTTTTTAAACAATTTTATATTTTTATGGGCATATAAAAGATTTTCATAAATATACTGAGAAGGCACAGTCATTACATTAATCTCTTTAAATTTGTCTCTGAGAGAGTGTCTCGGACTTAATTTATAAATTGATCGAACAGCTCGCTTCTGTAAAACAAAGATAGTCTGAATATCGGCGGCATTTCCCCACAATAGAATACCGTACGACATTACACTATGAAAATAGCTAAAGTACACTAAACGGGCAGTCTCTATATCAGTTAAATTACGAATTTTTCTAACAGCATATGCTGCGGAACTTAGCCTTTTTGACAATTTATCTATATGTGGACCCCACTGAAGCTTAGCATCCAAAGTTATGCCCAAGAATACTGTGTTGTCTTCAGGATTCAATTCCTCGCCCTTTATCAACACATTAGTTTTCACATGCCTAACGTGAGGTAGCGTAAACTTAATGCATTTGGTTTTTTTCTCGTTTAGAAGCAAATTATTAACATTGAACCAATGGACTACTTTCGAGATCGCGCTATTTACATCGTCAGTAACCAACTGCTGACGTTTAAGTTTAAACAAAAGAGAAGTGTCATCTGCAAACAACACTATATCATGATTATCCTTTATGAGGTACGGCAAGTCATTAATATAAATAAGAAACAAGAAAGGACCAAGAATTGAGCCCTGTGGGACTCCCATTGTTACTATAGATCCGGGTGATCTTTTTCCATTAACGTCAACGCTCTGAATCCTTTTACTCAAGTATGAAGTAAGAAGATCCAGAGCAGTGTTCCGGATTCCGTAGTGGCGGAGTTTCCTGATTAACGTTTCGTGAAGAACGCAATCGAATGCCTTGGACAAATCACAAAAGATGCCCAAGGCATCGCATTTATCTTCCCATGCATTATAAATATGTCCTAAAAGTTCAACACCGGCATCAGTAGTTGAACGACCCCGTGTAAAACCGAACTGTTTGCTGTGTAATAATTTATGTTTATTAAAAAATCTTTGCATTTGGTCTAAAATTAATTTCTCAAAAATTTTACTAAAGGTAGGTAGTACAGAAATAGGTCTATAATTTGTGGGTATTTTTGTGTGGTCTTGAGAAACATTAAATGCTCAATATATTTTTATAATCTATAAAAAACTCAACGAACATTACTTGAACACCATCGTATAACTAAGAATATATTAATGGAAATTATTTAAAAATAGTAGTAATGAGTATTATATTGACATCAAATAACTTGCCAACGCGTTTTATAATGAAATTAAAAACTTTTTTTTTTTACCTAAAATGGCCTTCGTATGGATCCGTTCTTTGTAAGGCCAAAATGTTCCTTTTTAATTATATATGAGTTAAAAAGTTTAATAACCCATTTAAATAAAAATATTATAAATATAAAACATTGTTTTAACTGTAACGGTACGTATTTAAAAACAAAAAAGTAACTGTTCATATGTTGCTGGTTTGTAAGGCCCATGTACCCTAGCAAGGCCAACTGTCAAATTTTTGATTGGCCTTATAAGGAACCACCGGCTTTCCTAGGAACACTACCAATATTTTACCTTAAAACGAGGCAACTATTTTTTTTTCTTTAGTATCATAAACATATCCCTATTCGACAATTCACAGTAAAAAATATGAGATTCTAATAGGTTATTTAACTAAAAACTTATGTTTTGCTGTGCGCGCGAATAACAATTGTAACGTCGACGACCAAAGTCTACGAATCGTGAGATCGCACTGCCACAATAGCGGCGCGAGCGACTCGCCGCCGCATCTGTGGTCTTGAGTTTGATGGATCTTAGTGTATAACAGAAGGAATATGTCTATACATGTCAATAACTACGACTTTTCAATAGTTGGCCTTCAAAGGAGCGTGGCCTTCCATGGTTCACCCACTTTATATAGCAAATATATATTATAAACCAGGAGTTGTAATGTCCCGGGTGTCGGGCTAAAACCATTTCTAATACAGAGAATGAATAAGCTCGACCACCACGGTGGCTCAATGCGGCTTGGTGATTTCAGATCGAATTCCAGGGTTGTTCAGATGTTTCCCCAGCAAAGTTTTAGTTCAGATGTTTCCCTTTTCCGTTCACAAATTCATCAAATCAAACAATCTTAAAACCCGTTTAACTTTCTCGCTCTCTCACTTCACTTAAATTTTTGGGGCGCCTTACCAAAGAAAAGCGAGTGTGGAACCTAAGATTTCTATGAACAAAGTTTACGGCAAGAAGTGCTATCTATGAACAGAGATTTCTGTCAACAGTGCTTCCAATGGACCGAGATATCTACAAACAATGTTTTCTATCAACAAAGTTTCGGCGAATCGTGCTGACTAGGAATAGAGATTTCTATTAGCTGTGCTTTCTGTATGTAGTCGTATCGTACAAGCGTGTTTAATATTAGGTTCCACACCGAAGAAAAGCAGCCTCTAAAGCTGGGCTTGACCGGAATAACGAATGATTAGAATCGAATTGTTGGCAACCAAACGCAAACAAACACTGTTCGTTGGCGCGGTATGTACCCAGAATTACCTACATAATTACTTTTGCATTTTTTAGAATATTACATGAGTGATCGGTGTCCTTCGGTCCCCTAAACTTGCGCCACAAAATACAGATAGTACAGAAGGCAATCTACATACAAAGTGCACTCAAGCAACGCACACATAGACACCGCTCACGGACACGTTATTTCGGGCGGGTTGGGAGTAGTGCGAGCGCGGGTGCCATCCGCTTGAGACACGCGTCAGAGAAGTGCAAAAATGGAGCAACAAAAAATGGATGTCTAAGCTCGATTTATACATAAAATAGTTTCCTATTCTGAATCAGTATAAACGAAGTAACTTTTTTGTAAGGTAAATTCACGCCTAAAACACATACGTAAGTTGAAAACATGATTTTTTGTTTGTGTAGATATTGTATAGTTTTTAGTGTCATTTGATAGGTTTAGGTCTAAAAAGGATAGGGCAAAATAAATGGTGTAAATAGGATAATGCGTTTTGAAGTTATTAGGGATTTTCGTTAGTGAAAATTGACAAACGTAAAATTTTATATGTTTTTGTTCTGTAAACTTTTTGTATTGTAATACTATGTTTATTGTTTTGTTTTAATATTGTAGAATAAGCTCAACAATAAAAACAAACAACTAGATACTAGTGCCACTACCACGATAGTTTTTTGTGCATAAGCCAAAGTTGACAACCCTAGCGCGACCGCCAAGCGCAGGTATGAAAAGTGAAGTACGTACATGTGATTGCCTTCTGTACTATCTGTATTTTGTGCTTACGCTCTCGTTTTTGTATTATAGTCCGCGCGGAACTACTTGGCCGCGCCTAGGTGGGGAAGGGGGTAAGGGCAGCAGGGTTGCCTAGTACGTACTGAGTAATGACAAAGGGCCCCCGCCTCTTCGTCCCATGGCTCACATACCTAAGGCGCAGTCAACTCGTTCCGCGCGGACTATAGCAAAATATTGGCATGTTTTGATGCGTCAAAAGTATACCTTTTTCACAGTTCATTGGTTTGGTTACAAAGCAAAGTCTTTGAGGTTTTTGGTTTTGTTTTGCTGAGCAGGAAATGAAAGTGACAGTAAATCGTTGACCTATGTAAGATCAACGTTTGCGGCTCAAGGTCATGTTTATAACAAGGACCAAAGATGGATCGTGTAATAGGTAAACCTGAGACATATTGATTAAAGAAATAAATGCCAAGCGCCCGACAGTTGTCATCAGTGGTTACGGTTAGTCAGAAGACTTAAAAATTTAAGGGTTTCGTGTAACTCCAGTAACTGGATTCTGGAGGTCAGATAGGCAGTCGCTCTAAATAAAAAAACTGGTATGCAACTGCATCCAATTACAGACTAAAAGCCGGCCCGAACACAGTTAGAAAAACCGGGCAAGAGCGAGTCGGACTCGCGCACCGAGGGTTCCGTAACATCCGGGTTTATGCATAAGGTTTATGTTTCTGAAATTAAATGTTTTTTTTTATTTTTGAGTTGATTGAATGAATGGTAAATTACGGTTTACGATTTATGACGTATTAAAAAAAAAACTACTTACTAGATCTCGCTCAAACCAATTTTCGGTGGTAGTTTACATGGTAAGGTACATCATATATTTTTTTTAGTTTTATCATTCTCTTATTTTAGAAGTTACAGGGGGGGGGACACACATTTTACCACTTTGGAAGTGTCTCTCGCGCAAACTATTCAGTTTAGAAAAAAATGATATTAGAAACCTCAATATCATTTTTGAAGACCTACCCATAGATACCCCACACGTATGGGTTTGATGAAAAAAAAATTTTTGAGTTTCGGTTCTAAGTATGGGGAACCCTAAAATTTATTGTTTTTTTTTCTATTTTTGTGTGAAGATCTTAATGCGGTTCACAGAATACATCTACTTACCAAGTTTCAACAGTATAGTTCTTATAGTTTCAGAGAAAAGTGGCTGTGACATACGGACGGACAGACAGACAGACAGACGGACAGACAGACAGACAGACATGACGAATCTATAAGGGTTCCGTTTTTGCCATTTGGCTACGGAACCCTAAAAACGTGTCGTCGTCGTTCCAGCCGATAGACGTCCACTGCTGGACATAGGCCTCCCCCAATTTTGGGGGGGTTTGCCATAATCGCCACGCTTGGCAGGCGGGTTGGCGATCGCAGTGTGGTATGATGGTGGAATACACAGAGAACGCTGCTGCCCATTCTCCGGTACGATCCTTAGTCGCCTTTTACGACACCCACGGGAAGTAAGGGGTGGTGGTATTCTTTAAGTCCGGCACCACACAGACTACAAAAACAACTACAAAAACGTGTGCGGTCGGGGATTCCACCCGCCATCTTGAATTTTCATTTTGACGATTTCTACCAGTTTACTCCTACGGCAAGCCGCGTTAAAAAACTTCGTTTCAAAAAAGCTAGCCATGCAAATGATGATGATTCTACTAATAGATAAATGGAATCCAAACTATATTAGTTACTGTACAGAATATTTTCACTTAATTTTGTCCGGCGATAAAACCTTTGAGTTTCATTTCCAAAAATCATATGCAAATTCGATACATAAAACACTCCGGGCTACTGACATTTAAATCACTTTGTTTGCGAGTTTAACTCAAATGCAACATGTAATAAATAAGTAGGAAACAGAATTTTAAACACCGAGATTTTTGTTTGTAACTGCGGAATGTTTTTTTATGTCCATGTCGAAACGGAACATCTCTACGAGTATCATTACCACCAGAAGTTGAAGTAATTGAGTTTAGACGTGAATATGTCTTTAAAATTGCTTCCAAAGTGGGAGGCAAGTTAAAAAAAAACCAATGATAACAAAATTGGGGGATAAAGTTTGGTGTTGCAGCTTCATATCTATCATCTTCATCCCAAATTTAATTACACCATTGGATACCTAAAGGATAAAAGAATTCATTAAGCTAAGACTGTGACTGTGACGCATCGCGCGCGGTTGAGGGGAAAACCCCGTCATTTTGAGGTAATTTTGCTGCGTATCGAGATTTTCACTTAGTATATAACTTTTGATTCGTGATTCGAAACATTAGTGTCAAATAGTGACAGTGAATATAATGAAATAAAAAGAAAAATAATAACAAAAATCTATAATGTCGGCCTATATGCGTCAAAAAGCCAAATCCAAATAAAGAGATCGTATACTGTTGGAAAGGGCTTCTCAAGGGCAATGGAATGGTACCAATAAAATACCATAGGACCAAGTCAAACAGTGCCGGGAACGTAAAAGAATGAATGCGGCCGAGCGGATCAACCCCGTTACGTAAATATATTCACGTACAACACACGGCCGTGTCCATGACACAGCCACACCCCATTTTTTGTTTCATTTGTGGTGAAGGAAAACATAGTGAGGAAACCGACATGTCCTAGAATAAAAAATTCGAAGATTGTCAAAGACGAAAAAATCAAAGATTGTGACATCTACAAACCCGCACTGGGCCCGCGTGGTGAATTACGCCCACTCCCACAGAGAGGAGGCCTGTATGCCAGCAGTGGTGGTGTTGCTGGCTAATCAAGTGTTTTTAATTTAATCTAGTACCTACTGTTTGAGTTTCTGCAATTTAGATTAAATTACTGTCAGTAGCGTTCCCTTACTTCCCGTGGGTGTCGTAAAAGGCGACTAAGGGTCTTACCGGAGAATGGGCAGCAGCGTTCTCTATTTATTCCACCATCACACCATACTGCGATCGCCAACCCGCCTGCCAAGCGTGGCGATTATGGCAAACCCCCCCCTTATTGGGGGAGGCCTATGTCCAGCAGTGGACGTCTATCGGCTGAAACGACGACTGTCAGTAGTAGCAAGATTATACAGTGTTCTTTTAGGTTTTGGTACGAATTGCACTCAGACCTGTGACTTTTAACACACGTACGTACATATACATATTTCATGTCCGTTCACAGTCATTTTACTACTTCACTAATAGATATTTGATTTTTTTCACTGTCCAATCGCAGTGATCTTTATTCTCATTCTACTAAGGTTGCTGTTGGGTTGCTGCCACTGACGAGTCTATCAACATCATTGTGATCTCTATTTTCGTTACAATAAAGTTGCTTTGACAGCTGCTGCCAGAGGCAAAATACCTGTGAACGGACATTAGTTGAATGGTCTTGATATTACTACTGGATGACTGCAATTTTCATTACAAGACTAAGACTTTAATTATAGTTCAATTCAGAACCTCGATATGACCTTAATATTATTAAACATATATAAATAATAATACCAAAAACTCACACTATCCCATGGGCAGAAAGTACAGAGTACGCCACCTGCTACGATTGTAACATACTTCTTTTGCTTCATATTTTATACATAATAATATTTGTAGCCATTGACTTCTTTTCGTCACGTACCCATACCGTTCAGAAAAGGGTATCTCTAAATCTTGGATACCAAAAATATTATAAGTTGATTCATAAAATATAACAGCAACATTTGGCGCTCTCCAAGACAACGTTATATTTGCGAGTTTCAGTGATAAGTATACGTCGTATACAGTAATAATTCATACTGTAATACGGCTGTGACGTCAAACGTTTTAGACACTTGCTTAAGTGGGAAAAATACTCATGTGTGGGAGGAACCAAACCGAGAATATTTGATGAGGTTAATTTATATGTAAGCATTAGAGTAATATAATAAATAAATTAAAGACATGAAAAATGAATGAATGATAAGAAATTAATAATGGAATAGCATATACAAGTTGAACCGGTACTAAAAATAAACTCAACAAATATTCCAAATTAGTGTTTTTGATGTAAATTTTTTAATCATCTTTGCATAGTAAAGGTGTAGCGGCATCTACACCGCCACATGTGAACTACATCACACTGTCATCACGCAAAATCCTGCATCACACAAGCAGAGTTTACCGCACAACTAGCCTATATATGCATCGTCTGACATCAATTATTGTTGGGCAGTTGCCCACCAGACGCCACACCAGTCTGGTCTGAGGATCCTCACTTTTCTATGAAGGATGAGTGAAATTTACACCCTGTGCCTCATACCTCTATAAAGGCACGTCATAAAGAAGTATAAATGTAATTTAAAAAGAATGTCCATGGAGTTTCTTGCCCGTTCTTCTCCATAGGTACCTACGCTTTGGAATGGGCAACTAGCTTCATATTTTCTGACTGACCGACTTCTTGACAATTCAAAAGTGTCTGTTAAAGGTTTAAATGAAATAAATGCTTTGAGTTTGAGTTTGAGTTTTGAGTTTGAGTAAAGGCGTAAAAAAGGCTACAAACAGCGTACCATACTCCATACCATACTCTACCTCAAACATCATGTTTCATGATGCTCAAAGATGCTCAGATGATGATATAGCTCAAAGCGCATATCATCATCTGAATTGCAATCTTAAACATCATGTATCTTGATAAAACTCACATGTTTATAGAAAATCAAGGGCAAAAACATCAACCCAACACTACAGACGTGATTGCAAGAAAAAAATATACAAAACAAAAACCTCGAGCAAGCTTGAATTTATGTTGGCACCAACTTAAATTTATAAAATGTGTACTACTGAATAAATAAATAAAAATAAATTTATACAAATAAATAATATTGAAGTGTCTTATAGTTAGTGTGTTATACTCAAACTCAAAGCATTTATTTCAATTAAACCTTTAACAGGCACTTTTGAATTGTCAAGAAGTCGGTCAGTCAGAAAATATGAAGCTAGTTGCCCATTCCAAAGCGTAGGTACCTATGGAGAAGAACGGGCAAGAAACTCCATGGACACTCTTTTTATTAAATTACAGTTTACAAAAATATTTGTTACCTCATTACTTTTGGATTTATGATTATATAATGTGAGAACGATGTAAAAAATAAAAAACCGGGCAAGAGCGAGTCGGACTCGCTCACCGAGGGTTCCGTAACATCCGGGTTTATGCATAAGGTTTATGTAGGAAATTAAATGTTTATTTTATATTTTTTTATATTTGAGTTGGTTCAATAAAAGGTAAATTGCGGTTTACGATTTATGACGTATTAAAAAAAAACTACTTACTAGATCTCGTTCAAACCAATTTTCGGTGGAAGTTTACATGGTATTGTACATCACATATTTTTTTTTAGTTTTATCATTCTCTTATTTTAGAAGTTACAGGGGGGGGGGGGGGACACACATTTTACCAATTTGGAAGTGTCTCTCGCGCAAACTATTCAGTTTAGAAAAAAATGATATAAGAAACCTCAATATCATTTTTGAAGACCTATCCATAAATACCTCACACGTATGGGTTTGACGAAAAAAAAAATATTTTGGTTTCAGTTCTAAGTATGGGGAACCCCAAAATTTATTGTTTTTTTCCTATTTTTGTGTGAAAATCTTAATGCGGTTCACAGAATACATCTACTTACCAAGTTTCCACAGTATAGTTCTTATAGTTTCGGAGAAAAGTGGCTGTGACATACGGACGGACAGACAGACAGACAGACGGACAGACAGACAGACAGACAGACAGACATGACGAATCTATAAGGGTTCCGTTTTTTGCCATTTGGCAACGGAACCCTAAAAACTGGGCAAGAGCGAGTCGGACTCGCTCACCGAGGGTTCCGTAACATCCGGGTTTATGCATAAGGTTTGTGTTTATGAAATTAAATGTTTTTAGGGTTCCGTAGCCAAATGGCAAAAACGGAACCCTTATAGATTCGTCATGTCTGTCTGTCTGTCCGTCTGTCTGTCTGTCTGTCTGTCCGTCCGTATGTCACAGCCACTTTTCTCCGAAACTATAAGAACTATACTGTTGAAACTTGGTAAGTAGATGTATTCTGTGAACCGCATTAAGATTTTCACACAAAAATAGAAAAAAAACAATAAATTTTAGGGTTCCCCATACTTAGAACCGAAACTCAAAATTTTTTTTTTCATCAGACCCATACGTGTGGGGTATCTATGGGTAGGTCTTCAAAAATGATATTGAGGTTTCTAATATCATTTATTTCTAAACTGAATAGTTTGCGCGAGAGACACTTCCAAAGTGGTAAAATGTGTGTCCCCCCCCCTGTAACTTCTAAAATAAGAGAATGATAAAACTAAAAAAAATATATGATGTACATTACCACGTAAACTACCACCGAAAATTGGTTTGAACGAGATCTAGTAAGTAGTTTTTTTTAATACGTCATAAATCGTACACCACAATTTACCATTCATTCAATCAACTCAAAAATAAAAATAAACATTTAATTTCATTAACATAAACCTTATGCATAAACCCGGATGTTACGGAACCCTCGGTGCGCGAGTCCGACTCGCTCTTGCCCGGTTTTTAGGGTTCCGTAGCCAAATGGCAAAAACGGAACCCTTATAGATTCGTCATGTCTGTCTGTCTGTCCGTCTGTCTGTCTGTCTGTCTGTCCGTCCGTATGTCACAGCCACTTTTCTCCGAAACTATAAGAACTATACTGTTGAAACTTAGTAAGTAGATGTATTCTGTGAACCGCATTAAGATTTTCATACAAAAATAGAAAAAAAACAATAAATTTTGGGGTTCCCCATACTAAGAACTGAAACTAAAAAATTTTTTTTTCGTCAAACCTATACGTGTGAGGTATCTATGGATAGGTCTTCAAAAATGATATTGAGGTTTCTTATATCATTTTTTTCTAAACTGAATAGTTTGCGCGAGAGACACTTCCAAAGTGGTAAAATGTGTGTCCCCCCCCCTGTAACTTCTAAAATAAGAGAATGATAAAACTAAAAAAAAATATATGATGTACAATACCATGTAAACTTCCACCGAAAATTGGTTTGAACGAGATCTAGTAAGTAGTTTTTTTTAATACGTCATAAATCGTAAACCGCAATTTACCTTTTATTCAACCAACTCAAATATAAAAAAATAAAAAATAAACATTTAATTTCATAAACATAAACCTTATGCGTAAACCCGGATGTTACGGAACCCTCGGTGAGCGAGTCCGACTCGCTCTTGCCCGGTTTTTATATTTGAGTTGGTTGAATAAAAGGTAAATTGCGGTTTACGATTTATGACGTATTAAAAAAAAACTACTTACTAGATCTCGTTCAAACCAATTTTCGGTGGAAGTTTACATGGTTTTGTACATTATATATTTTTTTTAGTTTTATCATTCTCTTATTTTAGAAGTTACAGGGGGGACACACACATTTTACGACTTTGGAAGTGGCTCTCGCGCAAACTATTCAGTTTAGAAAAAAATGATATAGGAAACCTCAATATCATTTTTGAAGACCTATCCATAGATACCTCACACGTATGGGTTTGACGAAAAAAAAATTTTTTAGTTTCAGTTCTAAGTATGGGGAACCCCAAAATTTATTGTTTTTTTTCTATTTTTGTGTGAAAATCTTAATGCGGTTCACAGAATACATCTACTTACCAAATTTCAACAGTATAGTTCTTATAGTTTCGGAGAAAAGTGGCTGTGACATACGGACGGACAGACAGACGGACAGACAGACAGACCGACAGACATGACGAATCTATAAGGGTTCCGTTTTTTGCCATTTGGCAACGGAACCCTAAAAAGACGTCCGCGTTAAAAGCGTCCAGAATACAACAAATAGTAACAAAACAACAATCCAAAATTAAAACAATTAAAATAAGCCTAGGCGGCTAAGTGATGACCAGCCCCAACTGACGGCGCCCGTTCACAAACATGACGTATATATCAGTACCATTCAGCTCAATCACTTTGAAGGGAGCTAAATGATATAAACATACACGCCACCGTCAGCGAGACATTTGAGTGAGCATGACACACTATCAGCCGCCAGGGAATATTCAAGTCAATGAAAGATATATTATTACCCGGTAAATGGTAGCTATACTATAGGTTGACTACAGCTAACAGCTGTTTAAAATTTGTTCTTGAAATTTTAATCTTAAATATTAAATTTCGTTGTTTTTTAGGCCTATTTCCAATTACTCTTCAAGTAAATAGGATAATAATGTGTATTTTGTGTTAGATTCACATACCTAGTGCAAATTAAGTGTAAATATAACAATGTAAATCGGTGACAGTTACCGGCACAAGGGAATTTGCATTGTCATCTTGATATCAGGTACAATACTTTATATTTTACTTGCTATTAGTTAGTTTACGTACTACAATTAGTATAATTTCACCTGCAATTACCTACTTTGTTCACTTTTAGTAAGGCTACTTGATGCCAATGACCTTTGAACGTAAACATAACCTTACTTAGGTTTGGTGACAGAACTCCTTTTATTTACATCTAAATCTCATTTTTCCCATTGACTTCTGCCCCTAAGACGACCTACTGACCGACTTTTATATTCTCCTATTAAACTAATCATCTTTCCAACTCCTGCCACAACAACCTTCTCTTTTCTAATTTCTTGTCGCTTCCTTACTAGTTTTAATCATGATTATGACTCGCAGCGCCCGTGCTCGTCTCGAAGAGTCCAAACTCAATGAGGCTTTGAGCGCTTTAAAGGCGTCAAAGGAGTCCTGTGACCAACTAATTAAGGAAATAGATGACAGTGAAAGGTTGCTCTTTGATGCTCATGAAAAGAATAGGAAATTAAAAATTGAAATGGCTCAGATATATACTCAATACACTGATGCCATAGAAGAACGGGATAGACTTCAGCTTGTTGTGGACGGGTTCAGCCAGTGTAGCGTAGAGTATGAACAAGCTCTTAGCCACAAACACTTATTACAACAGCAGCTACATGAGGCTCAAAGTCAGATTACACAACTTGAGACTACAAACCTTAACATCACTGCCTCGCTGAACCAAAGTCTGTTCAATGAGTTGGTGTCTATTGCCCCGTCAATGGTTTCTGACATAAATCCTACTAACACTATTGATTTGACAGGTGATGATGAATCAAAATCATGTAAATCAGTGAGGGTAGTCACTAGTAAAAATAAACTCAAAAAGTACATCAAAATTAATAAATACATTGTTAAAACCCAAAAAATGGTAAAAAGACAAAAGTTCTTTATTAAAAATGTAAAATTAAATAGGGAAAGGTTAAGTTTGCTTAAACAGTTAGATATGTATTCTTTTAATTTGGAGCAAAGTACTAGGAAGTACAATATTGACACACAGGACTTGCAATCTCAACTTGACCAGCTGCAGGAGAAACTAAGATCTATGACTAACAAATATAATACCTCTGAAGATCTAATGAGGGAATATGTGTTGGCAATGAATGAGCTGGTGAACTCACAAACAAACAGCTGTGAGCGCTGTCAAACAGCATCCACTGTACCTAGACCAGACCATTCATTATCAGCATGCAATACCACCTTACTGCATCCTTGTGTTGATTTGACTATTCCCTCTGTTAATAGTTCCATTATACCATGTAAAAAAAATGTAAATCATGATATTGTATTATTTTGTGATGAGATTGGAAAGGAGTTAGGTCACTTGTTGACAGATGAATATCCGGGACACTCGATAATAAATTACTGTATGCCTGGTTGTTCTTTATTTGATATTATGAAAGAAGTTATTAAACATAACTTTAAGCAGGAAACAACTTTATTAATATTTATGGGAAATAGGGGTAATTTAAATAAAGGAGAATTGCTCCAATATCATCGAACATTGTGCAACCTTAGATTAAGAAAAATTGTATTGTTTACATTCCCTTACAGTAACAGTTTGCCACAGGAAGAAAATAACTTAAGATTTGATATGAACATGACATTGCACAATTTGACATATAATGATAACCAATTCCAGTTAATTGATACTAACTATTATGTTGGTAATAATTTATATTTGACAAAAGATAGATACAATATTATTATGTACTATCTTTCTAACTATCTTAAAAGACAGATAGCTGTGTCGCTATCATATTTTTTTTCAATTTCAGCCAAACATTTGGCTAAACAAATTGCTCCTATTGAGCAATGCAATGACTTTTTAAAGTATTCTGGCAATAATTTGGTCAAAATTAATGACATTAATCATCATTTAAATTAGACATTAAGACAATAGAGACAACCTCTTGCAAAAATGTAGCTAAGGTAAATAATAAGTCAAATGAAAGTGTAAAAAAATTAAATAGTATCAATCTGGTGCATCAAAATATTCAAGGATTTTTAAACAAAGACTTAGAAGTAGAATTATTCCTGAATTGTAACAATATAGATATTCTTTGTTTGACAGAACATTGGCTTAAAAGCCACCAGTTCATGTTCAATTTTAGTAATCACCAGGTTGGTAGTTCATTCAGCAGAGTAAATGCTATACATGGTGGCTCATTAATTTTAATAAATAACCAGCTTAAGTTTAAGGACCGAAAGGATATCGTAAGCCTCTCTGTTGAGCGAACAATTGAAATAGCCTGTATAGAATTGGAGCAGTTCATTATATTAAGTGTATACAGACCACCTTCAGGATTGTATGATTGTTTTGAAAAGGTTATGGATGAAGTGTTGCACAAAATCTGTAATACAAAGAAGTCTATCATCACTTGTGGTGATTTTAATGTTAATTTGTTAGACAATTTTGGGTTAAGTACTAAAATTATAAGTTTGTTTCAGTCATACAATCTTGCTAACCAATTTTTAGAGCCCACTAGAATAACTCCTACTAGTGCCACATGCCTAGATAACATTTATACAGATGTTATACCGACCCACAAAGAAATTATTAACTTAATAGACTCAGATCATTGCGGACAATAAAATTGATCAGTATTCCAAATTACAACAAAAAAGTTACTAAAAAAGATATCACTGTTAACCCAAAAACAACTAATCGCTTGGAAACATTTAAAACTAAACTCTTGGGTAAATTACCACTTTTATTCACTAATGATGACCCTAATCAACAATATAATGATTTTTTTAATATGTATTGCACACAATTTGATAACACTTTTATTCCAAAAAGATTATCAGTTAATAGTAACGCTTCCTTCAGTGACTGGGCCACCATTGGTATACATAAAAGTAGAAAACGACTTTATGAATTATATGAAGAACGGATTTGTATAAACACTGCTGAATTTAATTTATATGTTAAGAATTATTCTAAAATATTTAAAAAAGTTTGTAGTATTGCCAAGTCACGTTATTTGAGTTCAAAAATTAAAAATAGTAGCAACATTATTAAAACGACTTGGAATGTCATTAATAGCGAAACGGGAAGGTCATGCACCCGAAGTAGTGACTACAGCCTTGCTATTGATGACAATATAATTAAATCAGATTCTCAAGTCGCCGCGGCCTTTGAAAATTTCTTTGCAGAGATTCCAGTATCAACTACTAAATCTCTTAACTCATCACCCGCTGCCGCAGAGTCTTTACTTAAAGAAAACGTTTCAGTTTGTGATTCTGAATTTCACTTTGAATATGTAACCTGTAACGATATAATTAAAACCTTTCACACGTTAAATGTTAAAAAGACCACAGATCTATGGGGTAATTCTGTGGATGTTGCTAAGTCGATTATAAACATTGTAGCACCTACTTTAGCTGTTATATTTAATAATTGTATTGACCGTGGTGAGTTTCCTGATCTTATGAAAAACAGTAAAATAATACCGTTGTTTAAATCGGGTAGTACATCAGACCCTACTAATTATCGACCTATTTCAGTACTACCTACCTTTAGTAAAATGTTTGAAAAACTTATTTTGAATCAATTGCAAAGATTTTTTAATAAAAATAAATTACTGCATAATAAACAGTTCGGTTTTACAAGGGGTCGTTCGACTACCGATGCAGGAGTTGAACTTTTAGGACATATTTATAATGCATGGGAGGACAAATGCGATGCCTTGGGCGTCTTTTGCGATTTGTCCAAGGCATTCGATTGTGTTCTTCATGAAACATTAATCAGGAAACTGCACCACTACGGAATCCGGAACGCCTCTCTGGATCTTCTTACTTCTTACTTGAGTGATAGGATTCAGAGAGTTGATGTTAACGGAAAAAGGTCACCCGGATCTGTAGTAAGAATGGGGGTCCCCCAGGGCTCAATTCTTGGTCCTTTCTTGTTCCTTATTTATATCAATGACTTGCCGTACCTCATAAAGGATAATCATGATATAGTGTTGTTTGCAGATGACACTTCTCTTTTGTTTAAAATCAAACGTCAGCAGCTGGTTACTGACAATGTAAATAACGCCCTTGCAAAAGTAGTTAACTGGTTTAATGTCAATAACCTACTTCTTAACGGAAAAAAAACGAAATGTATTAAGTTTACGATACCCCACGTTAGACAAGTAGAAACTAGTGTTCTCATTAAGGATGAAGAGTTAAAACCCGAAGATACCACAGTATTCTTAGGCATAACGTTGGATGCCAAGCTTCAATGGGGCCCCCATATAGATAAATTGTCAAAAAAGCTTAGCTCTGCAGCATACGCCGTTAGGAAAATTCGTGATTTGACTGATTTAGAGACAGCCCGTTTAGTTTACTTTAGTTATTTTCATAGTGTGATGTCGTACGGTATTCTGTTGTGGGGAAATGCCGCCGATATTCAGACAATTTTTATTTTACAAAAAAGGGCAATTCGTTCTATTTATAAATTAAGTCCTAGACACTCCCTCAGAGACAAATTTAAAGAGATTAATATAATGACTGTGCCTTCTCAGTACATTTATGATAATCTTTTGTATGCACATAAAAATATTAATCTGTTTAAAAAAAACCAGTGATATTCATAACATAAATACTAGGAACAAACACAAATTTGTTGTTCCTACAACAAGGCTCAAGAAAATAGGTGGCTCGTTTAGATGCCAATGTATACATTTTTATAATAAACTTCCTAGCCACATTCAAGAACTAAGCCTAAATAAATTCAAAGCTTTTATAAAGCGAAAACTATGCCAGAAAGCCTATTATACTGTAAAAGACTATATTGAGGACAAAAAGGCTTGGGATTGAGCTGCTCCAATAGGTTTAGACAGTGAATGTTATTTTGCAATTTTTACACTTTAATATTTTCTTTTTTTTTTTTAAGTATCTATTTACTTACACAATGACATGTACATTTACTGTATAAAGTATTATTATATTATTTTAATTATTGTGAATGTGAGGACTATGTGGGTCATTGTTTACATTTTAATCGTGGTCTGGCAGTTTGAGTAGTTTATGCGGCCTACCCAAATGTCCTGTCTTTGGTATTGTTCGTCGAATCGTTGAGCTCCTGAAGTTCTGAGTTGAGCTGCACGGTTACTGACAAATGCGTGCACTGACTGGACAGGTCCACTCAATCTGTGTGGTTCTTTCCTCAAAAGATCTTTTCAGACACTAATCTACATGGTCCTCAAAGATTATGTCCGGATTTTTATATACACATTGACATTGATGAATTTTATTTAGACAATGACATGAATATTTACTTTGTAAAGTATTTTTTTTTTTTTTTCTTTTCATTTAATTATTGTGAATGTGAGGACTATGTGGGTCATTTTTTTTTTCTGTGTTCCTTCTTAGTTTTAATCATGATCTGGCAGTTTGAGTAATTTACGCGGCCTACCCAAATGTCCTTTCTTTGGTATTGTTCGTCGAATCGTTGAGCTCCTCATTTCTGAGTCGAGCTGCACGATTTTTGACAAATGCGTGCACTGATTGGACAGGTCCGCTCAATCTGTGTGGTTCTTTCCTCAAAAGACCATTTCAGACATCAATCTACATGGTCTTCACACGATCTGACCAAGATTTTGTCTGGACTTTAAAAGAGACTGTGACCTCTGAGTTTGTTTCGGCCTTTCTTCTCAGAGTAGTCAGATAGGAAACGCCGACCACATCTAGTTTTAAAAAATATGATGACGTGTAAAAGTGTTTGTAAAAACCTACTTACAGAAAATAAATCATTTATCATTTATCATAGGTTACATAGAACTATAATATAATATAATACTCTTATTACAGTAATTATAACAAAAAATACTCTTATTACAGTAATTATAATATTTTTTTTTATAATTATTTCTTATAATTGTAATAATTGCTCTTATTACAGTAATTATAACAAAAAAAAAACGACGGATTGCACTCCGGGAGTGTCGGCAGAAGTGAAAACTTGAATATTAAAGTTGTTTACTGTCACTGTCACCGTCACCGTCACCGTCGCCGTCGCCGTCGCCATCGCCGTCGCCGTCGCCGTCACCGTCACCGTCACCGTCACCGTCACCGTCACCGTCACCGTCGCCGTCGCCGTCACCGTCATTGTTACCGTCACTGTCACCGTCACCGTCACCGTCACCGTCACCGTCTGTCTGTCTGTCTGTCTGATTTGATCCTGTGTACTTGTTTTCAATTTTTGATATTTTGGATTCTCACGAATGTTCGATCAGGGTCACGTGACATCTTACGATCAGGGTCACGTCTATAGATGGGCAATCCACCCGGGTTTAAACCCGGTGCTTTGATAAAAACCCAATTTTGTGGGTGTTTATGGGTGTTTACGGGTGTTTATCGGGTGTTTATCAAAAGCACCGGGTTTAAACCCGGTGGATTGCCCATCTAATAGCACGTCTCATCTTACGAATCTTACGATCAGGGTCACGTGACCTGACGCGAGTTTAACATTTTTTACCCATTACAAAAAAAGTGTACAACGCCGCTAAAGAAGTTTTCACTTCAAATTTTTTTTTTTTTTTTGTGTTTATATTTGTTTCGATTAATCTCCGAATAACTGGAAAATAGCTAATATTATAAGGAGTATCTTTTAATTTAGAAAAAAAATATGGTTCTGAGGAAAAAAAATTGAAGTCATAAAAAAAACAATTAATTATTTTACCATTTGCACGCGAACGAACTCACTATGATATAAATTGAAAGTATAATTACATCTTATGAACGAATGAGCAGTAGCCGAGAGAGTAATATTTCTCGTTCAACTGATATTGAACGAGAAATATTACGAAGAATATGTAATTAATTCAAATTACTGTTGTGGCCTCTGAAAGGGCGACCCGAGTCACCTTCCACGGACACTTTCCTAGAAAAGGCCTGCTCAGAAATAAACATAGAAATACGACTATTTATTGAATTGGGCCTGAATTCCTGTTACGCTCACTTCGGTCGCGTACGGTCGGTCGCGTAGGGTATAGAATGGAGCTATATAGAACACAATGTAAATTCACATGCGCGACTGACGTACGCGACCGACGACGTTAGCGTAACAGTAATTCAGGCCCTTTAGGCCTAGTTGTTTTTGTCAGAAAAGAAGATAAAAGAAAAGCATTTTGTTAGGGTACCTCCAGTGCCGTTAGTGGAAGTGCACAGGTGCCGTTCGTCCAAGTGCTGTTCAAATCAGTGTTCTGAGTGGAATACCTCATCATTATTTATCGGCGTATTTAGCACACAGCGTAATGTAAGCATAAGCATGACCAGCCTATAACGTTCCCACTGCTGGGACACAGGCTAGGAGAGCACAAATAAAAAAAAAATAAGCAGGCAGGCAGTAGAAGTAAATAACTAGATAATAATACCCGGGCCCAGTGCGGATTTGTAGATGTCACATGTCTTTGAATCATTGGTTCTCAGTTGTCTCGGTTTCCTCTCAATGTGTTCTGTCACCATTTTAAGAGTAGTGGTGATGAAATAAATTACACAAAGTAAAGCGCCTGCCTTGGTTCGAACCGACGACCTACAACTCGTTAGTTTTCTGATGGGTCCATGATAAAAGGCATGTGTCTCTTCTTTAAATGAATAATTTTTTTAGTTTTATGACTGATTTACTTGGTGACTATACAGTATGTTTCATCAAAAGAACGAAATGTTTCAAAGCCAATCAAGGAATTAACCTCAGTCTACTTGAGTTTAGAATTTGTTAGGGAAAGTTATCCTGTATAGCAATTTATTGAATTCCTACCGAGCTAAACTTTTCATACCTTTTAAAACCCTTTGTAAGAGTTTCAAATAATTACAACAGTTAACCTGAAAACTAAAAAAAGATATACAAAAACGATTTCCAAGCTTTATTCATATTAAATTATGGTAATTGCTTAAGCAATCCTAACGACCCTTGACTTATCCCTAAAAGCTAATGAAGGAAACAAAAAAAAAAAAAAACAATAACTCATGTTGGGTTTCACAAAAATCCCGGGATTTTATTAATCCCGGTTTTTCTGGCCACACAAAGAGATGAAATCGTTTAATTTTGTGAGAACATCGTCTGTGCTGTTTTAAATTTAATTACATTCTCATTCATTCCAATTCGTCCCTGAGGCAGTTTTTTGGATTGATTTATGCTCTGCTATTTTTGGAGAACGTACTTTGGACATAATTGATTTCGAATAGGACACTTTGGTCTTTTTATTACCGGTTCGTTTCGAGTATTACAGAGTCTTAGGCGTTTGGTTGTTTTAATGATTTATTAATGAAGCTGGAATTTTAGTTTAGTTGATTTTTTAAGTTATTAAGCACCGTCGGTGTCGGTGTTCTAAAGTAAATACAAAAGGTACGGAGAAGTATCTAAAGAGGTCAATGTATTACAGGAACCTGAAACTCTTTTGTGCTCAACTCTGTTAGCATAAGTAAAGGTTAACTTTCTCTAGTAGAGAAAGTTAAGACTTTTCATAATATTTTCGATAGTTTTATGCTGTAGGGGTTATTTTATGTACCTTTGACAGCAGCAACCCAACAACAACCATAATGTAGCGATTATAAAGATCTCTGTAAATTTAATAAACTTGTCAATAATAACAACCCAATAGCAACCTTATTACAACAGCAATAAAGATCACTGTAATTTTGACAGTCATGCAAACTCAGAGGTAAAATAACTGTGAACGGACTGTACATAGAAATTAAAAGAGAATAGTACATTATGATACATGTATGCTATATTGATCATTGTGCCCGAGGCGGTATTATTCGATAAGGAAGTCGAGTGTGTAATGATCAATGCACACTCGTTTCATACGACGTTTTTCAACACACTTGCGAGGAAAAATACAGACTTTTATTGTTATTAACTTTTATGGAAAATGGCGCGCTGGTTTTGTTTTTCCGCGCACCGTAAAAGCCGCGCGCAGGTGTAAATAAAGGCACTGGCAAAACCGCTAAACAGCCTATATAAAAATATAATAACTACAAAATAATGTTAAGACTGATCGTAGTGTTGCCGTATATCAATTTGTAGTTTAGTTAGTATGGAATTAGAAAGTGCTATTGACTTAGAGAAATATACATTAGTTCAGTGATAATCCGCAATAATAGAAAACCAGTTAGGATCTTACGTATAATGTATTATTTATTACCCTAACCAGATGTATATAATCATAAATAAAATATTGATAAATATTATCATCTAAACAATATAAAAGAAAGTCGTGTTAGTTATACTATTTATAACTCAAGAACGGCTGAACCGATTTGGCTGAAAATTGATGGGGAGGTAGCTTAGAACCAGGAGTCGGACATAGGATACGTTTTAAAATTTTTTTTTTACTTATGGGAGTGGGGTAGGAGTAGTGTAGGAGTAGGTTAGGAGTAGGGTAGGAGTAGGGTAGGAGAAGTGTAGGAGTAAGGTAGGAGTAGGGTAGGGGTAGGGTAGGCTAAAGGGTAGGACACCACGCGAATGAGGTAGCGCCGAGCAGCTAGAAATAATTTATATGGCAAAACAACGTTTGCCGGGTCAGCTAGTATATAATATTATCAATATTTATGAAATATTGTAAGTACAATACATGTAGGCATACACAACACGCGCCTGCATAAACACACCCCTACACACATACACACACTATCAATCACTCGCTTATTGCACCACGTTGACAACCTTTACTATGATTTAATGGGGTGTAAAGTTCTAAAATAAGGCCTAGGCTTAGTTTAGACTTCACATCTCCAACGAATTACAAAATTATGTCAAAATACGTGCCAACTTTGTAATACCTGACTAGTAGAATAAATTGTGGAGATAAAATAAACATTTTTAGGGTTCCGTAGTTCCTACAAGGAACCCTCATAGTTTCGTCATGTCCGTCTGTCTGTCTGTCTGTCCGAAGTTTTGCTAAGAGACCGTTAGTATTAGAAAGCTGTAATTTTGTGGGAGTGCGCATATCAATTCGTCGTTTCAGCCGATAGACGTCCACTGCTGGACATAGGCCTCCCCCAATTTTGGGAGGGTTTGCCATAATCGCCACGCTCGGCAGGCGGGTAGGTGATCGCAGTATGGTATGATGGTGGAATACATAGAGAACGCTGCTGCCCATTCTCCGGTACGATCCTTAGTCGCCATATCAATTACGCCGACAAAGTGGTAAAATAAAATTGTGGAAAATATTTTTTTTGTAGGGGACTACATGGGAAGTGGAGATGAATATTTTTTTCGTCGTCTACCCCATCGTATGGGGTATCGTTGAATAAGCCTTTTAAAATGACTTGGGGGTTGCTAAAATTATTTTTCGATTAATGCTCCATTTACGAAATATTAAACTTTAAAGTACAAATTTTTGCTCCAGTAGGGCGTCTCCCCCCTCTAAAACCTAAACTGCGGGCTTGAAAAATCTGGAAAAATTCATGATGTTAGTGTGCCTTTTTTGATCTTTAAAGAAAAAGTATAACGGTTAAGATAACTTTATTAGTTTAGCAGTAATAGTCGTTGAACTTGGGTGTTGGATAATTTTGTATCAAATACAAAATCCTTGCCATTAATCCTTTATAGTGACTAAGATGAAGTAGTTGTTTGTTTATAATGGGTATAGACTTGCATTGAAAAATAAAATATGAAAAAAAAAATGTTTTTGTTTTTATATTCAGAACGCAGAACAACAGAATCGTACTACATTGTGGTAACGGGCTACAACGGAACCCTAAACTGTCAGTGCGTGGCCCGACACGAACTTGGCCGGTTTTTTTTTTATTAATATTGCTGTATCAAAATCTAAAACGCCAGTAACAGCGGGCTAATTGTGTGACATAGTAACAATAGCAATAGCTTTCATTTTGACAGTTCAACAACATTCGTTACTTACGTTTTTGAGTCGATAAATTTTTCGGACATAGGAAGCAATGGATCTGAAATATTCTTCAAAATATTTCAGATTTTGATTGAAAGTGTGGTACACGATTAGTACGCAGGCCCTCAATATACAGTCAGTAAGTTATTCAGTGTCCTTTCTAACATTTACATCAGAAAAACCTTTAATTTTCTTGAACAAACACAAACCTAGCCCGCTTCATACATACGTAACAAGCTCCAACAATTTGCTCGTCACTCGACTTATGAGACTTGAGACAGACCGCCATTGGCACGTCTGAGAGACAAATGACATCGTGTTCCCTTCGATGCAATGTCTTCTGTTATAGATGATAGCACTTCTTTAGAAGTCGTGGCTCGAATTTTGGATAAGGATGGATGTTGTGTTTTGTTGTTTGTTTTACTTTCTTGTTGTGGAAAGTGAGAAAGAGTCAGTTACGAGAAGTGGCATTTTTGGAGGCCGATCTATTGATGCAAAATGCCGGCTCCTTTCCATAGAAAACGACCAATTGGAACGTATAAAAAAAAACTTTAATAAATATATATTTTTTTTATATAATTGGAACCGCGCACCTAGCTTGTGACGTTTCATAAGTGGCCATGTAGGCTTATGTGAAATAAAATATTTTGATTTTGATAAAAGTCTTACTGCAGTCAACAACCTACTATTAACTGTAGTTTTTCTTTACGTGATTCTTGAGTTTACTTGATTCTTTATACCAGTATGCAGAGTAATTAACATTACGAGACACAAAACATTAAATAAAAATTTAAATTTTTGACATATGTCAACTAGCCACATACATCTTCCTCGCATCAATTTATAACATTTATTTTGGGTAATGATAAACGGAAAAATCACACTTTTATTATAAAGGCGAAAGTTTGTGAGTGTGTGTGTGTGTATATGTTTGTTAGTTCTTCACGCTCAAACGGCTGGACAAATTTTGATAAAACTTTGTATGGAGGTAGCTGACACCTTAGATTAACATATAAGCTACTTTTTATCCCGATATTCCCACGGGAACGAAACTTATGCGGGTGAAACCGCGGGGCGCAGCTAGTTATTAAATAAAGGAAAAAAGGAAGAGTTTTTTTCAATGTTTTGGTGACTACTATCTCTTTAAAGCCCCTTTGGTCTCGTGGTTGCAAGCGCGACTGTTGACCGTGGGGTCCTGGGTTCGATTCCCAGGTCGGATAAAGTGTTATTGAGTTTTCTATTAGGAATTTCTTAGTAACAGTCCGTCATTTCGTTTGGAAGTTGGCGTTTGAATACCCCCGTGCCTCAAAAGCACGTAAAGTCTTTGGTCCTGCGCCTAACCTCTCCCCCGGTCGGGTCGGATTTCCGTCCCATCGGACTATGAGTCTAAAGGAACAGAGAGTACACCTGTGTTTACGCATACACG
This sequence comes from Mesoligia furuncula, assembly GCA_916614155.1. NCBI lineage: Eukaryota > Metazoa > Arthropoda > Insecta > Lepidoptera > Noctuidae > Mesoligia > Mesoligia furuncula. The sequence continues at coordinate 30,481,633 of OU744794.1, forward strand.
TGTGCACTATAATAAATCTCCTGCATACCTGGCACAGCGACCGAAATCGGTTCGGGAGCAATGATATTATAAAGGAAAGATACGCTACGTTAATACTGAGCGACTTTTCGTATTGTTGCGATGTTATTACAAAGTACCGATTGCGATAGATAATACGAAACGTATGACACAGAAAGAGATAGTTATCTGTAGTGTGTTGCTCGCTGCTATTAGCGGATTAAATGAAACTACAACAATTGTCTGAATTTGTCTGCAACACTTTGCGCGCGCTAGTGCGATATCTACCTCTTTAATATAATATCATTAGTCGGGAGGCTAACATTATGCCCGTTTAAATAAATGTCTCATACCAAAAAATAACATTATGTTCTCTAATGAAACTATATTAAACTTTCTTCAAAACCGCATTTTACATACTCATATGATAATCTACCATTCTACATCATCACAGTCTTTGCAAAGTCGGAAGCTCTACATTTCCTGTAATATCCTCCACACCATTTTAATCTAAGTAAATACCTACTTTAAAACATTTATTCCCCGCTGATCTAAGATTGGCGTGTCTGTGTCCTATTAGCAAGTTCCGTTTCTCTTTGTTGCAATAGATAAGAAACGCACGATCAATTTTATTGTGCGGGGCTTTAAAAAAGGAAAATTTAAGGGAAAATTATTTTGAATCTTAATTTCATTCCCTTAGCACTCTCATTTCGCTGATTTCGTCACTGCGGCATACCGCGACAGGCTTCGTCATACAAATGGTAAAGGCTCCCGCAGAGAGACGCGACGCGACGGTGCGACTGGATTCTGGTAGAATAATTTCCATGAAGTTTTCATTAAAAAAATTCTGTTTGAGTCGCGTCGCGCCTGTCTACGGGAGGTTTAATGCTTTGCTGTGCCAGACCGCGTCGTGTCACCTAGTGAACCTTTGGACAGCTACACATTTTTGAACAGAAATAATGGTTGCTGAGAAATACTTTAATCAACCAATCTAGCACTAAATTGCTTTGGTTTTCCGAGAATCTCACAGGAAGATTTAAAACTGAGACTAAATACGAATTTCTCCTAAGTACAGATTACTCAGTGATCTAGCTAGGAGAGTAGCGGTTCATCCAATAATTCGTTGTAACTACACCATGTAATTAAAAATGCATACTTTGAAAGACCCTCATGTACTACAAAACCTTTATGTACCTAAATAAATTACATAAAAGAGCTATAAAAAAGAACGACTCAAAAATTTACCGATAGTTTTTGATGCATGTAGATGTACGAGTAAGTAGAACAAAAAGAGATAATAAATAATTAATTAGATAAAATTTGAATACAACTCGTAAGTACAATTTCTTGTACGAGCTGTTAACTTCACTCACATAATTATTATTGACGAATATATTTAAGCGTGACAGAGTGGCGTCCAAGAACTGGAAGACGAGATGTAGGTCGTCCGGCGGCCGCAGGAACCAGATGGATACGAGAAGCACAGAACCGGTCGAAGTGGAGGTGCTTGGGGGAGCTCTATGTCCAGCAGTGGACACCTTTCGGCTGAAATGATGAACTCCTAGAAAACTAGATCGAATTTCAGGCTCTAGAAAACATTTATTCTACCGAAACATACGAAAATAACTTTCATATATTTCGGGTAGCAATAACCACATTAATAAAACTACCTACCTATATTCTCCCAGACTTTATCTCGCATATCTAGCAAAAAGTTAGGGCAACTAAATTAGAAGCAAAACATAAAATTAATTTATTAGCAAGCTATTTGTACCTCACTTCATCATCTGCCTAGCTAACGACTGCCAAAGATCCACGATTGACAGCCGGACCAACAGCTTAACGTGCTTTTCGAGGCACGGGGTCTTGATATGTAAAGATGGTCAACCAACCACGGACCAACAACGGCAACGATCGACCCGCGCGGCTGTTATTAGTTACCCACAAGCCCCTCCCTATTTGTACCTCACTTCTTATAGATTTAGAGAGGATACACGAAACTTTACTTTGGAGGACATTTGAATTAAGAGGCAAAGTTTAAAAGTCGTTTTTATTAAAGCACGTCCGAACCCTGATGGTTGAGCAAGGAAATTCTGCTCAGGTGGAGATTCATAGATGACTCTATTGAGGTATGATGAGCAGGGTGTAAAGTTCATTCTCCATGGAATTGGGAGGATCCTCCGACCAGACGCATGTTGTGTTTGGTAGGCAACTGTCCGACGATTGACAACGGGACGTCGTATATATTATTATGCTGGTTGCGCGGTAAACTCTGCTTGCGCGATGCGTGACTTTAGTTGATTCGTCAACTCATCCTCCATAGCAAAGGGGAAATCCGACCAGACCGGTGTGTCTGGTAGGCGACTGCCCGACAATTGATGTCGGGACGTTGTTAATGGTAGTCGCGTGGTAAATTCTGCTTGCGCAATGAATGATTTTGCTTGACTTCAGTATGGTGCGCAGGTACGCATGTGTCCATAATACAGTGGGCTGCATCAATTGGGTACCTACCCCAGTTGTATGAAAATTTTAATGCAACTGGGGTACCCAATTGATGCAGCCCACCGTACATGCTGCCACAATTTCGCCTTGGAGTGTAAATGTGGTGCTATTCCACAAACAATGGGACACTTAATAACGTGTCTTGCGTGTCCTGTTGTCTTCACGTTACAGGAACTGATTGACGCTAGTGAAGGTGTCATACTCGTAGTCAAATTCTGGGCCAATTCTATTTAGAATGCTGTCGACACGCGACAAGAAAATTGCACGTTCCTTCTCTTTATGTTATGAACTCTTTGCCCTGTCGTGAAGTAGTAATACACTGATGTTGTCTGCTCAGCTCGTAAGGGTCATAGCGCTTTTAAATAGCCTATAGCCTTTCTTAAGAATTTGGTTATCAAATGCACAAATATTTTTTCAAATACGACGGGTAGTTATAAAGATTACCCCTACATACAAACAAACAAAGTTTACCTCTTTGTAACATTAGGATATATCAATTCTTTTGAACAAAGTCGAAATAATTAAATGTAAGGCAGACGTAGGAGATAATATAATCTGCAGCAGCCTGAAATTATTACCGTGAGAAAAGACTTTCTTTATTGCATAGAAACTAATATAGCCCTATAGTAAGTGCTCTCTAAGTAACCTAACAGAGAATGTTGCCATTATAATAACGACATTGGCCAAGGATTTATCTGGGCAATCCTAAATAAATTCTGAGCGAATAACATTGAATAAATGAGAGCTTTTAGTTAATTTGGAGAAGAATAATTAATTGGAAGATTGGACGATACATTGGGTACATGATCTAGTGGGCAGTGATAATTAATATCGTCACTAGTAATTAGTTTGAATATCATTTTGGTGCTTGTGATGAATGTCATAATGATACAGTCCGTTCACAGAAAGGAGATGGAAAACGGTGGGCCCAAATGTAATGAATTGAGATATGTTCTAAAAAATTAGCCATATTTTTTTATCTTAGAATATGAAAAATCACCTCAATCCGCAATCTGGAAGCGGAGAAATATGAGAAAGATAGTTTTCGTGAGATTATCGATTGAGTAATCGATTTCACAGTTACGAAAATAAAACCTTTGCACTAAATAATTAACTGAAAGTAATTAAATGCACTACTACATGCTATTGCATATAATTACAGTCATATTAATAAATAAAATATCAAATGATTACTGAAAAACCAATATTAATGATTATCGATTTCATATCGATTAAAATCGGTCTTCTATTTTTAGTCTATATATTTATGTCACTGGCACACTGACCTGTATGAGGACAATATACTAGCATGACAGCTGGCTGACATTGACACTAGACAGTTGCTTTCAGTCTATCAAAATATCTCTGTGACAGTTGCCGACTGCTCTTGGTTGCTCACTCGTTTCGTGTTTACAGATGCGTTTTGAGTGCTTTCTCGATTATTCTTCATTTTTTATGACCACTGCTTTGTATTTTACGGATTCCGACCCTACCTACCTTGTACGACCCTTGCTTTCACACTGAACACCGAGGATCCCTCACACGTTTGACTTGGAACTGTTATTTTGGATTTTACTGCCGCCGGCTTGTGGATTGGATATTGTTCAAACTATGGATCATGTGAGGTTGTGGGGTAACAACTGGTCACTGCAATACACTGGGCCGACGCCCCTTACACGATGAAACAATTCTTGGATTGCTGCGCTCATATAATGTGCATTATATGGTACCTTAGCTGGGCTAGGTACCAAGATCCTAAAGTACCACCTGAATTCCTAGACGACATTTCAATTATAATAGAAGACGAATAAAACACTATACTCAATGATTTTTTATTTTACTTTAGCAGGCAATCATTCTTTCCTTAACTCCATACCTACCTACTTAGGACTTGACGTTCATTCGTATGATTTTTCAAACATTTTCTACTAAATATAATAACTATTAGTCCAAAAGAACATATTTTGCACTTCAGAAATCAGCTGTTAGTTAAATATTGTAACATAATCTCACTTTTACTTAATCTCTTATATCTCTGTTCTCAGATTGACAAAATCCGCAGAATTTTCAGTGAAAGGTTGATAATATAATTATAAGCTATTAATTGACACTACTTTCATCTTTTTACACCCAGGCCCAAGATTGTATGTAATCGTTTCAGTCTCCTTTTACCTCCGACAGCAGCAACCGAATAGCAACCTTATTGCCAGGAAAATAAGAATCGTTGTAATTTTGACAGACTTGGCAATGGCAGCCACCCAATAGCAATCTTGTTGCCACGACTATAAAGAACACTGTGATTTTTTCTGACTGTAGGTAATTAAATGTACATATTATGTACCTAGGTATTAAACATTACTTCTGTATAGAAACGAAAATACTGTGTATCACTGTTCACACACTCACAAAATTTCGCCTTTATAATATTAGTGAGATGACTAATTGAGCCGTACCCAAATACGACCCCGTACCATCGAAAACAAGGTGCAATAGAATCTGAAAACCTCCAAAGAGGCCACTGCACTCATCATTATGAACATTTAAACCAACACTTTGCGAAAAAATAACCGCTGGTCCATTCTTGATGTTCACGTAACTCGATAAAAAGCAAAATCCTTATCCTTACTAATATTTTGAATGCGAAATTAAGTTTGATTGGTTTGTTTGCGATATAATCGCGCGCGACAAAAAGGCACCACTCGTTGCGCGACGAGCGGTGCCTTTGTGTCGCGCGCGATTTTGTCGCGCGTCGCGCCTGTTTGAAGGGGCCTTAAAACGGGTGAACGGATATGGATAAAATTTGGCACATGTGTAGACCATGACTTGGGTATGAACATAGGTTACTTTCATCCTGGATCGCAGACGAAGTCATGGGCAACAGCTAGTATAATATACAGCAATTTTTTTTTTTCCCGATTTCAATGTTTGTTCCTTAGTCAAATTTGTTAACAGTGATGGCTACAATTACCCCATAAGAGGTTTTCAGTTAATTTAATAACACCGTGTGCAATTACGCATCTTCAGAGGAATGAAAACGGCGAGTGGCAAGAAGAATATTCGTGCTTACCGAAAGTCCTCGAATGCCTTAAAAGCAGATTAACTGTGTTATCTCTCCTTTAAAGCGTCACAGTAACAACCTATTCTGTAAAACTAGCTAAAGCTGCCAACAAGTCCATTTAGCTTGAACAAAGTACTTCCTTAGTTTAGTTTTCAACATGTTCAAAGTCAACAAATGCTACAATGGCGGTGAAGGTTGTACATTCTTTGCCAACCCTGACACTGAAGTCAGGGGTTTAAAACAATTCATATTAAATTGAAACGTGAATTAAATTGTGGAAGTTTATGAAGATACGTATTATGTTGTGGACCGTTGGTCCCTTCAGGCTTTGCTGGTTTATAGTCTTTGTTGCTAAATGGAACCAAATTATACATGACATAGAAATGGGAGCAAATTACAAGAGTTGGAACTCGCAGCATGATTAAACAAAACTGTTCTGTGATGACGTGTCGAAAACAACTTAGAAGTCATAGAGTAACCCAGTGGTTAACGGCCCGATTTACGTGTCCGTAGCTCGGGGGGTTCGAGCCCAGGTAAGCACGTTGTGTAATTTATTTCATCACCACTACTCTCCTTCAAACATTGAAGGAAAACATCGTGAGGAAACCAGTCTTGTATCAAAACCAAGATTTTGAAGACATGTCATATGCACAAACCCGCAAAGGGCTCGCGTGGTGGAGTGGGAACGTTATCGACTGATTATGTAAATGGTAGCTCCTCCGTGCTTCAACTTCTTGTAAAAATCCATTAATCAGAACGTTTATAATAATTTAGTCTATGTTTGCCCCAATTTTAACAAAGCAGTTACGCATTCCAGTACAAAAAAAGACAACTTATATCCCAAAGAAAATAGCCACAGTAAATCACAATGACAAAAACCTTCACTTTCTTAATAATGTCATAACTCCACAGCTAATAAATTCAAACCACAATACACCAGATTTTCCTTAGAATCCGAGATCGCATTTACAAAAGCATCTATTAAGTTTATTGAAATAGTCCAGAAAATAAATTGCGGCATAACTAAATCACGGTTAGGTTAGTAGAACAATAAAAGTAATCTTCGAGGTACAGACAATATGGCGAAGTAAATTGAGTTCATATCTTGGTTTTCATCATGTGCTTAGACAGCGGAGAATATTAGAATATTTAGTGTAACCGCCATGTTCGCGAAAAAACGGATTTTTTCTCTTATTTTTGCTGCGACTAAGTACTTGACCTAAATCGCGGTCTTTGTCGGACTGCATAGAAAAGAAAGAGAAGCGCGATGACACAACGCTGGTAATTTATTGCAAAATATGAAGCCATTATCTATTTACAAAAAATCTATTGTTTGGACTCAAAAATTAAAACACTAGAGTTTTAGTATGTTGCTTGTAGAATAATCTGACAAAAATTCATAATGATTAATTGTATATTAGTATGGTTTTTATTGTAAAAAGAAAGTTTTTAGAGGTATCTTGATGATTTTTTTCTATCGTATCAAATTAGTTGTACCTATTCAACACACAATCTACCTAGCATATATCCTGAAGAATATCATATATTTTTCTGATTTTGTTTACTGTAGTCGATCATAAACTTTATTGTTTCTAAAACTTGCGTTTTTTGCGTCTAGGTCCTGTAAGCCTCTTAATAGCATTCATTCCGCGCGGACTGGCACCGTCGCATGTCTAGTGATTTTTCGTGATTATTTTAAAACCAAAGTAGGTTGGTTATTTTCTATTTGCAGTACTTATTACGATTAAATATTTTTATATAAGAGTTAATGTTAAAAAATATAAATACCGTTATAAAAATCATTTCACTTGGCTTGGCAACTCTATAGCTTGTTAATAATACCAAGCGAACCTGTCGCTTGGTATTATTAACAAGCTATATTGTTTTGCCCGAGCGAAACTGTTTTGTAAGATACCTACCAATTTTGTACATTTTAATTCAGTCTAACTAGGGGACATATCTACTAGCAACTACCTTCTGTTTTTGTTAAAATCTAAAAACCTGTCGCCATTGTATTCATTTTCATAGTAGCAGGTTTTAAAAACAACTATTAATCCTTGGAAAAACTTTCCCTTTAACTATAGAGCTTTCGTAATGTAAACAATGTCGTCATAATTGCAGTGACAATAAGTCGATAGCTAGAGGAGTACGTCCTCACGAAGTTAGCCCGAATTTAGTCACATGAACTTTGGCTGTAACATGCTTTCAGTAAACGTATTACATAGTTTGATGAACTCTTAGTACTGTTATAACAAGGTAAAACTGAAACAATCTGTTTTAAGACTGGTAAACATCATCATCATCTGCCTAGCCTTTTCCCAACTATGTTGGGGTCGACTTCCGATCTAACCGGATACAGCTGAATATCAGTATTTTACATGGAGCCACTGCCTATCTGACCTCCACAATCCAGTTACTGGGTAATACGAAACCCCTTGGTAAGACTAGTTGTCAGTCTTTCGGGCTTCTGACGACACGTAACGACTGTCAAAGATCCACGAATAACAGCCGGGACCAACGGCTTAACGTGATTTCCGAGGCACGGAGGGGTCTTGGTATGTAGAGATGGTCACCCATCCACGGAACAACCGCGGCAAGCGTAGCTTAACCTGATCGATCGACCCATGCGGCTCTTATTCAGCCACAAACCCCTCTAAACATTGAATTAAATTCGAAGAATCGGTAACACACATTTGATTAAAAGCAGTTTAATTAGTTTTTGCGAAGACAGTACTCAAATCATTTAACATCATACATCATAAACAGCCTATACCCAATGTTCCCACTACTGGGACACAGGCCTCCTCTCTTCAAGAGGGAGTGGGCTGTAAGGCTGCGTTTCCACCAGAGATGAGCGAGGATGCGTAGCGAGGAATGTGTGTAAAACTAGCCAATACCAACGCTAACTTAGTTCAAGCTATAAAAATGAAGCGATGTTATTGGTTGGTTTCACACACATCCCTCGCTACGCATCCTCGCTCATCTCTCGGTGGAAACGCAGCCTAAGTCTACCACGCGGGCCCAGTGCGGGTTGGTAGATGTCACATGTCATTAAATTTTTGGTTCTAGGACATGCCGGTTTTATCACAATGTTTTCCTTCACGGTTTTGAAAGCAGTGGTGATGAAATTATTAACACAAACTAAAGCTCTTGTAAGTTACTGTAAATAAAAAACACACGCATATCTTTTTCATATTCCAACATTCCAGGCTGACGACATCATGGACCGAATAATAAAAAAATAGTGGCACTCCGGAGTGCCGAACCGACAGAAGTGAAAATAAAACACAAACCGAATACTTTGCCATCACTCACTAACATATCGGATATACATTAAAACCGAGTACATCCCGAGGACAGTCGAACACATCCGAAGCGGGTATTTTTTTAATCGTCTTATAAACAAAACACGCGCGGTGTCGCTTACGGTCACAGTGGCGCGAGTTCAATGGTTTTTTCCACTCTCAAAAAATGCCCAACGTGCCTAAATAAGTTTTCACTACAAAAAACAGTGGCACTCCGGGAGTGCCGACAGCAGTGCAAACAAAACAAACAGAATACTTTGTCATCTTGGTCTTGGTATTTTTTTAATCGTCTTATATACAAAACACGCGCGGTGTCGCTTACGGTAACAGTGGCGCGAGAAGTTTTCACTTCTAAAATTGAATTATGACGACTCACTTCAACGATTTATTACGTTGAACTTGGCCTTACATTATTTTAAGACCAGAAAGATGTTCAGAGGTTTTTTATCGTAAATTTACTGCTGTACTTTCTATCTCCGTTTATAGTCCGTCTATTACGCCAGGAACATTACTAAGATGAAATTTTATAGCGACGGTTATCAGATATTAGAGCCAAGATCTTACTCGAATACTTCAGAATATTGAGTTTGAAAGTATTTCGGGCTTGTTCGAAAGTTTGATTTGATTCTGATGACGCCCGAAGGGTAGAGCGATCAACTGTTGATGGGCAATCGAGAGATTTTGAACTTGAATGTAATATTTTTAACATTGCCAACGTCTCCTGACATTTTTGACCTGAGTGAAAAAAAATAAACCGAATACACAAATACAAATTTGGTAGAAACTTTGGTATTTTTTGGTTGTTTTTAAATGTAACTTTGTTAGTTTAAAATGCTCCTTTTATACTGTTTGTGTTTCCTGTGCATGTCACAAATAAAATATTTTAATGTTTTAGACAAAGAATACGCCAAAGCAAAACAGATAAATGATTAGGCAGGTATTATAAAAACATACCGAATACCTGTAAAATGTTGTGACTAACTACACGCGGGCCCAATGCGGGTAAGTAAATCATGTCACATGTCTTCGAAATGTTTTCCTTCACCGTTTTGAAAGCAGTGGTGATGGAATTAAACACTCAAAGGAAAGTGTCTGCCTGGACTCGAATTCACGACCTTCAACTCTTAAGTAGCGGCCTTTGCCACCACAGCTCTAGGTGGGTACTAATACCTCCTACAAATAAATTCCGAAAACATGAGCTTAAAGTAGGCATATCTGTAGTAATAAATTTTCATAAAAATATTTGCCAAAATCTCTCGTACACGTACAAGCGTACTTACTTTTTTCCAATATAATTGAGGCATGGTAGTGTGAAATATTCTAGATGGCGCTCAGTGGAGCTGAATGGGCCACTTTGAGGAGCCGTGAGGTATGTTTTACGACCTTTATGAGCTTCAAGGTTATTTTCGAGATGGCCAGAAATGATGTTGTATTTGTGGGACGCGAAGTTATGATCGATTTTGTGGCACGATGTTTACGGTGTTGTTAAAGAGTTCTCTTACATGTCTTACATGACTTGTACCCTGTCTATTTTGTGATATTTTCACAAGTAGGCATGTAAGTTAACATTAATGAACGTAAATAACAACTAATAAATTAATTAATCAAAATAACAAAATGATATCCTGACTTAACTAAAACTATTCACAGAATAGAATATAGCGTCCAAAAATTCATCCGTATCGCTGTCGACTGGTAATGTACCCAAGAGACTGGCGCATTACCAGGCTTTGTGGGAATGCTAAGCCTCTGGCCAAGGTAGAAGCCAGCCCTTTGGTCACGGAAAGTATCAACCAGCCGTATACTTAATGAATATTACTGCTTCTTCTTAGCGTGTCAATGGCAATTTAAATAGACTCAGCCCAGAATTCGAATACATGTTTGGCACCATAATTTGCGTCCATCAGTTCCTGTAAAGGTGTATCCAGAAAGAGTGAGGCATGCACCGCAAATGATTTTTTTTCTATGTTAGATGCCTCAGCCTGAGGCAGCCATCATAAATAAGCGTGGCCTCGTAATATCTGGACGCACCTTAACGTGCAGATGACAGGACACGGAGAACACGACATTAAGTTTCCTAAGACCTCGTTTCTGGAGACGCGTGGCTTCGAGCGTCGCGTGCGGAGGCGCGACCCGCTCTAAATTCAAACTTACGGCGTTGTATGAGAGCGTTTACGGAGAGGCGTTTTTACTCGCGTTTGTTTGAAATGTAGCATTATTTGCGGCTGACGACGCCGCGTCGCACGGGGCGTCGGTCGCAGCGCCGCACGCGGCGTCGGTCGCAGCGTCGTACGCGGCGTCGATCGCAGCGTCGTGCGCAGCGCCAGCTTTCTTGTGTCCTGGGCAGTCCTTTTCTACCCCCCGCAGGGTTAGCCGCGTCCGCCGCCGCGTAGCCCGCCGCGTCCGCAGCTACACTTCTCGCGACGCGCCGTGACCCTCGGCTCCATGAACGAATTCGTACTTAATCATATGTTTGTTTTTGTGCGTATGAAGACGCGGACCGCTGCACGCGCCGTCTCTTTGTGAACGCAAAAAACGTCCAACGCAACGCTAGACGCCACACTGCACGCGACGCACGAAGCCACGCGTCTCCGTACACGAGGCCTAACGTTTGTGTATCAGAACCAAATGTACACTCCAGGGAGTCGGAGTCTCGTAGTTGTCTATGAAACTACACCTAAACCGGTTTTCCTTGGTTCAGCAAACTTTGGTCCGGAGTCTGTTTAAAAACTTCCAGGTTAGCCAAGCCAACTCGTCTCCAGGTGGGGGATCTTTAGTATGTGGAACGAATTCTATGGGTAAGGAAGCACTGTCTCACCACAGCTTCGGTCTTTCTTTTAATAGTTCGACACTGAGTGGGACAAACACTTTAAAAAACTGTTTCGGCTTTTGAGCCTTTGTGGCACAAGGAAGTTGTCGTGCAAAGGTGACGTGTCTCAAAGACAATTTTAGCTCTTTCGCTGAAGCTAGACACCGCTCTGCTAATTTCTAGCGGCGCTACTCCTGCTAGTGGTTACAGAATTTATACCGGGGTTGAATCTTACGTGTGTATATTATTTTATTAATTAGTGTAAGTTGTTAATTATATACTTTTTTTTGGTTTTAGTTACACATACATAAACTTACGCCTTTTTCCATGGGGGTAGGCAGAAACTGCAGAACACCGTCTGCTACGATCCTTACATACTCCATTTGTCTCGTTTACGTTCATACATCATACGACCATACACGCACGCCGGTTGCTAGTACAACCGACCTTGTTGAAGAACATCGCAAATAAGGTCACTGTGTCCTCTTAGGGCGTCGTGACATTTCCACTCACTGCATTCGTCTGCATTTGTTTTAAGTCTTTTAATAAAGTCCTGATGGGAATTCCCGTATTTTTAAGAACATTCGCAGTCTCATCTAAGTTTCAATCTGTCATAATACCAACCTGGAATTCCCCTACATTTTTGACAAGTCACTGACATTGATTGCGGCTAGATTTTAAACATTTTTAAATACAGCCTTCGGCCTTCTGATATACATGAATATTCCTACAACTCGAAACGTTTATTGCTGTTATTGAGGTTTGAATACTGCAACAGACCTAGTTGGATTGTTAATCACTAAGTAATGTATGTTAACGAACGTAAATCTCTATCTAACTTAATAACCCCTCTAAACAACATCACACACGAGAAAAGCAATTTATCTAAGTACGGAGAACTACATAGATCAAAAGAAATGGTCCCAAATAAGAATCCCTTCTAACATCGTAATTAATTGGCAGTTTCCGTCTCCCACTTTGAACTGACAGCACAATAATAACTTCACAAAAAAGCCGCAAAACAGAATAACGGCTTTCAAAATCATTTCAACAAAAGTTGCCCAAATAACCGTCTTTAGTGGCTTCAGGGTGGGAATAGTCTAACAACATTCTTAGGAAGTAAGTACCACAATCTAGATACATAAGTAGAAGGTTGGCTCTATACAATAATCGAAAACGCACACACACATACACACGCTTCATGTACAGGTAGTGCAACCCGCGATTAGAATTTGTTTGAGACACAGATATAGATAGACCTAGATCACGCGGAGCTGTATGAAAACCGAGCGTGCCATTTTTAGGGTTCCGTACCCAAAGGGTAAAAACGGGACCCTATTACTAAGACTTCGCTGTCTGTCCGTCTGTCTGTCTGTCTGTCACCAGGCTGTATCTCAAGAACCGCGATAGCTAGACTGTTGAAATTTTCACAGATGATGTATTTCTGTTGCCGCTATAACAACAAATACTAAAAACAAAATAAAATAAATATTTAAGGGGGGCTCCCATACAACAAACGCAATTTTTTTGCTCTTTTTTGCTCGATATCAAAAATGGCAACAGGTAGGCACTTGAAATATTCACAAAATACTCAATTGTATTTTAACTTTAATAATAAATAATAAAATTAAAATAAAATAAATATTTAAGGGGGGCTACCATACAACAAACATGTTTTTTTCGGCGTTTTTGCCTTGTGGTACGGAACCCTTCGTGTGCGAGTCCGACTCGCACTTGGCCAGTTTTTTACTACATATTATGACGTCACAAGCTCGCGCTCTCGCTCACGCTTACCCAGCCAGTAGTACACAGGACTGAGCGCGAAAGTGGCGGCTTACGATTTTTGAACGTAAGCTACCAGTAGCGAAGGTTCCATACAACTCGATTCCTACTGGCTTCCCTTTGAAAAATGGCACAGTCAGTATTCTATGAACAAATAATACAATCATATGAAAGACTCTGGCTTACCTCTTACAAAAATTGACCCTTTGCTACTGTAAGCTAGTGCGATTTTTGGTACGCGAAGTAATTGCTCTTCCGTTATCTAGGTGTATATAGATACACCTAGATAACGGAAGACGTACGGGCAAACGTATGGGCGGTGATCTCAAACCACAGATATAGATCTGTGGTTTGAGATCACCGCCCGTACGTACTCGTCTATGAGTGCGTGTATATGTTTTCGCTCGTTGCTTACAACGGACCTTCTGCATCTATCTATTTTGTGGCAGTACCGCGATATACCTCAGTGCTAAGCCATGACTTTAAGCTAATTTGTTAAAACATTCCGAGGAACCTCGCTTTGGTTAAAATTAAGCCACATTTTGCTTGAGTGATCAATCTACTTTTGATGGTGTTTTGATACATTATTTTATAAAACTAAGCTTTTACGGGTTAAATTTTTGTAGAAGTAAGTTTTTACATTAAGCTAGTTATATGGCTAGTGCAGTATACTTCACTAGGCGTATAATAACTAGCTAGTGCCCGCGACTTCGTTCGCGTGAATGTCGGAAAACAATGATGTGTCTCTTAACTAATTATTTTTCTAAAATAATATTACTCCTTATAACATGAGCTATGTATCTGCCAGTGAAAGTCCCGTCAAAACCGGGCCAGCTGTTTCGGAGATTAGTCGGAACTAACAGACAGACAGATATTTTTTTTATTTTTTTTATAAGTATCTAGTATTTTTTTATATGCATTTAGTAAAAAGCTATTATTTTGACATTACAAACAGACACGTCTTCAATTTGATTTATTTTTATAGATTTTATTTTACACCTGTCTCATTCACAGTCGAAAATCGTGGTAGATTTTACATTGGCATCCAGGAATCCGATTGAGTTGATATTTTGCATGCGCGTTTTTACGCGAAAACTTCTCTTTTACTAATTAAAAGTTGGCTAATGAAGCTGCAGCCTCTGCACCTTACAGAGGAATGGTGGCCCAGTGGATTTGTTCTCGACTTACAAGTTGTAAGTCGTGAGTTCGAGCCCAGGCAGGCATTATACTTTGAGTGTTTAATTTAACCGTAACTGCTCTCAAAACGGTGAAGGAAAACATTTCGAAGACATGAGACATGATTTATTTACCACTGGGCCCACGTGATGGATTATGGCCCACTCCCTCTTACAAAGAGGAGGCCTGTCCCAGCTGTGGGAATATTGTAGGTTGATTATCACACTAATATTATAAAGGCGAAAGTTTGTGAGTGTGTGTGTTTATATGTTTGTTACTTCTTCAAGCTCAAACGGCTGGACCAATTTTGATAAAATTTTGTATCGAGGTAGTTGACTCCCTGGATTAACATATAGGCTACTTTTTATCCCGATATTCCCACGGGATCGACATTTACGCGGGTGAAACCGCAGGGCGCAGCTAGTGTTGTAATAAACCTGAACAAAATTAAAATGAACAAAAAAAAATTGTGTAAATAAATTTTACACAAATATCCCATGCTGATGTTGTTTCAAAAGCCATATTTTAGCCATTCTTAGCATGCTCGAAAAGGATTTTCAAGTATTCCACCGCAAGGAGATAGCTCCAAAGGAACAAAATTCGTGTCAAATTACAGGAGGTGATTCAGCGGATTTCCGTTTGACGTTGATAAGGGAGTGGGTGGTAGACAGGTATTTGTCTTGAATGTTTTCAACTGAAATATTGCTGTTCAGATTCTCTAGTGACTCTATGCTATTAATGATTCACACCTAGGTAATTACTCTTTATATATAAAACTTTATAATTACAATTTTATGTTCATTTTACCTATCAAGTTAAGACACAAGCTAAATTATTGTTTTTGAATTTTTTTTTTTTTGTAGAGTTATTATGTAATGGCATAACTAGGTCCGGTAGACTTAAAAACGTAAGTCAAACAGTCACACTTTTTGACTTAGTCTGCCGGCCCTTTTTAAAATTATCACACTAATATTATAAATTATTATATTTGTCTGTGTGGTGCCGGACTTAAAGAATACCACCACCCCATACTTCCCGTGGGTGTCGTAAAAGGCGACTAAGGCGCGTACCGGAGAATGGGCAGCAGCGTTCTCTATGCATTCCACCACCATACCATACTGCGATCGCCAACCCGCCTGCCAAGCGTGGCGATTATGGCAAACCCCCCGTTTTAGGGGAGGCCTATGTCCAGCAGTGGACGTCTTTCGGCTGAAATGATGAATATTATAAAGGCGAAAGTATGTGTGTATTTATATGTTTGTTACTTCTTCACGCTCAAACGGCTGGACCAATTTTGATAACATTTTGTATGGAGGTAGCTGATACCCTGGATTAATATATAGGCTACCTTTTATCTCGATATTCCCACGGGATCGACACTGTTGCGGGTGAAACCGCGGGGCGCAGCTAGTCAATCATAAAAATATAAGTTCAAAACTAAAACCCGTCTACTGAAAAGGATGAAACAAGAAAGTACCTTCCCGTGGTCGCATGCTAACATAGCTTATAAGTATGTTAGTACCGCGGCATGCGACCACGGGAAGGTACTTTCTTGTTTAGAAGTTATGAGGGAGCAGATGATATACATACCGGGCAAAATCATAACCCTCCTTTTTGCTTCGCCGTAGCCGGGTATTTAAAACAGGAAATAACTTCATCCATACTAATATTATAAATTCGAAAGTAACTCTGTCTCTCTGCTTGTATGTTGCCTTTTCACGCCTAAACCACTGAACAGATTTCGATAAAATGTGGCAGAGAGATAGAATGCATCCCGGGGAAGGACATAGGATAGTTTTTATTGACATACCTCGCGGGCTAAGCCGCGGGCGGAAGCTAGTATTTTAATAAAAAGTTGTTTTAGCCGGGGTACCTGGTTATTAACACTTTGTGTACCTGTGCAGATCGTAGAGCACAGTAGTCTATTTCTATCCTTAATCCATCGATAGACGCCTCAGCGGGATTGTCCGAAAGGGTTACCGCTGGCCCGGAACATAAAGGGCTAAGGAAGGAACACGGGTGGGTTTTAGTCAGTAAGAGTCTGACACTCCCTTCCGCTCCATCCAGAGCGGGAGGAGTCATTTGATGATTTCCCATCCGCAAAAAAAAAAAAAAAACTATAGACTATTATTAAAGCAGAAGAGTTTCTTTGTTTGTTTGAACGCGCTAATATTTGGAACTACCAGTCGGATTTGAAAAATTGTTTTTGCACTTGATACCTCAATTCTGGAGGAAGGCTATTTATTATCACGCTAGGTCTTAGCGTGATGTTAAATGGCCTGTAGCCTTCCACCTACTTTGTTAGGAGCCGAACAAAACGAAAAAAAAAATCAGAAAGAACACAAAGCGAAAACGAATTAATAGCGGCGGCAGGCGATGCTATGCGTCGGGGTGGGTCGGGGGACAAATAAGTATTAAAATAAATCATTTAGTTGCAATTTATTATTATTAAAATAAAATGCATTTATTTCGTAATAAGTAATATAGTGACACAAATACAGAAAAATACAACCAAAGGATAATAAAAATAAAAATGAAAACAAACTAATCCTATTTGGTTTTTAATATCTTTAGAACCAGTTGAGCGTCTAAGAGGGGTTTTTCTTCTCAGAAAAACAAGGCAACCTTATTAAAATATCTACTTTGCAATATTTTCCTCAAAGCTGCTTAGCTTTGATCTGCGCAAAGAAATTGGGAGCATTACTTGGTACAATCTTTTTATATTAGCTACACCGATATTGACTATAGGGAAGCCTGGGACATATTTTTTCCTGTAAACAATAGAGGTGAAAAAGGAAATAATAAAAATATAGAAAAAAAAAAGCACCTAAGTTCTTATTCGTGGAACCCCCCACCCTTTTTAGGGTTCCGTAGCCAAATGGCAAAAACGGAACCCTTATAGATTCGTTATGTCTGTCTGTCTGTCTGTCTGTCTGTCCGTCTGTCTGTCTGTCTGTCTGTCCGTCCGTATGTCACAGCCACTTTTCTCCGAAACTATAAGAACTATACTGTTGAAACTTGGTAAGTAGATGTATTCTATGAACCGCATTAAGATTTTCACACAAAAATAGAAAGAAAACAATCAATTTTAGGGTTCCCCATACTTAGAACCGAAACTCAATTTTTTTTTTTTCATCAAACCCATACGTGTGGGGTATGGATAGGTCTTCAAAAATGATATTGAGCTTTCTAATATCATTTTTTTCTAAACTGAATAGTTTATGCGAGAGACACTTCCAAAGTGGTAAAATGTGTGTCCCTCCCCCCTGTAACTGCTAAAATAAAAGAATGATAAAACTAAAAAAAAATTTGATGTACATTACCATTTATACTACCACCGAAAATTGGTTTGAACGAGATCTAGTAAGTAGTTTTTTTAAATACGTCATAAATCGTAAACCTCAATTTACCATTCATTCAATCAACTTAAAAATAAAAAAAACATTTATTTCATAAACATAAACCTTATTCTTAAACCCGGATGTTACGAAACCCTCGGTGCGTGAGTCCGACTCGCTCTTGCCCGGTTTTTTTTAACTTTTGACCGCTACACGTCAAAAAATTAAAAACGTTCCCTCGGCGTCAAAGTCTGTCATGTAGTCGAATCGGGGCGTGCTGGGCACATTTTGGTTTATCATCTATACATGACTGTGGCGGTCGAAAGGTTGATCATTAACATACACAAGTAATATGGTAGCCCGCAGGTTTGCGGGGGTGTTAAAGTCTCGCTTTTTAAGGCATACTGCCAAACCTTCTACACGTGCAGCTTGTGGGTGTAAAATATAAGTAGAGAACTTACAACGTCCTTCGCGTACAGTATGATAATGGACTTAGGATGCTCATGGGGCTTCTGCGCTTCTACATCGCTTCGCAGATGTTCGCGGAAGCCCATGTTGACGACTTTCATGATGCCATTATGAGGAAAAGAACAGTGACAATAATGGGTAGGTTGCGCGGAAGCTCCAACAGCATCCTCGAAACATTAGACAAAGTGGACAGTCTCTTTATAAGGCACTGGGTACGGAGGCACGTGCCATTGTGTGGCGATTCTGGTATTTAGCTTCGGAGCCGTGTGTTCGGCCACGTCTTTTTTACCCGACTGCGGCGAGACCCAAAAGGAGAGTTATTTTATTTATTAAAACTTTATGCACAAGTAAAGAAAAACTGTACAAAGGCGGACTTAATGCCTGAGGTATTTTCTACCAGTCAATCTTAGGGTGATGCGGAGACAAAACATGGCTGGTGCAACATACGGGATAAATAGCTAGGAAATGACTATAAAATACAAGAATAAATACTTATACATAGATAGATACATACATACATATAAACAAAATGAACTGTGAGGAGAAAAAAATATCGGTAGAGGAGAATAGGAATCCAGCAAATCAGCGCTGAGATGCTACGGCCAACTTTTGACGGATATGTTCACGTGTCTTCACTTTAAAAGATAACCGACTGGTTGCCATCCTGATGTTCAGAGGGAGCACATTACAAAGAAAGACCGCCTGGACAAAGAAAGAAGAATGAATTTTGAATATAGCCAGAACGATGAGAAGGATATCGTAGAAGACGATTGTTAGTGGAACGAAGATTTTTAGCATGGGCAGAGCATAAATATTGAATTTGGGAAGTCATGTAAGAAGGAGCAGTGGGATTATCGAGAATAGCGAACAATGTATTCAGATCCCTCAACTCTCTGCGCTGGCGAATGGGTAACCATTTTAAAAGTAGCCGATGCTCGGATACATGGTCATACTTACGAAGATTGAAAACGAATCGAATGCAACTGCATTCGATTCATTTTCAATGAATAACTATTCAGAAGACGGTCAAATTTATTGAGGAGATCTGCATTCAGGTCTTAGTAACACATATCACCGTAGTCAATTATGGGTACCATAGTCAATATTGTAAAAGTTTACTAACATAGTTTTTAAGTCGTTGTTATGTGTATGTGTTAACGGAAAAGTGTGCAATCCGTCATTTTATACAATTCCTAGGAAATGTGTACAATTCCTAAAATAGATAGGAAATCTATGATATATTTTTTAATATGCACTTTTCCTTGGAAATCTATACATTTCCTAAATAGCAATCGGAAATCTTAAAAATTCAATATGTTGTGCTACTAGACGACGTGGATGCAAGACCGAGCGAAGGGCACCCCGAGGTTCGGTTTGGTTACGTTCCTTTAAACCCTGCAAACAGAAATAGGAGCCCCGCGCAGCGGGGCTCCGTCGATCTGAGATCGACCTCAACGACGACGTCGTTAGAAATAAAATATGCAGCATGCTAAATTTATGCTTTAGAATGTTATGCTTGATCATTATTATGATTAGAGAAATTTACAAACGTGTTTTATTTCTTTTAGTAATAGAAAGCATTACTTTTTATATATTTCCTAGTATCATCTTGGAATTGCATACAATTCCTAGGAAATACATACATTTCACAGGAAATGTGTGTATTAAAGAATCTTTGAAAGATTATTTTACATGTTTCCTAAGTAGGCTCGGAATTGCATATATTTCCTAGGAATTGTATAAAATTCCTAGGTTTCATACATTTCTGGTAACATATGCATTATGTGTGTGTGTGTGTGTAGTCCTAAATAAAGTATATCACACTAATATTATAAAGGCGAAAATGTGGGGGTGTGTGTGTGTTTGTTTATATGTTTGTTATGTACTTCTTCACGCTCAAACGGCTATATCAATTTTGATAAAATTTTGTATGGAGCTAGCTGACACCCTGGATTAACATGGAGGCTACTTTTTTTTTCAGAATAAGAATCAGAACTTTATTTGCTCTGAATGTAGGTACAGGTATAAGATGTTGTACATAAATTAAAGAGATCGGCTACAGTCTACCTTACGGCGTGCAAATTATAACATAATTTAAATTATTAAATACAAAAAAACAAAAGAATGTCAACAAAACAAAACAGAAATTATAGTGAAGTCAATTAATAATAATATAGTCAGGTAGATAAGTCTTACAGGGTCAATTTTGGAATTAATTATAACAATCATAATCTGGATAAATTAGTCCACCATCACCATCTTTACATACCGAGACCCCTCCGTGCCTCGGAAAGCACGTTAAGCCGTTGGTCCCGGCTGTCATTCGTGGATCTTTGACAGTCGTTACGGGTAGTCAGAAGCCCGAAAGTCTGACAACCAGTCTTACCAAGGGTATCGTATTACCCAGTAACTGGGTTGTGGAGGTCAGATAGGCAGTCGCTCCATGTAAAATACTGGTATTCAGCTGCATCCGGTTAGACTGGAAGCCGACCCCAACATAGTTGGGAAAAGGCTAGGCAGATGATGAATCTGGATAAATTAGTGTCATTTAGAAACTACTACACTTGGCATTATATTGCATAAGAAATTGTATATTGCCAAATTTATATTTCTATATTTTCTAAAACCCATTTGTTCGCTGCATAATATATTATGTTTGTTTAAAAATGTGTATAGTGATTCGTAAATAATCTTCTCAAATACTTTAGATAATACAGGGATTAACACTACAAGTCTATAGTTGGACATTTCCTCTTTGTTATTCTTTTTATATATAGGTATATTCCCACGGGATCGACATTTACGCGGATAAAACCACGGTGCGCAGCTAGTATGAGAAGGTTATTCATGTATTATTCTTCATCTTAGCGTGTCAGTAGCAATCTATATACAGTCAGCCAAGAATTTAGCTCCAAGCTTGGCACCTTTAGTGGCGTCCATGTATTTATTGAACGTAAGAGAAAATTAATGTACCTGCATTGTATAAACTTTATTATTAAACAGTAAACTATATAAACTGGTTACTAAATTAAATAACGAACGACGTATGAACATTATGTTCACAAACCAACAGGCAAGTTCTCATATTACAATTTTTAACCGACCTCAACAGACTTGCATGGCGCAAGTACATATCATAAGCTATACATTTCCAGTATAAGGCGAGAAAAAATATGATTCGCGACCGTAACAAATATGTATTTCATCATCATCATCATCATTACAGCCGAAAGACGTCCACTGCTGGACATAGGCCTCCCCCAAAAGGCGGGGGGGGGGCGGGGGGGGTTTGCCATAATCGCCACACTTGGCAGGCGGGTTGGCGATCGCAGTATGGTATGGTGGTGACACCCACGGGAAGTATGGGGTGGTGCTATTCTTTAAGTCCGGCACCACACAGACAACATTAAAGTCATTGACACAAGTCTCTGAGACCAAGTAATCCCACTGAATGACTATTTCGTGCAATCTTGACATTTTACAATTATATTAACTTAACAAGTTGTATTACTGATCCTAATGATTATAATTCTGAAAATACATATTTTTTACTGTCGCGAATCACATTTTAATCAACTTACAACTTAATACTGACCAGCAAATTGCAAAAAACGTAAGAAAATTTGGATTTCGCGGGCTATTTTATTTATTTTATTTTATTTTATTTGGGAAACAAACAGATGCAATAACAAATATATGTATACAAATAGTTCAACACAATCCAGAAACAGTTTCCACAGCTTCAGTTACAAAGTTTCAGTTTTTTCTATCTTAGCGCTTCCCCTTAAGCTGACTTCTGATTATACGAAAAACCTATTCAATGCGAATGTATAGCATGTCTCCATGTGTACCATATTTTGAACCTTTGTAACCCCGGGACTATTTACTAAATATATATTCCGATATATTGAACAAGCTTCGTTGATTTATAACTAAGAGAAAAGCACAACATTTCTTCCTACTTATTATTCCAAGACGGTGTGTGGAAGTGGACTCAAGGAACCATGTTGTGTGTGGCCTAATGAGTACTCGGAATGACAATGATTATTGCTAAGATCTACTCGACAGCATGAACTTATTCAGTCTCCTATTTCGTGATAGATTACGTTATCTCGCAAACTCATAATCATATATAATTAGCCAACAAAGTTCCCACTGCTGGGACATAGGCCCCCTATTAGTGAGAGGGAGTGGGCACGTTATTGATTGTGGTTATGAAAAGAAAAAGAAAAGAAAGAAAATATATTAAAGGCCCAGTTCAGCAAAAATGCCAGACAACTTGTGCCTGACGCTGGTTTTCAACTGGACCTGATGTGTGAGGTGACGGATGTGAATCAGTTTTATAGTGTAACGTGACGTGTGTATGCATAATTAAATAAATAAAAAATAAAAAATTTGTGTCACATAAAAACAATATTGAGTAACATTGCAAAAAAAAAAATACTCATACACAAATAAGTGAGACGGCCGCATGATACACCTTCTTAAACAAATAAATAAATTTTACGAAACGAGTCAGAACAAAAACGTGTTTTAATTTAAACGATGCCTGACTTCCAACACAAAATACAGATAGTACAGAAGTCAATCGACATACAAAGTGCGCTCGAGCAACGCACACATAGACACCGCTCACGGACACGTTATCTCAGACGGGTTGGGAGCAGTGTGAGCGCGCGTGTCCTCCGCGTGAGACACGCGTCTGTGAAGTGCAAAAATGGAGCAACAAAAAAATGCCTATCTAGGCTCGATTTATACAATAGTTTCCTATTTTGAATCAATAAAACGAAGTAACTTTTTTGTAAGGTAAATTCACGCCACCAACTATTACGTAAGTTGAAAACATGTTTTTTTGTGTGTGTAGATATTGTGTTGTTTTTAGTGTCATTTGATAGGTTTAGGTCTAAAACAGATAGGGCATAATAAATTGTGTAAATAGGGTAGTCCGTTTTGAAGTTATGACAAATGTAAAATTTTATATGTTTTTGTTCGGTAAACTTTTTGTATTGTAATACTATATTTATTGTTTTGTTTTAATATTGTAGAATAAGCGCAATAATAAATCAAACAACTAGATACGAGTGCCCTAACCACGATAGTTTTTTGTGTATAAGCCAAAGTTGACAACCATAGCGCGACCGCCGAGCGTAGGTATGAAAAGTGAAGTACATACACGTGATTGACTTCTGTACTATCTGTATTTTGTGCTTCCAAGCTCTTTTGTCATAATAATTTATTATTAATCCGTGCATTGTATTACTGTAATGTCTTCGCACAATACGCTGTACGCAGCCGAGCGCGGTGGACTATTTTCGTACAGTTTGCATCTTGTGTGTGTGTTTTAAACTTGTCTAAGCTGTTGTTTGCATTATATACGAATCTAGTCAATAGTAAATATAGTAGAAATCGTCATTTGTATGAGTTTGAGTCAGATAACGCATTCCAGCACGCGGTCCCAGTGCGGGTTGGTGGATGACACAGTCATGTCGTCAAATTTTTGGTTCTAGGACATGCCGGTTTCTTCACGATGTTTTCCTTCATCGTTTTGAGAGTAGTGGTGATGAAATTACATACACAAAATTTAAAAGTGCCTGGCTGGGTTCGAACTCACGACCTAACAACTCGTAAGGGTTGACAATACCACCCAGTGGTATCGCCAGCTACTATGATGAAAATACAACATTATCATCCTCCAGCGCTTATCCCAAATTATTTGTGGTTGGTGCAGCATGTCTTTTTCATCATTAGAAGGAAATACTATAACACATTCGTACATCCTAACCTGTCGATCAAGTAAACGTCTTGTATCTTTGCAATCATGACTATCAAAAAAACAGTTTGTATAAAATTTAATTCCGGTAACAATAAAATATATTCTTTATGATTAAGAGTTAGTACCTAATTAATCAAGAAACATTATTCTTAATTGTCCAATTTATCGCGAATTTCGTCTATTCTTACTTTGACTCTCTAGAATTTTTTACACGGGAACAATGATCAAGTGGTTCCCAAGAAAAACATGATATTAACGATCAACGCAATCGTAATAAAGGCTCCACGCATTTTGTCAAGACGACAAAGACCCAACGAATGTTGTCAAGATGTCCAATTCGTCTAGATGTGACAATGTAGTTTCTTGCCCTTTTTCTCCATGGGAACCTACTACACCTTGGAATGGGCAATTAACTTGAATGAATGACCGACTTCATGAGAATTCAAAAGTGATTCTTAATGGCTTAAGTGAAATAAATAAAAAAGAACGGGTAAAGAACTTTAGGTGAGCCAATATGGACCCATATTGGCTCACCTAAAGTTCTTTACCCGAAATTGTTCTTCCTAATGATTTGTAATCCGAATGATCAGTCTTCCTAAAATTTTTCATCCTAAAGTTTTCATTCATACTATTTGTAGTGCTACCGGCGATGTTCATAACACTCATGTTTCCGAAAATTGTAATGAATAATATCATTTATGTAAATATATTTAAACTCCTACTGTTTTTTATCATAACGCTTTTATCCCTAAACATATTTACCATAATATTAGAAGATGATATTTATAGTTTTAATTTGAGGGTATGATTATTATTTGGGGGTATGCCTTACAGTTGGTTTAATACTCAAAGGCTTTACATAACGTACTGAGTTGTGTCTATGGAACCACTGTTCTTCCACACCCGGCGCTTTTTGATAGTAGCTATTTTTTTTGGATATAATAGACTCTTTTTAGTGTAAATTTGAAAACCGCAAAGTTCGCAAAATCATAGTGGCCGAGAAAAGAAATACCAAAGTTTTTTTTTTAACTACAAAAATATGCGGTTAGGCGTAGTCGACGGAGCCCCGCTTCGCGGGGCCCCTATTTCTGTCTACAGGGTTTAAAGGAACCTAACACGAAGGGGATGACGGGGATGTTACTTTTGTAATTATATTATGTTGGTTACTGCTATAAATAAAATCTAAACAAAAAAAAAATCTAAAAAAAGAAAAAAGATATGACTTTGAATAATAGTGTAAAAGATGGTTATGTTGAGAAAATATAGGAAAAAAAATAAAAGTATAATAGATGTTTATTGCTACAGACATTATGAAGTAGAATGCTTCGGAATTATGAACATTAGAGACAGAGTAGTTAGGAATTCTGATTGTTAGGATGAAAAATTTTAGGAAGAACATTTTCGGATTTCCAATTATATTCCGGAGTTGAAAATTTAGGTGAACTTTGGCGAACCCGAAATAAATGCTTTGAGTTTAGAATTAGTAAGCCATTTAAATTCCATTTTCCAAAATCAAAAATCGAAACAAGAATATCACTTAAAGTACTCAATCATTTCATTCATTCCCTCGCTCCAACAACTCGAATCACTTGCAATAAAATTGTATTATAGACTGGCCACTACTCCAAGTTTCAATTACGTAATAAAAATAAAACCGCGTATCGCCTTGCGAGCATCTGTCAGCCGGAATACCGCGAATCTCTGCGGCCATCTTGAATCGTTTCTTATTTCCTGCAATAAAATGGCGACGACAAAATGTCACCATCACTTGGCGGTTGTTAGTTTCTACTAAATTGGTTTTTATTGATTAATACTTTAGTTTGTAACGAGAATTGATTTCAGTTGCCATTTGTTAACCATGTTTCAGTTGGAAAGAATGATTGTTATCGTTGGTATAACATAACCTTGATTTATAAAATGACAATTGATCGCAATGTCTTTCATTTTGGCAGTTTAATTTTGTTTTTTTTTTGTTTGATTTTTTTTTTGTTTGTTTTTGTTTTTTTTTGGCAGTTTTTTTTAGTCACGTTCATTGCGTTATTTACGTTGTTGAGTAGATTAATTTTTCAAACCTACGAAGCAATGTGTTAGGAATTTCCTTCAAACCCTTTGGAATCTGATTGTAAGTGTGTTAAGAAAGGAGGGTGCGGGATTGTTTCAGCGTTTCAGTCCTGTCGATGGGCGAAGAAAGGGCGGTGTATACACATGTACCTACTGCCTCGTACAAGTGTTAAAACAACTTACCAACACATTTGAACAATAAATATTTGAGTTAGACCTTTGATTATTTAGGAGTGTTCTTTTAAGGCCTAATCACACTAATATTATAACGGCGAAAGTTTGTGAGTGTGTGTGTGTGTATGTTTATATGTATGTTACTTCTTCACGCTCAAACGGCTGGACCAATTTTGATAAAATTTTGTTCATAAATTTTAATAAAAACACTTCGGTTTCAGAGATTCGGATTCCTCTGACGTCTCCTGCTATGCTTATTTCAGAAAACGTTTATTTTATACAGTGAATGCGTTGTTATGTGACATTTTTATTATAGTCCAGAAGGCAAATTCTCGTAAGGAAAACGTTTGACATCTCGCAAGCACATCTCAGCGACAGTCAATTTCAAAAATGTAGGAAAATTAGAAATATTTTTGACAGAATAAGATTAAGATCAGACTATGAACGTTCTTAAAATTACAAGAATTGCCCCTCTGATGTGATTGACGTAAGTTGTAGTAGTAGGTACCTCATCATTTCAGCCGAAAGACGTCCACCGCTGGACATAGGCCTCCCCCAAAAGGGAGGGGGTTTGCCATAATTGCCACGCTTGGCAGGCGGGTTGACGATCGCAGTATGGTATGGTGGTGGAATGCATAGAGAACGCTGCTGCCCATTCTCCGTTACGCCCCTTAGTCGCCTTTTACGACACCCACGGCAAGTATGGGATGGTGCTATTCTTTAAGTCCGGCACCACACAGACTAGTCCGGCACCACACAGAATAGTACTAGTAGGTACCTACTATCATTAAAGTTGATAAAAAAATGGTGGATACCATCAGTCTTAGGCTGCGTTTCCACCAGAGATGTGCGAGGATGCGTAGCGAGCATCGGTGCTCCATGGACCAATTTAAATTTGTCCAATTGGACTGTGGGGGAAATTACATATTTCCATTGTCCAATTACCAACTGGACTATGGAGAATTGAGAAATGTTCCGCTGCCCAGTTTAATAGTATAGTAAAGCCTTGTCCATACTATTTAAAAAAATATATCATAAACAATTATTTTTGAAACCGCTTAATAATCATTTATTGAATAATTACGACATAGAAATTCATTCAATACAAAGACTACAAAAAAAAAAAAGAATGCTTGTGAAATTGGTGTTTACACAAGTTTTTTGATTGGGGTCGAGAGCACGTGTAGTAATAAAAAAGAAAAAGAAAAAAAGTTTACATACTTTCCTATCTTTTTATTGAAGTTTCTATTATAATTAACTATACTTAATTAGCTATCATTACATTGTACCTATTTATTTATTTATAATATTTTTGAATTCAGTTAGATATGAACCAAAAAATATAACAAAAGCTTCTTTGAACCGAAAGAATAGGAAACTAAGGGTTATAATGTTACAATGAAACATAGTTTTGGTTTACGTCCAGTGTTCTCCATAGTCCAGTTGGTAATTGGACGATGGAAACATGTCATTTTCCCCACAGTCCAATTGGACAAATTTGAATTGGTCCATGGAGCACCGACGGTAGCGAGGGATGTGTGTGAAACAAACCAATAACATCGCTTCAATTTCAAAGCTTGAATTTAGATAGCGTTGTTATTGGTTAGTTTTACAACACATTCCTCGCTACGCATCCTCGCTCATCTCTGGTGGAAACGCAGCCTTAAACTGGAATAAATAAAACCGAGCTATCATCACGTAGGTACCTAACAAAAGACACGCGGTATTAAAGCAGAACTGATCATATCTTGTATGATGGAGCAGTTCGGAAGTAGACCATTTCGTTTCACGAGACGCCTGTGTTGAAAGACCTTTGTACTGGAAAATATCTACTAAATACTAATTTAAGATTTTAGAGCTGTTTTCAGTGCATCGTTTTCGTTTTTCCGTCTTATCATAAACTAGCGACACCCGCCCCTGCATCGCAATTTTTTTACAACTTGACAAAACATTGAGATTTTTTAGGGGTCCGTACTTCAAAAGGAAAAACGGAACCCTTATAAGATTACTTCGTTGTCCGTCTGTCTGTCCATCGGTCAAGATCCTTTTTCTCAGGAACACGTGGAGTTATCAAGTTGAAATTAATATCAAATACTCAAGGTTGCAATCCCTTGAAGCAGTGAATAAATCAAACTTCGCAATCAAAAGATACGGGCGTTTATGTTCCGGAATCAAAACCTATAGGGTACTTTCCGTTGACCTAGAATCATGAAATTTGGCAAGAAGTAATGTCATGTAGCACAATTAAAGGAAAAAATCCGAAAACCATAATTTGTAGTTACATTACAAAAAAAAATGTTTTCCCGTAATAAACTATTTACATACCGTACGGTACCCTTGGCGCACGAATCTGACTCACACATGAGCGTTTTTTTTTTAATATTATATGTAAGTTTAATAGTGATGTTTTATACATAAGTATTAGACTTCGGAATACGTTTTACAGCGTTTCATAGACTTTTTATAGCGTTTTTAGACGTTTTATAGACTTTCAACAGCATTGGCATAAGCTTTTCCGTAGCTTAATATGTAACTCCCATACATTTGTGCCTTTCCCGTCATCGTCATCCTAATCCTTACCAATATTATAAATATTACTAATATCATATTACTAATATTATATTACTAATATTATACTACTAATATTATAAATGTGAAAGTAACTTTGTTTGTTTGTTACCTTTTCACGCCTAAGCCACTGAACCGATCATCCGAAATTTTGCATATACGTTGTCAGGTGTACAGAAACGGACATATATCTTTCACCCCGAAAAAAAAGTGCTGTTCCCGAGGAATATAACAATAACGTTATTATGATAATAGATGGCGCCACGTGTCTTTCGAATCAAAAACAGAACAACGTCGGTCCGGTCAGCTAGTCACTGATAAAATGTCGCTTTGTCTTGGCCATTTTTATGATGTGCAAGTGACATTAAACCTTATAAAGCTGTTTCGAAGTTAACTCCATAAACTAGGATTTCTGGAATTATTCCGTTCTGATCCCCTGAACCCCCCTTCACCCCCCCCGCCTCGATCCCCTCCTGGATCGTCTTCTGTTTTAATCTTTGTCTTATCCACTATAAACTTTCTCATACCGGTTTGAACCTTATACAGATGCCCAAATCGTAGCTTCATGGAATAATTAGTGCCCTACTATCTCCGTAGATAGTTACAGAGGAAACATACCTGCCGCTCCTGTCAGGTCATGATTGCGTCTCGAAATTGGATCGCTTTAATGTTACCGAGCTCCACACTAACAATTCGGATCAGCATGCATTGCTGCATGCATGGGTAGGATCGTGCATTGTTTCCGAATTTAGCTGCAATCATAATAACAATGCTATATGTTGAACTCCCTGAGCAAATTGTCATTTTCGAAGCTACCTGTTTTGCTTTCGAAGTTTTCGCCGCGCGGCGCGGTAGTGAAAATAACATTTTATGAAGTGTGAATATGAAAGTGTGTGTGTTATGTGTTTACAAACACATTCACAGCGTATTTGTACATTTAAATACCACAAGTAAAGCACGTAACGGTGCGCGCGACGCTTCATGAGATAAAAGTATCATAATAATATTTGTATTTAGTGTAATTATTCTGAATCAAAAAACCATCACTGCAAAACTCTAGAAGCGCCAGTGCATGATTCTTTATTAGTGGAAACTTGAGTGCTTTTATTTCTTATCACATTTTGCCACTGTTTTCACCTGCGCTTAATAGTGTTGACGTTCCTTGAAAAAGAATAACGTTAAAACCTATTTATAAATAAACTGTTTTCCCAACTCCGTTGCAAAACTTTGTAATTAAAATTCAATTCAAACGTTTGCTAATAATAGGTAAAACAAAATTCTGCGTCAACCAGCTCACAATGTTTTTCATAACCAGAAATTCAAATTTCTATATTGGTGTTTTAAATTGGCTTTTGTAATAACCTGGAAATTGGTTCTCCATCCCTTTCCACAGCGTCTGGGTGAGAAAAAAAATTGTTTTTATTTGCATAAATGAATGTTTGTCGAAGCGTTTCCTTTCGTCTCAATTCTTGGAATGGTTTGTTTTTCTGGTTATCTGGGGTTAGCTGGTATTTAGGAAATTGTTAAGTATTGGGAGTTATTATTGGCATTCATACCATTTGGACACTGTCTACCTCAATTAATCTGCATTTTTTGTGGTCTGTTTCTAGCCTAACCGGACGCAGCTGAATACCAGTATTTTACATGGAGTGATTACCTATCTGACCTCCACAACCCAGTATCTGGGTATACAGGCACGGAGGGGTCTTAGTGTGTAAAGATGGTCACCCATCTACGGACCAACCTTGGCATGAGTAGCTTAACCTGATTGATGGATACAAGCCAAGCCACACTCAAGATCTAAGCCTTAATAAATTCAAATCATTCATTAAACGTAAGTTGTGCCAGAAAGCCTATTTTTATACAGAAAAAAGATACCGTTAAAGATTATATTGAGGACAAAATGGCTTTGGGATTGAGTTGCTTCCAATTTCTGATTTTTAAATGTTTTCTTTTTATATACACATTGAGATTAATGATTTTTTTATAGGCACATTTGCTTACTTTGCAAAGTATTATTTTATTTATTGTGAATGTGAAGACGATGTGGGTCATTTTATTAATTTTATATTTTATTATTATTCTATATGTTCTGTTTTTTTTTTCATGGTCTGTCAGTTTGAGTAATTTATGTGGCCTACCCAAATGTCCTTTCTTTGGTATTCTTCATCGAATCGTTGAGCTCCTTAAGTCTTGTGCTGCACGATTTCTGATAAATGCGTGTGCTTACTGGACAGGTCCTCTCAATCTGTGTGGTTCTTTCCTCAAAAGACCATCTCAGACATCGATCTGCGTAATAATAATAATAATATAATAATAATAATAAAATCTTTATTACTAGAAGAATGGATACAGTAAATCTCCTTAAAAACAAGCAAATTAGGTCTTAAGTAATGTGCACTTAGGTGTCAAAGGAGTGCTTTGGCACTCGTACTAGGATTACCCTGTATCACGAATGCCATCACCTTCCTCCGGACTAATTAGGATAGTCCATAATTGAATTTTGAATAAAGTGTGTGTGTGTGGTAATGTGTCCAAACTCCGGAAGGTATTAGTAAGTATGCGTTGGTGAAATAGTCAGTTAACCCACTAATTGTATAAGTCTCTCAGTTTCTTCGTAGGTGAGACCCTTCAGCCAGTCACTCACAGCGTCCCTGCATTGCCGTCGGGTAAGCAAGCAAATATTCAGAACAGCATTGAGTTTGTTGTAAACGCGTGAACCCAGTATCCAATAATGCCGCTGAGCAAGAGCTGTTCTATGTCTCTCCGTGCTACACAGTCTCGTTCTTTTGCGCTTGCCTTCTCGTAGCCGTAAGGAGTGTGGTATAGTGGCATGTTTGCGTAATGTTATTTGGAGCACAAAGAGTTGTCTAACAGTTAATACCTCACACTCTTTATAGAGAAGTGCGGTAGGATATCTGAAGGGTTTCCTGGACATGACCTTAAGAACTGCTCTTTGCGCTCTCTCAATTCGTAACATACTGACAGCAAAGGTGCCACCCCAGACAGAGATACAGTAGCCAAGCAGAGCTTGGGCAAGCGCAAAGTAAACTGTTTTCAGTGTTTTGAGATCTGCCACTGATCTGAGTTTGACGATCTGCCACTGACGAGTTCATCAATGTGTCTTTTCCAGTTTAGCAGACAATCAACCTGGACTCCAAGGTATTTTATATTTGAGGTCCTCTTAATGCAGAGGCAGTCACAATGGGCGTTTGCAGAGTCGCAGCAAAGCGCCTGAATTTTATACGTCTCTGGTTGAGGAGGTTGGCTTTTTTGCGAAAGGGAGAAAGTTATGAATGCTGTTTTCTCTAGATTAAGTGTTAAGAGATTGCCAGATAGCCAATTCATAACAATTCTAAAGGTGTCTTCTGCATAAACTTTAGCCTGCTCCCAGTTCGGACCATCAATGAGCAGTGCTGTGTCATCGGCATATGACAAGAGTTTAGTATGAGGTAGGGCTAACGTGCATAAATTGTTAATGTAAACTAAGAACAACGTTGGACCCAGCACGCTGCCCTGGGGCACACCGTAACTGACAAACTGCTCACTGCTGACAAGAGTACCAATCTTAACGGACTGACTGCGTTCCTCTAGATAGTTGCGAAATACATCGAGAGCAATTCCTCTTATGCCTATGGATTCTAGTCTATCGACAAGGATGGGCACCGAGACAGTGTCAAAGGCCTTAGACAAATCAAGAAACAAGCCGATGCATTTGTTGCCATTATCCAGTGTCTTACTGATATGCTCTGTCAGATCAATAATTGCATCTTCAGTCGACTTACCACGTCTAAATCCAAATTGATTTTGTGCTAAAACCTTATTTGTGTTCAGAAAATCAACCAGACGTGCATTGAGTACTTTCTCTATTACTTTAGAAATTGTGGTCAATACTGAAATCGGTCTGTAGTACATGGTCTTCATATAACCTGACCAATATTATGTCTGGACTTTAAAAGAGACTGTGACCTCTGAGTTTGTTTCGGCCTTTCTTCTCAGAATAGTCAGAGAGGAAACGCCGACCTCATCTAGTTAAAAAAAAATATGATTGACGTGTAAAAGTGTTTGTGCAAACCTACTTACAAAATAAAATCATTTATCATTTAGGACACTATCTACTTAAATACAAAATTTAAATTTGTATTATGTCATTATCATAATTAGACCGTAAATGATGACACTGCTACATGTGAGGCTCACGAATGAAATGGATGATGACAGATAATGATGGATCGTCTATATGTAGCATCGATTAGCACTTCACAATATTAACTGTGCGCGTATCGACAAGCGTCGTGTGGGACGCTCACCAGGTAGATGGACGGACATAATAAAGGAGGTGGCTGGCACGGATTGTATGCGGAAGGCGGAGGACAGGGTGTTGTGGCGGTTCCTGGGAGAGGCCTATGTCCAGCAGTGGACTGCCATAGTTTGAGTTAATTGATTGAACATTAACTGTTATGATTTTTATACGGAAGAGCAAAGAAGTTAACTATTGAAATCCCGTCGTGCTCCCTCCCTTTCACCGGCTGTCTTAGGTTCATCACTTATTTGTTGGACGTGGTATATAACCTCTTATATACTATTGTATAAAATCAAGTTCTTCTAACTGAACAGACAGCTGTGCTGCTGGGGGGTTTTTTGCGCCACTTCTTTTTTGCAGCTAAAGCGCTAGGAAGTGCGTCTTTTTTGAGAATAAAATATCTTTAAACCTAAGTGGTGCAAGGCGGGCATTTTAGGGACTGTCATATATGTAATTTTGAGGTTCAAAAAGTGCTAATTTTTAGCCTAGTTTGATTAAATGACTTTTGATAAGATTATAATTTTGATTGAAGGAAAAAGTATTTACCGTTATAGGTTCTTTATTTTTCTATCAAATGAAATCTTTCTGTTATATAATCTTTCTTTTCTATGATTTTTTTACAATCACATTTTCCAAACCGGAAAATTTAGAAAATTCAACTCGACACTAAATGACAATCATCGCCATTTTCAAAAGCAGAATTATTACAAAATGTTCCAGATTCACAGACTTCAAAAATTGCGATCCGTCAAGTGTACAATCAGCAGCACAGCGGTGAGCGGTGGAGCGGTAGAACACTGCCGTTCGCTCTAACTCATTAATACCGCGCTTTCGTCGCGACAATTACATAAATTCTCGTCGGCGTCATTCTGTGTCGAGCACCGTTTAAATGGACCAGTGCGTGGATTAAATTGGAACGCTGCTCCAGTGTTATTATGCTGCGCTGACAACTAACAAGTGAGCCAACAAAAAGCGCGGGCCTGCGGACGGAGAATAATGGGTAATTCACCGTCCGATCAGGACCAGGCCCACGCCGGACGGCGCGTACGTGTTCCACGCGCGCCTCAAAGATATGTCAGCATCAAACGAAGGAGCCCGTTACGGCCGAAGCCTGCTGGGTCAGCGGGATTGTCCGATAGAGTTACCGCTGGCCCGGAAATTAAAGGGCTAAGGAAAGAACACGGGTGGTTTTTGGTCAGTAAGAGTCTGACACTCCATTCCGCTCCACCCAGAGCGGGAGGGGTCATTTGATTATTTCCCATCCTGAAAAAAAAGCCCACAAAAAATAACTAGTGTTTTGAGTATTCTTGCTTACGCGTGGTCAGCCTCCGATTCCCCGGGAATCCGAGCCACGAAGGACCGAGCTACGTCAGATCCTAGTAGCTGAACAGAGGGAATGACTTGCGCAAACCAGGTGGGTGGCGGTAAGGCCTTTATGGAGGAATGGCTGGAGAAGCAGCATGGCGCCCTCAGTTTCCGGCTGAAGCAGGAGCTTACGGGAGCGTCGGGAGTGGACGCCCGCTTGTCGTCACTGTGTGGATTGCCAAGAGGACACGGCGCAACATACGCTGGAGGAGAGCTCAGCTTGGGCCCAACAGCGCTGCACCCGCGTCGCGACACTTGGTGCGGGTTATCAGCCGTGGTTCAATCCATGGTCGGAAGCAAAGACGCGTGGAATGCTGTGGCCTCTTTTTGCGAGGAGGTAATGCATGCAAAGGAGGCGGCGGAGAGGGAGAGAGAGCATACCTCTCATTCCACCCGCACCAGAAGAGCAGCCGGGTGTCGAAGGACGCTTAACGATCTCCGGCCACCATGGGAAGGGGCCTGCGGGGGGCAAAATTGGGCCGTGTCGTCCCTCGAGCACTCAGGCTTTAAGAGTGGTACACAGTATTTGGAAGGATGTGCGTTCATGGGATCAGCCGCACTTAGTGATGGGACCTCCTAGGCAAGGCGGGGGTTGATACCAGTGGGTGGCGCGGCGAATATACGTATAATAATATAATAATGTAAGAATCTCCCGGGCCCCCGACTCATGGTACTAGAAGGAACAGTGGGGTTTTAGTCGGTAGGAGTCCGAATCCTGGTTAAAAAATGTCTGTGTGTGTGTGGAGGTAACCCCTCCACACATACAGACATTTTATAACCAGGATTAATACATCGGGGCACTGTAAGTAAATGATAAATAAATAATCTATACATCCATACTAATATTAATTCGAAAGTAACTCTGTCTGTCTGTCGGTCTGTCTGTCTGTATGTTACCTTTTCACGCCTAAGCTACTGAACGGATTTCGACAAAATTTGGCAGATAGATAGACTGCATCCCGGGGAAGGACATACGATAGTTTTTATCGACATACCTCGCGGGCGAAGCCGCGGGCGGAAGCTAGTTTATTATAAATGAAAGTTGTCGTTTCGGACTGTGTGACCAGCCACGTTGTTGTACAGTCGGTGACCAACATTGTCTGACCCACCCAACATTGCCTGACCCACCGGCATAACTTGTCAAGCCATTTTAATCATTATCTTCTTGTCGTTAAAGTTGAAAAGATTTTAAGTAACACGGCCATACTTACTACCTAATCTTTAATTTCGCATATTTTCAACCAGTCATTGTGGCTTCGCGGTTCGATGCTGGATTCGCGACGAACAACATGTGGGTTCGAAAACACAATCCACCTTATATCAATTTCTTTATAATTTATTTTTCTTTATTTGTTTTCATTTATGATTTCTACAATATTTCTTGCATTATTATAGAACGACCAATATGATTTTTGCCTAACAACTTTTCTGGAAAACAAGTGGGTAAATAAAAAAAAACTATAAGTCCTCAAATAAGTTGGACGAAGTAAAAGTTTACGTCGTAGGGTAGATGGATAAATAAAATAAATAGATTGATCTAAGTGACAAAAGTCAGTTTACCTAAACTACCTAAACAGTGACTGCGGCGCACAAACATTTCTAAAACATTTGACGTAAATCGTGAAAAGTATTTTTAATGAATTTGGTGTAATCAAAGCGTCATGTCGCAACTTAATGACTATACAAAACATTGCTGGCTGGATGGTGACGTCCTGCCTGCTGCCGACTGTGCGATTTGCCTATCCAAATACAGATATTTACTTCGTGCAAGATAACTGCTCCATCCACCGTGCAGGCATTGTGAAGAATTGGTTAGCTGCTCAAGAAGGTGTAACTGTTATTCACTGGCCATCTAAAACTCCCGATTTGAACCCTATAGAAAACCTATGGGGTCAAATGGTTTTAAATTGGGACACATCCGAAGGGCGAAATAAAACGATTTGGCTGAGATCGTGTCATCGACATGAGAGGAAAAGATTTGTGTTGGAACATGGTGAGCGGTATGCGTAGCCGCTTACAGCAAGTTATACAAGGAGACGGTGCGCCACTTCCTACCTAATCTACTTATAAGTATTTTGAAACACACTATGTAAGTAAATGCTCAATTGAATGAATGCTAAACCATTAAAATGTAAGATTCTGTGGTGATGTTATTGTTATAAATGGAAATGCATTGTTCTATTTAAATAACATGTTGATTCACTACATATACTTAGCTATAAATCTGTAAAACATTTCACAAATTCATTATTTTCTCGCATTTACCTATAGACATCAATGTTTTCTCGATAACACACTTCCAAGCAATTACCATTAGCATGACTTTTTTTAAATGTTTATAAATGGTCAGGTTTGGATATGATATTATAAAATGTATTAATTTAAGAGCATTTACTTACTTTATCTTACTTATGTATATTTTAATGAATTAATAAACATTTTTATTACTTGCAATGATTTTGTTTCATTTCTATACACACTGCCCATTTAAAAAGATATTTCCCGACTTCGTTTGTTAAAAAAAGTGAAAAATAGATAATAATAAAAAACAAAACATTGCTAACAAAAATCTGTTAGTGTTTTCTTGGTTTCGAACGCAGACAACGATGATTATCGAGCTGCCTTAGTGACCACGAGACCAACACAACTCTTGTAATATGTTTTGAAATTCGATCTTAGTTGTGATGACAGACGCAATATTCTAAAGAATTTGAACCGTAACGTATATTTTCATAAAGTTCATTATCGCATAATCACAACCAGCTATTAAAATGAATCACGGAATTTAGCTATTAACCGTAGACACCTTAAATGTTACTGATGCGCGATATTTTTTTTTATTCATCCACCCTCGCCTTGGGTTTTTTTAGTAATCTTGAAACTCATTAGCCTTTCAACCTTAACAACAACGATATAATGATTAAAATCGCCTAACAACATGATTTATCGAAATGCTTGCACGAAGTATTCCAAATGTTCACGATAAGGTTCAAATTCGCTATCACTCAAGTGGGTCAGATAATGTTGGCCATCGACTGTACTAACCTACACAACGGTTTATCTAATATTATAAAGAGGTAAAGTTTGTGAGGTTGTAGAGGGTAATCTTCGGAACTACTGATTCGATCCCGAAAATTCTTTCACTAATGGGAAGCTACATTATCCCTGAGTGTCATGGCTATGTTTTCTGTTAAAACGACAAACTTCACGCGAACAAAGTCGCGAGCAGAAGCTAGTGTTATATACGGTTTTCAGCATCATTTAGAGAATGTATTCCATAAAGTTTAAAATACTACATTAATATTAAACTCGCGTCTATTAAAAGAATTTCAAGGTTTAGTCAAGTCGAAAAAACCGTGCAAAACAGGGTCGGGTCAGTTATTATAAAATTATCTACTAAACAAGAAAGGCCAGTAATTACTTTACTGTCACTGCTCACTCAATCAGAATCAAAATTCTTCTGAGAAAATTGAGCCAGTTTGGAACTCAAAGGATTAGCGGAAGGAAAATAACAAGGGGAAGTTATCTACACTAATATTATAAAGAGGAAAAATTTGTATTTTTGTTTGTTTGTTTGTAATGGATAAACTCAAAAACTACTAGACCGATTTTAAAAATTCTTTCACCATTAGCTACATTATCTGCGAGTAATATAGGTTATATTTTAATTTAGAAAAAATAGGGGTCCGTAAGATATTTGGGTTTTTCGGACCCAAGGTGTAAAAAATCATCCAAAAATGTTCCTTATTTGGCGTACGCCGCCTAAACTATAAAAGATAGAACCATAAAATGTCCTAATTAATTAAAGACCTTAAAAATATCTACAAAAAAGTCCGCGACACACTATACCTATCTATTTCGAGTTAAGCACAACGAACATTCTTTTATTTAAAAATCTTGAATTTTTTTAGGACTTCATT
The DNA here is from genome assembly GCA_916614155.1 of Mesoligia furuncula. Taxonomy (NCBI): domain Eukaryota; kingdom Metazoa; phylum Arthropoda; class Insecta; order Lepidoptera; family Noctuidae; genus Mesoligia; species Mesoligia furuncula. The sequence goes on from OU744794.1 coordinate 30,520,232, forward strand.
TAAACGCATTTATTTTACACATGTCATTACTCCTTATCACAAAGAATTGTTTATGTAGATAATATTTAGTCTGTAATTCATTAAAATTGGACGTTTGGTTTGAAAGTTATGGCGAAATCAATCTAATATTATTTCTGCGCTCCGCGGCCCGTGGCGACAGGCAAAGTAGGCGTACGTTGGCCTATCACGAGTTGGGTCTCCACATCAATACATTTTGTTGCCACAAGATAAAATTAGATGAAATGTTGTTTATAGGGAAGCTCTAATTCAGTAACTTTTTTACAAAAATTTTATCGTTTAAAACAATATTTAACACATGAAGTTATCTTATCCTGCTAATAAAATAAATGCGAAAGTCTGTTTGTTTATCTGCCTGTTTGTCGGCTAAAATGCTGAATTTACTTTTGGGTAGTTGAACACATGGGATCAAACTTAGGCTTTTTGTAGCGGTAATCGACATCCACGCATGCGGAGCCGTGGGGAACCGCTATAGGTTATATAAATCAGAATAACACATAGGCTACTTTTCGTCGCGAAAACCGACATCCACGCGGACGGAGCCGCGGGCGACCGCTAGTTTATATATATATTATCAGCCAAACCCGATTTTAGGATGAACTAGTTTCGCCTAGGTCAAACCACTTCTCATTCGCTCGCTCTTGCATCCAATGTCGACGGAGCCCCGCTTCGCGGGGACATATTTCTGCGTAAAGGGTTTAAAGTAATCTAACAAAACCGAACCTCGGGGTGCCCTTCGCTCGCTCTTGCATCCTGCGTCGCCTATCGACCGATCGCAACCATGCAACCCGTGTAGTGAGAACTGGTTTGGCCTAGGCGAAACTAGTTCATCCTAAGACCGGGTTTGGCCGGTAACATATACATTAAAATAGACACAAAGTCAATTAGAGAGTAGTGGTGGCGCATTGGTATCGGCTCCGATTCACGAGTCGTAAGGTCGTGAATTCGAACCCAGGCAGGCACCTTATTTTGTGTATTTAATTTCATCAGCATTGCTCTCAAAACGGTGAAGGAAAATCATCGTGAGGAAACCTGCATCTCCTAGAACCAAAAATTCGAAGACATGTGACATCTAACAACCCGCACTGGGCCCGCGTGGTGGATTATGGCCCACTCCCTCTCACAGAAAGGAGGCCTGTATCCCAGCAGTGGGAACATTATAGAATGATTGTGACAAGTAAATTAACTCGTAATTACGCGCCATATTTAAATTCGACATAATTATAATTAATATTATAATTATAATACAGGAAGTTCATTTACATATTCATTATTTCTGAAACTTAATAGTTATCCGGAAACTTTACTTTCATTAGCACGAATGAGGCCGCAATTAAATACACACTATCCTAATAAAATATCCACTAACCATAACAGTACTCTAAAACGATTATACAGATCCCATTAAAACCCTTGGGAGGAATCTGACCTGCCGCCGTATCCGGAACATTCTAGTTATTCAAACAGGCATACTTGCAACATAACTTGGTCGAGTGGCTGGCGCTAACGAACTCGTTCATTTGAACGCGCCACGTTTGGGTTGAATTTATGTGGGATCATTAAATCAGAGTTGCTATTAACGGTACAACATGGCTACGGGAGGCGTGCAAATGGCGCTAGTTTTTGTTAAAGTTCGTGGAATGGAAACTGACTGAAAGCTTAAATGTCACTTACATTTAATTAAGGTTATAAATAGCCCGCGAAATTCAAATTTTCTTACGTTTTATGCAGTTTCCAGGTCAGGTTGTTGAACAAAATATTATGATTCGCGACCGTAACAAGTGACTGTGTATTTAAAAATTTATAACCATTATCATCATCAAACCAACCCTCTAAGCTCACAGAGAGGAGCCCGTGGCTAAATAAATAATAATAATAACATCCGCACAGGTCGATCGTTCAGGTTAAGCTACGCTTGCCGCGGTTTGTCTGTGGATGGGTGATGGGTGGTTCTTGCACAGATGCGACGCACGGCTTAATTTGTCCTTATTATTGTTGTTTGTTACAAAAGTAGTTATTTTTCCACTCTGCAATTGCCATTTTGTTTTTGTTTCGATTGTTGTTGTTTTCACTTGGTTTTGTTGTCATTTACAGGCCAGTGACGCGGGAGCATCACAGATTGATTTGTATTGTTAAATGTCAATCTCAAATTGTCAATGTCAATTAATAGATAATGTGTGTTGTCTTTGGGCCCTGGCCCTCTGACATCAAGCAATGGACAAAATTGTCAACATTTTTTAAGCTTGGGTACGAGGCTTTTGACAACGTTGTGTGTGTATATTTTATGTCTTTTTTATTTTTTTTATTTGCAATGTATTAGATAGAAGTGGAATTAACATGCTTAGTTTACAAATAGGAATTTATTTCGTTCATGGTTCGGACACATTCCATATGACAGATTATGACAACAACAGACAGTAGATACAAAAGTCTATCACCATAGACATATAAGTAATGAGGTTTAGTTCACAAAGTCCAATACTACCCCTTGAACTAAAGTCTTAAATATTACACTGATAAAAGAGACAAAGAGAACTTAACATGTTTCTCTTTAGTTAACGGTTTAGTGAGCAAGTCAGCTACCATGTCACCTGTAGGCATATAACGGATATCAATAAATTTATTAGTTACAATATCCCTTATAAAATGGTGCCTAATATCTATATGCTTGGTACGAGCATGAAACATTGAATTAGAGCATAGTTTTTGTGCCGACTGATTATCATTGTACAAATTTATCTTACAATGAACTTGAAGGCATTCATTCAAAAAAATACGTAAAAACAACGCTTCTTTGCAAGCATCTGAAATAGCCATATACTCTGCTTCAGTGCTTGAGAGAGCCACAGTGCTCTGCTTACGGCTTTCCCAAGATATAACAGAATCACCTAATGTAAATACATACCCTGTGTATGAACGACGATCAACCTCATTGGATGCCCAATCAGCATCTGTGTAGCCATTTATGACCAATCCGCCCTTAACATACTTAAGAAAGTAATGACTTGTACCTTTGAGATATCGCAGGACCCTTTTCGCAGCTTTCCAATGTGTTTCATCGAAGCATTCGTTAAATTGGCTCAGAACACTTATTGCATGCGAGATATCTGGTCTGGAACAGACTGAAATATACATTAAGTAGCCTATGAGATTTCTGTAGTCGAAACGAGACGTATCCCTGACTTCTCTTTTCTTTAGTTTCAATCCTGCTTCCATTGGGGTTGGAGACGGTTTGCATTCAGTCATATTAAATTTACGTAGAACAGTTTCAATGTAATGTGACTGATCTAAAGTAATCGATTCTTTATTCCTGCATACTCTCATGCCCAATATTTGATGAGCAGGTCCCAAATCCTTCATCTCAAACTCTGACATGAGTTTTTCTTTCACCATATCTCTTTCTTTGGATATCGATGAAGAGAATAACATTATGTCGTCGACATAAAGGGCAATTATAACCATTTCCCTCTTTTGTCCTTTATAATAAACATATGGTTCTGAAGGCATCCTATTGAAATGGAGTTTATTTATTAATACTCCATTAATTTTTTCATACCATGACTTTGCAGCCTGTTTTAATCCATAAACGGCTTTATCCAACTTATACACCTTATGCTCTTGTCCTTTCTTCACAAAACCTTCTGGTTGTTCCATTAGCACATGCTCTTTAAGATCACCATTCAAAAAGGCTGTTTTGACGTCTAGGTGATTTATTTCCAGATCATATTCTGAAGCTAGTGCTAATAACAAACGGATAGTAGAGTAACGGACAACAGGTGAAAAAGTTTCATTGTAGTCAATGCCATACCTTTGAGTAAATCCTTTGGCAACCAGCCGTGCCTTGTATTTTAGGAGACTTCCATCTAAGTTCCTCTTTTTCTTAAAGATCCATTTGCATTTTACTGCTTTGTGATCTTTAGGTAGATCCACAAGGCGCCAGACTTTATTGGTAATAAAGGATTTATACTCATCTTCCATGGCTTCCTTCCATTCTTTAGCTTCATTGCCACCAAGTGCTTCCTTAACAGTCTCCGGGTCTCCAAGATCCCTATACTGTTGAGCTACCAGTTGTGCAAATAGATCTTCATTTACAGCATCAGTGAAGTCTGTAGTTGTAGAGTCTTCACTTGAACTCCCTGGAATGTAGGTTTCATCCGACGAGTTATCTATTTCAGATGAATCACTACTGTCATTGATACTAAATACTGTGTCCCTGTTCCTATTTCTGTCATCAGAAGGACAATGTTCAGGCACACCCTGAGAACTTACATTCCCGGTGTTTTCGTCTGCCCTACATATCTGTTCTGTATGTGAAACAACATGAACTACTTGATTAGTATCATCATCTGACAAATCCTTCTTCCAAAAACGATCTTCTAAAAACCTCACATGATGTGCTTTAATGCAATACTCAGGGTTCTCTGGATCAATGAGTCTGTAACCCTTTGTATTGTTGCAGTAACCTACAAATATATATTTCTTTGCCTTCGAATCAAGTTTCTTGTGATTTGAAGTCAAAGCATAAGCCAAGCAACCAAATGTACGAAGATGACTTACATTTGTCTTTGTATTAGTCCATTTCTCCAGTGGTGTCATGCCCATGACAGCTTTTGTAGGTGAGCGGTTCTTCAGATACACTGAAGTGTTTACGGCCTCTGCCCAAAAACGTTTGTCAAGACCAGCATCTTCCAGCATACAGCGAGTTTTGTCCATGATGGTACGATTAGCTCTTTCTGCCACACCATTCTGTTGACTACAATGCGGGACAGTTGTTTGGTGACAGATTCCTTGCTGTTGCAGAAACTCCTGGAATTTTTTATTAATATATTCACCACCATTGTCGCTACGAATAGTTTTTATTTTCTTATCAGTCTCATTTTCAACAAGCTTTTTAAACATTTTGAATTTTTCAAAAACCTCGCCTTTTGTTTTCAGAAAATAAACAAATGTTTTTCTTGAACAGTCATCAATGAATGTAAGAAAATAACAAGCACCACCAAATGACTTCTCTTGCATTGGTCCACACAAATCTGTATGTATTAAGCCTAAAATCTCCTTAGACCTACTATGAGACACTTTTGGAAAAGGTAATTTTGTAAGTTTTCCTTTAATACAGGCAATACATGATTGAAAACGAGTACTATCATAATTAATACCAAAAACCATACCTTGTCTCATGACATTCATGCTCCTAGAGTTGAGGTGCCCCAGCCTGCGATGCCATACTTCCTGTGACACCAAACTGCTCTGCTCTTGCTCTGACACATCACAGTCCAATAGTGATTTACTGCTGCTGTCAGACACCATGCATTGAGGCTGCACTTCGACATCAGCTCTACTGCTATTCCCTATAGAATCTAATTGAAAAATACCATTCACATAACTAGCAGTAGCTATGGTTTCATGCCCGTCCATTATTCTACAGGTTTTAGAATTGAAATTAACTTTATAACCTTTTCTTGTTAACTCACTCACTGATAAAAGGTTAGTTGACAGTTGAGGAACCAAATAAACATTAGTTATTGTTCTAAAACCGCTATCTAACTTAATTCTAACTTTACCTAATCCTGCAGTACATAACTGATCACCATTTGCAATGTTCACAGAGAGTTCTTTAGTTGATTTCAACTCTAACATAACACTCTTGTTGTTGCACATATGGTTGGTTGCACCAGAGTCCACGTACCAGACATCATTCTTAAGATTTACCGATAATGCTGACAATAATACCTTCTTCTTGTCCTTGACATTACTCACTGGAGTCGTAGAAACAGCATTCTTAGGGCAATTCCTCTTTGTGTGTCCTGGCTTCTTACATCGGTAACATTTGATCTTCTTAATAGTAGTCAAAGCCGATGCAGTCTCTGTCTTGTCATCTCTTCTGTAAAACTCCTGTAATAATTTCATTTTCACAGTTTCACTGACAAGCTTGTCACTGGAATTCTCCAACGCCATGATGAGTGGGTCGTAATCGGATGTCAGTCCGCTCAACATGATGACTGCTATGAAGTCATCGTCTAGTGGAGAACCTATGTCATGCAATTGTTGTCCAATTTCCGTTATTTTCGTAATGTAAGCTTCCATGTTACTAGCATTCTCTTCGAGCTTAGTTCCAAAAAGCAATCGCAGTAATCCTAAGCGTCTGCACAGACCCTTATCCTCGTAAGCCTTTTGTAAATTTGTCCATGCTTCGTAAGCTGATTTTGCGTTACGCACAAGCGAAAAAGCATTGGGATGTACAGATAGACAAATTTTTGCAAGCGCGCGCTGATTTTTTCTAATATCTTTGCTTCCGTCGGTGGACTCGATACATTCGAGTAGGTCCTCGTGCATCAGGAGCATCTTCATGGAAAACTTCCAGTTATTGTAATTTTCCATGCCCTGCAGCTTTTCTATTGGAATTCCTGTCGAACTATGTGCTTCGCTGAACATTTTTATTATTTTAAACTAGATTTTATTGCCCACGGAAAGAGAAAAAAAAAAATTTGTCGATTGTCTTTTTTTTTTCTTCTTACAGAAAATTATTTTTACGAAAAATTAAACAAAATAAAAACCTTATTTGCGTAGGTGCACTGGGCCCATAACCTATTAGATAGAAGTGGAATTAACATGCTTAGTTTACAAATAGGAATTTATTTCGTTCATGGTTCGGACACATTCCATATGACAGATTATGACAACAACAGACAGTAGATACAAAAGTCTATCACCATAGACATATAAGTAATGAGGTTTAGTTCACAAAGTCCAATACAATGTGCGTTTTGTTTGTGCAGAATAAACAGTTTTTCTTTCTTACTTTTTCTTTCTACCATCTTTACATACCGAGACCCCTCCGTGCCTCGGAAAGCACGTTATGCCGTTGGTCCCGGTTGTCATTCGTGGATCTTTGACAGTCGTTACGGGTCGTCAGAAGCCCGAAAATCTGACAACCAGTCTTACCAAGGGGTATCGTATTACCCGGTAACTGGGTTGTGGAGGTCAGATGGACAGTCGCTTTATGTAAATTATTGGTATTCAGCTGCATCCGAAAGGCTGAGCAGATGATGATGACAACCCTCTAAACTAGCGAGTAATTTCGCGAGCTACCCTGAAGTACTCCTAATTAATGTGTCCGCGTGTGTGAACGAACTTAAAATAAAATTATGTCCTGGTAATGTTCTTGTTGTAAAACATAAATTTAACTTCCTAGAAATCGTAAATAAGTTCACTGTAATAATGTTACCTTTAATATCGTCCCGTCTCGTATTACAGTGTCACGAAGTTTTCAAAAGCTGACACCTTGAAAGCTTTGTGAGAAAATTAGCAATGCCTTGTCATTTGAGCATCCTATTACCCGTAGGTACTAATAATGAAAATAACGTTAGGAAATACATAAACTTTCTAACAAGTTCGGGAGATTACTGACATCACAATACGTCTTATTAGCTCTGCATGAACTGAAAGTAGCTGCGCACGTGTACCTACGAGTAGCTTCGCTTTATATGAAACTGTTGGTGGACTTATAAACGAAAAAATACCGAATATTAACAATTAGCAGTGCCCCGCGGTTTCACCCGCGTAAGTTCAATCCCGTGAGAATATCGGGATAAAGAGTATCCTATGTGTTAATCCAGGAAATGGTCTATTTAGGCGCCAATTTTCATCCAAATCTGTTCAACGGTTTACGCGTGATTGAGTAACAAACATCCAAACATCTTCACAAACTTTCACATTTATAATGTTAAGTAGGATTGAATAAACCGAACAGTAACATTTTAATAAGCCGGATGAAAACTGCTGTAAGTTAGCAAAATAATATTATGCTCCCGGCAGCAAATATTGTTGACATAATTATTGGTATGTATAATGTATATATATTTATAAGTTTTGCTAGTTTTGTTACAAAGTTACTGCAAGCACTGAAGAAGTCGGATAAGAGTGACACTAGCTGGTGATATTCACTTTGGCAGGGGGGCTGAAAAGGCCACTTTACCAGAATCATAAAAGGATAACATTATGAATCATAATGGACAGTTAACTGTTAAGTTAATCGTATAAAATCCCACTGGTGAAGGATTTTTCAGTAATTTTTTTTATTGTCTGTACTAAAATACCAATCAATCCAATCCAAATCCAATCCCAGTCTCTTTAATTGTACTTAACATTGCACCGAAAAAAGAAAAACACGCACTGTCTTCGCCTTTTTATCCCGATATTCCCACGGGATCGACACATAGGCGGGTGAAACCGTGGGGCACAGCTAGTATTATTATAAAGGTGATCCACCGGCCAGAAAAAGTGCCCGTGGTCCTCCCAGGTGAACTAAGCAGGTGGACCACGACCGAATCCCGCTAATTTCACCTCTGAACGTTTAATTAAACTTGTTAATTATAAACATTGCACAACTGAGCATAATGAATGTATCTCGAGCATTTATCTCAGCGAATAAATACATTGTACAGTCTAAAATTAACCGGGTCAGTATCTCAAGCCGACCCAACAAAACGAACCCAAAATAAATCTGTTTTAAAATTTACGCACGATTTTATCTCACTTCCGTGCGTACTTAGGACGGCAAATTGCAAATATATCTTCATTGTGGATCTCACAATATCCTATTTATATGTTAAATTTCATCCTTTATTCATTCGTTAATCCTTCTTTTGTCCTTTTATTTTTATATCACCTGTATTAAGCACAATCGCTTAATTAAAATTTCATATTTTTGCTTCAAAAAGGATTTGTGTTAAGGCGGGTGTGTAACGTTTGGAATAAAATAACAAAAGTTCTAATGATCATAAGATCTAATTTAATTTAATATATTTTTGTTTAATATAACGATATAATGATATAATTAATTATTGACATAATTTAATTTTACCTCATTTTATAATGTAATTGTATAATGGACATTTTCTATAATTAATATTCATTTCGTATAATATTCGTTTTTTGCAATTTGCTGGTCAGTATTAATTTGTACGTTGATTAAAATATGGTTCGCCGTCGTAACAAATATGTATTTACAGAATTATAAATCATTACAATCAGTAATACAACTTGTTAAGTTAGTATAATCCCCAAATGTCAAGATTTCATGAAATAGTCATTCTTGGGGATTACTTTGGTCTTAGAGAGTTGTGTTGATGACTTTAGTGATTATATTTCTGTTTAATACATAATTATACGTACAACTTAATACTGACCAGCAAATTGCAAAAAACGCAAAAAAAAATGAATTTCGCGGGCTATCCTGGCGCTTTCGCCTTAATATAATTTAGAAACGTCTACTTTGTTTTGTATATTTTTGCAAAAACTGATTACATTTTAAACGCCTGCAATTTTCGTTAGGTTAGGTTAGAACAGTGACCATTAACGCGCGAAGGCGAGCGAGTGAGCCGCGCCAGCGGCCGCCGAGCGCCAGGGGTACTCTATTGTAGGTGAATCATTTGGGTTAGATGAGGTTATAACAATATGATGTTTCCGGGAGCGCCAAAGTTCACCTAAATTTTCAACTCCGATAATTGCTATCCGAAAATGTTTTTCCTAAAATTTTTCATCCTAACAATCACAATTCCTAACTACTCTGTCTCTAATGTTCATAATTCCCAAGCATTCAACTTCATAATGTCAGTAGCAATAAACATCTATTATACTTTTAATTGTTTTCCTATATTTTCTCAACATAACCATCTTTTACACTATTATTCAAAGTCATATCTTTTTTGTTTAGATTTCTTTATATAGATTTTTTTTTGTTTATTTAGTTTTTATTTATAGCGGTAACCAACATAATATACAAAAGTAACACATTTGTAATGACAACTTAGATGCAAGAGCGAGCGAAGCGAGCTCGGGACTTGGGGCACCCCGACTCGGACAGGTTAGGTTCGAAGGGGATGACGGGGGCTCGAGTGAGCGAGTAAAGCGAGCGAACGAGCCCCCGTCATCCCCTTCGTGTTAGGTTCCTTTAAACCCTGTAGACAGAAATAGGGGCCCCGCGAAGCGGGGCTCCGTCGACTACGCCTAACCACATATTTTTGTGGATAAAAAAAAAACTTTGGGATTTCCTCGGCCACTATGATTTTGCGAACTTTGCGGTTTTCAAATTTACACTAAAAAGAGTCTATTCTATCCAAAAAAAATAGCTACTATCAAAAAGCTCCGGGTATGGAAGTAGGGATCCCTTCTTTTCGCATAATGTTCTTTGTCCTAATATACTTCGGCATAACGATTTTGGCACAATTTGTTTTGGCATAATAATACTTCGGCATAATTTTTTAGGCATACATTTTATGTTGGCATAATCATCTTAAAGACTAATTTGTTTTGGCATAAATTTGATTCGCATAACGTTAGTAGGCCTAATGACTATTAGCATAATAATATTTAGACATACAATTAATTAAATGTAATATGCTGTGCAACAAAAGTTAGTGACAGAACCGAATTGCTGCAAAACCGACTCCACGTAGTCTTGTTTGTCCTACCCCTAGAGTGTAATTTAAAATCGCGTAGGCGCGTAGGGGCGAGGCGGCCCGCGGGCTGAGGAGCAGGCGGCTGCGAGCGATCCGCCGCGGCTGAGGCTGGCCGGCGAAGCCGGCCAACAAGCCGAAGCTGCGGTGGTGAGCGAAAGCCGTCTGCGACGATTAGCACGCGTGGGGCCGCCGGAGGCCCGCAGCGCCGGAGCCGTGACAGAAACCCTGCCTGCTGCATGTTGCATGCTCGCTTGAATGCTGCATGCTTGCTTGCATGCTGCATGCTTGCTTGCATGCTGCATGCTTGCTTGCATGCTGCATGCTTGCTTGTTTGCTGCATGCTTGCTTGCATGCTTGCTTGCATGCTGTATGCTTGCTTGCATGCTGTATGCTTGCTTGCTTCATGCTTCCTACAGCGAAAAAACAAACCCACAAAATTGTTCAATACGTTATATTATATTAATATGTTATATATTACCTGATTCAGGAGATATGGCTTTTTTCCAATCGTCGAAATAAATTGGTATATCCTCTTCGGGCAAATTTATGCTTTAGGATATTATGCTTAAAAAAGTTATGCTTTAGAAATTTATGGTTAATAAATTTATGCTTTAGAATATTATGCTTAATCATTATTATTGTTAGAGATATTATGCTTAAAAAATTATGCGTAAGCTGTTATGCGTAATTATATTATGCGAAAACATAATTGTGCCAAACAAAATTATGCTAAGTTATATTAGGTCTTAAAATTTTATGCAAATGGATAGGGAACCATGGAAGTACAGTGGTTCCATAGACACAATTCAGTAGGAACATTATGTAAACCATACCCCCAAATAATAATCATACCCTCAAATTAAAACTATAAATATCATCTTCTAATATTATGGTAATCATGTTTAGGGATAAAAGCGTTATGATAAAAAACAGTAGGAGTTTTAATATATTTACATTAATGATATTATTAATTACAATTTTCGGAAACATGAGTGTTATGAACATCGTAACATTTGTAGCACTACTGCACTGCTTTGTACTGTATGAATGAAAACTTTAGGATGAAAAATTTTAGGAAGACTGATCATTAGGAAGAACAATTTCGGGTAAAGAACTTTAGTTGAGCCAATATGGACCCGATGTTTCCTGATATTTACTTACCTACGGAATTTTGGCTGAAAATGAGTAAATATGGAAATTAGTAAATACGAAAATTAGGCCAACTGAACGTTACATAAAAAGAGCATTATACAAAATGAAAATTATATGTAATGAACGCTAGACTAAATGCCATTTGAGCAAAAGAAATATATGAAATATAACATTCGATCACATGAAATAAATACGTTTTTATAGCATATGAAAATTATATCATGTGAACGTTATTTCAAGTGACATTATAGTATCTGTTATTATGCCATTTATTACACACCCGTCTTTAGGCACTATGGCTGGGCGAAGAATTGGGCCAAAAATTGATAATATTTTTTATTTACTCTTATATGTATAAGAGTAAATAGAAAATATCATCAAATTTTTGGGCCTCTGCGGCTCGCATCTTAAAGGTTGTAGCATCATGCTGAGGTAGAAGCCTTTTGACCTAGTGCAGGCTTTCTGTTCTTTACTTTCTTTTTATGTATTTTTTTTAATATTTTTATGATTGTGTTTGTGGCCTTCCTGTGCGAGTCACAATAAACACTTTTTCTTTCTCTCTAAAATGTATCGGGAAACTGAAATTCTTTGTTTTTTTTGTGGGGCAAATTTTCTGGGTTTACTAGAATTACAAGCTAGGTATTGGAGTTGTATAGTTAAGAGCATTCACTCGCCTTACGCGCTATTTCGCTCAAAAACGATGATTTTCAAACACGTTTATACGCATTAAAGACTTATGATACAAACATGTAATTTACTAATAACATTAGGAAATGTTTTTGTCTAAATAGTTACACGGATTTTATTTAAATTAAATGCACGCTTGTAAACTATATTCAGATATGTAAACAGAGATTTGCCGATTTTACATACAGAGTAAATTTCGAAGCTTGAGAACGTCTAAAATTCTAACATAGTCTATAAACAAAAAATATAAGCCTATAGCTAAGATCCCAACAAAATAGTTATAGAAAAAGATTCATTGATTTATTTTATTATCTTAGTAAATTAAAATCAAAACGATGTCAAATTATGTTATGAGTAAATTACATGTTTGTATCATAAGTCTTTAATGCGTATAAACGTGTTTGAAAATCATCGTTTTTGAGCGAAATAGCGCGTAAGGCGAGGGGATATCGGTAATAAATCACACTAATATTATAAAGGCGAAAGTTTGTGAGTGTGTGTGTGTGTTTATATGTTTGTTACTTCTTCACGCTCAAACGGCTGGACCGATTTTGATAAAATTTTGTAGGGAGGTAGCTGACACCCTATATAGGCCATATAGGCTATTTTTTATCCCGATATTCCTAAGGGATCGACACTTACGCGGGTGAAACCGCGGGGCGCAGCTAGTTCTTAATAAATTTGAAAAACGTTCACTACGTACATACTTAACTTTAATAATGAATGAATAATCAGCCTATAATGATCGCACTGCTGGGACACAGGCCTCTCCTCGGTAAGAGGGAGTAGGCCGTATATATTGTAATTGGTAATTGAGTGCACTCCTTGAAATGTCTAAAACAACCCATTTTTGACCCCAAATTATCGGGGTCTAAATCTCAAAACATTGTTTAATCAAAACGTAATCCAATTAAATACAACGTAATCCACTAACGCAGTCGATAATTGATTGATCTTCTATTTTGATGACACATTCAATCTACTGAATTGACGCAAACTGTCCGATCCTCTTCACAATCGGGTAGTAACGTAATTGGACCTTTATAATTCGGTTAGTAACTTTACTCTGTTATTCCTATCGATCTCCGGATTTGTGTTAATTGGAAGAGCGTGTCGTTTTCTTGCCTTCATGTTTGTAACAATTTTCTTTGTACGATGTGATTGCTTAGGTTTTTTGTTACTCTCATGTTGGTATGAGAAAATTCGTTTGGAAGGTTGGCTGACTGGTTACCATGCTGAACGTTCTTCAGTATCGTTATAAATTAATGAGGTATTAAAAATAATTGAACAATTTTGTATCATTTAACATACCTACTAGCAGAGTGCTGATTCTCAGCCTAATTTGAGCAAATCATTTCGAGTAATTGCAAATTGTTTATATAAACATATTTATTCTCTCACACGTTTGCCCGCGTATCTGTCGACACACCCCATGAGTCGGAGTAGTTGAATGGACGCAGTGAAGTCATTGTTTTCACAATAACAATAGGTGTGTACACTTGGTGTACCGTTGACGTTTCTAGCACTTTCTCTGTACACTTGGTGTACAGCGGACGCTTGCGGGGTTAAACTCACGCCTTCCTCCCACGAGGGTAGGCTGAAACTAATTAGTTTACGTTCATACATCAGCATTGCTATTCTTTATAAATCTCACCGTGATAACTTAGAGGTGAAGTGAGCTGTCGTTCCACCTCATGTCAGGGATTGCCACTATTGGCAACTTACTTCAGCTATATTTTCACGGTGAGATTTATAGTAAGGATCACGGATATGGAGGGATATGTTATGGAGGCGTGGCACGTGTCGCCTCCATCCGATCAAACTGACCAAAAGTTTAATTGCGTACACACAATCAGTAGCAATGGGTTTTGTCAATTCCACAGCATTCATTGCGTTATTAACGTTGTTGAGTAGACACATTTTTCGAACATATGAAGCAATGGATTAGCAATATCTTACAAATGATTCAGATTGAGATTAATAGTGTGTTACGCGGTGCAGAGTTGCATGTGTGCATTCAGTGACTGTATCTATACTTTCTAGTGCCCACTCCTTTTGAGCATGTGTACAATAAGATAACACAAAAGTGTTACGCCTACTTTTTACGCCAAAAAAGCATCATGTGGGCCCTTCGATCAATAATAGTGTGGGCCGTTACTATTTCTTTTGTTTTTGTGTGAGTTTCAGGAGTGGGAAAAAGGTGGCGATATTTGAACACGAACAAATACTTATAGAGTGAAGGCATATCCCTCGGATATCTATGGTAAAGATCGCCAGGTCATACACGCACGCCGGTTGCGAGTATCTACTACGCACCCGACGTTTGTTTATGTTAGAACAAAAACAAATATTTATCTTTATCAGAACCATCTATTGAAACTAAAACAACGAAAAAAAAATAGGTGGGTATCGTCATTTTTAGGGTTCCGTAGTTCTGACAAGAAACCCTTGTAGTTCGTCATGTCCGTCTGTCTGTCTGTCTGTCCGAGGTTTTGCTAAGAGACCGTTAGTACTAGAAAGCTGTCATTTTATAAGGGTGTGTATGTATATCAATTACGCCGACAAAGTGATAAAATAAAATTTTGGAAGATATTTTTTCTTATGGTAGCTCCCAATGATATTTTAGTAAACAGATATGTTATGAGCGCGCAAATCGTGAAGACTAGAAAACGTCCTAATTGGGACGTATTGCCTTCAGTCTGTGTCACGCACGTCTACGAGTGAGACTGTGCGCGCAGCTACGTAATTACCATCCAAAATGCCATTTTGTGTATTTAGAAAGTGTACCAATTATGATACCAAAGTTAATAAAACACAAGGAATCTCATACCACACGAAAGTACACATTATACTTCGATTTATTAATATATTTCAATTATTTTCCTAATATTCTGATATTTGGAGGTTAGGAAAAAGAAAGAGATGGAAAATACATTTTTTGTCGTAAGAACGACAAGGATGCGAGCACTCCGGACATAGAATAAAAGTACAGATGCGAATATTAGGCAGTAAAGTCATCTTTACAGCAGAGTTCTAGTTTACCTTTTAATAACTTTTCTTTATAATTTTGTTTGATATAGGTATTTAATTATAAATTAAACATGTCATAATATGTAGGAAAAGAAAATATTAATAGCTTATCGTTACCATAGTATGTCACAGATAGTGTTAAAATAAACCTACCATTGAGATTAAAATTAAATCTTTTCGAAGGTGTATGATTATTTTTACAATTGTATTTCTTTCTTTTTAAAACGTGTTTTATTTTTGACCTACCTACCTTTTAATAGTGTTTATTCGTTGCATAGGCACAAATCCCGACTACAAATTCTGTACACGCGGTTTGTACTTTCTGCCTAGTTAATTTGTTAGTCTATGATGCCAGCGTGCGATGATTGGTAGCCCGAATAATGTTTGTTTACATTCACGCGCAATTGACAACATCACTTTTTTTCTTATTGGTTTTATCAAGCTATCCTTTTTCTATCCTTTTTACTTGTAGTGAAATGTAAAATGAATGAAAAGTGTATATGTATGCTGCCTCTCGGCGCGGAACACTTTTTTCTGTTGTTTTGTAAGTGTATAACATATCTGTTTATTAGAATATCATTGGTAGCTCCCGTACATGTGAAGTGGGGATGAATATTTTTTTCGTCATCTACCCCATCGTGTGGGATATCGTTAAACAGGTCTTCTAAAATGACTTGGGAGTTGCAAAAATTATTTTTTGATTTAATCCTCTATTTACAAAATATTAAACTTTAAAGTGCAAATTTTTGTTCCAGTAGGGCGTCCCCCCCCCTAAAAGCTAAACTGCTGGCTTGAAAAATTCGCGATGATAGTGCATTTCATGAACTTTAAAGAAAAATTATAGCGGTTAAGATAACTTAATTAGTTTAGCAGTAATAGTCGTTGAACTTGGGTGTTGGATAATTTTGTACCAAATACAAAACCCTTAGCATTAATCCTTTAAAGTGACTAAGATGAAGTAGTTGCTTGTTTATAACGGGTAAAAACTTGCTTTGAAAAACAAAATACATATAACATAACGGGCTACTACGGAACCCTACACTGTGCGTGGCCCGACACGCACTTGGCCGGTTTTTTATAAATAAAAATTAGTATCTTTTTGATTGACCGCGACGTCGCGTGAGTTCTCGACCTTAGGGATATTAATTTAGTCATAAAACATACAATGGCATTACATTTACCAATATTAGGCTAAACCATGACCTTTCACAGTTGGAAACTAGTCCAATATAAAACCGTTATAATTTTAGAATGAACGTACAGAGGCCAGCATATCAAGCTACCCGAAACTGTCAAATTTTCCTAATCAACTATGAACCTTATGCTTTAGGGATAAAGTTGAAAATCTATTAAAGAAATTTGACAGATTGTAGTAGCTTGATGTGCCGTCTGTACAAAAGCGATATTTTATTTCGTAGCCTGAAGTGATTATTAAGTGATTATGCCTTTTCTCGTTTTTTTTTTTAGCTGTAGGCGTACCTGTATTGTAATTGATGGTCGGTACTTAGGTAGGTACTGGGTGAGATTATACAGGGTCAAATTATTTGCTAGGGAAACTCCGCAGACGGGGGGGCAAAAATAATATATTTTGATGAACATTTTTTATAAGTGGGTCCAGTCGACCTAACAAAATGTGATTAGGTTGAGTGATCCCGTGGGTCCAGTTTGAGTGGGTCCAGTTCACCAAAGACTACTGGTAGGATATTTACTTGACGTTTGTAAAAAAAAAACTTTTTTGTTTTATTTTATCGTGTTAAGATTATACTCATCACATCGATGAAGTTTAGACAAAAAACTGTTTTTTCAAACAGATTAGTTCAATTAGCTAATATGCGGTACCGGCAGACGTAGCGTTGGAAGGCCTCCCTCAGAAGATCCGACGGCCTCGTGAAGGCCGCAGGAACCCGTTGGATGCGAGAAGCACAGAACCGGTCGAAGTACAGGTGCTTGGGGGAGGCCTATGTCCAGCAGTGGACGTCTTTCGGCTGTAATGATGATGATGATGACCAATGACCAACTAATTTAATTTGACCCTGTATAGGCTGCGTAGATTGGATTCAGCAGTCAAAATTAAATCTTTTTTCTCGTCCGATTTGCCGCCTCTACGTTATCGGTGTGAAGCCAGAAAGAAAACACTTTTGGATTATTACATTAATTGATGTAAGAATTAATTCGTTGAAGTTTTATTGAGTACTGATTGATAATTAATTGACTTTTCAAAATAATTATTACCGTCCTTTCCCAGTTATTTTACCTCTGACAGCAGCTATCCAACAGCAATAAATTTTGACAGACTTCACAGTTTATTTTTTATTTGAAATGGGTTTGGGCCCTTGACTCTAGTCTAGGTCACAGGTGACAGAGACAAAGTCGACGATGGAGTGAGCTTACCCAGAAGAAGCCTGTTCACTCTTACTTTGAAGAGATTCGGGTTGTATGCGCTCGGAAACACAGACGCAGGTAAAGAGTTCCACTCTTTTGCTGTGCGCATTATAAAAGACATTTGAAAACGCTTAGTGCGAATTGGTGGAATAGCAACTAGGCAGGGATGGTAACTTGCAGTGCGTCTGGATGACCGAAGGTAGAAGGGGGCCGGTGGAATGAGATCATGGAGTTCTTGGGCACACTCACCAAAGTACAATCTGTAGAAGACCGGCAAGCAGGCAACCTTGCGGCGATGAGATGATCCACCAGTTCTACGTCGCAAATGAGCCTCTTGCGCCAGTTGCAGCAACCCAATAGCAACCTTATTTTCATGAGATTAAAGGTCATTGTGATATTAACAGTGATGCGAAATCAGAGGTAAAATAACTGTGAATGGGACTGTACACAGTAGGTACTTTTTCTTAGAAACCGTATCAATCGTAATCTTTAGTTGCTTTCCCACCGTCTTTTTGTCTCAATTTACAACAATTTTGAAGAAAAGAAGTAGCATACATTTTCATGATTTTACTTCCAGTGGACACTATAACTTGTTTACCAATTATCTAGGTACTTTAAAAATAAAAGAATTTCATGTATTTAGTTACGTGCCTTTATTTAATCGTTTGCGTGCACCTAGGTGTCTTAACACACTATGCCGAAGGTTCGCGATCAAAGTTCGGCCTGATTACGCCTGCAATGCTATTTGTATTACTGACGACATATTATGCCGAAATTACATTGCGTTATAGCTTAGGTATAGCCGAACTTCGGTCGGGCGTAAGTTCAGCGGCAATTCGGCGGCAACCTAATCTGTAGAGCACACATTATACGCGACCGAAGTTCGGTTCGGTTTGACTCTTCTAAAGCCTCTGCAATTGCTATTACTGTAAAATAGTCCATTTTTCGGGCTTCGCACTTCAAAAGTATTAACGGAACCCTAACAGGATAACTTTATTTTGTGTTTATCTGCCCGACTGTTTAGATAGCACGACACGAAGCCACGACGGTGCTCGTGACATTGAATAGGTACACACAAAGTTGCGCAACTGAATTTCTGCCGCGTAAGTTCAGCACTTATGGTGTGTCATATCAGCCGAATACGTCGGAACTTCGGTCGCGTACCTTCGGCATAGTGTGTGTTGGACACGAAAACTATTTTCCACCGATAAATAAGGTTCCACGATAGAAAAGTAATATTATTTACCACAAATAAACTCACTTTCCCCCCATTCTCAGCTAATAAAGTAGGTAGGCAGTCTCCTTTAATTTGGTTATACTCGCCCTTCAATGTGATCTTTTTATTAGACCCACGTATCGGGACCTTTCTCGGAATATTACTTCTTCACCTTGAGAGGAGTTTTGGGGATAATCTCTGTTAGGGTCCAGTTGATTTCGAGGAGTTTGTGGATCTTTTATTAAGACTGGCAGTATATATTTAATTTCGTGCGGAAAAATAAGGTATATTTTTTTGAGAAAGGATTATCCTACAGAATATTCGAGGAGATAAAAACTGTCCGTGGCTTTTGTTAATGTAAAAACGAAGCACAACACAATAGTGTTCTTTACTCTGGTTACAGTGGAAATTATTATAGCAATTTCCTATTCGACTGCCCATTGTCAATGCAAATATTGCTGGAATGCCGGCAGAATTTGACCAGTGATTTGCTGATAGATGATAACCATCTCTACAGCAATTACAATGTGAAAGTGATAAAGAGTTTATGTAGACACAGATAGACATAAACGGTATATGTAGCAGTGGATAACAGGATTGTCTTTGATAGATACTTTACACAAAACAGGGTTTTTGGTAAAACATTAACAACCTCTTAAGAAGTCATTGTACTCATCATTATGAACAACTTTTACTATGGAACCAAACCTGAAATCGCGAAAAAAAACTCAGCTGTTCCCTACATTTTGACGAGTTATACGAACATAAATGTACGGTGACCCCGACGTGATACCAGTGTTGTGCGTGTTCTGTGTATGGTGAGATGAATAAAGAGACGTGACTCCTCAGAAGAAATGTATTTTATACAATACTTCGTTTTAACTAACTACGTACTAGGTATGCGACTGGTGAGCCGATCGCCCGCGCTCCCATATTTCGTCAAGAATGCAACTCAGCAAATCGCGATTCCTAAGCCGCCACATCATGGCCTTTTTAAGCCCCGGTCTCCAGTCAAGCAGAGTGAATGCGTGGCGCACCGCTGTCATCGGCGGTTAATTTCAGCTACTAATATCGACACTAATGCTAGCGCGGGTTTGCGCGACCTAGAGTTAATGACGTCACATATTACAGTGGCGCTAATAACGCCGAAATTAAATTATGTTCGTAGTACAACTCCTGGAAACAAGTTCAATGAGAGGAGTTATACCACCAACACGCATTTATGTATCTAAATTAGAGCTCCCTAAATAATATAAACCCGTCTGAGTATGTAAATATTCTGTTACAAGCACGGATATGGTTACATGGCACTTTTGGAGCTTGAATGAAGTTGACGAGGCGCTGTTGTTAAATATATTTGTGTAACTGTTTTGTAAAATGCAACAACCCAACCTATAACAACAAGAACAACCAACTACATAAAGGTACTGCTGGATGCAGAATTGCATCGTTCATGTCCAGGGTTGGTATGTGTAGAAACAGTTTAATTTAGGACCTTGCTGTTAGGATTGTATGCTACCAAGACTGACAAGCGGTCGTTGGAAATAGCCGGGTAAATGTTTGTATTTTAATTCGCAAGAGAGGAAAGGTTTGAGTGAGCAGCGGTTCATCCGCATAAGTTTCGATCCCCGGGGAATATCGGGATAAAAAGTATTCTATGTGTTAATTCAAGGTGCCAGCTACCGCCATGCCAAATTTTATTTAAATTAGTCCAGCCGATTGTGCGTGAAGAAGTAACAAACACTCCCAAACTTTCGCCTTTATAATATTAGTGTGATGTATGCCACTTTTTTGTCTTTTTTTTTATTAACTTAGTTTTAATTGTGTTTGTCTATGGATCATGTGTACTGCAATAAAGATTATCTATTATTTATTTATTGCAAAAAAAAAGATGGCTTTGTTAGTTCCGATTTTGGCCACGTATCAAAAGATCCTTGTACAGCTGCTAAAATTAATAGCTATTTAAATAAAATAAAAATATGAGTAAGAATTTAACAGCCACTGAAGAAACATCTATTCTTGCCTTGAATACGTCGTCTCTACGTGGCATGTCTGATAGCCAAATTGCATAGCCATAGATCATAATAAAGTAGCCAGAAGATATAAACTAACAATAGCTAACAAGCCCCCATTGTTTCAAGATGATAACAATCCGTGCCAATATTCTCAACGAAGTATACAGCGGATGCAAAGAATTTAGTATTGAGTTCAATAGAATAATTTGTTTCCGTCCATCCATTTGAATGGCTGACCAAAGAGTTTTCAATTCGTCCGTTTAGTTTGCATACGATATTTTTTTAACGTTGATATCGCGTTTCAATGGGACATAGATTTGTTTGAACGCACGAACGCAGCATTTCTATTCGACCTGACTTTTGTTCGACTTTTGATTTTAGCTTTTTTTGTTGTAAGTATTTTTTGTTTGATGTGCGCCTATGTAGAAGTAATAGGTCCTGATTTTTTGCATACGATCTAGTGAAGCGAGCTGTACCATAGACAAAATTGAATTGAAATAAAATTGGACACTGACCTGCTTGTATGATAGAGGTCAGTGAAATTGGATTATAATATTACTTTGTGATTTACTATGGCCTTGCGTGGTACCAGGACAGTAACAAAATTTAATTAAAGTTGCACTGCACGTTGAAGGAAATTAGGTGGACCCTTCTGGTATTGCACATTTTGCACACCACCTTTACGTTTACCTTAATTAATTTTTATGGTAGTACCAACATCACCAACATGGCATGATCATGATGGTGATTTTTTTCGCTATTTGGAAGTCACTAAAGACAAGGAAAACATAGACTACCTACCTAATATTTTTCTGAGGAAAAGAACCTTCCTTGTAAAATAAGTAAACACGTAAGGCGAAAACTGTTAAGACGGATTTACTTTATTACACTTCCCAAGTCGTGGCCTCATTTCAGACCTAAAATTCACTCAACAGTCTCATAACATATTTTTTTTATTTTGTGTACGGGCATAACCATCAGTTCTCTTATTTATAAGCTTCAGGGATATTAAACTTGATGTTTACTTTACTGAAATGAGCACCGTTTGAGGTTATAAGGCCTATTTTGCGCCGGCACATAATTTTATGGTGTTAATACATTCTTAGTAGAAATTAATTTCGCAATATGAAACGTAATGAAGTTTAATGCGTAACATGAGCCATAATTCGTGGCGTAGCGGTATGCTTGCTTTTGTTTTGGGATATATTATGGTAGCCTGAAAGTTTGTTAGAACGTTTGTGGCTTGGAAATAGATACTACTATTTATTTCGTATCTACACATATGTATTATATTAGTATAAATTAAGGTCGCTTTTCGTGTCTGCTGTGGCCGCGTTGTTTTTTCTAATCTACTCAATGGGTTTTGATGCGGTTTTCACCATCATTATAAAACATTGTTCAAACTTATATATTGTAAAGAAATCTCATTGTTTTTTCGTAAACACTCTGGAAAGCAGGAGCGTGTAGCTAGTATATTTATATTCATTATTTTTTTAATGTAAAAAATAAACAATTTATCTCAAGTCATTGACAAATGCGTGCACTGATTGGACAGGTCCGCTCAATCTGTGTGGTTCTTTCCTCAAAAGACCATTTCAGACACCAATCTACATGGTCTTCACACGATCTGACCAAGATTTTGTCTGGACTTTAAAAGAGACTGTGACCTCTGAGTTTGTTTCGGCCTTTCTTCTCAGAGTAGTCAGATATGAAACGCCGACCTCATCTAGTTTAAAAAATATGATTGACATGTAAAAGTGTTCGTAAAAACCTACTTACAGAAATAAATCATTTATCATTTATAATTATGTGTATGTGAGTTCACCAAGTTACTTTTGGACTACGAAAGTATTTTTTTATCAATGAAACCCACTCATAATTAGCCTATAAAGTTCCCACTGCTGAGACACAGGCCTCCTCTCGGTGAGAGGGAGTGGGCGGTAATCCACCACGCGGGCCCAGTGCGGGTAGATGCCACGTGACTTCAAATTCGTGGTTCTAGGACATGCCGGTTTCCTCACGATGTTACCTATAGTAATAACCACACATTTCAGATCAATGCCGCTGGCTAAATAATAACAGCCGCACAAGTCGATCGATCAGGTTAAGCTACGCTTGCCGCGTTTGGTCTGTGGATGGGTGAGCATCTTTACATACCGAGGCTCCTCCGTGCCTCGGAAAGCACGTTAAGCATTTGGTCATGGCTGTCATTCGTGCCTTTGATATTCGTTAAATCCTAAAACTAACATTACTGTATTTGTAGGTAACAGTTCTAAGGTAAAAAAATATGAAATAACTGACTGTGTAACTGAGTTGTTAAAGTTAAATTGTAATAAAATAATATTGTGTGCTTTTCCATATTTTAAAAAATTAACAAATTGACAAAACAATTATATTCATATGCTTAATAAGCGTCTGCACTTTTCAGTTAGTCATTACAGTGACAAGCTTGTATATTTTGACACCAACAGTTTTGTAGAAACTTTAAAGTCGACTAGGGATACTGTGTATCTGCCTGTTAGCTTTAGACACATAATAGCAAGGCTATTAGCTTTTTATATAAACTCAGACATAAGTATTATGTCGAAGTCTTGTATTATTAACACCACAACAGTTAGTAATAATACTAATAATAAGGTGGTTTGCCTGAATGAATGTAGCTCAAATGCTATAAATATTTGTACAAATTATACGAAGGAGGTTCCATTTCCCTCACGCACTATGAGCTCATTGCCTGGTGATGACATTGAAGTCTTGGGATTAACTCCGGATACTCATTTAAACTAGTATGTAAGACAACAGAAGGTACCAGTAATAATATTCTTATACCTAACAACAACAAGGTATCTTCTTGC
The DNA here is from genome assembly GCA_916614155.1 of Mesoligia furuncula. Classification (NCBI taxonomy): domain Eukaryota; kingdom Metazoa; phylum Arthropoda; class Insecta; order Lepidoptera; family Noctuidae; genus Mesoligia; species Mesoligia furuncula. The sequence continues at coordinate 30,544,047 of OU744794.1, forward strand.
TCTAAAATAAGTAAATATCAAAAAGGAGATCAGCAGAATGCCTTGACATTATTTCATCAAAATATTCAAGGCATTTCTTCCAAATTATTAGAAATTGAAATGTTTTTAGAAAAAACAAAGTTTGACATTGTTTGTTGTACTGAACATTGGTTAAAGGATTACCAAATGTTAATTAATTTTGAGAACTATAGTGTGGGCAGTTGTTTTAACCGTAAATCTATGCTACGTGGAGGTTCCCTAATCTTGATAAAAAATTGTTTAAAATCTAAACAACGAAATGACATAGTAGGTTTATCAATTGAACATTGCATCGAACTGTCCTGTGTTGAGCTAGATAAGCATGTCGTAGTGTGCGTTTACAGACCCCCTAATTATCAGAACTTTTCTGTATTTGAGTCAATAATGGAAGATGTCTTAGCGAAACTTGCATCCATTAACAAAGCCGCAATTATTTGTGGTGATTTTAATATTAATATTTTGGAAAATAATTCTAATAGCAGTAGATTATTAAGCCTTTTTAAATCGTTCAATTTATCAAATGTTTTTACAGAACCGACTAGAATAACTCCAACTTCTGCTACTTGTATAGATAATGTCTTTTGCGATTGTGATTATTTAGATAAAGCCATCGTCAATTATCTGCCGTCTGATCATAGTGGACAAACGGTATCTTTTAAGTTTAAAACACCTTTGCGAAAAGTGCAAATACAATTTAGACCAATAACGACTGGTAAACTAAATAGATTCAATAGTACCCTAAATAATAAGTTAAATGATCTGGGCCATGATATGGATGATGCAAATAAATTGTACGAGGATTTCTTTTCAGTAGTGTACACTCAATTCAATACAACTTTTGAAAAGAAAACAAAAAACATTTGCCCTAATTTTATATTTAGTGACTGGGCAACTAGAGGTATTAGGATAAGTAGGGAAAGACTGTTCGAGCTGTATCGCCTTAAGCCTTACATCAATACTGTAACTTTCAGCAAGTATGTTGCTACATATTCCAAAATTTTTAGAAATACATGCAAAATAGCCAAAGCCCTGTACATTAGCAATAAAATCAAATCAGCTGAAAATAAAATAAAAACAGTTTGGAAAATTATAAATAACGAAACTAGTAGAAATAAAAAACGAAACACTGATTACACATTGGAGACTTCACGTGGAGCCATAAGCTCTAACTTAGAAGTAGCTCAGGAGTTTGTAAATTTCTTTACTAATATACCATCAAAAACGACGGAAGCCTTAAATTCCTCATCCGACGTATCAATTGATTTATTAAGAGCAAACTTTCCAGCCTGCCCGGTTGAATTTCAATTTACACATATTAACCCCGAAACAGTAATAAAAGCTTTTAAGCAAATTAAGATCAAATTGACCGAAGATCTTTGGGGAATGTCCATTAAAGTCTGTGCCTCCATAATTGAGACTATTGCACCTTATTTAGCCTTAGTATTCAATTCGTGTGTTGATCAAGGAGTCTTCTCCGATTTAATGAAATTCAGTAAGGTAATACCACTTTTCAAATCTGGGGACAGTAAAGACACCAATAATTATAGACCCGTATCCGTGTTGCCGGTTTTCAGTAAGGTGTTTGAAAAGATAATGCTTAATCAAATGCTCAATCATTTTAACACGAATAAAATTCTTCACGATCAACAATATGGTTTCACCAAAGGACGTTGTACGACCGACGCCGGTGTAACCTTATTAAAACACATTATTAACGCGTGGGAAGAGGCCCAAGACGCCATAGGAATCTTTTGTGACCTCTCTAAGGCATTTGATTGCGTCGATCACGAAACCTTGCTTTTGAAACTTGAGCATTACGGGCTTGGAAAACTTGCGCTCAGTTTAGTTAGTTCTTATTTAAATGACAGACAACAGCAAGTTCAAATAAATGGAGTCAATGCACATGGTTTAACAGTAAAAATGGGTGTGCCACAAGGCTCGATATTGGGTCCTTTCCTCTTTTTAGTGTATGTTAATGATCTACTCCATTTATTAAAAAATCAACCACAAATGGTGTTATTTGCTGATGACACTTCCTTAATTTTTAAGGTAAATAGACGTGCTACAAATTATGACGACGTAAATAACGCCCTAGTGCAGGTCCAAAGTTGGTTCACTGCTAATAATTTAGTATTAAATGGGAAAAAAACTAAGTGCATAAGATTTTCTTTACCAAATGTAAAGAGTAGTGATTGTGAGATAGTATTGAGTCAAGAGAAACTAGAATTCGTCGATAAAACGGTTTTCCTGGGGATCACGCTCGACTCAAGGCTACAATGGGGTCCTCATTTAACATCTCTTGCAGGACGGCTAAGTTCAGCAGCTTATGCTGTCAGAAAAATCCGCCAATTTACTGATGTAGATACCGCGAGACTGGTCTATTTTAGTTACTTTCATAGTATCATGTCTTACGGTATTTTGCTTTGGGGACGGGCTGCAGACATCGATTCTATTTTTATTCTGCAGAAAAGAGCCATCAGAGCCATATATAACCTCTGCAGGCGTGATTCTCTAAGGGAACTGTTTAAGGAAATTAACATCATGACGGTGCCTTGTCAATATATCTACGAAAACATCATGTATGTAAGAAAAAACTTACATCTTTTTGGTAAAAGAGGTGAAAGACATAATTATAGTACTAGGAATAGGGACCTATTAGTTCAACCAGGTTTCAGACTGGCTAAAGTAGACTCATCTTTTATGGGGTACTGTTTAAAATGTTATAATAAAATACCTCCCCACATTCTTCAACTGAATGAGACAAAATTCAAGTCTTGTATAAAACGCACACTATGCAGTCAGGCATATTATAAGTTAGGGATTACATCGCTGATAAAAATGCCTGGCTCAATGCTGGTCCTGCTCCACAACCACAACTAATTGATTAACACTGGAAAATACTATTGGAGCTGCTGAAGATTGTAAGATTATCTTTGCATTGTATAAACTCAATTTCCTTTGCATTGTATAACTGTATAGCACAGATGTGAGTTCTATGTAAGTATACCTTCTTTACCATTTACCGGGTAATATGTCTTTCATTGACTTGAATGTGCCATGGCGGCTGATAGTATGTCATGCTCACACAAATGTCTCGCTGACGGTGGCGTGTGTATTGGATCATTTAGCTCCCTTCAAAATAGTTGAGCTGAATGGTGCTGATCTATGCGTCATGTTCGTGAACGGGCGCCGTCAGTTGGGGCTGGTCATCACTCAGCTGCCTCGGCTTATTTTTAATTATTTTATTTTTGGATTGTTGTCTTCTTACTATTTGCTGTACTCTGGACGCTCTTAACGCGTACGTATTTTTTACATCGTTCTCACATTTACTTGTAAATTCAACATTAATGATGTAACTAATATTTTTGTAAAAATACAATTTAAAAGAGTGTCCATGGAGTTTCTTGCCCGTTCTTCTCCATAGGTACCTACGCTTTGGAATGGGCAACTAGCTTCATATTTTCTGACTGACCGACTTCTTGACAATTCAAAAGTGCCTGTAAATGGTTTAATTGAAATAAATGGTTTGAGTTTGAGTTTGAGTTACGGGTTATCGAAAGCCCGAAAGTCTGACAACCAGTTTTACCAAGGGGTATCGTTTTACCCAGTAACTGGGTTGTGGAAGGCAGATAGGGAGTCGCTCCATTGAAATACTGGTATTCAGTTGCATCCGGTTAGACAAATAATCCGGAAGCGGACCTCAACATATTTTGGAAAAGGCTAGGCAGATGATGATTTAAGATCAATTTGTTGTAAATGTTTTGTAGGTAGGTATCCAAATTTACAACACAACACAAACACACATAAATACTTTAGTACCCAACTAAAGTGTGATACGACATTAATGCGGGCCTTTTATCTGCCTCTGTGTTGTGTTGTGTTGTCAACAATCTTCGCGACCGTATTAATTACTTCGAATAAACGGCTATAAACGGACAAAGTGTTTCATTGTATTATCATATTGTTAGAAGGTAAACAGATGTTTGAATGTCGGCTGTAACGTTTAATGCTGCATTAGATTATTTACTTACCTACATCATCATCTGCCTAGCCTTTTCCCAACTATGTTGGGGTCGGCTTCGAGTCTAACCGGATGCAGCTGAATACCAGTATTTTACATGGAGCGACTGCCTATCTGCCCTCCTGCCGGGACCAACGGCTTAACGTGCTTTCCGAGACACGGAGGAGTCACGGTATGTAAAGATGGACACTGATCCACAGACCAACCGTGGCAAGCGTAGCTTAACCTGATCTATAGCCCTTTGCGGCTGTTATTATTTAGCCACGGGCCCCTCTACTTATCTAAATACGTCATGAAATTATGATACCTACCCTTTTTCTGTGTTTTGTGATTGTAACTCTATTTCGGATAGGCCTAGTATTCAAAGTTTTCTTTAGCTCGAATTTAAATAAACAACATTTAATATTGTATCCATTTAAGTCTCTTAGTAATTTTCCACTTTCCAGAGAGGAATTGGTATCAAAACCAACGTCAGATTGATACGAGCCCTAGTATTCCCTATTTTCCTGTATGGAGTAGAAACGTGGACGATTTTGGCCCGAGAAAGACAAAGGATTGATGCATTTGAGATGTGGTGCTGGAGACGAATGAATGCTGAGAATACCGTGGGCTGCCAAACGCATCAATCTTAATCCAGCTTCAAATAAAAACCCGCTTGTCGTCCATATGCCAGCAACGCATTCTCTCCTATTTCGGCCACATAATGCGCAGAGGCGATGAAAGTTTGGGAAAACTGATTGTGGTTGGGAACACCCAAGGCAAACGATCGCGCGGTTGTTCACCAACACGATGGGCCGATCAGGTGAAGGAATCATCGTCCTCTAAATTTTACTCGGGATGCGCTGGACAGAAACCGGTGGAGACGGATCATCCGCTCCAGATGGAACTCCGAAGCTGACCACGGTCCTCAGACATGAGGGACCGACTACAGAGAGAGAATTTTCCACTTCAGCCAGAAAGTGTCGTTGCCGGCACATTTATTGGTCGTCCTTTGTCACTAGTCGACTGTCAGTAGAGTCAGGTCAAAATATAAAGTTTCGTTTTAGGATGAAACAAATTTGTCATATTTTTATCTGCCTTGGGAGCAAAAAAACAAAACCGACAAATCGAGACTTTAAATTTATTTATTCAGAGAATAGTTACCACAAGTAAAAGCACTATAACTGAAAAAATAAAATAAAATAATGCTTTTTGTCACATATAACTTTAGATTGTTTGATTTTATGTTTTTGAAAAAAGTATAAAGTTTCGTGTGATTAAAGTTTACGGTTAAATAAAATTATTATAAGAATGACCAAAGAAAAACCTATCGACAACACTTCGTTGTCGCTTTCACTTTTCGGCAAACCATCTAATGGTCGAACTCTCGGCTGTCGGCTATTATGAACAGCATGAGCCGAAAGCCGGTTAACGATAATACTATCGTTCCGCAGCTTAGCATAAGTAAACCAAAGACGTCTTAACGGTCAATTTGTGTCACAACATCAAGTGCGACAACACGACGTACGAAAACTTACTTGGATGCGTTCCGTTTCACGATTATTTTTTGTTTCCTGGAAAATTTTCAATATTGCTTATTTAGTCCTAAAAGCAACGTAAAAGTAACATTTGAGTCGTGTAACATGGAAGTAACATGAGAAGGTCAAAAATTAAGCAAAATGTTACAAAAGTAACATTCTGGCATGGCTGCGTATGCGCTGGATAGCTTGGGTATCATGCGTAGTCGGAAGCATCCCTCTCGCCTCATTCCGCACCTCTAACATAGGCAAAATCGGAAGGTGTAAACTCTGGCGCTTGAGCGAGTTTCTTACTCGCCAGTTGACGAACAATACACAAGTCGTTCCGACTTAAAGTTCCGTATCAACTCGACCCGTTCATTATTCTTTGTATGAAACTCCCTACTGCAACGCACTCTAATCGTAATGTAACGTAATCGCCTCGCCTCGTCGTCTCGGCTCGTCTTGCCCGCGCTTGCGGCTCGTCGTTCCCGCGCTTACGTCTTTCCGTACCCGAGCTTACGTCTCTTCGTCCACCCTTGCCCCTCTTACCCCCTCGGCCTGCCGTAGCCGAGTCGACGTATCGGAGCTTCTCATCCGCTTTGTCAACACAGTCAACGTCGTGACAATAGTAGACTTTGTACCCAGCCTGCTAAAACAGCACTGTTACAGAAAAGTGTAGTATGCAGAGCTCCACTAATTTATAACCACATACCGAACTCGACAAAAAAATTAAACGCCAATAGCTTTAAAAGTACCATAAAGAAAATTCTGATTAAAAAATGTTACTATCATGTACAAGATTTCCTTAGTGACAAATGTATTTAATTGAAGATGAAGGATGACATTTAAATTGTAACACATAATAATAATTCTATATACGACTTATTAACTGACTTAATTTGTAAATTGTTTTAGACTTTATTATTTCATGACATTTACTATTTAGATATTTCATTTTGACATTTACTATTTAGATTCATTGCATATAATAATTAATATTTGTACACCAGTCGTGGTAAAACATGTTGATACAATCGATAAATAATGTACCATCTATAGTAAACATCCATTTTTGCATGTATTATTATGACCTACACATGTTTTGACAAATAAAATGATCTTTATCTTTATCTTTATCTTATCTTTGGTTACGTGCTTACGTTAGGTTGACGCCTGTTTGACGGCAAGGCGTAAGGCGATACGGTGCCGATCCCTTTCCCATTTGATACGTGTACCTTAAACGTGAACTGCATGGGCCTTACATTTTGAAAAACATTCCTGGAGACCATATTTCTTGGAACGAAGTTTCTTATCTGCACACTGACTTGGCGAATGAGAGCTAGACCGAAAAAAGTGGAAGATTTTGACCTTCACGAAACTTTCGTTACGTAACAAAAGTTGTAATACTTCTAACGATAACCAAATCTTAGGCTCACAACATAATTTACAGGTGATTTTTACTCATCATAATCAGGTTATAATGTTCCCACTAGTGGGAACACAGGCCTCCGCGTGGTGAGGGAGAGAAGGCTCAAAACCATTTTAATAACAATATCATAAATAATAAATCATTCAGCGATACTATAGCGGACAGTTACTGGCGGAAAGTTACCAATAGGTAATTGAAGGCTGTCCTTACAATGGCAATATGATTTATGATTCGGTTTTCAGCTGCCGGGTGGACCATTAATATAGCTTTGTTTTTGCTGATCTGTTGACACAATGGCTTAGTGACGGGATTTCTATGCTTCGGAGCTTACAGCCCGGCCGCCGAGAGAATGCTTTGCTGACACCGGTGACTGCAACAATTCTAGTCATCATACTAGTTAATATTACAAAGTTCCATGTTGTGTTCCATGTTTCATATTATGGGGGCTACATGACCTAAAGCGCAGTAACTGTCAGACTGCATAGAACAGAAAGAGAAGCGCGATGACACAACGCTCCATGTAAATTACTGGTATTCTGCTGCATTCGGTTAGACTGGAACCCGACCTCAACATTATTGGGAAAAGGCTAGGCAGATGATGAAGAAGATATTAATATTTAAAAAACTGGCCAAGTGCGAGTCGGACTTGCACACGAAGGGTTCCGCACCACAAGGCAAAAACGCCGAAAAAAACATGTTTGTTGTATGGGAGCCCCCCTTAAATATTTATTTTATTTTATTATTTATTATTAAAGTTAAAATACAACTGAGTATTTTGTGAATATTTCAAGTGCCTACATGTTGCCATTTTTGATATCGAGCAAAAAAGGGCAAAAAAATCGCGTTTGTTGTATGGGAGCCCCCCTTAAATATTTATTTTATTTTGTTTTTAGTATTTGTTGTTATAGCGGCAACAGAAATACATACTTTGTGAAAATTTCAACAGTCTAGCTGTCGCGGTTCTTGAGATAAAGCCTGGTGACAGACAGACGGACAGACGGACAGACAGCGAAGTCTTAGTAATAGGGTTCCGTTTTTACCCTTTGGGTACGGAACCCTAAAAAAGAGGTAAAAATTGTTTCTTTATTTAAAAGTTTTTGTATAGGGGGGTAATCTTTGGAACTACTAGTCGGTTTTGAAATATTCTTTTTGCATAATCACACTATGATCACACTTTATTTAATCATACTACAATGGTCTATAGTGTTAGTAACAAAAAATAGCTTAGCCTATATGTTAGTACTTAATAACTAAAACAGAACGGGTCCGGTGTGTGAGCGCCCACACTAGCGGGCTATCTGCCCGGGCGGCTGTTGATTGCAGGATAGTGTTGGGACTGCCTTATCTTTACGAGCCGAGCAAAGAGAAAAAAAGTCTAAAAGTACGCTAAGCGAAAAGGAAGTGATAGCATGGGCAGGTGATGCCATGCGATGCGACGGAGTGAGTCGGGGGACCAAGAAATTTCACGCGGACAAATTCGCTGGTAAAAGCTAATAAAGATCAAATTCACAAAACATGTATTCGTTTGTATGAAACTGACACGTGTCTAGAACGCATTATCTCGTCGGCCGAACTGTATTATGTGTATATAATCTATTTATGTATTTGTGTACCTAGTTTTAATAGTTTTTTTATTTTTTTATTATTGTTCCTCTCAATCCTTTGGTCACCTGCCATCCAATCTCTTCACCACCCTTGGTTGACTGGTAGAAAATGCCTAAGGCATTAAGTCCGCCTTTGTACCTTTTTGTGCGAAAAGTTTAAATAAATAAATAAGTTTAAATAAATAAACTGTGGTTCGATTCTCAGATATTCAGATATGTAAAGATAAAAACGAGTTATTGGTTACCTATGGTTATGGACATAAGACGTGGTACACACAACATCATCATCTGCCTACTGCCTAGCCCTTTTCCCAACTATGTTTGGGCCGGCTTCCAGTCTAACCGGATGCAGCTGAATACCAGTATTTTACATGGAGCGACTGCCTATCTGACCTCCACAACCCAGTTACTGGGTACGATACCACTTGGTAAGACTGGTTGTCAGACTTTCGGGCTCCTGACCACCCGCAACGACTGTCAAAGATCCACGAATGACAGCCGGGACCAACGGCTAAACTTGATTCCCGGGGCACGGAGGGTATCTCGGTATGTAAAGATGGTCACCCATCCACAGATCAACCGCGGCAAGCGTAGCTTAACCTGATTGATTGACCTGTGCGGCTGTTATTATTTAGCCACGGACCCCTCCATAATATATCTTAATCATTGCTTTTTATATATTCGAAATATTTGTCTGTTCATCAACGTAATTAACGCAATGTTGAACTGACAAAATAAAAGCCATTGCGACTGATAGTGTGTCACGCAGTCACCTCGCAGGACCAATCCTACAAAATATTAGCCGCACGTTTAAAAAATAAATATTGTTAGGTACTGTAGAGTCTGTGTAGACCTACCTTTAGCAATAGTTGCTGGCTGGTCATAATTACCAAGGTGTTCCATTCGAAATTTCAAATATTTTAATATGGTGTTTTTGTTTAAGGCGAAAGCGCCAGGTTAGCCCGCGAAATTCGATTTTTTTTTACGTTTTTTGCAATTTGCTGGTCAGTATTAAGTTGTACGTTGATTAAAATATGATTAGCGGCCGTAACAAATCATGTATTTACAGAATTATAATCATTAAAGTCATCAACTCTCTAAGACCAAGTCATTACTTGGTCTTAGAGAGTTGTGTTGTCAAGATTTCATGAAATAGTCATTCTTGGGCATTCCCAAGAATGACTATTTCATGAAATCTTGACATTTGGGGATTTGGGGATTATACTAACATAAGTTGTATTACTGATTATAATGGTTATAATTCTGTAAATATATATTTGTTACGACCGCGAATCATATTTTAATCAACGTACAACTTAACACTGACCAGCAAATTGCAAAAAACGTAAGAAAATTTGAAATTCACGGGCTACCTTAGCGCTTCCCCCTTAAGAGATAGAGTGCTAGAAATAACGTTGAATTGTAAAGTCTTCTTATAAATATATTAGTTCCAAGTCGCAGTTCTTTTAATTAAACTAGGAGGAGGTCTCGTTTTAACCTTCATAGTACATACCTCTGTTTACCCCCTTCAAGCATTACAAGCTCAAACATGTATTGTAACAATCATTAAGTGCTGATTTGTATAGAAAGCAATGTGTCTATTCTTCGTAGAGATAGAAGTGTTCATGCTACTCGTGCAGGGACACAGGCCTCCGCTCGGTGAGGGAGAGGAGGCTCAAAACCATTTTAATAACAACATCACCAGATAAATAATAAATCACTCAGCGATACTATAGCGGACAGTTACTGGCGGAACGTTTCCAATAGGTAATTGAAGGCTGTCCTTACAATGGCAATATGATTTATGGTTCGGTTTTCAGCTGCCGGGTGGACCATTAATATAGCTTTGTTTTTGCTGATCTGTTGACACAATGGCTTAGTGACGGGATTTCTATGCTTCGGAGCTTACAGCCCGGCCGCCGAGAGAATGCGTTCCTGACTTTGAGTATTAAACCAACCGGAGACAGCACGAGTACTAATATCTATGCAAATAAGTCTGTCACTTTCATCGCGGGGGACGAGGGAACGCAATAATACACTAATGCAATTCGATCGCGTTGTTACGAACGCACACAAAACAAAAAACAAACACAAGCATAAACTATACGCACACATGTATATAATCGCTATGACCGGCGGTCTCGTACCTTTGGCAGCGGGGATCGCCTGACAATGGCGCCTCCAGTTGGTTTAATACTCAAAGGTTCCTGACACCGGTGAGTGCAACAATTCTAGTCATCATACTAATATAACAAAGTTCCATGTTGTGTTCCATGTTGCATATTATGGGCACTACATGACCTAAACCGCAGTAACTGTCGGACTGCATAGAACAGGAAGAGAAGCGCGATGACACAACGCTCCATGTAAATTACTGATATTCTGCTGCATTCGGTTAGACTGGAAGCCGACCTCAACATTATTGGGAAAAAGCTGGGCAGATAACGAAGAAGATATTAATATTTAAAAAAAGAGGTAAAAATTGTTTCTTTATTTATAAGTTTTTCTATAGGGGGGTAATCTTTGGAACTACTAGTCGGTTTTGAAATATTCTTTTTGCATAATCACACTATGATCACACTTTACTTAATCAGACTACAATGGTCTACAGTGTTAGTAACAAAAAATAGCTTAGCCTATGTTAGTACTAAATAACTAAAACAAAACGGGTCCGGTGTGTGAGCGCCCACACTAGCGGGCTATCTGCCCGGGCGGCTGTTGATTGCAGGATAGTGTTGGGACTGCCTTATCTTTACGAGCCGAGCAAAGAGAAAAAAAGTCTAAAAGTACGCTAAGCGAAAAGGAAGTGATAGCATGGGCAGGTGATGCCATGCGATGCGACGGAGTGAGTCGGGGGACCAAGAAATTTCACGCGGACAAATTCGCTGGTAAAGGCTAATAAAGATTAAATTCACAAAACATGTATTCGTTTGTATGAAACTGACACGGGTCAAGAACGCATTATCTCGTCGGCCGAACTGTGGTTCGATTCTCAGATATTCAGTTTTGTAAAGTTAAAATCGAGTCATTGGTTACCTATAGTTATGGACATAAGACGTGGTACACACAACATCATCATCTGCCTAGCCCCCCAACTAGCAAAAAGTGGTTTTTATACTATCCTAAAACCACCATTTATCGGGGACTATATGAGACTTATATCCACATATAAGTCGCGAAAAGGGCCCACTTTATAAGTCTACTTTTACTTATAACGTATTTATGTTAGACCGCTGAAATGCCATCTAAACGCCTATATTGCTCCTGTAATTGAATTACGTCAATGCAAATACTCCTGTTATTCTCAATGTAAGTAAGTTATAGCAAAAAATTAGATTAATACGCGCCTAGAAATGCTTCCTTAATCTCATATATTGTGAACAGTCGAAGTGAGTGTATCGGACATTGTTGTGCTCTGTAAAAATTTTTTTTAGCATCTTGAGGGTAAGTATTTATATGAATCAGAATTTATTAATGTCAACCATAGTAGAAAAACAAAATGTTTTTGTTATCAAATTGTTAGTCTTATAGCTTACTAGCTGCGCCCCGCGGTTTCACCCGCGTAAATGTTGATCCCGTGGGAATATTGGGATAAAAAGTAGCCTATATGTTAATCCAGGGTGTCAGCTACCTCCATACAAAATTTTATCAAAATTGGTGCAGCCGTTTGAGCGTGAAGAAGTAACAAACATATAAACACACACACACTCACACACAGACTCACAAACTTTCGCCTTTATAATATAAGTGTGATTCGTAGGGGAACATGAATTTTCTGTCAAATCTATCATGGTTTTGATACCAATTTTAAAACGCCTCTTGAAATTTGCTTATTTATTTATTTATTTATTTATTCACAAGGCAACTACAACAGGCAATAATCACAATAAGTATATCTTAAGTTTATAAGGTTCGGTTAGGTTCTTAAATTTATCTTATTTACATTTTAGTATTAATTAGTATTAAATTAATATTATGAAGGCAGCTGATATTTTCTTAGTAAGCATTTCCAAGTGTGACATAGTGCTAAAATAAGTATTTTTAGCATTTCCAAGTGTGACATAGTACCAATATATGTATATTGGTTCTATATTGGGTTATCTCAAAACCGAAGAAGACTCGCCATTGTTACCGATTACTGTACTGGTCATTACAAGCAAAAGTGGCTTCTTAAGAGTTTTAACCAGGATTGTTTGAGATTACTTTGACAATAACACTACTGTGGAATGCCTATATAACTATGTCTAGGTTTAAAACGGTATACGATAAATTAAAAAAAAAAAAATATACAGAACATTTTATCCTACTGAGTGCTGTTATAATCTTGGTGATTTATTATTTTTAAAACGTGGATATGAAATTAATTTAACAGTTACTTCAACTTTAACAAGCTTATGTTAAATCAAACTAGATACATAAATGACTTACAGTAATTTAACTTTAATTTACTTATCTTGGCCACAAAATATTAGCTTATATGAGGCTATGAGTAAAAATAACAAGAGTAATTGCTCCTCAGTGCATGTCTTCCCGGTAGATGCTCCTACAGGAATATTAAGATTTAAATGGCCCGCAGATGTTATCTTATAGGCGCATTTAATTCTGACTTACCGGTCTAATTACTCTTATTTCATGCTTTTATAGGAGTCTTGATCCTATATTTGTCAGGAAATATGATCCCATATACGGATATAAGTACAAATTATAGGATAAAAGGTACTTGAGTAAAAACACCATGTATTTATGCTGGTAAAAGCGTAGTAGCAACAACCAAAACCTTCAGCGGAGCTTTATAAGTCCACGTAGCATTATACAATTGCATTCCCAACTATGTTGGGGTCGGCTTCCAATCTAACCGGATGCAGCTGAATACCAGTATTTTACATGGAGCGACTGCCTACTTGACCTCCACAACCCAGTTACTGCGTACGATACCACTTGGTAAGACTGGTTGTCAGACTTTCGGGCTCCTGACCACCCGCAACGACTGTCAAAGATCCACGAATGACAGCCGGGACCAACGGCTTAACATGATTTCCAAGGCACGGAGGGTATCTCGGTATGTAAAGATGGTCACCCATCCACAAATCAACTGCGGCAAGCGTAGCTTAACCTGATTGGTTGAAATGTGCGGCTGTTATTATTTAGCCACGGACCCCTCCATAATATATCTTAATCATTGCTTTTTATATATTCGAAATATTTGTCTGTTCATCAACGTAATTAACGCAATGTTGAACTGTCAAAATAAAAGCCATTGCGACTGATAGTGTGTCACGCAGTCACCTCGCAGGACCAATCCTACAAAATATTAGCCGCGCGTTTAAAAAATAAATATTGTTAGGTACTGTAGAGACCTTTAGCAATAGATGCTGGCTGGTCATAAATATAATTGTCAAGGTGTTCCAATCGAAATTTCAAATATTTTAGTAAGGTGTTTTTGTTTAAGGCGAAAGCGCCAGGGTAGCCCGTGAAATTCATTTTTTTTTTTACGATTTTTGCAATTTGCTGGTCAGTATTAAGTTGTACGTTGATTAAAATATGATTAGCGGCCGTAACAAATCATGTATTTACAGAATTATAATCATTAAAGTCATCAACACAACTCTCTAAGACCAAGTCATTACTTGGTCTTAGAGAGTTGTGTTGTCAAGATTTCATGAAATAGTCATTCTTGGGCATTCCCAAGAATTACTATTTCATGAAATCTTGACATTTGGGGATTTGGGGATTATAAGTTGTATTACTGATTATAATGGTTATAATTCTGTAAATATATATTTGTTACGACCGCGAATCATATTTTAATCAACGTACAACTTAACACTGACCAGCAAATTGCAAAAAACGTAAGAAAATTTGAAATTCACGGGCTACCTTAGCGCTTCCCCCTTAAGAGATAGAGTGCTAGAAATAACGTTGAATTGTAATCTTCTTATAAATATATTAGTTCCAAGTCGCAGTTCTTTTAATTAAACTGTGGAGGTCCCGTGTGGACCTTCACAGCACATACCTCTGTTTACCCCCTTCAAGCAGTACAAGCTCAAACATATATTGTAACAATCATTAAGTGCTGATGGCAGTTGAACTAAGTTGCCTATAACCGCGGGTCTGTATTGACACTATGATTGATGATCTTAGTTTACAGTTAATGACTGCGGTTCACTTCTTGTTTAGACGTCCTTCGCTCAGCTCTGAGTTATGTGTATGGTGGAAATTATTTGGGTGGACGATTTTGTAGCTTAGTTGCATAATAGGTGAAGTGGGCCCGTCGTCCGCAACGTTACTCAGAAGTAATTAGTTACAAATTGCCCAGCTATATAGCTAGGGAAACGTTAATGTGACATCATCCTAAAGGCGTTTGTCCACCGCTACCGTCAACGGGACGTCAATGTGAATGAGATGATGGCGCCTAAACCTAGCGATAGATATTTATTTTTTTTAATTTTGTAAATGTAAGAACCATGTTTCCGTTTATTATGATTTTTTTTTATGTTGACTTGAAAGAGCATGGCAGTTGAGAACGTGTCATGCTCACTTAAATGTCTCACCGATGGTGGCGCGTGTGTTGGATTATTCGGTTCCCTACAAAATGGTTGAGCTGGATGGTGCTGATCCACGCGTCATGTTCGTGAACGGGTGCCGTCGGTTGAGACTGGTCATCTCTTAACTGCCAAGGCTTATTTTTAATCTTATATTTTGAATTGTTTCTTCATTTGTCTTTTTTTTACAATGTTCTCACATATAGAAGCAACAAGAATAATGTACCCAGGATTTTGTAATAACTTGATTTAAAAGAGTGTCCATGGAGTTTCTTGCCCGTTCTTCTCCATAGAGATCTACGTTTTGGAATGGACAACTAGCTTCAACTTTCTGACTAACTGACAGACTATTTAATTTTGACAATTCAAAAGTGCCTGTACAAGGTTTAATTGAAATAAACGCTATCCGTCTTATTACAAAACGAGATCTAATTTTAGACCTAGCCTAAAGCTTCGAGCCCGTTACTCTATTTTGAACTTTATTCCGACAAACGTAAATTTCTTAATGCAAAATTGACAACTTAGACTAGGGTTTAACGTCAGTTTTTGTAATAACAACTTTAGCTTCGTCGGATTATAATTCGAAATTTAAAAATGGCTGGATGGTTTATACCTGGGTCTAAAGATAAATCTTGTTTTGTAATAAGGCCGTTTGAGTTTGAGTCATATTCAAAATCAAAAGTCGTTTATTCAAACTACGCTGAGAACCATCACATTTTAAACATCAAAGTTACATAAGACAGTCCCCCAAAACGCCCGTCCTTCACCACTTCCTGGTGCTTTTTCTTATGCTTTACTTTCTCCTAAATTGTTATTTTGTTTTATCTTTTGTTTGTGTTTTTATTTTTATGCGTCGTTTGCCGCAAATAAACGTATTTTCTTTCTGTCTTTCTTTTCTTTCTTTCTTTTCTTACCTTTCTTTCCTTTCCTTTCTTTCTTTTCTTTCTTTTCTTTCCTTTCTCTCCTTTCTTTTCTTTCTTTTCTTTCTTCTTTAGCTGCGAAGAAGAAGTGGCTGTGTGTGTGTGCTGCGGAGCTTGTTGCGCCACTTCAGTCAGTTCAGGTAGAAGAACTTGTTTTATACATTTACTATGACATCTCGTTTGACGTTGATGTCCCGTTGACCGTGGCGTGTGGACAAACGGTGTAAGGCCCGTCATCACAGACGCAAAAGTAACCAGTTACAAACCCAAATTTCCAATAAGTAGTCAGAAAGTCACAAATGTAGTATTCCAATGGTGGTCCGTACACGATGTGACTTACTAGCGCGTTATTAACTTACCACCTTACTAATAAACGTATTATGTCAGATGAATAGTTACACACCGATTTCTCTCTTTCAGTCGTCAGTAATTTGACTTTCGAAAGAACAAGACAAAGCGTTGTGTAACTATACAGACGCTATACAAGGAGTTTATTAGTAAGGAGGTTAGTAGTTTGTAATTGGTTGCATTGTGTACCACGTTACTTTTGCGTCCTGGTCCTTGTCATATCTCGCAATAAAATTCCGTATTTTTCTGGAAGCAAAAATCCCCCGAACACAGGTCTATGTTACATAGTTTAAAACAAACAAACACGCGCACTGAGTCTACGAGTATAACACTCTATTCAATTAAATCAATACCGAAAACTGACAGTGTTCTGTTTGAATTCACAAACTAACGTAACAGGCGCATAACATTCATAGGTTCACAATTCCACATGGAATTTTCACAATCACCTAATTTAAAACTGACACCTGTCAAACTAACAGCGGGGTGATTGCGTAAAACACTAACAGTAGGAATGACATTCACTTTGACGGTTCAACAGCATTCATTGCATTATTTTCATTGTTGAGCAGCCAAATTTTTCGAACAAACAAATCAATAGACTAGCAATACGCTTCAAACTGTGATTCAGATTGTGATATATAGTATGTTAAGCAATTAGGGTGGCAGACGGAAGAAGGCAATCAATAAGATCCCCCATCGAGAAAACACAAATACCAATTCTCGGACCCTCCAAAATCGCAAAGGCTATATAGGACTATATTTGTTTGATATTACATGTGGCTATTGAAGCATGTGTTATCCAGCGCAATAGCAAAACTTTACCTTTGCTCCGAGCTCAACTAATATGTGAACTGATTCGTAGAGCTCCATATTACTGCATGCTTGAAGAGACATGTTGATGAAATGAGTCCTGTATACAAGTTTTCTGTTACCCAGTGTATGTCTGTTGGATTGGTATGTAGTCGTTTGTGAGGCAAAGTTTGGCAGAATATGGGAACGCGACTGTCGATTGTTTTAAAACTATTGGTGTTTCCGAGTTCCGTGTAATAATAGGACGGCTTTGCGAGTTTTTTCGGAGCAAACAATTGCGACTTGGGTTTTTTATATTATTGGGCCTACTTAATTAGTTTGTTTTTTGTATCTAGTAGTCGCAAGCGCGACAGTTGCTATGTTATGAATTTCTCAGTAGTAGTGAGAAATTTTAACGTCAAAAAAGCTCCAGAAGTAGATGGTTTCACCGACGATATTTGTTGCCGAGCTATTGAAGGCGCCCCTGAGGTAGCCCTTGCTCTCCTGAACAGCTGCCTGAAATGCCACCACTTCCCTGAAGTCTAGAATGAGGCGATTGTAATCGTTTTAAAGAAGCCTGGAAAGGCCGACTATAGCACCCCAAAAGGCGTCCACACAGATCAATCGGCCTTTTGCCAATACTAGGCAAAATATACGAGAAGATGTTGGTGATCCGCCTCAAGTTCCCTCAAGCAGTGGTGACGCAGTGGTATCAGCCCCGACTTTTAGGTCGTAGATTCGAACCCAGTCAGGCGCTTTACTTTGTGTCATCACTGCTCTAAGAACGGTAAAGGAAGGATTGTAACGAAACCGGCATGTCCTAGAAATAAAAATTCAAAGAAATTCGACATCTACCAACCTGCACTGCGCTCGGCTCGAAGACAGGAGGCCTGTTTCCCAGCAGTGGGAACATTATAGGCTGATTTTTCTGCTTAGCTTTTTCCCAACTATATTAAGGTTGGCTTCCAGTCTAACCAGATGCAGCTGAATACCAGTATTTTACATGGAGCGACTGCCTATCTGACCTCCACAACCCAGTTACTGGGTAATACGATACCCCTTGGTAAGACTGGTTGTCAGACTTTCGGGCTTCTGACTACCCGTAACGACTGTCAAAGATCCACGAATGACAGCCGGGACCAACGGCTTAACGTGCTTTCCGAGGCACGGAGGGGTCACGGTATGTAAAGATGGTCACCCATCCACAGACCAACCGCGGCAAGCGTAGCTTAACCTGATCGATCGACCTGTGCGGCTGTTATTATTTAGCCACGGGCCCTTCAACATTATAGGCTGATTATACATAACAAATCTGTCGAAAAGTGTGGTCAACTATACTCTTTGGTTGTTCTCCATTTCATGAAACTTCGCAGGTTATGAGCCACAGCCTATAGTTAGCTTCATGCTTTACCGTTACTAATTATCAGAGCCGTCAGGCACACACGACCTGTTTTGAGTCTAAATTTAACTGCCATTGTATCTCGTTTTGCAGCTAAACGCATTTTATCTTTTTTTCTACAGACCTGAGGGGAAATTTTCTTAATTTAAGAACGTTCATAGTCTGATTGCAGTCTCAATTTGTCAAAAATACCTCTGATTTCTGAGAAATTTAAACAAAAAAAAAACTAATGCCATACCTAATTCGAATGCCTTACCTAATTCATACAAATACCACTACTACTGTTTTAATCATCTATATAAATAAAAATCAATTGCTGAATGTACTCAATACTCAATACTTTATTGCATTCCATAATGTGTACATATGATAGTAGGTAGGTATTTTAAAACATCGAATCTATTATGGACCCTGTCGGGCACAGCAAAGTTAATTTTTAATAGGAGAGAGGATGAAGGCGCTTTTTGTTATAGAAAAATAATTTATTATTACATTAAAATAGTACCTATCATTAAATTAAAATAGTATCATTAAATAGTATCATTTGCTTTTATGGTATTTTTATTTTATTTAAGTATGTATTTGGTTTTAAGTTTTATTTATACATTGCACGATTTACATTATTAACACTGTAAATTATAATAATTTACAATTTTATTGAGTCTTGTAGAATGATAATATTATTAATTGTGCACTTTTTAGCATATATTCATTTTTAAATTAGAGTATTTTAGTGTTTTAAAATAATGTATGTATGTAGGTACGCGTATCACTTAAGGTGAATGGGTAGTTGAGACCGCGAAATTCAAATTTTCTTAAATTTTTTGCAATTTGCAGGTCAGTGTCAGGTTGTAACTTGATCAAAATATGATTCGCGACAATAACAGGGACATATTTAGAGAATTATAATCATAAGAATCATTAATACATCTTTCTAAGTTAGATGTCGATTTAACTACGATACTTTTTCGCATGGTATTCTCATTCGGCCAAGTTTTCCACTACTGTTTCTACTCCATGTAATGTGGGCCGCGGACCAGAGGCCAGTTGCCCCCTAACCCAGATTTCTACCACTAACACTTTTCCATAAGAGATTGGTAGTTGGTGATAGAAATCTAACTCAGAAAGATATATTAATGATTCTAATAATTATAATTCTCTAAATATGTACCTGTTATTGTCGTGAATCATATTTTGATCAAGAAACAATCTGACACTGACCTGCAAATTGCATAAAACGTAAGAAAATTTGAATTTCGCGGTCTACCACTATCCATTCACCTTAAGAGGGGCAATTCTCCTAATTTTATGAACGTTCACAGTCTAATTTCAGTCTCAATCTGTCAATTTTTGACAGACCTTAGATTTCCTCACATTTTTGACAAGTTTTTGACATTGATTGTTGCCGAAATGAGATTACAATTGCGACTAGATTTTAAACGTATTTAATTAAGGGAATTCGCCTGGTGTTTTTTGTACCAAAAACTTGTTATGTATGCATGACAATCAGTTAGTTGGTTGGTTTATTGACCTAACCTGACCAGTTTTTACTTTTTTAATAAAAAACAAACAAGAGGATATTTCGTTTTTACATTTCGTGTCGAGTGTACATAGCAGAGGATAACTAGAACCACCCGCATCCGTACTAATGTAAACGCGTTGTTAGGCTCTACTCTTTTATTCAGAACTGCTTTGGGTGGAGACAGCAGAAAATAAAAATATATATTTTATACATTTCCGGATTTTTTGTAAAATTTTACTCACAAAGATTATTTGCCATTTTCTCGCTACCACAAGCATGTCTGGGTGCTGAATTATGCATAATTTTAGGTCTAAGAAACATACATTTTACGTGAAAGCGATAGTATAATCTCTCTAAGCTCAAAATATACGTAAAATGTGTAATACACAACATAGGAAGATTTGGTCAATGATGAAATATATGCCTTATCGTGGACGTCCACATCCACCATAAAGTTCTGTGAGAGGGATGTATGAAAGTGTTGTTACCTTTTTGCTTGATTTTATATTTAATGTTTTATGTGAATGTTTTTTGTGTACTTATATGTAAACTGTCTTTAATTTCTCTAATTGGTTGTCAACCGTTTTAATTAAAGAATAAATAAATAATTAAAATGTATGGAATCACGCGCATTATCGTGGTCGGAAATTTCAAAGCATCTTCATTATAATTTCCTTCAATTCGTCGTTTCAGCCGATAGACGTCCACTGCTGGACATAGGCCTCCCCCAATTTTGGGGGGGGTTTGCCATAATCGCCACGCTTGGCAGGCGGGTTGGCGATCGCAGTATGGTATGATGGTGGAATAAACAGAGAACGCTGCTGCCCATTCTCCGGTACGCCCCTTAGTCGCCTTTTACGACACCCACGGGAAGTAAGGGGTGGTGCAATTCTTTAAGTCCGGCACCACACAGACAATTCAAAATTCCTTCAATTCGCTTCCCTGTATTATTGTGATGCCGTGTACAACAGTCGCGTAAGAAATTATAAAAGCGCGCATTACCCTAGCCCACATTCGCTCGGACGTAAAATTATCGCGGCGGGATTCTATCGCGCACTGGATTTTGAACTCTGGGTGTTGAGTCGAGCATTGAGAATCCAACAGAGCGCATCCCAGCGCGCCAGAAATACACACTGTTGGATTTTCAACTCTCGGCGCTAATCAGTGCATTGTAAATACAGTGCGTGAAAAAAAATCGCCGCGGTAAAACGCGCCCGTGCAGACTTGGGCTTAATGGGACTACATGACCTAAAGCGCGGTCACTGTCAGACTGCATAGAAAAGAAAGAGAAGCGCGATGACACAACCCTGGTAATTTATTGCAAAATATGAAGCAAATATCTATTTACAAAAAATCTATTGCTTGGACTAAAAAAATTAAAACACTAGTGCTTTAGTATGTTGCTTGTAGAAGAATCTGACAATAAATTCGAATGATTATTATATGTATGTATATTAGTACTGTTTTTATTTTAAAAAGAAAGTTTTTAGAGGTATCTTCATGATTTTTTCTATCGTATCAAATTAGGTGTATTATGTTTTCAACACACGATCTAACTAGCATATATCCTAAACAGTATCATGTATTTTTCTAATTTTTTTTACTGTAGTCGATCATATTCTTTTAGGCATTATAAAACTTAAGCACCTTTTAAAGTATTCAAGTTAGTTGCACTCATGCAAAAATGAGTCAATAAGGTGCCTTTTCGCTAAGCTGAAGTCTGCTCTCAGATCATTATTTTCCCAGAGAGAAAAACAGTATTATTGGACGACGCGATCCCCTGAACAAGTAATTGGTTCATTAAAATATTGATATAAATCCCTCCTGGGATTTGTTATATTTTTCATGCAATTAAATGTATGTATTAAGCCACTTGATTTATTGCTGAAAGCTTGTATTGTTTATAGTTACGCTGGATTGGAGTGTTGGTGTATTGATATAATATTTTAAAAAAATTGGTTTGATCGGTGTAAAATGTGTTTTCACCGTCATCATGCCTAGACTTATCCCAATTATGTTTGGGTCGGCTTCCAGTCTAACCAAATGCAGCTGTCTACCAGTATTTTACATGGAGTGACTGCTTTTACTGGTGTAAAATAAGTTTTATTTTGTAAAAAAAATAATACCTTTTTTCAGAAATCAGAAATCAGAAATCATTTATTTGCTGATAATGTAGGTATACATATAAGTTGGAATATTTTTGTTAAGTGTCCCGATACATTTTACCTTACGGCATGCAACATATTTGGTTTTAATTAAATAGTATTATAGATACAGCTATCGATATGATTATTATTAGCCATAGTCAAATTTAATATGTAAAATTTAATATTTAATTAAATGGAACAGATCAGAGTAAAACAAAAAAAAATAATAATAATAATAATAATCAGAATAATCAATGAATTAAATATAAATCTCTCGCAAATCATATAATGAAGAATATATGTCATAATGTGTAATGTCAAGAAGCTTAATGTCAAAATAATCTAAAACAGTAACAACAATCACAATTACTACTCGATAAAATCTTTATAAAATCTGGTAATGTCAAAATCTGTTTGTCAAATAACAATATAGGAACACTTTCGTGGGTAGTGGTGAAGGCATAATACGTGCTTTTGTTTGTGTTAGGAATTTTTTCGATTTTAGTGAATTTTACAAATGTGAACTTCAATCGAGATTGTTCTTTGTGTTTGTGTTTTAACCTAAAGTTTGTTTTAACTATTTCTATTTATTTTTTTAAAGATTTTATCCAGTATCCATAATGGATACCAAAAAACCCCCTGACCCTCCTGATCCCTTTGAATACACTCCGGTGTTAACGGTCTCCCTTCCCGACGACAATGTGCTAGAAAATTCAATGGACTCCGAATCTACTAGTAGAAAAAGAGTAGCTACTTCTCCGACTACTATAACAAACCCTCCAAAATTATTAAAAAAAGAATACGGAAGACAATCGTACACGCCAAGGGACAACCCACCCTATATTGTACACGTTTCTTTGAAGGATGGTCAAACCCCAGGTACTGTTCTGCACCCGGTTAAATTTGGAATGTTTTTAACACAGAACAACTACAGCAACATTCTCCTAGGTAGTGTTAAACGTTTAGGAAGGAACCGGGTGTCAGTAGAGTTTAAGTCACACCAGGATGCGAATAGCTTCTTGATTAGTCAAACTCTATTAAAAAATAACTTTGTTGCTACGATACCTCAATTCAATATTACACGTTTGGGTCTTGTTAGAGACGTACCAAGTGAATGGACAGAAGATGAGGTCATTGAGAATATTAAGGTTCCTGATGGATGTGGCCCCGTTATAAAGGCAAGGAGAATGAGCCGAAAGGTGACTTCTCTGGGTGTTACAGAGTGGAAACCCACTCAAACTGTAGTTCTAACTTTCGACGGACAAGTCCTACCTAAGCGGGTTTATTGTTTCTATTCTGCTCTTTTGGTTGAGACATATTTGTACCCGACTATTCAATGTTTTAACTGTTGTCGTTTCGGTCACACACGTACAGTATGTCGCTCTCAACCTCGCTGCTTCAAATGTGGTCAGGACCACCCAGGTGATGGATGCCAAGTCTCCACTGACTGTGCCTTTTGTATATCTTGTACCGGCAATCATTATGCCAATGATAAGGCTTGTCCTGAATTGGGTCGGCAGAAGGGCATAAAAGCTCTCATGGCCCAGAAATCTGTTTCATATGCGGAAGCATGTCAGGTCTTCCCTCCAGTTTCACGATCATATGCTGAAGTGTCAAAAGTTTCCCAAAAATCCGTACCAACAACCCATTCGCCCCAATACCCCAGTCCAACTCCCCAAACACCAAAATCATACCGTAAAACGGTCTTTCTCAAACCTAAATCTCACGCTCCACTTTCACCTAGTTACGATAGGCTGGCTCATCAAGCCCTTACTCAGGATTACTCCTTTTCCCCTTCCCAAAACGGTTGTGCCCTCCCTAGGGAAGGTGCTAGTAGTCCTGATAAGCCCGAAAGCATACTAAATATTATAGCTAATATGCTAATAACTGTATTACCTAACCCTGCACAATCCTTACCTGACCACGTTGCCAAAAAATTGTCTTCTATTGTCCATTATATTAATAATGTTCCATCCCCTGACATTCCTGCAATGGAACGTGAGGAGTATTTCTCCAAGGAAACCTGACCTACTCTTTTTGATTAACAAAGGGAATTGCTCACTTTGTTAGGGTGATCTGGCTAAGCGTGGACAAGATCTTTATTAATAAATAACTTGCATTTCAAAAATTACTTATCTATAGGAAAGTAAATATTATAATAAAGTTGTAGCAAGATGCAAGAATATGCTTCAACTGGCATGTGAAAAATGGGACCTTGCCGGGTAACATCTTTATAATAAGCTTATTCTTTTCTATAATATATTATTTGCCAGTAGTATTTTGATATAATCTGATAAGAAAAACAAACGTTCGAAGCAGCGAGAAAACAGAACAACATCCACAGTGCACGAAAACAAAGCGAATGGTTTTTTCATTGTTACAGTTGTCAGATGTCATTTCACTTGACGTTAGAGATGTTCGATATGAATCGATACTCAAGTGGGTCGGTAAAACAGAATTTGATTGATTTTCACATCGATTCAACTACGATACGATTCACAACAGTAAATTGATAAAGGTTATTGTGTGTGAAAGTTAAATGAGAAAAAATGAAAATCTCAGGAAAAATACTATTAACGCGGGCCGTTATTTTCCAAAAACACTCTTCTCAATCACAACTGACATTGGCAAAATAGTTCGGGCAAAATCGGGACTCTGCTTTGTTTGTCTGTCTGTCTGTTTGTAAGAAATTGAATGGAATTAAAGGCGAACATATTCAAAAATATTAATTAAAAGCGATTTTATATCGATACTCGGATCAAAATGAGCCATTGCGAAGCAGAATATCGATACAAAGCAACAGGATCGATCATCTCTAAAAGCGATACAGTAGGAGTTGCTAGGAAAAAAATCTGACAATAATCGATTTATAGAACCGTTATTCTAACCTAAAAAAAAATGTCACAATACTAATAACGTTTTCGATTGTTTTATTTTAAAACAATGTAAATGAGTATAATATTCTCATACAATATTGACCGGTACTCGTTTTGCAGACAAACACTTTTTTTGCCATAATTATTGATTATCTAATCGATTACAATCTGAAATTGATGTTTTATTTCCGCGCTGGTAACACTGCGTCAAACAAATGGCTATGCTTTTTCACTGTAGGATACAATTTAAATACTCTTTATTTCGACTTTTTTTTCGTATACCTGGCTACTATGTGATGTGCAAAAATATTTCATTTAGAATAAATAATATTGTTTAGTAAAAATCATTTTTACCGGGCATCTTGTCCACGCTTAGCCGAAACTGGTGATTCCCTTTAAACCATCGGTCTGCAGCATCGCTGAGACGTGGCTTCGTTCTGAAAGCAATTTCAGGATTCCATGTTTCGGTGGTGTTCGTCATGACAGATCAGATGGATATGGAGGATGTGCTTTGTTCATCAATAACAAAGTATCATTCTCTCAGATCCCTCTTCCCTTCGTTGGTGACAACATAAATGTTGTTGCTGTTAAGGTGGAGGGTATAAACCTTTTTTCTTTTTATATTGCACACCCACATTTTGCGGATCTTGTCTTAATAAAAAATCTACTAAGTACTGTAAACGGTCCATTGCTTGTCATGGGTGATTTTAATTGCCATCACTACCGGTGGGGATCGGATTCCTGTGATAGTACTGGTGTTGGCCTGGTTGATATGTTGGACGATCTCGACCTATGTATTATTAATGATGGCAGTGCCACACGTAGGTCCGGATTAGGACAGAGCAATAGCTGTGTCGATCTGACATTTTGTTCGTCCAGCATAGCCAGCCTTTTTGTTTGGAGTCGTTTAAGCATGACTTATGGTAGTGATCACTATCCCATCACAGTTGAAATTCCTTCTAAATCTCTTCCTGATAAGACCTCCCCTCCCTTACTTAAGTACCAGCTAAATTCGGTAGATTGGGATCTTTATTCCAAAATTTTAGACCTACGTATCTCCTCCCTCCCATCAATCAATGCTGAGAATGCTCAAGAATGTTTTGCGTCCTTTTCCAATACCTTATCAGCTACAGCTGATGATAGCTTCCCCTTTAAAAAATCACCTACAGGCACAAAATCCCTTCTCCACCTTGGTGGGATAGGGAATGCACTGCCATGATCAGGGCCAGGAATGAGGCGGAAGAGACTTTTAACCTTGAAATGAACCTGGATAACCTTCTCGCCTTCAATAAGATATTGGCTAAGTCTAGGAAATTAAATAGAAAAAAGAAAAGAGCAGGCTGGGTATCTTTTTGTAGTTCTCTGAGTCCATCTACCCCGGCGTCTGTGGTCTGGCAAAGAGTGAAAAGTTTTAGAAACAGTCTGAAACCATCTCCCACGAACATCATATCTGAAGATTTGGGGTACCAGTTTTTCACTAAAGTTGCCCCAGTCTATGTTCCTGGTGTAGATGAAATAAACTTTGCAGGTTCTGTAAATTCAAATGATCCTCTTGATAAGCCATTTTCCTTTGACGAACTTAAAACGGTTCTCACTAATGTTAAGGATACCGCTCCTGGTGTGGATGGATTCCCCTACTCTTTCATTGCAAAAGCGGGTGTAAAATGCCACCAATATTACCTAGACTTGGTCAATTTTTGTTTCATATCTGGATATATTCCTCCAGCTTGGAAGGTTCAAGTGGTTATTCCTCTGTTAAAACCTGGCAAAGATCCTAGTGATCATTGCTCCTATCGACCAATTGCTTTATCGTCTATTCTCATTAAACTTCTTGAACACCTAATTAAAAACCGTCTGGAATGGTTAGTTGAAAATAGAAAACTGCTTCCAACGACTCAATTCGGCTTTAGGAAAGGTCTGGGTACTACTGATAGTGTGAGTATTCTCACATCAGAGATCCGGCTGGCCCTTAGTAGAGATGAGTCTGTGGTAGCCGTTTTTCTAGACATATCAGCTGCGTACGATTCTGTCCTCCTCCCAGTTCTCAGGCAAAAGCTGCACGAGCTGAGAATACCGGCTAGGATTATTCAGATCATCTGCACTATCCTTTCAAATCGCACTCTTCAACTGAGAATTCCTGGGGAAAACTCTGAGCAAAGGGTGACCTGGCGGGGTTTACCTCAGGGATCCGTAATTAGCCCCATTCTTTATAATATCTACACTGCAAATCTCCCTTCATGCTTAAATTATAACTGTAAAATTCTCCAGTATGCTGACGATATTGCATTATTGGTCTCAGGCAGTTCCATAGAGGATGCCGCTCTATCTTTGAATGTCTCTTTATCTTCATTAAACCAATGGCTACTCGATCACGGGTTGTCTTTGAGCGCTCCTAAGAGTACAGCAGTTGTTTTTACTCGCAGACGTCATATCCCCCAGGTTGACATTAATATAGATGGTCAAGCTATCCCTATCAAGGAGAAGGCCAGGTTTCTGGGAGTTATCCTGGACTCCAAAATGTCGGGTGTAGATCACATCAATAACATAGTTAAAAAATGTGAACGCTCAGTATCAGTCCTAAAGGCTTTATCTGGGGTCTGGTGGGGAGCCCACCCATACAGTCTAAAATTAGTGTACAATGCTCTGGTCAGAAGTGTGATGGACTATTGCTGCTTCTTACTTGAGCCCTGTAATATAGAGGCGCTTCGCAAACTGGACGCCATTCAAGCCAAATGCCTTAGAATTGTCGTAGGAGCAATGAAATCGTCCCCTATAAATGCCCTCCAGGTAGAATGTGCAGATCCCCCCCTAAACCTTCGAAGACAATACTTAGCAGATCGTTTCCTGTCAAAAGTTTTCGCCCTTTCGTTCCATCCCTTACTTCCTATCTTAGAACAAATCCACATCTCCTTAGATGTATCCACTTATTGGAAACATAAATCATTTCCCCCGTTGATGAATAGGTACAGAGAACTTAAAAACCTCTCCTCACCTGTTTGTCAGTATCCCACCTTACCAGTATTCTCTTCCGCATACGAGGTGGTCCACTTTAGGCCAAAAGTCGTTTTGGAGCTTGGTATTTTAAAGAGTTCCGAGGACGTTAAAGGTGACTTTGATAGGGCCATTGAGAGGTACTGGAGGGGTTGGAATCTATTCTACACAGATGCGTCTAAATTAACTCCAACAGGATGCACAGGAATTGCAACATACTTCCAGAATTCAAGAATTGCCCTCCTCTTTCAGTGCCCTCCAGAGGCTTCGGTTTTTACAGGCGAATGTATTGGCATTTTAGAAGCAATAAATTTTATAAAAACGCATAATATTCAAAATTCGGTCATTTTTTCAGATTCTCGCAGTAGCATTCAGTCTTTATGTCAAAATCAATTAAAATCAAAAATTCACAGTAAAATCATTTTAGATATTCAAAATTTACTCTTCACTTGCTATAACAACGGTCTAAACATTAAAATAGCTTGGGTTCCCAGTCACTCGGGTATAGGTGGCAACGAGTGCGCAGATTCTTTAGCCAAATTTGCTTCATCCAACCCTGTTGACCACAAACACTATGTCGTCCATAGCTACGACGTACGGACTGACACCAAACATAAAATGCATAAAGCGTGGTCAAGAGCGTGGCGGGTAAGCTCAAAGCTCAAGGGGGCATACTACGCCAGTATCCAACCCGACATCCAAAGAAAACCTTGGTTTTTTAAATGTACTAAATTGTCCAAAAGAACTGTTTCGTCCTTGTGTAGACTGAGACTCGGCCACTGCTGCAGTCCAGTATTCCTGAATAAGATTCGTGTACGTGACAGTTCCCTGTGCGAATGCGGTCTTGATGATGGTACTCTGGATCATATATTTTTTTCGTGTCCTTTATATTCCCAATCTTTTGATTTGTACCATAAGCTTCCCAAAATTAAAATCACACTTCCTACTAACTTCCATTCCCTTTTGATTAACTTTTCTCCTAAACTAATCCAAGTTCTATCAAAATTTTTAAATGACAATGACATAAAAATGTAATTTGGTGTGTAATAATAATTTTAATTGTAAATATCTGTGCCGTTTTATAGTAGAATATTTTATGTATTAAAAAAATTGTGTTAACTAACAAAACCTGTATTGTTTTTTCAGCTACTAACATTAAAAATTAACAACTACCACAAAGTGTAAAGTTCGATGGCTCATCTTGCTGTCAATACATGACGCTGGCAGAATAGTCGACATCGGCTCAGTTGCCAAAAAAGAAAAAAAAAAAAAAAAACAATATAGGAACAACCATAAAAAAATAACAAATAAATAACAATGTCATTATTATAGGTAATCTAAAACATTCGGAATTGTAAAGACAGCGTACATTTAACAATAACATTTTCCTATATAGTTTTGCCATTTAAAAAGTCCTTAATTGTGTAATAGCATTTCTCCAGCAATAGTTTTGTTAATTGTTTTTTAAACATTTTTATGGGAAGGTCTTTTAAATTCTCAGGTAATTTATTATATACAAGCGGTCCCATGGAAAGGATGCTATTTTTTAATAAGGCTGTTTTATGACCACCTGTGCACAATTGGTTTTTATACTGGGACCTCATTGGTGCTGTGCGTTGTCTTATGTCAATCATTGAGGTAAATAGGTGTTTATTTAATTTAACGAATATGGCAACCTCTAGTATATATAAACACGGTAATGTCAGAATGTTTAGGGATATAAATACAGGTTGACAACTTTCAGTAGACTTAAGACCTGTCATTGCTCGAATACATCGTTTTTGGGCTCTAAAAATTCTTTCCCTCTCGCTGCAATTGCCCCAAAATATGACACCATATCTTAATAATGAAGCAACTAATCCATGATAGGCTATAACTAACGTATTTATGTTTATTTTATTTGAGAGGTTATAGAGTACATATGAAGATTTACTAAGCTTTTGGCATACATTTTCAGCATGACATTTCCATGTCAATTTATCGTCAATCTGTACTCCTAAGAATTTAGTCACTGAAGTAGTGTCTACGATTTGGCCATTATATTCAACAATTACATTTTTTGGCTGTAACCTCTGGTGAAAATGTATGACTTTAGTTTTTTGTAAATTTATGACTAGATTATTTTTATTAAGACATTCTATTATTGTTTTAAGTGTGTTGTTTATTTCATCTTCGTAGTTCGTCACATTCATACATTCGACTATAGCAGTACTGTCATCGGCAAATAATGTCATTGGGTGTTGAATTTGACGGGGTAAGTCATTAATATAAAGTAGAAACAGTAATGGACCGAGTACACTGCCCTGTGGAACTCCGAACTCTATTACTCTGCAACTTGATAGGTATTTCAGTTCACGTTTAGTTTTAGTACAGATTCTCGACAATTCTGTGTACTGTTTTCTATTCGTGAGATATGACTTTATTAGGTTTAGGACGTTTCCTCTTATGCCATAGTCGCTAAGTTTCTTTAAAAGAGTGTCATGTTTTACATAATCGAATGCCTTTGTCATATCTGTGAATATTGCACATATAGGGTTTTATTTATCCACATTATTCATGATTACTTTCAAGAGATCGAATATTGCCATGTTGATATTTTTATTTTTTCGAAAGCCCTTTTGTTCTTCACATAAAATGTCATTTTTAGCTATAAACGTGTAAATCGAAAACATTTTCGAAATGTCTTATTTAAATAAAGATAACTGGAAATCTCTGTTTCTATGGAAAGTTTAAAATCGGTCTAATTTGGCTGTAACACTATTTTACGAAAATGTTCTCTACTAACTTTAAAGGCCTTTATATCCTGCTTATGCGTATGAAGTTTCATTAAAATCGGTTTATTCACTTCGAAATACAAGGGCTTGAAAGTTTGTATGAAATGCCATACGGCGTAAACGCTCTTAAATGGCAATAGGGGCGTCCCTGAAAGGCCTTCGTTGCTTTATGTACAATGTTCTTCCACATCGTTCTCGGCTTCTCTCAGGGCGGTCGTAAAAGAGAGTCCAGTGATGGCGGTTACTTGGTCTGACCAACGGTTAGGTGACCGTCCGCGAGGTACATGTTTTCCCATCTACCTTGCCCATCACCACCAACTGGGATGTTGGGTTATCTATACTAATATTATAGAGAGGTTAGACTTGTTGTTCGTAAGTTTATATGTAGGGTGTAATCTCTGAACACACCAGTCGGATTTGATTTCTGTTTGCATTTGATAGCCAAATTCTTAAGGAAGGCTATTTAACATCATGCTAGGACCCTTTGGAGCCGAGCAAAAAGAAAAAGCCAGTAAGAACGCTTAGCAAAAACGAAGTAATAGCGCGGGCGGGCGATGCGATGCGATGGGATGGGTCGAGGGAACAAGAAATCAGCGGGATTGTCCGAAAGGGTTACCGCTGGCCCGGAACATAAAGGGCTAAGGAAGGAACACGGGTGGGTTTTAGTCAGTAAGAGTCTGACACTCCCTTCCACTCCACCCAGAGCGGGAGGGGTCATTTGATGATTTCCCATCAGCAAAAAAAGGGAACAAGAAAGGACGAACTTCGTTCGCTTGAAAGCGAACGAAGTTCGTGACAGAAGCTAGTGTAAATATAAATCAACCGATATTACATGTTTCTGTTCACACAATGTGATAAGTACAATTAAAATGTTCATTATGTAATATGTTCAATGTTTACAAAATATGATCACAGCATGGAGTGTGAATAGTTTGAAACAATAACGGATCACATAATGAGGAAATTCACACGTTGCGTTTGTAACAGCTGTGTTAATTTAACATGTTTTTATTTACTTTTATACTTTGTTGGCTGATATGTAATAGAAGAAGGGGGAAGAGGGGCCTGTGGCTAAATAATAACAGCCGCACAGGTCGATCGATCAGGTTAAGCTACGCTTGCCGCAGTTGGTATGTGGATGGGTAACCATCTTTACATACCGAGACTCCTCCGTGCCTCGGAAAGCACGTTAAACCATTGGTTCCGGCTGTCATTCGTGGATTTTTTATAGTTGTTACGGGTAGTCAGAAGCCCGAAAGTCTGACAACCAGCCTTACGAGTAACTGGGTTGTGGAGGGCAGATAGGCAGTCGCTCCATGTAAAACACTGGTATTCAGCTGCATCCGGTTAGACTGGAAGCCGACCCCAACATAGTTGCGAAAAGGCTAGGCAGAAGATGAGTTGTCAGTCATATAAAGTCAAACTCATTGTGAAAAATCTTAGTTCATGAGAAAGGTCAGTTTTCTTATTAATATTTGTGTTGCCACTAGCAATTTTTGCATAGTTAAGGCCGACAAAAATAAGAAAAGCTAGCTGAAGCAAGCTTTTTATATAAAAGTAAAATTTGTTCAAAGCTACAAACAGACGGAAATATAATTATCTTCAGGAAATCCTGTTCGTAACGAAATGTAGATTGTATAATGTATTCTTATTTACATTTCATGTGTTTCCTTGATTCTGTTATATTTTGTACCTCTCTTACATTTTCTGTTTATTTACCGTAACGTGTAATCCAAAAAATAAATGTATAGCTATATCTACTCGTACAATATTGTTTCGTTGCTCTAGTGGTCACAACCGCACCAGTCGACCTCATGCTCAGCTACAGTAGCTGAGCATGAGGTCCCAAGTTCGATCCCAGGTCCTAAGTTATTGGGTTTTTCGTTCAGGAATTTCTCAGCCCCCTGGAGCCCGGAGCCCGGAGTCTGGATATGTGCCAGATTGATGGCAATATATAGGCTCGCCTCCTATTACATGGGCTAAAACATAACTTGCGAAATGTGGGTAGTACACCCAGGAACCGTAGTACCGTAGGCTCCAGAAGTCCATAGGTAAAGTCATAAAGCAATAGCTTGACGTTTAGTTTGATCTACGACCTTCTTTTAATGAGTAATTTCTATACTATAGACACACACTCGCGTGGCAACTGATTGTATTCCATAAATTCAACCATTATGGTATATGGTATGATAGCTTAACGGTTATCATACGTCAGTAAGCGCGTTTATGCATAGCGGGCCGTGGGTTCGAATCTCACGCACAATGATTTTTTTAAATGTTTTAGTAATTACTCGAATAATCACGCTATTTAATATAGTTCCATCTCTGGTTCGCCTTGTACACATAATTCGTAAAGCATTATGATTACACCTACAGAAAACTAAATAAATAAATTATAAGGTAGAAAGATGCAATTAACTTACGAATTACGACTCTTTAAATAGAACGTTGTTGGTTCTTGGTTGGTTGATAATTTGATATTGTGGGTTAGTGACGTGTGTTTATCTATTAGCGGTGTTGTAGTTCATTTTGAAATGCAAGCTAACTTAAATATTGAGATGTAAGCGGATATTGTCGCGCAGCGTAAAAGTGGACTTAATATTATATCACAAATATTTTATGAAACCGGACTGACGCTGAGTATTATGATTTCATTATTTTAAAGTATAACTGCTGATCCTTATAGTTCTTTTTTTAAACGTTTTATAGGTATTTACTATAAGGTCTAAATAGAAGAAAACATTAATGTTTCCAAAAGTTAATTTATTTACTTTTGGAATTATGAATAGACTTAACATTAAGTATAATGATAATCTAACATGTAACATTTCTATTTTCAAAACAATTTTGTTTCAAAATAGTTATATTCGTATTTCGTAAATCATGAAACTTTTAATTTCTTTTGACTTTACTTACCTGTCGTAAAGAGTAAACTTACATAATGTGGATAAGACAAAGATTAAAACAGAAGACGATCCAGGAGGGTCGAGGTGGGGGGGTGGAGGGGAGGTTCAGGGGATCAGACCAAAATAACTCGTATTTTGCTAGTAGCCTAACAGTACTCCTATTTTGTTTTAGAGAAATTACCTAGTATGAGTCGGAGGGTCAAAAGATATAAGAAAGAAGGTAGTATTGCCTGCAGTTGAAAGCGAAGTGGAACGCCCCAGCTGCTCAGTGTATATGAAACAAGAGTGGTTTCATACCAACGAGATATTTTGCTGAATTATTCGACACGTCTTTACGACACGTTCGCCGTGCAAACGAAAACCAGTACAAAAACCATATTTGATTGAAAATCATAAACAAGAACGTTTACATTTTGCGATACAGCGATGAGAGATCTGATGAGCAGTTGAAGTTGCTTTGTATGGAAATATGGAGGAACAGATATTATGTTTCATTATTGTAAGATCCATGCGCCACCATGCGCCAGCGTTTACATGATAGCATTGAAAATAATGGGGGTTATAATACAAAATATTAAGTTATAAATTACAAATTGATAAAAAAAAATATAATATAATAATATATATATAATATATTCGACAACTATCACACAACGCCGTCTAGTCCCAAGCTAAGCAGAGCTTGTGTTATGGGTACTAGACAACTGATAAACATACTTATATATTTCTAAATACATACATATTATAGATAAATTACACCCAGACACAGAACAAATGATCATGCTCATCACACAAACATTTGTCCTGGGTGGGAATCGAACCCACGACTTCCGGCATAGCAGTCAGGGCCACTAACCACTAGACCAACGGGCCAGTCCCAATATAAAAATAATAAAATAATATTGCGTCATATAAGGAATAAGGAATATTTTGAGGTTTGGTTTCAATCTTCTTTTCTTAATGAAAATGAATATTTAAGCTATAACCGCAATAACTCCTAATAAATACGATTTGTTAACTTTGACGTTTGAGATAGGCAACTAAAGTTAAAATTAACGCACGCGTAGTACCACTGAGTAATTTAATTGTATTGTGACAAGGAGTCCGCACTTTTTTATTTACGTGCGTAGATTTGCTAGATGTGGTTTGCTAAAGTACCCATACACAGTAGTAGTAATTAAAGCTCAATATATCATGTTATTTCTAAGATACAATATTTTAAATCTAATGGTCGTAGTTCACTGATTACCTGCTTTGCTTCAATAAATTGTTCTTTATGAGAAAATAAACTGTTTTAACTAGAAGTTTATTTATGAAATTGTTACGGATAAACATTTTGAAATCATATAAAAAATTTTTCATTTTTAACACCATATAACATGACAATATAATAATACAAATAAAATAATTAGTACATTATTATTCTCGTTTATTAATCTATCCAATAGTAAAAAAAAAAACGATAAAGATTATTGTTGAAAAGATAAAAATAAAAGTCCCATTAGAACCCAGACAACCCGTTTTCAAATCCAATTCGTAACGCATCACGCTATGGATACTTGCCATGAAGATGTCGTCGTCGTCGTTTCAGCCGATAGACGTCCACTGCTGGACATAGGCCTCCCCCAATTTTGGGAGGGTTTGCCATAATCGCCACGCTTGGCAGGCGGGTTGGCGATCGCAGTATGGTATGGTGGTGAAATACACAGAGAACGCTGCTGCCCATTCTCCGGTACGATCCTTAGTCGCCTTTTACGACACCCACGGGAAGTAAGGGGTGGTGGTATTCTTTAAGTCCGGCACCACACAGACCATGAAGATGTGAATCTTAGCAATTGTATGAACCAACCAAGGCCATTACGTACTCTGTATGAAAAAGCGACGGTATGTTTTTGTTTCGTTCGATGCTAACCAGTGTTCAAAATCTGAGGTGTGCGTTCTGATACATTATTTACACACACAGATTCAGGCCTGTACGGCGGCGTGTTCACAGCAATACGATCCTTAATACGCTTAAGCAATATTGATGCATACTGTACACCTCTGCTTTACCCCTCGAAGAATACGAGCGAAATGTTATGTACGTTATGTATAGGCTATAGAAGGAAAAACCTTTTATTGGTTCCAGAGATTATTTCGCAGAAATCCTTTGTCAAAATAATGGTTTGAGTGGGTGGAGGGAGTTGTCGGAATCAGTGAGCTCTTTTCGGTGGGAAAATGGATAATATTGTGATTTTATTTTTGGTTAGGTTACCAAAATAACTGATGAGTAAACCAGCTTTTCATTATATGACAAAATAGTAACGAAGATATTTTGACAGTTTGTCTCGAAGTAGCCGCTTTTGGGGATTAGCGCTAAAATGGCTGAACAGATTTCAATCAAATTTGGCACACAGATAGTTTATAATTTAACCTGGATTAATACACTTGGTATTTTTAATCCCGGTAGTACGTTCCCGTGGGATATTTAGCGACATCCACGCGGGCATAGCTGCAGGCAAAAGCTAGCTACGAAATAAACAGCTACTGCATTTATATGAATCTACTATCCCTAATAGTTGGTAGTTTTTTAAAAATAATATTATAAATCTTCGAAAGTCATAAATTCCCGGTGTTTTTCGTCGGCCAGTCTAAACGACACTAGATTCATATAAATAATGGATGAATGTTGGCCAAAATTAACTTTTATAAGTGATAGGCTGTTGATCACTTGATACTTACACACAACGCAACATGAACCAACCAAACACAAACACAAACATATAAAATACACACAACACTCACACACACATACAGAACACACACATACACAGAACACAACACACATACATACACAGAACACATACATACACAGAACACAACACACACACACACGAGCACATACTCGACGTACGTACGTACATTTTCAGAACATAATCTAGGATCAAGGTTTCAACGCTAAATTAATCACATCAGTTATCTAAGGTTAGTCATTAATCTCGATAAAGCTAACAGACTTTGTTCCAATATCCTCCTAATCTACTTTCAAAGCGAAATTCGTGACGTAGCATTATTGAAGAATCTTGTAACATCGTGCGGAAACCGGCATGTCCTAGAACCAAAAATTCGAAGACATGTAACATATACCATGCCCATTATGTCACCCTTTGTACAGTTTCTAAATTTATATGTCTGTAATTTATATGGTGTACATAATAAAGAGTATTCTATTCTATTCTATTCTACCAACCCTTACTGGGTGCGCGTGGTAGATTACAGCCCACTCCTTCTCGAAGAAAAGAGGCCTGTGTCCAGCAGTGGTGACATTGTCGGCTGATTATGCAATCTGGTAACTATGCGTCCTGCTAAGGAGTTACCATCATGCCGAAACCTGTATCTAGTTTTACTCTGGGAGTCTTCAAGACTGGTGTTTGTCTAGTGGTCGCAAGCGCTACTAATGAGCATGAGGTCCTGATTCCCAAGTCGAGCAAAGTGTTATTGGTTTTTCCTCCTTTTTTTTTGGTTTCGGGGGGAAACCTTCAAAAGACAACCGACCTCAGGGGAGGGGAGGTCGGGGAGTGTGAGATTTTTACCTCACCTCACCCCGGTGATCACCATCAGCACATAGGGGTGGTCCCGGTTCTTCTGGACCAATTCCGGAACCCTTCCGTGCAACGCCACTTTTTTCCACCTGGAATTTCTCAGCAGCAACCCAGAGTCTGAATGTTTGCAATAGGGTCGCTCCTTATTACATAGGAATTAAATGTAACTGGCGTAATATGGATATACTAGAGGTACACATCTGCTGAACCCTTTGGGAAATAAAGGAGAGTGTTATGTCTAGAGATAGTGCTCAAACTGAAAACGTCAAAGTCTGAAACATTAAGGTGTGTCTAGACCTGGCGAATGCGCGGCTCGCGAGCCGCTTGCGAACTGCGCGCATGCATTTTATATTCGTACGCAGTCTCTGCACCGTCCGCGCGTAGCTTGCTCGCAATCTACGCGCCGGACTCGAGCAGCGCAAGCAAATTCACAAATGAGGCTCATGTTCAAACGCGAAAGAAGCTATGTGCCCTCTCGAGCCTTACCGGAGTTGCACTTAGAGCGGCGCACCAAACGTAGGCTGTAACCGCACGCGAGCAACACGCGCGCAGTTCGCGAGCGGCTCGCGAGCGGCGCATTCAATAGGTCTTGACACACCTTTACATACCGGGTCAACGTAAATACGTAGACCCGTGATTTCAATGAGCCCGGATTTCCAGATTGACTGTATAATTAAGTAGACAATATATTTTCGTCCCTCATTATTATTAAAATATTTCGGAGGGGTGGTCGTTTAATAAGTTTTACGAGTGTCGGATATGAGATACGATGTACGTCTTAGAAGACACAGTGCTGCTTCGAATTCGGGCCTGGGTCGGGTCGCGGGTCAAGTAGAGACAGCAAAAAAAAACAGGCTTTTTAGTTTTTCAAAATCATTTACGAATATTTTTTAGTTTTACTAGTTACATGACTTTATTATTTGTGAAAGTGTTCACTCGGGATAGTTCTACTACCATATTTATTTCTTGGGAAAGCAAAATATGCGATTAAAAGATTGGTCATGTTTAATAAGTACAGTATTCGTAATATCAAAATCAAACACGATTTAACTAAACTCTGCAGTTTAGAACAAAATGAAAGAAATCCTTACTCGCTATTCGGACCCTAACTTCTATTTTTACCCGACTGCGCGACGCAAAGGAGTGGCAATGTGTTCCTCAGCCTAAGTATTATGTTTGTATGTTCCTTTGAAGTACTATACAGACCAAACGCCTGGGCCGATTTTTATGATTCACGTTAGTCGATTCCTCTTAGTCCGGCGAGTGTCACTAAAGACATGACGTTAGTGAAAATTCAATATAGCGACTAAGTAGTGGACGCCATATTAAATATTTTTTTAAACTTTTTTTTTTCAAAACCGATCTAGTGGAGTATCAAAATAAAGGGTTTTAAAAGATGATTACAAAAATCATCATCATCATCATTTCAGCCGAAAGACGTCCACTGCTGGACATAGGCCTCCCCCAAGCACTGCCACTTCGACCGGTCCTGTGCTTCCCGCATCCAACGGGTTCCTGCGGCCTTCACAAGGTCATCGGTCCACCTTGTGGGAGGCCTTCCAACAAAAATACAATTACAAAAATATATACAACATAAATACTTAAAAGCAATTCGAAGTGACAAATTGTAAAAAACACCTACTAAGAACTAAATCGTCTGCGAAATCTTTCACATTTGTAAACTAAAAAGCTGGAAATAAAAAAAGTTATATAAAAAAATAAAAAAACCCGACTGCGGTAAAAAACTTAAGTTAAAAGAAACTGAAAAGCTAAAAACAAGCCCATTTTAAATTAAATAAAAGTTGGAAGCAGGCGGGACCCATACCATTTTTATTATATTTTCAAATTCAAATGGGTCCCGCCTGCTTCCAACTTTTATTTAATTAGCCTAAATTATGTTGCAAAAAAATTTTTTTTTTTAATTTAATACTTAAGCTTTTCGTTTCACTTCTCTATTTCCTAACATTTCATAAATAAAAACACACCAAAACATAAAATATTATTTTGATGGCAAGTAATGGTTTTTTTTCTAATATCATACTGAGAGAGGAGCCTTTTTGGTCTTTTTTTTGTATTTTTCTCTATTTCGTTATAATATAATCTTAGATAAACTTAAAAGTAAGGCTAGGCTTAGGGCTGATTTTTCCATCGCCAGATAACTTTTATTCGAATTTAAGAATTATAAATTCAACATGAATGATGCAACTAATATTTTTGTAAAAATATAATTTAAAAGACTGTCCATGGAGTTTCTTGCCCGTTCTTCTCCATAGGTACCTACGCTTTGGAATGGGCAACTAGCTTCATATTTTTTGACTGACTGACTTCTTGACAATTCAAAAGTGCCTGTAAATGGTTTAATTGAAATAAATGCTTTGAGTTTGAGTTTCGAGGAAAAATATTGACGCTTGACAGTTTTTTTAATTTCTAAAAACTATGAAAAAACATTATAAAGAAGTTTAGACAAAAAAAAAAACTAAAACCGTACCTAATTCATCTATATATGTATACAAAAGAAAGTCGTACACTATTTATAACTCAAGAACGGCTGAACCGATTTGGCTGAAAATAGGTGAGGAGATAGCTTAGAAACAGGAGACGGACATAAGATACTTTTTACCCGGTTTTTTTTCTGGTTTTAGACGCACATCGAATTTAATACTTTTATTTACTTATAGGAGTAGGGTAGGAGTAGTGTAGGAGTAGGTTAAGAGTAGGGTAGGAGTAGGGTAGTAGGAGTAGGGTAGGAGTAGGGTAGAAGTAGGGTAGGAGTAGTATAGGAGGGTAGGGTAAGGGATAGGACACCACGCGAACGAAGTAGCGCCGGGCAGCTAGAAATAATTTATATGGCAAAACTACGTTTGCCGGGTCAGCTAGTTATCTATATAAATAACAATCAATTGCTGAACGTATGTAGGTACGCGTATCACTTCAGAGGGGCAATTCTTGTAATTTAAGAACGTTCATAGTCTGGTCTCATTCTCAATTTTGACAAGTCTTTGACATTTGTTTGTCGCCGTGATGAGACTGCGACTAGATTTTGAACGGATTAAATTACTAGAATTGGTCTTCTGAACGGTTGCACCCACAGATATAGATATACCTAGATAACGCAAGTATCACGAACTGTATGAAAACCATGCGTGCCACTTTTTGACTACCTACTATGACGTCACAAGCTCGCGCTCTCGCTCACGCTTACCCAGCTAGCAGTACACAGGACTGAGTGCAAGGTTTGTCTGAAAGAAAATGTTTGAAAAATTCAGAAAAACTGAAAGCGTATTTTGTATTACAATTTTGTATGAATTATTGAAATTTGGACGGACAACGTCTGTCGGGTCTGCTAATTAATAATAATATTATCCAATGCATGAAAGGGAAACAGAGTTTGTGTCAATTACCTAATGGAATAATTGATTGTCGACATATCCGTCCATGTTTGGCGGGTAATTTATGCCAGCTAAAATTTATCGGATTAATATTTACCTGTGACGTGTGACACTAGTTTATTTAGATCCTTCGTGGAAATCTATATGAGGTTTTGATCAGCTAGGATAGAATCAATATCAAAATAATAGGTTATCTGTTAATTATTTTAATTGCATAATTAATTACGGTGGTTTTCTTATTTGCGGGCCATAGCCCTCTGTCTCTGGTCCCAAAAAACAGAAAGGTTTGGAAGGAAAAGGGAAGACCTAGATTTTTTTAGCTCCTTTGACAATAAATTATTTAAAGAAATAAAGAAAGAAAGAAAAAAGTTTATGGACACAGTTCGTGAAACACAAAAATAAAAATAATGTTCAAAAAATAAATCTAGACAATTCTACAGGCAAAGTTTTGTGAAACATTAAGATTTGTATGTTAAGACTGCTAATTTGTATTTATGTTCAAATTGAAGGTATGTTAAAGCCAATCGGTATTATTATCATGTCTGAGATTTTCATAAAATTGCTACATTAAGTATAAGCATAATCAGCCTATCCCACTGCTGGGATACAGGCTTCCTCTATCTGTGAGAGGGAGCGGGCCGTGCGGGTTTGCGGATGTCACATGTCTTCGAACTGTTGGTTCTAGTACATCCCCACACGATATTTTTGTACACCGTTTTGAGAGCAGCAATAACTAAATTAAAATGAGTACCTTTAGCTCATAGCTGTAATTCATAACATCTCGTAAACACACTATAGCACCAAGAAAAAGTAATTTGTGATCATAACTTAGAAGTTTACGTAAACACATTGGGCTCCGAGCTTATGTAATAAGCTTTGTTTACTGTCTCACAAAAAATGTTATTAAATTTAGCTGAAATGTCAAGTTAGTTTAGCCTGGAGGGTCTAAATTAGATGTCAAGTAATATAATTACAGGCGAGACAAAATATACTAGAGTGGAGACAGTGTGTGAGTAAACACACCGTGTGTATTTTGCGGAGTAATTTGTGTTAAATTAAAATAGGAAATATTTACCTGACCCTCTTTATAATTACTGTTTTTTTTTTAAATTAAGGAACGTCTAAAATGTTTTTTGGATTCTAATGATGCACACTTTTTAATAATAGATCGCAGTGACTAAACTAGGATCATCATCATCATCATTACAGCCGGAAGACGTCCACTGCTGGACATAGGCCTCCCCCAAAGGGGGGGGGGGGGGGTTTGCCATAATCGCCACGCTTGGCAGGCGGGTTGGCAATCGCAGTATAGTATGGTGGAAAGCATAGAAAACGCTGCTGCCCATTCTCCGGTACGACCCTTAGTCGCCTTTTACGACTTCCACGGGAAGTCTGGGATGGTGCTATTCTTTAAGTCCGGCACCACACACACCACACAGACAAAAAACTAAACTAGGATATCCCGATCAAATTGGTTAGGTTAGAATTGTGGCCAACCACGCGTGACTTGAATTATAGGCCGTCCCCTTAACTGAAACGTTGCCTGAGGTAGCACCGCGGTACGGGAGGGGTGTGTTGACGTGATGCGAATGCTCAGTGATTCGTTAACTTGATCTGACAACCATCACCCCTCCCGCACCGCGCAGCTACCTCAGGCAACGTCTCAGTTAAGGTCGGCCTTTAGTCGTCGTAACTAAGCCAGGGCACCCCGACGAAATGGGTTAGGTTAGGTTATAACTGTGAAGCTGAACGAGCGAAGCGAGCGGTGCCGCGGCAGCGGTCGGCAAGCGCTACATCCAAGTTAGTCGCAGACACTATTTTATTTGGTATTTTAGGACCCCAAAATAATATGAATAATGATTAAATTAAAGTGTTCAATATTATTTTTAGGAAAACAAAGTAGGAATTGTTTGAGGTTCGATTAGATACAAGCCAATTAAAGTGTCTAATATTCAACGGCTTAATTTCATTTTGTTATAAGTGCTTTACCTCCCCTGAAACACGTGCAAACGTGTGTTGATTGTTTTTAAAGG
This sequence comes from Mesoligia furuncula, assembly GCA_916614155.1. Classification (NCBI taxonomy): domain Eukaryota; kingdom Metazoa; phylum Arthropoda; class Insecta; order Lepidoptera; family Noctuidae; genus Mesoligia; species Mesoligia furuncula. Next base: position 30,586,838 of record OU744794.1, read on the forward strand.
TTTATTATTAAACCTTGAATGTTATTTGAGTTAGCTAAGGTTTATGTAGGATGGTGTCAGGCAGGCAGTTGTTTTAACAGGTTTTGCGTAGGATCTTAGCAAACAGTGATTAATTATGTTTGAAATAGGTAAACAGGAAAGGGGATGACTACCGAGATGACGACTAAAGGCTCCTACAAACGCGACACGCGATATAATCACGCGCGACACATAGGCACCGCTCGTTGCGCGACTTGCGGTGCCTTTGTGTCGCGCGCGATTTTATCGCGTGTCGTGCCTGTTTGAAGGAGCCTGAATATTATGGAAAAAAATACATGTTGGGCCGACTCCAAATAAATTGGAAATAGTGCAGGAAAATAATGATGATGTTTGAAATAGGTACATAATACATCTTGGTAAGGTATTAAGAATCCTCAGTTTCGTAATTAACTAAGTTTGTTATTAGAACAATCTACTATTAATAATCTAACGTAGTTCTGTTCACGTCTATCCATCAACAAAAAGGGTAAAACAAAACATAATTTGCGCAGTCGATTTAGATGCTGACGCTACACAACATAAGGAACGCCAGTAACATAAGAATTCACTCTTATAAGATCTTTTTTACGACATTAAACCATATGATAATACATTTAATGCTGTCATTGTTTATGTCTGGACTACGTGAGCTGTGTCAAAAGATTTATTCTATGGTTACCATTTTACTTGCTTCACGTTATTATTACTAAATCTACCTTAGTCATTTTTAGACAGAAAATAGCAATGGACAGTCTGTTACTGTTACAATAGGAACAGTCTAAAGGTCTGGGAAAATAATTTGAGATCTGTTATTTATATTAAGACGCTAGTCTTAGTACCAGCCCCTTATTCCCTCAGTTTTTACAACTTGAGGAAAGATAAAGATTACCTACATTATTACAATTATTATCTTAGTTAAATACTAATGTATTACACATACATATTACATATTAAATTCTCTAAATGATGTTGAATACGATATCAAAATCCGTTGTGTACCTAGTTTAGAAGAACAACGTCACAGAACTTTAAATTTTAATATGTATAGGTTAGGTATCGCAATAAATATACAATAACACTGATCAATCTGTGATCTAAATTTCTTTTTCTTCTGGCTAATTATTAGCCAGAAAAAGAAGTTTTATTCTAACTTGAGTTAATTTTAAGACAGAAAATAGCACTCACTCACCCACTCCCGTCTCCTATTAACTAATTGTCAATCAGTTGCCTCGAGCGCACAGATCGCCAAGTCAATTGAACATCCGACTTTTAATCGTGAAGTCTAGACGAGCTGCTATTTTAGGAAACGTCTTGCTTCCGACGATCTTCGAATTGGAGGCAATCTTGAATACGTTTAAGGTTGGAGTGAAATTGAAGTAAGAATAGATTTTGCCGATTTCTTAATCACTTCAACTGTTTTTGGTGAAAAAGAATACTTTCCATAATTTTCCGCAGAGGCAAAAGAAAATTGAATTTCGGTAGATCTATGCTTAGCGACTGCACAGGCTGCGTTAATACGCATGGAAAATGCCGCGTGCTTATGTTTCCTATGAAAATTACGCCACGTAATTTCGGCCAGATACGTGATAGGTAATTAAGAAAACACGTGTGCATTCGGGGGCCCCCGTCAGGAAAGAAAAACTTTTTTTGCACTCTGGGGCCCCCGTCAGTAAAAAAAACAATACGTGTGCATTCGGGGGCCTCCGTCAGGAAAGAAAAATACGAGTGCAGTCCCGTCAGCAAAGAAGTTCCTTACGCGACAAATTTTTAGAAGCTCTCATGAAGTGGCCGCCATCTTGGATTTTCATGTTAACCTCACTATCGGCTTTAACCTCGTCGTACCCTCGAACACCATGAAAACTATCTCGAGAGAGAGAGAGTCGCATGGACCGATTTGTCGTTAGTGACGTTTTCTACAAATTTGCTCCTGTGCAACAGAAATACGCCAATCATTCCATCGTCGCCATTATCATTCGTAGATATTTTTTTAAAGTAGACGAGATGATATTTTTTTTTTTTGAGTAAAATTTGCTGTCTTCAGCATTTGGTGTACTTTTCCTTCAGGTACGCTTCGAAAATTCCACCCTGTATAATATATGTAAAAAAGTATATTTATATATAAAGATATATTTCTTATCTTATAGTCTATATCTTGTTTGTGACTAACTGAGTCTGTCCACTATTTATGCGAAGACACTGCCTCCTAAGATACAGGATCCCTAGTTTAGGAGTCAGGGCTCAAATTCTGTGTTGACTGTACTTTACCTATCTCTTGTACACTTTTCCTGTTTTAATTTCTCTATCCCCTAGTGACTACTATGTGTATTTTAACAGGTGTCAAACTTGTATTCTGCTAATAAATACTTATTATTATTAATAATCGTTATTGCATGTTGATCCTTCCTTATCGATCCCACACAGAACGTACCCATACATAAGGGATTAATTTCATGTACTTTAAAGTGTATTCCACCACATTAGCAGTATAAATCCTTTCCCTTAATCGCGTTTTACTGAACCTTTCCACATGACCGTGCATACCTTTGTCAACCCTCGTCACTACTTCCTCTTGACCGCAAAAATATCCAATCGCTCTGTTTCTCACACCGACGCTCTAAAATACATACGTATGCACAGTTTTTGTTAGTGAGCTTACGGATATAGAAGATTGATTACAATGTAAATAGGTAATGAATAGAGTTCCTCTATTCATGTATCTATACACTAGCTTCTGACCGCGACTTACGACTTACGTCCGCGTGAAAATTCCCCCTCGCCCCATTCACCCTCTTAGGGGTGGAATTTCGAAAAACTCTTTCTTAGTGGATACCTACCCTCCACAAAAAACACAAACACAAAATCTAGAACCTAGACAAAATCAAACTGACTGCTGGTTGCTAGAATCTAGACAAAATCAAACTGGTTGCTAATTTAATTGGAAAATTGATTCTTACTTCTTTTTTTTTTGACGTTGGTTTACATTCTGTAATTACTTAAACTCACACCCTTTTTTTTTTTTTTTTTGCGGATGGGAAATCATCAAATGACTCCCGCTCTGGGTGGAGCGGAAGGGAGTGTCAGACTCTTACTGACTAAAACCCACCCGTGTCCTTCCTTAGCCCTTTAAGTTCCGGGCCAGCGGTAACCCTTTCATACAATCCCGCTGACCCGGCAGGCTTCGGCCCTAAGGGGCCCCTCCTCGATGCTGACATCTCTTTGAGGCGCGCGTGGAACACGTACGCGCCGTCCGGCACGGGCCTGGTCCTGATCGGACGGTGAGCTACCCATTACTCTCCGCCCGCAGGCCCGCGCCTACGGTGGCCGGGAGTCATCACGCGGCTCCCGACGCCCGGAGCGTCTCCCGCGGCGGCTGGGACGGGAGGCTCTCTCCCTGAGACGTCCCGCCACCTCCTTCGCTAGCATGACTGCTTCGCAGAAGGAGGTGACTGCCTCCCACTCCCTCTCGCCCCGGACCATGGCTTGCACCAGGGCCGGACGCGAGAGGTCGCCGTCGCTGCCGATCGCCTCTACGAGGACACGGCGGTGCTCCGCCCAAGCGGGGCAGACCTCCACCGTGTGCTCCACCGTGTCCTCTGGGCGATCCTGGCAATGGTGACACCCGGGCGTTTCCTCCCGCCTGATAATGTGCAGGAACCTCCCAAAACTTCCATGTCCGGTGAGGACCTGCGTCAGGCGGCAGGTGAGGGCGCCGTGGCGCCTCTCTAGCCACTCCTCAAAGAGGGGTCTTATCGCTGCTATCGCGGCGTGCCCTGCGCTGGGTTGCGACAGTCGCTCTTTCCATGCCGCCATGAGATCGCGCCGGAGATCCGTCCGCTCCGCAGCGATTTGCCGCGGAAGCGGATCCTCCCCCCGGCGTAGTGCCTCCGCGCGCCACTCATACAGGCGCGCGAGGACTATCGCCTCCAGATCCCATGGCGGCAGTCCGGCAAGGAGGCTTGCCGCCTCGCTAGAGATCGTGCGGCAGCCCCGGATAACCCTTATAGCTACCACCTTCTGGGGCGCGTTCAGGTAGTGAGCGGCTCGCCGTCGCAGTGAACGCGCCCACACCGGGGCCCCGTATAGGGCCATGGACCGCACGACCCCCGCGTAAAGCCTCCGGCAGGAGGCGTTTGGCCCCCTCAGGTTGGGCAAGAGCCGCTTGAAGGCGACCCCGGCCCGTTCCAGTTTGGGGGCCAAACGTCGGAAATGCTCCACGAAGTTCCACCGGCTGTCGAGGACGAGACCCAGGTATTTCATCGTCATCCCGACGCCGATGTGAACCCCTCCTACCGTTAGTTGGGATCCCGATGGCGGCGCGTTCCTGACACTCACACCCTGACTTATTACTTGTAATTTTTTTTTTGTCATGCAAAATATTGTTAAACATTTTAAAAGAGTAACGGTGGAGTTTCTTGCCCATTCTTCTCCATACGAAAACTACCATTTGGAATGGGCGACTAGAATCAATTCTATTTTAGTAATTTTTGACGTTCAAAAGTGTCTTTTATGTGCCTATTTGAAATAAATGTTTTGACTTTGACACAACCTCCAAATTTCATGTCTGTAGAACCAGCGGTTTAGGCTGTGCGTTGATATATCAGTCAGTCAGGAATTTGAATTTTATTTAAGTAGATTTTATATATGAATGCTGCTTTTAGTGTCTGTTTATATGGCCGCGTTGTACTTTTAAACTCATAGTTCGATGGGACGGCAATCCGAAACGACCGGAGCGGGTTAGGAAAGAGAGAGTGCACCACACTTGTGCATGTATGTATGTCTAGAGGACCCTTCTAAACTACACGACGGATTTTGATGCGATTTTCACCATAATTTAGAGGATTTATTCCTAAAGGTTTAAGTATGTGTATAAAAAAATACTGTAAACTTATACGAAAAGAAAGAAAGAAAAGAAAAAAGAAAGAAAATACTTTTATTTGCAGTAAACATGACGCAATAAAGAACATAAACAAAAAAAAATAATAAGAAAGGTTTGGGGGAAACATGCGTCACATCCACGCAAAACGGCTATCGCTCAGCATTATGCTGCGACCCTATGCAAGACAGAGCCCCATACATAATAAAGTTATTTAATTATCGGTGTTAAAACTTGGACCTCGTCAAGAAATCTGCAGTGTAGTTGTGTAACATAGTAAGAATGTCAATTTCTTTCATTTTGACAACTCAGCAACATTCATTGCGCTAGCAACGTTGTCGAGCAGACAATTTTTTCAAACATATAAAGTAATTGATTATGAATTTCCTTCAAAACCCTTTGGATTGTTTCCTTCATAACGTTTTAACCGCTCGTGTCGTATTTCTGCGACAGAGAACATGCTTGATTTTTTCGTTCTTTACAACGATTGCTCCTCCATATTTATTGTAGGTATTATTTTATCGATTTAGGTATTTGGCTGCATCCGGTTTGACTGGAAGCCGACCCCAACATGGTTGGGAAAAGGCTAGGCAGATGATGATGATTATTTTATCGATTTGTAGTCGCACGCTAGGGCACGGCAATTGATATTTAGCCAAGCGCTTAAAAGGTTAAAATCATTTGCACAATTTACAGGCGAGTAATAATATAATTTATTTAAATGAATTTCCAATCAATGATCCAATTTATTGTTCAAAGATAATAATCACTTAACAATAAACAATGCAAGTCATCATAGTACAATATTATTAGTGATTATTGGCCGTCGATTATAATTATCGATAGTCATTAAGGAAAGTAAATTGATATTCGGACGTTATGCTGGAATACGACCGTTTAATTGTGAAATTAGTAAATGTTTGCGTTTTAACCCATTTTCAATCGTATAATGTGCTGTTGGAGACTATACGGGTTAAATGAAAAACATTTGGCATTGTGGGTAGAAAACAAAGCGGATGGTAATTAAAAACATAAATGGGTGGTTTATGTTATTTACCGATCGTTGTCCGTTTGAATTATGGTCTCGTGACTAAACAATAACAGCCTTTGTATTCAGGAGGGGCTAGTGGCTTAGTTATTACAGCCGCATGGCTCGATCGAAGGTTAAGCTACGCCTGCCGCGGTTGGTGACCATCCATTAATTGTCGATACCAGTCTGTGACCCGGAAAGCACGTTAAGCCGTTGGACCCGGCTATCATTCGTGGATCTTTGACAGTCGTTACTGGTCGTCAGAAGCCTGAAAGTCTGACAATCAGTCTTACCAAGGGGTGTCGTATTACCCAGTAACTGGGTTGTGGAGGTCAGATAGGCAGTCGCTCCATGTAAAATACTGATATTCAGCTGCATCTGGTTAGACTGGAAACCGACCCCGACATAGTTGGGAAAAGGCTTGGCAAATGATGACGAGTACTTAGAAGCCCAAAAGTCTGACAACCAGTCTTACCAAGGGACATCGTGTTACCCAGTAGGCACTTGACTGGTGTGGATGTCAGATAGGCAGTTGCTTCATGTAAAATACTGGTCCCGCTGGTGATGGTTGCGGTAAAAATCAGCCGACCTCAAATATACATAGTTGGGTAAAGATTATAGGAAGATTGATTGATACATTTGAATTTAGAGGTTTATATCTTCACCAATAATATATCATGCACGATGCTCATGTATTGGTAGCTCTCTTATATTTTAGCACTAAAAAATTCTAGACCTACAATGAGAAGTAAATTAGTTTGTTTTTGCAATCAATCATTTATAGCTTGAGAAATATTGGCTAACAGTGGTTTAATAACATAATTCCAGTAATGCTCGATTCCTTTAAACAAAAACGAATCATTTTGCTTACCAACGGTAGTATTTTTTATTGCCATCTGGGCATATAAACAATTTTGTAAGCTAATATTGCCTCTGATAGCTACTTCCATATGTGAGGGCTTACTATGGAAAGCTAAGCGGTCTTTGCTTCATTATTGCTAAAGATACAAGAGTCAAAAGTAATTAAACAAGAGTCAATAGTAAATGAAACAAGAGTAATTATTTTAAAACGAATCATTTTGCTTACCAACGGTAGTATTTTTTATTGCCATCTGGGCATATAAACAATTTTGTAAGCTAATATTGCCTCTGATAGCTACTTCCATATGTGAGGGCTTACTATGGAAAGCTAAGCGGTCTTTGCTTCATTATTGCTAAAGATACAAGAGTCAAAAGTAATTAAACAAGAGTCAATAGTAAATGAAACAAGAGTAATTATTTTAACCAATAAGGATCCGTAAATTGTAGGAATTGGCCATATGACAATAATTTCAAGCATGTGCCCACAATATACATTATATATTATTACAATATAAATGACTTTTTGAATGACACTATTTGACTTTTTTATATTATTATATTTTTGTGACATTTTATGATTAATTTATTTTACTGACCTATCAATGTTTATTACTGACTATTACTTACTTTGATTGAAGTGCCTTTAGTAATTTAGTTTTTCTATTTTGTAATTTATTTTTTATAAATTTGAACGATTTATGGGTGAAGTACCTAAGTAGTAGTATGGGTGAGGCACGTACGAAATATTAATATTGTGACATCCTGCATGCTTAATTTGCACGTATACGCATGTTTTGACAAATACAATTATCTTTATAAGAAACTATCAAATACATATTTCTATAAAAAAAAATATGAAAACATATTTTTTTCAAAGAAAACTAATAACAAATACTTTGCCGGAACATGTCAGAAATGTCCGAACCAAGCGTAGGAAATATTGGCAGATTGTAATAAAAGGTCCTGCATCAAAGGAAGTTTCGTCAAAATCTGTAACATACCTATTAAAGAAAAAATGGCTACAAAAAGCAAAGGGACGAAATAATGGCGGATGGTTTACAAGAAAACGAAATTAGTGGAAAAACTACCCAAGAAAAGCTATTTGGGACTGCTTCGCGAGCTTCCTTTAATAAATGAATAAAATATCACGTAAATCGGCCCAGTAATCAAGGAGAAATCGGTATAGACACGACGACATACATACATACATTTCCATTTTTAAGCTGACTTCTTTATATTATAATGATTTAGATCTTACAATAATTCATTATTTTTCTTATTTCGTTCTCTATCCAGGTGTGTCTCAATTATCCAACTTTGGTATAGTTGAGTAAAATACCCTCTTTAATAAAATAATGTATTAGTTCAATTTACTGATTACTTTTAAAGAAGAATAAGTTTGTTTTTGTTTGGGGATAATATAAGGAAAGTTAATACTTTCAGCTGCATCCAACGGCCGCGATTTACGAGTTGTAAATTAAGAGTTCGAACCCAGACAGGCGCTTTACTTTGTGTAAATAATTTTCATCACCACTGCTCTAAAACGGTGAAGGAAAACATTGTGAGGAAACGGAACTGACCTAGAACCAAAATTCGAGGATATAAGTATGACATCTACACCAACCTACACTGGGGCCCGCTCTGTAGATGACAGCCCACTCCACGAAGAGAGAAGGCTTGTGTTCCAGCAGTGGGAACGTCATAGGCTGAATGTGCTTATAATAATCCATTTATTTTCATACGACACAGGCCCATAGATAAATACCTCAACTTAAACATACATATTTTCAGGCGACACAGGCCCATAGATAAATACCTCAACTTAAACATACATATTTTCAGGCGACACAGGCCCATAGACAAATACCTCAACTTAAACATACATAATATTTTCAGGCGACACAGGCCCATAGATAAATACCTCAACTTAAACATACATATTTTCAGGCGACACAGGCCCGTAGATAAATACCTCAACTTAAACATACATATTTTTATCATAAGCGTAGCACATCACTTTGCACTAGCTTGACTTTGTGCTATCCTCTTGGATAGTATTAACCTTTTAAGCGCTTGGCTAAATATCAATTGCCGTGCCCCTAGCGCGCGGCTACAAATCGATAAAATAATCATCATCATCTGCCTAGCCTTTTCCCAACCATGTTGGGGTCGGCTTCCAGTCAAACCAGATGCAGCTGAATACCTAAATCGATAAAATAATACCTAAAACAAATAAGGAGGAGCAATTGTTGAATAGAACGAAAAAATCATGCATGTTCTCTGTCGCAGAAATACGACACGAGCGGTAGGGGAACAGAAATATGTGTCGCATACTACAAAATAGTGTTTATCAGTTGTCTAGGCTAATGTGACGTTTTGCGATGAAGCGTTTTCAGAATATGACAATTTGAGAATATGACATTTTGCGAAATTACAATATGTCATTTTGCGGATGGTGGTATTGTGCACCGAATCCATAAGGGCCGAGTATCATCACAATAGTACCTAAAACTTTTCAGATTAGTGCAAGCAGATAGAAAAACAGACAATTCCTTTACCATAATATACAGGCGGTTTCTATCTTAAATGTGAGTTGAAAAGTTCTCAACAATCTTGTTTTTTCTCGAACTTTGTCCACCTTGTACCGTCTTATAAAAACAAACGAAGAAATTCTTCTTTTCGAATCTCACTCCAAAAGGACTTGGTTTGTTAGCATTCATGCTTTGTGATTCAAATTTTATTTTTAAAAGTTTATTTTAAACGGAGAATTGTGATAAGGAAGATTTTATTGTGATGTTTCTGTGTCTCTACATTAACTTACTTTGTAGAAAGTCACTATTGGATCATCGCTGCAAGGTTGCCTGCTTGTCGGTCTTCTAAAGATTGTACTTCGGTGAGTGTGCCCAAGAACTCTACGACCTCATTCCAACGGCCCCCTTCTACCTTCGGACATCCAGACGCACTGCAAGTTACTAAACGTTTTCAAATGTCCCTTATAATGCGCACAGCAAAAGAGTGGAACTCTTTACCTGCATCTGTGTTTTCGAGCGCATACAACCCGAATCTCTTCAAAGTAAGAGTGAACAGGCTTCTTCTGGGTAACCTCACTCCGTCTTCGACTTAGTCTCTGTCATCTCTGACCTAGACTAGAGTCAAGAGCAAACCCATTTAAAAAAATATATATATATGCCTATTTCACTGCCGGGACTCAGGCCTCCTCTCTGTGAGTAGTGTGTGGGCCGTAATCCACCACGCAGGTCCAGTGGGGGTTGGTAGATGTCACATGTCTTAGAATTGTTAGACTATTGGATCTGTTGAGCTTATTGACAACTTACATTTTCCGTATATTCAAATCACAACTGACATTCTTTGATGGATGTAGTATGAAGTGGTTTATAACACGGCAAATTGACGTAGGTGTTAATTTGCTTAGCTATTAATTTCCCTGACTTTGCATTTATAACAGAATTGTAACTGTTACTAAGTAGGTATCTAGTTAGTATTTAAGTACTTACTTTTATTCGTCGTATAGTTTCATTTGTAGACATAGTTCTACGATTGCCTTAGCCGGCACACGTATAAGGCTCATAAATTCAGGACTGAAATGAATTCATCGTGCATCTCTGCTATATTTCATAGAAGACGCTCCGTAGTTTGTTCTTATCAAACAGACAGGCTCATTTCAACAATATCAGTTACAGTTACGTAAATCAATCTTCCTAGCCTTTTTCCAACAATGTTGGGGTCGGCCAGTAATAACAGTATTATACAAGGAGTGGCTGCCTATCTGACCTCCACAACCCAGTTAATAGGTAATATGATACCCCCTTAGCAATACTGGTTGTCAGGCTTTCGGGCTTCTGACGACCCGTAACGACTGTCAAAATCTACGAATGACAGCCGGGACCAACGTCTTAACTTGCTTACCGAGGTGCGGAGGGTCTTGGTATGTAAAGATGGTCACCCATCCACGGACCAACCGCGGCAAGTGTAGCTTTACCTGATCGATCGACCCGTGCAGCTGTTATTACTTAGTTACAAAGTTACAGTTACGTAGATAGTAGACAATATTTATTAAGTCCTTGAAATGTGAATCGGAAACCTATCAATCGAGAGAAAACCCCTTTTCCTTTACAATCCATAAATTTCAGATGCTCCTGAGAAAACCATTGAACATCGATTTGCCATTTAAATAGAGACACAGGGAAAAGGGTCATGACATTTAAAGGAGTGCACCCTGTGTAAACAAAACACATTCCACTATTAGTCTAAGAGTTCGGTCCAAGATTCGCCACGACATGACAGCCCGAAGTCCCAGACTCCTAGACTATAAATCTCTAGACATTCCCCAGTGGGACATTTAGAGCCTTAGTGAGCCATTGATTTGTTGAGTTGTCGTGAGAGTCCTTGATAATGATATCCGTTTGTGGTCCAGATGTCCCAAGAAGGATAGGATTGAAATGTTTCGAGATGACTTAGTGGTCTTTGAGGGGCTGAGGTATCTTCTAACAAGATAAAGTGCTAGTGAGAAGCCAGAGGCACGCTACCTTTGGTTTCAATAGTAAGTACACTGGTGCTCTGGCGTGTACGCAACGTATCTAAGTACATGAGCACTAACAATTATACAACAGACAAATGTCACTCTGCAAACAGTGGCAGAACCTGGGCTTCAATTTTCTGACCAACTGTCCGACTGTTTGACAATTCAGAATGCCTGTAAATCATCATCATCATTTAAGCCGAAAGACGTCCACTGCTGGACATAGGCCTCCCCCAAAAGGGGGGGTTTGCCATAATCGCCACGCTTGGCAGGCGGGTTGGCGATCGCAGTATGGTATGGTGGTGGAATGCATAGAGAACGCTGCTGCCCATTCTCCGGTACGCCCCTAAGTCGCCTTTTAGGACACCCACGGGAAGTATGGGGTGGTGCTATTCTTTTAAGTCCGGCACCACACAGACAATAATGCATGCCTGTAAATGGTTTAATTGAAATAAAAGCTTTGAGTTTGAGTCGCTCATTTTAAAGATAAACACATAATCGTTAATGGCTGAATATTTAGCAGTAATTGCCTTTGAAGATGAACATTATAATTTATATTACCAGCAAGTAATTTAATCAGTAGTATGTGTACGTATGTCACTCAATGACAATATTGTTTTATTCCGTACGCGCAAAATTAATTGCATGTGGTCAACATGTTATTAATTTAACTTAATGATCTCCGTACTTATTTATAACAAAAATATGGAAATTCGTAAAGCGTACTCAGTGGAATTATGTATATATATTCTTCCAAACACGACATAGTGAGCATACTGAACATTGAACACTGTAACAAAGCTATGTATTACTATGTAACCCCACCTCGATATTAACGCTACATAATGATACGTTTGAAATCTATTCGTTTTCTAACAATAAAAATTTCATATAGTCAAGCTGTGCAGTGATACACAACAATCCCTGAACAGCAATATAAAAATGTCACACTTTTCTCAACAACTCTCCGCAGTTCGTCGTTCCGCGGTTGCAAACTTCGATTAAAAGTTTCGACGAGAAATAAAATAACTAAGTCCATTGAAGTTTAAGTGTGTGTGCAATTAAAAATAAAATATAAAAAAAACAGTCGAGGACTGTGTTTGGGAGATTTTCAAGTGATGTTTGGGACCTTGTTATTTGTGTGTTTTTTCGTTATTATGTTTCCACTATACTTTTCTGTTGGTAGGCTTATGTAGCTGTACTTATATTATTTTTAAAGCCAAGCTATTTTGATTCTATGTGTCAAGGTTCACTTTCCATACTACCAAGAGAATAGCACCAAAACATAAAAAGTCCGACCGAATTTCAGCCATGGCGACCAATCTCAGTGGAGCCAGCCTTCGGCGCGGGATATATAATAGTGCAAAACACACGTGCACTCTCTCTTCCCTCATTCTCACTGTCCGATAGGACGGCAATCCGACACGACAGAGGCGCATGGCCAATGGCTTAACGTGCTTTCCGAGACACGGGGGTATAACACCGCCAACTTCCGAAATGCGTTACTAAGAAATTCCCAATGGAAAACCCGGTAACACATTGCCTGACCCGGGACAAAATCCAGGACCCCACGCTCAAAATGAAAACAAAACATACATACATGTCTTAATTAATTGTTCCCATACAAAAGTGTAGTAAAACAATATTATAATCAGCAAAGTCCTATTTTAAGGTTCATCATTTCCCCTCTAAAAATCATTACCATGTAAATGGAAGTTCTGACAAAATTCTCAAGTTTCCCAAAGTTTGTGATGTTGATTGATCTGCAATAAAAGTTCAAAAGACTTTCAGTCACGCACCGTGAGAGTTTTATAACTCAAATTAAAGTGAAAACGACGCAATGTTTTTACCATTATTTTTATACTTTTTTAACTGCCTCGTTTTCATCGGTGATTTATTTATTTATAAAGGTGTGACAACAGCTTCTGCATTATTTGTTTGTAAGCTTATATGTATGATCTCTAGAACTGCCAGTCATTTTTGAAAAAAAAAATTGTATTTGGTTCACAAAACAAAATAATAAAAATGATTTTTAACTACCCATATTTAACTTCAACGTGCAAAACCTATGAAGAAACAAAAATAATGAACATTAGACAGTTACATATTTACAATACATGTATTTTCATTCGGAAGACACTCAACAAAAGTATACAGATAACTTATCGTTCAAATAACCCAACGGAGCAGTCGCCGAGCTGGTTTTCTCATTTTACCGCAAATGAGAACGAAGTTTGAAAAAAAAATGTTAACTTTGAAGGAGCACAATTATTCTATAACAAAATACCCTCATGTACCCTCAAGTTGCACTCATCATAAATCACTCATCACTAATCATAAATAACACCCTTTCTAAAAGCTGAATGCATTGGTCGGGTGTATCATAATTGCTACCGTGACGTGTGTGACGAACTTTATACACTTAATTTACTTTAAGCATTGTTCTCATGTAGACTTTGTCTTTTGTGAGGATAAATATCTTTAAACCTAAACCTATTCCCAGTTCTTGAGGAATATCGCTCTAGGACCTTAAGAAGCCGAGCAAAAAGAAAAAAAAAACTGGCCAAGTGCGAGTCGGACTCGCACACGAAGGGTTCCGTACCACAAAGGCAAAAATGCCGAAAAAAACATGTTTGTTGTATGGGAACCCCCTTAAATATTTATTTTATTTTAATTTATTATTTATTATTAAAGTTAAAATACAACTGAGTATTTTGTGAATATTTCAAGTGCCTACCTGTTGCCATTTTTGATATCGAGCAAAAAAGGGCAAAAAGTCGCGTTTGTTGTATGGGAGCCCCCTTAAATATTTATTTTATTTTGTTTTTAGTATTTGTTGTTATAGCGGCAACAGAAATACATAATTTGTGAAATTTTCAACTGTCTAGCTGTGGCGGTTCTTGAGCCTGGTGACAGACAGACAGACAGCGAAGTCTTAGTAATAGGGTTCCGTTTTTACCCTTTGGGTACGGAACCCTAAAAAAGGCAAATATAACGCTAAGCGAAAACGAAGTGATATCGTGGGCAGGCGATGCGATGCGACGGGGTGGGTCGAGGAAACAAGAAATTTTACGCGGATGAAGTCGCGGGCAAATGCTAGTTTATTATCAAAGGCTTACCAACAGCTTCTGTATGTAATATATCTTGAGTACTATAATATAGTAGTAAGATCGTAAGCATGCGGGTTAAAACTGGTTTCAGGTTCATAAGTTTTTATGAAAGAAAACCTTCCCCCGGCGAAAAGTATCCATAAGAATTTCCTCACAAAAAATAACAAAGAACGTACAGCAAAGTGGATCTTTATGAAATGCCTAGTCAGCCGGAAATTTGGAAATGTGCCCAGAAAATAACAACAAGTTCGACCCTAATTACATGTCGTGAGATTTTATACCATCAGCGAAAACAGAGAACTTCCTCTTTACATATACGACGTAAAAACTTTTTACAAAAAAAAAAAAACAACCAACTTCCAAAAAAAACAGTCTATGTATATATGACGCAGTTATCTATGCCCGAACACACATAAAAAAAAATTTAACATCCCAATTGAGAACCTCCTCCTTTTTTGAAGTCGGTTAAAAATAAATCTTACCGAACGCATAACTTCTTTCTTTTTTTGAAGTCGTTTAAAAAAGGAAGATAATGAACTTTTATTCAGGTTTTATACTTTCTTGGTATACTACCTGATTGTGGGTCACGAAGATCTGTGTAGAACTTCAGGAGAGTTTTGTGCAGAACTTCGGGAAAGTTTTATGCAGAACTATGCACAACTGTGCAATCAATTCGAACGAAGCCACAGCGACTCCTAGCAATGAAGTCGATACGATTGCATCGTGGTATATTATAAAAGGGTTAATTTCGTTTAACAGTAGTTATATTAGTATTTAACCTTTTAAGCGCTTGGCTAAATATCAATTGCCGTGCCCCTAGCGCGCGGCTACAAATCGATAAAATAATCATCATCATCTGCCTAGGCTTTTCTCAACCAGGTTGGGGTTGGCTTCCATTCAAACCGGATGCAGCTGAATACCTAAATCGATAAAATAATAAGTAGGTATTATTTTATCGATTTACAACAAATAAGGAGGAGCAATGGTTAAATAGAACGAAAAAATCTTGCATGTTCTCTTTCGCAGAAATACGACACGAGCGGTAGGGGCACGGAAATCTGTGTCGCATAAATGCGACATAAGCAAGCAAGCTAATTGAATCAATATGATTTTACTAGTCGTACATCTAATAGTGGTTGGACATGTTCAAGAGTAGAGACCGCGAATTGGCAATGTCGCGTAGGACGCCCTGAGGCAAAGGAGCGACGACGAATGGAGTGCAATTTAGAAAGGACAATGTCCTACAATGCTCTATGATAGTGACTGTAATTATTTTAGACTGGAGACCCGCCCATGCTTCACCTGAATGCAATCTACTGATGAAGCGATTTGTGAAAATAACCAGATTTCTGTGCTTTATCGAAATTAATCACACTAATATTTTAGGCGAAAGTTTGTGAGTGTGTGTGTGCTTATATGTTTGTTGCTTCTTCACGCTCAAACGGCTTGACCAATTTTCATATAATTTTGTATGGAGATAGCTGACACCCTGGATTAACATAAAGGCTACTTTTGATCCTGATATTCCTACGGGATCGACATTTACGCAGGTAAAACCACGGGGCGCAGCTAGTATAAAATATTAATGTATGCACATAAACTTTCTGGAATAAATTATCTAAATGATAGTGGGTCTCTAAGTGGACACAGACAGACATGAAAAGTAACTTTGTTTTATACTACTTATACCTAAGTTTGTTCAGCAGTGGTAGCTCCGACTTACGAGTTACGAGACTTACGAGCTCGTGGGTTCAAACCCAAGATGACGCTTGACTTTTTGTAGTTTATTTCATCACCACTGCTCTCAAAACGGTGAAGGAAAACATCGTGATGAAACAGGCGTGTCCTAGAACCGACAATTCGAAGACATGTGACATCTACCAACCCGCACTGGGCCCGCGTGGTGGATTACGGCCCACTCGCTCTCACAGAATGAGGAGGACTGGGTCCCAGCAATGGGAACATAATAGGCTGATTATGTTATACCTAGGTTTAGAAATTGTAAAAAAAATTGCTGTTCAAAATGTTTCCTAACATCAACGAATACTAAAATGTAAATAAAACAAAAGACGAATGACAGTCCACGTCTATTTTAAGGCACTGTTTAGACACTGGCCATTTTTCTTTTACATAATTACAGCGAAAACAACTCCCAGCGAATAATTTTTAAACAAGTTATAACCTTTTTGTCAAAGCCTTCCAGGCAGTGACGTAACTATACCGTTTGGGGCCCGTGGCAAATTCAAGGGATGGGGCCCTCCCTCAATGTAAAGAAGCTCAACCAACGTTATAGTTTTCTGTTTTACTAGCATATCTCCCGCGATTTCTTCCGCGTAGATTTCATATATCCCCTACAACATTTAACACCAGTTTTTCGTTGGTCTATTGGTCGCAAGCGCTACTGCTGAGCATGAAGTCCTGTCCAAAAAATTAGACAAACAATGGGAAAAAGGGACAAAATGTTCAAAACCTGAATGATGACCTTTATTGCACATTTAAAAAAAAGTTTGCATTTATAAACTTATATTAGGATCCTCCTGTGCACATAGCCTCTCGGGCCGGGGGCCCACTCTGGCTGGGGGCCCCCTCTGGCTGGGGGCCGGTGGCATTTTGCCCCAATGCTACCCTATACTTACGTCACTGCTTCCAGAGTTGAAAGTAATTTTGTTACAGAAGGCTGGAGGGGCGATGTTTATTTAAATACTTTTCTAATTACAATGGCAGCGTTTATTTGTTTAACATGTTTTGTGAGTGTTGTAAAATGGTTCATAGTCAAGTTATCTGTGTTGAGGGTCGAGTGACTTTTTGTGGACAAATATGGAGATACATAATTTAAACAAACGAATGACCTTAAACCGGTTCAATGCCGTAATTACAGAAACAATTAAAAGCCATTGTGTCTCGCGTTAGATCCATGTTCCCGGCATACGAAGGGTTAAACAGTAAATTATTATGTGAAAGCCTTATTCTGTAAAACATAACACCTCTTTCCTCAAATTCGCTTTTGTTAACCACCTGCCGCAACAATAAACAATATTTTATTAATGCTCTCGTTCACACACTCTCACATTCACGGTCACTAACACTCACTCACCCTTCACACACTGAAAAAAGTAAGCAGTAAATAAAAATGAAAAAACATTGATCTGAACAGTTCCATATGAGCCTAACTTTCAAAACAGTATTTTTTACTGATCCGAAAACAGTTAAAGCTTGAGGCAAAATGTTACCGTCATGACAGTAAACTTTAACGTTTTAAGTAAGCTAAAAGGTAACAAAATTAACTGTTTTATTCATTTGGTGATATCGTTCAGAACATTGAAATTTACTTACATTACAGTAATGGTAGTTTTCCTGCTTTTTGTTGTTTTTTTTTTCAGTAAATATTATGTTCAATCATTAAAAGTTACTGTTTTATCTTTTACTGTTTTACAAACATTTCTTTTTACTATACATAGTCAGTAAGTCTTAATGGAATCGCTTTAATGTGGTGTAGTAAGAAATTCTTTTTTTCAGTGCACACTCGCGCATGTTTAGTGTTATTTCCCTTTTTTATATTATTATTTGTTTTACTAGGCCCAGACGCCAGCACATCAAGCTACTACAATCTGTCAAATTTCTTTAATAGATTTTCAACTTTATTGCTAAAGCGTAAGGTTCAAAGTTGATTGGGAAAATTTGACAGTTTCGGGTAGCTTGATGTGCAGGCTGGCGTCGGTACCTACATTTGTATAGAATAAGTAAATGATACGTAGTTATGATATGGAAGAGCGGAATCTCCTAACACAGGCTTATCTGCTTAAAATTAGGCTCCAACTATGGGTTCCAACCACTATTTGCTAACGTTTACTTATAAAAATAAAAAAGTCTTTTTTTTTTCATTATTTTCATTTTCATTCAATTAAATTCTATTCCCTTTGGGGGCGACGAATAAATAAACACTAAGTTCACTATCCACCGTTCCTAAAATGTTTTTTTTTTGTATTTATATATTATTATTTTTTCCGACAACCAGTCTTACCAAGGGGTATCGTATTACCCAGTAACTGGGTTGTGGAGGTCAGATATGCAGCCGCTTCATGTAAAATACTGGTATTCAGCTGCATCCGGTTTGACTGGAAGCCGATCCCAACATAGTTGGGAAAAGGCTTGGCAGATGATGATTTTTAGGGTTCCGTATAAAAACGGAACCCTATTACTAAGACTTCGCTGTCTGTCCGTCTGTCCGTCTGTCCGTCTGGCCGTCTGTCCGTCTGTCCGTCTGTCCGTCTGTCCGTCTGTCCGTCTGTCCGTCTGTCCGTCTGTCCGTCTGTCCGTCTGTCCGTCTGTCCGTCTGTCTGTCACCAGGCTGTATCTCAAGAACCGCGATAGCTAGACAGTTGAAATTTTCACAAATTATGTATTTCTGTTGCCGCTATAACAACAAATACTAAAAACAAAATAAAATTAATATTTAAGGGGGGCTCCCATACAACAAACGCGATTTTTTTGCCTTTTTTTGCTCGATATCAAAAATGGCAACAGGTAGGCACTTGAAATATTCACGAAATGCTCAGTTGTATTTTAACTTTAATAATAAATAATAATAATAAAATAAAATAAATATTTAAGGGGGGCTCCCATACAACAAACATGTTTTTTTCGGCGTTTTTGCCTTGTGGTACGGAACCCTTCGTGTGCGAGTCCGACTCGCACTTGGCCAGTTTTTCTCTGTATTTTGATTTCTCAAAACCGATACCTTTGTCAAACAAAAGCTAGGAATTAAATAATCTTAAACAGAGACAGCAACAGCAGCGTACTTTTTGAGAATTCGTAAAAAAATACCGAACATTTAAACATTTTGGTTGAAAATGCCTCATGTCTAAAAAACAAGTAATGTTTCGTCTTACCGTAAGTCGCTTTTATCCTGAAAGTTCACATAAATTCACCTCTCACATAAATACAAAATAAAGAACATTTTCTATTTCTACCATTCACGGATCGTCTGGCTACGAAAGCTCTACGCTGCTACGAGGCTGCGTCTGCTTGCTACGCGTTCGTAGCAGATCATACATTTCATTTTTATTTCTAACACAGTTTCATTGTATCTTGCATACAAAGGAATATCTACGTGTTCAACTTTTTCACATCGCGACTGTAAAGCAGAAATAAAATGTTTACAAATTTATTCAGAAACTTTATTTAGAATGTTTTTCTGTTTGCGTTCTTTAATGATGTACCTTTACGTGTCACACTAAAAACAGTACAATATAAGGCCTGAAGGTAAACTCAAACTTGTAATTGCTTTTGTTATTATCTGCCTAACCTAATCGCAACTATGTTGAGGTCAGCTTCCCGGCTAACCGGATGTAGCTAAATAACAGTATTTTACATATAGCGACTGCCTATCTAAACTCCAAAATCCAATCATAGGGTAATACGATACCCTTTGGTAAGACTTGTTGTCAAACTGTCGGGCTCCTGACGACCCGTAGCGACGGTCATAGATCCAAGAATGACAGCCGGTCAGACCGGGGCTTAACGTGCTTTCCGAGGCTCGGAGGGGCCTCGATATGTGAAGATGGTCACCCATCAACGGACCGTAGCGTAGCTTAACTTGATCGATCGACCAATGCGGCAGTTACGAGTATTACTTAGCCTTGTAATTGCTTTATGACTTTTAAAAACAATTCCCACTAAATAGAAACTTCACTTAGGTTGAAACTGTACAACATTCATATAGATAAATAGACCTTGTCGTTTTATGACGTGCAAGTCATATTCCATAAACCAGCTACGAGGTTGACTATACATACAAAACAACATGTAAAATTAGATATATGAAATCGTTAAACAAACTTGGAGTTTATTCTATTTAGCACTTATTAGCGAATGTGAAAGAACACCATACCTTAAGCAACGACTTCCTAAAAAGAGGAGACCGCACATAATGGCTGCAGTGACGGATGTCATGAAAATGATGGCAGTGCAGTGGCAAAGATCTTTCTTTGCCTGCACTGTCATCATTTTTTTTTTGACCTTTCCTCTTGTGAGGTGGATGGAGGGGGTTGTGACTGCCGCCTCAGAAGGTAGCCGCGTGTCTATTTCGTTTTGACACCTTTGACTCGCAATGACGCAGAGGCGTCATTGTGAGTCAAAGGTGTCATGAAAATGCTATATAATAATGTGCGAACTCACACTCTCTCACTCTTCTCAGTATGGAAATTTTTTCGCGTGACTAAGTACTGTTAAGTCACCTTCGGTTTGCCGACGAAATCGTAGTCATGGCTGAGACTATGGAGGACCTCAGTACAATGCTCGATGACCTCAGCAGAGCCTCCGAAAGAGTGGGTCTTAAAATGAACATGGACAAAACGAAGGTGATGTCAAATGCCCATGTAACACGTAGGTGTTACATGGGCATTTGACATGACCTTCGAGAGTAGTCTCATAAAGATCGGAGACGCTACACTCGAAGTCGTGGACGAGTATGTTTACCTAGGACAAACTGTCCAGTTAGGTAGGTCTAACTTCGAGAAAGAGGTCAATAGTCGAATCTGACTCGGCTGGGCAGCGTTCGGGAAGCTACGCAATATCTTCTCGACCCACATACCGCAGTGTCTCAAGACGAAAGTCTTTGACCAGTGCGTGTTGCCAGCGATGACTTAGGGTACTTAAACGTGGTCGCTCACAATGGGCCTTATAAGAAGGCTAAAAGTCGCCCAAAGGGAGAGAGGGCTATGCTTGCAGTTTCCCTGCGTGATCGAATCAGGAATGAGGAGATCCGCAGCAGAACCAAGGTAACCGACATAGCCCGAAGAATTGCCAAACTTAAGTGGCAGTGGGCAGGGCACATTGCTCGCAGAACAGATGGCCAATGGGGCCGAAAGGTTCTGGAGTGGCGACCGCGTACTGGAAGACGTAGCGTTGAAAGGCCTCCCACAAGGTGGTCCGACGACCTTGTGAAGGCCGCAGGAACCCGTTGGATGCTAGAAGCAAAGAAACGGTCGAAGTGGAGGTGCCTGTGGGAGGCCTATGTCCAGTAGTGGACGTCTTTCGGCTGAAATTATGATGATGATGATGAAGTACCGTGAGGGCAAATCTAGCGATTTAAATCTATCGGCAACGAGATTTGACTTCTGCGGTGTCAAAAACGCTCTCTAGGAAAACACGACGTCATTCACCAGTAAATTGCGGACGCTATGTGGCGGTCACCGTTTTCCTAGGAAACGGCTTTAGTACAAATAATCGCAAAGTGATGCCTAAGTTGGGCAAAAGAAAGCTGAACTGACCTTAACAGAATATAAAAACGAACTGTAACGTTCGAGATTATCGTTTTCATACTGAAATATCTTTGTTTGCTTTGCTAATCCTGACCATGAAAATATAAAGTGTCTTCATCCTTCGAACTTCCATTAATATTGACTGAAATGCTTGCAAATACAAGGTTTACAACAAAGACTACGTACTTTTCTCAATAACTAGCTTACCCGGCAAACGTTGTTTTGCCATATAAATTACTAGCTTCTGCCCGCGACTTCGTCCGCGTGAAATTTGTACTTTCCTCTTATAATTTCGAAAATGTATGTTTATGATTTTTATCATTTATTTAGATATAAATAAGTATTTTTTTATATTTTTTCATATTTGTTTTTTTGTATTTTTTCATCATACCATACTACGATCGCCAACCCGCCTGCCAAGCGTGGCGATTATGGCAAACCCTCCCAAAATTGGGGGAGGCCTATGTCCAGCAGTGGACGACTATCGGCTGAAACGACGACGAAATAAGTATTCGGGCCAATTTTTTAGTTTAGCTCAAAGGGATCAGATTTTTCAAATAAACTGTATCCCAGCTTTTTATCCCCCAGGAGAGTAATTTTGAAAAATCGTTTGGGTTGTGTACATAACTTGACTCAAAGACTCATACCCATTTTCGAGTTAATGGAAGCAAGCAGTAGAATTTTCCACCTTCGTAGGAGTCAATTTTTGAAAAACCCTAAATCACTTTTTTTTAAGTATTTTTTGTTTTAGTAGTACCAAGTTTCGAGTTAATCCGACAGCGGGTTAAATATTTATCTTTATTATTTACTGACCCAAATATTGCCAAGTTTCTAATTTATTAACCAAATGAATAAGATTTTTCATATAAACTGTATCCCCTCTTTCTATCCCCGTAGAGGTGGAATTTCTAAACATAATCTAGATTATTTATACCAATTTTCCAGTTAATCAAGCCTCGTAATAAAATTCTGCCCTGTGAAATTGACTACCCCTCTTCACCCCATTAGCGGTAGATTTTCGAAAAACCCTGAACCACTTTATTATTTATTTTGGTCTTAGATAGGTACTGAGTTTCGAGTTAATTGGACCGCGCATTAAAATTTTTCCATACTACATTTGACACCCCCAATCTCCCCTTTGGGTTAGTTTAGAATTCCAAAAAAAATCGAACTTTATAATTATTTGTGCCAAGTTTCAAGTCCAAATTTATTTGTACCATTTTTTTTTGAGTTTATCAAGGCACTCATTAAAATCCCCTTATAAATCGAATTACCACTTTTCGTCCCGTCAGGGGTCAATAATTTTCGAAAACCCCATACACTTACAATTGATTCTTCATCTGCCTAGCCTTTTCCCAACCATGTTGGGGTCGGCTTCCAGTCCAACGGGATGCAGCTGAGTACCTGTATTTTACATGGAGCGACTGCCTAACTGACCTCCACAACCCAAATACGATACCCCTTGATAAGACTGGTTGTCAAACTTTCGGGCTTCTGACCACCCCTAGCGACTGTCAAAGATCCACGAATGACAGCCGGGACCAACGGCTTAACGTGCTTTCCGAGGCACGGAGAGGTCACGGTATGTAAAGATGAACATCTATCCACAGACCAACCGCGGCAAGCGTAGCCTGCGTAACCTAATCGATCGATCTGTGCGGCTGTTATTATTGATTATTTTCTGTCAAAAGTATTAATAATGAGTTTCGAGTAAATCGGACCGCGCGTTAAAATTCTTCCACACAAACTGTAACACCCCAACACAAGGGGTGTTGGGGTGTTTTGATAAACAAATAATGATAAAATTTATTACTTGCTTAGGCAAGTATTCTTGCCAAGTTTATTAACCAAATGAATAAGATTTTTCTTATAAACTGTATTCCGTTTTTCACCCCCACAGGGGTGGAATTTCGTAAAATTGTTTGGGATGTGTTCATTACTCGACTCATAGATTGTTTACACTAATTTTCGAGTTAATCAAGCCACGCAGTAAAATCTTCCCCTATAAAATTAACTTTTCACCCCGTTAGGGGTAAATTTTCGAAAAACGATGATACACGTTATTCTTTATTTTCGGTCGTAAGTATAAATACTGAGTTTCGAGTTAATCGGACCACGCGTTAAAATTCTTCCATACAAACTTTGACACCTCCCAATCCCCTTTCAGGGGGTAGTTTAAAAAAAAAGGCAAACTTCATAATTTATTTAGATAAATATTCGTGCCAAGTTTCATGGTTATTAACTCAAGGAATAAGATTTTTCATACAAACAAAATCCCCTCTTTTCACCCCTTAAACGTTAAATTTCCAAAAACCCCTTCTTAGTGGATATCTACTTTTCACAAAGAACACACCCTCCCAAAATAATTTCTCTACCCAGCGGTACCGACCACCGTTTTAGGCTGTGCGTTGATATAACAGTCAGTCCGGACAAAATTTCATCCCCTTTTTCACCCCCTTAATGGATGCAATTCTAACAACACCGTTGCTTCCAATCATAAGCCTAGATAATAAATTTTGTGATTTTTACGTCGAAAATTAATGACTTTCTATACACAACTTCATCCCCCTTTTTAACTCTTCAGGGGTGGAATTATCAAAAACGCTGAGACACGTATAAATTAATTTGCAATTGTCAGCCTAAATACAAAATTAGAAGATCCTAACTTCAAAACTGTCGGACTTTCATATAAACTTCCATCCCCTATTTTAACCTTTTAGGGGCTGAATTCCCAAAAATCCTTTCTTAGTGGATACTTACTCTTCACAAAGAACACACCTTCTAAGTTTCAAGTCTCTAGGTCCAGCGGTTTGGGCTGTGCGTTGATATATCAGTCAGTCAGTCAATCAGTCAGTCAGGACTTTGAATTTTGTATATATAGATTTCTAGTTGCCCGGCGCTACTTCTACCCCTACCCTACTCCTACACTACTCCTACCCTACTCCTACCCTACTCCTAACCTACTCCTACACGACTCCTACACTACTCCTATAAGAAAAAAAAACACCGGATAAAAAGTATCCTATGTCCGCCTTCTGGTTCTTAGCTACCTCCCCACCAATTTTCAGCCAAATCGGTTCAGCCGTTCTTGAGTTATAAATAGTGTAACTAACACGACTTTCTTTTATATCTATATCAATAAGCCATGCTATCCTTTATAATTCCGTTCCGTGACTGGCTGGCTATAGTTATCTCGATGAAAAACGAAAGAAATTATTTCTTGAAAACGGGGTTAATTTTTAAAGGGCTGCAATGTCCACTGATCACACTAATATTATAAAGGCGAAAGTTTGTGAGTGTGTATGTGTGTGTGTGTGTATTGTTTGTTACTTCTTCACGCTCAAACGGCGGGACCAATTTTGATAAAATTTGGTATGGAGGTAGCTGACACCTTGAATTAACATATAGGCTACTTTTTATCCCGATAACCCCACGGGATCGACACTTATGCGGGTGAAACCGCGGGGCACAGCTAGTTGGTTTATAAACTAAACTGAGTCGTGGACAAAAGCTAGCATAACCAGCCTATAACGTTCCCACCGTTGGGACACAGGCCTCCTCCCTTTCAAAAGGAGGTGCCATAATCCACCACTTAGGCCCAGTGCGGGTTCGTGGATGTCACGTGTATTCGATGTTTTTTTTCTAGGACATGCCGGCTTCGTCATAATTTCCTCACCGTTTTAAGAGCAGTAGTGATGAATTAAATTACAAAAAGAAAAGTGTTTGCCTAGGTTCGTACTCACAACTCACTCACTCGGAAGTCGGGGACAGCATCATTGTGTAACCACTGCGCTCGAACTAGCATAATGTAAATCACAGAACACATACATTTAACTGGAAACAGTTGAACAATATCACGAAACTAGTTTAAAAACTGTTGCATTAAAAACTAAAAGAATAACTCTAGTATTTCATGCAACGTTTCCCGGGAACGTGAATTAATTTAGCTTCCTACAGCTAGCCCTATTGTTAAAGTTTGTTTTATTAGAAAAAACTACAATGGCGTCATGTATTTCATTTTTAAATTGCTTCGTAGAATTTGGAGGTGAAAAAAGTATGAATACTAACATAACATTAGGTTGGTTACCTATAATTAATTGTAATTTGCGTCCACATTCTTTAATCACGATTCGCAGAAAAAAATATGTTTCTTTGAATCAAAAATTATATTGCAGAACTGCTGATTGATGTCAAGATAAGATAGCCTTTTCTGAACTGCTTTTGCTGGAGTTGGTCTTACAATCTTATTAGATGGAACTGAAATCATGGCGTGATGCAACTAACATCCGTAATCTGTTCAGGGTGAATTACCTGAACCGTTGGAGCTACAGGGAAACGGTCTAAGAAGACTGGTCTTAACTTTTTTAACTATTACAAACTGCCTTAACAGATTCTAGGAAAATGGTACCGTCAGCTGGAAAACGGTCTTTTGTCAATAAATGCAGTTTCTTATAAGCCATTAGAACACTCTTCCGGACAAACCAAGATAAGTACTAGAAAAGCCAGATGTTGCAGAATTGCTGATTGATGTCAAGATAAGATAGCCTTTTCTGAACTGCTTTTGCTGGAGTTGGTCTTACAATTTATTTATTAAAACTTTATGAACAAGTAAAAGAAATACTACAAAGGCGGACATAGTGCCTGGGGCATTTTCTACCAGTCAACCTTAGGGTGACAGAGACAAAACATGGCAGGTGCAACATACGGGATAAATAGCTAGGAAATGTCTATAAAATACAAGAATAAATACTAATACATAGATACATACATACAAACATATAAACAAAAAACTGTGAGGAGAAAAATTATTATCGGTAGAGGAGAAAACGAATCCAGCAAATCAGCGCTGAGATGCTACGGCCAACTTTTGACGGATATGTTCACGTGCCTTCACTTACTTCTACTTCACTTACTCTTACTATAATCTTATTAGATGGAACTGAAATCTTACCAGGACTTTTATAAGGCGTGCTGCAACTAACATCCGTAATCTGTTCAGGGTGAATTACCTGAACCGTTTGAGCTACAGGGAAACGGTCTAAGAAGACTGTCCTTAACTTTTTTTAATTATTACAAACTGCCTTAACAGATTCTAGAAAAATGGTACCGTCTGCTGGAAAACGGTCTTTTGTCAATAAATGCAGTTTCTTATAAGCCATTAGAGCACTCTTCCGGACAAACCAAGATAAGTACTAGAAAAGCCACAAATTGCAAAAAGTTTTCCCCTAACGTGGATAGTAAATTAAATGAAATTTCTAAAGTAGTTTGAATTTATACTTTTCTTAAATTACTTTCGTAAGACAAAGAAACTAGCCACCATGACCACCTCAAGTACTCAATCACAACCCCTCTTGATTTTTCTTTGAGGTAACCTCAACCTGGGGCCTAAAAAGGCCACTTTGGCAGGATCATAAAAGGATAACAATATGAATCATAATAATATGGCGTAGACAGTCCGTGTTTTTACCCGACTGCGCGACGCAAAGGAGTGGTGATGTGTTCATCAGCCTATGTATGTATGTATGTTTGTATGTTCCTTTGAAGCACTATACAGACCAAACGCCTGGGCCGATTTTTATGATTCACACGTTAATCGATTCCTCTTAGTCCGGCGAGAAAAAATGAAACGACATGACATGTAAAGACATGACTTTAGTGAAAATTCAATATGGCGACTACTGGACGCCATATTAAATATTTTTATTAATTTTTTTTTCAAAATCTATCGAGTGGGGTATCAAAATAAAGGGTTTTAAAAGGTGATTACAAAAATATACACAACATATATACTTAAAAGCAATTCGAAGTGACAAATTGTAAAAAACACCTACCAAGAACTAAATCGTCAGCGAAATCTTTCACATTTGTAAACTAAAAAGCTGGAAATAAAAAAAAAGTTATTTAAAAAAAAAACCCCGACTGCGGTAAAAAACTTAAGTTAAAAAAAACTGAAAGCTAAAAACAAGCCCATTTTAAATTAAATAAAAGTTGGAAGCAGGCGGGACCCATACCATTTTTTTTTATTATATTTTCAAATTCAAATGGGTCCCGCCTGCTTCCAACTTTTATTTAATTTAAAATGGGCTTGTTTTTAGCTTTCACTTTTGTTTTAACTTAAGTTTTTTACCGCAGTCGGGTTTTTTTTTTAAATAACTTTTTTATTTTTTTCGCTAAACTACGTAGGTACTCGTATAACCAAAGAGATTGAGATTGGATTTGGATTGGATTGATTGGTATTTTAGCACAAATAAAAAAAAAATACTAAAAAATCCTTCACCAATGGGATTTGATACGATTAACTTAACAGTTAACTCTCCATTATGTTTCATAATGGTATTCTTTCATGATTCTGCCGAAGTGGCATTTTTAGGCCCCCTGTTCACAGCACTGTAATTCCACGAGATTTAATCTCGTAGCTCAATCTAAGTATCAAGTTAATTTATTCGAATCCAATTTAAAACTCCCAGTATTTAAACTTTAACAACAAGAAACTTAGGTTTATTACAGACAAAAAAGGTAAACAAATCGTTAAACTGCCAAACTGCAATTGCACTTAAACAAACTTGAAAAAGATCTAGAAATCACTAAGCTAATGACACACATGTTTTTATATCAGTGTTATACGACCGAATATACGTAAACATTAAAACTCTAGAGCATTTATTTCAAATAAACCAACTACAGGCACTTTTGAATTGTCAAGGGGTCGGTCAGCCTCCCGTCTCAGCCGTCGCGGGGGACGCCCCAGGCGTCGGGAGCCGCGTGACGACTCCCTGCCACCGTAGGCGCGGGCCTGCGTGCGGAGAGCAATGGGTAGCTCACCGTCCGATCAGGACCAGGCTCGTGCCGGACGGCGCGTACGGCGTTCCACGCGCGTCTCAAAGAGATGTCAGCATCGAGGAGGGGCCCCTTAGGGCCGAAGCCTGCCGGGTTAGCGGGATCGTCCGAAAGGGTTACCGCTGACCCGGAACATAAAGGGCTCAGGCTTAGTCAGTAAGAGTCTGACACTCCCTTCCGCTCCTCCCAGAGCGACAGGAGTCATTTGATGATTTCCCACCCAAAAAAAAAAAGGGTCGGTCAGTTAGAAAGATGAAGCTGGTTGCCCATTCCAATGCGTAGTAGGTACATATGGAGAAGAACGGGCAAGAAACTCCACGGACACTCTCTTCTAGGCGGTCGGTCGACTCTTCACGTGACCAGAGGGCTGGCCTACTTTTTGGCCAAAGAATCAGCATTGCCATACAATGTGGCAATCCTTCCAGACTTTTTGGGGACGTTTCCTGTAGACAGCGATGCGAACGAATTTTTTGATGCCCTTTGATTTTTTCCCCTTTTTTATATACTTGTACATAATAATATTATTATTTTAAGACCGTTAGGTTTTTAAATTATGTAAATAAACATTTCATGTACTACAACCACATTCTGTGGGCCAAAGTCTGCTATTTGCAATGATTGGTCATTATTGGTCTTTGTTACCTGATAATAAATGGTTTATTATTATTATTATAACAACCATACTAAGACCACATCACAACCGTTAAGCCAAAAGTTCGTGATCTTCTAAATTCATAATGACGCGTCAGTGGTCAAAAGAAATGTCAAAATAATAGGATACCTATTACAACTTGTCATTATGTACGAGATCACCAAATACGACCAATTTTTCAGATAGAGTTTTCAGTGGCACGAGATCGGAAAACCATAATAATAATCTTCTTCCTACCCTTGTCCCATGTCACTTGGGGTCGGCGCAACACGTATTTTTCTTGCATTCACTCTTGTCAACCGTCACGCTATCATTCACTCCCTTCTCTTTCATATAATTCTTCAAAAAACCCGTCCATTGTTTCTTTGGCGTTGCTCTCCCACTCCATCCATCAACATTTATGTTCTTCACTCTTTTAGTCACAAAACCATAATGACGCCTTTCAACTGGGAGCTTACCAAAACTGTCAAAATCAACAAAAGAACCCTGTTTCCCATCTTCCTACACAAAATCACTAGATAGCCTTTTTGTTGGCCGGGGTTTTCACGAAACTTCCTTCGCGGCGGGCGGTAATCTTTCGCTCATCGCCTCCGTTCAAAAATCGCTTACGTGATAGATCCTTAAAGCGTAAACTTCAAATATTGTCACAGAACTTTCAGAAATAGGCCAAGTTTTGCAATTTGAGAACGAACTCAAACAAACTGTCTACATCTTTAGTTTTTATCAACTTTTCTTAAGGTTCGTAGTTTCGGCTTGCGAATGATTTCGGAAACAGTGAGTTTAGAAAGGTTTTTGTGGATCGACATTAGAAGATAATACGTATTTTATGGGGTGCAGTGGTAGCGGTCGCGACTTCCGAGTCGATCGTTGTTTTGAACCCGACAGACGCTATACTTTGTGTTAATTATTTCATCACTATTGCTCTCAAAACATCGTGAGGAAACCGTCATGTCCTAGCTAGAACCAAAAATACGAAAACATGTGACGTCTACCAACCCGCACTAGGCCCGCGTGGTTGATTACGGCCCTCTCCCTCTCACGGAGAGGACCCAGCAGAGGCAACAATATAGGCTCATTAGTCTTTTATGCTACACGTTTTATTGAATCACGTAGACATGCAGTGTTCTGATGTAGGGAAAAACTTTCTACACATTTTGGTAACAAAATAGTAGATTTATTAAATTATATTTCTTGACAACACTAAAATGAAACCAAGCTTTGTAATGGAAAATTCCAGACGCTATGCAGACGATCAAAATGTCCTTGTAAATAATTTATAGTTCACTATAAATTATTTGAGTGAGTGTGTAAATAGTAATAACAAGCGTAGACAAGAATAATAAAATTTTGTAGTGAAACGTGTTTGTTGATAGTTATCTGAGTTGTTGGTAAGCAGAGCCTAGGCTTTTGAATAATTAGCTGAAGTGTTGTGTCGCTCCCTGATATGACGGAGCGATAACGTGTTTACTCGGTTTAAAGTGGAATCCACACATTAGTGTATCAGTTTGACACTAACAACGCATTTATGGATCACTGTGTCTGACTTAAATAATTCATAATGTAGTGTAAGGGTAGTTTCGTAGTGCTGCTACAGACGGGAAATTCTCATAGTTTTAAGAACTTTCACAGTCTGATTTCAGTCTGTCAAAAATACCTCTAAAATCTCTATATTTTGACATTAATTATCGCTGAGATGAAATTGCGAATGATTTTGAACATTTTTAATTACGAGAATTCGCCTTCTCATTTGCGGTGTCCTGTACATATGTAGATATGTTGAGATTTCTCGATGTTCCTGCATGATGTGTGCACCGCCTAATTGTTTATTACATTACATTAATGAGTAATTATCTAATTGAAAGCGCACATTTGCAAACAAAACAGCCAACATTTCATGCAGTAGTGAGAATTTCATCAAACCCAATAATGTGATTGGCTCTTGACGCGATTTATACCTAATTCATAGAAATGAATTTTAGTCATATTTCTCCTATCTAGAATGTATTTAGTTTGAAATTAATTTGATGAACCTTTCAATGACAACGTGTTTCTAAAGAAACGTTATTTATATAATAAAGTAACGAAGTCAAAACTGTGCATTTAATTTTTTTGATTAAAGTAATTGCTACGAGGTCGAGTGCGAACGAGTCTGATGCCGAAAATATATTTTTAGATTTTTTGTCTATCTGGATGTATATTCTGGATTGGTGCAAAAACGGCTGGATGGATTTGGATGAAATTTGGCACACAGATATTTTAGAACCTGGATTAACACAAACGGTACTATTAATCTAGGTAGTACGTTCCCGTTGGACTTCTTTCCGAGGCAGCGCAGCCGCAAAAGCTAGTGTAAAATAAAAATATAACCAACACCCCCAACAAACCAGCCTCGTAAAAGAATCCTTCGCTTCCAACTTGGCAACCAATAAAACCTTCTCACATAAAGTTGCACAAGTGCAAATAACACTTCAATTTACGACCCCATCGGCCATTCTCACGCTGGCTTACAGTATAGCTACGGTCAAAACAAGCGTGTATTTGCCATTCACCCCATCAAGGCATGTTAATTTAATTGTTTTCGTGTTTTTCCTTGTTCTGAGACTGATTCGAGATTAATGAACCTGTTAAATTTTATTTTTGTTGTTGCTTGTTTTGAGATTGATGTGATTATAAAAAATGCTGGCTGTCGACGACGAAAATTTTATTCTTCCTTAAAAAAAATTAGGTAGAGAATGTCAAAATATTGAAACAAGTTTCAATAGGTCAAGGAAATGAAACGTCCATTTCCGTATTTGTATAAATGATATTTTTTCCTGTAAATTGGTTCATAAACACTTTTACATATGAAAAACAAATAATGGTTCAAAACTAAATGAGGTCGGTGTTTAAATGAGGTTTGTCTGTTTTAAAATCCAGACATAATCTTGGTCAAGCCATTTGAGGACCTTGCAGATTAGTGTCCGAGATGGACCCAAGGGAACCATGGACCAATTGGTACCGTGCACCTAGCTTCTGACGTTTCATAAGTGCCCATGCCAAAGTTTGAGTTAAGTGATTAAAGATACCAATATGTCTGTATGTTATCGAAAGAATAACTAATACTTAACAATAAATAGACGTAGAAACTGTCTGAAGGCTGCGATAAGAGACTCGACCTTGATGTCGATTTTCCAATTTGCTACAATATCAAGGAACGGGCACAATCTTCAATGGCTGGCTGGAACAGCTGTTTATATAGACAGCAGAATAATACGGTGAGGATTATATTTTATGAAGAGGGTTGGGAAGGTAGTGGAAGTAATTGTGTTGCTTTGTAACTTTCGTTGTTGCAATTGAATAGCTTTTACGTTGAATATTGTGGTGCCTGTCGAATAATTTGTGTGAATCATTGAATATGTTCGTGACTATATTTTACTGCAACTATTGTATAAATGATTTAGAATAGGTATTAATTTGAAGAAAAAAACATTACTTAAAACTAATTTTAAGTAATGTATTTTTTTTTTTCAAATTAAATTAATTCTTCTAAACATAAAGAATCAAATTAACGCGTTCAATTTCAGGCGTGGTGATCCGTTTTAGGTACTAAGATCTGTATTGTGCATTATCAAGTAGGTACAGTTCCTGAAATGTCCACTTTTGAGAATAAAACTAAGTGAAATAAAGGTCTAAAGGATAGGTTCTCAAACTTATTTTTCCCACCGAGCACTTTGGTTTTTTTTTGTAAGATCATCAATATTTTTTTGCTTACCATCTGTCGCGAATCTGAAACAGCTGTTGTCACGATTGTATTTAAACATGTAGTATTGTATTATAGTCGTAAAATATATAATTTCCTCAGGGCCTTCTACCGCCCCCTGAAAGTCTAAAATGCCCATGAGGGGGCGTGATCGCCCACGTTAAGAAATTAGACCATAGTTTCTATGTATATTGGATTGACAATCGATCCATACAAAATGATACAAGAAAACGTACTATCGTATTTGTTGTAACGCTGTTAAATATTTCGTGGAACATTAAGTATTAAAGCTTTTCTACCTTGACGCCTCTCAGTACGTCTAGAACCCTTTCCTTTGGTAAATGTTTTAGTTAGTCGTTAACAATTCAGTGTCAGTGCAGCGGTAGGCTGAAATCTCAGAAATGTTGAAGGCTACTTAGATATAATAAGTTTTTTGAGGTACGATTGTTCAGCAAAGAATATTCTTTATATTACTGTACTTGTCGACTATATTGGTACAGGTTTCTAAAGAGTTTTTTGCCTGGCAAAATCTTCGTCTTAGCGTGTCGATAGCAATCTAAATGGACGCGACCCAGAATTCGGCTACTTGTTTGGCGCCATCACCAGCGTCCACCAGT
Organism: Mesoligia furuncula; assembly: GCA_916614155.1. Lineage (NCBI taxonomy): Eukaryota > Metazoa > Arthropoda > Insecta > Lepidoptera > Noctuidae > Mesoligia > Mesoligia furuncula. The sequence continues at coordinate 30,620,377 of OU744794.1, forward strand.
TTCTGTAACGTGCAGCTGACAGGACACGCAAAACACGATATTAAGTGTCCCATCGTTTGTGGAACAGCACCACATTTACACTCCAGGGCGGAGTCGTCTATGAATCTACACCTGCGTTTTCCTTGCTTCGCCTAGCCTGGGTCCGGAGTCTGTTTAAAAACTTCCAGGTTAGCCAAAGTAACTCATGTCCAGGTGGGGTCTTTAGCGGGCCTGGCAAAATAAACAGTGATCACTTTTTCACAAAGGATATTCGCGAGTTGGATACCTCATCAAATCCAAACGTTTCAAAATCTTTCTGAAATAGGTTTCTGCCAGTCTTCTTTGGTTGGCAATTTTTCGATTGACTGTTCATTCTAAAGCTGTCACAGGAAGGCCGGTTTTGACTAACTGCTAAAAATGCTATGGGGTTAACCGAACACAATTTCGTAACTGTGCACAGAATTCTATTGTCCAAATATCAATAGTATTATTTTAAATGCCTATAAGTTCTATAAGATTTGTAACAAACGGGAAATTCAGCGAATAAGGACGATGGAAAGTTAAATATCGACATGTAAACTATTTCTATGAAGTTGCAAACTTAGTGAGCAAAGAGATCAAGACTTGTGCCTTCCTTGTATAGAAAGAGACGTTATCTACAGCTGAACAATTATTACAAAGACATTGAAAGGTAGGTTTTCTCGTAGCTTTTATGCAGTATCTTTCCGATGTTAAGAAAATTCGAAAACTGCTCATTCTCTACAATTTTTATATAAAATTTTATGTTGAAAAGGGTTAGTTACAAAATGATGAAAGAAGCTTCCAATTAGCAATCCTTCCATGTCATGTAAGTTAATTAAAAACATTTGTTGAACATTTTCGTTCATCCTGTGAAATCTGGACTTCTAATTTCCTTAAAAAATTAAAGCAAAGATAAAAGCATTTTTAGGTCCTCATCCCAAACTTTTCGTCCGTATTTTGGCTCTAACGAGATAAGGCACGATATGAATATTAGGAAGCCTCAAAGAGATGAGGTATCATGAATTTTGAAACCTTCTATGTTCGTTAGTAAGTTTGATAACGAGTTACATGTTAATAGTGTATGTATATTGAGCTACCAATTAATGTATTCCTTTGGGTATGTGATTTTTTTTTTGGACCGAAGTTGTTTATTGCACGTTATTCTCGGCACAGTTGGCAAATGAGACCAAGGGGCCTAAAAAGGCCACTTTGGCAGAATTATAAAAGGATAACATTATGAATCATAATGGACAGTTAACTGTTAAGCTTCAACTTTCTGGCTAACTGACCGTCACTTTGACAATTCGGAAGTGCCTGTAAATGGTTTTGAAATAAATGCTTTGAGTTTGAATTTAAATAAACATGCTACTTTGGGACACGTTGAAATTGCATGAAACTTATTTTAAATGAATGCACTAAGTAGGTATTCATGTAGATTTTTTTTTTCAAATGAATACACTAGACTAAGACGAAATTACAATCTGGGGGCACGGGAGTGCCCCCGCCAAGTCGAGCAAAAAAAGCGGCACGGCCGTACCATCCTTTTCTCGAAGCAGTTCAGGCCATTTTCGACACCCTATAACTTCGTTGTGGATAAAACTAGAGACCTGAATTTTCAGTAATCAAGCAGGCATTGTATCAACATGCTATATTTCAAATTTCATTCAATTTGAACCAGTAGTTTAAGAATTATAACTAGTCAAAGTTTCTTAATTTTGTCACTCACTGACTGACTGACTGACTGACTGACTGACTGACTGACCGATCATCAAAACTCTAAGGCACTTCTAGCAGACATAGAAGCTTCAAATTTAAAATACAATTAGTGTTTAGTGTATAAACCAAGGAAAAACTAAAATATTTTGCAATTTCGTTCCACTTTTCTAGATACGTAAACTGCATAAATAACTTTGTAATCCCATATAAATATATAGGATTACAAAGTTACATTTGCAGTTAATGAATAAATGGTCAACGGATTATGTTCAAAGGTAACTTGTAATAAAATAGTAGAATGAAAATGCAAGAATGGGACATGTCTTATGAAGTTGTAACAAAATCCCGCAGTAGACTAAATTGCCCGATGCCCGAAATTGCTATGAAAGTAAAAATTAAAATAAATAACACGACGCGGCCGCTCTCGTCTCGTATGATGAGTGTTGCCATGCTAGCCACGTACGTGCGTATTCATGAGTGGGCAAGTAAGATTCTAAATAAGGTTGTGCCTAGAAATCTTACCTATAAGTTTGCGATTTTCGTTCATAATTTCGATTGCTATTATTATTTTAACGATTGGAAGGCTTACTCATTGGATTACTATATTATTTGCCAACAATTTGGACGTTGTTTGGATAATTTTAAAATAAAATATTATCACGGTTTAAGTACTTTTAAGTCACGTTTATCTATTAATCGTATTCCTGCACAAAAAAACTCTTGTGTTCATGAAGAACCGATAGTGATTATTGTAAAGTTCAAAGGTTTGAGGTCAAGCTCGATAGATGGCGTTGGCGTCGAAATAGATCTCGCTATGGTTTCGTTACCACGATTTGGTTAGGGTCTCGCAATTTTAACTAAATATACCAGCTTAAATCAGGACACAATTGTGGTGTAATTTTCAACCTTATTAGTGTTCTCACAAGTGCGTTAGTCCAACCAACGTATTACCAGCTCGGTAGTAAACATCTTGTCTTGTTGTCTTGTCTTGTGTTGTAGTGTACTAGTAGTCGCAATGGATTCGGAAATACTGTATGTGAATGACCATCCTTGTCCACACTGGGTTGTCCCTATACCTGGCGATGGTTCGTGTTTATTTCATTCTTTGTCGTTCTCTATGTATGGGAATATTGAGTCGTCATATGAGATTAGACTTGCTATAGTCGAGTATGTGGTAGCGCATTGGGATGAGTTACAACTGTATACTTGTGACGAGCGTGGAGACCCCTACATTAACGCTGATTTGTACACGACAGCAATGGTAAAAACAACTACCTATGGTTCCGTGTCTGAACTTATGGCGGTTGCCGGTTTGTATCCGTATGCTTTTGAGGTTTACGAAAACGGCTTTTTGAGAGGATCATTCGGTGGTGATTCTGGTAATCCGGTAAAACGTTTACGATTTTCTGGAAGTTTCTTAGGCGGCCATTATGAAGTGCTGCTTCCAGAAGTGCCTCCGAATGATGATGATACGAATAAAAATAATAAAAACTTACCTAAAAAGGGCGGAAGACCTAAAAAGGTTAATAAAGGAAGACCTAGAACTTCGGCGCTATCCCGTTCTCAACAAATGAAAGAAGCAGCGGCTCGTTATCGTCAGAACATCCCCGAAAAACGTAAGGAGACATTAACTCGTTACAGTTCTTCATGCCCGGAAGTTCACAGAGCAGCTGTAGCGCGTTACACTGCGTCTCATCCCGAAGTTCACCGAAAAGCAGTGTCACGTTATACTGCTTCTCATCCTGAAGTTCATCGAGAAGCAGTGTCACGATACACTGCTTCTCAACCTGAAGTTCATCGAGAAGCAGTGTCACGTTACACTGCTTCTCATCCTGAAGTTCATCGAGAAGCAGTGTCACGTTACACTGCTTCTCATCCTGAAGTTCATCGAGAAGCATTGTCACGTTACACTGCTTCTCATCCTGAAGTTCATCGAGAAGCAGTGTCACGTTACACTGCTTCTCATCCTGAAGTTCATCGAGAAGCAGTGTCACGTTACACTGCTTCTCATCCTGAAGTTCACCGAGAAGCAGTGTCACGTTACACTCCTTCTCACCCCGAAGTTAACCGAGAAGCTGTCGCACGTTATAAAGCTTTACACCCTGAGCTAAATCTTGAATCTGTTCAAAGGAAAAGATCAAACGAAAAATTACAATTTCGACTAAAAAATTTAGAAACAATTACTCAAGCGCTAACAAATAAAATTAAGAACAGATTAGAAGCGGAGAAACTAATTAAATGGGCAGTTCATAACAGGCAGCAAACATTAGGAAACTTTAATAAAACTATTGATAAATTGAAAGATAAATTTAAAGTATCGTTAGAAAAAATAAGTTCGTGCCCTCCTGATAGTTCTTTAAATGACAAATTAGAATGTTTTCTTGGAAAATCAGAGCATAGAAGTAACCAGGAGCCATATTACGCAGAAGAAGCTTACAATTTATTTGAAAACAAAGTCAAAGCCATCGAAATTGACGATACAGGAAAAGCGGTCTTTGGGAATGTAAAAAAGCATGGCCATAGTTTAGTTTGGTCTTGTAATGATCTGTGTGCACTAGATGAGAACGTAATCATACAATTAATTAATATTTTCGAAAGCTTGGTGAACAAAAGTGCAGCTCAGTATTACACATTAATTGAAAAAGAAAAAATATTAGAGTATTTAAATTATATTAACACTCTCAAAGCGCATTTTCCTCGTTTAAGGACAATTTCAAGAGAAATGTATCAAGTACAGAGTATTTTTAACATTTTAAAAGATATTGATGAATCCTTAGAAAAATCTGACGTAAAAAGAATAAAAGAACACGGAAAACAACAAAAAGTTGGCAGTATTGTTGTAGAAAGTGAAGAGTCACATGAAATTGTAGAAGATGAGGTCATAGATAAACATAAGGCTGCGTTTAAATCTCTAAAACTAAAGTGTCTTGATACTCCAAAGCTTGAGTGCATGTCGTGTATAAAACTCTGTTATTCAAGAGATATTTCATCTCTGAACAGATTAAGGAAAACTATAGACACCAGTATTTGGAGTAATCTTCTCAATTATTACAAAACCAACAATCTAGATCACAGCCCATACATTTGTCACTCGTGTTTACAAAAAATTAGAGCAAATCAACTGCCAGCAGCCTGTGTTCTAAATTATCTACACGTTAGTACTGTTCCACCACAGATAACCGAGTTAAATGACTATGAAAAGATATTAATTCAACGCGCCAAAGCATTTCAGGTAGTAATGCTAATGAATCCCGTTGCAAACAAACATTTACCTAATAGGCATATGGTGAAAAAAGTGAAAGGCAGAACTTTCCACCTTCCTTTGCCTCTTGAAGAAACTTTAAAAAAGCTGCCTAAACCAGAACACCCGATTACTAACCCTGAAATGTATATTATGGTACGAGGTATGCCAACAAAATCTAAAATAGTGTGGGAGGATATTGTAGATGTCAATAAGGTTTACCAAGCCTTACAATATTTAAAACGTGTTAATGCTCTTTACTTTCAAATACAACTTCCACATTCACCTCAACAATTGATTGATTATATTAACGAAGAGGACAATATCCATCATTTAGTAGACCAATTAGAATCTCAAGTAGATAACGTTGTAGAAGGAAACGATGGGCTACTAACACAAGTTACATCAGAAAAAGAGGCTGACTATGAACAATACACTATTTACCCCTTGCATGAAAGGAGGAGAAACGCTCCTATTTCAGAACTCTACCAAATGCTCAAAGTCAACGCTGCTCCAATTGATTCTAGAGATAAAGATTTAGATGTAAAGTGCTTTCCTGATCTTTATGTTGAAGGTAAATATGGGCAGTTTTATGTTCGGCAGCAAAAGTTAACATCTAGTGAATATATCAAAGCAAGACTAATGTCAAAACACTCTCAATTCCGCCTAAATCAACAATATTTATTTTTTCTACTTAATGATGCTAATCTACGTCAAATAAATGCAGGCATATTCTATAAAATGAATTGCGTTAATCAAAAACAAAAAATTACAGCTGAACAGTATTTTGAGATGCTTAATAAAGATGAGTTAGAAGGTGACTTAACAGCGATATTTGGTAGGTTAAGAAATACGGAACAGTTTTGGAAAAAACCGAGAAATGATGTCAACTGTATGACACAACACTACGGGCCAGCAACCTGGTTTCTCACAATCAGTCCTTCAGAATGGATGTGGGATGATTTAGGTGAGTATCTTAAGGAAGTTAATGGTCCTGAAATGGCGAACAAGAGCATTAGTGAATTAGTTGCACTAGATCCTGTCTCCACTTCTCGATTTATTGATAACAAATTTAAAGCTATGTTGGACTTCATTATGTCATCCGATGAGCCGCTTGGAAAAGTAATACATTACTTTTGGAGACGAGAATATCAATCGCGTGGAGCGCAACACTTTCATTTAATGTTATGGGTAAAAGACGCCCCCATACTTCACGAGTCCTCGCTTGATGAGGTTGCATCATTCATTTCAAAGTACGTAACTTGTGCTATACCTGACAAGAATGTTTCACCAACACTCTATCAACGAGTTACGTCATATCAGACCCATAAACATAATAAGTATTGCATGCGCCAAAAGAAAACAAGAAGAGGTTTCGTAAAAGTTTGTCGTTTCGGATTCCCCCGCCCGGTCACAGAAGTACTTACTATTAGAGATATAATAGAATCAATAGCTGCAAGAAAATATTGTCGCCTAACAGTAGACTTTACTATATTGTGCGCAAAAAAGAATGGGTTATGGTTAATGATTATAATCCCGCGATTTTGCTAGCATGGAATGGCAATACAGACATTCAATATGTAGGCGAAAAAACAGCTATTTTAAATTATTACGTCACTAAATATACCACCAAAAGCGAGAAAACTCACGTTGCTGATATGTTTCAAGACATAAATTCTACAAAACCTTTAAGAAGCCGCCTGTTTAACATTGGCCTTAGAGTTTTATCTAATAGAGAATGCGGCTCTTTGGAAGCCAGTGACACTCTACTTAGTATTCCTTTGCATGGTACAGATCCTACCACAACTATTCGATGGCTGGACGTCAACATCTTTCGTAACCGGCGCGTTAAATCTAAATCTGATATGATGATGCTAGAACCGGAGTGCACCGATATTTATTACGAGTCTTGGATTGATGACCACTATCCTAAACGGCCTAAAGAGTTGGAGACTACTAACTTGTACAGTTTTGCTCAAAATTACGATATTGTTAAAACACGCCCAGTCTCCTCTAAAGTCGAGTGCTACGAGATAAATGACGGTAAAAAGTTCCTGAAAAGAAGAGCTAGCCCATATTTAGTCAATCACTATTTCTACGACGGAGAACAAGTACCAGAGAAATACTTCTTCTCTTTACTTCTTTTATTCAAGCCATGGCGTTCCTTAGGTGAACTCAAAATGGGGTGTGATACTTACACAGAGGCCTTTAATTTGGCGAAAGAAGATTTAAAAGAAGGAGTCGATTATGGTAATTCAATGGTAGAGTCAAGATACAAGATACAAAAAGCATTTGAAATTATAGGATCTAAAGTTGCTGAGATAAACGAAGAAAGGGAAATTGTTGATGATGACGATGGTCCTGAAAACCCTTTAGACTTTGAAACTGTGGAAGCTGCAAACGCAATGGACGACTTTCAGAGAATCAATCGGGTAGAAGAAGAGCAGACTGATCTTCAAAGTATGATCGCAAAACTTAATGCCGATCAAAAAAGAGTCTTCGATATGATCATAAATAAAATGGACACAACTGATAATAACGCTGACGTTTTACGCTGTTTTGTGAGTGGAACTGGTGGCACTGGAAAGAGCTTTTTAATAAAAACTGTGAAAGTTTGGGTTAAGACGTATTTAAACAAAAAAGTGGCAGTTAGTGCTCCAACAGGAATAGCTGCATTCAATGTGAATGGATTGACCATACATAGACTATTGCAGCTGCCTGTGGAACACAAGCAAACACCAAAGTACAAGCCACTTTCTGATGAAGTGCTCCAAGTTCTGAGATCAGATTTGAAAGAAGTAGCGTTGTTTATCATAGACGAAGTGTCGATGATATCCAATGTTACTTTGACATATATCCATTTACGCTTGTCTGAGATATTCGACACAAGCGACGATCAGAATGGGTGGTTTGGAAAAAAACATCTTGTAGTTTTCGGGGATCTCTTACAGCTTCCGCCGGTAAGAGAAAAGTCACCTTTTGAAAAACTGTCAACTGCTGAAACTAACAAGTTGTTAGGTTCCCTCAGTATACCGAATCTGTGGATTGAACTGTTCATATACGATGAACTTACTATTAACATGCGACAGCTCAATGATTCTGACTTTGTTGAAATGCTAAATAGAATAAGATTAGGTGTGACTACACAAAATGACCGCGACTTACTCTCGACTAGATTAATAACTCTAAAATCCGATTCAAATGAAAACAGGTTAATTGAAATAATTGAACACCTCTCGAAACTTCCTGATGATACCGTTTGCTTATTACCTACAAAAAACATGTGTCAACAATTAAATACTGCAATGCTTAAATCTCTCCCACATCCCGAAATAAAACTTACAGCTGTAGATAGCATAGATTGCCCCAGATACTTAACAAAAAGAGCTCGTGAATGCATAAAAAAATATGAAGACGATGCTTCTATGACTGCGGGCTTGGAAGAGAACATAATTATAAAAATAGGAGCAAAAGTCATGTTAAGGCGAAATATTGACGTGAGTCTTGGTTTAGTTAATGGTTCTATTGGTATAGTGCAAAGAGTAAAGGTTGATCCGGAAAATACAAAAATAATTAAGAAAATATACATTACATTCAATGAAGAACATGTTTACGAGCTTGGTCCGGTCAAAACTAAATTTGAAATTATTAATAGAGCTTATGTTCATCGCGAACAGTTTCCCATATGTATAGCCTATGCTATAACTATACACAAAAGTCAGGGCTTAAGTCTAAATAACGCGCTGATGGATATCGGTTCTTCAGTATTCACATCCGGTCAAGCTTACGTGGCACTTTCGAGAGTTACATGTCTGGGCGGCTTACATTTAATTAATGTCGACTTTGGAAGTATTAAAGCGCAGGATTCCTCAATTTTTGAATATAACAGACTAAGAAGCATTTACCGTCCAGACTTGACAAAAATTGTTACATCAAAACCTCCGAGAAAAACCCATAGAGACTGGGAGTGGGCTTTGAGAAAAACTGTAGCTGAAGCTCAAGAAGTAGTACCGGAAAAGAAAAAGAGGAAGACTACCTACAAAAATAAGAAAAGCTCATAAGACAGAGAGTGGGCTTTAAGAAAATCCGTTGTTGGTATTCAAGAAGTAGAAGGTACCGGAATGGAAAAAAAGTAGGACTATCTACAAAAAGAAGTGAGATGCCATCAAAAACATAACTTGTAAAAAAAAGCCAAGTCTCGCGACTCAGTTCTTCTACCGTAAAAAGTTGTGAGATCCATGTAATACCAAGTCGGTTAAAGTATTCAGTCCCTACTTAAGGGACCTTCTGTCTTAAGTTATTACGTAATTAGCTAACCTAACAACATCATATAGTGACCATATCAATATAAAAAATCTTTTATGTTTTAAATAAATAGATTGACTTGGGCATCGCATGAAAACACAATGTATCTCACAGTGCGATTGCCAAGTCAATCTATGTATTTAAAACATAAAAGATTTTTAATATTGATATGGTCACTATATGATGTTGTTAGGTTAGCTAATTACGTAATAACTTAAGACAGAAGGTCCCTTAAGTAGGGACTGAATACTTTAACCGACTTGGTATTACATGGATCTCACAACTTTTTACGGTAGAAGAACTGAGTCGCGAGACTTGGCTTTTTTTTACAAGTTATGTTTTTGATGGCATTAATACTTACAGAAAACATTAAATCTCTTTTGAATAAATATGTCACTCAATAATATTAATAAATTTTGAGTATTCGTCAAAATATTTAACAATTGACATCGACAATCATCATCAACTTCGCAGTAATAGCATCTGTAGATGAAATTAAATTTAAAATTGGCAATTAAACTGTTTTAATTAAAGTTTTGTACCGATCGGGACTTGTGAAAGCCCTGATCAATCGGATTGGAGTCTAGAAAATGATTTTTTTTTACTTCAAACAGAGTTTAATATCTGATTTGCTCAGCATCATGGTGCGTAAAACTCATCCTTGCACGTGGAGTTGCGGATACCACCCGGTTATACAATACTATACATCATAGGTGCCGTCTGATCTACACTTGATAATGACATGTTAAAAAAAGTATCTTCCTTAATGGGGTTCTGTCGGATCAGAAAACCAAAAGAAAAAAAAACAACAAACAAATAAAATAATACATTTTCTCGATCTCTAACTCAAAGTTAAAACCAACCGCCCAAGTTGATATCCACAATCCTCTTATACTCAAAGAGGATGGCCTATTCAGCTGGGGACCGCACCGCTAATGACATAGGCTACACTTTAATGGAAAATTCACACACGAACGTATAAGCAACCGAATAAATTTGAAGTTTGCCAAAAGTTTGGATTCCTCCGTAATCATCTGAGAGCTAAATCCTCCAGTATAATAAGTAATTTCGACTGTGACATAATCTCCGGAGTTTTATCATCTTGCTTCGAAACGTGATTGAATGAAAATGTAATGAGATTTTAACTCCATTTCAAGTTACGGGATCAAGAGACTTTGCATGGAATGTTGGGTATGTCAAAAATTTAAGCTATCTAATTTTTTTTCACGTTATAATATATAGTAGGTATAGGTAGCATATTATTGTGTTAAAGTTCCTATTACTCTTAAGGTTATTAGTTTTAGTTCTTTAAAGTATATTTAAATTGTAAATAATAATTTAGTATAGATTTGTCAAATGACCGCACGGTCGCATTGGGTAAATACACCTGTAATGATAGTTGTAGGGGAGATTTTTATAAATAAATAAATAATAATCACATTAATATTAAATAAGCGAAAGTTTGCGAGTGTGTGTGGGGGTGTGTTTATATGTTTGTTACTTCATCACGCTTAAACGACTGGACCAATTTTGATAAAATTTTGTATGGAGGTAGCTGATGCCCTGGATTAACATATAGGCTACTTTCTATCCCGATATTCTCACGGGGTCGACATTGACGCGGGTGAAACCGCGGGGTGCAGCTAGTAATTAATAAATCTTGCTGCATAATTTTCAAGGTCTTTTTTTTTCGAGTTGTGTTTTAGAGGAAGGTTTTCTAGGAAGTGGTGAAGGGCGGGCGTTTTGGGGAACTGTCTTTTCTAATTTTGATGTTCGAAAAGTGCTGATTGTGAAGTGCCTAGTTTGAATAAATGACTTTTGATTTTGATTTTAGATTTTTAGAGGTAGGGTCGATGAATTAAGAATTGAGTTACACAGTTAATTAATGATAAATTATTTAATTTCTATAGGTAAGTAGGTTTGCACAAACACTTTTACACGTCAATCATATTTTAAAAACATAGATGATGATTGGCGTTTCCCATCTAACTACTTTGAAAAGAAGGGCCAAAACAAACTCAGAGGTCACAGTCTCTTTTAAATTCCAGACAAAATCTTGGTCAGATCATGTGAAGGCCATGTAGATTGATGACTGAAATGGTATCTTGAGGAAAGAACCTCACAAAGAGAGTGGCTTGTCCAGTCAGTGCTCGCAATTATATCAGTAATGGTGAGCTCAACTCAAAACTCATGCAGCTCAAACTCGGTTGATGATCTAAGAATAAAATCTGGCAAAACGGTCTCATTTAACGTTTAACCGGATTTTTAATGATATGGAATGACATAGTACCGATGACTAAGATAGAAGCCGGTATTTCATATGTAGGTTAGGAAATGCTTCGGCCCACTGAGTGACCTCAGGGAAGACGGCGCACCGTGGTCATGTGCTGCCTTCTACACTTGCTCAGCTAGGTTTTGGGGAGACCCCTTTACAGTCTCCCCAGAGATGTGCCCTAACAGACGTTGCACAGAAGGGGCTCCGGATTGGTCTTTGTCCCTTCCATAGTGCAGGTGGTGACCACTGGGGTGGTTTTATTGAGGTAAAAATCCCACAATCCCTGGTTTTATCCCCAAAGACCAGGTGCTTTTTGAAGGTGAAGGGAAAACAAAATTATCAATCTATTTTTACCGTGGTAAAACCCGTTAGCACGCTACCAGTGCAGTTGCTATAGATTTTCAATTCTAGGTTTTATACATGGATTGTACATATCTATAGTTTTATTCTAGTACAAACATTTTCAATTCAATTCGAACGGAATAACAATTGCACTACGTACAAGGTTTGCCTTGATAAAATTGTTTTTTTATTTTGATTGTTTGTTTGTATCATTCAAAGGTTTCCAGCAGGCTCCACATTCCCACAATGGAGACACCATACCCCTTTGTAGCATACACTTGCTTTTTGTAAGTAATATTGTTTAGCAAGCATTTACAGATGCAAAAAAATATTGCTTAGCAATCGTAATACTGTTATTGGAAGTGATTTTAATGTATACTGAAATGAAATGAAATAAAATCTTTTATTGCTCGGATACAAATTTAGATACAACTGTCAATAAATACACACATAGATAACGTAATTAACACCGTGGCTAAATCATCCAACCGCACAGTTCCATAGATCAGGTTAAGCTACGCTTGCCGCGGTCGGTCTGTGGATGGGTGACCATCTTTACATAACATGACCCCTCCGTGCCTCGGAAAGCACGTTAAGCCGTTGGTCCCGGCTGTCATTCGTGGATCTTTGACTGTCGTTACGGGTAGTCAGAAGCCCGAAAGTCTGACAATCAGTCTTATCAAGGGGTATCGTATTACCCAGTAATTGAGTTGTGGAGGTCAGATAGGCAGTCGCTTCACATAAAATACTGGTATTCAGCTGCATCCGGTTAGACTGGAAGCCGACCCCAACATGGTTGGGAAAAGGCTAGACAGACGATATCATAAATATAACATGTCCCGGAATTCATGAATTCCACCAAACACCCCAATTAGAATATTACTCGTATGTTATATTCATAATACATAGAATAGAATACTCAGTCTTATTATGAACCTACCAGTGGCGAAGGTTCCATACAACTCGATTCCTACCGGCTTCCCTTTGAAAAATGGCACAGTCAGTATTCTATAGACAAATAATATAATCATATTAAAGGTATCTACTCCGGTTTACCTCTTACAAAAATCGACCCTTCGCTGCTGGTACCTACACCATATAAATTAAAGACATAAATATAGAAATTTTACAAAGGGTGACACAATGGGCGGTCTTATCACTAAGAGCGATCTTTTAAAGACAAACCTTTGGATGGATTGAAAAGGGAAAGGAGAGACAAATACCGTAGGTAGTCTGTGGTGTACCATTTACATAATAGGTACAATAAATACATAATAAAGTATATACATTGAATTTTAACTATTAAAATATAAAATATTGTATAAAATATTGTGTATTTATTAAATTAGTTATACTGATTTTGGGAGAAAATTGTGGTCGTATTAAAATCTACGCACGCACACAGTCTCACACATTTGAGGATCTAGCGTAATAGGTACTCCGTATGTAGTTTTAATTATTTATATTTAAAAAAAAAGAAATCGATTCAATAAATGATTCTGATCAAACCACTTTCATAATGTGCATCAGTTACACGTAAAAAAAATATTGTTAAGTTAAGTTATCCAAATTCACACACACAAACCAATTGCCGAATGCGCTGCCTTTGGAGTTAAGTATAATATTTCAAACATTTTTGTAAGGTTTTAAAACCGTTAGCCGGAATATGTGACTCATAGAATTTTCACAATAGCATAGAATTGTCTTAGCAAAAACCGGACTTTTCCATCAAAAATATCGTATCGTACACGCAATCAAATAACTTACTTTACGCCTACTAGAAATAAAGCAATGTAAAGACCTAATTTCTATTGAACTACATGTTTTTGTGACTACAACAAAAGTCCATTAGGCTAACATTTATTAGGTTGCCTATTGTTCGTGGGAAGCAGGTAATCTAGAAAACTAATCACGAGTAATTCGCATAACGTTTTAGTATTTCTTTAAGTAGATTTTCGTTTCGATAAAGGTGAAGGTGAAAAGGCTGTAAAAATCGGGGTAAATAATTTATGGTAACTACTAGCCTACTAGCTATGCCTCTAGACTCGCCTGTTGCGTTTCTACTTTTTCATTATTAAAACTACCTTGTGCACAGTGTTCAGCAGCTGTAGTGGTGGGCCAGTGGAAAATGCCGCGACTTATGGTCGTAGGTTTGAACCTAGGCAGGCACTTCATCATCATCATTTCAGCCGAAAAAACGTCCACTGCTGGACATAGGCCTCCCTCAATTTTGGGGGTTGCCATAATCGCCACGCTTGGCAGGCGGGTTGGCGATCGCAGTATGGTATGGTGGTGGAATACATAGAGAACGCTGCTGCCCATTCTCCTGTCTCCCTTAGTCGCCTTTTACGACACCCACGGGAAGTATGGGGTGGTGCTATTCTTTAAGTCCGGCACCACACAGACAACTAGGCAGGCACTTTACTTTGTGTATATTATATCATCACCGTTGTATTCAAAACAGTAAAGGAAAACATTGTGTCGATACACATGATGTCCTAGAAACAAAAATTCGAAGAGACATCCATTAACCCGCACTGGGCCCGCGTGGTGGATTATGGCATTATCACAGAGAGGCGGCCTAGTGTCCCAGCAGTGGGAATTATATAGGCTGATTAAAACTAGCCCGAGTCCATACCTTTTTGGTACATATATTTGGTGCAGTCGCTAGCACACCAAGCTTCCCGAAACTGTAAAATTTTCCCAATCAACTTTGAACCTAATGCTTTAGCGATAAAGTTGAAAATCTATTAAAGAAATTTGACAGATTGTACACAAAGGATTGAATACAAATGTCAAAAAAGTTAGTTAAAAACATTTTCGAAAAATAGGTACTTAATTATTTGATTCTTTGTGTTATGTTATCCTAACTTTTATACAATGTGTAACTTAATTAAAGGGACTACTTGACCAAAAGCGCGGTCACTGTCGGACTGCATAGAAAAGAAAGAGAAGCGCGATGACACAACCCTGTTAATTTATTGCAAAATATTAAGCAATTATCTATTTACAAAAAATCTATTGTTATTGGACTAAAAAATTAAAACACTAGTGCTTTATTATGTTGCTTGTAGAATAATCTGACAAAAAATCAGAATGATAGTAGGTATATTACTATACTTTTTATTGTAAACAGAAAGTTTTTAGAGGTATCTTCGTCGTATCAAATTAGTTGTATTATGTTTTCTACATACTATCTAACTAGCATAATTATATCCTGAAGAATATGATATATTTTTCTGATTTTATTTACTGTAGTCGATCATATACTCTTTTAGGCATTACATCCCGCGGGTTATGTTCGAACGGTCTCAGTTGACTAAAGACCCTATAAAACTTGCGTTTTTTGCGTTTAGTAGTAGTAGTCGTAGTCCCCATGCACATTATGAAAGTAGTTTGTTCAGAATCATTTACTGGAACGATTTCTGTCATTTTTAACATAGGTACAACTACGTAAATTACACTGACACTTAGTGCATAGTCAAAACAAACCAAAGTTGAACGAAGTGCCTACTACGCTAGACTCAATAAACGTGTGCGATTGCGTGCGTGCGTAGATTTGTAATGTGACCACAATTTTCTCCCCCAATCAGTATAAGTAATTTAATAAATAAACAATGTTTTATATACAACAGTAAACATCTATTTATGTAATAAGATATAACATAATATTCTAATTGGGGTGTTTGGGACGTGTTGTTTAATATCTGCATTTAATATTATGAAGAGGTAACGTATTTAAGTTTGGATGTAGGAGGTAATCTCTGGAACAACTGATCCGACTTCGAAAATTTGTGCACTGACAGAAAGATACACTACTGCCGAGTGCAGCCATACCCGTTTTATAGTATCGTTAACTACCACGTGAACGAAGTCGCGGTCAGAAGCTAGTATATTAATAATCTTGTGTTTTCTACACGCTTATAAGAAATATTAATCAATAACTCTATTTATTATGCATTATAACATGTCTACGATAATTATTATGCTTGATGTGTAGGCTGAGTTCATAAACAAACAAAGCAGATAAATCATGATCAGTACCTAATTGTGAAAATTGTGATAGAAATATAAATAACTTTATTTAGGTCTAAGGAACAACGACGTCAGACCTCAAATTATCTTTGTAATTATTTGAAGAAACGTTAATTAGGCGGATCACACACGACAACGCGCCACGCAACGGGACGCAGATAACGCGCGTGACTTTTTATATACAATTTCAATAAAAACGCGCATTCGCGCGGAAAATTTGGCTCCGTTTCCCGGCCCCCGTCGCGTGGCGCATTGTAGTGTGTGATCCGCCTTCGCATCTCACATAATAAGACGGCAAGGCAAAATTTTAATTGTGTATGTATCTATATTATTAAGGTGTTTTTAATCTTATGTAAACGTATATAAATTAAACTCAGTCTGAGTTTGACATGATAAATTTTAACAATTTTGAATTTCACAGTAATACTATGCGTGTCCATATTTTTGCACCATTACTGTCAAACCTTGGCTGAAAAGTTGACCACATGAGGTAACCAACATTTTAAACAAGAAACTAAGTGGTCATATATTACATCTATAGTGAATGGGGAACACCATACCAGGCTGAGAATAGCAATTTGCATGCCAACGTGATAGTTATAGTGTTAAACTGCCAAAATGGCATGTTTTAGCATCGTAAGTATTGACTGCGTTCAAAGCGGCTATTGGGAGCAATACCCTTAAAAGATGCAAATACCCTTAAAAAATGAGGGGCCCGTGGCTAAATAATAAAAGCCGCACAGGTCGATCGATCAGGTTAAGCTACGCTTGCCGCGGTTGGTCTGTGGATGGGTGACCATCTTTACATACCGAGACCCCTCCATGGCTCGAAAAGCACGTTAAGCCTTTGGTCCCGGCTGTCATTCGTGGATCTTTGACAGTCGTTACGGGTAGTCAGAAGCCTGAAAGTCTGACAACCAGTCTTACTGAGGGGTATCGTATTACCCAGTAACTGGGTTGTGGAGGTCAGATAGGCAGTCGCTCCATGTAAAATACTGGTATTCAGCTGCATCCGGTTAGACTGGAAGCTGACCCCAACATAGTCGGGAAAAGGCTAGGCAGACGATGACCCTTAAAAGATGCAAATA